>CM046877.1:553727568-558527568 GCA_025667525.1 Glebionis coronaria | reverse complement strand
CCCTCCGTTGCCCCAAACGTGCATTTCTTTTGGTTTAGCTTCATGTTAATCCTCCTCAGCGTGTCGAATGTCTCTTGGACATCCCGGAGAAGTGCATCCTCCGTATGACTTTTTATGACTAAGTCATCCACATAGACCTCTAGGTTGCGGCCTATCTGCGAGTCAAAGGCTTTGTCCACAAGCCGCTGGTATGTAGCACCGGCGTTCTTTAGTGCAAACGGCATTTTCGTATAACAATATACGCCCTGACTAGTATGGAACGCTGATTGTAGTGTTTTACCACACCTTTAGGAAAAGGAGGGTAAATAGGGTAAAAGTATTAAATACGACGATTTAGGAAAACCGTGTACAAATGACCCTTATGAATTAAAAGTTCGTTTCCCAAGGAGGTATATGTGTGTGAGAAATTTTTTAAATGTTTGTGATTAATGATTGGTTTAGAAGGGGATGAGAGAAGAAGATGACGAAGACGTGAAAATAATACTACAACGACAAAACGTCAAACCGTAAAAACTACCAAAATAAAAATTAATTCTAAAAATTACCAAAAATTCACCAAAAATCAAAATAAATAAACTAAGAGTTTACCAATGATCAAAACTTTTTCAAACCTTTTAAATAATTAAATATTCAATTTTTAAATGCTAATTAAAGCCCTAAAAATCAAATAAATTATCAAAAAGCCCAAATAAAGATTTTTCAATTGGTAAACCTCTAAAATGTCCTAAAAAGATTAAAAAATATTTTTAGAAATTTATAAACTAATAAAAACTATTTAAAATGATTTAAAAACTATTAAAACTTAAAATAATTATAAAAATTAATCTAAAAGTGATAAAATTATTCTAAAAGTTTCTAAATTCCTATTTTAATGTATTAAAGCTAAGAAAAATATAAAAAGTTGGAAAATGTGAAATTTGAAAAATAATAATAAAATAATATTAAAATAATATTAAAAATTCAAAAATTATAAAAAATCTAAAAACTTGCAAAATAGTTTATTTTAACCTAAGTAATCAGAAAATCAAAGTGAAATGACCAGAATACCCCTATTGGGCCCTCAAATGGGCCAAAACCAAAAACAGTCAACACTAATGGGCTTTTTGGCCCAAAAAGTCAAACTTGGCCCAATTGACTTGGAAAAGCCCTATCTGACTCAAAATTTAATTCTAAGAACAAAACTCTAAAGGCCCAAAAGCTGAATGTGAGCTTATCACAGCTTAATAAGCAAACAGCTTATTCTTATTGGGCTTTTTAGCCCATTAAGCAATAAGCTAATGCCATAAGCTCTAATTTGACACACAACCTTCTTTTGGGATGCTTATGAGATCTGTAAAAAGAAATTTTAAAAAAGCACACTCAATAAGCCAGAAATAAGCAAAGTACAAATCCACTAAAAGACAAAATAGTCGTTTTTGAGAAATAAGGCACCTCAGGACTTGATTCAACTTGCAAAAGATCACAAATGGACTCAATAAACCAAAACAATCAACAAAATTCCAATAAGCTAAACCAATAATCCAGAATAAGCCAATAAGCACTTATGAAAAAGTCAATTAAGTTGGTTTTCTAGTCAAACCCTAAAGTCAACCCACCAAATGCTCCAGTATGAACAAATGGGTCAAATAATGAGCACCTATTACAAAATCCAAGTTGTTGCTGGTTAAAATAAGCTATTATAGCTTATTGATAAGCTGAATCCCAAAATACACTAGCAGTGGTAACCAGCAGGGGAAAGGAGTTCCCACTGCTTTGACTATTTGACTGAGCTTTTTAGAGAGTTCTAGTTGGATTCAATTGGAAACAAAGGCACCCTTGTGATCAGTGAACCACAAGGAGTCAATAGCAACAAGAAAATCACAATTTGGTTCACACAATAAGCCACAAATGATCAAACAGTCACCAGATACCACACAGACATGGGAATAAGCAGTTAAGCACTTAATAAGCAGATTTAGCAAGAATAAGCCAACCAAACTTAACAGGATGCATACACAAGCTATATAAACTATGAATAAACACAAAGCAACAAGAATCAAACACTGAATCAAAGTAAACAACAAGATCAAAGCATGAAAAGTTACTAATGAACAATGAACATATGCAGAAACAAGTTTGCTGATCTATTTGACACTAGATCCAATTTCAAGCCTCAAATCCTTCTTCCCTGGTGTGATTAACTAAGGTTTAGCACTTGTTAGCCCTAGCCTAAGCTTAGATCTAGGCGTCCTCAAAATCCTAGCCAATTTTACCAAGTTTTCAAGATTTTATACCCTATTTGTGAATCAAAGTGTTTCAAACCTTCAAACCTGCAAACAGATGAACAATAGCACCTAACAAACAGATACCAACACTTGCAAACACAATACCACAACTTAGCAAACCACAAAACCAATTCAAGCAGTAGACCCAAACACCCCTTAATCAACTACTTAACAAAAGAACTTGTGATTTCTTCTAATAACCTACTGATTTTAATGATCAAAAACACTTATTAGATAGCAACTAACATAATCAAACTCAAAAATTACCAGCACAAACACAAGAACTCAAAATCCAAGTACCAAATCCAAAACATGCATAAACATGGATTTTTTAGAGGAATCTTAACAAGGGATTATACCTGCCCTCCACAACATCCTAGGAGGGCCAGCTATGCTCCTTGGACCTTGTTCAACAGCTAGAACAAGACCAAGGTACTTCAATGAAGGAGATGCAAGACTGCCTTGGTTGATGGTTCAAAGTAGAACCTCAAGGACTTGATTTCTTCAACACAAGCAGCAAACAACTCAACCAAGGGCTCTAATCCCTTCACAAGCTTGGTGTCAACAAGCTTGCAAGAGCTTATAGCTTATGGCTAAGGGTTAGTACACAAAAGTAGCAAAATCAGAAACTAGGATTTCAAGGCCTTTGAACCTTGAAAACCTTATGAACCAAGACGTGCCTTAACCACAAGATTAAGGAAGGTCTTAACAATCAAATGGAACTCAGATTTAGGCTATTCTAACACCAACTTTTAATCAAATCAAAAAGAGAATTCAAAATTTTCAGAAATTCAAATTTTATTAAACTTAAAAAGGGATTACAAAGATTGATAGCCTAAAACTGGAACAAAGGGACTCTCACATGTTGAGGTCTCCTTTTATAGGCAAATGCCAGGCTACACTATTCACAAACCCTAGAAGTGAATTCTCTAAAATGCCCTTAAGCTCTTGAGGCTGTTTGTTGTTGATGAGCTGTCCAAAATGCATCCAAACCGTTTAAAATAGCTTTGTGATGAAGCAATGAGTGTCAGCTGTTGATCTTGACACGTGGCTAAACTTGGAGGGCAAGTAGTCACATGATAGGTGAACGAATATTTGCGGGTGGGGTCCATTGTGAGTGGGAGTGAGGGTTTTGATGTTGGGATGTGTTTAAGGTGAGGTGAATCAAACGTGTGCCAGGGTACTTGCAAATTACCCTTTGTTTTAAGTGAGGTAATTATGGGTGGTGAAAAGGTGAACAGTAACACATTTAATCTGAAATTGGGGGAAGTGGAGTTGTTTGGCGCAATTTCATTTCAAATGTTTCAGTTGCACACATTTGGTCCTTGTGTTTTGGAGATTTTGGTAAAACAAGTATTTCAGCCCTAAAAACGAATTTCCTTTGTAAATAACTTTCACCTCTTTACACTTTTGGCACAAACTTTTGGAAAAAGGTTTATAAGGGTTGTTTTTGCCATTTTGAGATTTTTTAAGGGCTGATCTTGGACATTCTTGATTTTAAAAGGTCTTCAATGTATCTTTGGCATCATGAGGGACCATAATTGACAATGTTGAATAGTTGAGGGACTAAACTTGCCATTTCTTCAAAGTAGAAGGACCTTTTGTGTAATTTTGACAAACTTAAAGGACCAAACTTGTAATTATCAATATACAAGGGTTTTAAGTGTCATTTCTTCAATAAATGAGGATCAATCTTGTATGTATTCAAGTCTTCAAGGGTATTTGTTGAGTATTCCATGAATTAGGGCCCGGTTCTTTGTACGGCTTCGTTTCTCGTGTCCGTTTTTCCTTGTTTCTTGTGATCTTTTGTCTTTTTCACGATATCCATACCTAAAATACACAAGTAAACAAACACAAGCATATATATGGTATATTATGACATTTTTATGCATTTAAAGCCCGAAAAGAACGATGAGATCATGTATAAATGCCATCTCATCACTCCCCCATACTAAGCCATTGTCGTGCCCTCACGCAATGCTAGAATAAAGTATCTAAGCATCACCAAAGTTCAAATTTTATTAACCTTCATACTACGAAGATGTGTAAAGACATAATGTATGATTTTCATCATGAAAGGTGACTTTTAGGGTCAAAGAATAGAAACAAGCAAATGTCCCTTAGAGTAAACCGCGTCATCCTTGATTGTCATACATTCCATGCTAAGTGCAAAAACAAGATCATTGTTGGTACAAGTCACAATGCTAACACTACTCATACGTCCAAATTGTGTAATACTTTTTCTCCCCACAATCCTAGTTATTATAAAAGGAAATGGGTTACTAGCATTTTTTAACTATTTGTCATGGATCACAAGTGATTCATATTGACTTATTTGAGTATTTATTAGTTCGAAAGCAAAGTAGCACGATTTAATCGATAGTTAGCCGAAGGACAAAATCTTTTAAAACGGCTTCTCGTGTATCTCCTTAAGTTCATATCTTGGCATAACTCGTTTCACGATTTGAGACCTTTCTCGGACCGATATTTGGCATGTACTTCATACTTCAAATCTTGGGAAGACGTTCTTGAAATTATGGTCTTCTCTTCATATATTTGGAATTTCTTCACTTGACGTTTTTGAGAGATTCTTCATATTTGGACCACGACTTCATCATTTTTCTTTAATCTGTACTTTGGATTTTGATATACAACGATCCGCCTCCTTTTCGGACTTGGATATATTTATCCTCATACCTTGTAAGGGTCTTTTTGGATAGACTTTCTCCATGATCTTTAGGGGAGTAATTGCTTTTCGTCGTGTGTCTCGATCCTTCATATTGATTTAGGAATAATGATACTTCACATCATCTTGGATCTTTAGCAAAAATAGAGCTCCTCATGCCTTGTTAGGGCCTTTTTGGATAATCGCCAATCTTCGCGTCCCGCTTCAATAAGTTATGCCTTGGCTATGAACTCTATTCAACCCCGAGCAACTTTTAAACGATCTTGCGCTAGAGGCTAAGTTACCTTTCAAATCGTACGACCTTACTTATTGCAATTATGATTTATTCCTAATGCATTGATCTTATGGGAAGAAAAAGCCACAATTAAAAACATATGAGTTTTTGAAAGAACATTTTCATGTTCTACGTTTAGCATGATCACTTGTCTAACTCTATCATCTCTCGTTCTTCACTATATAAAGACCTCTAATTCAAGAGACTCGTGAATACTTAGCCATGCAAGTCAAAATTAAGCCAAATTTGGATTAGCTTTCATTAAGACTATATCAAATCAAATTTTTGGGTTTTCAAGCCACCTATAGGATCTTGCACTTTCTTGGACTTTTTCAAGTTTAGAGAATGCATTTTATAGTTCCCTTGATAAGTGACTTTCTAGGATCAATTATAGGAACTTGCGAAAAGTTCTTGTTTGTAGAAATTGATAACCTATGAATCTATGAAGTGGGTTGATGTTTTTCTAGTGAGAGAAACTAGAGAGAGAAAGTGAGAGAAATATATGGAAGATTTTATTACTATGAAATGTGAATGAAAACAACAACCAACCCCTTTCCTTAGTGGAAAGGGGTATTTATAGTCCAAGCCAAACATTGGGCTTGGGCCGGTCCATGACAAGCCCATGGACCGGTTCTTACTTAAGTTAATAAGCAAATAACAACTAATTACTAACTACGAGCTATTACAACATAAATCATATTGTGGAGCGACCGATACTTCTAATATACGTTAAAACGTATTTCTAACAATCTCCCCCTAAGGGAGGTCACTCCACGTTACAAAGTTCTAAACCTAGCATACTATACTAAGTCTTCGTTCTTTAGCTCGTAGTCTTTTCTTCTTTTCTTTCTTTTGTTGTG
Source organism: Glebionis coronaria (assembly GCA_025667525.1). Classification (NCBI taxonomy): domain Eukaryota; kingdom Viridiplantae; phylum Streptophyta; class Magnoliopsida; order Asterales; family Asteraceae; genus Glebionis; species Glebionis coronaria. The sequence continues at coordinate 558,521,484 of CM046877.1, read as the reverse complement.
AATATGTTGATTTGATCTTTTTGACTTTGACTTGAGAGCATTGTTCTTTGGCCTTTCACGTGCGATCTTTGCCTTTCTTGTGAACTTTGCCTCCTCGTGACTTCATGTTCCACACACTTACGTCTTTTTGTTGGATTCTTGAAAGCTTCAGAATTTGGTACAGCGGAAGACTTCATCTTGCACTTTCTTGAATTTTTGTTGCAAAAGACATAAGCATGTGGGAACGACTTTTACAGGTACACCGCAACACCACCGTCTTCACTGGTACACAGCAACGCCACCGTCTTCAACAGGTACTCAGCAACGCCACCGTCTTTAGCAGGTACACAGCAACGACACGAATAAAATGGCTTTGAACATTTTATTCTAATTCGGTAGCATTTTACCTCCGGTCGGTGAAGACCGTTGGACGATATTAGATATCGTACCCGTGACGGATAGTTTCAATTAAGTAACTTCCTGACAGGATTTCGCGGGTAAACCCGTTCTCTTTATTCGACCGTCCAAAGCTGACTGCGAACATAAAGAGTGAATCACTTGGATAAATTATCCTTGTGATTAAAAGCCGTCAATTCATGAAACCTGGAACAAGTGAATCTCAATTAAGATTTTCACCATCGTTGCTTTCCAGTTGTCACGAGCTCGATTCATAAAGAATCTTGCGCGTTACCTACCAAGTGCTGTTTGATGTTGACACTAGAAGGATTTCCACTCGTCACTGTGGTCAATAAAGAGTCACTCTGAGTGTTCTGGCAAGATCATATGATAATGCGAAGAGGCCTGGAACGAGTTTAAGTTCAATTAAGAATTAAACCACTGTTACCTTCCAGTTTTTCACAAGATTGGTTCTAAAAGAACCGCACGTGTAACCTACCATGAGCTTGTTTGATGTTGGCTCAAGCAGGATTTCCATCTTCATTGTAATACTTGCGTATTACTCGGATGTTCTGGCAATATTACAGGAATACTGCGTAGGACTCATGAAAATCTCTTACTTTTCACAGTGTGTGAGAAAGCAAGGAATAAATGGAAAGTGTCCTAATGAGACTTTTGATGATCTCTTGGCTCTAGACTCGATTGTGCGTTTTGATTTAGTGAGCGATGGCTGGAGAGGAGTGCCACCTTTTCAATACCAGTCTATTCGGAGTGAATAAACCAGTAGATAACGTGTTGATCTCCGTGTGATTAAAACAAATACCTTTTGAGAGATATTTGAGTTAGCTGGGGAAGGGTTGTGCATTGCATCACTGGGTCCATGATGTCTTTCTTCAATACCGAGAATCATTAGCAAAAATGACCTCAATAGCATATGTATTGACCCGGTTTCTGCCTAAAGTTGTAAGGAGGGCTTCTTTCTTTACACCCTTTATCTTTACATTTCTTTTTCATTCTTCAACCCCTTCAATGCTTACCAATACGTCATCACTAGCACCTTGTTGTGATTGTTCCAGTGCTAGCTTAAGTACTTGGTCGGCATTCAGCTACTTTCACATTCTTTCTCCATCTTTCCTAGGACTTCTAATTCTAACTAGGGAATTGTCCTTGGGAAGATTCCATCGGCTCTGATGAATCATTGGACTAAACCTATTCCTACCACCCTTTTGTCACCACATCCGTCGTGAATTAAGCGTGTTTTGGGAAGGAATTGCCACCATGAAAAATCATTGAAAATCACCTAAAGTACTTGTGATATTGAAATCAAAAGTTTTGTACCTTAGGTGTTTTGTTCATCAAAAACGCTCCCCCTTAACACGTGCTTTACACATATTAAGTTGGATAATCTTTAAGTCTATTTCATCTTTTAGCCAAGTATCACTTACGTCTCCTTAATCCCATTTTCTCCCCTTATCCAAAATGTTAACCATTAATATTTGGGATATTGAATGGATTAACCGGTCTTTGGGTAAAAATGAAATCGGTGTTTGGCCATAGAACAAGTTATTGCTCCCCCTTAAGTTAATAAGGGATGGTTGTAGTGCTTTAGTAAGATATATTTTGAAAGATTTAGAATCTCGTGAGAAATTCTTGAAAAATTATCATACCTTAACACTACAACAAGCCATTAACGCACATTATTCACAAATATACATATTCACAAATATTACCAATATAGAGTGACCTGAAATGTACAACCCATTAGATGGATCGTTGCAGTGTCCTGTAGTGCACTCCATATGGTCTACCACCCACGAATCTTTCCAAGCTCCTCATCAATCTACGTTCACGGAGCTTCTGATCGATCTTCTTGATGACATACTTCGCCATCTGCCGGTAACCTGGATGCCAATCCTCCGTCATTTCTGGCAAAGTCCCACCCGAGTTCAGATGCTCCAACTTGTCTCTGACTTGTATAAGAGTGCCATCACTATACTTGTGGAGCTCCCCCACCCTCATAAACTTCATCAAACCTCGACTGTTCAAGTAGAAGATGCCGGAATTCGGAACAGAAATGCCGGTATAGGGACATCTTGCTACATGTTGAGGTAACACTTGGTTCACAGGACGGGTTAAATTGAGCTTCCTCTGATAGCTTTCGACTCCCAACTGAAGATCTTCAACTCGTGTCTTGATGACAACGCTTCGTGTGAACATACGAAGTGCTGTATTCAAAGCAATGAGATCTTCACGAGGAATATGGGTAAGTTGATCTCTGGTCATCAGAAGCAGCATATCTTCAATATCCTCAAGGCGAATGATGGAAAAATCTCCCTGCTGGATTTTGTATTCCCTGTCATCCTCCCTTTTCAAACGAATCTCCGTCACATGATAGTAGCCATTCTTGGCTTCTGTTTTCATCCCTAAAATGCTGGAGATGCGGATATCGGATCTAACTGAGCTTCCAGAATTGACTAAGCAGCAACACCTGTACGCCCTTCTGACTCGTTCGTCCCAATGAGATGCACCTATGACAGCATACATATCATAATTACGATTTATCTTAGGGACCCAGAGTCGGTTTACCTTTTCCTCGATGAAGGGTATTGTCCCCCAGTTGGCAGCTTTCAGCAATGTCAGGGATGTTGCGTACTTTGATGACCCCTTCAGTAGATACACCAGATCATTGGTGACAAAGAAGTCAAGAGCAATCTGATTATCTTGATCCATTGGAGGTGGAGCTCTTTCTGATTCATGAAGACCTGGCCGTTGAACGGTATTCAGAGCCTTCAGGATCTCCTCGGCATAATATTCGAACTCCATTTGGGGCAACCGGGTTTTGGCGCGAAGTCTTTTATCTTTCAGTACTTTCTTCACCAATGATGGAGTAACCGAAGTCTTATACTCATGAGCAAGAAATGCACATAAGTCAATCGGACTTCGGATACGAAGGTACAAGACTTCTTTGTCGGCGTCGGTGATCGGATCATACTGCGCCGCTACCATGATCCAAGCCTGTGGTGGAGCAGTCTCGTCGATTTCCAACGTGTCCTCCCAGTTCCTTGTGCTTGGTTCAGGAATAGTAGATTGTGGGTTTTGTTGCAGAGGAGTAGAGACATTAACATCTGCTTGTTCAGATTCAGGCATTTCAGCAGTGTCATGGACGGGTGAGTGTTGTGCAGCTTCTGGTTCGGTAACCGATTCTGCAATCACAGGAGTAACAACACAAGAACTAACGGGGTTAGTGGTAACAGGTATTGATTTATGGATAAATGTACCAGGAATAGATGACCCTGTAGTGGCATTCACGTCATGGCGCCACTTCGATCGTCTGGATTCCGTGGATGTAGATTTCTCCTTTGGTGCTGCATCTTTCTTGGATTTGGTGCCAGACTTAACCACTTTCTTTGAGCTGGCGCCCTTATCCCCTTTCTCACTCTGTTCACCTTTATCCGCATTGCTCCCCTTGACACTCTCCTGGTGACCATCACCACCATCATTACCATCATTATCATCATTATCTGCATCCTCATCATCATCATCCTCATCCTCATCCTCATCTTCATCTTCATCATCATTATCACTATCGTCCTCATCATCCTCATCATTCTCATCCTCATCCTCCTCCTCATTCTTATCTTCTTCTTCTTCTTCTTCCTCCTCTCCACCAGTACCCTCGTCTTCCTCACTCTCTTCCCGTTCTTCTTCAGGGAGAATGTGGTAGGGTACCACACTTCCAAACGTCTTGAACAACCTATCATCCTCCATGATAGCGTCATTCAGGGATTTGAAGAGAGCCCGTTGTTTCCTCGATTTATCAAACGATCCAAGTTCCTTCATTCGAGCCTTAAGGATCTTCTTCAGTTCAAAATCCGTCAAGTCATATGCGATCTTGTAGGCGGCTTCTGAAGGATTAGATGACTTGATCATCAAGTTATCAGCAGCAAGCGTCTTCAAATCATCATGCAGTTTAGGCATTAGTGATTCAACGGAGTCTTTCACTTTCTGCTCAATAGTAGCTTCAATAGCGTCTTTTTGCTCTTTAAAGTCATCCTTAATAGCTTTAAGTCTTGCAATTCGTGCTTTATGCCTATTAGCTTCATCCCTTTTAACCTGAGCAAGTTCCTCTGCATGAGCTTTACGTGTAGCTTCCATGTCTGCAGCGAACTTGGCAATCAACTCTTCTTGAGCTTTCCTTGATGCTTCTTCACTTTGAGCCCTTCTATTTAACTCTTGGCGAAGTTCATTCATTTCTCTCTTGTGAGCATCCACATGTTTATCCAACATCTCGCCCAACACTATTGCTGCCATTGCAGATGTTGCAGATGTTGCAGATGTTGATGGAATAGGCTCGGTTGTGACTGCGGTGCTAAGGATGGGCTTTGGTGGTGGTGGAGGAAGTGGTGTAGAAACCTGTTTGGTTGGTAAGGGTTGAGTTGGTGGAGGTTGAGTTGTTAAAGGTTGAGTAGGTGGAGGAGGTGGTGTAGAAACAGGGATTGATGGCTCCTTCGAAGTGGAATAATTTTCAGGTGACCCAAACTCATCAACATCATGAGGTTCAATATACTCGTCCTCAACGTCTACTCTTACACCGGAACCACTACCACCAGTATCTTTCCTGCTCCTTTGAATGGCTGTCTTCATCATTTGTTTCTCAGTTTTCTCAATATCAGGATCAGCAATATTTTCTTCGTCACGCAGACGCATCAAGTCCTTACCCTTTCCCTTCTTACCCTCTGTCTTCTTCTTCTTGGTTTTGGGCTCAGGTAAATCTGCTTGCTTCCTTTTACCTTTGCTTTTAACCGTGGTAGATGAGTCTTCACCTGCTAGAAGGCTTGCTCGTTGTTTCTCAATTTCCGTGAGCAAGTTCTTGTAATCATCAGATTCAATGATCTCATCGGTCAGAAGATGACTGGGAATGGGACCAGGAATAACCGTATTCGAATGAGTCTCCTGTCTTAAGTCTACCAAATCATCATCATCTATCATGTGGTGACGACTACCTGCAATCTTGTTAATGGATGCATCATTTTCCATAAAGTAATGGATGATCAACTTAATAAACCTAGGGTACTGATAAGTTTTAATTTTACCCTTGGTGTTAGTGAAGAGTTGAAAAGTAAACTCCTCCCACAGCAGTGATGCATAATCAATACCCATACCTTTGAACATACCATAAAACATCTTGATGATTGGTGGACGAACAGCATCATACCCAGTTGTTTTGGGTGTCAAGCATCGGCTAAGAATCCCAAAAATAGCTTTCCATGGTTGACCAATTTTGGCAGTAGTGAACTCAGACGGGGTTCGAATGTCAAGACATCCAATGGCGGTGAACATCTCCATCATCTGGTCCTTGGTAGGGTTGGGTGAGTATGATGGTAGACCTTTGAGTATCGGTCGAAAGCCAAAGATCTTCCTGAAGTCGGACACAGTAAGCGTCTGCTGCTTGTTGTCCAAAGAAAAAGTGATCTTGTTCGACGTCCTCTCTTTGGTAGCCCAGAACTCGTAAAGGTAGTCATATGGCACCGAAGCACTTCTCCTTAGCGCATACTTGAAGTGAGATTTATCAAGCATGGCTGTAGCTACCTTAAAGCCATTATGGGTAGAGTGAGATACCTCCTTTAGACGGTAGTTGTTTGGAACAAACTTAAGAGTCTTGGCTTCAGCAATGGCGGCGGCTCTGTTGTCTTGTAGTTGTTGTACGGTAGGGTTAGTCATCGTTTCTGCTTAAGATAAAACACAAAGGTTGATACAAACAAGTATAATTATCATTATGACTTTAAACCTAAGCATTGTACATATGACATAATCCCTTAAACTTTGAAATCATTCAAACATCTGCTATTCGGAATAATCACACCATTCGGAATAATAGGTCTATACTGAATATAAGTCCTATGCGGAACATAAGTCTATTCGGAACATATAGCCTATGCGGAAAAACATCCCTATTCTGAATAAAATACTCTATTCGGAACATTTGGGCTATGTGGAAAAAATTCCTCCATTCGGAACATTTAGGCTTATGCGGAACATCTCCTATTCGGAACATTTCCTATTCGGAACATTTCCTATTCGGAACATTTCCTATTCGGAACATTTCCTATTCGGAACATTTCCTATTCGGAACATTTCCTATTCGGAACATTTTCCTATTCGGAACATTTTCCTATTCGGAACATTTTCCTATTCGGAACATTTTCCTATTCGGAATATTTCCTATTCGGAACATTTCCTTATGCGGAACTTTTGCCCTATGCGGAACATTTTGCCCTATGCGGAAAATTTACCCTATGCGGAACTTTTGCCCTATGCGGAACATTTTGCCTTATGCGGAAAATTTACCCTATGCGGAACATTTTCCTATGCGGAACTTTTTCCCTTATGCGGAACTTTTGCCTTATGCGGAACATTTTGCCTTATGCGGAAAATTTACCCTATGCGGAACTTTTGCCCTATGCGGAACATTTTGCCTTATGCGGAAAATTTACCCTATGCGGAACATTTTCCTATGCGGAACTTTTTCCCTTATGCGGAACTTTTGCCTTATGCGGAAAACTTTTCTATTCGGAAAAATTTTCACCATGCGGAAAGTTGTTCTTACGCGGAAAGTTTTGCAACAGGTACAATTTTTTCTAATTAGGCACTTAATCCGTTTATTTCAATTGATCTAAAGGCAAAAATAGTGCAATTAAACCTATTCCGAGTCATCCCCAGGCAAAACCCCCATTTAATCAAACCCTAATTAATCATTAATTTGATTCGATTGATTTTCCACCTTAATCAGTTAATTAACTTGATGTATATGAAAAATAGATCCGATTTAATACCTTTGATGATCTTGATCTTAGAAGAGTTATGATTTGAGATGATTGATTGATTTGTGTGTTTGTTTGTATGGAAGGATATCAATGGCGGCAAAAGATAGATGTAAACAGTGAATGATTTAGAAACAAAACGGGGGGGATAACATTTGACTAGGTCAAAGTTTTCCACAAGTTTGACAAGTTGTCAACTTTGCCCCCTCAATTTTTCTTTTTGCTTCAATCAATCATTCCAAGTTTTGATACTAGCCATTTTGACCTTATCTTATGTTAACTAATCGAGCCTTAGTGATTAACTTAACACAAGCACCAAACTATCCACGACAAACTTATAAGCAACAACACTACAAATGCCAAAGCAATCCAACCATTAACCATTAAGCTTTGTGAGTTTCCTTGAAAACTTTTGAAGATCTTTTTGATGTGAAAGATGACGAAACATTTTCTCCCCCTTAAACGATGACCCGTTTTCTATTTAAAGAGCTGTAGTCATTGTTTAACGAGGCACATGATGATGAAAAACATTTCCCAATTGATTTCTTGAAAAAGTTTGATTCGTGGTGTCAATAAGATTTCTCTTATTTTAACAAATTAATGCACTGAGACGTACACTCATTCGTGTTAGACCAAGTTGTAAAGTAAACTTGATCCCTTTGCATGATTTGGCTTGTAAATCACGCCCGAGAAAATTAATTCCCGTTCGGAGCCAACGTTTTCCAAAGAAATACGTGACTTTAATATGAAAAACCGGGTTGCAGTCTGAAATAACTACAAGCCATAATGGGCATGTTTTAAAAATGTACAACTTTTATACGGACTCTATTTATGGCACCGTGTCAATATTGATCGACATTTCTAAGGCCGTAAATATTACCGTACTAAAAGACATGCCCAATTTAAAACGAAAAATATTTTTGGTTTTTCTTGATTTTATAATTTTTATGGTTTTTCTTGGTGTTATATTTTTTATGGTTTTTCTTGGTTTTATATTTTTGTATTTTCTTTTGTGGTTTATATATTTACGATAATATACATGATCACAACCAAAGGATACTCTGAATAGTTTACCACGACTATTCAGCTGATTCTTCTGCCAACTCTTTGAGAGTCGCTGGAGTGAATGATTTCATGCCAAGCTTGTCGATCAAAAACTCGATTCGTCCTCGATCTAAGGCTTTGGTGAACATATCCGCCAGCTGGTACTCAGTAGTGACAAAATACAGCTCGATCACTCCGTTCTCCACCTGCTCCTTGATGAAATGGTAGCGAATGTCTATGTGCTTGGCCCGGGAGTGTTGAACATAGTTGCAGCAAAGGGCAATGGCGCTCTTGTTGTCACAATACATCGGGATTTTGTTAAATCCAAGACCGTAGTCAGTTAATTGTGATCTCATCCAAAGGACTTGAGCACAACAACCGGACATGGCGATGTATTCAGCCTCCGTGCTTGATATTGCAGCGCTTTTCTGCCTTTTTGAAGACCAACTGATCAATCTATCTCCTAGGAGTTGCACAGATCCAGAAGTGCTACGCCTCGTATCTTGACATCCAGCATGATCGGCATCTGCGTATGATATTAAAGCAATCGAGGAATCTTTCGGATACCATAGACCACGATGAAGTGTTCCTTTTAGATACCGAAAGATCCTTTTAACAACATGTAAGTGCTTTTCGGTAGGCCGAGCCTGATACCGGGCACACATGCATACAGCAAATTGCAAATCAGGCCTGCTAGCAGTCAGATAGAGAAGGGTGCCGATCATTCCACGGTAAAGTTTCGGATCGACAATAATCCCATCCCTATCTTCATCTAACTTGGTTTTCTCAACCATTGGTGTGTCTACGGGGTCACAATTCTCAAAGTTATATTTCTTAAGAGATTCTAGAGCATATTTGGATTGATTAATAAAGATGCCTCTGGGATTCTGAGAAATCTGTAATCCTAAGAAAAATGAAATTTTTCCCATCATCGACATCTGAAAGCGTGTGGACATTATCTTCTCAAATTGTTTAGACAATTCTATGTTAGTGGCAGCAAAAATTATATCATCAACATAAATTTGTACCAGAAGCATGTCGTTGCCATCTTTGAGAGTGAATAGAGTGGGGTCCACTTTGCCTTTGGAGAAGCCTTCCGACATGAGATATGTTGACAGGAGATCATACCACGCGCGTGGAGCTTGTTTCAACCCATAGAGAGCCTTCTTAAGCTTGTACACATGGTTAGGAGACTCCGTACTCACGAACCCATCCGGTTGACTAACATAAACCTCTTCCCTTAGTTCACCGTTCAAGAATGCCGTCTTCACATCCATTTGATAGACGATCATGTTCATATGAGCAGCAAACGCAAGGAATAGTCTAATCGCCTCCAATCTAGCCACAGGAGCAAAAGATTCCTCAAAGTCTATACCCAAGGCTTGTTTATATCCTCTAGCGACCAATCTTGCTTTATTCTTCAATACCGAACCCATCTCATCAAGTTTAACCTTATAAACCCATAACAAAGTAAGGATGTTAACTTTGTCAGGGCGAGGAACCAATTCCCATACTTCTAGTCGTTTGAATTCATTGAGTTCCTCCTGCATAGCTTCGATCCAAGATGATTGGGTCATAGCCTGCTGCCAATTTTTGGGTTCAACTTCAGAGAGAAATGCATCAAAGTAACAATAAAGTGCACTCTCTTGTAATTGATGGCGCGTAGAGACTGGTCGATCTAGATCTCCAATAACATTCCTAATTGGGTGATCTTTTGTCCATTTAGTGCTATGGTTTTCAATCCTAGGTGGTCTGGAGTGAACAATAGATGGAGCTTCTTCTGAGGTAGAGGCGGCTGAAGGGTTTTCAGGGATCGCTACACCAAAGAAAGGAAGCTCTTGCAAGTGAGCATATTCCAGGTCGTGATCAGTAGAATCCTCTTCTACATCATTAGGCACAAGTAGGGGTGATGATTCAGGTGTAGTTTGAGAATCACTTGGTGAAGGTGCATCCGGTTCAATGTGAATTGTAGATGCATTAGATAAAGGTTCATTAACTTGAGCAACCACTTCAGGTATTGGAGCAATTACTACAGGTACTGGAACTTCATCAGTCGGGGGATCGAAGAATTCATCAAACAACGGTTGAAACAGTTTATCCCACTCGGGCCTTGATGGTGGTAAAAATGATGTAGAAGTAGGATTATTGGGAACTAATCCGGAACTAATAGCACCGGTTCCCATCTCATGAAGCGCGGGTTCAGAGCTGTGTTGCTCAGAAGCCATCGCTGTCAGCTCGTCGAAATCAGCGTCCATAGTTTCTACAATCTTGCCAAGACGACGGTTATAGATTCGGTATGCTCTTTTGGACGGTGAGTAACCAATGAAAATACCTATGTCGGCTTTTGGTTGAAGCTTACCCAAGTTCTCACTATTGATGTTTGGATAACACAAAGCACCAAACACATGGAAAAATGAAACATCGGGTTTGCGGTCATGTAGAAGCTCATAAGGTGTTTTTCCATGGCGTTTCCGAATGATAGAACGGTTTTGGGTAAAAACATGCAGTAGAAATAGCCTCTGCCCACAAGAACAATGGAGCGTTCGCATAAATAAGCATGGTCCTAGCAGCTTCCATAAGTGTGCGATTTCGTCTTTCAACGACACCGTTTTGTTGTGGAGTGCGTGCAGCGGATGTTTCATGTGATATACCAACTCCTTCATAATAATCACAAAGAGTCTGGTTGACGAACTCTGTACCATTGTCTGTACGAATACGGCGGACAGTGGTATTCAAACGTACCTGAATGAACTTCAGAAAAGTGATGATAGCCTTCGGTGCTTCATCCTTTGTACGTAAAAATCTAACCCATGTAAACCTGGAAAAATCATCCACAATGACGAGAATGAATTTTTTACCGCTCACACTTTCAGTTCTCATCGGTCCACAAAGATCCATATGCAAAAGATGAAGTTTTTCTTGATTAGTGTCTTCAGCTTTGGGTTTGTAAGATTTCTTGGTGCTTTTCCCCCTTGAACACGCGGAACATAAATGATCCTTGTGAAATTTAAGCTTGGGAAGACCACGAACTAACTCGTTTTTAGCCAGATGATTAATAGCATCAAAATTAAGATGAGATAATCTGCGATGCCATAACCATGACTTGGTCTTAGAAGCTTTAGAGAGAAGACATACTGGAGAAGCGGCCATCATGTCTTGTAAGGACAAAGTGTAAAGATTTGCACCACGAGATCCCTTCAACAAATCTTTTCCTTCCAAGTTGCGGATGAAACAAGTGTGTTGTCGAAAAGCAACCTCAAGGTTGGAATCACAAAACTGTCCTACTGAGAATAAGTTGTGACCAAGACCTTCTACATAGTATACCCTAGAAATCGTCACGTTTCCAATCTGATATTCACCATACCCCATAATCTTTGCTATATGATCATTCCCAAATTTAACCGTACCAAGAAACTTGCTGACGAAATTTCGGAGCATCGAGCGATTTCCGGTCATATGTTTTGAACAACCGGAGTCCAAATACCACAGGATGATTTGGACCACCTGAAAATATCACCACACAAAGACAATGTAGAGGTATCGGAATCTGAGTGTTCCTTGTTATTAGCAGGTACAGATTTAATAATCTTAGATTTGCTAACTCTAGGTTTCTTAGATTTCCTAGCCTTCTTCTTCTTAATTGGTGGTGTAGATTCTAATTGGCTCAAATCCTGAGGTATTTCTACACTGATAGGCACTATAGTGGGGGCTGACCTAATTAAAGGGCGCTGTTTCCTTACTTTAGTGCAAGTGTTCCTAACTAAAGGACGCTCAGACCTAACCTCAATGGATGCATTCCTAGTTAAAGGGCACATTTTACCATCGAGAGTAAAGGTCCTACCAGTGGGACGCCATTGCCAGCCAACTTGGGCACGAGTTCTACCCGTTGGCTTCCATTCAAGACCATTCTTAATAGCATTCATTTCATTAACGTGATCAATCAGACACAAATCATGACGCTGGGAAAACATACATTCATTACAATTCCAACAATTTAAATCAGAATTCACGAATGGTTTAGGCTGCTGCACAGGCGCAGAGCTTTTAGTCTTAACATGATTCGTTTTATTTAAAACTGAACTAGCATTCCTATTGTGGACTTCTACTTTCTTCTTTGTGGCACTACTAGTGGCGGGCTTGATCTTATCTTTCTTGAGTGGCGATCCTTTAGCCTTAGTAGTCGCTTTTAATCCTGTAGAAGGCAAATTGGGAATATTAGCAGCAGATTTTAAAGGTGTCTTACTTGATTGTGCCAATGACGGTTTCGCTCCTGGAGTCTTATTAAATGGAGTGACAGCAATGGGCCTATTATTAAGTAGTGCAGAACCTGGTGTACCTATGTATTGTAAATAAGCCAAGCAATATTGAACTCGCTTAACATATTGATGAGCCGAATAATAGTCGCTACTTGAGGGATCTAAGGCATAAAGATCGTCTAAAATATCCCTAAGAAGATCGACATGCTTAATGGCATTCTTCATATAATCATCATAGGTAAGCTGGTTTCTCTTATGAAGCGGATTCTTATAAAGCACTACTTTCTTGGTTGTTGGAGCACTAGTGGACGGTGCAGAGTCGGTAGCTAAGTTATCAACAACTTCTTGTCGAGTGAGAAGAAGTGTATCCTTTAACTCAGCCAAAACCATATTTTTGTCTATGAGCAGGATGTTTAAGTCAGAGATTTCTTCGCACTTTTGGTTCAGTTGTTCAACATAATATTGTTGCTGTGTCGCATTAAAAGCGAATCGATCTTCTAGTGAACCATAAAGAGCGGATAGTCCCTGCCTTGTCCGATCCATCTCCCCTAGAACAGTTGATAGTCTAATTTCTAAGACCTGGTTTTTAGACTCTGCGGCCTCTAGTTCCATTCTTAATGTTTCCTTTGATGATATCTCTCTCTTCAATCTCATGATTTCTTCCTCTAATGTCTTAACAATTGCAATCATCTTGTCACTTGTCTCAACACCGTTTTCACAAACATTTGATATCGAAAGATTTTCATTTTGAGCTTGTTGTTTTAATTCTAAAGATATACAATGTTGTTCTAGTTGATTAAAGCGTTGAGAAAGTAAATTATAAGAATCTTGTAGCTTTAAAAACTCAGCGTTAGATTCGTGACAAGAATGATTATCTACCTCATTTACAGTTTCAGCAACATTTACAGAAATATCACAAACATCATCACAAATATCATTACAAATATTCACAGCATCACAATTAATCATCGCAGATGTAAGCTCATTTGAATAATTAACATTTACAGTAGTAAGCACATCACACGAGATTACTTCGGACAAGAATCGGTCATATTCGGTTGAAATCTTTTCCTTTTCAGTTAGTTGCAGTTCGTAAGCGGTGTCCATTTCATAAAACACTTTTTGAACTTCACCAATTTCAAACTGAAGATTTTCCTTAAGAGATGCAAAACTTCCTTTTAGACTTTCGACAAACGGATTGATCTTAGTTTTAAACACCTCGTTCATGTGTTCGAAAGCCCATTCTCCGGCGTTTAAGCCATTTGAAGTCGTACATTCCAAAATGACCTTGTCAAAGTTAGTAAAGTATCGGTTAATCTCTTTCAAGTTTAACCATACAGTGCTAACAGGTGGAAGATTCTTTGGAATTTCCTTAGGACCTTCCATGTTGACAAGTGTAGGAAATGTACTAGGGCGTTCTTCCTCTAACATGTAGGTTGGTGCTGTAATGAGATCTTTATCCATATGGAAGCGAACTCTAAAATCAGTTTTAGCAAGCTCCTTATTCATTTTAAAATAATCACACTCGGGATATTTTTCTGAATTGTATGACCGATCCTCATCAACTAGAACCTTACTTGTTCAATCATTGGGAAAAACAATCGGGTCTAAAGCCAATCCTAATTGAGTTGCATTATAAAGTCTAGGACTATGTCTTAAAGCTTGTTTTGCATATCGTGGATTAGGGGGAAGGCCTTTTAGACGTGATAAGTTAAACTCTTTAAACGAAGCATCAAATAAGTGAACTAGTTGTGAAGCAGCGTATTGTCTTAACAGCAAGTAGTCTAGACTCCTAATCTTATTAGTAGCATTAATCTCCATTTCAGTCTTCTTAGATTCGAGTAATTCAAAATCAGTTTGAAGTTTTTGAAAATTAGTGACCACTAACTCCTTTTCTTTAAGTTCACTAGACAGATTTGCTCTTAAGTTTTCGATTTCTTGCAAGTGACTCATTTGTTTGTTTCTAAAGTGATCATATTCGAGATTTGTGAGAACACTAGACGAAGGCACTAATTCCAAAGTTTGTACTTTCTCATTGCTTAAGGCAAGCTCATCAGACAAATTCTTATTCTTAGCTAAGGTTTCTAAGAGTCCAGCATTCATTTGGCTAAGTAGTGTAGCAGGAACCATGACCAAATCTTGTTGAGCAGGAGTAGGCGTATGCGAACTGGGTCCCGGTTGTGATTCACTCAAAGTCTGGGAACTCACATTGATATTGCTATCATTGTTTGTCTCCTCGTTTGAAAGACTCACCACCGAAGATTCATTCGAATCAGCACTCTCTTGCCCAACTTGATGTGGTTGAATACTAGCATCAGTGGCATTATCGGTGTTATTAATAAGTACCTCAGATTTCTTATCTGGCCCTAAGCTGGAGAAAGTTGCCATGAAAGCAGCCTTTGCAGTTTGAAAGTCATCACAGTCGGAATCATACGCATCAAGATCATCGGCTTGGTAAGCTGCATTTTGCGTAGTGACAACGTCTTGTTCAGCAATCCCTGGGTCAGCAAGAAATGCAAGCTCCTCTTCATCAAGTTCCCTTCCTTGCGCCTGAGCATTTACCAGATAGATCTTTTCTGCAAACCACTGTCCATCCCTTTTCCTTTTGGGTTTCTTACAATCCCTGGACATATGACCCTCTTCCTTGCAGTTGTAGCATGTGATCATTCTCAACTTGCCTGTATTAGCCCGTGGAGGATTGTTGACCATAGGAGCAGGAGCAGGAGTAATCGTGCGAGCATTGGTTGAAGTGTAAGATCTCCCCTGATACGGTTGAATTGGCTGAACCATGACCCTGCCATTCTCAATTGTAGCTTGTTGGCGAGAATTGGATGAGTTCCTCAACTGATTGTTGGTAGGAGCTGATCCTCTGTATCCTCGTTTGCTTAAAGTTCTTGTGAGATATGCAGACATAGTAGTTAGCACTTCAACTGGGTCAGCTCCTTGTTGAAAAACAGGAACAGGGACTTCTTCATCATCACAATACAGTGCTTGATCTGGATGAGCTGCATAATCAGTAGAAGGAATACTCATTTGATCAGGGTAGCTTGTTTGATATGCTGCATTCTCTTGATAAGACGAATATGAAGGCTGAGCATAAGGTGCAACATTTGCTGGATGAAGTTGTGAACCATACTGTGGTGAATTTGCATTGAACCGATACTGTTGCTGATGTGAGGTGGGAGGTTGTGGTAAAATCGAGTATTGTGGAAAAGTTGGTGTTATGTAAGGTGATGGATGATAGGCTTGATGTCCCAAAATATAAGGTGTGTTGTTGTGTGATAAGCTTGGTTGATTCGCCATCAAAGCTAAGGAATCTGGGTACATACCGCGAGGAGAACGGTGCATAATCACATGCTTCTCATGTTGCTGAAGAAAAGCATAGATTTGATCTAAGTTGCACTTATGCAAATCCCGGGTTAACTTCACATCGGTAATATACTCACCCCATTCAGCTTGAGGTAAAGTATTCAAGAACTTGGTGTTAACCTGGAATGGAGCAATTACCAGATTGTATACATTCAGATCATTCATTAAAGTAGTGAATCTGAAGTAGTAATCGTGTAGTGTTTCCCCTGGGCTGTATGTGAATCGATCAAACAAATCATACAGCTGACACTCCCTTTCTTGTTTGGTGAGCGACGTGCCTTGTAGCAACACCTTTAACCGTTCCCATAAATCTTTTGCCACTGTATACTGACTTACCATCCTATAAATATCATGGGGAAGAGCTTGAAGAATTGTTTGAAGAGCTTTTTCATCTGCATCTGCAACAAGTTGTTGAGCTGGAGTGAGTTCTTCAAATTCTCGTGGTCTAGTCACGTTGTCAACCGTAATGGTACCATAGTCGAGTGGACCATTCAAAATCGATTTGACCATAAGCCTTCCGTATGTCGGTTTCCCCTTTAGATATTGCATCATTCGACCTTGCCATGCCTCAAACACCTCTTTAATAAGCATCGGTGGACGACTATCAGTCCCCGTTATGATCGAGATATTCGTAAGAGATGTCATCTGAGGCATTAATGAACTTGGATTCATTGTGATCACTTGACAGACTCAAAGATTATCGTTTGATCGAGCAGTGAAGAAAGGTTGAGAATTTGTGTTGTGTTGGTTAACTCAAGATTAAATCCACTAAAGATCGTCGGAAAAACTCAAATACCCCTTGAACTTGCTTATACGGAATAACCCAAACTCAGAATAAACCCTTATTCGGAATAATGCCTATTCGGAATAATCCTATGCTGAAAAATACCCTATTCGGAATAAACTCTATGCAGAATAACCCTTATGCGGAAAAACCCCTATTCGGAATGTTTTCTTCAATTCGGAATATTTTGGCAATTTGGCCTATTCGGAAAAACTGGTCTATTCGGAATGATGGCAATTCGGAATATTTCCTAATTCTGGCTATTCGGAAAATTGGTGTCTATTCGGAAAAATTGGCTATTCGGAAAATTGGTGTCTATTCGGAAAAATTTGCTATTCGGAAAGTTTGTTGCTATTCGGAAAAAATCTTCTATTCGGAAAAAATGTGGCTATTCGGAAAGTTTCTTCTAAACGGAAAGTCTATTCGGAAAAACCCTTCTATTCGGAATATTATCCTATTCGGAACTTCTATTCGGAATGAACCCTCTATTCGGAAAACCTTCCTATTCGGAACTTCTATTCGGAATAAACTGTCTACTCGGAAAACCTTCCTATTCGGAAAATCCTATTCGGAATAATCTGGTGAAATGTTTCCGAGACTTCTAAAACAGCTTAAAACCCCGATTTTTGATCCAAAACCACAAAAAGTTTTATGATTTTTACCAAAATAAGCTAAACCCAATCCTTATCAATCAATCCCAATAACAAAAACACCAAAAATAACAAGATTCAAGATTGATTTTTCCTAAAGATCACTAATAGATTCAAAAACTAAAAAAGCAACACAATCCTTACCTTAAATCACCCCATAGCTCTTGATACCAAATGTAGAAATTGATAACCTATGAATCTATGAAGTGGGTTGATGTTTTTCTAGTGAGAGAAACTAGAGAGAGAAAGTGAGAGAAATATATGGAAGATTTTATTACTATGAAATGTGAATGAAAACAACAACCAACCCCTTTCCTTAGTGGAAAGGGGTATTTATAGTCCAAGCCAAACATTGGGCTTGGGCCGGTCCATGACAAGCCCATGGACCGGTTCTTACTTAAGTTAATAAGCAAATAACAACTAATTACTAACTACGAGCTATTACAACATAAATCATATTGTGGAGCGACCGATACTTCTAATATACGTTAAAACGTATTTCTAACATTGTTCTTAACCCGTATGAGTTAAGACTTTCGCGTTTTAAAGCTCCCTATATAAAAGTCTAGCAAAACTTGAATTGAGCGGGTTAAGGAATGTAAATGGCTCCAAATGCCCATCAAGTCAAAAATTAACTCTTATTCTACCCATCGGAAAATATACATTCGTGTCTTAAAAACACTTATGAAAACTAAGAAAAATTTTAAAATTTGACCATTTTAGCCTTATTAGCAACAAAAACAAAACATTGAAAATTGGAAAACGTGAGGGCGTAACAAAGCAAGTATCTATTCACCCCCCCATACTAAAAGTAAACATTGTCCTCAATGTTTCGAGTCTAAAGGTGGAGCACCCCCATACTAGAGACGAAGAATCGAATGCTTAGGATCTAGCAAGGAAAGGGTGATCAACAATATATCTAAAGCCATTTATTAAGTATGCTAAAAGATAATTGTTAGAACAATAAAGGATATGTCATGGATTCGTGAAAAACTTCTTCAAGCAAACGATGGAGGCTCACGTAAACGAACACGAGAGTCTTCAATCGTAGATGATGATGATGATCTAGATAACACAATCACAAACAACCACGAGACAACAAGTTGAAAGGGTACACGTCCCCTTATTAGTGAATAGTAAGCATAAAAAGATAAGCATGAGATCTCCCCCACGAGGCACCTCGTTTTTGATTACCGAGTCATGAGCTTGAATCGATCCCCTCAATGCTAATTATCATTGGGGAAGGTGACTTGGTCGAGGGCAACCATTGAAGAAATTTCCCCACCAAAGTAGTGCTTAAGCCTATGTCCATTCACCTTGAAATTAGGACCATCATCTTGAGCTAGCTCAATGGTCCCATACGGAAACACTTGTGTAATGGTGAACGGACCCGACCAACGAGATTTCAATTTCCCGGAAAATATCTTAAGTCGAGAGTTAAAAAGCAACACTTGATCACCAACGTTAAAAACCCGGTTTTTAATCTTTGAATCATGAAACTTTTTA
Source organism: Glebionis coronaria (assembly GCA_025667525.1). Lineage (NCBI taxonomy): Eukaryota > Viridiplantae > Streptophyta > Magnoliopsida > Asterales > Asteraceae > Glebionis > Glebionis coronaria. Next base: position 558,502,679 of record CM046877.1, on the reverse strand, counting down.
GTCTTTTCTTTAAAAATTAATGAATTTTCATAAGCATTATCTCTTAATTCATCCAATTCATTCAATTGTATTTTCCGGTGATCTCCCGCGGTCTTCAAGTCAAAGTTTGCATGCTTAAGGGCCCAATATGCCTTGTGCTCCAATTCAATGGGCAAATGACAATTCTTCCCATAGACTAACTTATAAGGAGTGCAACCGATAGGTGTCTTATAAGCGGTCCTAAAGGCCCATAAAGCGTCATCGAGTTTGTTGGACCATGAAGCACGGTTTTCTCCAATTGACCTCTCTAAAATCCTCTTCAAAGCTCGGTTCGAAACCTCGAATTGCCCACTCGTTTGCGGGTGATAAGCCGTAGAAAGACGATGAGTAACTCCATATTTCTTTAGAACCTTTTCGAATTGGTCATTACAAAAATGGGTTCCACGATCGCTTATAATAGCACGAGGGGTTCCGAACCGAGAGAATAGTTGCTTCAAAAACTTCACTACCACACGAGCATCATTAGTAGGCAAAGCCTTAGCTTCCACCCACTTAGAAAGGTAGTCCACCGCGACGAGGATATATTTGTTGCCATGAGATGATGGGAACGACCCCATAAAGTCTATTCCCCATACGTCGAAAATCTCACACACTTGAATTATGTTTTGCGGCATTTCATCACGTTGAGACGATTTTCCTTGACGTTGGCACGAATCACACGACTTCACAAGTGCGTGTGCATCACGATAGATAGAAGGCCAAAAGAAACCGGCATCGAACACTTTCTTAGCCGTGAGATTAGCACCGTGGTGACCACCCGTGGGTCCCTCGTGACAAGCTCTAAGGATATTAGAAGCTTCGGAACCAAAAACATAACGTCGAACGAGTTGATCCGCACAAACCCGAAAGAGATAAGGGTCGTCCCAAAAATAGAACTTGACGTCACGAAAGAATTTTCGTTTTTGTTGTGTCGTCATACCCTTGATTATGAAATTGCCCGCATGGTAATTTGCAATGTCGGCAAACCATGGGGTGGTTTCTTTAGAATTTACTACACCGAGAGTCTCGAGAGGAAATGTTTCGGTGATTTCCTTGTTCTCGAAAACATCTTTGTGAGGATCTTCTAGACGAGAGAGATGAGCGGCCGCTAGATTCTCGGCTCCTTTTTTGTCAAGCACGGTGACATCAAATTCTTGGAGGAGGAGCATCCAACGAAGCAATCTCGGCTTAGCATCTTGCTTAGCTAAGAGGTACTTGATAGCCGAATGGTCGGTATACACGATGCTTTTAGTCAAGACGAGATAAGGTCGGAATTTCTCAAAAGCATAGACCATGGCAAGGAATTCCTTTTCCGTTGTGGTGTACTTTAATTGAGCCTCGGTCATTGTCTTACTAGCATAGTGGATAGGACGAAAATGCTTGTCATAACGTTGCCCTAAGACGGCCCCTATAGCATAATCACTTGCATCGCACATGATTTCAAAGGGCAATTCCCAATTAGGAGCAACAAGAATGGGAGCTTCGGTAAGTTTCCTTTTGAGAGTTTCGAAAGCTCTAACACAATCCTCATTGAAGTTAAAAGGAGCATCCTTCTCGAGAAGGTGTGTCATAGGTCGAGAGATTTTCGAAAAGTCCTTGATGAAACGACGATAAAAGCCCGCGTGGCCTAGGAAACTCCTAACTCCCTTAACGGTTTTGGGATGAGGTAACTTGGCGATGACGTCTACCTTAGCTTTATCGACCTCAATCCCCGCTTTCGACACCTTATGTCCTAAGACGATTCCTTGTTTACACATAAAATGACATTTTTCCCAATTAAGCACAAGATTGGTTTCTTCACAACGTTTTAACATTTGCTCGAGATTAGATAAACACGACGTGAACGAATTGCCAAACACCGAGAAGTCATCCATAAACACTTCCATCGACTTCTCGATCATATCGTGAAAAATCGCCATCATACACCGTTGAAACGTACCTGGTGCATTACAAAGTCCGAAAGGCATCCTACGATAAGCGAACGTTCCATAAGGACACGTAAACGTAGTCTTCTCTTGATTACGAGGGTCGATAGGGATTTGAAAGTAACCGGAAAAACCATCTAAAAAGCAATAGAATTCATTTCCCGCAAGTCGCTCCAACATTTGATCCATGAAGGGCAAAGGAAAGTGGTCTTTACGAGTGGCGTCATTTAACTTTCGGTAGTCAATACACACCCTCCAACCGGTCACAACACGAGTGGGAATTAACTCATTGTTTTCATTAGGCACAACGGTCATTCCTCCCTTTTTAGGGACACAATGGATTGGGCTCACCCATGGGCTATCGGATATAGGATAAATCATTCCCGAGTCAAGGAGTTTAAGGACTTCCTTTTTAATGACATCGTGAATTTTGGGATTCACCCTTCTTTGACTTTGAATTGCGGGTTTATAGTCCTCCTCCATTAAAATCTTGTGAGTACAAAATTTTGGGTCAATACCCTTAATGTCGGATATTTTCCACGCAATTGCCCCTTTATGAGCTTTAAGAACTTTCAAGAGCTCGGTTTTTTCATCATTAGCAAGACCTTTTGCAATAATAACCGGCAACTTGTCATCACCTTCCAAGAATGCGTATTCAAGGTGAGAAGGAAGATCTTTCAATTCAAGGATAGGTGGTTCCTCGATTGAAGATTTTGGTTCAACACTCATAACTTCCATCGGTGGAAGAAATGGTGGAATAGAAGTGTCATCACTAATCAACACCTCATCTTCATTGTCGATTTCATTTGAAGTGAGATCGCCTCCTTGGAATGGAGTGAGATTTGGTGTGAATTAGCAAGAATCGGATCCAAAATAGTGGGATTGCCACTTGACGAGCTATCGGAAAAACCTAACACTTCTTGTGAAAACTCATCGCAAACCACATCAACGATGTCAATGTGATTGATGGTAGCGATTGCATAAACATGAGAAGGTCTCGAGTTTTGAGTAGCGTTTATAACAAGTTCCTCTTCGTTGAATCTCAAAGTGATAGTTCTTGCATGAACATCGATAAGCGATCTCGAAGTGTCTAAAAATGAACGACCTAAAATTAGAGGAACTTGAGGATCCGCGGGGATGTCAACTACTATAAAATCAACGGGATAGTAGAACTTCCCCACTTTCATGAAAACATCTTCGGCTACTCCACATGCTAAAATCGTAGAATGATCGGCCATCTCGATAGACATGTTCGAAGGAATGAGAGCCGGAAGCGAAAGCGATTTCCAAATGGAAAATGGCATCAAATTAATGCTCGCACCAAGATCGGCCAAGGCGAGGCATTCTTTCATATCTTGTATGTCACAAGGAATGAGAAACTTCCCGGGGTCACCAACTTTTTCCGGTATGCGGTTAAGATAAACCGAAGAACAATTAGCAAGCTTTGAAAGCTTTTCCTTATCACTCATCATACTTTTAAAAATGGAAGCGAAACGAGGCATATATAACAACGCGTCGGCTAAACTCACATCAAAATGCACTTGTTGAAACATTTTTATAAAAAGCTCGATTTGTTGTTTGTTACGTTCTTGCATTTTCTCTTTGTTTCATCTCGAAGGGTAGGGTAAAGGTGGTGTGGGTTGGTCATTAGGCAACGGCCTTGGAATCTCGGGTTCCACAATTGGTATTGGTTCAACCGTAGGTGTGGTTTGAGCGGTACTTCGTGGGATTGTAATGTGCTCCTTTTCGACCATCACCTCGGGTTCTTTCTCGATTTCCTTCTCCGTAGAAGTACTTGGACGAGAGATTGGTTCCTTGAAAGTTTTACTACTTCGTGTAGTAATAACCTTCATTTCTCCCTTCGGGTTTGCAATGGTATCACTAGGAATACCACCCGAGGAAGAGGGTTTACACATGATTGCTTCAAACATCTTAGCCATTCGGTCCTCAAATTTTGATTGCCTAGCATCCGCTTTTAATAACTCTTGCTTAATCTCATGTTGTCCTAATTCCATCTTTTGTTGGTTTTGTTGAAGACGTTGGACATTTCCTTCCATTTTGTTTGCATGAGTTTTAAGTTCATTAGCAAGTTCATTTTTTAGCTCGTTTTCCAACTCGGATCTTAAGCTAATCATCTCACGTTGCATGTTATCAAATTTAACATCATTTGCTTTAGCATAATCCAAAAATTCTCCTTGAAGATTTTTAGTGTGAGCATTTTGAAAACCTTGTGTAGTGTTTTGAAAATCACGGTTTTGGTTTTGATTAGTGACTTGTCCATTCCCATTTTGATAATTCCCCTTGTTGTAGTTACATGAATTGCCTTGGTAATTACCACCTTGGTTGTTGTTTCGATAGTTATTAGCATTTTGATTTGGTGGAGCTTGATTTGGGCGGGAGCCTTGACCGTTTTGGTTGTAAGTTCCCGTTGCTACATAAGCACTCGAAGTGTTACCATCCGCGGTAATGCACTCGGAAAGATCATGAGCTCCACCACAAGACAAACAACTCTTAGCAACCGCTTTAACCGAAGCGGAATTTGAAGCTTCTTGAGCTTTCCAATGGGACATTAGATTAGCAAATCTATCAAAAAACCGATTTTCCTCATTAGCTTCATCATGTAAGGCATTAATGCTACGAGACGACGACGACGATGACGAACCCAAATTGGCAACACTCGGTGTGTTACGATTGCTATAAACCTTAGATCTATTCTCGATGATTTGTAAAGCTTCATTAGTCGTCTTGCACAAAAAATTACCACCCGCGGCGGCATTCAAATAATCTCGTTCATGATCATTAAGCCCATTATAAAAAGTATCAACTTGATGTAATTCCGTAAAATCATGGTGTGGACATTCATGTAACATTTCTTTAAAGCGTTCCCATGCCATTGAAAAACTTTCATTATTTCTTTGCACAAATCGTGAAATCTCATTTTTCAAATGTGTTGTTTTAGATGGTGGAAAAAACTTGTTCACAAACTTAGAAACGAGATCACCCCATGTCAAAATCGAATTTGGCGGTTCTTTCTCAAGCCAAATTTTTGCGGGTCCATCTAACGAATATGGAAACAACATCATCTTAATGGCGTCATGTGGAACATCCTTAAACTTGCTAGTAGCGGTGAGACGGTTAAAATTCCTAATGTGGTAATGCGGGTTGTCTTTCTCATGACCTCTAAACTTATTTGCTTGCAACATCGACATTAAACCCGTCTTAATCTCGAAATTCTCCGCAAGGATGGCGGGAATCACTATAGTCTCTCCAAAACCCTCGGTGGGTGCTTGTAGCAACTCCATCATAGTACGATTAGCCATGACGACTTCTTGTTCTACAATAGGTTCAACACTTGGAGGTCGTTCTTCAATCAACGTCTCTGGATTGGCTTGCTTTTGAAGACGTCTACGAGCTCGTTTTGCTTGATTACGAGTGATCATAAACTTCACGAAGAATGGGAGGTGAGCAAAGAAGATTCTTTTTGGTTGTTTTGTGGATTTTCAATTTTTTTTGTGTTTTTGATTATATTTAATTTTTTTGGATTTTGGTGTATCTTCGTAGACAACAATCTACAAAATCTCTCCTCGAATCAAACTCTTGATTAAAGAAGCCTCAAAGGAATGAAAACGATCACGTGGAGTGAACGCCTACGAATGACTTTAGAACTTTGGTGAAAACCAAATTGTTCAAGAGGTTTTAATCACAAAGAAACCAAGCAAATATATTATACGTAATAATACTTTAGGCGGCAAAACCCTCGATTAGCCTTCAATCTCAAAATACTCACAAGCAAGCGGGGAAACGAGGCGACGCGAAGCACTTAAGAGCCTTTTTCCTTAGGGTATATTTTATAATACCCGCCTTATACCCACCTTATAGTTTGTATTTTTCAAAATCGAGCTTCACGAAAGTATTTATCTATTTTTGCCTTTTTCTTTTTGTTTGAGATTCGAATACAATAATTAGGAGATCAAATCCCAATTAAGGTTGTGTTTTCACACTTTTGGAGATATTGTTTATTTGTTGTGATACTTAATACAATATAGTAATAATATTTTTACAAGAAAAACCAAGAAAACCGATAATACGTATTAGTAGATTTCTACTAATACAAATACTATTTTGGTTAATATTAAAAACAACAATGCAAATTAATCACGACACACCTCCCCGGCAGCGGCGCCAAAATGATTGTAGTGTTTTACCACACCTTTAGGAAAAGAAGGGTAAATAGGGTAAAAGTATTAAATACGACGATTTAGGAAAACCGTGTACAAATGACCCTTATGAATTGAAAGTTCGTTTCCCACGGAGGTATAAGTGTGTGAGAAATTTGTTAAATGTTTGCGATTAATGATTGGTTTAGAAGGGGATGAGAGAACAAGATGACGAAGACGTGAAAATAATACTACAACGACAAAACGTAAAACCGTAAAAACTACCAAAATAAAAATTAATTCTAAAAATTACCAAAAATTCACCAAAAATCAAAATAAATAAACTAAGAGTTTACCAATGATCAAAACTTTTTCAAACCTTTTAAATAATTAAATATTAAATTTTTAAATGCTAATTAAAGCCCTAAAAATCAAATAAATTATCAAAAAGCCCAAATAAAAATTTTTCAATTGGTAAACCTCTAAAATGTCCTAAAAAGATTAAAAACAATTTTTAGAAATTTTTAAACTAATAAAAACTATTTAAAATGATTTAAAAACTATTAAAACTTAAAATAATTATAAAAATTAATCTAAAAGTGATAAAATTATTCTAAAAGTTGATAAATTCCTATTTTAATGTATTAAAGCTAAGAAAAATGTAAAAAGTTGGAAAATGTGAAATTTGAAAAATAATAATAAAATAATATTAAAATAATATTAAAAATCCAAAAATTATAAAAAATTCTAAAAACTTGCAAACTAGTTTATTTTAACCTAAATAATCAGAAAGTCAAATTGAAATGACCAGAATACCCATATTGGGCCCTCAAATGGGCCAAAACCAAAAACAGTCAACACTAATGGGCTTTTTGGCCCAAAAAGTCAAACTTGGCCCAATTGACTTGGAAAAGCCCTATCTGACTCAAAATTTAATTCTAAGAACAAAACTCTAAAGGCCCAAAAGCTGAATGTGAGCTTATTACAGCTTAATAAGCAAACAACTTATTCTTATTGGGCTTTTTAGCCCATTAAGCAATAAGCTAATGCCATAAGCTCTAATTTGACACACAACCTTCTTTTGGGATGCTTATGAGATCTGTAAAAAGAAATTTTGAAAAAGCACACTCAATAAGCCAGAAATAAGCAAAGTATAAATCCACTAAAAGACAAAATAGTCGTTTTTGAGAAATAAGGCACCTCAGGACTTGATTCAACTTGCAAAAGATCACAAATGGACTCAATAAACCAAAACAATCAACAAAATTCCAATAAGCTAAACCAATAAGCCAGAATAAGCCAATAAGCACTTATGAAAAAGTCAATTAAGTTGGTTTTCTAGTCAAACCCTAAAGTCAACCCACCAAATGCTCCAGTATGAACAAATGGGTCAAATAATGAGCACCTATTACAAAATCCAAGTTGTTGCTGGTTAAAATAAGCTATTATAGCTTATTGATAAGCTGAATCCCAAAATACACTAGCAGTGGTAACCAGCAGGGGAAAGGAGTTCCCACTGCTTTGACTATTTGACTGAGCTTTTTAGAGAGTTCTATTGGATTCAATTGGAAACAAAGGCACCCTTGTGATGAATGAACCACAAGGAGTCAATAGCAACAAGAAAATAACAATTTGGTTCACACAATAAGCCACAAATGATCAAACAGTCACCAGATACCACACAGACATGGGAATAAGCAGTTAAGCACTTAATAAGCAGATTTAGCAAGAATAAGCCAACCAAACTTAACAGGATGCATACACAAGCTATATAAACTATGAATAAACACAAAGCAACAAGAATTAAACACTGAATCAAAGTAAACAACAAGATCAAAGCATGAAAAGTTACTGATGAACAATGAACATATGCAGAAACAAGTTTGCTGATCTATTTGACACTAGATCCAATTTCAAGCCTCAAATCCTTCTTCCCTGGTGTGATTAACTAAGGTTTAGCACTTGTTAGCCCTAGCCTAAGCTTAGATCTAGGTGTCCTCAAAATCCTAGCCAATTTTACCAAGTTTTCAAGATTTTATACCCTATTTGTGAATCAAAGTGTTTCAAACCTTCAAACCTGCAAACAGATGAACAATAGCACCTAACAAACAGATACCAACACTTGCAAACACAATACCACAACTTAGCAAACCACAAAACCAATTCAAGCAGTAGACCCAAACACCCCTTAATCAACTACTTAACAAAAGAACTTGTGATTTCTTCTAATAACCTACTAATTTTAATGATCAAAAACACTTACTAGATAGCAACTAACATAATCAAACTAAAAAATTACCAGCACAAACACAAGAACTTAAAATCCAAGTACCAAATCCAAAACAGGCATAAACATGGAATTTTTAGAGGAATCTTAACAAGGGATTATACCTGCCCTCCACAACATCCTAGGAGGGCCAGCTATGCTCCTTGGACCTTGTTCAACAATTAGAACAAGACCAAGGTACTTCAATGAAGGAGATGCAAGACTGCCTTGTTTGATGGTTCAAAGTAGAACCGCAAGGACTTGATTTCTTCAACACAAGCAGCAAACAACTCAACCAAGGGCTCTAATCCCTTCACAAGCTTGGTGTCAACAAGCTTGCAAGAGCTTATAGCTTATGGCTAAGGGTTAGTACACAAAAATAGCAAAATCAGAAACTATGATTTCAAGGCCTTCTAACCTTGAAAACCTTATGAACCAAGACGTGCCTTAACCACAAGATTAAGGAAGGTCTTAACAATCAAATGGAACTCAGATTTAGGCTATTCTAACACCAACTTTTAATCAAATCAAAAAGAGAATTCAAAATTTTTAGAAATTCAAATTTTATTAACTTAAAAAGGGATTACAAAGATTGATAGCCTAAAACTGGAACAAAGGGACTCTCACATGTTGAGGTCTCCTTTTATAGGCAAATGCCAGGCTACACTATTCACAAACCCTAGAAGTGAATTCTCTAAAATGCCCTTAAGCTCTTGAGGCTGTTTGTTGTTGATGAGCTGTCCAAAATGCATCCAAACCATTTAAAATAGCTTTGCGATGAAGCAATGAGTGTCAGCTGTTGATCTTGACACGTGGCTAAGCTTGGAGGGCAAGTAGTCACATGATAGGTGAACGGGTATTTGGGGGTGGGGTCCATTGTGAGTGGGAGTGAGGGTTTTGAGGTTGGGATGTGTTTAAGGTGAGGTGAATCAAACGTGTGCCAGGGTAATTGCAAATTACCCTTTGTTTTAAGTAAGGTAATTCTCGGTGGTGAAAAGGTGAACAGTAACACGTTTGATCCGAAATCGGGGGAAGTAGAGTTGTTTGGCGCAATTTCATTTCAAATGTTTCAGTTGCACACATTTGGTCCTTGTGTTTTGGAAATTTTGGTAAAACAAGTATTTCAGCTCTAAAAATGAATTTCCTTTGTAAATAACTTTCACCTCTTTACACTTTTGGCACAAACTTTTGGAAAAAGCTTTACAAGGGTTGTTTTTGCCATTTTGAGATTTTTCAAGGGCTGATCTTGGACATTCTTGATCTTCAAAGGTCTTCAATGTATCTTTGGCATCATGAGGGACCATAATTGACAATGTTGAATAGTTGAGGGACTAAACTTGCCATTTCTTCAAAGTAGAAGGACCTTTTGTGTAATTTTGACAAACTTAAAGGACCAAACTTGTAATTATCAATATACAAGGGTTTTAAGTGTCATTTCTTCAATAAATGAGGATCAATCTTGTATGTCTTCAAGTCTTCAAGGGTATTTGTTGAGTATTCCATGAATTAGGGCCCGGTTCTTTGTACGGCTTCGTTTCTCGTGTCCGTTTTTCCTTGTTTCTTGTGATCTTTTGTCTTTTTCACGATATCCATACCTAAAATACACATGTAAACAAACACAAGCATATATATGGTATATTATGACATTTTTATGCATTTAAAGCCCGAAAAGAACGATGAGATCATGTATAAATGCCATCTCATCAAACGCCGTCTTTTCCGCGTCCTCCTCCGCCATACGGATCTGGTGGTATCCTTTATATGCGTCTAGGAAGCACTTAAAGGGATATCCACATAGGGATTCCACCTTCCAGTCGATCTCCGGTAATGGGTAACAATCCTGTGGGCAGGCTTTGTTCAGATCCGTGAAATCCACACACATGCGCCAACTCCCGTCATGTTTTTTGACCATGACCGGATTGGATAACCACTCGTGGTAGTATACCTCGCGCATGATACCTACGTCCACTAGTTTCCGTACTTCCTCCAATATCACTCGGCTGCGTTCAGGCGCCTGGCCACGCTTCTTTTGTTTGACTGGTTGGTACCCCTGGCGGATTTGGAGCTTATGTTCTGCTATCGCACGTGGTACGCCTGTCATATACTTTGGCTCCCATGCGAATATATCTAGATTTACACCTAGAAGAGAGCACATGGCCCTTTTGCCGTTATCCGAGAGCGCCCCCCCCCCCTATGGATATCTCCTGTTCTGGATAGTCAGGATGGATTGCCACCTTCCAATTGAGAGGTGATGATCCATCCTTGGGTGGAACAGGTGGAGCCGGTGTTGTCACGGTATGACACTCGGATGCTGGTACGATTGTGTTGTAAATGGTGACGATTCCTCCCTCAACAGGGAACTTGATCATTCCGTGTGCCGTGGAAGGTACCGCTCGTATAGCCAGAATACCTGGTCTGCCTATGATCCCATTGTACGAAGAATGTGAGCGTATCACCATGAAGTTCATCCACGCCGTAGTGGAGTGTTCCTCATTCCCAATGGTTACGAGCAGACGTAGTTTCCCTATCGGCCAGATGGTGTCTCCACTAAAGCCAGTGAGCGGCGTCGTGGCCGGTACTAATTGGCTTCTTATTTCTGGCCGTAACTGCACAAAACAGTGTTCGTACAGTACTTCTGCCGATGACCCTCCGTCCACATACATGCGACGAACATTGTGTGTTCCAATGCTTATCTTAATTGTGAGAGGCGTATCAGTCACATCGCTTGCTGTGATGGGAGGGAATGAGATTTCCCTGTTGCGTGAAAATTTTTGGCCAATTTTCTGCCTAGTGCGGCGTTGTCTGGATTGGATCATGTATATGGTCGAAGGTTTGTCCTTTTGGGGATCCTTCTTGTCATACTTCTTGTTGTCTTTTCCGTCCTTCCAATCCTTAACCAAATGCTTGAGTTTACCTGATTTGATCAGTGACTCAATGTGCTTCTTGAGCTGGATACACTCCTCCGTACCATGGCCCTTGTCATTATGGAACTCGCAGAAGCGATTTCCTTGCCGACGGTCCGGCGGAGTTGTCATTGGGGGAGGCCTCGGAAAATTTGCCCCTTCCGTCAGCAAGATCTCCCGGTAGGACATCTTTAGGGGGTAAACTTATCATCCGGCCGTCCTCCTTTGTTTTGGCTCTTATAGTCTGAGCCCCTGCTATTGTTCTGATTGCTTTGACCGCCCGACTGTCTCCGGGACTGGTCGTTTGACCGGTAACCGTTTCCTTTGGAAGGGTAAGCCGCGGCCACCGCTGTTTCTCCCTCTATGAAATTTCTGACACTTTCCATGAGGTCATCATATCTCTCTGGACGCTTGTCATTGAGACGCATGATCAATTCCCTGTCTGTTATGGCGTGCATATAGTCAGAGATTTTCAGGAGTTCTGGCATCGTCTTTGTGCGTGTGCACTCGTCGTTGAAGCGTTCAGTAAAGGCTTTTGTAGACTCCCCCGGTCGTTGCTTGACAGTTGCCAATGAGACCGGATCCCTATTATACTTCTTCCGCTGAGTATAATTATTCTTGAACGCAGTGCGTAGTTCCGTGAAGCTATCAATGCTTCGTGGAGGGAGTCCCTCGAACCAGTCACGGGCATTGCCGATCAAAGTCGGATTGAACATTTGGCACCATATAGGCATGGGCCATCGCTCAATTTTAGCCTGCGTATCAAATATTTTGAGGTGATCATCCGGATCACCTGTTCCATCATAGGTCTTGACACACGCCGGCATGCGACGTTTTGTGTCCTCGGAGTAGTTCCGTATACGGAGAGTAAAAGGATCTTCCCTGGGATCCGCCCATGGACGGGTGAGCCTAGGGTCATCCCATGGGTCACACCACGGGCGGGAAAGATCCTCCGCTTCTGCCTCTCGATAATAAGGGCCACCATAATATTCATCATTGTTTGGTGGTGGTAGAGGGGTACGCCTAGGTCGGCGACGCTTGGGCGGATGGTCATCCGAGTCCTCTCCCGACGGATCTGGAGACGGGGGTGGTGCCCCATCCCTTGGGTGAGGTCCACTCTTTTGAGAAGAGCCGGGAGTCTTCTTCCCAGTGTCCATCCTATCCCACACACTTGTGCGGCGCGCGACTCTAGTCAGCACTCGGTCTGGTCGCTCGGGTGAACCGTCGGAATTCTCTCTCCCCTCTCGAGACCGCGTAAGTTCCTATATGAGGCGATCTCCTATGCGCTCGAACACATTCCTAGGTTGAGGAGTTTCCTCGAAGATGCTCTGCTCCTGAGGCCGAGTCTTCCTTTTCCCCTGATTTTGGGAAGAGGTGATTGGTCCGGTACTGCCAAAGTTGAGTCTAGATTGGAGGTTTCTCCCTAGATTCAACCTTGATGCAATCCCTGGGACGATCCTATCAAAGTTCTGCGTGAGAACTCGAGTGAGATCCTCCTCGCTGAGTGGTTGGACTTCTACTTCCTCCTCAATCACTGGCCTGCGTGGCTCCTTGTTAGGGGGATTGGGCGCACTCCCTGGATCAGGGTTGTCCAGGGTTGAAGTAGGTGGGGGAGTTATGGAGATCGTGCTCGTCACCCCCATGGACTGAAAACCACCGCGGTTACCAGGTCCACCCGCTAGGCGGCTAGGGGATTGATTGGGGATGAGTATCCCTTCCCCTTGAGACTTCCGATTTCCAGGATTTGTGTTCCTGGGATTAGCTTGTGGAAACCTTGGTTTCCGGATATTTTAAGCTACTAGGAATGATCATTGTTCATATGATTAAACAATCAAAGCGGAATTAGAACAACAACCATTAACAAGGTGTTTAGGCACGAAACATGAATTAAAACACAATTGGATTGCTAATTATATTAATAATCAACAATCACTAGACGTGTATACATTGCATCCCACGTCTAGTCGACACACACTTTAGGTTTACATTGTGAATGAATTGAATGAATAAAACCTAAGACCCTTGGTTCCTTTTATAGTGTAAGGATTAGGGTTTACAAGAGATAATGATGAATAAACAAGTAAATCTTCTATTTAAATAAACTTATGCAGAATATCTTTTGCATGTTTATCTAAATAGAAGCTTCCATAAGCTTCTTTGTCTACGTTTTGTCAATGCTTGAATTGCATGTGACAATACTTGGATTGCACACGACAATGCTTGAGCCATCAACGCCTAATTAACTCTTGTCAACGCCCAAATTAGTCTTGACAATGCTTAGACAATAACTTCACGTTTTCTTCATTTTTGAGTTTCTGCCACATCAACTTTTTGACCCAACAATCTTCCCCAAGTTGATAGTGGCAAAACTCTATGTGTATCTCTTGTAAGTTGTACATGATCTTCAAATTGCTTCCCCTCAAGTGTAGCATGTATTTCTTCCCCTTTTTGTCACATCAACAAGGAAGTAAACAATGTATGCAATCTTTGAAGATTCTCCAAATGTAGGCTCTATGTAATGATCTTGAAGAACAATTAATATGATATTTTTGATGTAGAAGTAGAATAACCCAACCTTGTGTTCCATGTCTTGTATTATCCACGTGATGAAGAACTTATAGAGGAAATATAAGTAGACCTCGATCCCTTGTCAATATTCTCATCCTTTGTGAGACACTGAGCACGATAATGTAACTCCTTCAAGTGTTATGACAAGTCTTCATCACCAACCATGTAAAGCACGAACAAGTTACCTTAAAAGTCAGTGGCTGGAAGTGCATGACTTTAAGATATGATAGAACACAAACTCGCGAAAATCTTCTTCAATCATCAAACTTACCATAAGAATTATTCCCCTTAAGCCAACATCTCTTCATGACTAATTTAATGAAAGAACATCTTCATACCATATGTAACAACCTCTCACAAGGTTTAGCCCAATTACATAGTTTAAAATATCCATCAAATTTCCACGAATAGTTGTTAACTCACTTTAAGATCATTAATCCCTTTAAAAATATCCGAGCCATAAATATCACCTTGATATTCTATATTAAAACGGAGATTCCATGTACCTTCGTGTGTAATTACTCCTTTTTGTGTGCTTAAAACGTACCAATTTTCTCAAACAGCAACTATTCTTTTTGTTGTCCAATATCCTTCACTGTCCAAGATATCAACACTGTGTGTTGTCCAATATCGGACAACACTTATCAGCGTTGAAAAATATATATATCGGACAACAAGTGTCAGCGCTTCCCAACAGCGCTTAACTTATTCCTGTCAGTGCCAACTTTGTACCTGTCAGCGCCTGGCCATCAGTGTCTCATCCATGGCTTGTCAGCGTCACACCAACATCTATCAGCGTCACACCAACATCTATCAGCGTCTAAATAACTCCCATCAGCGGCTAATTGATCCAGGGTTTTATAAACCCTAAATCATTATTTCATGTGAAAATCCATAAAGTGCAATGAACTTCGACAGCGAATAACTTCTTCATAAATGCTCAGATCAAAGATCCCTTCGGTGAGATCCTAGACATAAGTGTCAAAAACCTACAGATCGAATTTCACGCCGATCCAACGGTTAACGAAGGAGAAATCGCGTTTTTACTATTACTGTTCACAGAAAACAGCATATGACCCCTGCTGACTTCGACGCTTAATAACTTTTTCTTGGGGATAGATCTCGACAATCCCTCCGGTGGATACCTAGATATATGTATGTAGAACACACATATAAAATTTCGTGGCGATCCAACGGTTCAATAGAAAGTTATGCCCTTCTGAATGCTGCTGCGCACACAAAAACGTCCAGAAAAACCCTAGACGGATTTTTCTTTTCTTCTCGAAACACGAACACCTTGTTGGTCCTAGCATCACGAGCCACGAGGCTCTGATACCAATTGTGGAAACCTTGGTTTCCGGATCTTTTAAGCTACTAGGAATGATCATTGTTCATATGATTAAACAATCAAAGCGGAATTAGAACAACAACCATTAACAAGGTGTTTAGGCACGAAACATGAATTAAAACACAATTGGATTGCTAATTATATTAATAATCAACAATCACTAGACGTGTATACATTGAATCCCACGTCTAGTCGACACACACTTTAGGTTTACATTGTAAATGAATTGAATGAATAAAACCTAAGACCCTTGGTTCCTTTGATAGTGTAAGGATTAGGGTTTACAAGAGATAATGATGAATAAACAAGTAAATCTTCTATTTAAATAAACTTATGCAGAATATCTTTTGCATGTTTATCTAAATAGAAGCTTCCATAAGCTTCTTTGTCTACGTTTTGTCAATGCTTGAATTGCATGTGACAATACTTGGATTGCACACGACAATGCTTGAGCCATCAACACCTAATTAACTCTTGTCAATGCCCAAATTAGTCTTGACAACGCTTAGACAATAACTTCACGTTTTCTTCATTTTTGAGTTTCTGCCACATCAACTTTTTGACCCAACATAGCTTGCGGATGCCCCTTCGTCATTGGAAATTCAAGATGAGGTTTTCGCTCTAGCTTAGTGTAATGGGTCCTACGGATGGCACCAACTTGTTGATGCAAAAGTTGGGTGATCCTTGCTAGACTCGAATTAGGCTTAATTCGGGTTGGCTGGGCTCCGGCTCCTGCACCAAGTGAACTGTTTAGTTGGGATCCTGCACACTAAACAACACGCGTTAGGCTTACCGTGGGAATGTTTCCCACGATTAGACTCCAGCGTGAGAGTAAGTAATCGGTTAGGGTTTATGTGAGTTGAGAGTATAGAACGTAATACCTTTGTGGAACCTTTGAGGGTTCCTTTTATAGGCAGTGAAGCCCTAATGGGTTGTCACTGATCCTTCGGCCCCAAGGAAAGGATAAACACCAGAATTAGATTGATTGTTATCTTCTAATTATGGTGAGTGAATATCTTCTCTTTTGGGATGAATCATATTTAGAGATAGAATATGACTCTGTCTGACCCTATACCGGCCATGCCGGGCCATGGGCCACACATGTGTGTGCGGTTACTGTTCATCCAAGCCCATAGGCTTAAATGACATTATTCCCACCCATCTGTGATGGGCCGGATACGGGTAGTACCCGTGGGCCGGGCTCCTGACCCAGCTGGGGACTATACGTCATCGCTTGCCAAGTAGAAATAGATACCATTCAACTTTTTATCACCAAAAACAATAAAGTCGAGCTTGAATAGTTATATCAATTCGATTAGACCGAGAGAAAACGAACTACACTAAAAACGAAGATATTAGTGTTATCGTTTGTAGATACACGATTCAAACACGGGAGAACTTAGTAATTGCATGCACAAATGATAACAGTAAGGTGTGGGGATACGGGGAAAAAAAGTGTACCTGGTTCATGTTTCATCTGCACTTGTCCAGTGCTAAAGGTGACTGGTTGCTGTACAAGAGTTGGCTTGTCAAAGGCGACCTGGCTAGCCATTTCAGCGGAGATAACTGGGTTCATGGATAGTGGTTAGGGGGAAAGTGTTAAAGAATAAATTTGTTTGGCCAACGTAAGACAAAAGAAGCCTACCTTCCAACGCTGTAGGTTTGGTCATTTTGGTTGAAGTTGTTTCACCGTCCGCGCCCTCCAGCAGAATGGGATGTTCTTGTTCAATCAGCAGTGGTTCCGGGACGATTTTCTCAACGTTTAACTCACCCGAACCAGCCGGCGGTTGCATCAAAGTACTTAGGCTGCCATAGTTGATCTGGTCAGCCGTTTGAGGCGAGATATCTGGGTTGATTGATAGTTGTTATCGGGTGAATGTTAAATACTACCTCCGTCCCATAATTATTGTCCATGTTTGACTTTTTGAGTCTTTCTTCGTCAACTTTGACCATAAATATTTTTTTTAGTGTTATTTAATAATTGATGCATAATACATGAATGGATAGAGTTTTAAATGTATTTTTCATTGATATAACTTTCATCAAATATTATATAACACAAACAAAATTATGTAAAGTCAAAGTTAACAAAGAAAGACTTAAAAAGTCAAAAGTGGACAATAATTATGAGACGGAGGTAGTAATAAATTCGGTTGGACAGCGTTAAGGAAAAAAAACTACCTTCCAATTGTGCAGTTTTGGTGATTTATGTTGAAGTTGTTTTGGTTGACTTGGCTTCCAGTAGAATGGGTTGTTCTTGTTCAATCATGGGTTGTTTTGGGACTATTCTGTGAACGCTGAACTCACCCGATCCAGTCATTGTCTTTGCAGAATAACGTATCTTGAATGTTTCAGTTAATGCAATGAGGCCAATGATTTCAGATGGAACAATACGCCTGTCAACACCCCTATATTTGAGAGCCAATTGAGAACACGACTGGCCTAGGATTTGCTCACCAGATTCATCGAAGAATGTGAAATTGGCTCTTCCAGTGCCGTCGTGAACAACTGTCTTGAAACTGTACCTGTGGGGTGGTATTGTAAATGGAAATTCCCGTTATAGATACCTTATATGTTATAGTCGATGTGTTATAAGTAATATCTACATACTTGAAAGCAGTGTCTTCTAGAAGGCCATCGTCTTCGCAGATGAATGTTCCACCAAAGTCACGGGGTGTTTTTCTGCATTTTGTACATGTGACATAGTACCATGTCCTGTTTTGGACGACGTCTGTGATAGTTGCATCACACGTAAATTCAACGCCCTGCAAGCAAAAAGTTCGTTAGTTAACAACGGGTTTTGTGAGGAATTTCCCAATTCATCCACAACTGTATTCCTACCTTGTAGCTGGCAGGATTTTGCAGCAGTAAAGAAGAGAGAGGTTCTTTGTTAATTTTTTTCTCGCTGTCTGACTCTTCGAAATGGTATTTGCTTACTTGCAGCATGGGGACTGTTTTGAATCATTCGATGAACCTGCATATGAGCAATTGGTATACAGAGTGTGAGAAAAAATGAAATTATTTTTGGCGTATAGGCATTTTCCATAAACAAAGCTGTCCAGCTTACGCTTGCTTTGCTTGGTCAACCGCAGGAATTTCAGGGTTAGTGTAACAAAAAGTGGCAGATGTGCTTGAAAGTTCCAAAGTGCCTGTGAACAGAAGTATAAGGTTCAGATGGCATTGTGCGATAAAAAACCTATATTTTTATAAGGTACCGTTGTATTTGGTAACTCAGCAAGACGAAACCGCAAACAGCACGGGAACAGGGAGTTTCTCAACCGCTGTTTTGTCAAACTGTAGCGCAAGGCTGTCCCAGGGTGCTAAGTCAATAGCAGTACCGTTGTTTCATCAGAAGAGCACGCTAGTAAGTAATAGAGACTGTGTTCACATAAAACAACACAAAAACAACTAATACATCGTACAGAAAGATAACGTACTTTAGGTTTTCGAGTGTGATTTTCCGTCTGATGCTGCCTTGGCGAGGGAGGTCGCCAGTTGATCGGATGCACCCTAGGTAATCTGAAACAACAGACGAGGATTCATTAGACACGTGAAACTTAAAGGTTTAACTACGGGTGTAATTTTGGTTTGACCTGTTAGTCGTGGGTACACCAATCAGTCAGCCGCTTTCTTCATTGGTAATTTTAAACTTAGCTGTTTGTAAGGAACAAAGTCGAAAAAATGTTTCGGGTAGTTTTTTTCCTGCCCTTCTAGGTGTTCGAATTTGGTTATCTTGCCAAACCTGAGTGTAGTTTCCCTCGCTAGTGTTTGTTGGTAAGTGGTTGTTCGTTCACCAAAGAATTCGGAAATGCGATAAACCTTTCCATATTCAAGCTTAGACTGAAAGTATGGCGCATTCGTGGCATCCATGGTTGCCTGGATCGCATCACCCTGCAAACACATAAAAGGAATACGCGAGCATTTAAACATAACTTGTTTTTGTGGATTGGTTAAGTGTCGTTTAAAAAGATCACCTTCTTGTCAATAAGAATACAGCAGTAGTTTAAGTCCTTCACCGTCAGGTCCGTTTGTGTTGGTAGGGATCTGTACATCCATCTACGGTAGACAATGGCTTCAAGAATGCAATCTCTAAGCTGCGGTGTCATTTCAGAAATCGGTGTAGATGCAACCACCAATGCAGATGTGCTTGTGTCATCCATAGCAACAGTTTACCAACTATACATTGCCAATATCAAAGTTCGTTATCAATAACAATAGCCATATCTGTCAAGAGACTGTAAAAAACAATTGGTATGGACAGTTGTAATCAGGGGAATGACCTTGTGGGAACAACTATAATGGTACCATAGTCTAACTTTACGCACAAGTTTTTTTTTTCAAAAGGTAGATAAGCAAACATCATTTACGTGAAGATAACATGTATTCCCAAAGAAAACAGTACAAATACAAAAACAGCTAACCATGCATTATTCCTAAGCGGGAGCTAATGTAGTAACAAGGAAAAAAAGGGAGGCCGTAAACCTTATATTTGATGATGTTGTTATTGGGTTTGATTTTATATGCTACGCAAAAAGTCTGTGTAAATAATGTTTTTGGTGGTGTTCGGGGGTTGATTCTCTTGTTCCTGAATCAGTATTTTCAGCCCATCCGGGGAAGTGGCCCTTGACAGGGCAACATAAAGCTGGCCGTGGCTGAATACGGGTTTCGGCAGATAAACACCTATCTTCGATAGAGATTGGCCCTGGCTTTTTTTTATTGTCATAGCGTAGCACAATTTGACTGGGAACTGTTTCCGTTTGAAGGTGAACGAAAGGTTTGGATCTTGGTGCGCCAACGGAATCCTGTGGATGTATACTTTCTCTCCTACACGTGTCCCAGTAATGATCTGCGCTTCTATTAACTTTGACTTTAGCGCCCTGACAATCATTCGTGTACCGTTGCACAGTCCCCCAGTCAGATTAGTGTTCCCCAACAGCATGATAGGACACCCAACCTTTAGTTGTAATTCATGTGGTGGAAAGCCTGGGAAGTTCAATGTGTTCAAGAACTCGGCAGGGTATAGCATGTCTGTTTCGGATGTATCACCACCGTTTGGGTAGGAAGTGTCGTTACTTAAGTATGTCGTTGTTTCTCCGGGGATCTGCGCCAGGATTCGGTTGTTGATAACATCTGCAGTATCATTTTTGGGACATACGATAGCCTTAGACTGGAAAGGCGCTGCACTTGGCTGTTTGAGAGTGTCTTCGTCATATATGAACTATATAAGTTATGTTAGCCCAGCTTCACCCCCAGAAACACAGTATTGAGGAGGTATGGATATCCAATTAACGCTTTCGGGTTCTTCTTCGTCCGGATCGCTAATTTCACCATTTCCATGTTTCAGCAACCACTGTGTAAACTCTTGTGCTTTTTCCTTTTCGGTTGCCGTTAGATCATCTCTCATGAGCCTCATGTTTTCAGTCAACGTGTAAACTTTAAAGTGTTGCCAGAGAGATGATTGTGAGATGGATAGGGTTATAAGCTCACGCCTTGAAGCTCGTTTTTTTACTGGAAGAGTTTACCGGAAATCTCCACCAAGAATAATTGTTTTCCCACCAAATACAGTTTCACGCTTACCCATTAAGTCTCTAAGAGACCGGTCAAATGCTTCAAAGCAACGGCGATTGTTCATGGGTGCTTCATCCCAGATTATGACATTTGTATCAGTCAAAAGTCGACCCAGCTGTGTGTTTTTTTTAATATGACATACCGATTCGTCTGTTAACTCTAGTGGTATTTTGAACCTCGAATGGGCTGTACGTCCAGTGGGTAGAAGTAAGGACGCGATGCCCGATGAAGCTACTGTAAGCACGATCTTTTCTTGTGATCTTAACGCGCCCGTGATTGTTTTCCATAGGAAAGTTTTACCCGTTCCACCGTGACCATAGACGAGTATCAGTTCCTGCCGATTCTGTAATGAAGCTTGAGTGACGGAGTCGTAAATATGACGCTGGGCAGCGTTAAGCTTTAGGAGGGCGTCCATAGTCTCGTGAAACAATTGCGCCCGATTGTAATTTCTCTCCTCCATTAGCAATTTGTTTTTAAGTTCGTCCAAAAGTCTTTGGAGAGGGGCTGGGAGATGGTATTCCGACAACGTTCTACCATAGTCTGTCAAAATACATAGTATGTCATATAAAATGTACCCTTTCTTTTCAGCATCGTTTACAAAATAACCTCGAATCCCTACGGCTGCGGACACACGTGAACCAATTTCATCAGACATACTTTCCTAGTGTTTTTCCCATAGTTTACGTGGGTCTGCGACTTCACAAAATAATAGTATTTGTGCAAAAAGGGTTCTTACTTCAGCTACACTTGCACGGCCAGTTGTTTCCTCGAGAGCAATATCCTATTCTCGATCGTCTCCAAGGAGGCCCAATGCGTCGCAAGCCGAACGATAGGTAAGGCAAATGTTATCATTGACGGTCCGCACCACTGAGAGTGTTCTCATCTTTCTTGTGATGGCTGGAAAAATTCAGACTGTTGAGAATAAAAGATTTGGTGAGAAGCTCAGGGATATAATTGCTAGGAGGTCTGACAAAGAAAATGTGTTAAAGTCATCAAGGGTGAAGAGGGAAGCAATGGATTCCTGAATAACTGTAATCTTTTGTTTTTTATGTTTCTTGTATCAGACTATTCAGTCTTATGTAATGATGAATGAAAATGAAGTACTTTGTTATATTAAGTCTTTTCATCAGGTAGAATAGTTTGTAACAAGAAGAAGCCTCTTTGCTCACTTATAACAATTTCACTTAGGCAAATTTTATATCCAAATAGGGGGAGATTGTTAGGTCAATTCAGTACCTAATGATCTCCCTGAAGAATTTGAATAACAATCAGTCTAAGTGAATTATTAACCTTGAACATAACAAGGTCACTGAGTGAACAGTCACTCAGTGAGTTGCCTTCGAGTTCCTAGACTGAGTCTAAAAGGAAGACTCAAGCATTCAGAGAGGCGAAGCTCAACGAATATCTTCTATGACAAAGAAGAAGGTGATGAGTTCAGTGAGTTGTGGCAATAGACTCACTGAACCCCATACGATCTCCCTGAAGAAAACAAGCATTCTCCAAGACTGAAGAAAAGGCGGGATAAGTTGAATTGTGACAAGATGAAGTACATCACACAATTAGCGTGACTTACCCTTTTGGGATAGATTGGGTACTGACATGTTTAAAGAACTTACGTCTTACTACTTAGAATAGGTTAAGACAATATACTACACTGTACCAATAAGACAAGAATTGCACATGGGCAATTATTGTCTTCTACCCACTTTCCTTCTATAAATAGGATGCTTGTAAAGGAGAGAAAATAAGTTTGTGCATTAAATGCTTTAGACATTCACAAACAAGTTTTTCTCTCCTCCAAACACGATCATACACTTGAGTTATAAACTCCTGTTGATAGAATCGTCAAGCTTAGCAATCATTAGGATTGGACTAGCTTGTTAGTGAGGAGATCACAAAACCACACATTGTCTATTAAATCCCTATTGTAGCTTCATATACAATAGGGTATAATTCTTTAATAAAGCTAAGAGTTAAACGTTGAAAAAATTGTGTTAATTTACTTACTTGTATTAAGTTTATTGCATTACTTAACCATGGGTTAGGACTATACTTAGTTTACTTAAGTATAGTACTAATTACAAGGGACCAACAAGTGGTATCAAAGCGGTAGGATTATAAAACTTTTAACCACCGTCTCAAAGTTTTTAAAACCTTGATCCATTATGGCTGAAAGTAATGTACCTCAACTTGTTAACAAAAAAGGAGCGAGTTACTCTGTTAACGCTCCTAAGTTAGAAGTTGAAAGATTTAACAAATGGAAGAAAAGAATGTTATGTTATTTGATGGGAATGGAACCTTATTACATAACTTGTATTAAGGATGGTCCATTCAAACCAAAAATAGCAACTGGTGATGACAAACCTGAAAACCAATGGTCTGACGATGAAAGGAGAGTGGTTAATCAAGACCAATGTCTCAAAGGCATCATAATATCTTGTCTTCCTAACGATATTATGGAGGCTGTCATTGAGTGTGAGACGGCCAAAGAGACTTGGACAGATCTTGTTCATAGTTTCGAAGGACCATCTGACACAAAGGAAAATAGGATTATGGACCTGAAGTTAGAATATAACACTTTCAGGGCCAAAACATCTAAAACAGTTCCTTAGACTTACACCATGTATAAAACCTTGCTCAACGAGCTAACGAATGACGGGGTGAAACTGTCTAAGCATGAAATCAATGTTGGTTTTGTGAACAGTCTCCCTAAAAAATGGCTTGGTTTTTCTCAAGGACTGAGAAATGCTAATCACATATAGACTTAGGATCTTGCAGATATTTATGGGAGATTCATCTATGAAGATAATCTGATAAATAGAAGATATCCTGAGTCCAAGAAGGCCTTAATAACAGACACCTCAGCCAAACCCACTCAAATTGATAATGGCCCCATTTCAACTGCTTTTTACTCAAATGCAATTGTTCAAAATTTTCAGGAAACCTCAGATGATGAGGTGGATGAAAGATCTAGTACTGAATACATAAGAGATTTGAACAGGGAATATCATGAAAGGGACATGTTGGCAAATACCAAACGTTATATCAAAAGAACTAGATTTTCTGGTAACCAATCCACTGAGGGAGTGGATTGCTATCGATGTGGTAAACCTGGGCATTTTGCTAACTATTGTCTTTCAAAAACCCCTTTGGCCTCTTATAAAAATCAAAGTTTTTCATCAGGGAATGACAATTTTCAACCCAAGTTTACACCAAAACTAATTCAGGCTTCTCCAATTAATAAAAGTTTTCAGAATAGTATGAAAATTGAGAAGGACTATAGGTCTGAGTATAAAAAGGTAAAAGCTAAACTTGCACTCTTGGAAGCTGAACCTACTATTGCTCAGACTCAAAAGCCTGCTCAAAACAAAGCCAAAGGTCTAGTAGCTGAAAATTTTGATTGGGATGATGAAGATTTGTCCTCAGAAGAGGAGGAAGTCAGGTATCAAGTGTTAATGGCTCTAGCTGATGATGAATTATCAGTTGGAAAGAATCATGCTCGAAATGGAGAATGGGTTGACATCACCATGAGAAAGGTAAACATGCTTCTCTCTATAGATGAAAAATCTGATTGGCAAAAATTCCTTAAGTATATTAACATTGAGCTATCGTTTGTTGAAGAGCAGAGATTGAATCTTTTGTCAAAATATAATAAACTTATTTTTGAATTAAACAAATGTAGAGATGGTTTGTTAGTTCTAAACAAGCTAAACTTGAAGCAGTAAGCTGTCAACTTCAGAACACTAAACTCACTAAAATCAATCATGCTCTTCAAGAACAACTTAAGGAAGAAAAACGAATCAATGAGAAATGGACAAATAGCTCTACCTAAGCTTCTCAGTGTATAAACAGTCAAATACCTGCCCAAAAGAAGAAAATTTTTGGGGCACGACAACTCACTGAAAAGGCACCAACTAAGGAAATGAGTGAAAAGGCATTCCTCCCTGCTTTAGTTGGATTTGATCATGAAATGATTCCTAAGTCAAAAGACTGGGTTGAGAGATCAAATCCTGAGAGTGTTTTGCCTAACTTTGACACTGGAAAAATATTAATTCCTGAATCTCAGGCTATTAATGAAAAACTTGGTCGGAATGAAGAGACTGATAAAGTCAGTAACACTGAAACATCTAGTGTCGCTGAAAACATTCAGACTCCTCTACCTCCTTTGAAAAACCTTCAAGGAGCAAGTCCATGTTCTGAACTAATTCCATTGTCCTATCAAGAACACTCACCTAGAGGAAGAGCTGGGTTAGGTTGTATTGAACAAACAAAGCGTGACTTAAAAATGATACTAGATCACACCGAGTCAGGAACTGTCACTGAAAAGATAACCAAACCTATATCTCCCTCAGGGACTCCTAAACAATCAGTCAACTCTACTCCTATTGTAAATCAAGAGGAGTTAAGTAGATTATTCCAACTTTTCATGGAAGAGAAGCTGAACTCGGCCTCTAAAACTCTGGGTGAAACATCTGTGTCCTCACAGCCTGAATCATCAACAAGTAACAAAACTGAACCTAAGTCTTCCAAGAAAGTTAAAACAAAGAAACCTACCTGTGAGCTATGTCACTATACAAATCACACCATTGACGACTGCTATAGAGTTCTCTATTGCATGAAATGTAAAAGTGAAGATCACAGGACAGCAGATCATGAGATGCACATTGCTTCTATTAAAAATGCTAAAAGATACAATGCTCAGCCTTACAACTATGGGCCCACCTCAGAATAATCCAGAAAATCCAAGGCTAAGCCTTACCCACCTTGTACACATTGTGGGATTCCCGATCACAGACCTGATGATTGTGTGTACTATCCTGAGTGTGAGATTTGTGGAAGCAATGATCACACTACCTCAGGACACAATAGAATCATCATGGTCAGAAGAGGAATGATAGCTGAGTCATCTCAAAGTACTGAATCCTCAGTCGGACTAAGCTGCAAAACATGTGGAAGCAATGTTCATTCTACCTCAGACCACGCTGAGTTTGAGTACTTCAAACGAGGTGAAAGACGTCAGGCTCTTCGAGCCAAAGGGCCTACTAAAAAGTGGGCTCACAAGAGAAACTAATCCACCTCGTTATTTGTGCAGAAACACTTCAAGGAGCCTGTCTGGTACTTAGACAGTGGGTGTTCAAGAAGTATGACAGGGGTCAAAAGTTATCTGCACAAATACGTGTAGCAACCAGGTCCTAAGGTAGTATTCGGTGATAATTCATCTTGTGTTACTGAGGGATATGGTTCAATTAAATGTGGTGGAATAGTTTTCTCAAAAGTGGCGTTTGTAAACGGTCTGAAGTACAATCTCATCAGTATCAGCCAACTGTGTGATGCTAAGTACATCGTTCAGTTTGATGATAAGCAAGGTACAATCTTTAATGCTGACAAAGAAATTGTGTTGACTGCTCCAAGAAGAAATGATGTATATGTCCTAGACATGTCATCTGTAGCAAACTCAGGAGCATGTTTCTTTGCTAAAACCTCAGACTCTTTCAATTGGCTTTGGCATAAGAGACTGTCACATCTAAATTTCAAAGATATGAACAAACTTGCAAAATAAAACAAAGTTCTTGGCTTACCTTCTCTTGTGTATTCAAAAGACAAACCTTGTTCAGCCTGTGAAAAAGGTAAACACAAGAGAGCTTCTTTTAAGCCAAAACAAAACTTTTCTATCAGGAAGTGTCTTCATCTTCTTCATATGGACTTGTTTGGACCAGTCAGTCCAATGTCTATAAATCATGAGAAATACACTCTTGTGATTGTTGATGAATATTCTAGATACACTTGGGTATACTTCCTGAAAAAGAAAAGTCAAGCTCCTTGATGAGACTGCTTTTATACATAGTCTCATCGTCCAAATAGGGCTTAAAATGCATTAAATATCATCAAAATACCCAAATATATGCTTGTGTTTGTTGCTTATGTATTTTAGGTACGGATATTGAGAAAATGACAAAAGATCACAAGAATCATACAAAAACAAACACGGGAAACGAAGCCGCACAATGAACCAAGCCCTAATGAAGAATTTTCCAAAGAAAATCCTTGAAGATCTGAAGAATTATGAAGAAGGGTCCTCCAATATGGAAGAATTGACACTTTATACCCTTGTATCTTCATAATTACAATTTTGGTCTGTAAAGTTTGTCAAAATTACAAAAAGGACCCTTAACTTTGAAGAATTGGCAAATTTAGTCCCTCAACAAAACTAAATTGTCAACATTGGTCCTCCAAGAAGTCAACAAACAAGTCAAAACCCTAAAGGATGAAGACATGACAAGTTCAGTCCTTGAAGAATGAAGAAATTACACAAGAAGTCCTTGAAACAAGTTTGTAAAGTATTTGGGCTAAATTTGACAAGTTGCCTAAACATATAACAAAAGAAATTTGGTTTTTGGCTGTTTAATTACAACATGAAGATATGAAGAGAGTTGGGGGACCATTTCTGCCAGACAACACAACTCTCCCCACCCAACCAGCACCCTCCACGTCACCCACTCCCACTCCTCCACCAATCACAACCCTCCCCTTCACCACGTCACCATTCCACCAGCTTAATAAACCCATTTATTAATCTTTCCCTCCTGAACACATTTTAAAAAAATCATTAACCCAAAAACAGATTAAAACACCCTCCTAATCCCCCTTAAATCTATATTTAATCCCAGGATGAATTAAAACCTAATCAAAGGGGTTTTTGCTCAATGTTTCCAAAACACTAATTCATCACACCCTAAACCCAAACCCAACTTCCAAAAACGTCACCCTCATCCCCACATGGCTCTCCAACCCTCCCCTGACCCACAAGTGAGCTTGAAGACAAACTGAGGACAGAGGATCAACGACTCATGACATTTTCGTGTTCTCAAAGACTCCTTTTGATGGCCAAGATCATTTTTATCCAGCTTGCATCAACATACATCCAAATGATCATCACATGGGCTCTTGACCAATTCAAAAAACGAATCTTCAAAAGGACTCAAAGGGCAAATGTGGAAGAACACACCATTAGGGCTAAGGCTTCTTTTCAGTTCTAGAATGATTTTGTAAGCCTCTATATAAAGGCAAATAGGATTTTCATTTTACTTGTTCTTGTTTTTTCTTTCCTTGGTCAAGCAAGTGTAAATCCCTTTCAAGTTGAATGAAATTGGTGTTTGTTGTGACGAAAAAAAGAACAAGAGCCATTTACTTTTCCATTGCATCTTTAAGTTTTGAAGTTGAAACCTCATTTTCAATCCTTGTTTATTTTTGAAAACTCAAGTTGTTTAGTTCTTAAGTTACTGTCCAATCTTATTCAGTTGATCATATGAGCCTGATATTCTTGTTGAATATCAAGCTCAAGTGAAACTCAATTGGTTTGTTGATTTAATTATTGTCAAGATTTTCAGAAAACCAAAAATTAGTTTTTTCATTTTTGTCAAATAAGCCATAGGCAGCTTAACTGATAAGCTGGCTTATTAGCTTATTGGACTTGTGAACAGCTCACCCTTTTGTTTACTTCCTTTCTTAGCAGGTTCTTAATATCCCATTTTTTTTGAAGACATATTGGGTGTGTGTGTCTTTGTGACCACCACTAGCATCTCTACTAGCTATCTTGTTCCTATAAGCCAATAGACCAGCTATAAGCTGATGGGAGGTGGCTTTTCAGCCATTGTGGGGCCTGGATTGTAGGTCCCACAAGGTAACCATCTTGTTTCCTTATTTTCAGTTTATAAGTTTGAGATTTGTGAGATTTGGTTGTTTTGCTTGAAAGTTGTTTAAAAGCTTGTTGAATGGTTTGATATTGCTCAATTTAGGTTTATATGCATGCTAGAAGGGTTTGAAATCAGATTTGAGTAGATTTGAATAGGGTTGCTTTGTTAATTTTTGGTTTTCAGTAATTAAAAGGGTGTTTGGGATTAGGGCTTTAAGGGGCTTAAAGGTTTATTAAGCTGTTAAAAACTACTCAAACTCACTCTCTTTGGTGTATTTAGTGAAAGTGTCTTGTTCTTGTTAGTTTGTAGTGCTTAATCAGAAGTTTGTATGCCACAAGTAGCATAAAAACAGTCAAACACATTAAGTGCCTTGTTCATGCCTGTTTTGTGAAATTTTGTGCCATCAAAGCTTGTTAATTGTTAAAGGATAGGTCAATATTGGATTGCATCAAGTTTTTATGTGATTTGGGTAACTGGTATGCAAGATTTTAAGCTTTGAAATTCGTTTTTGTGCAATTTGGTTCAAGTTACCCTTCATCAGTAAAGTTACCCTTCATCAGTAACGTTCTTGTGCAATTTGAGCTTGATTTGTGTGATTGACTTGTGTTTTTGTGCTATATTTGACTCCCTACACTCAAACTGAGTGTAAGGGTGCCCCCATTGTCCATCAAACAACAGCAAAAATCCAGGAACAAGCCTCTCTTGTTCTATCTTTACTTGTGAAGATTCATTCTTTGTGTTCATCAAACAAGCAACCTATCTGGACACATTTTTTACTTTAATTGGTTTAATTCTGGTTTATTTGTTATAAAATTTGTGTTTTAAAGTAAGTTAAGGTCACTGTTTTTGAGTTTGTAAAGTTTAAAAAAGAAAAAAAAGTTTTTGTAAAAAGGACGTGGCCAGGACTCGAACCTGCGCCACTCCTCTCACACTCTAACGTGATAACCAGTTGCCCTAAGGTCTTTGACTTGTTATCACTTGGAACTTTTATTATTTAAGTAGTGTTTGTTTTTAGCTTATTTAACTAGGCAGTTTAATTATAAGCTGATTTCAGCTTATTCTTAGTAGATTTTTACAACTTAGCATTTTTCCATTGTTCTTATCTAGGTTTAGGACTTTTTGGTTCAAAAAGTTTATTTTTCACGTATTTTATTAATTTACTAGGATTATTTTAAGTTTAAATTTTAGAAAGTAATTAAAAAATAGGAAAAAGTATTTTAAAATTCTGGAAAAATAGTTTTTAGGTTTTTAACTATATTTTTGAGGTTTACAGCCATTAAAGTTTTCATTTTAGCTAACTTTTGATTTTATATGATTTTAAGGTTTTTAACCAACTTTGAAATTTAATATAAAACTATTTAAAAGGTTTTGGAAACTTTTGATTGCATTTCTGTCTTAGTTACATTATTCTAGATTTTTGGTAATTTTTAGAATTTTTTTTATAAACTTTGAATTTTTTTGAATATTTTAATATTATTTTATTATTAAAAATTAAAAGTCTGATTTTTTTTAAGTTTTTACATTTTTCCTAGATTGTAGACACTTAATTAGGAATTTTGTAACTTTCCAAATATTTTTAGGGTCTTTCATTTATTTTCTAGAATTAATTTAAGTTTTAATTGATTTTAATAGTTTTTAAGTGTTTAAAAATAGTTTTATTTGGATTTAAAATTAAAAAAAAAATACTTTTTAGCTTAATTAGAGTATTTTTGAGGTTTACAAACTTTAAAATCTTGTTTAGGGCTTTTTAATAATTAATTGTGATTTTTAGGGCTTTAATTAGCATTAAAAAATCATTATCTAATTAATTAAAAGGTTTTAGCAAGTTTGGATTTTTGTAAACTCTTAGAATATTATTGTGGATTTTAGTAATTTTTAGGAATTTTTAGGTTAAAATTTTAATTTTGGTAGTTTTTACGGTTTTACGTGAACGCTTTTTTAGTCTTAGTTTAATCCGTCTTCGTAACCGTCAATCTCTTCTAATCTCATTTCTATTTTTCTTTCTCAAAAGTATAATCATAAAGATAATTATTTCAATACACACACACTAAGCCTCCTCGAGAACGAACTCACAAAAAGAGTCATAAGTGTTTACGTTTTCCTAAACGTACACTTAATACTTATCGCTTTTTATGCTCTTTTCCTAAAGAGTAGTAAAACCACTACATCATTTTGGCGCCGCTGCCGGGTAGGCATGTTGTGTTTTGATTTGAACAATTGTTGTTTTTATATATAGCCATAATAGTATTTGTATTAGTAGCACTCTACTAATACGTAGTATCGGTTTTTCGTTTTTTGTGAATACTATTACTATATTGTATACGTAGAACAATAAATTCACAAGTACTCCAAATACGTGAGAAATCACAACCTTGACTTGGGAGGTCATTACCCAATCATTGTATTCGAATCTCAAACCAAAGAAAAAAGGCAAAAATAGATAAATACTTTCGTGAAGCTTGATTTTGAAAAATACAAACTATAAGGTGGGTATACGGCGGTTGTATTTCACGACCTAAAGGAAAAAGGCTCTTAAGTGCTTCGCGCCGCCTCGTTTCCTCCGCTTGCTTGTGCGTATTTTGGGATTGAAAGCCAGTCGAGGGTTTTGCCGCCCAAAGAATTATTAAGTATCATATATATTTTCTTGGTTTCAATTGATTACACCCTCTTGAACGTTTTGGTGTTCCACCAACTTTCTAAAGTCATCGAAGGCGTTCACTTCACGTGATCGTTTTCATTCCTTGAGGCTTCTTTAATCGAGAGATTTGATTAAGGAGGAGATTTGTAGATTTTGGTCTACTTAATACATTCCACAAAAATCCAAAAAAAGTAAAAACAATCAAAAACCACAAAAAATTGAAAAAGTAAAAACACCAAAAAGAATCTTCTTTGCTCACCCTCTCGTTTTACGTGACGTTTATGCAAACTCGCTCCAAAGCAAGACGTGCTCGTAAACAAAGAAACAAATCAACCACTCCTTCTAGTGAGGAGTCTCCTATTGACGAACCCATCGTAGTGAAAGAAGCACTCATGGCTAATCAAACTATGATGGAGTTGCTTCAAGCACCCACCGAGGGTTATGGAGAAGCTATTGTGATTCCCGCTATCCTTGCGGATAATTTTGAGGTTAAGACGGGTTTGTTGTCCATGATTCAAAACAACAAGTTTCGAGGTGACGAAAAGGACAACCCTCATAACCACATTCGCCAATTTAATCGTCTTACCGCCACTTGCAAGTTTAAGGACGTCTCTAACGACTCGATTAAGATGATGCTTTTTCCGTATTCCTTAGCGGGGCCCGCAAAAATTTGGTTAGAGAAAGAGCCACCCAATTCTATATTGACGTGGAAGGATCTCGTTTCAAAATTCGTGAACCAATTTTTTCCGCCCTCCAAGACTACGCATTTGAAAAACGAGATTTCAAAGTTTTCACAAGAGTATAATGAGAGTTTTTCAACTGCTTGGAATAGGTTTAAGGAAATTTTGCACGAATGTCCTCATCATGGTTTTTCCGACTTGCATCAAATTGACACGTTTTACAATGGCTTGAACGATCATGAGCGTGATTATCTTAATGCCGCCGCGGGTGGTAATTTTTTGTGTAAAACGGTCGAGGAAGCATTGTTAATCATTGAGAATAGGTCTAAGGTCTATAGTCCTCGTAGCACGTCGAGTGTTCGTAAGGCTTCGTCTTCACCTTCGCCTTCATTGTCACATACCGTTGATGCTTGCCAAATCGAGGCTAATTTGGAGAACAAGATTTTTGATAAGCTTAAAGGATTGTTAATTGAGTTTAAAGTTGGTGAACAACCCACTCACGCTACGGCTAGAGTGGTTGAGGTTTCTTGTATGTATTGTGGTGGAGCTCACGATTACTCCGAGTGCATTACCAACGGTGGTAACACTTCGAGTGCCTATGCGGCCGCGGGAACTTATAACCAAAACGGTCAAGTTCCCCGCACTAATCAATTGACTCCACCGGGTTTTCCACCAAATTAAAATGCTAACAATTATCGAAACAATCAAGTTGGTTACCAAAACAATCAAAGAAACAATTACAAGGGTAATAACAACTATGGGAATCAAGGAAGTAGTAGCCAATTGCAAAATCAAAACCAAAACCGTAATTTTCAAAACACAAGTCAAGGTCTTCAAAATGTTTACACTAAAGAACTTCCAATGGACTTTTTGAATTACGCTACGGCAAATGATAAGATTTTGGAAAACATTCAAGAGCAATTGGATAGTCAAGCTAGGGACACGGCTAAAAACACCAAGGAGTTAGCTAATTTTGTGAAGGAAAATATTAACATGAGAAATGAGTTGAAAAATGATTTTGCTAACCAAATTAGAGGTCAAAACAATAAAATTGAACAAAGTCATGCTAGGCTTGAACAAAGAATTGACCAAAAAGCCGCTAGTCAAGATGTTAAGCTTAATGCTATTTTAGAAGCGGTCATGGGAAACAAAGCCTCTACTTCGGGTAGTTTACCTAGCAACACCGTATCAAACCCGAAGGGAGAGATGAAAGTGATTACCACACGAAGTGGTAAGGCACATAAAGAACCGACTCCTCAACCAATTACTCCAACGGTGGAGGAAATTGAGGAAGAACCCGAGGTGGTGGTCGAAAAGGAGCATATCTCAAGCCCACAAAGTACCGCTCATGCCACACCTACGGTCGACCCTTTACCAACATTGGAACCCGAGATTCCAAAGGCTATGCCTATGCCCCAACCCACGCCACCCTTACCTTACCCATCGAGACTTAGGAAGGAGAAACGACAAGAGCGCGACAATTATCAATTTGAGGTTTTTATGAAAATGTTTCGTGAGTTGCACCTTAATGTGAGTTTCGCCGATGCTTTGGTCATGATGCCTCGATTTGCCGCCAACTTTAAGAGTATGTTGAACAACAAGGAGAAATTGCATCGATTGTCTAGTTGTTCGTCGGTTTATCTTAATCGCATACCTCAAAAAGTCGGTGATCCCGGTAAATTTTTGATCCCTTGTGCAATCCAAGATATGGAAGAATGCTATGCCTTGGCCGATCTTGGTGCTAGCATTAATTTGATGCCACTTGCAATCTTCAATTCGCTCAATCTTCCTAATCTTACTCCTTCACTAATGTCTATCGAGATGGCCGACCATTCCACGATTCATGCATGTGGATTGGCGGAAGACGTTTTTGTGAAAGTGGGGAAGTTCTACTATCCCGTAGACTTTATCGTCGTTTATATCCCCACGGATCCTCAAGTTCCTCTCATTTTAGGTCGTTCGTTTTTAGACACGTCTATAGCTTTGATCGATGTTCATGCTAGAAAGATCACCTTACGCTTCAACGACGAGGAACTTGTTATAAACGCAACTCAAAATTCTCAACTTTCTCATGTTTATTCTGTTGCTACCATAAACCTCGTTGATATGATCGACGTGGTTTGCGAGGAATTTTCACAAGAAGTTCTAGGGTTTGGTGATGAAGAAACTAGTGGCAATCCCACTATGTTAGATCCAATTCTTGATAATTCGACACCAACCTTCACTCCATTTGAAGGTGGTGGTTTTACGTTGGAAGAATTCGATGATCCACGTACTTGTAACGAAGACCTCGACAACGATGAGGACTTCTCGATTATCAAGGATTTTCTTAACGATTTTCCATGTCCTCCACCCGAGGAGGTTATGAGTATCGAGCCCAAATCTTCACTTGAGGAACCACCTATCCTCGAGTTGAGAGATTTACCTCCTCACCTCGAATATGTCTATTTGGAGGAGGACGACAAGTTGCCGGTTATTATTGCGAAGGAACTTTCGAATAATGAAAAAACCGCACTTGTCGATGTTCTTAAGGATCACAAAGGGGCAATTGCGTGGAAGTTATCCGACATTAAGGGAATCGATCCCAAGTTTTGTACCCACAAAATATTAATGGAGGAGGATTACAAGCCCGCAATCTAAAGTCAAAGGAGGGTGAACCCCAAAATTCACGACGTCATCAAAAAGGAGGTCCTTAAACTCCTTGACACGGGAATGATTTACCCTATTTCCGATAGCCCTTGGGTGAGTCCTATCCATTGTGTCCCTAAAAAGGGAGGGATGACCGTTGTGCCAAACGATGCCAACGAGTTAATTCCCACTAGACTCGTGACCGGGTGGATAGTGTGCATTGACTATCGAAAGTTGAATGAAGCCACTCGAAAAGACCATTTTCCCTTGCCCTTCATGGACCACATGTTGGAGCGTCTTGCGGGAAACGATTTCTATTGCTTTTTAGATGGTTTTTCCGGTTACTTCCAAATTCCCATCGATCCTCGTGATCAAGAAAAAACTACGTTTACGTGTCCATATGGAACGTTTGCCTATCGTAGAATGCCATTCGGACTTTGCAATGCACCGGGAACCTTTCAACGGTGCATGATGGCTATTTTTCATGACATGATCGAGAAGACGATGGAAGTCTTCATGGATGACTTTTTCGTGTTTGGTGATTCTTTTACTTCGTGTTTGTCGAATCTAGAGAGAATGTTGAAACGTTGTGAGGAAACCAACCTTGTGCTCAATTGGGAAAAGTGTCATTTTATGGTTAAGAGTGGAATCGTCTTAGGGCACAAGGTCTCGAAAGCGAGGATTGAGGTAGATCAAGCTAAGGTAGACGTCATCGCCAAATTACCTTATCCCAAAACCGTTAAGGGAGTTAGGAGTTTCCTAGGCCACGCGGGCTTTTATCGTCGATTCATCAAGGATTTTTCGAAGATTTCTCGACCCATTACACAACTTCTTGAAAAAGAGGCACGTTTTGTCTTTGACGAAGATTGTGTACGAGCCTTTGAAATCCTTAAGAGGAAACTTACCGAAGCTCCCATTCTTGTTGCTCCCAATTGGAACCTCCCCTTTGAGCTTATGTGTGATGCTAGTGATTACGCTATTGGGGCCGTTTTGGGGCAACGTCATGATAAGCACTTCTTGCCTATTCATTATGCTAGCAAGACGATGACCGAGGCTCAACTTAAATACACTACAACAGAAAAGGAATTCCTTGCCGTGGTGTATGCATTTGAGAAATTTCGACCTTATCTCGTCTTAGCTAAATGCATAATGTATACGGACCATTTGGCTATCAAGTATCTCATGGCAAAGCAAGATGCTAAGCCTAGATTACTTCGTTGGATTCTCCTCCTTCAAGAATTTGATCACACCATCGTTGACAAAAAAGGAGCCGAGAATCTAGCGGCTGATCATCTTTCTCGTTTGGAAGATCCTCACCAAAGTGTTTACGAGCCCAAGGAAATCACCGAAACATTTCCGCTTGAAACACTTGGTGTAGTGAATTCTAAGCTTGATCCTTCCACCCCATGGTTTGCGGATTTTGCAAATTACCATGCGGGTAACTTCATCGTTAAGGGTATGACGACTCAAGAAAAACGGAAATTCTTTCGTGACGTCAAGTTCTACTTTTGGAACGACCCTTACTTGTTTCGAACTTGTGCGGATCAAATCATCCGACGTTGTGTATTTGACACCGAAGCCTCTAATATCCTTAGAGCTTGCCATGAGGGACCCACGGGTGGTCACCACGGTGCTAATCTCACGGCTAAGAAGGTGTTTGATGTCGGCTTCTTTTGGCCTACTATTTACCGAGATGCACAAGATCTTGTGAAGTCGTGTGATGCATGCCAACGACAAGGAAAAGCCTCACAAAAAGATGAAATGCCACAAAATATCATCCAAGTGTGTGAGATCTTTGAAGTTTGGGGTATAGACTTTATGGGGCCGTTCCCATCATCTCGTGGTAATAAGTACATCCTTGTTGCGGTTGACTACCTTTCTAAGTGGGTGGAGGCCAAAGCCTTGCCCACCAATGATGCTCGTGTGGTAGTTAAGTTCTTGAAAAGCTTGTTTTCTCGGTTTGGAACCCCTCGTACGATCATAAGCGATCGTGGAACCCATTTTTGTAACGACCAATTCGAAAGGGTCCTAAGGAAATATGGGGTTACACATCGGCTTTCTACGGCTTATCACCCACAAACGAGTGGGCAAGTCGAGGTTTCAAACCGAGCGTTGAAGAGGATCTTGGAGAGATCCGTTGGGGAAAACCGACAATCTTGGTCGGATAAGTTGGACGATGCTTTATGGGCCTTTAGGACCGCTCATAAGACGCCCATTGGGTGCACTCCCTATAAGCTTGTGTATGGAAAGAATTGTCATTTGCCTATCGAGTTAGAACACAAGGCTTATTGGGCCCTAAAGCATTGTAATGATGATATGGAGACCGAGGGAAAACACCGGAAAATGCAATTAAATGAATTGGATGAATTGAGAGACATTATATGAAAATTCATTGATTTATAAAGAAAAAACTAAAAAGTTGCATGATTCTAAAATTAAAAACCGGGTTTTTAACATTGGGGATCAAGTTTTGCTTTTTAATTCAAATTTAAAAATCTTTTCCGGTAAGTTGAAATCCCGTTGGTCCGGTCTATTCACCGTGACTCAAGTGTTTCCGTATGGGACCATCGAGCTAGCTCAAAATGATGGTCCTAACTTCAAGGTGAATGGACATAGGTTGAAGCACTACTTTGGCGGGGAAGTTCCATCCTTGAACTACCTCGACCAAATCACTTTCCCTAATGATAATTAGTATTGAGGGGATCGAGTCGAGCTCATGACTCGGTAATCAAAAACGAGGTGCCTCGTGGGGGAGTCCCATGCTTATCCTATGTACATATTATCGCTTTCTAATGTAGTTAACGTGTGGGGATTTGTGACCTTCCAACCTTTGTTTCGTGGTTGTTTGTGAATTGTGAACTTTAGATGATCATGATCTTCACGATTGGAGCCTCTCGTGTTCGTTTTATGGGAGCACTCGATCGTTTGCTTTGAAGACTTTCTCAATATCCAAATGATATATCCTTTGATGTTCTAACATTAGGTTTTTAGCACACTTCATAAACGGCTATTACTTATTGGTTACACCCTTTCCATGATAGATTAGGCATTCGACTACGTCTCTAGTATGGGGGTGTTTGCACCCCTAGACTCGAAACATTGAGGACAATGTTTAACTTTAGTATGGGGGGTGAATAGATACTTGCCTTGCCAAACCTTCACGCTTTCCAAAGTTTATCTTTTTGTTTATCGTTTTGTTGCAAAATAAGGCTAAAAATGGCCAAATTTTAAAATTTTTCTCATGTTTTATAAGTGTTTGAAGACACGAATGTAGATTTTCCGATGGCGAGAATAAGAGTAATTTTTTACTCGACCGTGCGTGTTGAGCACTTAGCTTTGATTCCTTAACTACACATTAGGCTAAGTCTCTTAAATGAGGACGAGAAATGATAGAGTTAATTATAAGTTACTATTCTAAACGTAGAGTACTCGTATTCTTTCAAAAACTCATGTGATTCTCGTTGTTTGCTTATTCTCCCTTCGCATGTAAATATTTTTTGCTTAATAAATATTGACTTAGCGGTTTAGTTGGGATTGTTGGGTTTCTAGTCTTTTCTAGTAGCTTCCGTGTAATTAAATTGGGAAGACATTAAGGTATCGCCAGTGTCACGGTTTTGAAGTATTGGCACCCGAATAATCAAAAGCTTCACCCAATAATAAGATTTCAAGTGCTCACCTAAATCAAGCAAACAATTTGAAGCCCCACAAGGCCGAAAAATCTATGCAAAATTGAAAGTGAATCAAACCTTAATCTTCGAAGCTTTAAAGATCCAAAATTCACCTTAGCGTGAGGATATACGTCTTTGGCTAATAAAACCACCGATGAGGCGGATAATAAAAGGCAAGGCAAGACCGAAGTCATAATAAAAGCTTCATGGCGAAGTTGAATAAAAGATGGAGGTAAACCAAAGATAATAAGGCCCTTCCGTTAGGGGGCGTATAAAAGTCTTGGTAATAAGTCTTATGTTCAAAACCGTTATAAAACCGTGTTTATCGATTCTTCTTGTCAACTTAATTTTTTAACATCTTTGTCTATTAGGAGGGGTTATTGATTTGATGGTCTTAGTTACACCGTTAGGACTCTATTTTTAGACCTAAATCTCTATTATCGCATAAGTCAAACAATGAATCCTCGTGAGACATTCAAGACAATATAAAATATAAGAGATACAACCTAGGAATAATGGGAGGATAAGTACGTGATTAGGGCATATGAGTAGTGTTAGCATTACTAACTTATAATGACAATGATCTTGTTGCACGCTTGGCATGGAATTGGGGTGAAAATCGAGGACGATGAAATTATTTCTAACGAAGCATTCACGTTTTCTTATTCTATGAACCTAAACGTCCCATTTTGCGATGAAAATCATACATTATGTCTAAAACGCAAGTAGTAGTAATAGTAGTAGTATAGCTAGTTTATCGTTCAATAAAGTGAATAAAAATGAATTTTGGAGATGCTACGATACTTTATTCTAGCATTGCGTGAGGGCACGACAATGGTTTAGTATGGGGGAGTGATGAGACTGCTTTTATACATAGTCTCATCGTCCAAATAGGGCTTAAAATGCATTAAATATCATCAAAATACCCAAATATATGCTTGTGTTTGTTTCTTGTGTATTTTAGGTACGGATATTGAGAAAATGACAAAAGATCACAAGAATCATACAAAAACAAACACGGGAAACGAAGCCGCACACAAAGAAAATCCTTGAAGATCTGAAGAATTATGAAGAAGGGTCCTCCAATATGGAAGAATTGACACTTTATACCCTTGTATCTTCATAATTACAAGTTTGGTCCCTAAAGTTTGTCAAAATTACAAAAAGAACCCTTAACTTTGAAGAATTGGCAAATTTAGTCCCTCAACAAAACTAAATTGTCAACATTGGTACTCCAAGAAGTCAAAAAACAAGTCAAAACCCTAAAGGATGAAGACATAACAAGTTCAGTCCTTGAAGAATGAAGAAATTACACAAGAAGTCCTTGAAACAAGTTTGTAAAGTATTTGGGCTAAATTTGACAAGTTGCCCAAACATATAACAAAAGAAATTTGGTTTTTGGCTGTTTAATTACAACATAAAGATACGAAGAGAGTTGGGGGACCATTTCTGCCAGACAACACAACTCTCCCCACCCAACCAGCACCATCCACGTCACCCACTCCCACTCCTCCACCAATCACAACCCTCCCCTTCACCACGTCACCATTCCACCAGCTTAATAAACCCATTTATTAATCTTTCCCTCCTAAAGACATTTTAAAAAAATCATTAACCCAAAAATAGATTAAAACACCCTCCTAATCCCCCTTAAACCCTACTTAATCCCAGGATGAATTAAACCCTAATCAAAGGGGTTTTTGCTCAATGTTTCCAGAACACTAATTCATCACACCCTAAACCCAAACCCAACTTCCAAAAACGTCACCCTCATCCCCACATGGCTCTCCAACCCTCCCCTGACCCACAAGTGAGCTTGAAGACAAACTGAGGACAGAGGATTAACGACTCATGACATTTTCGTGTTCTCAAAGACTCCTTTTGATGGCCAAGATCATTTTTATCCAGCTTGCATCAACATACATCCAAATGATCATCACATGGGCTCTTGACCAATTCAAAAAACGAATCTTCAAAAGGACTCAAAGGGCAAATGTGGAAGAACACACCATTAGGGCTAAGGCTTCTTTTCAGTTCAAGAATGATTTTGTAAGCCTCTATATAAAGGCAAATAGGATTTTCATTTTACTTGTTCTTGTTTTTTCTTTCCTTGGTCAAGCAAGTGTAAATCTCTTTAAAGTTGAATGAAATTGGTGTTTGTTGTGACGAAAAAAAGAACAACAACCATTTACTTTTCCATTGCATCTTTAAGTTTTGAAGTTGAAACCTCATTTTCAGTCCTTGTTTATTTTTGAAAACTCAAGTTGTTTAGTTCTTAAGTTACTGTCCAAGCTTATTCAGTTGATCATATGAGCCTGATATTCTTGTTGAATATCAAGCTCAAGTGAAACTCAATTGGTTTGTTGATTTAATTATTGTCAAGATTTTCAGAAAACCAAAAATCAGTTTTTTCATTTTGGTCAAATAAGCCATAGGCAGCTTAACTGATAAGCTGGCTTATTAGCTTATTGGACATGTGAACCGCTCACCCTTTTGTTTACTTCCTTTCTTAGCAGGTTCTTAATATCCCATTTTTTTTGAAGACATATTGGGTGTGTGTGTCTTTGTGACCACCACTAGCATCTCTACTAGCTATCTTGTTCCTATATGCCAATAGCCCAGCTATAAGCTGATGAGAGGTGGCTTTTCAGCCATTGTGGGGCCTGGATTGTAGGTCCCACAAGGTAACCATCTTGTTTCCTTATTTTCAGTTTATAAGTTTGAGATTTGTGAGATTTGGTTGTTTTTCTTGAAAGTTGTTTAAAAGCTTGTTGAATGGTTTGATATTGCTCAATTTAGGTTTATATGCATGCTAGAATTGTTTGAAATCAGATTTGAGTAGATTTGAACAGGGTTGCTTTGTTAATTTTTGGTTTTTAGTAATTAAAAGGGTGTTTAGGATTAGGGATTTAAGGGGCTTAAAGGTTAATTAAGCTGTTAAAAACTACTCAAACTCACACTCTTTGGTGTATTTAGTGCAAGTGTCTTGTTCTTGTTAGTTTGTAGTGCTTAATCAGAAGTTTGTATGCCACAAGTAGCATAAAAACAGTCAAACACATTAAGTGCCTTGTTCATGCCTGTTTTGTGAAATTTTGTGCCATCAAAGCTTGTTAATTGTTAGAGGATAGGTCAATATAGGATTTCATCAAGTTTTTATGTGATTTGGGTAACTGGTATGCAAGATTTTAAGCTTTGAAATTCGTTTTTGTGCAATTTGGTTCAAGTTACCCTTCATCAGTAAAGTTACCCTTCATCAGTAACATTCTTGTGCAATTTGAGCTTGATTTGTGTGATTGACTTGTGTTTTTTGTGCTATATTTGACTCCCTACACTCAAACTGAGTGTAGGGGTGCCCCCATTGTCCATCAAACAATAGCAAAAATCTAGGAACAAGCCCCTCTTGTTCTATCTTCACTTGTGAAGATTCATTCTTTGTGTTCATCAAACAAGCAACCTATCTGGACACATTTTTGACTTTAATTGGTTTAATTCTAGTTTATTTGTTATAAAATTTGTGTTTTAAAGTAAGTTAAGGTCACTGTTTTTGAGTTTGTAAAGTTTAAAAAAGAAAAAAAAGTTTTTGTAAAAACGACGTGGCCAGGACTCGAACCTGCGCCACTCCTCTCACACTCCAACGTGATAACCAGTTGCCCTAGGGTCTTTGACTGGTTATCACTTGGAACTTTTATTATTTAAGTAGTGTTTGTTTTTAGCTTATTTAACTAGGCAGCTTAATTATAATCTGATTTCAGCTTATTCTTAGTAGATTTTTACAACTTAGCATTTTTCTATTGTTCTTATCTAGGTTTAGGACTTTTTGGTTCAAAAAGTTTATTTTTCACGTATTTTATTAATTTACTAGGATTATTTTAAGTTTAAATTTTAGAAAGTAATTAAAAAATAGGAAAAAGTATTTTAAAATTCTGGAAAAATAGTTTTTAGGTTTTTAACTATATTTTTGAGGTTTACAACCATTAAAGTTTTCATTTTAGCTAATTTTTGATTTTATATTATTTTAGGGTTTTTAACCAACTTTGAAATTTAATATAAAATTATATAAAAGGTTTTGGAAACTTTTGATTGCATTTCTGTCTTAGTTACATTATTCTAGATTTTTGGTAATTTTTAGATTTTTTTATAAACTTTGAATTTTTTTGAATATTTTAATATTATTTTATTATCAAAAATTAAAAGTCTGATTTTCTTAAGTTTTTACATTTTTCCTAGATTGTAGACACTTAATTAGGAATTTTGTAACTTTCCAAATATTTTTAGGGTCTTTCATTTATTTTCTAGAATTAATTTAAGTTTTAATTGATTTTAATAGTTTTTAAGTGTTTAAAAATAGTTTTATTTGGATTTAAAATTTAAAAAAAAATACTTTTTAGCTTAATTAGAGTAATTTTGAGGTTTACAAACTTTAAAATCTTGTTTAGGGCTTTTTAATAATTAATTGTGATTTTTAGGGCTTTAATTAGCATTAAAAAGTCATTATCTAATTAATTAAAAGGTTTTAGCAAGTTTGGATTTTTGTAAACTCTTAGAATATTATTGTGGATTTTTAGTAATTTTTAGGAATTTTTAGGTTAAAATTTTAATTTTGGTAGTTTTTACGGTTTTACGTGAACGCTTTTTTTCGTCTTAGTTTAATCCGTCTTCGTAACCGTCAATCTCTTCTAATCTCGTTTCTGTTTTTCTTTCTCAAAAGTATAATCACAGATAATCATTTCAATACACACACACTAAGCCTCCTCGAGAACGAACTCACAAAAAGAGTCATAAGTGTTTACGTTTTCCTAAACGTACACTTAGTACTTATCGCTTTTTACGCTCTTTTCCTAAAGAGTAGTAAAACCACTACATCACTCC
Source organism: Glebionis coronaria (assembly GCA_025667525.1). Classification (NCBI taxonomy): domain Eukaryota; kingdom Viridiplantae; phylum Streptophyta; class Magnoliopsida; order Asterales; family Asteraceae; genus Glebionis; species Glebionis coronaria. The sequence continues at coordinate 558,459,749 of CM046877.1, read as the reverse complement.
TGAATTCATAATGTATTTTATCAGACAAGTAGAAAATCAAAATGATACTAAAGTTAAACAAATACGAACTGATAATGGAACAGAATTCAGGAACCAAGAGCTTGAGAGTTTTTGTGATGAGAAAGGAATTTCTCATAACTTCTCTTCTCCTTACACACCTGAACAAAATGGAATAGAACTCTCATCGAAGCTGCTCGAACCATGCTTAATGGATCCAATCTTTCAAAACACTTCTGGACTGAGGCTGTAAAAATAACTTGCTATACTCAGAACAGATGTATCATTGTCAAAAGACATGATAAGAATCCTTATGAAATATTCAGGGAAAGGATTCCAGATATCAGCTACTTTCATGTGTTGGGTTGTCCTGTGTTCATTCACAATCAAAAGGACCATCTTGGTAAATTTGATGCCAAAGCCGATGATGGATACTTTCTTGGATACTCTTTTGTCTCCAAAGCCTTCAGGGTCTTTAACACAAGGAGACAACAGATTGAGGAGTCATTTCATGTCACCTTTGATGAAAGTATGGATGCCATTAACTTCACAAATCAATTAATGGAAGAAATAGGGATCAATGACTCATCAAGATACCCTCCTAATGAGTATGGACATTGTCCCTCAAAACACTATCAAACTGATGCTGATATTTTCTTCCATATATCACCTCATAATAGGTCAATTGATAATTTAATCACATCCCAACATGTCCCTGAAGTTAACACTTCTCAAGCTAATGAATCAAATGGTTCACCCATCTATGAGAACACTGAAGGGACAAGTGATGAAAATATTGAATACCCTATTACTGAAAATCCTTCAGAAGGAGGTGATGTCCTAGTACAATGTACTGAATCTCTGGTCCCTGATAATCACCAACCATCAACAAGCTCTAATCCAAGTCCTCAGGACAGATGGTCAAGACAACAACACATAGAGCTTGTAAACATAATTGGTGATGTATCTGAGGGGATGCTCACACGCAGTCAGGCTGCTAAACTCTCTACTGCCTCAGCCCATGAATGTCTGTTTGCAGACTTTCTCTCTGAAATTGAACCAAAGAAGTTTTTAGAGGCCCTGACACATCCAGGGTGGGTTGAGGCCATGCAAGAAGAGCTCAACCAATTCCTCAAGAACAAAGTGTGGAAACTAGTTCCTCTCCCTAAAGGGAAATTAGCTCTTGGTACAAAATGGGTATTTAAAAACAAGACTGATGAAGATAGAATTGTCATCAAAAATAAAGCTATGCTGGTTGTTCAGGGGTGTGGTCAACTTAAGGGATCGACTATGAGGAAACCTTCGCCCCTGTAGCAAGAATGGAAACCATCAGGATCTTCCTTGCCTATGCTACCTACATGAACTTCAAAGTTTTCCAAATGGATGTAAAAAGTGCCTTCCTGAATGGAAAGATCACTGAAGAAGTTTATGTTGCTCAGCCTCCTGGTTTTGAGAGTTCTGAGTTCCCAAACCATGTTTGTAAACTTGACAAGGCCCTTTATGGACTGAAACAAGCACCAAGGGCATGGTATGAAACTCTCTCTACATTCCTGATAATGAACAAATTTGTCAGGGGGAAGATAGACAACGCCTTGTTTATCTTCAGAACCAAGGAGGATGTTCTACTAGTTCAGATATATTTTGATGACATTATATTCGGATCTACTAACTATGATCTTTGTAGAAAGTTTGAAAAACTTATGACAAAGAAATTTGAAATGAGTATGATGGGTGAATTAACATATTTTCTTGGACTACAAATCAAACAGGGGGACAAGGGGATCTCAGTCTGTCAAGAAAAATACACCAGAGAAATACTTAAGAAATATGATATCTCTGAGTGTGCTTCAGTAAAGACTCCCATGGTTCCCCCCAACAACTTAGGTCCTGATCTTGCTGGTAAACCAGTCAATCAAACCTTATTCAAGGGAATGATTGGATCATTAATGTACCTAACTGCAACCAGACCTGATATTCAGTTCTCAACAATCTTATGTGCAAGATATCATGTCGATCCCAAAGAATCACATCTTACTGCTGTTAAACGAATCTTCAGGTATCTAAAGGGTACTCCCTCACTGGGTCTATGGTATCCTCGTTGTTCAGGCTTCGATCTTAAAGGATACTTAGACTCATACTATGCTGGCTGCAACATAGATAAAAAAGTACCTCAGATGCATGTCAATTCCTTGGTGGCAAGCTAGTATGTTAGAGTGCAAAGAAACAGCAGTCAGTCGCAATGTCCTCTGTTGAGGCTGAATACGTGGCAGCAGCTGGTTGTTGTGCAAACATCCTTTGGATGAAAAGTCAACTCAGGGACTATAATGTGGAATACAAAGTAGTCCCTATCTTTTGTGACAACACTAGTGCAATTGCCAATTCAAATAATCCAGTCCTACATTCAAGGACTGAACACATTGACATAAGATATCACTTCCTCAGGGATCACATCTTAAAAGGAGATATTGAATTACACTTCATCCCCACTGAATTCAGCTAGCTGATATTTTCACCAAACCTTTGGATGAACCAACGTTCAATAGACTGAAAGCTGAACTTGGTATGCTAAATATTGATTAATCAGTCTCCCTGATGACATTAGATTTAGTATAATGTATATTCTTTATCTTTCACTCTGAGTAAATATATCTTATTGTCATCCCTTTGACACTGAGGTACATTAAATGATGTAACTAAATGCTCTAAGGATTTAGTTACTTAATTTCCTAGGTTGGTGAGTCACAATATTAAATAAGGAACATATATTCCTTCAATAAATTGTCATAAATCAGTCAAAGGGTCACTCATGACAAGTATCCCACTAAGCATTAAATGCTTACCCTTTTTCTAGCAAAATCCGTTGTAAAAACGTCCTTTCAAATGCACGTGACCCCACGTCATCTCTGGAAAAAGTGTTATCTTTGCAGTAATAGAACAGTTGCCAAGAAAATAGGGGGACCACTTGTACGCTTTCATTAAATGCGGATGTAAAAAGAAATTATAGCAAATAAAAATCTTCTTCACATCTGAGCCTATAAATACCCCACAACCACAATAAACACACACACAAAGAACTTGCAATTTTACTCTGCCAAAATTTTCTCTAAAAGAAAAAAGTGTGTATGTTCAAACAAATTTCCAGAAAAGGTTTCTTGTACACAAGGCGATCACATTGATTACTCGTTTTATTGTTATATAGCACAAGCAATCAAAGTTACCTATTGTTTATAACTCTTGATCCTTTTTATAAGGCAAAAGTTCTCATTAGGTCACTTGGTGAATCTTGTTGTATTATAACAAGAAACAAGTCTTGATTTGATTTCCACAAATTGCCATTATCCTTTTTTAAATCTTTAAAATCTATCTTTAATGGCAATGTCCAAGGCTATAAAATATTCCCCTCAGGCTGAACATCTCACCAATGAGGGTGGCCATTTTGCTGGAAACAACTATGAGGGAAATTTCAATTACCCTAGTAGTGTATCAACCTATAAACCAATTTGCAAATTTTTGAAAAACTGTGATTGGGCTGATGCTTTTACAAAAACCCCCTCAGTCTTCTACCATGAATATCTCATGGGAGTTCTGGTATACGGCTGTGGTTGTAACCCCTACCCAAGGGCCTGAAGGATCTCAGGGGTCTAAGATCAAGTCACATAAGAACTGTGTCATCATGTTCACTGCAAACAATGGGAAGACGCCATTGATTTTAGACTTCAAAACATTTTGTCAAAGCAGTGGACTTGATTATAACAATGGAAAGTATGTTGCACATCTTGACATGGAGTCAGTTAAAAAAGGACTAAAAGAAATCGGGGTCCCTGAGTTACTTGTGACTAAAACCCCATTGATAAAAACTGCTTTCCCCATGGCTTGGAGGATCCTGGTCACTTTTGTGATTTAGGTGATTAGTGGGAACTACTCATCTACTGAGCAAGTTAATTCTACTCAGCAAATGCTAATCTACAATCTTATTAATGGACTGAAGATTGACATAGGAGAGATTGTTTATGATGATCTCGTAACCAGGCTCCTGAAGGAGTCAAGGCAAATATATGTTTCTTACCCAAGATTCATATCATGCGCCTTAGAACGGTTACTGGGTTCCCTTTACACTCAGGAAAAATTCAATGTTTTTTCTAATCCAATCCTGAGTTCCACAAACTTTTCAAAGAACCCATCTGAAGTCAACCCCATTGCATTGACGGCTCACATGACTGAGGTGATCAGTCGTGAATCATCCGTGTCTCCCATTCCCTTCTTACTAAAGAAGGGGAACAAGAAGACTCAGACTGTGCCAAAGACCAAACCAACAAAGGCAGAGGGCCCTGAGGCTTCTGAGGCACGACCCAAAAAGTCAAAGGCTAAAAGACTACCCTTGTTCAGACCAAGCTTCAAATACCCCAAGGGAAAGAGCTTACGGGAGGCCCTGATACATCACAATCAGGGTCGACGGGACAAACTACTGGTCCTCTTGATGGAGAAGGAAACAAACAACCTTCTTCTACGGGACTGCCTTCCAGTCAGACCGATGAGGGCATTCGTAAATCACAACCTTTTCCTGAGGTCAAAAATAAGGCCAAAGACTCAGAGAGACGCCTACGGGTAACACACCTCACTGATAGGCTTATAACTTCTACCAAGTCCAATGAAGGCACACTAGCTCAAAAGTCTTTGCCTAAGGACCCAAAACTTGATTCCTTAGACTCAGAGGGACGCCCACGGGTAAAACACCCCGCTGATAGGAATCTCACTTCCACAACTCTCGATGAAGGCACACTAAAACAAAAGTCTTTGCCTGAGGGAACCAATCTTGATCCCAAAGACTCAGAGGGACGCCTACGGGTAAAACACCCCGCTGATAGGGATCCTACCTCCACCACTGATCAATCACAAACTGCCCTTGAGTATCAGTTGGCTAAATCCCAAGCCTCAGGATTTGGGGCAGGGAGTGACTACAACAAAGGTAAACCTTCTTCTGAAGGGGAGCTGGATAAACCTAAGGGGTCACTGAACTTTGGAGATTTTATAAGTTTACTTGAGAAGCCTGATGAGTTACTCCAAGGGTTCAGTGACGACGACGAAATGATTGAGGCTAGGGAAGAACCTGAAACTCAGGCCCCTCCTCAATCAGACCAGAAGCCACAGTCCCCTCCCTTGTTCGCAGACATACAACCCTCCCCTGAGGCTCAACAAAAGCCCTCCCCTAAGGCAACCGAACAAAAGGAGCCCTCCCCTGAGGCACCGAAAAAGCCCTCCCATGAGGCAAAACTTGACACCTCAACATTGGGGACTCAGACTGTGGTTCTGGATGAGGTAGCTTTGAAAGCCTTACAGGCTGAGGTAACTCAGGCTCATGAAGATTTGGCTTCAAAGGCTGATGAACTCCTTGATGAGTTCAGGAAATAAGGTGATAGGTTTGATGTGGCTGAGGAGAAGATGAGAATTCAGGTAGATAATCAAATGGAATTCATCAGCTTTGTTAACAACAGTCATGAGAATCAGGAAAAGAAGCTCATCAACTTCCTTAACCATGCCCTTCCAACGGTCGAGGCAAATGTGTCCTTAAAGACAACTCTGGATGGACTGATCACTAGCACCACTGAGTCCAATTCCAGAGTTGGTCAATTACTTGAGTTCCTGAAGGTGGACAGGCTCACTAAGGTTTTCACTAGGTTAGACTCTCTCAAGTCTGACTTGGATGTGGTGAAAGGGAAATGTGATGCCATCTATGAGGATGTTCATATGGATGCTGAAGCAGAGTTCATATTGTCAAGGGTTGCACAAGGATACATGGCTAATGCCACCAATCTCTCTGACATCTCCAAATCCCTGAAAGAAGCTGATATTCCTAGGCTGAGGACAAGGATCACCACCATTGAAAACACTAAATCCCTTATTCAGTTAGATGTTCGCACTATCAAAGCAGACACTCAGTCCATGAAGGAGATGATGACTGAGATGTTTTAGGCTTTTAAGGGATCTTCCCCCATCTCAGGATCCTCATAAAGGGCAAAAGTCGGGATTAGTCAGGCTGATCCTTCAACTTTTGAGGGGGAGAATGTGCCACCAATGATGTTAACATAGAATGAACCTCCCTCTCACACTGAGGGGGAGCAAGAAAGACTAGCACAACCCCAACCCTTAAACTCAATTCCTCCCAACCCTGAGCCCTCAGTATCTAAGTCAGATAGGGGCAAAGGAATAGCTGATGAAACGACCCTTACACCTCCAAAGAAACTTGTAAAGGCTTCAAGGGAAGTAAGGCCCGACCCTAATGCCTTGGTCTTGGTACCATATGAGATAAATGGAATAATGTACCAAATGACTCCTGATCAAATCCAAGTGTATCTACATAGAATGGAGTCGGCTAAGGCTAATGAAGCAACAAACGCTGAGATCTTGAAGGTGTCCACTGAGTTTGTAAAATAAGTGGGTGGTAACCCTGAGGTCTTGCTGAGCAAGAAAGGGGGAGAGGAGTTTATTCAGAAGCAGGAGGAGGAACTCAAGGCCATTCAGGATGAAATGGTCTTAGAGCAAAAACAAAGAACCACACAACTCAAGAAGTTGTATGACCAATACACCAAAGTCGTCACCCAAAGAAGAAAGCCTGAACCGATCACTAATCTTCGGATCATTCCTCATACCACACCAGTCTCAGTATCTGTTTACAGAAACAATGATGAGAGGAACTTTGAAGTCATGAAGAAATTTTCATTTGGTGATTTCGGTCTCAGTGAGTGGGACGAAATAGGAAGGATTTTCAGGACTAAAACAAACAAGTGTGTCCCTGAGATACTCAACTCTCTTAGTAAAAGATATGAGAGGTTGAATCAAATGAAGGAACAATTGGGAATCACTGAAGATCTTCCTTTATCTGAACAGGACCCTACCAAAGCCCAGGGAAGAAAGAGAAAAAGAGTTGAGCTTGAAGCTGAGACTAAGATCTCTGGGTTAGAATGCAATCGTACTCTCCCTGAAAATGTCCCTTTTATGAACCCAACATGGTTATAGAGGAACCTGAGTGGGGTATCTTCTTCATTGATGTATTTGGGGATCAAGCATTTCAAAGAATAAGTGACATATAGAAATGCGCCACTGAGAGTGTTCTCATCTTTCTTGTGATGGCTAGACAAATTCAGACTGATGAGAATAAAAGATTTGGTGAGAAGCCCAGGGAGATAATTGCTAGGAGGCCTGACAAAGAAAAGGTGTTAAAGTCATCAAGGGTGAAGAGGGAAGCAATGGATTCCTGAATAACTGTAATCTTCTGTTTTTTATGTTTCTTGTATCAGACTATTCAGTCTTATGTAATGATGAATGAAAATGAAGTACTTTGTTATATTAAGTCTTTTCATCAAGTAGAATAGTTTGTAATAAGAAGAAACCTCTTTGCTCACTTATAATAATTTTACTTAGGCAAATTTTATATCCAAATAGGGGGAGATTGTTAGGTCAATTCAGTACCTAATGACCTCCCTGAAGGATTTGAATAACAATCAGTCTAAGTGAATTATTAACCTTGAACATAACGAGGTCACCGAGTGAACAGTCACTCAGTGTGTTGCCTTCGAGTTCATAGACTAAGTCTAAAAGGAAGACTCAAGCATTCAGAGAGGCGAAGCTCAACGAATGTCTTCTATGACAAAGAAGAATGTGATGGGTTCAGTGAGTTGTGGTAATAGACTCACTGAACCCCATACGATCTCCCTGAAGAAAACAAGCATTCTCCAAGACTGAAGAAAAGGCGGGATAAGTTGAATTGTGACAAGATGAAGTACATCACACAATTAGCGTGACTTACCCTTTTGGGATAGACGGGGTACTGATATGTGTAAAGGACTTACATCTTACTACTTAGAATAGGTTAAGACAAGATACTACATTGTACCAATAAGACAAGAATTTCACATGGGCAATTATTGTCTTCTACCCACTTTCCTTCTATAAATAGGATGCTTGTAAAGGAGAGAAAATAAGTTTGTGCAGTAAATGCTTTAGACATTCACAAACAAGTTTTTCTCTCCTCCAAACACGATCATACACTTGAGTTATAAACTCCTGTTGATAGAATCGTCAAGCTTAGCGATCGTTAGGATTGGACTAGCTTGTTAGTGAGGAGATCACAAAACCACACATTGTCTATTCAATCCCTATTGTAGCTTCGTATACAATAAGGTATAATTCTTTAATAAAGCTAAGAGTTAAACGTTGAAAACATTGTGTTAATTTACTTACTTGTATTAAGTTTATTGCATTACTTAACCATGGGTTAGGACTATACTTAGTTTACTTAAGTATAGTACTAATTACAAGGGACCAACAAATGTCATCAGACATACTTTTCCAGTGTTTTTCCCATAGTTTACGTGGGTCTGCGACTTCACAAAATAATAGTATTTGTGCAAAAAGGGTTCTTACTTCAGCTGCACTTGCACGACCAGTTGTTTCCTCGAGAGCAATATCCTATTCCCGTTCGTCTCCAAGGAGGCCCAATACGTCGCAAGCCGAACGGTAGGTAGGGCAAATGTTATCATTGACGGTCCGCACTTCTGTTGGGGATTGACAGCCTTTTTGGTGAGATAGGAGCATTCGGAAGTAGAACAGTTCACCAGCGCTAGGATGTACAAACGCGAGACGGCCATAAGAATGTTTGGTTCTAACTGCCCTACGGCACTAGCTTTTAGCATTTGCATACCACACAAACTCAGTTGGGAACTTCAAGTACGTCAAATGGCGTCCGTCGGTGTTGGCTGCGTTGTAGGTGTACCATTCAATAAGGGTTGTTTTTTTTTTCAGGCAGATTGACAATAATGGACACGTCATCACGTTCACGGAAGTTAATCCTTTTCATGTTTTCCAAATGAACGGCAAGTATCTGGACATCGGGCTCTCTGCTGTGAATGGGAAAATAAAATATACGCCAGCAAGCTTCGTGGGGGCATATGTAACGGCCGTCAACATAATCCTGGATTTCATCCCTCGGTTTAGGCTGAGGAGGTGCTGAGGTTGACGCCTCGCCAATCGGTCTGGTAACTTTGGCGAATTTTCGATCGGGCCCTTTTGATATATACTTAAAAAGATACTTGATCAGCATGCTCCACCCACAGTACTCTACATTTATATGTGCGTTGAAGATCAATGAAAGGGTCTTGTTATATGGGACAACATTACTGTTGTCAAGATCGTACCCTCTTTTTGTTACACGGATGTCGCTGTCTCGGCGACGATAATGAACATACCCACCGTCATAAAAAAAAGTGTGGTCGTTGTATTTTTTGGTAAGTTTTTGCTGCATACGCCATCCTGCATGCACGGCGATTTCATGTTTGCTGCCACACATGGCCCGTGGAGCATTAGCTCTGAGACAATTGCAAATATTTCAGGTTCAGATTCAGGTTCTGGAAATTCTGCGGAAATAAACGCATCCAGCTGGCCCGGGTCTAGTACTTTATCCTTTTCATGGAGCCACAAAAGGGTGTGACAATGCGGGAGGCCACGTTTTTGGAACTCGATGGTGTAGAGAACTGCAAACCAAAGACAAAACACATTTAAGGATTCAATACTCAACATAACAACGACAAAAGTAACCATAGTCAATTAAAACATACCTCCTGTGACAGACCCAAAAAGTTTAGACTCCTTCAAAAAGGCCACATACTCCTTGACCTTATGTTCAAAGATTCTGCACGTAGCATCAGGTCTATATGGGGTCGACAATAGTGGGAAATGCGCCATGAATCGTTCTATTTCAGGCCACTTGGCATTACAGGTGAATGTAATAAAAAATTGTGGGTTTCCAAGAGCACGACATAAGGCCAACGCGTCTAGATAGTGGCTATACATGTAGCCCCCCCCCCCCCTCCCCCCCCCCCCCCCCCCCCCCCCCCCGTGAAAGACATTGGCAAAAGAATACCCTGGTCACATTTAATCCCTTCCTGTTCACCTCTGTTCAAAGAGTCATACAACCCAGCCAGGTAGTCAGAACGGATGTCATTTTGGTGAGTCCTGACCCAATCTAGCCTAAAATGTTCCAAAGCACAGAAAACGACAATCACATATTGTTGGAACAGGCGGCCCGTTCTAAAAATTAGACCATAATCACATGCCCTGTGATGGAGTTGGTATTTGTAGTAACGGTTCGTCGAGACCGTTGATCCTTGACCAAGACCATCGCGCCTAGGAACAACCAAAGTCTTGTAATACCCTGTTTGCCCAAAAACAAACATAAATGGGAACTGCAGGGACATGTAAGTCCTGTGGAGCTTGTTAACACGCTGAAGTGGGCCTGCTCTTGATTCAATTGTGACATCATAATCTGTCCTGCATTGTCGGTCATTCTGAAACACTATCCCGCCATTGTCACGTGTCGTTGGAAGCTCATAGCCTCTTGCACCACCCGTATTGTAGAGCCTCATACTGAACTCTAGAACATCTGCATCCGAACATTTATTTCTTGCTGTTCTAAACAATTGGACCAATGCATTTGTCTGTTCAAACACGTCTATAAGATGTTGAACAATAACCGGGTCCAAAGAGATTGACGATGGCCACCAAAAGGTGCAAGTCGGTTCCGTACCTCATTTTGCGTATCGTATATGTATAACTGTAGAAACTCAGGCCTCTTGCCTTGTTCAGGAAGCAGTGACCCGATACGGTGGTAAACGTGGCCAGAAATCTTGAACACATATGGGCCTGCCGATTGGTTGACGGTTTCGTCAATCTTAGCACCGAACGACGTCATTGCAAACATTTGATTGTAGGCGCGGATTTTGTCTATAAAATGTCTATTTGTGAGCAACTGCTGAATCAACGCTGGAGGAGGAGGTGGTTGTGGAATAAACATCCTACCACCACCGCAACATGCATGATACTCAGGTTCCCTACTATACTGGGCACCCTTTAGTCTTTCATTTTTCCAGAACAGCGCATTACAGACACGACAACGATACGTACAGTCCCCTAGGTCACGATAAACGGGAGTACCTGAAAGTATCATGAACAGGTAAGGTTGGAAGCAAGTAAAAGCAGAGAAGGAACACGACCCAATACTAAGAAAAGACAAACCACCTATAGGGGTCGCCGAGGAACTGGCACCAACGGCATTCACCATGGGACGTCGACTGCTACGGTACCCAGCTCTGGAACTGTTGGGACCGACCACCGAGGGGCTGCTTGTGCTAGGATCTGATGAACATATGGGGGCGGTATTGATAACAGGTCCACGGGCCGACACACCAGAGGTGCTGGGCTGGTTGTTTGAGGAGTCTGGATATTAATTTGGAAAATTAGTACCCAAGAATGGGAACTTTTTAAAGTAATTGTAATGGTTTCCATTTGGCAAAAGGAATACTAACCAAGATGCGGAGCTCTAGTTCCAGGCGTAGGTGGTGCTAAAATCAGCCGGCGTCTAGCACCAGGCCTCGTTCTTTTCCCCGGCCGGGGAGGTTGAGATGGGGACGCGTGGGTGTTACTGCTGGCCGAAGGATGGTGAGCAATACTGACACTGCGGTGTGTAGTTCCTGTTTCTGCTGCATTTGATATTCCAAATAAGCGAATAATCTAACTGTTTGATGGAATGGATGTCCCATGCGAAAAGAAATACTAACCAGTTTGGAGTTTCGAGGGGGCAGCTGTAGGGTGTTCAAAAAATAGGCGCCGCCTAACAGCAGGCCTATGCGTTTCCTTAGACGCGGGAGGGGGGGGGTCTAAGATGGGGATGCGTGTACCTGTCTCGAAACCGAAAGAAGTGGTGTTCCTGTATTTAACAAACAGAATAAGCACACGGGGGCTACCAACCAATGGCACACAAAATAATAAGGCTATCACAAACCTAGAAACGGAGTGAGCGATTGCATAGGACTGGCCATTTTCCTTTTCCCAAGAGGGGATGCCTGAGGTGTTGATGGGCTCGCTTTGGTACCATCGGAAACAGTGAAATTGAGTATAATTGAAGTTCGTTTTCTCAGTTCTTAACCAATTGAAAGTCCTAACAAAATCGGGTTTATGATCGTTTTTGGTTGGTAACGTTATTTGGCTTTTCTATGTCTAACTGAACAATCAAGTAAAAATTACAAAATATTAACTACGTATCCGTAAAACAATTAGTCAAATACCAAATTTTTATTCAAATAAGGACAAAAATGTAAATCTATGAAATTTAAGTGCATAAAATGTAAAATATTGAAATTAAAATGCTTAAAATGTAAATTCAGTTAACTACAAGGACTAACTATGCAAATGTAACAAACTAGTAACCAATTCTAACAAATTGTGAAACTGTCTAACTGAATTTGTAAAGTTTTGTAAATACAAGGACTGAATATTTGCAAACCCTAGTTTAGTGGAAGATTAGCTAATTTTGCAAACAGGAACAAAAATCAAGGACTAAAGTGCAATTAAATGTGAAATATTATCAAAAACGGGCTAGGATAATGAATAAGCTCGTTTAAGCAATCTAGTGAACCAAATAAGCTCTAGTAACTTGCAAAAGGCTTAAAAATTTATTTTACCTAGGCTTGTAAAAGGATTAAGTCTGAAGCTTGGTAAAACTCAAATAAGCAAATTCTAATAAGCCACAATTAAGCTATCTGATAAGCTGGACATGCACAATCTAATTTTCTTGTCAAAACTTGTTTGTCAAGCCATAAAGAGCATGGAATGTCTTTTGAAATAAAAATGATCCAATAATGAAGTAGGAAAATGGAAATAAGCTAAATCAAGCTTATTTGACCAGCATTGACCAGATTTTTGGAAAAGCTGAAAATTTCCTGATCTCTTCAGGAACACTTACTAAACTCAAATGTGGAAGTAAATAAGGAAGTTTATGAAGTGGAAATGTTGTTTCAAGAAATCAGTTAAGCACAATATTACAGAAACTTCACTTATCTCAACAGCTTAATGAATTGCTTATTTCTCTTTTGAATTGGAAAACTGTACAATTTCCTTGAAAGAGCTTAAAGTTCCGATGTTATAGGACAACTGAGAGTTTGTTTGAATCAATTTCATCCAAGAATGAAGAATTGCCAAGCAAATCAAATCAAGAACTTTTTATGAACTAGTAAACTGAAAACCGACCCATACTTTTTTTTGTTGCCAATTGCCTTTTTGACTTAACACTTTACTTGAAAACTATTAAACTTTGTTTAAAATGACTGAAAATGAACCATGTTTACTCAATTTTCAACACTTGAACACATATTGACAGCTTAATCCAAACACACCAGTTTAACTGATTTAAACAAACTTTTATGAAAGGAATTTTGGCAATTGGTTGAACTAGTAAATTTGTGATATCAAACTAAACTTGATGACCAAAATGAAGTGCAAAGAAACCAATAACAGACAATTGCACAAGCTAGAACTCTAAATGCACAATAAGGCCAAGTATTACTGATAAACTGATAACAAGAACTAGAATTGAGCTAATGAACAAGTATTAAACTACAATTAAGCTACTCAAACACCAAAATCAGTTCAAATACTATCTAAACACACTTGATCATGCAAACAAACAAGATTTAGCTAGGAATTGAGCAGGCATGACTGTTTAGTGGAACTAAAACTCAACAATGTGAAACCTTTAAGCATAAGCCTCCTCTGATGGAGTAGGTTAGCGCTGAGCCACCTAGATAGTGTTAACCACCACCTTAACACTATCAACTATCAACTCAAACAGCTAACAACATCATCATCACCATTGTTGAACCTTTAAGCTTCAAAATCAACAAGACTGGTACTTGTTGAACAGGACATGATCAAATCAGCTACAAATCTTCAACTCTTAGCTAATCATGATCAATTGTGATCACAAGAAGCTAACATCAACACAAGGATAACATAATTGCAGGGTATGAACAGTAGACTAAAGAAGATGAAATGTGAATTTTATTGATTGAAGAAGGTAGTCTGTTACAAAGCTGGTAAGTTTGTTACAACTAAGCTAACTAACTCAAGAGCTTGTCAGACTCTTGAGTTTGTTAAGCTACTAACTAAGAACTAAGGAATGAGAGAGAAATGAAGATGTGTGTGAAAGTTTCACACATTAACTACCTGTAAAAATGAAAAAGTACAATCCTATTTATAGACAAAATGTGAGTAAGTTTTGGGTTTGATGACGTGTTTCCACCACTTGATTTTTGCCACGTGGTACCAAGCTGCTAAATGTTCATCATCATGTTCTTCAAGAATTGGGGATTTTTTATTCATTAAGTTGGAGCTTAATTGGTTGTATCCAATGTGTTCCTCTCTAAAAAACGATCAACTTTCATGTAGAAAACATCTTCTGAAATCAAGTGTAGCTCAAAATCGTCCCTGGGTTCTTTGTTGAAGAAGAAGGCCACGTGTCATGTTCTGGTTGGGAGAAATAGGAGCACACGGATCATTATCCTTATTGGATAATTTGTTTATTGCATGGCTTGTCCTGATTGGCTAGAAAGTGGATAGTGGAAGTTTTTAAATACTTTGCGGCGCATTAATTGAAAGGGTGATGTGGACACACAGCTGGCAATCCGTGTGCTTTGTTTCTTGCCTTCTCATTGGTTGGAACTATGTCACATGGATTGAACTTGTTTAAGCTTTGAAAAATGGCAAGTTAACCCCTTGTACTTTGGCAGATTATCAACATAAGCTAGGAACTTCATTTCTTTGGCATAAATGGTCCTTCTACTTGCATTCTTGATAAATTTGACCCTTTGACTTGGTTGACTGAAGAGTTGACCATGTTTGACTTTTATCTTAACTTTGCATTTTTACACTTTGAGTCTTTCAACTTTGGAGTGTTGTCAAGATAGGTCCCTTATCTTCAAAGTCTTGTCATCTTTGATCCTTCTTTGTCTTTTTCATCCAAATAAGCTTGATTTTCTTCTTGTTTGCTTGAAAATGTATCCTTCTTGCCTATTTATACACAAACACAAAACATACCACATAATTCCGCTTTATAGCACAAAAGTTAGGTATTTTCCTTGTGTTTTAGGGTGATTTGTTGATTAATTGATATGAGTTTTTGCTCATATCAAATCTCCTACACTTGAACATTGCCATGACCTCATGCAATGCTATATTTTAAAGCATAAATTTACATGTTTCTCATAATTAATCCACCTTGACCAATATGGAATGCATCTACACTACTCTACACTATATGATACATGATTTTGATTTTGAACAATGCAATGCAAAAGAAACAATTTTATTTATATCTTTTTAGATTTTCTTGAAATGGTTTTGATGGAAATAACTCATAAAGAAATCAATGATTTAGATTAGGGCTTTGGTACCATGGATACTTATCACCCTTAAGTTTCACTTTCCCCATACCAAGCTTAAAAATGGGATCATTGCATTCACAAGTAAAAAAGGTGCATCAACTTATTCATGACAATTAAATGTGGAACCGGTTATTATTTGAGCAAATTGATTTTGGGAAAATTTGTCATTATTTAAAGCGTGAAGTATAAGAAATGCAAAATACAAAAATAAGGAAGCACGGTTTTAATCCTAAGTAATCCTCTCATCCATTACTTGAAAAACCGCTCACAATTAATATAAGTTCGTTTCTAGAGTAATAAGTCATTCGCCTTATGTGTAAAATCCTTATGTCATGCATTAATAGGTAGCTACACACTCGCTAAGGAAAGAAAAATAAAACTCACGCAATAATTTACATCCGCCATCTTTTTGAGACTTTGGATCTTCAACCCCCCAACCCGTCAAGGTAATATTGGATTGGAGCAACTATTAAATCCCCGTAACCCGTCAAGGTAATATTGGAATCTAATAGTTACTATAATTAACACTTCACTGCCCCTCTTGGGAGTCTTGTATAATTATTTTTTTTTCTTTTTTTTTTCTAGCCACTCATTTTTTTTTTCATGCCGCTCTTATTTTTCTTTATTCCTCACTAAGAAAGTTGAAAAGAATAAAAGGAAAAACACCCGCTAAGTATTAAGCATGACATAAGTCTAGTACACATAAAACGTTCTAGCTTAGAATCTTAAGACGTACTTATACCAACCATGAATGATTAGTCAAAAATGCATAAGAGACTACAAACCGATTAAAACCGTTCTTGATTATTTATTAACATATATACATGCGAAGAAAATAGAGGTAAAGAAGAGAAGGGTTTAGCCACAAGTAATTATCATGAAGTTTATCTATCCCTTTTATACTTGCTTCAACTCTATCATTTCCCATTCTCCACAAATTTAAAATCTCAAAGAATGAGATTGGTGGATGCTTAGCCTAATAGACCAATAAAGGATTACATGGTTAAGGATACTATCTAGAGAATGCTAAGATAAGCAAACTCGGGTTGAGTCAAAATATCCATGGCGGGCCTAATATGTCAAAGAAGTCTAAATTTGTTAAACCATGTTTTTATTATATTTTTTTCCTTTTTATATATTTGTAATGAAAAAGAAAAGAAGAAATATATACAATGCAAATGTGTTACGCAAATGAAAAATGATTAATGCAAAAATTATGAATGCATATTTTTGGTGGCCAAAGTAGATCAAAAATTTGAAAAATGTTTGAAAAATTAATTTTCCAAGTTATCATGAAAATCAATGACAAGTTCTAGGTAAGCTCACTTCGATAGAAGACCCCCTACACTTAAGCTAAACATTGTCCTTAATGTTTAAGAGCATGAAGTATAAAAACTTCCCCTACACTTATGATAATGAATAAACTTTGCTTAACCCAAGTTAAGGAAAGATCAACTATAGTGAATTCATTTTTAAAGCACAAGGTGTCTATGAAAGATCACAATAGTAACAAAGTGAACCGGATACAAGGGCCTCCTCCATAAGCTCCAAGCATGAAATGAGTGAGCAACCCTACAAACATCATGAAGACAAAAGAAGGTCTACCCTAACACTTCTCAACAATTTGCTATCCTTATTTCTAACCTACAGCACTCTAGATCTAACAAATCTAAACCTAGTTATTCAAGCTTGATTTAAGGAGTCTCTAGCTCGACTCTTCCCACAATGAATTAATTCATGGGGAAAATGGGGATCTCTTGGACCATTTCAACGGAAATGTCCTCCCCAAAATAGTGCTTCACACGGTGACCATTCACTTTAAAATTTGGACCATCGGGTTGTGACAACTCAATAGTTCCATATAGAAATACTTGAGCAATAGTGAATGGACCGGACCATCTCGACTTAAGCTTGCCCGTAAAAAGTTTCAACCTTAAGTTAAAGAGGAGAACCGGCTCTCCAACTTTAAACTCATGGTTCTTGATCTTAGCATCATGCAATTTCTTAGTATTCTCCTTATAAAGCAAAGAATTCTCATAGGCATTGGCTCTCAATTCATCCATTTCATTAAGTTGATCCTTTGTATGTGAACCGGCTTGGTTTAAATCAAAATTAGCCCACTTGAGAGCCCAAGATGCCTTGTGTTCTAAATCAAATGGGAGGTGGCACGCTTTTCTATAGACAAGCCTATAAGGGGTACAACCAATTGGTGTCTTAAAAACCGTCCTAAAAGCCCACAAAGAATCATCAAGCTTATCCGACCAAGAAGCTCGATGCTCTCCCACCGTTCTCTCTAAAATTCTCTTTAAACCACGATTTGTGACCTCGGTTTGACCATTGGTTTGAGGGTGATACGCGGTAGAAAGTCTATGATTAACTCCATATTTCTTCATAACTCTCGTGAATTGATCATTACAAAAGTGCGTACCACGATCACTTATGATGGCCCGAGGTACACCAAATCTAGCAAACAATTGCTTCAAAAACTTCACAACAACTCTAGCATCATTGGTAGGTAAGGCTTTGGCCTCAACCCATTTTGACACATAATCCACCGCTACAAGTATATACTTGTTTCCCTTGGAAGATGGAAAAGGTCCCATAAAATCTATGCCCCATACATCAAAAATCTCATACTCTTGAATAAAATTTTTTGGCATCTCATCACGTTGTGTAATTTTTCATTGTCTTTGACATACATCACAAAATTTCACCATCTCTTGGGCATCTTTGTAAATGGAAGGCCAATAGTAACCCGAATCAAAGACTTTCTTGGCGGTATAGTTGGGCCCAAAATGTCCACCCGTAGGTCCTTTATGACAAGCTTCTAAAATCTTAAATGCCTCGGGCCCATCTACACACCGTCTAATGATTTGGTCCGCACATTTCCTAAAGAGGTAAGGATCATCCCAAAAGTATTACTTAACTTCCTTAAGAAACTTCTTCTTTTGTTGGGAAGTAAGACCCTCTATAAGCACATTCCCCACAAGATAGTTTGTTATATCCGCAAACCAAGGGGTGGCATCCTCTTGAGAAGAGATAGACATGAGCTCCTCTAATAGAAAGGATTCATTGATTTCTTTATTAGGAAAATCTCCTTGAAAAGGATTCTCAAGTCTACTCAAGTGATCCGCCGCTAAATTCTCGGCTCCTTTCTTATCTCGAATCTTGATCTTAAACTCTTGAAGCAATAAAACCCATCTCAAAAGCCTAGGCTTAGCATCTTGCTTTGTCATGAGATACTTAAGAGCGGAATGATCCGTATACACTATGGTTTTGGATAACACAAGGTATGGTCTAAATTTCTCAAAAGCATAGACTATAGCAAGCAACTCTTTTTCCATGGTAGTATAATGAAGTAGTGCATCGGTCATGGTTTTACTAGCATAGTGTATAGGTTGAAAATGCTTATTCACTCTTTGTCCTAAGACGGCCCCCACCGCATAATCACTAGCGTCACACATAAGCTCAAAAGGCAATTCCCAATTTGGAGAAACCAAAACGGGAGCCTTAGTTAATTTCTCCTTAAGAGTCTCAAACGAATCCAAACACTCTTGGTTGAAAATGAAAGGAGCCTATTTTTCCAAGAGGTGGGTCATCGGTCTTGCTATCTTAGAAAAATCTTGTATGAAGCGCCTATAAAACCAATGAAAACCGTCAATCGATAGTCTCTCGTAAAGTCAATGAACCGCCAACGGCGCCATTTGAAATTGAGTATAATTGAAGTTCGTTTTCTCAGTTCTTAACCAATTGAAAGTCCTAACAAAATCGGGTTTATGATCGTTTTTGGTTGGTAGGTTATTTGGCTTTTCTATGTCTAATTGAACAATCAAGTAAAAATTACAAAATATTAACTACGTATCCGTAAAACAATTAGTCAAATACCAATTTTTTATTCAAATAAGGACAAAAATGTAAATCTATGAAATTTAAGTGCTTAAAATGTAAAATATTGAATTAAAATGCTTAAAATGTAAATTCAGTTAACTACAAGGACTAACTATGCAAATGTAACAAACTAGTAACCAATTCTAACAAATTGTGAAACTGCCTAACTGAATTTGTAAAGTTTTAAAAATACAAGGACTGAATATTTGCAAACCCTAGTTTAGTGGAAGATTAGCTAATTTTGCAAACAGGAACAAAAATCAAGGACTAAGTGCAATTAAATGTGAAATATTATCAAAAACGAGATAGGATAATGAATAAGCTCGTTTAAGCAATCTAGTGAACCAAATAAGCTCTAGTAACTTGCAAAAGGCTTAAAACTTGATTTTACCTAGGCTTGTAAAAGGATTAAGTCTGAAACTTGGTAAAACTCAAATAAGCAAATTCTAATAAGCCACAATTAAGCTATCTGATAAGCTGGACATGCACAATCTAATTTTCTTGTCAAAACTTGTTTGTCAAGCCATAAAGAGCATGGAATGTCTTTTGAAATAAAAAAATGATCCAGTAATAAAGTAGGAAAATGGAAATAAGCTAAATCAAGCTTATTTGACCAACGTTGACCAGATTTTTGGAAAAGCTGAAAATTTCCAGATCTCTTCAGGAACACTTACTAAACTCAAATGTGGAAGAAAATAAGGAAGTTTATGAAGTGGAAATGCTGTTTCAAGAAATCAGTTAAGCACAATATTACAGAAACTTCACTTATCTCAACAACTTAATGAATTGCTTAAATCTCTTTTGAATTGGAAAACTGTATAATTTCCTTGAAAGAGCTTAAAGTTCAGATGTTATAGGACAACTGAGAGTTGGTTTGAATCAATTTCATCCAAGAATGAAGAATTGCCAAGCAAATCAAATCAAGAACTTTTTATGAACTAGTAAACTGAAAACTGACCCATACTTTTTTTTGTTGCCAATTGCCTTTTTGACTTAACACTTTACTTGAAAACTATTAAACTTTGTTTAAAGTGACTAAATGACTAAAAATGAACTATGTTTACTCAATTTTCAACACTTGAACACATATTGACAGCTTAATCCAAACACACCAGTTTAACTGATTTAAACAAACTTTTATGAAAGGAATTTTGGCAATTGGTTGAACTAGTAAATTTGTGATATCAAACTAAACTTGATGACCAAAAAGAAGTGCAAAGAAACCAATAACAGACAATTACACAAGCTAGAACTCTAAATGCACAATAAGGCCAAGTATTACTGATAAACTGATAACATGAACTAGAATTGAGCTAATGAATAAGTATTAAACGACAATTAAGCTACTCAAACACCAAAATCAGTTCAAATACTATCTAAACACACTTGATCATCTAAACAAACAAGATTTAGCTAGGAATTGAGCAGGCATGACTGTTTAGTGGAACTAAAACTCAGCAATGTGAAACCTTTAAGCATAAGCCTCCTCTGACGGAGTAGGTTGGCGCTGAGCCACCTAGATAGTGTTAACCACCACCTTAACACTATCAACTATCAACTCATACAGCTAACAACATAATCATCACCATTGTTGAACCTTTAAGCTTCAAAATTAACAAGACTGGTACTGGTTGAATAGAACAGGATCAAATCAGCTACAAATCTTCAACTCTTAGCTAATCATGATCAATTGTGATAACAAGAAGCTAACATCAACACAAGGATGACAGAATTGCAGGGTATGAACAGTAGACTGAAGAAGATGAAATGTGAATTTTATTGATTGAAGAAGGTAGTCTGTTACAAAGCTGGTAAGTTTGTTACAACTAAGCTAACTAACTCAAGAGCTTGTCAGACTCTTGAGTTTGTTAAGCTACTAACTAAGAACTAAGGAATGAGAGAGAAATGAAGATGTGTGTGAAAGTTTCACACATTAACTACTTGTAAAAATGAAAGAGTACAATCCTATTTATAGACAAAATGTGAGTAAGTTTTGGGTTTGATGACGTGTTTCCACCACTTGATTTTTGCCACGTGTCACCAAGCTGCTAAATGTTCATCATCATGTTCTTCAAGAATTGGGGATTTTTGATTCATTAAGTTTGAGCTTAATTGGTTGTATCCAATGTGTTCCTCTCTATAAAACGATCAACTTCATGTAGAAAACATCTTCTGAAATCAAGTGTAGCTCAAAATCGTCCCTGGGTTCTTTGTTGAAGAAGAAGGCCACGTGTCATGTTCTGGTTGGGAGAAATAGGAGCACACGGATCATTATCCTTATTGGATAATTTGTTTATTGCATGGCTTGTCCTGATTGGCTAGAAAGTGAATAGTGGAAGTTTTTAAATACTTTGCGGCGCATTAATTGAAAGGGTGATGTGGACACAGAGCTTGCAATCCGTGTGCTTTGTTTCTTGCCTTCTCATTGGTTGGAACTATGTCACACAGATTGAACTTGTTTAAGCTTTGAAAAATGGCAAGTTAACCCCTTGTACTTTGGCAGATTATCAACATAAGCTAGGAACTTCATTTCTTTGGCATAAATGGTCCTTCTACTTGCATTCTTGATAAATTTGACCCTTTGACTTGGTTGACTGAAGAGTTGACCATGTTTGACTTTTATCTTGACTTTGGCATATTTACACTTTGAGTCCTTCAACTTTGGAGTGTTATCAAGATAGGTCCCTTATCTTCAAAGTCTTGTCATCTTTGATCCTTCTTTGTCTTTTTCATCCAAATAAGCTTGAGTTTCTTCTTGTTTTCTTAAAAATGTATCCTTCTTACCTATTTATACACAAACACAAAACATACCACATAATTTCGCTTTATAGTACAAAAGTTAGGTATTTTCCTTGTGTTTTAGGGTGATTTTTTGATTAATTGATATGAGTTTTTGCTCATATCAAACAGCGATGCCAACTCCCATAGTGTGTGTCAAATCTGTCCGCGTCGGTGTAGCGAGTTTACCAAATGAGTGGATAACATGAACGGTAACTTGAGTGGCTGGAGGTGGGTTAAAAAAAGTACTGACCAGTTTGGGGGCATGCTGGTATATTTGGTGGTGTCGGGGAGATTATACAACGCACACTACCTTTTTTTTTCCTTTTCCCAAGTGGGGAGGCCTGAGCCATGTACTCACGTGTCTGTGTCAAAAGTAGACACGCTCGTTCCCATGGTGTGGACCACATCAACGGTTGGTTCTGCATTTAACACAGCGATCAAGAACACTTACATTACCAAATGAGTGGATAACATGAACGGTAACTTGAGTGGCTGGAGGTAGGTAAAAAAAACTCACCAGTTTAGGGGCACGCTGGCGAATTTGGTGTTCTTTTTCTTTTCCCAAGTGAGGAAGCCTCAGACCTGGAATCACGCGTGGTGTTTGTGCCAAAAGTAGACACGCTAGTTCCGATGGTGTGGTCCACATCAAAGGTTGGCGCTGCACGTAACATAACAACTAAGAACACTCACATCGTTACATCGTTACATAACATGGAAAAAAATAAGAACCGTAGCACAAACCTGGAAAAAACAGGCTCAGCTGTGAATGTTGTGGGGTCAATGTTTCAACAGGACTGGCACCCACGCCAGTGACACCCAAAACAGGTCGGCCGGCCTCACATTGTGAGCCTGGGGTTGCACTAGTAACATAAGCAGCGCCCACTATATCGGCCCACAGGCGCGGTTGGGGGAGAAATGAAATGCCACGATCGGCAATATACCGGTCATACGCAGCTGCATACAATAAAAACAGTTTAGAAAAAACAAAACAGCAATACACATAAGGGGTCTAACTTATTTGTGGAAAAAACAGCAGAATACAAACCTCTTATCTTAGGGTTCCAACCACCCGTAGCTCGATTTATTGCACAGCAGTCAGAACATACAGGCATGGGATGGGCAACGGAACGTAACTGACAAACGGTACAATTTTCCAACCGGGAAGACGACCCAACCATAATTACTATGAACAACAGCAGACGAAAAAAAGGAAAGTAACCCGGGAAGACAGAAAGAGTATGAAGCAAGGTCTAAATGTCCATAAACCACCTGATTCACAAATGGTATCTAAAATGTGATCATACAATGCGGTTATCTAAAAGAGACCTAATCTACCAGGCAGACCCTTTCTTTTGCAATACTTTAAAAAAGTCTCTCATGGGCCAATTAACAACATCAGTCGGGAAAAAAGAAAGTAGCCCCAGAAGACAGAAAGAGTGTGAAGCAAGGTGTAAATGTCCATAAACCACACGATTCATAAATAGCATAAAAAATGTGATCATAGAGGCGTGTTGTCTAAAAGAGACCTAATCTAACAGCCACCAAACACAGAAGTTTAACCAAGCATGTGAATGTCAACAAAGGCAGCCAAATGTAAAAATGCATAAACCAAGCATGTCAATGTCAACAAAGGCAGGTAAATCTAAAAATGCATAACACGAAACACCAAAACACAGGTTTAAGCAAGCACATCAATAAAGAGACATTAACATTATGGAACTACAAAGTATATATTTAAGCAAATAAATGAACAAACACAGATTTGTGTGTATATTAATCACAGTTTAAACCAAGCACACGAATAAACATAGGCAATCATGTATATTATTCATGAAAAACAGGCTCGAACCAAGCATAGGAATAAACATAGGTAATCATAAAGAATCAACAACGGGGGAAAATTACATACAGTTGTAGATCGTGCGAGCAGTAAACCACCAAATATGAAACGGTTAGCAAACCCCCAAAGATGAAGAACAAAAGGGAAAATGGCAATACTGTAGCAGTTGGTCTCACAAATAATGGTAACCCAGCTGCAACTGGGTGATGATGTTGCTATATATATGGAACCAAGGGTCCGCATCGTGACACCACACAACCCACCACACAACCGGACAACGCCAATTAATGTAGGGGGCATATTAATCCCCTTTAATCCCCAAAGGGTAACTCGGCAATTAATCGACCAAGGGTCCGCATCGTGACACCACACAACCCACCACACAACCGGACAACGGCAATTAATCTAGGGGGCATATTAATCTCCTTTAATCCCCAAAGGGTAACTCAGCAATTAATCAAAGTGATAATTAAGCCCCAAAGGGTAACTAAGCAATTAATTAGCTCACCAAAGGGCAAATTAATCACACCAAAGGGCAAATGAATCATCCCAATTAATGAAAACAGGACACAATTAATGCAATGGGAAAAATCAAAGGGAAACTTGTAGGTGCTAGTGCGTGTAAAATCTGTGAGGGGAGAAGGGTTTTGTGAGAGGGAACAAATAACCTTTGTTTAATAAAATATGAGGGGATCACTGTTTCTATGGAAACGTGATTCCCCTCTATTATATAAGGTAGAATTTAAGTTTGTGTGTAAAAGTGTAAAACACACTTGTGCAATTGTGTGCGTTTAGTTGGAGATTTTCCTTTTTAGTTTCATGCTTTCATATTTGTAAAAAAAATAGAGACAAAATATAAAAATTGCGTCCATATAATATTGTTTTTCATAAAAAAAACAAATGTAAAATGTCTAGTCATGCTAATATGTTTGATTATCAATTAAAGAAAAGTAAAGAAAACAAATGTAAAATGTCTAACCATGCTAATATGTTTGATTATCAATTACAGCGTCCTATTTTTTGTTTGTGATGTTCATTTAACAATTAATATAGATTAGATATAAATGATTCCCTTTAGTGTCTCGTTCAATTAGTTAAGATTTAAGTTCATTTGGATATCAAATTTTATTTGAATATTAAGGGACTAATTTTCACCACTCATCTTCGTCTTAATCGAATAGATAAGATTAAACATAAAGCCAATTTTTTTTCAAACATTAATATCTTTTAAACCGTCATTATACGAAATTAAATATACCATTACGACAGGCATCTAATTATCTTTCTACAGATATGTTATATGATATACTTTCGACAATTTTTTTTTGTTTTTTTTCCGTAATCTATCATATATGATATTGATACTAAATATCATATATGATATAACACTGGTATCATATATGATATAACTTATCATATCTAATATAAACCAATATCATATATGATTCTATAATAATTTGTAACATAAGACTAATATCATATATGATAAAACACTATTATCATATATGATATTTTACGCAAATTAAAAAAAAAAACGATTTTTTTTCTTCAAAAGTATATCATATTACATATCTGTAGAAAGCTAATTAAATTGTCGCGATGGTATATACTTTCGACAAATTTTTTTTTCCGTAATCTATCATATATGATACTAAATATCATATATGATAGTGAAATAATTAAATACTTTTAATCTCAACCATTAGATATGGTGAGGATGGATGGTAAGAATGAGTCCCTTGGTATTCATGATAGATATGGTATCCAAAATAACTTTACTCATTAGTTAAACTACAAAGTTTCTCACCTATGTTTGGCTTAAAAGGTAAAACTACTAAATACCAAATGGGGTTTTTTTCTTCTGATTTTACCAATTTAATAACTAAAATACTAATATAACTAAAAAAAATTGTTGGTTATTGACTAATGTTATCAATACGACATGATATAACTTGTTATTACCGGTTAAAGACTTGCAATATCACAATTTAACAAAAAAAATTGTAAAGTTAGTCTATTAATAGATAATTGCAAAATTAGTCTGTTAATAAATAATTGCAAAGTTAGTTTAAATATAAAAAGATATTAAATTTTTTATTAAAATTTGAAAAAATTATTCTTTCTAGAAAAATAAAAAAAAATAATTTTTTTTTGTCAAAGAAAATTGATTTTTTTAGAAAAAAACTATTACTTTTTTTAACTTTTTTAAAAAATCTGAAGATTTTTTTATAAAAAAAAATATGACATTTGTTCTTTCAGAAAAAAAGCGTTTAGTTTTTTAGCTTTAATAAAAAATTTGAAGAAAAAAATAAAAATAAATTATTATTTTATAAAAATTGAAAAATTATTTTTTTCGGAATTAAAAAGAAAAGATAAAAAGATTAAACTTTTTTCTTCTGAAAAAAAGTTATTTTTTTATTTTTTTTAAAACTTTTATTTTTTTCTTCAAATTAAAAAAAAAAAGTAAAAAGAAACAACTTTTTTTTTTCAAAAATTTGTTTTTCAAATTTAAATATATATTTTTCAGTTTTTTATTTGTTTTCTCGAATTTTTTAAAAGGGTAAAAAAAAGTAATATTTTTTCTGAATTTTTTTTTTCAATTTTTAAAAAAAATATTAATTTTTTTTTTAGAAAGTAATGTTTTTTTAAAGAAGAGGAAATATAAATGAAAAAAACAAAAAAGATAAAAATACCCTCGTAACCGGAACTAGCACGTGACGTGATGTTGGTAATATATGTCGGTAATCAACAGTTTTCATTGATTATATTAATATTTTAATTAACATATTGATAAAGTCAGTAAAAAAATTACGTTGATATTTACAGTAGCTTTAAGCCCCTATGGTTTAGTGAAATAATTTTTTATCTTATAATTATTGATTGTTATTAATTTTTGTGATGTTTATTTCGCAACTTTGAGCTTAGATGTGGTATATGTATACAATAAAAATCATATAGAAAATACATTTAAAACTTAGTTTATTTATATAATTTTTATCAAATACGGAGTATCAGATAACAAAAACAGCCATTAGCATTTAACTTTTTGCACGATGCTCAAAATTCTAAAAACTAGCTCTCTATCTCCAGTAACGTGATGGGCACACTCACTATCTTAAATTAATTATCTTCTTCGTTTTTAAAATATTATCCTTCGAACAAAAACTCACCCTAAAATAATGACCGTTTTACCAATAATTATCTAATATAATTTCATTTAAATTTTATAATATAGTAAATTTGATCAATTTTTTTATCAATATTTAAAAGTGAATAATAAAATAATATAAAAATATGAAATATAGATTTGTAGGAAGGAGTAGAGTGAGCATTTGGTTTGGATCAAATCAGGTCGACTAAGACTGGATCGAACGGAGGACCGAAAGGTCTAAAATCTTGGATCGAGACCGGATCGAAATAGTTCGGTTTGATTCGAGTCGGTCTTGCCCGGTTTGATCTAATCCGATCTTTTAGACATAGTCAACGAGATTTTAATAAGACTGGATCAAATCGGATCGATCGAATCAATGAACGAATTAGTCTAAAACCCCGACCGAATTAGTCTGAAACGTAAAAGAAAAAAAATAAAAATGCACGTGTCACATTCAGAGCATAACACATTTCCATAAGAGAAAAGTGAAAAGTAAATAAAATTCTTAATAGGGGTTTGGAGTTTGAGAAATACACTTGTCCTCTTTTTTGCCCATCATTTCTTCAATTTTACAGCTGCACAAGGTATGATCTTTTTATAAATGTTTGGAAATTGTGCTTATTTAAGCTTATGTATGGCCTTATCAGCCTATTTTTTCATAATCCCAATTTTTTTGTTGGTTTTTTATGACAGTATTATAAGCTTATATGATAAGCCCAAAACAAAAAAACAGGCTTATGAAACATAAGCCGAAAACATATAAGCTTATTTATTATGTTACATTAGCTCATTGCTTGTCTCAGATTGATTTTGTAAATGAAAATTGTTTCTTTATGCTTAGGGTGTGTTTGGGTTAGCTTATTTTATAAGCTTATTTGAAATTGGACAAGCTTTTAAGCCCCTTTTTTTCGGCTTTTGAGATTATGAAGTTGAGCTTACGGACTTGGATAAAACTCCAAAAGGTTAACCTGATAAGCCGGAAAAATGAGCTTATGCGCTTTTTCATTCTCGAATAAGCTCTCAAAATAAGCTCATCTAAACACCCCCTTATTTATGGGTTTATTAGTTTGTCTGATTTCAGCTTATGTTGCAGCAGCTTATTTTGATTGTTATGACATACATAAACTTATACAAATACGTCCCAATATAAGCAAAAAAACGGCCGTATACGTTATAAAACATAAGCCGGAACCAGATAAGCCCATAAATAAACTTAAACAAACACCCCCTTAATAGATGTTTTTATTTTTTTTTCGGAAAAGCCTTTAATAGATGTTTTGAAATATGTTTCTGTTGATGTTCTGAATCGTATGTGTTTAGATATTATAATGATGTTTGGTTATGTTTGAGTTGATTGGATTTTTAGGTGTAGTTGTTACTTATCAGTTTCCGGAAAATACGAGGAATACAAGTGTCGCCTTGTGTTAAAGTAGTCGTATGATTTAATGTAGATTGATAGCTAGACTAGACCCAGCCTTGATGCAAAGCTAGAATAGTCAGATTATTTGATATTCTCTTCGGTGGGCAGAAGAATAAGTGGCTATTTTTGACCAAACCCATTTGCAGAAACTAAGGATTTCTTCTTTGGGGCTTAGGAATTTATTCACTTGAGCTTATGGACTTTATGATATTATAACCTCAAGTGGATAAGCTCAATAAATGAGCTTAGAGCTTATAAGATCTTCAATAAGCCTATCAAATAAAGCTTATACAAATACTACTTAAGGAATGTCTGTTTTGTGGTGATTTAATGAATGTCACAATTAAGGTTTAATGGCTTAGAGCAGAAAAAGCTGATGAGAATGTGTTGAGACTGGTTGAAGTGGTTTTCGCTAGAAGTGGCTATGGAGACCCCGTAAACCTATGAATGGGTCATATTGGGTTATTTGTAGTTTTTATATGGTCAAATGTGCGAAAATTAGCAATTTAGCCTAAGAACAAATGTGTGTCTAAACTCGAAGTCCCCCGAATTGTATTTTTAATACGTATGCCTTTTTAACCATTTTATATATAAAGAAGAAGATTTAAATTTATATTCAACATTGTATTTTTTTAATACTTAGGCCTTTTAAATATAAAGAAGATGATTTGAATTTATATTCAACACGCCAACTTTTATATTACGGTTATACTCTTTAGACAAAAAATGTATCCCTACTTTTCCCATTTTGACTTATTAGCCAATATTCCATCGACCCGCCTGTTTTTATTATTATAGATGGAGACGGAGGAAGCTTTGAAGAAACTGGAAATGGCAATGGAAATGGAAATTGAAGAATCAAAACGGACACTGCAAGCTATGAAACATCTTCGGGAGGATGATGATACAAAAGTTCAGGAGCAGATAAATAAGCTCACCAATAAGCTGAAAGCAAGAGAGGAAGAAATTTGTGACATTGAGGTTATGAATCAAACTCTTATCGTGAGGGAACGCGAAAGTTATTATGAGCTGCTAGAAGCTCGGAAAGAGTTGATTAAGGTGCTGCTTTTTGATGTCCCACAAATTTCCATCAATGTTTAATGTCATAAACCATGCAGATTAGAGTTGTCGGTTTTGACCTTTTACTTATATATGAGATTGGAAGATGCTTAAAGTGTATATTTAGGCATACAATCTCGTCTATATTGGAATTGTGCTTTCTTCTAGTTGTACTCATCACATTATTTATTTATATAAATCTTTTAAGGAATTGACACACTAGTTTTTGTGGGTCAATCAACCATTTTCACCCATAAAAAGAATTGAACCACTTCAACCAGTGAGTTGTGGCTCATGCTTTGCGAAGTGTAGTTGGTTATTAAACAATTCCATTGTTTTCAGGGCCTAGAAGATTTTACCAGCGAACGTACTTATATCGGTGTGAAGCGAATGGGCGAAATTGATATGAAAGCTTTCCACGACGCGTGCAAGGAGAAATTTGATGCCGAGGAAGCTTTGAACAAGGCAGTTGAACTGTGTACACTTTGGCAAGACAAACTGAAAAACTCTGAATGGTATCCGTTAAAAATGGTAGCAGTAGACGGTGAACATCAGGTATTGTTCTTGAAAGTCAGTTTTTGACTGCATTTTATTTATAAGCCAATTCAAGTTACTTTTCCCTTCACACATGGGAAAATAATGATATTGTAAAGTAAACAGGCTTTACAAATATTAAGACGTAGGATCAAGCAAAAGTTGTTGCTTAGATGATGCACAAAAGGCATTGTTCTTGATATTCTGTTTTTGACTCGGGTTTTACATAGTGGTTGCAATGTGGACTGATTTTCTTATGAATAGGGTGATTTGGTTATAATCTTTCTCAAATAGCTCAGATCAAATAACTGCTTAAAAAGATCCTCGTCAAATGAGACACCACATAACTAGATTATTAGATTCTTGCAACACCGTAGTGTATGTAATTGTATTTATCACATCAAGTGTTTAATAAAAACCACTTAAACTGTTGTGGGACAGCAAAGTCAGTTGTGATGTTATTATGTAATCTATATGAGCTTTTTATAATTTGTTTACGTTCTGGGATATAAGCATATTGTGATGTTATCAGTTTTAATCCGCGTTTTAAGAATGTACTCATGTTCACAATGCAGGAAGTGATCAATGAAGATGATGAATTGCTTAAAGGTCTTAAGGCGGAATGGGGGACTAGTGTCTTTGATGCAGTGGCTACTGCATGCAAGGAGTTGAACGAATATAACCCCAGTGAAAGAAAAGTGGTTAATGAGCTTTGGAACTATAAAGATAATCGAAAAGCTACATTAAAGGAAGTGATTGGCTACATCTTGAATAATTTGAAGAACCTTAAGCGTAAAAGATGATATGGTTTGTATCTTTCCGATTCAAGACCCCTTCATTTTTAGCTTATCTTACTTCTGGGATTGTTCCAAGTAGACCTGCATGCAATGTAAGTGTTAGTAATTAACGCTGTATCTTAAATGGGTTGCATTTGGGTTGTGCTTTATCTCAAATGGGAAACGGAAGGCTTATGTTTGAAATTTGTTTTACTTATGCATCATTTTGCTAGTGTTCTAAGTCAAAGAACCGTTACCTTCTGCAACGTCGTTATAATGAGATGATTTAACATTCAAAAGGAGCGTCTACCCTTTGCACACGGCATATGCAGTGAATTTAGACCTATATATCAATTACTCGCGAATGGGTCTATCTGGGTTGAATATTATTGCTAATTGGTAGCATATAAGTATATAACTAATAGTTCTCGAGTATAGAAAATAAATCAGGTCAATGAACGCTAAAAAATATGCATAAATATCTTAAAATTCTATTTAAAAAAATAAAAATTGTTGAAATATCATACATTTTGTAATTATAATGCGTGATACTAGTATGATATTTAACCATTGGATTTTTGTTCTTTGACACAGATGGCAGAGCTGGTGGTTCCTGGATGACAATCATGCTGAATTTCAGTAGTGAATCTCTATTCTCCCTCAATCGGTATCTGTGTATGCAAACTTATGTATTCTGAACTACTGCAATATTAGGACCTTTGCTGCTTTGCAGACTGTAGTGTAAGGCATTGACTAGTAATCTGCTCGTTATTCTAGCCCCTTGCCTTATCACTTTTCACACTTAATGCCTGAAACAAGGGAGACTCGTAACATTAACAACTTATGACAAGTTGAGTGCCTGAATGGCTTTTAATGAGGTCCTAAATGGCTTTAACGTGTCTTGATTGGTTTACTACTTTACTATGTTATTTGCATGGCCAAACTCGGACCAATGCCCATGACCAAGCTTTTAAAATGTGGTCTGAAAATGATTTTTTTGAGGTGCAGTGTCACTATAAATGCATGCATCTCTATCGTTGTGTCTCTTTAACAAGAAATATAATAGGAATTTAAATTTGGATGTTCGACGCGATTCCCGAAGTAGGATAGATCGAGGGTTGAAGTTTAAAGCTTTTTTTTTTTTTTTTTTTTTTTTTTTAACCGTGATTTCCGACTCATTGGCCGACTAATCCACGGGGTTTGAGCCCACCGCCACAGTTGAAGTTTAAAGTTGTAAACTTGTATATCGTAACATTTTGCTCCCCCATCCTATGTGGCTCGGCACCACACCACGATATCGAGACTCACCTGCGCCAAAGCCAATGCTAATTCCTTGGCGTAGGGCTGAGCATCGGGCTTGAATCGGACCAGACCGATGACCGAAATGGTCCGAAACTCCGAACAGGTTGTTTTGGTTTGAGCCGTGAGTGAGGTTTTGTGTGTGTAGTAAAAGAAAGTACAATATTTTGTGTAGGTGATTTGACGTAACACCAAAAAGCCATCTAGTGCTCTAAGAGCAGAGTGTCATTGGCTGGTGGCTTGGGCTAGATGACCATTCAACTTCATGGTCCGACGAGCCACAACGTCGCTTATGTTATGAGTGTTGGCGTCAATAACAATATCTTACACCATGTTTTTTTTTTTGAGATTTTTGATTTTTTTTTTATGTCTTTGAATTATATTTGTGTTTTAGTGGGTATGCGTAAATAAATGATACCACTATTATATGTGGGAGGCGTGTTTTTCATATTGTGATAGATTGCGATGTTATCCGAAAGAGTGCTAAAGTACACTTTTGCTCGTTTTTGGATTGGTTATTCAAAATAGGTTATAAGTTTTGAAAATAGATAATCAGATAATCAATTGTTACAAAACGTGTTTTTAAAAGAGTCCATACAACTCTTTTAAAGCAAAGATGTAATGTTATACTTGTATCAGATTTATTTCATTTATTTACAATATATATCTCGTCTAACAAAAGGGTCAAAGTTCATAAAAAAAGAAAAAGTAGGTGAATAACCAAATGGGTCACAATGCAGGAAGTGATTAATGAAGATGATGAATTGCTGAAAGGTCTTAAGGCCGAATGGGAAGTTAACGGCAGTGGAATTGTTGGAATTTATAAAAACCTTTTATCATATTAACACATTAATAATCACGAGTACGCAGCGGAATATAGGATCACGTATAGGCAAGTAATTAACATAAACAATAAAGAAACGTGTACCTTTTAGCGATGTATTAAACACCTTTATCGAACCACCAATAAAAATCAAAGTATGATATCTCTAAAAATACGCACACAATACGTTATAGCAAACAATTAAGTATGCTAGTACAAATCATGATAAAGCTAATCAATATTTGTAAAAACAAAATAGAACCAAAAACAATATTTGATCGCAATAAAAACCCCAACTAGGGAATCGTTGTATTTGATTTTTATCGCAATAAATCTATTTTGTGTTTATTGTGGAATAATCTATCTATGACCATGGTCATGCAATATATATACTCGGTGGTCCTAATCACATTAGGAAACCACATAATAGTTTTAGTTGGTGTGGTAGTCATAGATAGCAATTAGGAAAAGAATTATAATCCTAGTATAATTGCAATCTTTTCCTTTTATTGTTTTATATAATAATTAACGTTTAATTATTATTATAAATTCCCGTTAAGTAACTAATTAATTAACGTCGGTAATAGCTTATCACTAATTAATATATCTTTACTAATATATAAAACATTTATACTCTTTCTGAATTAGGAAGTCTTAAAATATTAAGCCTAAAACATTTCTTTAATAAGAAAGTCAAAATAATTAATTGATTAATTAAATTAAATTAAAATGTTAATAACACCAATTCAAATGTTAATAACACCAATTTAATAACAGTTATGAAATACATACGTTTGAAACATAAAAGTTACATCTTATAACTGGTCAATTAAAAGCATTACTAACAAGCTTGAAAATTAATACATACGTTTTTTTCCAACATTCCTAAAAACATAAAAGTTACGTAGTACAAAAGAAAGAAAATGAAGACCTTTAAATATGTTAAAATCTTACGTAAATATAGCTTGTAACATCCAAATAGTAATAAAGCCCATTTAAAAATGTAACAACCTTTTAAAAAAATGATATACATGCTGGATATAAAACCTGACTCTCACACACATAATTGATACTTTCCCTTGTAATGAATCACGCCAACCACACGAGTTACCACAACATGTAACTGGTTTTGACAAGCTTGATAGATCAAGTATTCTAGCTGGTCGAGGACCATGATGATCAAGATCGTCCATTTCAAAATCCTTGTATAAAAAAACCGACCCACGGATATGGGATTAACAAGAGACTTGATGAGGTTAAATTCTTGGGGGCATTTTTAGCAATACCCTTGAAATATCTAGCTCAACAGAAAGGCGTAAAATTCTTATTGTTGAAGACCATGTTAGCGAAGCGGATGATAAAACAACTGAATCAAGAAATGGGTGTTGTGAATAATGGAGTTGAAGCTCCGCGTATTGTTCAACCTGGTATTATGGTCCCATTCTTATGGTATTCTTTTTCATGGCACTACCAATATACTTTGTATATTATTATTTGTCCATAAAAGTTGACTTTTTATTGTGGTGATTTAATGTTACAGGATGTATGCATGCCAGCAATGGATGGTCTTCAAACTACAAGGTTAATTCGGTCATATGAACGATTTGGTAACTAGGATGAAGCACAGTTATCAGAGTAGAGCTGCGTGATCATCCCTCCGACAATCAACTATTTGAGCATTAACTTAATTTTATAAAATGTCACATGTCGTAGCTGAGATAACAACCCCAAGCTGAGAGCCTGAGGAAATTAGTTGGCCTTCATAAAATGAAGAAAAACATTTGTTCTCGAGTTTGAATTCAGACTTGCTTCAAGATGCAAGTAAATTATACAATGGCATGAAGCTTAACAGTGTTTAATCATAAATACTAGCATCTGTAGCTTGCTAGGTCTTGAGATTGAATTATTGAAGCGTTGTAATAGAGGTTGTTTTTTTATATAGATGTTGAACTCCAAGTTTGGCTATCTGCCATATCTAATTTTTGTATGGTTTACGTGTGATGGCTTGTTTTTAAAAAAAAAATATTTATTATTTTTAAAAAAAGGTTGTATAGCAACGTGGTGTTTTGTTAAATCATATAGTAATAAAATGCCCTTGATTATGTTAACGAAATATTTTAATGCTAGGTGTATTAGTTCATTTTTTTAGTTTAGATCTTATGTTTATTTGTATATGAAGTACTTTGTATTGTTAGAATTTTTTAATCAAATTATAATTACACGTTGTAAAATATAGTCACAGGGTACCCGTCGCCGCATTGCGCGGGTACCCTGCTAGTTACACATAATATATTAACGTATAATTGTTTTACGTATTAACGCGTGCGTCTCCTTAGGCTCAGGACGACTTCCGGACATATATTATTTACGTGGACATATTCCTTCAACTCCCACTTGGACATGTACAATAATATAATAACATCGGTTAGCGTCTAGCAACACGCCAATGCTCCCGGAAACTCTCGAGTGTATTTTTCCATAAAGTACTTTTAGATGAATTAAACATTTACAATCCCTATGTTTCTCAAATGTCATGTTAATAATGGATATGGATCAAAGTCATTCCATTTTAACTATTCTGTTTCTCGCATTACATAATTAATATAGATTACCAATCTAATCGAGACAAATCTAGATTACTATTGGGTATGGCCATATAAACATCTAATTAATTAACGAGGGGCCCAGTAGCATTATTCTTCAAACCTAGTTGAATGAACAAATTCTATCTTGACTACACGTGCCTCTTACATGCTTCAAGATACAAATGATTATAGTCTTTATTACTACCTTATTCAGGATAGCGTTATAACTATAGCAAAAAGTACCATCCACATATATAAGACCTGCTTGCATCTCAAGTCAAAGGATTTAGTAATGTAAATCATTTACAAGTTTCACTTAAAGACGTCGATCCATAAAGTGATTGACTTGTTAGTAGGAGATGTCCGATATACAACTTTTGGATATTGTATGAGTTGGTGAACCGTTCTTTCATATTCTACGAATATTACCATCTCCCATATATGTCTTAATTTAATTATATCTCATATAATTAATCAACATAGACAATTTAGAATAACATATTATTCAAGGATTTAAACATGCAAAAATAGGACCAATAAATATTAAAGAAAACGAATATATCCAATACTTCAATTCACAAAATAAATATTGTTTAACAATATCCTTTATCCAAATACTAAAAAGATCAATGCATGATAACCTTAGTTGAAAAAACATGCCTCAAGATATGACGATCATACTTGTTGTCAAGGCATATATTTCATAAAACTCTACTAGGTTTGATCTTTGGAATTTTGAGAATACTTATTTCAAATTCACAATTGTGAAAATCTCTGAACATATATTGATTGTTTTTATGTACGTTTCTACATATGAACACACAACAAAATGGGAGTATCGTTGTTGTACATCTTATAAGATGTGTGAGTCCAACAAAACACCTTAATGAAAACAATCATCTTTAATAGCTTCTTAAACTATAAAGTATTCTTTATTCTTTTAATATGTATTGCAACATTATGCTTAATTGAACATAACTAATCCACATGGTCATCATCAAAGATGAAATCGTACCATGATTAGTATTGAGTGTTATCGCAATCAATCAATCATCCATGTCTAGAAACATCACTATGATATATTATAATTCATAAACTATAAATTATTACTATGACAATATTTGGTGTCTTTCTAAACTCTAAGTTTATTGACAATGATAATTACATCTTATTATCATATAGAATATTCATTACTTGGAACAATTCAAGTTAGTAATAATCATTCTATCCCAAATAAACCTTATCATAACATTTGTACTAATCATCTAAATGATTTTCTCTTTAAGCAATCGTTGTTGTCAAATCTTCTTGTACTTAAACAAGTTTTACAACTATCCATACACACAATATGATTTACATGATGAATCCCTTAAGTTTTTATCATATGTCAACTCTCATCAAATGAGATATATTCATTGAGACTTTCTAAATGATATTTCGTGTTTTGTTGGATTTCATTGACCACTAATGTTTATTACAATAAACATACATATCAAGGTCATACGTTTAATTTCTAAACCCTTTCATATGAAACCTTATTCCAAGCTAAGGTTTAACATCTAGCTTACATGGAATATTGCTTTCCATATGTTATACATCATATGTGATTTAAGAAATAAATATAATACTCCCACTAGCTTTTAGATATACTCACAAGTTATATTAGATCTAATTAAAAATCAAAACATGGATTTAATAATTAGACTTGAGATATATTTCTTAGATGCATGCATTAATCCATGCATGGATTCTTGCATTATGTACACTACAAAAAGATTATTGTAATTTATAAATATTTTGATCACAACCGTCCTCGCTAATGTAATCATATAAAAGTGTTTAAATATTACATTGTCATATTTATCATTATAAAACTATCATGACAACAAATCATCTTTATTAATACATGTAGAACTTTTCTATCACATATTGTGCATTAATCATGTGTACAATATTGTCCATATGATTCTTTCACTAAAGAAACTTATATTCACCTCACGGTCTAACCAATTAGTTAAAGATTAATCAAGTTTCAAAAAATTGATTATCTTCTATGGACTTGCATCTACTCATTCATAGTTTTATTCAATAATGACATTCAAGATTCAATAATACATCTATATGATTAGTAGGGTCACCATGATCCTCTAATATACATTACTTAGTATTGACATATCAATATATCATTCAAGTACTAAAGACATCCTTGCGGGTCTATGAATGTGAGTTCTATCATCACGATGTTCAACACTTAATGTTCACCATCATTATGACATTCGCTAGTATGTTTAGAAGGTTACGTATTTTGTTATTTATCTCTTAAAGATCTACGAGTCCTCCCACTTGCTTTTTGTAATCATAGACTATTCTTCAAATACTTAGCATGTAGGGCAATAACAAATTGTTATCTTTTGGAACACGTCACAAAATACCTTGATAGTTCTTGACAAATTCAGAACTTCAGTTTAAAAGACTCAATGTGATTCATCACATTCCATAGCTTGATGGTGTCTTAGTTTCCTTCTAGGTCGGAGTAATACTTAAGTATATACTTTGTATACTCAATTTCTAAACCTTGACAACTTTTGGAGGTAAAGTATTTCAAGTTATCAACATCAAATAATTCTAAAGAATTTGATTTATCACTCAAGACATTCTATGAGTATTTGAGATTGTAATACTATATGACAATCCCTAAATAACTTAATTCTCTTTAGGTTAAATACTTATCAACTGTGTCAACACAAGATTGTAAATATATTGCATTTAAAAAACTTAGTGCATGCTCTAATGTATACATCTTTAAATAGTTCAATAACTATATATACATTGTTTATCCTTTGAATAATTCAAAGACTTCATGTTCATTAACAAGAAGACATAACAAGTAAACTATTTACTTTATGTTATAAGTCTTTTAACAATTAAAGACTATATGCTTATGCTTTACAAGAGACATAAACATTCATAAAGTAACTATGAACAACTTCAATAGTTATTTCAAGTTAATTGCTTACTTAATTTATATTATTGTGCATTCCAAGAAATATTCCAATAAATATAAACCAATTAGTTGAAGTAGCTTGTTATTCATATTTTGACATATTCTAAACAAGACAACATACATTGACAATTAAATGTATAAGCCTTAATAGAATGTTAGATTCTTATCTCGCGGTCAAGAAACCATTTGTCATATTGTTATGTGTTGTATCTTGACATCTTCTAAACAAGACAACATACATTGACAATTAAATGTATAAGCCTTAATAGAATATTAGATTCTTATCTCGCTGTCAAGAAACCATTTGTCATATTCTTATGTGTTGTACCTTGCACACAATAAAGATTTCTCCCACTTGTGCACGGCACAACATCACGTACGAATATAAACAACCACGAAACACAATAGTTTAGCACAATATGATAATGTCATGTATATTTGAATAACTAGTAGAATGTTAACCATATAGTTTTATAAGAAATTCTGCATAATTATTATATGAAAAATACTTCAAGAGTGATAATCATATAAAATAGGATGCATTTATCCTTAAAACTACGGTTCTTTATATTCTGAAAGTAAGTTATTATTTCAAGTCATACTAGAAATAATATGGATTACTACGAAGATAAACAAGCTTGTAGCTCCCACTGAATTATACAACATTACATTAATGTATTTCGCAACGCTCCCACTGGATTTGACAACATTACAAATGTTACTTCACCAGTAAATAGCAGATAGCGATTTATTTACTTCCCTACTCGCTTTAAATGCCCATAAGTAACAATTACTTATGTATTATAGAGAGTGTATGAATTTCTACCATGTTAATGAGAGACTATCTATCATGCTTTCATTAACTTGAAATCTGGCATGCAATTTCCTCCATATTAGGCATACCATTCAATAAGGGTATTTAGTGCCTACGTTGGGTTAAAACATAATAACTAGGATAAATAAAGCTAGTTATTATAATCACAATAAACAAACAAAACACTTGTTTTGTTCTATCGATTATAGCCTTAAGGGGATCGACATGTAAAGAACAATAAGAGACTTATTAGTTTGAAAGATGCTCAAAAACTCAAAAAGATTAATGAGATCTACCTAAAACAATAAGTTGTGCAAATCTACTTAACCATTTAAGTTCACTTAAAGATTGATAATTACAATAATCCAATCGCACCTATTAATAGCTTTTCATTGCACCGAAAAAGGATAGGTATATGTCTCTTTCTTTCTTACAAGAAAACGAGACTTTGTTTGTCAAACAAGCAATAGTTTATGGAACTTTGTTGCAATAATACTTTTAAAAGAATCGCAAAATTCAATTTTAGTATTTTCGATAATATTATCTTTATAGAAAATTAAATACCCATGTTTACAAATAAACAATTAATTTTCTAAAAGCTAGAATCCACCAAGACATACCACCAACGCATCAGTTGATCTGCTAGTGATGATGATATTCAAGGGGTAATTGGCATTCAATAATTGCATCCAATACAATTTCTAGAATTATGGGACTCAACTTTATATATATCACTTGTGACAACTCAAAAGTGAAAAAGCGAGCATGTTTATCCCATCTATTGCCACGAGTTAAGGTCTCACCTATCTTAACTTGCTTAAGTCGTCCAACCAAAAACCGTGATTATATAGCACCGACGTCTCACAATCAAGTGTATTATATCACCTTGGGTTACAAAATCACCACAGTCTAACGTATGGTGAAAGGGTAAGTGCAAGTGCTTTTACACGTTGGATGACAAATAAACTTATTTCAATGGGTATAAATTTTGACAATTTCAAAACATGTACAAAGAAGCATGCAACATCTTTGTATCATGATAATTTAACAAATTTACTCAATTCGTTAATTATAGACATCACTTATTTAACTTACAATTCAATTGTATAAATAGTGATATCATAAAAATTGACGATTCAACATGTATTCTATATAAAGAAGTTTAATTTTATCACGGGAAAAGATTAAAGAATGATTAAAATCATTCAAACCCTAGACCATTCACGGCTTCCTAAATAGTATGCAAGATAAGGAGACTACAAATAGTCAGGTATTATAGGGCAATGGTATCTACAAGACCGAAGTCTTGATGAGTCTTCCCGAACCTTAGCCTTGCAAGTAGATAGTACTTTTGCAAATTACGTCATTAATAAAATTTTACAACTTTAAAGTAGAAAACAAATTATAAACTTGATTCTTGCTAATCACGGCGTGAGTTAGATTTAAAACCATGTAAGGGCGACTCATTTGTTGCCACATATGATCGTGCAAGAACAAGATTATAATAAATCAAATTTCATATAGTTTTAGTTCGGTTTATTTTTATTTTCCGAAAAACCCTTTGCTTGAACCATGATATATAACAATTATAATTAAAAGCAAAACAAATAAACATTAACCTAAAACATATACCCAATTAACAATTAATCACATACTTCATGCATACCACATCTATCACGACTTCAATTAAATCAATTAATTAAAAACACATGATCCATGGTAAACTTGCATGATTCCCATGGATCGAACCATAAATTTAACAATTAACAACGTGATAAATAATGACTAATTAAAAATTAACAACGACTAGTTAACAATTAACAACATATTTTTCAACAAAAATTGCATACAACTTAGGGTTTGTCTAATTAATTTTATTATCCCTAATTAGGGTTTATGAAAAACTAATCATCAAATAAAATAATTCAAACGCCATCATAGTAAGTTTACACAATTTTATCTCTTTCGTTATTTTTAATGTAATTAAAAGCTATACGAACGGCTCTGGTACCACTGTTGGAATTTATAAAAACCTTTTATCATATTAACACATTAATAATCACGAGTACGCAGCGGAATATAGGATCACGTATAGACAAGTAATTAACATAAACAATAAAGAAACGCGTACCTTTTAGCGATGTATTAAACACCTTTATCGAACCACCAATAAAGATCAAAGTATGATCTCTCTAAGAATACGCACACAATACGTTATAACAAACAATTAAGTATGCTAGTACAAATCGTGATAAAGCTAATCAATATTTGTAAAAACAAAATAGAACCAAAGCCAATATTTGATCGCAATAAAAACCCCAACTAGGGAATCGTTGTATTTGATTTTTATCGCAATAAATCTATTTTGTGTTTATTGTAGAATAATCTATCTATGACCATGTTCATGCAATATATATACTCGGTGGTCCTAATCACATTAGGAAACCACATTATAGTTTTAGTTGGTGTGGTAGTCATAGATAGCAATTAGGAAAATAATTATAATCCTAGTATAATGCAATCTTTTCCTTTTATTGTTTTATATAATAATTAACGTTTAATTATTATTATAAATTCCCATTAAGTAACTAATTAATTAACGTCGGTAATAGCTTATCAAATAATTAATATATTACACATAATATATTAACGTATAATTTTTTACGTATTAACGCGTGCGTCTCCTTAGGCTCGGGACGACTTCCGGACATATATTATTTACGTGGACATATTCGTTCAGATATGAGACTAATGAGCTTTGGAACTTTAAAGACAATCGAAAAGCCACATCAAAGGAAGTTATTAGCTATATCTTGAAGAATTTAAAGAACCTTAAGCGTAAAAGATGAGAAGGTTTGTATCTTTCCGTTCATCATCATATTGTTTGTCCAAAACCCCTTAACTTTTATTTTACTTCTGTGACTGTTCCAACTTCCAAGTAGACCTTCATGCAACATAAGTGTTAGTAATTCACGCGGTATCTCAAATAGGTTGCATTTGGGTTGTACTTGATCTCAAATGGTTTACGAATTCCTATCGAATGCATACTTTATCTCAGTTTAGTCACAGGCTTATGTTTTGATAGTTGTTTTACTTATGCATCATTTTGCTAGTGTTCTAACTTCGAAGTCAAGGAAATGAGATAATTTAACATTCAAAAGGAGCGTCTACCCTTTGCACATGACGTAACATGGAATGAATTTAGACCTATATACGCATTACTCAAAAATGGGTCTATACGGGTTGAATATTATTGCTAATTGTTACTCCATGCTACCCTTGATCTCATATGGAGTAATAGTTAAAGTATCGAGTATAAAACAGAAATCAGGTCAAAGAATGCTAAAAGTATGTATAAATCTCTTAAAAGATTCTATTTAAAAAAAATAAAATTGTTGAAATATCATAAATTTTGTATTTATAATTAATGCGTGATACTAGTATGATATTTAATCATTGGATTTTTGTTCTTAGACACAGATGGCAGAGCTGGTGGTTCCCGGATGACAATCATGGTAAATTTCAGTAGTGAATCTCTATTCTCCCTCGATCGCTATGTGTGTATGCAAACTTATGAATTCTGAACCACTGTAACCTTTTGCAGACTGTATCTGCTCGTCATTCTGGCCCCTTGCCTTATCACTTTTCACTCTTAATGCCCGAAACATTAGCAACTTATGACAAGTTACCTTGAGTACCTGAATGACTTTTAATGAGTCTTAATTGGTTTACTAATTTACTTCTAGTATGTTACTTGCATGCCCAAACTCGGACCCAATGCCATGATCAAGCTTTTAAAATGTAGCCCGAAATGGATTTTTTGAGGTGCCACTATAACTGCATGCATCTCTATCAATGTGTCTCTTTAACAAGAAATATATTAGGAATTTAAATTTGGATTTTCGACGTGATTCCTGAAGTAGGATAGAGCGAGGGTTGAAGTTTAAAGTTGTAACTTGTTCGAGCTTTGTGTATCGTAAAGTTTGCTCCCCCGATCCTTTGTGGCTCGGCACCAAACCCACACCACGATATCGAGAACCACCTGGGCTAAAGCCATGCTATTTCCTTGGCTTTAGCCAAGAGATGCATGTTTGCAGCTTTTTTAGAGCACACGGGACAGTGGCTGGCTAGTGGGCTGGTCACGACGGCGCGAGGCTACGGCGGCGCCAACCATACCGTGGCT
The DNA here is from genome assembly GCA_025667525.1 of Glebionis coronaria. Classification (NCBI taxonomy): domain Eukaryota; kingdom Viridiplantae; phylum Streptophyta; class Magnoliopsida; order Asterales; family Asteraceae; genus Glebionis; species Glebionis coronaria. The sequence continues at coordinate 558,416,326 of CM046877.1, read as the reverse complement.
CGCGTCGTCGAGTTTGGGCTGGCTACTACCAGTCGACGCCATGGGCCACGGCGCGACCCATGGCGCAGCCAACCACACCGTGGCTCGCGCCATGGGTGGCGTTATGGGTTTTTTTTTTTAATTTTTTTTTAATTTTTTTTTTTTTTGAAAATTTGAAAAAGTTACCGTTGGGGGTAACGGATTTTTTTTAACGTTTTTTGACCGTTGGAAGGGGAAAAAACCCCCATTTTTTCATCTTTTTTACCTATAAATCCCACCACAATTTAAGTTTTTTTTCGTATTCGTGTTATTTTTTAATTCGGTAATTTTTTTATGTTTTTTAATTTCGTGTTGTTTTTTTTTCTATTAGTGATTGTATTTTTTTTTATTAATGAAAATTTTAAGTTTATGTTAATTAATTGTTGAAAAGAAAAAAAAAAGTGGTGGGTGACGACGACACGAGAATTCTCGTGTTAACCAGGGAGGGGGTTGAGCCATCGTGGGGAGTTTTGGTATCGTGGGAGTAAAAAGTGACGTGGCATCACTTTTTGCCCACGACACGAGCACGACGGCTTAACCGTACCGTGTGCTCTTGGATTTTGTGTGTGTGTAATCCTATCAAAATGTTAGTTTTGGTTTTAGTTTTTGGAAGAGTAAAAAAAAGTAAAGAAATCTGAATATCAAAATAAATTGTAATTTATTTTAATGAATGAAGATTTAGTTTTGGTTTTAGCTTAGTTTATTTAATGTATTTTATTTAAATTGTAATTTTATTTTAACGAATGAAGATTTAGTTATAGTTTGAAAAAAAATACAAAATTCGAAAAGGTGGTTTTGGCTTTAGGCATGAGTGAGATTGTGTACTTTTTGTATGTGCGAGTAAAAAAAGTACTCATAACACCAAAAGGTATATGATTATCTGGTATCTTTTTGCATCACCAAATAAAAAAGAGTGTTGATAGATGAACCTAATAAGAAGACTTAAAAATAGACCTAAATTTATGTTAATACCTGATAATCAAGGGCCTTTCAGGCGAAGCGGATAAGGACTCTAACATAACTAGGCGAGAGTTCGGAGAAGATATTCTTCCGCTTAGATATTATTGCACGACTCGACCCACTAACCACTAACATATGCCGTTAAAAAAAAAAACACCTGATAGCAAAAATATCCCTTCATAAGATTATATTTTTGGTGTTGTTAAATACTCTAATTTTTAAAAATATTTGATAACGCTAAAAAAAACATGAAAAATGATGTTTTCCGAGAACATTTAGCATTTTCTGAAATCATTTGGTGTGGTGGTGGCTCAACACTAAAAAACGTAAAGTGCGATGCGATACTCGTGCCATCAAGTGGCGTTTTCGGAGATGGCTCAAGCCATGGGATAAGATACCTATTGATCTAAGAGCACATGGTGTCGTTGGTTGGTGGCTTGGTCTAGACGACCATCTGATTTCAGGTGCGACGAACACACCGTGCTTGCGTTATGGACGTTTACGCGAAGAAAATAAAGCTTATGCCATGGGCTTGTTTTGATTTTTGATCTTCCTTTTTATGTTTCTGGGTTTGTATTTATATTCTAGCAAGGTATGTATAGACAAATGGCATTACTTTTATATGACGGAGACGTGTTTTTGAAATTATCATAAATTATCATTTTAAAAAAAAAAAAAAAAAAAAAAACAACTATAGTTCACTTTTGCTCCTTATAAGTTATGACATATTTAGTGCAACTAAACGTTAATTGAAACATCCAGCACATGCAATGCAAGTGTCACGACATCTTACGAAGTATGTGCAACTACAAAAACATGAGCTACCCGCAACGCATCGATCCCACTATCGGTTGACCGACTTCGACCTACGACCCTTTCAAAATGTAGAAAAATAAAAGACTTAAAAATTTGACCATTACATATTCTTTTAAGAAACAATTTTTTAAAAATTTTTGATTTAAACATTTTACCTCTATAATACTCGACCCTTTAAATTTAAATTTGTATTTATAAAAATGGGGGACTTTTGGAGGACCAAGGAAACTCCGAATTTAAACTTGTAAAACTGGTCGATTTTTCTTCCAATAATAATGACATGGGCAGGATTTACTTCGTATTTTATTCTTCTTTTAGCATAGAGACGAATTGAAATATTGAATTATGTGACTTTTATGTGTTTGTGACTTTTCGGTTTCGTCATTAAATAATACTACGTAGGTTTTAGGGTTTTGAAACTTTTTATAATCTCCCTCAAACTTCCTACATTTCTTCAATTTTATACCTGCGCAAAATGAGGAGAGCCCAGTCAGGACTCTCTCGGGTATAAAAGTAACTCTAGAGGTTCCACAAAGTTACGATATTCACAATACTCTAACCCTCACATAATACTCAAACCGATTACTTACTCTCACGCCGGAGTCTAATCGTGGGACAGATGCCCACGGTAAGCTCGTGCTGTTTATTAGTGTGCAGGGTCTTTAAACAAGTTCACTTGGTGCAAGAGCCGAAGTCCACAAGACCCCGAATTAAGCCTAATTCGGGTCAATCAAGGTCCATCCAATTTTTATATCAACAATACATGTCCACGTTCACAGGTGAAACCTCACATGTTTTTCATTTGTGTTATAAAAAAAAAAATTAGTTGCTTTACTCTTTTACAACATCGAGTAAAATATTATGGATGTAAATTTTTTTATAAAAAGACGAACAAGTCAGACTACTAGTCAATTCTCTTGGAGCTTCAATGACTCCAAGTTCTTATCCAAGCTCTTCTCCCAGACCTTCAACGACTCCAATTTCTTCTCCAGCTCTTCTTTGAGACATGCAACAACTCCAATTTCTTCTCCAAGATCTTCAGCGTGGGAAAACTACGTGCACTTGATTGGAAAGATAAAGGTATTTAAGAAAACAATAGAACTTTATAGACATCCCAAGATGCACACAATGGATTTAGCTGCACTACTACACGACCTTTATGATGACATAAGGAACATTAGTTTGAACTAGTTTGTGATGGGTATGTTGTCGTGTGTATGAGTCTATTACCGTTGTAATATGTATGTTTAAGCACATGTTTAAGTGTCCGTGTCGAACAAAAATATGTTTAAGTGTGTCTGTTTGTAAGTCTCTCATGTGTTTCCACAATGGGTATGTATAATATTTTTAATAAATAAATGTTTGTTTGTACGAAAGTCTCATTTTGTAGTATAAACGTCCGGAGAGTAACGCGAAAACTTCCCACTCTTTTTTTTACTCAAAAGTCGCCTGGATGGTGTTTCAAATCATAAAGTAATTTTCGAAAATGGTAAGTGGTCGCTAAAGATGTTGGCCACCCGAAACGGTTTTTGGTGTAATGTTTTATCGTTTTATAATGTGATGTTTTACTCATTTGTTGTACTTTCGATTTAGTTTAGTTTATTAGTAATTATCACTAATGGTAATAATATTTAAGTATAATGTTTTCCAATATTTATTGTTAATTATAATAATTCTTAATCAATAAAAATGTAAAATAAACTTTAGAAACTACGTAATGTTTTTAGGGACTACGTGTAGTGGCTAGAGGTTGGGCGGCCAATTTTTCTGCCATCACGAAATTACTATTTTTGACTTTGACTAAAAAGATTTCGTCTCCAAATTTATGTGCCTATAAGGTTGGGCGGAAAATTTTCTCGACACCACGAAATTATTACTTTTGACTTTGACTAAAAAGATTTCGTCTCCTAATTTATGGCACTACATGTAGTCTCTATAAGTGATAGTCAAATTCAAATATTTGGCTATCTCAAGTTTTATTTACTAGTGAATCTTTAGACACTATACATAGTCTCTATATATCATGAAGTAGTCTCTAAAGATTTTGGTCAAACTTGAGGCTGAGAAAGTAATAATTTTGTCGTTTTGTGGAGTTTTAGAGACTACATCCGTAGTTTCTAAAAGTACGTCGGCGCTAAAGGCTGTTCTTTTTGTAGTGTCAGGACACCTATAAAGTTTTGCGACAACATCAGTTTTGATATAAACCTTGATTTTTTGAAAGTGCACTACGGATCCATCGAAAGTGTGTTTCTAGTTTCGTACTCGTATATTATTTATAAATGCATCTGATGAATATGTCTTATGTAGTTCTGTCCATCATATAGTGAAACCCAATAATTAGCTCCTTACATGTTGTCCATCATATGTCTTATGTACGTACTATTTAAGAGAAGTGGTTGGAATGCCTAAAAATCATGCATGTAGTAAAAAATCATTGGTCATATCAACCGGGCCCAAATCATTTCTTCCAATAATAATGACATATAGGCAGGACCGTTACTCGGTATTTTATTTTTCTTTTAGCATGGAGACGAATGTTGAATTATGTGAGTTTTATGTGTTTGAGACTTTTCGGTTGCTTATCTGAATTTCAGATTTTGAAACCTATTCCATCATCATTAAATAAAACAGTAGGTTTTAGGGTTTTGAAACTCTTTATTATCTCCCTCAAACTTCCTGCATTTCTTCAGTTTTACACCTGCACGCACAAGGTTTTCATTTTCTTTATTCATTCTTTTATATTTTTTGTTTTGTTTGTTTAAGCTTAAGGGGGTTTTCAAAAAATTAGTTAATGTTCTGAAATAAAACGTATTGCCTAGTGCTTGAACAACTTTCGACCAAACACATTTGCAGAAATTAAGGTTTGTTTGTCTTGTTTGACGAGCTTACTGAAAATCTCATAAGTTATAAGCTTAATCTTTCGTGCTTAGGAAACTATTCAATCGAGCTTATGATGAATATGATGAACTGTATGATAATTAGCCTATCAAATAAAGCTTAGACAAACACTACTTAAGGAATGTGTAGTTTATGGTGTTTTAATGAATGTCATAATTAAGGCTGGTTAAATAGCAAAAGGTAAATCTGATGAAGTGTAGCTATAGCAATGTAGTCTTAGAGATGCCAATGGCGACCTCGTTAACCCATGAATGGGTCATGGTGGGTTGTTTGTAGTTTTTATATGGTCAAACGTGCACAAATTACCAATATAGCGTAAGAGCAAATGGGTCATATTGGGTTATACAACTCTTTAGACAAAAAATGCTTCCCTATTGACTGACTTATTAGCCAACATTTTATTGACGCCACATCTGTGTATTATTATTATCTTTTAGTCTCTTATATTCAGTGATATTTAATAAATAGATGGAGAAGGAGGAAGCTTTGAAGAAAGTAGAAATGGAGAATGACCTCGCAGGTGAGGCCTTTCTTACAGATACGTTATATTTTGCATCAAATGGTTATATTTTTGTAGAAAGACCTCTATGTGTGTATTCATATGGGTTTGTGTGAGTTTAAAATATGGTGAAAACGTAATTAATGCATCTATACTTTATCTCGTAAAAACCTGGCAGGTGAGTCAGAACAACCGCTTAAAGTGGCTCCCCCAATACCAGCACCTCCAGTCTCTGAGGAAAACGATTTGTTTTGCTGGCCTTGGACTGGGATTGTGGTCAACATAGTGAAAGAAGCTGAAAACGGAAAAGACGTTGATAATACAACATATTGGATGTCACGATTCGAAAGTTACAAGCCTGAATCAGTTGAGATCTTATGGGACGATCAGAAACAAACCGCACAAGCCTTGGTGAGGTTCAACACCGATTGGACCGGTTTTAAGGATGCCATGGAGTTTGAGAAGTCCTTTGAAGCTTCTCGTCGTAGTAAGAAACAATGGATTGCTTCTGAAAGTCCTGTGGGATCTAGTATTTATGCGTGGTTAGCTCGTGAAAACGACCACAAATCACCAGGGCCAATAGGAGACTATCTACGCTCTAAAAGAGAGCTAAAAACTATTCATGATTTTGTTCAAGAAGTTACTAAAACCAGGAATAAGATGGTGGTCGAGTTAGGCAGTGAAATTAACATGAGGACTAAGAACCTCGACGATTTGCAGATCAAATATAAAAAAAAGGTGATTTACCTCCTACCTTATCATATATATTCTGATTTGTGTCTCTCGTTTATGAAGTTGTTTCTCTTATCCCATTCCTATCTCTTTTTGCAATTGCAGAGTGAATTGCAAAACAATTCTTTCCATATGGCTTCCGTAGAGCAGAAAAGAGCTGATGAAAGTGTGTTGAGGATGGTTGAAGAGCAAAAGGTAAATCTGCTGAAGAATAGGCAATGTAGTTTTAGAGGTGGCAATGTCGACTCCTTTAACCTTTGAATGGGTCATATTGAGTTATTTGTAGTTAATATATGGTCAACCATGCAAAACTTAGCAGTTTAGCGTAAGAGCAAATGGGTCTAAACTCTAAATCTCATGTATTATACTACAGCTATACTATTTAGACAAATTTTGTTTCCCTACTTTGCCCGTACTGATCTATTAGCAAATATTCGCTTGACGCCACATCTGTGTATTATTATTCTCTTTTAGTCTCTTATATTCAATGATATTTAGTAGTAATAAACAGATGGAGAAGGAGGAAGCTTTGAAGAAAGGAGAAATGGAAATGATGTTAGATAGACAGCTAGCTGCTAAGCGGAAACTGGAAATGGAAATTGAAGAATTAAAAGGTAAAGTGCAAGTAATGAAACATCTTGGGGATCATGATGTTCGGGAGCATATAAAGAAGATGGGGGATGAACTGAAAGCAAAAGAGGAAGAAATGGGTGACATAGAGGATATGAATCAACTTCTCATCATGAAGGAACGCCAAAGTAATGATGAACTGCAAGAAGCTCGGAAAGAGATGATTAAGGTACTGCTTTTTGTTTATCTCCTACAAATTTTCGCAAATGTTAATGTTATAAATCATGCCAATGAGTCAAATAAAAAAGTTGTAGCTAACAGTACTTATCTATGAGATGGGAAGTCGCTTAAAGTCTATTTAGGCATACAACCCCAGAGATTTGGGTCTATTTTGGAATCATGCTTTCTTCTAGTGATATCACATTAACTATTTATATAAATCTTGTAAGGAATAGACAAGCTAGTGTTTGTGGGTCAACCGAACCCTGACCTGGCCCATTTTCACTCATAAAAATAATTGAACCACTTCAACCTGTAGGTTGTGGCTCATGCTTCGTGTAGTGTAGTTAGTTATTGAACAATTCCATCACGTTCAGGTCCTACAACATATGCCCAGGGGACGTTCTAACATTGGCGTTAAGAAGATGGGGGAAATTGATCTGAAAACCTTCCTTGATGCATGCAAGGAGAAGTTTGACGCTGAGGAAGCTCCAATCAAGGCTGTTGAACTGTGTACTCTTTGGCAAGACAAAGTAAAAGACTCTGAGTGGTATCCGTTCAACATAGTAGCAGTAGACGGTGCACAAAAGGTATTGTTCATGAAATTCGGTTTTTGACTGGATTTAAATATAAGCCAATTCAGGTTACATTTTCTTTCAAACATGTGAATCTTTTTTTATTAATAAGGAAATAGATTTTACAATTATAGAGACGTAGGATCCATAAAAAGTTGTTGCATAGATGATTCACATTAGGCATTGTTCTTGATATTTTGTTTTTGACTCGGGTTTTGCATAGTGGCCGCAATGTGGACTGGTTTTCGAATGAATGGGGTGATTTGGTTATATTCTTTCTGAAACTGGTCTGATCATATAGTTCTTTAAATAAATCCTCGTCAAATGCGACTATTAAGATTATTTTGCTAAATGTTATATTCTTGCAACACTGTTGTGTATGTGATTGTATTAACACATTAATAAAAACCACTATGAGCTTTCAACATTTTCTCAAGTTCTGGGATATAAGCATTTTAAGAATGTACTCATGTTCACAATGCAGGAAGTGGTCAATGAAGATGATGAATTGCTTAAAGGTCTTAAGGCGGAATGGGGGACTAGTGTCTTTGATGCAGTGGTTACTGCATGCAAGGAGATGAACGAATATAACCCTAGTGGAAGATATGTGGTTAATGAGCTTTGGAACTTTAAAGATAATCGACCAGCAACATTGAAGGAAGCTATTAGTGCTACAAAGAACTTGAAGAAGCGCAAATAATGATAAGGTTTGTGTGTTTCCGTTTTTCTTTATATTTTCTGTCCAATTACTTTTAAGCTTGTCCTATTTTTGTGATTATTCGTATTTCCTGGTAGATCTTTATACAAGCTAATCTTTAGTAAATCACACTGTATGTAGCGGACATTGCAAATTTGCAATATTGACCCGTTCTTATGTTTGGGTTGCATTTGGATTGTACTTTACCTCGAACGGGTCACATAATATAAATATCTAAATGGATTTACATCAACGGTTAAAATTGATCAAGCAACTGTTTTAAATGCGTACCTCCTGAACATTATTCACAATTTCAGAGTATTTGTGCAATTAAATTGTTTTACAATTAAAATTTTAGGTATGCTAAGAATATATGAACAAAACCTCTTGTAATACAAAAAACAAAAAGTTGAAATATCATAAATTTTGTAATTATATCCAACAATATAATGAGGTATCTGTTCTTTGACGCAGATGGCAAAGCAGAATTACGGGGAATTTCAGTAGTGAATCTCTATTCTCCTTCGGTCGCTATGTGTTTATGCAAACTTATGAATTCTGAACTACTGTAATATTCAGATTGCTGACTGGCCTGCTTATGGCCTGCTTTAATTTCATCTTTTATCAAATAATATCATGAACTACCAAGTTAAATGCTCTTTGGGGCATTGAGAGGGAAAAGGTATTTTGTTTCTTCCAAAAGCTTTTATTGATATAGAGATTCTATATGCGTCACTTTTTGCTCTTAAAGCCTGAAAACAAGACACCTAACAGTAGCAACTTATGTCATGTTGAGTCCCTGGAATGGCTTTAACGAGTCTTGATTCGTTTACTACTTTACTATTTTACTTGCATGCCCAAACTCGGACCCAATGCCATGATTTGATTTGTGAAACGGAATACTGAAAGGACAATATCTTTCTACATGTTTAAAAGAATAAAAGTTATTTCGATTTTTTTTACATAATAAAAAGATACACTTTCTTTTATACGAAAATCCTTTTTTATATGACAAAATCTATACTAATTAGTATTATTATCATCTCTATCTCACGATCCAAGAAACATGGCTGAGTTACCTTCAGATACCATCTTTGATATCCTGTCAAGACTCCCTGTCAAAACTTTGGCTCGTTTTCGGTGTGTATCCAAACCATGGTGCGCGTACATTGACGATGACTACCTTAGTATTCTTCACGGTGAACGAGCTGTAGAGGAATTGACACCTATCATGTATGATCCAAACATATCATGCATAACACGTTTTGATATCATTAAATCAGAAGAAGGTAATACTATCTTGGAGGCGAAGAAAGTTATGTATGCATCGTGCTCAAGTGGATCCTTTGATGGAGGTTCTTGCAATGGTCTGCTCTATTTTCCACAAAAATGCATTCCCTTGACCACCTCTTTAGCTGTGATACATCCACTTAGGAAAGAATTTCACGCGTTGCCACCCATGCAACGGCGGTTGGAGGGACTATTCTACCTGAGTGAACTGTCACGTGGGCTTGGTTTTGACGTTTCTACCAGCACTTTTAAGATGGTGTGTGTATTATCAATAGTGGATTGTTCTAAGATATCGAACTTTGGTTCGATAAGTAAGAATTTATGTACCATGGTACATGTCTTGGGAAAGGATAGTTCTTGGCGAGAGATACCCCAAGTCCCTCCTTGTTTCACTTCTGGTGAAGGAATATTCGCTGATAGATTTTTGTATTGGCAATCAGCTTCCCGGGAAGTAATTATATGCTTTGACGTAAGGAATGAAGAATTCACGTTGATTTGTCCTCCCAAAAGAAGATGTGGTCATTCCGTAACCTATCATCAATTGGTTGATCTACAAGGTGAAGTTGGACATGCCTATTCTTACAGTGATGATATCATTGAAGTGTGGGTCCTGAAGCAAAAACAATGGGTGAAGCACTGTCAGTTCAGTAAAAAACCACCACTTCCACGTCACCAAATAGATATTATAGGTCGTTGGAACAAATACGGGGACCTATTAATAAAGCCATCTGGTGAAAGGAACAATTTGTTCGTGTATAGCTTGAGAAGTAAGGTTTTGGATAAAGTCAATATCGTCGAATATGGATATGACGCTTATATGTATATGTATCCTGCAAGTAGCATGTTCTCAATCCGCGGTATCAACAAAACTAATCAGTCGGTCAAAACCGATGTCAATGCAGGTTGATTAGCGTTTTCAAGTTATTGAATTGCATTCTATAAACAGATACTTATCTAATTTTAATTTATTGAATCTGCAGTTCTAATTCTTTCTAGCTTTTTGTTGCTTGTGGGTCTTTCTTTTACATGTTTACTGATTATATAAATTAGTTAATGCTGATCAATATTTAAGAACAACAGCTCGCTAAACTAACTCGTAACTTATGTGGCTATATTTATATATCATGATTCATGAACAAGCTCTTTTTTATCCCCGGGGCCTAATGTAATAATTGTATCTGTTATATTCTTGTTGTTTTAGTGAAGGTCATTTGAAGAAAGTGAAGCTCTTCAATCCATTAATAATGTAAGACATATTATGCTTGTGTTGGTGTTATAGTGCAACTCGATTCGAGATTAAAAAATCTGGGGTCAGTGGACAAAAATTACCTGGAGTCTTGTTCACCTTTATTGTACATATATATTCAAATTAATATAGATCAAACTTTTTCTCAAGCTTAACTCTAACTTGGTTGGAATATAGTGATAACCCTTTAACCAATTGGTTGGAATATAGATAGCGATCTGAGTATATATTTACTTGTACACACAGAGTTGAAATGTAAAACCGATACAAGCTTGATAATAGTCATAATCTTAACGAGCCGCATAACTTGATACTCGAGGGCTCAACCCAAAAAGTTATTTCATTAAACCTCGTATAAATACTATCATCTAGATCTCAGGATCCAACAAGAGACATGGCTGAGTTACCTTCCAACCATCTTTTGGCTTGTTTTCGGTGTGTATCCAAACCATCATGCACATTCACTGACGATGATTACCTTGGTATAAAACTTGTAACAGTAAACAAACAAGCAAACACTAAAAGTCATAAACATGTTCAGTCAATTACTTAATAAGATATATTAACTCATCCTTAATCTTAATCTCTCAACTAATTATAAATCACTAGTAAGAAACTTGTTATGGAACGCAATTCAGCAATTGGGAACGCTCATCAAGCTGCTTCAAATCAGTTTTAATCAAACCAGCCGTTTTGTTGATACCACGAATTGAAATGACAACATGCTACTTGCAGGATACATATACATATAAGAGTTACTTCCATATTCCTGACCCACGATATTGACTTCATCCAAAACCTGGCTTTTCAGGCAGTATACGAACCAATTTTTCCTTCCAGCGAGATGACTTTATTAATAAGTCCCCATACTTGTTCCAACGACCTAAAACATCTATTCCGTCATCATGAGCCAGACGACCTAAAACGTCCTGGCAGTGCTTCACCCATTTTTTTTGCTTTAGGGCCCACACTTTAATGATCTTTTCATTGTGATAAACATAGGCATATCCAACTTCACCTTGTAGATCAACTAATTGATAGGTTAGTAAATAGAAACTAGTCTTTCTTTGGGAGGATCAATTAATGTGAATTCTTCTGTCCTCACGTCAAAGCATACAAGTACTCGTTGGGATCTTGATTGCGGCTTGTGGTGACCTTGCCAATACAAACATCCATGAGCAAATATCCCATCAAAAAAAATACTTTGACAAGGTGGGACTTGGGGTCTCTCTCGCCAAGAATGATCCGTGCCAAAGACATATACCATGGTACGTAAACTCATGGGGTTTGTTCTCGACACCAACACGCACATCATCTTGAAAGTGTTGGTAGAAACATCAAAACCAAGCCCACGTGAAAATAAAACTTGGTAGGATGATAGATTCAACCGCCTACGCAGGCTAGGGGTGGCAACTTGTAAATTTCATTCCTAAGAGGATGAATCACAGCTAAGGTGATATAGTGAATGTCTTTTAGTGACAGAGTAACCCATTGCAAGAACCTCGAGCAACGTATCTATGTAAGGTGAAGCCTAATTCATACGACTCGGACAGTAAAGACATACCCTTCTTCGCCTCCAAGATAGTATTATACCCTCTTCAGATTTAATGATATCAAACCCGGTTATGGATGATAGGTTTGCATCATACATGATCAGCTCGTTCACTGTGAAGAATACTAAGGTAATCATCATCAATGTACGCACACCATGGTTTGGATACAGATCGAAAACGAGCCAAAGTTTTGGCAGGGAGTCTCCACAGGATATTAAAGATGGTATCTGAAGCAAATTCAACCATGGCTCTTGGAACCTGAGATATAGATGATAATTAACTTTTATATATAGTTGAGGTGTTAATTAATAAGCTAAATTCATCACTATATATATATATATATATATATATATATATATATATATATATATATATATATATATATATATATATATATAGGTACAAAATAGATTGCAAGAGATTTGATTTGGTCCTACAAAAAGGGATATTCATTGAAAGGCGAAGTCCATCTTTTTGTGTTTTGGAAATTACCCGATGTAAAGATATAAATATACCACGACTTTCAAGTTATCAGACTTTTTTCTAGCTTTTTATATTCTTTTAAACCGACTTGCGCATAAACGAGATTGATAAGGTATGATGGGGGATAAATTATAAAAGCATACATGATACAGCAGACCTTTTGTAGCTTTTTTAATTCTTTTAAACTACGTTCTTACAGTATGTTAAGATGATATATATACTTCATATAACATATGAATCAATATAGCATTTGATGTAATATGTATCAATCTAAAATAATGAGTTTCATTATATGTTTAATGGCGTCTACAACTACCAACGCCATATTACACCTTTTGCAATATCCCTGATAGAAAGCTTTTCATGGTTCCGGTTGATGTACAATTAAACAAACACAGTCTGATTTCAGAAGTTGTGTGTTATTTAACCCGCGTATATAATGTCAAGGCATTATATTATAGTTGCTACTACGATAGAGGATTAGAGTCGCATACTAAAGGCTTGCAAGTTCAGAATCCCTATAAAGCATATCGACATACTAGCCTGGTTAAAACTTAAAAGAGGAAAGAACAAATTCAAGGAATACTGATACATAACAGAATAATTCAGAACTGTAGAGTCTATTCAGAATTAAGTCTGGATTCTAGAACTCTTATTGACGTTTTGAAGTCTATAAATCTAACTTGATCTTTTAAATCATACAGAGTAGAAACAACTTTCATCTAATTCATACAAATACCATAATACATCACCCATGAAAAAGAGCAAAAAATTAAACAGTGAACAACCGAAACGTGGTTCTTCTAGAGTTCTAGCCAAATTTCTTTCTCTTCACTCATTTTCTAAATCAAAAATTCATTGTTACCATACTCAACAATAATCTTCAACCAAACACCCCCTAGATCCACCCTTTTCCCACAAACACATTGCAACGTTGTGCCTTACGAAAATCAATCACATACACAATATTACCGCTCATCACCACAAATCTACATAACTTACAAAATAACATAATGCATAAAAACTGATGTTATCTAAATTGATCAACAAATCCACATATACAAGCTGAATTCCCAAATAACAACAAAATGCATAAAAACTATGACGGCATTTATCTAAGCTAATTTTAATAAACACACATATAACATCAAAATGCGCAATAACTATATCACTTTGACAGATAAGCGTAAAAACCTAAATCTAAGCCATATAATCCTATTAAACATCATCCATTATAAAAAAAATCAACAAACAGTGTTGTAAACTCATGACAAGGCCGAGTAATTGGTAATTACTCGCTACAAGGTTAGTCTAGTGTGACTGAGGCAAGGCCCGCCGAATTGGCCAAAATAATCGGTTTATTCAAAATTTGGTTTTAAGTATTTAAACAATTGTGTTAATGCTTCTACACATATGTCAAGGGTCCTATTTACAAATTAATCACCCTAAGAGTATCGCATACTTATAATTTCAAATATTATATATAAAAAACGCAATCCGAGTAGGCAGACTGCTCGAGTACTGCCTAGCTAGTTTTACAACAATTTTACCAAATAACTAGTACAAATTTATGCTCATTTCAATAACCGTAACAACATAGCTAAACCTTCTGCAAATATTAGAAAAAATTTCACGTTTGGTCCCTATCGTTTACACCAAAAATCAAGTCTAGTCCCTATTTCAAATTAAGTCCGCAGATCATCCCTATCGTATGCATTTTGAATCAAAAGTGGTCCCTATCTTAGATGGGAGTTAATTTTGGTCGTTAAGTGGTATGAGGGAAGGGGTATTTTAGTCTTTTCATTATTACATTATATTAAAAAGTTAAATGGTCCCACCAACTTACACTTTCTTTTTCTCTTTTTTTTTTCTCTTTTTTCTCCCCACCAACTAAATCATACTCAATATCAATATCCAAGTTTCATAAAAATCACACATTATCTAAATCCCACCGTCACCTTCTATTTTTCATATTCACTTTTCCTCATCTTCAAATAAAAAATTGAATCTCAAAACCAACATCACAAATCGAGTATATTCAGATTTCAATCTATTATCTATAAACCACAGATTGCAAAACAACTCACACTCTTTCTACCCTCACTCACCGAATCATTCAACGCTAAATCTTGTTTCTATCTCAAAACCCATATCTCAAGAAAACCACAACACTCCGAAACCATCAAAATGATATCCAAATTGAAATCAAAACAAAAAGTTAGATCGAAGGTTTTCCTCCTGGTGGCCACTGGAATGGATCCAAATTTGATGTTCGATTGTTGGAATAAAAAAAGGGTTGATTTGGATCTGTTCGTGGGAGATGGTGGGAATGTTAGATTTTGATGGTGGAATTATGAATGGAGAAGGTGGGAGTGATTCGGATCTGTGTGTTTTATATATTTGGAGTATGGTGAATCGATGGGGTGAGGGTGGGTTTATGTTTATGGAGTCGATGATTTTGTTATAGATGTGGGTTTGATGATTTTGTGATGGATCTGATTATGAGGAGAGATGGATATGAATTGTGTGACGGTGGGGTGGGAAGTGGTAGATCTTGGTTTTGGTTTGAGAGAGAGAGAAAGATCTGGATTTGAGAGAGAGAGAGAGAGGTAGATCAGAGTGAGAGAGAGATAGATATATCAAAAAAAGAAAAATATTAAAAAGAAAAAAGAAATAATATATTTTATTAATGTATAATATGGAAAAGTCCAAAATACCCCTCTCTTCAGTGAACTTAACGGAGAAACTAACCCTCATCCAAGATAGGGAACATTCTTGATCTAAAATGCATACGATAAGGATGATCTGCGGACTTAATTTGAAATAGGGACTAGACTTAATTTTTGGTGTAAATAATAGGGACCAAACGTGAAATTTTTTCCAAATATTACTATCAAAACACTAACATGTCATTTCATCAAATAACTGCACCAAACATATGATTTCATCAACAATTATATAAAAAAAGGTCAAAATGAAGATTACCTAACGAATGTACGGCAGTAACTGATCGGAAGTGTAATAAAAGTGTACGGATGAAAATTGGGGATTTTAATCATGGTTATAAATAGCATGAAGCGTGGCGTTGCGGCATGTCCAAGCTACATGCTTTAGCGTTTTTGTAGCGTGGCTTATAGCGGTACAACATATAAAAATATTTTTTTGTTATATGTATTTCAATACTATATTTATATCATTGTCATAATAAGTGTTGTACATAATAATTAAAGCTAGAAAACTCTCCTTACATGTAATAATATTCATTTTTTGGAGTTGAATTCAAAAAATAACCGCACCTCATGTCGTAGCGCGCCTTGACCTATTGCGTAGCGCGCTTTAAGGCGGGCTATAGCGAGCTATTTAGAACTATGATTTTAATGAGTGAGTGTGTGTTTTATTTGGACATAGAGTGAGAAACTTAAAAAAGTTAGCTGGGCCTGATTTGGGCCCGTTAGGCTGATCGTTTGAGTTGAGAATAGATAACCCATTAAAAATCAGTTAAAATCAAACTGGTAAAAATCAAACTCAACTGGTTAAAACAAATTGGATTAAATCGAATTGAACTGGTTGAAATTTAACTAAAACCGATTTCAAACGGAACTGGTTTAAGTCGAACTGATTTAAGTCAAACTAGTTTATTGACTGTTTGAGTCAAATCGAACCGGTTTTGAAAAAACCGGTTTGCTCACCTCTACATATGATACAATTTGAAAGACGAAAATAAAAGAAGCGCGGAATATGTATACAAAGAGCCAAACTCGAGCTTATTAAAAATACCTCTACATATGATACAATTTGAAAGACGGAAATAAAAGAAGCGCGGAATATGTATACAAAGAGCCAAACTCGAGCTTATTAAAAATGAAAGACGACGTCCGCACACCCTATTACAATAAAGGAGTGCGAAACATTGAAAAGTAATACAAAGTAAGCTTCAAATAACCGATTTAACCAATGTTAGACGCACTCCAAATCATGTGGATAAATTATCACGGTTTCGATTCAGACTGTGCTTACTTAAGTTGGTGTTGGCGCCTCTCGGATTATAAGATTACCAAATCTATTTTCTGGGATGAAAAACGATCGGTTAATCATAAAAATTTTATAAAATAAAATTCATAAAGTGAAGTGGCATGTTAATATGTGGAATTCTATTTGTTACTTTTCAAATCATCAAACCAATAAAATTTATGACAAGCTATTTTATGAATTTTATTTTGTAAATTTTTTGTTGATCTAGCGTTTCTCGTCAGAATAATCTTACCAATCTATGTTTTTTTTTCACTACCTAAATAGTATAAGGAGCAATAATGAAAAGTAAAAGAAGGGTTTCTCCGAAAATCTCTCCCTCAAACTTGTGCCCCACAGTCGCACTATACATTTCTTCAATTTTACAGCACAAGGTATCCATTGATTTTCTTTCTTTATTGATTAAGCTACGGTTGTTTGGATTAGCTTGTTTTTCGGACTTATTTGAAACTGGAAAAGCTCCTAACCACATTTTTTCGGGATTTTGAGATTATGAAGTTGAGCTTATTGACTTAATAAGTCCAAAAGGTTAAGCTCATAAGCCGGGAAAAATGATCTTCTGAGCTTATCCATCTTCGAATAAGATCTAAAAACAAGCAAATCCAAACGCCCCCTTATTAATGGGCATATAAGTTTGCCTGTTTCCAGGACTTATTTCAAAAGCTTCAATTTGGCTTATTTTGAAAACATAAGCTCAAAAATGTGGCTTATGGAACATAAGCTGAAAAATGTGCCTTATGGACCATAAGCTGAAAAAAGATAAGCCCATAAATATGCTTAAACAAACACCCCGTATGTTTAGTTGATATTCTACATTAGTGTTGTGAAGGTGTTAGCTTGTTACTTAGTTTTTGGAGAAAAGGAATACATGTCGCACCTTTAAACTATTGTTGAAGTAGTCGTATGTTTTTTATACTAGATGTAAGTCAGATTAGATAAAGTGTTTGGCACGTATGCGCGGGAAGCAATAATAGAGTAGTTTATCGGTATTTTGGTTAGTTTGAAATTAAGAGGAAGGTTGTACAATGATTGGTTAGTTTCATCCGGTGAAAGGAACAGTTCTAATCTTTTTACACTCTTTTGTAAAATTGGACTTTCTTAACAGCTTTATAGTAATAATAGAGTCGTTGTTTGGTATTTTGTTTTAGATATTCAGCAAATGACAGGAACATTGTTGATTTATTTATGTCGTTTTCTCTACCTTTTCCAGGAACATAAATCAGTAGTAGCGGCTGTTCAACCCCCAAAATGTCAAAGCTCCTTAAAGATGTTGCAGCCAGAATGGAAAAAAAAAGCAAAGCCTCTTATCTATCTCAGAGGAGTTAAACATTCCTTTACCAAAAGTTCGCAAAATGGCGGAATTATGCATTGAAATTTATGAGGAAGGGATAAGAGAGTGTGAAGAACCTACACGTAGTATATTTGATTTTGAGTCATTTGAAGCTATTGTGGCAATGGGTTTGAATGAAACTGTTTCTTCTACCGGTGTGTCCAAGACATGTGTTATTGAAGAACTTACAGAATTTTAAGATCCAACAAACCAAAACTTCAGGAACTTAAGGAATTTATTGAACTAGGAGATGCTGATGACGATGAAGAAATAGAACATGATGTAGAAAAAGAAGAAGTAGAATTTGAAAGATCTATGAAACAGTTTTTCCAATAGAGTATAAACTTGGCAATCGTGAAATTTGTTGAGTTAACCAGTCTTTACACAAAAGACCAACTTGTCGAAAGGTTGGGTCCTCTTTATAGGCATCTTATTTTTAAACTTTATGCTAAGTTTTTGAAGTCTATATAATATATGATTTCACAAGAAGTTTAAAAAGAAAATCATTAGTGAAGCCAAAAACCGGTGGTCTAAAAGGTAGAAACCCAAAACATGTACGAAGATATGTATCAAGATTTATGACTATGTTAGTCTCTATTTAATGTTTTATGACTATTGATATTATGATTTGTTATGGGTTCAATTTTCTACTCTCGATATCCTCTCGAATTGATCTCGGTCTTAAGTGGAATGATTGTTCTTGGTTATTAAAGGAAAGGGGTTTGATTTTCTAGTCTAATAAGAAGTGGAAATGAAAATTTAAATCAAAGACAATTACTTTAATTATGATTAACAAAGACTTGTATCAAACTTAAGATTAAAATTAAGATTAAAATTAAAATTGAAATTAAAGTTCAATAAATTCAACAAGCATAAAGGAACAGTAAAGCAAACAAACAGTAACCTACAAGAAAAGTTGATTCGGAACTTTAACCTTTGATTCGGAACTTACTCAAAGACAACTCATCCGGAAGTTACTATTCATTCATCCGGAACTTTCTCATTCGGAACTTACTGGCTTGGTTCGGAACTTTCCGATTGAAGGTTTGGTTCGGAAGTCTTGCTTAGTTCGGAACTTTCCGAATGAAGGTTTGGTTCGGAAGTATTCTCTTGATCCGGAACTTACTGGTTGATTCGGAACTTTCCGGATGAAGGGTTGGTTCAGAACTTTTTTCAAAGTAAACTCATTCGGAAAATTTGCTAGACAAACTCATTCGGAACATTTGCTTCGTTCGGAAGTTTAAGCTTCATTCGGAACTATTGCTTGATTCGGAAGATTTGGAAACCCAGAACAGTAGCAGATATACGAAGAACAGGGAACCCGGATTTTAATCAAAATCAAACCAAATACTTAAAAAGATTTTACCAAATTAAACACAAATCATTTAAACACCATAAGCAACGAATCCCACCAATAAAAACATAAATCCTAACAACTTTTGAAGATCAAATCAAGAAAAATAAAAACTTAAGAACTTGAAGATAAAAATGAAGATGAACAAGATTAAATGGAACGATTAAACAAGACTTTGTATTGAATGATTAATGTTTTGACAAGATTAAACAAAGATTAAAACAACAAGATTGGAAGAATAAAGATTAAAATCATCAATCACCCTAGTGGTGATTGTGATGGAACGAACAAGAAAGGAGAAAAAAGGGGAGGAGAAAAACTCCAGACTCTCTCCTAAATGTGTGTAAGGGAACTCTTTATATAGGCTTGTCCTTTAGTTGGTGAGTGGGCTTTCTCCCGTTCTTCTTGCATTTTCGTCTTTTCAGAAAAGTTTCCGTTTTCGATTCTGATTCGGGATTTGTTGTCGATTAAATTCAACTCGTCTTTTAATTTCTTCGTTTAATAGACTTGAGCTTCTTCGACTTATATAAATCTTCCATCTTTGGTCCTTTTCTTCGATAAATCTTCGAATAGGCCCAGTGACTTCAAATCTTTTGCATCTCTTGGACAACAGACTTTATCTTGAGTCTTTTTCTTCAGTAAAACCCGTGCAATCCCATGTTTTCTTCAGTATTCATCCGGTTGGCTCTGAAAATACAATAAACACAAAAACCACGCATAATTCCAAACAAATGATATTAAATACGTGTTTTGATCTCGTTTTAGCCCGAATTAAGTGGTAAAAGGATGGGTGTTTACACACCTATCAAATCCCCTACACTTAACCATTGCCATGCCCTCATGCAATGCTTAGTGATAAAGCAAACTTACACTTTTCTCATAATTAATCAACCTTGGCCTTATTTAAATTCTACTAAACAAAAATTAAAGTACTAAAGGAAATTAAGACTTTGAAGGAAACAAAAGGATAGAAAACCATTTTCACTTGAAAATAGCTATATGGAAATAACTTTCAAAGAAATCGATGACTTACATTAGGGCTTTGGTGCTGCGAAGATTTATCACCCTCAAGTTTCACGTTCCCCAAACTAAGCTTAAAAACGAGATCATTGTATTTATAAGTTAGCGATTCAAACACTTACACACATGGCTTAATTAAATGCTTAAACTCCCTTATTCCTAGGTGTATCTCTTTTATTTTATTTTTGTCTTAGATTGATCATGAAGATGCATTTTTGGACTTATTTCGATAGTTTATTAGGGCTGAAAGCAAAGTAGGACGATTTGATCAATAGTTAGCTAAAGGACAAAATCTCTTAAAACTGCTTCTCGGGATATCAAAAAGTTCATATCTTGGCATAACTTGGTTCACGATTTGAGACCTTTCTCGGGCCGATATTTGGCATGTACTTCATACTTCATATCTTCGAGAGACGTTCTTGAGATAATGGTCTTCTCATCATAATAGAGTTTCTTCGCTTGGAGACTTTTGAGGGGTACTCCAACTTTGTTGACCACGACTTCATGATTATTTCTTCAATCTCTAATTGGGATTTTGAGATACAACGATCCGCCTCCTTTTCGGACTTGGATCTATTTATCCTCATACCTTGTTAGGGTCTTTTCGGATAGACTTCTCCATGATCTTTATGGGAGTTGATTGCTTTTCGTCGTGAGTCTTGATCCTTCATATTGACTTTAGGAATAATGATTTTCACATCACTTTGGATCTTCAGCAATAAAATTGAATCCTCATGCCTTGTTAGGGCCTTTTCGGACTCGCCAATCTTCGCGCCCCGCTTCATAAGTTATGCCTTGGCTATGAACTCTTATCATTACCGAGCAACTTTTAAACGATCTTGGGCTAGAAGCTAAGTAAGTTTTCAAATCGTACGACCTTACTTATTGCAGATAAATTATTAGCAAGTGATGGGAGAATAGGCAAATAATTACACCAAGTGAGCTTGTGCAAGAATACCGACTTATAATTGACTCTATCATTTCTCGTCCTCCACAATTTAAAATCTCAAGTAATGAGATTCGTGGACACTTAGCCTAATAAACCAATTAAGGTCTACATGGTTAAGGATACTAGCTAGAATAAACTTGGATAAGTCTATTCGGGTTGAGTCAAAATAAACGCAACGGGCCTAATATGTCAAAGACTTCTAAACTAGCTACCCACTTTATTAATATTTTTGACTTTATTTCGGAATATATACATATGAAAGCAACGATAAAAATTTAAAAATTACAACTAAATGGCCAAAATTAATAAAAAATTTGAAAAATGTTGGAAAAATAGGATTTTCCGGTTAATTGAAGGCATTTTCATGGAAAAGTCCACTTAAAACTTCGATAGAAGTCCCCCCTACACTTAAGATAAACATTGTCCTCAATGTTTAAGCATGTGGGAAAAGGTTCCCCTACACTTATGACATTGTGCACGTTGGTTAACTCAAGTTAAGGAAGAGACGACTAAAGTGATCAATTTCAAATGTGAGTATGAAGAAAATTGAATCACGATAGTTGAGAGATAGAACCGGATTTCGGATAACACGGGAGCACGGTTCTTTAAAAACTTCCAAGAGTGCACTAATCCCTGTAATCACATCACCATACAAAGACAAACACATATAGAAGTCCCCCCTACACTTAGGGGATTAAAACATAAAAGGATAGATACTCGGGCTGCCTCCCGAGGAGCGCTTGTTTTTGATAACCGAGTCACGAGCCTGACTCGACCCAAAATTAGTTCATGGGGAACGTGGTGAGGGATGGAATCACCTCCTGAGAGGTGTCCTCACCAAAGTACAACTTCACTCGTTGGCCATTCACCTTAAAATTTGGTCCATCAGGTTGAGCGAGCTCGAGAGTACCATATGGAAAAATTTGGGCAATGGTGAATGGGCCGGACCAACGAGATTTGAGCTTTCCCGAGAAGATTTTCAACCGAGAGTTAAAAAGTAAGACTTTGTCTCCAACATGGAACTCTCGGTTTTTGATCTTAGAGTCGTGAATGAGCTTAGTTCTTTCCTTATAGATCAAAGAATTTTCATAAGCCTCATTACGGAGTTCATTCAGCTCATTGAGTTGGATCTTGCGTAGGTCACCGGCTTTGTTTATATCAAAATTAGCCCACTTCAAGGCCCAATAAGCCTTGTGCTCCAACTCAATGGGGAGGTGGCACGCTTTCCCGTACACAAGACGATTAGGCGTACAGCCGATCGGGGTCTTGTAAGCAGTACGGAAAGCCCACAAAGCATCATCAAGTTTATCAGCCCATGAGGCACGATGCTCTCCCACGGTTCTTTCAAGAATTCGCTTCAGCCCTCGGTTGGATATTTTCAGCCTGGCCATTAGTTTGTGGGTGGTAGGCTGTGGAAAGACGATGATTTACACCGTACTTAGCCATGACTCGAGCAAATTGGTCATTGCAGAAATGAGTCCCACGATCACTAATAATGGCGCGAGGCACACCGAATCTAGCGAATAGAGCCTTCAAAAAGTTACAAACCACCCTTGCGTCATTAGTAGGCAAAGCTTTGGCTTCAACCCACTTTGAAACGTAGTCAACGGCTACAAGGATGTATTTGTTTCCTTTAGACGAAGGGAATGGCCCCATAAAGTCGATACCCCAAACATAAAAAATTTCACACTCTTGAATGAATTTCTGAGGCATCTCGTCTTTATGTGTGATTTTGCCTTGCTTTTGGCAAACATCACATCGTTTGACCATATCGTGAGCGTCACGGTATATAGAGGGCCAATAAAATCCGGAATCAAACACTTTTTTAGCGGTGTAGTTGGGACCAAAGTGACCACCGGTGGGTCCTTTGTGGCAAGCATTAAGGATTTCAGACGCTGCCGGTCCATCAACACATCGGCGAATAATCAGGTCAGCGCATTGTTTAAATAGGTAAGGGTCGTCCCAAAAGTAAGTCTTGATGTCGGTGAAGAACTTCTTCTTTTGTTGGGACGTCAACCCTTCCTTGAGAATTCCACCCGCCAAGTAGTTTGCAAAGTCGGCAAACCACGGGGTTTCATTCGGCTTCGAGTTTATAGACATTAAGGTCTCCAAGGGAAAAGAATCATTGATTTCTTTGGTCGGATGATCCCCTTGGTAAGGATCCTCAAGTCTGCTAAGATGGTCCGCGGCTAGGTTTTCTGCTCCTTTTTTATCGCGGATTTCGATTTTAAATTCCTGGAGCAGCAAAACCCAGCGAAGAAGTCTTGGTTTGGAATCTTGCTTTGTCAACAAGTACTTCAGCGCGGAATGATCGGTATACACAATGGTGGTAGAAAGGACAAGATAGGGGCGGAATTTTTCAAAAGCATAGACAACAGCTAAAAGCTCTTTTTCGGTTGTCGTATAATGCAATTGTGCCCCAGTCATTGTCTTGCTAGCGTAATGGATCGGTTGGAAGTGTTTGTTCACTCTTTGTCCAAGAACCGCTCCAATAGCAAAATCACTAGCATCGCACATCAACTCAAAGGGTAGCTCCCAATTAGGGGTAACCAAGACGGGTGCCTTAGTAAGCTTATCCTTAAGCGAGTTGAAGGTGTCAAGGCACTCTTTGGAGAAGATAAAAGGAGTATCTTTTTCCAAGAGGTGGGTCATCGGGCGAGCGATTTGAGAAAAATCTTTGATAAATCGACGGTAGAAGCCCGCATGACCCAAGAAACTTCTCACATCCTTCACGGTTGAAGGTGGAGGCAACTTTGTGATAACATCGACTTTAGCACGGTCAACTTCAAGACCGGCTTTCGAGATCTTATGTCCAAGCACGACGCCTTCTTTTACCATAAAATGGCATTTTTCCCAATTTAGAACAAGGCGAGTGTCTTCGCACCGCTTTAGCATACGTTCTAAATTGGTAAGGCAAGATGAGAAGGAATCCCCGAAGACCGAGAAATCATCCATGAAGACTTCCATGGTTTGTTCAACCATGTCATGGAAGATAGCTAACATGCACCTTTGGAAAGTCCCGGGCGCATTACATAAGCCAAAAGGCATTATTTTGTAAGCGAAAGTGCCATAGGGACAAGTGAATGTCGTCTTCTCTTGATCTTGGGGATCGATGGGTATTTGAAAATAACCCGAGAAACCATCAAGAAAGCAGTAATATTCATTACCGGCTAATCGTTCAAGCATTTGGTCCATAAAAGGTAGAGGGAAATGATCCTTTCTCGTGGCATCATTGAGTTTGCGGTAGTCTATACAAACTCTCCACCCAGTAACGAGACGAGTGGGAATCAACTCGTTGTGTTCATTGGGAACAACAGTTATTCCGCCCTTCTTGGGCACACAATGGATTGGACTAACCCACGGGGAATCCGAAATAGGGTAAATCATACCCGCATCAAGAAGTTTGATAACCTCTGTTTTGATGACTTCATGGATTTTTGGATTCACCCTTCGTTGGCTTTGAATAGTGGGCTTGAAGTCGTCCTCCATGAGAATTTTGTGTGTGCAGAAGTGAGGATCAATTCCACGAATATCGGAAATCTTCCAAGCAATAGCCTTCTTATGATCTTTCAACACAACGACAAGTCGGGCTTTCTCTTCATCTTTCAAATCCTTAGCAATGATGACTGGCGACTTCTTCTCTTCTTCGAGGAATACATACTCAAGATGGGGTGGCAACTCCTTAAGTTCCAAATCCGGAGGATTGTCGACGGGAGGCGTATTCGAAGTCGGAGTCTCGATAGCAATAACAGTGGGAGATAGAGGAGAAGGATTGTCGTCTCTGAGGAGGTTTGCAATGACACTGAGATCGTCATCCCAAGTGGCAGTAGAATCGTCATTGTCTTGCTTCACATCTTCCAAGGTGGCTTCCAAATCTTTCCAAAGGAAATCACTTTCTCCAAATAGAGATAGTGATGAGTCGATAGAGGAAACGGTCTCAACATTGGGAAGAGAGGTAGGAATGTTTTTACAAGCATCCTTGAAGTGTTCTTCACAAGCCTCATCAAGAACGTCAATACAATTAACATTCTCGTAAGAATAAGGCTGTTTAGACAACTTTCCCATGTTGAAGACTACTTTATCGTCACCCACTCTCATGATAAGCTCACCGGCTTCAACATCAATGAGAGTGCGACCGGTCCTCAAGAATGGACGACCAACAATGAGTGGCACACGGGGGTCCATCTCGTAGTCGACGACAACAAAATCGGCAGGGAAGGTGAATTTGTCGACTCCTACAATGACGTCTTTGGCTATCCCCACTGGATAAGCAACCGTACGGTTAGCTAATTCCAAAGTCATTTTGGTGGGGACTAGCTCTGGGAGAGATAATTGCTTCCAAACACTTAGAGGCATGAGATTAATACTGGCACCTAGATCGGCTAGGGCCATGCAATTCTCTACTCCCGGGAAATTGCAAGGGATAAGAAAACGACCCGGATCACCAAGCTTGGTTGGCAATTTCCTTAAGAGCACTGCAGAGCAGTTCTCATTAAGTTGGGTGTTGGCAATATCGAGGAGCTTTTCCTTGTCGCTCAGAAGATCTTTAAACATTTTGGCATACTTGGGCATGTGAGCGAGAGCCTCAGCGAAGGAGATATTGAAATTCAGTTTTTTGAACATTTTTAGGAAGTTCGAAACTTGAATATCATCCTTGCTCTTTTGCTTCTCTTTCCTCAACCTTGAAGGATAAGGTATATTGGAAGAAGAGGAAGGCTTTTGAGGAATAGGATCACTCACAACCACGGGTGGAGGAGGGGTAGAATGAAGATGTGGAGAAATTAGGGAAGGAGAAGGAGGAGGAATAGGAGCAGGCGACTCGTTCTCCTTAGTCACAACCACCGGTGGAGGTATAGGGAGCTCGGGTTCCTTGGTACCTTTACCATTGCGAGTAGTGATTGCTTTCATCTCCCCTCTTGGGTTCGCAACGGTGTTACTCGGAAGAGTACCCGAAGAAGAGGGTTGATTACCTTGGAAGAAACTAGCCATCATGTTCCTCAGGTCATTTGTTTGGGTATCCAACGTATTTGTCATATCGGCTCTCAAATCGTTTCCTTGCTTGACCAAGTCTGCCTTCAAATTGCGCACTTCCTCTTGGAGATTACCCACTATCACATCATTGGTTCTCATGTAGGTTGCAACCTCTTGGTGTAATGCAGTGGTGGCTTGGTTGGGAGGAGCATTGTATGCAGGTGGTTGGTAAGCAGGTTGTTGGTAGACCTGATTGTTACGTTGAGGTGGTTGTTGTTGCTTGTGAGGTGGGATGTATGGTTGTCGAGGTTGTTGTTGTTGTTGAGGAGGGCGGTTAAGGTTTTGTTGTTGGTTTGGGTTGGTTGGAGGAAAGCCAGGTGGTGAAAGATAGTGGTTTGATCGATAGATAAGCAAGTTACGGTCACCTTGAGGTCTAGCTTGATAAGCAGGTTGTTGGTAGGTGCCATATGCCGCATTCACATTCTCAGCAGGGTAATCTTGGGTGGCGGTACAAGTTGTGTAAGAGTGGGGACCACCGCATATCTCACAAGGTTGGCTGACAGCGTTCACTTGTGCGTTTTTGGCATTGTTGCTGTTGTTGTTGCTGACGGTGTGGGTGACAAGCGATTCAAGAAGCGTAGTGATTTTGTCTAATCGCTTGTCGCTGTCATTAGTGCTAGCACTAGCAACATTGGTCCTAACACTCTTGGTTTGCACACGAGATTTGTTCTCAATGATATCCCAAGCAGCATTGGAAGTCTTAGCCAATAAATTACCCCCCGAGGCACTGTTCAGTGAATCTTGGTCACTCATGCTTAAACCATTGTAAAAAGTATTGATTTGATGTACTTTGGTAAAACCATATTGTAGGCATTTTCTTAAAAGATCTTTAAAGCGATCCCAAGATTCACTGAATGACTCATCGTACTTTTGTTCAAAATTTATGATCTCATTCCGCAAAGCGGTAGTACGAGAGGGTGGAAAAAAGTAGTTGATAAACTTTGTTTCCAAATCCGTCCACGAGAGAATACTCTGTGGCGGTTCCTTAGCAAGCCAATGCCGGGCTTGTCCCTCTAAAGAAAAGGGAAAAAGTTGTAACCTTATCACTTCTTGTGGAACTCTATTGAACTTGACCGTGTTGGTGAGTTGTAGAAATCTCGTGATATGGTCATGTGGGTCATCAATGGTTCGTCCCAAGAACGGTTGAGCGGAGACCATCTGGATAAAGCCTGATTTTAGCTCGAAATTGTTGGCGGCAATTAGTGGTATAACAATTGGATCCGTGTTGCCATCGACATGAGCTTGTAGCAATTCAATCATCGGGCGATTATCCGGAAGGTGCTCATTGTTGTTGTTATTGTTCATGTTGTTGTTGTTATTATTGTTTGGAGGTGGTACACCGGCCATGTCTAAGTGATCGAGAGGCTCGGGCTCTTGATATGACGTGGATCGAGTGCGCATACACCTGCAAAAGAACGAACAAAGAAAAGCAAAGCACAAATATTTTTAGTTTTTATGTTTTTTATTTTTTTTTTGTATTTTTGAAAAATTTTATATTTTTTAGTTGTTTTTGAAGATTTTCTTGAAAAAGTAACGTTCACGGGGAACGGATCCCAAAATCCAAGTTCTCACAAAAAACTTTTGATCTTAACGAGAAGAGCCGGCAGCGGCGCCATTTGATATTATGATTTGTTATGGGTTCAATTTTCTACTCTCGATATCCTCTCGAATTGATCTCGGTCTTAAGTGGAATGATTGTTCTTGGTTACTAAAGGAAAGGGGTTTGATTTTCTAGTCTAATAAGAAGTGGAAATGAAAATTTAAATCAAAGACAATTACTTTAATTATGATTAACAAAGACTTGTATCAAACTTAAGATTAAAATTAAGATTAAAATTAAAATTGAAATTAAAGTTCAATAAATTCAACAAGCATAAAGGAACAGTAAAGCAAACAAACAGTAACCTACAAGAAAAGTTGATTCGGAACTTTAACCTTTGATTCGGAACTTACTCAAAGACAACTCATCCGGAAGTTACTATTCATTCATCCGGAACTTTCTCATTCGGAACTTACTGGCTTGGTTCGGAACTTTCCGAATGAAGGTTTGGTTCGGAAGTCTTGCTTGGTTCGGAACTTTTCGAATGAAGGTTTGGTTCGGAAGTATTCTCTTGATCCGGAACTTACTGGTTGATTCGGAACTTTCTGGATGAAGGGTTGGTTCGGAACTTTTTTCAAAGTAAACTCATTCGGAACATTTGCTAGACAAACTCATTCGGAACATTTGCTTCGTTCGGAAGTTTAAGCTTCATTCGGAACTATTGCTTGATTCGGAAGATTTGGAAACCCAGAACAGTAGCAGATATACGAAGAACAGGGAACCCGGATTTTAATCAAAATCAAACCAAATACTTAAAAAGATTTTACCAAATTAAACACAAATCATTTAAACACCATAAGCAACGAATCCCACCAATAAAAACACAAATCCTAACAACTTTTGAAGATCAAATCAAGAAAAATAAAAACTTAAGAACTTGAAGATAAAAATGAAGATGAACAAGATTAAATGGAACGATTAAACAAGACTTTGTATTGAATGATTAATGTTTTGACAAGATTAAACAAAGATTAAAACAACAAGATTGGAAGAATAAAGATTAAAATCATCAATCACCCTAGTGGTGATTGTGATGGAACGAACAAGAAAGGAGAAAAAAGGGGAGGAGAAAAACTCCAGACTCTCTCCTAAATGTGTGTGAGGGAACTCTTTATATAGGCTTGTCCTTTAGTTGGTGAGTGGGCTTTCTCCCGTTCTTCTTGCATTTTCGTCTTTTCAGAAAAGTTTCCGTTTTCGATTCTGATTCGGGATTTGTTGTCGATTAAATTCAACTCGTCTTTTAATTTCTTCGTTTAATAGACTTGAGCTTCTTCGACTTATATAAATCTTCCATCTTTGGTCCTTTTCTTCGATAAATCTTCGAATAGGCCCAGTGACTTCAAATCTTTTGCATCTCTTAGACAATAGACTTTATCTTGAGTCTTTTTCTTCAGTAAAACCCGTGCAATCCCATGTTTTCTTCAGTATTCATCCGGTTGGCTCTGAAAATACAATAAACACAAAAACCACGCATAATTCCAAACAAATGATATTAAATACGTGTTTTGGTCTCGTTTTAGCCCGAATTAAGTGGTAAAAGGATGGGTGTTTACACACCTATCAACTATGTTAGTTTTGTGTTTCTAGTCCCTTGCACTTTCAGTATTAGTCTATAAATTAGTACCTGAAAGCTTATTCATGATTAACAGCCTTAATACACTAGTATTATTATTTGGTATCTCTCTATTTTTTTGTGTATCGAGGGTCATGGGTGAAAAAATGGCCGTGAGTAGCAAGTATCTTGTCAAGTTTTGTGCCCTTTATTCAATTTTGCAGTTGTGCTTAAAACATTTGTACTTGTAATTGTTTAGTTTACTTAAGATGAACTTGGAGAACCATTTATAAATATGTCCTTGTAAAGTTTTGCACCTATGATTGAGTCACATTTATGTTTTTTAAACCCTTCAGGAATTTAATTACAACTTATTTGACAGCTTAATTTTGCATGCAATATCATTTGTTCTTATTTCTGCCAAAAAAAGGCCCCCAGCTATATGGAACTTGCAACATATGGCTTCAGAAAATCTCTATGTTAAATGATAAATTTACCCATTAATGGTTTGAGACAAGTTGAGGAGCATTTTTTGGTTTCACAAGATTGTCTTGTTTAATTACTTTATTAATCTACTAATAACAGAGGGGAATCACGATTCCATATGAAAAGTGATTCTCTCACATACTTAATAAACAAAGGTTTTTTCCTTCTCATAGAAAATCATCTCTCTCACAAAATCCTTACACACATCTCACACACCGTTTGTATACTGTTCTGTTTTCCCTCCCATCTAGACGTCGTCCCTTTGCAAAGGAGGTTAAAAGAACGCCCATTGATCCCTTAGTTAATGCTAAGTTGCCCCTTCATCCAACGGTTAGCCCTTTGGTGATTAATTTGGCTTTTGATTCATTTGGCCATTGATTACCGATTGTCTGATTGTGTTAGTGGCTACAAGAATCCCTTCGTCTAAATTCTGATTGTCTGATTGTGGTAGTGGCTACAAGAATCCCTTTGTCATTAATTGAACGATTCCCCTTTCGTGATTAGTTTGGCCTTTGATTAATTTGGCCAATAATTTCTTATTGTCTTATTGTAGTGGCTAAAGGAATCACATCTCGGCAGTTGATTACATCTTCGTGTTTCGATGTTGGTCGTTGATTGTCTTGTTGTTGCATCTGTATATATACCACAAACACCAACAAAAATGGTCTGGGTTTGCATTGTTTTGGGTTTTCTACAATTTTATCTTGGTTATTCATCTTCTACGTTTTTCTGGTGATCCGGTTGACATACGTTTGTAAGTTGACATACTATTTCTGATTATGTGTTACAAAGTTTACCTTTGGTTGGGATTTTCCTATACACCTCTTATATTGGCTAGGTAGACTCTGGTTACTCGTTGGATTGCTATGTTTTGTTTGTGTGTCACATCATATGGTTGTTGTTTGTTGTATAAATTAGTAGTGATAGATTGCTTTTGGTTTGTATATACACCTCTTATATTTGCTTGCTTGGCCGTGGTTCCTCATTTGGTAGCCATTTTTTGTTTGTGTGTTGCGTGATATGATTCTTCTGTCTTTTATAAAATACCAATTGATGATTTGTTCATGTACCAACACCGTAGTTGTTAGCCAGTTAGACCTTTTATCACACTGCCCATCCTTTTTCGGCCTGCTATTTTTTGTTCGTGCCATGCAGCCTCTTTTGGTTGCTGCTATTCGTTGATAATAGCTATGTTTGGTGGGTTTTCTTCGACGTCTTCCCCAATGAGTATATGTGTGGTATGTGGGTGTCGTCAACCGACCCGTGTCTGCTCTGAATGTTTGTCAATAAATCGTGCAACTAGTGGTCAAAACCCTAAAATAAGAGGTATGTATTATCATCGTTATTTTCATGTGATGTGCTTTTGATATGCTGGTGTGCCCGTTCTTTTTCCTCTCATGAATTAACTCTTGCTGATACGGCTTCCTCAGAGCAATATATTACCAAACGTGGCCTTTCACTGCTCCCAAAACCACGCCTATGGGCTGATATCATGGGGGCGGCTTTCGTTGCCACAACAAACCCATGACATTCACACTCCGTCACGCGCCCCCCAAATTTTTATCGCGTTTATACTTTTATTTCCACTTTTTTATGTTGTTTGTAGACTAATTCTTTTTATTGAATGCAACAACGCCCCCGTGCGTGGAGGACCTTTTTAGAGTTGGGGCATCTGTTGCAAGCAACCCTACCCTGCGTGCATCCCCATCTCAGCAATCCTCACTTGGGCAAAGAGAAAGGATAGGCGCAAAGAGCCCACTACGGTTCAAACCTGCATCAGGCGCACCGGAGGATGCGCCACATGGTTAGCATTTCTTTGCCATATAAGAAACCTCATTTGCCATTGTTCTTTGTCTGTTAATTCTTTTTATTAAATGCAGCAACCCCCCTTATGTGGAGCACCTTTTAGGAGTTGGGACATCTGTTACAATCAGCACCACCCTGCGTGCATCCCCATCTCAGCAATCCTAACCTAGGGCAATGGTAAATATAGGCACAAGGCGCCGACTGTTGTTCCTACCTTCAGCATGCGCACCCGTGGATGCGCCACATGGTTAGCATTTCTTTTGCCAAATAAAAATCCCATCTGCCATTGTTGTTTGCCTTATTGTTGTATTACTAACAATGTGTTGCATGTTTATGTAGACGCACAACATCCTCCATCTGTCGATCTGTCGGTCCTGTTTTGTCAGCAACTAAACCGACACCCACTGATGCCCCGAGCTCTTCTACATCTGCATCGCGCTTCGGTCGTCGTTCCATGATATTTGGCATGCGAAGTGTCCCATGGGGGCCTCGCACAGGTTAACTTTCTTTCCTTCATGTAGACCCGCTTTCCTTCTTGAATTTCGATTGATTCCAACATTTCATTTTCACCTTCTTTTCAAGGCCTCCCGTTTATCGTGACCTTGGGGACTGCACCTACCATTGTCGGTTTTATGAGGCACTGTTCTAACACAATGAGCGCCTTAAGTCTGCACAATATATGAGGCATCCGGAATACCATACGTGTTGTGGCGGTAAGAAGATGTTCATCCCTCAACCACCACCACCCTTGTTTTAATTCAACAACTGTTTACGGATAGACACTGCATGGAAAACATCAGCGCTTACAACCAAATATTTGCAACGCCATCCTTTGGTGCACAAATCGACGAATCTGTTAACAACTCCGCGAGGTCGTATGTTTTCAAGATCTCTGGTCAAATATACCACCGCATTGGGTTACTCTGCCCTGAACGGGGAAAATGCCCTAGTTTTTACAATTGTACATATACGACACCCAAAATGAGGTTGGTAATTGACTTGCTCTTTTTGGTGGATAATTATCAACCTCTTTGAATCCGCTCATTGTTCAGCATCTTATAGAAGTCTTCTACCAAATAAATGTGTTAGTTCAGTTGTTTAGATCAGCTAGAGATAAATGTGGGACGCAAATATTCTAGATTTTAAGTTGCGCCTGTACAATATGGGTGGTGTTCGTGGTTATGAACTTCCCACTGCAAGAGACATTGGCAGGATAGTCTTTGAAAATGGTCATCGTTGTAGGACTGATTATGATGTTATTATTCAACCAATGGGTAACCCGCTTAAGCGTGTAAACAAGCTCCACAACTCGTACATGTCTCTTCAGTTCATGTTGTTATTTGTCTTTGGCCAAACGGGGTATCATCCATCACTGCTTGTCGTGAGGCACCATGGTCCTGGGCAAGGGTCAACAGTCTCAATGAACTGTTACTATAAATACCAGCTTCACCCGCGTGCATGTGACTATGGTCTTCTTATGTTTAGAGCAGGACCCATGTTCCAGCAATATGTTGTCGTTGTATATTGTTGTTTGGAACAAGCTAGACTGGACTGGATTAGATATCACCAAAACGAAATCCGATCTGACTACCTAGCCCGATTGTGTGATTCTTTAAACAGGGGTGACCGGAAGGGATCCAGTGTGGCCAACAGATTTTTTTGCCAATTTTTTTCATAGGAGGCCCACGCTACATGTATAGCCACTAACTTGACGCACTTTCCCTCTGTCGTGCTGTGGGAAACCCGTAATTCTTTGTTATATTCCCATGTAACACAAAATGGCGTGAGATCGAACGCTACATGGCCCAATTACCTTTGTTGTCGACAACAGATAGGTCGGACGCTACCTGTCGTATTTTTGAACAGAAGGTCAAGGAATTTGTCAAGTTTTTGAAGGAGTCGAAACCTTTGGAGATGTGACAGTAGGTATGTTTGATTTCCTTATTCCCTATGTTTTTTTACCCACCTCTCGAGCCATTTACCGTATTGTATATTTGTTTTGCAGTTCTGTACACCGTCAAGTTTCAAAAGTGAGGCCTTCCCCACTACCATACACTTTTGTGGCTACATGAGAAGGATAAAATTGTCGACCCATCATAGCTTGATGCATTTGTTTTAGGCGAACTGTTTGACCCTAATACTAACCCATAGACATTTGCAAATGTATCTGACCTAATGCTTCATGACCATGCGGCACGGCAAACATGAGTTCGTCGTGCATGCTGGATGGTTTGTGTAGCAAAAAATTTCCAAAGAGGTACAATGAACGTACCTTCTTTGACAACATGGGGTATGTTCGTTATCATCGCCAGGACTCTCGCATATGTGTCACAAAGAGAGGTTATGGACTCGACAACTATAATATCGTGCCATATAACCGCACCCTTTCGCTGGTGATCAAGGCACACATAAATGTTGAGTATTGTGGATGGAGCATGCTGATAAAGTATATATTCAAGTATATCTCCTGGTGGAAGTACGTTTTACGTATTTAGGAAGATTCGGTCACTTCGAAAATATATTTAGTAGTAGCTCGTAGTTTAGTTATTTTATATTATGTAAACATAGAAAGGCCTAGTCCATGGTATGTATTGATGGCCCAATATGTAAGCCCAAGCCCATCTTATGGGCTTGGTATATAAACCCTCTCCTTAGATGGAGAGGGTATGGTTCACTCATTTTACACATAGTGATTAAGGTGTTTTTATTATTATTCTCTCTCAAGTGTGTGTGTGATTCTACCAACTCTCTATCTCTTTCTCTCTCTAAAACATAAGCAAGATTTACAATATCCTACAAATAGTATCAAGAGCCATGGGATGATTGTATTGTTTATGTGTTTGTTTTCATAAGAGATTCATGTGTTTTTTTATCCCTATATCCCACGTCCAAAAAATTTTTTGGTGTTTTTTTGTGGTTTGATCTTCACCAATATCATCTACATATACGTGTTAGTGATTTGGGTTACTTGGATCGCTCAAAAACGCAAAAAAATTTAGTGTTTGGATTCATTTTTGGCATCAAAATTCGTATATCTTAAAGTACTATCCGAGATCCTTGTTTTTCTCACAATTTCGCAACAACTGGTATAAATTCGCAATTGTTTGTTATATTAGGAATTTGATCCTTTCAATAATTGCGAAATCTTGCAATCTAGGTGTATTGCGAAATCTTGCACTCTCAGGTATTGCGAAATCTTGCACTCTCAAGAATTGCGAAATCTTTGATTTCTAAGTATTGCGGAATCTTGCACTCTCAAGAATTGTGAAATCTTTGATTTCTGAGTATTGCGAAATCTTGCACTCTCAAGAATTGTGAAATCTTTGATTTCTGAGTATTGCGAAATCTTGCACTATTGATCATTGTGGAATCTTAGACTTCTGACTATTGCGAATTCTTGTTTTTTTGCTCATTGTGGAATCTTGAGATTATTTCGCAATCAGGTAATTACGAAATCATTGGATAATTCAGGAATTAAGTCTAATTGCAAAATATTCCAAGGAATTGCGAATTTGTATCCATTTTAGGATTGCGAATTTGAATCAACTCTAGGATTGCGAAATCATTGAACATAAATGAGGAATCTTCACACATTGCGAAATCTTTGGAATTTTGGAATTTTTGAAAATTTCGTGAGTAATTTTGTAGTGGAATTTTTTGTTTCTCAAGAAGACAATTTTAGGGGATTTTAACATAGTTTCTCGACTTCAACACACGACAACAAGCACATTTACTTTCTTTCATTGTTCGATCATCGTTTGTAAATCTTAACTTATCGAAATGGAGTACACATCTCTTACGGATAAGTCCATCCTCTCGGGTACGGATAATCGTCCACCAATATTGAAGAAGTCTATGTACGAGGATTGGACTTCCCGAATGGAACTTTACATGTTGAACAAAGAGAATGGACATCTCATTTGGGCATCGGTGCTCAATGGACCATTAGACTATGGTACAGTGACGGAAGGTTCAGTTACTCGTCCTCGCACAACGGGTGAATTGACTGGAGATATGAAGATTCAAGACAAATGTGATAAGTATGCTACAAACATTATTCTCCAAGCCCTTCCTCCAGATGTCTACAAACTCGTCAGCAAACATAAAGTGGCCAAAGAGTTATGGGATAGAATTCGTGTTCTAATGCAAGGCACCTCGTTAACTAAACAAGAGCGAGAGTGTAAGCTTAATGATACATTTGATAAGTTTGCCTATGTTCCCAGGGAGAGTCTCAATGATTGCTATTTGAGATTTACTCTTTTGTTGAATGAGCTCAATATCTATAGCATGGCAATTCCTACGTTTCAATTGAACACCAAGTATTTGAACACCCTTCCACCTGAATGGCGTAAGTACGTGACGGATGTTAAATTGGCTAAGGATTTGCATAAAACCAACGTGGATCAAATTCAAGCTTTTCTTCAACAACATGAATGCCACGTGATTGAGGCTCGATTGTCTACACCACAAGTTCGTGATCCACTTGCCATGTATGCCTCTCAACAAATGACCCCCCAACAAAACATGGCTTACAATTATCAACAACAATCATACTTGCAGCAGCAACCACAACACACCTATCAGCAACCACAACAACCATCTTATCAACCACTGATAATGCCACAGCAAGCATATCAACAAAGTGTTCTTCAACAGCCTTATCCACAGCAACCAGCACATCAGGCATCACCCTCACAAGCTAACACTTCCCCTATGGGCTATACTCCTTAACAAGGATATTTTCTAATTGAAGCACCACAAGCACAAGCCTTCTACTCCAATGAACTTCTACCAATTCAACCACCAGTCTTTACTCCAAATGATACGCCTACTGATGTCTTAAACCATCTCACTGCCTACTTGTCAAAACTTGTTGCTACTAGAGGTTTTCTACCAATGAACAATCAGCTCCGCACATCTTCAAATCCTCGACAACAAGCCACTGTTCAAGATGGTCAAGTGACGGTGCAACCTATTCAGGGAAAGCAAAATTCATATGGACCTCCTACAAGGACCGTGAATGCTCAAGCTGTGATTTCTCAAGCTAATGGAAATGGAAGCATTGTTGGTCCTCAAAAGGTTGTGACTTGCTACAATTGTAGAGGACAAGGTCATATGGCTAGGGAATGCACTCAGCCAAAAAGGAGAAGGGATGCAACGTGGTTTCGTGAGAAGATGTATTTGGTCGATGCTCAGTCTAAGGGGAAGATTTTGGATTCTGAGGAGTTAGCATTTCTTGCAGACCCAGGGGCAGCAGATAATGAAGGCATTGCAGTCGTCTCTACTTCTAATGCGGCATATCAAGCTGATGATCTTGATGCATATGATTCAGATTGTGATGACATTCACTCAGCCCAAGCTGCACTCGTTGCTAATCTCTCTCACTACGGTTCTGATGTTGTCAGTGAGGTACCAACCACATCTAATAATATTCATGATAATCCACATCATGTTGAGCATGAAAATGACAACCTCGAACAACATTCGGGAACTAGTAACTCAAATGATGCGGTATCCAATCCAACACATTTGAGTGAACCTCAACCAAATGCTACGACGGGTATGGAGTCTTATGATCGACGTGATTTGGTAATGGTGCCTAAACATATTATTGATAACATGAATGTGGCTGTTCGACAAACCATAGATATGAATGCCAACCTAACCGCTGAGCTTGCGCTATATAAGGAAAAGGTCAAAACTTTTGAAATGGTCCCTCAAGCAGAGAAAATAACGTGTTCTGAATTTGACCAATTTCGTTTTGAAAAGATTGAACACTTAAAAGAAATAGAATCATTAAAAGCTAATATTTCCATTGAATTAAAAGCAAAAGATTCGGTTGTCAATGATTTTCAGAAATTTAAAATGGATTTCGAAACTCTCGAGTCTAAAAAGTTTGAATCGGAAATTAATGCTACCAAACTTCTTAAATTCAAAGAACAACAGCTTTTAAAACAATACGCTTCCACAGAAAAGGTTCATCTTTTAACTAAATCATTTAAAGAACTCGAACTTAAACGTCTTCAAGATTTACCACCTAATCTCGGTTATGCAAAACAAGCTCAGGAATATATTTCCTGTCTTTATGATATGACCCTAATTGGCAAATAGAAAGAAGCACCTTATGTTCGAAGTTCTAAGGAGACACAGTCACTTATGGAAGAAACTCATACTAAAATGCTTTCAAAATTCCATACGATTGATTATGATAAGTTTAATAAAGATCAACTTTCTAAAAAGACACGTATTCGCTTACAAAAGGAATTAGTTGAACTGACAGTTCTTGTGCCCCAAAGTTTGTCAAATGAAAACCCTCCTAGTACGTCTCCTACACTTGTCAAAACGGATTTAACGAAGTTAATTCCACCGGTAAGTAAGGCATCCGTTAACTTAAAAGCGGTACACCAACACTTAGCCGATTTTGACAAGGTCATTTTGGAACGTACGAAGTCCACGGCCATAACGGAAGGTGAATGGAACTTTGAGCACAATAGAGCTGCGTTCCGAGACGAAATTGTTCCGTTTGTAAAGAATGTTAAAGCTTGGCTTAGTAATCTTGATCAAGATTTGCGTTTGAAAATAGAAGAAGTTAGACGTGTTTTCAATGAAATGGATGATGCTTATGAAAACAGTTTACTTGAAATAGAACGGGTTTCACGCCAAAATGATCAACTTCAGAAGCAAGTGATGTCTTATGATATTGTTTCCGTCTGTGTGAATAAAAGTGTTGATAATGATTCTATTGTGCATAATGTTGAATCTATGGATAATGTGGTAGATAGTACTTGTCACGAATCTGACACTGAATTTTTAAAGCTTCAAGATTCATATTCTTCGCTTTCAAAACGTTTTGATGAGATTCAAACACATTGTATTTTGATTGAATGCAAGCAACAATTTATTCAAGAAATCTTTGAAACGTCAATCGAAGGTGTTAATATCAATGATGCAAATTTTCAAAAGAATTTTCAATTGAATTTAGAATCAAAACAGCGTCAGCCAAGTGACAAGGTTGCTAAATCATTGCCGATAGACATAGAGAAATATAAGGAGATTCATTGTGTGAACATACTTGAGGCCGCTGAGAATTTTAAACTTGATCTAGATAATCTAGTTTCCAAGATTTTGTCCAAAGTTGATAACTTAAAACAGAAAAATACACGACTCTTCGATTCAGTAAAGTCTGCACATACCACTGCACAGAATCAATCATTGATTGAACAATTGAATCGAAAGTCGGTGGAAACATCTGATTTGAGGGAACAAATTTGTGATAAAATATGGCTTTGACTGAGTTAAAGGAAACACTTCGTACCCTAAAAGGTAAGAATGTTGTGGATAATGCAGCCATTGTCTCAGCACCGTCCTCTAGTGCAACCAAAAGGAACCTCATTGCCGTCACACCATTTAACAAGGGCCCTAGGACTAAACCAACTCAAACATTGGTCACTAAAGATAAGGAACAATCAAAACCAGCTTCTGATATTCCCGTGTTGCCTTCTACAGGAGTAAGCACCACTACTAAGGCTCGAAAATCTAAGCTTAAAAGAAACAAGAAGAATGATAGAATCTTGCCTCCATCTAATAGTCCAGTGAAGAAGAGAGTAGAAGCCCATCCTAGGAATGTTATTTCTGTTTTGAGTAAAAAGAATCATGTAGCTAAACCTAAAGGCTCTGCGGTTGTGCAGCGTTCTAAGCGTACTGTGAATTCTAATTTGAAATGTTGGAATTGCAATGAATGTATGTTTTCTAGTCGTCATGATTCTTGCCTTATTGACCATGTGAATGAGATGAATTCCTGTAAAAACGGTTTAGAATGGAAACCGACTGGGAAAGTGTTAACCCAAGTTGGTTGGTTGTGGCGCCCCACTGGTAGAACTTTCACTATAGTAGGAAATGCGTGCCCTTTAACTAGGATCACTCCCACTACAGCGAAGAAAGAGTGCCCTTTAATTAGGAGTACCAAGGCTACCAAAACACAAGCGTGTCCATTAAATAGGAACACCGACACTACTGTAGGAACAAAGTGCCCTTTAAATAGGTCTACTCCCACTGTAGTGTCCGCTATTACCCCAAAACCTCATAAAGTTGGAACAATAGAACCTGTTAGTGGTAAAAATCACATTAGAAAACGTTGGAAATCTAAGGCTACCAAACATGTTAGCAATTCTGATAATATTATATCTGCATCTGCTAACACTCCGGAACCGATAGTTTCCAATGCATTGTCTATTGTTGTTGTTGAAAACAGGTGGTCCAAATTGTTCTCTGGTATTTGGACTCTGGTTGCTCCAAGCATATGACAGGAGATCGCTCTCAGCTCATAAATTTCGTCAGCAAGTTTCTTGGTACGGTTCGATTTGGAAATGATCATATTGCAAAGATAACGGGTTACGGTGAATATCATATTGGGAATTGTCACACCCCACCATGGCGGAATATAGGGCGCGACGTATGGATATCATCACAACATGGCGTGTCTATAGAGATAACTAAATGAAATAAGAAATGTCATAAAATGGTGACACAAAAGTCATGACAATATCTCAACAATGCAGGAGTCTAGGTAAGTAGGTAACAGTCCTACCTCTTACCCAAGACAAACAAATAACATAACCAAAACAAACATATAGGTGCCAACAGTATCACTTATTCAAAACACATAAAATAACTAAGAAGGAACGGGGATCTCCTTCTAAATGCAATCCTAATGCATCCAAATCTAGCCACTTCTATCCTCAAGCTTAACCACATTCTTACCTGAAAGAGACACTAAAACACGTCAACATAAAGTTGGTGAGAGTCATAGGTTTAGACTCAAACGCCAAAATCATACCATAAGCTATGAATAATAACCAAATCTAAGAAAGATATGGACAAGGTGATACTAACATGCATTAACAACTAATATTCAAGATTTAACAAAACAACCCAAATCCAAGGCTCCCAGCCTTACCAAACACCATACTCCCATAGGCGTCCGAACACCTATGAACCAATCCCAAGGCCCCGCCTTGCCAATATCCCCTTGGTACCAAGTCAAAACATAAACAATCAAGAATCAACTAGCAGTTAATCACATAAGTATGCACACACAAGTCCATCACCAAACGCAAAACATTCATAGCATAATTTATAAATAACAAAACAGTGTCTCTTCCATCCCATCTGGAAGTCATAATCATTAGAAAACATGGGACTATGAAACTCACCTGATTGAGCTTCTCCAAAAGTCTGCGCACTAGCAAAAAGCTAACAAACCAAAAACACATAATCAAAACATGAACCAATCACTAAAACGGCTCATCAACCTATGATGGACATCTAGCCTCCTCCCATATATGACCCTCATTAATATGCTCTAAACACCCCATTACCCTTCCCTAACAAGTCCTTAACTTGGTTAAGTTTGATAACTATCCCGTTCATATTTTACACAAAACAGTCCTAACTTTTAGGTCTCCAAACTATAAGCCAAACGCCCACCTAAACATACCAATGACCTCTGTAAAGAGAATACTTATGCCCTTACACATGTTATCTAACACCTCCCATTTGCCCCAACCTTAAAGCTACTGTTAAGGCACCGATATATATATATATATATATACATATATATATATATACATATATATATATATATATATATATATATATATATATATATATATATATATATATATATATATATATATATATATATATATATATATATATATATATATATATATATATATATATATATATATATATATATATATATATATATATACTAGCCTTTAGACCCGTCCGGTGGACGGGCTAGCTTTAAGTATATCTTTTTTTAATGAAAATTGAATTTATGTGTGTTTGTAATAGAAGTTTAATATATGTAGTGTTAGTTATGGCATTGATATTTTAATAATGTAGCATAGAATAGATAAAAATAACGTATTTTAAGCTATTTTATTTATTTAAGAATATTATGAGTTAATTAAATTTGCATACATTAACTTTATGAATAAGTTTGTTACATTAAATTTTTTTAGAATTTTAAAAATATTGTATAAATATTTTATGTATTTTTGAATTTTATGTGGTAATAAATTTTTTATATTTTAATGTTATGAATAACGTTTTTACATTAATTTTTTTTGAAATTAATATTATTGTTGTGCATTTTTATATTATTTTGCATTTAAGGCATTGTTTCACCATCCTTCCTTATATATTTTTATTGAATTTTCTATTTAAGGCATCATTTATAATTCCTATATATATTTTTATAGAATTTTGTATTTAAGGCATCATTTGCAATTCCTATTTTATTTTTGAAGCAATTTATGGAATCGTTTTTATAGAATTTTGTATTTAAGGCATTGTTTTACCATCCTTCCTTATATATTTTTAAAAAATTTTGTATTTAAGGCATCATTTGTAATTCCTGTATATATTTGCATAGAATTTTATATTTAAGGCATCATTTATAATTCCTATTTTATTTTTGAAGCATTTTATGGAATCATTTTTATAGAATTTTATATTTAAGCCATTGTTTCACCATCCTTCCTTATATATTTTTATAGAATTTTGTATTTAAGGCATCATTTGTAATTCCTATATATATTTTTATAGAATTTTATATTTAAGGCATCATTTGTAATTCCTATTTTATTTTTTTAAGCATTTTATGGAAACACTTTAATGAATTACATGTGTCATTTTTATAGAATTTTGTATTTAAGGAATTGTTTCACCATCCTTCCTATATAAGAGTTTTGATATATATATATATATATATATATATATATATATATATATATATATATATATATATATATATATATATATATATATATATATATATATATATATATATATATATATATATATATATATATATAAATATATATATATATATATATATATATATATATATATATATATATATATATATATATATATATATATATATATATATATATATATATATATATATATATATATATATATATATATATATATATATATATATATATATATATATATATATATATATATATATATATATATATATATATATATATATATATATATATATATATATATATATATATATATATATATATATATATATATATATATATATATATATATATATATATATATATATATATATATATATATATATATATATATATATATATATATATATATATATATATATATATATATATATATATATATATATATATATATATATATATATATATATATATATATATATATATATATATATATATATATATATATATATATATATATATATATATATATATATATATATATATATATATATATATATACTTTAGTATATCCAGATTTTACTGATTTTAAACATACAAAAAGTTTGTTATAATTAGGGGGTCTTACCCTAACCCACATTCTTAGCCCCAATGCAGATACTTCCTATAATATATAAACCATCTCCCATGTTCGTATGAAGGTCCCAATGCAACCCTAAGTACCCCAAACAACCCAAAACTTAAAAAGAAAACAGGCTGACTTCAAAACTGTTTTGACCTCCGACTGTTGTAACTTGTTTTTGACCCACTTCCTGACCTCCAATTTAGTTCTCGTTTCTTGCATTGAAAAGCCACTTAAATGATCTTTTCAGGGATATTTGGATCGCAAAATAAGAGTTTGTAGAACTCCCTATATGATCAAACAATTGACCCTAAATTCTGCCCAGTTTTTAAAAACGGGTTTAATTAAATTAACCTAATTAATTACCCCTAACCCCACTAATTACAAGCCCTAATTTATGTAATCATCATAATATCATTAATATAACATTAATATACTGTTTTTAAATTAAACCCTAACCTAAATCCATCATAAGATGATTAAAGAAAACATTAAAACAATTAAATTAAAAAGGGTTATTGAAGATTTACCTTTGATTTATGAAAACCCCCAAATTTAATGAAGAACCCTAATTTACTTTAGGTGGCCGTCGGTTTTAAGCTTCCAGGAGAAAAGAATATGTTTTTTTTTCAAGAACTCTTTAAACAGGGTATGGGTGAATCCTAGTCCAACCCAAAGCCCACTTTCCTTTTTTTCCCTTCCCTTTTCTTTTAATCGTCCAAACCGACTCCCCCTTTATATTTTTTTTCTTTTTATTGTTTAACATTATGTTATTAACAATACCTTAATTTACCTTAATTCATTTCAGCTCCTAAAACCTCCAAAACCTCAAAACCGTAAAACTAGTCAATTTTACACGTTTACCGTAAAAGACGTAAAATATACAGCTTTATAAAAACTCTTGGAATTTGAAATAAACTTTATATTTAAGTCCTAATTGACTTAAAACCATCCCGAAAAATACTCACATGACTAAACACCTCATCCGAGACCTCTAAATGCTAAACCGTAAATCGTAAAAATACGATTTTCTATAATACATATATGTATACGTAAAACCACTAAATAACATCATCTCATTTCATAGTCACCACCATGTGAGCTCATGAACATGAAATCATCACACATCGTTTCACTCACAAGGTACCCCGTACCAGAAACGATATCCAAAACACAATCTATACACACCAATTAGCACATAAACACATAAAGACACGTAACTAGCACAAAATAAAACT
This sequence comes from Glebionis coronaria, assembly GCA_025667525.1. NCBI lineage: Eukaryota > Viridiplantae > Streptophyta > Magnoliopsida > Asterales > Asteraceae > Glebionis > Glebionis coronaria. The sequence goes on along the minus strand of CM046877.1, from coordinate 558,371,969 downwards.
AAGTGACGAACCTCAAAACCACGGTTGTCACATCACTCCCTCCTAATAGAAATATCGTCCCGAGATTTACTCCTTAGGATCAAACATACCATTAGCAAACAACTGAGGATACTTGTTCTAAAAGAACTCCTCTTATTTCCATGTGAACTTTAGTTCAAGTCTCGATTTACCACATATACTAACCAACAATATTTAAATTCATTCCCAAACCCTTGACCTTACAGTCATTAAATCTCACAAGTAACTCTTTGATAAAACAAAGACTCTTATCAACACAAATCCCAAATAACCGTACATGCAAATATGCATTCCCAAACAACATTTACAAATCTTAATACATGAAATATATCATGTATACCACTCATTTCCCCCCAGGTAGTTCTATGCTCATAAGCTACTGGTCCGATCTTTCCAAAGATCATAAATGGACCTACAAAACTCTACATCAACTCTTCCATTTTACCAAAACATACCACCCGTTACTATGGGTGAAACTCCCTACATAACTTTGTCACTAAACTCTAGTGGTTTCCTCCTTTTCAACATAGCATCCCTTGTCGCTCTCATTCTTTCCACAATTACCATTACCACATTAGTAGCCTCTTTTACCAATTCTAGTCCACAATGGGGACAACTCACCCTATCCTTTCATATAGTGCCTCAAATGGCATTTATCGACTTCTAGTATGATAACTATCATTATATGAACACTCAGCCATCGCTAAAGAGTTTCCTAACTCCCTCTAAATCAATCACCCATGCCCTCAGTGTAACTCCTAAGGTGTATAAATGTATCACTTGCCCATCCTTTTCCAGTTAGCTGGATATACACATATCCAATCATGTTCATCAACTCCCTTTAGTCCGTACCCCAAACTACTTAAAAGTTCTAATTTCCTTTCAAAGTGACCTATGACGGTCTTTCACATATCCATTAGTTCTTCCAATCCAAATCAACTTATGATCTATACACATCATCAAAAGGACGGTTATCTCAGTTAGTCTATCAACTGCCATCCAAACCCATGCTACAACTACTTCCATTAAATTTGGATAGCTCATTAGTAGCACCTATACACTTCTTTCTCACTTTTCTTCATGATTTTTTTATATCCAACACTTCCTTTATACATACACAATGTCCTACCTTCAAGGTCATATTGCTCCTCATCTTGACTCAGTTAGACCAAGCCCTTCGTCCCTATGGCACATCACACCTATAACTCCTCATCCATTCGATTATCGATACTAAGCCTCCCAAACAATCAGTATAGGTCAGTGCCATTTCCTTTTCCACACTACGACAGTATTAGCCTGCGTTGTGCTTTATTCTACTCATTAAGCTCTACCAAAGTTTTTACCTTCGGTTCCTATCTCGGCCTATTTTATTCATGCTCCGCTTCTATACACACTTCCTTCTTCTTCCTCAACTCCTACCATACATCACGATGTGATGCTTCCCATCGTTTCTTCCTTTGCCATAATCCTTCATAAGGCATTCCATACATATTAGGCTAACTTTTACGCAAAGCCCTCTATCCCATCACATCCGTACGCACTCCTTCCAACTTCTCAACTACGTGACTACTCATTCCTCTTGAAATATGAGATGAATTAGTCAGTCTATCGACTATCACCCAACTCTCGTCACTTTCACCAATTTCGTCCTTACATCGCCCTTTCTAAGCTACTCCTATCTACGTAGGAAGTATAATCTACGTCCCTTTTCTCCATATGATTGTCCAAGCCACGCAACATACATGTTGATGCGTTCTTTGCTTTAGACAACTCAACTCGTGCAACCTACATCCTTCACCCAAAACACCCTAATACGTCATCCATATAGTTCAAGTTCGTCCAGCTTCACTTCATTCTTCTTATTCCATGTCTCATCAACTATGCTTGCCTTTCCCAGATGGTACTTGGCCTTGCAATTTTTCTTTCATCACTTAACTCCACCCATCACCTTTTCCAAATGTTCAATCAAGATGATTAAATATGTGTTGGAGACGTTCATGATCTGTATAGATCATTCTCTACGTCTCGTACCCCAAATGCCTCTAGCATTCTAGGCATATATAATAATCCAGCTCCACTAACTAAGTCTATCTAGTCATCTATACGCCAAAATTTTCCAAGTAGCTTCACTTGTTTTTCTCACAACCAGTTCTCCTACTCCCTCCTAATAGGGACAGACTAGAGTTTCATGTGATTCCATGCGGATCACACTCTCATCTTATACCCACATTAGTTTCCATTTGTCTACTAAGCCATATTTTGAATTCTTATTCAAATCTCATACTTCTACTTTGATCTGGCACCCAACATAAGGTACTTTCAATCATCATCCTCTAGGAATACTTGGTTCTCTCCTTCCATGGTTCTCCCTTATTCCTACACTATCCCGTCCAACAGAAATTTCATACTTCATTCATCACATCTATGGAAATCACTAGTGCATTGGGTAATGCATAGTTGTCTCTTCCAAAGATCTTTCATACACCTTCACAAAACCGACTCTCTAATCACTTCTCCACGAAACTTATTCAGCTCAGCTTTACTCCGATACTCGATCTGCCCTTCTTCGTCACGAACCATACGTAAATTTCCCATCATAGTGCTTGTCACCTATCCAGTCCTCGCAACTTTTGTGACTCCTTCGAAATCTCTTACATCCTTCTTGCAGCCGACACGTAGTCCTTTCAGTTCCTTGCTTCGCGATGTAGCTCTTTACGCACTCCTTCTCGTCTCCATGATGTTACCTAGGAACTTCACACTACGTAGTAGCTTCAAACTTCAACTCATCAACCATAATATTTCTAAAAGTACTTTAACCAACTTCTCATAGCATGACATCTCGTTCCCATGACCACTCAACTAACTTTACTTACTCCCTTATTCCCGTAACTAATCTAAGTTTCAAAACTCCACAAATCTTAATCATTCCTTCAACACAACCTTTAAACCAAAACACATCTCTCCATTATAGTATCTAACCATAAGTAATACCACCCAACTCTATCCCCTCATCCTAACGTTCCCACAACCGTATAAATAAATCAACCATGACGTGCAACCAAAGAATCTCAAACAATCGTGTCCCAAAACAAAATATAGGGTAAAACGAACCCTAGCCAAAACAACTGAAAACAAAACAATGTAATCTGAAAGATCAATGGAGTGTGCCAACAACAAAAGATAGACTCATCACGATTTGTATTACCAAATTTCGATACGTTAGAAAATTTAAAACTTTCGTCCCAAGTTACTCCTCATAAGAACCAAACTTCAATACTACCAAAATCAATCATACTCATTTTTAATCAATAACTCATCTGTTTATCTTCATCATTTTATCCAGATATCAACTAGTTAGTATACTACAATCTTATTCTAACCATTATCTTATTTACCCATATTAAACTTATTTCACTTGTTATTATGAAACCAATACATGTTTATAAAATACAGTGTTTTTTTATCATTATTATTATTATATAAAATCCATTTAGGTTGGTTATAACTAAACAACTACACGTTTACAAGGTGTGGTGTTATTATTATCATTACTATAATAAAATCTCCCTTTTTACTCTTGCCGTCTAGTTAAATACTTCTAAAATTTTAACTACACTTAAGAAAATTTTTGTAAAATTTCTTTAACCCTTTAAAATGTATTATCACATGTTACCTTGTAAACTAATCCAATTATTTTCAAGAAATTTTTTTTATAGCTTACTACCACAAACTTAAAAAAATATGTAAGTCACGATATCATACCATACACTTACAAATTATTTTCAAACCGTTTTCCTATAATCAGCCACACTTATTTGCAAGAAATTTTGTAGTTCTCATTAATTAAATACATACTCGAATGTAGGCACACATCCAAAAGACTCAAAACGTCGTTGGAACTCCATCAAACTCCAGCACCATAAAACACGAACAAACACAAGGTACGTTCAAGTTATAATAACTAGTGAACGACCATATACCATAACTTAACACATAGTAGTATATATATACATCCGCATATTTATACCCATTAAATCACCCAAAATATACTCGTTACCATACATGTCAGATCAACCAATCGCGTCATACACTCGTTTTTCCACACGAGTAATCACCATCTCACCATCTCACCATGCCACAACAAGGCACAAAACCCATTACCAAAACCAACCCATATCGTGTGACCTCATAATCACACGACACGACTATAACTCAAAACATATAACACACTAAAAAAATAACCACATCGTAGGCAGCCATTACATAAACCCATATATCATAAATATACCCAAAATCCACATCTCATCATATACAAGCATGTACTAACCCTCTTTCATGCAATCATACTTAGGAACCCATTGAAGTTGTGGTACTTGTATAACTATGTTGGCCACCATACTTATACAATTACCCTTTCCCCAATGCACTCCCTCCTATGATGACACTTATAAGAATCAATACAACACATAACACATAAATCCATCAACTCACCTAGGCACATAACCACATAAGCAATAAGGTCAAAAACTCCAACTAATAAAATAACATAGTCAAACTCTTGAAATACATAAATCCATAGTCTAGCTAAACAACATAGACTAAATCCAAAATGAAAACATAATCAGTTATAAGTCATGTCGCCCATAGGAGTGGAAACGGCTTAAAATCCTTCCTACCCATGTACTCCTAGTAACTCGAACCACCACACGATTCTTAGGGAACATGACTTAAACATCAAAAGAAAAATAACATACCTCAGGTATATAAAATAACTCAACAAAAGATAGAAACTACCTTGTTCCAAATTATGTACTATAATGTACAATTTAAGCAAAATACAACAATGACTAGCGTGGACGATTATGGTTCAACCCGCACTAGTCACAACCCGAAAAGAAAATAACATGTGGCTAAGTATGAACATACTATGGTTCAATTCATACTAGTCAAAACATCGCAATAAATAACATCCAAACACATCAATTATTATAAAATGCACACATACTCCTATGACGCCTATATGCAGGGACCCTTAAGCTATAGACTAGGCTACGCGACTAAGCAACCTAATTCTCTATAACCATTGGCTCTGATACCATTCTGTCACACCCCACCATGGCGGAATATGGGGCGCGACGTATGGATATCATCACAACATGGCGTGTCTATAGAGATAACTAAATTAAATAAGAAATGTCATTAAATGGTGACACAAAATTCATGACAATATCTCAACAATGCAAGAGTCTAGGTAAGTATGTAACAATCCTACCTCTTACCCAAGACAAACAAACAACATAACCAAAAAAACATATAGGTGCCAACAGTATCACTTATCCAAAACACATAAAATAACTAAGAAGGAACGTGGATCTCCTTCTAAATGCAATCCTAATACATCCAAATCTAGCCACTTCTATCCTCAAGCTTAACCACATTCTCACCTGAAAGAGATACTAAAACACGTCAACATAAAGTTGGTGAGAGTCATAGGTTTAGACTCAAACGCCAAAATCATACCATAAGCTGTGAATAATAACCAAATCTAAGAAACATATGGACAAGGTGATACTAACATGCATTAACAACTAATATTCAAGATTTAACAAAACAACCCAAATCCAAGGCTCCCAACCTTATCAAACACCATACTCCCATAGGCGTCCAAACACCTATGAACCAATCCCAAGTCCCCGCCTTTCCAATATCCCCTTGGTACCAAGTCAAAACATAAACAATCAGAATCAACTAGCAGTTAATCACATAAGTATGCACACACAAGTCCATCACCAAGCGCAAAACATTCACATCATAATTTATAAATAACAAAACAGTGTCTCTTCCATCCCATCTGGAAGTCATAATCATTAGAAAACATGGGACTATGAAACTCACGTGATTGAGCTTCTCCAAAAGTCCGCGCACTAGCAAAAAGCTAACAAACCAAAAACACATAATCAAACATGAACCAATCACTAAAACGGCTCATCAACCTATGATGGACATCTATCCTCCTACCATATATGACCCTCATTAATATGCTCTAAACACCCCATTACCCTTCCCTAACAAGTCCTTAACTTGGTTAAGTTTGATAACTATCCCGTTCATATTTTACACAAAACAATCCTAACTTTTAGGTCTCCAAACTATAAGCCAAACGCCCACCTAAACATACCAATGACCTCTGTAAATAGAATACTTATGCCCGTACACATTTTAGCTAACACATCCCATTTGTCCCAACCTTAAAGCTACTGTTAAGGCCCCGATATATATATATATATACTTTTGTCTATCCAGATTTTACTGATTTTAAACATACAAAAAGTTTGTTATGATTAGGGGGTCTTACCCTAACCCACATTCTTAGACCCAATGCAGATACTTCCTATAATATATAAACCATCTCCCATGTTCGTTTGATGGTCCCAATGCAACCCTAATTACCCCAAACAACCCAAAACTTAAAAAGAAAACAGGCTGACTTCAAAATTATTTTGATCTCCAAGTGTTGTAACCTGTTTTTGACCCACTTCCCTACCTCCAATTAAGTTCTTGTTTCTTGAATTGGAAAGCCACTTCAATTACCTTTTCAGAGATACTTGGATCGCAAAATAAGAGTTTGTAGAACTCCCTATATGATCAAAACAATTGACCCTAAATTCTGCCAAGTTTTTAAAAACGGGTTTAATTAAATTAACCTAATTAATTACCCCTAACACCACTAATTACAAGCCCTAATTTATGTAATCATCATAATATCATTAATATAACATTAATATACTGTTTTTAAATTAAACCCTAACCTAAATCCATCATAAGATAATTAAAGAAAACATTAAAACAATTAAATTAAAAAGGGTTATTTAAGATTTACCTTTGATTTATGAAAACTCCCAAATTTTATGAATAACCCTAATTTACTTTAGGTGGCCGTCGGTTTTAAGCTTCCAGGAGAAAAGAATATGTTTTTTTACAAGAACTCTTTAAATAGGGTATGAGTTAATCTTAGTCCAACCCAAAACCCACTTTCCTTTTTTCCCTTCCCTTTTCTTTTAATCGTCCAAACCGACACCCCCTTTATATTTTTTATTTTTTTTTCTTTTTATTGTTTAACATTATATTATTAAAAATACGTTAATTTACCTTAATTTATTTCAGCTCCTAAAACCTCCAAAACCTCAAAACCGTAAAACTAGTCAATTTTACGCGTTTACCGTAAAAGACGTAAAATATACAGTTTTATAAAAACTCTTGGAATTTGAAATAAAATTTATATTTAAGTCCTAATTGATTTAAAACCATCCCGAAAAATACTCACATGACTAAACACCTCATCCGAGACCTCTAAATGCTAAACCGTAAATCGTAAAAATACGATTTTCTATAATACATATACGTATACGTAAAACCACTAAATAACACCATCTCATTTCATAGTCACCACCATGTGAGCTCATGAACATGAAATCATCACACATCGTTTCACTCACAAGGTACCCCGTACCAGAAACGATATCCAAACCACAATCTATACACACCAATTAGCACATAAACACATAAAGAAACGTAACTAGCACAAAATAAAACTAAGTGACGAACCTCAAAACCACGGTTGTCACATCACTCCCTCCTAATAGAAATCTCGTCCCGAGATTTACTCCTTAGGATCAAACATACCATTAGCAAACAACTGAGGATACTTGTTCTAAAAGAACTCCTTTTATTTCCATGTGAACTTTAAATCAAGTCTCGATTTACCACATATACTAACCAACAATATTTAAATTTATTCCCAAACCCTTGACCTTACAGCCATTAAATCTCACAAGTAAATCTTTGATAAAACAAAGACTCTTATCAACACAAATCCCGAATAACCGTACATGCAAATATGCATTCCCAAACAACATTTACAAATCTTAATACATGAAATATATCATGTATACCACTCATTTCCCCCAGGTAGTTCTATGCTCATAAGCTACTGGTCCAATCTTTCCAAAGATCATAAATGGACCTACAAAACTCTACATCAACTCTTCAATTTTACCAAAACATACCACCCGTTACTATAGGTGAAACTCCCTACATAACTTTGTCACTAAACTCTAGTGGTTTCCTCTTTTTCAACAAAGCATCCCTTGTTGCTCTCATTCTTTCCACAATCACCATTACCACATTAGTAGCCTCTTTTACCAATTCTAGTCCACAATGGGGACAACTCACCCTATCCTTTCATATAGTGCCTCAAATGGCATTAATCGACTTCTAGTATGATAACTATCATTATATGAAAACTCAGCCATCTCTAAAGAGTTTCCTAACTCCCTCTAAATCAATCACCCATGCCCTCAGTGTAACTCCTAAGGTTGTATAAATGTCTCACTTTTCCATCCTTTTCCATTTAGCTGGATATACTCATATCCAATCATGTTCATCAACTCCCTTTAGTCCGTACCCCAAACTACTTAAAAGTTCCAATTTCCTTTCAAAGTGACCTATGACGGTCTTTCACATATCCATTAGTTCTTCCAATCCAAATCAACTTATGATCTATACACATCATCAAAAGGACGGTTATCTCAGTTAGTCTATCAACTACCATCCAAACCCATGCTACAACTACTTCCATTAAATTTGGATAGCTCATTAGTAGCACCTATACACTTCTTTCTCACTTTTCTTCATGATTTTTTTATATCCAACACTTCCTTTATACCTACACAATGTCCTACCTTCAAGGTCATATTGCTCCTCATCTTGACTCAGTTAGACCAAGCCCTTTGTCCCTATGACACATCACACCTATAACTCCTCATCCATTCGATTATCGATACTAAGCCTCCCAAACAATCAGTATAGGTCAGTGCCATTTCCTTTTCCACACTACGACAGTATTAGCCTGCGTTGTGCTTTATTCTACTCATTAAGCTCTACCAAAGTTTTTACCTTCGATTCCTATCTCGACCTATTTTATTCATGCTCCGCTTCTATACACACTTCCTTCTTCTTCCTCAACTCCTACCATACATCACGATGTGATGCTTCCCATCGTTTATTCCTTTGCCACAATCCTTCATAAGGCATTCCATACATATTAGGCTAACTTTTACGCAAATCCCTCTATCCCATCACATCCGTACGCACTCCTTCCATCTTCTCAACTACGTGACTACTCATTCCTCTTGAAATATGAGATGAATTAGTCAGTCTATCGACTATCACCCAACTCTCGTCACTTTCACTAATTTCGTCCTTACATCGCCCTTTCTAAGCTACTCCTATCTACGTAGGAAGTATAGTCTACGTCCCTTTTCTCCATATGATTGTCCAAGCAACGCAACATACATGTTGACGTCTTCTCTACTTTAGACAACTCAACTCGTGCAACCTACATCCTTCACCCAAAACACCTTAATTCGTCATCCATATAATTCAAGTTCGTCCAGCTTCACTTCATTCTTCTTATTCCATGTCTCATCAACTATGCTTGCCTTTCCCAGATTGTACTTCGCCTTGCAACTTTTCTTTCATCACTTAACTCCACCCATCACCTTTTCCAAATGTTCAATCAAGATGATTAAATATGTGTTGGAGACGTTCATGATCTGTATAGATCATTCTCTACGTCTCGTACCCCAAATGCCTCTAGCATTCTAGGCATATATAATAATCCAGCTCCAATAACTAAGTCTATCTAGTCATCTATACGCCAAAATTTTCCAAGTAGCTTCACTTGTTTTTCTCACAACCAGTTCTCCTACTCCCTCCTAATAGGGACAGACTAGAGTTTCATGTGATTCCATGAGGATCACACTCTCATCTTATACCCACATTAGTTTCCATTTGTCTACTAAGCCATATTTTGAATTCTTATTCAAATCTCATACTTCTACTTTGATCTGGCACCCAACATGAGGTACTTTCAATCATCATCCTCTAGGAATACTTGGTTCTCTCCTTCCATGGTTCTCCCTTATTCCTACCCTATCCCGTCCAACAGAAATTTCATACTTCATTCATCACATCTATGGAAATCACTAGTGCATTGGGTAATGCATAGTTGTCTCTTCCAAAGATCTTTCATACACCCTCACAAAACCGACACTCTAATCACTTCTCCACGAAACTTATTCAGCTCAGCTTCACTCTGATACTCGATCTGCCCTTCTTCATCACGAACCATACGTAACTTTCCCATCATAGTGCTTGTCACCTTTCCAGTCCTCGCAATGTAGCTCTTTACGCACTCCTTCTCGTCTCCATGATGTTACCTAGGAACTTCACACTACGTAGTAGCTTCTAACTTCAACTCATCAACCACAATATTTCTAAAAGTACTTCAACCAACTTCTCATAGCATGACATCTCGTTCCCATGACCACTCAACTAACTTTACTTACTCCCTTATTCCCGTAACTAATCTAAGTTTCAAAACTCCACAAATCTTAATCATTCAATCAACACAACCTTTAAACCAAAACACATCTCTCCATTATAGTATTTAACCATAAGTAATACCACCCAACTCTATCCCCTCATCCTAACGTTCGCACAACTGTATAAATAAATCAACCATTACGTGTAACCAAAGAATCCCAAACAATCGTGTCCCAAAACAAAATATAGGGTAAAACGAACCCTAGCCAAAACAACTGAAAACAAAACAATGTAATCCGAATGATCAATGGAGTGTGCCAACAACAAAAGATAGACTCATCACGATTTGTATTACCGAATTTCGATACGTTAGAAAATTTAAAACTTTCGTCCCAAGTTACTCCTCATAAGAACCAAACTTCAATACTACCAAAATCATTCATACTCATTTTTAATCAATAACTCATCCGTTTATCTTCATCATTTTATCCAGATATCAACTAGTTAGTATACTACAATCTTATTCTAACCATTATCTTATTTACCCATATTAAACTTATTTCACTTGTTATTATGAAACCAATACATGTTTATAAAATACAGTGTTTTTTTATCATTATTATTATTTTATAAAATCCATTTAGGCTGGTTATAACTAAACTACTACATGTTTACAAGGTGTGGTGTTATTATTATCATTACTATAATAAAATCTCCCTTTTTACTCTTCCCGTCTAGTTAAATACTTCTAAAATTTTAACTACACTTAAGAAAATTTTTGTAAAATTTCTTTAACCCTTTAAAATGTATTATCACATGTTACCTAGTAAACTAATCCAATTATTTTCAAGAAATTTTGTTTATAGCTTACTACCACAAACTTAACAAATATGTAAGTTACGATATCATACCATACACTTACAAATTATTTTCAAACCGTAACTTAACACATAGTAGTATATATATACATCCGCATATATATACCTATTAAATCACCCAAAACATACTCGTTACCATACATGTCAGATCAACCAATCGCGTCATACACTCGTTTTTCCACACGAGTAATCACCATCTCACCATCTCACCATGCCACAACAAGGCAGAAAAGCCATTACCAAAACCAACCCATATCGTGTGACCTCATAATCACACGACACGACTATAACTCAAAACATATAACACACTAAAAATATAGCCATATCGTAGGCATCCGTTACATAATCCCATATATTATAAATATACCCAAAATCCACATCTCATCATATACAAGCATGTACTAACCCTCTTTCATGCAATCATACTTAGGAACCCATTGAAGTTGTGGTACTTGTATAACTATGTTGGCCACCATACTTATACAATTACCCTTTCCCCAATGCACTCCCTCCTATGATGACACTTATAAGAATTAATACAACACATAACACATAAGTTCATCAATTCACCTAGGCACATAACCACATAAGCAATAAGGTCAAAAACTCCAACTAATAAAATAACATAGTCAAACTCTTGAAATACATAAATCCATAGTCTAGCTAAACAGCATAGACTAAATCCAAAACGAAAACATAATCAGTTATAAGTCATGTCGCCCATAAGAGCGGAAACTGCTTAAAATCCTTCCTACCCATGTACTCCTAGTAACTCGAACCACCACACGATTCTTAGGGAACATGACTTAAACATCAAAAGAAAAATAACATACCTCAGGTATATAAAATAACTCAACAAAAGATAGAAACTACCTTGTACCAAATTATGTACTATAATGTAAATTTAAGCAAAATACAACAATGACTAGCATGGACGATTATGGTTCAACCCGCACTAGTCACAACCCGAAAAGAAAATAACATGTGGCTAAGTATGAACATACTATGGTTCAATTCATACTAGTCAAAACATCACAATAAATAACATCCAAACACATCAATTATTATAAAATGCACACATACTCCTATGACGACTATATGCAGGGACCCTTAAGATATAGACTAGGCTACGCGACTAGGCAACCTAATTCTCTATAACCATTGGCTCTGAATCGATTCTGTCACACCCCACCATGGCGGAATATGGGGCGCGACGTATGGATATCATCACAACATGGCGTGTCTATAGAGATAACTAAATGAAATAAGAAATGTCATAAAATGGTGACACAAAATTCATGACAATATCTCAACAATGCAAGAGTCTAGGTAAGTAGGTAACAGTCCTACCTCTTACCCAAGACAAACAAATAACATAACCAAAACAAACATATAGGTGCCAACAGTATCACTTATTCAAAACACATAAAATAACTAAGAAGGAACGGGGATCTCCTTCTAAATGCAATCCTAATGCATCCAAATCTAGCCACTTCTATCCTCAAGCTTAACCACATTCTTACATGAAAGAGACACTAAAACACGTCAACATAAAGTTGGTAAGATTCATAGGTTTAGACTCAAACGCCAAAATCATACCATAAGCTGTGAATAATAACCAAATCTAAGAAACATATGGACAAGGTGATACTAACATGCATTAAAAACTAATATTCAAGATTTAACAAAACAACCCAAATCCAAGGCTCCCAGCCTTACCAAACACCATACTCCTATAGGCGTCCAAACACCTATGAACCAATCCCAAGGTCCCGCCTTGCCAATATCCCCTTGGTACCAAGTCAAAACATAAACAATCAAGAATCAACTAGCAGTTAATCACATAAGTATGCACACACACGTCCATCACCAATCGCAAAACATGGGACTATGAAACTCACCTGATTGAGCTTCTCCAAAAGTCCGTGCACTAGCAAAAAGCTAACAAACCAAAAATACATAATCAAAACATGAACCAATCTCTAAAACGGCTCATCAACCTATGATGTACATCTTGCCTCCTCCCATATATGACCCTCATTAATATGCTCTAAACACCCCATTACCATTCCCTAACAAGTCTTTAACTTGGTTAAGTTTGATAACTATCCTGTTTATATTTTACACAAAACAGTCCCAACTTTTAGGTCTCCAAACTATAAGACAAACGCCCACCTAAACATATCAATGACCTCTGTAAAGAGAATACTTATGCCCTTTCACATGTTATCTAAAACCTCCCATTTTCCCCAACCTTAAAGCTACTGTTAAAAAGAAAATAGGCTGACTTCAAAACTGTTTTGACCTCCGACTGTTGTAACCTGTTTTTGACCCACTTCCCGACCACCAATTTAGTTCTCGTTTCTTGCATTGGAAAGCCACTTCAATTACCTTTTCAGGGATACTTGGATCTCAAAATAAGAGTTTGTAGAACTCCCTATATGATCAAAACAATTGACCCTAAATTCTGCCCAGTTTTTAAAAATGGGTTTAATTAAATTAACCTAATTATTTACCCCTAACCCCACTAATTACAAGCCCTAATTTATGTAAACATTATAATATCATTAATATAACATTAATATACTGTTTTTAAATTAAACCCTAACCTAAATCCATCATAAGATGATTAAAGAAAACATTAAAACAATTAAATTAAAAATGGTTATTGAAGATTTACCTTTGATTTATGAAAACCCCCAAATTTTATGAAGAACCCTAATTTACTTTAGGTGGCCGTCGGTTTTAAGCTTCCAGTAGAAAAGAATATTTTATTTTTACAAGAACTCTTTAAATAGGGTATGGGTGAATCCTAGTCCAACCCAAAGCCCACTTTCCTTTTTTTCCCTTCCCTTTTCTTTTAATCGTCCAAACCGACTCCCCTTTATATTTTTTATTTTTTTTTCTTTTTATTGTTTAACATTATGTTATTCACAATAACTTAATTTACCTTAATTTATTTCAGCTGCTAAAACCTCCAAAACCTCAAAACCGTAAAACTAGTTAATTTTACGCGTTTACCGTAAAAGACGTAAAATATACAGTTTTATAAAAACTCTTGGAATTTTAAATAAACTTTATATTTAAGTCCTAATTGAATTAAAACCATCCCGAAAAATACTCACATGACTAAACACCTCATCTGAGACCTCTAAATGCTAAACCGTAAATCGTAAAAATACGATTTTCTATAATACATATACGTATACGTAAAACCACTAAATAACACCATCTCATTTCATAGTCACCACCATGTGAGCTCATGAACATGAAATTATCACACATCGTTTCACTCACAAGGTACCCCGTACCGGAAACGATATCCAAACCACAATCTATACACACCAATTAGCACATAAACACATAAAGACACGTAACTAGCACAAAATAAAACTAAGTGACGAACCTCAAAACCACGGTTGTCACATCACTCCCTCCTAATAGAAATCTCGTCCCGAGATTTACTCCTTATGATCAAACATACCATTAGCAAACAACTGAGGATGCTTGTTTTAATATAACTCCTCTTATTTCCATGTGAACTTTAGTTCAAGTCTCGATTTACCACATATACTAACCAACAATATTTAAATTCATTCCCAAACCCTTGACCTTACAGCCATTAAATCTCACAAGTAACTCTTTGATAAAACAATGACTCTTATCAACACAAATCCCGAATAACCGTACATGCAAATATGCATTCCCAAACAACATTTACAAACCTTAATACATGAAATATATCATGTATACCACTCATTTCCCCCAGGTAGTTCTATGCTCATAAGCTACTGGTCCGATCTTTCCAAAGATCATAAATGGACCTACAAAACTCTACATCAACTCTTCCATTTTACCAAAACATACCACCCGTTACTATGGGTGAAACTCCCTACATAACTTTGTCACTAAACTCTAGTGGTTTCCTCCTTTTCAACTTAGCATCCCTTGTTGCTCTCATTCTTTCCACAATCACCATTACCACATTTGTAGCCTCTTTTACCAATTCTAGTCCACAATGGGGACAACTCACCCAATCCTTTCATATAGTGCCTCAAATGGCATTTATCGACTTCTAGTATGATAACTATCATTATATGAAAACACAGCCATCGCTAAAGAGTTTCCTAACTCCCTCTAAATCAATCACCCATGCCCTCAGTGTAACTCCTAAAGTTGTATAAATGTCTCACTTGCCCATCCTTTTCCAGTTAGCTGGATATACTCATATCTAATCATGTTCATCAACTCCCTTTAGTCCGTACCCCAAACTACTTAAAAGTTCTAATTTCCTTTCAAAGTGACCTATGACGGTCTTTCACATATCCATTAGTTCTTCCAATCCAAATAAACTTATGATCTATACACATCATCAAAAGGACGGTTATCTCAGTTAGTCTATCAACTGCCATCCAAACCCATGCTACAACTACTTCCATTAAATTTGGATAGCTCATTAGTAGCACCTATACACTTCTTTCTCACTTTTCTTCATGATTTTTTTTTTATCCAACACTTCCTTTATACATACACAATGTCCTACCTTCAAGGTCATATTGCTCCTCATCTTGACTCAGTTAGACCAAGCCCTTCGTCCCTATGGCACATCACACCTATAACTCCTCATCCATTCGATTATCGATACTAAGCCTCCCAAACAATCAGTATAGGTCAGTACGATTTCCTTTTCCACACTACGACAGTATTAGCCTGCGTTGTGCTTTATTCTACTCATTAAGCTCTACCAAAGTTTTTACCTTCGGTTCCTATCTCGGCCTATTTTATTCATGCTCCGCTTCTATACACACTTCCTTCTTCTTCCTCAACTCCTACCATACATCACGATGTGATGCTTCCCATCGTTTCTTCCTTAGCCATAATCCTTCATAAGGCATTCCATACATATTAGGCTAACTTTTACGCAAAGCCCTCTATCCCATCACATCCGTACGCACTCCTTCCAACTTCTCAACTACGTGACTACTCATTCCTCTTGAAATATGAGATGAATTAGTCAGTCTATCGACTATCACCCAACTCTCGTCACTTTCACCAATTTCGTCCTTACATCGCCCTTTCTAAGCTACTCCTATCTACGTAGGAAGTATAATCTACGTCCCTTTTCTCCATATGATTGTCCAAGCCACGCAACATACATGTTGACGCGTTCTTTGCTTTAGACAACTCAACTCGTGCAACCTACATCCTTCACCCAAAACACCCTAATACGTCATCCATATAGTTCAAGTTCGTCCAGCTTCACTTCATTCTTCTTATTCCATGTCTCATCAACTATGCTTGCCTTTCCCAGATGGTACTTGGCCTTGCAATTTTTCTTTCATCACTTAACTCCACCCATCACCTTTTCCAAATGTTCAATCAAGATGATTAAATATGTGTTGGAGACGTTCATGATCTTTATAGATCATTCTCTACGTCTCGTACCCCAAATGCCTCTAGCATTCTAGGCATATATAATAATCCAGCTCCACTAACTAAGTCTATCTAGTCATCTATACGCCAAAATTTTCCAAGTAGCTTCACTTGTTTTTCTCACAACCAGTTCTCCTACTCCCTCCTAATAGGGACAGACTAGAGTTTCATGTGATTCCATGCGGATCACACTCTCATCTTATACCCACATTAGTTTCCATTTGTCTACTAAGCCATATTTTGAATTCTTATTCAAATCTCATACTTCTACTTTGATCTGGCACCCAACATGAGGTACTTTCAATCATCATCCTCTAGGAATACTTGGTTCTCTCCTTCCATGGTTCTCCCTTATTCCTACAGTATCCCGTCCAACAGAAATTTTATACTTCATTCATCACATCTATGGAAATCACTAGTGCATTGGGTAATGCATAGTTGTCTCTTCCAAAGATCTTTCATACACCTTCACAAAACCGACTCTCTAATCACTTCTCCACGAAACTTATTCAGCTCAGCTTCACTCCGATACTCGATCTGCCCTTCTTCGTCATGAACCATACGTAAATTTCCAACATAGTGCTTGTCACCTTTCCAGTCCTCGCAACTTTTGTGACTCCTTCAAAATCTCTTGCATCCTTCTTGCAGCCTACACTTAGTCCTTTCAGTTCCTTGCTTCGCGATGTAGCTCTTTACGCACTCCTTCTCGTCTCCATGATTTTACCTAGGAACTTCACACTACGTAGTAGCTTCTAACTTCAACTCATCAACCACAATATTTCTAAAAGTACTTCAACCAACTTCTCATAGCATGACATCTCGTTCCCATGACCACTCAACTAACTTTACTTACTCCCTTATTCCCATAACTAATCTAAGTTTCAAAACTCCACAAATCTTAATCATTCCTTCAACACAAACTTTAAACCAAAACACATCTCTCCATTATAGTATCTAACCATAAGTAATACCACCCAACTCTATCCCCTCATCCTAACGTTCCCACAGCCGTATAAATAAATCAACCATGACGTGTAACCAAAGAATCCCAAACAACCGTGTCCCAAAACAAAATATAGGGTAAAACAAACCCTAGCCAAAACAACTGAAAACAAAACAATGTAATCCGAAAGATCAATGGAGTGTGCCAACAACAAAAGATAGACTCATCACGATTTGTATTACCAAATTTTGATACGTTAGAAAATTTAATACTTTCGTCCCAATTTACTCCTCATAAGAACCAAACTTCAATACTACCAAAATCAATCATACTTATTTTTAATCAATAACTCATCCGTTTATCTTCATCATTTTATCTAGATATCAACTAGTTAGTATACTACAATCTTATTCTAACCATTATCTTATTTACCCATATTAAACTTATTTCACTTGTTATTATGAAACCAATACATGTTTATAAAATACAGTGTTTTTTTATCATTATTATTATTTTATAAAATCCATTTAGGCTGGTTATAACTAAACTACTACACGTTTACAAGGTGTGGTGTTATTATTATCATTACAATAATAAAATCTCCCTTTTTACTCTTGCCGTCTAGTTAAATACTTCTAAAATTACACTTAAGAAAATTTTTGTAAAATTTCTTTAACCCTTTAAAATGTATTATCACATGTTACCTAGTAAACTAATCCAATTATTTTCAAGAAATTTTTTTATAGCTTACTACCACAAACTTAAAAATATATGTAAGTCACGATATCATACCATACACTTACAAAATTATTTTGAAACCGTTTTCCTATAATCAGCCACACTTATTTGCAAGAAATTTAGTAGTTCTCATTAATTAAATACATACCCGAATGTAGGCACACATCCAAAAGACTCAAAACGTCGTTGGAACTCCATCAAACTCCAGCACCATAAAACACGAACAAACACAAGGTACGTTCAAGTTATAATAACTAGTGAACGACCATATACCATAACTTAACACATAGTAGTATATATATACATCCGCATATATATATACCTATTAAATCACCCAAAACATACTTGTTACCATACATGTCAGATCAACCAATCGCGTCATACACTCGTTTTTCCATACGAGTAATCACCATCTCACCATCTCACCATGCCACAACAAGGCACAAAAGCCATTACCAAAACCAACCCATATCGTGTGACCTCATAATCACACGACACGACTATAACTCAAAACATATAATACACTAAAAAATAGCCATATCGTAGGCAGCCGTTACATAAACCCATATATTATAAATATACCCAAAATCCACATCTCATCATATACAAGCATGTACTAACCCTCTTTCATGCAATCATACTTAGGAACCCATTGAAGTTGTGGTACTTGTATAACTATGTTGGCCACCATACTTATACAATTACCCTTTCCCCAATGCACTCCCTCCTATGATGACACTTATAAGAATCAATACAACACATAACACATAAGTCCATCAATTCACCTAGGCACATAACCACATAAGCAATAAGGTCAAAAAATCCAACTAATAAAATAACATAGTCAAACTCTTGAAATACATAAATCCATAGTCTAGCTAAACAGCATAGACTAAATCCAAAACGAAAACATAATCAGTTATAAGTCATGTCGCCCATAAGAGGAAACGGCTTAAAATCCTTCCTACCCATGTACTCCTAGTAACTCGAACCACCACACGATTCTTAGGGAACATGACTTAAACATCAAAAGAAAAATAACATACCTCAGGTATATAAAATAACTCAACAAAAGATAGAAACTACCTTGTACCAAATTATGTACTATAATGTAAAATTTAAGCAAAATACAACAATGACTAGCGTGGACGATTATGGTTCAACCCGCACTAGTCACAACCCGAAAAGAAAATAACATGTGGCTAAGTATGAACATACTATGGTTCAATTCATACTAGTCAAAACATCGCAATAAATAACATCCAAACACATCAATTATTATAAAATGCACACATACTCCTATGACGCCTATATGCAGGGACCCTTAAGCTATAGACTAGGCAACCTAATTCTCTATAACCATTGGCTCTGAATCCATTCTGTCATACCCCACCATGGCGGAATATGGGGTGACGTATGGATATCATCACAACATGGCGTGTCTATAGAGATAACTAAATGAAATAAGAAATGTCATAAAATGGTGACACAAAATTCATGACAATATCTCAACAATGCAAGAGTCTAGGTAAGTAGGTAACAGTCCTGTCTCTTACCTAAGACAAACAAATAACATAACCAAAACAAACATATAGGTGCCAACAGTATCACTTATTCAAAACACATAAAATAACTAAGAAGGAACGGGGATCTCCTTCTAAATGCAATCCTAATGCATCCAAATCTAGCCACTTCTATCCTCAAGCTTAACCATATTCTCACCTGAAAGAGACACTAAAACACGTCAACATAAAGTTGGTGAGAGTCATAGGTTTAGACTCAAACGCCAAAATCATACCATAAGCTGTGAATAATAACCAAATCTAAGAAACATATGGACAAGGTGATACTAACATGCATTAACAACTAATATTCAAGATTTAACAAAACAACTCAAATCCAAGGCTCCCAGCCTTACCAAACACCATGCTCCCATAGGCCTCTAAACACCTATGAACCAATCCCAAGGCCCCGCTTTGCCAATATCCCCTTGGTACCAAGTCAAAACATAAACAATCAAGAATCAACTAGCAATTAATCACATAAGTATGCACACACAAGTCCATCACCAAACGCAAAACATTCACAGCATAATTTATAAATAACAAAACAGTGTCTCTTCCATCCCATCTGGAAGTCATAATCATTAGAAAACATAGGACTATGAAACTCACCTGATTGAGCTTCTCCAAAAGTCCGCGCACTAGCAAAAAGCTAACAAACCAAAAACACATAATCAAAACATGAACCAATCACTAAAACGGCTCATCAACCTATGATGGACATCTAGCCTCCTCCCATATATGACCCTCATTAATATGATCTAAACACCCCATTACCCTTCCCTAACAAGTCCTTAACTTGGTTAAGTTTGATAACTATCTCGTTCATATTTACAAAACAGTCCCAACTTTTAGGTCTCCAAACTATAAGCCAAACGCCCACCTAAACATACCAATGACCTCTGTAAAGAGAATACTTATGCTCGTACACATGTTAGCTAACACCTCCCATTTGAGCTAACTTTAAAGCTACTGTTAAGGCCCCGATATATATATATATATATATATATATATATATATATATATATATATATATATATATATATATATATATATATATATATATATATATATATATATATATATATATATATATATATATATATATATATATATATATATATATATATATATATATATATATATATATATATATATATATATATATATATATATATATATATATATATATATATATATATATATATATATATACTTTTGTCTATCCAGATTTTACTGATTTTAAACATACAAAAAGTTTGTTATGATTAGGGGGTCTTACCCTAACCCACATTCTTAGCCCCAATGCAGATACTTCGTATAATATATAAACCATCTCCCATGTTCGTTTGAAGGTCCTAATGCAACCCTAAGTACCCCGAACAACCCAAAACTTAAAAAGAAAACAGGCTGACTTCAAAACTGTTTTGACCTCCGACTGTTGTAACCTGTTTTTGACCCACTTCCCTACCTCCAATTTAGTTCTCGTTTCTCGCATTGGAAAGCCACTTCAATTACCTTTTCAGGGATACTTGGATCGCAAAATAAGAGTTTGTAGAACTCCCTATATGATCAAAACAATTGACCCTAAATTCTGCCCAGTTTTTAAAAACGGGTTTAATTAAATTAACCTAATTAATTACCCCTAACCTCACTAATTACAAGCCCTAATTTATGTAATCATCATAATATCATTAATATAACATTAATATACTGTTTTTAAATTAAACCCTAACCTAAATACATCATAAGATGATTAAAGAAAACATTAAAACAATTAAATTAAAAAGGGTTATTGAAGATTTACCTTTGATTTATGAAAACCCCCATATTTTATGAAGAACCCTAATTTACTTTAGGTGGCCATCGGTTTTAAGCTTCCAGGAGAAAAGAATATGTTTTTTTTATAAGAACTCTTTAAATAGGGTATGGGTGAATCCTAGTCCAACCCAAAGCCCACTTTCCTTTTTTTCCCTTCCCTTTTCTTTTAATCGTCCAAACCGACTCCCCATTTATATTTTTTATTTTTTTTTACTTTTTATTGTTTAACATTATGTTATTAACAATACCTTAATTTACCTTAATTTATTTCAGCTCCTAAAACCTCCAAAACCTCAAAACCGTAAAACTAGTCAATTTTACGCGTTTACCGTAAAAGACGTAAAATATACAGTTTTATAAAAACTCTTAGAATTTGAAATAAACTTTATATTTAAGTACTAAATGACTTAAAACCATCCCGAAAAATACTCACATGACTAAACACCTTATCCGAGACCTCTAAATGCTAAACCGTAATTTGTAAAAATACGATTTTCTATAATACATATACGTATACGTAAAACCACTAAATAACACCATCTCATTTCATAGTCACCACCATGTGAGCTCATGAACATGAAATCATCACACATCGTTTCACTCACAAGGTACCCCGTACCGGAAACGATATCCAAACCACAATCTATACACACCAATTAGCACATAAACACATAAAGACACGTAACTAGCACAAAATAAAACTAAGTGACGAACCTCAAAACCACGGTTGTCACAGGAATGTTATAATTTCAAGAGTGCATTATGTGGAGGGTCTCGGTCACAACTTATTTTCTGTGGGACAATTTTGTGATGCAAACCTAGAAGTTTCTTTTCGAGAGCATACATGCTTCATTCGTATTTTGGAAGGGGTTGATTTATTGAAAGGTACTCGAAGGAATAATTTGTACACTTTGTCTCTACAAGATATGATGGTCGCTTCTCCCGTATGTCTTCTCTCCAAAGCATCGAAGACTAAGTCATGGTTATGGCATCGACGGTTATCTCATCTTAACTTTGACGCTATTAATCATTTGGCGAAAAACGAACTTGTTCGTGGTCTTCCTAAACTTACATTCCACAAGGATCATTTGTGTTCCGCGTGTACAATGGGGAAAAGCACTAAGAAATCATACAAACCCAAGACTGAAGACACCAACCAAGAGAAACTTTATTTGTTGCATATTGATCTTTGTGGGCCAATGCGTGTTGAAAGTATTGGTGGCAAAAAGTACATCCTCGTCATAGTGGATGATTACTCTCGGTTTACATAGGTGAAATTTCTTGCAACAAAAGACGAGGCACCTAAAATCATTATCGATTTTCTCAAGATGATTCAAGTGCGTCTCAACACTACTGTCCGACGCACTCGTACAGATAATGGAACCAAATTGGTGAATCAAACCTTGCGTAAGTATTATGAAGAAGTTGGCATATCTCATGAAACATCCGTTGCTCGCACTCCACAACAAAACGGTGTCGTTGAAAGGCGAAATCGCACAATTATGGAGGCAGCTCGAACGATGTTAATTTACGCAAAGGCTCCATTATTTTTATGGGCAGAAGCAGTAACTACAGCAGTGTACACCCAAAACCGGTCACTCATTCGTAAACGTCATGGTAAAACACCATATGAGCTTCTCCATGGAAAAGTACCAGATTTATCATATCTTCATGTATTTGGTTCTCTTTGCTATCTAAATAATGATGGTGACAATTTGGGAAAACTTCAACCAAAGGCTGATATTGGTATTTTCATTGGTTATGCACCCGCGAAGAAAGCATACCGAATCTACAACCGTAAATCTCACAAGATTCTCGAAACAATGAATGTTTATTTTGATGAGCTGACATCAATGGCTTCTGAGCAAAGCAGCTCTGAACCCGCACTTCATGAAATGGGACCCAGTAACATTAGTTATGGTCTTGTCCCAAATAACCCCACTTCATCATCATTTATACCACCCACTAGGAATGAATGGGATACGTTGTTTCAACCGTTCTTTGATGAATTCTTTACTCCTCCAAGTATTGTTGCTCTAGAACCTGAAGTAATAGCTCCGGTAACCGAAGTTGTCGCTCCAGCAACCATTGCACAATCAGATACGTTTGCATCTACAATTGGTCAAGATATACCATCAACAAGTAATTCTCAACCAATACCTGTTTCAATTACCCATGTCATGCCTATTGATGATGAAGAGGATGATGATGATCACGATTTGGAATTCGCTCAAATGCGTGAACTTCCATTCTTTTACCAATTCTCGACCCTACTCAAGCCGGGTCATCCACCTCAGAGGAAGCTCCTTCTACTGTCTACTCCAATCCACGGATTCATGTATATGACAGCAATTGGACAAAGGATCATCCTATAGATTCTATTATTGGTGACCCTCATTGTCCGGTATCCACACGAAGTCAGTTATAAGAAAATGCAATGTTTTGTCATTTTGATGCTTTTCTCACTGAAGTTGAACCTAAGACATGGCAAGAAGCTTTTACCTAATCATGTTGGATAGAAGCTATGCAAGAAGAACTTAATGAATTTATACGTCTTGATGTATGGAAACTTATCCCATGCCCAGATAAAGTGCAGTAACTCACTTTGAAATGGGTTTACAAGGTGAAACTCGATGAGTTAGGCGGCATATTGAAGAACAAAGCTCGACTAGTAGATCGTGGATACAAGCAATTATTGGGCATCAACTTTATGGAATCCTTTGCACCTGTTGCCTGTTTGGAAGCTATTAGACTAATCTTTGCTTATGCAGCCTCCATGAATATGAATGTCTATCAGATGAATGTGAAGACGGCATTTATTAATGGTGAAATCAAGGAAGAGGTCTATGTTCAACAGCCGGATGGTTTTGTGAATTCTAAATATCCTAATCATGTGTACAAGCTTAAAAAGGCTCTCTATGGATTGAAGCAAGCTCCACGCACATGGTATGATCTATTGTCACAATTCCTCATCACAAAAGGCTTCGCTAAAGGCAAGGTGGATCCCATGCCGTTCATTCAGAAACGAGGTAAAGATATGATTATGGTACAAATATATGTTGATGATATTATATTTGCAGCCTCGACCCAAACCTTATCGGATGAGTTTGGGACACTCATGTCTTCCAAGTTTAAGATGTCAATGATGGGCAAGGTATCATTCTTCTTAAGACTTCAGATATCTCAGAGTCCCAGAGGCATCTTTATCAATCAATCCAAGTATGCCCTTGAATCTCTTAAGAAATATAAGATGGAATCTTGCGACCCCGTGGATACTCCAATGGTGGAGCAAACTAAGCTTGATGCAGATCCACATGGAGTTGTCGTTGATCCGACACTTTATCGTGGAATGATCGGTACTCTTCTGTATATCACAGCTAGTCGACCTGGTCTTCAGTTTGTTATATGTATGTGTGTTCGGTATCAAACTCGACCTACTGAGTTACACTTGGCTACTGTGAAATAGATCTTTTGATATCTTAAAGGAACCATAAATTGGGGACTTTGGTATTCGAAGGACTCTTCGATTGCACTTATGGCATATGCAGATGCGGATCACGCGGGTTGTCAAGATACTAGGCGTAGCACGAGTGGAACTTGGCAACTACTAGGAGATCGATTAATCAGTTGGGCATCTAAAAGGCAGAAAAGCGCTGCAATTTCAAGTATGAAAGCAGAATACATAGCTATGTCCGGTTGCTATGCTCAAATTCTTTAGATGAGATCGCAATTAACCGACTATGGTCTAGCTTTCAACAAAATTCCGATGTACTGTGACAACAAGAGTGCATTGCCTTATGTTGCAACAACGTTCAATTCTCCCGGCCGAAGCACATTGACATTCGCTACCACTTCATCAAGGAGCAAGTGGAAAATGGAGTGATAGAGCTTTACTTTGTCCGATCTAAGTATCAATTGGCGGATATTTTCACGAAGGCTTTAGATCGCGCTCGAATTGAATTTTTGGCCGACAAGCTAGGAATGAGAACCTTCTCGCCTGAGACTCTTAAGGAACTGGCAGATGAAGCGAAAGAATAGTGATGGTAAACTATTATCTGTATCCTCGGTGATCATCTGTATATATCGTTTATATTTTTATCCACAAAAGCAAAATACAAAAATATAAAACCATATAAAAACCATAAAAATTGAAAAATCCAAAAATATTTTTACTTTATTTTTCAAAGGCATGTCTTTTGGTACGATAATATTTACGGCCTTAGAAATGTTGATTAATATTGACAGGCGCCATAAATAGAGTTCGTACAAAAGTTGTAAATATTTCATAAAACATGCCCATATGGCTTGTAGTTATTTCAGACTGCAACCCGTTTTTCATATTAAAGTCAAGTATTTCTTATGAAAGCTTTGGCTCTCAACGGGAATTAATTTTCTCGGACAAGGTTTACTTTAAAGCCTTGTAAGGGATCAAGTTTACTTTATAACTTGGTCTAACACACATCAATGTACGATTCAGTGCATTTATTTGTCAAAACAAGAGAAGTCTTGTTTTTATGAGGTTATCATCTCTACAACCATAGCAATCTACAGTTGGTATCTACATACTCGATGATGCGACTACTCAACCAACGACTACCAGCTCTTTCAATAGAACACGGGTCAACAATTGAGGGGGAGCAATTGTCAAGCATTCAGAATCTTCGATGCCGAAAGTGCCAAGCTCACTAATTGGTGTCAAGACAACCATACCAATCGTACACGTGGTGTCAAGAGATGACTTCAGACGTGACGAGGCGACCAACATATGCTGACAAGAACCATTTGATCTTATCATATGATGTTCTCATCAATCAGGTCCAACCTTGTTAATTTTTTTCTAATATGGTGAATATGTGATCATGTTACAAATCGGTATCATACCTCATACATTTGGTATCATGAAGATAAAACGAACTTGCATTTTTCTTCCCAAAACCTTTGTTAAAACTTCATTAAATCAATTGATATTAAAAACATCGATAGGGTTAATATTTTTATTATGGGGGAGAAAATGTGATTTAATTTGGGGAATTATCACAAATGGTTTGACTTAATGTGTTGGCTCTTCCCGATCTATGCGAAATGTTTTCGAATATCGTGGCATATGTTAAGGGGGAGCAAAATGGATTTGCATATCAAAATGGATTTTCATGGTGACATATACTTACCCAAAACCCATTTATTTCACGACGATGAAGATTGTGGTGACATAAGGATGGTTGGATAGGTTAAGTCCAATGATTCTTCTTAAACCGGAGGAATCTTCCCAAGGACATTCCATAGCTAGAAATAGTAGTCCTTAGGAAAGATGGGGAAGATTGTGAATGTAGCTGAATGCCGACCAAGTACTTAAGTTAGCACTGGAACAATCACAACAAGGTGCTAGTTATGACGTATTGGTAAGCATTGAAGGGGTTGAAGAATGAAAAAGAATTGTAAAGATAAAGGGTCTAAAGAAAGAAGCCCTCCTTACAACCTTAGGCATAAACCGGGTCAATACATATGCTATTGAGATCATCTTTAATGATGCTTGATATTGAAGATAAGACATCATGGACCCAGTGATGCAATGCACAACCCATCCCAGCTAACTCAGATATCTCTCAAAAGATATTTGTTTTAATCACACGGAGATCAACACGTTATCTATCGATTTATTCACTCCGAGTAAATTGGTATTAAAAAGGTAGCACTCCTCTTCAGCCTCTGATCACTAAAATCCAAAATGCACGATCGAGTCTAGAGCCATTTGAGATCATCAAATATCTCATTAGGACACACTTCTATATTTCCTTGCTTCTTCACACATTGTGAAAAGTAAGAAACATTTTAAGAGTCCTACGCAATATCTTCATGATCTTGCCTGAACATCCGAGTAATACGTAAGTATTTACAATGAAGATGGAAATCCTTTGTTAATGCAATAATGCCTAAAAACTTTACTTGCATTTTTCGGTCTCGCTTAGTTTTGATTACGACAATATGTAAAAACAAGCATTTACAAAAACAACGAAAAACGAATTCTTGAGTTCAAGTATTTTCATTTTACCCATTTTCACTTAAGGTATGAATAAACAAGTACTAACCTTAATCAAGTGATCAAGTGATTTAATCTTATCTTAAAACTTACTTTTTATTAAGTGTGACAAGTTTTTAATTAAACTTTCTTTTTAAGAAAATGTTTTATTAAATTAAATATTTGAAAATTTGAAAATGGCATATTCCCTTTTGATTTGGAATATCCTTTCTGGATATTTTTATAACCAGATATGACCTCCAACACTAAAGGACAAAAAGGGAGCGGAGTCTAGCCCGGCGGTTCCTTAGCGCCTAGGCGGTTCCTTATAGATAAGGTACCGCCGGCTGTGATAAGGAACCGCGGGCAGATATAGCCGTTGGCCCTTTGGCCTATAAATAGTGGACCTTTCTCAGATTTTTAATTCACCTCTTTTGCACACAAATTTCCAGATTCAAACATACTTCTTAAATCACTCAAATCCTTGATTATTTGATTGATTACTGTGACAACCCTAGGTTTTGGATTTGTCACTTGGTCTTACTTTTAGGTTATTTTATGTGTGCTTACTTGAATTGTGTGATTACGTGTTTGTTTTGTGTGATTGAGGTTGGTGTGGTTGTCATTTATGAGTATAGAAGTACTCATAAGTAAATTGAGGAACGGTTATTTCATGTTCATGAGCTCACAATTAGTGACTATGAAATGAAATGGTGTTATTTTGGTGTTTACGTATACGTATAAGTATTATAGTAATAGTGTATTTTTTTTAGGATTTACGGTTTAGCATTTAGAGGTCTCGAATGAGGTAATTAGTCAAATAAATATTTTTCAGGATGGTTTTAAGTCATTTAGGACTTACTTATAAAGTTTATTTAAAAATTTGAGATTTTTTTTAAGTGTATATTTTACGTCTTTTACGGTAAAACGCGTAATTTTGACTAGTTTCACGGTTTTGGGTTTTTGGAAGCTTTAGGGGCTGAAATAAATCAAGGTAAATTAAGGTAATATTAATAAGATATTAATTAACAATAAAAAGAAAAAAAATAAAGAAAAAAACGAATTTAAGGGTGTTAGGTCGGTTTGGAAAAGAAAAAAAAGGGAAAAGAGGAGAAAAAGGAAAGTGGGCTTATTCTTGGACTAGGATTTTATGTACACCTTATATATTGTTTTAATAACAATCAAATTCATTATTATTCCCTGGAGATACTAAAAAATTTGTGGGTTACATAGAAGGTTTTTAGGGTTCTTCATAATTTTGGGGGTTTTCATAAATCAAAGGTAAAGTCTTTAATCCCTTTTTAATTTAATTGTTTTTATGTTTTTATAATCATTCTTATGATGGAATTAGGGTTAGGGTTCATATAAAATCAGTAAATTAATGATGTGATAATCATAATATGATGATCATATAAATTAGGGCTTGTAATTAGAGGGATTAGGGTTAATTAATGAGGTTGATTTTGTTAAACCCGTTTTTAAAAACTGGGCAAAATTTTGAGTCAATTGTTTTGGTCATATTGGGAGTTCTACAAACTCTTATTTTACGATCCAAGTATCCCTGAAAAGGTATTTGAAGTGGCTTTCCAATGCAAGAAACTAGAACTAGATTGGAGGTCGGGAAGTGGGTCAAAAACAGGTTACAACAGTCGAAGGTCAAAACAGTTTTGAATTCGGCCTGTTTTCTTTTTCGGTTTTGGGTTGTTTGGGGTACTTAGGGTTGCATTGGGATATTCTCACGAACATGAGAGATGGTTTATATATTGTAGTAAGGATCTGCACTTGGGCTAAGATTGTGGTTTAGGGTAAGACCCTCTAATGATAATGAACTTTTCATACGTTTAAAATCAGTGAATTCTGAATAGGTAGCAATATATACACATATATCTGGGCCTTAACAGTAGCTTTAAGGTTAGGGCAAGTGGAAGGTTTTAGCTAACATGTATAAAAGTGTGAATATTCCTTTTACAGAAACCATGGGTATATTTAAGTGGACGTTTGACTTAAAGTTTTGAGACCTAAAACTAGGACTGTTTTGTGTAAAAATATGAACGGGATAGCTATTAAACTTAACCAAGTTAGGGACTTGTTAAGGAAGGGTAATGGGGTGATTAGAGCTTAACAATGAGGTAATTATACGGGAATAGACTAGATGTCCATCATAGGTGATGAGCCATCTTAGTGATTGGTTCGTGTATTGATTTCGTGTTTTTGGTTTGTTAGTTTGTTGCTAGTGCGAGGACTTGTGAAGAAGCTATCAGGTGAGTTTCATAGTCCCATGTTTACTATTGATTTTGACTTCCAGATGGGATGGAAGAGACATTGTGTTGAGTTATTTATAAATTGTTGTTGTGAATGTTTTTATGGTTGTGATGGACTTGTGTGCACACTTATGTGATTAACTGCTATGTGATTCTTGATTGTGTATGATTTGGATCGGGGGACACGTGCCGTCTCAGTTATTGTGGTTTGACAAGGTAGGGGCCTTGTGGTTTACCAAGGTAGTGGCCTTGGGATAGGTACATAGTGTGATCATCTATGGTACCATGATGTTTTTTGGCAAGGTAGGAGCCTTGGATTGGTTTGGTATGATTAATCTTGATTATTAGTTGTTAATGCATATTTGTAACACATTGTCCATATGTTCTTTGGTTGATGCTTGTTATTCACAGCTTGTAACTGATTTAGTGTTGGAGTCTAAACCTATGACTCTCACCAACTTTATGTTGACGTGTTTTAGTGTCTCTTTCAGGTGATACTATGGTTAAGCATGAGAACATAAGTGGCTAGGATTGGAGAAGCTTAGGAATGCATATAGAAGGAGAATCCCCGTTTCCTTCTTAGTTTTATTTGTTTGTTCATTTTAATAAGTGATACTGTGGCACACATATGATTGTTTTGGTATGTTATTTGTTGTCTTGGGTAAGAAGTAGGACTGTTACTTACTTACCTAGACCCCTTGCATTTGTTGAGATACTGTCATGACCTTCGTGTCACCATTTTTATGACATTTATTATATCATATAGTTATCTCTATAGACACGCCATGTTGTGATGATATCCATACGTCGCGCCCCATATTCCGCCATGGTGGGGTGTGACAGAATGGTATCAGAGACAATGGTTATAGATAATTAGGTTGCCTAGTCGTGTAGCCTAGTCTATAGCTTAAGGGTCCCTGCATATAGGCGTCATAGGAGTATGTGTGTGCATTTTATAATAGTTGATGTGTTTGGATGTTATTTTTGCGATATTTGTTAAGTTATGAACTAGTATGGTTCATACTTAACTACATGTTATTTTCTTTACGAGTTTTGACTAGTGCGGGTTGAACGATGGTCGTATACGCTAGTCATTGTTGGATTTCGCTTAATTATGTTTTCATGTTCTTTATACATTTTGAATTTTGTCTACGCTGGTTCAACTGGACTACGAGTTTATGTGTTTCATGCATTGGCTATGTTATTTTAATAGATGGAGTTTTGGACCTTATTTATTGTAGTTATGTGCTTGTGAGTTGATGGATTATGTGTTATGTGTAGTATTAATTTCTTATAAGTGTCATCATAGGAGGGAGTACATTGGTGAAAGGGAACATGTTTAATTATGGAGGCCTACATAATTATATATGTGCCACAACACCACTGGACTTTCAAGTATGATTGCATGAAAGAGAGTTGATACATGCTTATATAGTATATGTTGGTAGTATGTATGGTTATGTTGGACGTGTGTAGGGTGGCAAGTATACTACGGAGTATTTTGGTAGTTGTTAACGGGTGTCATGTTTTACTATAGCATGGTGAACACGCGAAATGGTGCTGGTGGAAGTGGTGGTGATGGAAATCCTGATTTGGCTACTTTGATTGCTGCTTAAATGGCCAACATAATACCAACCATTATTCGGCAGGTGACTAACAACCTGAACAACAATAACAACAACAATGGTCAAGGAGGAGGTGGAAACAATGGTTGTAGCTATAAGGCATTCACTTCTTGTGGTGCAAGAGAGTATGATGGGAAGGGCGGCGCGGTAGTACTTACCCAATGGATTGAGAAGATAGAGAATGTGATTCAAATGAGTGGCTGTTTACCTAATCAATGGTCATGTATGTAACTGGTTCACTAGTAGGAAAGGCTTTAACTTGGTGGAACACCCAGGTTCAAGCAAGGGGAAGAGTTGCTGCAAATGCTATGGCTTGGGCCGATTTTAAGGCTCTTATGACTACGGAGTTTTGTCCAAGCAATGAGATGGAGAAGCTGGAAAACGAGTTTTGGGGACATGCTATGGTTGGAGCGGCTCATGTAGATTACAACGATCGCTTCCATGAATTGGCAAAGTTGGTTCCCCATTTGGTTACCCCTGAGGCGAACAAGATTAAGCGGTACATTGCTGGATTGCCTACTCAGATTAGGGGAATGATCAAGGCTACTCAACCTAACACGATACAACAAGCTATACTTACAGCAGGAATACTTACTGAGGAGGCGGTAGCAAGTGGAACTTTGGGAAAAGCTGGAGAAAAGCGGAAGGAGCTAGAAGAAGCAGAGAATGATGAGAACAACTGGGAAGCCAATAAGAAAATGAGGGATGGGAAGAACTTCGTGGCGACAGCTGATGGTGGGTACGCGAGAAATAATCCACAGTGTCCTACATGTTTTAAGCATCATAGAAGTGGTATGCCATGCGTGGTGTGTTTTAATTGCCAAAGGCTAGGACATTTTGCCAGGGACTGTCGATCACCTACTCTAAATGCAACACCCGCACATACGGTTAGAGCGGACTATGCAAGAGGTACTTGTTTTGAGTGTGGAGATCCAGGACACTACAGGAATAGTTGCCCGCTGTTGGGAAGAGCATCAGGACAAGCTGAAAAACCGTTACCATTGGAAGGGAATCACGGTAATAGGAACACGGGACATCATAACAACGTGGGTCACAACACACGGAACAGAAACAACGGGGATCGTAAAGGGGGAAGAGTTTACTATATGGATGCAGTGGAGGTCGTGCAGAACCCGAAAGTGGAGACAGGTATGTTTTCTTGAGGAGATCATTGTGCTATTTTACTATTAGGTTCGGAAACCGACTTTAGCTTGTGCCTACCCAAATTGGTACGTGCGTTGAAGGTGAGCCATAGGATAGAGACCCTTGGGTACTCAATGTATGTTACAGGTGATGAGAAAGAGGAAGTAGAGGAAGCCTTCTGTGATTGCGGGACGTAGTTGTTGTGCTTAGGGAGTAAATCTCGGGACGAGATTTCTATTAGGAGGGAGTGATGTGACAACCCTAGGTTTTGGATTTGTCACTTGGTCTTACTTTTAGGTTATTTTATGTGTGCTTACTTGAATTGTGTGATTACGTGTTTGTTTTGTGTGATTGAGGTTGGTGTGGTTGTCATTTATGAGTATAGAAGTACTCATAAGTAAATTGAGGAACGGTTATTTCATGTTCATGAGCTCACAATTAGTGACTATGAAATGAAATGGTGTTATTTTGGTGTTTACGTATACGTATAAGTGTGACAATCCGTCAATTTATGATTGATATTTTTATTCTCAATATTTATTTGAAAATATTATTTTAATGTTAAATTATGAACTCACTTATTTTTGGGAAGTAATTTGGATTTACGTCTTGAAGTAGCGTCGACTACGTCTAAACCGGAGGATTCAACG
The DNA here is from genome assembly GCA_025667525.1 of Glebionis coronaria. Lineage (NCBI taxonomy): Eukaryota > Viridiplantae > Streptophyta > Magnoliopsida > Asterales > Asteraceae > Glebionis > Glebionis coronaria. Next base: position 558,338,495 of record CM046877.1, on the reverse strand, counting down.
TTACGTGCTTACGTTTACATACACCGTTTTTTGTGACAGTCTGACATTTCAGAAAATAAATTTATCCGTGAATACTATTTTGGAGTTTTAAATTTGTGTTGGTTCATAAACTCACAAATTTACGAGAAGAGATTAGGACTTACGATTTTTTTTAACCTCCTTTACGACTAAACCGGAAACCTTAGGATTACGTATTTACGTTTTCGAACTCCGTTTTTGATGAGACAATTTTTATTAGATTCGTTTTGTGCCGTTGATTCATAATTTATAAAAACGTTTTTCGTAAAACGACCCGAGTGAGATATGATCAAAACAAGTTTAAAGTACAAATCTGAGTTTACTGTATTGGACGATTTTTAGAAAATACTTAGAGGCTGATTCAACAGTAGCTATAGAAGAGTTAAATGGAGCACATATCATGTAGTTTATGTCATAAACATTTGAGCTTCTATCTCCATATAGAACACTAGATATGACAGTTTTGGTGAATATGAAAATAAAAATCACATTTTGGAAATTAAAGTATAATAGTATTATATAAGCACTCAAATAAAAATAGTATAAAATGTGAATTAAAACCCACTAACTCATATAATACATTTATATAAATATGTATAAGGATAAATAAATGAACATTTTATAAAATGGTGGTTTGATAAGTTTTATAAGTTATAAAACTATAAACATGATTTTTACGACTTTTTCGGCTATTACCGTAAAAAAATTAACGTTTTTGTTAAAATAAAACCTAGACGGTTGGACCCGTCTAATGTAAAGTTTTTAAAACTCATATACTGATTTATAAACATATATAACAAGTAAAAACCGATAAAACCCGAACTATATAACCTACGGACATTAACGGGCTAAGTTAACGTTATTGGACTAATAATACAACAACATAGGCTAAAACACTTATAAACTTATTTATTGGGCTTAACCCATTTGGACCCAACATGTAAAGTGTGATACTGATAATAAAAGTATAATTGGGCTAATATAATATATTGGGCTTGTAATGGGCCTATTGGGCCTAAAACATGTAAATAGGTAAAACTAGTAAACTAGTAAGAAGTTACCAACACATAACACTAAAATGAGTAAATGAGGATATGTAAACCCACTTGATCATCATATATATATAAAATCATCATATGTATACATAATTGTTATTTTTATAAAGTCGTTGGACATGAGTCTAAGACGAGCATTATTTGTCTAGGTTTCCGTGATTGAAGCACGTATCGTACGTCCGAATTGCAGATAACCCGCCTTCCCATATCAACGTGAGTTCATAACCTCGCACTATTTTAAATGTTTTTATGAAATGTTTTATAAACCCGCGAGGGAGATAACATGTTAGTTTTTATAAAATAGGACACCATTTGTCCCGATTGTTTGTTTATTGATTTGGACCCGAATGATTGTATGACCCGATTGTATGACCTGATAAATGATTAAATGACCCGATAGATGAAATTAAATGGATTATTAAAGTTAGGTTATGTCACTAAAAGTCCCATTAGCATGAATTGTGAACTACCGGGATTTGGTAGACGCTTATGCATATAATAGTACTATTTGGGGACGATCACCCGAGTTCGCGCCTTGACGGTTGATCCCCGTCGTGCCACATTGATTGGTAAGCGAATTTATGTATGAGAAGATTTACATAGCGTGACCTTTGTGACGACACGCTAATTTAGATGGGCAAATGAGTTTCGGGCTAGCTACCCGTTGTTTGGTTTAGTAAGGTAACAATATCATGCGGCTTATAATAATCCAATTAACAAAATACTACTATACGCACCGAATTACGATGTATTGCCTGACTAGCAATACGGGGTCATACTATTGATATTATGTTCGTGTTTTGGTTTTATATAACCATATTTACATAACGGTTTTTATTTAATCTATACAACGTTATAAAACGTATAGTATGATGTTTTTACGACATTGGCTCGTATAATGATTTTTAAGGCAAATGCCTATAGTATGATTTTCGATAAGGATTTGTATAAAAATGACTTTGGCTATTTTATGGCCTATTACAATGATTTGTACGAAATGATTTTTGGTAATAATTTTATACCAAAGTTATATTGATGGATTTTATTAAACTCTATGAATTCACTCGGCGTTATCGCTGACCTTTTTCTTTTAACATGTTTTATCTCAGGTACTTGAAGGTAATTCTCGGGAAGACAACAAGAATTCATGGCCCGCACTTAAACAATATTTTCCATTCAAATTCTTTGTAAAACTTGTATGAAATAATATGACTTGGGACCAATGTAACTTTGATATTTGTGAATGGAAATTATTTATTATTAAACGACGTGATTTTTATGCGTTGTCTATGATGTGAGTAATGTGCTATCCCGTAACACCAACGAGTCTTCCGCTGTATTGAGTTGTATAAATTTGAGGGTGTTACAGTTTGGTATTAGAGCTCTCGTTATAGAGAACGAAAGATTTTTAAAACTAAGGTTTTGAATAGAACATTTCAAAATCTTTTAACTAAAAACATTTTTCTAAAAATGTCTAAAAATCTTTTGACTATAACGGTGCCGAAGAATTCCCGAGTTACCGACAAGGCCAGACTGAGAAGTGTTATTTTAATATATATATAACTTGGATTATATATATATATATATATATATATATATATATATATATATATATATATATATATATATATATATATATATATATATATATATATATATATATATATATATATATATATATATATATATATATATATATATATATATATATATATATATATATATATATATATATATATATATATATATATATATATATATATATATATATATATATATATATATATATATATATATATATATATATATATATATATATATATATATATATATATTTATACGAGGTATTTATACGGCGTAGATTGTCACAAGAAACCCTAACTCCCCTAGCAAATCAATTGAAGCTATTCTCGTAGAAATTCTAGCTATCCTAGATCTAAACCAAGTTGTGGATATTTATGATCCCAACAAAATGGTCGATATTCGTAGAAATGTTGATAGTAGTTGATTATGATATTAAAGAAGAATTGGCGAGATTAAAACTGATATCGATGTCATGACGATCTATCCTTATAGAGTGGAGTTTGAAAAAATTATACCACCTAGAAAGATGTCATCTGATTCGTTGTCATCCAATTCTTAACTTGAAATCGAAAGGGTGAATGTTGCACTTGAGGCTGTCATTGGAACCATTACCCAAAAGCCTCATGCCACTAGTACCTTTCCGAGAAGTCTAGTTGAATGATCAAGTCATTCAATACTAGTGACTCATTGATAATTGTTGATGTAAGAGATATAGGATTAGAAATTAAGTGTTGATCATATCGAGCTTTTATTGCCCTTTCAAGGTCTAAAAATAAGGATGAAAGTATTGGAAAATGAGGTAGGATATCGAATTGAGTATAAGTTGGTTAAAACTTGAATAAAGTAAAATTTAACCCATATGGAATATGAGATTGTTAATATAAGTCGTTAAGTCCTGTGATTGAATTATAAGGTTTTAAATGATTGTTAGTTTGTGATAAGTGTTGTTCCTAGGCCATTGTCCACTTACGAGGATGCCCAGTGTCCAAGAAATAAATTGAAGAAATCTTCTTCTGAATTGGGACCAATGGATCTTCCGGGACATATGGAACACCTAATGACTCTTGTAGATTAGTATTCATTGTGGTATCTTTTAAAAATAATCCCTAACTTAACTTAGACATCAGTTGGTAGGATGAGTTCTGAGAATTGTATGACATAGTGGCACGTAATGTGTTACGGTACAATTTTGACTTGTTTGTGATTAATGAAAAGACTACCTTTGATTGCTAAATCCTACATGTATCGATGTTATCTATCTTTTCTTGCATCTTCCAAATGTTCGCATTAGTGATGCAACCATTGAACAAGTACTCATCTCGAATTGAGTTACGTTATGAATTATTCTTTGTGAGTGTCATCGAGATCATGAACCTCGTGATTATTTGGCTAAAGCTCATTTCCTATCATATTGTAGTTAGTTCTTGGTGAACAAGCTTTCATCACTCTTTTGCAGATCACTCATTGTTTTTATAAGATAAAACAGTATCCCTTGAGAAAAATTGAGTTTTCATCACTATAAGGATTATTCAAAGTGAGATTTATAAGTGATTGTTATCGAAATGAGGTTGTTTATAAAGTACCTTGGAAAACTTAACTGTTTTCATAACAAAGAAAATCTTTGTAAATTTATTTTTGATTCTTATTTAAAAATTAAGCATGAAAATGTTTTTATTATAAACATGATGATAAAATTTTGACGAACTGAGTATTGCATCGTTAATCTTGAAATTGTATATAGTTGCGTGCCTACATACAATTTGGAATGGACCATGCAAGGCTGATTAGTAGTCACCATGAAATTATTAATAAACACTAAATTTTCTTTGAAGATTGTGAAAGATTAAATTTTATGAGATCTACAAGAAGTGAAAAATAGGGACATATTGATAGGGACACCTACATATGTGCCGGTAGCATCTATTCTTCTGAGTCGAATTTACTCATCTGTGGAAATTGTCTTATTTGACAATTGACAATTCTTTCTTGTCCAATTCTCCCGTAGTGAGATTCTTAGGAAAAGTATCTGATTACCGAGTGTTGATACCCGACTGGATGTATCGACGTTCCTATCATTTCTTTTGATTTGATTTCATTTGAATGACCTGGGTAACGATCCGAGGAGCTTTCGAATGCGTACTCAAATTATGAAAACATGGGATATATTCATATTCATTAAATGTTTTCGTCTGTATCTGATTTGAAATTCTCTCGCATAGATTATGCGTTGACCTTACTTTTATAAGGTTAGTTATGTCTCCAGATATCCTTGAATTGTGAAGGATTATAAGTTATTATTAGTCTATTGAGAAGTTCACATCTTATCGACGGCAATAAAACTGAAAAGTTGGTAGTGCCATTAGAATGGATTGATTGATTATGACATGACGACATTGTCTTAATTGACGGGAACTCGAATAGAATTCCCCTAAATGATGAGATGTTGATTATCAAAAGTGATCTAAATAATTCTTGACGGATGACCATATCCTGTATTTAGACGTGAAATTACACCATGAATGGTTGTGAATTAGTTATAGATATTATAATCTAGAAAGAACCTAATATGAATTTATTAAAAGATGTTTCTGTTATCTGAAACTTTAGGAGGTATTTATTGGTGAATTACCTAGACTTTTGCCATCAAGGCAAGTTGAATTTGGTATTTGATTATATTCTCGGTACTGCACCTGTGGCTTGTGCATTGTACGACAGCACCATCTGAATTAAAAGGAATTACCGTACAACTGAGAGAGTTGTCGGAGAAAGATTTTATTCTACCGAGCTCGTCATCATGAAGAGCTATGGTATTATCATTCCTTATATTTATAGATTACTGTGAACTGAGTAAATTGACAATCGAAAACGATATCCATAACTCGAAATGGAAGATTTGTTCGATCATTTACAAGGTTCTAGCGTATGTTTTAAAGATTTGATCCGCGGCATGGTTATTATCAACTTCGCATCTGCGAAAAAGATTATGTATTCCAATCACTACATCCGGTACTTGTAATGAACATTATGAGTTTCACGTAATGTTGTTTGGATTGGCCAATGCACATGTAGCATTCATAAATTTGGTGAATCACGTATGTAGGCTGTATTTTGATAAATTCATGCTCGTGATCATTAAGGACTATTTGTTTATTTATAAGAATAAGAATGAGTTAATAATTATTTATAGATTGCCCTGAATTAGCCGAACAATAGAAACATGTACCCTGAATAATTAACATGAGATTAAAGACTTAATCCTTTACATTATTTGACCATGTGATTAAAAGATAATGGAATCTATATTGACTCTTCAAAATTAAGAGCCCTTTTAAAACTTTTGGCTTTACCAAAAAGAAAGTGCAAATGTGCTTTGACAAATGTTTTATCGAAAAGAACTTTTGAGGGATTATTCCCTTATACCCAGAACATATAACTAAACTCCTGTTTAGGGGTAAATGTTCGTGTATACCTCAAGACAACCTAAGAAGGATTGACGAAACCATTTAAACCATGACTTAAAATTTGAAACGACAATTTTTGATTTTCAACTAAGAAAAATTCTACCAAAGAATAAACGAAGGTTTTTTTTTCGAACATTTACGGATCTTACTGATTATTTCCGATAAATCAACAAAAATTTTGTTAATTAAATTCAAATTTATTTTGAACATTTTTATATAATTGGACAAACTATGAAAATTTAAAAACTTTTTGTGTTTACGTTTAATAAAAATTAAATATTTATTATTTAATTACTTGTAGTAATTATCGACGCTTTAAACGTCGGATTGAGCAAAACGGATAAAAATAATAGTTGAGATAAAACTAAGACTTAGAAAATATGAAGAAATAAATTCTGAATAAATTGTGGTCATGATAAATTATTTTATAAGGAAAGGTGAATGTAGATACCGATGCTTTATGTAGAAAAGATAAAGAACCAATTAGGACATGTTCCTTAATAATGAAGGTGCAAAATAAATTGCCGAACAATATAAAAATGAACGATGTTTGTAAAAAGGATAATATAGATAATAAAAGGGGGTTCGCGGCTAATGTGAACCATTAGAATTGAGAAGCCGATAATTTTAAATGTTTTAAGGACCACTTGTGAGTATCTAAATATGGAGATTTTGAGATTTAGTCATATTGGAATCTTGTAAGTATAAGTATTCTATTCCTGTCATTTCTGATTTAAAGTATCTTTATCTGAAGAAGATGTACTAATGACAAATTATGAAGGCAGACATCGCCTCATACATTAGTAAACGTCTAGCTATTGCAATGGTCATCATCTGAATTTGATTCGATTTGGGTCATCGTCGACAGATTGACCAAATCTACTAATATCATTCCTGTTAATGATAGATTCTTGATGTAGAAATTGACTCTTTTGTATTTAAAGGAGTTGTGTAAACATGGTGTGCTTGTATCGATCATCTCTATCAAGATCCTCGCTTCGCATCGAATTTCTAGAGATTTGCTCAGAAGTCATTGAGAACGAATCTTGATGAGAGTACTGTGTACCACCCCAAATCGAAGGGATGAGGTAAAGTAACGATACAAAACACTAGAAGCCTTGTCTTATGTTTAATGATTGACCTTTGATAATAAACCGTATAATCGTTTTTCTTTGGAGAGATTATCATTGAAAACTATCGTATTAGGATCGAGATCGGATCTTGTGAGGATATATTAGAGCATCTGTAAGCAGGAGTTGAGATGAAGACATCCGACATACGCCCATTGTGAGTTGGACATGTCTTTTAGGTTTAAGGCTTCCTATGATGGCAAACCTAACCTTACAAAATACTCGACCCGCGAGACCTGAAATGATTGTTGAAATTAGGATTTGATTATTGACTGTCGGTAGTGGGCAAGAGGTTATGTGAATATGAGATGTAGATCTTGAAGTGCCAGATGGGTAGCAAAGTTATGCCAAAATTTTTGATTATGGAGAAATGAATTAATGATCTGAAAGATCATGGGATATAAGTCCCCGTTATATGGGACCATTGAGATGATGTAAAAGATTGGTTTCAAAAGGCATATAAGCTGGATCTACCCTAGGACTTCGAGAGCTGCGTGAATTATGTTTCGTATATCGAACGTGATAAAATGTCTATCAAGTTAAAATCTGACTATTCCTTAATGAAGCTTAGATCGGCGAAAAGTTGCATTCATCAAAAACCCGTGAACATCATGGATAGAGAAAGTAAGTCAACATTAAGCCTGATCTTATTCCCGTAGTTATGTTTGATGAAACTCGCGTATTGTAATGAATTGCACTTGTGAAAAAAGACCGAATGTGGAGGAAATACCCACATGGCTTTAACTCTATAAGAAGCGAGTAGTAAGGTAAGATTATCTTTGAGGACAAAGATCCTGTTTAGGGGTAAATGCTGTGACAATCCGTCAATTTATGATTGATATTTTTATTCTCAATATTTATTTGAAAATATTATTTTAATGTTAAATTATGAACTCACTTATTTTTGGGAAGTAATTTGGATTTACGTCTTGAAGTAGCGTCGACTACGTCTAAACCGGAGGATTCAACGTTACGTGCTTACGTTTACATACACCGTTTTTTGTGACAGTCTGACATTTCAGAAAATAAATTTATCTGTGAATACTATTTTGGAGTTTTAAATTTGTGTTGGTTCATAAACTCACAAATTTACGAGAAGAGATTAGGACTTACGATTTTATTTTAACGTCCTTTACGACTAAACCGGAAACCTTAGGATTACGTATTTACGGTTTCGAACTCCGTTTTTGATGAGACAATTTTTATTAGATTCGTTTTGTGCCGTTGATTCATAATTTATAAAAACGTTTTTCGTAAAACGACCCGAGGGCACGCAAATCAAGGAAACTAGAATCGAGGAGTACCCGTAAATAAATGGGGATGAGGCAAGTGGGACACTTGTCCCACCCCCACTCAAAACCGGCCTAACTAGCAACACATCTCATGATGTGTCCAATTTGTAGAAACTAAGCTAACACTTGTTAGCTTAGCTTAAAAGCTACTCCACTTTGCATCAAAACCACTTGCTAAACTATTAGCTTTCATTTCCTACATGCAAACAACCTACAATCTCTCTCCCTCTCTCCATTGTGCCGTCCCACCACCACCACTAAACACCACTTTTGATCAATTTTTACCATAAAATCATGTGTTATCTACACACATGATGAAAAACCCTTGAAGCCTTGAAGATTGGAGGTGATTATAACATCCAAGGAGGAGTTTCCATGGAGTCTTGGGGCTGATTTTCCACAATGTGTTCATGAAGAATGGTGTTCTTGAAGATGGTCTTGGTTATTCACAAGTTTCTCCATCAAAATCCATGTTTTGATCACAACCTACATCATCATGGTGGTATAAAGAATGTTCTCCCCATCCTCTTATTATTTTGATGATGTAATCATGTATTTCTTTTACTTATGTATATGTATATGATGATGAATGATGATTAAAAAGTTATGTGGGGATTTGGTGTTGATAGATTGGATAAACATGGGTAAAAAGATGGACAAACTACATGTAAAATGGGTAAATCTTGTTTAAATGGTAGGCTGTATAAAAACAGTAACTAACCGCATGTTAGACTGATAAAATGATGAAGTAGAATCAATTTACAGTAATCTATGGGTCTTGTACACATGTGAGAGTTGGTCATGCAATGGAATCATTAGGATGAGTGAGATATGATCAAAACAAGTTTAAAGTACAAATCTGAGTTCACTGTTTTGGACGATTTTTAGAAAATACTTAGAAGATGATTCAACAGTAGCTATAGAAGAGTTAAATGGAGAACATATCATGTAGTTTATGTCATAAACATTTGAGCTTCTATCTCCATATAGAACTCTAGATATGGCAGTTTTGGTGAATATGAAAATAAAAATCAGATTTTGGAAATTAAAGTATAATAGTATTATATAAGCACTCAAATAAAAATAGTATAAAATGTGAATTAAAACCCACTAACTCATATAATACATTTATATAAATATGTATAAGGATAAATAAATGAACATTTTATAAAACTGGTAGTTTGATAAGTTTTATAAGTTATAAAACTATAAACATGATTTTTACGACTTTTTCGGCTATTACCGTAAAAAAATTAACGTTTTTGTTAAAATAAAACCTAGACGGTTGGACCCGTCTAATATAAAGTTTTTAAAACTCATATACTGATATATAAACATATATAACAAGTAAAAACCGATAAAACCCGAACTATATAACCTACGGACATTAACGGGCTAAGTTAACGTTATTGGACTAATAATACAACAAATAGGCTAAAACACTTATAAACTTATTTATTGGGCTTAACCCATTTGGACCCAACATGTAAAGTGTGATACTGATAATAAAAGTATAATTGGGCTAATATAATATATTGGTCTTGTAATGGTCCTATTGGACCTAAAACATGTAAATAGGTAAAACTAGTAAACTAGTAAGAAGTTACCAACACATAACACTAAAATGAGTAAATGAGGATATGTGAACCCACTTGATCATCATATATATATAAAATCATCATATGTATACATAATTGTTATTTTTATAAAGTCGTTGGACATGAGTCTAAGACGAGCATTATTTGTCTAGGTTTCCGTGATTGAAGCACGTACCGTACGTCCGAATTGCCGATAACCCGCCTTCCCATATCAACGTGAGTTCATAGCCTCGCACTCTTTTAAATGTTTTTATGAAATGTTTTATAAACCCGCGAGGGAGATAACATGTTAGTTTTTATAAAATAGGACACCATTTGTCCCGATTGTTTGTTTATTGATTTGGACCCGAATGATTGTATGACCCGATTGTATGACCCGATAAATGATTAAATGACCCGATAGATGAAATTAAATGGATTATTAAAGTTAGGTTATGTCACTAAAGTCCCAATAGCATGAATTGTGAACTACCGGGATTTGGTAGACGCTTATGCATATAATAGTACTATTTGGGGACGATCACCCCAGTTCGCGCCTTGACGGTTGATCCCCATCGTGCCACAGTGATTGGTAAGTGAATTTATGTATGAGAAGATTTACATAGCGTGACCTTTGTGACGACACGCTAATTTAGATGGGCAAATGAGTTTCGGGCTAGCTACCCGTTGTTTGGTTTAGTAAGGTAACAATGTCATGCGGCTTATAATAATCCAATTAACAAAATACTACTATACGCACCGAATTACGATGTATTGCCTGACTAGCAATACGGGGTCATACTGTTGATATTATGTTCGTGTTTTGGTTTTATATAACCATATTTACATAACGGTTTTTATTTAATCTATACAACGTTATAAAACGTATTGTATGATGTTTTTACGACATTGGCTCGTATAATGAGTTTTAAGGCAAATGCCTATAGTATGATTTTCGATAAGGATTTGTATAAAAATGACTTTGGCTATTTTATGGCCTATTACAATGATTTGTACGAAATGATTTTTGGTAATAATTTTATACCAAAGTTATATTGATGGATTTTATTAAACTCTATGAATTCACTCGGCGTTATCGCTGACCTTTTTCTTTTAACATGTTTTATCTCAGGTACTTGAAGGTAATTCTCGGGAAGACGACAAGAATTCATGGCCCGCACTTAAATAATATGACTTGGGACCGATGTAACTTTGATATTTGTGAATGGAAATGATTTATTATTAAACGACGCGATTTTTATGCGTTGTCTATGATGTGAGTAATGTGCTATCCCGTAACACCAACGAGTCTTCCGTTGTATTGAGTTGTATAAATTTGAGGGTGTTACAATAAGTATTATAGTAATAGTGTATTTTTTTCAGGATTTACGGTTTTGCATTTAGAGGTCTCGAATAAGGTAATTAGTCAAATGAATATTTTTTGGGATGGTTTTAAGTCAATTAGGACTTACTTATAAAGTTTATTTAAAAATTTGAGATTTTTTTTAAAGTGTATATTTTACGTCTTTTACGGTAAAATGCGTAATTTTGACTAGTTTCACGGTTTTGGAAGCTTTAGGGGCTGAAATAAATTAAGGTAAATTAAGGTAATACTAATAAGATATTAATTAACAATAAAAAGAAAAAAAATAAAGAAAAAACGAACTTAAGGGGGTTAGGTCGGTTTGGAAAAGAAAAAAAAGGGAAAAGAGGAGAAAAAAGAAAGTGGGCTTATTCTTGGACTAGGATTTTATGTACACCCTATATATTGTTTTAATAACAATCAAATTTATTATTACTCCCTGGAGATATTAAAAAATTTGTGGGTTACATAAAAGGTTTTTAGGGTTCTTCATAATTTTGGGGGTTTTCATAAATCAAAGGTAAAGTCTTTAATCCCTTTTTAATTTAATTGTTTTTATGTTTTTATAATCATTCTTATGATGGAATTAGAGTTAGGGTTCATATAAAACCAGTAAATTAATGATGTGATAATCATAATATGATGATCATATAAATTAGGGCTTGTAATTAGAGGGATTAGGGTTAATTAATGAGGTTGATTTTGTTAAACCCGTTATTAAAAACTGGGCAGAATTTTGAGTCAATTGTTTTGGTCATATTGGGAGTTCTACAAACTCTTATTTTACGATCCAAGTATCCCTGAAAAGGTATTTGAAGTGGCTTTCCAATGAAAGAAACTAGAACTAGATTGGAGGTCAGAAAGTAGGTCAAAAACAGGTTACAACAGTCGGAGGTCAAAACAGTTTTGAATTCAGCCTGTTTTCTTTTTAAGTTTTGGGTTGTTTGGGGTACTTAGGGTTACATTGGGATATTCTCACGAACATGAGAGATGGTCTATATATTGTAGTAAGGATCTGCACTTGGGTTAAGATTGTGGTTTAGGGTAAGACCCTTTAATGATAATGAACTTTTCATACGTTTAAAATCAGTAAATTCTGGATAGGTAGCAATATATACACATATATCTAGGCCTTAACAGTAGCTTTAAGGTTAGGTCAAGTGGGAGGTTTTAGCTAACATGTATAAAAGTGTGAATATTCCTTTTACAGAAACCATGGGTATATTTAAGTGGACGTTTGACTTAAAGTTTTGAGACCTAAAACTAGGACTGTTTTGTGTAAAATTATGAACGGGATAACTATTAAACTTAACCAAGTTAGGGACTTGTTAAGGAAGGGTAATGGGGTGATTAGAGCTTAACAATGAGGTAATTATACGGGAATAGACTAGATGTACAGCATAGGTTGATGAGCCATCTTAGTGATTGGTTCGTGTATTGATTTCGTGTTTTTGGTTTGTTAGTTTGTTGCTAGTGCGAGGACTTGTGAAGAAGTTATCAGGTGAGTTTCATAGTCCCATGTTTACTATTGATTTTGACTTCCAGATGGGATGGAAGAGACACTGTGTTGAGTTATTTATAAATTGTTGTTGTGAATGTTTTTATGGTTGTGATGGACTTGTGTATACACTTATGTGATTAACCGCTATGTGATTCTTGATTGTGTATGATTTGGATGGGGGACACATGCCGTCTCAGTTATTGTGGTTTGACAAGGTAGGGGCCTTATGGTTTGCCAAAGTAGTGGCCTTGGGATAGGTACATAGTGTGATCATCTATGGTACCATGATATTGTTTGGCAAGGTAGGAGCCTTGGATTGGTTTGGTATGATTAATCTTGATTGATAGTTGTTAATGCATATTTGTAACACATTGTCCATATGTTCTTTGGTTGATGATTGTTATTCACAGCTTGTAACTGATTTAGCGTTAGAGTCTAAACCTATGACTCTCACCAACTTTATGTTGACGTGTTTTAGTGTCTCTTTCAGGTGATACTATGGTTAACCATGAGAACATAAGTGGCTAGGATTGGAGAAGCTTAGGAATGCATATAGAAGGAGAATCCCCGTTTCCTTCTTAGTTTTATTTGTTTGTTCATTTTAATAAGTGATACTGTGGCACACATATGATTGTTTTGGTATGTTATTTGTTGTCTTGGGTAAGAAGTAGGACTGTTACTTACTTACCTAGACCCCTTGCATTTGTTGAGATATTGTCATGACCTTCGTGTCACCATTTTTATGACATTTCTTATATCATATAGTTATCTCTATAGACACGCCATGTTGTGATGATATCCATACGTCGCGCCCCATATTCTGCCATGGTGGGGTGTGACAATTACTACTTGTTTAGAAGTGAATCTATCTCATCCATCTCTTCCTCTTCAAGTGCAAAGAGAAGAACACTATCATTGTGAAGTGTTGAGTCCAACACCAAAGATCCTTTGAAGATCAAATCTTATACATTTGTTGTCGTGTAATAGTTGTGAAGATCCAATTAGTTGTGTCTATTTGGAAGTTGTGTATGTACTAAGTATAGTTGTGTAGATTGGTCCTAGCTACGATTAGGGCTCGACTTTTAGCTTAGAGTCGGAAATTGGTTAAGCGACGTGTACGGTTTTCTCCACCATAAGGATCTTGTTGTGTAGTGAACTCTCGAGTAAGGAGTACTCGAGGAGTAGAGTAGGAACGAGGAGTGAGCTTCGTTGCCGAACCACTATAAATCCTTGGTGTTTGGTTTGATCTTTCTTTACCCTTAACTCTTTACATTCTTTATTCTTTGTGCATATATATTAGTTAGTATTAGTTTAAATTACACTATCATTGTTCATATTGTGCATAAGAAGATTTCACTTATTTCCTTAAGTCTAAGTTTTTGAGAAAAAAGATTTTTTTGAAAACCATCATTTAACAAGTAAATATAAGAAACTATTCAACCCCCCTTCTAGTTTCTACAATTGGTATCAGAGCGGGTTGCTCAAGTATTTTTAAAGTATATTGTATTTTAAAACTTGAATCGATCTCTGGATTCCAACAAGTACCTAGAAGGGCAATCTATGCAAAGACCACCACTTTTTAAAACCGATAGTTTTATTTATTAGAAGAATAGATTTGAGACTTATGTGAAATCAAAAGATTTAGATCTTTGGCATGTTATTACCAATGGTGATTTTTTACCTTATCAATTTAATGAAGTTTCTAAAACAAAGGAATTTGTCACTTTTGACAAAGCTAATGATGATACTAAAAAGAAACTTTCGAAAAATAATGAGGCTAAAATGGTGATTTATAATGCTTTACCTAAGAAAGAGTATGAAAGGATTTTAATGTGTGAAACCGCTAAAGATATTTGGAACACTCTTTTAGTAACCCACCAAGGTAATAGCCAAGTCAAAGAAAGCAAAATCGATCTTCTTGTCCAACAATATGAACAATTTGTCATCTTAGAAGATGAAGCTATTGATAGTGCTTTTGCTAGATTTAATACTATTATTACTAGTCTAAAAGCACTTGATGAAGGTTTTTCTAGCAAGAACAATGTTAGGAAGTTTCTTAGGGCCTTACATCCGAAGTGGAGAGCAAAGGTCACGGCGATCGAAGAATCGAAAGATCTCTCAACTTTATCACTCGATGAACTCATACGCAACTTGAAGGTTCATGAGATGATAATTTTGAAGGACTCGGAACTGGTAAAGACCAAGAGTGAAAGGAAGTCTCTTGCACTCAAAGCCAAGAAGACACAAAGCGATCATGATAGTTCCTCGGATAGTGATGACGAGGAGTATGCATTGGCGGTAAAAGATTTCAAGAGGTTCTTCAAAAGACGAGGTCAGCACGTGAGGCAACCTAACAATGACAAGAAACCATTCTTAAAGAATCAGTTTGCCAAGAACAAAAAGGGTGATAGGAATTGCTTTAGATGTGGTGATCCAAATCATTTCATTAATGAGTGTCCAAAGCCTTCACGCGATAAGAATCACACGGCACCCGTTAGTGGTTCTTGGAGCGATAGCAGTGAAGATGTTGATGACAACCCCAAAGAGGAGAAATGTCTCATGGCTCACACTTCTAAAGAGGTACATTCTGAAACCGAATATTATAGCAATGATAGCTCCACCTTAGATGATATTGAATTAGAAGGCCAATATGACAATTTACATAAACTTAGCCTTAAATTCATAGAAAAGAACAAAACACTAAAATCAACTAAAACTAAGCTTGAAAATGAGATTAATGAACTTAGGGAAAAATTAGGCAAGCTTGAGAAAAATAAAGAAGTTGATATAGGTTGCTTAGGCTATGAGAAACTTAGGTTAGAGAATGAAGATCTCAAGAGCACCTCCATTAAACTGGAAAAGTTCATGAAAAGTACTAGTGCTCTTGATGATATGTTACACAAACAAATTCATTCTAAGGAAAAACTTGGTGTAGGTTTTAACTCAGATGAAGCATCAACTAGTGAACCTAAACAAGTCCGATTTTCAGAAAACCATCTGCTGTACGCGGTCCCAAACTGTATGGGGCGGTTCCTTATCGATATGGAACGCCTCCATAGATAAGGTACCGCGACCAGAAAACGTTTTTGATGAAAATCCTGAACTTTCTGAAAAATCAAATTTAGGTGAACATCCTAAGCATCTTATTGTTAACAAAGTGAAATTACCCATACTTGACGAAAATGTCGTTGATAAGTTCTATAAGCCTTTGAGTAAACCTCTAATGGGAAATAGAAGTTTATCAAGACCATCTTCTACTCCACCAAGAGTACGGAATGAGTCTAGGCCTATAAGTAGAACGACAACACCTAGAAGAGATAGTCAAAACAATTCACGACCTAGAAGTAAAACTCCAACACCTAGAAGGAATGACCATAACTCTAAACCAAGATCAAATACACATAGGAGAATAATAAACAACAAAATGGTTATATGAACTTTTATCCTCCTCCCTTTTGTTCCCCATGGGGAAACCCTCCTCAATTCATGCATCCCAACCAAATGCAAGGGATGTTTGGAACTAACAATTTTGGACCCATGAGATATTGGGGACCAAATGTTTGATCGTGTATGTTGTTACCTAGATATGCTTGGGAATTGATTTGGAACCCGACGAGTGGATTAAGGATAGTGGTTGTTCTAAACACATGATGTGACAATCTGTCAATTTATGGTTGATATTTTATTCTCAATATTTATTTGAAAACATTATTTTAATGTTATAATATGAACTCACTTATTTTTGGGAAGAAATTTGGATTTACGTCTTGAAGTAGCATTGACTACGTCTAAACCAGAGGATTCTACGTTACGTGCTCACGTTTACATACACCGTATTTGGTGACAGTCCGACATTTCAGAAAATAAATTTATCCGTGAATATTATTTTGAGATCTTAAATTTGTGTTGGTTCATAAACTCACAAATTTACGAGAAGAGATTAGGACTAACGATTTTAATTTAACGTCCTTTACGACTAAACCAGAAACCTTAGGATTACGTATTTACGTTTTCGAACTCCGTTTTTGATGAGACAATTTTTATTAGATTCGTTTTGTGCCGTTGATTCATAATTTATAAAAACGTTTTTCGTAAAACGACCCGAGGGCACGCAAATCGAGGAAACTAGAATCGAGGAGTACCCGTAAATTAGCGGGATAGGACAAAATAAATTATCCCACCCCACTATGCAAGGGACGACCCAAGCTAGACACCACATCAAGGATCTGGCATCATTTTAACACTTAGCTTACAAGTGTAAGCTTAGCCTTACACTTAAGCTACTTCCATCTCAAAACTACTAGCTAAACAACATACCACCGTTTCATACATGCAAACAAATCTCAAACTCTCCCACTCTCTCTACCATTGTCGTCCCACTCTACCACCATACACCACCATTTGATCTTTTCTAGCCACAAGATACTTGTTATCTAGCTATATTATGGAGTAACCTTGAAGCCTTGATTGCTTGGTGGCCATTTTAACAACAAAGTAGGTGATTTGCTTGTGTCCTAGGGCTGATTTCTCAACATACTTTCTTGGTGTTTGATGATCTTGGAGATATATTTGGTGTTCATCAAGTTGTTGTCTTCCAAAAACAAGATATACTCTTGGTTGGTAAAGAAGATTATCCTTTCCATTTCTCTTGTTATTTTTGTAAAGATCAAATATATTTTCTTTCTTGTTGTATATGTATATGATGAATATATGATTATAAAATGTTGTGTGGGGATCAAGTGTTGATAAATATGCTTAAAAAGATTAATAACCATAAGAAACAAGGCTAAAATCATGCTTAATTTATTGGCTGTATAAAAACAGTATGTAACCAAAACTTAAACTGATAAATTTGCATGGTGAAATCTATTTACAGTAAGTATAAGATGTCATACACATGTGAGAGTTGGCCATGCAATGGAATCATTAAAATGAGTGAGATATGATCAAAACAAGATGAGTGTGCTAATCTAAATAGGCTGTTTTGTAGGGACTGTTAAGGATAGTTAAACATAAAATGAGAAGTAGCTATAACTAACTTATTTGTATCACATAATATGAAGTTCATGCCATCCAAAAATGAGCTTCTAATTCATTGTAGAACTCTAGATATGATAAAAATGGTGAAGATGAAAATAGAATCAGATTTTGAAGAATTAATGTTTAATACTATTATATAAGCACTCAAAATATATAGTATAAAATGTGAAATTAAAACCCACTAACTTATTAATTTCATTTATATAAATATTTATAAGGTTAAATAAATGGACAATTTATAAAAATGGTAGTTGAATAATATTTATAAGTTATAAATACTATAAACATGATTTTTACGACTTTTTTGGCTATTACCGTAAAATTAACGTTTTTCGCCAATTAAAACTTAGAGGATCAAACCCGTCTAATGTATAGTTTTTAAAAGTCATATACTGATATATAAGTATCTAATACAAGTAAAAACCTATAAAACCCGAACTATAGGACATACGGACATTAACGAGCTAAGTAAGCATATTGGACTAATAATTGGACTAAATAAGTTAAACACTTATAAAAAAGTACTTATTGGGCTTAACCCATTTGGGCCCAACATGTAAAGTGTAAGTACTGATAATGCAAGTATAAAATAGATTAATACAAGTTAATTGAACTTATAATAGGCTTATTGGACCTAAAACACGTAAATTGGTAAAACTAGTAAACTAGTAAGAAGTTACCAATACATAAACACAAAAATGAGTGAATGAGAATATGTAAACCCACTTGATCATCATATATATAAAATCATCATATGTATACATAATTGTTATTTTTATAAAGTCATTGGACATGAGTCTAAGACGGGTATTATTTGTCTAGGTTTCCGTGATTGAAGCACGTACCGTACGTCCGAATTGCCGATAACCCGCATTCCCACATCAACGTGAGTTCATAGCCTCGCACTCTTTTAAATGTTTTATGAAATGCTTTATAAACCCGCGAGGGAGATAACATGTTAGTTTTTATGAATTAGGACACTATTTGTCCCGATTGTTTGTTTATTGATTTGGACCCGAATGATTGTATGACCCGATGAATGATTAAATGACCCGATAGATGAAATGAAATGGATTATTAAAGTTAGGTTATGTCACTAAAAGTCCCATTAGCATGAATTGTGAACTACCGAGATTTGGTAGACGCTTATGCATATAATAGTACTATTTGGGGACGATCACCCCAGTTCGCGCCTTGACGGTTGATCCCCGTCGTGCCACATTGATTGGTAAGCGAATTTATGTATGAGAAGATTTACATAGCGTGACCTTTGTGACGACACGCTAATTTAGATGGGCAAATGAGTTTCGGGCTAGCTACCCGTTGTTTGTTGTAGTAAGGTAACAATGTCATGCGGCTTATAATAATCCAAATTAACGAAATACTGCTATATGCACTGAATTACGATATATTGCCTGACTAGCAATATGGGGTCTTACTATTGATATTATGTTCGTGTTTTGGTTTTTCATAACCCTATTCATATAACGGTTTTTATTTAACTTTATACAACGTCATAAGACGTATTGTATGATGTTTTTACGACATTGGCTCGTATAATGATTTTTAAGGCAAATGCCTATATTATGATTTTCGATAAAGATTTGTACAAAATGACTTTGGCTATTTTATGGCATATTACAATGATTTCAACAAAATGATTTTCGTTAATAATTTTATACCGATGTTATATTGATGGATTTTATTAAACTCTATGAATTCACTCGGCGTTACCGCTGACCTTTTCTTTTAACATGTTTAGTCTCAGGTACTTGAAGGTAATTCTCGGGAAGACAACAAGAATTCATGGCCCGCACTTAAATAATAATTTCCATTCAAATGCTTTGTAAAACTTGTATGAAATACAATGACTTGGGACCTATGTAACCTTGATATTTATGAATGGAAATGCTTTATTATTAAACGACGCGATTTTTATGCGTTGTCTATGATGTGTGTAACACCCCATTTTGATGAATGGAATGTCACGCGTAATTATGGCGTGTCTTCAAAGCATGTAAGGTAATATGTAGTAAAACATACATGACCATAGGGAAAACCGAAATCAAACATCGGTTCCCAAACATAAGCCCAAAACATAACAAAGTAAATGAACTGAATGAAAGACTAAACAAGCATAAATATATGAAGGAAACAGGAGAAGAAGTCTATGGCAACTTCCATCCTTTGCACGTCCTCCAAATGCTCGAGTCTTGGGTACCTGCCGTTTTGGGACATGGAAAGGAAAGTAACGGCTGAGCAAAACGCTCAGTGCACGGATATACAATATAGCATGAAATAGGATAAGCATGTAACATATAACAGCGGAAGACTAAGTTCTGAGTAGACTGGTTAAGTATCGAGAAAACTGGTTTTATAGTTTGAAAAGCCTTATGTTTATCTTATGAAAACTGTTTTAACATAAATATACCATAGCCCATATAGGTCATGAAAAGGTCACGTGCATGAATACTTGGAGGGGTGACCTCATCATGCTGATTAGAGGGGATGCCTCTAATTAACATATTGGTTTGGGTAGGAGGGATCAACTCCTTGTGAAGGATGCAAGGCACACACCACATTCACCATGAAATACTGAATAAAACATGTAACTAGGATGCACCCATACGCCCCGCATGATATAATAATATGGACAAAACTGAAAAGGGATGCCACGAGCAATCACTCCGCCGTGGGGAAGTCATAACATTGGTGCCTCCAATGTTATGGTTATGGTACCTCCATAACTAGGTGAAACTGGTCATGCTTGTATATGGCTATAGATTATGCTAATTAAACATAAGCAGTTCAAAACAATAAAACAATTACTGGGGAAAACAGTTGGCTGCATACGGGGAAATCCTAATAAGGAAAGAATGTCCATACTGAAAGGACGGGAATCCGTACCTCGAGTCCAGTGAATGAACGGAAGAAAGACTCCTACTTCTGGATCACTAACGCTACATGAATACACACGTGTATAAGTATCGAATTACTGATTACGTACTGGGTTTTATGTCTCATCTTAGCTTACTTGGTATGTTTTAGGTCATGGTTTATGTTTAAAGCCTTAAACTGTGTTTATCTTGTATTCTGATTAATCTGATTAAGTATTACAGGTATTTCATGCATTATTATACTTACTGTGTAATAATAAGTAACCTTCCAAAAATAGCAGGTTTCTAAAAATAGAAAGTTTCCAAAAATAGAAAGTTTCCAAAAATAGAAAGTTACCAAAAATAGAAAGTTTCCAAAAATAGAAAGTTTCCAAAAATAGAAAGTTTTCCAAAAATAGAAAGTTTCCAAAAATAGAAAGTTTCCAAAAATAGAATTTACTGCTTAATATAGAATAGTTTCTAAAAATAGAAAGTTTCCAAAAATAGATCAGCTGCCTTAATTAAATAAGTTTCCATAATTAGAAGGTTTCCATGATTAGATTAGCTGCCTGAAATAGATAGATTTCCATATATAGAAGGTTTCCATTAATAGATTAGTTGCCTTATTTAATTAAGTTTCTATAAATAGAAGTTTCCATAATTAGAATTAAGCTGGTTACATAAGCTAACATATAAGTCTAAGTGTTTATAAGCTTATTTCTTAAGTCATATGATATAGTGTATAGTTTGATTATTATTTCATGTATTTAATTAAACTATAGGTTAAGCATTTTAATTAAAGTATAACATGTTTTAATTAAAATGGAATAAATTACTTAGGTTAAAATGTGTATTATTATGCATTAATAACATAACCTAAGTCATGTCTAAATTAATTAATTATAGCATGTTTTAAATAATTAATTAATTATAACTTATAACATAAAATACTTAGGTTAAATTAATATCATGCTAAATTAATAATGAAAATAACCTAAGTCATGGTTTAATTAATATCTCATGTTATTAATTAATTTATATCCTAAGTTCATAATTCATAAAATTAACATGTAGCATAAATCATGATTTAACCAACGAACCATGAATCGGGCATGAACTCGACACCGTACCCCGAGCCAAACTCGGGGTACTTGTGCCCCCTTGCTGCCGTGGGTCCCACATGCACCAACCAAGACCAAAAATGGTCTTGGTGGTGGTGGCTAAAAGCAAACCGAACCCTCCCTCGGGTTGGTTATACTAGGCGGCCAAAACAAACACCCTTTTATATCATCCTTTGATTTTAATTAATCCCAAAACATGTTAGATCTATGTTTAATTATCATGTTTTCACAAAAATAAAAATAACATGTTCATGAAAATAATTAAAGATTAAAAAGAAATGAAAAGAAAGGTTTAGAATGATATACCAATACGTAGCTTGAAAGAGGATGAACAAACACGGTTTCTAGCACTTGTTTTTATGATCAAAATCAACCAACACCCCCTTAAGGTGGTGTTAAAGGTGGCGGCTACAAAAGGGAAGAGAGGAGGGGAGAAGAACTTTTTTTTTAGGTTTTGTGATTATTTCCTTGAAAGTGAAAAATGAAAGTAGTTTTTACCCTTTACCCCCCTTTCATGTAAACTTGATGGGCTTAGCCCATTTCTTGATTGTAGCCGTGGGTGTTGATCCCAAACTTAGATCGATTAAGCTTTGTGTATACGAGATTAGATCAAGTAATACATGTAGAGAAACCTTTGCTTATGAATAAAGTAACTAAGTGTTATGCGGAATTAACACTTAATCTAAAACACAAAGATGTTAAACAAACTTTCACTTGTATTAGAATGATCGAACTTGATTACAATGAAAGAGGTTTAACTTGTGAAAAACTTATGAAAACTGATGATTAACATTAACCTAAAAGATCTTCTTTTATAGATCAAGAAGTCTTGTACAATAAGCTATGAATCAACTATTCTAGGTAAAGATAATAATGGAAAATACAATGTCGAGCTTATCTTTACCATACACAAATAAAGAAACAAATAAACAAAAAGATTCGTATGAAGATATATTCCATCAGTGTCAATCTTCAAGGCTGTCAGCGTTGACTTCTTCTGTGTCAACGCTTGGCTGTCAGCGTCCAATGTCTTCTTATCAGCGTTGACATTCTTCTTATCAGCGTCTAGTGAACTGACCCATAATTTATTCCCAACAATCCTCCCCTAAACTTGATATCTATTCCAATGATCAAGTTTCTGAATAAAAACTTAAGACTTAGGAGGAATCTTGCAAAAACTTCTTATGTTGGTGATAAACATATCTAATCAAGTCCTTGGCCACATCACTAGTATAATCAATCTCCAAGGGTGTCTCCATCATCTTCTCCAACACTTCTTTGGACAAGAAATAGTTAGCATCCACAAGTAGATACTCTGAAAACTTTGTAGAGCTCAAATGAAATACACCACAAGTAGAATAAAGCCTCCAATGAAGATTACTGAGATCATCTTCAAGATCCTTCCATATGGCAGGATCTGCTTCTCTTGGACCACACAAAGTCAAAAATGTGTGCCATAGTCTTATTCCATTTGCTGAAGTAGGTGCTTCAGCTGTATACTTGGCCTCTATTAATCTCCATAGATGCACCAAGTCTTCTCTGTCTATGCTTGCAAAGATAGAAATAACTGAAGTGAAAGTATGTACCTCCTTTCCAAATCTGCCAATCTTCCAAAATCCACACTCATCTTCATCAAAACTGATGATTGGATTTCTGTCATCTAGAGGTACTACATTAACCAAATCTGAAGCTTCCAATGAAGAAAGCTTGAGATGCTTCCTTATGACACCTTCAGTTGGAAAATACACATCCATATCTTTGGGAAATTGGAGAGGATCTCCTTTCTTCACTGGTCTTTGAGCAATCCTCATTTCCTTTTGAATCTGCATTTCCTCAGCAAGCTCTTGTTTCCTTTCTTCTGAAAGAAACTGGTAGACATTATTTTCTTGCACATTCCTCCAAATAGGATGTGCCCTATACTCTAACTCCTCAAAAGATAAAGCCAGCAGCTTCTTGTATGTCCATCTAGGTTGATGGCATCTAAGCAACTTGTAATACAACTGCCTTCTATCTCTTTTGAGCCAGGTCTTGACCTCTTGTGCATTAAACCTCAAAATCACCTTTATATCCTCTTGTACCCTGAGAAGAACTTCCAACCCCCAAATTTGATCTGACAAACTCATCCCTGGGTTGTCCATAACCTTGTCTTCCCAAGCATGGTACATTCTGGTGATTTCTGGTAGGTCCCAATCAATCTGATTCTTCAAATCACTCAACCTTTCCTTTGCTAACTCATCCCCATATTCAAGTCTTTCTGGATCTTCAATAATTTGAACACTTAAATCTGAGCTATCATCTTCTTTTCTATCACCACTTTCTTCCTCACTCTCAGAAGCAACAAATGGTGATCTACCACTCCTCTTCAAATCTCTTTCCAAAAGTTGTGCAGCCAACTGTTCATCAAATGCAATTTGTGCTGCATCTTTCTTTGGAACATCTTCTTCAACCAATTTTCCTTTACCTTTGTCTTTTGGATCAATAATAGGTAAGGTAGAAGAAGAAACCTGTGTGGACACATCTTTGATGATTGTTGATGACTGGAATACATCAACACCACCTGCAACTTTGTCAGCATTCAAGTTACCTCTATCAGCGCCCCGATTACCTTTGTCAGCGCTGGATGTGTCAGCGTTCAAACCTGTATCAGCGCCCATTGTTGCTGTGAAAGATCCTTCTAAGTTCAATGGAGTTACCTTGGATGTATCAATAACTGGGTGCTTCTTCAAGTTGGTGAGTGCTTCAGCAACATGTAAAGATTCACTAAATTGTGAACTCTTCTCTGAACTCTTCTCACTGGCTGTATGAATCAGCTCATCCTCTTCATCCTCTTCATCCTCCCCTTTGGAAGATTCCTCCATTAGACTCCTGCTACTTGGATTCTCCAAAACAGTTACCCGCTCCCTCAATACTTGGAGTTCACGGCCCTGTGTGTTGACAATTTGTACAAGGCTGACATTTTGCTTTTGCAAGCTAATGACAGCAGCCGTCAATTCAGTCAATGTCATAGGTTCCAATCTGCCCTCAGCTAGAATGGGGATTTGACCTCCCAAAACAGAATCATAGGGCATGGATGAGGTCTTAATGATGTTGGGACTGTCTTGACCAGCATCTAAGCTTGTGTCAATAGCCCCAGCCTCATCCATGGCACCAGCCACACTTGTGGAGGTGGTTCTCTCTGCAACAAGGCTAGGACCACTAGAGGAGAACACTCCAGTAGTCCTTTGGCGTTTATTCAACCTAGATTGTAATGGGGTGGAAGATGAAGTAGATTGTGTGGGTGTTGGTTGGTTAAGGGGTGTTTGGGATTGTTCAGGGATGGTATCAGCGTTGGGATTGGCTGTGTCAGCGCCAACATTTTGAGTGTCAGCGTTGGGTTGGTCAATGTCCATGTGGTCTGGTGAAGGTAATGGTTCATGGATAGGCTCAAGTTGGGGTGCAGGGTCTGGTTGTGGTTGAGCAGCCTGAATTACTTCAAGCATGGCTTGGGTGAGAGGTATGGATCTGTTTGTGGAGCTCATTTTAGCAAAAATGGTTTTCTGTTGTTTAGGGATCTCATAAAAAGTGTCATGATCCCTAGTACAATACTCTTGTAAATCAAAGACCATTTGCAAAAATCTTGGGTAAGCCAAAGTCATTTTACTTCCCTTATTTTTACACATCCCTTCAAAAATCATTTTTGAAAAATTATACTTAAGCCCACGTGTTATACAAACCAAAGCACTTGCAATTGACCTGTTTATTTCATTAAAAGAAGTACATTTTGAACTTAAGCATTGGAGAAGGACATGTATCAAATATTTCCAGTCAGAGGGAAATTCCTGCTTATGATATTTATTTAAAGTAACATCAGCAGGAATAGGATAACCCAATTCCCTAAGACCTTGTTCTATTGTTGCAATGGCAAGGGTAGTCACACCATCAGCGTCATCAAGACGCAAAGCTTGGCGAACCAAGGCTTCAGTGACCACCCATGTTCTTCCATGAACAGTAGATGTTAATGTGGTCACTCCATTAGCTGTTGTGGAACTAGCATTATTCCAAAACTGTCTAATATGTGCGACAGGGACTAATGGTGTATGAGAAAGTGCATACCTTAATGAGGATGCATTTAAAAATGCCACCATTTGTGAATACTGAGGGAACAGATCATTATCAGCAGTCAAGTAAGCTACCATATTATGTTGGCTCTTGAACTCCAATGTTAATTTCTTTGAGTTGAACTTTGGTGCCATGTTGAAAGCTGTTTAGGTTATGTGATATGGGAAAAATCTAGGAGAAAAATGTTAGACAAGAAAATATGAATACCCAGAATAAAAAGATTAGCCAAATTTATAGGAGAGATGCATGAGTTTGATTGGTCAAAAATGAGGCAGTTATATTCAAAGAGTAATGATGAAAATATTGAATCAAATATAACCTATCTCATGCATTAATTAAAAGTAACAACTCCCCAAAATTACGGCCAAAGATTAGTCAAAAAATAACAAGTGGGTAGGGCCCACTAGGTGTCAACGGTCAAAAATAGCCCATCAGCGCCCAACGGCTATATTTTCTTGTCAGCGTTTGCCTAAAGCCTTGTCAGCGTCACGATTGGACGTAACAGCGTTTGGAGAAAAACTTGTCAGCGTCTAAAAATAAAAATATTTAAAAAGAAAAAGACCTTAACAAAGTAATTTATCCTAAGGGAAATATCTGACAAGTTGATAATAATTACTGGGCGGCAAGCACTGTCCATTTATGCACACTTGCTTAAGCAAGATAGACACAAATGCCCTCTAGTGTCCCTTGCTAACCAAAATACTTACCAACAAAGTTATTTCATAAAATTCTTTGTAACTCCCATGTAAACCCATAATAAAAATATTCCCAAGTCTCCCATCAGACCATAACCAATTCTAGGCCAAAAATGTCTTGGCAGCATGCATAGTTTATCAACTTTGCATGCTACAGTGCCTCATGGTTTAGTAAAACTAACCCATACTCACCTGTGGACACAATCTAGAATTGTGATGAGAGTATTATAAGAATACCCAAAAGTCCTAAAGGTTCCTTAAACCTCCCCTCAAACTATGATACATGAGTTTCTCAAAATATATATGAACATTAAAAATTTATGTCAAGATAGGAATATAAATATTCCAACCATCATCCATAAACAAAAACATGTCCAAATAGCTCTTCAAAGATCCATAAGCAACTCTGTATCCAATGGCATAAAGCTACCACCACCTACACATTTAGATTGAAAACCACAAAACTAACATTTGTTGCTGACAGCGGCCCGACAACACTTATCAGCGTTGAAGGAACTCGTGTCAGCGTTAGACAATAATATCTCTAACAACGGCAAAATAACACTTGACAGCGTTACATTTACCTTTGTCAGTGTTAGAAAAATAAAGTGGAAAAATCTAAATCATCACAAAGACCAATAACAATGCATTATCCTGTACATACTTTTACAAAAAGGTTCCAAAACACATATTAAGTGAGATTAACCATTCCAATATTTGTTACCAAATATTGAAATCTTCCAGCATCAAAAGGTTTAGTTAATAAATCAGCCACATTATCTTCTGTGGCTACCCTATCTGGTTGTATTAAACCTTTCTCAAAGCAATCTCTTATAAAATGATGTCTAATTTCTATGTGTTTGGTTTTAGAATGATGTACAGGATTTTTAATAATGCATAAAGTACTGTTATTGTCTACAAAAATCTTGGTATGCATGAAATTATACCCATAATCCAACAGCTGGTTCTGAATCCATAAGACTTGTCCACAACATGCAGCTGCAGCTACATATTCTGCTTCAGTTGTAGAGTTTGCCACCACTGTTTGTTTCTTGCATTGCCAAGATATCAATCTACTCCCAAGAAATTGGCATCCACCAGTTGTGGATTTCCTATCAAACTTGTCACCACCATAGTCACTGTCTGAATATGCAATAAGCTCCAATGGAGAATCTTTTGGGTACCATAAACCAAGATCTGGATAACATCTTAGGTACCTAAAAATTCTTTTCACAGCAAAAAGGTGACATTCTTTGGGAGTCACTTGATGGCGTGCACAAGCACACACAGCAAACATGATGTCAGGTCTTGAGGCTGTAAGATACATCAATGACCCAATCATTGATCTATAGTGCCTAACATCAACATCCTTTCCAGCTCCAATTTTTCCCCAAGGGTGTTCCCTATCCATAGGAGTGGAAGCATCCTTTTCATGTGGAGAAAAACCATATTTCTTCAAGATTTCAGCTACATACTTGTCTTGGGAGATGAAGATACCATCTTCTTTCTGCTGAACTTGTAAGCCTAGAAAGAAGTTCATCTCACCCATTGCACTCATCTTGAACTTATCTGTCATAAGCTTGGAAAAGTCTTCACTCATCTTTGGATTTGTAGATCCAAAAATGATATCATCAACATAGACCTGGACAAGTAAGACATCCTTACCTTTCTTCTTTGTGAACAATGTCTGATCTATGGTGCCCCTTTTAAAACCATTTTCCACCAAGTAGGTGGAAAATGTACCATACCATGCTCTTGGGGCCTGATGAAGTCCATACATTGCTTTCTTCACTCTATAAACCTTGTCTGGATTTTCAGGATCTTCAAAACCAGGAGGTTGCATAACGTATACCTCCTCAACAATTGTTCCATAGAGGAAAGCACTCTTCACATCCATTTGGTAAACAGTAAAGTTCATACAAGAGGCATAAGCTAGAAAAATTCTTATAGCTTCAATTCTTGCAACTGGAGCAAAAACTTCTTCATAATCTATACCTTCCTCTTGTGTATATCCCTGAGCTACCAAACGTGCCTTGTTTCTGACCACAATGCCCCTTTCATCTTTCTTGTTCCTTAGAACCCATCTTGTCCCAATTGGTCTCACATATCTAGGACAATCAACCAGCTCCCAAACATCCTGTATAGCAAATTGGTGAAGCTCATCCTGCATTGCTTCCACCCAACTAGGTTCTTTGAGAGCATCAAAAATCTTCTTGGGTTCTTCTTGTGACAGAAAACATGCAAACAAACATGCTTGTACAAGAGGGGTATCAACCTTCTTGTGTATATTGGCAATAAATCCACCAAGATTTTGATGGGATCTTCTTGTCTGAACTGGAGCCATAACATCACCAATGATCTGAGATGAGGGGTGATCCTTGGCTGTGGAAGTGAGAACTCCTCCTTCAAAAAGTCTGGTGTCCTCAACTTCACGCTCCATGTTGCCAATATCTTCTTCATCAGACTCTCTTTGATCAACAGAAATCTCTTCATGGACATTGGAAGGTCCACCTTGTTCAAAATGGGAAGAGAAAAGATGTGCAAAGGTGTTGTCAAAGTCTGATCCTTGTTTGTCAGCGCTTGGGCTAACAACGCTTGAACTGTTGGTGTCAGCGTCTGATCCATCAGCGTCTGAATTGCTCTTGTCAGCGCTTGATTTCCCTTTGTCAGCGCCTGAAGAACCATGCATGTTTGTATTTGGTGGTATTTGAAAACCACCATTATCTTTTCTAGCAGCAGCAGCAGCATAATACTCATCTGTCCATATAGGAAGTGTAACATATTCTTGTGTGGGAGATGACTCAACTGCTGGTGGTCCATCCTTCTTAGCAACCTGTATACCTGAAACATTACCAATTCTCTTTTCCAAAACACTTGAAGTTACCTTCACAATGTCTGGATCAGTAACAGGCATATAATTTAAAGCTCTAGATAAAGGTTCTAAGTCAAACAACCAATTTGGACCACTTTCAGGATCACTAGGTTTACTCTCTAAAAACCTAACATGTACTTTTTCAAGTATACGTTTTTCCTTTTTAATGTAAACCCTATATCCTTTGCTCTGCACTGAATAACCCATGAAATAGCCTTCATCACCTTTTGAATCAAATTTACCTAGGGCCTCACTAGTTTCTAAAACAACTACATGACATCCAAAAGGCTTGAGAAAACCAATATTTGGCTTCCTTCCCCAAAGTAACTCATAAGGTGTCTTATTATGTATTTTGTTGACCAATGCCCTATTTTGAACATAACAAGCTGTGTTAACAGCTTCAGCCCAAAAGGCTATAGGAAAGTGGGCATCAGCCAACATGGTTCTGGCTGCTTCAATTAGGGTTCTATTCTTCCTTTCAGCAACCCCATTTTGCTGTGGGGTTCTAGCTATGCTAAACTGCCTAGTAATCCCTTTCTTGGCACAAAAATCATCTAACAATTGATTTCTAAACTCACCCCCATTGTCACTTCTAATAATTTTGACCTCATTACCATTCTTCTTTTCAATATGGGTAATGAAATTAATCAGACTTTGGGCAGTTTCACTTTTCTTGGCTAAAAAGAAAGTCCATGTAAACCTGAAAAATCATCAGTGATAACAAAACAATATGATTTACCCTTCAAACTTTCTATATTAGTCGGACCAAAGAGGTCCATATGCAATAAGTGAAGTGGTTTAGAACTCGAATGCACCTGTTTAGACCTGAATGAGACCTTGTGCTGCTTGCCCTTAAGACATGCAACACAAGAGTGGTCATTGTGGAAAGCCTTTTCAGGCAAACCATCAACTAAACCAAGCCTCACAAGTCTATTGATATTTTTAAAGTTTATGTGCCCTAATCTCCTGTGCCAAAGATTACTTTCATCTACTGAGGCTTTAGCATAAAGACATGACATCATTTTATTATTTATCTTAATTCCATTAAGATTCACATTATATATGTCTTTATGCCTTGGTGTTCTAAATTCTATGTATTTCTCCTCAGGGAGCTTGTAATCTTTACTTAACACTAAGCACTCAGTATCTGTGAAAAGAACCTTATTTTTGTTATCACACACTTGTGATACACTAAACAAATTATAATCCAGTTCTTTTACCAGGAAGACATTATCAAAACGTAGATTATTGGTGACAAGGGTTCCTTTTCCTGTAATGGTGCCATAGCCCCCTCCAAAGTAGACCTTATCACCATCTTGAATAGGAGTGAAGTTTGTCAGATAGTCTTCCTTTCTTGTCATGTGCCTTGAGCATCCACTATCCCAATATCCATAATCATTGATCTTCTTCTGAATGCCCTGCACATAAAGAAAACACATTAGTTTTCTTTGGGAACCCAAGCCTTGGAAGACTTGGATTCATCTGGTTGTTCAACAAGAACAGACTTGGTTCTCATAACAACCCCATTTTCATCCCTTTTTGAATGAAATTCCCAGTTAACCCCAATTGGTGTTGACATGGCTTTTGAAATATAATGAAACCTGTTGCATGTCATAGAAACACCAGTAGAATTAGAGTTTTGGTCTTGTTTTGGTCTCCATGTTAAGCTAGTAGAAGCTTTAGACCTATTTCCCTGTGGTTGCAAATACCTAGGTTTGGCAGTGTGTCTGTCAGCGCTGAAATTGTTCTTGACAGCGCCCCGATTGCCTTTATCAGCGTTGAACCTAGGGTTTGCTACAGGAACCCATTGCCTATTGGACCAAGTGTTTGACTTTTGAAAAGGTCTTAAGCCTTGTGTGTTAGACCCTCTAGAAAAGAATGGGGCTGGTCTAACAACTTGTAAACTTTTGTTCACAAAGGTATTGGGTCTGACAGTGTTTGACCTATGTTGACTTTTGTCAGCGCTGAAATGGTTCCTATCAGCGTTGACATTGGAAGCGTTGACACATTTGTATGCCAAATGTGAGAAGCTACCACATGAGTAACAAGCTTTTCTAGACATAGTCTTAGATCTAGAAGCAAAGAAGCCTGTTCCATGATTACTAACTTGGCTTTTTGGTGACCTAGTATTCCTATACATCTCTGCATACTTAACACTAGGTTTTCTAACAGTTTGTGGGCCAAGGTCAACAGCTTTGCCAGTGGTTGGGTGTGTGATTTTAATGGGTGTAGGATCATTGGACTCTACAATTGGTGTGGGCTCATTTGGACTTTCACACAACAACCCTCCCTTAACAAACAAAGTGTGGTTAGCTTTCTTCCACTCATCTAGGTCAGTCAGTTTTTGTTTGTATTCTTCAACTGGGGAAGTCACTCTAGGTGGAGGAATGAATTCCTTCTCTTGAAGTTCTGGCAAGCCAATCCAAGATAAGTCCTTTGATTGGACACCATAGAAATCCCCAGCTGGTGGTGGAACACCAGTATAATCTTTCATCCCAATTCCACTCATGTCCTTAGAGTCTCTTTGTTTACTAACACACTCTCCTAGGGATTGTGTGGCCTTATCAAATCTCTGGATTTTAAGACTCACATTATCTTTATTTTTGTTAGCCTCCTCTAACTGAGCTATCAAATCAAGATTAACCCTGTTTACTATATCTTGGATATCTTTACTTTGATGTAACTCATGTTTTAAGATATTTATTTGATCCTTTAAATCAAACTCCATTTTCTTATACTCAGCTACTGTCTTTTCTGTTTGGGTAAGAGCAATTTGATAATTAGATACTTTGCATCTTTCAATACTTGCCTCATCTAATAATTTTACTATCTCTTGATTTAGTTTTTCAGTATTTAAACGACAACCCTTAGAACAGAAAGCATCATCATATACCTCATTATCTGATGAAGAGGAGGAGTGTGCCATGAGAGCATATTCAACATGCTCTTCTTTAACTTCAGCAACCAAAGCTCTGTCCTCTTCCTCATCCTTAGCCATAAAGTTCCAGCTCCAGTCCCATCCTCCAACACCATCAATTTGTTGAACAGCAA
This sequence comes from Glebionis coronaria, assembly GCA_025667525.1. Classification (NCBI taxonomy): domain Eukaryota; kingdom Viridiplantae; phylum Streptophyta; class Magnoliopsida; order Asterales; family Asteraceae; genus Glebionis; species Glebionis coronaria. The sequence continues at coordinate 558,305,761 of CM046877.1, read as the reverse complement.
CCATGGCCTTGGGATCTTGGCTCTTAACCATTTGGCTTGAAGGCTTACCAGCATCAGATCTTCTTGGAGATCTACATTCCCTCATAAAGTGCCCCATCCTATGACAATTGTAGCACTCAACCTTGGACTTGTCAAATCCAGCAACATCCTTAGCATTAAAGGTCATCTTCTTCTTGAACCTTTTATTAAACCTGTTTGCTCTTAAACTTACAAGAGCCATAGTCCACTTGATGTCCATCTCTTCCAATTGCTCATCGCTTATCTGCTCAAGATCTTCATATGTAATCCTTGAATCACTGGGCAAAGAAGCAATGAATGCACACACAGTATCTAGATCTAAACCAGCAGGCTTAATTCTATCAGCGCCAAAGTTGTGTGTGTCAGCGCTTGAGTATAAAGCGTTGACAGGATATGATCCAGCGCTGACAGACTGAGATCCAGCGTTGACACATTGAGATCCAGTGGCTGGATGTCCATAGAAGTTCATGGAATCAAATTGGCCTTCACTTTGTGAGAAGAAGGCCATGTTACTACTGGAAGATTTATTATCACTATCCAAAAGCCATTCATTCTCCAACAGTCTTAGTTTGTTGAAGATGTCATCAAACCTGGAGGTCTTGTGGGTGTTATTGACAAGAATGGATCTTGTCTCAATCTTCCATACATCACCAAGGCTTTTGAGAAAAGTAGCATTCAAGTCAGGGTCATCAATCTGTGTTCCCATGAAGGAAAGTTGACTTGTGATGTCAAGCAATCTACTTCTCACACTGCTGAGATTCTCATTTGGTTGAGCCTTAAAGACAGCATACTCATGCATGAGTTGCTTCTTCTTTTCATCTTTTGTGTCAGCATTGCCACCATGTGCTACTTCAAGAGCTTCCCAAAGCTCTTTTGCAGACTCAAAGCGTTTGTACTTGTGCTGATTCTCATGACCTAGGGCGTGTTTCATGATGTTCAAGATTTTCATGTCCACCCTTTTCTTGGCTATATCTTCAACAGATACAGCTCTTCCATCTTCAGGCTTTTCCTTCTTATCAGCTTCAGGACAATTAGGAAGAGCTACCCTTGCGGCAATAGCAGCAGCAATCTTTTGAGCTTTGTTGAATGTGTTCCCATATTCAACAATCTCCCAAAGAGTGTAGTCATGGATGGCTATATATTGCTCAAAATTAGACTTCCAAAGCTCGAAGTTCCTGGCATCAAACATGGGAATTTTGATACTAGGGTTTGTGGAGTTGTTTTGTAGCAAAGCAGAAGGCTGATTTGTGCCAGACATGATGTTTTTAGGGTTTTGAGAGATTTAGGGTTTTTTAGGGTTTGGTGTTTTAGGGTTCTTGCGTTACTTAAAGATCAAAAGTTTCTCAACAAGCTCTGATACCACTTGTTGATCCCAAACTTAGATCGATTAAGCTTTGTGTATACGAGATTAGATCAAGTAATACACGTAGAGAAACCTTTGCTTATGAATAAAGTAACTAAGTGTTATGCGGAATTAACACTTAATCTAAAACACAAAGATGTTAAACAAACTTTCACTTGTATTAGAATGATCGAACTTGATTACAATGAAAGAGGTTTAACTTGTGAAAAACTTATGAAAACTGATGATTAACATTAACCTAAAAGATCTTCTTTTATAGATCAAGAAGTCTTGTACAATAAGCTACGAATCAACTATTCTAGGTAAAGATAATAATGGAAAATACAATGTCGAGCTTATCTTTACCATACACAAATAAAGAAACAAATAAACAAAAAGATTCGTATGAAGATATATTCCATCAGTGTCAATCTTCAAGGCTGTCAGCGTTGACTTCTTCTGTGTCAACGCTTGGCTGTCAGCGTCCAATGTCTTCTTATCAGCGTTGACATTCTTCTTATCAGCGTCTAGTGAACTGACCCATAATTTATTCCCAACAGTGGGTATAGGGCCCCACATGGGGTGCCCGTACCTTTTCTCGTGTCCCGATGTTTCGTGTTCGTTCGTGGTTAAACGTGTTCGTGTTTAAAGTGTTTCTGTTTATTTTATCATGTAGTTTATCGTATTATTTACACTCGTAATTAAGTACTTACGTAATTATTTTAGTTCGTGTTTTAAAATGGTGATCATGATTTAATTATGTTCACGTGAAATATCTATTAACTGTTTATCATGAGTTTGTACGTAATCGATACTTATCATGTCATACACGTATGCACTTGCTTGATTATTAGCACATGACTGTGATCAATACTAAATAGGGTAAGTTTTAATCTAGGACGTACGATCTTAAGGCACTATTCATGGTAAAAGCATGCGGGTTTTACAATTCTTCCCCCCTAAAAAGAATAATTCGTCCCCGAATTATAGATAAAGTAACTGGAAGCGAAACATACCCGAATAAAACTGGAAAGGTATGCAAAATAACGGAAATGAAGGTGACATGGTAGAAGGGAACGTGGAACGTGACATGTCTTGAAAAGACATGGAACGTGACGTGACTGAAAGGACATATCTAATCGATAAGAGAAAAATGGATAAGAAGTCCGGATGAACTTGTCCGTTCCCAAGTGGCCTCCCTCTTGGAACGGTTCCTTCAGAAGATCCTGACACTAATGATAAATCTTGGTCCTCCTGACCTTGACTTGGAATACGAAGAAATTCTTGGTTATCAACGGAAGGTAGATCCCCTAAATTCGATCGAGGAAAAAGAGTTAACGTGCAAGGGTAACTGAAATGTTACGATGCAAGACAATCTGACTTAACTGATAATTAGAAACGATGCGCGAGACATAAAGAAACGTAGTACGTGAAAATTCTAAACGTGATACGTGAAAAATTTTGAACGTGCTACGTGGAGATATGGCGAGTGTAGTATGAGTAAACATATCGTGATCCATGATACGTGTAACATATCTTGATCATGATATGAGGAACGTGGAATAAACATGACATGTGAGACATATCGTGATCATAGAATATAATGGCGGTAACGCCAAACGCTACAAGGTGAAACGTGGAATATGACGCGAAACGTCTATCTGATGATGGAGAGTTATACTAAACTTGGGTCTGGTCTCTCAAGTTCTTGCAAACTTCCCAGAATGAGAAAAGAAATGAACGTAAAATCGTAAGCCAAAATACGATCATGAACGTGAATAGTGTCATGAACGTGAGCGCGAAAGCAAGTCGTGGAATTAGAATGAAGACGTGAAGTAAGGTAGGAGTACAATTACGAATCTTTGTCTGACCCGATAGCTGAGGGATTGCCAAGTGATCGGATGAGCCTTGGCTGGAACATGTTCGTTCAATCTGTTGGTTCTAAAATCCGTACGGATGTAAGGATTCTACAGACTTGATCAAACTGTTGACAATAACCCAGATAGCATCATGCTTCTTCTGAGTTTGCTGAAACTTGGTAACTAAAATCCATGGAGATCTTGTCCCTTTTTGATTCACAATTTCATATGATGAAGACATCCCAGTTTGTTGGTGTCCTATCTTAACCTGTTGGTATGTCAGGTACCTAGATATGAACGTAACTGTATCTTGCTTCGTAGAACTTGATACCTAGGAGTTTGCGAAACTCTGACTCTCTGAATCTAGACTTCTCCTAGCGTATAATTTTCTAGAACACCTAATGTAGTGTAGGGTTCTCTCCTTTACGCATAGGCTGAGTCATGGTAAGATTAACCATAGAAACCCATGTGATTCAGTGTGTCACTGTAATCAAACAGAATTGATATTGGAAAAAATTCCAGGGTAGAATTTCTCTTGTCATAGAATTTGCAACATAGTGCAGATATGGTCATCCTGTTCTTCTCTAGGCTTAGAGGAAATCAGGTTGTCCTCAATGAAAACGCTGATGAATTTGTTTAGGAGTTCATGGAAACTCAATTTATTAAGTCCATAATGCGGTTGGAGCATTGATGAGACTAATTCATGATCATAAATCTAGCATGACCGAGTCGTGTACGAATAGCAGTCATGGACATGTCCTGCTTTTTCACTCGTCACTGTTGGCAGCATGAGTTCGATCTTGGAAAAGTGATTAACACTATACGGTTGATTGGACATGTCGTCAATACGTGGAGGTAAATAACGGTCATGAATGGTGATTTGTTTAAAATCGACGGTAGTCGACACATAATCTTATGTTACCGTCCTTCTCCTTGAAGGTTCTTCTGGAGTGTAAGGAACAATTTTGGAATAATCCGTTGGTTATGCGTAAAAGGACCTTAGTAGTCGTGTGTTACTGACAGCTAGAAAATTTTAGCAATTATGGCTAACAAAGCACGTGCTTGAAAAGCATAGATAATTTGTACAGATTTTCCTGATGGAAAATCAAGCTGAAAGTATTCAGGAGCCTGAACATTACTGTACATAATTATGAATCATAGCATGGTGTGGTGTTCATAGTACATAATTAGGATTAAGTTCATCTCGTGTCTGTCCGAGGAAATGCGTTAGCAGCTTGGATCTTATCATTAAGCTGAAGGAAAACCTTCGTATGCGTGGGAATACGAAAGGCGTCCTTCATGGTTATGAATATATGAACTATGGTGAAAGAAATGAAAGTGACATCGGCAACGTGACAGTTCTCACTGATGCGCCGATAATGGTATTGAAATTCTTGTGGCCTGATTAATACATGGCATAACAACATAGATATACCCTTGGAGGGTACCCTGAATTCCTTAGAAATGTTCCATAGTTGGACGTGAGTCATGTGTCTTGACTCGTTTCTTGGAACAATAAGCATGACATATGTCTTGACTGGTGTCTTGACATGTGTCTTCAGGAGGTATACGTGAGACATGTGTCTTGACTGATGTCTTGACATGTGTCTCGAGATGTGAAACGAATATAACCACAATATAAGGTTATTATGCCAAAATTGGCGGATCGGTTGGACTACTGATCATTTGTATGTCTGATCACGTCCGCGGCCAGAGCCTCGGTTGCGATTTCTAGGATATTTTCTGTCATGGTAGTGGTTACTATCGTCTTGTCTGTCAGTTCCATGACGGCCATTCTCATGACCGTGATTCATGTAACTATTCAGCTGAGTGGCCGGCTGGTACCGGTTTGCACTCATATGGCTGAAATGACAGCCGAACGACGTGTGACATGTAACTATGAATTAGGGACAATGATTGATGGGAATCGTCTGATGGTGAAGCATCTTCTCGTCCAATTGCTTTGCTCCGACGCCTCTGTCTTCGTCTTTTTGGATCTCCAGGTTGTGAACAGCATCAGCATCAGCATCTCGTAGCGTCTCCCAACATCAGCAGCATCAACCTTCAGTAACATCTCCAAGCTATGAGCGGCATCGACAATCTTGTAGAATATCAGCAAGTGAACATACGCCTGAGATGATTTAGAATCGACTAGCGAATACTCGCGAAGTATTACAAATGAAATACACATGGATTTAGGTACATGTAATATACATGGAATACGGTACGTAGAGTACTCGTGGAATACACATGAAATGATCGGTATGGGGTCGATCATTTATCATGATTTAAGGAAAGTATATCGGTTAAACAGTTAGGAAAACCACCATGATAACCTGGCAGTGTTAGCATAGACATCATTCTGGTTGCATAGAGAAACGCTAAAGTGTGGTTACACAAAATTCAACGATGATTTGCCTGACAGCATGATCAATGAAAACCAACCATGATAATCATGAAAGCAGAATTCAATGAAATCCAACAATGTCTTGCGTGAAAGCATAAATAACAAAAGAGGCGTAAGACGTAATCAACATGAAAATGGAATTATCATGAAGGAACATAAAATGATCTATCATAAAGGAGTGTATAACATATTCAGCATGAAACCGAAGTTAACCATGACAGTATGAAAACATACTTGACATAAAAAACATAGTAACTTATGAGGGGACATGAAAAAAAATTTATGCCAATAAATCATGAGAAAAATTTTATGCATGAAAACAGTGCATGAATGCGTAATGTAGTTTATAAAAACCTTTTATATGTGCGAGGGGACGCCTATGGGTCGGTCCCAAAACAAAAGACATGGCGAGGGGACGCCTATGGGTCGGTCCCAAAGTTAAAAGTTTCGATAAAAGCACATGCGACTAAATAGGGCCAGTCCTGTACCAACCATTACTTAGTCAAAATTCCTGCAACAGATGACATATGATATAAATGCATGAATGCATGGAACATAATAATTAAAAGTCATTGTCAAAACTTAACAGAAAAAAATTTTATGTGAAAATTATGAACTACTAGGGTCAGTCCACATCGTCACAGTTCACGAGGAACATCATGCATAGACAATGACACATAACTAAGTATGGATGACGGTTGTTCATTCCATATTAGTAAGACGATACTGGTGAAAACATCATGGTGAAAACAACAAGGTGCTGAAAACGTCATGGCTAAAACAAAAAGGTGCTAAAAACATAATGGTTAAAACAACAACGCGCTGAAACATCAATACGTGGAATAACAATCGTTGGCTTAGGAAGCTCCTGGTGACTACCCACTAGTCACAGGTCGAGTTTTAGAGCCTACAGGTCGAAGCCTTGGGCTCTGATACCATAATTGTAACACCCCATTTTGATGAATGGAATGTCACTCGTAATTATGGCGTGTCATCAAAGCATGCAAGGTAATATGTAGTAAAACATACATGACCATAGGGAAAACCGGAATCAAACATCGGTTCCCAAACATAAGCCCAAAACATAACAAAGTAAATGAACTGAATGAAAGACTAAACAAGCATAAATATATGAAGGAAACAAGAGAAGAAGTCTATGGCAACTTCCATCCTATGCACGTCCTCCAAATGCTCGAGTCTTGGGTACCTGCCGTTTTGGGACATGGAAAGGAAAGTAACGGCTGAGCAAAACGCTCAGTGCACGGATATACAATATAGCATGAAATAGGATAAGCATGTAACATATAACAGCGAAAGACTAAGTTCTGAGTAGACTGGTTAAGTATCGAGAAAACTGGTTTTATAGTTTGAAAAGCCTTATGTTTATCTTATGAAAACTGTTTTAACATAAATATACCATAGCCCATATAGGTCATGAAAAGGTCACGTGCATGAATACTTGGAGGGGTGACCTCCTCATGCTGATTAGAGGGGATGCCTCTAATTAACATACTGGTTTGGGTAGGAGGGATCAACTCCTTGTGAAGGATGCAAGGCACACACCACATTCACCATGAAATACTGAATAAAACATGTAACTAGGATGCACCCATACGCCCCGCATGATATAATAATATGGCCAAAACTTAAAAGGGACGCCACGAGCAATCACTCCGCCGTGGGGAAGTCATAACATTGGTGCCTCCAATGTTATGGTTATGGTACCTCCATAACTAGGTGAAACTGGTCATGCTTGTATATGGCTATAGATTATGCTAATTAAACATAAGCAGTTCAAAACAATAAAACAATTACTGGGGAAAACAGTTGGCCGCATACGGGGAAATCCTAATAAGGAAAGAATGTCCATACTGAAAGGACGGGAATCCGTACCTCGAGTCCAGTGAATGAACGGAAGAAAAACTCCTACTTCTGGATCACTAACGCTACATGAATACACACGTGTATAAGTATCGAATTACTGATTACGTACTGGGTTTTATGTCTCATCTTAGCTTACTTGGTATGTTTTAGGTCATGGTTTACTGTTTAAAGCCTTAAACTGTATTTATCTTGTATTCTGATTAATCTGATTAAGTATTACAGGTATTTCATGCATTATTATACTTACTGTGTAATAATAAGTAACTTTCCAAAAATAGCAGGTTTCCAAAAATAGAAAGTTTCCAAAAATAGAAAGTTACCAAAAATAGAAAGTTTCCAAAAATAGAAAGTTTCCAAAAATAGAAAGTTTTCCAAAAATAGAAAGTTTCCAAAAATAGAAAGTTTCCAAAAATAGAATTTACTGCTTAATATAGATTAGTTTCTAAAAATAGAAAGTTTCCAAAAATAGATCAGCTGCCTTAATTAAATAAGTTTCCATAATTAGAAGGTTTCCATGATTAGATTAGCTGCCTGAAATAGATAGATTTCCATATATAGAAGGTTTCCATTAATAGATTAGTTGCCTTATTTAATTAAGTTTCTATAAATAGAAGTTTCCATAATTAGAATTAAGCTGGTTACATAAGCTAACATATAAGTCTAAGTGTTTATAAGCTTATTTCTTAAGTCATATGATATAGTGTATAGTTTGATTATTATTTCATGTATTTAATTAAACTATAGGTTAAGCGTTTTAATTAAAGTATAACATGTTTTAATTAAAATGGAATAAATTACTTAGGTTAAAATGTGTATTATTATGCATTAATAACATAACCTAAGTCATGTCTAAATTAATTAATTATAGCATGTTTTAAATAATTAATTAATTATAACTTATAACATAAAATACTTAGGTTAAATTAATATCATGCTAAATTAATAATGAAAATAACCTAAGTCATGGTTTAATTAATATCTCATGTTATTGATTAATTTATATCCTAAGTTCATAATTCATAAAATTAACATGTAGCATAAATCATGATTTAACCAACGAACCATGAATCGGGCATGAACTCGACACCGTACCCCGAGCCAAACTCGGGGTACTTGTGCCCCCTTGCTGCCGTGGGTCCCACATGAACCAACCAAGACCAAAAATGGTCTTGGTGGTGGCGGCTAAAAGCAAACTGAACCCCCCCTCGGGTTGGTTATACTAGGCGGCCAAAACAAACACCCTTTTATATCATCCTTTGATTTTAATTAACCCCAAAACATGTTAGATCTATGTTTAATTATCATGTTTTCACAAAAATAAAAATAACATGTTCATGAAAATAATTAAAGATTAAAAAGAAATGAAAAGAAAGGTTTAGAATGATATACCAATACGTAGCTTGAAAGAGGATGAACAAACACGGTTTCTAGCACTTGTTTTTATGATCAAAATCAACCAACACCCCCTTAAGGTGGTGTTAAAGGTGGCGGCTACAAAAGGGAAGAGAGGAGGGGAGAAGAACTTTTTTTTTAGGTTTTGTGATTATTTCCTTGAAAGTGAAAAATGAAAGTAGTTTTTACCCTTTACCCCCCTTTCATGTAAACTTGATGGGCTTAGCCCATTTCTTGATTGTAGCCGTGGGTATAGGGCCCCACATGGGGTGCCCGTACCTTTTCTCGTGTCCCGATGTTTTGTGTTCGTTCGTGGTTAAACGTGTTCGTGTTTAAAGTGTTTCTGTTTATTTTATCATGTAGTTTATCGTATTATTTACACTCGTAATTAAGTACTTACGTAATTATTTTAGTTCGTGTTTTAAAATGGTGATCATGATTTAATTATGTTCACGTGAAATATCTATTAACTGTTTATCATGAGTTTGTACGTAATCGATACTTATCATGTCATACACGTATGCACTTGCTTGATTATTAGCACATGACTGTGATCAATACTAAATAGGGTAAGTTTTAATCTAGGACGTACGATCTTAAGGCACTATTCATGGTAAAAGCATGCGGGTTTTACAATGTGAGTAATGTGTTATCCCGTAACACCAACGAGTCTTCCGCTATATTGAGTTGTATAAATTTAGGGGTGTTACAATTTGGTATCAGAGCTCTCGTTATAGAGAACGAAAGATTTTTAAAACCAAAGGTTTTGAATAAAACATTTCAAAATCTTTTAACTATAAACATTTTTCTAAAAATGTCTAAAAATCTTTTGACTATAACGGTGCCGAAGAATTCCCGAGTTACCGACAAGGCCAGACTGAGAAGTGTTATTTTAATATATATATATATATAACATGGATTATATATATATATATATATATATATATATATATATATATATATATATATATATATATATATATATATATATATATATATATATATATATATATATATATATATATGATGTAATTTTATTACATGATTGTTTAATGATTATTTTGATATTTATACGAGGTATTTATACGACGTAGATTGTCACAAGGAACCCTAAATCCCCTAGTAAATTAATCGAAGCTATTCTCATAGGAATTCTAGCTATCCTAGATCTAAACCAAGTTGTGGATATTTATGATCCCAACAAATGGTTGATATTCGTAGAAATATTGATATTAGTTGATTACGATATTGAAGAAGAATTGGCGAGATTAAAACTGATATCGATGTCATGACGATCTTTTCTTATAGAGTGGAGTTTGACAAAACGTTACCACCTAGAAAGATGTCATCTGATTCGTTGTCACCCAATTCTTAAACTTGAAATCGAAAGGGTGAATGTTGCACTTGAGGCTGTCATTGGAACCATTACCCAAAAGCCTCATGCCACTAGTACCTTTCCGAGAAGTCTAATTGAATTTGTGAGTCATTTCATACTAGTGACTCATTTGATAACTATTGATGAAGGAGCTATAGGATTGGAAATTAAGTGTTGTTCATATTGAGATTTTACTGCCCTATTAAGGTCTAAAAATAAGGATGAAAGTATTGTAAAATGAGGTAGGATATCGCATTGGGTATAAGATTGATTAAAACTTGAATAAAATAAAATTTAACTTATATGGAATAAGAAATCATTAAGAATAAGTCGTTAAGTTCTGTGATTGAATTATAAGGTTTTAATTGATTGTTGATTCGTGTTAAGTGTTGTTCCTAGGCCATTGTCCACTAATGAGGATGCCCAGTGTCCAATAAATAAATTGAATAAATCGTCTTCTGAATTGGGACTGATGGATCTTCCGGGACATGTGGGACACCTAATGAATCTTGTAGATTTGTATTCATTGTGGTATCTTTTAAAAATAATCCCTAACCTAACTGAGACATCAGTTGGTAGGATGAGTTCTTGGAATTGGACATAGTGACACATAATGTGTTACGGTACAATTTAGACTTGTTTGTGATTAATGAAAAGACTACCTTTGATTGCTAAATTCTACATGTATTGATGTTATCTATCTTTTATTGCTTCATCCTAATGTTCGCATTAGTGATGCAATCATTGAACAAGTACTCATCTCGATTTGAGTTACGTTGTGAATTATTCTCTTTTGAGTGCCATCGAGGTCATGAACCTCATGATTAATTGGCTAAGCTCATTTCCTATTATATTGTGGTTAGTTCTTGGTAACGAACTCTTCATCACTCTTTTGCAGATCACTCATTGTTTTTATAAAGTTAAAGCAGTATCCCTTTAGAAAAATCGGGTTTTCATCACCATATGGATTATTTAAAGTGAGACTTACAAAATGATCGTTATCAAAATGAGGCTGTTTATAAAACACCTTGGAAAAACTTAATTGTTTTCATAATAAAGAAAATCTTTGTAAATTTATTCTTGATTCTTATTTAAGAATTAAGCATGAAAATATTTTTATTATAAACATGATGATAAAATTTTGACGAACTGAGTATTGCATCGTTAATCTTGAAATTGTATATAGTTGCGCGCCTACATACAATTTAAAAGGGACCATGCAAGGCTGATTAGTAGTCACCATAAAACTAATGAATAAACACTACATTTTCTTTGAAGATTGTGAAAGATTAGTTTTTATGAGATCTGCAAGAAGTGAAAAATAGGGACATAGTGTTAGGGACACCTACATATGTGCCTGTAGCATCTATTCTTCTGAGTCGAATTTACTCATCTGTGGAAATTGTCTTTGTTAGCCGTATTTAAAGTGATGGTCATATAATATACCGTTGCGAAGCTCGTGAAAAATACTATTCAACGGTGTCGAGAGTTCTTAGTTATTAATGTTTATGTAACGGGAATTAGTCCCAAACACACAAATGAGGAAGGCCTCCTAAACACTTACTACTTGGTATAAAAGGCCTCCTAAGCCTCATTTGTGTGTGTGTTTTTCCATTCTATTGTTTTGTAGAGAGAGAAACGTATGTGTTTCTCTTACTAGGAATTCACAACTTTGTTTTTTCTCTTTTCCTTCATCTAATCTAATCTTTCTTTTTTGGTTTAATCTTCATCTTTATTTCTTGTTCTTATAAGTCGTGTGTTACAATCCAACAAGTGGTATCATTCGCCAAGGGATTCGTATTTAAGCATTTCGTGTGATTTTGATTGTTTTTCGCCAAAACATAAAAAAAATTTCGTGTTTGTTTGTGTTTCTAAGTCGTATACCTTCTTTAAATCGTGTAGTAGTGATTTGGGCATCTTGGTTTTGGCTTAACAACAAGTATTTTGGATCAAAAGTTGAGAAATTTCTTGTTTTTTCATCTTTCCGAAATTCTTGCAAGTTTCACCATCGGAAAGTACAAAGGGAGTGAGGCCAGATCGCAATAACCTCTAGGTTCTACTTTGCGATCTAAGGATTTTGATACCTTATTCCGATCTGGACATTCCGATCGTTCATTGCGATCTGGGATTCCGACGGTTTTTAAGGAACTTTGAGTCGTTACTCTGCCAAATTGATTTTAGCCACATTCCGATCTGAACATATCCGATCTGAAGTTATTCCGATCTGAACATATTCCGATCTGAAGTTATTCCGATCTGAAGATTCCGATCTGAACATTCCGATCTAAGCATTCCGACAGGTCATCATTGCGATCTAGGATTCCGATTGAAGCACATTCCGATAGAATATTCCGATGGGCATTCCGATGGAAATTTTGTTTGAGTAATTTTTAGTCTTAGCCACCATCTAGACTAGTCTCGGAACATAGTTTACACGAAGATTAAAAAAATAATAATAAAAAAAAAAGAGTTAAAATTTTTAGGTCAAGTAAAATCAAATTTTTTCCCTACTAGTTTTTGGCTATCTCGAACTCAATTTCAAAATTTGGCGATTCACAATTTTTCAGCTTACCGTTTTTGTCGGACTGAGGAATTTATTTTCGGACTGAGAAAAAAATCGGAAGTTTCGGAATTTCAACAACATCACGCGCTTTCTACGAATTGAGATCCTGTTTTTCACACGACTTCTACGATGACGTCTCAACAAGATATTTATGTTGCGGGTACTGAGAATCGTCCACCCATGCTTACCAAGGAGAACTACACTACATGGGCTAGTCGTCTCCTTCGTTATGCAAAATGTAAACCTCTGGGAAAGTTGATTGTCAACTCGATTCAAAAGGGTCCGTATGTTAGAAGAACAATTATCGTGCCTGGGGACCCTACGAATGCTAACCCAGTAGCTGACTCTAGTTATGAGCAAACGGATGAAGAATTAGCTGAAGCTGAATCCAAACAACTCGACGCTGATGATCAAGCAATTCAAGTCATTCTTATGGGACTTCCTGAAGATGTTTATGCTGCTGTCGATAGTTGTGAAACCGCACACGAGATGTGGCTTAGGATTCAGAAAATGATGAAGGGCAGTGAAATCGGTTTACAAGAAAAGGAAACTAAGTTGCTTCGTGAATGGGAGAAATTTACGTCTAATGAAGGGGAACAGATTGAACCTTATTATCATCGGTTTTCAACCTCATGAACCATCTTAGAAGAAACAAACATGAACCTGCACAAATTGCTGCCAACATCAAATTTCTTGATAATCTTCCTTCTGAATGGTCACGATATGTCACTCTTGTCAATCAAACCAAGGATCTTCATGTCGTGGACTACACTCAAGTTTATGACTATTTGAAGATGAATCAAGATGAAGCTAACGAAGTTAGGGCAGAAAGACTTGCCAAGACACAAGATCCATTGGCTTTTATGGCAAACTCTCCATCATCTATGTCATATCCCATGGTACCCTACCATCAACCCTCATCAAGTAACTTCTTGCCACAACAACAACTCACCGCTTATGGATATCAACACCCTACTGCTATGAATTACTTACAACAACCCATTGCCTGTTTTGATGACATTACCGATCCTACTCATGCTATTAATACTGGTCTTGCCCTTCTGGCAAAGGCATTCAAATTCACCATTAACCCCACCAACAACAATCAGAGAATCTCCTCGAACACTAGAAATAGGCAGATTGCTCAACCTTTCATGAATGCGAACCAAGATCGCCAATTGGTAGTTGCTGGAAACACGGGGACTCAGTTTCAACAATATGGTCAGAATGTTGGGGCAGACCGTTGGCAATGCAGGAAATCAGTATGGGCAAAACCGTGGTCAAAATCTGGGTGTTCCGAATGCGGGTAATCAGAATGGGTTAATAGTTGTGCCAGCGGTTGGTAACCAGATGGGAAACATTGTGGCTGCAAGGGCTGAGAATACTGGTACGGGAAATGGAAACAACAATCGTCAGGTTCAGTGCTACAACTGCAGGGGATTTGGTCATTATGCTCGAGAATGCACAGCCAAAAAGAAGAGGGATGCTGCTTATCTTCAGACTCAGCTTCTCATAGCACAAAAAGAAGAGGCAGGGATCCCACTTCAAGCTGAGGAATTTGATCTTATGGCTTCTGCTGCAGAATATGACGAAGAAGAAGAGGTGAATGCCAACTACATCTTGATGGCAAACTTACAGCAAGCATCAACCTCAGGAATGCATGATGACAGAGCTCCCGTCTATGATTCAGACGGTCCCTCTGAGGTACATCCAAGTCTTGATGATAATGATATATATAATATGTCTAATCAGGAGGAAGAGTATACTGAGATGCTTGAGCCCTACATTGAGACACACGAGGATCAAACGAATAATAGTAATATTATTTCGAATGAGCCTAGTGTGGATCTTAGTGTGGATCAAGTTGCTCAGCCTACAACCCTTCCTGATGAGACACATGCGTATTATAAATCTCTATTTGATAAGCTTGCTAAGGATGTAGATCATGCTACAGTGGTTAATAATAAGTTTAGAGAAACTAATACCAAATTGACCACTGAGCTTGCGGGATATAAGGAACGGGAGAAAAGTTTTGAGATTCATCATGCTAAAATCAAGGAACTTGAACAAGCTCATGCTACATCGGTTTATCAAGAAAAATGCACCACTAAGAAATTAAATGCCTTACACTTAAGTAGTGCTAAAAAGATAAGCGAATTGAATGATGAAATCACTTCTCTTAATAAACAGCTTTCAACTGAAAAATCTATTGTTTCTGATTTAAAAGAAGAAAGAAAAAAGCTAAAACATGATTTCAAAATTCGAGAAGATGGGCTTCTTGAGGATTTTTGCAAAGCGCAGGATAGGATTAGAGAATTAGACAACCTTTTAGTAAAACATGGCCAAACTATGCAGACGATAAATATGCTCGCACCAAAAGTGAATGAGATAAAATACACTCGATACAAAATGGCTTTAGGTTGTCCTCTTCCCCCTAATCCAGGATACCTTAAGCAAGTTCAGGCCACTAATGAAACTTTATATAATGGTAGTGTGCTATTGTCTGATGAGCATGATCCTCCTAGTGTGCATGATTCCGAGGAAACTACTGAACTTGCTGTAGAGACTCGTTTAAGAATGAAAAAGCTTGATAAAGAAGTGATACCCGTTTATTATCCGAAAGTTAATCCTCCAACTATTTTTGTTCGGTCTAAAACGAGTACTGAAATGCTTTTGCTACCAAGTGAGGAATTGTCTGATGACCCTCCTAAACCGAGTATCACTCGCCGATTTCTAAATGAGCTTAAAGATAACTTTGTCATCCTTAAACGTGTTGTTAATTCAAAAATAACTGGAGGTAATTTTACATCACCTGTTCAGATTGAGGTTCAAAAAATTCTTCAAAACGATATTAATCCGATTATTAATCAAGTTGATGCTCGGTTAGAAAATTTGGAAAACGCTTTTCTAAAAGAATTAGCCAACTTTGTTGAAGACTTTAAATCATTGACGAAGGAAGCTAATGAATCTCTTGATAAAATTAAAGTTTTGGAAAACGATCTTGAACGCCTCTCTAAAGCTCGTGATTGTATTGATAGTAGCCCTGTTGAGTTAGGTACCTCTATGTCGCATAATGAAAACCTCCAAACTGAGCTTGATCGTATGAAAGAGAAAATGGAATCTTATGTCATTAAAAAGGATAAAGAATTCACCGATCTTTGGAATAAATTTGTCAAAAAATGTGATGAATGCAAATATGACAAGATTTCGTATGAAAAAGCTCACAATGAAATGCAACAAACTATCGCTTGGTTGCAGGCTCAGTTAGGAGGGGTTTCGGAAACGAATTTGGCCTCGTCAGGGTTAGAGAGTGCTAGTGGTGGTAATGTTCAGAAGCTTAAGGCTAACATTGTAGATTTAGAATCTGTTGTTGGTTCATATAAGCGGGCTGTTGAACAAAGTAAGTCTGTCTATCAAAAACTTATTGATAAAATGTATGAGAACTGTAAGTTAAAGGCCTTGTTAAAAGATAAGACTTCTGAACCTAGCTCGATTGTGGATACGATGATCCAGAAACCAGCAACCTCGGGACCCACTCGTATTGCTGTGACACCTTTTCCCAAGGTTGTTGGAACGAAAACTGTTGTGATTGCCCCAGGAATGTTTCGTGTTAGTTCTCCCTCTGTGCCTAGCAAACAACGTAAAGCAAGCATTAGGACAAAACCGATCACTATAACTCAACCACAAGTTATTGATTTAAAAAGTGCTAATTCTAATAGACGTGTGTCTTCTTCTACAGGAATAAACAACTACACTAAGAGCAGAAGGCCACAGCCTACGAGCAATACAAGGAATGATAGGGTCCCTTTTGCCTCTAGAAGTAGTCGCCCCAAGATCAATAATGTGGAAGTAGAAGAACACTCTAGGAATTTACCGTTTTTTAATCATAATCAGAAACCTAATTCATCTGAATGTAATGACTTTAAGCTTGCTATTCGGAATGAAAAATCTGAAGTTATTTGTGCTAAATGTAATAAATGTTTCTTTACTTTTAGTCATGATGCTTGTGGTTTGACTATGAATGGTTTGAATTATGGTGGTTACACTCGAATTGACAAGCTGTCAGTCAGTGAACAACAACGCACTCCTAAGGCTAAGGTGTATGTTCCAAAAAGTACGCATGTAGGGTCCACAGAAAGTCTTGCTAAGCCTAGTAGCCCTAGACTCACCTCTAAATGGTTGCCTACTGGTAGAAATTTTGACTGTAGTGGCAAAATTATCGACACTAGTAGATCTCATACTGACAGTGAAACGTCGGTATGTGATACGGCTTAATTATCTTCTAACCCTACAGGAACCTATTTCATCGGTTGCCAAAATATTTGTTTCTCTTATCATTGGCAGGCTGTTGAAATTTGTCTCTGGTGCGTGGACTCGGGATGTTCCAAACATATGACTGGGAATCGAAGCCTTCTCAAGAACTTTGTATGGCGTTTCATGGGAACTGTTCGATTTGGAAATGATCATGTTGCGGCAATTCTAGGCTATGGTGATCTTCATTGGGGAAATATAATCATCACCAGAGTCTCTTTTGTTGATGGCTTGGGACATAACTTGTTCTCGTTGGGCAATTTTATGATTCAGACTTGGAGGTCGCTTTCAGAAGTCATACATGTTTTGTAAGAGATCTTGAAGGAATTGATCTGTTGAAAGGAAATCGTACCACCAACCTTTACACCATTGATCTTTTTCAAATGTCTGCTGCTTCTCCAATTTGTCTCATGGCCCGAGCCACATCAACAAAGTCGTGGTTATGGCATCAAAGGTTATCTCATCTCAATTTCGATGCCATCACCCAACTCGCGAAAGATGATCTCGTTACCGGTCTTCCAAAGTTCAAATATACAAAAGACCATCTTTGTCCTTCATGTGAGCAAGGTAAAAGTAAGAAGAAGCCTCACAAACCCAAACCTGTTCCCAACTCAACGAATAGGTTACATCTCCTACATATGGATTTGTGTGGCCCAATGAGAATCAAAAGTATTAATGGAAAGCGATATGTCCTTGTCATTGTGGATGACTATTCTCGTTACACATGGGTTCATTTTCTTGCTTCAAAAGATGAAACCCCTGATGTAATTATTAACTTCTTGAAGAAAACATCAGTACTACTGCAAGCCCCTGTCATTATTGTGAGAACGGATAACGGTACAGAATTCACCAATCAGAAATTGAAAGCTTATTTTGACGAAGTTGGGATCTCTCATCAAACTTCGGCTGTAAGAACTCCAGAGCAGAATGGAGTTGTGGAACGGAGGAATCGTACGTTAGTTGAAGCTACTCGAACGATGCTTCTCTCCTCTAGTGCACCGTTATTCCTTTGGGCCGACGCTATAGCAACTGCATGTTATACTCAAAACCGCTCCATTATTCACACCCGTTTCAACAAAACACCTTATGAGATCATTAATGGAAGAAAACCGGATATTTCATTTTTACATGTCTTTGGTGCATTATGTTATCTGAAGAATGATCGTGAAGATATCGGTAAACTTGAACCTAAAGGTGATATTGGCTTTTTCATTGGTTATTCTTCAACCGCTTGTGCTTACATGGTTTATAATCGAAGGACAAGAAAGGTAATGGAGACTATGAACGTTACCTTTGATGAACTCTCGGGTATGGCCTCTCAGCATAGAAGTTCACATCCCGAGTTTCAAGGTCAGACTTCTGGACACGTAAGTTCAGGACTCGCGCTTCAATTTGCACCGTCAGCAATCTCATCGTTACAACCATCAGAACGTGACTTGGAAGTTTTATTTGGGCCAATCTATGATGAATATATGGAGGGTCCTTCGTCATTTGGTGTTCCTCAAAATGTCGCGGCTGCACCTGCTGCGGTAGTTCAAGAACCTCCGACTGCATCTACACCAGCGGCATCTACTCCTACACCATCTACGTAAACCTCAACCATATTGCCTCCAAATATTCCAACCACTTCTCCGACTGCTGACGCAACTCAACAACATTCTCAGCAAATTCCTAATCATGTTCATCTTCAGAATGAAATAGTTGATGAAAATGCAAACAATGCGATGCTCAATGAACATGAGTTTGTTAATCCATTTGCGTCTTCCACAAGTACTACTCAGCCTTCAACACCATATGTGGATCCGTCGAGCTCGCATCAAGTTTCTCATACACTTCCACATGAACACAAATGGACTAAGAATCATCCTTTGGTTCAAGTGATTGGCAATCTCTCACGACCGGTCTCAACACGAAATCAGCTGCGTACCGATGGTGATATGTGTATCTATGCACTATCAGTCAGCAAAATGAAGCCCGCAAGTGTGAAAGAAGCAATGACCGATGCATCATGGATTGAGTCTATGCAAGAAGAACTCAATCAGTTCATCCAGCTTGATGTATGGGAGTTAGTACCTCGACCAGACAATATCGATCCCCTCACTCTGAAATGGTTATTCAAAAACAAGATGGATGAGGAGCAAACGGTCATTAGGAACAAGACTCGGTTAGTTGTGAGAGGTTATAAACAGAAGGAGGGAATTGACTTCGCAGAATCTTTTGCCCCGGTTGCTCGGATGGAAGCTATTAGGATTTTCTTGGCATACGCTGCACACAAATCATTCACAGTGTATCAAATGGACGTGAAGACGGCTTTCTTACATGGGTCGTTAAAAGAAGATGTGTATGTATGTCAACTTGAAGGTTTCATTAATACCGAACATCCAAGCCATGTCTACAAGTTGAAAAAGGCAATTTATGGTTTGAAACAAGCACCGAGGGCATGGTACGATGAATTATCATCATTTCTTCTACAAAATCACTTCAGCAAAGGAACCATTGATCCAACGTTGTTTATCAAGCACTACGGCAACGACATCTTGGTGGCTCAGGTCTATGTAGATGATATTATATTTGGTTCTACTAACCTAAAATACTCCATATTATTTGTTGACCTTATGAAAAGTCGATTCGAAATGTCCATGATGGGGGAAATGACGTTCTTTCTTGGTCTCCAAGTTCACCAATCCCCCCGTGGTATTTTCATAAATCAGTCCAAGTATGTGCTTGAGATTCTAACAAAATTTGGTATGGATAACTGTGATCCTATTGGTACTCCAATGGACACTAAACACAAGCTTGATTTGGATAAGAAAGGGACATTTGTAGATGCTACAAAATACCGAAGTATGATCGGGTCCCTTATGTACTTAACCTCAAGCAGACCGGACATTGTGCATGCTACTTGTTTATGTGCTCGGTACCAGGCTAAGCCAACCGAGAAGCACCTCAAGGAGGTTAAAAGGATCTTTCGTTATCTCCGGGGAACCATTAACATGGATCTCTGGTATATGAAGGATTCTGGTTTTAATCTCACTGGTTTTTCAGATGTCGATCATGCAGGGTGTCATGATACACTCAAGAGCACTTCCGGTGGAGCACAATTCTTAGGCGAGAAGCTAGTGAGCTGGTCATCAAGAAAACAAGACTGTACGGCGTTGTCCACCGCGGAAGCAGAATATGTGTCTCTATCCGTGTGTAGTGCTCAAGTCCTTTGGATGAGAACACAACTCACGGATTATGGCTTTTACTTTAACAAAGTCCCTATTTACTGTGATTCACAATAAGCCATAGCCATATCCTGCAACTCGGTCCAACACTCCAAGACCAAGCACATAGCTGTCCGATTCCATTTCATTAAGGAGCATGTGGAAAAAGGAACGATCGAACTGTTCTTTGTCAAGACAGACTACCAACTAGCCGACATCTTCACCAAAGCTCTTTCTCAAGACAGATTTGAATTCTTGGTTCGTCGACTTGGTATGCGTAGTTTCACTCCTGATGAACTTGAACGTCTTGCTCATTCGCAGTAACCTTGTATATATCTATCAGAAAATCAAAATACAAAAATATAAAACCTATAAAAACAAAATAAAAAATGAGAAAATCTTTCAAAAATACAAAAAATATTCTTCTCCGACATGTCTCTCAGCATCGATAATATGGACGTGCTTAGAAATATTGTTCAATAACGACACGGGTACGTACATAAAGTTCGAATGAGAGTTCAAATGTTTTCAAAACATGTCTTTTCTATTTTTCTTCTCATAATGGCTTATAGTCACATGTCAGACTATAACCTGGTCCCTAAATAAAGGAAAGTCTTTGACTTATCCTCAAAAACGAGAAATTCATTTTTCTCGGTCATGATCTTATATCCAAACATTCAAAGTTTTAAGCTCATGAACACAATTTTTCTCGGACTTTTGAGCATAATTTTTCAAAGTATTTCAAAACAATGTGCTCATATACTCCCCTATTTAAATACAATCTTTTTTCGAGGGGGAGTATAATGTTTTTATAAACATTTGTTCCAAAGTTTCATGACACATTATTCTCTCCATGTTTCATCACTAGTTTCACAAAAATTTCAATTTCATGCAATTTTTGAGGGGGAGAATAGTGATTAAAATGTGTTATCTTGAATAAG
Source organism: Glebionis coronaria (assembly GCA_025667525.1). Lineage (NCBI taxonomy): Eukaryota > Viridiplantae > Streptophyta > Magnoliopsida > Asterales > Asteraceae > Glebionis > Glebionis coronaria. Next base: position 558,284,463 of record CM046877.1, on the reverse strand, counting down.
ATCTTTGATATAAGTGCTTTCTCTTCCTAATATGTGCAAAAATCTCTCCTTTTATGATGCACATATGTAGGGGAGCGTTTTTGGTGATATAGAAAACTTTCAAGGTGTTAACATTGATTTCATCAACACCTTGACTGCATTTTCAATTGATTTTTCTTGTTACGATATCTATACCCTTCAACACATAAATTCACGATGGTATTGGTGTCAAAAGGTGGTTAGGTATTCGTCCTATGATCCAACCAGAACCGGAGGGATCTTCCCAGGGACAATCCATTAGAAAATAGAAGTCCTTAGGAAAGATGGAGTAGTTAAGTGTACGGGAATAATGCCGACTAATGACTTAAGCTAGCACTGGAACAATCACAACAAGGTGCTAGTTATGACGTCTTGGTAAGCATTGAAGGGGTTGAAGAATGAAAAAGAAATGTAAGGATAAAGGGTGTAAAGAAAGAAGCCCTCCATACAACTTAGGCAGAAACCGGGTCAATACATCTACTATCATAATCATGTTGATGATTTCTGGTATTGAAGACAAAGCATCATGGACCCAGTGATGCAATGCACAACCCTTCCCAGCCTACTCAAGCTTCTCTCAAAAGAAGTTTGTTTTATTGTCACGGAGTTCAACTCATTTCTATCGAATTTCTCACTCCGAGATAGTAGATATTGAATAGGTGGCAGTCTGCTCCAGCCTCCGATCACCAAATAAACGTGCACTTATAGAGTCTAGAGCCAACGAGATTCATCAAAAACCTCATTAGGACACTTACTCCTTATATCAGTTGTTGTTCATCATTAGAACACAAGCGATAAGTTACAGAGTCCTACGGTCTATCCTTGTGGTATTGCTAGAACATTCAGAGTGATACTTTCTAGTATTCCCAGTGATGAATGGAAATCCTTCCAGTGTTAACATCAAACAGCACTGCGGTAGGTCATATGTACGATTCAGTTTGAATTAAACATATGCTAACTGGAAAGCAACAGTGGTTTGATTCTTAATTGATTCAAACTCGTTCCAGGTCTCTACGCAATATCTTTACGATCTTGCCAGAACATTCAGAGTAATACTTTTCAGTATTTACAGTGACGAATGGAAATCCTTCCAGTGTCATCATCAAACAGCACTGCGGTAGGTAACTTGTGTGATTCTATATGAATCAAACTTGTGTCAACTGGAAAGCAACGATGGTTTGATTCTTATTTGATTCAGACTTGTTCCAGGAAAGTGAATTGACGACTTAATCAGCAGAATGGAACTGCATGATTCACTCCTTACTTTGAATTATCTTTCGATATATTCAAGTATTGAGAACAGCTACCACAGCTGGAAATCCTGTCAAGGAAGTTCTTTGAACTTACCTGATCACAGGTACAGTATTCGTACTGTATAACGGGAAACCGGTGGAATGCAAACGGTGGCGTTATCTCAAGAGTCGCAATTCAAGGCCACATATTCAGGATTATTAAAGAAAGCTCAAAAACATCTAAAGACAAAGACTTCCGCTACTCTGATGATCAAGGGAGATTGTTTACAAGCTTTCAAGTCAACACAAAAGATGAGTATGTGGAGAAAGACACAAGAACACAAGCTGGCAAAGATCAAAGATCCAAGATCACAAGTCATGAAAGGAACTATGAAAGACCTCTCAAGACAACGAGCTTCAAAGTCTGCAACACAAACGAAGTGAAGTCACATATTACATGACCACCCCTTAGGGGGAGATTGTTAGCCGTATTTAAAGTGATGGTCATATAATATACCGTTGCGAAGCTCGTGAAAAATACTATTCAACGGTGTCGAGAGTTCTTAGTTATTAATGTTTATGTAACGGGAATTAGTCCCGAACACACAAATGAGGAAGGCCTCCTAAACACTTACTACTTAGTATAAAAGGCCTCCTAAGCCTCATTTGTGTGTGTGTTTTTCCATTCCATTGTTTTGTAGAGAGAGAAACGTATGTGTTTCTCTCACTAGGAATTCACAACTTTGTTTTTTCTCTTTTCCTTCATCTAATCTAATCTTTCTTTTTTGGTTTAATCTTCATCTTTATTTCTTGTTCTTATAAGTCGTGTGTTACAATCCAACAGTCTTATTGTTGGGTCAAATTATTGAGTTGATAAGTCAAAACACAACAAAATAAGAAGACAAGGACTACTTTTGCCAAAGTTAAATACAACAAGCCGTTGGAGTCTTTTTATTACTTTAGCTTTCTTTGTAAGCTATGTTTTCTAGTATATAAAGAAAACATAGGACGTAGGTTTAATATATCTATTCAATCACAATGTAAACCTAAAGTGTGTGTCGCACTAGACGTGGGATTCAATGTATACACGTCTAGTGGATGTTTGTTATTAATATAATGGACATCCCCATTTGTTTTAATTAGTGTTCTTTTGTGCCTAAACACTTTGTCATGATCATTGTTCTTTTCCGCTATGTTATCATATGAACGATGATCAACCTAGATATAATGGTTGTTAACCATCGAGTCTAACGATCAATAGGACTCATCAATTGGTATCAGAGCCTAAGGCTCGTGATATCTAGGTCTGACGAGGTGTTCGTGTATGGTGAAGAAGAAAAATTCGTATGGAGTTTTTCTGGACGTTTTTGTGTGCGCAGCAGTATTCAGAAGGTCATAACTTTTGTTTGAACCGTTGGATCGTCACGAAATTTTAGATGTGTGTTCTACATACATAGATCTAAACATCCACCGGAGGGATTGTCGAGTTTTGTCCCCAGGCAAAAGTTATTAAGCGTCGAAGTTGGCAGCAGAGGTGATTTTCAGATTGTTATATTCACATGAAATCATGATTTAGGGTTTCTGAAAACCCTAGATCATTACATATAACAGAAGATCTGATGTTTTATGACGAATTGGAGGTGATAAAGTTTTAGGGTTTCATCCAAAACCCTAGATCTTAGATTCGATTTTAGGGTTTTATATAAATCCTAGAATAATCATTACAGATATGATGGGACGTGAAGATGGTATACACGCTTGGATCTTGCTGATTTCCATGGTATTTATTCAGCCGTATACTCGAAAAAGATTCCAATATTAAACAAAGACAATTGTGCTAAAAAAAGGGACATATACCATGTGATGCGTTCACACGACAGTATGAGTCGCTTGTTTGTTATATGGCTATTTACGAAACAAGGGTTTCTATTGGTGGGAATAGATGTGTTCACATGAGGCATTGATTCTGATTGGTGGATAACATTGCATTCACACGGCCATATGATAATCTAAATATTCGTTATATATGGTGAATCCTCTACATGCTAGTTTACAGTACTACCGTGAGTCCCTCATTTTCATTGGTGGAGAGTTATATGTTCACACGGTGGAAGCTTTTTGATTGGCTATTCTAGTTAGTGTTCACACGGTTTTGTTAGTATACACGATCTAAGATGAAACTTAAAAGTGTGTTCACACGGTTAGAATGCTGTGATTGGATGGATGGTTGAGAAATGTCACGTTAATATTAACAGGGAATAGATATGAAGAAGTGGTTATTCTCTTAGACGTTGGGATAAAGAAAAGTGTTAACGTGATAGATTGCTACTCAAAAGAAGACGCTGACAGAAAGTAAGTTCAACGCTGACAGCGTATATTTTTGACGCTGACAAGAGTAATGTTGGCACTGACAGGAAGGGTTTCGACGCTGACAAGGAATAAGTCAACACTGTCAAGTTGACAGTGTTGTCCGATATATGTACTTCAACGCTGACACGTATTGTCCGATATTGGACAATACATCTGACCAAGATATTGGACAGAAGAGATATTGGACAACACAAAGTTTGCTGCTGTTTGAGAAAACTGGTACGTTTTAAGCACACAAAAAGGAGGAAAATACACACAAAAGGTACATGGAATCTCCGTTTTAATATAGAATATCATGTTGATATTTATGGCTCGGATATTTTTAAATGGATTAATGATTTTAAAGCGAGTTAGCAATTATTTGTGGGATTTGATGGATATTTTAAACTATGTAAGAGTTATCCATAACTGGCTTTTACATATGGTATGAAGATGTGATTCCATTAAAATCGTCATGAAGAAGTGTTAGCTTAAGGGGAAGAATTCTTATGGGAAGTTTGATGATTGAAGAAGATTTTTCGCAAGTTTGTGTTCTATCATATCTTAAAGTGCCATAGACTTTAAAGGTAACTTGTTCGTGCTTACATAGTTGGTGACGAAGACTTGTCATAAACACTTGAAGGAGTTACATTATCGTGCTCAGTGTCTCACAAAGGATGAGAATATTGACAAGGGATCGAGGTCTACTTATATTTCTCACTCTGGTATAAGTTCTTCATCACATGGATAAACAAGACATGGAACATAAGTTTGGGTTGTTCTACTTCTACATCAAGAATACTTTATTTATTTTTCTTCAGGATCATTACACAGAGCCTACTTTTGGAGAATCTACAAGATTGCATACTTTCACATATTCCCTATTGATGTGTCAAAAAGGGGAAGAATATGTGCTATACTTAAGGGGAAGCTTCTTGGAGATCATGTACTACATACAAAGGATTCATGCTTAAGAGGAGTGTTTTGACATCATCAACTAGGGGAAGATTGTTGGGTCAAATTATTGAGTTGATAAGTCAAAACACAACAAAATAAGAAGACAAGGACTACTTTTGCCAAAGTTAAATACAACAAGCCGTTGGAGTCTTTTTATTACTTTAGCTTTCTTTGTAAGCTATGTTTTCTAGTATATAAAGAAAACATAGGACGTAGGTTTAATATATCTATTCAATCACAATGTAAACCTAAAGTGTGTGTCGCACTAGACGTGGGATTCAATGTATACACGTCTAGTGGATGTTCGTTATTAATATAATGGACATCCCCATTTGTTTTAATTCGTGTTCTTTTGTGCCTAAACACTTTGTCATGATCATTGTTCTTTTCCGCTATGTTATCATATGAACGATGATCAACCTAGATATAATGGTTGTTAACCATCGAGTCTAACGATCAATAGGACTCATCACTTATTTGACAATTGATATCCTTTCCTTGTCCAATTCTCCCGTGGTGAAATTCTTTGGAAAAGTATCTGATTACCGAGTGTTGATACCCGACTAGATGTATCGACGTTCCTATCATTTCTTTTGATTAGATTTCATTTGAATGACCTGGGTAACGATCCGAGGAGCTTTCGAATGCGTACTCAACTCATGAAAACATGGGATAGACTCATATTCGTTAATGTTTTCGTTTGTAGCTGATTTGAAATTCTCTCGCATAGATTATGCGTTGACCTTACTCTTTTAAGGTTAGTTATGTCTCCATATATCCTTGAATCTGTGAAGGGTTATGAGTTATTATTAGTCTTTTGAGAAGTTCACATCTTATCAACAGCAATAAAATTGAAAAGTTGGTAGTGCCATTAGAATGGAATGGTTGATTATGACATGATGTCATTATCTAATATGATGGGAACTCGAGTGGAATTCCCCTAAAAGATAAGATGTTGGTTATCAAAAGTGATCTAAATAATTCTTGATGGATGACCATATCCTGCATTTAGACTTGAAATTTTACCATGAATGGTTATAAACTAGTCATAGACTTTGTAATCTAGAAGAACCTAATATGAATTTATTAAAAGATGTTTCTGTTATCTGAAACTTTAGGAGGTATTTATTGGTGAATTACCTAGACTTTCGCCATTAAGGCAGATTGAAATTGGTATTGATTATATTCCCGGTGTTGCACCTGTGGCGTGTGCATTGTACGTCAGCACCATCTGAATTAAAGGAATTACCGTACAACTGAGAGAGTTGTTGGAGATAGATTTTATTCTACCAAGCTCGTCATCATGAAGAGCTATGGTGTTATCATTCCTTATATTTATAGATTACTGTGAACTGAGTAAATAGACAATCGAAAACGATATCCATGACTCGAAATGGAAGATTTGTTCGATCATTTACAAGGTTCTAGCGTATGTTTTAAAGATTTGATCCATGGCATGGTTATCATTAACTTCGCATCTGCGAAAAAGATTATCTATTCCAATCACCACATCCAGAACTTGTAATGAACATTATGAGTTTCACGTGATGTCGTTTGGATTGACCAATGCACATGTAGCATTCATAAATTTGGTGAATCACGTGTGTAGGCTGTAATTTGATAAATTCATGCTCGTGATCATTAAGGACCATTTGATTATTTATAAGAATAAGAAGAAGTTAATAATTAATTATAGATTGCCTTGAATTGGCTGAACAATGAAAATCTGTACCTTGAATAATTAACATGTGATGAAAGACTTAATCCTTTACATTATTTGACCGTGTGATTAATAAGATAATGGAATCTATATTGACTCTTCAAAAATTAAGAGCCCCTTTAACACTTTGAGTATTACTAAAAAGAAAAGTGCAAATATGTTTTGACAAATGTTTTAACAAAGGATTTTTAAGGGATTATTCCCTTATACACAAATCATTTAACTAAACTCCTGTTTAGGGGTAAATGTTTTTGTATACCTCAAGACAACCTAAGAGGGATTGAGGAAACCTTTTAAACCATGACCTGAAATCTGAAACGATAATTTTTGCTTTTCAACTAATAAAACTTTGACCAAAGTATAAACAAAGGTTTTTCTAACATTTACGGATCTTATTAAATATTTTCGATAAATCAACAAAAATCTTGTTAATTAAATTCAAATTATTTTTGAACATTTTATATAATTGGTCGAACTAAGAAATTTAAAAAAAAATTACGTTTACGCTTCATAAAAATTAACTAATTATTATTTAATTACTTGTAGTAATTATCGACGCTTTAGACGTCGGATTGAGTAAAACGGATAAAAATGATAATTGAGACGAAATTAAAACTTAGAAAATGTGAAGAAAGAATTTTCAAATAAATACGATCATGATAATTATTTCATCAGGAAAAATGAATATAAATACTGACGCATTATGTAAAAAGGATAAAGAATCAATTAGAATGTGTTCCTTAGTAATGACTATGAAAATAAATTACCGAGTAATTTAAAATATAGCCGATGCTTATAAAAAGGATAATATAGATAATAAAAGGGGTTCGCGGCTAGTGTGAACCATTAGAATTGAGAAGCCGATGGCGTTAAATGTATAAAAAGCCACTTGTGGTTGCCTAAATATGGAGATTTTGAGATGTAGTCATCTCGTAAGTATAAGTATTCTATTCATGATATTTTTGACTAAATGTATCCCTATCTGAAGAAGTTGTACTAATGGCAAATTATGAAGGCAGACATCGCCTCATTCATTAGTAAACGTCTAGCTATTGCAAAGGTCATCATCTGAATTTGATTCGATTTAGGTCATCGTAGACAGACTGACCAAATCTGCTAATATCATTCCTGTTAATGATAGATTCTTGATGAAGAAATTGACTCTTTTGTATTTAAAGGAGTTATGTAAACATGGTGTGCCTGTATCAATCATCTCTATCAAGATCCTCGCTTCGCATCGAATTTCTAGAGATTTGCTCAGAAGTCATTGAGAACGAATCTTGATGAGAGTACTGTGTACCACCCCAGTCGAAGGGACGAGGTAAAGTAACGATACAAAATACTATAAGTGTTGTTTTATGCTTGAATGATTGACCTTTGGTAATAGACTGTAAAATCGTTTTCCTTTGGAGAGATTATCATTGATAATTATCGTGTTAGGATCGAGATCGAATCTTGTTAGGATCTAAACATAAGAGCATCTGTAAGCGGGAGTTGGGATGAAGACACCCGACATACACCCATTGTGAGTTGGACATGTCTTTTAGTTTTAAGGTTTCCTATGATGGCGAACCTAACCTTACAAAATACTCGACCCGCGAGACCTTAAATGATTGTTGAAATTAGGATCTGATTATTGACTGCCGGTAGTGGGCAGGAAGTTATGTGAATATGAAATGTAGATCTTGAAGTACCAGATGGGTAGCAAAGTTATGCCAAAAAATTTAACCATGGAAAATGAATGGATGATCTGAAAGATCATGGGATATAAGTCCCCGTTGTATGAGACCATAGAGATGATGTAAAAGTTGGTATGAAAGGCATATAAGCTGGATCTACCCTAGGACTTCAAGGACTGCTTGAATTATGTTTCGTAAATCGAACTTGATAAAATATCTATCAAGTGAAAATCTGATTACTTCTTGATAAAGTTTAGATCGGCGAAAAGTTGCATTCATAAAAAACCGTGAACATCATGGATAGAGAAAGTAAGTCAACATTAAGCCTGATCTTATTCCCGTAGTTATGTTTGATGAAACTCGCGTATTGTAATGAATTACACTTGTGAGAAAAGACCGAATGTGGAGGAAATACCCACATGGCTTTAACTCTATAAGAAGCGAGTAGTAAGATGATCTTTGAGGACAAAGATCCTGTTTAGGGGTAAATGTTGTGACAATCCGTCAATTTATGGTTGATATTGTATTCTCAATATTTATTTGAAAACATTATTTTAATGTTATAATATGAACTCACTTATTTTTGGGAAGAAATTTGGATTTACGTCTTGAAGTAGCATCGACTACGTCTAAACCAGAGGATTCTACGTTACGTGCTCACGTTTACATACACCGTCTTTGGTGACAGTCCGACATTTCAGAAAATAAATTTATCCGTGAATATTATTTTGAGATTTTAAATTTGTGTTGGTTCATAAACTCACAAATTTACGAGAAGAGATTAGGACTTACGATTTTAATTTAACGTCCTTTACGACTAAACTGGAAACCTTAGGATTACGTATTTACGTTTTCGAACTCCGTTTTTGATGAGACAATTTTTATTAGATTGTTTTCTGTCGTTGATTCATAATTTATAAAAACGTTTTTCGTAAAACGGCCCGAGGGCACGCAAATCGAGGAAACTAGAATCGAGGAGTACCCGTAAATTAGCGGGATGGGACAAAATAAATTATCCCACCCCACTATGCAAGGGACGGCCCAAGCTAGACACCACATCAAGGATGTGGCATCATTTTAACACTTAGCTTACAAGTGTAAGCTTAGCCTTACACTTAAGCTACTTCCATCTCAAAACTACTAGCTAAACAACATACCACCATTTCATACATGCAAACAACTCTCAAACTCTCCCACTCTCTCTACCATTGCCGTCCCACTCTACCACCATACACCACCATTTGATCTTTTCTAGCCACAAGATACTTGTTATCTAGCTATATTATGGAGTAACCTTGAAGCCTTGATTGCTTGGTGGCCATTTTAACAACAAAGGAGGTGATTTGCTTGTGTCCTAGGGCTGATTTCTCAACATACTTTCTTGGTGTTTGATGATCTTGGAGATATATTTGGTGTTCATCAAGTTGATGTCTTCCAAAAACAAGATATACTCTTGGTTGGTAAAGAAGATCATCCTTTCCATTTCTCTTGTTATTTTTATAAAGATCAAATGTATTTTCTTTCTTGTTGTATATGTATATGATGAATATATGATGATAAAAATGTTGTGTGGGGATCAAGTGTTGATAAATATGGTTAAAAAGATTAATAACCATAAGAAACAAGGTAAAATCATGTTTAATTTATTGGCTGTATAAAAACAGTATGTAACCAAAACTTAAACTGATAAATTTGCATGGTGAAATCCATTTACATTAAGTATAAGATGTCATACACATGTGAGAGTTGGCCATGCAATGGAATCATTAAAATGAGTGAGATATGATCAAAACAAGATGAGTGTGCTAATCTGAATAGGCTGTTTTGTAGGGACTGTTAAGGATAGTTAAACATAAAATGAGCAGTAGCTATAACTAACTTATTTGTAACACATAATATGAAGTTCATGCCATCCAAATTTAGCTTCTAATTCATTGTATAACTCAAGATATGATAAAAATGGTGAAGATGAAAATAAAAATCAGATTTTGAAGAATTAATGTTTAATACAATTATATAAGCACTCAAAATATATAGTATAAAATGTGAAATTAAAACCCACTAACTTATGAATTTCATTTATATAAATATGTATAAGGTTAAATAAATGGACAATTTATAAAAATGGTAGTTTAATAATATTTATAAGTTATAAAAACTATAAACATGATGTTTACGACTTTTTCGGCTATTACCGTAAAATTAACGTTTTTCGCCAATTAAAACTTAGACGATCAAACCCGTCTAATGTAAAGTTTTTAAAAGTCATATACTCATATATAAGTATCTAATACAAGTAAAAACCAATAAAACCCGAACTATAGGACATACGGACATTAACGAGCTAAGTAAGCATATTGGACTAATAATTGGACTAAATAAGTTAAACACTTATAAAAAGTACTTATTGGGCTTAACCTATTTGGGCCCAACATGTAAAGTGTAAGTACTGATAATGCAAGTATAAAATGGATTAATACAAGTTAATGAACTTATAATAGGCTTATTGGACCTAAAACACGTAAATCGGTAAAACTAGTAAACTAGTAAGAAGTTACCAATACATAAACACAAAAATGAGTGAATGAGAATATGTAAACCCACTTGATCATCATATATATAAAATCATCATATGTATACATAATTGTTATTTTTATAAAGTCATTGGACATGAGTCTAAGACGTGTATTATTTGTCTAGGTTTCCGTGATTGAAGCACGTACCGTACGTCCGAATTGCCGATAACCCGCATTCCCACATCAACGTGAGTTCATAGCCTCGCACTCTTTTAAATGTTTTATGAAATGCTTTATAAACCCGCGAGGGAGATAACATGTTAGATTTTATGAATTAGGACACTATTTGTCCCGATTGTTTGTTTATTGATTTGGACCTGAATGATTGTATGACCCGATGAATGATTAAATGACCCGATAGATGAAATGAAATGGATTATTAAAGTTAGGTTATGTCACTAAAAGTTTCATTAGCATGAATTGTAAACTACCGGGATTTGGTAGACGCTTATGCATATAATAGTACTATTTGGGGACAATCACCCCAGTTCGCGCCTTGACGGTTGATCCCCGTCGTGCCACATTGATTGGTAAGCGAATTTATGTATGAGAAGATTTACATAGCGTGACCTTTGTGACGACACGCTAATTTAGATGGACAAATGAGTTTCGGGCTAGCTACCCGTTGTTTGTTGTAGTAAGGTAACAATGTCATGCGGCTTATAATAATACAAATTAATGAAATACTGCTATATGCACTGAATTACGATATATTGCCTGACTAGCAATATAGGGTCTTACTATTGATATTATGTTCGTGTTTTGGTTTTTCATAACCATATTCATATAACGGTTTTTCTTTAACTTTATACAACGTCATAAGACGTATTGTATGATGTTTTTACGACATTGGTTCGTATAATGATTTTTAAGGCAAATGCCTATATTATGATTTTTGATCAAGATTTGTATAAAATGACTTTGGCTATTTTATGGCCTATTACAATGATTTCAACAAAATGATTTTCGGTAATAATTTTATACCGATGTTATATTGATGGATTTTATTAAACTCTATGAATTCACTCGGCGTTATCGCTGACCTTTTCTTTTAACATGTTTTGTCTCAGGTACTTGAAGGTAATTCTCGGGAAGACAACAAGAATTAATGGACCGCACTTAAATAATAATTTCCATTCAAATGCTTTGTAAACCTTGTATGAAATACAATGACTTGGGACCTATGTAACTTTGATATTTATGAATGGAAATGCTTTATTATTAAATGACGCGATTTTTATGTGTTGTCTATGATGTGAGTAATGTGCTATCCCATAACACCAACGAGTCTTCCGTTGTATTGAGTTGTATGAATTTGGGGGTGTTACAGTTTGGTATCTGAGCTCTCGTTATAGAGAACGAAAGATTTTTAAAACCAAAGGTTTTGAATAAAACATTTCAAAATCTTTTAACTATAAACATTTTTCTAAAAATGTCTAAAAATCTTTTGACTATAACGGTGCCGAAGAATTCCCGAGTTACCGACAAGGCCAGACTGAGAAGTGTTATTTTAATATATATATATATAACATGGATTATATATATATATATATATATATATATATATATATATATATATATATATATATATATATATATATATATATATATATATATATATATATATATATATATATATATATATATATATATATACTAGTTTCGTAACCCGCCCAACGGGCGGGTTTGGTTCATAATTTTTTTTATATAATGTTTGTCTATTAGTTACATATTTGTCTAAGGACTTAGCCTAACAGTATATATTGTGCATTTGAAAGAAGAGTTTCTAAAAAACAGGGACACATTGAGAGTTAAATATTGTAGAGGATTATGACTATTGACGTATAATAACACATTGATTATGTGATTAAGATTCTCACTTTGACAATCTGCTCATTGATTTTTAACGGGTGTCAAATCATTCAAGTTTTAACCCTTCAGTGCACTTCTTATTATGAAGGATCAATAATATATTCTCATAAATTTCATCTTTCCTGTAATTGATAGTGTTGATAGTCTGTTCAAACCTTAGATCAGTGCGTGCAAAAGAGATAAAAAGAATTACTACATTGTCTCTGACATGTACATGGTACTGTTGAATACTCTTTATGTCTCAAAATTCTTGTTCACTGATAAGAAAAAAATTGTAAAAAAATTGTTCCATTATTAGTATTTTCTTTCTTTTACTTTTTTTTCCATTGACAGTTTTTAACTTAGCTAATAATTAAAATATATTTCTAAAATTTACTTCTCTCGTCCCAAAATTATTGTATGTAGACAAAAGAACACACATTTTAAGAAAAGCATGATGACTACAACTTTTTCTCTCTTACTCTTTGCATAAAGACAGTTTTACCCTTAACCAATTAAATTAAAAAAAATTTAGAAGTTTTTTTTAAGTCACGTTTGAGAAAATCATATATGATTCGTATTACGAATCATATATAATTTTATGAAATCATATATGATCTCAAAAAAATCATATATGATTTGGGATACAAATCATGTATTATTTTCTCAGGCGTGATTGAAAAAAACAATAAAAAAAAGTCGTTCGAAAGTATATGCATATATCTCTCGATAGAAAGATTATTTAATTCTCGTTTTAATTGTATATTTTTGTCGTTTAACGATTTATTATTTGTGAGATATTTTATTTTAAAAAAAGATGTGAGAAATAGGTTTTTAAATTTTCACACTATATATGTTATGTCACATTATATATGCAAATGTTTTTCACATGTGTTTGGTTGCCCACATTACGAATTTACCCAAAAACTTTTATTTTTTAGTTGGTTCTTTTTAAAATAATCATTGTGTAAAACCAACTCCAAATAGCTTATTTAAAAAGATCTTCAATGACAGATAATCGGGCATTAAAATAACAACCCTCCAAAATAAGCTCATATGCCTAATCTTATAGGCATATTTTTTTAAATAAGTTAATAAGTAAAGCTAGTAACATAAGCTAATCGGAAACATTCCGCATTTTCCCATTTTTTAAACAGTACAATTGTGGATAGAATATTGATAGCTAATTTTTTTTTATAAATCAAAATTAAGGATTACCATTGTATTAATCGAGAGTGTTTTTTTCCCTATTTTTTGTAAAGATCAAATCCATAATAACTATGCATTACTGAAAAAAATTGATCAAAGATAAGCTACGTAAATTCCCTATTGACAACCAAAGTATAACAAATAGCGATCTTGGTTTATGAATGATTAGAAAACCAATGTTTTGAAACCCGGTTTTTAGAATCGAACCGGTTGAGCTACCGGGTTCGGGTCAAACCGGGCCGAAGCGGATCAACCCGAGTTAACCTGGTTTTCTAAACTTTTTTTTATATATTAAAATATTAGAAAAAATCTATATATAAAAACCATAAACACTTTTGTATATTGAAGATATAAATTATTTACCAACCAACATAATATTTAAAAATATTCCGAACCAGCGTGACACGGGTCACTCCAAACCTGGCGGGTCTAGCCGAGTTTCGAAAATATAAAATCCGGTCAAAATGACCCGTTTTTTCGACCGGAACCAGACCCGGCCGGGTCGACCCGGGATTAAAAACATTGAGAGAACATAATTAAGTAGCATAAGTAGGTACGATTCATCATAAAGGAACCGGAGGAAAAAAAAGTCTATTTATACAACGTACTTGTTATTTTCTTCCAAGTGAAAGATAAAATGAATTTAATACCTTTAAACTTTTCGACCTAACTCAATGCAGATAATGATATTATCCTATTTAGGGGTTTAAAAAGTGAAATATTTTTAGAAATTTAATAAACTAAATGGTCCATATCAAACCTGACAGGTGTTCCCTACGTAGGATCGAGGAACCAAAAGCAAATATGGCATGAGGGACCAGTTGCAAAGTCGGTCTATATAGGTTGCAACAAAATGTTATAAGACTTTTAACTGCATACTTGAGGAAACCATGCACTACTCCACGACATATTATATAACATCAATGCTTAACAACTACTCCACGTCATAATATATAACGACTGACCCAGATGATACCTGCCCCGATAGCCTCCACAAACCATGTGCATTTAACATATATAGGTGGCCTAGTGTGAATATCCTTAAAAAAATGCGCCCCAATGCCCAGAAACAAAATACCCCCGTAAGTAATTTTTTTTACATCTTACCTGACAAACAAATTAGCACCTCAAGAACACCATTCAGAAATTTGGAATAGACAATAAAATCCGTGAATGCTTTAGTTTTACATAATCATTCAAAAAGACCAAAGAAAAGTTTTACAGAATGGTAGTAAAAGTTTACTTTATGTTTCAATGTCTGATATAGATACTGATAAATTTACTTGCCCATTGGAAATGATGACCAACACGTGATATTGTCCTTTACCTTCTTCAACGATTGTCAATTGTAGTAGCATGTTAACTTCAGTTTCAAAGTAAGATATACGAACTGATAAATTTACCTGGACATCGCCAATGATGACCAACACGTGATATTTTCCTTTACTTTCTTCAACGTTTGTAATAACCTTTTCAATGACAGGGGAAAATGATGTTGGACCTGTGGCAACATAACAGATAATTCAAGCAAAGGAGAATACAGAAGAAATGCAAACTGAAATAGTAAGTTGGTTAGATGAAAATGGAATAGAAGAGTTAAACACATGTATGCTTTAGATGGGGTAAAATCACCTGGTACCTAAGACTTTCTCAAATCCATTACGTACAACACCTTTCTTCTTGATGAAAATTGAAAAAATCTTGATTTAATCAATAACCATAGAAAAGCATCTTCTTTAGTTGATATAGAGTTGATGAATCATCCTAAAAGAACTTAAGTTTTGGCTAGGACTTTCAGTTTGATTGTGCACATGGTTCTTTTCACATCGAGTTTTGTATGGTCATGTTGAGTATTAAAAATCGCCTCGTCCAACTCCTTTTTAAAAAATTTGCATCCTAACGTTAAATAGCTCCCCACTGCATAAACCGAGTAGAGAAATTTGTGTTACACAATATTTAACCTTACAACACAGTTGCTCATATATATACGGCAACTTACTGTAACATATCTACTACGTGACCACACTCTGTGAGATACACCAGCAAATGTCACATAAACTGAAAGAAGAAACCATTCTGTTATGGATAAACAATTTGTATACAGAAAGAATAGTAGAGAGACAAAAAACAACCACTTTATAATGAAAGTCACACCGCAACCGAGATTGTACATATTCTTTCTTACACTTACTGTGTTCATAAGATCACTCGGAATTATAATACTCTTCTATCAACTCCAAAGTCCACTCCCTCTTCTTCTCTTGTTGCTTCTCTTCTTCCTCCTCGTCACTACTACTATATCGTCTGGCAATTTCTTCTTGGCTGAGACCAACAATCAGTTCCTATTAAGTGAAACAGATAAAATCTTTAGAAGCAAATTCAGATGAATAATAAAATCTACAAGGAATGAAATGTTAAATAAAAGCTGCCAGGTGCTTCCCGATTGATTCTTGTTAAGCTTTAAATAAACTCTACATATGTTAGTAATACTACTCCTTTAGGATATATATATAAAGGATAATTTCAGCCATTTTTAAATCACAACGTCAGTAAATGTTCCTTTAATCTTGGGGTTGTTTTTGAATTGATTTCGGATATTATATATCTCTGTTATATACAATATGCTAACACAATACACAACTTAACCCTACGATCTATCTAACTTAAAAATAAAATTAAAGTAACTGATTTCAAACACCCATTTGAGCTTAACCTTCTTATTCCTACAGTAACCTAGCTAATTACAGAGTACAAGGTAATTCAGTCAGGATAAAGCTGATATCCCCAAGTTTTGCTAGCTTGTAGTTTAGCTAAGGCTATAGGTGAATCAAAAGAGCACGCAGCTTATTTATTTTATAGATGCATGCTGACAAGACTAAGCTTATGCCGAAATACAATTAAACCGTTACACTTTTTATAACAAACAACAAATCACGTAATATTGGTTGAGGGAGCTCACAAATTTAATAACACTTTCTTCAATTGCTCAGCGAGATCCTCAAGTTAACAGCTTCAAGGGCAGAAAGCATGAATGAATACTTATTCTTCTTAATATTGTGTTTATTTGTGTCTCGACCGCCAATGTACATAACTTAATAACTCACAGAGTGTAATATTGTATATATTTGCTTGTTAATATTGTTTTAGTTTTTTATTTGTATCTCTTAACAGTACTTTTCATATGAGGCCACCTGTCATAACGACCAATCTACGCAATACTAAAAGCTCACCAAGCCTCGACTATTTCTGTCGTCATCCCTGATATCAGGTTTTGAAGAAAATATAACAGAAAATATCAGATAAAAAATTAAATGTTACTATCATGAGATTAAAATAGTTACTATATGTAAAAGAAAAAAAGAAGATGATCAGAAATAATAAGAAGTGTTTGGCCTGTTGCGGCACCGATTTCAAAGTAAGGGTGTTTAAATTTGTCCAAATCCGTTTAAGGGGTGTTTGGGTCTGCAAGTTATTGGGTATAGTTGTTGCAACTACATTTATATGGGTGCTCGGATCTCTTACCAACAAATGTGTAGCCATAAGTCGTCTGTACTCAAGTGATGTTCGGATGTGTTAATAACCAAGTGTTACCAAACATCGCTGCCACCACAGTATGGTGTTCCTACCCTGCTAGAAAGTTAAAGATACCTCCTGTATGACACTTGTAGTTGGAGGAGGAATCCTTTCATCGATCAATTGCAAAGTGAAATTCTTGTGGTATGGTGACTTGTTGCTTTTTGTTACAAAACAGCCCCAGCTCTTCTTTAGTTTCAAAGATCTACACAAAGTATCACAAAACAAAGTTATGCTAACGTACGAATTAACATAGAATCCTTAGAGGGGTTTAAAAGCGGTAATGTTTGAGTTGTCTCTTTTACAAATTACGATAATTAGGCAATTAATTTCAAAAGGGGTACTGTTATTAATACCCTCTTTTTCAAAGGTCTAGCCTTGAACTTAGGAGGTTTCTCTACCTTTTCTTTTTCAAGTTCTTCAGCCACTAGTAACCCTTCAGCCAAAAAAACTAATGTTATGAGCTCTTCTTGTAACCCTTCCATTAGTAACCCTTCAGCCAGTACCTAAGAAGAAAAGATAAAGTTCTTGCTGAAAAAGAGGTTACTGGTTTTTGCATCCGTGAACATGGAACCATATAGAGGGTAAAAAAACTAAAATTTATACAAAGCACGATAAACCTACACGTTAAAAACGTAACAAACATTGATTATATAATCGGTTATCACAACAGTTTCTAGTCCTGGAAGAGACATCTGACCATTAGAGCTCATGATCACCCCTACAATCGATAATGATAGAGACTTAATAGAAAAAGTCACTGGATTTAAAGTTTAGAAATAATCGTTAGGGTTTTGATAACAACAAAAGATGCGTATTACATGTATTAGGGTTTTAATAACTTATGGACTTTTTTTTGTGATTATGATAATCATATACTTCGTATTTAGGAATAGATGCGAAAATATCTTTGAACATATTTTAAGTAATGCATATCATTGTATAGATACCGATTCTAGGAAGAAAAAAAATATACCGACATTAGAGTTAATAAATGTCGGAGATTGTTACTACTATAATTAACTATAGCCAATGAAATAATGCCACGTAGGATATGAGGTGGCGCCATCTTATTATCCTACGTCAAACTTAGCCCCATATATATTATAGATATATATATATATATGATGTAATTTTATTACATGATTGTTTGATGATTATTTTGATATTTATACGAGGTATTTATACGACGTAGATTGTCACAAGGAACCCTAAATCCCCTAGTAAATTAATCGAAGCTATTCTCGTAGGAATTCTAGCTATCCTAGATCTAAACCAAGTTGTGGATATTTATGATCCCAACAAATGGTTGATATTCGTAGAAATATTGATATTAGTTGATTACGATATTGAAGAAGAATTGGCGAGATTAAAACTGATATCGATGTCAAAATCTTTAGTCGAAGAATTCAAAATCAACTAGGATGTCTAATTGTCTCTATTAGGACGGATCATGGTAGGGAATTTGATAATGAAGTGAAATTTGGTGCCTTTTGTGAAGCTCATGGTATTACCCATAAATTCTCGGCTACTCGCACTCCACAATCAAATGGGGTAGTTGAAAGGAAGAATAGGACCATCCAAGAGATGAGTAGGACGATGTTAAACGAGCAATCTTTGCCTCAAAATTTTTGGTGCAATGTCGTGGACACATCGACTTATATTCTCAACCGAATTCTTATTCGACCCTTCCTAGGAAAGACCCCCTATGAGATTCTTAAAGGTAAGAAACCCTCATTGGAATACTTTAGGGTGTTTGGAAGCAAGTGCTTTATCCTCAACACCAACGACTACCTTACCAAGTTTGACCCAAAGTCTTACGAAGGTATCTTTTTAGGTTATTCCCAAACTAGCAAAGCCTACATAGTCCTTAATAGAACCTCGGGTGTAATTGAAGAATCACTTAACGTGACCTTTGATGAAACCCCTCCTTTAACCAAGACACCACCATTGGTTGATGATGACTTGGATGAAGTAGAAGTAGGTTAGAGCCAAAGAGGTTAGAAAAATAGGAGTTGGAGACCTTAGTGTTGAAAAGGAAGTAAACATTAAGGAGTCTAAGGATCATACTCTCAATAATATCATTGGTGACTTAAATCAAAGGACCCTAAGATCTCAAGTCCAAAACCAAAGTAACTTCTTTTGTTTCGTCTTCTTGATTGAACCAAAGAATGTTAAAGAAGCTTTGACGGATGAGAGTTGGGTCATTGCGATGCAAGAAGAATTGAATCAATTCGTTGTTAATGATGTTTGGGAACTTGTTCCTCCACCTAGAAGTTCTACCATTTTAGGAACCAAATGGGTATATAGGAATAAGCTAGATGAGAATGGTGTTGTGTCTCGTAACAAAGCTAGACTTGTAGCACAAGGCTATAATCAACAAGAATGGATTGATTATGACGAGACATATGCACCGGTAGCTAGATTAGAATCCATTAGAATCCTTTTAGACTACGCTTGTGCCTTAGATATTAAGCTTCAACAAATGGATGTAAAGAGTGCGTTTCTTAACGGTTTGATCAATGAGGAGGTATATGTGGCTCAACCTCCCGGCTTCATTGATTTTGAGAAACCGGATCATGTTTACAAGCTTAAGAAGGCACTTTATGGTCTTAAACAAGCACCCAAAGCTTGGTATGATAGACTTAAAGTGTTCCTTGTTAAACATGAGTATACCATAGGAATGGTAGACAACACTCTCTTTACAAAGAAGAAAGTTTCTCACCTCATAATCGTGCAAATATATGTTGATGACATTATATTTGGCTCAACTTGTCAAGAATTGTGTGATGACTTTGGCAAAATCATGCATGATGAGTTCGAAATGAGTATGATGGGAGAACTTAACTTCTTTTTAGGACTCCAAATTAAACAAATGGACGATGGTATTTTCTTTAGTCAATCTAAGTACGCTAAAGAAATGCTAAAGAAATTTGGATTAAAAGAATCTAGACCAATGAAAACCCCTATGGCCTCGGATACTAAACTCACCGTAGATGATGATTGTGAGTCGGTAGACAACACCAAATATAGAGGTATGATTGGTATTTTGTTGTACCTAACGGCAAGTCGACCGGATATCATGTTTAGTGTTTGCCTTTGTGCTCGCTTCAAAGAGGCTCCCAAAACCTCTCACCTTGAAGCGGTTAAGCGTATCTTCTAATACATTAAAGGCACTAAACATTTAGGATTATGGTATCCTAAAGGGACCGGCGTAGAAACCATTGTCTACGCGGACTCGGATCATGCGGGAGACTATGTGGACCAGAAAAGCACTAGTGGTGTTTGTACCTTCATGGGTTGTTGTTTAACTTCTTGGTTCTCCAAGAAACAAACCGCTCTTGCGATATCCACCACGGAAGCTGAGTATGTGAGTGCCGGAAAAGCATGCCAACAAGCTCTATGGATGAAGCAAGCGCTTGTTGATTACAGGATTTGTCTTGATGATGTTCCCATCATGTGTGACAATAAGGGTGCTATAGACCTTAGCAAGAATCCCGTGCAACATTCGCGAACCAAGCACATAGAAATTCGTCACCATTTTCTTAGGGATAATGTTCAAAAGGGGAACATTTCAATTGAGAAGGTACCCTCCGAGGATAACTTATCCGACATCTTCACTAAGCCACTTAAGAGGGAACCTTTTAATTACTTGCGTCTAGGTCTAGGATTAATGGAACATATTCCTTAATTGCTTTTATTGAGTCTTTTTCTTTCCTTTGAGTCTTGTATCACTTTGAGTCCTTGAGTCTCCTAAACTCTTCTTGAAAATCTTCTCTTCTCCTTTTCAAAATCCTCAAAGTCTCTTTCAAAAATGGTTGAGAAATGTTTTGACATTGTTAATTCAATCTAAAAACGTTTTTCATAGATTCTTGTTATTAAACTCGAGCTTACATAATTCATATGTATGATTCTCTCAAACATAGCAAGAACAAGATAGAATCATGGAGGATCATTGTGTCATGACTTAAGGTCTTGTCTTACACACCTCCTACATCGATTTTTAAAATCCATGTATTTTGGTCAATCTCTATTTGGTGAGTTAGTATGTGTTCTCTTTGTCTATCTTTGCTTTCAAGCATATCCCTATGATAAGTTAGACTAGAAAAATAAGATTTGCTGAAAAATCTTCCTTCACCACCAAAACTCAACCACTGTAGGCGGTTCCATATATGAACCGCGGTTCCTTATCAATAAGGAACCGCCGGAAGCAATAAGGAACCACGGACAGTGCTTCCTTATTTTTCGGGTATTTTTGAAATTCCAAATTTGTTCCAACATTTTTGAGAATTTTTGCTTCAACCCTTTGACCACCCCAAAAATACCTTGAGCCTTCCCTATTAAACCATAATCATTTTGCCTTACTTCACATCCTAAAATGTCTCACTCTCCTAATGAAAGCCTTGATTCTCCTCCATTATCCCCATCTGCTTTCAATCCCAACTCACCCAAGAACACTTTCAATCCAAATTCACCCAAGAACACTCTTAATCACATCTCTCCTACCAAGAATGCTGCTTGTGGAACATCTTTTCTTCCACCACCACCCTTTAGTGTTCTTTCTCCTTCTCATGATAATGTCATGCACCATGGGACATATTGTCATTGTTGTCAATATCAACATCTTCCTATGGCACACATCTATGAGGAGTTGAGCTACATCAAGAGTCTCTTAATTAAGCCTCCTCTTCACTTTGATTATGAGATCTCCACCAAGCCTCCACCACCACATTCCGCCACTACCTTGTCTTTCATATAAGCATTGATTGCTTATCCACAAGACACCTTTTTCTTTTAAGCAAATCTTAGAATTCAAGATTAACTAGGATTAGATTTATGCTTTTGGCTTGTTTTCTATTTCATACATCTTTGTATGACTCTTTTCTTATTTTTATATGACTTCACTTGGATCTTAGTCTTTGTGTTTTCTTCTCTTTTATTCTTTTAGTGTGACCTTTAGCTATGTCTTGTTGGTTGTTTCTTTTGTTCAACTAACCCTTCTATGTAGCTTGTCACCATATCTCGATTCCTCGGTGCCCCAAGCTAGGGGGAGTAAGCACCAAGGGGAAGTCTTTGCAAAGTCCGTCTCTTCAACATCGACTTATGCAACCTTTTTGCTTCGACAAAAGGGGAAAATGAATAAGCTCGTCTTCGAAAATCTTGTGTTTTATGTGATTGAGTTTATATTGTCGGAATCAAAAAGGGGGAGATTGTTAATGCAATAATGCCTAAAAATGTTACTTGCATTTTTCAGTCTCGCTTAGTTTTGATTACGAAAATATGTAAAAACAAGCATTTACAAAAACAACGAAAAATGAATTCTTGAGTTCAAGTATTTTTCATTTTACCCATTTTCACTTAATGTATGAATAAATAAGTACTAACCTTAATCAAGTGATCAAGTGATTTAATCTTTTCTTAAAACTCACTTTTTATTAAGTGTGACAAGTTTTTAATTAAACTTTCTTTTTAAGAAAATGTTTTATTAAATTAAATATTTGAAATTTTGAAAATGGCATATTCCCTTTTGATTTGGAATATCCTTTCTGGATATTTTTATAACCATATATGACCTCCACCACTCTAGGACAAAAAGGGAGCAGAGTCTAGCCTGGTGGTTCCTTAGCGCCTAGGCGGTTCCTTATCGATAAGGTACCGCCAGCTGAGATAAGGAACTGCGGGCAGATATAGCCGTTGGCCCTTTGTCCTATAAATAGTGGACCTTTCTCAGATTTTTAATTCACCTCTTTTGCACACAAATTTCCAGATTCAAACATACTTCTTAAATCACTCAAATCCTTGATTATTTGATTGATTACTACTTGTTTAGAAGTGAATCTATCTCATCCATCTCTTCCTCTTCAAGTGAAAAGAGAAGAACACTATCATTGTGAAGTGTTGAGTCCACCACCAAAGATCCTCTGAAGATCAAATCTTATACATTTGTTGTTCTGTAATAGTTGTGAAGATCCAAGTAGTTGTGTTTATTTGGAAGTTGTGTATGTACTAAGTATAGTTGTGTAGATTGGTCCTAGCTACGATTAGGGCTCGACTTTTAGCTTAGAGTCGGAAATTGGTTAAGCGACGTGTACGGTTTTCTCCACCATAAGGAGCTTTTTGTGTAGTGAACTCTCGAGTAAGGAGTACTCGAGGGGTGGAGTAGGAACGAGGAGTGAGCTTCGTTGCCGAACCACTATAAATCATTGGTGTTTGGTTTGATCTTTCTTTACCCTTAACTCTTTACATTCTTTATTCTTTGTGCATATATATTAGTTAGTATTAGTTTAAATTACACTATCATTGTTCATATTGTGCATAAGAAGATTTCACTTATTTCCTTAAGTCTAAATTTTTGAGAAAAATGATTTTTTTGAAAACCATCATTTAACAAGTAAATATAAGAAACTATTCAACCCCCCCCCCCCCCTCTAGTTTCTACATCCTTCTTGAGCGAATATCAAAAAGCTCATGGTAGGTGAATTGTGAGATTCTTTATGAATCAAGCTTGTGATAACTGGAAAGCAACAGTGGTTTAATTCTTAACTGAACTTAATCACGTTCTAGGCCTCTACGCAATATCTTAGTGATCTTGCCAGAAAACTTAGAGTGACACTCTTAAGTGTTTACAGTGATGAGTGGAAATCCTTCTAGTGTTAACCTCAAACAGCACTTGGTAGGTAACTTGCAAGATTCAATATGAATCAAGCTCGTGACAACTGGAAAGCAACGATGGTGCGATTCTTTAATGAATCAAACTTGTTCCAGGAATCAGAATTGACGGCTTCAATCATGCGGATAATTTTATCCAAATGATTCACTCTTTACGTTCGCAGTCAGCTTTGGACGGTCGAATAAAGATAACGGGTTTACCCGCGAAATCTTGTCAAGGATATTTTTAATTGAATCTACCTGCCACAAGTACAATATTTTATATCGTCCAACGGTCTTCACCGACCAGAGGTAAAATGCTACCGAATTAGAATGAAATGTTCAAAGCCATTTCGTTCGTGTCTACTTATGTTGCGGCATTTGAAGACGGTGGTGTTGCGGAATCCGAGTAGAAGTCGTCCCCGCATGCTTATACTTTATGCACTTAATACTTCAACTAATTCAAGAAAACCTAAAAGTCAAGTCTTCCGCTGTATCGAACTCTGAAGCTTTCAAGAATTACTAAGGTATAAGTATGTGGGACATGAAGTCACGAAGAAGCGAAGATCACAAGTGAAGGATGCACAAGATCAAGGCAAGATATTAATGCTCAAGATTGATATCAAAGATCACATCAGCATGTTCACCTAAAAAGAAAAAGAAAAGAGAGACGAAGACTACGAGCTCAAGACAAGCATAATATGCTAGGTTTATTTTAATATTGTAACTTGGGTAATGCCCTTGTTTGGAGTGACCTCCCTTAGGGGGAGATTGTTGGAAATACGTTTTACGTATTTAGGAAGATTCGGTCACTCCGACAATATATTTAGTAGTAGCTCGTAGTTTAGTTATTTTATATTATGTAAACATAGAAAGGCCTAGTCCATGGTATGTATGGATGGCCCAATATGTAAGCCCAAGCCCATCTTATGGGCTTGGTATATAAACCCTCTCCTTAGATGGAGAGGGTGTGGTTCACTCATTTTACACATAGTGATTAAGGTGTTTTTATTATTATTCTCTTTCAAGTGTGTGTGTGATTCTACCAACTCTCTATCTCTTTCTCTCTCTAAAACATAAGCAAGATTTACAATATCCTACATCTCCAAAGGGCCTGATTGGATATTCGCCAAATCACAAGTCCGATAGGTGACGCGTCAACCTCCTCTCAACCTCAACCTACATCGAGAGATGAGATCCAAGATTATGTTGACGACTGTTACATATGTCCCCATGAAGCTTGCTGGCGTATTTTTTATTTCCCCATCCAAAGCAGAGAACCTGATGTTCAAATACTTGCGGTCCACTTAGAGAATATGCAACAAATTAACTTTCGTGAACGCGATCATGTCTTCGTCATAGTTAATCTACCTGAAAAAAGAAGACAACCTTGACTGAATGGTATGCCTACAACAAAGACAACGTGGATGGTAGGCACTTGAACTACTTGAAGTTTCCAACGGATTTTTTATGGTATGCAGACTCTAAAAGTTAGAGACGAATGGGTGTTAGAACCAAGCATTCTTATAGGAGGCTCACGTTTGTACATACTAGCGCCGACGAAATGTTCTATTTCCGGATTCTCCTGTCTCACAAAAAAGGTTGTGCATCACCAACAGAGATTTGGACCGTCAACGATCAGGTTTACCCTACCTACCGCGCAACATGCGATGCATTGGGTCTCCTTAGAGACGATCGTGAGTGGGACATAGCTCTTGAGGAAACTGTTGGTCATGCGTTTGTGTCTAAAACAAGGACTTTGTTTGCACAAATGCTTTTACTTTGCGAGATTGAAGACCCCCGCAAGCTATGGGACAAACACTAGGTAAATATGTTTGATGGCATTGGCGTGAGGGTATCCGCAGCCGTGGGTGTCCTAAGATATTTGTGAACGATGCTGAAAAGAAAGGGTATATTTTATATGACAGCTTGTCGATCTTGACATACTATGTTAAGACGTTGGTATAATTTGGCCTCCCAAACCCTCTAGGATGAATTTTGGATGAGCTTAAAAACAAATTGATTATGGAAGAGAAAGGCTACAATCGGGAACAGTTGTTACAAGAAACCATTGAGGCTCTTGCCAAGCTCAATGCTGGACAACGTACGATTTACGACCCTATCATTTAAGCATCAGCCCAAATAGCGCCACAGTGTATATATATACGAACCTATAAGGAACACTTATCTCTTTCTCAGTGCTTTCTTTAGGCTCCTGGCTGATCGTTGGTAGAACACGCAGGATTTCCTTTTCCTCTTCCCATTCTGACTTCTGTAGGTTTCCCGGTAATAAGGGGATCTGCGAGAACTCTTACCCATATCTTACCATTTCTTCAGAATTTCCCACTCATAGTACGATGGAATTGCCCAATTATAGCTCGACGCACTGTTCAATGGCTCGATATGAAAGACGACTAGCTCTACAACTTTTAGTGCCATATCTTCCAAAACCAAGTCGTGTACCGTCCGCAACCCCTACGACATCTGCCTTTATGATATTGACTATATTTCGTACATTTCGGATATATGACGTCCCCTTTATTTTTTACTATATGAAATCCACACTTTGACATCTGAGATTCCGTAACGAGTAGATACTACAAAACCGACAAGAACTAATATTTATGTACGGTCACGGTGGAATGGGGAAAAAATTTGTGGAAAACCACACAGGTGCGTTGAGATCACAAGAAAATATCATTTTGACCGTAGCTTCATCTGGCATTGCGTCCCTCCTACTTCCCGTTGGACGTACGACCCGTATAAATAAATCTTTTATATAATGAAAATTTGGAAATTTTAGTAAAAAATATAGGTTGTAAAAAAAATTGGACCAATCAAATGGTTTGATTTGACGTATAAGCAAAATCGAGTGATGTGATTGGTCAAAAAAAAAGTCAAAATTGAATTTAATTTAGTCAAAATTAAAAATCTTGGTGGAAAAATTTGATGAAAACACACAAAAATATATGGACTTAAGTATAAACTTATAATTTTTCATATTTTTTATAACTTTAGAAAATAAACAAAACGTTTTTTTTAACCTTATACCCTCGAGACTTTATATTTTAGAAATACAACATATATTGACAAACTAGGTAATCCTTGGATTATCTAACTATATGGAGATAATTAAAAGAGAGAGAGATAGATGAAGAACTAGAGATAGAAAGAAGAGAGAGGTTGGAGAGAAAAAGGAAATATTAGATTGAATAATAGAAAATGTAAGAACCAACCCCTCCTAACATGCTAGGAGGGGGTATATATAGCTCACCCTACATGTGGGCTTTGTGGGTTATATGTTAACCTATTAGACTACGAGCCCATATAACGTATATATTGTTGGAGTGACCGATCCTTCCTAAATACGTAAAAACGTGTTTCCAACAATCTCCCCCTAAGGCAGGTCACTACAAACAAGGGGTTACTCGAGTTACAATAATAAAATAACCTAGCATACTATGCTTGTCTTGCGCTTGTAGTCTTCAGCTTTGTTTCTTTATCTTTATCTTGTGAATATGCTGGTGTGATCTTTGACTTAAGTCTTGAGCATGTTTCCTTGCCTTGAACTTGTGCATTCATCACTTGTGATATTCGCCTCCTCGTGACTTCATGTCCTACATACTTATACCTTTGTAATTCTTGAAAGCTTCAGAATTTGACACAGCGGAAGACTTGATGTTGAACTTTATTGAATTTGCTAAAATATTTGGGTACAGAAAATATAAGTATGTGAGGACGACTTCTTCTCGGACATCGCTACGCCATCGTCTTCAAATGCAGCAACATAAGTAGACACGAATGAAATGGCT
Source organism: Glebionis coronaria (assembly GCA_025667525.1). Taxonomy (NCBI): domain Eukaryota; kingdom Viridiplantae; phylum Streptophyta; class Magnoliopsida; order Asterales; family Asteraceae; genus Glebionis; species Glebionis coronaria. The sequence continues at coordinate 558,256,839 of CM046877.1, read as the reverse complement.
TTGACATTTCATTCTAATTCGGTAGTATTTTACCTTCGGTTGGTGAAGACCGTTGGAGGATATTAAATATCGTTCTTGTGACAGGTATATATAATAAGAAATCTCCTTGACAAGATTTTACGGGTAAACCCGTTCTCTTTATTCGACCGTCCAAAGCTGTCTACGAACATAAAGAGTGAATCATTTGGATAATATTATCCACAAGATTGAAGCCGTCAAATTCGATTCCTGGAACAAGTTTGATTCAGCTAAGAATCGCACCATCGTTGCTTTTCAGTTGTCACGAGCTTGATTCATATAGAATCTTGCAAGTTACCTACCAAGTGCTGTTTGATGTTAACTGTAAAACCCGCTTTAAAAATACCTTGGATCATTAAATACATGAAAATACGTGTAAATTAAAACTTCACGATTAATTAATATACGACACGAGTCACGAACATTTAATATAAATATTACGTATATTAATTAGTCACTAAAATTATTACGTATGTTATTATTAATTTTAATATACGATAAGTATTTACGTATAATACTTAAATCATAACAATAATAAAACACGACATTTAAGAATCACGAACACGCTCTATAAATGTTCAAGTACAAAAAACAAACAAAGCATGTATGTGTGTTTAAGGGGGTGGCGTCCAAAAGAAAGAAAGGGTGGGCTTGGCCCAGTCCATATACAAATCCTAGTCCAATTGAATCGCCAGAAGATTTAATTTATATACTTTACAAAACAGTCAAACCCTAAAACAAACCATGATTTTCTTTTTCTTCCTACTCTTTTGGGGCCGTCGACTCCCACACCAAGAACAAGGATTTTGGGTTATGATTATTTTAAATAACAAGGGTAAAGTATTCGTGATCTAATTCTTTAATCATTCATCATACGGTATCTCTTAATCCTTGATTTTTGTTTATTTAATTGTGTATAGTAATCAAGTACCCTTAAAAACATGTATTAAGACATGATGTTAACAAGATTAAATAAAAGGGGTTAGGTTCATGGTTGTTTGTTGTGGTTTGCACACAAACCGAGAGCATAGCAGCTCTCGGTGGTGTTTTATCCCAACCAGCCGCACCATTTTTAAGGGTCGGTGGTGGTTTTGTTTGTGGCAGTCGCAACACCCAAACACCCCAACATGGGTGGTTTGGTTAAAAACAATGGGAACCGAGAGATGTTAGGCTCTCGGTGGGTAGTCTGTACACGGCAGGGGGTAGTAGTAGGATCGGTGGGTATTGACTAGGCATCAGCAGGAACAGGGGGCAGTCGGGGGTAAGTAATATGTAAACAGGGGATACCCAGATCAAGGCAGTAGGTCTGGGTATATTTATTGGACGAAACTGCATAAAGATATTGGACGGAACTGGTGTATACATGTTGGACAGAACTGAATAAAGATATTGGACAGAACTGAATAAAGATAATGGACAGAATTGTATAATGTATGTTGGACAGAACTAGTTTAGGTTGTTTTGCATAGTGTGTTGTTTTGTTTAGTGCGACCGAGACATGGGAGTCTCGGTAGGATCGGGTACACATGAATGTTTGCTAATTAAGTTGTCAATTTAATTATTAAAATACAAGTTATAATTAAATTGATCAAGAAACTTAGGTTATAATTAATTAAGATAATTAATCATGAAAATTAGCCTAAGTATTTATTTAACTACTTAATTAAATTAATAACCATACTTTAAATTAATTATATTATGTTCAAGCTAAGGTAAAGTTTTATTAAATTAACCATGTCTTAATATTAATTAATAATCCCAAATATAACCATGCATTTTATTATTAATTAATAATTATTATTTTAACTTAAGGTATCATGACTTATATATTTTATGCTTAATAAAACTATGGCTTATATTTTGTACTTACAAACCAGCTTATTTCTAAATATATAAAATTTCTATTTTTGGAAACCTACTAAGTTTGGAAACTTTCTATTTTTGGAAACTTACTATTTTAGAAACCTTCTATTTTTAGGAAGTGTTGATACAAAAGTTGGATAATCCTAGCTTGACTCGAATTAGGCTTAATTCGGGTGTCTGGGCTCCGGCTCTTGCACCAAGTGAACTTTGGTTTGAGATCATACACACTAAAGAAACACGATGTTAGGCTTACCATGGGAATGTATCACACGATTAGACTCCAGCGTGAGAGTAAGTAATCGGTTTAGGGTTGATAATGCTTGATATTGCTAGAGTAAGAATATGATACCTTTGTGGAACCCTTGGGGGTTCTTTATATAGGTGATAAAACCCTAGTGGGATTTTAATAATGCTTCAACCCCAAGTAAAGGATAATGACCATGATTAGTTGATTGTTATCTTCTAATTATAGTTAGTGTATATCCTCTCTCTCTTGGGGTAAATCATTATCCCTGTTGAGTTGTGATTCTGTTCAACCCTGTTCCGGCCATGATGGGCCGTGGGCGGCACTCGACTCATGCGGCCATTGTTCATCCGAAGACCCATAGTCTCAATTGATATTAACCCAACCCATCCACGATGGGTCGGATACGGGTAATATCCGCAGGCCGGGTTCATGACCCGGATAAGGACTATACGTCATCATGTCCCCCCAGTCTAGTTGTTACAGCCGTATGCGTAACCTCTAGACTAATAAATGCTCTCTATCTGAGTCGGAGAACAACAATTGCTATTAACAGAAAATGTCTGACCGAGACAACATTAATGAAGGCATTAATGGTAGTCAAGGTATGGTCATGTCAGCGTCTGTTTGATTGAATCATCTGAAAAAGTGCACAAAGCGGGCCTCTCGTCTCGAGCAATGCAAAAAACTGTTCAGGAGGTGACCCGTGGGCCCCTCTGATGTTTCAACTGTGCTATGAATCCCATCCGTTGGATGGGCGTGGTGGATTACACGTGTCAATCATCCCCTAGCCTCGTAAACCGAGGAAACACTATAAATATCCATGTGTGTGACTGTGCACACACACAGTTCACACACATTCCACCATTGTTGCAAACCTTCATCATTTATCTCCTCTTTTTAGCACGGATATCCGTCATACCAGGTTAGATCACCGCGCCCTTTTCCATGTTTACATAAAACATGGTCAAGGATAACCCCACTATTACGATCGTGCTCAACGTATTTCCTCCTGAGAAATTCGTTGAGTTCTGTTCTGACTATTATATACTGGAAAGCGTACATCCCACCTATCCAGGTGATGATGAAGCCATCACGGATGCCCCCGTCGGGAAGATAGGTGTGTACACACGCTTTTTTGACTCGACAAACTACCACATCCCCCTCTCTAGATTCCTTGTAGAAATCCTCTCATATTACGACTTCCACCTTACTCAGTTACATTGTATAGGCGCATGTAAAATAAATCAATTTGACATAACATGTCACACGTGTGAGGTTGCCCCAATTGTAACCTTATTTAGAGTTTTCTATCCCCTCCCCCCCCCCAATGGTAAATGGATGGCTGTCGTTCAAAAAAGGGTTCGCGAACGCCCCTATGTGTTATAACAAGGCGCTAGACTTACTTAAGAATTGTTACGGACGGTACTTTTTTGTTGATGTCGTAGTATTCCCTACCCCTTTATCCTTAAACAAGTAGTCCGCCCAGACTATCCCCCTCGTTCTGACACACATAGTGCCAGGGAGGTTAGGACGCTAGATACACATCGCACCCATTTCCATAAGGGATTGCCAGAGAACTTTCTATGCTTGGTAGGGATCAGTCGCAATTACTTTGGTAGGGCAGATCGATATCCCATATTCCTTGACAGCCGTAGACAGGGTAGGTATTGGTAATTATGAATAAAACTCATACCATATATGCCATTTGATTTGTTAAAATTAGATGATTGTCAATTTGTTCCTGTAGAGATGAATCTATTTGGACTACTACGCCAAGGTGATCCATCCCAAGTACCAAAAGGCACTCGAGCCTTAAGACAAGACAAACCTCCCTTGCTTGTAGCCACTCAAAACATGATCGTGCCTTTGATCGTGGTGCTTGATCCCCCATCCGACATGGGCGAACCAGAGATTTAGAAGTCACCACTAGAATTTCTGAATGAAGATGGAGATCACCTACTGATCGAAGATGCAACAAATCCATCCGTGACAAATAAGAACGCCCAGCCTACACACCAAGAAGAGCAAGGTGATAACCAAGAACAATTGAACTTGGAGGTGGAGCAGATGTTTGAATCTGAGGAGGAAGAGGCAGCGGAGGAGGCGGGCGCCAAGAAGTGACCCAGCCCGCTCTGAGGAAGCGTAAGTCCAAAAGCAAGATCATAAAGGAAGTGGAAACAGATGCGGGTCCTTTCAACGCGCCCCGAAAGAGGTTGCGTGAAGACCACCCTCAATATCAAGAGGGTAGCATTACAAGCGCCCCAAAGAACTAAATGCCCCCTCCCACCGCAGCCGAGGAACAAGTAGACCCTATGGTCTGGAATGCTACACCAGTTAGTTCCCTGGCGCCAACAAAGACAAGGGCAACGTAAGTATCCGATAACTATCACTTCTCCTTTGTTTGATTATAACAACAATAACTAAAACAAAATTGTTCACAACAGGGTAGGGAAATCCATGGGAGCACCTAATGAAGAGGACACGGGCAAAGCTACCGCACCTATGATCCAGGACATGACATCCACCCCCCCCCCCCCCCCCCCCCCTCCGACAGCTGAAGAAGAGCCTACTGCAGAAGAACCCATTCCCCCTTTTACCCGCAATGGCGCTTGACCAAAGTTAGCAGGCTAGAGACAGAGGAGATGTGTAAAGACTTCATGGACCATGTAACTCCCCCCTAGACTAGTCCAAGACTTGAACGAGTTGACTCATGACGTTCTCATAGAATAGTTTAATGTGTCAACCGCTCACCAGCTGGCCCTTAGCGCTGCCATGCGACACCGCTTTGAGGGAGCTCTAGATCACGTCGAGATTGCCAACCGAAAGATACTCTACAGGGAAAAAATGGTTGAAGAGCATGAGCAGACGATTGCTACCCTTCAAGTGAGCCTTGCCGTTGATGAAGCCACTGTGAAGGAGCAAGCACATCACGTCAACAGCTGAGATGTCCAACTTAAGAAACTAGAAGCAGAGATCCAAGTTTTAGACAAGAAGGTACCCTCCCAAAGAAAACTTGCTCATAATCCACCATACAACTTAATATTTTAAATGTACAACATTCTTGAACAAGCTAGCACAGCAGAGGCGGTTGTACAAGCACTGACCATAGAGGTTGGCCAGATCACCCAAGACCGTGATCACTTGCAAACCTTGGATAAGGGTGAACAACAGCTGGCACAGGAGTTCCTGGTGTATAAGGAAGCAAAAGAGAAGGAGATGGATGCCCGCGTCGAGGCTATGGATGCCAGGCTTGATGCTCTATCCATAGATTTTTATGAAGAACTATACCCCCACCTCCTCACCGCCATAGCTGGCCGTAGGTGGATGATCGGGCATGGCTTGCGGTTGGCCGTTATGAAGATCGTAGAGTCACCCGAAATGGACCGCCCGTTTGCCAATATCATGTCAGACGGCATTGACCGCGGCAGGCACGAAGGTCTAAAAGAAGGTAGGAGTAGGTGGAGCAGAAGCGGGCATTAAAAAACCATGTCTACTATAAGCCAAATGTCGTAAGCAACATGTCTGCTTCCTTGAATGCATTGAAGGATGTCCAGTACCCACTGCTCCTAGACTTAGAAGATCTCAAGGACACTCCGATTGATTTGATCATGGAACACTTACACTTAAACACGGATTTCGGAGCTGATAGTGCGCCCGACTGGTGGGTCAATCTACAACCACACCATTTACAGCTGGCCATTCCGATCTATGCAGACAACCCGCCAGAGGATAATCCATGGGCAGTGAAGGGGGAAAGAAGCTTATCTGAGGCTATACAGGCAAATGTGGTAAGAGCACAGGGCAAGAAGGAAAACCGGATTCTGTGTCGAACCCTAACAACTGGGTCCGGGCATCTACCACAGTCAAATGGCGTGCCAGTGGTTGCGACTACCCGCACTGGATTAGCCATAGCGCTCGAAGATACAGCTGGTGCCGGTGTGTCCATCGTGGCATCTATCAATCAAAAACGAAAGGAAATAGGAGAATCAACCATTCCCTAGTGATTGTAATAATAAACAATTTAATTTTAATAACACTTGTATTTGTAATAACAATGTTAACCTATTTGGTCGTGGTTGTCTGCGACACTTTTGTGTATTCGAATTGAAACTTGTCTGTGAAATATATCTATGTACATCTATACACGACGCATCATAGCGTACGTAACGGCAAGTCTATAAATTACTAGACGTGCACAATGTGGCTTAACCATGTCCTCGCTTACATAAGTACGGTAGGTAGAAACTTGTTACAACGTCTTGTGAACAAGGTGTCTAGTAAGGATTCATGATCAGTAGTCGCGGGGTTGCATCCCTCTTACGCGATAAGTTGAATTATTTGGTTCATTCAATCCTCTTGCTCCTCATGGAAGCGTATAGTACATGTACGACTAATGAATGCATATAAATGAGAAATAATACTAAGCATACAAGCAAAAAATAATACTAGTGTGAAAGAAACATAATTTTGCACAAGAACCAGCCGTGGAGCTAGCTAGGCACCACGGCATTTTATTATCACGGTTACTTTCTTTGACAAAATGATTAAATCCTAAGACAAATGAGACGTAGAAAAACATAAGAGACAAAAAATACATGGATCTTTATTGGAGCTGACTACGGCTAGATGTCCGTGCGGAGGACGTAGCCTTTTTAGAGATAGCACTTTTTGAGATTGCAGATGTTCCATGTACGGTCCAAATCACGACCATCCATGCAACGTAACTTGTACGCTCCTAGCCCCAAAGCTTCCGTGACTTCATACGATCCTTCCTATTTTGGGCCTAATTTCCCAGTGTTCTCCGCACGACTTGCCTCGTTTGCACGATAGACAAATTTCCCTGGTCGGAAGGAAACACCCTTAACTTTAGAGTCATAATATGCTTTCATCCGCGCCTTAGCCTTAGATTTATTGATGGCTGCTATCTCCCTCTTTTCCTCTAACAAGTCTAGATTGACCCTGAGTTCCTCATCATTCGTGACGACATTAGCCTCCGTCGTACGGATTGTTGGCATTCCAATCTCCGTTGGTATGAATGCCTTAGTACCATAGGTTAATGCAAACGGAGTGTCTCCATTACCAGTCTTTATCATTTTTCTATGTGCCCATAAAACATGTGGTAGCTCATCTACCCACTTGGCGCTTCTTTCGTCCAAGCGTGCTTTGATTCCTTCACCTAAGCTTCGATTGGCTCGTTCTACCAGACCATTGGTTTGCGGATGTTTGACGAATTCGAAGCGCCGTTTTACATTCAGCGTCGTGCACCAATCCTTGAATGGATTATCTGCAAACTGCTTCCCATTATACGAGATAATCTCACCTGGTAGGCCAAAGCGACATATAATATTTTCCCAGACAAACTTTTTTACCTCTTTTCCCGTTATTGTAGCTACTGCTTTAGCATCAATCCAGCGAGTGAAGTAGTCCATGGCCATGATTAAGAACTTCACACCCCCGGCGGCAACAGGAAAAGGCCCTGTTATGTCAAGCCCCCGTTTGTAGAATGGCCATGGGATTGTGATAGGTGTTAGCTCCTGTTGTGGGTGGCACGGTACTGGCCTGTGTACTTTACAATCGCTGCATTTGAGGATCAAGTTGCGTGCGTCTTGATGCATGGTTGGACAATAGTATCTTGTATATAAAGCTCTTGCCACCACTGACCTAGGGCTGGCGTGCATACCACACGATCCCTCATGGATCTTGCTAATCACATAGCTAGCTTAGCGTGGTCTGACGCATCGTAGCCACAGCTGTAAGAATGAGCGCTTATACCAGATACCCTCGCGCAGTTAAACTGGTGTGACTTCCTATGGATTCGGCGTGCTTCTGTCTCATCATCGGGAAGAGTCTTGTTTGCTAGGTAGCTAATGATTGGGGTCATCCACGTAGCTCCATCCTCATCAACTATTGACGCAACCTCCTCCCCTGTGATGGATTTATCCTTGAGTATTTCCACCAAAACCTGTTTGAATAGATGTGTAAAGCTCATGGATGTTATTTTACTAAGGGCGTCCGCCTTTTTATTCTCGCCCCTTGGTACTTTTTTTTGGTAACCGTGATTTCCGACTCATTGGCCGACTAATCCACGGGGTTTGAGCCCACCGCCACACAGACTCAAACCAGGTAAAGCCCTCCATTTTCAGGAGGTTGGCATGGCCACTTCAAGGTTGTTTGCACCTACTGGGAATTGAACTTGAGACCTCACATACTTTAGAGTCATAGCCACAAATCCTTTTGCCACTAGGCCACCTTTGAGTAGTTGCCCCTTGGTACTTGCTTGATAGAGAATTTCCCAAACCCAACGATGAGTGACTTAACCTTCTCCAAGTATTGGATCATGTTGTCCTCCTTGGCTTCATACTCCCCTAAGATGTGGTTTGCGACCAGCCGTAGGTCTACGTAAGCCTCAAGGTATCACACTCCCATTTCGGCCGTGATTTTTAAACCCGCGATCAATGCTTCATACTCTGCCTCATTGTTTGTGGCCGTGAATCTAAAACACAAGGCATAAGTGAATTCCATGCCCTCCGGATTTGTGAGTATGATGCCTGCTCCTGACCCATCTGTATAGGAAGATCCATCAGTGAATAGGACCCACGGTTCTTTTAGAATTTCTTCCTTTGGGGCTATTGGCGCATCCTCCTCAGGTTTCTTCATAATGAAATCTGCCAAGATTTGACCTTCGACGGCCGTTCTTGGTCTATAAGAGATGTTATATTCCCCAAGCAGGACACTTCACTTCTGCAGTCTGCCTGCCACGTCCGGTCTAGAGATGATCTGTTTTATTGGTTGGTCTGTGATGACCAAGGTTGCAAAAATCGCTCAGCGCTATCTCGGCGTTTGAGTACCGCCAAGCGATTAATCGGTTTGGCAGGGATTAATCGAGAATTAATCAGATTGGATTTTTTATGTATAAAATTATAAAATTTTGAAAATATATGCCTAAATAGGCCGATTTTTCCGATTTGGCCGATTTATATTCAAAACCGAGTTGGCCAATTTATCCTTTTTTCCGATTTGTCCGATTAATCCCCGATATATCTCTGATTTATCCGATATTTGACCGATTTTGACCAAACCGATTAATAAGGCCGATTAATGAAAATCGTGGCAGTTAAGCCCGCCAAGCGATTTATCCTCAATTAATCGGCCGCCAAGGCCGATTTTTATAACACTAGTGATGACCATAATTGGGTGCGCCTGAAAGTATCGTACGCAACCTTTTTGCGATGAAGACTAATGATAGGACCATCTTCTCCATCGGGGAATAATTCAATTCCGGTCCCTGTAATGTTCTACTTATAAAGTAGACTGGAGTTTGAACTGCGTCCTAGTCTGTCATCAGGACGGCGCTTATTGCTCCGTGCGTAGCGGATAGGTACATGATTAGCTCCTCCTTAGGTCGTGGGGCAACAAGTATTGGAAGGGCTACCAGGCGATGCTTAAGCTGCCAAAATGCCTTTTCCGCCTCCCTGGTCCAGCAAAAATCCCCTTTCTTTAAGCACTTATTGAGTGTTTTAAATAGAGGAAGTGACTTCTCTGCGGACTTCGAGAGGAACCTGTTAAGCCCGGCCAACTTTCCGTTAAGTGATTGTACCTCCTTCAGCGTCTGAAGAGATGGTAACTGTATCACAGCCTTAGTTTTCTCAGGGCACGGTTTGATGTTGTTTGTATCTTTCATGTATCCTAAGAACATTCCTTCGGTTGCCCCAAATGTGCATTTCTTGGGATTCAACTTCATGTTGATCTTTCTCAAGGTATCGAATGTCTCCTGGATATCTCGGAGAAGCTCTTCCTCCGTGTGGCTCTTTATAACCAAGTCATCGACATAAACTTCAAGGTTACGGCCAATCTGTGAGTCAAACGCCTTATCAACAAGTCGTTGATATGTCGCGCCTGCGTTCTTTCGTCCGAACAACATTTTTGTATAACAATACACACCCTGAGTGGTATGGAACACGGTTTTTTCCTCGTCCTCCTTCGACATCTGAATCTGGTGGTATCCTCTGTATGTGTCCAAGAAACACTTAAATGGGTATCCGCATAGGGATTTGACCTTCCAGTCGATTTCTGGCAATGGATAACAGTCTTGCGGACAAGCTTTGTTCAAGTCGGTGAAATCCACACACATGCGCCAGCTTCCATCATGTTTCTTGACCATGACCGGATTGGAAAGCCACTCGTTATAATAACCTCACGCATGATTCCTGCCTCAACCAGCTTTTTTACTTCATCTAGTATAACCTGGCTGCACTCTGGAGCTTGGTTGCGCTTCTTTTGCCTCATCGGAGGATACCTCGGGCGGATCTGGAGCTTGTGTTCCGCGACTGAGCGTGGCACGCCTGTCATGTGCTTTGGTTCCCATGCGAACACATCAAGGTTTGCCTTAAGGAGGGAGCACATAACATTCCTTCCCTTATCGGATAGAGTTCCTCCGATGGCCACTTCCTGCTCTAGGTAGTCGGGATGGATAGCCACCTTCCAATTCGCGGGGTACCCCTTCCTTCTTAGGAGTTGGTTGTATTGTCGTTGTGACGGCATGACATTCTGATGGTGATACTATCGAATTGAAGATAGTGACAATTCCACCCTCGACTGAGAATTTCAGCATGCCATGTGCTGTAGACGAGACTGCCCATATGGCGAGTATTCCTGGCCTTCCGATGATACCATTGTACGGGGTATGCGAGCATATAACCATAAAGTTCATCCATGTTGTAGTTGAATGTTCTTTATCCCCGATAGTTACTAACAATCGTAACTTCCCTATCGGACAAATGGTATCTCCACTAAAACTAATAAGCGGCGACGTGGCCGGCATTAGTTGGCTTTTGATTTCTGGTTTCAAATGTATGAAACAATGTTCATAGAGTATCTCCGAGGATGATCCTCCATTAACATACATGCGGTGGACGTTGTGGCTTCCAATGTTCACCTCAATTGTGAGAGGCGTGTCCGTCACGTTGGTTGCCGTGATAGGAGGGAATGAGATTTCCTTGCTGCGAGAAAATTTCTGGCTAATTTTCTGCTCTGTCCTGCACTGCCACGCCTGGACCATAAATATGGTTGTAGGCTTGTCTTTCTGGAAATCTTTTTTGTCATTCTTTTTGTTATCTTTCCCGTCCTTCCTGTCCTTGACCAGATGCTTGAGTTTGCCTGACTTAATCAGTGACTCGACGTGCTTCTTGAGCTGAATGCACTCGTCCGTGCCATGACCCTTGTCATTGTGAAACTCGCAAAAGCGGTTCCCCTGACAATGGTCGACTAGAATTGTCATCGGGGTGGCCTTGGAAAGTTCGCCCCTTCCGTCAGGAGGATGTCCCGGTATGTCATCTTTAGAGGTGTGAACTTGTCGTTCGACCGCCCTCCTTTTGCTTCATTCTTGTAATCCGATCTCCAGTCATTGCCTTGATTGTTTGACTGCCTTTTTGATTGGTCATTCGACCGATAGCTTTAGTTTCCCCTTGTGGGGTTCGCTGCGGATACGGTAGTTTCCCCTTCCAAAAAATTTCTAACCCTTTTCATGAGTTCATCAAACTTTTCGGGCCGTCTATCGTTGAGGCGTCGGATTAGTTCCTTATCTGTTATGCCATGCATATAGTTGGAGATTTTGAGGACTTCTGGGCACGCCCTTATCCGCGTGCATTCGTCTTTGAAACGTTCCATGAAGTCCTCCGTGGATACCCCGGACATTTGTTTGACCGTTTCCAATGAGACGTGGTCTTTATTATACTTCTTCCACTGGGTATAATTTCTCATAAATGCTGAGCGTAGCTCATCGAAGCTATTAATGCTTCGGTAGGGAAGTTTTTCAAACCAGTCGCGGGCATTACCAATCAGGGTTGAATTGAACATCTGGCACCATATAGGAATCGGACATCGTTCATTTTTTCCTTGTACGGTGTAAACTTTAAGATGATCATCTGGGTCACCAAATCCATCGTAGGTATTGACACACGTCGGCATGAGACACTTTTTGTCCTCGGAGTAGTTTCGTATGCGGGTTGTAAAGGCATCTTCTCTTTCATTACACCATGGTAGGGAGAGATCCTCTTCATCATTCGTATGATAACGGGAGTGCCCGTAGCGTCCTCCCTTCTCATCTGATGGTTCAGAGGAGGAATACCGTATGCGACGGCGCCTTGGGTGATGGTCATCCGAGTCGGATCCTGAGTGATCGTGGTAGGGCGATCCTCTTCCACCCCTTGATTGGCTATAGTAGCCACTCTTGCGAGAAGAGGTAGTGGTTTTATTTGCTCCCGAATCTATTCTCCTCTATACAGTAGCGTGGCGATTATCCTTTTGTGAAGTTTCCAAGGTCGCGCGCCCCACAGATCCATCGAAATGATCTGATTCCCCTTGTGTTCCTTGCAATTCTTGCATAATCTAATCCCGAATGCGTTCGAAGACATTATGTGGTTGTGGTTGTTCCTCTAATGGAGGTTGTTCCTCGACCCGGTGTCTCCTTCGTCTTTTCGGGTCTGGAGAGGAGTATCCCGTGCGGTACTGCCAAAATTGAGTCTTGATTGGAGGTTCCTCCCCAAATTCAACCTTGTCGTGATGGCAGGGATGATCCAGTCCATGTTCTATGTGAGCACACCCTTAATTTCTTCATCATCGTGTGAGGCGAGCTCGTGATCCATCTCTCCAGCAGGCGGCCTTTGCCTTTCCTTGTTAGGGGCGTGTGGTGTTGGGCTCGTTTTAGGTTTGTCCAAGGTAAGAGTAGGTGGTGGGGTGTTCAAGGACATGCTTGCACCCCCAGTGGAATGTAGTATCGTGTTGCGGCTGTTAAGCTCTCTTACTTGTCCGGTGAGAGGTGGAATAGGGGTTACGGAGATGTCTCTCCCCGACTTCCGGTTCCCCACATTGACGTTTCTTGGGTTTCCCTGATAAGGGCTTCCATTCATCATTAATAAAGTTTTAGTTTAGTGTGGGGCCCCAGGGATGGCGCCAACTTGTTGATACAAAAGTTGGATGATCCTACCTTGACCCGAATTAAGCTAAATTCGGGTGTTTGGGCTTTGGCTCTTGCACCAAGTGAACTTTGGTTTGAGATCCTACACACTAAAGAAACACGTTGTTAGGCTTACCGTGGGAATGTATCCCATGATTAGACTCCGGCGTGAGAGTAAGTAATCAGTTTAGGGTTCATAATGCATGATATTGTGAGAGTAAGAATATGATACCTTTGTAGAACCCTTAGGGGGTTCCATATATAGGTGATAAAACCCTAGTGGGATTTTACCAATGCTTCAGCCCCAAGTAAAGGATAATGACCATAATTAGTTGATTGTTATCTTCTAATTATAGTTAGTGTATATCCTCTTTCTTGGGGTAAATCACAGTCCCAATTGAGTTGTGATTCTGTTCAACCCTGTTCCGGCCATGATGGGTCGTGGGCCGCACTCGACTCATGCGGCCACTGTTCCTCCGAAGACCCATAGTCTCAAATGATATTAACCCAACCCATCCGCGATGGATCGGATACGGGTAGTACACGTAGGCCGGGTTCATGACCCGGATAGGGCTATACGTCATTAGGAAGTTACTTATTATGATATAACAAGTATATTAACACATAAGAACATGAAATACACTAATCATAGCACATGAAACATCAGGAAAACACACGATTTAACATGAATCAGTAATATAACATTAAGAATCACATGATAAAAACAAGAACAAGTAAAACAAGTTAAGAAACATGTCAAGTAAACTAATAACCATTATATATAAGTAAAACAGACAACTTATTCATGTCCCTTTCATTATGTAGCTATTGTGAAGTCGGAGTGATCTTCCGCATTCGTTTTCGTCTTCATTTACTAGACATAACGTACGGATATTCCGTCCTTCAGTAAGGACACTTCTTTCCTATAGTAGGATTCCCAGTTTGCAGCCATATGTTTTCCCTAGTAGTTTACGTGTCTTAAACACTTTAAGTATATGCTATGTTTTATTTTAGATTTTGCCTGAGCTATATACATGCATGCCAGTTTCACCTAGTTATGGGGTACCATAACCATAACATTGGAGGCACCGATGTTATGACTCTTTTGTGGTGAGAGTGATTGCTCGAACGTCCCTTTCAGTTATTTGGCCTATTATATTATTATCATGTGGGGCGAATGGGTGCATCATAGGACAAGTTTAGCAAGATTACATGGTAACTTCGGTGTGTGCCTTGCATCCATTACAGGAGTTCATCCCTCCACTCAGACTATTATAATTAGAGGCAACCCCTCTAATTGCATGATGAGGTCACACCACTAAGTATTCATGCACGTTGATATAAAATGACCTATATGGGCTCCGGGGATATTTAAAATACAATTTTCAGTATAAAATAAACATAAGTCTTTTCAGAATATAAATCAGTTTATAAACATACACTAGGTTTTCCAGGACATACATTATTCCGCTGCACTATCTTTTCATACCTTCATTTCATACTTTGCTTATGTTTATGTTATTCATTTCATTGTCACATATTCGTTCGCTGAGTGTATTGCTCAGCCGTATACTTTCTTTCCATGACCCAAACGGCAGGTACCCAAGGACAGACTGGAGCATTTGGATGACGTGCATAGGATGGAAGTTGCCCTAGACTTCTTCTCCTTTTGCCTCATATACTTATGCTTGCTTGGACACTTGTTTTGTCCTTCTTATTCTATTTAATTTAATTTATTTTTTGGGCTTATGTTTGGGAACCGATGTTTGATTTCGGTTTTCCCTTTATGGTCATATATGTTTTAGGACATTACCCTACATGCTTTGATGACACGCCATAATTAATATTTCGTTTTTAGTGTAGTTCGTTTTCTCTCGGTCTTATCGAATTGATTAAACGTTTTTAAGATTGACTTAATTGTTTTTGGTTGATAAAAGCGTATTTGGTATTTATAGCTACTTTGACAAATAAAACTCCTAAAAAATGTAAAATAGTATCTATACTATGTATACCTACTATTCTACAAACACATTACATGAACCACAATTAAAGCTCAAGAGATAAAATGACGAAACACAAATTTATAAAACTAGCTATAAAAATTCGAACCTTTTAAAATTTGAAATCAAAATTCTAACTATCACAAGTCTATATAACGAATTCTAATTAAAACAGATAGTAAAAATGAACTAGTCCAAGTAAAATCTATAGGCCCAAAAATATTACTCTTAAGCTAAAGAATCAACATCACTACTGCAGCCCAAAACAATTCTAAGCCCAACATAGTATTAGACTAACAGTATGTTATCTGACTGTTACACTACTTAATGAAGGACTGTTACTGCAATACTAACATACAAAATCAGGGGCTAAATGTAGACAATAACTAAACTTTATATAATACCTTTAATTCACTCAGTCTACAATTCGAATCCTACTCCAAACTCTAAATCAGTTCTTTATCACAGTTTATTATACTGATTTTTAACCAAAATCTATAACTGACCTATTAAGAAAACTTGATAGTTCAAAATATTATTAATACGTTTCCTACCAAATTTGTCTTAAAACAACTTTTAACTGTTTAACTACCTAAAGATTCAAAGACTACAATGAAATTCTCTCTTACAGCAAACTAACAACTAAAACCAATGGCATCCTTTGACTTATTAAATTTGACATGTATCCAGAGTACTACTAGTAAAAGCAAAACTTATGCTAACAGAATTCTACTCAGTATCACACATATGCTACCTAAAACCCGCAGATCCAAACACTAGTTTATGTAGAAAGTACAAAAGAATCATAAAATGCTTATACAGTAATCGAAGCAAAAACTGAATTTACACAAAACACATTCCAAAACAGTATGATCAAGTAAATTTCAATGGTAAACTCTGAACTATACTACAGCTATACAGATCATACTACTAATGACAAAAAATAGAACGTGCTTAACCTGTATAACCGAGACTAAGACCTTTGATGTAGTAGCTCAGTGCTGAGTTGGCTAGCACCCAAACACACCTCCACGTCTCACTAACTGTTCTAACCGAATTTGTAGATAATCAACATGAATATTTAGACCTGTGTAAACTCAAAGTAAACCTGCAAAATCAAACAAAAAAAAAACAAATATATGTTATCTATATTAACAGCTTTACAGAAATATATCAAAGAAAACTTGATCTCATTAGCTAATGAGAACTCATGAACTTCATGAGCAATGATAATATCTTCAAAACTCAGCAACTAGACTACCCTATCAAGACTGAAATCAAACTGATTTTATGAATTTAAACATCTCACTTTTAACATCATTTATCAAAACTAATCCAACTCACAACTGGAACTAAATCAACTACTGATTATATCATGATTAACTATATCTACGAATTCAACCGAATCACTAACTGATTAACAGCTAGAGGCGAGCTTATGAACAAAGATTAACAAAGTTGACAAGAAAAGAGATTAGGAAGCTTTAAACTTCCATTAATGGAGAAAATGAGTAATCGGTTACAACTAATCCAGAAAACTTGAACAAATTAACAAGAATTAACTAACTTTCGAACTGATTAAAAGGAAATAATGAGAAAGCTTTATTATTTCATTAATGGCGAACAAGAAAATGGTTACAACTAAAAACTGAAAGTTTATAACAGAATTGAAAGAAAAAGTGAAAAAGATTAACTAACTAACTAATTACTACTCCTAGCTAAATCTACTATGTGTAATCTACACCCTAGCTAACCGATTGAAATGAGGGAATCATCTTGTATTTATAGACGTCGAGATGAAATGGTGAGGTGTTGATGACGTTTTCCTTCCAATCCCTAATTGCTACGTGTAAAATACGAGGATTAGGGTTCTTCAAGCTAAACCCAAAATTGGGCGTTTCTTCGTTCTTCACTCTTGATCAAATTAACTATCACCTTCTTGTAGAGGATAGAATGAGGATCATTTTTGCTGTTTGAAGCTTCGATTGAATCCTTCTTGATCTCCCTCGAATTAGCTTTGAAAGGATTTGGTGGAGAAAGGATGGGACGTCTGCTTATCTTTCTTTCTCTCTCTTTTGTTGCGTAGAAGATGAAGACGACTTGGTCTTTTGACCAAGTTAAGTGAGATTTAATAAACTTTCCATTTGTTTTGTTTTTAGTCCCTCACTTTTCTTCTCTTAATCAAAAGTGTTAAACACTTTTAAGTCAAATCTCCTTTTCATCCTTTATTTTTGTAGAAATTGTAACTTAAGCCCTGAATCTTTGAAATTTTGGCAAGCAAGGTCCTTGAAGCATCTTTCGTCTTTTTCTTCGTCTTTTGTCATATAAATCCTTTGAAAATGCGTATTTGCTCCAAAATGTATCTTCTTACCTGAAAACACATAAAACACAAATACACGCAAAATTTCTGATATTTTTACAATTAAATATAATGTACTTGTTGTGTTTTAAGCGGTTTTTGGGTCATAATTGATGAGTGTTTTCACACTTATCAACTCCTCTCCACTTGACCATTGTCATGGCCTCATGCAATGCAGTATTTCAAAGCTCTAGAGTACACTTTTCGCATAATTA
Organism: Glebionis coronaria; assembly: GCA_025667525.1. Lineage (NCBI taxonomy): Eukaryota > Viridiplantae > Streptophyta > Magnoliopsida > Asterales > Asteraceae > Glebionis > Glebionis coronaria. The sequence goes on along the minus strand of CM046877.1, from coordinate 558,239,183 downwards.
ATCCACCTTGGCCATTTTATGATTTAATAAACTATACTATGCTACATGATCAATGATTTTGAATATTTACAATGCAATGCAAAGGAAAACAATCTATTCATATATTTTTGGATTTTTCTTGAAATGGTTTTGATGGAAATAACTCATAAAGAAATCAAGGACTTTAATTAGGGCTCATCCTCAAGTTTTACTTTCCCCATACCAATCTTAAAAACAAGATCATTGTTATCTATAAGTGAAAGTGCATCGACTCATTCATAAAGATTAATTGTGTTACTATTATACCCCCACTTATTATGCCTCTAAGACCGGTTATTATTTGAGCAAATTGCTTTTGGACAAATTTGTCATTAGTTAAAGCGTGAAGTATAAAAAATGTAAAATCTCAAAATAAGGAAGCACGGTTTTAATCCTGAGTAACAATCTTATCCATTACTCGAAAAACCACCCACAATTGATATAAGTCCGACCCAAAATAATACGTCATTCGCCTTATGTGTAAAATCCTTATGTCATGCATTAATAAGTAGCTACACACTCGCTAAGGAAAGAAAAATAAAACTCACGCAATAATTTATATCCTCCGCCTTTTTGAGACCTTGGATCTTCAATCCCGCAACCCGTTAAGGTAATATTGGATTGGAGCAACTATTAAATCTCTGCAACCCTTGTGAGAGTAATATTGGAATTCAATAGCTACTATAATTAACACTTCACTGCCCCTCTTGGGAGTCTTGTATAATTATTTTTTTCTTTCTTCTTTTTTTTCTTGCCACTAATTTTTTTTTCATAATCCGCTCTTATTTTTCTTTATTCCCCATTAAGAAAGTTGAAAAGAATAAAAGGAAAAACACCCGCTAAGTATTAAGCATGACATAAGTCTAGTACACATAAAACGTTCTAACTTAGAATCTTAAGACGTACTTATACCAACCACGAATGATTAGTCAAAAATGCATAAAAGACTACAAACCAACTAAAACCGTTCTTGATTATTTATTAACATGTATACATGCGTTGACAAGAAAGTAAAGGTTACGAAAGGGGATATAAAAGCAACAGTTAATTAATATGAGGTTTATCTAGCCCTTTACACTTACTTCAAACTCTATCATCTCTTGTTCTCCACAATTTAAAATCTCAAATAATGAGACTAGTGGATGCTTAGCCTAATAAACCAATGAAGGTCAACATGGTTAAGGCTACTAGCTAGATAATGCTTACATAAGCAAACTCGGGTTGAGTCAAAGTATCCATGCGGGCCTAATATGTCAAAAAAATCTAAATTTGTTAAACCATAACCTTTATTATATTTTTTCCTTTTTATATATTTTTGATGAGAAATAAAAGAAGAATATATACAATGCAAATGTGTTATGCAAATGAAAAATGATTGATGCAAAAATTATGAATGCATATTTTTGGTGGCCAAAGTAGATCAAAAATTTGTAAAAATGTTGAAAAATTAATTTCCAAGTTATCATGAAGTCAATGACAATGTTCTAGGTAAGGTCACTTTGATAGAAGTCTCCCCTACACTTAAGATAAACATTGTCCTCAATGTTTAAGAGTATTGGAGTAAACTCCCCTACACTTATGACATTGCGTACGTTGTTTAAATCGAGCTAAGGAAGAGACAACTAAAGTGTATTCATTTTAAGCACAAGTGTTGAATATCACAATAGCAAAAACTAATCGAAGTGAACCGGATACAAAGGCCTCCTCCATAAGCTCCAAGAATGAAATGAGAGAGAGCAACCCTCGAAGCAAACACCAAAATACGAAGAAAGGCCACCCCTCCAATTCAACTCTACTATAACACCCTCTTGTTAAACCTAACCTATTTAGATCTACTCTACGTTTTCTAACCTAGTTATTCAATGCTTGAGTTTTTTAACCCTAAGTCTCTAGCTCGACTCGGCCCAGAATTAGGTTGTCCTTGGGGAAACCATCATGGAGAATAAAGGATATCACTTTGAAGCACATCTCACATGATACACTCAAACTTAGCACGTTGTCATTTACTATAAGATTTACAATATCCGCCTCAATAAATGGAACGGTCCAACGTGTCTCAAGTTTGTCCAACATATGAAATCTCTCAAATAGGAAGCACACTAGGATCAAATACATAGTTTCCATCTCTACATGTGAACAACTCCAAAATAGGTAGCATCACCAAAGTAAGCTCATACGAGAAGCCCATATCAATCGAAAACACACTCTTAAGTGGAGTAGATGAAAACCAAGGCGTCTCAAATATACGGATCCCAGGATCAAAAACCTTTCCCTTTGTGGGAAAATAAGAATATGAACTCGTATCAACCATATAAGATTCCCCCTTAGATATCAAAGCATCATGAGACAATGAAGGTGTAGGAATCAAAACATTCATAACTATTATGTCCATGTTGGGCTCCTCATCGTCATCAAAAGGTGGGGAATCTTCCATAGAAGGCATAGAAAAAGGAGGATCAAGAGTAATAGTGTCTTGTGGAGGAGGTGCAGGCTCTATGGTCCCAAAATGCATGTTCTCAATAAGACGAATATCCTCTTCCCATTTAGAATCACTATCATCAACCTCAGTATCAGTATTAGCAAGAGTAGCCTCTATGGTGGCATCAGTCTCCATAAGAGAGTCCATATAAAAGATTTTAGGTTCTAAAGTTGCCTTAGGTGAAAAAGCAACAATCTCTAAGAGTATAGGATCTTCAAAAATAACCAACTTCAAGGGTGGAGGTGGGAATAGAGGGCTCAAAAGGTGGTGTATCAATGAGAGAATCACTCAAAGGGATGATATAGTCATGAAAATCAATAGGTGCAACCTCAAAAACCGGTGAAGAAATATCAATGAACGGTTCTTCTTCTATGGACTCATCATTAGGAGGTGCGTTCAATGCTTCAATCGAGGAGATAAGATTATAAAAATTTGATAAAACCAACATCGTCATCAAAATTAGGAAGGTCATCTTGACATGAAAAGTCATCGGGTGATATATCATAAGATGCCTCACTAGAATCACAATCATCATCCTCTATTTGTGGCAAGTCTTGCAAAAACTCTTCCTCAATCTCATTATCCCTTTATTTAAATAATTCATCAAGATCAAAGTCACCAAAGTCACTAGTAGTAGCATGAAGGTCAACATGTGATGAAATCTCAATGTGATCATGAGGAGAAGAGGTATCAATACAAAGCTCGTCACATGGTTCATTGGAAACACCCTCAAGCTCTCTTTGGATTGGGATAAGGTTCTCAACACTAGAAGCGGTTAATTCATCCAAATCGGTGTTTGTATTAGTGCTAAGAGGCTCGTCCCCCATGGTTAAAGAGTTGTTGGGTTCCATGTGAAGTAAAGGTGATGAAGGTGTGTCATCAATAATTGTCGTACAAATCGAAGGTTCGTCATCATCGTCATAGAAGAATGGATAAGGCCTACGAGTAGTAAGATATTCTTCTTCTTCCTTTGTATCAATCTTAAAGAGTAAATCATCTAAATTGTTCTTGAGGAACCGAGAAGAATTGTTCACCGATTCACTATACATATCACCAATTTTATTGTTATTAAATCGCTTGTTCCTTACATCATCCTCAAGAGACTTAATTTCCTCCCTTAACCACCGAGACTCTTCTTTCATTTCCTCAAGGCTCATTTCTTTCCTACGATTAAGAGCCTTTGAAATATATTCCAGTTGTCTTTCGTCATGCTCGATTACAGAATAAAACTCATGGAGAGCATTAGGAGCATAAGAAGGCGGATCCCTCGGTCTACAATCATAATCATAATGGGGTGCGTTCCCACAAAACTCACATGAATAAGTCAAAGAATAGGGTAGGGGTGGATTTCCATAATTAGGTGGATTATAGGTTTGAAAAAAGTCTTGATTATGAAAGTTCTCAAGATTATAACCTTAAAAATTCCCTTCATTTTGAAAACCCTCATAATGTGAAAATCCTTGATTTTGAAAAGTATCTTGATTATAGCATAGAAAATTTTCATCATTTTGAAAGCCTTCATTATTTGAAAATCCTTGATTATGAGAGGTTTCTTGATTATAGCCTTGAAAATTCTCATCATTTTGATGATTGGAAAATCCTTGGTTTTGGTATGGCTCATTAAAGTTTTGCTCTTGAAATGATGGTGGATTTTGTGATGAAAAACCGGAATATCCCATATAGTCATTACAAGTGTTGTCCATTTGAATGTTAGGTCGAAAATGAGGGTTCTCGGTTCCATTATAAGCATAACCCTCCCCATAGTAGCCATTGTTTTGATCACATAAATAAGTATCGTGTGGACCACCATAATTCGAACAAGGCGAATAATTAGCGTTGGCGGATCGTTGTTGCAAAATCTCCAACATGGAACGAGTATCCATGTGTCGCAAGGTGGCCGAATGTATATACAAGTGAATGACGTTTTAAACACTTCCTCGGGAAAGGAAGTAATACACCAAATGGTATGGTTACACGTGTGCGAGTACACGTGTAAGTAAACTCGAGGAGTAAGAGAGGAGCTCTCGGTCGACTTTTGAGAGAGAAGAGATTATCTCCCTCGAGGTTTGATAATTAATATCCACAAGAAAAAATATATATATATATATATGTAATAATAATTCGGTGGCACACCACTCACTACTATCACCCTTGAAAGACCCACAAGGAAGCGGAGAAACGAGGCGACGCGTAGCACTTAAGAGCCTGCTTCTTTAGAATGTGAAATACACTCGCCTTATACCCCTCACACAGTGGCCTCTTTCTCAAGTTCAAGTAGATTGTAGTATTTATCTATTGTGCCTTAATTAATTTTGATCGATACACGACCTTAGGACCGGAACGCCCCCAAGCACGGTGTATTGCCTCGGCAATACTTATGGAAGTAGGTATATTAAGTGTTCGTATCTACGTATACTTATTTAAATATAATAAACATATCGAAAATATTTTTGTATTTATTTGATTTTTTAAAGAAAATATAATATGTACGTAAAAACGATTGAAAACGATATATATACAATAATATCTTTGGTGTAATCTTTTAGGAAAAATATTACTTTTAGATTTTTTTAATTTTTTTGGTTCAATTCTTTAGGAAAAGAATTGATTTTGTGATTTTTTTTATATTTTTGATTTTTTATGTTTTTGATTTATAATACGTAAAAATAACGTTCACAAAGTGAACAGATCGCAAAATACAATATGTCTCACTCGAAACCGTTAATCTTCACGAAAAGAACCGGCAGCGGCGCCATTTAATATTTCGTTTTTTTAGTGTAGTTCGTTTTCTCTCGGTCTTATCGAATTGATTATAAAAAGTTTTTAAGCTTGACTTAATTGTTTTTGGTTGATAAAAGCGTATTTGGTATTTATAGCTACTTTGAAAAATAAAACTCCTAAAAAAATGTAAAATAGTATCTATACTACGTATACCTACTATTATACAAACACATTACATGAACCACAATTAAAGCACAAGAGATAAAATGACGAAACACAAATTTATAAAACTAGCTATAAAATTTCGAACCTTTTAAAATTTGAAATCAAAATTCTAACTATCACAAGTCTATATAACGAATTCTAATTAAAACAGTTAGTAAAAATGAACTAGTCCAAGTAAAATCTATAGGCCCAAAAATATTACTCTTAAGCTAAAGAATCAACATCACTACTGCAGCCCAAAACAATTCTAAGCCCAACATACTATTAGACTAACGGTATGTTATCTAACTGTTACACTACTTAACGAAGGATTGTTACTGCAATACTAACATACAAATTCAGGGGCTAAATATGGACAATAACTAAACTTTATATAATACCTTTAATTCACTCAGTCTAAAATTCGAATCCTACTCCTAACTCTAAATCAGTTCTTTATTACAACTTATTATACTGATTTTTAACCAAAATCTATAACTGACCTATTAAGAAAACTTGACAGTTCAAAATATTATTAATACATTTCCTACCAAATTTGTCTTAAAACAACTTTTAACTGTTTAACTACCTAAAGATTCAAAGACTGCAATGACATTCTCTCTTACAGCAAACTAACAACTAAAACCAATGGCGTCATTTGACTTATTAAATTTGACATGTATCCAGAGTACTACTAGTAAAAGCAAAACTTATGCTAACAGAATTCTACTCAATATCACACATATGCTACCTAAAACCCGTAGATCCAAACACTAGTTTATGCAGAAAGTACAAAAGAATTAGAAAATGCTTATACAATAATCGAAGCAAAAACTGAATTTACACAAAACACATTCCAAAACAGTATGATTAAGTAAATTTCAAAGGTAAACTCTGAACTATACTACAGCTATACAGATCATACCACTAATGGCAAAAAATAAAACGTGCTTAACCTGTATAAACGAGACTAAGACCTTTGATGTAGTAGCTCAGCGTTGAGATGGCTAGCACCCGAACACACCTCCACGTCTCACTAACTGTTCAAACCGAATTTGTAGATAATCAACATGAATCTTTAAACCTGTGTAAACTCAAAGTAAACCTGTAAAATCAAACCAAAACAAAAAAACCAAATATATGCTATCTTTATTAACAGCTTTACAGAAATATATCAAAGAAAACTTGATCTCATCAGCTAATGAGAACTCATGAACTTCATGAGCAATGATAATATCTTCAAAACTCAACAACTAGACTACCCTATCAAGACTGAAATCAAACTGATTTTATGAATTTAAACATCTCACTTTTAACATCATTTATCAAAACTAAACCAACTCACAACTGGAACTAAATCAACTACTAATTATATCACGATTAACTATATCAACGAATTCTACTAACTGATTAACAGCTAGAGGCGAGCTTATGAACAAAGATTAACAAAGTTGAAAAGAAAAGAGATCAGGAAGCTTTAAACTTCCATTAATGGAGAAAATGAGTAATCGGTTACAACTAATCCAGAAAACTTAAACAAATTAACAAGAATTTACTAACTTTCGAACTGATTAGAAGGAAAGAATGAGAAAGCTTTATTATTTCATTAATGGCGAACAAGAAAATGGTTACAACTGAAAGTTTATAACAGAATTGAAAGAAAAAGTGAAAAAGATTAACTAACTAACTAATTACTACTCCTAGCTAAATCTACTATGTGTAATCTACACCCTAGCTAACCGATTGAAATGAGGGAATCATCTTGTATTTATGGACGTCGAGATGAAATGGTGAGGTGCTGATGACATTTTCCTTCCAATCCCTAATTGCCACGTGTAAAATACGAGGATTAGGGTTCTTCAAGCTAAACCCAAAATTGGGTGTTTCTTCGTTCTTCACTCTTGATCAAATTAACTATCACCTTCTAGTAGATGATAGAATGAGGATCATATTTGTTCTTTGAAGCTTCGATTGAATCCTTCTTGATCTCCCTCGAATTAGCTTTGAAAGGATTTGGTGGAGAAAGGATGGGGCGTCTGCTTATCTTTCTTTCTCTCTCTTTTGTTGCGTAGAAGATGAAGACGACTTGGTCTTTTGACCAAGTTAAGTGAGATTTAATAAACTTTCCATTTGTTTTGTTTTTAGTCCCTCACTTTTCTTCTCTTAATCAAAAGTGTTAAACACTTTTAAGTCAAATCTCCTTTTCATCCTTTATTTTTGTAGAAATTGCAACTTAAGCCCTCGATCTTTGAAATTTTGGCAAGCAAGGTCCTTGAAGCATCTTTCGTATTTTTCTTCGTCTTTGTCATATAAATCCTTTGAAAATGCGTATTTGCTCCAAAATATATTTTTTCATTGAAAACACATAAAACACAAATACACGCGTAATTATGATATTTTACAATTAAATATAATGTACTTGCTGTGTTTTAAGTGGTTTTTTGGGTCATAATTGATGAGTGTTTTCACACTTATCAATAATCATCATGTAACGATCCACTTATCAAAGTGGGGTGTTACAATTATGGTATCAGAGCCCAATGTTTCGACCTGTAGGCTCTAAAAAACTCGAATTGTGACTAGCGGGTAGTCACCAGGATTTTCCTAAACTGATAGTTGATTTTCATTTATTTATTTCATGTATCATTGCTTTTTGTTAAGTTTTTTACTAGGTAATGGTTGGGACAGGACTGGCCATATTTAGTCGCATATGCTTTTCATTCGAATTTTGTTTTGTTAACTGACTTATAGGCGTTCACCCTTTCTCATGTCAATTTTGTTTTATGAACTGACGCATAGGCGTTCACCCTTGCTCATGTCAATTTTGTTTTGTGAACCGACCCATAGGCGTTCACCCTTGCTCATGTCAATTTCAGTTGGTTATGTCTTCATGAACTATTCCATGCATCTCTAATGTTGATCCTATGTTTTTAACAGATTAGTCATTTTACTTTGTTCCTATTATAAACTGTCAGATGACTGTATAATAGCCATATTCCATTGAAGTTTTGATTAGTATGGATTGGACCCCAGCCATCCATATTTAGTCCTATGATTTTTAAATTCTATCCATGATATTTTTCCCTCAAACTTTGACAAGTATGGATTGAACCATAATCATCCATACTTAGTCACATGTATTTTCTTCGAATTTTGTTGACTGAACCATAGCAGTCCACATCGGCCAATGTTAAAAATATGTTATTACGTGTTTATGTTCTTTGTGACGACGATGTTTTCATACTCTCATGTTGAATTTGTCTTCATGCTGATTATGTTTTATGTCTCCCTATTTTGATTATGTTTTCATCATGTTGATTATGCTTTCATGCTAGACATTGATGGGTCTCATTAATCCTGCTTTCATGATAAGTCATGGTTGGTTTTCATTAATCATGCTTTCATGAAAATCATGGTTGAATTTCGTTGAACCATATTTTCGTGTTTCTCTATGCAACCAGAAATTATGTCTACGTCGGAATGGCTATGCTATCATGTTACTCGCATCAGTTCGGTTTTCTAAGCGTTTAGTCAATCATTCCCTTAAAAAGCATGTCAAAGGATTGACACCCATACCGATCATCTCATGTGCATTCCATGTGTACTCCATGTGCCATATTCCATGGGTACTCCATGTACCATATTCCACGTGTACTCCACATACCATATCACATATGTATTACACGTACTGTAATCCATGTGTATTTTACTTACAACACTCAATGAGTATTCACTAGTTGATTCTCAATCACCTCAAGCGTATTTCCACTTGTTGATATTCCACAAGATGCTGATGCTGCTCATAAGTTGGAGATTTTATGAAATTCTGATGTTGCTCATAGTTGGAGACTCTACAATACGTTGATGCTGCTCACCACCTGGAGATCTTATAAAACGAAGACAAGGGCGTTAGATCGAAACGATCAGATGAGGAAGATGCTTCACCACCAGATGATTTCCATCACAATCCATGTCCTTACCTTTTTATTTAAATGTCACACGTCATTCAGTTGTCTGTTCAGGCATATGAGTGGCAACCGGTACCAGTCGGCCACTCAGCTGAATAATTAAATGAATCACTGTCATGATAATGACCGTCATGCAACTGACAGACAAGGAGGTAGTGATAACTACCGTGACATTATATACTTTTCAAACGACAAAAACTCCGGTAACGGGCGTGATAAAAAATACAAGGGGTCAGTGAAATTGAGATTTTGCTAGGTTAAAAAGTTCGTTTTCTCGGTGTCTAATCGAATTGATTACCGGTTAAAAGTGCGACTCAGTTGTATTTGGTTAAGAAAAAGGGAAGTTTGGTTATCTATTTCTAAGTAAACGTTAAATGCAAATAGTAAGAAAAATAAACTAAAAACAGTTAACTAAAAATAACGAAACAATATAAATAATAAAACGTGAATTAAAGCGATACAATTAATAAAAATAAAACTAAAAGACGGAATTAACTATCGACTCGAAAATAAAGTTTACTTAATGAAAAAGGAGAGAATAAAACTAAGATGGTACTTTAAAGCTAAACGAGGCAAAACCTAAAGCGGGTACTAAATAAAAGATAAAACTTGAACTTTACGAAAAAATATTAATTTTAAAATTAGACGAAAAATTTAACTAAAATTACGTAACTTTCAAAATAAAAATCGGAACAACTTTCAGATTAAACTAAACAATTACGGAACAAAATAAATAAATAAAGAAGCTAGCAGGCAGCTAGCTCAAGCTAGCATCCTACTAGCTCAAAATGGCGCCAAAATGGCTAAGCTAGCAAGCTAGCTTTCATGTCATTTCTATCGGAAAGTTGAAGTGAATTTATATCGGAATGTTTATTATTGAAAACTATCTGAATGTGTTGGTAAACTATCAGAATGCTTATTCTATCGGAAAGTTAATATGGAAATGTATCGGAATGTTTAAATAAAAAATCTATCGGAATGTTGGAAAAGAAAAATATATCGGAATGTTATAAAAAAAAGTATCGGAATGTCTAAAAATAAAAGCTGTCTGAATATTAGATTAAAATTCTATCGGAATATGTAAGTCAAAATTTGGGCAGCATTTCGTCACAATAAGCCTTATACCCGATCGCAAAGTACGATGCCAGGGGTGATCGCAACCTACGATCGGAATAAGTGATCGGAAAAACTATCACAATAAGCTGTCACAATGTAGAAACCCTATTGTGATGGAAAAATCACAATATTCGGATGGATGAGCATAAGCTAATAAACCAATAAGCACTTCTAAAAAGAACAATTAACAAAAACTTTACCAACTCAATAAGCACAAATTTGAAAACTTTTAAAATACGAAATAAGCAAACTTTTTGAATCAAACTTTAAAAAGACTAAACTTTTTAAGAAAACTAAAAAAAGTAAATAAGCTAAATACAAAATAAGCCAATAAGCATGATAAGCTCAAAGCTTAAGTTGTATAAAAACTTAAAGATTGATAAAAAGATAAACTTTTTAATCAATCAAACATCAAGATTAAACAAAATCAAATATTATTTCGAATCAAACATAATTAAAAAGATCACGAAATATAGAATGAGAATGATTGTAAAAAGCTTGAAATAAGATGAAGATTAAAGATTCAAATACAAGATTAAAGTGAAAAGCTTAAAACTTTTAAGAAAAACTAGAGAGAGAAAGTGAAAAACTAGAGAGAGAGAAAATAAAACTACACTACTCCTAATCTAAACTAACTAACCCCCTCCTAATGACACATTAGGAGGGTATTTATAGGAGGAGTAAAATGTTGGTGATTTCTTCCTTCTTTCTTCTTGTCTCGACTCGATTTAAATTCTTTGTCTTTCTCGACGTCGTCTCGGGATTTGTCGATATAATTTGAACTCGTCTTATAATTTTCTTCTTTAATTAGACTTGGTTCTTCGACTTCATTAAACTTCCGTCTTTAGAATTTTTCTTCGATAAATCTTCAGAATAGGCCTTGGACTTCCGTTCTTTTTGCACTCTTGATCGTTTGACTTCGTCTTTTCTCGTTTTCTTCGATAAAAGCCCGTGAAAGCCCGTGTTTTCTTCCTTTTTCATCTTTTGGTCCTAAAACACAATAAAAACACAAACCACGCATAATTCCGACAATTACGACATAAAATACACGTTTTGGCTTGGTTATTATAATAATTAAGTGGTAAAAGGATGGGTGTTTTCACACTTATCAGTTAGCAGTCCAACCGATTCGCCGATCCTCGCATAACAACATAAGAATTTCAACTTTATTCATTTTTACATCTGGAGACACATGTCAAGACATCCGTCAAGACACATGTCTCACATGTATTTTCTGAATACACATGTCAAGACACCAGTCAAGACACATGTCAAACGTATATTTCTCGAAACATGAGTCAAGACACACCACTCACACATAACTTCTGAACTAGGCCTCAGTAATTCAGGGTACCCTCCAAGGGGTGTACCCGTCCTATTGAGCCATGTGCTAATCAGGCCACTCAAATTTCAGTATCATCTCTAGCGTTTTGTTCATGTTTGGACACGCGGTGTTCGTTCTGTGTAAGACGGACGAAACACATTCAGCGAGATCTGCCACGTTTACTTAATGAGTTGGCATAGCACTTTCATTTCTCGATTCCATGTTTTCATATATTCATGTCCATTAAAGACTCCGTTGTATCACCCATGCATATAAAGGCTTTCATATATTCATGTTTTCATATATTCATGTCCGTTAAAGACGCCATTTAATATATGTGAGTTCGATATGATTCTGGTTATGGACTAAGTAGCAGCACGTCACACTACAGTTGATTCCATTGCACTTCGAGTCATGTTCGACGATATTCAGGTCCCTGTATACAGTCATTATGTTTTGATACCTAGAAAATCTAAACAAAATTTTTTGTTGCCATTCGAACACGTGCCTTATTATCCCATGGCTACGAAGATTTTTCTAGCCATCATTTAAGACATAATTTTCTGAAGTTATTAAACCCATAACCAGCCGATTGTGTCAAAATTCCTAAAATACATTTCCAGTAGAACTACCAGATATACCACCCATTCGTGAAGTGAGGGTGACTTTGAGCTCAAGAAGTTGGTAGAACAACCGCAAAATTGCTAGAACGAAGTTTTATTTGCCGAGTGTATCACATGGGGGAGCTAGTTCTGTTATCAAATAAGAAGGACGGTAGCATGGAGTTATGCATCAATTACCGTAAAATTAAACAAGATCATCATTAATAATAGTTATTCTCTCTCAAGTATTAATGATCTATCCGATCAACTACCAGACTCTAAACACTTTCCAGGATCGATTTACGATTCAGGCTATCATCAATAGCGAGCAAAAGAGCAGGACACTTTCGTGACTGCTATTCACACACGTTATGATCAGTATGAATTCATGTTTACGTCTATAGGTCTCACGAATGCCCAACAGTAATTATGGGCTTGAGAAATCGAGCTTTCATGAATTCTGGACAAATTCGTCATTTTGATCATTTCTAACATTCTGACCTTCTTTAAGTCTAGAGAAGATCATGAAAACCATCTTCGCATTATCTTACAATCCTACGATAGAAGAAATTTCATATTGAATTATTTCAAGTGCGAGTTTTGATCGATCATAGTGACACGTGAAACCACACTGTTCTTACGGTTAGTCACTATAACTAAGCTTACGCGCAAAGGAGAAAATCCTACACTAATTTATGTGTTCCAAAAGATCCCATGATAAGAGAGGTATGAGTTACCAAGACTCTTAGTCTTTCAAAAGTTTTCTATGTGTCCAGTTCCTACGAATGAATCGTGATCTCAAACCACATTTTGGTGAAGCGACATGAAACAAGATGCAGTTACGATCATATCTAAATGCCTGACTCACCAGCAGGTTAAGATATAACGCCAACATTCTAGTAGTTATTTCGAACATCAGAAATTCCTGAAAAGAAGTGGACAAGATCTCCATGGATTTTGTTACCGGACCACCACAGGCTCAGAATAAGCACAGTGCTATCTGGGTTGTGGTCCGACCATTTAAACTAGCCTACATGTTTTTTTTCATCCGAAAAAATTAAGTAGTTAGCAAGTTTGCAGGGTGTTCAGCAAGAAATCGTACGATTTCACGGTATTCCGTCAACAATCATATCAACTAGAAATTTCGTTCACATTAACGTTTACGTTCACTTTCACGTTTACGTTGACGCTCACAATTACGTTTCACGTTCGCGTTCACGACTTTGTACGCGTTCACGTCCTTGTTCTATTTCGTGATTTTGCTTTTCGCGCTCACGTTCATGACATTGTTCCTGTTCATGGTTGTATTCCATCTTACGATTTACGTTTCACTTTTCATTTTGGAAAGATCTACAGAAAGCTTGGGAGACCAGACTCAAGTTTACACAACTTTCCATTCCCAGACAGACGTGTCACGTCACATTGTACGTTTCATCTCGTGTCGTTTGACGTCACCTCCTCAGCTATCGCACGTTCACGATATGTCTCACATATAATGCTCACCTACGTTCTACATATTACTTTCACCATATCTCCGCGTATCACGTTCACAATTGTTCACGTATCACGTTCACAATTGTTCACGTACTACGTTTTACATATGACTCGCGTATCATTGCTCATAGATTATTGATGTCATTTATTCCAGGTTATCTTCACATCGTAACAATTCATTTATACGTGCACGATATTTCTTGTTCCCTCAATCAGATTCATGAGGAGCTATCTTACGTTGATGAACCATAAACTTTTCAGTACCGTTAAGACAAAGTCATGAAGACCAAGATTATTACTTTCGTCAGGATCTATCGGAGGAACCGTTCTGAGCGGGAAGCCACTTGGAAACGGAGGAGTCCATCAGGATTCCTTATCTTCATTCCATTCATATCCGAGTATGTTCGTTTCAGCCACGTCACATTCCATACTCTCCTCAGCCATGTCCCGTCTGCGCCCTGTCCAGCCATATCGTATCTCTAATTCGAGGACGAATTATCCTTTTTAGAGGGGAAAAGTTGTAAAACCCGTTTTAAAAATACCTTGAATCGTTAAATGCATAAAATACGTGTAAATTAAAACTTCACGATTAATTAATATACGACACGTGTCACGAACATTTAATATAAGTATTACGTATATTAATTAATCACTCAAATTATTACGTATGTTATTATTAATTTTAATATACGATAAGTATTTACGTATAATACTTAAATCATAACAAGAATAAAACACGACATTTAAGAATCACGAACACGCTCGATAAATATTCAAGTAAAAACAAACGAAACATGTATATGTGTGTAAGGGGGTGACGTCCAAAAGAAAGAAAGGGTGGGCTTGGCCCAGTCCATGTACAAATCCTAGTCCAATTAAATCACCAGAAGATTTAATTTATATACTTTACAAAATAGTCAAACCCTAAAACAAACCACGATTCTTTTTTTTCTTCCTGCTCTTTTCTGGCCGTCGACTCCCACACTAAGAACAAGTATTTTGGGTTTTGATTCTTTTAAATAACAAGGGTAACCTTTGATCATTCATCATACAGTATCACTTAATCCTTGATCTTTGTTTATTTAATTGTGTTTAGCAATCAAGAACCCTTAAAAATATGTATTAAAACATGATGTTAACAAGATTAAATAAAAGGGGTTTGGGTTTCATGGTTGTTTAATGTGGTTTGCACACAAACCGAGGGCATAGTAGCTCTCGGTGGTGTTTTCTCCCAACCAGCAGCACCCTTTTTAAGGGTCGGTGGTGGTTTTGTTTGTGGCAGTCGCAACACCCAAACACCCCAACAGGGGTGGTTTGGTTAAAAACAGTGGGAACCAAGAGCTGTTAGGCTCTCGGTGGGTAGTCTGTACACGGCAGGGGGTAGTAGTAGGATCGGTGGGTATTGACTAGGCATCAGCAGGAACAGGGGGCAGTCGGGGGTAAGTAGTATGTAAACAGGGGATACCCAGATCAAGGCAGTAGGTCTGGGTATATTTATTGGACGAAACTGCATAAAGATATTGGACAAAACTGGTGTATACATGTTGGACAGAACAGAATAAAGATATTGGACATAATTGAATAAAAATATTGGACAGGACTGTATAATGTATGTTGGACATAACTGGTTTAGGTTGTTTTGCATAGTGTGTTGTTTTGTTTAGTGTGACCGAGACATGGGAGTCTCGGGGGGCTCGGGTACACATGAATGTTTGTTAATTAAGTTGTTAATTTAATTATTAAAATACAAGTTATAATTAAATTGATCACGAAACTTAAGTTATAATTAATTATGATAATTAATCATGAAAATTAGCCTAAGTGTTTATTTAGTTACGTGATTAAATTAATAACCATACTTTAATTTAATTATATTATGTTCAAGCTAAGGTAAAGTTTTATTAAATCAACCATGTCTTATTATTAGTTAATAATCTCAAATATAACCATGCATTTTATTATTAATGAATAATTATTATTTTAACTTAAGGTATTTATTTAATAAACTTTACTATATATCATGACTTATATATTTTATGCTTAATAAAACTATGGCTTATATTTTATAATTATAAACCAAGCTTATTTCTAAACATGGGAACTTTTTATTTTTGGAAACTTACTAATTTTGGAAACTTTTTATTTTTAGAAACTTACTATATTTGGAAATCTGCTATTTTTAGGAAGTTACTCATTATGATATAACAAGTATATTAACACATAAGAACATGAAATACACTAATCAGAGCACATGAAACATCAGGAAAACACATGATTTAACATGAATCAATAATATAACATTAAGAATCACATGATAAAACAAGAACAAGTAAAACAAGTTAAGAAACATGTTAAGTAAACTAATAACCAGTATGTATAAGTAAAACAAACAACTTATTCATGTCCCTTTCATTATGTAGCTATTATGAAGTCGGAGTGATCTTCCGCGTTCGTTTTCGTCTTCATTTACTAGACATAAGGTATGGATATTCCGTCCTTCAGTAAGGACACTTCTTTCCTATATTGGGATTCCCCGTTTGCAGCCATATGTTTTCCCTAGTAGTTTACGTGTCTTAAACACTTTAAGTATATGCTATGTTTTATTTTAGATTTTTCCTGAGCTATATACATGCATGCGAGTTTCACCTAGTTATGGGGTACCATAACCATAACGTTGGAGGCACCGATGTTATGACTCTTCTGTGGTGAGAGTGATTGCTCGAACGTCCCTTTCAGTTATTTGGCCTATTATATAATTATCATGTGGGGCAAATGGGTGCATCCTAGGACAAGTTTAGCAAGATTACATGTTAACTTTGGTGTGTGCCTTGCATCCGTTATAGGAGTTCATCCCTCCACTCAGACTATTATAATTAGAGGCAACCCCTCTAATTGCATGATGAGGTCACCCCTCTAAGCATTCATGCACGTTGATATAACATGACCTATATGGGCTCCGAGCATATTTAAAATACAATTTTCAGTATAAATTAAACATAAGTCTTCTCAGAATATAAATCAGTTTATAAACATACACCAGGTTTTGTAGGACTTACATTATTCCGCTACACTATCTTTTCATACCTTCATTTTATACTTTGCTTATGTTTATGCTATTCATTTCATTGTCACATATCCGTTTACTGAGCGTATTGCTCAGCCTTATACATTCTTTCCATGACCCAAACGGCAGGTACCCAAGGACAGACTAGAGCATTTGGATGACGTGCATAGGATGTAAACTGCCCTAGACTTCTTCTCCTATTGCCTCATATACTTATGCTTTCTTGGATACTTGTTTTGTTCTTCTTATTCCATTTACTTTATTTATGTTTTGGGCTTATGTATGGGAACCGATGTTTGATCTGGTTTTCCCTTTATGGTCATTTATGTTTTAGGACATTACCTTGCATGCTTTGATGACACACCATAATCATCATGTAACGGTCCAGTTATCAAATTGGGGTGTTACATTAACACTAGAAGGATTTCCATTCGTTAGTGTAAATACTAAATCGTATTATTCTGAATGTTCTGGCAAGATCATTGAGATTTTGCGTAGAGGCCTGGAACGAGTTTGAATTCAATCAAGAATTAAACCATTGTTGCTTTCCAGTTATCACAAGTTTGATTCATAAAGAATCACACTAGTCACCTACCATGAGCTTTTTGATGTTTACTTAAGAAGGATTTCCATCTTCATTGTAAATACTTTCGTTTACTAAGATGTTTAGGCAATATCATGAAGATTTTGCGTAGGACTCTTAAGATATTTCTTAATTTTCATAGTGTGTGAATAAGCAAGTAAATATGGAAAGTGTCCTAATGAGACTTTTGATGATCTCGTGGCTCTAGACTCAATAGTGCGCTTTGATTTACTGAGCGGAGGCTAGAGAGGATTGCCACATTTTCAATATCAATTTATTCGGAGTGAATAAACCGATAGATGATGTGTTGATCTCTGTGACATTAAAATATCTTTTAAGAGATATTTGAGTTAGCTGGGAGGGGTTGTGCATCACATCACTGGGTCCATGACGTCTTATGTTCAATATCTTCAATATGCGTTCACCCGGTTTCTGCCTAAGTTGTAAGGACGGCTTCTTTTTTTAGACCCTTTATCTTTACAATTCTTATTAATTCTTCAACCCCTTCAATGCTTACCAATACGTCATCACTAGCGCCTTGTTGTGATTGTTTTGGTGCTAACTTAAGTACTTGGTCGGCAATCAACTACGTTCACAATCTTTCTCTATCTTTCCTAAGGACTACTATTTCTAGCTATGGAATGTCCTTGGGAAGA
Source organism: Glebionis coronaria (assembly GCA_025667525.1). NCBI lineage: Eukaryota > Viridiplantae > Streptophyta > Magnoliopsida > Asterales > Asteraceae > Glebionis > Glebionis coronaria. The sequence continues at coordinate 558,220,954 of CM046877.1, read as the reverse complement.
TTCCTCCGGTTTTGGAAGAATCATTGGACGTAACCTATCCTACCATACTTATGTCACCACAATCGTCACCGTCGTAAAATAGATAGGGTATGGGCAAACGTATGTCACCATGAAATCCATTTTGAAATACACATCCATTTTGCCCCCCTTAACATATGCCACGGTATTCGAAAACATTTCGCATATGTTGGGATGAGCCAACACTTTAAGTCAAACCATTGAATTAATTGATCTCAATATTAAATCACATTTTCTCCCCATATTAAAAATATTAACCCAATAGATGTTTTTAATATCAATTGATTTAATGAAATTTTAAGAAAATTTGGGAAGAAAAATGTAGATCCAATTATCTCCATGATTTTCATAAGCTCCCCCTCAAATTAATGACGATGTACTTGATACGCAAATAAAAATATTAACGAGCAAACATCATATATGATAATGTATTCACAAGATTAATAATTTACGAGGTCGGACCTGAATGATGAGAACATCATATGATAGAATTACGTGGTTCTTGTTGGCGAATGTTGGTCTCCCCCGTAACGTCTGAAGTTATTTCCTCCTCGACACATGTACGATTGGTATCATTGTCTTGACACCAATTATGAACTTGGTTATAAAGTCTTGACACCAATTGAAAGATGAACACTTCGTCTTGGCACCAATAGTACCACCGGTAATTCACAAAAAAAATCGACATCGAAAAATTTGAATGCTTGACAATTGCTCCCCTTCAATTGTTGACCCGTTTTCTATCTAAAAAGTTGTAGTCGTCGATTGAGTAGTCGCGTCGTCGAGTATGTAGATACCAATTGTAAAGAACTTCGATTCATAGAGATGATAACTTCATAAAAAACAAGATTTCTCTCATTTTAACAAATAAATGCACTGAAGCATACATATATTCGTGTTAGATTGTGTTATTACGTAAACACAATCACTTACATGGTTATAAAGTAAACCATGGCCGAGAAAATTAATTTCTGTTGTTGAGTCAAAGCTTTCCGGTGAAATGCTTGACTTGAATGTTAAGCGGGTTACTATATGAGATAATAGCAAGCCATATTGAGCATGTTTTAAAACATTTAAAATTCTGCTCGAACTTTATTTACAAACTCGTGTCATTATTAAACGAAATTTCTAGGATCGTAAACATTATCGATTTCATAAGACATGCTCTTTTATCAAAACATTGTTGAACGCACAATTTTGAAAGATTTAGACAAAATAATTTTGATAAATTCTTGATAAAATTGTGTTCAACGTTTTGAAAAACCACTTACTTGGGCTTAAGATTTTGAATGTCTTACTAAACGAGCTCATATCCAAGAAGTTGTAAGCTTCCCGTTGTGAGGATAAGTTTATCATTAAAGATAAGCTTTCCTAAAATTAAAGTCCGAGTTACAGTCTGATATTTAATTGTATGTCATTGTTGTAAGCTTAACCGCAAAGCCCATGAGAGACTTGATTCATAGATATCAAATTCTTCTACAACCAAGGTTTGGAACGATCTACAATAAGATTACTACCTCGTTCTTGTTGATCCTTGATCTCGGTACCTGTACTTGCATCAACAATTTGCATACTTTCACATGGGTTAGCGATATCTATTTTAGAACCATGCGGGGGTTCACAACCAACTTTGGTAGTGCTAGAGGAAAACATTCTTCATGTGGGAACCCATTGAAGATTAATCGATTTGAAAATCCTACCCGTAGGTTGCCACCTAATAGTGGATCTAGGCGACATGGTTTTCTTATGCACAACAGAAGCCTTAGCGGTAGAAAACCTATTTCCTTTTGGAATCCCTCTATTAGCACAAGAGTTCAGCTCCTTCAAGACTTTAGTTACACAAGCCGCATGATTTGTTGCGAAGACACTTTTCATGCATACGGAACAAACACCGTGTTTGGGGTCCGAATGAGATCTAGAAATCCTAGTTCTTGCTTGTGTCATTTTCTTAGGTTCCTCTACATAGTGATTATTAGTCATGTTATTCGACCTATGTTGTGGTATATTCTTATAACTATACCTAGAATCACTAGTAGCGGTCTTGTTAGCAGGATTTGCAAAGGCTGATTTGATCACATTAGGCTGAGTTAGTGAAGTGACTGGTTTAGAAAGATGAACCATATCAACTGGGAGGCAAACCGTGGTCTCGAGGATTTTTGTCTCTCGAAATATAAATGCAGTCGGTTGTCTAAGAGACCGATTTTTAGGCTGTTTCCCCAAGATTGATAGTTTTCAAGCTTAGTGTCCATACTAGTTCCTTTGGTTTTCCTCAAATCGTTTTTCAAAGCAGCTATTGCAAAAACCTTTTCTTGAACTTGAGTTTTTAAAGTCGCATTCTCTTTTTGTAATTTATTTTGGTATCCCAACTTAGATACTAGCAAAGTGATTTGTTTCAAAAATTTGTCTTTTCAGCTTTAGAATCTTGAATTTTGTGAACCAATTTTCGTTCAAGAACAATGTTTGCATATTCAAGTTTTTAAAAATATGTTTCAAACTTGTCGGTTCTCTTAGAAATTTCCAGTTTGGCATCCTCAAGATATTTTGATTGTTGAGCTATGATTGTTTCGAGCTCTTCAATCCTAGAAGCATAATTGGTTAAAGAAGTAATCATAAGACATTTATAATGATTTTAAGCATTTTGATCACTTTCTCCCTCATTATGATTCACATCAGATGAATCAGAAGTGGTATTTCTATCACCTTTTCCCATCCCATGTTCGGCATAGATAGGTTCGAAATTCTCAACATGATGTAGATCATTGTTAGATATAGTATTCATTTGTACCTCAACCATTGGCTCTTCGACATGCATGCTTGAGTCACGCTGGCGTAAATCTATGACACTGCTATCATCGTTAACCAAAGTGGTATCCTTTGAGTCATCCGTATGACCATTTTCCTTATGTATCTGCATATGGGTTGCTTGCACCCGAAAATCATTCGGTAGTTGAAGTCGTGATCTTACATAAATCAATTTCGCAAAAGATTTCATGTATTCGAGCAATCTAATACTGAAATATTAAACCTCGATTTGTGTGTCTTCAAGGAATGACTGCCATATCATTGAGTTTTCAGCCTTAGCTTGATCAAATTTGAAGAAACGAGTAAATTGTGTCACTAGAACTTGAAGTGCATATGCGGACGCAGAATGATTAAATTCCTCTTTGTCAAGTTGCTTTTCTAGTATCTCCAAGTTTGTCATAATTACATCGATGAATATATGAGAATCTTGAACAAAGAGTGCCACAATGGTTTGTCTGCCCTTGAACTTTCAAAGATCGAAGAGATGACATTCAATTTCTCCAAATGAGACCTTGCAGCTTCTTCTTGCTTCATCTTGCATTGTATGTAATTCTCCCTCTCGAGACGTCGAATTCAACGGTTCCATTGAAGTTCGATGTGAAAAATAAAGGTAAGGATTAGTTATTGATCGATCAACGAAAGAAAGTAATTATGTCTGTTGTTGTAAGAACAATACGAGATTTTATGATTAGTGGAGAAACCGAGAAATAAATTTTCAGGATTTTACAAACCATCGAATAAACCGTAAAAGTTTTTGAGCCCTTGATGGGTGATGAAAAGTTGATGAAATCCCCTAAAATTGTCTTGTTGAATAATCAAAATCTCATAAACCAAAATTCTCACGATTTTCTAATTCATGTTTTTCGAAAAAATTTATATGATCTCGGAATAACTTAATACACCAATTCGGAATACTTCAAGTTTACCATTTCAGAATGTTCAAAAACACCATTTCAGAATATGTCAAAACCATCATTTCGGAATCATTTTCAAAATTGCCATTTCGGAATATTCAAAAAATACCATTTCAGAATATGTCAAAACTATCATTTCAAAATAATTTTCAAAATCGCCATTTGAGAATATTAGTCTTGTGTGATTTTGTCCTTCACAATTTCGGAATAATTCAAGTTGACGATTTCAGAATAATTGCCAAAACACGATTTCAGAATATCCCAACTTTATGATTTCGGAATATACTGATTTCGGAATAATCTCAATTTTCAGAATATACTGATTTCAGAATAATCCCAATTTCGCAATATGCTGATTTTGGAATAATCCCTATTTCGAAATATTTAGGGTTTTTGATTCCTAAATATGCAATTTTTCCGAAAAATATGTAACTTTTTGGATTTTCGAAAAGGCAACGTTTATAGTAGTTTTTGGCGAAACGAATTGTAACTTCAAGGTATATGGCAACGTAGGACTTGAAAAATACAAAAAAATTCAAATTTAGGCGAAAATTTGAAATCAAGATTTGTACTTTTTATGAAATTTTCATCAAAAATCAATCCGAACACCCAAAATTTTGTGTTTTTAACTAAAATAAAAAACCCAAATCACTAATAAGAGGTATTAGATGATTTTTAACAAGATTTATACCATAAAATCAAAAAAAAAAAATTTGGACGTGAGGTTTTGGATAAAAAAATATCACAAAATCAATGAAAAAACACAAAAACAAATCATTCATCCCATGGCTCTTGATACCAATGGACGAATTAGGTAATCCTTGGATTATCTAACTATTTGGAGATAATTAAAAGAGAGCGAGATAGATGAAGAACTAGAGAGAGAAAGAAGAGAGAGGTTGGAGAGAAAAAAAATATTAGATTGAATAATGGAAAATGTGAGAACCAACGCCTCCTAACATGCTAGGAGGGGTATATATAGCTCACCCTACATGTGGGCTTTGTGGGTTATATAGTTAACCTATTGGACTACGAGCCCATATAACGTATATATTGTTGGAGTGATCGATCCTTCCTAAATACGTAAAAACGTATTTCCAACATATATTTTATATTAAAAAATTAACAAATCACATGATTATAGATATTCAAATAAAAACACAAATTATTTTTTATTTTGACACTTAATAAAGTCAAGAAATTAATCTACGCAAATTATTATTAACATGAATATAAATATCAAAATGATTACAAACTATTATACTAATTCTTAACAGAATATAGATCCAACCAAAGGGATCAACAAGTGGTATCATAGCTTGTTGAGAAACTCTGAAAAAGAAAAACACGAACCCATACACTCCTCACATACCAAATCTCAATGTCTCAACCAGATGGTGATAATGCTAACTTAGATAATGTTCAGAACATTGATCCTGTTCTGCCACAAGGACAACCACAAGTTGTGCATCCTGCACTAGCACAAGGTGCTCAAGTCGTGAATGATGTAGCTACCTCTACACCAACACCTTCTCATACTATGTCTGTTGTTAAACTCCCAGTTCTCAAAGGTGACAATTATGAGACTTGGGCTATGCAGATGGAACATTACTTGAATCACACAAATCATACTGTATGGCAAGGTATCAAGAATGGGAACACACCAAAGAAGCTACACTGGTTGCCAGATGGTATGTGGGATATGTAAATCTTGCTTATGTTTTAGAGAGAGAAAGAGATAGAGAGATGGTGAGAACACATACACTTAGAGAGAGAAAGTGAAAGAAAAACACTTTTCAACTATGTGTAAAATGAAGAACCACACACCCTCTCCATCTAAGGAGATGGTTTATATACCCAAGCCCTTGACATGGACTTGGGCTTACATTTGGGCCGGCCTACACATGTTGTAGGCTAGGCTTTGGTTTGTTTGTTAAATAAAGATAAGTAACTAAACTACGAGCTATTACATGGACTATTGTTGGAGTGACCGATCCTTCTTAATACGTAAAACGTATTTTCAACATGGTACATGCTATGCTCTACCTGCTGTGACTGTTGAGCAGATACAAGCAGAGATCAGAGAAAGAAAAACCAGAACTGTTTTGGCTATGGCTCTTTTTGAAGACATTCTACCAAGCTTTTATCATTATAAAGATGCCAAAGCTATGTGGGATGCTATAAAACTTAGATTTGGAGGCAATGACAAATCTAAGAAAATCAAGAAGATTGTTCTTAAGCAAGAATTTGATAACTTCTCAATTACTAGTATGGAGGGAATACATGGTGGATATGGAAGGTTCAGCAAGTTGCTTATTCAGTTAGCAGTTTATGGACAAGTAATCCCTAATGGAGAAGCTAATCTAAAATTCTTAAGAAGTGTTCCACCAGAGTGGAAAGCAATGGCTATGCACTTCATCACAAGAGGTGATTTGGAAACAATTCCGTTTGATCATCTCTACAACAATCTTAGAGCATATGAGATGGATGTGAAAGGCACTGAAGTAAAGACAGCAACTGCTTCAAAGTCTAATTTGGCTTTTGTGTCAGATGGGAACAACGTTACTTACTTTCAAAATACCGCTAGTGGATCTAGCAGCGGTACATACTTCACAAATACCGCTGGAGGACTTACAAGCAGTACTTACCCACAAAGTATTGAAAGCAGTCCAATGATCTCTCAAAATCCACATGGAAGGTCTTCACCATTGTTTAGTGACAATGATGTCTTCTCATTCTTTGCTGGACAAGATAACATGCCAAGATTAACTCTTAATGACTTGTTCCAAATGGATGATGCTGATGTTGAAGAGATGGATCTTAAATGGCAAGCTGCTATGGTGTCAGTAAGATCTAATAGGTTCTTCAAGAAGACTGGAAGAAAAATGTTTGTTGAACCTAATGAGCCATTAGGATATGACAAGTCTAAAGTTGAATGTTATAACTGTGGAAGGAATGGACACTTTGCAAGAGAATGCAATAGAGATAAAGCTGAGACTAGCAATCTGAAGTCCAAGAACAGCTATAGAACCAGTCCAAGAATAACTGAAAGCCTTCCAAAAGAAAACAGTAGGAGTCCTAAAGGAACCAAATCATTGGTTACTGTAGATAGAGTGGTGAATTGGGCAAAAGAAGAAGAAGAGCTTGGATTAATGGCTCTCTCACATGAAGATACTAAGGTACACCCTTGTTCTAAAGATTGTATTCTTAAATTTAATAGTCTAAAAGTAGAACTAGAGGAACAGTATCAAAAGGTTAACACATGCACTATAGAAGTAGAGGCTTTCAAACAGGGTGTTGTTAAACTAGAAGATAATATAGTTTTGTACAAAAAGGCTCAACAAAACTATAAAGAGAAAATAAGGATTTTGACTCTTCAAATGAGGGAAAAAGATGTGGAAATAAAAGCTTTTGAAAGACAACTTTTAAAAATAAATTCAGAAAATGAAGCTTTAAAAACCAGTCTTAATAAAGAGAGGGAAGTGATTAGTCATTGACAACAATCCTCTAAGGGATTGGGAAAATTGATTAATTCATAAATGGGGTATTATGATAAAACAGGCCTAGGATATATTGAGGATCAACCTGGGATAACCTTAACTAACAAGGACTTATCAAAAGGGATTTTTGATAGTCCTAGTGAGGATACACCTAAAAATGATAGATATGTTGAAGGAATGAAGGTAGTTCCTCCACCAGTATCAGGAATTTTCATGCCCTCTTGTAATGATACTAGTATAGAGTTAGAAGAACCTAAGATTAATAATGTCTTTAACTCTAGTATTATGTCTCAAGAAAATACTGATGTGACCAAGAATATTGTTTATCCACCTTTAATGAACAAATTTGTTTCTAAGGAATCTAAGATTAGTTCTGCTCCCAAGCAGGTAAAATCTCCTAGCAAAATATAGGAAAACAATGTACAACATACTAAAACCAAAAGGGGTGGGCTAGGTTTTGAAAAAGTAAAGTCAAAACAACCTTTTGGGTCTTCTTTAAGAAGAAAAGGATGTTATGTTTGTGGTAGTCTAAGTCATTTTATCAAAGACTGTACATTACATGAAGATAAAATTGTGAAACAGAAGGCTACACAAAGGGTCATGAAAAACAGTAATGGGAAAAATGCACAGGGTTATAGGAAACAGAAACTTAAAGATGACAAACCTAAGTTTGATCACACAAGGGTAGTTAAACAGGCTAAAAATAATCCTACCAAAAGTTTTGTTCCTAGAGCAGTACTTATGAAGCAAGGACTTGTATCCTTAAAGTCTGGTAAACCAAGTACCGGCAAGCCTAAATCTACAAGTACTCCTAGACCAAACTCAAGTATTGTTGGTTTAAAGTCTATAAAACCAATGTTCTCCAAGACTTCTAATAAAGTTTTTGAAAAAGTTAAAACACCTAAAGTAAGGACAAGAACAAACCAGTACAGATGTAGGTTCCTAAAATAGATATACCGTGTGTTAAAGCAAGTACCGTTAAAGCAGTACTTAAGTCAAAGAAGTCAAAGCACATAGAGTCACCTTATGAATTTGACTACATAAATGAAACCATGAAGTATAAGAGTAAAAGTAGCATCACTGGAAATGCTTCAGTACAAACTCTTAAATGTGTAGGTCCCACAAGATCCGAGCCAAATGTGGCTTGGGTCCCTGTTAAAAACTAATAAGTTTTATTTGTGTGCAGGGGCATCTCATTGATGAATTAAAATATAAAGGAATTATAGATAGTGGATGCTCAAGACACATGACAGGGAACAAAGATTTTCTTGCTGAATTTGAAGAATTCAGAGGAGGTCCAGTAGCCTTTGGGGGTAGCAAAGGTAGAATCACTGGCAAAGGGAAAATCAACACAGGAGAGTTGGAATTTTAAGATGTCTTCTTTGTAAAAGAATTGAATGAGTTCAATCTCTTTTCTGTATCACAAATGTGTGATAAGAAGAACAAGGTGTTATTCACAGGCAAAGACTGCTTGGTGTTGTCCAAAGACTTTGAGATGCCCAAGGAATCTCAAATACTGCTTAAAGTACCCAGGCAAGAAAATATGTACACCTTTAATCTTCATACTATTACTCCAACAGGTGGTATTACATGTTTGCTAGCTAAGGCTTCTTTAGATGAGTCAAACTTATGGCATAAAAGGTTAGGTCATGTGAATTTCAAGAATCTTAATAGATTGGTAAAAAGGAATTTGGTTAGAGGTCTACCTAACAAATCTTTTCAAAATGATTTCACATGTGCTGCTTGTCAAAAAGGTAAACAACATAGAGCCTCTTGTAAGACCAAGACTGTAAACACCGTGACAAAACCTTTGCATCTCTTGCATATGGATTTATTTGGTCCAGTTTCTATCAGAAGCATTAGCCATAAGACCTTTTGTCTAGTCATAACTGATGATTATAGTAGATTCAGTTGGGTTTTCTTTTTAGCCCTTAAGAGTGAAACAAATGAATTACTAAAGGATTTTATCACTTTAGTTGAAAATCAGTTCACTAAACAAGTTTTAATCATTAGGACTGATAATGGAACAGAATTTAAGAATGTTGATTTTGATGAATTCTGTAGGTCTAAAGGAATTAAGAGGCAATTTAGTAATCCTAGAACTCCACAGCAGAATGGAGTAGCTGAAAGGAAGAATAGGACATTAATTGAGGCTGCTAGAACTATGCTGGCTGATTCACTTTTGCCAAATACCTTTTGGGTAGAAGCAATCAATACTGCATGTTATGTGTTAAATAGAGTCCTAGTAACTAAGCCTCAAAACAAAACACCTTATGAACTCTTGACTAATGTTAAGCCTAACATAAATCATTTAAAACCTTTTGGGTGTCATGTGTCCATACTAAATACTCTTGATTATTTGGGAAAGTTTGATGGAAAGTCTGATCTAGGATATCTTGTAGGATATTCATTGCAAAGTAAAGCCTATAGGGTTTACAATTTGGCAACTAAGAAAGTTGAAGAAAATGCTCATGTCAATTTCTTAGAAAATAAACCCAATGTTCCAGGAATAGGTTATGTTTGGATGTTTGATTTAGATTATCTAACCAACTCCATGGATTACTACTCTTTGCAAAAGGATTGTCAAACTAACAATGCAGGTGAGGAGTCAAGTGCAACTGATACAGGTACTCAAGAAGATGGTTCTTCATTAGATGATGATATTCATATCTATGTGCCAAACATACCTACCGTTACTCCCATGTCTACAACTCCCAAGAAGCAAACCATGCCATCAAATGATGATCAAGCCTCCCATGAGCTTCAGAGGCTTCAAGATCAAGAAAAGAATGCTACATCTGCTAATAAGCATTCAGGAGAAGAGTCTTTTGAGTCACAACACTTAGCAGTACATCCTATACCTAGCGGTACTTCATCTACAAGTATTGCTAAGTCAAAATCTGCTAAATCTGTTGACTCACTAGAAGAGATTTTGCAAGCATTAGACGATGAAGACTTATATGCCACTCCAGCTGAAGGAATCTTCTCCAAAGCTTCCTATGATGAGCAGGGTACAGTAACTGATTTCAACAATTTGGAAACAAAAATTCCAGTCAGTTTTATTCCCACTCATAAAGTCAACAACAACCATCCTGCTACACAGATTATTGGTGATCCAAAATCTGCTGTACAAACCAGAAGACAACTGCAAACCAATATTGAAACTCATGCACTAGTGAGTTATGTCAAACAACAGCAGAGAACAAATCATAGAGATACTCAGCATTGTTTGTTTGCTTGTTTCTTATCTCAAGTAGAGCCCAAAAATATCTCTCAGGCTCTTGATGAAGAAAGTTGGGTAGATGCCATGCAAGAAGAATTAACACAATTTGAGCTACAAAAAGTTTGGATTCTTGTGGATCTTCCCTCAGGTAAAAGAGTCATTGGTACTAGATAGGTCTTCGGGAACAAGAAGGATGAAAGAGGGGTTGTTGTGAGGAACAAGGCAAGACTTGTTGCTCAAGGCTATAGACAGGAAGAAGGGGTAAACTATGATGAGGTTTTTGTACCAATGGCAAGGATAGAATCCATTAGGTTATTTTTAGCCTTTGTATCATATATGGGTTTTATAGTCTATCAAATGGATGTGAAAAGTGTCTTTCTATATGGTACTATTTTAGAGGAGGTATATGTCTCACAACCTCCAGGTTTTGTAGATCCTAAATTCCCCAATAGAGTCTACAAAGTTATCAAAGCACTTTATGGTCTGCATCAAGCTCCAAGAGCCTGGTATGCAACTTTATCCAACTTTCTACTAGAACATGGATATAGGAGGGGAACCATTGCCAAAACTCTGTTCATCAAGAAAAATGCCAAAGACATCATTCTAGTTCAAGTCTATGTTGATGACATCATTTTTGGTTCTACCAAGAAGACATGGTGTGAAGAGTTTGAAGCTTTGATGAAAGGAAGATTTCAAATAAGTTCTTTGGGAGAACTAACTTTCTTTTTAGGACTACAAGTCAAACAAAGGAAAGATGGAATATTTATCAGCCAAGATAAATATGTTGCTGAAATCTTAAAGAAATTTTCATGTATGGATACAAGGAGTACAAGCACACCTTTTGAAGCCAAGAAATCTTTATCAAAAGATGAACATGGAGAAGATGTTGACATTCATCTCTATAGGTCAATGATTGGTTCATTGATGTATCTTACTGCTTCAAGACCATATACAATGTTTGTTGTGTGCGCCTGTTCAAGATTCCAAGTTCATCCAAAGGTGTCACATCTTTATGCTGTGAAGAAGATTTTTAAATATCTTAAAAGTCAACCTAATTTAGGATTATGGTATCCTATAGATTCCACCTTTGAATTGGAAGCTTACTCATATAGTGATTATGCTGGAGCAAATCATGATAGGAAATCCACAATAGGAGGTTGTCAATTCCTAGGCAGAAGACTCATATCATGGCAGTGTAAGAAGCAAACCATTGTTGCTACTTCTACAACTGAAGCTGAATATGTAGCTGCTGCTCATTGCTGTGGACAAGTACTTTGGATTCAAAATCAATTGTTGGACTATGGGTTTAACTTCATGAACACCAAGATTTACATTGATAATGAAAGTACTATATGCATTGTCAAGAATCCAGTATTTCACTCCAAGACTAAGCATATTGAAATAAGACATTACTTTATAAGAGATACTTATGACAAAAAGCTTATTCAAGTCTTGAAGATTCATACAGACAACAATGTAGCTGATTTGTTGACCAAGGCATTTGATGCAAATAGATTCGAATTCCTGGTAACACACATTGGTATGCTCAACCAATAACATGCTGCATATATTGAGGGGAGGTAATAGCTGTACAAGTTTTATATAAATTTTTATTGTATAGTCTATGTTTTGTGTTTTTGATGTTATTGCAGGTTTATAGAAAAAGATAAAAGAGGTTACATGTGTAGTGGAAAGCATGAACTGGTCAAAATTGTGAGGTACCATTGTCACTCCAAGTACCGCTAGCACAAAACCAAGTACCGCTTATGTTCCATGTACCGCTACATGTCCGTTGTACCGTTAAGGGTCTGTTTTGTAAATTTGGCAGTTTCTTCGCGCTTGGGTTTGTTATTTACTTAAATACTTACCCCAATTACACAATTGATTCACCTAATCTTTTATTTTTTTCTCTTGATTCTATAACATTCTCTCTAATCTTTCGATCATCAAAAATACTAATGGCTGCCTTACAAGTAATATCTAAGCACAATTTGGTTGCGAATCTTGCTACGAATGATGACTCTCTTGGTTTCCATGAGATGCTTGGATTCCTATCTCGAAGTCATGTTCGTTTCGCACTCACTGTAAGTCTAGTTGTCTTTATACCCATTGTTGAACAAATTTGGGATACTGCTGTGTTAGGTACTCGTTTTGATCAACCTTGCATTAAGGCTAGGGTAAATCATAGGAATATATATGTCACTGAGGTACTGCTACGAGCAAGTTTGAGACTTAATGACGAAAATGGACTTAGTATGCTTAATAATACAGAGATTCATGATGGCCTTGCAGCCATGGGCTATAGGGGTGGTAGGGAAAGTCTTACTTTCTTTAAAGCATTATTTTTACCTCAATGGAAATTGCTTTTTCATGCTATTATTCACTGTTTAAGTTCAAAAAGTACATCTTTTGATCAAATACCTGTTGCATTGGCATCTGCTGGTATTTGTCTAGCAAATAACAAGTTTTTTAATTTTTCAAAATTAATTTTTAAAGGCATGACTAGGAATTTGGAAGGGACTAAGGAGTTTTTAATGTATCCTAGATTCATTCAGGGTTTAGTTAGTGACCAAATACCTAACCTACCAGCATTAACTGATACATGGGATGTTCCTTCATTCACAAAAAGAACTTTCTCTTTCTTGACCAAACAAGGCAATGCCTTTACAGGAACAGTAACACCATTGTTTGCTCATATGTTAGCCCAACCTGCCAATCAAGAAGGTGAAGAACCTAGCAATGCTAGTGCTTCTCAGTAAACTCCTTCTCACCAGAGCTCCCACTCTCTAGAAGATTCACAATCTTCTTCTCACAATGTTGGTGTTCCACCAAACACTGATGAGATGATCCACACACCTGCTGCTTCTATTGCTGCTAGTGGTTCACCACAAGCACAAGCACCAGAGGTGGTGGATGTTGAAAATTTATCAGCTTTGTGTACAAGTTTGTCCCAACAGGTACAGGTGTTGCAGAAAGATAAGCTTGTTCAAGACAAGAAAATTGTTGAATTAGAAGCTAGCCTACTCAAGTTAAGGAACAAAGTGTCATCTTAGATGAGGCAATATAGATCTGTTCAGACATCTGCAATTAGGAAGCAAAGACTCAGGAACCACAAGAAAAGGCAACTAAATGCAACCAAACAGGGGAGGAATAATGAAGAACAGGGAAGGAATAATGAAGAACAACCACCTTCTTCTGATAACCAAACAAGGATCTCTGGAAATGACATCAATTTTGAATTGGATGAAGATGTTATAGGGACTTTTAAAGATGGAACTGGTTTAGAGACTGGTGTGGATGGACCTTCAGATATGGAGATTCAACAGCAAGACCCACAACCTACCCCAGAGGAACCACAAGTTCAAGAACAAGTTCAAGAAAAGTTGGTAATCAACCAGAGGAGCCACAAGTTGCAGAAACATTGGCAACTCAGCCAGAACCATCAGTTCAATCACAACCTCAAGCTAATTGGAGTGCTTTCTATGAGAAGTTGGAGGAAATTTCTAATCAGTTTCCTGATCCATCACCACAAAGCAATAAGTCAGATAAGACTGAAGAAGTGCAAGTTGATATGATGGCTTCTATGGAAGATAAAGTATTTGGGGATACACAAGTGATTGAAGAAACAAGTGTGTCTAATACTGGTGAAGTCAACTTTGTTAAAGATCCAAGTACTGCTAAGCCGACTGCAAGTACTGCTGACATTGTTGAAGACCCAAGTACTGCTAAGCCAATTGCAAGTGCCGCTGGTGATCATCCTTCACTAGAAAGTCAAAGTTCATTTGGAGAAAATGAGACTTTAGCCCAATTGCTGCTTGATTTAAAGAAGAATTTAGTTGAGAAGACTAAGCAAGCAGAAGTGGAGAAAAAGACACAACAAGAAGTTCTTGCCACAAAGGATCAAATTCAAGGTAAGAAAGTTCAAGCTTCACACCCTACAAAAGGTATAGTTTCAACAGTTAGCTAATGAAGAAGTAGCTGCCAAACTAAAGAAGAAGCTACCTAAGATAAATCCAAAGGATAAGGGGAAGAAGCAGTTATTGTCAGAGTCTGGAGATGAAAGTGATTCAGATGATGATGTAAACAAAGTCATGTACAAATTTAATCAAATAGACCATGATGAGGAATTTGCTTATAGAATGCAAGCACAAATTCGTGAAAGTGAATTACAGGAAGATCTTGCAACAAAGCAAAATTTGCTAGAAGCTAAAAGGATACAACAAGAATGGAACATACAAGAGTATGACAGGATTCAAGCTGAGATACATGCAAGTGAGCTTCTTGCAAACTCATTGATAGCTGAAGAAAAAGATGCATATGATGAAGAAGAGAAATCAAGATTGATTGATGATCTGATAAGGGAGCAACAAAGATTCTTTGCTGAAAAGAGAAGGAAAAAAAAGATTAAGCCTCCAACTACTATGCAGATTAGAAATCAAATGATGAACTTTCTAAAGAAACTAAAAGGATTTACTCATATTCAGCTGGTCAAGAAGAATTTTGAAGAAATCAAGACTTTGTATGAGCAAAGTAAGAGGACTGAATTGAATTTTGTTGAGATTCGATCTGAAGCAGACAAGAAAGCTGTTGAAGAATTCAAGAAACGTCTACAACAACAAAGATAATTTGGTAGTACTCTTAGAATTGAGCCAAGTACTGCTGAACCTACAAGTTCATCTCCACCTATCAAGACCACTTATGTGAGGAAGAATAGAAAGGAGAAAGTAAGTTCAAGGGAGGAAGAGACTGCTCAAAGGATGAATATAGGAGTTGAAACTCAAGGTATTGCTCAGACTGAAAATGTACAAGCAGTACATACACAGTCAACAGTACATACAACAGTACATACTGAGGAAACGGTACATACAAGCTTGGAAGAGGGTTCAACAGAACTTGAAGGAATTTCCAAGAGTGTTAAAAGGAAAAGATCAACAAAGCTAAAGAAGAAAGCTAAGAGAGCTAAAACTACAACAGAAGATAGTGATGATGATGAGAGCTTAAGGAAGTACTTGAAGATTGTTAAATTTGAAGATCAATGTATTGATACAGAGATTTTTGGAAAAAGAGCATCCATTATTAAGTGGATTTACTCTACAGATCAAGGACTTGAAGCTCATGGAATTCAGAGATCTGATGGCACAAAAAGGATATTTAGACTTTTGGAAGATATTCTTCACATTCTTGACAGACAAGATATCCAAGATCTTGTAAGGTTAGTTGAAGAAGCCATTGCAGGTAAAACTAAAGTATCACTATTATATAGGGAATTTTACTTTATGCATGAGCCACACAAATGTGATCAAGAAATGTTGAAGGTATTAGAGGATCAAGTTCCTAGTTACTGGAGATATTACAGGTCATGTGGATTGCATATTTTGGATGTAGATGATGTTACATATTATATGCTGCAAGAGAAGACTTATCCCTTCAAAAGGAAATTGTTGGAAAGGATGTTAGAACAACAATTAGAAGTTACAGAAGAATCTGTTGATGCTTTGGAGTTGATCAGAATGGTTAAACAACAAATCAAGGATTTGAAAGATGAGGAAGAAGCTGAGAAAGAATCTTAAGTGTTTGACTTTCAGTTCACCATGTCTAACACACATAAGAACTGGCTAGTCCATAAGCAAACGGTTTGTGGTAAAGACTTATCAAATCCGTTGAAAGCTGATAGTTTGCTAAAAACTATATGGTTCTAACTCACCTTGTTTCGAGACAAAGAGTTGGCTAGTCCTAGACAAACGGTACTAGGTAAAGACTTCATCAAATCCGTTGATGGTTGACAATTTACCAAAAATGGTAAGGTTTTCATTACACCTTATTCTTTGTGAATAAAGTATTGGCTATTCCAGAGTGTACGGCTAACTGGTAAAGAATTTATCAAATCCGTTGATAGCTGGTGATTTGCTAAAAATCATGAAGCCGATACAGATTGGTGTTTGTTGTTAACTGTTTTATTTCAGGTATGAAGATTGCAGACAAAGAAGTATTAAAAGATATAATACTTAGAAGGTTTTGTAAGAGAAAGATTTATGATCAAGAGTTCAAGGACTAAACTCAAGAAGACAAATACTGATGCTGTAAAGATAAATGAATGTTTAGAAGACACAAGAAGATCATAGTTTGAAGACAAAGATGATGTTTATAATGTTTCAAGATTGTCTTATCAGAAGAAGATCTACATTTGAAGTGTTTGGCTACATTCAGTTGGATACAAGTACAAATTACCAAGTTCAATCCAAGGATGAAGGAAAGACTGAAGACATGTATTTTTAATACATCCAGTACAAGAGAAACAAGAAGACAACAAGTTATCATTTCTTGTTTAGGGGAGGATTGTTGGGAATTATTTGTTAAGTGTCAGGTACCGTTAGTGTATTCCAAGTACTGTTAGTGTTATGTAAGTACCGTTAGTGTTAACGCGGTACATAGTAAGTACTGCTACTTATAAAGTAAGTACTGCTATGATGATTAGGACGAATATATCTTTGTATAAGATATGTCATAGTTATAGTTAAAGTATATCTTATGTGATATACCTATATAGTTAGAATATTGATAATATATCGTCTGTGATATAGTTATCTTTATAGAATATTCTAAGGTTTCTAGGGTTCCTTACTCTATAAAAGGAACATAGGTACAATGTCTTTCATGTACCTCATACAAGTCGATTAATAAGAGAATCGAATAGTTAAAAGTAATTCTGTTATTCTGTGCTTTATAAGTTAGATTCCGCATAACTTATTTAGTATTAGTAAGAGTGCTCAAAGTGTTCTAGTTTGATTACAAACTATTATACTAATTCTTAACAGAATATAGATCCAACCAAAGGGATCAACAAATATAAATTAAAGTGAGTTTATATTAATTTACACAATGCACAATAAAACAACAACATAATCAAACATTTCATAAACAAAGTCAAATCATTTATAAAACATATATTTATACAAAATATCAATTAATATTATCGCATAATGAAAAGTCATGTAACACTCGTGGGTGCATGAATATCGTAACTATTTAAGTATTAAAAATTAATATCTTTTTATTAAATAATATTAAGCATTATAAAATTATGAATTCATAACTCGTGTACGTGTAATGTTGATGTAAATAGTTTGTTGATTCATAATTAAGATATATGTATTCAGAATAAAAAAAATCAAAAGTAAAAAGAGTATGAAATTCGACAATATAAATTAAACTAAGTTTATATTAATTTACACAGTGCACAATAAAATAACAAAATAATCAAACATATAAACATTATAAATATACATAAATTCGTAATAACAAAATTATTAGTGAATTTATCGTTTAGAGTGCTGGGAGTGGCTGGCACCAGAATCTGGTGCCAAAGCCGCCATGTAGGATTTTGAGGCTTTGACACCACATTTCAGGGGTAACAGTTGGCACCAGAAAAACTGGTGCCAACGAAAATATTTTTTTAAACACAAAATAACTTAAATAAAAACTTTATCAAATGGTTAAAAGAACATTACAATAAAAAAAATTAAAAAAAACACAATAAAAAAACGGAAAATAAAAATAAAGAAAATACATAACGGAAAGAAATAAACTAGTTCTCGGGAGGGGCAGACAAAGCGTGAATCGCATCTTTCTGACTATCGATGATTGCCCGATCCGAGGCACTCATCTTGCTTGTGTCGATTTGAAGAATTGTGAATTCCTGGGCCACCTTATGCGTGTTGAAATAGTCGATTTTTGCGTTTGACTCACGCTCCATGATATCCAACTTATCTTTTGTCTCACGCTCGTATCGTTCTTTCATCATTTTTTGATAAGCTTTCGGGTTTGAACCGGAACTAGCCGTTGAGTTGGAGGAGCGTTGACTTTTAGCAACACGATACGCTCCGGGTGGCCTCGGGACGGCATTGGGACCGAAGAACTCGAGACCTTCTTCGGTAACACGAAGACGATGTCACCTTTCTTGAGTCGAATCGGGGTTCTTCCACTTGTGCTTGTCCTTCAAAAAATTCCAAGACGACTTGTGCTTTAAAATTATCCCCCCGTCGTTCTTTTATACGCTAGCTCAACCCGATCCATAAACTCTCATCATTCTCCCCAATCATCATTTGTATTTCGTCATAAAGACTATTAATCTTCTTGATGTCACGATTCAACGGGGTCTATTTTCCCGTCAACATGTTCTTGGTGCGTTTCAGAATTTTTTTGGATTTCCCAACCGCATTGTATGGCTCTCCTATCCAGTACCAAAAAGTATCCTTTTTTACTCACACCAATATTAGGAACCTCGAAAATTTCTATGTAACATTGGGACAAAAGCAACTCCTCGTCATCGGTCCGCAAATGCTGACCCGAACCGTCTTCTTCGTCGTCCGTATTTGAACCACCTATTTAGCCTTAGACTTAGCCTTATTAGTCTTACGGCAAACTTTCTTTGACGTTGGTGTCGGGACTTGTTCTTCATCTTCGTCGAGTAGGTGATGGGATTGTTAGTCGGATTGTGGTGTAGGTTGTGGTTGTGAACCCATTGGGGATTGTTGAAATTGTTGAAATTTCGCCCATTGTTCTTGTTGGTAATTCATATATGCTTCATTTTGTTGTGGGAGAAAAAATTAGGAATAGTTGAATTGTGGTTGAGAAGAAGATCCCGGATTCGAAGATGAACCGGGATTGTAGTTTTGGAATTGGTTGAAAGGATCGTTAAGCATGTTGTTAGTCCAACTGGGATCCATTTTTTTGAGTAAAATTGAAAGAGATTAAAGATAAATAAGATAGAAAGTGTAAGAAATGAGTGTAAAAAATTATGTGAAATATATTTAATTTATAGAGTGATTTGGGGGTATTTTTTGAAAAAAAACCCCAACGGCGAGTTTTTTTTTAACTGAACCCCCACGGCTATATAGTTTAAATTTCAAAAAAAAGAAATAGAAAAAAGGGAGCTTTGGCGCCGACTGGTGGGGTTGGCGCGAGAGTGAGAGTGGTGCGCCATGGCCAACTTGGCGCCAAAGGCCACCAGCTGAGCCAACAGCCATCCACTCCCCTTACTCTTATGTTAAAGTTTCGTGTGTGCACGAACATTATAACTAGTAGTGTTGCAAAAAAGGCTTACAAAGCCGATTAATTGTCGATTAATCACTACAAGGCCCTCAAACTTGTCGATTAATGAAAAACGATTAATGGTGGTCAACTGTGGTCAACGATGATTAAGGGGGTAAAACTTGCTGAAAACCTGTTTTTTTGGCCGAAAATACCGAAAACTCATTGTAAACTTGTGTTTATCACTTATAATAATTGTTTATATCTATGATAAGTTGTATTTTAAGAATAATATAATCAAAAATACCTAAAACTCGTTAGAAATACCTAAAACTTATCGGAAATACCAAAAATTTGCTAAAAGTTCTAATCCGACCAACCGACTAGCGATTCACGATTTTTACAACTTTGATAACTAGTGAAAAAATACGCGATTTGAATTATTCGAGTTTTGATTATGAGTATTTGATTACAAATTCAATTGAATACAACTTGAATTCGATTATACCTAAAAAAAAAAAAGAAATTAACAAAACTAACCAATTGGAAAAACCCTAATCAAGGCATTTTGAAATCTTTAGTCAACAATATAGCCTGGGCCAGTTAAAGAAATGGGCTAAGCCCAAATGATAGAATAGCATGGGCCATGCATATATTTATACAGAATTAGGGTTTTGTAATCTCTCACTCATACATTAGCCGCACAGCCGCTCTCTGCATTTCTTCCATTTTACACCTACACAAGGTATTCCATTCATTTTCTTTCTTCTTTTAGCTTATTGGGTGTTTATATTAGCTTATTAAATCGGGCTTATTTGAAATCGGAAAAGCTTGTAAGCACTTTTTTCCGGCTTTTGAGATTATGAAGTTGACCTTATGGACTTAAATAAGTCTAAAATGTTTTTTTGAAACGTATTTGTGTAAGCTTATTGATGGGCTTATCTATTTTTCAGCTTATACTTCATAAGTTTAATTTTTTGGCTTCTTTTTTGTTGGCTTGTTTTTGACTTAATAAGCTTATTTGATAAAGACATAACCTGAAAACATAAAGCTTATTATGCAGCTAGTTGCTTGTCTTAGATTGATTCTATAAATGAAAGTTGTGTTTAGGTTTAGGGGGTGTTTGGATTAGCTTTTTTTTGGGCTTATTTGATTTTGAAAGAGCTTGTAAGATCTTCTTTTCGGATTCTGTGATTATGAAGTTGAGCTTATGGATTAAAATAAGTCTAAAAGGTTAAGCTTCTAAACTGATAAGCCGAAAAAAGAGGTTTTTAGCTTTTCAATTTTCGAATAAGCTATAAAAACAAGCTATTCTAAATGCTCTCTTATTTATTAAATTATGAGTTTGTCTGTTTTCAGCTTATGTGTTAAGTTTTGGCTTATTTTGAAACTTGTTGGCTTATATATAATTTTTATGACAGATAAACACATATGCCCATAAATTTGCTTTAAACTAACACCTACAAACATTTTGATATATGTAAGCTTATTTATGGCTTATCTGCTTTTCAGCTTATATTTCATAAGCTTAGTTTTTTTTGGCTTGTTTATGATATAGTAATAAACATATATGAGAAGTCCTAAAAATGGGTTTATGAAACATAAGCTGAAAACATATAAGCTTATTATGTTAGATTAGCTAGTTGTCTTAGATTGAATTTTCAAATGATTATTGTGTTGTAGTGTGTGTTTAAGATCAGGGTATGTTTGGATTAGCTTATTTCTGGGCTTATTTAAAATTGGAAAAGCTAGTAATCTCATTTTTCGGGTTTGAGTTTATTAAGTTGAGCTTGTGGACTTGCATAAGTCCAAAAGGTTAAGGTGATAAGCTGATAAACCCAGAAAATGAGCTAATGAGCTTTTCAATTTGTGAATAAGATTCAAATGTACCCTTATTTATGTGGTTATTAATTTTTCTGTTTTTAGCTTATGTTTCAGAAGCTTAAATTTTGGCCTTTTTAAACTTTTTGGATTTTATAAGTTGTTCTAAGCTTAGTATGTATGTTAGAGTAGCGTATTGCTTGTCTGAGATTGATTCTTTAAAAGAAAATTTTGTTGTAGGGTGTGTTTAAGTTTAGGGGTGTTTGGATTAGCTTATTCTTTTGGGCTTTTTTGAAACTGGAAACAGTAAGCTGTTTCTTTTGGATTTTGTTATTATAAAGTTGAGCTTATAATCTGACAAGTCTGAAAAACTTGAGCTCATTAGCTTTCTCATTTGAGTAAGCTTTAAAAAGAAGCTAATCCAAATTTTTTTATTAATGGGCTGCTTTTGTTATAATTTGTGGCTTATTTTTTGAACTTTTTTGGCTTACATAAGAGTGTTATGACAGATGTAACACTTGAAAACATGTTGATATTTGGGTAAGGTGATGTTCCAAATTATGTGTTTAGCTATAATAATGATGTTTGGTGTTGTTTGAGTTGATGGTTGATCTATGTTGTTACTTACTTTGAGGAGAATAGGAAGTCAAGTAACACCCGTGTTAAACTATTCATATGATTTAGGTCGTGTTTGTATTGGCTTATGATTTATTTATCTTCAGTAAGCCTATCTAATAAGGCATGTGTGATTTGGGGTGATTCATTGAATGTCACAATTTAGTTTTTATAGACAGCGCTGCATTTTCGGTTGACTGTGTTAGTTTTTCACGATCTATTCCGTGATTACCGAGGAGGATAACATATCAACTTTCGCCTTACTGTTTTTTTGCCTGACATGTTTTACTTTGCTTATTTTGACAGTTTCACTCGGAAGATCTTTTAAACACTAAAACATGGCTGCGTAAGTCTCTTCTAAGTTCATCAAAACGCATACATAGTTTGTGTACTTATTCTGATCGATGCTTTTGCACTTGCAGTGAAGATGTTGCTGTTCCTGTTGAGGTTGCTGCTCCAGCCCCCGCTCCCGCTCTTGGTGAGCCCATGGACATCATGACTGCTCTGCAGCTAGTGTTGAGAAAGTCGCTTGCTCATGGAGGTCTTGTTCGTGGACTTCATGGAGCTGCAAAGGTTATTGAGAAGCATGCTGCTCAACTTTGTGTTTTGGCTGAGAGCTGTGACCAGCCCGACTACATCAAGTTGGTGAAAGCACTTTGTGCTGACCATAACGTGAGCTTGGTAACCGTCCCTGATGCAAAGACTCTTGGTGAATGGGCTGGTGTAAGTCTCTACACAAATATTACTAGACATTTCTTTGAATCGTCTTTTTTAGTAGTATATTTGTAGTCTTTAGTTGGGTTGCATCTCTATCATAACGGGTTAAAATGAGATTTAAAATGGAAATTGTCAGATGAGTTGAGTTACTGCTTGCGTCTTTGTAATCATAGTGTATCAAAAAAATAAAAATATCAGTGTTTGGTGGACGTTTCTGTACCAGGTTGAATTAGGCTTTTAATATGTGTTAATTCTTTAGAAAACTGTGACCCATCAGTGTTTTATCAAAAAATACATACATTGTGGCGTAGTAGTACCGTTTGTTTGATTGGATTTTGAACATTGTAGTTGTGCAAGATCGACTCAGAAGGCAAGGCAAGGAAGGTTGTTGGTTGCTCATGCCTTGTTGTGAAGGTATGATTAGTTTTTCGTCTTCATTAAATGAAAGTATAAAATCAGCATATGAAAATATGCATTCTTTATATTAATAACTTTGTAAATGTTGCAGGATTTTGGTGAGGAATCTGAAGGACTTCACATTGTTCAGGAGTACGTCAAATCTCACTAAGTTAATTGTGCTGGTTTGGAATAGTATGTTTGAGTGAAAATGCTTGTCAAAGCTCGCTAGATTATAATTATTCGAGATGTTTTGTACTTTTTTCTGTGTTTGGTTTTTGCCTGAACATCGAACAAGTAAAACTATGCTTTCTTTTGAGTTACATTTTTTTGCTTGAAATGTTTTGTACTTTTTTCTTTGCTGGTTTTCTGTGTTGTCTTTTTGGCTTGCATTTTTAGTTACTCGGCACCCATAGTTCCATACTAATGAAGTTATGATGCTATTGAACTGTTTTCTGATTCCATACTAACAATGCCATAGATACATTTTTGCGTATTGCTGAAATTTGGTTTCAGTTTAATTTGTCAGTTTTAACTACTTAGACTTAACAAGTGGGATTTATGCTGTGTGCTAGTGATGGTCAAGTTGGGTCGACTCACATACAGTCTGTTATTTTTGTGTATTAAATACATGATGCTATGCATCTACGAAATATATATTGCTGGATAAATACAGTTTAAGAGGTATGCATCAAGAGACTTTGGTGGCTAGCAACCTACTTGACTCATTGTTTATAAAAACCACTTGAATCGACCCATTTATAGGAGTAAAGACTAGCAATACGAAGATGGCTCAAACCTGTTGCTGACCGCGGCCAGCAATGTGACTTTCTTATCATGGTTGTACATATATCCACTTTTAACTAAAATATATTGCTCAAACAACGTTATAAGGTTTGAGAGTAATTTATATGTAGATGAAGATGGTTTGTATAGTCGAGCTGGATTAATCTCACCTCTAAGTGGAGAGTAATTTCTATGTAGATGAAGATGGTTTGTATAGTCGAGCTGGATTAATGAGAAAATCCTTCGTCTTTATGATAACGCACATGCCATTTCCTGCTGCGGCCGCAACGATCTGGTGGTCAATTCTGGCTGCTTTTTCGTCTTCATAAAGATTTTAAAAATAGGATCAGTTGCAGATGACAAACTTATGTCTCTAAAGGTTACACGTTTCAGATGCTTATGTGTAGTTATCCAAATATATACACAAAAGCTGTTACTGGCAAGAAACATCAGAAGTCAAGAAGTTAATGGATGAGAGGAACGTGAGGAAAGAAGCCGGTTACACTAAATGGCAATTATCGTTATAAGCCATTTCGGCATAGCTGTCCCATATGCTTACTAACAAAGTATGACAAATTATACAACATTGTAATAATATCATACCACCTGCCCGGGCGGGATTGGGTATCGTTGTTGTTGTTGTTGTAATAATATCATACCACAAGGGCCATGGGCGCGACCTTGGAGGACCAAGGGCGCGCAGTTCAGCAGTTTTTGCCTATTTGGGACCAAAAGTCCTTTTAGAGAAAGACATAATGATGACAAAGAAGTGGTTGATTTTTTGCTGCGCAACCAAGAATCACATAAACCTTCATACAAATTGTTCTCAAGATTCCGTTGTGGTCAGACGGCAAAACTATTCAGTTCAATGTCAAATATCAGACTATATCGAGTGCAGAGCCATTTGACCCGTTAGTAGACTAAACCTTCATTCAATATCGCTATTAAATAACAGAAGATGTGTTGCCGTCTGACCACTTTTATCGACACTTAGATTATGCCCTTTTGGCAACAAGTCAACAACCATTTGACCCTTTAGTAGACAAACTACTTGTTTTGCCACCTGTAGACAATAGTAAAGACTCACGGAAATCTTTGAAAAGCATAAGTCTTCTACATAACAGGCCTCACCCCAATAGAAACAATATCAGGTCTTTCTGAAATAAGGATATTCTATTGTTTACATATCATAAGACGATTTTGAAAGCCTGTATAATTTGTTGCTTTAGCCATGTGTGCTTTCAGCTTTTGATTTCATTTATATCTTTGCTTAGCTTTTCTTCAATGAGTTCAAGTACTTTCACGCACCTTTCAGCCTTTGCAAACTGTTCTTGCGCAATCCTCAGATCAGCTCGGGCAGCCTGTTTAGCCAGAATGGTGTTTAGTTTCATCTCCTTAAGTAAAGCAGTTTTCTTCAACGCTTCATTCCGTATAATGGTTTTTAACTGATCTCGAAGCCACGATACATTAATGTTGGCTGCTGCTGCTTGTGACACCTTGGACTCTATTTCTTCCATCTTAGAAATAATTGTCGCATTATCACTGGTTTCAATTGTTCTTGCAACTTCACAAATAACCTCGATGAAACATGTCTTCACAGAAGCTATTTGGAAAGCACAGTCAGCTAAGATGTCACCGTGTTTGTTGAAAATGTCTTCAAGTATGGGAGCAATACTCTGCTTCACGCTGTAGCCCTGGACACTTACGATGTCACCTAGAGGGGGTGCCTGTCCCACCTGTAGAAAGATGGTACAGATTAGAGGTGGCAGAAAGTGAGAGGCTTGGGTTGAGCAACGGGTCAAACCAGTTATGTTGACACGTTAGTTTCTCCATAGTCTTTAAAATTCCATCATTTGTAGAATACAAGAAAAATGACCAACATGTTTACAGGTCAACATAAGACAATCTGACCCGACCCAGTTTGACCCACAACATCACTTCTGAGTTTAGCCCGTTTGATATGTTGTTTCGCCATACAAACCCAACAGATTAACATATAATCATAAATTGGCCCAGTTTTGTAACTTTGGGTTGGATTTTCCCCTTCTAATTTACAAGTCCTAGAAATGTATAGCATCGAGTTGCGTAGAGAAATTCCAGTGTATAACGAGAGGGGGAGATATATACTGGTGCAGCAGACACGTTTTCAAGCAGCTTCCCTTTTTTCCCCTTGAGGAAAATCAGTTCTTTATCATCATCATCATCATCAGACGATACCTAAAATGACACATAAACAAACACTAGTCAAAATACAGAAGGCATATATAAAATGCTAATTGACACCTCAGAGCAAATGCTTGTCAACTTCTGATCTGTTGGGTCAAAACGAGTAAACGGGTTAATCTGGGTCTCTGAAGGGAAAATCCTAAAAAAATGTTACTACAATGGAAATGACTTGAAGAATGCATATAACTTCCTTCACTTGTTTTATTTCAATAGTTAAATTATCATTGTAGACGAAGCTTTTTAGTTGTATCAAAAGCATCGATTCTCTAAAATATAGATCAAGAAAAGAAACGAAAAACAAAAACAAAGGGTTTGACCCACTTAAAAAAGTCCCCATTTTGACCCATTGCCAATCCAACCGACATTTTGACCCACTTCAAAAAATCCCCATGTTAAACATTCACCTCTATAACAGACGTGGATGGCATTGATGGAGAAAGGGTTTTCTTTTCAACTTCAGAGTGGATGTTAACTGAGTCACTAGTTGCATCATTACTACGCCTTACAGGCTGCACCCTATTTCTGCTTTCATCTAGACACCCAATTTGCATATTTTGAATTGCATTTTTCGTCAACTCGCTTGTATTAGTTTCAGGTTCAATAGTTTCTTTCAGAGAGCTGCCTTCAGTTTCCGACACCTGGAAAATTATAATTACGTTTAACGACAATCTTAGGATAGCATTCTATTATCATAAAGTTACTTCAATATGGTATGTGCAAGATTAACAATTACTAGTAATAAACACGGTAATGTCGTTTTCTGATACACTAATCATGATGTGCAATTAACATATCCCGTACCTTATCTTGGAGATGTGGTTTAAGTTTGGCAGCACACTTCTGAAGAACTTCATTCCCCAGTTTCCAACAAACAGGCGAAGTAATCTAAAAGACGAACAATGCATTATGCATTAATAATTCTATATTGTTTGGGAGATATAATTAATAGTGAATGAGAACATAATGATCACCTGATTCTCCTTTCTCACACTTGTGACTAGGAGATATACAAGCTCGAGATTGAGTGGCTCACTTTCCTCTATGATAATGGTCAAAATATTCTTCATCTCGAGTACAACAAGAAGAGAATTCGAGCTGAAGAAAAAGAAACAGCCATTAAAAAACAATAGATTCTTTTTCTAGTTAACGTCCAAGACACTGTATAAACAAAGAAAAAGAGTTTTTACTCTGCAACGGTTAAAAATTGCTTAAATAGTCGAACTATTAGTCCCTTCAACCGCAGGTCAGATTCCAGCACCGAGAATGATAAACCGCTCAATGTTTTGAGAACTTTAAACAAACTAGTATAGCATCCGCCAGACGCAGAAGAGACTTTCTCGAACGTAGTTACAGCCAGTTCAAAAAAATCCTGTGCACAAACAAGGAAAGGGCGGTTACTTGGAACTTGAACTAAAAGATAACTGAGATGTTGCATATTTCATTTGTTCATTAGTGTATGCAGCGTTTGAGATGTTTCATACCTTCATTTGTTCATTAGTGTACGCAGCGTTTCCTTCCATAGTTCTCAAGACATCACAGATGCAACATGCAACTGATATATTCACATCCATATCAGGATGTCTCAACAGTTCTTTAGCAGTTAGTGCCTCTATTATTGGATGCATTGCATATTTCATCGATTCAGATAGCCTGTGTATCCCTTTCCGTAGTTGCACACTTTGTAGAAGTTGCTCCGCTTGCTATTACAATAATACACAAGATTGTTAAATATGGCAAACAAATTATATACGATAACCAGGTTCAGATATATAAAAAATAGAATATTGGGTGACCAAATTCATTTCAGAACTCACATAAGTCTAACAATAGCATTAATTGGAAATACAATTACAGAGTTATATAAATTATATCTACATATTATATAAGGCTCGAAAAGCTCGATAAGACTCAGACTTGTTGTTTGCAGCCTTGTTGTGGGGTAATCAGCTCAACTTATATACGATACTATGCCTAGATAAGAAACAAATAAACCTAAGCTATTAAACTAGATCAACACTAATTATGGAAACCCTAGATCAATTAACATTATTAGTTCATTAGTAATCTTTTTGTATAAAAGAAATATAATATTATACTTGGAGAAAGCCCGAACCTTAAGAATGTTGAGAATTTCAGCAGTTGACGAGGGCAAAATTAATAGCTCCTTCCCTGCCTTTATCAGCTTGATGTCAAATGTAGATAGGTTGGACGCCATTTTAACCAACTCCCACCCTCCCTGCTTGAGGTCTAAGAGATCTTCGTCGCCATCATCATAAAGCACCTAAAACATATATAGCAGCATATGTTGGTCTATATATATTGAAAATGTTAATCATAACTTCAACGACAATCTACATTAACATCACACCTTGTGCCTCTTGTTTCTACAGTCAAAGGATTTAACAACTCCTCGGTAATAACTGCAGTAAAAGATTTTCACATTAAAACGACTGCATAGATTTATGAACTTACTAAGGTGCTATGATACTTACGTTTTATCACTAGACGACCACACTTTAATCCTTCTGCCTACCAAATTTTCACCATCCTCACCAGACTGAGTCTGAATAAGAATAAATATGCATAATCCAGAATATGATTAGTATAACGGGAATGATGAGTAGTTCATTTTTGTTTGTGGAGGACTATAACTGAAGGTGGCAGACCCTCTATGGGTAAACGAGTCGATTTGGCTATACTTTGCCTGAAACCGGTACAATGGGAAAATACGTGGAAATGACTTGAATGGTTTCAGCATGCCAAAATGCATAGAAATCCCTAAATCATTTTGTTTCAAAACTTATATTCTACGGAGTAGTATTTTGGCCCAAAACACCAAAACCAAATATTTTAGATTCTAAGGAAAAATAATAGGAGTACAAAAAAAATGTTTGTGGGTGGCTCAATCTGTTTTGACCCACTCCAATATACCCATTCTGACCAATTAGTCAGCTACCCAACCTGACCGATCATTTTGCAGCCTCTAACTAGAATATGTTTCCATTCACCTCTGTTACAGATATGGTTGGCGTTGGTGGATCAACAGTTGAAAGGCTTTTCTTTTTACATTCCCTAACATTTTGACAACGTCTTACAGGCTGCACCATGTTACTGCTTCCATCTAGACGCTCACATTTCCTCCTACGAGTTGCATCGTTCCCCAACTTGCTTGTACTAGTTGTAGATGGAATTGTTTCCATCAAAGGAACATAAACTTCTTCTGCCACCTAGAAAAATAATAGTACAAAACTTATTCTCATTGTAAACACTAGTTTCTACTAGTATTTTGGCCTAAAAGACCAAATACTTGACTCTAAGAAAAATAATTCAAAAACATGTTTGTGGGTGGCTCAATCTGTTTTAACCCACTCCAATATACCCATTCTGACCAGTTAGTCAGGTACCCAACCCGATCGACCATTTTGCAGCCTCTAACTAGAATACCTTTCCATTCACCTCTGTTGCAGATTTGGTTGGCGTTGGTGGATCAACAGTTGAAAGGCTTTTCTTTTCACGTTCCCTAACATCGCGACAACGTCTTACAGGCCGCACCATGTTACTGCTTCCATCTAGACAGTCACGTCTCCTCTTACGAGTTGCATGGTTCCCCAACTTGCTCGTCCTAGTTGTAGATGGAATAGCTTCCATCAAAGGACCGTAAACTTCTTCTGCCACCTGGAAAAGGAACAAGAATCCAACATTGAAATCACAGCGTACAGGAGGGAGAGTGACAATTTAGAAGCGCCGAAAAGTCATGTTCTGATTCAGCGTTACGTTCAGAAACTTTAAAATAAGCATAAACATCAATGCCCATAATCTGTACCTTTTTGGGGAGATGCGGTTTGAGTTGAGCAAGTACATCTCTCACTAGTTGCCAACAAACAGGCGAAGAAGTCTAGAAAAGATACAATACTTCAGTATATGATGTAACTAATGGTGGATAAATAAATAATGATCACCTTATTATCCTTTTCTACACTTGTGACTAGAAGATCGACAAGCATGCGATTCACTGGCTCCGTTTTCTGTATTATCATGACCATAATTTGCTTCATGTGGACAACAACAGCCGCGGAATTGGAGCTAAAGAGTCAGAAGAAGAAGACAATTAGTTGAGCTAAAAAGTCAAAGTCCCACTTTATTAGAGTTTATTCAAATATATGAAAGATATTCTATAACAACGAGCCATGAAACATTTAGGCGTCCGGGACATTGAGTTTCAGAAAGCATGAAGTGTTTTAGCTTGGGTGTGCAAAAAACTGAGAGAGCCTAAAGAACCGAATCTGTTTAGAAAAGATTAGGGCTGGTTTTTGTGTGATACCAAAACATAAATACATAATTTAATGAACTAAATCACCATTTTATGATACAGTCAAGGTTTACTATTAGTATATTCCAAGAATACGAGTTGTCCAAAAGTGTGTAATACAAGTCCCATAAACCAAAATCGAACAGGCATACATTGATAATTGGACTAATTTGTTACGTTGCTTGTTGGGCTGAAGTGATCCAGGCTTAAGAAGAACAAACCCATGACCAAAAAACATACAAAAGACGAAACATTTCGTGCTGTTTGGAGTCGAAAACAGAACGACTTGTGCACACCCCTAGTTTTAGCGCAAAAGTGGTCTAACTTGCTAGTATGGGTATAGAAATTAATAGAACTCGATGAAAGAATCAAAGTTCTTACTCAGCAACGGTCAGAAATTGTTTAAATAGTTGAACTATTAGTTCATCCAGCTGCAGGTCACACATCATCACACAAATTTTACCGATGTCTAATGTTCTGAGAACTTTAACCATTTTATCATAGCATCCACCAGATGCAGAAGATAGCTTCTCAAATGTGCTTACTAACAGTTCAAAAAAATCCTGTACACCAACAAAGGGCGGTTACTAGGAAGTTACTATATACTGTAGTACATTATCCTCTAAAAGCTCATTGATGTTTCGTACCTTCATTTGTTCATCATCATTATATGGTGTTTGATAAACCATAATTCTGAATACTTCACAGATGCAACATGCAACTGAGATATTTACTTCCATATCAGGATGTCTTC
Source organism: Glebionis coronaria (assembly GCA_025667525.1). Lineage (NCBI taxonomy): Eukaryota > Viridiplantae > Streptophyta > Magnoliopsida > Asterales > Asteraceae > Glebionis > Glebionis coronaria. Next base: position 558,189,843 of record CM046877.1, on the reverse strand, counting down.
TCAGTTCTGTAGCCATCAGTGTTTTAATTGCCGGTTGCATTGCCTGTTTCATCCATCCGGATGGCATTTCCCATCCTAGACGTTTCTCCAATCGCTATCATAAAAATTGAGCAGAAATGAAAACCATGTTCAGTAAAAAAATCTGCAGTCAAACCAACTTAAATGTGTAGCCTAGGCCCTAGTGGATACCTCATGTAGTCATGGAGAAAGTATCGTAATGATACAGCTTAAGCTTATTAAGACTTTTTGCAAGCTGTTTTTTTTTTTAATCTACACTAGCTTTTTAGCTTATCTGCAACTTTCCTTATATATTGCTCCTCGACAAAATGTGCTACATCCTATTTTGATCATTTTACCATTACTACATGTTCATATCGCATAAACTTACACGAAGACTATTTCATTTAAACTTTTTCAGCAGCTATATGCTTGTTTAGAAGTAAAATAAGGAGTTTCTGATAAGCACACATTTTTTACAAAATAAGCAAATCCAAACACTACTTTCTAAAAGCAAAGACATAAGCAGAAAAAAAAACACAAACAACAGTAAACATCATTAAATCACTTGTTAGGTGTAAAAAGGTTAATAACCGGCCCACCCCATTCCATAATGTTGGCGGCATACATGACTCACTCGGTGGTTGTGGCGGGTGCCAAGGATCGAACACTTGACCTTGCGCCTGTTAGGTGGCTCCCACCATTACCACCGAGTACGTTCATTAATCACTTTTTTTTTTTGAGTAAAGGGGACTAAACCCCGGTAAAATATATTCCCATAAGCGCTGAAGTACAATGGAATGTAGCTGCAATGCTACATTAACCTCAAGCAAATGCTTGAACAACCACTACATCATATGACATGCCATATGATTCAACTATCTTGGGGGTAGCAAGGGAAAGCATCGGTCACGCGGATACCCCAGTTTTCAAAAGACTCCCCTCTCCACGTAACTTGAACATCAAAAACCTCACCCATCTACAGGGGCTGAGCATAAAAGACCGCGGATCGGACCGGATCGAACATATTTCAGTCAGGTCCTCGGCCATCCTTTTTCTCATATTCGGTCTTATGTCCGGTTTCGTCTAAAACCGGCCATTATGCTTTGTTAAACCTTACAGACGAAACCGGACCAACCCGAACATCGACCGGACATTTCTTTAGGTCCGATCGCAGGTGTTTTGGACCAAACCGGCTTTCGGACCGTCATCAGCCCATCCCATTTATACCAATGTTCTAAAAACCAACGTTTTCAAACCCGGTTCGACCCGGCCGGTTCACCGGGTTCCGGTCGAAAAACAGGTCATATTGAGCCGGGTTTTACATTTTCAAAACCCGGATAGACCCGCCGGGTTCGGTGTGACCCGGGTCAACCCACTTCTCGAGACCCGGCCGGGTTTTCGATTTTTTCGGGTTTTTTCTAAAAAAAATATTTAAATTTTACGTATTTGCGACAGAATTTTATTTTTAATATTATATTTGGTCGGTAAACAAGTTATATCTTCAATATTGGGGAGTTTTTTCCTATGATTTATATATATAATTTTTGTTAATTATTAAAAACATGAAAGAATTTCTTTTTTTTTTTATAAAACCGGGTTAACTCGAGTCGACCTGGTTGACCCGGACCGATGACTCGACCGAATCAATTTATAAACCAGGTTTCAAAACATTGGTAAAAAGTAAAAACTACTACTATCTTTTTAATCACAGTTCAACCGGTTTAAGCGACGGTTGAACCCGGTTTAAAAAGACTGTTATACTATATTTGGGTTACATGCAAAATGGGTATCAAGTTAGTACATTTTTAGCCATAAAATGAAGAAAGATTTATACCTGAAGATCATGAAGAAGCTCATTAACTGAGGAAGAAGATAAAAGTAAAAACCCTTCTTTGATTTTAAACCCAAATGATGACGTGGACTTCATTATTACTGTCTCTAAGATTCAACAACAACAGAAACAACATTAAAAGTTAAAACAATATCATATAATCAAAGTGTTTTTTTTTTTTTTTATGTTTTGTAGAAAGAAAATCAATTTACTTGTTTTTTATAAAAAAAAAAAAAAAAAAAAAAGAAAAAAAACACACCTTAAGTAAAAAATGTGTGTTTTCTTGTAAAAGTAAGAACATTTGAAAAAAAAACTACTATAGTTCTTGTATAGTTACAGTTTGGTTGAGATAGATGAAGAACTTACCCTTTTTGGGTGTTTTTTCCTCACAAATAACCTTTTGACAAGAATGGTAACTAATACAGTACTACCACTCAAATATGTTCTGAAAAGATTCTTTCTACTTTTCTTTCACATGAGTCGGACCCAACATGGGTGCGTTTAATTGAAAAATATTTTTAATCATTTTCCATTTTTTATTTTGTAGAAAAAGAAAAGAGATTTTATTTTTCACAAAATATTTAAAAATTTAGAAAACGCGTTTAGTTGAAGAAATTTGTGTTTTCTATTTTCCAAAACTATAAAGGAAACAAAGAGGGAATGAATTTTCTATGTATAAAGGAAAACTTAGAAAACAATTTTTTTTTTGTTTTGTGTACAAAAGGGTAAAACAGTGATTTTGCATTTTCTAGAAAATGATTATTTGAACGCGTTTTCTGTTTTTCTTGTTTTGTAAAAAACATTGTGTTTTCCATCCAACTAAACACACCCTAATGTTTTTTTAGAGCATCTAACATTGATGAATGACTTTTAGCATTAATTACATTAAATGCAATTATTATTTCACCACTATAGCTTGTATCAAAGATTTTTAGTATGCAAAGCTTTTTGTAAAAAACTTTTCATAAACCTTATCATGCAATGGTAAAAAACACATTAAAACACTTTGTGAAATAGTAAAAAGTCATTTACCACTTTTACCATTGTGGATGCTCTTATCCCAAAAAAAAAGTAAAAAAAAAAGTGCTAAATATTTCTTTTGTCTTTTTCCTGCTTCAGCCAGACATATTTTTTTATCAATTTCATCAATTTTAGTTTTAAAAATATGGTTAAATTAGGTTATGAAAAAAATAATTAATAAAAATATATTTTAATTTTAAAAATAAATATGACTTTTTAATATTTTGTTACAAAAAGAGATAAGATCAATTGCAAAAGGCTAATGATATTGCACACTCCAAAAAGTTATTGGGACACTCCAAACTGTGAATCGAACAGTTGTATTGTAGCTTTAACAGATTGTACATTAGAGTGTCCCAATAAATTTTTTGAGTGTGCCAATCAATTCCCATTACAAAATGAATGTTTACATTAAAGTTAATTTTAAATGTGTTAATTTTTAGACTTTTAAAAATAGAAATGTCTCAAATGTTTTATAATATAATAAGATAAGATAAATAAAGGGTAAAATTGCAATTATTGTTCAAAACCTGAGACAAAAGGTGGTGCAAAAATGGTCACAAACTTTCTGTTTTCACGTGAGAGCTTTTGCGTCATTTAGTTCACTCTCTTCACGACTGCTTTTTTCACACCTTTCTCCTGTGCGAAATTTGTCCCCAAAACAATTTTCCTACAAAGAAATATATTCCAGGACTAAATTTGCAACGTCAATGTTGCAACTTTTGCTTATATGTTTTAAACCTCGAGTTGATTTGGTTTGTTCAATAGATCGAAACAGAAATTAGTTCATAAACCGGGTTGAATGTGACGGGGCTATGCTTGCTTGAGAACCGAATTGAATCGTTGGTTTTTTTCTAACTCGGTTTGATAAATCGGTCCAGATCATGATTTTTTCTTTTTAAATCAAGTAAAACATTTTTTTCGTAAACTTCTTTGTATATAATTGACATGTTTAAGTGGTTGTTAGTACAGTGATCGGTCGGGTTCGATATTGGCTCTGAGCTCCTAGCAGGAGGGGCTTAGACGTCTTGAAAGGTGTTGGATCTTGTATTAATAAGAGACGTGATTGATAATTTCATGTACAAGTAAAATATACCGTTAGTCCTTACCGTGGGGACGGACCTCACGATTAGACTCCGACGTGAGAGTAAGTATTCATATCATCAGAGATGTATGCACGTGTTATGATGAGTGAGAAAATCATACCTCGTCTAGAGTGCAAATGTGTACTATTTATAGGGGAAAGTACTGGGATTTCCCTATATCTCGGATAGTACTACGAGTGGGTCTTTGTGGTCCTGGACATGCTTTTAGGAAATGTTATCTCGGATAGTACACGTCTCAGATAAAACTTATCTCAGATAGTACACGTCTCGCTTCTTCACTTCCGTTTTTACTGCTTGGTACAATGTGTCTGGTGCATTATACCACTTGCTCTGTCGCGTATTTTGGTTATCTACATCTTGATCATTTATTGCATTGGTGGGTAACACGTGTTACGATCATGTGGGTTAACCGTTTCTTATTCCGATGATATAAATAAGAGTCTTCACCCTTTTTCACCATTCTTCTTCCACTTTTCACCTACTTTACTACCATTAGCGATTTCTTAAGCTTTTCTTCTTTTGATCTTCAAGTTGTCATCTATCTTTTTTGGTAGTTTCTTCTATTTTGTACAATGGCTGCAATAAGTAGTTATAGATATGTGTTGACTCAACCTATATCGGACGCTCTTTACGAGAAATGTTATATCCCTTCTTGTGTTTATCCCATCCTGGCGAGTCTGAATAGCAGTATTCTTAACGCTCCTCCTGGGAAAATTGTGGTGTACACTCGCCTTTTTGATTACGCGTGTTACCGTATTCCTTTTTCTACCTTATATCTTGAAGTTTTTGGTTATTTTGGTTTCCACCTTTCACAACTTCATGCCATAGCCGCCATCAAAATTTCTCACTTTGAGGTGTGTTGTCGTGCCGATGGTTTTGCGCCAACGTTTGGGCTCTTTCGTGTGTTTTATGTGAACAGTTTTAATAAGGGGTGGATGTCCTTTAGTAAGCGTTCCCCTTTTGGACCTGTTTGCTATACAAAGGAATTGGGTTCTTACAAGAATTGGATGGGTCGCTTTTTTTTGTGGATTCCTCGGCATTTAATCTTCAGTTTCGTGGTCTGCTGGGATATTACCGAGGGATCCTGCTCCCGTTCCTCATAAGTTTAATTCACGGAGGCGAGTTATCTCATGAATCATCCCGCCCCTTTCTAGAAGTATCCGGAGGCTTTTTTGTGTCTGGTTGACATTAGTCGCCACCACATGCTTGGTAGGGATTCCAGTTCTAAAGAGTTATTATTGGCGAGCTACAGCAATTGCGCCGATTAACGCAACTAAAAGAATTAGTGAAATAAATTCAAACGGAATAAAAAAATCTGTTGATAAATGAATCCCAATTTGTTGACTATTACTTATCAGATCTTACTCTATAATCTGGAGGATTTTTGGTTATTTTCTATTCGTGGAATAAGGGTCCTCGTTGAATTTTATTTTTCCATTAGAAGGGGCTCGCTACGTAAGGCAGAGTTTGGTTTTTTTGGGGTGATAGTGGAAAAGTTTATCCCGCATTCGTTACTTCTTCCAGAGAGGGTGCGTTCTTTTACTTTTATGTTTTCTTCATGTTTTTATATGTTTTATTGCTGACTTTCCCTTTATTTTCTTACAGAGATGTCTTTCTTCGAGTTTATTACTTGTTCTGACCTAAGTAAGGTGAAAATTGTTAGTCAGCCTCTGTAACCAGATCAAATTCGTGTTCTTTAGGCCACCACTGGGCGTACTGAGCATCTGGAGGGATTTATTGACCCAATTGATGAGGTTGCTAATTCATTTCAAGGTGGTGTCGGCACTAGCGTTGTTGTTTCTTACGCTGATGCACAGGTTGTTAATGCCAATATTCGGGTGTCGGAGGTTGTTTCTCCCGTATTTATTCCTCCTCCTTCATCGACTGGTGTTGAGCTTGGCAGTGGGTAGTCTGTTGTTAGGGCCTCTACCAGAGGTAGTGGTTACATAAGAAAGAAGAGGTTTCATAGTCCTGTTGCTGCTACTCATTCTTTAAAAATGTTAAGAGAGGATTATGGTTCATCCTCCATCCCGACTACCGGAGGTAAGTATCGAGAAGTTATTGTTTCACTGCTTGCTACGAGTGTGGGTGTTTCTTCTTTTAGTGACATCTCATTTCTTTTAGGCTCTATCACTCTTTCTCCCGTTTCTGATGATGGTAAGGATAAGGACTCTGCTTTGGATGTTGCTCGTAATTGACATCCGGCAGTAAGGTTCGTTGTTTCATCCGATTCTTCCGATGAATTGAATATGGGGGTCAAAATGTTGATTATCTGAGTGTTGACTCTACCAGGTTGGCTAGTTCTCCCGCTGTGGTCACGAATACAGTGGTGGTTTTTATTCCTTCCTCTGGTATGCCCACTGCTCCGACGTTCATTGCTGTGGTGTCTACTGTCCTCCCTCCTGGTTCGCATGTTGCTTCTTCTCATGGTTTAAACACGAGTACTCGGTTTGATGCGGGGGGAGGGGGGTCCTTCGCGGACTGCTAGGGAACAGAGTGACGGTGATAGTTTTTTTCCAAGACGTGCTTATGAAGGAGGAGCATTTGTCTGAGGTTTATGTGCCCTATTGGCATGTTATGAATGGTTCTGCCATTGATGATGCTGAAATTTGTTGAAGCTTAGTTGACCATGTTGTTCTGCAGGCCTTTTTTAGTCAGCTTCGAGGTATGGATTTAGACCAGTTGTTGACCGAATTTAATGTTGGATCTGCTCTTCAGGTGGGTTTAAACTCTGAGTTGAGGGTGAATTTTGAATGTTATTTCTGAGAAGTCCGGAAGCTACGTTCGAAGCATGCTGAGGGTTCTCGACCGTTGTTGGAGAAGGATGCTGATATTCAGGCTTTAAAAGCCAATGTGATTGAGCTTGAGAAAGAGAATGTTGTGATCCCATAGTTCCATGGTCGAGTTGTTTCTTTGGAAGCTGTGGAGACTTCCTTGTCTTCAGAATTGTCATCTAGGGTAGCAGAAAATAAGGTATTGAAGGGTAAGTTTGTGGATCTTACCACTGCTTGTTAAAGTTTATGGTCTCGAGTGCTGGAGTTAGAAAGCTTGGGGAACGATTTGAGTGATCAATTGTCTGCTACAGAGTCTACTTGCTCCAAGTTGAATGCTCTTTTTTCTTCTATAGATAAGGAGATATTGGCTCACTTCCTGACAGTCGTGGCTGGCAGGGATGGATTATTGGTTGTGGGCTTCGTTTGACTTTAGATTTGTGTCGTAAATTCTTTGCTTATAGGTCAGATTTTGGCGAGGCCATGACCCGGGCTCAAAATCTAGGTATGCAAAAGGGCTTGGAAGATGGAATCGTGCATGGACAGAAAGGCAGGAGTTTGGCCGATGTTGAGGTCCTTGGCCCAGTCAAAGTTTGACGATGCTGTCAATGCCTTTACTTCTATGGAGTTGCCCATGCTTGATTCACTGGAGTCTAAAAAAAATGCTAATACTGATGTCCTAATGACGGTTATGCAGTCTGATCGAGGCTCAAGGTGCGGGGTCATTACCTCCTTATTCCTTCTAGTTAACTGTCCCTATTTGTGATGGTTCTTTCGCCAGCTCTTAATGTTCTAGTAAGGAAGTACTCCTTGCTGTTATTTTGGCAGATATTCATGCCAAATTGCAGGATCGTAGGTCCAGGGTCCTACTTGATGATGCTGCAGATATCTGTTTGTTGACTTTTTGCCTTTTCATTTTAGTACACGCAACACATCCAAGGGGCTGGTGGTTCTGGAGTACAAGTGTCTATGACCAATAATTCTCTTTTGGATAATTCTGACTACATCACTGAGCCTACATTCAATGGTGGTGCTTCCGGTGATGGATTGATATGTCCCGCTGCTCCTACTAGTCAAGCCTTGGACGTTGCTCATACTAAAGTTGAGTCTTCTACACCCGGGGGTGCTTTGAATGTTAACAAGGAGATTCCTAATGCTGCTCCGGGGAGTTCTTAGGTTTTGTCTCTTGTACTTGTATGGTCAAGTGTGACCTTGTGTTCTTGTTAGCACATTTACAACTTTGGTGTATCTTAAAACAATTTTTAGTTTAAGTTTATGTAGTCCGCGATCGTGTGTGATCTTAACGCGGTTTTTATGTAAAAGAACTTGCTGTCTTTCTTTTTGCCTACTTCTTGATGAGTATGGATTTGTGTGAAAGACTTTTGTCGTCTTCTCTATTGCACACTTCTTGGTGGGTGTGACTTTTATGTTATCTTTTACTACCGTTATTTTATGTTTTCTGGTGATAGGCTTGTGTGTGGGGAAAGCTCCCAGTATTGAGCTTGCAATGCCTCTTACATACTTGTTTGAGTTTTTCGCTGGGAGTTCTCAATTTATTATTATGTCGGAGATAATGTTATGTGCACGTATCTTACCATTTGTTATTTCAACAAGTAGTTAATAGATAATAATTGTTTAAAAAGGAGACGTGGAGGTAGCTAGTCTCCACATTTTCATTGAATTTTAGAGTGCATAAAGTTGAATACATGATATCAAAGAAGGTTGCCTTTGCAGGCAGTCAGAGTCGCCCGTGGCTTACATATGAGGTCTTATACTTACTTAAAATTAAAAAAGCAGGAAACTAGATGTAGCATCTCTTCAGTTCGCGGATGTTGCATCTATCAGGCAATATGCTACCCTTTTTGGCTTTGAGCCTATATGTTCCATCCCCTAAAGCTTCCATGACTTTATATGGTCCGTACCATTTTTTCCTGGCTTGCTTCTTTCCTCGGTATGGTTGTTTTCTTTCTTCCTGTAGACGAAGTCTCCGGGTTTGAAGGTCTTACCGCGGGTTCTCAAGTTGTAGTATTTTACCACTTTGTTTTTGTCTTTTGTTGTTTTCAATGATCTTTGCTTGATTTTCTCTTCTAGTAAGTCAAGGTCGGATTGGAGTTCTTCTTCGTTGTTTACTTCGATTGTGTGATCAACAAGCATCTCCGCTTCTGTCGGTATAACGACTTCCGTCCCATATGTTCGGGAGAATGGTGTTTCTCTGTTTTCCGTTTTTGCGTCATCTTGTATGACCATAGGATGTATAGAAATTCCTTAATCTAATTTCGCTTCCCTCCAACCTTGTCTTGATCTGTTCCCCTAAGCCGATGTTCGCTCTTTCTCTTGTTCCGCCTATTTGAGGATGTATGGTTGGAGCGAAATGTTGCTTTATGTTTAACTTTTCACACCAGTCTTTGAAAGGGTCATCCTTGAAATGTTTTTCGTCATTGGATATGATTTCTCCTGGCAGTCCAAATCTACACATGATATTTTCCCATACGAAGTTTTTTATCTGGTTTCCAGTCACTACTGCTACTACTTTTGCCTCTATCCAGTTGGTGAAGTAGTCAATTACAACAATTAGGAACTTGCCTTTTCCATATTTCTCCTAGAAGGGACTGCCTATGTCTATACTCAATCAGTGGAATGGCCACGGGGATGTCATGGGTGTGAGATCCCGTTGGGGGTATTCGTCGACTGGTTTGTGTATCTGATAATCTTGGTATTCACTTATGACTTCTCTTGCATCCTATTGCATTGTCGGCCAATAATGTCCATTCCGTATTGCTTTTGCCACTACGGATCTAGGTCCAGAATGCTTACTGCATGTTCCTTCATGGATTTCTCTCATCACATTGTTGGCATGTGTTGGTCCAATACAGCGTAGCCATGGTTCGAGGAACGAATTTCTGTATAAGATTTCGTCTATAATGGAGTATTGTCGTGCCTTGATTCTCACATCTCTTGATGCTTCTTTGTCTGCCGGGAGCATGCCCATGGATAGGAAGTTGTATGTCAAAGTCATCCAGTTGTTGCCTTCTTCTTCAAATACCGCTAGGATCTCTCTTTCTTCCGTGGACTTCTGCGTTACCACTTCTATCAGCACCTGCTTAGTTAGGTGCAAAAATCTTGTTGAGGCGATTTTGTTGAGCGCACATGCTTTTCTGTTTTCAGTACGCGACACTTGCTTTACTGAAAAGTCTTGAAAGTCCCCGAATATTGCTTTTTACTTTTTGCAAGTATTGCTTCATGCTTTCCCCTTTGGCTATGTAGGATCCGTTAATTTGGTTCGCTACCAATCTCGAGTCTACATTTGCCTATAGGTTTTGGACTCACATTTCTTTTGCTATCTTTAACCCGACTATCAGTGCTTCGTACTCTGCTTCATTATTTGATGTTTGGAACTCAAATCTCAGGGCATAGGTGAATTCCTTCCCTTCTGGGCTGGTGAGTATAAGGCCTACTCCTGAGCATTCGATGCATGATGATCCATCTGTGAAGAGTGTCCATAGTTCTGGTGGTTCGCCTTGTGCCCCTTCCATAGGAGTATCCTCTTTCGGCTTCTCGGTTACAAAGTCTGCTAGGAATTGTATCTTTACGGTTGTCCAGGGTCTGTAGCAGATACCGTATGCGCCTAAGGCGACACTTAAATTTTGCATTCGTCCCCCATCTTCTGGGTTTGAAAACGTTTGTTTGATTGGCCGGTTCGTGATCACCGCGATGGGATATGCTTGGAAGTATCTCTTTAGTCTCTTGGTCGTGTGGATCAAGTCTAGTACTAATTTTTCCATTGGTGTGTAGTTTATCTTTGACCCTCTGAGTTCTCGGCTAACGAAGTAGATCGGCGTTTGTTTCGATTCTCTTTCGGCTAGCAATACCACACTTATTGCTTTTGCGGATGCAGATAGATACATGGTTAATTCTTCCTTTGGAATTAGAGCTGTAAGGATTGGTATTCTTGCCACTTGCTCTTTGATCTCATAGAATGATTTTCCTGCTGCCTTCGTCCATAAGAAATCACTTTTCTTTACACATCCTTTGAGTGTTTTGAAGAGTGGTAGAGACCTTTCTGTTGATTTTGACATGAACCTGCTTAAGCTTGCAAGCTTTCCATTTAGTCTTTGAACCTCTTTGAGGTTTTAGGGTGGAGGCAAGTTTAGCACGACGACTATTTTTTGGCATGCTTTTATACCTCTCGTGTTTATCATGTGACCCAAGAATTCACCTTCTTCCACACCAAATGTACACTTTTTCGGGTTAAGCTTCATGTTTATCATTCTCAATGCTTTAAATGTATCTTCAATATCTCTGAGGATTTCTTGTTCAGTGTGGTTCTTTATGACCAGATCGTCTACGTATACTTCTAGGTTACGACCTACTTTCATCTCAAATGCTTTGTCAACTAACCGCTGATATGTCGCTCCGACGTTCTTTAATCCAAATGGCATTTTTGTATAGCAAAAGATCCTTGGCTTGTGATGAACACCGTCTTTTCTTCATCATGCTCGAACATCTATATTTGGTGGTATCCTTTGTAAGCATCTAGGAAGCATTTGAATGGATAGCCAAACAAGGATTCTATCTTCTAGTCAATTTTAGGGAGCGGATAGCAGTCTTGAGGACATGCTTTATTAAGGTCTGTGAAGTCTACACACATCTTATAGCTTTCATCATGTTTTCATACCATCACGGGTTTGAATAACCAGATGTGGCAGTAAACCTCCCTCATTATCCGACCTCTACTAGTTTTCTTACCTCCTCAAGGATTGCATTGCTTCTTTCTAGGGCTTGTCCCTTTATTTTCTGCCTTACCGGGGGTAACCTTCTCTGATGTTCAAATTATGATCTAATATATGCCTTGGGACACCCTTCATGTCTTTAGGTTCCCACACGAATACATCAAGGTTTTGCTTTAGTAGATTGCAAATGTTTTCTTTTCATTTATCCGATAGTTTTCCTCCTATTGCACCATTTATTCCGGGTGGATTGCTGTCTTCAGTCGTTCTTCTGCAAACGGAGTTGCTTCTAGGATTATGGATGGTTTGTTCATCATTGCACACTCGAATGGTATGGCTATTCCATTGTGGTATGTGCGTATTCCTCCTTCCATTTGGAATTTGATCATTCTGTAAGCTATTGATGGTACCGCTTTTGTTTGATGAATATCGGGCCTCCCAATGATGATTTTATATGGTGCTTGACCATACGATCATGAAGTTCATCTTTGTGGTTGTCCAATGTTCTTCGTCCCCTATGGTTACATGTAGCTCTATCTGCCCCATGGGCCACATGGCTTCTCCGTTGAACCCCACTAGGGAGGTTGTGGCGGGAATCATCTTTTCCTTGATCTACGGTCAGAGACAGTTGAAGCAATTCTCGTACGTGATTTTGAAGGCCGATCCTCCATCCACGTATACTTTATGGACGTAGTGTCCTTCTATTCTCGCTTCTATCACTATGGGATTTTCTTCGGCCTTCGTTCCATTGAGTGATGGGAAGGATATTTCGGGTTTTGGGGAAAAGTTTTTTTATCACCTTTCTCTTCACAGCTCTTTGCCAAGAGTGTACCATTAGGATTGTTGAGGCCTTATCCTTTTCTGGTGTTTTAGTTTTTTTTACCGTTTTTGGTTGATCTCTTCCGCCATTATTTTTTTACATCTTTTATCCATTGTATCAATTTCTCAATTCTGATCAATTCATCGATTTGCCTTTTTAGATGTTGGCACTCGTTTGTGTTGTGCCCAATATCTTTGTGAAGTTTACAGTATTTATTCCATCCCTCTTATCCACCGGGATGGTCATTGGAGGGGGTGTTCTGAATTTTCCTCTCCCCAAAGCCAAAATTTCCTTTGGGGTCTTCAAGAGTGTGAACCTGTCGTTTCTCCTATCTGGTCTTTGATTGTTGCGGAAGTCTGGCCTCCTGTCAAAATGGTAGTGCTTTCAAAATGATCAAGCAGCAAATCAAGGATCTTGAGAGAGAATACGAAGCAGAAATGGAACTTTAAGTGTTTGGCTTTCAGCCAGTCTTCCAAATGGTAATCAGTTAACAATGTATAATATAGATAAGAAATAGCTAGTCCATAGGCAAACGGTTTATGGTAAAGACTTCTCAAATCCGTTGATAGCTGGTAGTTTGCTAAAAACTAGATGTCATTAACTCAACATGCTTACTTTCAAAGAGTTGTCTAGTCCAAGAGAAAACGACTCTAGGTAAAGACATCTTAAACCCGTTATATGGTTGACGGTTTACCAAAAATTTGTAAGATAATCAGTACACCTTATTCTAGATGAATAAAGTATTAGCTATTCTAGAGCAAACAGATAACTAGTAAAGAACAATGAAATCCGTTGATGGCTGGTGATTTGCCAAAAATCATCATGCCAATATAGATTGGTTTGTTATTAACTGTTTAATTTCAAGTGAGTAGTTACAAGATAATGCAACAAAGATGCAGAAAACCTTACATCCTAGATATCAAGAGCTCCATGCTCTGATACAAATTGTTGAGAAGATAAAAAATTGTTGCAGAAAAGAAAGAAAAGAATGTTACCGATTCATTACACCAAAAATCATACTTTGAAGACAAAGATGAAGTTCATAAAGAATATTGAAGTTCATTACACCATAAGAATGTCTAAGAAGTGTTTGAATGCATTCTGTTGGTACAAGATTCAAGACTGCAATTCCTACCCAGATACCCAAGTTAAATTTTAAAGACATGAAGACTCATACATTTAAGACACAAAGAAACAAGAAGATAACAAGTGATCATTCATGTTTAGGGGAGGATTGTTGGGAATTATTTGTATAAGTACCAAGTATCGTTAGTATGTATTCTAAGTACCGTTAGTGTTAGCTAGTAGTGTTAGTATTCACGGGGTACATGTAAGTACCGTTAGGTGTAATTGTAAGTAATGCTAGTGTTGATAAGGACAAGTATATCTTTAGTAAAGATATGTTCTAGTTATTATGTGAGTATATCGTGTGTGATATATGTATCCTAATAGAAGATTCTAGAGTTCCATGTACTGTAAAAGGAACATAGGGTCGTTGAGATGTAAGAACCTCAACACAAGTTTTACGATTAATAAAGAATCGAATAGTTAGTATATCTATGTTCTTCTTAAGCTTTGATAAATTAGATTCCGCATAACTTATCTAGGTTGAGTAAGAGTCTCTCTCGTGCTCTACTTTGTCTATAAGCTATTAGTGCAATCCTTAACAGGATCTCGATCTATTCAAAGGGATCAACATGTTGTTATGACTTACAAGTGGCATGTGTATCAATTAGATGTTAATAATGCATTTTTATATGGATTTCTTAATGAAGAGGTTTATATGATACCTCGCGAGGGTTATTTTTCTAAAGATAGCAAAAAGGTGTGCAGACTAAGTCTCGATATGGGCTTAAGAAACACCAAGAAAATGGAATGAAAAATTAATTGAAGTTTTGTTAGAAAATGATTTTGTTCAAAGTAAGAGTGATGTTTATTTGTTCACTAAGTCTTTAGGAGTTACTTTTGTTGCTCTACTTGTTTATGTTGATGATATCATCATAACAAGTAGCAATGAAGGTGAGATATCTAAGTTTAAAGAATACTTAAGTTTTAAATTTAAAATAAAAGATATTAGAAAACGTAAGTATTTCTTGGGTGATGTGTTTAAATCAAAGAAAGTACTATTTGGGGTTGTTATCTGAATATGGTTTATTGGCATGTAAACCAGCTAAATCTACTATGCCTGATCATTCCAAGAAATAACAAAGATCAAGCTAATGAGGAAGATAAGTTTTTGAGTAATGTTACATGTTATCAAAAAAGTGTTAGGAAAATCATATATCTAACTCTTACTAGACCAGACATGGCTTATGTTGTTGATTTTTTAATTAATTTATGCATGCTCCTTGTCAGTTTTCTCATCTCAAGCTTGATTTTCATGTATTAAGGTATCTTAAAGGTTCTCTAGGAACTGAAATTTTCTTTAATCATGAAAGTAGTCTTAAGCTGAGTGTTTATGTTGATAAATGAAAGATAACTAGGAAATTTGTTACTGGTTATGTGGCTTATCTTGGTTATGTTGTTTCATGGAAAAGTAAGAAGCAATCTATTTTAGCTAAATCCTCATCTAAAGCTGAGTATAGAGCTATGAACAGTGTTACTTGTGAGTTAATGTGGATTATTAAGATCTTAACATATCTGAAGTTTGAGGTACCTTTATTTGTGCCTTTTAGTTGTGATAGTAGTTCTGCTATTCAGATAGATGCTAATCCTGTATATCTTGAGAGGACCAAGCATTTTGCGCTTGATCTTTATTTTCTAAGAGAAAAGGTATCTGCAGGCTTTATCAAAACTTATAAGATCAAATCCGAGGATAATGTAGCAGATTTATTAACCAAAGGGTTGTCTATCAAAGATCATAAAAAGTTTTGTAAGAATTTACAGCTGGTGAACTTGAACCAAAAGTTAGTTTAAATAAGGGTATTGAAATATATTAAGTTTCTATACACTTATTCTGGTTTAACAAGTGATAAAAGGTAAAGGAAGTAAGTTGTAAATTTATTATATATATTTTGTGTTTAGTTTTTGTTAATGCTATGCCTAAAAACATTATTAGTGTTAACTAATATTTCTTAGTTTTGATCACGACAAATTAAAAAGACATTTATCGTCAAAGACAATCGTAAGACTAATTATTTAACAAACACTATCATCAATGTAATAATCATTTAAGTATTGCACTAATATGTCTTAATCATGATTAGTGATCATAAAAGTGATTAGTCCTAAACTTACATTTTGTCAAACGTGACAAAAGATATTTTAAATAAACTTTCTTTTTAAGATAATGTTTTATTAAAATAGAAAATGTAAATTTGAATATGGCATATTTTAAATGCCATAGGAATATCCTTTGAAGGTAAAACTTACCTCAGATATTACTACCCCACTAAAAGTGTAACATCCCGCCTACTCAGACCACAATATTGTCCGCTTTTCCCGCACGCTCACGGCTTTGCTTTGTGGACTCATGTGAGTACTTCCCGCCAGGTCACCCAGGCTAGTACTACTCTGACATGAGCACGCTTAACTGGCAGTTCCTAAGAACCCCACTTGTAGTAGACCACAAAACGCGTTGTGTCATGAGAAGGCGACTGTTATCTTATGAAACATGGATCTCTCCTGGCCACAGCCGATGTGAGATTTGCCTAGGGTGTCACAATCACCCCCCCCCCCTTCGGGACTCATCGTCCTCGATGAGGTTTGCCACACCATCCCGAACGGCTCAAGAGTGGCTCTGATACCACTTTTAACATCCCGCCTACTCAGACCACAATATTGTTCGCTTTGCCCGCAGGCTCATGACTTTGCTTTGTGGCCCTCGTGTGAGTACTTCCCGCCAGGTCACCCAGGCTAGTACTACTCTGACATGAGCACGCTTAGCTGCCAGTTCCTAAGAACCCCACTTATAATAGACCACAAAACGCGTTGTGTCATGAGAAGGCGACTGTTATCTTGTGAACCATAGATCTCTCCTGGCCACAGCCGATGTGAGATTTGCCTAGGGTGTCACAAAAAGACAAAAGGGGGTGGATTCTACTCCCACAGTTCCTCAAATAGCTATGCGGTTCCCTAGTGATAAGGAACCGCATGCACAATTAAGGAACCGCAGTCGGAGTTCCGTTGGCTTTTGTCTCCTATAAATAGTGGATGAAATCTACATCTTCCATGAACCTTTTTAGACATTCTTTCTGCCATCTTTCTCTTTTCTAATTCCTAATAATTTGTAAATTATCACTTAATATGTTAAGTATGTTTACTTATGATTATCTCCTTGATCTCCTTCTTTACCTTGTCCAAAGAGAAGATCACACACACTTGTGATGTGATTAAAGATGAAGCTTTGATGAAGATCAACCTACCTTAGATCTAGTCATGTTCATCATTTTTATTTGAGTCTTGTGTAGATCCAATGTATTTTTGTATACTTGGATTAGTTTTGTTAATCCAATGTATTTGTGAATACTTGGATTAGTCGTGTAAATTCATTGTATATGTGTATACTTGGATTTGTCTTGTGTGGATCCAAGTTACATGTGTATACTTGGATAAGTTTTTATTGAGTTGTAAAGTGTTGTGTGCTAGTTCTCACTAAACTACAAAGTGATTTGTGTATGTGTCTTGTGAGTTCTCACTTAGCTTCAAAGTGAAGAGTTGTGAAAATTGGTTCTAGCTTTGGATTAGAACTCGACATCTAGCCTTGTGTCGGAAAAGAAGATGGGCGACAAAGATTGGTTCTAGCTTTCGATTAGAAATCGACATCTAGCCTTGTGTCAGAAAATGGTGAATTAGGCGACGTGTGTAGATTGGTCCTAGCTAAGATTAGGTCTCGACATTTAGCTTCGTGTTAGAAAATAATGTAAGCAACGTTGTAAGGTTTTCTCCGCCAAGAAGGGAGCTTGTGGATATAGTGGAAATCTCTAGTAAGGTGTATTCGAGGAGTTGAGTAGGAACGAAGATAGAGCTTCGTTGCCGAACCACTATAAATCTTAGTGTCTTCCTATTAGGTTGCTTTTTTCCTTACTCTTTACTTACTTTCGTTATTACATCACATACAAAAACTACTTGTCATTGTTAATGCATTAGAATTGAACCTAATCATTATGCAACTAGCTTTCAAGTAAAAGGTAGTTTTGAGACAAGCCTAAGTGAAAGGAATTTTAATTAGGACATAAACCGAAGAGAAACTATTCAACCCCCCCCCCCCCCTTTCTAGTTTCTACAATTGGTATCAGGGCGATTGTAAAACCCGCATCTAAATGCCATGAACAGTACACTACGTAAACATACGAACCAATTAAAACTACGTGTCACGAATATTAAATTCAGAAACTAAGTACGTGTTAGTGTACGATAATTATTAAGTACGTGTTAATAGGGAGCCCAACCCAACTTGATTTTTAACTAAAAAGGAAAAAGGGAAATACAGAGTTTTCATTCACATGATTTTTACAAAAAAATAAAAACCCTAGCTTTGTTCTCTCCTCTTGCCGCCAGCTTCAAGACACCACAAGGGGGTGTTTGTTTGATTTTAATTGTTGATTTTGGGCAGATCGTGTTCGTGTTCTTAGTTTTCATTCAATCACGTAATCGGCATCACCAAAACCTTCATCTCTTTTATTTTATTTTCTTTTTATTATGATTCATGTGTTTTAGAAAATAAAAACATAATAAACATGTTAATTATTCCAAGAAAACAAGTAATAAAGGGGTTTTGGTGGGGTTTGTTTCGACCGACACCCAACCGAGAGCCACCAAGCTCTTGGCTTGGTCGAATGGCACCAACAGCCGAGACCAAGGGGTCTTGGTGTGTCTTTGGTCACTCAACCGCAAGAAACAGAGAACCCCGACTCGCGTCGGGTGTGTTTGGTTTGTTTGTGGGTCTCGGCAGCAACAGCAGCACCACCAGCATTATCCGGTGGCTGTTTTGTTCAAACAGTAGGAACCGCAGCCAAGGCAAGGGGAACCACCGGCTTGCAGCCGGTGGGATTTTTGCTCGAACAGTGGCACCGGCTAGGGCGGGTAGCCACTGTTGGGGTTTTGGTTCGGTCCGGTTCATGGTTCGGTCTGGTTCATGGTCTGGTCTAAAATAAAACACGGGTTCGGTCACGGGATTAATTTTTAAAAGTTATACATTTTTACAAGTTATATTATTTTTCAAAAAAATAAATTAGTTGAAACATGACTAGTAATTAATTTAATTTAATCATGACTTAAGTTATATTATTTTTACTAAATAATATATGTTTTAACCTAAGTATTTTATCATTTAATTTAGACTATAGTATTAATTAATTATTAAAACATGGACTATAATTAATTAATAAATCATGACTTAGGTTATAATTAATAAATTATTAATACATGATTAACCTAAGTATTTTATATGTCTTAATTTAATTAAATCATGCCTTTACCTAATTAAATCATATAGCCTATAGTTTATTAAATCACCATGACATTTAATTAATAAACTATACTATTAATTACATGAATTATGATTTTAACCAATAAACTTTAGCTTATATTATTAGCTTATTAATCCAGCTTATTTCTAAATATGAAAACTTTCTATTTCAGGTAACTTACTATTTTTGGAAACGTTCAATCTTTAGAAACTGATATATTTTTGGAAACTTTCTATTTTTGGAAACTTTCTATTTTTGGAACTTTCTATTTTAGGAAACCTTCTATTTTTAGAAAGTTACTTATTATTACACAACAAGTATAATAATACAAGAATACAAAATAATACTTAATCAAAATACATGAAATACATGATTAATACATTATATCATTTAAAACAGTAAAAAGACTAGAACATATAAAACAAGCTAAGAACATGATATAACGAGTAACGTACTTAGTAATCAGAAGACTTATACATGTCCCTTATTTATGTAGCGTTAGTGAGGTCGGAGTAGGACTATTCATCCTTTCGTCTTTCCTCGTTCACTGGACACAAGGTACAAATTTCCCGTCCTTCGGTATGGACATTCTTTCCTTATTAGGATTTCCTGTTTGCAGCCAACTGTTTTCCCAAGTATTTGTTTTATATGTTTGATTACTTATGTTAGTTTAAATGCCTAATCCATGTACATGCATGACGAATGTCACCTAGTTATGGAGGTACCATAACCATAACACTGGAGGCACCAGTGTTATGACTTCACCACAGCAGAGTGATTGCTCGTGGCGCCCCTTTTCAGTTTTGGCCACATATTTATATTATCATGTGGGGCGTATGGGTGCATCCTAGTTACATGTTTTACAAGATTTTCATGGTGAATGCGATGTGTGCCTTGCATCCTTCACAAGGAGTTGATCCATCATACCCAGACTAATTAATTAGAGGCAACCCCTATAATTGCATGACGATGTCTCCCCTCCAAGTATTCATGCACGGTGGAACCTCATGACCTATATGGGCTATTGGCCAATTAATACAGTTTTTCATATTAAAACATAAGTCTTTTCAAACTATAAAACCAGTTTTATGAACATGTTCTTGGTTATCTAGGACTTATACATTTCCGCTGCTATTAGTCTTATGCTTGTGTCTTACTGGGCATTATGCTCAGCCGTTTTCCTTTCATGTTCCCAAATGACAGGTACTCAAGGGCGCTCGTAGACATTAAGAGTATGTGCATACGGATTGGAAGCTATCTAGCCTTCACTACTTTATGCATTTTCCATACTTTATGCTACTTTATTTATTTGGACATTGTTTAGTCCTTTTCCATTTCAGTACTCATATTCATGTGTGTGGAGCTTATACTTGGACTACCGATGTTTGTTTTCGGTATTTCCATTCATGGTCATTTAATGTTTTTGGACATTTACCTTGCATGCTTTGATAACACGCCATAATTACGTGTGACATTCCATTTACCAAAATGGGGTGTTAAAGCGATGGTCACTCAAGGTCTTTGAAGTATATTGTACTTTAAAACTTGGATCGATCCACTGTCTCCTTAAATTAGAAGGTTTCGTTGTACTAAAGTGTCTCTTTGGTCAAAACTATTTTTCATTCAAAATAGGCCTTTTAATTGGTAATATAGCATCTCATTTAGATTAGTAGTATTTATACATTTTAGATTTACTCTTTAAATATATCTACTAGTTTGTATCTTTCTATGTGTAGGTACTCATGAAGATTAATCATTTAATTGATTGTGGATTGAGTTACTTACACTTGTAGAAGACTCATCTTCTTTGATCTTCAACATCATTGAAGGATGATATCAAGATGGATGAGAGTGATACTGGTCCTTGAAGACTTAGTAGTCACTTTAGTCATGTATGGGCATTGCATTGGTTCTTTGAATACTTGGAATGCATTTTGCGGCTAAGGTACGTTTTCGTCCTTCCACAAGACCTATTGATCATTCTTTTGATCATTATTTGACTATGTGCATGTTCTTGGCATCCCTGCCTTAACTTTGTTTGTGGTATGTGATTCTACTCTTATACCCTCTCAAACCTTCATTGCTTGGATACTTGACCCACTTAGGAGATGTAAAGTGAGTTAGTAGTAGCTTAAAGTATCAAGCATGATTTCCATGGTTTGCACCAATACGGTTAGTAGGCCCTGTATCATGTGTAATATGTGCAATTGAGCTCATCTCTAGGATGATTGATTAATTCCTTGAGATACCAAACTACTTCATAAGTTGTAGTTAGGATATTACACATTTGGAATTAAAATAGTCCAAGGATATTGATATTGTAAACCCTAACAATAATAATTGTCCGATCATGTGGGAGAGAAAGTGAATCTATACTTTGCTCACATTTTTGAAATAGCTTAAGTCTATCCTTGAAAGTGATCTTACTCTATTTTTCAAAATTGCTTGGTATGGTTCATTACCAAAGCCGTTTAGACTTTCACCGGAAAGGTACGTCTTAAACCACTATATATGACACAAGCTTTTCGTTTCTACAACTTGAAGATTGTCACTTGTCTCTTGAGCATTGAACTTGGTCTTGATTCACTCCCCTTGGTTCTCTATTCTTTGTTTCTTTTCTACGAGTAGTCGTTCTTCCGTTTCGGTCTTATTCGGTCTTTTTTTTATTTCGATTTAACTCCTAATCCTTCATTAAGGCATTATCACATAGTATTGAAGTGGTTCAATGATTTCCAAAAGGCTTGAGATATATTTTAAGTATTAAAAAAAACTTGGTTTTGAAAATTTCATTGATTTTCTTTGTTAAAAACCACACACTGTAGGCGGTTCTTTAATTGTCACGGCTCAAACCCATGGTTCTTTATCGATACAGAACCGCGACCCACTAGTGGCTAAATTATTCAGATTTTATTAAAAATCACTCTTTCAAAAAAAACCCACCCATTTCTTCTCTATAGAGGCGACATGTTTTTATCTTTTCCACCATTGTTGATTCTAAATCACTCAAGATTAATTGATTCAAAGTCGTGGGTTTCACTCATCCCTCTTCCAACATCAATTAATTGTAAGTACATCATTCAATTTCAATCAATTTTTTCTAGGGTTCTTATTTTCATAATTGGGGGTTTTTAAAATTAATATTGAATTAGAACCTTACTAGGAATGTAACACCCCACTTGGATAAGTGGACCGTTACATGTATTTATGGCGTGTCATCAAAGCATGCAAGGTAAATGTCTTAAAAACATTAACTGACCATAAGGGAAATACCGGAATCAAACATCGATAGTCCAAACATAAGCTCAAACATGTAAAAGTAAATACTGAAAGGAAGAACTAAACAATGTCCAAACAAGCAAAGTAATGTATGAAGTGCATAAAGTAAGAAGTCTGGATAGCTTCTATCCAAATGAACATACTCTTAGAATCCTAAAAGCGTCCCTACGTACCTGCCGTTTGGAACAATGAAAAAGAAACTACGAATGAGCATAACACCCAGTGAACGAATATAATAGCATGACAAGATATACTGAAATGGAAACATGTAACAAAATACTAAAGCTGAAAGATTGATAAGTAAAGTGCAGCGGAAAACTATGTATGTTCTGGAAAACCTAGAAACATGTTTATAAATTGATTTATATTTATGAAAAATTATGTTTATATCTAAAACTGTATTATAATTTGCCAAGAGCCCATATAGGTCATGAAGGTATCAACTGGCATGAACACATAAAGGGGTGACCTCATCATGAATTAGAGGGGTAACCTCTAATTATACTGGTCTAGGTAGGAGGGATCAACTCCTTGTGAAGGATGTAGAGCACACATCACATTCACCTGATAATTCAAAGCTGTAAACTAGGATGCACCCATACACCCCACATGATAATACTGATAATGGCCAAACTGAAAGGGACGCCACGATAAATCACTCCCTCACAGAGGAGTCATAACACCGGTGACTCAAGTGTTATGGTTACGGTACCTCCATAACTAGATGACATGGTTATGCATGTATATAGCTAAGGCATTTTAAAATAAATATAAGTATTACTGATAAGCTGAAGAATATAAATATACTAGGGAAAACAGATGGCTGCAAACGGGGAATCCTACTCATACATACGAAAGGAATGTCCATACTGAAGGACGGAATATCCGTACCTCGTGTCCAGTAATGAAGTGAGAATGAAAGCTAAAGGATCTACTCTGACTTCTACTACATAAATAAGGGACGTGAATGAGTTGTCTGATTACTGTATACTTTACTGGTTCTGAGTGTTCTTAGCTTGTTTTACATGCTCTTGTCTTGTTTTACTGTTTCATGTATTATCTTGTGATTATTCATGTTTTACATATATTCTAATTATGTATTTCATGTATTCTTGTATTACTATACTTGTAGTGTCATAATAATTAACTTTCTAAAAAGAGCAGGTTTCCAAAAATAGTAAGTTTACAAAAATAGAAAGTTTCCAAAAATAGAAACTTTCCAAAAATAGAAGTTTCCTTAAATAGAAATAAGCTTGATTTATAAGTCCAAAATATAAGCTAGTGCTTAATAATATGAATTCGTAAGTCATGATGAATTATTAGTAATGTTTATCAAATTAAATACTTAGCCGACAATAGTTATTAATTAATAATGATAAGCATGGTTTATTAATTAATAAAGGTGACATGATAATTTAATAAAACTTTACCTTATACAATTAATTAAATTAAAACATGTTTTTAATTTAATTAAGTCAAATAAATACTTATTAATTTCCATGATAATTATAACCTAAGTTTATAGTTAATTTAATTATACATGAAATAAATTAATTAAATTAACCAATTAAAACATATTAGTAATTTAGTAAACCCGATCCCCAAACCCGAGACAAGCAACTACCTAAACCCACCGCCTCAGCCGACGGCTGGGTGGTTTGGCCGGCGGCTAAGCTGTCAAGGCTACAGCGGTCGGTTGCCACTGCTGGCCCACGGTTCACACCGGCTAGCCGATGTTCCTCCTGTCGCGACCACTGTACCCACCGGCATAGCCGGTTCCCACTGTTATCACCAAGGTTCTCCCTGTGGGGGCCTTGGATTGCGGCTGACCCAAAACCAACACCACCGTGCCCCTTTGGGTTACGACTGGTGGAACCCAAAAGCTACCGAGAGCCATAAGGCTCTCGGTTCGTGTGTAGCCGATCCGAAACAACACCAAACCAATCCCTTTCTTGATAAATTTATTACCATAAACATGTTTTAATCAAAGTTTTTAAAGATTCATGAACATATGATCATAATTAATATAAAAGATTAAAAAGGTTAAGGTTCGATTAATACACTTGCGTGAATGAAATATGGATCGAATCACGAACACGAACACGTAAATATCAAGGATCAAAAATCAAAACTCCCCTTGTGATCTTGGTGGCTGCCGCGGCTAGGGAGAAAGAAGAAGCTAGGATTTCTTTTAATTTTTCTTGAAAAGTAATATGATAATTCCGTGGAGATTATCAATGGCCCTATCCCTTCTCTTTCTTTTCCGCGGCTATACACAAGCCCAAACCAAAACCATTTGTTTTTCATGTCTAATTATTATTCGTATGCATTCGTGTTTTAAATGTCATGAAGTAAATATTATACGTAAATATTTATCGTGTATTAATAATTTACATAATACTTGTAATTAAATGCTCGTGACACGTGTAGTACATTATTAATGGAGAGTTTTAATTTAGTCGGTTTTCATGTATTTACTGTTCATGGTTATTTTATGCGGGTTTTACAACTCTTGCCCTCTAAAGGAATAACTCCTCCTCGAATTAAAGACATGATAATGCTGTGGTTTTACAATTCTCCCTCTCTAAAAAGGAAAATTCGTCCTCGAATTAAGGTAGAATAAGCTGATGGATTTATAAAAGCCGAAAGGACTCAAAAGCTGAAAAGACATGTAAGCTGAAAGGACATGAATGTGACATGACTGAAAGGAACATGGAACATGACATGGCTAAAGAGGACATGGAACGTGACATGACTGAAAGAACGTATCTGATTTATGAAAGGAACATGATAAGAAATCCGGATGGACTCCTCCATTCCAAGTGGATTCTCGCTCGCAATGGTTCCTCTAAAAGATCTCGACAAACTGACAAACTTGGTCTCCATGACCCTGACTAGACGATACATAAAGTATCTGGTTCATTAACGTAAGGTAGATTCTCATGAATCTGATCGAATGGTAAGAATTTATCATGCAAGAGTAAATGAAACGTTACACTGCAAAATAACCTGGAATAACTGACATAAGTAACGTCTAAGCAATGAAGCGTAAGACACTGTGAACGTAGTACATGAGAAATTGTGAACGTGATACGTGGAATTATGGTGAATGCACTTAGAGACAACATATGGTGGACGTGATACGTGCAGTATATCGTTAACGTGATGCGAAAGACGTGTAATGGACATGATATATGAAACATATCGTGAATGTGAGATGATTGAGGAGGTAAATCCAAACAATAAGAGATGGAACGTGAAATATGACGTGAAACGTTCCTATGAGGATGAAAAGTTTATTTAAACTTGAGTCTGGTCTCCCAAGCTTTCTGTAAATCTTTCCAAAACGATAACGAAACATAAATCGTAAGATAGAATGCGTAAATGATGTCATGAATGTGAATATGAGAAGCAAATTGTAAACTCAAACAAGGACGTGAACTTAATTAATGGCCGCGAACGTGAACCTTTATCTGATCTGATAGCTGAAAGGAGCGTCATGTGATCGTACGATCTTTTAGCTGAACAAAATGTATGATATTCTACTAATTGTGGAATTCTTGCAGATGGAAGGGATATGCAAACTCGGTCAACTGTTGACGAAAACCTAGATGTCATCATGCCTCTTCTGAGCCTGCATCCACGGAGGTCTTGTCCCAATTATGTTTGAAAATTTACGCTGGTTGAACTGAATTGCTAGCATGTTGGCGTTCTATCTTAACCTGCTGGTATGTCAGGTACTAAGATATGAACATAACTGCATCTTGTTTCATGCTGCTCCACCAACATGTGATTTGAGATCATGATACATTTACAGAAACTGAATATATAGAAATAGGAGGACTATGAGTCCCTGTAAGTTAGACCTCTTTTATCGTAGGATCCTCTCCAACACATAATATAGTGCAAGATTTTCTCCTTTACACGTAAGCTTAGTCATGGTAATACTAGCTGTGAGAATAATGTGCTTCAGCGTATCATTGAAGTCACCAAAATTTTGTACTGAAAATTTTAGGGTTAAGTTTCTCCCGTCGTAGAATTGTAACGCCCTTCGTGCCCTTCTCTAGGATTGCAGAGAAACAAGATGTCATCAATGAAAACAACTAACGAATTTGTCTGTGAGTTCATGGAAATTTCGTTCATGAATTTGTAACTGCTGTTGGAGCATTAGAGAGGTCCAAAATAAAATCATGAATTTAGCATGACCAAATCGTGTACGAATAGCAGTCATGGACATGTCCTGCTTTTCACTCGCCACTGTTGGCAGCATGATCGGAAACCGATCTTGGAAAAGTGTTTGGCACCCTGTAGTCGACCGAACACGTTGTCAATACGTGGAGAAGGATAATGGTTATGAATGGTGATACACCTGGGTGAATGGTCTTCATACAAGCATCTACTACAAATGATTCTTCAACTCCATTAGCTCACAGAATCCATGAGGTAAAGCGCCTTGGAAAAGTGGTTATGCTCCCTAATCTTCTCAATGGTGAGTTCCACTTGGCGGATAGTAAGTATACTTGGAGATTCTTTTGGAATTAGATCTGGGAAAACTTTTGAAATAATTGACTGATTGTGAAATAAAAGAACTTCAGAAGTGGTGTTATAAATGATAGCTAGACAATCTTCGCAGTCGTGAAAAGATAAAACACATGCTTGTTAAAGCAGAAAAATTTCACAAATATATTTATGTATTTATTAATTTAACCGAGCAAGTGACTATATTTATGTATTTATTAATTTATTTAATAAATATATTTACGTATTTATTAATTTAACCAAGCAAGTGACTATATAACTTTAACGATCGTTAATTAATTAATAGTTAAGTTATAACGAACGTTAAATAAATATACAGTATGTATAAACAAAAGGAAACAAGTTTGGAAGTTACCGGAACACGCCTAAGGGGTGTAGGTCGGTCGGTTATGTGCTCCAAGGGGGGGGGGGGGGGGGGGGGAATTTGTTGCCTTTTATTTATCTTGGGCTATAAGGGTTTAGGCCTATAAATACACCTCCCTATCCCTCACAATTCACACAACAATAATATTTCTCCCTTCTTTCTCTTTTGGGTCAATCGCAGGACACACCACAAAGGGGTGTTTGGTTGGTTTTCTTGGTTGATCGATTGTATACATTAACAAGTCTGATAGTTTATCGTAATCCTTAGATTATACAATAGATGGAATGATTACTAGAGAGAGAGATAGATGAAGATGTAGAGAGAGAAAGTAGAGAGAGGTTGGAGAGAATAATAAAAGATTAGATTAGAAGTGTATGTAATGTGAGTACCAACCCCTCCTAACATGCTAGGAGGGGGTATATATAGCCCACCCTACATGTGGGCTTCATGGGTTATATTGTTACATATTGGATCACGAGCCCATACTACGTATATATCGTTGGAGTGACCGATCCTTCCTAAATACGTAAAAACGTATTTCCAACAATCTCCCCCTAAGGGAGGTCACTCCAAGTTACAATGTCCTAAATAGTATATAGCTCGTGATCTATGATAACAATGATGTGACCGAGACTTTCTTTGGAAAAACGTATTTCCAATAATCTCCCCCTAACAGAGGTCACACCATTTTACAAAATCTTAAACCTAGCATACTATGCTTGAGTCTTCGATCTTGTTCTTGTGAATATGCTAAAGTTGTCTTTGACTTTAGTCTTGAGCATGTTTCCTTGCCTTGACCTTGTGCATTTATCACTTGTGATATTCGCCTCCTCGTGACTTCATGTTCCACATACTTATACTTGTATAAATTCTTGAAAGCTTCAGAGTTTGATACAATGGAAGACTTGACTTTTAGCCTTTCTTGAATTTGTTGAAGTATTAAGTGCATAAAGTATAAGCATGTGGGGATGACTTCTTCTTGGATACCGCAATGCCACCGTCTTGTTACGCTGCATAAGACAGTTAGCAAAAATACATAGACACGGATGAAATGGCTTTGAACATTTCAACCTAATTAGGTAGCATTTTACCTCTGGCTGGTGAAGACCGTTGGAAGATATTAAATATCGTACTTGTGGCAGGTAGTTTCAATTAAGAACCTCCTTTACAAGATTTTGCAGGTAAACCCGTTCTCTTTATTCGACCGTCCAAAGCTGACTGCGAACATAAAGAGTGAATCATCTGGATAATAATATCCGCATGATTTGAAGCCGTCAAATCCGATTCCTGGAACAAGTTTGATTCATTAAAGAATAGCACCATCATTCCTTTCCAGTTGCCACGAGCTTGATTCATATAGAATCTTGCAAGTTACCTACCAACTGCTGTTTGATGTTAACACTAGATGGATTTCCACTCATCACTATGAACACTATAGAGTGTCACTCTGAGTGTTCTGGCAAGATCACTAAGATATTGCGTAGAGGCCTGGAACGTGTTTGAGTTCAGTTAAGAATTAAACCACTGTTGCTTTCCAGTTATCACAAGTATGCTTCATAAAGAATCACACAAGTCACCTACCATGAGCTTTTTGATATTCGCTCAAGAAGGATTTCCATCTTCATTGTAAATACTTTCGTATTACTCGGATGTTCAGGCAAGATCATAAAGATTTTGCGTAGGACTCTTAAGATCTTTCTTAGTTTTCACAGTGTGTGAAGAAGCAAGGAATTATGAAAGTGTGTCCTAATAAGATATTTGATGATCTCAAATGGCTCTAGACTCGATCGTGCATTTTGGATTTTATTGATCGGAGGCTGGAGAGGAGTGCCACCATTTCAACACCAATTTATTCGGAGTGAATAAATCAATAGATAATGCGTCGTCTCCGTGTGATTAAAACAAATATCTTTTAAGAGATATCTGAGTTAGCTGGGATGGGTTGTGCATCACATCACTAGGTCCATGATGTCTATCTTCAATACCAAGAATCATTAAAAAATGATCTCAATAGCATATGTGTTGACCTGGTTTCTGCCTAAGGTTGTAAGGAGGGCTGCTTTCTTTTCACCCTTTATCTTTACAATTCTTTTTCATTCTCCAACCCCTTCAATGCTTACCAATACGTCATAACTAGCACCTTGTTGTGATTGTTCCAGTGCTAACTTAAGTACTTGGTCGGCATTCAGCTACGTTCACAATCTTTCTCTATCTTTCCTAAGGACTACTATTTCTAGCCATGGAATGTCCTTGGGAAGATTCCTCCGATTTAGAAAGAAACATTGGACTTAACCTATCCTACCATCCTTTTGTCACCACAATCTTCATCGTCGTGAAATCAATGGATTGAGGGTAAGTATATAAATCACCATGAAATCCATTTTGATATAGCAAATCCATTTTGCTCCCCCATAAAATATGCCACAATATTCGAAAACATTTCGCACATGTCGAGATGAGCTATCACGTTAAGTCACACCATTTGTGATTAATCATTTCCCATATTAAATCACATTTTCTCCCCCATATTAAAAATATTAACCCAATCGATGTTTTTAATATCAATTGATTTAATAGCATTTTAAGAAAATTTGGGAAGAAAAATGCAAATCCAATTATCTTCATGCTTTTCACAAGCTCCCCCTCAAATTAATGAGGGTGTACTTCAAACATAAATAAAATACCTTTTAAACACAAGTGTAAGGTATTTATCACGTGCAAAGATCATATATTATAATGTATTCACAAGATTAGCAATTTACGATGTTGGACCTGAATGATGGAGAACATCATATGATAGAATCACATGGTTCTTATTCACGAATGTTGGTCGCCTCGTCACGTCTGAAGTTATCTCTTGACACCATGTGTACGATTGATATCGTTGTCTTGACACCAATTTGTGAACTTGGCACTTTCGGCATCGAAGATTGTGAACGCTTGACAATTGCTCCCCCTCAATTGTTGACCCGTGTTCTATTGGAAGAGTTGTAGTTGTCGTTTGAGTAGTCGCATCGTCGAGTATGTAGATATCAATTGTAGATTGCTATGACTGTAGAGATGATAAATTCATAAAAACAAGATTTCTCTTGTTTTAACAAATAAATGCACTGACACGTACATATATTCGTGTTAGATTGTGTTATTACGTAAACACAATCCCTTACATGGTTATAAGGTAAACCATGACCGAGAAAATAAATTCCCGTTGTTGAGTCAAAGCTTTCCGGTGAAATGCTTGACTTGAATATGACAAGCGGGTTACTATCTGAAATAATAGCAAGCCATAATTGAGCATGTTTTAAATCATTTAAACCTCTGCTCGAACTTTATTTACAACCCCGTGCCATTATTGAACGACATTTCTAGGATCGTAAATATTATCGATTTCAGAAGACATGCCCTTTTTGAAAACCAATTACTTGAGCTTAAGATTTTGAATATCTTACGACACGAGCTCAAGTCCGAGAAGTTGTAAACTTCCCGTTGTTAAGGATAAGTTATCATCGGCGATAAACTTTATTATAATTAAAGTCTGGGGCATAATCTAAAATGTGATTATACGCCATTTACACGAGCTTAAAAAGCTTTAAATAGTTTTAATGCAAGCTCGTGTCCGAGAAAATTTAATTTCTCGTTAATGAGGATAAGTTTATCATCAGCGATAAACTTTCCTTTCTTTGAAGTCCGGGTCATCGTCTGTTATTTAACAATGAACCATTGTTTTTAGCTTAATCGTAAATCCCCTGAAACACTTGATTTGTAGATATAAGCTTCTTCAGCAACCAAACGCTAAGAGTGTCCTTAGTTGAATGGTATACAGATATTTGACCGGTTTGTTGTTGTTGATGATTGACTTTAGTACCTGTACTGGAATCAACAATTTGCATACTTTCACATGGGTTAGCGATATCTATCTTAGAACCATGAAGGGGTTCACATCCAACTTTGGTAGTGCAAGAGGGGAACATCCTTCCTGTAGGAACCCATTGAAGATTAACTAATTTGATAATCCTACCCGTGGGTTGCCACCTAAGATTGGATCTAGGCGACATGGTTTTCTTATGCACAGCGGAAGACTTAGCGGTAGAAAACCTATTTCCTTTGAAATTCCCTCTGTTATCACGGGAGTTTAACTCCTTCAAGACTTTAGAAACACAAGCGGCATGATTTTTTGTGAAAACACTCTTCATACATATGGAACAAACACCATGTTTGAGATCCAAATAAGATCTAGAAATCCTAGTTCTTGCTTGTGTCATTTTCTTAGATGCATCTACATAGTGATTATTAGGCATGCTATTGGACCTATGTTGTGGCATATTCTTAGAACTATACCTAGAATCACTAGTAGCAGTCTCGTTCGTAGGTTTTGCATAGGCTGATTTGATCACAGTAGGCCTAGATAGTGGAGTGACTTGTCTAGAACTATGAACCATATCAACTTGGGAGGCAAACCGCGGTCTCGAGGATTTTAGTCGCTTGGATCTAAAATGCAGTCGGTTGTCGAACAGACTGATTTTTAGGCGGTTTCCCCAAGATTGATGGTTTTTCAAGCTTAGTGTCCACACTAATGCCCTTAATTTTCCTTAGCTCGTTTTTTAGAACAGCTATTGCAAAAACCTTTTTCTGAACCCGAGCCTTTAAATCAGCATTTTCAGTGGTTAACAAGGTCGTTGACTCTAGAGTTTTAGACCTCATCTCTACGATAGAATGATTTAACTCATTATAATGCTGTTTTAAGGTCTCGTTTTCCTTTTGTAAGAGGTCTTGGGATGCCAATTTAGATTCTAGCAAAGTAATTTGTTTCACAAAATTATATTTATCGGCTTTAGAATCTTGAATTTTTTGATTTAATTTTCGTTCAAGAACAACGTTTGGATTTTCAAGTTTTTCAAAATACTTTTCAAATTTATCCGTTTTCTTCAAAAATTCAATTTTAGTATCCTCAAGCTCTTTTGATTGTTGAGCTATGATCGTTTCAAGCTCTTGAATCCTAGAAGCATAATTGGTTAAAGAAGCAGTCATAAGGCATATATCACGATTTTTAGCATTTTGATCACTTTCTCCCCCATTATGACTCACATTGGATGAATAAGAAGTGGTATCGCTATCACCCTTTTCCATCCCGTGTTCGGCATAGGTAGGTTCAGAATGCTCAACATGCTGTAAATCATTGTTAGATACAGTATTGAATTGTACCCTAACTATTGGCTCTTCGTCATGCTTGCTTTGACGTGAATTTATGACACTGCTATCATTATTAACCAAAGCGGTCTCTGTTGAGTCATCCGTAAGACCATTAGTTTCCTCTGGCATCTGCATCGGATTTGCTTGCTTCCAATTATCATAAGCAATTTGAAGTCGTGATCATTCTTGAAATAATTGTGTGAGAGAGGTCACGTATTTCGACAAAGTACTACGGAAGTCTTGAATTTTGGTGTGCATGTCTTCAAGGAATGACTGACAGAGCATTGAATTTTCTTTCTTGGCAACATCGAATTGAAGAAAGGTCGAAAATTGTTGCAAAAGAACTTGAAGTGTAGATACGGATTCAATGTGATTAAAGTCTTCTTTGTCAAGTTGCCACTGAAGAATATCCAAGTTTATCATCATAGCCTCCATGAAGAAAGGAGCATCTTGACCAAATACTGCCACAAAAGATGGTTCGTAGTCTAGCTTGGTAAGCTCGTAGAGATGACATTCAAATTGTCTAAATGAAACCTGACAATTTTGTCTTGCTTCTTCTTGCATCTTCTGCATTTCTCCCTCTCGATATGTCGAATTCAATACATCCATTGAAGTTTGATGTGAAGATGAATATAAGGATTACTTGTCGATCGATCAATGAAAGAAAGTAATTGTGTTTGTTGTTGTGTGTAGAAGCCGAGAAATAATGTTGAAATCCCCTAAAGGTGTGTTCTTCAGAAACCGAAAATTCCAAGGCAAACAAAAGCTCACATTTTTGAAAAATTTTGGAATACTTGTCGCAATGTCTCAAAAGTCAACCTATCAGAATGTGATCGCAATAACTATCGGAATGTGATCGCAATACCTATCGGAATGTGATCGCAATACCTATCGGAGTGTGATCGTAATACCTACCAGAATGTGATCGCAATACCTATCGGAATGCCTGATCGCAATGTTGATCGAAATGTCTGATCGCAATGTTGATCGGAATGTCTGATCGCAATGTGTGATCGCAATATGTGATCGCAATATGTGATCGCAATATGTGATCGCAATATGTGATCGCAATATGTGATCGCAATGTGTAATCGCAATGTGTGATCGCAATATGTGATCGCAATATGTGATCGCAATATGTGATCGCAATATGTGATCGTAATATGTGATCGTAATGTGTGATCGCAATATGTGACCGCAATATGTGATCGCAATGTAAAACCCTTATGAAGTCCGATGTGCACTTTTCTCGGATAAAACACAACCAAGTCGAGATTTTAAGCCAAAAATGATCCAAACACCCAAAATTTTTGTGTTTTTAACCAAAGAAACAATACTAAATCACTACCATAAGTATGTAGATGATTTGTATCAAGATTAAACCATAAAAACACAAATAAAAATAAAAAAAATTTGGTACGTATGATATAGATCAAAATAGGCACAAAAAATCAAGAACACAAACACAAAAACAAAGCAATCATCCCATGGCTCTGATACCAATTCATAGTTAATCATAATCCTTGGATTATACAATAGATGGAATGATTACTAGAGAGAGAGATAGATGAAGATGTAGAGATAGAAAGTAGAGAGAGGTTGGAGAGAATAATGAAAGATTAGATTAGAAGTGTGTGTAATGTGAGTACCAACCCCTCCTAACATGCTAGGAGGGGGTATATATAGCCCACCCTACATGTGAGCTTCATGGGTTATATTGTTACATACTGGATCACGAGCCCATACTACGTATATATCGTTGGAGTGACCGATCCTTCCTAAATACGTAAAAACGTATTTCCAACATAGTCCTACCCCCTCTCTAGGGTTGTTGGATAGATTATTTACAAGCGTTGTAGCTCGGTTTTCACGTGCTAGAATCACGGTTAGCTCGTTGTATTACGTGTGTACAAGAACGTAATATAGTCTTACTTTAGACTATATCTTGGTATATACGGTTTAAACCCGAATCGGTGATTTGTTCTTCGTCTTGTGGAATTGATTTAGCGTAAAGGTATGTAACCCTAATTAGATTAATTATAATTGTGTTATTATTATGATCTTGTTAAATCGTTCCCGCTATATGTGCTTTGATCTTGTTTAGGATTTTATATAATTGTTATGATAGTAATAAACCTTCAGTGGTATCGAGAGTCGTTTTAACATGTTTATAATTATCGAAAATCTAAAGTTTTTTAACTATAAATGTTTTGAGTTAAAACTACATCTTTTTAGGTTTTTCATAAAATTAGTGTTTTGTTTTTTAAAATTAGGGTTTTTACTCTATTTTTTAATAAAAAAAGGAATTGTTTTAAAACCCTAAATTACATGTGGGATAATTTTAGATTGAATTGAATGATTAATTGTTACGTCATGTATGGTTACGATCCGTAGAGATTTAATTGTTAAGATTTGTGGGGAATCCATGATTACGTGCATGTTTTCATGGATCGTAAAATTATATGTTTATATGATTTTATGTGCTACGTGATTATTTGATTCAATAAATCTCGAATTAGGGAAGACTTTTATATGAATATAAAGACCTAGATTTTATGATTTTTGAATAAATCGTTTGCATGTGGCTATTTGATTTATTTGTTGCATATATAAATTGTTATTATGTGTTTATGATTTAGTTTTTTTTACTTGTTTATATATTTAAAATTGTTTAATTGTTGTAAACAAGGGTTTTTTTATGAAAAGAAATAATATGGATTAAATAATATGAAAATAATGATTTGTTAGAGATCTAAATTAATAAGATTAAATTGATTGGTGAATTGCAATAATAATCTAACGGCATACTCCTTTTGACATACTATAAAGTGGGTATAACGCACCGCTGGTTATGTACCGGTTAATGTCACACCCCACCATGGCGGAATATGGGGCGCGACGTATGGATATCATCACAACAATAGCGTGTCTATAGAGTTAACTAAATGAAATAGAAATGTCATAAAAAGGTGACACAATGTCATGACAATATCTCAAACAATGTAGACGTCTAGGTAAGTAGGTAACAGGCCTACCTCTTACCAAAGACATACAAATAAACAAACATCGAACATATAGGTACTATAAAGTCTACTTAATCAAAAGACAAAATAAAATCTAAGAGGAAAGGAATTCCTCCTAATGCAGTCCTAGCAGCCTCTAAACTCTATCCACTTCTAATAGCATCCTTCTCAACTACCTCACCTGAAAATGACACTAAAATCTGTCAACATAAAGTTGGTGAGAACATAGGTTTAAGTTACCGAAAACATCTTAAGAACCCTTAACAACCGCTGTAAATAGTTGAAGAAAACGATTTATAGTAATGGACCATAATGTGATAATCATGCTACATGCATCCACAACAAAACTCAAGCCAAGTACCGATACATCTACAATTCATAAAGCACACTATAACAATCAAGAAGTATCCCGTCACACACACAAGAACACACACCACACTATCCGGATCTTTCCCACACCACCTGTGGAAGATGAACTATATCCCCATCGAGATATCTTGCCTCCGAAGAGACGATGCACAAGTACTCAGGATGGATCGTGCCCCACGAACCAAGAACTCAGGACGGATCGTGCCCCACGAACCAAGAACTCAGAACCAAGAACTCAGGACGGATCGTGCCCCACGCTCCACACACATCACAACTGGTCTCATAGACACCCATACATCTATGTACCAATCCTAATCATAACACAATCAAGATTCACATATCAGAACACACATCAAAGCACATATGAGAACACATAAGCACGCAAGTCACACAATAGCACATTTATGCCCACACATTTTAAAACATAGTATTAAATCATGTTAAAGAACATTGCAAGTGTCATCTCCATCCCATACTGGAAAAACATAAATAAAAACGTAGCAAAAATGGGAATATGAACTCACCTGATAAAGCTCCTCCAAGTTTCCTCACACTAGCAAAATCTAAACACACAATACATACAATCAAGACAAGAACTAATGAAAACTCATAATGACTCATCAGTCTATGATGGATATATAAAATTATCCTACAACTTAACCCCATTTATATGCCATATGCATCTTATTACATCCCTCTATAAAGCCCTTAACTTAGTTTAGTTCATAACTCGCCCCGTTAACATTTAACCCAAAACAGCCCCGTTTTTCATACTTCAAACTATGGGTTGAACACCCCCTTAACCAAAATAACATGCCCTGTAAAAGAAACCCTATTCCCTTACATGTGTTAGCTAACTCTCCCAATTGGTCGAAACCTTAAAGCTACTATTAAGGCCTCCATATATATATATATATATATATATATATATATATATATATATATATATATATATATATATATATATATATATATATATATATATATATATATATATATATATATATATATATATATATATATATATATATATATATATATATATATCTACTTTTACCTATCCATAATTTACTAATTTTGAACATACGAAAAGTATGTTATGATCAGAGGGTCTTCCACTATCCCACTTGATTATCCCTCTTCTAGATCTCTTATTTAACATATGAACTAACTCTCATGTTCGTTTTAAGGTCCAATTGTACTCCTGAGTACCCTAACCATCTTAAAACATTAATTTAAACCCGACTGATTTTAAAACTATTTTGACTACCGACTGTTGTAAACTGTTTTTGACCCACTTCCCCACCTTCAATTTATTTCTCGTTTCTTGCATTCAAAATCTAACTCAAATACCTTTCCAGGACTACTTTGATCGCATCATGAAAGTGTCTAGGACTCTAGATATGATCTAAACAATTGACCTAAAATTCTGCTCAGTTTTTAAAAATGATTTTAACACAATTAACCTAATTAATTACCATCACCGTATATATTTATTAACCCTAATTATTCTAATCATGTTCATAACATTAAATTACAGATTTCATAATTAACCTAACCCTAAATCCATCATGCATTGATTAAGTACATGTAAATAACAATTAAATTAAATAGGTGAACAAGGGTTTTACCTTAAAATTAATAGAAGACAAAAATTATGAAAACCCTAATTTTCTCTTGTAGATTTCGACTCCTTCTTGATCTCCATTTATGAAGTGTTTTGATAAATAAAAACCTTATATAATTAATCCTAACAAGTCCTAGCCCAAGTACAAAAGCCCGGTTCCCTTTTTCTTTTTTTTTTCTTTTCTTGCATCACATAACCGACCAAACACCACCTAAATTTAGTTTTTCATCTATTTTATTATTAATTAATATCTTATTAATGTTACCTTAATTTTACTTAATCTATTTTAGCTCCTAAAGCCTCCAAAACCCCAAAACCGTAAAACTAGTCAGTTTTTACGCGTATACCGTAAAAGACGTAAAAATATACAGTTTTATAAAAACTCTTGAAATATGAAATAAACTAAATAACTAAGTCCTACATGACTTAAAAGCATCCCGAAAAATATTCCCGTGACTAATTACCTTATCCGAGACCTCCAAATGCTAAACCCTAAATCGTAAAAATACGATATATAACACCACATTCTATCATAGTCACATCCATGTGAACTAATGAGCACGATCTGTCCCCTTCGTAACATCATATAACGTACCACGCAATACACGAACTATGACTAACATCCAAACAAAGGCTCAAATATAAAAATATAGCATATAAACGCACACTAAACACATAATCTACATCAAATAGTCAAAAGTGACAAATCCAAAATCTAGGGTTGTCACAGTTAAGGAAGGAGGTGTTACGCCATTAGTCGCTCACAAAATTCTCGGCTCGCCTGTGCGTCAAATTGAAATTACCTACGATTATTAATTGAATTTGTTGGAAATACGTTTTTACGTGTTTAGGAAGATTCGGTCACTCCGAAAATATATTAAGTAGTAGCTCGTAGTCTAGATATCTCTATTAAACAAACAAGGTCAAGCCTAGCCTACAACATGTGTAGGCCGGCCCAATATTGTAAGCCCAAGCCCATCACAAGGCTTGAGTATATAAACCCTCTCCTTTGATGGAGAGGGTGGTGATTTCATTTTATTTACACATAGTTCTTAAACTTTCTCTCTCTAGAAGTGTGAAATCATCTATCTTTCTCTCTCTAAAATATAAGCAAGATTTACATATCCTACAAATGGTATCAGAGCCATGGGATGATTGTATTGTTTATGTGTTTGCGTTCTTGATTTTAGTTGCTTTTGATCTATTTAAACCCACGTCCAATTTTTTTTTTGTGTTTTTTATGGTTTTTTCTTGACACAAATCTTCTGCATAGTTGTGGTAGAGATTTGGTATATTTACTTTGGCTAAAAACACAAAAAATTTGGGTGTTTGGATCATTTTTTGGCTTAAAATCTTGAATTTGGTGTGTTTTGTCCGAGAAAAGTGGAAAAATAGCATATTGCTTGTACTATTGCGACAGCTTATCCATCGCAATATCTAGGGTTTTGGATTGCGATCCATATTGCGACTAGTATTGCGATTGGATTTCATCTTGTGACATTGCGATCCGTATTGCGATTCACATTGCGACAGGATTGTTTTTGTGATATTGCGACAGGGTATTGCGACAGGGTATTGCCACAGGGCATTGCGACAGAGGTATTGCGACAGGGTATTGTGACAGTATTGCGATTGGAAGTATTGCGATAGGACTTATTGCGATTGGACTCATTGTGATACAACATTGCGACAGCATCCCTTTTAGACATTGCGACAACATTCCTTTAGACATTGCGACAACATTCCTTTTAGGCATTGCGATAGAACAACAAGTATTCCAAGATTTTTCAAACACGTGTTTTTGTGTGCAATTTCATCTTGGAATTTTTGGTTTATCGAGAACATAATTTAGGGGATTTTAACATTATTTCTCGGCTTCTACACACAACAATAAACACATTTACTTTCTCTCATTGTTCGATCAACTTTGTAAATCTTAACTTATTGAAATGGAGTACACATCTCTTACGGATAAGTCCATCCTCTCGGGTACGGATAATCGTCCACCTATGTTGGAGAAGTCTATGTACGAGGATTGGACTTCCCGAATGGAACTTTACATGATGAACAAAGAGAATGGACATCTCATTTGGGCATCGGTGCTTAATGGATCATTAGATTATGGTACAGTGACGGAAGGTACGACTACTCGTCCTCGCACAACGGGTGAACTGACTGGAGATATGAAGATTCAAGACAAATGTGATAAGTATGCTACAAACATCATTCTCCAAGCCCTTCCTCCAGATGTCTACAAACTCGTCAGCAAACATAAAGTTGCCAAATAGTTATGGGATAAAATTCGTGTTCTCATGCAAGGCACCTCGTTAACTAAACAAGAACGAGAGTGTAAGCTTTATGATACTTTTGATAAGTTTGCCTATGTGCCAGGGGAGACTCTCAATGACTACTATCTGAGATTTACCCTATTGTTGAATGAGCTAAATATATATGGCATGGCAATTCCTACATTTCAATGGAACACCAAGTATTTGAACACTCTTCCTTCATAATGGAAAAAGTATGTGACGGATGTTAAATTGGCTAAGGACTTGCATAACACCAATGTGGATCAACTTCAAGCTTTTCTTCAACAACACGAATGCCATGTGATCGAGGCTCGGTTGTCTAAACCTCAAGTTCAAGATCCACTTGCAATGTATGCTTCTCAACAAAACATGGCTTATACTTATCAACAACCATCATACTTGCAGCAACCACCACCACACACCTATCATCAACCACAGGAACCATCTTATCAACCACCGATGATGCCACAACAAGCATTTCAACAAAGTGTTCATCAACAATCTTTTCCACAACAACCAACATATCAGACATCACCATCACAAGCCAACACTTCTCCAATGGGCTATACTCCTCAGCAAGGATATTTTCCAATAGAAGCACTACCAGCACAAGCTTTCTACTCTAATGAACTTCCACCAATCCAAGCACCGGTCTTTACTCCAAATGATACGCCAGATAATGTTCTAAACCATCTTACTGCCTACTTGTCAAAACTTGTTTCAACTAGAGGATTTCCACCAACAAACAATCAGCTCCGCACCTCTTCAAATCCTCGACAACAAGCTACTGTTCAAGATGGTCAAGTAACAGTGCAACCTATTCAGGGAAGGCAAAATTCATATGGACCTCCTACAAGGATGGTGAATGCTCAAGCTATGAATTCACAAGCTAATGGAAATGGAAGTCCCATTGGTCCTCAAAAGGTTGTGACTTGCTACAATTGCCGAGGACAAGGTCATATGGCTAGGCAATGCACTCAGCCGAAAAGGAG
This sequence comes from Glebionis coronaria, assembly GCA_025667525.1. Lineage (NCBI taxonomy): Eukaryota > Viridiplantae > Streptophyta > Magnoliopsida > Asterales > Asteraceae > Glebionis > Glebionis coronaria. The sequence continues at coordinate 558,149,469 of CM046877.1, read as the reverse complement.
AAGGGATGAAGCATGGTTTCGTGAGAAGATGTATTTGGTCGATGCTCAGTCTAAGGGAAAGATTTTGGATTCAGAGGAGTTAGCATTTCTTGCAGACCTAGGGGCAGCATATACTGAAGGCATTGCAGTCGTCTCCACCTCTAATGCAGCTTATCAAGCAGATGATCTTGACGCATATGATTCGGATTGTGATGACATTCACTCTGCCCAAGCTGCTCTCGTTGCAAATCTCTCTCACTACGGTTCTGATGTCGTCAGTGAGGTACCCACCACAACCAATCTTGGTAATGATGATAACCCACATCAATTTGGGCATGAAAATGACAACCTCGAACAGCATTCGGGAACTAGTAACCCAAATGATGTGTTACCCAATCCTACACATTTGAGTGAACCTCAACCAAATGCTACGACGGGTATGGAATCTTATGCTCAACATGATTTGGTCATGGTACCTAAACATATTATTGATCAAATGCATATGGCCTTCAAACAATCCGTAGATACCAATTCCACCATAACTGCTGAGCTTGCGTTGCATAAAGAAAAGGTTAAAACTTTTGAAATGGTCCCTCAACCAGAGAAAATAACATGTTCTGAATTTGACCAATTTCGTTTTAAAAAGATTGAACACTTGAAAGAAATAGAATCATTAAAAGCTAATCTTTCCATTGAATTAAAAGCAAAAGAGTCGGTTGTCAATGATTTTCAGAAAGTTAAAATGGATTTCGAAACTCTCGAGTCTAAAAAGGTTGAATCAAAATTTAATGCTACCAAACTTCTTAAATTCAAGGAACAACAGCTTTTAAAACAATACGCTTCCACAGAAAAGGTTCATCTTTTAACTAAATCATTTAAAGAACTCGAACTTAAGCGTCTTCAAAATTTACCACCTAATCTCGGTTATGCAAAACAAGCTCAGGAATATATTCCCGGTCTTTATGATATGACCATAATTGGCAAATCGAAAGAAGCACCTTATGTTCGTAGTTCTGAGGAGACACAGTCACTTACGAAAGAAACTCATTCTAAAATGTTTTCAAAATTCCATACGATTGATTATGATAAGCATAATAAAGATCAACTTTCTAAAAAGACACGTATTCGCTTACAAAATGAATTAGTTGAACTAACAGTTCTTGTGCCCCCAAGTTTGTCAAATGAAAACCCTCCTAGTACGTCTCCTACACTCGTCAAAACGGATTTAACGAAGTTACTTCCACCGGTAAGTAAGGCGTCCGTCAATTTAAACGCGGTACACCAACACTTAGCCGATTTTGACAAGGTCATTTTGGAACGTACGACGGCCACGGCCATAACGGAAGGTGAATGGAACTTTGAGCACACTAGAGCTGCGTTCCGAGATGAAATTGTTCCGTTTGTAAAGAATGTTAAAGCTTGTCTTAGTAATCTTGATCAAGATTTGCGTTTGGAAATAGATGAAGTTAAACGTGTTTTTAATGAAATGGATGATGCTTATGAAAACAGTTTACTTGAAATAGAACGGGTTTCACGCCAAAATGATCAGCTTCTGAAACAAGTGATGTCTCATGATATTGTTTCCGTCCGTGTGAATAAAAGTGTTGATAATGATTCTATTGTGCATAATGTTGAATCTGTGGATAATGTGGTAGATAGTACTTGTCACGAATCTGACGCTGAATTTTTAAAGCTTCAAAATTCATATTCTTCGCTTTCAAAACGTTTTGATAAGATTCAAACACATTGTATTTCGCTTGAATGCAAGCAACAATTTATTCAAGAAATCTTTGAAATGTAATTCGAAGGTGTTAATATTGATGATGCAAATTTTCAAAATAATTTTCGGTTGAATTTACAATCAAAACAGCGTCAGCCAAGTGACAAGATTACTATATCTTTGCCGATAGACATAGAGAAATCTAAGGAGCTTAACTGTGTGAACGTACTTGAGGCCGCTGAGAATTTTAAACTTGATCTAGATAATCGAGTTTCCAAGATTTTATCCAAAGTTGATAACTTAAAACAGAAAGATACACGACTCTTCGATTCAGTAAAGCCCGCATGTGTTAATAACACTGCACAGAGTCAATTATTGATTGAACAATTGAATCGAAAGTCGGTGGAAATATCTGATTTGAGGGAACAAATTTGTGATAAGAATCTGGTCATGGCTGAAGGAAACACTGCGTACTCTAAAAGGTAAGAATGTTGTGGATAACGCAACCACTGTCTCAGCATCGTTCTCTAGTGCGATCAAAAGGAACCTTATAGCCGTCACACCATTTAATAAGGGCCCTAGGACTAAACCATCTCAAACTTTGGTCACTAAAGATAAGGCGGAATCAAAACCAGATTCTAATATTCCCATGTTGCCTTCTACAGGAGTAATCACCACTACTAAGGCTCAAAGATCTAAGCTTAAAAGAAACAAGAAGAATGATAGGATCTTGCCCCTATCTAGTATTCAAGAGAAGAAGAAAGTAGAAGCCAATCCGAGGAATGTTATTTCTGTTTTGAATAAAAAGAATCATGTAGCTAAACCTAAAGGCTCTACGGTTGTGCAGCGTTCTAAGCCTACTGTGAATTCTAATTTGAAATGTTGGAATTGCAATGAATGTATGTTTTCTAGTCGTCATGATTCTTGCCTTATTGACCATGTGAATGAGATGAATGCCCGGAAAAATGGATTAGAATGGAAACCGACTGGGGAAGTGTTAACCCAAGTTGGCTGGTTGTGGCGTCCCACTGGTAGAACTTTCACTATAGTAGGAAATGCGTTCCCTTTAACTAGGTTCACTCCCACTACAACGAAGAAAGCGTGCCCTTTAACTAGGAGTACCAAGGCTACCAAAACACAAGCGTGTCCTTTAACTAGGAACACCGACACTACTGTAGGAACCAAGTGCCCTTTAAATAGGTCTACTCCCACTGTAGTGCCCGCGAATAATCCAAAACCTAAGAAAGTTGGAACAGTAAAACCTGTTAGTGCTAAAACTCACATTAGAAAACGCAGGAAATCTAAGGGTCTCACAAATGTTAGCAATTATGATAATCTTACATTTGTATCTGCTAACACTCCGGAACCAATAGTTTCCAATGCATTGTCTACTGTTGTTATTGAAAACAGGTGGTCCAAATTGTTCTCTGGTATTTGGACTCTGGTTGCTCCAAGCATATGACCGGAGATCGCTCTCAGCTCAGAAATTTCGTCAGCAAGTTTCTTGGTACGGTTAGATTTGGTAATGATCATATTGCAAAGATAACGGGTTACGGTGAATATCATATTGGGAATGTTATAATTTCAAGAGTGTATTATGTGGAAGGTCTCGGTCACAACTTATTTTCCGTGGGACAATTTTGTGATGCAAACCTAGAAGTTGCTTTTCGTGAGCATACCTGCTTCATTCGTAATTTGGAAGGGGTTGATGTATTGAAAGGTAATCGAGGGAATAATTTGTATACTTTGTCTCTACAAGACATGATGGCCGCTTCTTTCGTATGTCTTCTCTCCAAAGCATCGAAGACTAAGTCATGGTTATGGCATCGACGGTTATCTCATCTTAACTTTGACGCTATTAATCATTTGGTGAAAAATGAACTTGTTCGTGGTCTTCCTAAACTTTCATTTCACAAGGATCATTTGTGTTCCGCGTGTACAATGGGGAAAAGCACTAAGAAATCATACAAACCCAAGACTGATGACACCAACCAAGAGAAACTTTATCTGTTGCATATGGATCTTTGTGGGCCAATGCGTGTTGAAAGTCTTAGTGAAAAAAAGTACATCCTCGTAATTGTCGATGATTACTCTCGGTTTACATGGGTGAAATTTCTTACAACAAAAAATGAGTCACCTAAATTCATCATCGGATTACTCAAGATGATTCAAGTGCGTCTCAACACTACTGTCCGACGCATTCGTACAGATAATGGAACTGAATTTGTGAATCAAATCATGCGTGATTACTATGAAGAAGTTGGTATATCTCATGAAACATTCGTTGCACGCACTCCACAACAAAACGGTGTCGTTGAAAGGCGAAATCGCACACTTATGGAAGCCGCTCGAACGATGTTAATTTACGCAAAGGCTCCATTGTTTTTATGGGCAGAAGCAGTATCTATAGCAGTGTACACCCAAAACCGGTCACTAATTCGTAAACGCCATGGTAAAACACCTTATGAGCTTCTCCATGGAAAAGTACCAGATTTATCAAATCTTCATGTATTTGGTTCTCTTTGCTATCCAAATAATGATGGTGACAATTTGGGAAAACTTCAACCAAAGGCTGATATTGGTATTTTCATTGGTTACGTACCCGCAAAGATGGCATACCGAATCTACAATTGTAAGTCTTGTAAGATCCTCGAAACTATGAATGTTGATTTTGATGAGCTGACAACAATGGCTTCTGAGCAAAGCAGCTCTGAACCCGCACTTCATGAAATGGGACCCAGTAACATTAGTTCTGGTCTTGTCCCAAACAACCCTACTTCATCATCATTTATACCACCTACTAGGAATGAATGGGATACGTTGTTTCAACCGTTCTTTGATGAATTCTTTACTCCTCCAAGTATTGTTGCTCCAGAACCTGAGGAAATAGCTCCGGTAACCGAAGTTGTCGCTCCAGCAACCGAAGCACAATCATGCACATCTGCACCAACAATTGGTCAAGATATACCATCAACAAGTAATTCTCAACCAACACCTGTTTCAACTACCCATGTCATGCCTATTGATGATGAAGAGGATGAAGATGATCACGATTTGGAATTCGCTCAAATGCGTGAACTTCCATTCTTTGGTGTACCAATTCCCGACCATAATCAAGCCGGGTCGTCCACCTCAGAGGAAGCTCCTACTACGATTTACTCCAATCTACAGATTCGTGAACATGACAACAAGTGGACAAAGGATCATCGTATAGATTCTATCATTGGTGACCCTAATCGTCCGGTGTCCACACGAAGTCAGTTACAAGAAAATGCAATGTTTTGTCATTTTGATGCTTTTCTCACTGAAGTTGAACCTAAGACATGGCAAGAAACTTTTACTCAATCCTGTTAGATAGAAGCTATGCAATAAGAACTTAATGAATTTATACGTCTTGAAGTATGGGAACTTGTCCCATGCCCGGATTAGGTGCAGTTACTCACTTTGAAATGGGTTTACAAGGTGAAACTCGATGAGTTAGGCGGAATATTGAAGAACAAAGCTCGACTAGTAGCTCGTGGATACAAGCAATTATTGGGCATCGACTTTATGGAATCCTTTGCACCTGTTGCCCGTTTGGAAGCTATTAGACTATTCCTCGCTTATTCATCCCACATGAATATGATCGTCTATCAGATGGATGTGAAGACGGCATTTCTTAATGGTGAAATCAAGGAAGAGGTCTATGTTCAACAACCTGATGGTTTTGTGAATCCTAATTATCCTAATCATGTGCACAAGCTTAAGAAGGCTCTCTATGGGTTGAAGCAAGCTCCACGCGCATGGTATGATCTATTGTCACAATTCCTCATTACACAAGGCTTCGCTAAAGGCAAGGTGGATCCCACGCTGTTCATTCAGAAACGAGGTAAAGATATGATTATGGTACAAATATATGTTGATGATATTATATTTGCAGCCTCGACCCAAACCTTATCCGACGAATTTGGAAAACTCATGTCGTCCAAGTTTAAGATGTCAATGATGGGCAAGGTATCATTCTTCTTAGGTCTTCAGATATCTTAGAGTCCTAGAGGTATCTTTATCAATCAATCCAAGTATGCCCTTGAATCGCTTAAGAAATATAAGATGGAATCTTGTGACCCCGTGGATACTCCAACGGTGGAACGAACAAAGCTTGATGCAGATCCACATGGAGTTGCCGTTGATCCGAAACTTTATCGTGGAATGATCGGTACCGTTCTGTATATGACAGTTAGTCGACCTGATCTTCAGTTTGCTAAATGTATGTGTGCTCGGTATCAAACTCGACCTACTGAGTTACACTTGGCCACTGTGAAATGGATCTTTCGATATCTTAAAGGAACCATTAATCGGGGACTTTGGTATTCGAAGGACTCTTTGATTGCACTTTTGGCATATGTAGATGCGGATCACGCGGGTTGTCAAGATACAAGGCGTAGCACGAGTGGAACTTTGCAACTACTAGGAGATCGACTAATCAGTTGGGCATCGAAAAGGCAGAAAAGCGCTGCAATTTCAAGTATGGAAGCAGAATACATAGCTATGTCTGGTTGTTGTGCTCAAATTCTTTGGATGAGATCGCAATTAACCGACTATGGTCTAGGTTTCAACAAAATTCCGATGTACTGTGACAACAAGAGTGCAATTGCCTTATGCTGCAACAACGTTCAATTATCCCGGTCGAAGCACATTGACATTCGCTACCACTTTATCAAGGAGCAAGTGGAAAATGGAGTAATCGAGCTTTACTTTGTTCGATTTGAGTATCAATTGGCGGATATTTTCACGAAGGCTTTAGATCGCGCTCGAATGGAATTTTTGGCCGACAAGCTAGGAATGAGAACCTTCTCGCCTGAGACTCTTAAGGAACTGGCAGATGAAGCGAAAGAATAGTGATGGTAAACTATTCTTTGTATCCTTGGTGATCATTTGTATATATTGTTTATATTTTTATCCACAAAAGCAAAATACAAAAATATAAAACCATATAAAAACCATAAAAATTGAAAAATTCATAAAAATCCAAAAATATTTTTACTTTATTTTTCAAAGGCATGTCTTTTGGTACGATAATATTTACGGCCTTAGAAATGTTGATTAATATTGACACGGCGCCATAAATAGAGTTCGTACAAAAGTTGAAAATATTTCATAAAACATGCCTATATGGCTTGTAGTTATTTCTGACTGCAACCCGGTTTTCACATTAAAGTCAAGTATTTCTTTTGAAAGCTTTGGCTCCCAACAGGAATTAATTTTCTCGGGCAAGGTTTACTTTAAAACCTTGTAAGGGATCAAGTTTACTTTATAACTTGGTCTAACACAAATCAATGTACGTTTCAGTGCATTTATTTGTTAAAACAAGAGAAGTCTTGTTTTTATTGAAGTTATTATCTCTACAACCATAGCAATCTACAATTGGTATCTACATACTCGACGATGCGACTACTCAACCGACGACTACAACTCTTTCAATAGAACACGTGTCAACAATTGAGGGGGAGCAAGTGTCAAGCATTCAGAATCTTCGATGCCGAAAGTGCCAAGCTCACTAATTGGTGTCAAGACAACCATACCAATCGTACACGTGGTGTCAAGAGATGACTTCAGACGTAACGAGGCGACCAACATATGCTGACAAGAACCATTTGATCTTATCATATGATGTTCTCATCAATCAGGTCCAACCTTGTCAATTTTTTCTAATATGGTGAATATGTGATCATGTTACAAATCGGTATCATATCTCATACATTTGATATTAAAACGGACTTGCATTTTTCTTCCCAAAACCTTTGTTAAAGCTTCATTAAATCAATTGATATTAAAAACATCGATTGGGTTAATATTTTTAATATGGGGAGAAAATGTGATTTAATATGGGAAATTATCACAAATGGTTTGACTTAATGTGTTGGCTCATCCCGACATATGCGAAATGTTTTCAAATATCGTGGCATATGTTAAGGGGTAGCAAAACAGATTTGCATATCAAAATGGATTTTCATGGTGACATATACTTACCCAAAACCCATTTATTTCACGAAGATGAAGATTGTGGTGACATAAGAATGGTAGGATAGGTTAAGTCCTATGATTCTTCCAGAACCGGAGGAATCTTCCCAAGGACATTCCATAGCTAGAAATAGTAGTCCTTAGGAAAGATGGAGAAACATTGTGAACGTAGCTGAATGCCGACCAAGTACTTAAGTTATCACTAGAACAATCACAACAAGGTGATAGTTATGACGTATTGATAAGCATTGAAGGGGTTGAAGAATGAAAAAGAATTGTAAAGATAAAGGGTGTAAAGAAAGAAGCCCTCCTTACAACCTTAGGCAGAAACTGGGTCAACACATATGCTATTGAGATCATTTTAATGATGCTCGATATTGAAGATAGACATCATGGACCCAGTGATGCAATGCACAACCCATCCCAGCTAACTCAGATATCTCTTAAAAGATATTTGTTTTAATCACACGGAGACAACGCATTATCTATCGATTTATTCACTCCGAGTAAATTGGTATTGAAAAGGTGGCACTCCTCTCCAGCCTCCGATCACTAAAATCCAAAATACACGTCGAGTCTAGAGCCATTTGAGATCATCAAATATCTCATTAGGACACACTTTCATAATTCCTTGCTTCTTCACACACTGTGAAAAGTAAGATATAAAGAGTCCTACTCAAAATATTCATGATCTTGCTTGAACATCCGAGTAATACGAAAGTATTTACAATGAAGATGGAAATCCTTCTTGAGCGAATATCAAAAAGCTCATGGTAGGTGACTTGTGCGATTCTTTATGAATCAAGCTTGTGATAACTGGAAAGCAACAGTGGTTTAATCCTTAATTGAATTAAACACGTTCTAGGCCTCTATGCAATATCTAAGGGATCTTGCCAGAACACTCAGAGTGATACCTTAGTGTTCACAATGATGAGTGGAAATCCTTCTGGTGTTAACCTCAAACAGCACTTGGTAGGTAACTTGCAAGATTCAATATGAATCAAGCTCGTGACAACTAGAAAGCAACGATGGTGCGATTCTTTAATGAATCAAACTTGTTCTTGGAATCAGAATTGACGCCTTCAATCATGCGGATAATTTAATCCAAATGATTCACTCTTTATGTTCGTAGTCAGCTTTGGACGGTCGAGTAAAGAGAGCGGGTTTACCCGCGAAATCTTGTCAAGGAGATTTTTAATTAAATCTACCTGCTACAAGTACGATATTTTATATCGTCCAGCGGCCTTCACCGACCGGAGGTGAAATGCTACCGAATTAGAATGAAATGTTCAAAGCCATTTCGTTTGTGTCTACTTATGTTGCGGCATTTGAAGACGGTGGCGTTGCGGAATCCGAGAAGAAGTCGTCCCCGCATGCTTATACTTTTCGCACTTAATACTTCAACAAATTCAAGAAAGCCTAAAAGTTAAGTCTTCAGCTGTATCAAACTCTGAAGCTTTCAAGAATTACAAAGGTATAAGTATGTGGGACATGATGTTACGAGGAGGCGAAGATCACAAGTGATGGATGCACAAGATCAAGGCAAGAGATTAATGCTGAAGATTGATATCAAAGATCACATCAGCATGTTCACCAGAAAAGAAAAAGAAAAGAAAGACGAAGACTACGAGCTCAAGACAAGCATAGTATGCTAGGTTTATTTTATTATTGTAACTAGGGTAACACCCTTGTTTGGAGTGACCTCCCTTAGGGGGAGATTGTTGGAAATACGTTTTTACGTATTTAGGAAGATTCGGTCACTCCGACAATATATTAAGTAGTAGCTCGTAGTCTAGATATCTTTATTAAACAAACAAGGTCAAGCCTAGCCTACAACATGTATAGGTCGACCCAATATTATAAGCCGAAGCCCATCACAAGGCTTGGGTATATAAACCCTCTCCTTTGATGGAGAGGGTGGTGATTTCATTTTATTTACACATAGTTCTTAAACTTTCTCTCTCTAGAAGTGTGAAATTTACATATCCTACAGAATTATACCTTAAGGGTGATTTATCATAAAATTCACATCCGAAACACAATGAATAAGGGTATTGCTTTGTGCGTAGCCGAGTTCTAGCAAAAGTACGTTGTGAATAGTTGTGGATAAATTGTTTAATTGGTTTTAACCAATACCTTAACATAATTTATGTAGAAATTTACTCTCGTAGTAAAGTTTACTAAATGTTTTATTAAACTTATGCTATGGAGATTGTATGCATGCTTCTCCATACATTGATTTTGACATCAAAATTTATACCCTTAAACTTTAAGTCGAATGCTCCTAATTGACGAACACTTGAAATTACTTCGTCATCAAATGAGATCTTTGGGTGATGTTGTGATGGAGAGAAAACCATTTATAGAATGAGAATTCGTATGATGGTTTTACGTTACTCAGATTAGATGACTTAATTAAGTTACTCAGTGAGATCTGGAAACTTAATGCATTCAGAAGGGATGAAACTTGTTTACAATGCAAAACGTTTTTGGCAATGTAAATCCCTTAAAAATTTAGAAATTAAAAATTGTTTGTCAATTGAATTGTTCAACAAGTCGCTATGTTGAGTACATTCATTACTAGCAGATCAACTGATGTAATGGATCTATGTCAATGTAGTTCTAGAATTCAAGGAAAATAATATGGTTTTAAACCAGGGTAATTTTATTTTCTTGAAAGTATTTTGTTATCGAAAATACTAATATTTGAACTTATTTCTGTAGAAATGGCTCAACAAATGACTATAAGTTCTGCGTTCAAAACTTTCTTTGATCGTCCTGAACTTACTGGCCCAAAATTCAATGATTGGTATCGCTCACTAAAATTGTCTTGAGAGTAGCGGGTACTATCGATATCTTGACTACTCCTTATCCGGAGGATCTTGCTGAAGGAGCATCTGATGCGCAAAGGCTTGAACACGCTGCTAATATTAAGAAGCACTCTGAGGTGACTGCCTTAATGTTAGGAAAATGGCTCCTCGACTTCAACAGAAGTATGAGCTATTTTCACCTAAGCGAATGCTTGATGAGCTCAAGGCGATGTTCGAAAAGCCGCAAGCTGTGGAGATCTACGATTTGGTAGATGCTTTGCATAGTTGCAAGCAAGCTCCTGGAAAGTCTGTAAGTGCCCATTGTATGAAGATGAGGGGTTATATGGAACAACTCATTGCACTAGGACAACCCTATGATCATAATATGGCTATCAACTTGATTAATAGGTCCCTTAACAAGGACTTCAATGATTTCGTTCGAAACCATAATATGTTGTGCACGGGGAAGACAATTAATGATTTGCATGCAATCCTCATTGACTATGAAAAGGTGTTGAAAGACAAGGCATCTACCGCTACGCCTTCTGTACTAACCATACAAAAGGGTAGAGTGAGTAAGCCAAAACCTCAAGCGAATAAGAAGAAAGGCAAAGGTAAGGGTGATAAGAGCAAACAAGTTGTGACTTATTCAAAACCTAAGCAGAACTTTGTCAAGAGGAATAAATCTCAGAAAGATGAGACTTGTCACCATTGCAAGGCAAGTGGTCACTGGAAGAGGAATTGCCCTCTTTACCTCGAAGAATTGCGAGAAATAAAGAAGAAGTCCGGTCAGAGCGCTGCAGCTTCAGGTACTTTATTTATGATTGAATTGTTCAATTTAACATACAAATTAAATTCCTGGGTATATGATACGGGATGCGGTATTAACATTTTTAATACACTGCAGGGGTTTAATCTGGAAAGGAAGCTTTCCTATGGAGAACAATATCTGCAAGTGGGAAATGGCGCACAAGCAGCGGTTGAAGCTATAGGAACTTTTAATCTAGTTTTACCTTCGGGTTTAGTACTGAGATTAAATGATTGTCATTATGCACCTACAATTGTTACGGGTGTTATTTCCTTTTCTTGTTTGTTAAATGATGGGTTTGCTCACACGATTGATAATAATGGAATTTCTGTTTGGAAAAATGGTATTTTCTATTTTAATGCAATTTTTGTGAATGATGTGTTTGAATTAGACATGCATGATAATGAATCCAGGAACAATAAATTTGTGTTTAGCATGAGTAAGAAGAGAAAGTCTGACAAGAAATCTTCTTATCTTTGGCATTGTAGACTTGCCCATATTGGGAAGACTCGTATACAAAAGCTTCAACGTGAAGGTCTTTTGGAAAATATCAATGATGAATCATTTGATAAATGTGAGTCTTGTATCTCTGGAAAGATGACCAAGAAACCTTTTAATAGCAATATTGAAAGAGCTACTGATCTACTTGGACTTATACATACGGATGTTTGTGGACCACTTAGACATGTGTTAAGGAAAGGTGCTAGCTACTTCCTAACATTTACGGATGATTATAGCCGTTATGGTTATGTTTATTTACTTAAACATAAACATGAGGTATTTGAAACATTCAAAGTGTTTAAAGCAGAAGCAGAACTGCAATTAGGGAAGAAGATTAAAGCTCTTCGTTCTGATAGAGGTGGTGAATCTTTAAGTCAAGAGATTATAGATTATCTAAGTAACAATGGAATTGTTCAGCATCTTACTTCTCCCTATACTTCACAACAAAATGGTGTATCTGAAAGGAGAAATCATACATTATTGGATATGGTGCGATCTATGTTTAATTTTATAACTTTATCTTTATCATTTTGGGATTATGCTCTAGAATCTGATGTTCGCATTTTAAATATGGTTCCCACAAAGAAGGTTGACAAGACACCATATGAACTATGGCATGGCAAGAAGCCATATTTGTCTTATTTAAAGGTCTGGGGTTGCGAGGCGTATGTGAAAAGTGACTCATGTGACAAACTCAAACAACGATCTGTAAAATGTATCTTTGTAGGATACCCTAAGGAAACTATGGGTTACTACTTTTATTATCCACGTGAGAACAAAGTGATTGTTGCTAGGAATGGAGACTTCCTTGAATCTGATCTTATAAATCAAGAATTCAGTGGGAGAAATTATGATCTTGAAGAGAGTCATATAGATACATTACCTTCTGAAAAAAACTAGCGATGTAATTCCTGTAGAACCAGAAAGTCTGGCGGTTCCACCAGAATTAGTTCCTCTGCGGGTAGATCCGCAAGGATTAAAAATGCAAATAGCATTATATGTCTTAACATAGAGGATAATGATGAGTTAAAGGATCTTGGTGAACCTGCTAATTATAAATCCACCATACTTGATCCTGAAAAGGAGAAGTGGATGGTTGCTATGGATGAGGAAATGAAATCCATGAAAGTAAATGATGTTTGGATTCTTGTAGAACCACCATCGAATGCTAAAGTAGTGAGACATAAGTGGATATACAAGAAGAAAACCGACATGTACGGAAAAGTACAATCCTATAAAGCTCGTTTAGTAGCTAAAGGTTTTACTCAAACTTTTGGTGTAAACTATGAGGAGACATTTTCTCCTTTAGCAGACTTAAGAGTTATTACGATTCTCATTGCTATAGCAGCATACTATGACTATGAGATATGGCAAATGGATGTTAAAAACTGCCTTCTTGAACGGTCGCTTAGATGAAGACATCTATATGAATCAACCAAAAAGGTATGTTGATCCTGAGAATCCAGGACATGTGTGCAAACTTCAAAGGTCCATTTATGGTTTGAAGCAAGCATCACGTCAATGGAATAAACGATTTGACGAAGAAATCAAAAAGTTTAGATTTATTCAGAATCGTGATGAGCCATGTGTATATCACAAAGCTAGTGAGAGTGATGTAGTATTCCTAGTCCTATATGTTGATGACATATTAATCATAGGAAGTAACATTCCAAGACTTAAAGCTATTAAGGATTATCTTGGTAAATGTTTTTCTATGAAGGATTTAGGAGAAGCTGCATACATTCTGGGAATTAAGATCTATCGAGATAGGAAAAGACGGTTAATTGTTCTAAGTCAAGATGCTTATATAGATAAGATTTTGAAGAAGTATAATATGCATAATTCTAAAAAAGGTTTTCAACCTATAGAAGTTAAGTATAATCTGAGTCATGATATGGATGCATCAACTCCTGAAGATGAGGCATACATGAAGAAGGTACCTTATGCTTCGGCTGTAGGATCTATAATGTATGTTGTTAGATGCACAAGGCCTGATGTTGCGTTTGCTTAGAACTTGGTCAATAGATACCAACAGAATCCAGGGAAGCTCCACTGGACTGCTGTCAAACATATTCTAAAGTATTTGAGGAGTATGAAAGATATGTCTTTGATGCGTCCTGACAATGTGATAAAGACAATATGAAGTCTCAGACGGATTACATTTTTGTTATCAATGGAGGAGCAGTTGACTGAAAGAGCAAGAAACAGACAACGATTGCAATGCATGCTACTCAATCTGAGTACATGGCTGCTTTAGAAGCTGCAATGGAAGCTGTTTGGATTAGGATGTTTATTGAAGATCTTGGAGTGATGCCTTCAATTAAAGAACCTATAGATATGTATTGTGACAACTTTGTCGCAATAATATTTGCCAATGACCCTGGAGTCATGAAAGGTGCCAGACACTTTATGCGTAGACATCGTACGAGAACAAGTTGAAGCTCGTGAAATCAAATTGATAAAAGTTCACACAGATGATAACGTAGCAGATCCTTTAACTAAGGCTTTGCCTAGACCAAAGGTAGTTAAGCATGCCAAGGCGATTGGGCTGCAACTAGCTAGCGAATTCATGCAATAAATCTGTGATTAGTATTTGGATAAAGGATGTTATGACATTATTATTTAATAAAATAAAGATTGGGTTTCATTTATTTTTATTATTTAATAAGTGTATCCTATTTTACATGTTTTAATCTATGAATAAATGTTATGCTAAGTGTCCGTTGTCAATTAATAATATAGGAATATTATTAAACTAAGACAAATCAAAATAGCGATAAAGTATACTTGAAAGTATATTGATCGATTTTGGATGATATTCGATGAATTGAATATAAGACTTATCCCAACTATATGTTTTTACTTTATGGATCTTTGTCATCAAGTAAAACATAAATAGTTATCCTTAGACTTGAGATACCAGGAAACTGTTGTGAATCTAGTGCATCTCTTTGGAATAATCTAACGCTAAACGTAACTGGTAGCTATAAGGATTATTTTCGGAAGTGTTGCAAAATTCATAAGTTTTGCTCGTAGTCAATATGGAATTTATTTCCTCCAATTTTGTTTTAGCGTTTAATACAGCTGGACCCCTCGTGGGATTAGTAAGATGTTTGTGTGGCCACACACAAATTTGTTTTGATAATCTTGCTAAATCTGTGAACGAGAAACAGAATGGTTAATTAAAGGAATGACTCAGATCCATATCCTTATTAACGTTGTATTAGAAATAAAAGGATAATAATAACGATGCAGAATCATTAAAACGTTTTGTCCAGGAAACCTTACTCGAGTTGTACTAGAGACATTGCTAGTGTAACTAGACGCTAGTCAATGTAATCATAATATTCGAAATATGTCCAAGTGGGAGCTGTAAGTTTATGGACTTATATTTAATAGTCGTGTGATCGGATCAAACTCGAGATTACGGTATTGCACACAACACGTAAAGAGTTAATTTAATTAATAAATATATTTAGCTTAGTTATTAATTTATTTAATAAATATATTTATGTATTTATTAATTTAACCGAGCAAGTGACTATATAACTTTAACGATCATTAATTAATTAATAGTTAAGTTATAACGAACGTTAAATAAATATATACTATGTATAAACAAAGGGAAACAAGTTTGGAAGTTACCCGAACACCCCTAAGGGGTGTAGGTCGGTCGGTTATAGGCTCCAAGGGGGGGGGGGGGGGGGGGGGCATTTGTTGCCTTTTATTTATCTTGGGCTATAAGGGTTTAGGCCTATAAATACACCTCCATATCCCTTATAATTCACACAACAATAATCTTTCTCCCTACTTTCTCTTTTGGGTCAATCGCAGGACACACCACAAAGGGGTGTTTGGTTGGTTTTCTTGGTTGATCGATTGTATACATAATCTAGTCCTAGCCCCTCTCTACGGTTGTTGGGTAGATTATTTACAAGAGTTGTAGCTCGGTTTTCACGTGCTATAATCATGGTTAGCTCGTTGTATTACGAGTATACAGGAACGTAATATAGTCTTACTTTAGACTATATCTTGGTATATACGGTTTAAACCCGAATCGGTGATTTGTTCTTCGTCTTGTGGAACTGCTTTAGCGTAAAGGTACGTAACCATAATTCGATTAATTATAATTGTGTTATTATTATGATCTTGTTAAATCGCTTCCGCTATATGTGCTTTGATCTTGTTTAGGGTTTTATATAATTGTTATGATAGTAATAAACCTTCAAGATAACACTGCATAACTTTCGTACTATTCTCTCCCATCCTCTGACGGATAGAGTGAAACTCCCTCTTCAAGATAGCACTGCATAACTTTCGTAATATTCTCTCCCATCCTGCTCAGGATGAGGAAATAACTAATCATAAAATAGTGTCTTGAACTGTGTCCATGTCACCGTGAGTATCCAATCATCGACCCCATTCGTCAGCTTATAAGATCTCCACCAAGCTAGGGCGTCGCCGTCAAACTTGTAAACAACTAATCTGACATTGAAGGCTTCCCCGCAATCCATAGCCTCAAAGATTTTCTCCATATGAGAAATCCAATTTTCTGCATCTGCAGGGATCACTGTTTGCTCAAAAGACCTTGGTTTCTGCATGTTGAACCTTTCTAGTCAGGTAGCTAGAGTAACTGGTGGAGGACTTGGAGGATTATTCTGATTCTGAGGTCCATTTTGGAACTCAGCCCAAATCTCATCTCGGATCTATGGGATCATGGCTTGCAGAGCTGCTTGAACAGCTACAGCGACAAAATATGGCCAGTCCTGTACCAACAATTTACTTAGTCAAAATTTAAGAAAACTGACTGATGAAATGCATGAGAAACATGGAAGACAACAAACGCCAAAACCTATGAGGTTCCTAGTGACTACCCACTAGTCACAGGTCAGTTTTAGAGCCTACAGGTCGAAACCTTGGGCTCTGATACCATAATTGTAACACCCCACTTGGATAAGTGGACCGATATGTGTATTTATGGCGTGTCATCAAAGCATGCAAGGTAAATGTCTTAAAAACATTAACTGACCATAAGGAAATACCGGAATCAAACACCGGTAGTCCAAACATAAGCTCAAACATGTATAAGTAAATACTGAAAGGAAGGACTAAACAATGTCCAAACAAGCAAAGTAAAGTATGAAGTGCATAAAGTAAGAAGTCTGGATAGCTTCCATCCAAATGCACATACTCTTAGAATCCTAAAAGCGTCCCTACGTACCTGCCGTTTGGAACAATGAAAAAGAAACTACGAATGAGCATAACACCCAGTGAACGAATATAAAAGCATGACAAGATATACTGAAATGGAAACATGTAACAAAATACTAAAGCTGAAAGATTGATAAGTAAAGTGCAGCGGAAAACTATGTATGTTCTTGAAAACCTGGAAACATGTTTATAAGCTAATTTACATTTCTGAAAACTTAAGTTTATATCTGAAACTATATTTTAATTTGCAAAGAGCCTATATAGGCCATGAAGGTATCAACTAGCATGAATACATAGAGGGGTGACCTCATCATGCATTAGAGGGGTGACCTCTAATTATACTGGTCTGGATAGGAGGGATCAACCCCTTGTGAAGGATGTAGAACACACACCACATTCACCTAATAAATGAAAGTTGTAAACTAGGATGCACCCATACACCCCACATGATAATACTGATAATGACCAAATTGAAAGGGAGGCCACGAGAAATCACTCCCTCGCAGAGGAGTCATAACACTGGTGCCTCAAGTGTTATGGCTACGGTACCTCCGTAACTAGATGACATGGTCATGCATGTATATAGCTCAGGAATTTTAAAATAAATATAAGTATTACTATTAAGCTGAATAATATAAATGTACTGGGGAAAACAGATGACTGCAAACGGGGAATCCTAATCATACATATGAAGGGAATGTCCATACTGAAGGACGGAATATCTGTACCTCGTGTCCAGTAATGAAGTGAGAATGAAAGATGAAGGATCTACTCTGAATTCACGGATACTACATAAATAAGGGACATGAATGAGTTGTCTGATTACTGTATACTTTACTTGTTCTGAGTGTTCTTAGCTTGTTTTACATGCTCTTGTCTTGTTTTATTGTTTCATGTATTATCTTGTGATTATTCATGTTTTACATATATTCTGATTATGTATTTCATGTATTCTTGTATTAGTATACTTGTAGTGTCATAATAAGTAACTTTCCAAAAATAGTAAGTTTCCAAAAATAGAAAATTTCTAAAAATAAAAAGTTTCCAAAAATAGAGGTTTCCTTAAATAGAAATAAGCTTGATTTATAAGTCTAAAATATAAGCTAGTGCTTAATAATATAAATTCGTAAGTCATGATGAATTATTGGTAAAGTTTATCAAATTAAATACTTAGGCTAAAATGGTTATTAATTAATAATGATAATCATGGTTTTTTAATCAATAAAGGTGACATGATAATTTAATAAAACTTTACCTTATACAAATAATTAAATTAAAGCATGTTTTTAATTTAATTAAGTCAAATAAATACTTAGGTTAATTTCCATAATAATTATATTAATAATTATAACCTAAGTTTATAGTTAATTTAATTATACATGAAATAAATTAATTAAATTAACCAATTAAAACATATTAGTAATTTAGTAAACCCGAGCCCCAAACCCGAGACAACCAACCACCTAAACCCACCACCTCAGCCGACGGCTGGGTGGTTTGGCCGGCGGCTAAGCAGCCAAGGCTACAGCCGTCGGTTGCCATTGCTGGCCCACGGTTCACACCGGATGGCCGGTGTTCCCCCTGTCGCGACCACTGTACCTACCGGCTTATCCTGTTCCCACTGTCATCACCAAGGTTCCCCCTGTGGGGGCCTTGGCTTGCGGCTGACCCAAAACCAACACCACCGAGCCTCTTTGGGTTACGGCTGGTGGAACCAAAAAGCCACCAAGAGCCATAAGGCTCTCGGTTCGTGTGCTGCCGATCCAAAGCTGTAACACCCCACCATGGCGGAATATGGGGCGCGACGTATGGATATCATCACAACAAATGGTGTCTCTATAGAGAAAACTAAAATGCAAATATAATGTCATAAATGGCGACACAAATGTCATGCCAATATCTCAACCATGCAGGAGTCTAGGTAAGTAGGTAACAGTCCTACCACTTACCCAAGACAAACAATAAACATAAACCAAACAAACATATAGGTGCCAACATGTATCACTTATCAAAAAACATAAAGGTAAACTAAGAAGGAATGGGGATCTCCTTCTATATGCAATCCTAAGGCATCCAAGTCTAGCCACTTCTATCCTCACGCTTAACCACATTCACACCTGAAAGAGACACTAAAACACATCAACATAATGTTGGTGAGAGTCATAGGTTTAGACTCAAACGCCAAAATCATACCATAAGCTGTGAGTAACAACCAAAAGTTAAAAACATATGGACAATGTGATACTAATATGCATTAACAAACTAACATTCAAGATTTAACTAATCAAACCAAAACTCAGGCTCCCAGCCATACCAACCACCATACTCCCATAGGCATCCAAACACCTATGAACCAAATCCCAATCCAAGGCTCCCAGCCTTACCAAACACCATGGTCCCATAGATGCTCACACATCTATGTACCTCCCCAAGGCCCCGCCTTGTCAACAACCCCTTGGTACCAAGTCAGAACATAAACAATCAAGAAACAACTAGCAGTTAATCATATAAGTATGCACACATAAGTCCATTACCAACGCTAAACCATTTACAGCATAATTTATAAATAACATAACACAGTGTATCTTCCATCCCATCTGGAAGTCAAAAACAATAGTAAACATGGGACTATGAAACTCACCTGATTAAGCTTCCCTAAACATCCGCGCACTAGCAAAAAGCTAACAACCAAAAACACATAATCAAAACATGAACCAAACACTAAGATGGCTCATCAACCTATGATGGACATCTAACCTCCTCCTATATAAATACCTCATTTAAATGCTCTAAGCATCTCATTACACCCCTCTATAAAACCCTTAACTCGTTTTACTTCATAACACATCCCGTTAACATTTTATAAAAAACAGTCCCAGTTTTAGGTCTCCAAACTATTAGCCAAACACCCACCTAAACACACCCATGATCTCTGTAAAGGGAATATTTATGCCCTTACATATGTTAGCTAACACCTCCCACTTTCCCCAACCTTAAAGCTACTGTTAAGGCCACGATATATATATATATATATACTTTTGTCATTGAAGATTTACTGATTTTAAACATACAAAAAGTTTATTATGATTTGGGGGTCTTACCCTAAACCACAACCTTATCCCAAGTGCAGATACTTACTACAATATATAAACCATCTCTCATGTTCGTTAGAAGATCCCAATGCAACCCTAAGTACGCCAAACAACCCAAAACTTAAAAAGAAAACAGGCTGAATTCAAAACTGTTTTGACCTCCGACTGTTGTAACCTGTTTTTGACCCACTTCCCGACCTCCAATTTAGTTCTTGTTTCTTGCATTGGAAAGCCACTTCAATTACCTTTTCAGGGATACTTGGATCGCAAAATAAGAGTTTATAGAACTCCCGATATGATCAAAACAATTGACTCAAAATTTTTCCCAGTTTTTAAAAACGGGTTTAACTAAATCAACCCCATTAATTAACCCCAACCCCACTAATTACAAGCCCTAATTTATGAAATCATTATGATATCATTAATATAACATTAATTTAATGTTTATACATTAAACCCTAACCTAAATCCATCATAAGATGATTAAGAAATCATTAAAACAATTAAAAAGAAAAGGGTTTTGAAGGTTTTACCTTTAGACTAATAGAAGATGTAAAAAACCCCAATTTTATGAAGAACCCTAAAAACCCTCTTACAAACCGTCGACTTTTATCTCCAGGGAATAAATTTTATGTTTTTGATTTATTAGAAAACCTTATATAGTGTATACATAAAATCCTTGTCCAAGTATAACACTTGTTTCCTTTTTTCCTCTTTTCCTTTTTTTCTTTCTTTTTTTTAAACCGACCTAACCCCTTAAAATTCGTTTTTTATTTCTTTTTATTATTAATATATGTATTAATAATATTACCTTAATTTTTCTTAATTTATTTCAGCTCCTAAAGCCTCCAAAACCTCAAAACCGTAAAACTAGTCAGTTTTTACGCGTTTTACCGTAAAAGTCGTAAAATATTCACTTTTATAAAAAATCTCAAATTTTGAAATAAACTTTATAACTAAGTCCTAAATGACTTAAAACCATCCCGAAAAATATCCATATGACTAATTACCTCATCCGAGACCTCTAAATGCTAAACCGTAAATCGTAAAAATACGATTTTCTATAATACATATACGTATACGTAAAACCACTAAATAACACCATTTCACTTCATAGTCACTACCATGTGAGCTCATGAACATGAAATCATCTCGCATCGTTTCACTCACAAGGTACCCCGTACCGGAAACGATATCCAAACCACAATCTATACACACCAATTAGCACATAAACACGTACAGACACGTAACTAGCACAAAATAAAACTAAGTGAAGAACCTCAAAACCAGGATTGTCACATCACTCCCTCCTAATAGAAATCTCGTCCCGAGATTTACTCCTTAGGATCAAACACACAAACAACAAATCACACGAGGATACTTGTTCTAAATGAACTCCTCTCATTTCCACGTGAACTTTAGTTCAAGTTTCAAAATACCACATATACAAACAAAAAATAATTAAACTCATTGCCAAACTCTTGACCTCACAGTCAATAAATCTCACAAATGATCTTTGATAAAACAAAGACTCTTATTAACACAAGTCCCGAATAACCGTACATGCAAAATGCATTCTCAAACAACCTTTACCAATCTTAATACATGAAATATATCATATATACCACTCATTTCCCCCAGGTAATCCTATACTCATAAGCTACTGGTCCGATCTTTCCAAAGATCATAAATGGACCTACAAAACTCTACATCAACACTTCCATCTTTCCAAATCATACCACCCGTTACTATGGGTGAAACTCCCTACATAACTTTGTCACTAAATCTGGTGGTTTCCTCCTTTTCTACATAGCATCCATTGTTTCTCTCATTCTGTCCACAAACACCATTACCACATTAGTAGCCTCTTTTACCAATTCTAGTCCAAAATGGGGACAACTCACCCTATCCTTTCATATAGTGCCTCAAATGGCATTTATCGACTTCTAGTACGATAACTATCATTATATGAAAACTCAGCCATCGCTAACGAGTTTCCGAACTACCTCTAAATCAATCACCCATGTCCAATTATGTTCATCAACTCCCTTCAGTCCGTATCCCAAACTACTTAAAAATTCCAATTTCCTTACAAAGTTACCTATGACGGTCTTTCACATATCCATTAGTTCTTCCAATCAAAATCAACTTATGATCCATACACATCATCAAAAGGACGGTCATCTCAGTTAGACCAAGCCCTTCGTCCCTATGGCACATCACACCTATAACTCCTCATCAATTCGATTATCGATACTAAGCCTCCCAAACAATCAGTATAGGCCAGTGCCATTTCCTTTTCCATACTACGACAGTATTAGCCTGCGTTGTGCTTTATTCTACTAATTAAACTCTACCAAAGTTTTACCTTCGGTTCCTATCTTGACCTATTTCATTCATGCTTCGCTTCTATACACACTTCCTTCTTCTTCCTCAACTCCTACCATACATCACGATGTGATGCTTCCCCTCGTTTCTTCCCTTGCCATAATCCTTCATAAGGCACTCCATACATATTAGGCTAACCTTTACGCAAAAGCCTTGATTCCATCACATCCGTACGCAATTCTTCCAACTTCTCAACTACGTGACTTCTCATTCCTCTTGAAATAGGTGATGAATTAGTCAGTCTATCGACTATCACCCAACTCTCATCGTACTTAATCCTCCACCGCATTATGTATCCCTTCCACCAACTTCGTCCTTACATCGCCCTTCCTAAACTGCTCCTATCCATGTAGGAAGTATAGTCTACGTCCCTTTCCTCCCTACGATTGTCCAAGCCACGCAACATAAATGTTGACGCGTTCACTGCTTTAGACAACTCAACTCGTGCAACCTACATCCTTCATCCAAACCACTCTAATACGTCATCCATATAGTTCAAGTTCGTCTCAGCTTCACTTCATTCTTCTTATTCCATGTCTCATCAACCATGCTTGCCTTTCCCAAATGGTACTTGGCTATGCAATTTTCTTTCGTCACTTAACTCAACCCACCACCTTTGCCAAATGTTCAATCAAGGTGATTGAATATGTGTTGGAGACGTTCATGATCCGTATAGATCATTCTCTACGTCTCGTACCCCAAATGCCTCTAGCATTCTAGGCAGATATAACAATCCAGCTCCACTAACTAAGTCTATCCAGTTCTTCCAAATCTTCAGTTCCTGCAACGTATAAGCAATCGCCTTTCTTTGTCATTCTCGTACACGTCCAAATCCTTGCTCCACGTATCGTCATGCTTCGCGAATTCATCCAGTCCTTCCGATAATGCCAAGATCGGCTCATTATCCAATCCACTTCTTCAGCCTCCAAAATGCTTCCTCATCCTTCTTCACTTCGCCCCTTTCTGGTTCCATGATATGTCATCATCTCTAACTACTCATCATGGTAAACTTAATACTAAATCTCACACTCGAAAATCTCACGTATAACTCCACTCCAAAACCAACACATAATTCGCCTCACTCTCCTCAGATTTGAGTAGATTCAAGATGTCGTCGATGCTCCCGATGACAACTCGTTGATACACGTTCATGCACACTTGGTTCATTGACACCATGAAAACCGCTAGTGCTTTGGCGAAGCCAAATGCATAACCGTAAACCCAAAGCGTTCATACAACATCCTTAGCAGTTTCAACTATGTCCTCCTTGCACCCTCTCTTAGCGGCAATACGAATAAATTCCTACCTCGTTCTACTTGCAAAATTCTACACGCATTTTAAAAGACCAATGCTTCCTCTCATCAGCCCACTCAACCGCTTTCCACATCCAATCTACTACTAAGCAACTCAACTTTTACCTTGCATCCGTTGCAATTTCCATCAACTCTTGTTCTTGAAATCATTCCATCAACAATTTCCTTGGAAAGGCACTAACTCCAACTCCTCTCACTTCTCCTACTTGCTCTATTCATGGTTCTATCTCAAAATAATAGGCAAACTTATTAAATTTCAGAAATTTTTTAGAAAACATACATGCCTTACGAATAATATCCCCTTCCAACACTCTCTATGGCACGTTATTTGTGCCAATATCCATACATTTCACAAATCTCTATTCATCTCCCTTGGCACTCCTAATAGACCTCATGCCCACATTAGTTCGTCTACGAACTTTTAACTCTTTCATCCCCACTAAGGGCATTCCAACCATTCTCTCATGGCCACCTACTTAATCGTGTAGGCGCGACCAAGTCTTTCATATGTCTACCTCAACGCTCCCAATCAATACGAAACCAAAACTACATCCTGAATCCATCAGATATGATCAACGAATCAAACCCACGGATAACTAACGACATTTCACGTGCACCAATTAAAACCAGTCAAAACCACGAGACTCAAGAGAAAACTCAAACCCAAAACGTGTATCAATTCAAGATGACCCATGACAACGAAAAATAATCCCAGAAACACCCAATGGCAATCAAAACATATTACGCCCCGCGACATATTATTTAAACCGTGCAAAAGATCGACTTTTCCAAAAGAATATATTTTTATTTATATACATTTTTTTTCTTTACTTCCCACATCTATGTGACTCAAACAATCTACAAACAACCCTCTTGACAAACTCAAAACTCAACTCAAAGACTAGGTATCCCGTGCATCCCAAATCATTAAAAAAAAACTACTATTCAAAACTCATCCTTTAACCCGACACTGGTACAATAATTTCGACCAGTCCACTAACTTCCCATGAATATACATTCTGAATATTTGAAAAGTATGTTCCGAGTACATAATTTTTGGCTTTTGAATCACTCAAAAAGCTCTAAAAACGAACAAGTTATGACCAAAACAGTTTTATATTAATGAAAGATAAAATTGTATGTGAAATCTTCATAAACTCAATTTAACCTTGTATTAATAATTATAAATGACGTGAATCGGTTAAACCCAATTATATAAACTATGTAAGTAGAAAGAAATTTTACTTCGCACTATTTTAAAGAAAGTCTTTTAGAATTTGAAATAAATAAGTGTTGATTAAAATGAAATCTTATGTTACATCTTGTTTGAAACACGACTCCAACACCTTACCCTTATTTTACCGAATACAACCAGCTATCTAACCCTATAATAGATTTCCAAGTCCCCCTTTTTCTCAATATTTACCGACCAAAAGAAATGTAAGACCCAACACAAAAGATTTCATTATCTCAAAAGAAATCCCAAGTTATTTCAATAGACTTAAAACCAAGAACACCATTTTAAAACGTACACGTGAAATACAAAACTCAACGAATACGCTACAAGACACACTTCAAAAGATTCAAAACGTCGTTGAAACTCCACCAAACTCAAGCACTATAAATTGTTTAAACACAAGAGAGCACTAGGTACGTTCAAGTTATAATTACTGCTGAACGACCGTAAATCATAACATAACATCTATTAGTATATATACATCCGCATATGTATACCTATTGAATCTCCCAAACATACTCGTTATCATACATGTCAAGTCAATCAATCTATTTATACGCTCGTTTTTTTCATACGAGTAATCACCATCTCACCGTGCCACAACAAGGCATAAAGCCCACCTCCAAAACCAAACCATATCGTGTGACCCCATAATCACACAACACAACTATAATCCAAAACATATAACACAAAAACATCAATAGCCATATCATAGGCAGCCATTACATAAACCCATATATTATAAATATACCCAAAATCCACATCTCATCATATACAAGCATGTACTAACCCTCTTTCATGCAATCATACTTGAGAATCCATTGAAGTTGTGGTACTTGTATAACTATGTTGGCCACCATACTTATACAATTACCCTTTTCCCAATGTACTCCCTCCTATGATGACACTTATAAGAATCAATACAACATATAACACATAAATCCATCTACTCACATAAGCTCATAACCACATAACCAAATAGATCCAAAACCCCATCTATTAAAATAACATAGTAAAACTCTTGGAATACCGAAATCCATAGTCTAGCTAAAACAACATAGACTAAATCCAAAATGAAAACATAATCAGTTATAAGTCATGTCGCCCATAAGAGTGGAAACAACTTAAAATCCTTCCTACCCATGTACTCCTAGTAACTCGAACCACCACACGATTCTTAGGGAACATGACTTAAACATCAAAAGAAAAATAACATACCTCATGTATGTAAAATAACTCGACAAAAGATAGAAACTGCCTTGTACCAAATTATGTACTATAATGTACAATTTAAGCAAAATACAACAATGACTAGCGTGGACGATTATGGTTCAACCCGCACTAGTCACAAACCCGAAAAGAAAATAACATGTGACTAAGTATGAACATACTACGGTTCAATTCATACTAGTCAAAACATTGTAATAAATAACATCCAAACACATCAATTATTATAAAATGCACACATACTCCTATGACGCCTATATGCAGGGACCCTTAAGCTATAGACTAGGCTACGCGACTAGGCAACCTAATTCTCTATAACCATTGTCTCTAATACCATTCTGTAACACCCCACCATGGCGGAATATGGGGCGCAACGTATGGATATCATCACAACAAATGGTGTCTCTATAGAGAAAACTAAAATGCAAATATAATGTCATAAATGGCGCACAAATGTCATGACAATATCTCAACCATGCAGGAGTCTAGGTAAGTAGGTAACAGTCCTACCACTTACCCAAGACAAACAATAAACATAAACCAAACAAACATATAGGTGCCAACATGTATCACTTATCAAAAAACATAAAGGTAAATTAAGAAGGAACGGGGATCTCCTTCTATATGCAATCCTAAGGCATCCGAGTTTCGCCACTTCTATCCTCACGCTTAACCACATTCACACCTGAAAGAGACACTAAAACACGTCAACATAATGTTGGTGAGAGTCATAGGTTTAGACTCAAACGCCAAAATCATACCATAAGCTGTGAGTAACAACCAAAAGTTAAAAACATATGGACAATGTGAGAATAATATGCATTAACAAACTAACATTCAAGATTTAACTAATCAAACCAAAACTCAGGCTCCCAGCCATACCAACCACCATACTCCCATAGGCATCCAAACACCTATGAACCAAATCCCAATCCAAGGCTCTCAGCCTTACCAAACACCATGGTCCCATAGATGCTCACACATCTATGTACCTCCCCAAGGCCCCGCCTTGTCAACAACCCCTTGGTACCAAGTCAGAACATAAACAATCAAGAAACAACTAGCAGTTAATCATATAAGTATGCACACATAAGTTCATTACCAACGCCAAACCATTCACAGCATAAATTATAAATAACATAACACAGTGTCTCTTCCATCCCATCTGGAAGTCAAAAACAATAGTAAACATGGGACTATTAAACTCACCTGATTGAGCTTCCCCAAACATCCGCGCACTAGCAAAAAGCTAACAACCAAAAACACATAATCAAAACATGAACCAAACACTAAGATGGCTCATCAACCTATGATGGACATCTAACCTCCTCCTATATAAATACATCATTTAAATTCTCTAAGCATCTCATTACACCCCTCTATAAAACCCTTAACTCGTTTTACTTCATAACACATCCCGTTAACATTTTATCAAAAACAGTCCCAGTTTTAGGTCTCCAAACTATAAGCCAAACACCCACCTAAACACACTCATGATCTCTGTAAATGGAATATTTATTCTCTTACATATGTTAGCTAACACCTTCCACTTTCCCCAACCTTAAAGCTACTGTTAAGGCCCCGATATATATATATATATATATATATATATATATATATATATATATATATATATATATATATATATATATATATATATATATATACTTTTATCATTCCAGATTTACTAATTTTAAACATACAAAAAGTTTGTTATGATTAGGGGGTCTTACCCTAAACCACAACTTTAGCCCAAGTGCAGATACTTACTAAAATATATAAACCATCTTTCATGTTCGTTAGAAGATCCCAATGCAACCCTAAGTACCCCAAACAACCCAAAACTTAAAAAGAAAAAAGCTGAATTCAAAACTGTTTTGACCTCCAACTGTTGTAACCTGTTTTTGACCCACTTCCAGACCTCCAATTTAGTTCTCGTTTCTTGCATTGGAAAGCCACTTCAATTACCTTTTCAGGGATATTTGGATCGCAAAATAAGAGTTTATAGAACTCCCGATATGATCAAAACAATTGACTCAAAATTCTGCCCAGTTTTTAAAAACGGGTTTAACTAAATCAACACCATTAATTAACCCTAACCCCACTAATTACACGCCCTAATTTATGAAATCATTATGATATCATTAATATAACATTAATTTACTGTTTATACATTAAACCCTAACCTAAATCCATCATAAGATTATTAAGAAATCATTAAAACAATTAAAAAGAAAAGGGTTTTGAAGGTTTTACCTTTAGACTAATGGAAGATGTAAAAAACCCCAATTTTATGAGGAACCATAAAAACCCTCTTACAAACCGTCGAATTTTATCTCCAGGGAATAAATTTTATGTTTTTGATTTATTAGAAAACCTTATATAGTGTATACATAAAATCCTTGTCCAATATAACACTTGTTTCCTTTTTTTTCTCTTTTCCTTTTTTTTTCTTTCTTTTTTTTTAAACCGACCTTACCCCTTAAAATTCGTTTTTTATTTCTTTTTATTATTAATATATGTATTAATAATACTACCTTAATTTTCCTTAATTTATTTCAGCTCCTAAAGCCTCCAAAACCTCAAAACCGTAAAACTAGTCAGTTTTTACGCGTTTTACCGTAAAAGTCGTAAAATATACACTTTTATAAAAAATCTCAAATTTTGAAATAAACTTTATATCTAAGTCCTAAATGACTTAAAAACATCCCGAAAAATATCCATATGACTAATTACCTCATCCGAGACCTCTAAATGCTAAACCGTAAATCGTAAAAATACGATTTTCTATAATACATATACGTATACGTAAAACCACTAAATAACACCATTTCACTTCATAGTCACTACCATGTGAGCTTATGAACATGAAATCATCTCGCATCGTTTCACTCACAAGGTACCCCGTACCGGAAACGATATCCAAACCACAATCTATACACACCAATTAGCACATAAACACGTAAAGACACGTAACTAGCATAAAATAAAACTAAGTGACGAACCTCAAAACCAGGGTTGTCACAAAAGCAACACCAAACCAGTCCCTTTCTTGATAAATTTTATTAGCATAAACATGTTTTAATCAATGTTTTTAAAGATTCATGAACATATGATCATAATTAATGTAAAAGATTAAAAAGGTTAAGGTTCGATTAATACCACTTGCGTGAATGAAATAAGGATTGAATCGCGAACACGTAAATATCAAGGATCAAAAATCAAAACTCCCCCTTGTGATCTTGGTGGCTGCCACGGCTAGGGAGAAAGAAGAAGCTAGGGTTTCTTTTAATTTTTCTTGAAAAGTAATATGATAATTCCCTAGAGATTATCAATGGCCCTCTCCCTTCTCTTTCTTTGTCGCGGCTAAACACAAGCCAAAACTAAAGCCATTTGTTTTTCATGTCTAATTATTATTCGTATGCATTCGTGTTTTAAATGTCGTGAATTAAATATTATACGTAAACATTTATCGTGTATTAAGAATTAACATAATACTTGTATTTAAATTCTCGTGATTATTAATGGAGAGTTTTAAATTAGTCGGTTTTCATGTATTTACTGTTCATGGTTATTTTATGCGGGTTTTACAAGGAATGTGGGTTGACATAGTTATATTACTATGATTCCTTAGGTTCGAATTCATTGCGATTTCGCTAAAACCCACTTGTAGAACAATCCGAATTTTCACTAAGTTATTTTGGTTAAATGATGGAATTGATATGAACCCATGAACAAATTGGTAATTGCATTGTCAATGCTTATCTCAAAACGAATTTTTGATAAACCAATGTTCAAGTTCATGATTGATTTTACATTGTTCATATGTTCTAGTCAATGATGAATTGGGTACATTATGAACATAAGAATGATAAGGATTAACCCTTTGTTTGTCAAGAAATTGATCAAACACATTCTCACGATTTTGACTCTTAGTCATTATGTAGCATATGAGTGATTGTGAAAATATTTTCTATGTTTATAGGTGATTAATCATGCCTTCGGAGTATCAACAAGACCACCAACGTACTAAACCTACATGCCTAATCTTGCCGACATTTGTCCTTCGGTAAATCTTGCTAAAACTTTTCGTTCACTTCAAAACCGTTGTTTTCATGAGGGTAGAGTAGTCCATGAGGACATTGAGGATTATGAATACATCGAATTTATGTTTGGTCAAATTGGGTTCGATTGTTTGTTAAAAATTGATGAAGTCATTTATCCTCATTTCCTCTTGGAGTTCTTTAGCACGTATTCTTTTATCTCTAATGATAACGGAATATTTGTTAAGTTCATCATTAATGGTAAACTGATTCAATACTCTCTCGAGGAATTTGGCGAGGCACTTGGTGTGCCATATGTTGGTCAATGTTGATTCACGGATGCATGGAGAATTGATGCTCTAAATTAATGTGACGAAATCCCTCCAGATAACACCGAAGTGCCGGACATTGACCTCATCCTTGATGTCATTACCAAAGGGCGTGGTAGATCCGTTGTACGAAGTATCCATTCTACCAAGCGAGCTTTGAATCACTATGAGATACTCGTAAGCGACCTTAATGATTATATGCTCCGTTGGGCCGACATTCTTAGGGAAATTGTGTTTTGTCTTGGTGGAAACCGGGATCATATCCCGGCGTGTATGGCGCCTATGATATATTGCATATTTACCAACACCAAGTACAATCTTGCATATTATATCGCTCGACGGATCATCTATGCTCTTTCTAGACCAACCACAAATCTTCCTTATGCCATGCTCCTCACTCATCTTTTTGATAAGGTTGGTGAAGACTTTCCCGAACTCGATCTTTCTCGCTTTCAATCGGTTAACCGTGTGATGATACCAATTCAAGCGGTGCAACCACGAAAGCCTAGAAGTGATCGAGGTACAAGAAGGAATGGCCCACAAGAGCCCGAAGATGAGGACACTCCTATGTCACCAAGTGATGGTGATGACGTAGGTACTAGTGCTCACTTTGGCTCTTCGAGTGAATCCATCCCATCCATGAACACTTTCATGGACGGGTTAGACCAAATTGTTCCACCTCCTCACTATGCTACTAGTGCTCTTCCGGAAAATTTCGGACTTGAGCATGTTTATCATTCAAACCTTCAAACACGTGGTGAGTTGTATGATCATAGAGTGGAGTCAAGGGGTGCATTCAAGAGCATAGGGAAAATGATCAAGGGATTTGGCAAAAAGAGGAAATGATGACCAAGTGAAGCTTCGGGGTTGATTCAAGGTTGACATGTTGTGTAATATTGAACTATTTCCTTTTCATTAGACATATTTATGTTTCGTGCATGTAGGATTTGGATTTGTTTAACTAATACTTTGTGTTTGGATTACTATATATTTTAATCCTAATGTATTCATGCTATCAATCTTTCGATTTGCATGACTTTGTGTTATTTATGTGTTAGTTAGCTTTCTAGATTTTGGTTAATAGTCTACTTTGGCTTGATAAATCCTTGTCTAAAGCTGGGCTGTTAAATGTTGCTGGAAGTCCACCATTTTGAAGCCTCTGCCTACGGTTCTTTAAATCTGGGCGGTTCTTTAGTGATAAAGAACCGCGGCCTTATTTAAGGAACCACAGGCTCTGGATTCGACAAAATCTTTGCTTTACACTATTTTCTTTAAATCTTTGTAAACATGATGAAATTTTTTGCTAAAACCCAACTTTTTCCCAAATTAGCCTACCTAATTTCAATGTTCATCAAAATGAATTTTAACCCATTACTAGTTTGGATCATCCCTTCTCCTTCTTAAACCTCCTTGGTTTCTCTTCTTATTCATCCTCTAAGCCTTCTTCTAAACCTAGACACACAACCATGGTGTCCACTAGATTGTCAAATTCTTCTAAACAATCGTCATCCAAAAAAAAACCTTAAGATTAAGATCAAGTTACCTAAACATGGCTCTTCATCTTTTCTTACACCCAAGAATGAGATTTCTCCAATTCTCATTTCTTCATCACCTTCACCACCTCTTGCTCCATGAAAGACTAGTTCAACTCATGGTACTAACTGTAAAACCCGTAAAAAAATAAGTTCATTATTTAATTCTATCTTACTAATATTTTTTTTAGTATTTCATAACGTTAAATACTATACTGATTAATGGTTTAAGTTGAAACCGATATTAAATATCTTATTTTAATATTTTGACGAATGACGAGGACTACTATTGATCGCGATACGACGGATGCCGAAAATTTTATATTTTATTATCGATTGTTTCGATATTTAATATATTCGACGATATCATTTTAATTATGTATCGGGTCATTATATTATTATTTTTTTCGTGTGCGTTTAAACTTCTAAAAAGTATTCCTATGAAACCCGAGCCTCGTAAATAATTTTAAATTGACTAATAGTCATTTTCTACCCTATAAAATAGTTAATTGTCTTTTAGTCCAAAAGAATGGTCAAATTGCAAGAATTACCCTTCACCCACCATATAAAAGCTTGAATCTTCAAAAACAAAACAAAGACCCATCTTGGAAATCTCGAAATCTACACTTTGGTATGAAAATCTCCTACATGCATTACACTTTCAAGATTTTATAATTTCCATGGTAGATCTATGTTTAAATCATCATGCATGTGATCATCTAGGTAAGATCATCATGTTTTAATGTTAAAAAGTTATATTTTGATCTTTGATCTTTGTTAAAATTTTACATGCATTACATTTTTTTTGATTTTGTAAATTTTGATCAACTTCTATTAATTGAAAACATATAAAAACAACTAACAAATTATATTTTTTTCTTCTCTCCTTTCTTTTTTTTTTCTTTTCGTGACACCCTCAAACCAAAACACCCTTGGATTCACATTTCTAGCTTGAATCCTTAAAAACTAAAGTAAGTCTCATGTTTGTAATATGATTTGGGTCTTTTTGGTATAAAAATTTACAACATGCAAGAACTTTTCTTAAGATTATTTTTCTTGAATGATCGTCTTGTTTTGATCTATTTTATAGTTGTAAACAAGTGTTATTTTTACTATATTAAAAGTGGGGATGCTTGCATGTAAGATTTTTGATATGGATCTAGTAAGATTTGGAAATGCAAGTGGTCTAGGGTTATTAGTGTTTGATTAGGATGATTTTTAGTTGTTATTTGGAGTATGGAAATGGGTAAATTGTGTATAAAATTAATTTTTACATGTTTTTCAAATATTTAATTTTGAGCCGTGGGTTTAAGGCTATTTTCAGAGATCTTAAGTCTGAGTATAGGTTGATATTATGGGATCATATTGTAGAGAATTTCGAGAGCTTCGATTTGATACCAATTAGAGCTTCTAACTCCAAACGAGCGAAAAGTTACGCATGTTTGAAATTCTGAAAATTTATCTAATTATTTCCCGCACACTATCTGATGCAGATCCGAAAAAGGGCAAAATCGTCCAGTTCTGGTTCGTTTCAGCTCTCGTGTAAAACTAAAAAGTTGTTTAAAAAGTCATTTTACTTCTACCAAAAGGAAACCAGTTCTGAAAACGAATCTAGACGGGGCAAAACTTAAAAATTAAATCTGCATTTTTTTTAAAACCGTCATCTTTAACAGATCTGATGCGAGGGGTAAATCTGTCATTTCTGGTCCGTTTCAGCCTTCGGTCGAAACATGGAAGTTGTTCAGAATGATGTTTTACCTTTATCGCTTAGAAATCAGACCTGGAAACGAGTGATAATAGGGTAAAAGTTAATAGTAAAATCTGAGATGTTTAGGGGTAAGATTGTAATTTTACACAGAACTTGCATGTGTATTTTGGACAATTTCTATTAAGTTTCACGTCACGGGTATAACTGGAAAGTTGTCCGAAACGTCGTTTTACATCAAAAAGCTTAAATCTTGAATCATGAATACGTCATTTAGTAGGTCAAGTAATCGGGTCAGACCCGAAGGTCAAAGTCAACCAAAAAGTCAAAGTTGACCAAAAAGTCAAAGTTGTCAAATTTTTCTAAGTATGCATTTTAATTGATTTTTGAGCATAGAAAAATAAAATGAATATATAGGAGACTAAAATAGAATCACTTGTATCGTTTTCTCTCGATTTTTCGTGATTTTATACTTGAGTTTGATTTTATTATGTATCATTTAATTCTCGAGTCTATTATTAACATACGCACCTTATTTGCTAGGTTGCGGTTATCGTGTTTACCGGGCATCATCTATCGTCGGCGATCGTCTTCAACTACTATAAATACTAAGGTGAGTCTATAGCCTCGTTTGAGCTCATTTAAATATTTTAAAAACCCGCGAGGGGGAATACATGTTTTTATAAACTTAGAACACAAGATTTTATGGTATGCTTGTCCCTCTATGAATGGACCCGTGGTTGCCTTTAAATTGCATTAAGTGATTGTCATTATTAAAACCTCAATTATGGACCGTTAATTAACCTATGATGGGTTAACCGCTAGTACAATTAATAGATCTATGGGGGAAGCCGCCCCGGTTCAGTTTGTGTGGACTTGTCACATAAGCTTAGGCCCGACCTCCACACTGTTTGAACATATTGTATTGAGAAGTCAGGTATATGGCAATGTACCAATAATCTGGAGGTAATGACAATTAATAAATCTCATGTCTTATCAGACCTCTAAAGGGAGTGTCTAAGGGCTCTCGGTTCCATGAGCTTATTGCAATTTATGCTAAATACAATTATTATTGTTGATCAAATTATTAGATGCTTGTTGCCTTCAAGTATGCCACAAACTTATAATCTTTGCTTGTGTTCAAAATGATTATATAAACCTATATATTCACTCGGCATTTTTGCTGATTATTTTCTCACATGTATTTCAGGTAATCACGAAGTGTGAAGCTTGGAGGTCACGGGAATGAATTTGTGCACTGCTTTTGCAATATAAACTCTTTGAATAATTATCGTTCCTTTGTTTAAAACAATTTAAATCTTTTGTTTTAGTTGTACTTTGGTTACGATGTCTTGGGACTACGCTACTCTGATAAAAACTAAAACGTCTCTTTTCGAGTCGTTCTTTATAAATTATGTGTTTTTGTATCATTGTTTAGCACCCAAAGATGTATTCCGCTGCGTATAAATTTGGGGGTGTTAAAGATTGGTATCAGAGCCATGAGTTATAGAGAACTAGGTCATTTTTATAAAAACCTAAACTATAACTGTAAATTTTTATTTTTCAAAGAGTCGGTGCACATAACTTCGCGTGACTTTAGGTTCAAGTTACTTCTGGGATTACCATTTTAGTATACATTATTATGTATGCCTTATTGCTAAGTATTTATAAATAAATACTATAATCCTTTATCGATATATATTAATATCGTTAAACTTTTCGATAAAAGTTTATCACTTATTAATGATCTATTTAAATAAATTTATGAAATTTTCTGTAATTATTTGAAGGATTTTCTATATTTATTTAAATTTTTTTTTGGAAATTATTCTACTTCATTTTATTATGACCTTACACCTATTTTGCGAATTTACCACCGCTTGATTACGTCTTCGATGAGGAGGAAGCAGGCTCCACTGCTGCAAGTGAGTCACAGTCAACTAAGTTATATGGATCCCCACGTGACTGGTGTCTATTATTTTGGTGTCGTTGTACTCTATTTATCTTTAAGATCATTACTTGTTGATCTACGATAATAGTTTCCTTTGATCCTTATAATGATTGTGATACCTTATATTGATAATGTGCATGCATTTGATGATTGAATTTTGTACATGATATGACTATACCATGATTACAATTAACTCATTCAATATATCTTCTCTCTTTGTGATGTGACAGAATCATGCCACCTAGGAGAATGACAAATGATGCCATTGCAAGGCTAGTTGCTGAAGAGGTAGCGAAAGCATTAGCTGCGGATAGAGTTGCACGTGTTAACACTGAAGGAGCAGGTGGCTCTGGAGGTGCTAATGCCGGAGGTGCTGGTGCTGAAGGTGCAGGTGAACCTATTGAACCAGAAACTGTTGGAGGAGCTGGTGTAGCTGAGAATCCTGTAGATGAGGTTGCTCAGGTTGCTACTGCAGTAAAAGAGTGTAATTTTTCTGGGTATATGAAATGTGGACCCACTACATTTCAAGGAACTAGTGGAGCACTGGAATTATTCAGGTGGATTGAGAAAACTGAAACAACATTTGAGATCATTGATTGCTTAGAAAGGAACAAGGTTAAGTTCGCAGTTGCTACTTTCAAGGATCGAGCTTTAAGCTGGTGGAAGACTCAAGTTGCTACAGTTGGGTTAGAAGCTGCCAACACGAAACCTTGGGATGAAGTCAAAAGGTTGCTGAAAGAAGAGTTTTGTCCGGAAGAAAAGTTATCTGCTTTGGAGGATGAGTTGAGGCACCTGAAGCTGAAAGATAACAACATTGCTGCCTATACTAGCCGATTCAATGAGTTAGTTTTGTTGTGTCCGGATGCTTTTGTTACTGAGAAGAAAAAGATGGACCAATACATTAAAGGGTTACCTGGGTACATTAAAGGTGAAACAACTTCATGTCGACCCAAGAACTTTGTTGAAACTGTGAGAATGGCTCATACACTCATGGGGCAGAAAGTTCAAGATAGGGCTGAGAAAGCTGCTGAGAGTAGTAAAAGGAAATGGGAGAATTCGCAGAGTGGTAACCAAGGTAATAACCAGGGTAACAATAATCGTAGGAATTACCAGGGTAATAACCGCCACAAGCAGTACAATCAGAGGAGAAATGATGGGGCTAGAGCTACAACTAACAAGAATGATAATGCTGACCATGGGGGACCAGCCCAGAGATGTAGGAGCTGCGGTGTTTGTCACTTTGGTAATTGTCCACCAAGGTGCACTAAATGTGGAAAGGTTAGGCATGTTGTGTAAAAATGCAAGACAAGGGTCCATGCCACTGGAGCGAATGCTATTCTGATCATGACTTGTTTTGAATGTGGAGGACGTGATCATATTCGCCCTCAATGTCCGAAGTGGAAGAACATGAAAGCAGGTGAAGCTGCTGGGGCAGTTTATGCTGTTAAGGATGCTGATCAGGCACAAGGTCCAAATGTGGTGACGGGTACGTTCATACTCAACCATCGTTATGCTAGTGTTTTGTTTGACTCAGGATCTGATAGGAGCTTTGTAAGCACTTCCTTTAGTCGTTTAATTGATATTGAGCCAACAAGCCTAAATACTAGTTATGAGGTCGAGTTAGCTGATGGACAATTAGTTAGTACTACCACTATATTTAAGAAGTGCCCTTTGAAATTAGCAAATCATTTGTTTAAATTGATTTGATGTCGATAGAGTTGGGTTCATTCGATGTGATTGTTGGTATGGATTGGTTGGTTGCACATGATGCGGTGATTGTATGTGGGGAGAAAGTTGTCCACATACCAGTTAAGGACAAGGTATTAATAGTTGAAGGTGATGTCGGTAGATCTCGTCTGACGGTGATATCTTGTATTAAGGCGAGGAAATATGTGGAAAGAGGTTGTCACCTGTTCTTGGCTCAAGTAGTGGAGAAAGAACTACCGGTACGGCGTGTGGAAGATGTTCCGGTTATTCGTGATGATGACTTGCCAGGGCTTCCGCCTCAGCGAGAAATCGAATTCAAGATTGATCTAGTGCCAGGAGCTGCACCGGTGGCGCGTGCACCTTATCGTTTGGCACCGTCTGAGTTGAAGGAGTTGGCAGATCAGTTGAAGGAGTTAATGGATATGGGGTTCATTAGACCAAGTTCGTCACCTTGGGGAGCTCCAGTATTGTTCGTGAAAAAGAAGGACGGATCGTTCAGAATGTGCATAGACTACCGAGAGTTGAACAAGCTAACTATTAAGAATCGTTATCCACTTCCGAGGATCGATGATTTGTTTGATCAACTTCAAGGTTCGTGTGTGTACTCGAAGATCGACTTGAGGTCGGGTTATCATCAACTTCGTGTTAAAGAAGAGGACATACATATTACAGCTTTTCGAACGCGTTATGGACACTTTGAGTTTCAAGTGATGCCGTTTGGGTTAACTAATGCACCTGTGGTATTCATGAACTTAATGAACCGTGTGTGTAAACCATACCTCGACAAGTTTGTGATTGTATTTATTGATGATATCCCGATTTATTCTAAGAGTCAGGAAGAGCATGAAGGTCATCTGAAGATTATCTTGGAATTGTTGAAGAAGGAGATGTTGCATGCAAAATTCTCCAAGTGTGTTTTTTGGTTGGATTCTGTCCAATTCCTTAGACACGTGATCGATAGTAATGGTGTTCATGTTGATCCTTCCAAAATTGAAGCTATTAGAGATTGGGCTACGCCTACAACCCCGACTGAAGTTAGACAATTCTTGGGATTAGCTGGATACTACCGACGATTCATATAAGGGTTCTCTCTAATTTCTAAACCTCTTACTAAACTTACACAGAAAAACAAGAAGTATGAGTGGGGTTCAGAAGAAAAAGAAGCATTCCAAACTTTGAAACAGAAGCTGTGTTCTACACCAATTTAGGCTTTGCCCGATGGAGCTGAAGACTTTGTGGTATATTGTGATGCATCACGTAAGGTTTATGGTGCTGTGTTGATGCAAAGGGAGAAAGTGATCGCGTATGCATCTCGTAAATTGAGGAAACATGAGGAGAATTATACTACACATGACTTGGAATTAGGAGTTGTTGTCTTTGCTCTTAGACTTTGGAGACACTATCTCTACGGTACAAGTATACACCGATCATAAAAGCCTGCAACATATTTTAGATCAGAAGGAGCTCAATATGAGGCAGAGAAGATGGGTAGAATTGTTGAGTGATTATGACATTAAAATTTGCTATCATCCCGGCAAGGCGAATGTAGTTGCCGATGCTCTTAGTCAGAAGGACAAAGAAATAACCAAAAGGGTTAGGGCTTTAGCCATGACAACTTATTCAGATTTATCTAATCGAATATTTAAAGCTCAAACAAAGGCGATGAAAGAGGAGAATGTGAGAAATGAAGACTTGGGTAGAAGGATGACACCTATATTCGAAATTCGTGATGACGGAATTCGATATTTCGAGAATCGTGTATGGTTACCGGTGTATGGAGGACTGAGAGATTTAATTATGCACGAATATCATAAGTCTAAATATTCGATTCACCCAGGATCGGATAATATGTACCAAGACTTGAAGAAATGTTGCTGGTGGCCGAACATGAAGGCTAACATTTCTACTTATGTTAGTAAATGCTTGACGTGTGCTAAGGTGAAGTTCGAGCACAAGAGACCTTCAGGTTTACTGCAACAACCCGAAATTCCAGAATGGAAATGGGAGAAGATCACTATGGATTTTGTTTCGGGACTTTCGAGAACTTCTAGTGGCTATGATACAATTTGGGTGATTGTTGATCGGTTGACTAAGTCGGCTCATTTCTTGTCGATAAAGAAAACTGATGACTTAGACAAACTTACTCGGTTGTATTTGAAGGAAGTTGTTTGTAGACACGGAGTTCTTTTGTCAATTATATCTGATCGAGACAGTCGGTTCACATCTGAGTTTTAGAGATCGCTTCAGCGAGCTTTGGGGACTCAGTTGGACATGAGCACTGCGTATCATCCGGAAACGGACGGACAAAGTGAAAGGACTATTCAGACTTTGGAGGATATGTTACCAGCGTGTGTAATAGACTTTGGAGGTAGTTGGGATCGACACTTACCTTTGGTGGAGTTCTCATACAACAACAGTTATCACGCAAGTATCAAGGTTGCGCCTTTTGAAGCACTTTACGGGCGAAAGTGTAGATCACCAGTTGGTTGGTGTGAGGTTGGAGAAAGTCAATTGACGGGTCCTGAATTGATTAGAGAGACGACTGAGAAGATCGTACAAATCAAGAATCGTTATTGACAGCCCGTAGTAGGCAGAAGAGCTATGCGGATAAGAGGAGAAAACCATTGGAGTTTGATATTGGCGACATGGTTATGTTGAAAGTATCGCCTTGGAAAGGAGTAATTAGATTTGGCAAGCGAGGAAAGCTTAGTCCACGCTATATTGGTCCATTCAAGATCATTATTCGAGTTGGTCCTGTGGCGTATAAGATGGAATTGCCAGATAAGTTAAGTGCTATTCACAACACTTTTCACGTTTCCAATCTTAAGAGATGTTTGGCGGACGAGAATTTGATAATTCCACTTGAGGAGGTTCAACTGGATGACAAGTTGCATTTTAATGAAGAACCGGTGGAGATCATGGATCGAGAGGTGAAACGACTTAAACAAAGTCGGATCCCGATAGTAAAAGTGCGATGGAATTCCCGACGTGGACCCGAATACACTTGGGAGCGAGAGAACTACTTCAAGAGCAAGTATCCACATTTATTCGTAGACGGACCTAAAGAGAAGTAAACCCCGGGACGGTGCTCTCCTAAGGTGGTGAGGATATAAAACCCGCAAGAAAATAAGGTCATTATTTAATTCTATCTTACTAATATTTTTTTTAGTATTTCATAACGTTAAATACTATATTGATTAATGGTTTAAGTTGAAACCAATATTGAATATCTTATTTTAATATTTTGACGAATGACGAGGAATACTATTGATCGCGATACCGACAGATGCCCAAAATTTTATATTTTATTATCGATTGTTTCGATATTTAATATTTTCGAAGATATCATTTTAATTATGTATCGGGTCGTTATATTATTATTTTTTTCGTGTGCGTTTAAACTTCTAAAAAGTATTCCTATGAAACCCGAGCCTCGTAAATAATTTTAAATTGACTAATAGTCATTTTCTACCCTATAAAATAGTTAATTGTCTTTTAGTCCAAAAGAATGCTCAAATTGCAAGAATTACCCTTCACCCACCATATAAAAGGAATTTTTCTTTCATTTTTACACACACATACATCACCACCCACCAAAAACTCTCTCTCTTTCTTTTCTTTTCTTCTTTTGCCGTGAGCTTCCAACACCATAAATCATCAAATTTTTGATGATCAAGCTTGAATCTTCAAAAACAAATCAAAGACCCATCTTGGAAATCTCGAGATCTACACTTTGGTATGAAAATCTCCTACATGCATTACACTTTCAAGATTTTATAATTTCCATGGTAGATCTATGTTTAAATCATCATGCATGTGATGATCTAGGTAAGATCATCATGTTTTAATGTTAAAAAGTTATATTTTGATCTTTGATCTTTGTTAAAATTTTACATGCATTACATTTCTTTTGATTTTGTAAATTTTGATCAACTTCTATTAATTGAAAACATATAAAAACCACTATCAAATTATATTTTTTCTTCTCTCCTTTTTTTTTTTCGTGACACCTTCAAACCAAAACACCCTTGGATTCAAATTTCTAGCTTTAATCCTTAAAAACTAAAGTAAGTCCCATGTTTGTAATATGATTTGGGTCATTTTGGTATTAAAATTTATAACATGCAAGAACTTTTCTTAAAATTATTTTTCTTGAAAGATCATCTTGTTTTGATCTATTTTATAGTTGTAAACAAGTGTTATTTTTACTATATTAAAAGTGGGGATGCTTGCATGTAAGATTTTTGATATGGATCTAGTAAGATTTGGACATGCAAGTGGTCTAGGGTTATTAGTGTTTGATTAGGATGATTTGTAGTTGTTATTAGGAGTATAGAAATGGGTAAATTGTGCTGAAAAATTAATTTTTACATGTTTTTCAAATATTTAATTTTGAGCCGTGGGTTTAAGGCTATTTTCAGAGGTCTTAAGTCTGAGTATAGGTTGATATTATGGGATCATGTTGTAGAGAATTTCGAGAGTTTCGATTTGATACCAAGTAGAGCTTCTAACTCTAAACAAGCGAAAAGTTACACATGTTTGAAATTCTGAAAATTTATCTAATTATTTCCCGCACACTATCTGATGCAGATCCGAAA
This sequence comes from Glebionis coronaria, assembly GCA_025667525.1. Classification (NCBI taxonomy): domain Eukaryota; kingdom Viridiplantae; phylum Streptophyta; class Magnoliopsida; order Asterales; family Asteraceae; genus Glebionis; species Glebionis coronaria. Next base: position 558,107,318 of record CM046877.1, on the reverse strand, counting down.
AAGGGCAAAATCGTCCAGTTCTGGTTCGTTTCAGCTCTCGTGTAAAACTAAAAAGTTGTTAAAAAAGTCGTTTTACTTCTACCGCGAGGAAACCAGTTCTGAAAACGAATCTAGACGGGGCAAAACTTAAAAATTAAATCTGCATTTTTTTTTAAACCGTCATCTTTAACAGATCTGATGCGAGGGGTAAATCTCTCATTTTTGGTTCGTTTCAGCCTTCGGTCGAAACACGGAAGTTGTTCGGAATGATGTTTTACCATTACCGCGTAGAAATCAGACCTGGAAACGAGTGATAATAGGGTAAAAGTTAATAGTAAAATCTGAGATGTTTAGGGGTAAGATTGTAATTTTACAAAGAACTTGCATGTGTATTTTGGACATTTTCTATTAAGTTTCACGTCACGGGTATAACTGGAAAGTTGTCCGAAACGTCGTTTTACATCAAAAAGCTTAAATCTTGAATCATGAATACGTCATTTAGTGGGTCAATTAATCGGGTCAGACCCGAAGGTCAAAGTCGACCAAAAAGTCAAAGTTGACCAAAAAGTCAAAATTGTCAAATTTTTCTAAGTATGCATTTTAATTCATTTTTTAGCATAGAAAAATAAAATGAATATATAGGAGACTAAAATAGAATCACTTGTATCGTTTTCTCTCGATTTGTCGTGATTTTATACTTGAGTTTGATTTTATTATGTATCATTTAATTCTCGAGTCTATTATTAACGTACGCACCTTATTTGCTAGGTTGCGGTTATCGTGTTTACCGGGCATCATCTATCGTCGGTGATCGTCTTCAACTACTATAAATACTAAGGTGAGTCTATAGCCTCGTTTGAGCTCATTTAAATATTTTAAAAACCCGCGAGGGGGAATACATGTTTTTATAAACTTAGAACACAAGATTTTATGGTATGCTTGTCTCTCTATGAATGGACCCGTGGTTGCCTTTAAATTGCATTAAGTGATTGCCATTATTAAAACCTCAATTATGGACCGTTAATTAACCTATGATGGGTTAACCGCTAGTAAAATTAATAGATCTATGGGGGAAGCCGCCCCGGTTCAGTTTGTGTGGACTTGTCACAAAATCTTAGGCCCGACCTCCATACTGTTTGAACATATTGTATTGAGAAGTCAGATATACGGCAATGTACCAATAATCTGGAGGTAATGACAATTAATAAATCTCCTGTCTTATCAGACCTCTAAAGGGAGTGTCTAAGGGCTCGGTTCCATGAGCTTATTGCAATTTATGCTAAATACAATTATTATTGTAGATGCAAATTATTAGATGCTTGTTGCCTTCAAGTATGCCACAAACTTATAATGTTTCCTTGTGTTCAAAATGATTATATAAACCTATAGATTCACTCGGCATTTTTGCTGATGATTTTCTCACATGTATTTCAGGTAATCACGAAGTGTGAAGCTTGGAGGTCACGGGAATGAAGTTGTGCACTGCTTTTGCAATATAAACTCTTTGCATAATTATCGTTCCTTTGTTTAAAACAATTTAAATCTTTTGTTTTAATTGTACTTTGGTTACGATGTCTTGGGACTACGCTACTCTGACGAATATTTTAGGAACGATAAAAATTAAAACGTCTCTTTTCGAGCCGTTCTCTATAAATTATGTGTTTTTGTATCATTGTTTAGCACCCAAAGATGTATTCCGCTGCGTGTAAATTTGGGGGTGTTAAACTAACCATTCACATGGTTCTACCTCCTCTTCATTCCAATCTAGGATGAATGAGTTGTCCTCGCCTTTTACTCCTAGTCCTCTCTTGGATGTGAACCCTCAACCTCTCCAAAGCATTCCCTTTGTGAATGACGTTGTTGAGCCATTGATTACCTCACCTTTCACTCTGCCTGATGAGACTGCTTTTATACATGGTCTCATCGTCCAAATCGGGCTCAAAATGCATAAAATATCATCAATTATACCAAATATATGCTCGTGTTTGTTACTTGTGTATTTTTAGGTACGGATATTAAGGAATTGGCAAAAGATCACAAGAATCATTCAAAAACGAACACGAGAAACGAAGCCGCACAATGAACCGGGTCCAAGTTTGGAATTTTGCAAAATGACCCTTGAAGAATTGAAGATTGGCAACTTTAGTCCCTCATCTTTGAAGAAATTGTCACAATTGACCCTCCAAATGTCATTTGTACAAGTATGGTCCTTATTGTTTGAAGATTGTACAAGACCAGTCCTTAAAGTTTGAAGAATATACATATAAGGCCCTTGGAAAAGTTTATAAACCTTTTGTGCCACTTTTGACAACTTGCCCAAAGTTGTCAAGTGTAATTTGGGCGCTGATGGGATTTATTACAAAGTGAACAAAAGATAAAAGCCTGGGGGCCAAGTTTGCCAAACCACCAAACCCTTACAACCAGTCACAACTTGCCACCTCATCATGATCCACCCACTTACCCAATACCCTACCCAAACCCGTCCACCCACCCATGTCCAACCCGGTTTAACTTATTAAACTGGGTCAAACCCCAGTCAACACCCCATTAATTTCCCTCCCAAACACCTTTTTAAACTTAACCACATCCCAAACCAAATCAAATCCTGCTAATCACCCCTAATTCATCCCCATAAACCCTAAACCTAAAAATCTTAAAACAAAGGGTTTTTACCTGATTAACTCCAGAACACTAATTACCCTTTTCCTCATCCTAACCCACAACCCAGATTCCCTCCCCAACCATCCCATGTTCTTGTGGACCCCTCCCCTGCACCCGTCTCTTTCCCACAACCCCAAAACCCGACCAAACCAACCATCCAGATACTCCCCTTGGTCCCCAAGCTCAAATGGACAGCTTAGATCATATCAAACATCACTCTCCACAGCTGGCTCATCACATGGGCAATTTTTGACCACTTTGAAGATTGAAGACTCAAGGGCAATTTAGGCAGTCTACTTCTAGGGTTTTTAGTCTTCTAGTATGTTCTACTTCTTGTATAAATAGGGGTCGACCTGTGACCTCTACCCTTTGTTCCAGATTTTTACTCCAAAAATTGTAATCCCTTTTTAAGTATTTATAAAGTTGGTATTTTTGTTGAAAATATAATTCCTTTTATGAGTTTTAAAAGTTGGTGTTTATTTGTTGAGTAAAAATCTGAGTTCCATTGTTAACTGTGAACACTTGTGTGTTTTGAAAATTTCAGAAAGGAAGTTTCTGAAATTGGGAAAGTTTTTGGTGAATATTGTTTCATAGTTGTTTTTCAGGATTGAATGTTAATTTGTTAAGTGTATTTGAAAGGGAAATTGGTTGGAAAGCTTTTGAAAAGGTTTTTAATAGGTTTTTAATTTCAGAAATTCAAGGTCCAAGAAAGTTAAAGTGGACTTGGACCATTGGATTTCTGACTTTGGGCTTGTTTTAAAGACATTTTCTAGGTTCTAAGGTTGGTTGGATTATAAGGTTTCAAAAAGGTTTGAAAGATTTTAAGAAAATCAGAAAGTTGGTTTTGTGCTTGTTCTATTTTTCTTAGCAGGTTCCTTTGAAGCTTGATTTGCCCAAGGTCCTGCACAGACCCGGGTCTGTTGGAGATGGCTAGCAGCCATTGTTGGGCCTGGATGTAGGTCCAACAAGGTAAAAGCCTTGTCCCCTTTTCATTTTTTTTTGTTTATGTTGATTTTGAATGAAATTTGTGAAAACTGGTTATGTGTTGTTAAACTGTTTGGATATTGCTTGTTTAAGGTTATTGTGCATGTTTAGATTGATTGGAGTCAATTTGGCTTGATCTTGTTTAGATTTGCTTTGAAAATATTGATCTTTCAATTTTAAAAGGGGTGTTTGGATTAAGGGATAAGTAGGGCTTATTGACTGCAATCTTGTGTTTAACCCTGTCTTATGTGCTTATTAGGGTGTTGTTAGGTAGTAAGTGTGTTTGGTTTTCAGTTTGGGAGGTTATTGTACACATTTGCATGATCAAAAAGTGAAAAATAGCTTAAACCCAGTTAACTGCTTGTGTGACTGCATTTTTGTGAATTTGCCACTTAAATCTTGTAAGCTGCTAGTTAATAGGTCATAGAAGGATTGTGAATCACTTGTATGCTATTTGGTGTGCTTATTTTCAAGTTATGAAGGTTTGAAATCCATTTTTGTACACATAGTTGTGCCTACTGTTCAGCAGATACCCTTTGTGGCTTAATCAGAAACTTTGTGGCTTATTTGTGTGATTATTTGTGTAGTGATTGCTTGCTTTTTGTGTATAATCTGACTCCTTATACTCCAAAGAGTATAAGGGTGCCTTTTTGTCCAAAATAAGCTATCAAATAAGCTTTCCTAAGCTTATTGGTCTCCTGACCAAATTATTGCACTAGCAGTGGGAAGAAAGTTTCCCCTGCTAACACAATTGTTTCCCCTGCTAAGCAAAAGGACAAAAGTCCATCACATGTCACTATCTGTTTTCAAGATTTTTTGTCTTTAGTGGGTGATTTTGAGAGTTAGGACTTGAAACCACTTTTGTTATTTTTCTTATTTTATTTATGATTTTTCTGTTTAATTAGATTTTTATTTACTGTTCATTTTATATTTTTTAGATTAATTAGCCTTTTTAATTAACTTTTATTATTTCTGTTTTTGGCATTTAGTGCCAAAAATACTTGTATTTCAGTTTAAACATTTTTCTTAGATTAGGAAAAACATTTTAAGATTATTGGTTAAAAAAGATTTTACTGTTCATCTTTTTATTATTTTTTATAATTAATTTAAGATAATTAGGGTTTTATTTTAAACTAATTTTGTCTTTTAGTGAAAAATTTAATATTTTTCAATCTTTTTCATTTTTCTACTGTTCATTAGAGTAAATTAGGATTTTTAAAATTGGTAAATTATTTTTAGAATTATTTATTTATTTTTTATAATTATTTTAGTGTTAAAATAGTTTTTAGTGATTTAAAAATAGAAAAAATAGTGTTTAAAATTTAGAAAAAATACTTTTCAGTTTATAAATAATATAAGTGAGTTATTTGTCCAATAAAATAATATTTTGGGCTTTGTCTTAATTATATTTAATTTTTGGGCTTTAATTAGCATTAAAAATTGAATATTTAATTAAAAAAGGGTTTTAAAATATTTTTATTGGATTTTATTTCTTATTTATATTATTTTGAACTACTTTTTCATTTTTAATTTGTTTTTAGCTTAAAATTTTTTAAATTTTCACGTTTTACGTACTTACGTTCGCGTTTTACGTCATTCGTCGTAGTTTAATTGTAATCGTAGTTCGTCTTAGTTTTTCTTTCTTTTCTCATCTAAAAACGACACTACCCTAAACCTTTGATTATACTTATTGGCACATTAATCCACACACCTCCTCGAGAACGAACCCGCATTTGTTCGGTTTCGCGTTTTTCCTAAAACGTGCAACTTAACGCTTGCCCTGTTTTACCTTGTTTTTCCTAAAGGGGTAATTTTACAACTATCAAAATGGCGCCGCTGCCGGGGAGGTGTTTTTAGTGTGCCATTATTAGTATCATGTTTTTGTGAGTGGTGCGTTTTTGCTTTTCACATTTTGAAAAGCGTAAATATCGTACATACTCATTTTTGTTATTTTTCCTTATTATATTATAGTATCCAAATAAATTGTGTTTAGTTTTCCTAAATTAAACACACAACATCATTTTACTATATTGTAGATATATTGGTTTTCGTTTTTATTGTGAATATTATTAATATATTGTACTTACGTAGAACAATAAAAATACAAGTACTCCAAATACGTGAGAAATCACAACCTTGATTCGAGATTTCATCACTCGATCATTGTATTCGAATCCAAAGCAAAAGTAAAAGGCAAAATAGATAAATACTTTCGTGAGGCTTGATTTCAATTAACACAAACTATAAGGTGGGTATAAGGCGGTTGTATTTCACGACCTAAAGGAAAAAGGCTCTTAAGTGCTTCGCGCCGCCTCGTTTCCTCCGCTTGCTTGTGCGTGTTTTGAGAAAAAGGGCTAATCGAGGGTTTGCCAACCAAAGTATTATCTACGTATATATATTTGCTTGTTTTCAAGATTAAACCCTCTTGAACGATTTGGTGTTCCACCATCGTTCTAAAGTCATCGAAGGCGTTCACTCCACGTGATCGTTTTCATTCCTTGAGGCTCCTTTAATCGAGAAAGTCGATTCGAGGAGAGATTTGTAGATTTTTTTGTCTACGTAATACATTCAAAATACCAAAAAAATTAAAAAACAATCAAAAGCACAAACATAATCTTCTACATTCCCTCTAATTTCATAATTCTCTTCTTTCACCCTCTATAACGTTTAATTCTCGTAACGTCATTCTCGTTGTATCATGTCAAATGATGAGGGCTATTACTCGTGTCCATATTGTGGAGGCCCACCCGATGGGGCTAATTGTTTTAATTGTGAGGTTATTGGAGGTCGAGAGGGTTATGTCTATAACTCTCCTCCACATGGTGATGGTGACAATTTTCAATCTAACGACCAAGATCACCAACCATATTCGTCTTATTCGTCTTTTAATTGTGATGAAAATCAAAATAATGAAATGAATCAAGATGAATCTTTTTGTGATTATATGAGCCGTCATAACAAACTTATAGAGTCACTTCAAGAACACGTGGTTGATCTCGATAAGTATTACAAGGATAAATTGGCAACCCAAGGGGAAACTTTCAAAAAAATGGAAAACGATTATGATACCCTTTTTGAAGAGCAACAACGTTTGTATGACCAAAGTCAAGTGATGTGGAGAGAATATGTAGATAAAATTAAGGATGATCACGCCAATGAGAAAGATAAAATTCTTTTAATGTTCGGGGGCTTAGTGGAAAAATTTAATTCGTTGTCAAATGTGACCAATCCTAATCCCGTGGGAGAGGTTCAAGTTACTTCGACTCCTAAGACTCGTACGTCTCGTATTGATCCATATCTCTCGAATTTTAGAGTCGTGCAACCTTCATCGTCTTGTAAAACCATAGAGGAAACGAAAAAGTCATCCAACGAAGTTTTGAAAAATGTTTGTGAAGATAAACCAAAAGAAAAACTCGTAGGATACTTGGGAGTTTTTAATCTAATACCTTGTGAACCTAATTTTTCTAATGAGGATGAAATTATTGAGGATTTTCTAAATCAATACACACTTAATTTTGACGAAGAAATTCCATTAAATGATTTTAAAGAAGAAAAATGTGAAAAGGTTTTTAAGGAAAGCATTGAACCCTCGTTTTTACAAGATGAACGAAAAATAATTCCGAAGGGACGTGTTAGTAGTTTTGATAAAATGTTTGAAAACCCACGTTCGATCCCTTCGAAGGATAAAGTTGAAACCGTCAAGGCTAAATCGTCACGAGACGAGCCTTTTACTCCTAATCTCACATCGAGTGAGATTTTGGATTTATCATGTGAGAAGTCCGCCGATGGCCTTGCTCACATTGATACGTTTTTCGATATCGAGGTCGAAACGACAAAGGCAAAATCTTCAATTGAAGAGCCTTCTTTACCTAGTTTCACGACGGTTGAAGCTAGCGACTCGATTATCGACGACCTTATTGCTCACCCTCTTCCACGAGGAAGAGAAGACGTTTTTGGTCCCGATGGAGATTTTTGCGAGATCAAACGTATTCTTGATAACCCGCTTTCGATTTTCGAGTTTGATGAGGACCGTTGCGTTAGCCCGAAGGGGGATGTTTTGTTAATTGATTCACGTTTTAAAAATTCAAATCCTCCTCCCGCCTTCAAGATAAATGTGGAAATTTTAAGTGTGCCTAGAATTATTTTAGAAACACCAAATATTTTCAATTTAATCAACTTGGGTTTTCGTAACAATGAGTTAAAAAATGAAAAAAGGAATGATTTTACAATTGATTTGAAAATTTTTCCAAAGTTAACTCCGTCATCACCTCGCTTAATTGAGCTTGCTACAAACGCGTCTACTTCTTTTGACGACGTTTTGTGTGGATTTAGTATGGGGGAAGCCCCATTTGTTTCCTCACACTTCTCCACCGAGGACGAGATTTTTGACCCCGGTATCACTTTTTAGATAAAATCTCGGTCTTTTACCGAAGTAGTCACTAGAAGATCCTTCTACACTTACGGTATGAGTTTACCTCGAGTGACTCGATTTTTAGGCCCAACCATTGTCCCACCCTTCTCTTCTTATGCTATTTTCTTGTGTCCCTTTGGGACGTTGTTACTTGAAGTCGTGTTGTTTCGTCTTTCATCCGAAAACGAAGACACGATCTTCGATCCCGGTATAGAGGTTTTGCCTTTATACACGGTTGCTTTTGGGCCTTGTTTTACATGTAAGTCCCACCAAAAATGACCGAACCATGATTATCCCTAAATGATCACATTTATGGGGATTCGAGTCGAGCTTTTGACTCGGTTATCAAAAACAAGGTGCCTCGTGGGGGAGACCCATGCTTATCCATGTACATATTATTGCTTTCTAATTAATTTAATGTGAGGGGATTTGTGCCCTTCCAACCTTTGTTCCGTGGTTGTTTGTGCATTGTGGTTTTTAGATTATCATCTTCACGATTGGAGCCTCTCGTGTTCGTTCATGGGAGCACTCGATCATTTGCTTTGGAGGCCTTTCCCAATATCCATATGATATATCCTTTTATGTTCTAACCTTAGGTTTATAGCACACTTCATAAACGGCTATTACTTATTGGTTACACCATTTCCATGCTAGATTAGGCATTCGACTACGTCTCTAGTATGGGGGTGTTTGCACCCCTAGACTCGAAACATTGAGGACAATGTTTAACTTTAGTATGGGGGGGTGAATAGATACTTGCCTTGCCAAACCTTCACGCTTTCCAAAGTTTATCGTTTTGTTATCGTTTTGTTGCAAAATAAGGCTAAAAATGGCTAAATTTTAAAATTTTTCTCAATTTTCATAAGTGTTTGAAGACACGAATGTAGATTTTCCGATGGCGAGAATAAGAGTAATTTTTGACTCGACCGTGCGTGTTGAGCACTTAGCTTTGATTCCTTAACTTCACATTAGGCTAAGTCTCTTAAATGAGGACGAGAAATGATAGAGTTAATTATAAGTTACTATGCTAAACGTAGAGTACTCGTATTCTTTCAAAAACTCATGTGTTCTCGTTGTTTGCTTATTCTCCCTGCGCTTGTAAATATTTTTTGCTTAATAAATATTGACTTAGCGGTTTAGTTAGGATTGTTGGGTTTCTAGTCTTTTCTAGTAGCTTCCGTGTAATTAAATTGAGAAGACATTAAGGTATCGCCAGCGTCACGGTTTTGAAGTATTGGCAACCCGAATAATCGAAAGCTTCACCCAATAATAAGATTTCAAGTGCTCACCTAAATCTAGCAAACAATTTGAAGCCCCACAAGGCCTAAAATCTATGCAAAATTGAAAGTGAATCAAGCCTTAATCTTCGAAGCTTTAAAGATCCAAAATTCGCTTTAGCGTGAGGATATACGTCTTTGGCTAATAAAACCACCGATGAGGCGGCTAATAAAAGGCAAGGCAAGACCGAAGTCATAATAAAAGCTTCATGGCGAAGTTAAATAAAAGATGGAGGTAAACCAAAGATAATAAGGCCCTTCCGTTAGGGGGCGTATAAAAGTCTTGGTAATAAGTCTCATGTTCAAAACCGTTACAAAACCGTGTTTATCGATTCTTCTTGTCAACTTAATTTTTTAACATCGTTGTCTATTAGGAGGGGTTATTAATTTGATGGTCTTAGTTACACCGTTAGGACTCTATTTTTAGACCTAAATCTCTATTATCGCATAAGTCAATGATGTATCCTCGTGATCATTAAGACATAATAAAATATAAGAGATACAACTTAGGAATAATGGGAGAATAAGTACGTGATTAGGGCATATGAGTAGTGTTAGCATTACTAACTTATAATGACAATGATCTCGTTGCACGCTTGGCATGGAATTAAGGTGAAAATCGAGGACGATGAAATTATTTCTAACGAAGCATTCACGTGTTCTTATTCTATGAACCTAAACGTCCCATTTTGCGATGAAAATCATACATTATGTCTAAAACGCAAGTAGTAGAAGTAGTAGTAGTGTAGCTAGTTTATCCTTTCAATAAAGTGAATAAAATTAAATTTTGGAGATGCTATGATACTTTATTCTAGCATTGCGTGAGGGCACGACAATGGTTTAGTATGGGGGAGTGATGAGACTGCTTTTATACATGGTCTCATCGTCCAAATCGGGCTTAAAATGCATAAAATATCATCAATTATACCAAATATATGCTCGTGTTTGTTACTTGTGTATTTTTAGGTACGGATATTGAGGAATTGGCAAAAGATCACAAGAATCATTCAAAAACGAACACGGGAAACGAAGCCGCACAATGAACCGGGCCCAAGTTTGGAATTTTGCAAAATGACCCTTGAAGAATTGAAGATTGGCAACTTTAGTCCCTCATCTTTGAAGAACTTGTCACAATTGACCCTCCAAATGTCATTTGTACAAGTATGGTCCTTATTGTTTGAAGATTGTACAAGACCAGTCCTTAAAGTTTGAAGAATATACATATAAGGCCCTTGGAAAAGTTTATAAACCTTTTGTGCCACTTTTGACAACTTGCCCAAAGTTGTCAAGTGTAATTTGGGCGCTGATGGGATTTATTACAAAGTGAACAAAAGATAAAAGCCTGGGGGCCAAGTTTGCCAAACCACCAAACCCTTACAACCAGTCACAACTTTCCACCTCATCATGATCCACCCACTTACCCAATACCCTACCCAAACCCGTCCACCCACCCATGTCCAACCCGGTTTAACTTATTAAACTGGGTCAAACCCCAGTCAACACCCCATTAATTTCCCTCCCAAACACCTTTTTAAACTTAACCACATCCCAAACCAAATCAAATCCTGCTAATCACCCCTAATTCATCCCCATAAACCCTAAACCTAAAAATCTTAAAACAAAGGGTTTTTACCTGATTAACTCCAGAACACTAATTACCCTTTTCCTCATCCTAACCCACAACCCAGATTCCCTCCCCAACCATCCCATGTTCTTGTGGACCCCTCCCCTGCACCCGTCTCTTTCCCACAACCCCAAAACCCGACCAAACCAACCATCCAGATACTCCCCTTGGTCCCCAAGCTCAAATGGACAGCTTAGATCATATCAAACATCACTCTCCATAGCTGGCTCATCACATGGGCAATTTTTGACCACTTTGAAGATTGAAGACTCAAAGGCAATTTAGGCAGTCCACTTCTAGGGTTTTTAGTCTTCTAGTATGTTCTACTTCTTGTATAAATAGGGGTCGACCTGTGACCTCTACCCTTTGTTCCAGATTTTTACTCCAAAAATTGTAATCCCTTTTTAAGTATTTATAAAGTTGGTATTTTTGTTGAAAATATAATTCCTTTTATGAGTTTTAAAAGTTGGTGTTTATTTGTTGAGTAAAAATCTGAGTTCCATTGTTAACTGTGAACACTTGTGTGTTTTGAAAATTTCAGAAAGGAAGTTTCTGAAATTGGGAAAGTTTTTGGTGAATATTGTTTCATAGTTGTTTTTCAGGATTGAATGTTAATTTGTTAAGTGTATTTGAAAGGGAAATTGGTTGGAAAGCTTTTGAAAAGGTTTTTAATAGGTTTTTAATTTCAGAAATTCAAGGTCCAAGAAAGTGAAAGTGGACTTGGACCATTGGATTTCTGACTTTGGGCTTGTTTTAAAGACATTTTCTAGGTTCTAAGGTTGGTTGGATTATAAGGTTTCAAAAAGGTTTGAAAGATTTTAAGAAAATCAGAAAGTTGGTTTTGTGCTTGTTCTATTTTTCTTAGCAGGTTCCTTTGAAGCTTGATTTGCCCAAGGTCCTGCACAGACCCGGGTCTGTTGGAGATGGCTAGCAGCCATTGTTGGGCCTGGATGTAGGTCCAACAAGGTAAAAGCCTTGTCCCTTTTTCATTTTTTTTGTTTATGTTGATTTTGAATGAAATTTGTGAAAACTGGTTATGTGTTGTTAAACTGTTTGGATATTGCTTGTTTAAGGTTATTGTGCATGTTTAGATTGATTGGAGTCAATTTGGCTTGATCTTGTTTAGATCTGCTTTGAAAATATTGATCTTTCAATTTTAAAAGGGGTGTTTGGATTAAGGGATAAGTAGGGATTATTGACTGTAATCTTGTGTTTAACCCTGTCTTATGTGCTTATTAGGGTGTTGTTAGGTAGTAAGTGTGTTTGGTTTTCAGTTTGGGAGGTTATTGTACACATTTGCATGATCAAAAAGTGAAAAATAGCTTAAACCCAGTTAACTGCTTGTGTGACTGCATTTTTGTGAATTTGCCACTCAAATCTTGTAAGCTGCTAGTTAATAGGTCATAGAAGGATTGTGAATCACTTGTATGCTATTTGGTGTGCTTATTTTCAAGTTATGAAGGTTTGAAATCCATTTTTGTGCACATAGTTGTGCCTACTGTTCAGCAGATACCCTTTGTGGCTTAATCAGAAACTTTGTGGCTTATTTGTGTGATTATTTGTGTAGTGATTGCTTGTTTTTTGTGTATAATCTGACTCCTTATACTCCAAAGAGTATAAGGGTGCCTTTTTGTCCAAAATAAGCTATCAAATAAGCTTTCCTAAGCTTATTGGTCTCCTGACCAAATTATTGCACTAGCAGTGGGAAGAAAGTTTCCCCTGCTAACACAATTGTTTCCCCTGCTAAGCAAAAGGACAAAAGTCCATCACATGTCACTATCTGTTTTCAAGATTTTTTGTCTTTAGTGGGTGATTTTGAGAGTTAGGACTTGAAACCACTTTTGTTATTTTTCTTATTTTATTTATGATTTTTCTGTTTAATTAGATTTTTATTTACTGTTCATTTTATATTTTTTAGATTAATTAGCCTTTTTAATTAACTTTTATTATTTCTGTTTTTGGCATTTAGTGCCAAAAGTACTTGTTTTTCAGTTTAAACATTTTTCTTAGATTAGGAAAAACATTTTAAGATTATTGGTTAAAAAAGATTTTACTGTTCATCTTTTTATTATTTTTTTATAATTAATTTAAGATAATTAGGGTTTTATTTTAAACTGATTTTGTCTTTTAGTGAAAAATTTAATATTATTCAATCTTTTTCATTTTTCTACTGTTCATTAGAGTAAAAATAGTTTTTAGAGATTTAAAAATAGGAAAATGGTAATTAAAATTTAGGAAAAATACTTTTTAGTTTATAAATAATATAAGTAAGTTATTTGTCCAATAAAATCATATTTTGGGCTTTTTCTTAATTATATTTGATTTTTGGGCTTTAATTAGCATTAAAAATTGAATATTTAATTAAAAAAGGGTTTTAAAATATTTTTATTGGATTTTATTTCTTATTTATATTATTTTGAACTACTTTTTCATTTTTAATTTGTTTTTAGCTTAAAATTTTTTAAATTTTCACGTTTTACGTACTTACGTTCGCGTTTTACGTCATTCGTCGTAGTTTAATTGTAATCGTAGTTCGTCTTAGTTTTTCTTTCTTTTCTCATCTAAAAACGACACTACCCTAAACCTTTGATTATACTTATTGGCACATTAATCCATACACCTCCTCGAGAACGAACCCGCATTTGTTCGGTTTCGCGTTTTTCCTAAAACGTGCAACTTAACGCTTGCCCTGTTTTACCTTGTTTTTCCTAAAGGGGTAATTTTACAACTATCACTACCAAATTCACCAATCTCACCATTGGACACCATGCTCATCCTCCTCTTCTAACACTCCACTTTTGGGTGTTCCCATTTCCCGTTTCATAGGTGATCCATACTTCTTTGGTTACCTAGAAGCTCATGGCTCAAATTGTCCATGTTGCCTTTATAACAACTACATCATTCAAAACATAAGAATGGAGATGTTTGGACTTCATAGGAGGTTGCAAGATTTCTTGCTTACTTTGTTCTCCATGCCTCCACCTCCTAGGAGATGAATGATGATTTTCTAAAAACGTGTTTTAATGATAATCAAGCCAATGAAGTCTACCATATCAAGAACTAGTTTAGCTAACTTTGTAATAGTTAGTTGTTATTTCATTTCTTGTATTTCTTTTTCCTTCATGAGTTTTTCATGAGGATGTTTTATGGATTAAGTAATTTCTGTGTTTCAAGCTATGTGCTCACACTAATCAAATTCAATTTATTTAAAATTGAACCTTAATGAAAGTTTATGGACTTAAAATTAATAGTCGTGAGATAGGATCGAACTCAGGATCACGGGATTACACACATAACATAAAGGGTTAATTTATTAATTAAATATATTATATATATATTTATTAAATCAAACCAAAGCTTAACTAACGATCGTTGATAAATAATAGTTAAGTTATAACGACCGTTATGGAATTAAATAGAAGCTAAAAGAAGGAGGAAAAAATTACACAAACACCCCTTGGGTGTGTGATGTTCGGCGGCAACAAGAGGGGGGCAAAGGGAAACTTTGGTTTCCTTATTTGTTTATGACTTGGAGCCCAAGGTTTGCTAAGCCTATATAAACAAATCCCTAGCTCATAATTTTTTCAATCCCTCTCTCTTTTCTTTGCTATAGTCGCCGGCCAAACACCCCTTTATTTAGGGTTTTGGTTTTCGACTTTTCTATTTAAATTATTATCTAGTCCTAGCCCTCTCTAGGGTTATTGGGTAGATATTCCATAAGCATTGAAGCTCGGTTTGTTCGTGCTAGACTCACGGTTAACTCGGCGTATTACGTATGTACAAGAGCGTGATATAATCTTCCTTTAGATTATATTCTTGGTGGTGTTCGTGATAAACCCTAGTTGCCGTTCGTTCCATCGTCTTGGGGATCGTGCTAGGATAAAGGTATGTAACCCTAATATTGATTAATATAATTGTGTTAAATTAATGATCTTGTTAATTGCTTCCGCTATGCGTTCTTTGATCCATATTAGGGTTTTAATAATTGTTATGAACTATATAAACCATCAGTGGCATCGAGAGCCATTTTAACATGATTATAATTATCAAGATCTAAAGTTTTTTTTAACTAATATTGATTTGTGTTAAAAATTACATGTTGTTTTTTAGGTTTTATAAAAAATTAGGGTTTTGTTTCTTTGTTTTTTAAAAATCGGCTATGCCGAATTTTTTTATAAATTTTTTTTTGTAAACCCTAAAATTATATGGTAATTAACTTTAGATGTTTTGCATGAATTAATTGTTATGTCATGTGTGGTTACGATCCGTAGTTTTTTTTAATTGTTAAGAGAATGTGGGAGATCCGTAATAAACATGCATGTTTCTTACGGATCATATAATTTTGAATGCTATTTGTTTTATTTGATTCAAAGTTTTAAAATTAGGGAAGACTTTTTATGTTCATAAAAACCCTAGATTTGATGTTCTTTGTATAAATTGTTATGCATGTGGCTATTTGATTTAGTTTTTTTTGTACTACTTGTTTTCATGCGTTTTATATTGTATGTTGTAAACAAGGGTAATTCTTTTAGAAAAATAATATGGACTAAATCTTATCAAAATTAATGAATTAATTTGAGATGTAAATTACATATGATTTGTGTTGATTAGAATTGCAATAGCAACTTAACGGCCTACTCAATTTTGGCAAACTATAAAGTGGATATAACGCACCGCTGGTCATGTACCCGGTTAAGGAATGAGGTGTTATGCTTCAGCGCTGACCAAATTCCCGGCTCGCCTGTGCGTCAAATTGGTATTACCTACGGTTGTTATTGGTACAATTCTTTAAGGTTGATTTAACTACATTAATTCACATATGAAACACAATGAATAAGGTTATTGCTTTGTGCTATAACTAAGTTCTAGAAAAAGTACGGTGTGAATTTAGTTGTGTGTAAAATCTTTAATTGGTTTAACCAATACCTCAACTTGCAAGTATATGATGAACTTTTAGTCTCACCAAAAAGTTTACTAGACGTTTAATAAACTTATGTTATGGAGATGTATGCATGCTTCTCCATACATGATTTTGACACAAAAATCTATACCCTAAAATTTAAGTCATATGACCTCTAATCGACGAACACTTGAAGTTACAATTGTCGTCATATAAGATATCGGACGATGTTGTAATGGAGAGAAAACTTCATGACTGAATAAGATTGCACATGAAGGTTTTACGTTCTTTAGATTAGTCGACTTAATTGAGTTACTCAGTGAGAACTGGAAACTTAAGGCATAAGGTAGGGATAAAACATGTTTACAAGGCAAATGATTTTGGCAATGTAAATCCCTAACATATCTAGAAATTGCAAATTTGTTTGTCAATTATTGTTCGACAAGTTACTGTGTTGAATACATTTGTCACTAGCAGATCAACTGATGTGATAGATCTAGGTCGATATGGATTCTAGTTTTTTCAAGGAAAATACTATGGTTTTGTTACCGGGGTAATTTTATTTTCTTGAATTGTATTATCGAAAATACTAATGTTTGAACTTATTTCTGTAGAAATGGCTCAACCCGAAAGCAATCAGACAATAAGCTCAGCGTTCAAAGCTTTCTTTGAACGGCCTGAACTTACTGGCCCTAATTTCAATGACTGGTACCGCTCACTAAGAATTGTTCTAAGAGCATCGGGTACTATCAATATCTTGGAAACTCCTTTTCCAGAGGATCTTGCTGAAGGAGCATCTGATGCGGAAAGGCTTCAACACGCTGCTAACGTTAAGAAGCACCATGAGGTGGCTGCTGTAATGTTAGGAAGGATGGCTCCATCACTTCAAAGGAAGTATGAGCTATTTCCACCTCAGCAAATGCTTGATGAACTCAAGGCTGTGTATGAAACGCCGCAAGCTGTAGAGATCTATGATCTGGTTGATGCTCTACATAGTTGCAAGCAAGCTCCTGGAAAGTCCGTAAATGCTCATTATATGGAGATGAGGGGTTATATGGAACAACTCATCGCACTAGGACAACCCTTTGATCATAATAAGGCTATTAACTTGATCAATAGGTCCCTTAATAAGGACTTCAATGATTTCGTTCGTAACTATAATATGCATTGCACGGGGAAGACAGTTAATGATTTGCATGCAATGCTCATTGAATTCGAAAAGGGTTTGAAAGATAAGGCATCCACTGCTACTCCTCAAGTACTTTATGTACAAAAGGGTAGAGTGTCGAAACCAAAACCGCAAGTGAATAAGAAGCAGAAAGGCAAAGGCAAGGTTGATAAGAGCAAGCAAGTTGCGACTATATCAAAACCGAAGCAGAACTTTGCTAAGAAATCTCAGAAAGATGAGACTTGTCACTACTGCAAGATGACTGGACACTAGAAGAGGAATTGCTCTTTCTATCTCCATGAAATGGCAGAACATAAGAAGAAGGCTGAGCTAGCTGCTGCAGCACCATCTTCAGGTAACTTATTTATGATAGAGTTATTTAATCTTTCATACAAATCAAACTCCTGGGTATATGATACGGATGTGGTATTAACATTTGTAATACCCTGCAGGGATTTGAGTTGAAGAGGAGGCTTACCTATGGGGAACAATTTCTGCAAGTGGGCAATGGCGCACACAGCGATTGAAGCTATAGGAATATTTAAATTAGTTTTACCTTCGGGTTTAGTACTTTTTTAAATAATTGTCATTATGCACCTACAATTGTTAGGGGTGTCATTTCCTTTTCTTGTATGTTGGATCTTGGATTTAACCACACGATTGATAATAATAGAATTTCTGTTTTCAAAGATGGTTTATTCTATTTTGATGCAATTTCTGTGAATGGTGTTTTTGAAATTAACATGCATGGTAAAAATTCCAAGAGGAAAAATAATTCTGTTTTTAGCATGAATAAGAAGAGTAAGTTAGACAAGAACTCTTCTTATCTTTGGCATTGTAGGCTTGCCCATATTAGGAAGACTCGCATACAAAAGCTTCAACGTGATGGGCTTTTGGAAAGTATCAATGATGAATCATTTGATAAATGTGAATCTTGTATCTCTGGAAAGATGACCAAGAAACCTTTTAATAGCAATATTGAAAGGGCTACTGAACTACTTGGGTTGATACATACTGATGTGTGTGGACCACTTAGACATGTGTCAAGGAAAGGTGCTAGCTACTTCTTAACGTTTACGGATGATTATAGCCGTTATGGTTATGTTTATTTACTTAAGCACAAACATGAGGTATTTGAAACATTCAAGACGTTTAAAGCAGAAGTAGAGTTACAACTAGGAAAGAAGATTAAAGCTCTTCGTTCTGATCGTGGTGGTGAATATTTAAGTCAAGAGTTTAAAGATTATTTAAGTGAGAATGGAATTGTTCAGAAACTTACTTCTCCATATACTCCACAACAAAATGGTGTATCTGAAAGGAGAAATTGAACATTATTAGATATGGTGCGATCTATGTTTAATCTTACAACTTTACCATTATCCTTTTGGGATTATGCTCTTGAATCTACTGTTCGTATTCTAAATATGGTTCCCACAAAGAAGGTTGATAAGACACCATATAAACTATGGCATGGCAAGAAGCCATATTTGTCTTATTTGAAAGTCCGGGGTTGTAAGGCGTATGTGAAACGTGACTCTGGAGATAAACTCCAACAACGCTTAGTAAAATGTATCTTTGTAGGTTACCCTAAGGAAACTATGGGTTACTACTTTTATTATCCGGCTGGGAACAAAATAGTTGTGGCTCGGTATGGAGACTTCCTTGAAAATGATCTTGTAAATCAAGAATTCAGTGGGATAAATTATGATCTTGAAAAAATTCAAGAAGATACATTGCCCTCTGAAAATACTAGCGAAGAAATTCTTGTAGAACCAGAAAGTCTGAGTATTCCACCGGAATTAATTCCTCCACGTAGGTCTCAAAGGACTATACGTGCGCCGGACAAACTATGTCTTTACATAGAGGATGATGAGGAGGAAGTAGGGGATCTTGGTGAACCTGCTAACTATTGATCCGCAATGTCTGATCCAGAAAAGTTAAAATGGATAGTTGCGATGAATGAGGAAATGAAATCCATGGAAATCAATGATGTTTAGATTCTTGTAGACGCGCCTAAAAATGCTAAAGTAGTGAAAAATAGGTGGATCTATAAGAAGAAAACCGACAGGGATGGTGATGTACAATCCTATAAAGCACGTTTAGTAGCTAAAGGTTTTACTCAAACTTTTGGCATAGACTACGAGGAGACATTTTCTCCTGTAGCAGACTTACGAGCTATTAGGATTCTCATAGCTATAGCAGCATACTATGACTATGAGATATGGCAAATGGATGTTAAAACTGCCTTCTTGAACGGTCGCTTAGATGAAGACATCTATATGCAACAACCGGAAGGGTACGTTGATCCTAAATATCCAAAGCGCGTGTGCAAACTTCAAAGATCTATTTATGGTTTGAAGCAAGCATCACGTCAATGGAATACGCGATTTTATGAAGAAATCAAAAAGTTCGGATTTATTCAAAATCGTGATGAGCCATGTGTATACCGCAAAGCTAGTGGGAGTAATGTAGTGTTCCTAATTCTATATGTCGATGACATATTAATCATGGGAAGTAACATTCCAAGACTTAAGGAAGTTAAGGATTATCTTGGTAAATGTTTTTCTATGAAGGATTTGGGAGATGCTGCATATATTCTGGGAATTAAAATCTATCGAGATAGGAGTAGACGGTTAATTGGTCTTAGCCAAGATGCTTATATTGATAAGATATTGAAGAAGTATAACATGCATAACTCTAAGAAAGGTTTTCTACCGATGGAGGTTAAGCATGAGTTAAGTCATGAGAAAGATGCATCATCACCTGAAGAGGTGGCTTACATGAGGAAGGTGCCTTATGCTTCGGCAGTAGGATCTATTATGTATGTTGTAAGATGCACAAGGCCTGATGTGGCGTTTGCTCAGAACTTGGTCAGTAGATACCAACAGAATCCAGGAAAGTTCTATTGGACTGCTGTTAAGCATATTCTAAATTATTTGAGGAGTACGAAATATATGTTTTTGGTATTCGGGGGTAAACCAGACACAAACTGAATGTAACTGGATTCTGTGATGCGTCCTGGCAATGTGATAAAGACGATACGAAGTCTCAGACGGGTTACGTGTTTGTCATCAATGGAGGAGCAGTTGACTGGAAGAGTAGTAAGCAGAAAACCATTGCTATGCATGCGACTCAATCTGAGTACATGGCCGCTTCAGAAGCCGCAATGGAAGCTGTTTGGATTAGGAAGTTTATTGGAGATCTAGGAGTGATGCCTTCAATTAAAGAACCTATTGATATATATTGTGACAACTCTGCTGCAATAATATTCGCCAATGACCCTGGAGTTATGAAAGGCGCCAGACACTTTAAACGTAGATATCACTACGTTCGAGAACAAGTGGAAGCTCGAGAAATATAATTAATTAAAGTTCACACAGATGATAACGTAGCTGATCCTTTTACTAAGGCTTTGTCTAGGCCAAAGGTAGTTAAGCATGCCAAGGCAATTGGGCTGCAACTAGCTAGCGAATTCATGCAATAAATCTGTTGATTAGTATTTGGATAAAGGATGTAAGACATTATTGAATTGATGAAATAAAGATTGGATTTCGTTTATTTTTCTGTTATTTGATTTTGTGTCCTATTTTACATGTTTTAATCCGTGAGCATTATGATGTTTCTAAATGTCCGTTGTCGATTAATAATATGGGGGTATTATTAAACTAAGACAATTCAAAATTGTGACAGAGTATACTTGAAAGTATATTGGTCAATTTTGGATGATATTTGATGGATCAAATATTGGACTTATCCCAACTATATGATTTTACTTTATGGATCTTTGTCATTAAGTAAATCATAAATAGTTATCCTTAGACCTGAGATACCAGAAAACTGCATTGAATGTAGTGCATTTCTGTGAGATAACCTAACGCTAAACGTAACTGGTAGTTATATGGGTTATTTTCAGAAGTGTTGCAAAGTTCATGTGTTTTGCTTGTAGTCAAAATGGGATTTGTTTCCTTCAAATCATTTTGAAGTATAAATACAGTTGGGCCCCTCAGGGGAGTAGTAAGATGTTTGTGTGGCCACACCCAAATTTGTATTGGTAATCTTGTTATATCCGTAAACGAGAAACAGAATAGTTAATGGAAGGAATGACTGAGATCCATATCCTTATTAACGATGTATTTGAAATGAAATGATAATAATAATGATGTAATCATTAAAAGGTTCTTGTCCAGGAGACCTTACCCGGTTTGTACTAGTGACATTGCTAGTGTAACTAGACGCTAGTCAATGTGATCACGATATTAGAATTTTGTCCAAGTGGGAGCTGAAAGTTTATGGACTTAAAAATAATAGTCGTGAGATAGGATCGAACTCGGGACCACGGGATTGCACACATAACGTAAAGGATTAATTTATTTATTAAATATATTATATATATATTTATTAAATCAAACCAAAGCTTAAATAACGATTGTTGATAAATAACAGTTAAGTTATAACGACCGTTATGGAATTAAATAAAAGCTAAAAGAAGGAGGAAAAAATTACACAAACACCCCTTGGGTGTGTGATGTTCGGCGGCAACAAGAGGGGGGTAAAGGGAAACTTTGGTTTCCTTATTTGTTTATGACTTGGAGCCCAATGTTTACTAAGCCTATATAAACAAATCCCTAGCTCATAATTTTTTCAATCCCTCTCTCTTTTCTTTGCTATAGTCGCCGGCCAAACACCCCTTTATTTAGGGTTTTGGTTTTCGACTTTTATATTTAAATTATTATCTAGTCCTAGCCCCTCTCTAGGGTTATTGGGTAGATATTCCATAAGCATTGAAGCTCGGTTTGTTCGTGCTAGACTCACGGTTAACTCGCCGTATTACGTGTGTACAAGAGCGTGATATAATCTTCCTTTAGATTATATTCTTGGTGGTGTTCGTGATAAACCCTAGTTGTCGTTCGTTCCGTCATCTTGTGGATCTTGCTAGGATAAATGTATGTAACCCTAATCTTGATTAATATAATTGTGTTAAATTAATGATCTTGTTAATTGCTTCCGCTATGCGTTCTTTGATCCATATTAGGGTTTTAATAATTGTTATGAACTATATAAACCATCACTTAATCTATCACAACCTCTAAAACTTGACTAAAATTGGATCAAAATGTTATCTAAATATTTTTTCAACCTTTGTCAAGACACTCTTTGTGAGTGTGTTGCCTTTTGTGCAACCAAAGCATAATCTAGTGTTAAAAGAGGAAAAAATCCAAGATTTGCAAAATTTTGAAAGAGTCTTATTTTTTCTCAAAACTTTGTAAAAGTGAATTTTCAAGTCCACTGTATGTGGCTCAGTAAATGTCGCACGGTTCTTTATAATTAAAGAACCGTAGGTTCATTTAAAGAACCGAGGACAGCAAGCCAGTTTTTGGCTCGTTTTTGGTCTTTCTTCTTTGACCATAGTCTTTTTCAAGATTATTTGTTTGCTAATTTTGGCTAAACATTTCTTGAAACCTTTTATTTTCATTTCAAATCTTTTCCTTATATGCTTTATTTATTTCCTCTTGTTTTGGGAGTTCGTCTTCTCATCCCTCACAATGTCTAACTCTTCCAATATTAACCTTGACATCTCTTTGTCACAATCTTTTAAACCTAAAGCTTCTTCTTCTAAGCTTACCAAGAAATAGAAAATCTCGGTTCGACCCGTTTAGATCAAGAAGAACAAGGATCATCATGACTCCTCTTCTCCCAAACCTAGCAAGACTTGTTCTTTCTCTCCTATTGAGTATTGGAATGATACTTTCTCTATCAATCCAATTACCAGAGAAAGAGAAGCTCTTCCACCACCACCTAAACCTTGTAACATACCTCACCTCAATGACCTCTCTTTTTTCCCAAATCTCACTAGGCATTGTGAAAACATTTTGTATCCACTATATCCCTCTCCATCACCACCTTCACATTTTGATGGTCCTCCCCCATCAAACGACTTTGTTTTGAATCGTGGAAGCTCGTGTGCTTGTTATCAATTTCAACAAATCGAACTTGCTCATGTGTATGACAAGCTAAATTTTCTTGAATTTCTTCTCACTCGACTTCCTCTCAAAGTATTTGTTCCCGTGAACAAATCTTCGAATGATGCCTCGTCATCTTATTTTTCCAATTAAAGCACACTTTGTGTTTTAGTTGTCTGAGTCAAATAAAAACTTAAGCAATCTTGAAGGATTACCACTATTAGGGTAGTTTATGCTTATGTTGTTTATTTTCCTTATTTTTTGTTTTAAAATTCGTATTGTGTGTATGGATATTTCTCTTGTATGTTCTTTCATATTTTTGTAATATGAATGTTATGTGTGTTATTTCCTTTCCCGCTAATTCTTCATCACACATATTGTTAAGATTTGATCATGGTTAAAATTTACAATTGTTTTGGGTGATTCCAACAATTCTAAGTTTCTAACCCTTTGACATATTATCATTTCAATTGGTATGGATGTTTCTTTTCTACCTTTATTCTATAAATTGCACTTTGATTTTGTCAAAACACCATCCTTGGACATAATTAGCAAATACGTACTTCTAATTTGAGATTTTTTTTCTTCCTCCCTCTCAAGTTATTTAGTAGGTAGTGACTAATATATACATTGGTGTTTCTTTTCTCTCTACTAACATTTGTATAGCATGTCACATTAGCTCATTCACGTGGTGCCCCAAGCTAGGGGGAGTAAGCACCAAGGGGGAGCTAGTAGCAAATTCGATCCTTTTCTTCTTCAAAGACTTGTGCTAACCTTTTTGCTTCGACAAAGGGGGATAAATGATAGTGATAAACTCGTTAATAATTCGAATAATTTTGTATTTTACATAAATGAGTTTATAGTTTGTCGTAATAAAAAAGGGAGATTGTTAATGCAAGTGATGCCTAAAAACATTATTAATGTTAACTAATCTTTCTTAGTTTTGATCACGACAAATTAAAAAGACATTTATCGTCAAAGACAATCGTAAGACGAATTATTTAACAAACACTAGCATCAAGGTAATAATCATTTAAGTATTGCAGTAACATATCTTAATCATGATTAGTGATCATAAAAGTGATTAGTCCTAAACTTACATTTAGTCAAATGTGACAAAAGATTTTTTAAATAAACTTTCTTTTTAAGAAAATATTTTATTAAAACAGAAAATGTAAATTTGAGTCTGGCTTATTCCAAATGCCATAGGAATATCTTTTGAAGGTAAAACTTACCTCAGATATTACTACCCCACTAAAATACAAAAGGGAGCGGAGTCTACTCCCACGGTTCCTCAAATATCTATGCGGTTCCCTGGTGATAAGGAACCGCAAGCAAAATTATGGAACCGCGGTCAGAGATCCGTTGGCTTTTGTCTCCTATAAATAGTGGATCAAATCTACATCTTCCATGAACCTTTTTGGACATTCTTTCTGCCATCTTTCTCTTTTCTAATTCCTAATCATTTGTAAATGATCACTTAATGTGCTAAGTATGTTTACTTATGATTATCCCCTTGATCTTCTTCTTTACCTTGTCCAAAGAGAAGATCACTCACACACTTATGATGTGATTAAAGATGAAGCTTTGATGAAGATCAACCTACCTTAGATCTAGTCATGTTCATCATTTTTATTTGAGTCTTGTGTAGATCCAATGTATTTGTGCATACTTGGATTAGTTTTGTTAATCCAATGTATTTGTGAATACTTGGATTAGTCTTGTGTAAATTCATTGTATATGTGTATACTTGGATTTGTCTTGTGTGGATCCAAGTTACATGTGTATACTTGGATAAGTTTTTATTGAGTTGTAAAGTGTTGTGTGTTAGTTCTCACTAAACTACAAAGTGATTTGTGTATGTGTCTTGTGAGTTCTCACTTAGCTTCAAAGTGAAGAGTTGTGAAAATTGGTTCTAGCTTTGGATTAGAACTCGACATCTAGCCTTGTGTCGGAAAAGAAGATGGGCGACGAAGATTGGTTCTAGCTTTCGATTAGAACTCGACATCTAGCCTTGTGTCAGAAAATGGTGAAGTATGCGACGTGTGTAGATTGGTCCTAGCTAAGATTAGGTCTCGACATTTAGCTTAGTGTTAGAAAATAATGTAAGCAACGTTGTAAGGTTTTCTCCGCCAAGAAGGGAGCTTGTGGATATAGTGGAAATCTCTAGTAAGGTGTATTCTAGGAGTTGAGTAGGAACGAAGATAGAGCTTTGTTGCCGAACCACTATAAATCTTAGTGTCTTCCTATTAGGTTGCTTTTTTCCTTACTCTTTACTTACTTTCGTTATTACATCACATACAACAACTACTTGTCATTGTTAATGCATTAGAATTGAACCTAATCATTATGCAACTAGCTTTCAAGTAAAAGGTAGTTTTGGGACAAACCTAATTGAAATGAGTTTTAATCAGGACATAAATCGAAGAGCAACTATTCACCCCCCCCCCCTTCTAGTTTCTACAATTTTTTTTGATATATGAATGATACTTCAAGGGATTTAGTGCAAATATTGAAGAGCTGTTGTGTTGACTTGTCAAATTTGTATATAAGTTGATGTTTAGGTCATTAGGGTTAGCCGATTTCATTGTTATTTTTCACACAGTTGTTTAGATCTTGAGTTCATTGTTTTGTTAAGTGTGTAATCGTTTGATAACAGAGTTGTAATTTTCTTGTTTCTTTGAGTCGATCACAAATCATATCACTACATTTGAAGTAGGTTGGTTGAATAACTCTAAGTCTCTAATCTTGTTTTTTTGTTCTTGTTTTATAAAATTCAAATATTTACCGACCCTAAAATAAGACAAATACCTATATTAATCATGTAAATAGTTAGTGATTTGATACATATATTGTCGAGTCTTACACTAGCTCAAATATTTGGTTATGGTGTTTCATCTGGTTGAATACTTCCTTCTAATAGGCTTAGCTAGGCGGCCTCTCTTCCATTATACAACAAGGGCCAAGGGCAAGACCTTGGAGGACCAAAGGCGCGCAATTTTTGGGACCAAAAGTGGTCGATTCTAGTTTGTATTCCAAGATTCTTACAAAAAGATTATTAGTTCCTGAAAATGTTTTTTTGCACAACCAAGAATCACATAAACCTTCATGCAGATTGTTCTCAAGATTACCTAGTGTTCAATCGACTCACAGGGTTATACAATGGTCAGACGACAAAACTATTCAGTTCAATGTCAAATATCAAAACCATTTGACCCGTTAGTAGACTAAACCTCCATTCAGTATCCTTTTGACAAACCATTTGGCCCGTTAGCAAACAAAACTGACCTACTTGTTTCGCCACCTTGAGACAATAGTAAAAACTCACGACAATCTTTGACGAGCATAATAAGTCTTCTCACCCCATTAGAAACACTATAATGTCTTTCGTTGTTAATTTAAATCATATAAGAGACTTGTTAATAACAAGATATATTATGAATTTGAATATTCGAAATTTGCGATGACGCTTTTATGTTATACCCATTATGTTAGCTAAGTTTTTAGATTTAAGATATCCAAAACTTCGAATAGAAGTTGTGTATCTACGAGTACCCAAAATTTCGGATTAAGAAGTATTTACGTAACACAAGGTGTGTGACTCGGTTCATTTGGAAAAAATCTTAGCTAACTTTATGTTATACCCATTATTGTAGCTAAGTTTTTACATTTCAGATATCTGAAACTTGTATTACGAGACAAACATCCATCGGGTTCCCGAGAACCCCTTAGGTCCACCCGTGAAAGTAAACACACCTTAAGTAGAAAATGTGTGTGTTTTCTTGTAATTCAAGTAAGAAAATTTGAAAAACTAGTATAGTTGTATAGTTACAGTTTGATTGAGATAGATCAAAAACTTATTTTTTTTTCTCACAATTAAAAACCTTTAACAAAAAGGTACGGAGTAGTATTAATACTACAGTACTATTTTTACAGTTGTACTGATCCAGTCCAGTCACTTAATGACTCAAATATGTATTTGAGAAGTTTTTGTCGTATTCTTTCCACTTTTTTAGATGAATAAATTATACCGTTATAAATTACACAGTTAGAATCACTCAAAGGTGACCTAATAGCAAATTGGTTTTATGGCTATCACTCTAAAATGTGTGAGGTCTCAAGTTGCTAAGTGCAAACAACCTTTAAGTGACCACGCTAACCTCTTGAAAAGAGAGGGCTTTACCTCGTTTGAGTCTGTGTGGTGGTGGGTTCAAACTCCGTGAATAGTCGACCAATGTGTCAAAAATCACGGTTACTAAAAAAAATACACAGTTAGGTGCTTCGTGGTTTGCATTTTGTTTTGACCAGGAAAAACACATTATTCGTCTTTAAATACCAAAAACGTTATGTATATGGTTGCTCTCTTATTTTAACGGCCCTTACTAATTGTCGTTAACTCATAACATAACTAGCAGTAGATAATTTTCCAAGATCTTAAGTTGCATGCAACGGTTTGGTTTCGGTCTCGGTCAACCGATTTTGTCCCGTTACGGCGACCTTGTATACTCGATTGTCGAAGCGTTTTTTTTTTCTTTTATATTTTTTTTGATAAAACTATGTTTTAATTATATAAAAATTGTAAACGAATTCTAATATTAATATATTGAGTTTCGTTTAATTCTTTACGATATATATTAATTTAATTATTTTTAGAGTTATTTTTATTTAATGCATTTTATCTTCTTTATCTTTTTTTTTTAATTATTTTTTTAACAATATTTAAGTATAAATATTATTATAATATTTTTTTTATTTTATTTAATTAATTATTTGAATAAAATAAATATATTAAAAAAGTAAACTTGGTCGTCTTATTGTGATAAATAGGTCGTAAGTCGTCGAGAGAGAAAGCTGATGTGGAAAAAAAATGATGGTCGCATTAGGTCGTTGTTGTGGGTAGCCTAAGGTCCCATGCCATTATCGTTGGTCACTATGACCAACTCGGTCGACCCATAAAATACTGTATTACCTCATCTTTCTCTTGTACGGGTTGATGTAATTATTTTTACTAATAATCAAGATCTAATTATCACGAATAAAAATAGCGAAAGTAAAAAAAATCTGAAATTTAGATTGTTATAAAAGTACAGTAAAGAAATATAATACCAAAATCATTATTTAAATTATTATTTATGTCTAAATCTTGTGCATACATATATAGGGGTGTCGAAAAAGTTGACCCGACCTGAACCCGACCCGAACCCGAACCCGAATAATTATATTCGGGTCGGGTCACTCGGGTACAAAAGTGTATTCGGGTCAATTCGGGTTGACCCGAATTGACCCGAGTTCTAATTGGCTCGGGTTCGGGTTATATATTTTTTACCCGTGACCCGACCCGACTTGACCCGAACCCGACCTACCCGACTTGACCCGACTAAAATTACATTTTTTACATTGTATTAGTACTTAATTTAGCCACTTTTTACACATTTTCCTTAAACTCGGGTTGACCCGAACCCGAGTTGACCAGACCCGAATTGACCCAAACCCGAGTGACCCGAGTTCTAATTAGGCTCGAGTTCGGGTTATATATTCTTTACCCTTGATCCGACCCGAGTTAACCCAAACCCGACCGGGTCAACCCGAATCACACCCCTATACATATGTATTAAAACTAATTAAAGATAATGATAATTAAATTTCTAGTTTTATCATTTAAATATATTGGCTCATATTAAAATTGTTTTTTCTATTTTTTGATTTTTTTTTAGATTAAATGAAAGTATAATTGTTATTTGTTTGTAAAAATATGCATTTTTAAAAATTTTGTGTTTTAATTTAATTGATACTACTTAATATGAGACGAAGGAATAAGTAGTTAAAAAAATATTACTTGAAAAACTTTCAAACAAAAGTTTATTTTACTTTTCTAACCTTTGTATTTTAATTGGTATATAAACATCTCTTGTTGTTTTATGTTTTACTTATTTGAAGATGAACAATGATGAAGATTTTGCTCAAATACGTGGAGAAATCAAAAGAGAAAAAAACTAAAATGGTTATTTTGAGCATTTATCATCTACTCAATGGTCAAGGAATTTTTTTTTGAGATATTTAGTTATGCAGAAAGGTTCAACTGCTCAACTCTATTATATTTCTGCCATGTGTCTTATGTCAATTGATCAACTGACGATGCTCAATTTTGTAATGTATTTTTTTAAGTGACCAAACTAGCATTTGTTTTATTCTCTTAAATATCTAAATGATTTTCTTTTAACTTTTACTTATTAATTTCTAATTTAAAATCCAAATATTTAATGAATCAAAAACCTAGATTCTAAACAAAAATCATAAACTAGAAATTAATAGGTAAAAGTAAAAAAAAGAAAACCATTTGAATATTTAAGAGGATAAGACAAATGTTTATGATTCTTGTTTAGGATCTCGGTTTATGATTTTAAATTTTAAATTAGAAATTAATAATAAAAGTCAAAAGAAATATATTTGAATATTTAAGAGGATAAGACAAAAACTAGTTTGGTTATTTAAAAAAATACATTACAAAGTTGAGCATTTGATAGTTGAACACCGTCGGTTGATCAGTTGGCATAAGACACATGGAAGAAATATAATAGAATTAAGCATTTGTGCATAACTAAATATATCAAAATCTTTGTTTTAACCATCTAATAGATGATAAATGCTCTTAAAATGACCATTTTGTTCTTTTTCTCAAACCAAAAATAAGATAAAATCTTCTTGACAACCCCATAAAAGTAGGTTTGTATCAAGTGACAAAGAGTACTCTGCTACAGTATAATTAGTACATTTTTTAAATTTTTGCTTCAAAAAATGTCTTGTGCTCACTATGTTCGTTTTCCATCTTTTCTTGAGAATGTTGATCTGAGAAAGTTGCTCAAAATACTAATAAAACAATTTAAAATCTTTACTAATATACATAAAAGATGTATTTTTTTATGTTAAATTAACATTTCTTATTATATATTGAAAACATAATTTTTATATAATATTATCGTATCACGAGTTTGATCATCGGGCAATTTGATCGAGTCTCAGATCACGCGATCGGCTACCGAATCAATCCGATCGAGTCACTGATTCGACCACATGATCAATCTGAGTCATCGGTTCACTCATTCAACCACCAATTTAACACGGTCAAGTCACCCACAAGATCGATCACCGAGTCAATCCGATCGAGTCATCCGGTCACAAGTTCTACCATCAGGTCAACAGGGTCGAGTATTATCGATTCGACCATGGGATCAGTCAATATATCGTTAATTAGTTGTTGTTAGGTAATTTTTTTTAGATATATGCGAATACAAGTTTAAAGTAAATAAATTTAAATGATTAAAAAGAAATCAATTTTGACTTGCTAAATTTTTTTTTACACACTTGAATTTTTTTTAAGAAACTAACTTTTCTTCATTTTAGGTTTTCTGCTGTCCAAATACTCATCCTTAGGCTGGGGGGAGTGGTGATAAAAAAACCACGAGTGGGTTATAGGGGTCAAAACCCACGCGTGGGTTACTAAGAACCTCACATTCCCACCGTAAAAAGCCACGCATGGGTAACACCCTTGTTTGGAGTGACCTCCCTTAGGGGGAGATTGTTGGAAATACGTTTTTACGTATTTAGGAAGATTCGATCACTCCGACAATATATTAAGTAGTAGCTCGTAGTCTAGATATCTTTATTAAACAAACAAGGTCAAGCCTAGCCTACAACATGTGTAGGTCGACCCAATATTGTAAGCCGAAGCCCATCACAAGGCTTGGGTATATAAACCCTCTCCTTTGATGGAGAGGGTGGTGATTTCATTTTATTTACACATAGTTCTTAAACTTTCTCTCTCTAGAAGTGTGAAATCATCTATCTTTCTCTCTCTAAAACATAAGCAAGATTTACATATCCTACAGAATTATACCTTAAGGGTGATTTATCACAAAATTCACATCCGAAACACAATGAATAAGGGTATTGCTTTGTGCGTAGCCGAGTTCTAGCAAAAGTACGTTGTGAATAGTTGTGGATAAATTGTTTAATTGATTTTAATCAATACCTTAACATAATTTATGTAGAAATTTACTCTCGTAGTAAAGTTTACTAAATGTTTTATTAAACTTATGCTATGGAGATTGTATGCATGCTTCTCCATACATTGATTTTGACATCAAAATTTATACCCTTAAACTTTAAGTCGAATGCTCCTAATTGACGAACACTTGAAATTACTTCGTCATCAAATGAGATCTTTGGGTGATGTTGTGATGGAGAGAAAACCATTTGTAGAATGAGAATTCGTATGATGGTTTTACGTTACTCAGATTAGATGACTTAATTAAGTTACTCAGTGAGATCTGGAAACTTAATGCATTCAGAAGGGATGAAACTTGTTTACAATGCAAAACGTTTTTGGCAATGTAAATCCCTTAAAAATTTAGAAATTAAAAATTGTTTGTCAATTGAATTGTTCAACAAGTCGCTATGTTGAGTACATTCATTACTAGCAGATCAACTGATGTAATGGATCTATGTCAATGTAGTTCTAGAATTCAAGGAAAATAATATGGTTTTAAACCAGGGTAATTTTATTTTCTTGAAAGTATTTTGTTATCGAAAATACTAATATTTGAACTTATTTCTGTAGAAATGGCTCAACAAATGACTATAAGTTCTGCGTTCAAAACTTTCTTTGATCGTCCTGAACTTACTGGCCCAAAATTCAATGATTGGTATCGCTCACTAAAATTGTCTTGAGAGTAGCGGGTACTATCGATATCTTGACTACTCCTTATCCGGAGGATCTTGCTGAAGGAGCATCTGATGCGCAAAGGCTTGAACAGGCTGCTAATATTAAGAAGCACTCTGAGGTGGCTGCCTTAATGTTAGGAAAATGGCTCCTCGACTTCAACAGAAGTATGAGCTATTTTCACCTAAGCGAATGCTTGATGAGCTCAAGGCTATGTTCGAAAAGCCGCAAGCTGTGGAGATCTACGATTTGGTAGATGCTTTGCATAGTTGCAAGCAAGCTCCTGGAAAGTCTGTAAGTGCCCATTGTATGAAGATGAGGGGTTATATGGAACAACTCATTGCACTAGGACAACCCTATGATCATAATATGGTTATCAACTTGATTAATAGGTCCCTTAACAAGGACTTCAATGATTTCGTTCGAAACCATAATATGTTGTGCACGGGGAAGACAATTAATGATTTGCATGCAATCCTCATTGACTATGAAAAGGTGTTGAAAGACAAGGCATCTACCGCTACGCCTTCTGTACTAACCATACAAAAGGGTAGAGTGAGTAAGCCAAAACCTCAAGCGAATAAGAAGAAAGGCAAAGGCAAGGGTGATAAGAGCAAACAAGTTGTGACTTATTCAAAACCTAAGCAGAACTTTTTCAAGAGGAATAAATCTCAGAAAGATGAGACTTGTCACCATTGCAAGGCAAGTGGTCACTGGAAGAGGAATTGCCCTCTTTACCTCGAAGAATTGCGAGAAATAAAGAAGAAGTCTGGTCAGAGCGCTGCAGCTTCAGGTACTTTATTTATGATTGAATTGTTCAATTTAATATACAAATTAAATTCCTGGGTATATGATACGGGATGCGGTATTAACATTTGTAATACGCTGCAGGGGTTTAATCTGGAAAGGAAGCTTTCCTATGGAGAACAATATCTGCAAGTGGGAAATGGCGCACAAGCAACGGTTGAAGCTATAGGAACTTTTAATCTAGTTTTACCTTCGGGTTTAGTACTGAGATTAAATGATTGTCATTATGCACCTACAATTGTTAGGGGTGTTATTTCCTTTTCTTGTTTGTTAAATGATGGGTTTGTTCACACGATTGATAATAATGGAATTTCTGTTTGGAAAAATGGTATTTTCTATTTTAATGTAATTTTTGTGAATGATGTGTTTGAATTAGACATGCATGATAATGAATCCAGGAACAATAAATCTGTGTTTAGCATGAGTAAGAAGAGAAAGTCTGACAAGAAATCTTCTTATCTTTGGCATTGTAGACTTGCCCATATTGGGAAGACTCGTATACAAAAGCTTCAACGTGAAGGTCTTTTGGAAAATATCAATGATGAATCATTTGATAAATGTGAGTCTTGTATCTCTGGAAAGATGACCAAGAAACCTTTTAATAGCAATATTGAAAGAGCTACTGATCTACTTGGACTTATACATACGGATGTGTGTGGACCACTTAGACATGTGTTAAGGAAAGGTGCTAGCTACTTCTTAACATTTACGGATGATTATAGCCGTTATGGTTATGTTTATTTACTTAAACATAAACATGAGGTATTTGAAACATTCAAAGTGTTTAAAGCAGAAGCAGAACTGCAATTAGGGAAGAAGATTAAAGCTCTTCGTTCTGATAGAGGTGGTGAATCTTTAAGTCAAGAGATATAGATTATCTAAGTAACAATGGAATTGTTCAGCATCTTACTTCTCCCTATACTTCACAACAAAATGGTGTATCTGAAAGGAGAAATCATACATTATTGGATATGGTGCGATCTATGTTTAATTTTATAACTTTATCTTTATCATTTTGGGATTATGCTCTAGAATCTGTTGTTCGCATTTTAAATATGGTTCCCATAAAGAAGGTTGACAAGACACCATATGAACTATGGCATGGCAAGAAGCCATATTTGTCTTATTTAAAGGTCTGGGGTTGCGAGGCGTATGTGAAAAGTGACTCATGTGACAAACTCAAACAACGATCTGTAAAATGTATCTTTGTAGGATACCCTAAGGAAACTATGGGTTACTACTTTTATTATCCACCTGAGAACAAAGTGATTGTTGCTAGGAATGGAGACTTCCTTGAATCTGATCTTGTAAATCAAGAATTCAGTGGGAGAAATTATGATCTTGAAGAGAGTCATATAGATACATTACCTTCTGAAAAAAACTAGCGATGTAATTCCTGTAGAACCAGAAAGTCTGGCGGTTCCACCAGAATTAGTTCCTCTGCGGGTAGAGCCGCAAGGATTAAAAATGCAAATAGCATTATATGTCTTAACATAGAGGATAATGATGAGTTAAAGGATCTTGGTGAACCTGCTAATTATAAATCCACCATACTTGATCCTGAAAAGGAGAAGTGGATGGTTGCTATGGATGAGGAAATGAAATCCATGAAAGTAAATGATGTTTGGATTCTTGTAGACCCACCATCGAATGCTAAAGTAGTGAGACATAAGTGGATATACAAGAAGAAAACTGACATGTACGGAAAAGTACAATCCTATAAAGCTCGTTTAGTAGCTAAAGGTTTTACTCAAACTTTTGGCGTAAACTATGAGGAGACATTTTCTCCTTTAGCAGACTTAAGAGCTATTACGATTCTCATTGCTATAGCAGCATACTATGACTATGAGATATGGCAAATGGATGTTAAAAACTGCCTTCTTGAACGGTCGCTTAGATGAAGACATCTATATGAATCAACCAAAAAGGTATGTTGATCCTGAGAATCCAGGACATGTGTGCAAACTTCAAAGGTCCATTTATGGTTTGAAGCAAGCATCACGTCAATGGAATAAACGATTTGACGAAGAAATCAAAAAGTTTAGATTTATTCAGAATCGTGATGAGCCATGTGTATATCACAAAGCTAGTGAGAGTGATGTAGTATTCCTAGTCCTATATGTTGATGACATATTAATCATAGGAAGTAACATTCCAAGACTTAAAGCTATTAAGGATTATCTTGGTAAATGTTTTTCTATGAAGGATTTAGGAGAAGCTGCATACATTCTGGGAATTAAGATCTATCGAGATAGGAAAAGACGGTTAATTGTTCTAAGTCAAGATGCTTATATAGATAAGATTTTGAAGAAGTATAATATGCATAATTCTAAAAAAGGTTTTCAACCTATGGAAGTTAAGTATAATCTGAGTCATGATATGGATGCATCAACTCCTGAAGAGGAGGCATACATGAAGAAGGTACCTTATGCTTCGGCTGTAGGATCTATAATGTATGTTGTTAGATGCACAAGGCCTGATGTTGCGTTTGCTCAGAACTTGGTCAATAGATACCAACAGAATCCAGGGAAGCTCCACTGGACTGCTGTCAAACATATTCTAAAGTATTTGAGGAGTATGAAAGATATGTCTTTGATGCGTCCTGACAATGTGATAAAGACGATATGAAGTCTCAGACGGATTACATTTTTGTTATCAATGGAGGAGCAGTTGACTGAAAGAGCAAGAAACAGACAACGATTGCAATGCATGCTACTCAATCTGAGTACATGGCTACTTTAGAAGCTGCAATGGAAGTTGTTTGGATTCGGATGTTTATTGAAGATCTTGGAGTGATGCCTTCAATTAAAGAACCTATAGATATGTATTGTGACAACTTTGTCGCAATAATATTTGCCAATGACCCTGGAGTCATGAAAGGTGCCAGACACTTTATGCGTAGACATTGTACGAGAACAAGTTGAAGCTCGTGAAATCAAATTGATAAAAGTTCACACAGATGATAACGTAGCAGATCCTTTAACTAAGGCTTTGCCTAGAAGTTAAGCATGCCAAGGCGATTGGGCTGCAACTAGCTAGCGAATTCATGCAATAAATCAGTGATTAGTATTTGGATAAAGGATGTTATGACATTATTATTTAATAAAATAAAGATTGGGTTTCGTTTGCTTATATTATTTAATAAGTGTATCCTATTTTACATGTTTTAATCTATGAATAAATGTTATGCTAAGTGTCCGTTGTCAATTAATAATATGGGAATATTATTAAACTAAGACAAATCAAAATAGCGATAAAGTATACTTGAAAGTATATTGATCGATTTTGGATGATATTCGATGAATTGAATATAAGACTTATCCTAACTATATGTTTTTACTTTATGGATCTTTGTCATCAAGTAAAACATAAATAGTTATCCTTAGACTTGAGATACCAGGAAACTGTTGTGAATCTAGTGCATCTCTTTGGAATAATCTAGCGCTAAACGTAACTGGTAGCTATAAGGATTATTTTCGGAAGTGTTGCAAAATTCATAAGTTTTGCTCGTAGTCAATATGGAATTTATTTCCTCCAATTTTGTTTTAGCGTTTAATACAGCTGGACCCCTCGTGGGATTAGTAAGATGTTTGTGTGGCCACACCCAAATTTGTTTTGATAATCTTGCTAAATCTGTGAACGAGAAACAGAATGGTTAATGAAAGGAATGACTGAGATCCATATCCTTATTAACGTTGTATTAGAAATAAAAGGATAATAATAACGATGCAGAATCATTAAAACGTTTTGTCCAGGAAACCTTACTCGAGTTGTACTAGAGACATTGCTAGTGTAACTAGACGCTAGTCAATGTAATCACAATATTCGAAATATGTCCAAGTGGGAGCTGTAAGTTTATGGACTTATATTTAATAGTCGTGTGATCGGATCAAACTCGAGATTACGGTATTGCACACAACACGTAAAGAGTTAATTTAATTAATAAATACATTTAGCTTAGTTATTAATTTATTTAATAAATATATTTATGTATTTATTAATTTAACCGAGCAAGTGACTATATAACTTTAACGATCATTAATTAATTAATAGTTAAGTTATAACGAACGTTAAATAAATATATACTATGTATAAACAAAGGGAAACAAGTTTGTAAGTTACCCGAACACCCCTAAGGGGTGTAGGTCGGTCGGTTATAGGCTCCAAGGGGGGGGGGGGGGGGGGGCATTTGTTGCCTTTTATTTATCTTGGGCTATAAGGGTTTAGGCCTATAAATACACCTCCTTATCCCTTATAATTCACACAACAATAATCTTTCTCCCTACTTTCTCTTTTGGGTCAATCGCAGGACACACCACAAAGGGGTGTTTGGTTGGTTTTCTTGGTTGATCGATTGTATACATAATCTAGTCCTAGCCCCTCTCTAGGGTTGTTGGGTAGATTATTTACAAGCGTTGTAGCTCGGTTTTCACGTGCTATAATCATGGTTAGCTCGTTGTATTACGAGTATACAGGAACGTAATATAGTCTTACTTTAGACTATATCTTGGTATATACGGTTTAAACCCGAATCGATGATTTTTTCTTCGTCTTGTGGAATTGCTTTAGCGTAAAGGTACGTAACCATAATTCGATTAATTATAATTGTGCTATTATTATGATCTTGTTAAATCGCTTCCGCTATATGTGCTTTGATCTTGTTTAGGGTTTTATATAATTGTTATGATAGTAATAAACCTTCAAGATAGCACTGCATAACTTTCGTACTATTCTCTCCCATCCTCTGACGGATAGAGTGAAACTCCCTCTTCAAGATAGCACTGCATAACTTTCGTACTATTCTCTCCCATCCTGCTCAGGATGAGGAAATAACTAATCATAAAATAGTGTCTTGAACTGTGTCCATGTCACCGTGAGTACCCAATCATCGACCCCATTCGTCAGCTTATAAGATCTCCACCAAGCTAGGGTGTCGCCGTCAAACTTGTAAACAACTAATCTGACATTGAAGGCTTCCCCCCAATCCATAGCCTCAAAGATTTTCTCCATATGCGAAATCCAATTTTCTACATCTGCAGGGATCACTGTTTGCTCAAAAGACCTTGGTTTCTGCATGTTGAACCTTTCTAGTCAGGTAGCTAGAGTAACTGGTGGAGGATTTGGAGGATTATTTTGATTCTGAGGTCCATTTTGGAACTCAGCCCAAATCTCATCTCGGATCTATGGGAGCATGGCTTGAAGAGCTGCTTGAACAGCTACATCGACAAAATATGGCTAGTCCTTTACCAACATTTTACTTAGTCAAAATTTAAGAAAACTGACTGATGAAATGCATGAGAAACATGGAAGACAACAAACGCCAAAACCTATGAAGTTCCTAGTGACTACCCACTAGTCACAGGTCAGTTTTAGAGCCTACAGGTCGAAACCTTGGGCTCTGATACCATAATTGTAACACCCCACTTGGATAAGTGGACCGATATGTGTATTTATGGCGTGTCATCAAAGCATGCAAGGTAAATGTCTTAAAAACATTTACTGACCATAAGGAAATACCGAAATCAAACATCGGTAGTCCAAACATAAGCTCAAACATGTAAAAGTAAATACTGAAAGGAAGGACTAAACAATGTCCAAACAAGCAAAGTAATGTATGAAGTGCATAAAGTAAGAAGTCTGGATAGCTTCCATCCAAATGCACATACTCTTAGAATCCTAAAAGCGTCCCTGCGTACCTGCCGTTTGGAACAATGAAAAAGAAACTACGAATGAGCATAACACCCAGTGAACGAATATAAAAGCATGACAAGATATACTGAAATGAAAACATGTAACAAAATACTA
Organism: Glebionis coronaria; assembly: GCA_025667525.1. Taxonomy (NCBI): domain Eukaryota; kingdom Viridiplantae; phylum Streptophyta; class Magnoliopsida; order Asterales; family Asteraceae; genus Glebionis; species Glebionis coronaria. Next base: position 558,069,023 of record CM046877.1, on the reverse strand, counting down.
AAGCTGAAAGATTGATAAGTAAAGTGCAGCAGAAAACTATGTATGTTCTTGAAAACCTGGAAACATGTTTATAAACTAATTTACATTTTTGAAAACTTAAGTTTATATCTGAAACTATATTTTAATTTGCCAAGAGCCTATATAGGCCATGAAGGTATCAACTAGCATGAATACATAGAGGAGTGACCTTATCATGCATTAGAGGGGTGACCTCTAATTATACTGGTCTGGATAGGAGGGATCAACCCCTTGTGAAGGATGTAGAACACACACCACATTCACCTAATAAATGAAAGTTGTAAACTAGGATGCACCCATACACCCCACATGATAATACTGATAATGACCAAATTGAAAGAGAGGCCACGAGAAATCACTCCCTCGCAGAGGAGTCATAATACTGGTGCCTCCAGTGTTATGGCTACGGTACCTCCGTAACTAGATGACATGGTCATGCATGTATATAGCTCAGGAATTTTAAAATAAATATAAGTATTACTATTAAGTTGAATAATATAAATGTACTGGGGAAAACAGATGACTGCAAACGGGGAATCCTAATCATACATATGAAGGGAATGTCCATACTGAAGGACGGAATATCTGTACCTCGTGTCCAGTAATGAAGTGAGAATGAAAGATGAAGGATCTACTCTGAATTCATGGATACTACATAAATAAGGGACATGAATGAGTTGTCTGATTACTGTATACTTTACTTGTTTTGAGTGTTCTTAGCTTGTTTTACATGCTCTTGTCTTGTTTTACTGTTTCATGTATTATCTTGTGATTATTCATGTTTTACATATATTCTGATTATGTATTTCATGTATTCTTGTATTAGTATACTTGTAGTGTCATAATAAGTAACTTTCCAAAAATAGTAAGTTTCCAAAAATAGAAAGTTTCTAAAAATAAAAAGTTTCCAAAAATAGAGGTTTCCTTAAATAGAAATAAGCTTGATTTATAAGTCTAAAATATAAGCTAGTGCTTAATAATATAAATTCGTAAGTCATGATGAATTATTGGTAAAGTTTATCAAATTAAATACTTAGGCTAAAATGGTTATTAATTAATAATGATAATCATGGTTTTTTAATCAATAAAGGTGACATGATAATTTAATAAAACTTTACCTTATACAAATAATTAAATTAAAGCATGTTTTTAATTTAATTAAGTCAAATAAATACTTAGGTTAATTTCCATAATAATTATATTAATAATTATAACCTAAGTTTATAGTTAATTTAATTATACATGAAATAAATTAATTAAATTAACCAATTAAAACATATTAGTAATTTAGTAAACCCGAGCCCCAAACCCGAGACAACCAACCACCTAAACCCACCACCTCAGCCGACGGCTGGGTGGTTTGGCCGGCGGCTAAGCAGCCAAGGCTACAGCCGTCGGTTGCCATTGCTGGCCCACGGTTCACACCGGATGGCCGGTGTTCCCCCTGTCGCGACCACTGTACCTACCGGCTTATCCTGTTCCCACTGTTATCACCAAGGTTCCACCTGTGGGGGCCTTGGCTTGCGGCTGACCCAAAACCAACACCACCGAGCCCCTTTGGGTTATGGCTGGTGGAACCAAAAAGCCACCAAGAGCCATAAGGCTCTCGGTTCGTGTGCAGCCGATCCAAAGCTGTAACACGCCACCATGGCGGAATATGGGGCGCGACGTATGGATATCATCACAACAAATGGTGTCTCTATAGAGAAAACTAAAATGCAAATATAATGTCATAAATGGCGACACAAATGTCATGACAATATCTCAACCATGCAGGAGTCTAGGTAAGTAGGTAACAGTCCTACCACTTACCCAAGACAAACAATAAACATAAACCAAACAAACATATAGGTGCCAACATGTATCACTTATCAAAAAACATAAAGGTAAACTAAGAAGGAATGGGGATCTCCTTTTATATGCAATCCTAAGGCATCCAAGTCTAGCCACTTCTATCGCTTAACCACATTCACACCTGAAAGAGACACTAAAACACATCAACATAATGTTGGTGAGAGTCATAGGTTTAGACTCAAACGCCAAAATTATACCATAAGTTGTGAGTAACAACCAAAAGTTAAAAACATATGGACAATGTGATACTAATATGCATTAACAAACTAACATTCAAGATTTAACTAATCAAACCAAAACTCAGGCTCCCAGCCATACCAACCACCATACTCCCATAGGCATCCAAACACCTATGAACCAAATCCCAATCTAAGGCTCCCAGCCTTACCAAACACCATGGTCCCATAGATGCTCACACATCTATGTACCTTCCCAAGGCCCCGCCTTGTCACAACCCCTTGGTACCAAGTCAGAACATAAACAATCAAGAAACAACTAGCAGTTAATCATATAAGTATGCACACATAAGTCCATTACCAACGCTAAACCATTCACAACATAATTTATAAATAACATAACACAGTGTATCTTCCATCCCATCTGGAAGTCAAAAACAATAGTAAACATGGGACTATGAAACTCACCTGATTGAGCTTCCCTAAACATCCGCGCACTAGCAAAAAGCTAACAACCAAAAACACATAATCAAAACATGAACCAAACACTAAGATGTCTCATCAACCTATGATGGACATCTAACCTCCTCCTATATAAATACCTCATTTAAATGCTCTAAGCATCTCATTACACCCCTCTATAAAACCCTTAACTCGTTTTACTTCATAACACATCCCGTTAACATTTTATCAAAAACAGTCCCAGTTTTAGGTCTCCAAACTATTAGCCAAACACCCACCTAAACACACCCATGATCTCTGTAAAGGGAATATTTATGCCCTTACATATGTTAGCTAACACCTCCCACTTGCCCCAACCTTAAAGCTACTGTTAAGGCCACGATATATATATATATATATATATACTTTTGTCATTGAAGATTTACTGATTTTAAACATACAAAAGGTTTGTTATGATTAGGGGGTCTTACCCTAAACCACAACCTTAGCCCAAGTGCAGATACTTACTACAATATATAAACCATCTCTCATGTTCGTTAGAAGATCCCAATGCAACCCTAAATACCCCAAACAACCCAAAACTTAAAAAGAAAACAGGCTGAATTCAAAACTGTTTTGACCTCCGACTGTTGTAACCTGTTTTTGACCCACTTCCCGACCTCCAATTTAGGTATCGTTTCTTGCATTGGAAAGCCACTTCAAATACCTTTTCAGGGATACTTGGATCGCAAAATAAGAGTTTATAGAACTCCCGATATGATCAAAACAATTGACTCAAAATTTTTCCCAGTTTTTAAAAACGGGTTTAACTAAATCAACCCCATTAATTAACCCCAACCCCACTAATTACAAGCCCTAATTTATGAAATCATTATGATATCATTAATATAACATTAATTTACTGTTTATACATTAAACCCTAACCTAAATCCATCATAAGATGATTAAGAAATCATTAAAACAATTAAAAAGAAAAGGGTTTTGAAGGTTTTACCTTTAGACTAATGGAAGATGTAAAAAACCCCAATTTTATGAAGAACCCTAAAAACCCTCTTACAAACCGTCGACTTTTATCTCCAGGGAATAAATTTTATGTTTTTGATTTATTAGAAAACCTTATATAGTGTATACATAAAATCCTTGTCCAAGTATAACACTTGTTTCCTTTTTTTCCTCTTTTCCTTTTTTTTCTTTCTTTTTTTTAAACCGACCTAACCCCTTAAAATTCGTTTTTTATTTCTTTTTACTATTAATATATGTATTAATAATATTACCTTAATTTTTCTTAATTTATTTCAGCTCCTAAAGCCTCCAAAACCTCAAAACCGTAAAACTAGTCAGTTTTTACGCGTTTTACCGTAAAAGTCGTAAAATATTCACTTTTATAAAAAATCTCAAATTTTGAAATAAACTTTATAACTAAGTCCTAAATGACTTAAAACCATCCCGAAAAATATCCATATGACTAATTACCTCATCCGAGACCTCTAAATGCTAAACCGTAAATCGTAAAAATACGATTTTCTATAATACATATACGTATACGTAAAACCACTAAATAACACCATTTCACTTCATAGTCACTACCATGTGAGCTCATGAACATGAAATCATCTCGCATCGTTTCACTCACAAGGTACCCCGTACCGGAAATGATATCCAAACCACAATCTATACACACCAATTAGCACATAAACACGTAAAGACACGTAACTAGCACAAAATAAAACTAAGTGAAGAACCTCAAAACCAGGGTTGTCACATCACTCCCTCCTAATAGAAATCTCGTCCCGAGATTTACTCCTTAGGGTCAAACACACAAACAATAAATCACACGAGGATACTTGTTCTAAATGAACTCCTCTCATTTCCACGTGAACTTTAGTTCAAGTTTCAAAATACCACATATACAAACCAAAAATAATTAAACTCATTGCCAGACTCTTGACCTCACAGTCAATAAATCTCACAAATGATCTTTGATAAAACAAAGACTCTTATTAACACAAGTCCCGAATAACCGTACATGCAAAATGCATTCTCAAACAACCTTTACCAATCTTAATACATGAAATATATCATATATACCACTCATTTCCCCCAGGTAATCCTATACTCATAAGCTACTGGTCCGATCTTTCCAAAGATCATAAATGGACCTACAAAACTCTACATCAACACTTCCATCTTTCCAAATCATACCACCCGTTACTATGGGTGAAACTCCCTACATAACTTTGTCACTAAATCTGGTGGTTTCTTCCTTTTCTACATAGCATCCCTTGTTTCTCTCATTCTGTCCACAAACACCATTACCACATTAGTAGCCTCTTTTACCAATTCTAGTCCACAATGGGGACAACTCACCCTATCCTTTCATATAGTGCCTCAAATGGCATTTATCGACTTCTAGTACGATAACTATCATTATATGAAAACTCAGCCATCGCTAACGAGTTTCCGAACTACCTCTAAATCAATCACCCATGTCCAATTATGTTCATCAACTCCCTTCAGTCCGTATCCCAAACTACTTAAAAATTCCAATTTCCTTACAAAGTTACCTATGACGGTCTTTCACATATCCATTAGTTCTTCCAATCTAAATCAACTTATGATCCATACACATCATCAAAAGGACGGTCATCTCAGTTAGACCAAGCCCTTCGTCCCTATGGCACATCACACCTATAACTCCTCATCAATTCGATTATCGATACTAAGCCTCCCAAACAATCAGTATAGGCCAGTGCCATTTCCTTTTCCACACTACGACAGTATTAGCCTGCGTTGTGCTTTATTCTACTCATTAAACTCTACCAAAGTTTTACCTTCGGTTCCTATCTCGACCTATTTCATTCATGCTTCGCTTCTATACACACTTCCTTCTTCTTCCTCAACTCCTACCATACATCACGATGTGATGCTTCCCCTCGTTTCTTCCCTTGCCATAATCCTTCATAAGGCACTCCATACATATTAGGCTAACCTTTACGCAAAAGCCTTGATTCCATCACATCCGTACGTAATTCTTCCAACTTCTCAACTACGTGACTTCTCATTCCTCTTGAAATAGGTGATGAATTAGTCAGTCTATCGACTATCACCCAACTCTCATCGTACTTAATCCTCCACCGCATTATGTATCCCTTCCACCAAATTCGTCCTTACATCGCCCTTTCTAAACTACTCCTATCCATGTAGGAAGTATAGTCTACGTCCCTTTCCTCCCTACGATTGTCCAAGCCACGCAACATAAATGTTGACGCGTTCACTGCTTTAGACAACTCAACTCGTGCAACCTACATCCTTCATCCAAACCACTCTAATACGTCATCCATATAGTTCAAGTTCGTCTCAGCTTCACTTCATTCTTCTTATTCCATGTCTCATCAACCATGCTTGCCTTTCCCAAATGGTACTTGGCCATGCACTTTTCTTTCGTCACTTAACTCCACCCACCACCTTTGCCAAATGTTCAATCAAGGTGATTGAATATGTGTTGGAGACGTTCATGATCCGTATAGATCATTCTCTACGTCTCGTACCCCAAATGCCTCTAGCATTCTAGGCAGATATAACAATCCAACTCCACTAACTAAGTCTATCCAGTTCTTCCAAATCTTCAGTTCCTGCAACGTATAAGCAATCGCCTTTCTTTGTCATTCTCGTACACGTCCAAATCCTTGCTCCACGTATCGTCATGCTTCGCGAATTCATCCAGTCCTTCCGATAATGCCAAGATCGGCTCATTATCCAATCCACTTCTTCAGCCTCCAAAATGCTTCCTCATCCTTCTTCACTTCGCCCCTTTCTGGTTCCATGATATGTCATCATCTCTAACTACTCATCATGGTAAACTTAATACTAAATCTCACACTCGAAAATCTCACGTATAACTCCACTCCAAAACCAACACATAATTCGCCTCACTCTCCTCAGATTTGAGTAGATTCAAGATGTCGTCGATGCTCCCGATGACAACTCGTTGATACACGTTCATGCACACTTGGTTCATTGACACCATGAAAACCGCTAGTGCTTTGGCGAAGCCAAATGCATAACCGTAAACCCAAAGCGTTCATACAACATCCTTAGCAGTTTCAACTATGTCCTCCTTGCACCCCCTCTTAGCGGCAATACGAATAAATTCCTACCTCGTTCTACTTGCAAAATTCTACACGCATTTTAAAAGACCAATGCTTCCTCTCATCAGCCCACTCAACCGCTTTCCACATCCAATCTACTACTAAGCAACTCAACTTTTACCTTGCATCCGTTGCAATTTCCATCAACTCTTGTTCTTGAAATCATTCCATCAACAATTTCCTTGGAAATGCACTAACTCCAACTCCTCTCACTTCTCCTACTTGCTCTATTCATGGTTCTATCTCAAAATAATAGGCAAACCTATTAAATTTCAGAAATTTTTTAGAAAACATACATGCCTTACGAATAATATCCCCTTCCAACACTCTCTATGGCACGTTATTTGTGCCAATATCCATACATTTCACAAATCTCTATTCATCTCCCTTGGCACTCCTAATAGACCTCATGCCCACATTAGTTCGTCTACGAACTTTTAACTCTTTCATCCCCACTAAGGGCATTCCAACCATTCTCTCATGGCCACCTACTTAATCGTGTAGGCGCGACCAAGTCTTTCATATGTCTACCTCAACGCTCCCAATCAATACGAAACCAAAACTACATCCTGAATCCATCAGATATGATCAACGAATCAAACCCACGGATAACTAACGACATTTCACGTGCACCAATTAAAACCAGTCAAAACCACGAGACTCAAGAGAAAACTCAAACCCAAAACGTGTATCAATTCAAGATGACCCATGACAACGAAAAATAATCCCAGAAACACCCAATGGCAATCAAAACATATTACGCCCCGCGACATATTATTTAAACCGTGCAAAAGATCGACTTTTCCAAAAGAATATATTTTTATTTATATATTTTTTTTTCTTTACTTCCCACATCTATGTGAGTCAAACAATCTACAAACAACCCTCTTGACAAACTCAAAACTCAACTAAAAGACTAGGTATCCCGTGCATCCCAAATCATTAAAAAAAACTACTATTCAAAACTCATCCTTTAACCCGACACTGGTACAATAATTTCGACCAGTCCACTAACTTCCCATGACTATACATTCTGAATATTTGAAAAGTACGTTCCGAGTACATAATTTTTGGCTTTTGAATCACTCAAAAAGATATAAAAACGAACAAGTTATGACCAAAACAGTTTTCTATTAATGAAAGATAAAATTGTATGTGAAATCTTCATAAACTCAATTTAACCTTGTATTAATAATTATAAATGACGTGAATCGGTTAAACCCAATTATATAAACTATGTAAGTAGAAAGAAATTTTACTTCGCACTATTTTAAAGAAAGTCTTTTAGAATTTGAAATAAATAAGTGTTGATTAAAATGAAATCTTATGTTACATCTTGTTTGAAACACGACTCCAACACCTTACCCTTATTTTACCGAATACAACCAGCTATCTAACCCTATAATAGATTTCCAAGTCCCCCTTTTTCTCAATATATACCGACCAAAAGAAATGTAAGACCCAACACAAAAGATTTCATTATCTCAAAAGAAATCCCAAGTTATTTCAATAGACTTAAAACCAAGAACACCATTTTAAAACGTACACGTGAAATACAAAACTCAACGAATACGCTACAAGACACACTTCAAAAGATTCAAAACGTCGTTGAAACTCCACCAAACTCGAGCACTATAAATTGTTTAAACACAAGAGAGCACTAGGTACGTTCAAGTTATAATTACTGTTGAACGACCGTAAATCATAACATAACATCTATTAGTATATATACATCCGCATATGTATACCTATTGAATCTCCCAAACATACTCGTTATCATACATGTCAAGTCAATCAATCTCTTTATACGCTCATTTTTTTCATACGAGTAATCACCATCTCACCGTGCCACAACAAGGCATAAAGCCCACCTCCAAAACCAAACCATATCGTGTGACCCCATAATCACACAACACAACTATAATCCAAAACATATAACACAAAAACATCAATAGCCATATCATAGGCAGCCATTACATAAACCCATATATTATAAATATACCCAAAATCCACATCTCATCATATACAAGCATGTACTAACCCTCTTTCATGCAATCATACTTGAGAACCCATTGAAGTTGTGGTACTTGTATAACTATGTTGGCCACCATACTTATACAATTACCCTTTTCCCAATGTACTCCCTCCTATGATGACACTTATAAGAATCAATACAACATATAACACATAAATCCATCTACTCACATAAGCTCATAACCACATAACCAAATAGATCCAAAACCCCATCTATTAAAATAACATAGTAAAACTCTTGGAATACCGAAATCCATAGTCTAGCTAAAACAACATAGACTAAATCCAAAACGAAAACATAATCAGTTATAAGTCATGTCGCCCATAAGAGTGGAAACAACTTAAAATCCTTCCTACCCATGTACTCCTAGTAACTCGAACCACCACACGATTCTTAGGGAACATGACTTAAACATCAAAAGAAAAATAACATACCTCATGTATGTAAAATAACTCGACAAAAGATAGAAACTGCCTTGTACCAAATTATGTACTATAATGTACAATTTAAGCAAAATACAACAATGACTAGCGTGGACGATTATGGTTCAACCCGCACTAGTCACAAACCCGAAAAGAAAATAACATGTGACTAAGTATGAACATACTACGGTTCAATTCATACTAGTCAAAACATCGTAATAAATAACATCCAAACACATCAATTATTATAAAATGCACACATACTCCTATGACGCCTATATGCAGGGACCCTTAAGCTATAGACTAGGCTACGCGACTAGGCAACCTAATTCTCTATAACCATTGTCTCTAATACCATTCTGTAACACCCCACCATGGCGGAATATGGGGCGCGACGTATGGATATCATCACAACAAATAGTGTCTCTATAGAGAAAACTAAAATGCAAATATAATGTCATAAATGGCGCACAAATGTCATGACAATATCTCAACCATGCAGGAGTCTAGGTAAGTAGGTAACAGTCCTACCACTTACCCAAGACAAACAATAAACATAAACCAAACAAACATATAGGTGCCAACATGTATCACTTATCAAAAAACATAAAGGTAAACTAAGAAGGAACGGGGATCTCCTTCTATATGCAATCCTAAGGCATCCGAGTCTAGCCACTTCTATCCTCACGCTTAACCACATTCACACCTGAAAGAGACACTAAAACACGTCAACATAATGTTGGTGAGAGTCATAGGTTTAGACTCAAACGCCAAAATTATACCATAAGCTGTGAGTAACAACCAAAAGTTAAAAACATATGGACAATGTGAGAATAATATGCATTAACAAACTAACATTCAAGATTTAACTAATCAAACCAAAACTCAGGCTCCCAGCCATACCAACCACCATACTCCCATAGGCATCCAAACACCTATGAACCAAATCCCAATCCAAGGCTCTCAGCCTTACCAAACACCATGGTCCTATAGATGCTCACACATCTATGTACCTCCCCAAGGCCCCGCCTTGTCAACAACCCCTTGGTACCAAGTCAAAACATAAACAATCAAGAAACAACTAGCAGTTAATCATATAAGTATGCACACATAAGTGCATTACCAACGCCAAACCATTCACAGCATAAATTATAAATAACATAACACAGTGTCTCTTCCATCCCATCTGGAAGTCAAAAACAATAGTAAACATGGGACTATGAAACTCACCTGATTGAGCTTCTGTTAGAAATACGTTTTAACGTATATTAGAAGTATCGGTCACTCCACAATATGATTTATGTTGTAATAGCTCGTAGTTAACAATTAGTTAAATGTTACTTATTAAGTTAAGTAAGAACCGGTCCATGGGCTTGTCATGGACCGGCCCAAGCCTAATGTTTGCTTGGAGTATAAATACCCCTTTCCACCATGGAAAGGGGTTGGTTGTTGTTCATTTCATGCTTTCATATTAATAAAATCACACACATTTTCTCTCACTTTCTCTCTCTAGTTTCTCTCACTAGAAAACATCAACCCACTTCATACATTCTTAGGTTATCAATATTCTACATTTGGTATCAGAGCTATGGGGTGATTTAAGGTAAGGATTGTGTTGCTTTTTTAGTTTTTGAATCAATTAGTGATCTTTAGAAAAAATCAATCTTGAATCTTGTTGTTTTTGGTGTTTTTGTTATTGGGATTGATTGATAAGGATTGGGTTTAGCTTATTTTGGTAAAAATCATAAAACTTTTTGTGGTTTTTGATCAAAAAATCGGATTTAAAGCTGTTTTTCATGTCTCGAACCATTTTTCCAGTTTATTCCGAATAGATATTCCGAATAGGAGCAATATTCAGAATAGCAGAATTTTCCGAATAGACTTTCCGGATAGAAGGGTTTTTCCGAATAGCAGCAATTTTTCCGAATAGCAGCAATTTTTCCGAATAGCAGTATTTTTCCGAATAGCAATTCTTTCCGAATAGCCAATATTTTCCGAATAGCCAAAAACTTTCCGAATAGCCAATATTTTTCCGAATAGCCAATATTTTTTCCGAATAGCCAAAAGTTTTCCAAATAGGAGAAATATTCCGAATAGCTTTCCGAATTGCCCATCATTCCGAATAGCAAGTTTTCCGAATAAGCCAGATAGCCAGATATTCCGAATTGAAGAAATATTCCGCATAAGGGTTTTTTCCGCATAAGGGTTATTCAGCATAGGGGTTATTCCGAATAGAGCATTTTCAGAATAGGGTTATTCCGCATAGGGTTATTCAGTATAAGGGTTTTTCAGCATAGGGTTATTCCGAATAGGATTGATTCCGAATAGGATTTATTCTGAGTTAGGGTTATTCCGTATAAGCAAGTTCAAGGGGTATTTGAGTTTTTTTCGACGATCTTTAGTGGATTTAATCTTGATTTTAACAACACAACACAAATTCTCAACCTTTCTTCACTGCTCGATCAACCGATAATCTTTGAGTCTTTTAAGTGATCACAATGAATCCAAGTTCATTAATGCCTCAGATGACATCTCTTACGGATATCTCAATCATAACGGGGACTGATAGTCGTCCACCGATGCTTATTAAAGAGGTGTTTGAGGCATGGCAGGGCCGTATGATGCAATATTTGAAGGGCAAACCAACATACGGAAGGCTTATGGTCAAATCGATTTTGAATGGTCCACTCGACTATGGTACCATTGTGGCAAATAACGTGTCTCGACCAAGAGAATTTGAAGAACTCACACCCGCACAACAACTCATTGCTGATGCTGATGAAAAGGCTCTACAGACTCTTCTCCAAGCTCTTCCGCATGATATTTATCGCATGGTTAGTCAATATACGGTTGTCAAGGATTTATGGGAACGTCTTAAGGTGTTGCTACAAGGTACGTCTCTCACCAAACAGGAAAGGGAATGTCAGTTGTATGATCTGTTTGATAGATTCACGTACAGCCCAGGGGAAACGCTACACGACTATTACTTCAGATTCACTACTCTAATGAATGATCTGAATGTATACAATCTCGTGATTGCTCCATTCCAGGTTAACACCAAGTTCTTGAATACTTTACCTCAAGCTGAATGGGGTGAGTATATTACATACCGATGTTAAGTTAACCCGGGATTTGCATAAGTGCAATTTAGATCAAATCTATGCTTTTCTTCAGCAGCATGAGAAACATGTGATTATGCACCGTTCTCCTCGCGGTATGTACCCAGATTCCTTAGCTTTGATGGCGAATCAACCAAGCTTGTCACACAACAACACACCTTATATCTTGGGACATCAAGCCTATCATCCATCACCTTACTTGACACCAACCTTCCCCCAATACTCGATTCTACCGCAACCACCCACCTCACATCAGCAACAATATCGGTTCAATGCACCTTCACCACAGTATGCTTCACAACTTCATCCAGCAAATATTGCACCTTATGCTCAGCCTTCATATTCTTCTTATCAAGAGAATGTAGCATATCCAACAAGCTACCCTGATCAAATGAGTATTCCTTCTAGTGATTATGCAGCTCATCAAGACCAAGCAATGTATTGTGATGATGAGGAAGTCCCCATTCCTGTATTCCAACAAGGAGCTGACCCAGTTGAAGTGCTAACCACTATGTCTGCTTATCTCACAAGGACTTTAAGCAAACGAGGATACAGAGGATCAGCTCCAACCAACAATCAGTTGAGGAATTCATCCAATTCTCGTCAACAAGCTACTATTGAGAATGGCAGGGTCATGGTTCAGCCTATTCAACCATATCAGGGGAGACCTACCACATCAACCACCAATGCTCGCACGGTCAATCAGGCACCAATGGCCAATCCTGCTCCACGGGCTAATTCCACGGGCAAGTTGAGAATGATTACATGTTACAACTGCAAGGAAGAGGGTCACATGTCCAGGGATTGTAAGAAACCCAAGAGGAGAAGGGATGGACAATGGTTTGCAGAGAAGATCTATCTGGTTAATGTTCAGGCACAAGGAAGGGAACTTGATGAAGAGGAGCTTGCATTTCTTGCTGATCCAGGGATTGCTGAACAAGACGTTGTCACCACACAGAATGCAGCATACCAAGCTGATGATCTTGATGCGTATGACTCAGACTGTGATGACTTCCAATCTGCAAAGGCTGCTCTCATGGCAACTATCTCCAACTTAGGGCCAGAAAAGAGAGCTGAGGTACTTATTAATACCACTGATGCTAGTATTCAACCACATCAAGTTGTGCAAGAGAGTGCTGATTCGAATGAAACTTCGGTGGTGAGTCTTTCAAATGAGGAGACAAACAATGATAGCAATATCAATGTGAGTCCCCAGACTTTGAGTGAATCATAACCGGGACCCATTTCGTAAACGCCTACTCCTGCTCAACAAGATTTGGTCATGGTTCCTGCTACATTACTTAGCCAAATGAATGCTGCACTCTTAGAAACCTTAGCTAAGAATAAGAATTTGTCTGATGAGCTTACCTTAAGCAACGAGAAAGTTCAAACCTTGGAATTAGTGCCTTCGTCTAGTGTTCTAACTAATCTCGAATATGATCATTTTAGAAACAAACAAATGGGTCACTTGCAAGAAATCGAAACCTTAAGAGCAAATCTTTCTAAAGAACTTAGCGAAAAGGAGTTAGTGGTCACTAATTTTCAAAAACTTCAAACAGATTTTGAGTCACTCGAGTCTAAGAAGAATGAAATGGGGATTAATGCTACTAATAAGATTAGAAGTCTAGATTACTTGCTCTTAAGACAATACTCTGCTTCTCAACTAGTGCACTTATTTGATGCTTCATTTAGAGAATTTAACTTATCACGTCAAAAAGGCCTTCCCCCTAATCCAAGGTATGCAAAACAAGCTTTAAGACATAGTCCTAGACTTTATAATGCAACTCAATTAGGTTTGGCCTTAGACCCGATTGTTTTTCCTGATGATCGAACAAGTAAGGATCTAGTTGATGAGGATCGGTCATACAATTCTGCAAAATATCCCGAGTGTGATTATTTTAAATTGAATAAGGAGCTTGCTAAAACGGATTTTAGAATTCGCTTCCATATGGACAAAGATCTCATTACAGCACCAACCTACATGTTGAATGAAGAAAGCCCTAGTACATTTCCTACACTTTTCAACATGGAAGGTCCTAAGGAAATTCCAAAGGATCTTCCACCTGTTAGCACTGTATGGTTAAACTTGCAAGAGATTAATCAATACTTTACTAATTTTGACAAGGTCATTTTGGATTGTACGACTTCAAATGGCCTAAACTCCGGAGAATGGGCTTTCGAACACATGAACGAGGTGTTTAAAACTGAGATCAATCCATTTGTCGAAAGTCTAAAAGGAAGTTTTGCATCTCTTAAGGAAAATCTTGTGTTTGAAATTGGTGAAGTTCAAAAAGTGTTTTATGAAATGGACACCGCTTACGAACTACAACTAATTGAAAAAGAAAAGATTTTAACCGAATATGACCGATTCTTGTCTGCAGTAATCTCGTGTGATGTGCTTACGACTGTAAATGTTAATTATTCGAATGAGCTTACATCTGCCATGATTAATTGTGATGCTGTGAATATTTGTAATGATATTTGTGATGATGTTTGTGATCTCTCTGTAAATGTTGCTGATACTGTAAATGAGGTAGATAATCATTCTTGTCACGAATCTAACGTTGAGTTTTTAAAGCTACAAGATTCTTACAATTTACTTTCAAAACGCTTTAATCAACTAGAACAACATTGTATATCTTTAGAATTAAAACAACAAACTCAAAATGAGAATCTTTTGATATCAAATGTTTGTGAAAACGGTGTTGAGACGAGTGACAAGATGATTGCAATTGTTAAGACATTAGAGGAAGAGATAATGAGATTGAAGAGAGATGTGTCATCAAATGAAACACTCAAAATGGAACTAGAGGCTGCAGAGTCCAAAAACCAGGTCTTAGAAATTAGACTTTCGTCTGTTCTAGGGGAGATGGATCGGACAAGACAGGGACTATCCGCTCTTTATGGTTCACTAGAAAAACGCTTCGCTTTTAATGCGGCACAGCAACAATATTATGTTGAACAATTGAACCAAAAGTGCGAGGAAATCTCTGACTTGAACATCCTGCTCATTGACAAAAATATGGTTTTGGCCGAGTTAAAGGAGACACTTCTTTTCACCCGACAAGAAGTTGTTGATAACTTAGCTACCGACTCTGCACCGTCCACTAGTGCTCCAACAACCAAGTCAGTAGTGCTTTATAAGAACCCGCTTCATAAGAGAAACCCGGTTACCTACGATGATTATATGAGGAATGCCATTAAGCATGTCGATCTTCTTAGGGATATTTTAGACGATCTTTATGCCTTAGATCCCTCAAGTAGCGACTATTATTCGGCTCATGAATATATTAAGCGAGTTCAATATTGCTTAGCATATTTGCAATACATAGGTACACCAGGTTCTGCACTACTTACTAATAGGCCCATTGCTGTAACTCCATTTAATAAGACTCTAGGAGCGAAACCGTCACTGGCACAATCAAGTAAGGCACCTTTAAAATCTGTTGCTAATGTTCCCACTTTGCCTTCTACAGGATTAAAAGAGACTACTAAGGCTAAAGGATCGCCACTCAAGAAAGATAAGATCAAGTCCTCCACTATTGTGCCACAAAGAAGAAAGTAGAAGTTCACAATAGGAATGCTAGTTCAGTTTTAAATAACAAGAATCATGTTAAGACTAAAAGCTCTGCGCCTGTGTAGAAGCCAAAACCATTCGTGAATTCTGATTTGAATTGTTGGAATTGTAATGAATGTATGTTTTCCCAACGTCATGATTTGTGTCTTATTGAGCATGTGAATGAAATGAATGCAATTAAGAATGGTCTTGAATGGAAGCCAACGGGTAGAACTCGTGCCCAAGTTGGCTGGCAATGGCGTCCCACTGGTAGGACCTTTACATTAGATGGAACAATGTGCCCTTTAACTAGGAATGCATCCATTGAGGTTAGGTCTGAGCGTCCTTTAGTTAGGAACACTCGCACTCAAGTATGGAAACAGCGCCCTTTAATTAGGTCAGCCCCCACTATAGTGCCTATCAGTGAAGAAATACCTCAGGATTTAAGCCAACTAGAATCTACACCACCTATTAAGAAAAAGAAGGCTAGGAAATCTAAGAAACCTAGAGTTAGCAAATCTAAGATTATTAAATCTGTACCTGCTAATAACAAGGAACACTCAGATTCCGATACCTCTACATTGTCTTCGTGTGGTGATATTTTCAGGTGGTCCAAATCATCCTGTGGTATTTGGACTCTGGTTGTTCAAAACATATGACCGGAAATCGCTCGATGCTCCGAAATTTCGTCAGCAAGTTTCTTGGTACGGTTAAATTCGGGAATGACCATATAGCAAAGATAATGGGGTATGGTGAATATCAGATTGGAAATGTGACGATTTCAAGAGTATACTATGTAGAAGGTCTTGGTCATAATTTATTCTCAGTAGGACAGTTTTGTGATTCTGACCTTGAGGTTGCTTTTCGACAACACACTTGTTTCATCCGCAACTTGGAAGGAAAAGATTTGTTGAAGGGATCTCGTGGTGCAAATATTTATACTTTGTCCTTACAAGACATGATGGCCGCCTCTCCAGTATGTCTTCTCTCTAAAGCATCTAAGACCAAGTCTTGGTTATGGCATCGCAGATTATCTCATCTTAACTTTGATGCTATTAATCATATGGCTAAAAACGAATTAGTTCGTGGTCTTCCAAAGCTTAAATTTCACAAGGACCATTTATGTTCCGCGTGTTCAAGGGGGAAAAGTACCAAGAAATCTTACAAGCCCAAAGCTGAAGACACCAATCAAGAAAAACTTCATCTTTTGCATATGGATCTTTGTGGACCAATGAGAACTGAAAGTGTGAGCGGTAAGAAATTCATTCTCGTCATTGTGGATGATTTCTCCAGGTTTACATGGGTTAGATTTTTACGTACAAAGGATGAAGCACCGAAGGCTATCATCACTTTTCTGAAATTCATTCAGGTACGTTTGAATACTACTGTCCGCCGTATTCGTACAGACAATGGTACAGAGTTCGTCAACCAGACTCTTCGTGATTATTATGAAGGAGTTGGTATCTCACATGAAACATCCACTGCACGCACTCCACAACAAAACGGTGTCGTTGAAAGACGGAATCGTACACTTATGGAAGCTGCTAGGACCATGCTTATTTACGCGAACGCTCCATTGTTCTTATGGGCAGAGGCTATATCTACTGCATGTTTCACCCAAAACCATTCTATCATTCGGAAACGCCATGGAAAAACACCTTATGAGCTTCTACATGACCGTAAACCCGATGTTTCATTTTTTCATGTGTTTGGTGCTCTTTGTTATCCAAACATCAATAGTGAGAACTTGGGTAAGCTTCAACCGAAATCCGATATAGGTATTTTCATTGGTTACTCACCGTCCAAGAGAGCATACCGAATCTATAACCGTCGTCTTGGCAAGATTGTAGAAACTATGGACGCAGATTTCGATGAGCTGACAGCGATGGCTTCTGAGCAACACAGCTCTGAACCCGCGCTTCATGAGATGGGAACCGGTGCTATTAGTTCCGGATTAGTTCCCAATAATCCTACTTCTACATCATTTTTACCACCAACAAGGCCCGAGTGGGATAAACTGTTTCAACCGTTGTTTGATGAATTCTTCGATCCCCCGACTGATGAAGTTCCAGCACCTGTAGTAATCGCTCCAATCCCTGAAGTGTTTGCTCAAGCTAATGAACCTTTATCTAATGCATCTTCAATTCACATTGAACCGGATGCACCTTCACCAAGTGATTCTCAAACTACACCTGAATCATCACCCCTACTTGTGCCTAATGATGTGGAAGAGGATTCCATTGATCACGACTTGGAATATGCTCACCTGCAAGAGCTTCCTTTCTTTGGTGTAGCGATACCTGAAAACCCTTCAGCCGCGTCTACCTCAGAAGAAGCTCCTTCTATTGTTCACTCCAGACCACCTAGGATTGAAAACCATAGCACTAAATGGACAAAAGATCACCCAATTATGAATGTCATTGGAGATCTAGATCGACCAGTCTCTACACGCCATCAATTACAAGAGAGTGCACTCTATTGCTACTTTGATGCATTTCTCTCTGAAGTTGAACCTAAAAATTGGCAGCAGGCTATGACCCAATCATCTTGGATTGAAGCTATGCAGGAGGAATTAAATGAATTCCAACAACTTGAAGTATGGGAATTGGTTCCTCTCCCTGACAAGGTTAACATCCTTACTTTGTTATGGGTTTATAAGGTTAAACTTGATGAGATGGGTGCGGTATTGAAGAATAAGGCAAGATTGGTCGCTAGAGGATATTAACAAGCCTTGGGTATAGACTTTGAAGAATCTTTTGCTCCTGTGGCAAGATTGGAGGCGATTAGACTATTCCTTGCGTATGCTGCTCATATGAACATGATCGTCTATCAAATGGATGTGAAGACGGCATTTTTGAACGGTGAACTAAGGGAAGAAGTTTATGTTAGTCAGCCGGATGGGTTCGTCAGTACGGAGTTTCCTAATCATGTGTACAAGCTTAAGAAGGCTCTCTATGGGTTGAAACAAGCTCCACGCGCGTGGTATGATCTCCTGTCAACATATCTCATTTCGGAAGGCTTCTCCAAAGGCAAGGTGGACCCGACTCTATTCACTCTCAAGGAAGGCAACGACATGCTTCTGGTACAAATTTATGTTGATGATATAATATTTGCTGCCACTAACATAGAATTGTCAAATCAATTTGAGAAGATAATGTCCACACGCTTTCAAATGTCGATGATGGGAAAAATTTCATTTTTCTTAGGATTACAGATTTCTCAAAACCCCAGAGGCATCTTTATTAATCAATCCAAATATGCTCTAGAATCTCTTAAGAAATATAACTTTGAAAATTGTGACCCCGTGGACACTCCAATGGTGGAGAAATCCAAGTTAGATGAAGATAGGAATGGGACTATTGTTGATCCAAAACTTTACCGTGGGATGATCGGCACCCTTCTATATCTGACTGCTAGCAGGCCTGATTTGCAATTTGCTGTATGCATGTGTGCCCGGTATCAGGCTCGGCCTATCGAAAAGCACCTACATGTAGTTAAAAGGATCTTTCGGTATCTAAAAGGAACACTTCATCGTGGTCTATGGTATCCGAAAGATTCCTCGATTGCTTTAATATCATACGCAGATGCCGATCATGCTGGATGTCAAGACACGAGGCGTAGCACTTCTGGATCTGTGCAACTCCTAGGAGATAGATTGATCAGTTGGTCTTCAAAAAGGCAGAAAAGCGCTGCAATTTCTAGCACGGAGGCTGAATACATCGCCATGTCCGGTTGTTGTGCTCAAGTCCTTTGGATGAGATCACAATTAACTGACTACGGTTTGGGATTTAACAAAATCCCGATGTATTGTGACAACAAGAGCGCCATTGCCCTTTGCTGTAACTATGTTCAACACTCCCGGGCCAAGCACATAGACATTCGCTACCATTTCATTAAGGAGCAGGTGGAGAACGGAGTGATCGAGCTATATTTTGTCACTACTGAGTACCAGCTGGCGGATATGTTCACCAAAGCCTTAGATCGAGGACGAATCGAGTTTTTGATCGACAAGCTTGGCATGAAATCATTCACCCCAGCGACTCTCAAAGAGTTGGCAGAAGAATCAGCTGAATAGTCGTGGTAAACTATTCAGAGTATCCTTTGTTCGTGATCATGTATATTATAGTAAATATATAAACCACAAAAAGAAAATACAAAAATATAAAAACAAGAAAAACCATAAAAAATATAAAACCTACAAAAACCATAAAAATTATAAAATCAAGAAAAAACAAAAATATTTTTCGGGCATGTCTTTTAGTACGGTAATATTTACGGCCTTAGAAATGTCGATCAATATTGACACGGTGCCATAAATAGAGTCCGTATAAAAGTTGTATATTTTTAAAACATGCCCATTATGGCTTGTAGTTATTTCTGACTGCAACCCGGTTTTCATATTAAAGTCACGTATTTCCTTAGAAAACGTTGGATCACAACGGGAATTAATTTTATCGGGCGTGATTTACAAGCCAAATCATGCAAAGGGATCAAGTTTACTTTACAACTTGGTCTAACACGAATTTGTGTACGTCTTAGTGCATTAACTTGTTAAAATAAGAGAAATATTATTGACACCACGAATCAAACTTTTCAAGATATCAATTGAGAAATGTTTTTCATCATCATGTGCCTCGTTAAACAATGACTACAGCTCTTTAAATAGAAAACGGGTCATCGTTTAAGGGGGAGAAAATGTTACATCATCTTTCACATCAAAAAGATCTTCAAAAGTTTTCAAGGAAACTCAAAAAGCTTAATGGTTAATGGTTGGATTGCTTTGGCATTGGTTTTGTTGTTGCTTATAAGTTTGTCATGGATAGTTTTGTGCTTGTGTTAAGATAAGTTAATCACTAAGGCTCGGGTAGTTAACATAAGATAGGGTCAAAATGACAAGAATTAGAACTTGGGAAAACAAAAGAATTTTGTTTGTAGAAAGAAGAAAAATTGAGGGGGGTAAAGTTGACAATATGTCTAACTTGTGAAAAATTTGACCTAGTCAAAATCATCCCCCCCCCCCCCCCCCCCGTCTCTTCTCTCTTTCACCTTTTCTGATTGTTTAACTCTTTGCCGCCATTCACATACTAGAACACATACACACGAAATCAATCAAAACATCTCAAAATCATTCATCTTCTTGTTCAAGATCTTCAAAAGGTATCAATATGGCTTAATCATTCATGCAAAACAACTTAATTAACTCCTTTTAATTGAAAATCACTAGAACGAAGTTACTGCTTAATTAGGGTTTAATTAATTGGGGGTTTTGCCTGGGATTGATACGGAATAGCACGAATTGAACTAAAATGGCCCTTAGAACACATGAATTAAAAGATTAAGTGCCTTCTTAGAATAATCGTAACTGACTGAACTTTCCGAGTAAGAATGATTTTCCGAATAAAGCATTTATTCAGAATAGAAAAAAACTTTCCGAATAGGAGGATTTTTCCGCATGGAGAAATCTTTCCGCATAGAAGCTATTTTCCGAATAGAAAGGTTTTTCCGCATAGACAAACTTTTTCCGAATAGATTTTTTTATTCCGCATAGACTGTTCTTTCCGAATAGAGTATTTATTCCGCATAGACTGTTCTTTCCGAATAGGATTTTTTATTCCGCATAGACTGTTCTTTCCGAATAGAGTATTTATTCCGCATAGACTGTTCTTTCCGAATAGAGTATTTATTCCGCATAGGCCTAAATGTTCCGAATAGTCTTTTTATTCCGCATAGATAAGTTCTTTCCGAATAGGAAGGTCTTTCCGCATAGACAAGTCTTTCCGCATAGACAAATCTTTCCGCATAGACAAGTCTTTCCGCATAGACAAATCTTTCCGCATAGACAAGTCTTTCCGCATAGAAAGTTTTTCTCCGAATAGAAAGTTTATTCCGCATAGGCCTATACTTTCTGAATAAAGAAATTTTTCCGCATAAGTCTGATCTTTCCGAATTGAATGATTATTCCGTATAGAAGATGTTTGTATGGTTTACAAGCTTAAGGGATTAGGTCATATGTTCAATGCTTAGGTTTAAAGTCATATTGATATTCATGTTTGTATGTTTCAACCTTTGTGTTTTATCTTAAGCAGAGACGATGACTAACCCTACAGTACAACAAATACAAGACACCAGAGCCGCCGCCATTGCTGAAGCCAAGACTCTAAAGTTTATTCCAAACAACTTCCGTTTGAAGGAGGTATCTCATTCTACCCATAATGGATTTAAGGTAGGTACAGCCATACTTGATAAATCTCATCTCAAGCATGCGCTAAGGAGAAGTGCTTCAGTGCCCTATGACTACCTTTACGAGTTCTGGGCTACCAAAGAGAGGACGTCGAACAAAATCACTTTTTCCTTGGACAACAGGCAGCAGACGCTTACTGTGTCAGACTTCAGGAAGATCTTTGGATTTCGACCGACACTCAAAGGTCTATCATACTCAGCCAACCCGACTAAGGACCAGATCATGGCGATGTTCACTGCCATTGGATGTCTTGACATACGAACCGCATCTGAGTTTACTACTGCCAAAGTTGGTCAACCATGGAAAGCTATTTTTGGGATTCTAAGCCGATGTTTAACACCCAAAACAATTGGGTTTGATGTTGTTCGTCCACCAATCATCAAGATGTTTTATGGTATGTTTAAAGGTATGGGTATTGACTATGCATCACTGCTGTGGGAGGAGTTTATTTTTCAACTCTTCACAAACACGAAGGGTAAGGTTAAAAGTTACCAGTACCCTAGGTTTATTAAGTTGATCATACATTACTTTATGGAAAACGATGCATCCATTAACAAGCGTGCAGGTAGTCGTCACCACACGATGGATGATGATGATTTGGTAGACTTAAGGCAGGAGACTCATTCGAATACGGTTATTCCTGGTCCCATTCCCAGTCATCTTCTGACCGATGAGATTATCGCATCTGATGATTACAAGAACTTGCTAACAGAAATTGAGAATCAACGAGCAAGCATTCTAGCAGGTGAAGACTCTTCCACCACGGTTAAGAGCAAAGGTAAACGGAAGCAAACAGATTTACCTGAACCCAAAGCCAAAAAGAAGAAGACTTCAGTTAAGAAAGGAAAGGGTACGGCTGATGAGTTAGTTCTCCATGATGAAGAAGATATTGATGATCCTGCTCTTAACAAGGCTGAGAGAAAAGCGATGAAGATAGCTATGGAAAGGAGTAGGAAAGACACGGGAGGTAGTGGTTCGGGTGCACGGGTAAATATTGAAGAAGAGTACGTGGAACCAGATGATGTGTTTGAGTTTGGATCACCTGAAAAGTATTCTACTTCGAAGGAGACATCCACCCCCCCTGTTTCAGCAAGTGTTGCAAAAAGGACGGGCGCTCCTACAATCATAGAATCTACTCAACCTTTAGCAGCTCACCTTCCACCAAAACAACCCGTACCAACCAGACCGGTTTCAACACCATTTCTTCCACCACCAATAACTCCCATCCTTAGTACCGTAGTAACAACCGAGCCTATTCCATCAACCCAGAGCAGCTCTGCAACGTCTACAATGGCTGCATTGGTAATGGCCGAAATGTTGGATAAACATACAGACAATCACAAAAGAGAGATGGATGAACTTCGCCAAGAGCTAAATAGACGAGTTCAAAGTGAAGAAGCATCTAGGAAAGCTCAAGAAGAGTTGATTGCTAAGTTCGCTGCAGACATGGAATTTACACGTAAAGCTCATGCAGAAGAACTCGCTCTGGTTAAAAAGGCTGAAGCTGATAGGCATCAAGCACGAATTACGAGACTTAAAGCTATTAAGGATGACTTTAAAGAGCAGAAAGAAGCCCTTGAAGCTTCTATTGAGCAGAGAGTGAAAGACTCCGTTGAATCCCTAATGCCTAAACTGCGTGATGAGTTGAAGACACTCGCTGCTGACAACTTGATGATCAAGTCATCCAATCCTTCAGAAGCCGCCTACAAGATTGCTTATGACTTGACGGATTTTGAATTAAAAAAGATCCTCAAAGCTCGTATGAGGGAACTTGGATCGTTTGATAAATCTAGGATTAAACGGGCTCTCTTCAAATCCCTGAATGACGCTATCATGGAGGATGATAGGTTGTTCAAGACGTTTGGAAGTGTGGTACCCTACCACATTCTCCCTGAGGAAGAAAGGGAAGAGAGTGAAGAAGAAGAGGGTACTGGTGGAGAAGAGGAAGAAGAAGAAGATAAGGATGAGGATGATGATGACAAGAATGATGATGATGATGAGGATGATGATGATAAGAATGATGATGATGATGAGGATGAAGATGACGATGATGATGATGGCGATGATGGTGGTGATGGTAATGAGGAGAGTGTTCGGGGGAGCAACGGGGATGATGATGAGGATGATGATGGGGGTAAACAGCCTGAGAAAGGGGATAAGGTTGCCAGCTCAAAGAAACCTGCTAAGTCTGGCACCAAGTCCAAGAAAGATGCAGCAGCAAAGGAAAAATCTACTTCCACGGAATCCAGACGATCGAAGTGGCGCCACGATGTGAATGCCACTACAGCGTCATCTATTCCTGGTACATTTATCGCTGCATCCATACCTGTTACCACTAACCCTGTTAGTTCTATTGTTTTTGTTCCTGTGATTGCAGAATCGGTAACCGAACCTGAAGCTGCACAACACTCACCCGTTCATGACACTGCCGACATGCCTGAATCAGAACAAGCAGATGTTCACGTCTCCACTTCTCTACAACAAGACCCACAATCTACTGTTCCAAGCACAAGGGACTGGGCAGACACGTTGGATATTGACGAGACTGCACCACCACAGGCTTGGATTACGGCAGCGGCGCAATATGATCCGATCACAGACGCTGACAAAGATGTCTTGTATCTCCGCATCCGCAGTCCGATTGACTTATGTGCATTTCTTGCTCATGAGTATAAGACTTCGGTTACTCCATCTTTGGTGAAGAAAGCACTGAAGGATAAGAGACTTCGTGCCAAAACCCGGTTGACCCAAATGGAGTTCGAGTATTATGCCGATGAGATCCTGAAAGCTCTGAACACCGTTCAACGGCCAGGTCTTCATGACTCAGAAAGAGCCCCACCTCCACTTGACCCTACTCAAGATAATCAGATTGCTCTCGACTTCTTCGTCACCAACGATCTTGTGTATCTTCTGAAGGGGTCCTCAAAGTACGCAACATCCCTGACCTTGCTGAAAGCTGCCAACTGGGGGACAATACCCTTTATCGAGGAAAAGGTAAACCGACTCTGGGTCCCAAAGGTAAATCATAATTATGATATGTATGCTGTCATAGGTGCATCACACTGGGACGAACGAGTTCGAAGGGCGTACAGGGGCTGCTGTCTAGTCAACTCAGGGAGTAACGTTCGATCCGATATCCGCATCTCCAGCATCTTAGGGTTGAAAACTGAAGCCAATAATGGCTACTATCATGTGACGGAGATTCGTTTGAAAAGGGAGGATGACAGAGAATACAAAATCCAGCAGGGAGATTTCTCTATCATTCGCCTTGAGGATATTGAAGATATGTTGCTTCTGATGACCCGAGATCAACTCACACATATTCCTCGTGAAGACCTCATTGCCTTGAATACAGCACTTCGTATGTTCACACGAAGCGTTGTTATCAAGAAAAGAGTTGAAGATCTTCAGTTGGGAGTCGAAAGCTATCAAAGGAAGCTCAACTTAACCCGTCCAGTGAATCAAGTTCTACCTCAACATGTAGAAAGATGTCCTTATACCGGCATCTCTGTTCCGAATTGCGGCATTTTCTACTTGAACAATCGAGGTTTAATGAAGTTTATGAGGGTGGGTGAGCTTTATAAGTACAGTGATGGGACTCTTCTACAAGTCAGAGGAAAGTTGGAGCATCTGAACTCGGGTGGGACTTTGCCAGAGATGACCGAGGATTGGCATAAGGGTTATAGGCAGATGGCAAATTATGTGATCAAGAAGATCAATCAAAAGCTCCGTGAACGTATATTGATGAGGAGCTTGGAAAGATTCATGGGTGGTAGACCATATTTAGTGCACCACAAGCTACTGCAACGATCCATCTAATGGGTCGTACATTTCAGGTCCACTTTATATTGGTTTTCAATTGTGAATATGTATATTTGTGAATATTGTGCTGTAATGGCTTGATGTAGTGTTAAGGTATGATAATTTTTCAAGAATTTCTCACGAGATTCTAAATCTTTCAAAATATATCATACTAAAGCACTACAACTATCCCTTATTAATTTAAGGGGGAGCATGAACATGTTCTATGGCCAAACATCGATTTCGTTTTTACCCAAAGACCGGTTAATCCATTCAATATCCCAAATATTAATGGTTAACATTTTGGATAAGGGGAGAAAATGGGATTAAGGAGATTTAAATGATACTTGGCTAAAAGATGAAAAAGACTTAATGATTATCCAACTTAATATGTGTAAAGCACGTGTTAAGGGGGAGCGTTTTTGATGAACAAAACACCTAAGGTACAAAAATTTTGATTTCAATATCACAAGTACCTTAAGTGATTTTTCAATGATTTTTCATGGTGGCAATTCCTTCCCAAAACACGCTTAATTCACGACGGATGTGGTGACAAAAGGGTGGTAGGAATAGGTTTAGTCCAATGATTCATCAGAGCCGATGGAATCTTCCCAAGGACAATTCCCTAGATAGAATTAGTAGTCCTTAGGAAAGATGGAGAAAGATTGTGAACGTAGCTGAATACCGACCAAGTACTTAAGCTAGCACTGGAACAATCACAACAAGGTGCTAGTGATGACGTATTGGTAAGCATTGAAGGGGTTGAAGAATGAAAAAGAATTGTAAAGATAAAGGGTGTAAAGAAAGAAGCCCTCCTTACAACTTTAGGCAGAAACCGGGTCAATACATATGCTATTGAGGTCATTTTTGCTAATGATTCTCGGTATTGAAGAAAGACATCATGGACCCAGTGATGTAATGCACAACCCTTCCCAGCTAACTCAAATATCTCTCAAAAGGTATTTGTTTTAATCACACGGAGATCAACACGTTATCTATTGGTTTATTCACTCCGAATAGACTGGTATTGAAAAGGTGGCACTCCTCTCCAGCCATCGCTCACGAAATCAAAACGCACAATCGAGTCTAGAGCCAAGAGATCATCAAAAGTCTCATTAGGACACTTTCCATTTATTCCTTGCTTTCTCACACACTGTGAAAAGTAAGAGATTTTTATGAGTCCTACGCAGTATTCCTGTAATATTGCCAGAACATCCGAGTAATACGCAAGTATTACAATGAAGATGGAAATCCTGCTTGAGCCAACATCAAACAAGCTCATGGTAGGTTACACGTGCGGTTCTTTTAGAACCAATCTTGTGAAAAACTGGAAGGAAACAGTGGTTTAATTCTTAATTGAACTTAAACTCGTTCCAGGCCTCTACGCATTATCATATGATCTTGCCAGAACACTCAGAGTGACTCTTTATTGATCACAGTGACGAGTGGAAATCCTTCTAGTGTTAACATCAAACAGCACTTGGTAGGTGACGTGCAAGATTCTTTATGAATTGAGCTCGTGACAACTGGAAAGCAACGATGGTGAAAATCTTAATTGAAATTCACTTGTTCCAGGTTTCATGAATTGACGGCTTCAAATCACAAGGATAATTTATCCAAGTGATTCACTCTTTATGTTCGCAGTCAGCTTTGGACGGTCGAATAAAGAGAACGGGTTTACCCGTGAAATCCTGTCAGGAAGTTACTTAATTGAAACTATCCGTCACGGGTACGATATCTAATATCGTCCAACGGTCTTCACCGACCGGAGGTAAAATGCTACCGAATTAGAATAAAATGTTCAAAGCCATTTTATTCGTGTCGTTGCTGTGTACCTGTTAAAGACGGTGGCGTTGCTGTGTACCTGTTGAAGACGGTGGCGTTGTTGTGTACCAGTGAAGACGGTGGTGTTGCGGTGTACCTGTAGAAGTCGTTCCCACATGCTTATGTTTTTCTGCATCAAAGTTTAGCAAAAATTCAAGAAAGTACAAGATAAAGTCTTCCGCTGTACCAAACTCTGAAACTTTTGAGAATTCAACAAAAAGACATAAGTGTGTGGAACATGAAGTCACGAGGAGGCAAATTCACAAGAAAGGCAAAGATCGCACGTGAAAGGCCAAAGAACAATGCTCTCAAGCCAAAGCCAAAAAGATCAAACCAACATATTCACAACAAAAGAAAGAAAAGAAGAAAAGACTACGAGCTAAAGAACGAAGACTTAGTATAGTATGCTAGGTTTAGAACTTTGTAACGTGGAGTGACCTCCCTTAGGGGGAGATTGTTAGAAATACGTTTTAACGTATATTAGAAGTATCGGTCACTCCACAATATGATTTATGTTGTAATAGCTCGTAGTTAACAATTAGTTAAATGTTACTTATTAAGTTAAGTAAGAACCGGTCCATGGGCTTGTCATGGACCGGCCTAAACCCAATGTTTGCTTGGAGTATAAATACCCCTTTCCACCATGGAAAGGGGTTGGTTGTTGTTCATTTCATGCTTTCATATTAATAAAATCACACACATTTTCTCTCACTTTCTCTCTCTAGTTTCTCTCACTAGAAAACATCAACCCACTTCATAGATTCTTAGGTTATCAATATTCTACAGCTTCCCCAAACATTCGCACACTAGCAAAAAGCTAACAACCAAAAACACATAATCAAAACATGAACCAAACACTAAGATGGCTCATCAACCTATGATGGACATCTAACCTCCTCCTATATAAATACATCATTTAAATTCTCTAAGCATCTTATTACACCCCTCTATAAAACCCTTAACTCGTTTTACTTCATAACACATCCCGTTAACATTTTATCAAAAACAGTTCCAGTTTTAGGTCTCCAAACTATAAGCCAAACACCCACCTAAATACACTCATGATCTCTGTAAATGAAATATTTATTCCCTTACATATGTTAGCTAACACCTCCCACTTTCCCCAACCTTAAAGCTACTGTTAAGGCCCCGATATATATATACTTTTGTCATTCCAGATTTACTAATTTTAAACATACAAAAAGTTTGTTATGATTAGGGGGTCTTACCCTAAACCACAACTTTAGCCCAAGTGCAGATACTTACTACAATATATAAACCATCTCTCATGTTCGTTAGAAGATCCCAATGCAACCCTAAGTACCCCAAACAACCCAAAATTTAAAAAGAAAACATGCTGAATTCAAAACTGTTTTGACCTCCAACTGTTGTAACCTGTTTTTGACCCACTTCCAGACCTCCAATTTAGTTCTCGTTTCTTGCATTGGAAAGCTACTTCAATTACCTTTTCAGGGATACTTGGATCGCAAAATAACAATTTATATAACTCCCGATATGATCAAAACAATTTACTCAAAATTCTACCCAGTTTTTAAAAACGGGTTTAACTAAATCAACCCCATTAATTAACCGTAACCCCACTAATTACAAGCCCTAATTTATGAAATCATTATTATATCATTAATATAACATTAATTTACTGTTTATAAATTAAACCCTAACCTAAATCCATCATAAGATTATTAAGAAATCATTAAAACAATTAAAAAGAAAAGGGTTTTGAAGGTTTTACCTTTAGACTAATGGAAGATGTAAAAAACCCCAATTTTATGAGGAACCATAAAAACCCTCTTACAAACCGTCGAATTTTATCTCCAGGGAATAAATTTTATGTTTTTGATTTATTAAAAAACCTTATATAGTGTATACATAAAATCCTTGTCCAAGTATAACACTTGTTTCCTTTTTTTTCTCTTTTCCTTTTTTTTCTTTCTTTTTTTTAAACCGACCTAACCCCATAAAATTCGTTTTTTATTTCTTTTTATTATTAATATATGTATTAATAATACTACCTTAATTTTCTTTAATTTATTTCAGCTCCTAAAGCCTCCAAAACCTCAAAACCGTAAAACTAGTCAGTTTTTACGCGTTTTACCGTAAAAGTCGTAAAATATACACTTTTATAAAAAAATCTCAAATTTTGAAATAAACTTTATATCTAAGTCCTAAATGACTTAAAACCATCCCAAAAAATATCCATATGACTAATTACCTCATCCGAGACCTCTAAATGCTAAACCGTAAATCGTAAAAATACGATTTTCTATAATACATATACGTATACGTAAAACCACTAAATAACACCATTTCACTTCATAGTCACTACCATGTGAGCTTATGAACATGAAATCATCTCGCATCGTTTCACTCACAAGGTACCCCGTACCGGAAACGATATCCAAACCACAATCTATACACACCAATTAGCACATAAACACGTAAAGACACGTAACTAGCATAAAATAAAACTAAGTGACGAACCTCAAAACCAGGGTTGTCACAAAAGCAACACCAAACCAGTCCCTTTCTTGATAAATTTTATTAGCATAAACATGTTTTAATCAATGTTTTTAAAGATTCATGAACATATGATCATAATTAATGTAAAAGATTAAAAAGGTTAAGGTTCGATTAATACCACTTGCGTGAATGAAATAAGGATTGAATCACGAACACGTAAATATCAAGGATCAAAAATCAAAACTCCCCCTTGTGATCTTGGTGGCTGCCACGGCTAGGGAGAAAGAAGAAGCTAGGGTTTCTTTTAATTTTTCTTGAAAAGTAATATGATAATTCCCTAGAGATTATCAATGGCCCTCTCCCTTCTCTTTCTTTGTCGCGGCTAAACACAAGCCCAAACCAAATCCATTTGTTTTTCATGTCTAATTATTATTCGTATGCATTCGTGTTTTAAATGTCGTGAATTAAATATTATACGTAAACATTTATCGTGTATTAAGAATTAACATAATACTTGTATTTAAATGCTCGTGATTATTAATGGAGAGTTTTAAATTAGTCGGTTTTCATGTATTTACTGTTCATGGTTATTTTATGCGGGTTTTACAAGGAATGTGGGTTGACATAGTTATATTACTATGATTCCTTAGGTTCGAATTCATTGCGATTTCACTAAAACCCACTTGTAGAACAATCCGAATTTTCACTAAGTTATTTTGGTTAAATGATGGAATTGATATGAACCCATGAACAAATTGGTAATTGTATTGTCAATACTTATCTCAAAACGAATTTTTGATAAACCAATGTTCAAGTTCATGATTGATTTTACATTGTTCATATGTTCTAGTCAATGATGAATTGGGTACATTATGAACATAAGAATGATAAGGATTAACCCTTTGTTTGTCAAGAAATTGATCAAACACATTCTCACGATTTTGACTCTTAGTCATTATGTAGCATATGAGTGATTGTGAAAATATTTTCTATGTTTATAGGTGATTAATCATGCCTTCGGAGTATCAACAAGACCACCAACGTACTAAACCTACATGCCTAATCTTGCCGACATTTGTCCTTCGGTAAATCTTGCTAAAACTTTTCGTTCACTTCAAAACCGTTGTTTTCATGAGGGTAGAGTAGTCCATGAGGACATTGAGGATTATGAATACATCGAATTTATGTTTGGTCAAATTGGGTTCGATTGTTTGTTAAAAATTGATGAAGTCATTTATCCTCATTTCCTCTTGGAGTTCTTTAGCACGTATTCTTTTATCTCTAATGATAACGGAATATTTGTTAAGTTCATCATTAATGGTAAACTGATTCAATACTCTCTCGAGGAATTTGGCGAGGCACTTGGTGTGCCATATGTTGGTCAATGTTGATTCACGGATGCATGGAGAATTGATGCTCTAAATTAATGTGACGAAATCCCTCCAGATAACACCGATGTGCCGGACCTTGACCTCATCCTTGATGTCATTACCAAAGGGCGTGGTAGATCCGTTGTACGAAGTATCCATTCTACCAAGCGAGCTTTGAATCACTATGAGATACTCGTAAGCGACCTTAATGATTATATGCTCCGTTGGGCCGACATTCTTAGGGAAATTGTGTTTTGTCTTGGTGGAAACCGGGATCATATCCCGGCGTGTATGGCGCCTATGATATATTGCATATTTACCAACACCAAGTACAATCTTGCATATTATATCGCTCGACGGATCTTCTATGCTCTTTCTAGACCAACCACAAATCTTCCTTATGCCATGCTCCTCACTCATCTTTTTGATAAGGTTGGTGAAGACTTTCCCGAACTCGATCTTTCTGGCTTTCAATCGGTTAACCGTGTGATGATACCAATTCAAGCGGTGCAACCACGAAAGCCTAGAAGTGATCGAGGTACAAGAAGGAATGGCCCACAAGAGCCCAAAGATGAGGACACTCCTATGTCACCCAGTGATGGTGATGACGTAGGTACTAGTGCTCACTTTGGCTCTTCGAGTGAATCCATCCCATCCATGAACACTTTCATGGACGGGTTAGACCAAATTGTTCCACCTCCTCACTATGCTACTAGTGCTCTTCCGGAAAATTTCGGACTTGAGCATGTTTATCGTTCAAACCTTCAAACACGTGGTGAGTTGTATGATCATAGAGTGGAGTCAAGGGGTGCATTCAAGAGCATAGGGAAAATTATCAAGGGATTTGGCAAAAAGAAGAAATGATGACCAAGTGAAGCTTCGGGGTTGACTCAAGGTTGACATGTTGTGTAATATTGAACTATTTCCTTTTCATTAGACATATTTATGTTTCGTGCATGTAGGATTTGGATTTGTTTAACTAATACTTTGTGTTTGGATTACTATATATTTTAATCTTAATGTATTCATGCTACCAATCTTTCGATTTGCATGACTTTGTGTTATTTATGTGTTAGTTAGCTTTCTAGATTTTGGTTAATAGTCTACTTTGGCTTGATAAATCCTTGTCTAAAGCTGGGCTGTTAAATGTTGCTGGAAGTCCACCATTTTGAAGCCTCTGCCTACGGTTCTTTAAATCTGGGCAGTTCTTTAGTGATAAAGAACCGCGGCCTTATTTAAGGAACCACAGGCTCTGGATTCGACAGAATCTTTGCTTTACACTGTTTTCTCTAAATCTTTATAAACATGATGAAATTTTTGCTAAAACCCAACTTTTTCCCAAATTAGCCTACCTAATTTCAATGTTCATCAAAATGAATTTTAACCCATTACTAGTTTGGATCATCCCTTCTCCTTCTTAAACCTCCTTGGTTTCTCTTCTTATTCATCCTCTAAGCCTTCTTCTAAACCTAGACACACAACCATGGTGTCCACTACATTATCAAATTCTTCTAAACAATCGTCATCCAAAAAAAAACCTTAAGATTAAGATCAAGTTACCTAAACATGGCTCTTCATCTTTTCTTACACCCAAGAATGAGATTTCTCCAATTCTCATTTCTTCATCACCTTCACCACCTCTTGCTCCATGCAAGACTAGTTCAACTCATGGTACTAACTGTAAAACCCGCAAAAAAATAAGTTCATTATTTAATTCTATCTTACTAATATTTTTTTTAGTATTTCATAACGTTAAATACTATATTGATTAATGGTTTAAGTTGAAACCGATATTAAATATCTTATTTTAATATTTTGACGAATGTCGAGGACTACTATTGATCGCGATACGACGGATGCCCAAAATTTTATATTTTATTATCGATTGTTTCGATATTTAATATATTCGACGATATCATTTTAATTATGTATCGGGTCATTATATTATTATTTTTTTCGTGTGCGTTTAAACTTCTAAAAAGTATTCCTATGAAACCCGAGCCTCGTAAATAATTTTAAATTGACTAATAGTCATTTTCTACCGTATAAAATAGTTAATTGTCTTTTAGTCCAAAAGAATGCTCAAATTGCAAGAATTGCCCTTCACCCACCATATAAAAGCTTGAATCTTCAAAAACAAAACAAAGACCCATCTTGGAAATCTCGAAATCTACACTTTGGTATGAAAATCTCCTACATGCATTACACTTTCAAGATTTTATAATTTCCATGGTAGATCTATGTTTAAATCATCATGCATGTGATCATCTAGGTAAGATCATCATGTTTTAATGTTAAAAAGTTATATTTTGATCTTTGATCTTTGTTAAAATTTTATATGCATTATATTTTTTTTGATTTTGTAAATTTTGATCAACTTCTATTAATTGAAAACATATAAAAACAACTACCAAATTATACTTTTTTTCTTCTCTCCTTTCTTTTTTTTTCTTTTCGTGACACCCTCAAACCAAAACACCCTTGGATTCAAATTTCTAGCTTGAATCCTTAAAAACTAAAGTAAGTCTCATGTTTGTAATATGATTTGGGTCATTTTGGTATAAAAATTTACAACATGCAAGAACTTTTCTTAAGATTATTTTTCTTGAATGATCGTCTTGTTTTGATCTATTTTATAGTTGTAAACAAGTGTTATTTTTACTATATTAAAAGTGGGGATGCTTGCATGTAAGATTTTTGATATGGATCTAGTAAGATTTGGAAATGCAAGTGGTCTAGGGTTATTAGTATTTGATTAGGATGATTTTTAGTTGTTATTAGGAGTATGGAAATGGGTAAATTGTGTATAAAATTAATTTTTACATGTTTTTCAAATATTTAATTTTGAGCCGTGGGTTTAAGGCTATTTTCAGAGATCTTAAGTCTGAGTATAGGTTGATATTATGGGATCATATTGTAGAGAATTTCGAGAGCTTCGATTTGATACCAAGTAGAGCTTCTAACTCCAAACGAGCGAAAAGTTACGCATGTTTGAAATTCTGAAAATTTATCTAATTATTTCCCGCACACTATCTGATGCAGATCCGAAAAAGGGCCAAATCGTCCAGTTCTGGTTCGTTTCAGCTCTCGTGTAAAACTAAAAGGTTGTTTAAAAAGTCGTTTTACTTCTACCGCAAGGAAACCAGTTCTGAAAACGAATCTAGACGGGGCAAAACTTAAAAATTAAATCTGCATTTTTTTTAAACCGTCATCTTTAACAGATCTGATGCGAGGGGTAAATCTGTCATTTCTGGTCCGTTTCAGCCTTCGGTCGAAACATGGAAGTTGTTCAGAATGATGTTTTACCTTTACCGCGTAGAAATCAGACTTGGAAACGAGTGATAATAGGGTAAAAGTTAATAGTAAAATCTGAGATGTTTAGGGGTAAGATTGTAATTTTACACTGAACTTGCATGTGTATTTTGGACAATTTCTATTAAGTTTCACGTCACGGGTATAACTGGAAAGTTGTCCGAAACGTCGTTTTACATCAAAAAGCTTAAATCTTGAATCATGAATACGTCATTTAGTGGGTCAAGTAATCGGGTCAGACCCGAAGGTCAAAGTCAACCAAAAAGTCAAAGTTGACCAAAAAGTCAAAGTTGTCAAATTTTTCTAAGTATGCATTTTAATTGATTTTTGAGCATAGAAAAATAAAATCGATATATAGGAGACTAAAATAGAATCACTTGTATCGTTTTCTCTCGATTTTTCGTGATTTTATACTTGAGTTTGATTTTATTATGTATCATTTAATTCTCGAGTCTATTATTAACATACGCACCTTATTTGCTAGGTTGCGGTTATCGTGTTTACCGGGCATCATCTATCGTCGGCGATCGTCTTCAACTACAATAAATACTAAGGTGAGTCTATAGCCTCGTTTGAGCTCATTTAAATATTTTAAAAACCCGCGAGGGGGAATACATGTTTTTATAAACTTAGAACACAAGATTTTATGGTATGCTTGTCCCTCTATGAATGGACCCGTGGTTGCCTTTAAATTGCATTAAGTGATTGTCATTATTAAAACCTCAATTATGGACCGTTAATTAACCTATGATGGGTTAACCGCTAGTACAATTAATAGATCTATGGGGGAAGCCGCCCCGGTTCAGTTTGTGTGGACTTGTCACATAAGCTTAGGCCCGACCTCCACACTGTTTGAACATAT
Source organism: Glebionis coronaria (assembly GCA_025667525.1). Lineage (NCBI taxonomy): Eukaryota > Viridiplantae > Streptophyta > Magnoliopsida > Asterales > Asteraceae > Glebionis > Glebionis coronaria. The sequence goes on along the minus strand of CM046877.1, from coordinate 558,033,342 downwards.
TGTATTGAGAAGTCAGGTATATGGCAATGTACCAATAATCTGGAGGTAATGACAATTAATAAATCTCCTGTCTTATCAGACCTCTAAAGGGAGTGTCTAAGGGCTCTCGGTTCCATGAGCTTATTGCAATTTATACTAAATACAATTATTATTGTTGATCAAATTATTAGATGCTTGTTGCCTTCAAGTATGCCACAAACTTATAATCTTTGCTTGTGTTCAAAATGATTATATAAACCTATATATTCACTCGGCATTTTTGCTGATTATTTTCTCACATGTATTTCAGGTAATCACGAAGTGTGAAGCTTGGAGGTCACGGGAATGAAGTTGTGCACTGCTTTTGCAATATAAACTCTTTGAATAATTATCGTTCCTTTGTTTAAAACAATTTAAATCTTTTGTTTTAGTTGTACTTTGGTTACGATGTCTTGGGACTACGCTACTCTGACGAATATTTTAGGAACGATAAAAATTAAAACGTCTCTTTTCGAGTCGTTCTTTATAAATTATGTGTTTTTGTATCATTGTTTAGCACCCAATGATGTATTCCGCTGCGTGTAAATTTGGGGGTGTTAAAGATTGGTATCAGAGTCATGAGTTATAGAGAACTAGGTCCTTTTTATAAAAACCTAAACTATAATTGTAAATTTTTATTTTTCAAAGAGTCGGTGCACATAACTTCGCGTGACTTTAGGTTCAAGTTACTTCTGGGATTACCATTTTAGTATACATTATTATGTATGCCTTATTGCTAAGTATTTATAAATAAATACTATAATCCTTTATCGATATATATTAATATCGTTAAACTTTTCGATAAAAGTTTATCACTTATTAATGATCTATTTAAATAAATTTATGAAATTTCTTGTAATTATTTGAAGGATTTTCTATATTTATTTAAAAAAAATTTTGGAAATTATTCTACTTCATTTTATTATGACCTTACACCTATTTTGTGAATTTACCACCGCTTGATTACGTCTTCGATGAGGAGGAAGCAGGCTCCACTGCTGCAAGTGAGTCACAGTCAACTAAGTTATGTGGATCCCCACGTGACTGGTGTCTATTATTTTGGTGTCGTTGTACTCTATTTATCTTTAAGATCATTACTTGTTGATCTACGATAATAGTTTCCTTTGATCCTTATAATGATTGTGATACCTTATATTGATAATGTGCATGCATTTGATGATTGAATTTTGTACATGATATGACTATACCATGATTACAATTAACTCATTCATTTTATCTTCTCTCTTTGTGATGTGACAGAATCATGCCACCTAGGAGAATGACAAATGATGCCATTGCAAGGCTAGTTGCTGAAGAGGTAGCGAAAGCATTAGCTGCAGATAGAGTTGCACGTGTTAACACTAAAGGAGCAGGTGGCTCTAGAGGTGCTAATGCCGGAGGTGCTGGTGCTGAAGGTGCAGGTGAACCTGTTGAACCAGAAACTGTTGGAGGTGATGGTGTAGCTGAGAATCCTGCAGATGAGGTTGCTCAGGTTGCTACTGCAGTAAAAGAGTGTAATTTATCTGGGTATATGAAATGTGGACCCACTACATTTCAAGGAACTAGTGGAGCACTGGAATTATTCAGGTGGATTGAGAAAACTGAAACAACATTTGAGATCATTGATTGCTCAGAAAGGAACAAGGTTAAGTTCGCAGTTGCTACTTTCAAGGATCAAGCTTTAAGCCGGTGGAAGACTCAAGTTGCTACAGTTGGGTTAGAAGCTGCCAACACGAAACCTTGGGATGAAGTCAAAAGGTTGCTGAAAGAAGAGTTTTGTCCAGAAGAAGAGTTATCTGCTTTGGAGGATGAGTTGAGGCACCTGAAGCTGAAAGATAACAACATTGCTGCCTATACTAGCCGATTCAATGAGTTAGTTTTGTTGTGTCCGGATGCTTTTGTTACTAAGAAGAAAAAGATGGACCAATACATTAAAGGGTTACCTGGGTACATTAAAGGTGAAACAACTTCATGTCGACCCAAGAACTTTGTTGAAACTGTGAGAATGGCTCATACACTCATGGGGCAGAAAGTTCAAGATAGGGCTGAGAAAGCTGCTGAGAGTAGTAAAAGGAAATGGGAGAATTCGCAGAGTGGTAACCATGGTAATAACCAGGGTAACAATAATCGTAGGAATTACCAGGGTAATAACCGCCACAAGCAGTACAATCAGAGGAGAAATGATGGGGCTAGAGCTACAACTAACAAGAATGATAATGCTGACCATGGGGGACCAACCCAGAGATGTAGGAGCTGCGGTGTTTGTCACTTTGGTAATTGTCCACCAAGGTACACTAAATGTGGAAAGGTTAGGCATGTTGTGGAAAAATGAAAGACAATGGTCCCTGCCACTGGAGCGAATGCTATTCTGATCAGGACTTGTTTTGAATGTAGAGGACGTGATCATATTCGCCCTCAATGTCCGAAGTGGAAGAACATGAAAGCAGGTGAAGCTGCTGGGGCAGTTTATGCTGTTAAGGATGCTGATCAGGCACAAGGTCCAAATGTGGTGACGGGTACGTTCATACTCAACCATCGTTATGCTAGTGTTTTGTTTGACTCAGGATCTGATAGGAGCTTTGTAAGCACTTCCTTTAGTCGTTTAATTGATATTGAGCCAACAAGCCTAAATACTAGTTATGAGGTCGAGTTAGCTGATGGACAATTAGTTAGTACTACCACTATATTTAAGAAGTGCCCTTTGAAATTAGCAAATCATTTGTTTAAATTGATTTGATGTCGATAGAGTTGGGTTCATTCGATGTGATTGTTGGTATGGATTGGTTGGTTGCACATGATGCGGTGATTGTATGTGGGGAGAAAGTTGTCCACATACCAGTTAAGGACAAGGTATTAATAGTTGAAGGTGATGTCGGTAGATCTCGTCTGACGGTGATATCTTGTATCAAGGCGAGGAAATATGTGGAAAGAGGTTGTCACCTGTTCTTGGCTCAAGTAGTGGAGAAAGAACTACCGGTACGGCGTGTGGAAGATGTTCCGGTTATTCGTGATTTTCCTGAAGTATTTCCCGATGACTTGCCAGGGCTTCCGCCTCAGCGAGAAATCGAATTCAAGATTGATCTAGTGCCAGGAGCTGCACCGGTGGCGCGTGCACCTTATCGTTTGGCACCGTCTGAGTTGAAGGAGTTGGCAGATCAGTTGAAGGAGTTAATGGATATGGGGTTCATTAGACCAAGTTCGTCACCTTGGGGAGCTCCAGTATTGTTCGTGAAAAAGAAGGACGGATCGTTCAGAATGTGCATAGACTACCGAGAGTTGAACAAGCTAACTATTAAGAATCGTTATCCACTTCCGAGGATCGATGATTTGTTTGATCAACTTCAAGGTTCGTGTGTGTACTCGAATATCGACTTGAGGTCGGGTTATCATCAACTTCGTGTTAAAGAAGAGGACATACATATTACAGCTTTTCGAACGCGTTATGGACACTTTGAGTTTCAAGTGATGTCGTTTGGGTTAACTAATGCACCTGCGGTATTCATGAACTTAATGAACCCTGTGTGTAAACCATACCTCGACAAGTTTGTGATTGTATTTATTGATGATATCCTGATTTATTCTAAGAGTCGGGAAGAGCATGAAGGTCATCTGAAGATTATCTTGGAATTGTTGAAGAAGGAGATGTTGCATGCAAAATTCTCCAAGTGTGATTTTTGGTTGGATTCTGTCCAATTCCTTAGACACGTGATCGATAGTAATGGTGTTCATGTTGATCCTTCCAAAATTGAAGCTATTAGAGATTGGGCTACGCCTACAACCCCGACTGAAGTTAGACAATTCTTGGGATTAGCTGGATACTACCGACGATTCATATAAGGGTTCTCTCTAATTTCTAAACCTCTTACTGAACTTACACAGAAAAACAAGAAGTATGAGTGGGGTTCAGAAGAAGAAGAAGCATTCCAAACTTTGAAACAAAAGCTGTGTTCTACACCAATTTTGGCTTTGCCCGATGGAGCTGAAGACTTTGTGGTATATTGTGATGCATCACGTAAGGTTTATGGTGCTGTGTTGATGCAAAGGGAGAAAGTGATCGCGTATGCATCTCGTAAATTGAGGAAACATGAGGAGAATTATACTACACATGACTTGGAATTAGGAGTTGTTGTCTTTGCTCTTAGACTTTGGAGACACTATCTCTACGGTACAAGTATACACCGATCATAAAAGCCTGCAACATATTTTAGATCAGAAGGAGCTCAATATGAGGCAGAGAAGATGGGTAGAATTGTTGAGTGATTATGACATTAAAATTTGCTATCATCCCGGCAAGGCGAATGTAGTTGCCGATGCTCTTAGTCGGAAGGACAGAGAAATAACCAAAAGGGTTAGGGCTGTAGCCATGACAACTTATTCAGATTTATCTAATCGAATATTTAAAGCTCAAACAAAGGCGATGAAAGAGGAGAATGTGAGAAATGAAGACTTGGGTAGAAGGATGACACCTATATTCGAAATTCGTGATGACGGAATTCGATATTTCGAGAATCGTGTATGGTTACCGGTGTATGGAGGACTGAGAGATTTAATTATGCACGAATCTCATAAGTCTAAATATTCGATTCACCCAGGATCGGATAATATGTACCAAGACTTGAAGAAATGTTGCTGGTGGCCGAACATGAAGGCTAACATTGCTACTTATGTTAGTAAATGCTTGACGTGTGCTAAGGTGAAGTTCGAGCACAAGAGACCTTCAGGTTTACTGCAACAACCCGAAATTCCAGAATGGAAATGGGAGAAGATCACTATGGATTTTGTTTCGGGACTTTCGAGAACTTCTAGTGGTTTTGATACAATTTGGGTGATTGTTGATCGGTTGACTAAGTCGGCTCATTTCTTGTCGATAAAGAAAACTGATGACTTAGACAAACTTACTCGGTTGTATTTGAAGGAAGTTGTTTGTAGACACGGAGTTCTTTTGTCAATTATATCTGATCGAGACAGTCGGTTCACATCTGAGTTTTAGAGATCGCTTCAGCGAGCTTTGGGGACTCAGTTGGACATGAGCACTGCGTATCATCCGGAAACGGACGGACAAAGTGAAAGGACTATTCAGACTTTGGAGGATATGTTACGAGCGTGTGTAATAGACTTTGGAGGTAGTTGGGATCGACACTTACCTTTGGTGGAGTTCTCATACAACAACAGTTATCACGCAAGTATCAAGGTTGCGCCTTTTGAAGCACTTTACGGGCGAAAGTATAGATCACCAGTTGGTTGGTGTGAGGTTGGAGAAAGTCAATTGACGGGTCCTGAATTGATTAGAGAGACGACTGAGAAGATCGTACAAATCAAGAATCGTTATTGACAGCCCGTAGTAGGCAGAAGAGCTATGCGGATAAGAGGAGAAAACCATTGGAGTTTGATATTGGCGACATGGTTATGTTGAAAGTATCGCCTTGGAAAGGAGTAATTAGATTTGGCAAGCAAGGAAAGCTTAGTCCACGCTATATTGGTCCATTCAAGATCATTATTCGAGTTGGTCCTGTGGCGTATAAGATGGAATTGCCAGATAAGTTAAGTGCTATTCACAACACTTTTCACGTTTCCAATCTTAAGAGATGTTTGGCGGACGAGAATTTGATAATTCCACTTGAGGAGGTTCAACTGGATGAAAAGTTGCATTTTAATGAAGAACCGGTGGAGATCATGGATCGAGAGGTGAAACGACTTAAACAAAGTCGGATCCCGATAGTAAAAGTGCGATGGAATTCCCGACGTGGACCCGAATACACTTGGGAGCGAGAGAACTACTTCAAGAGCAAGTATCCACATTTATTCGTAGACGGACCTAAAGAGAAGTAAGCCCCGGGACGGTGCTCTCCTAAGGTGGTGAGGATATAAAACCCGCAAAAAAATAAGGTCATTATTTAATTCTATCTTACTAATATTTTTTTTAGTATTTCATAACGTTAAATACTATATTGATTAATGGTTTAAGTTGAAACCGATATTGAATATCTTATTTTAATATTTTGACGAATGACGAGGACTACTATTGATCGCGATACCGACGGATGCCCACAATTTTATATTTTATTATCGATTGTTTCGATATTTAATATTTTCGAAGATATCATTTTAATTATGTATCGGGTCGTTATATTATTATTTTTTTCGTGTGCGTTTAAACTTCTAAAAAGTATTCCTATAAAACCCGAGCCTCGTAAATAATTTTAAATTGACTAATAGTCATTTTCTACCCTATAAAATAGTTAATTGTCTTTTAGTCCAAAAGAATGCTCAAATTGCAAGAATTACCTTTCACCCACCATATAAAAGGAATTTTTCTTTCATTTTTACACACACATACATCACCACCCACCAAAAACTCTCTCTCTTTCTTTTCTTTTCTTCTTTTTCCGTGAGCTTCCAACACCATAAATCATCAAATTTTTGATGATCAAGCTTGAATCTTCAAAAACAAATCAAAGACCCATCTTGGAAATCTCGAGATCTACACTTTGGTATGAAAATCTCCTACATGCATTACACTTTCAAGATTTTATAATTTCCATGGTAGATCTATGTTTAAATCATCATGCATGTGATGATCTAGGTAAGATCATCATGTTTTAATGTTAAAAAGTTATATTTTGATCTTTGATCTTTGTTAAAATTTTACATGCATTACATTTCTTTTGATTTTGTAAATTTTGATCAACTTCTATTAATTGAAAACATATAAAAACCACTATCAAATTATATTTTTTCTTCTCTCCTTTTTTTTCGTGACACCCTCAAACCAAAACACCCTTGGATTCAAATTTCTAGCTTTAATCCTTAAAAACTAATGTAAGTCCCATGTTTGTAATATGATTTGGGTCATTTTGGTATTAAAGTTTACAACATGCAAGGACTTTTCTTAAAATTATTTTTCTTGAAAGATCATCTTGTTTTGATCTATTTTATAGTTGTAAACAAGTGTTATTTTTACTATATTAAAAGTGGGGATGCTTGCATGTAAGATTTTTGATATGAAATCTAGTAAGATTTGGACATGCAAGTGGTCTAGGGTTATTAGTGTTTGATTAGGATGATTTGTAGTTGTTATTAGGAGTATAGAAATGGGTAAATTGTGTTGAAAAATTAATTTTTACATGTTTTTCAAATATTTAATTTTGAGCCGTGGGTTTAAGGCTATTTTCAGAGGTCTTAAGTCTGAGTATAGGTTGATATTATGGGATCTTGTTGTAGAGAATTTCGAGAGTTTCGATTTGATACCAAGTAGAGCTTCTAACTCCAAACAAGCGAAAAGTTACGCATGTTTGAAATTCTGAAAATTTATCTAATTATTTCCCGCACACTATCTGATGCAGATCCAAAAAAGGGCAAAATTGTCCAGTTCTGGTTCGTTTCAGCTCTCGTGTAAAACTAAAAAGTTGTTTAAAAAGTCGTTTTACTTCTACCGCGTGGAAACCAGTTCTGAAAACGAATCTAGATGGGGCAAAACTTAAAAATTAAATCGGCATTTTTTTTAAAACCGTCATCTTTAACAGATCTGATGCGAGGGGTAAATCTCTCATTTCTGGTTCGTTTCAGCCTTCGGTCGAAACACGGAAGTTGTTCGGAATGATGTTTTACCTTTACCGCGTAGGAATCAGACCTGAAAACGAGTGATAATAGGGTAAAAGTTAATAGTAAAATCTGAGATGTTTAGGGGTAAGATTGTAATTTTACAAAGAACTTGCATGTGTATTTTGGACATTTTCTATTAAGTTTCACGTCACGGGTATAACTGGAAAGTTGTCCGAAACGTCGTTTTACATCAAAAAGCTTAAATCTTGAATCATGAATACGTCATTTAGTGGGTCAATTAATCGGGTCAGACCCGAAGATCAAAGTCGACCAAAAAGTCAAAGTTGACCAAAAAGTCAAAGTTGTCAAATTTTTCTAAGTATGCATTTTAATTCATTTTTGAGCATAGAAAAATAAAATGAATATATAGGAGACTAAAATAGAATCACTTGTATCGTTTTCTCTCGATTTGTCGTGATTTTATACTTGAGTTTGATTTTATTATGTATCATTTAATTCTCGAGTCTATTATTAACGTACGCACCTTATTTGCTAGGTTGCGGTTATTGTGTTTACCGGGCATCATCTATCGTCGGTGATCGTCTTCAACTACTATAAATACTAAGGTGAGTCTATAGCCTCGTTTGAGCTCATTTAAATATTTTAAAAACCCGCGAGGGGGAATACATGTTTTTATAAACTTAGAACACAAGATTTTATGGTATGCTTGTCTCTCTATGAATGGACCCGTGGTTGCCTTTAAATTGCATTAAGTGATTGCCATTATTAAAACCTCAATTATGGACCGTTAATTAACCTATGATGGGTTAACTGCTAGTAAAATTAATAGATCTATTTGGGAAGCCGCCCCGGTTCAGTTTGTGTGGACTTGTCACAGAAGCTTAGGCCCGACCTCCATACTGTTTGAACATATTGTATTGAGAAGTCAGATATACGGCAATGTACCAATAATCTGGAGGTAATGACAATTAATAAATCTCCTGTCTTATCAGACCTCTAAAGGGAGTGTCTAAGGGCTCGGTTCCATGAGCTTATTGCAATTTATGCTAAATACAATTATTATTGTAGATGCAAATTATTAGATGCTTGTTGCCTTCAAGTATGCCACAAACTTATAATCTTTCCTTGTGTTCAAAATGATTATATAAACCTATAGATTCACTCGGCATTTTTGCTGATGATTTTCTCACATGTATTTCAGGTAATCACGAAGTGTGAAGCTTGGAGGTCACGGGAATGAAGTTGTGCACTGCTTTTGCGATATAAACTCTTTGCATAATTATCGTTCCTTTGTTTAAAACAATTTAAATCTTTTGTCTTAATTGTACTTTGGTTACGATGTCTTGGGACTACGCTACTCTGACGAATATTTTAGGAACGATAAAAATTAAAACGTCTCTTTTCGAGTCGTTCTCTATAAATTATGTGTTTTTGTATCATTGTTTAGCACCCAAAGATGTATTCCGCTGCGTGTAAATTTGGGGGTGTTAAACTAACCATTCACATGGTTCTACCTCCTCTTCATTCCAATATAGGATGAATGAGTTGTCCTCGCCTTTTACTCCTAGTCCTCTCTTGGATGTGAACCCTCAACCTCTCCAAAGCATTCCCTTTGTGAATGACGTTGTTGAGCCATTGATTACCTCACCTTTCACTCTACCAAATTCACCAATCTCACCATTGGACACCATGCTCATCCTCCTCTTCTAACACTCCACTTTTGGGTGTTCCCATTTCTCGTTTCATGGGTGATCCATACTTCTTTGGTTACCTAGAAGCTCATGGCTCAAATTGTCCATGTTGCCTTTATAACAACTACATCATTCAAAACATAAGAATGGAGATGTTTGGACTTCATAGGAGGTTGCAAGATTTCTTGCTTACTTTGTTCTCCATGCCTCCACCTCCTAGGAGATGAATGATGATTTTCTAAAAACGTGTTTTAATGATAATCAAGCCAATGAAGTCTACCATATCAAGAACTAGTTTAGCTAACTTTGTAATAGTTAGTTGTTATTTCATTTCTTGTATTTCTTTTTCCTTCATGAGTTTTTCATGAGGATGTTTTATGGATTAAGTAATTTGTGTGTTTCAAGCTATGTGCTCACACTAATCAAATTCAATTTATTTAAAATTGAACCTTAATGAAAGTTTATGGACTTAAAATTAATAGTCGTGAGATAGGATCGAACTCGGGATCACGGGATTGCACACATAACATAAAGGGTTAATTTATTTATTAAATATATTTTATATATATTTATTAAATCAAACCAAAGCTTAACTAACGATCGTTGATAAATAATAGTTAAGTTATAACGACCGTTATGGAATTAAATAGAAGCTAAAAGAAGGAGGAAAAAATTACACAAACACCCCTTGGGTGTGTGATGTTCGGCGGCAACAAGAGGGGGGCAAAGGGAAACTTTGGTTTCCTTATTTGTTTATGACTTGGAGCCCAAGGTTTGCTAAGCCTATATAAACAAATCCCTAGCTCATACTTTTTTCAATACCTCTCTCTTTTCTTTGCTATAGTCGCCGGCCAAACACCCCTTTATTTAGGGTTTTGGTTTTCGACTTTTCTATTTAAACTATTATCTAGTCCTAGCCCCTCTCTAGGGTTATTGGGTAGATATTTCATAAGTATTGAAGCTCGGTTTGTTCGTGCTAGACTCACGGTTAACTCGCCGTATTACGTGTGTACAAGAGCGTGATATAATCTTCCTTTAGATTATATTCTTGGTGGTGTTCGTGATAAACCCTAGTTGCCGTTCGTTCCATCGTCTTGTGGATCGTGCTAGCATAAAGGTATGTAACCCTAATATTGATTAATATAATTGTGTTAAATTAATGATCTTGTTAATTGCTTCCGCTATGCGTTCTTTGATCCATATTAGGGTTTTAATAATTGTTATGAACTATATAAACCATCAGTGGCATCGAGAGCCGTTTTAACATGATTATAATTATCAAGATCTAAAGTTTTTTTTAACTAATATTGATTTGTGTTAAAAATTACATGTTGTTTTTTAGGTTTTATAAAAAATTAGGGTTTTGTTTCTTTGTTTTTTAAAAATCGGCTATGCCGAATTTTTTTATAAATTTTTTTTTTTTGTAAACCCTAAAATTATATGGTAATTAACTTTAGATGTTTTGCATGAATTAATTGTTATATCATGTGTGGTTACGATCCGTAGTTTTTTTTAATTGTTAAGTGAATGTGGGAGATCCGTAATAAACATGCATGTTTCTTACGGATCATATAATTTTGATTGCTATTTGTTTTATTTGATTCAAAGTTTTAAAATTAGGGAAGACTATTTATGTTCTTAAAAACCCTAGATTTGATGTTCTTTGAATAAATTGTTATTCATGTGGCTATTTGATTTAGTTTTTTTTGTACTACTTGTTTTCATGCGTTTTATATTGTATGTTGTAAACAAGGGTAATTTTTTTTTAGAAAAATAATATGGACTAAATCTTATCAAAATTAATGAATTAATTTGAGATGTAAATTACATATGATTTGCGTTGATTAGAATTGCAATAGCAACTTAACGGCCTACTCAATTTTGGCAAACTATAAAGTGGGTATAACGCACCGCTGGTCATGTACCCGGGTAAGGAAGGAGGTGTTATGCTTCAGCGCTGACCAAATTCCCGGCTCGCCTGTGCGTCAAATTGGTATTACCTACGGTTGTTATTGGTACAATTCTTTAAGGTTGATTTAACTACATTAATTCACATCTGAAACACAATGAATAAGGTTATTGTTTTGTGCTATAACTAAGTTCTAGAAAAAGTACGGTGTGAATTTAGTTGTGTGTAAAATCTTTAATTGGTTTAACCAATACCTCAACTTGCAAGTATATGATGAACATTTTGTCTCACCAAAAGTTTACTAGACGTTTAATAAACTTATGTTATGGAGATGTATGCATGCTTCTCCATACATGATTTTGACACCAAAATCTATACCCTAAAATTTAAGTCATATGACCTCTAATCGACGAACACTTGAAGTTACAATTGTCGTCATATAAGATATCGGACGATGTTGTAATGGAGAGAAAACTTCATGACTGAATAAGATTGCACATGAAGGTTTTACGTTCTTTAGATTAGTCGACTTAATTGAGTTACTCAGTGAGAACTGGAAACTTAAGGCATAAGGTAGGGATAAAACATGTTTACAAGGCAAATGATTTTGGCAATGTAAATCCCTAACATATCTAGAAATTGCAAATTTGTTTGTCAATTATTGTTCGACAAGTTACTGTGTTGAATACATTTGTCACTAGCAGATCAACTGATGTGATAGATCTATGTCAATATGGATTCTAGTTTTTTCAAGGAAAATACTATGGTTTTGTTACCGGGGTAATTTTATTTTTTTGAATTGTATTATCGAAAATACTAATGTTTGAACTTATTTCTGTAGAAATGGCTCAACCCGGAAGCAATTTGACAATAAGCTCAGCGTTCAAAGCTTTCTTTGAACGGCCTGAACTTACTGGCCCTAATTTCAATGACTGGTAGTATGGTACCGCTCACTAAGAATTGTTCTGAGAGCATCGGGTACTATCAATATCTTGGAAACTCCTTTTCCGGAGGATCTTGCTGAAGGAGCATCTGATGCGGAAAGGCTTCAACACGCTGCTAACGTTAAGAAGCACCATGAGGTGGCTGCTGTAATGTTAGGAAGGATGGCTCCATCACTTCAAAGGAAGTATGAGCTATTTCCACCTCAGCAAATGCTTGATGAGCTCAAGGCTGTGTATGAAACGCCGCAAGCTGTAGAGATCTATGATCTGGTTGATGCTCTACATAGTTGCAAGCAAGCTCCTGGAAAGTCCGTAAGTGCTCATTATATGGAGATGAGGGGTTATATGGAACAACTCATCGCACTAGGACAACCCTTTGATCATAATATGGCTATTAACTTGATCAATAGGTCCCTTAATAAGGACTTCAATGATTTCGTTCGTAACTATAATATGCATTGCACGGGGAAGACAGTTAATGATTTGCATGCAATGCTCATTGACTTCGAAAAGGGTTTGAAAGATAAGGCTTCCACTGCTACTCCTCAAGTACTTTATGTACAAAAGGGTAGAGTGTCGAAACCAAAACCGCAAGTGAATAAGAAGCAGAAAGGCAAAGGCAAGGTTGATAAGAGCAAGCAAGTTGCGACTATATCAAAACCGGAGCAGAACTTTGCTAAGAAATCTCAGAAAGATGAGACTTGTCACTACTGCAAGATGACTGGACACTGGAAGAGGAATTGCTCTTTCTATCTCCATGAAATGGCAGAACATAAGAAGAAGGCTGAGCTAGCTGCTGCAGCACCATCTTCAGGTAACTTATTTATGATAGAGTTATTTAATCTTTCATACAAATCAAACTCCTGGGTATATGATACGGATGTGGTATTAACATTTGTAATACCCTGCAGGGATTTGAGTTGAAGAGGAGGCTTACCTATGGGGAACAATTTCTGCAAGTGGGCAATGGCGCACACAGCGGTTGAAGCTATAGGAATATTTAAATTAGTTTTACCTTCGGGTTTAGTACTTTTTTAAATAATTGTCATTATGCACCTACAATTGTTAGGGGTGTCATTCCTTTTCTTGTATGTTGGATCTTGGATTTAACCACACGATTGATAATAATAGAATTTCTGTTTTCAAAGATGGTTTATTCTATTTTGATGCAATTTCTGTGAATGGTGTTTTTGAAATTAACATGCATGGTAAAAATTCCAAGAGGAAAAATAATTCTGTTTTTAGCATGAATAAGAAGAGTAAGTTAGACAAGAACTCTTCTTATCTTTGGCATTGTAGGCTTGCCCATATTAGGAAGACTCGCATACAAAAGCTTCAACGAGATGGGCTTTTGGTAAGTATCAATGATGAATCATTTGATAAATGTGAATCTTGTATCTCTGGAAAGATGACCAAGAAACCTTTTAATAGCAATATTGAAAGGGCTACTGAACTACTTGGTTTGATACATACTGATGTGTGTGGACCACTTAGACATGTGTCAAGGAAAGGTGCTAGCTACTTCTTAACGTTTACGGATGATTATAGCCGTTATGGTTATGTTTATTTACTTAAGCATAAACATGAGGTATTTGAAACATTCAAGACGTTTAAAGCAGAAGTAGAGTTACAACTAGGAAAGAAGATTAAAGCTCTTCGTTCTGATCGTGGTGGTGAATATTTAAGTCAAGAGTTTAATGATTATTTAAGTGAGAATGGAATTGTTGAGAAACTTACTTCTCCATATACTCCACAACAAAATGGTGTATCTGAAAGGAGAAATCGTACATTATTAGATATGGTGCGATCTATGTTTAATCTTACAACTTTACCATTATCCTTTTGGGATTATGCTCTTGAATCTGCTGTTCGTATTCTAAATATGGTTCCCACAAAGAAGGTTGATAAGACACCATATGAACTATGGCATGGCAAGAAGCCATATTTGTCTTATTTGAAAGTTTTGGATTGTAAGGCGTATGTGAAACGTGACTCTGGAGATAAACTCCAACAACGCTCAGTAAAATGTATCTTTGTAGGTTACCCTAAGGAAACTATGGGTTACTACTTTTATTATCCGGCTGAGAACAAAATAGTTGTGGCTCGATATGGAGACTTCCTTGAAAATGATCTTGTAAATCAAGAATTCAGTGGGAGAAATTATGATCTTGAAAAAATTCAAGAAGATACATTGCCCTCTGAAAATACTAGCAAAGAAATTCTTGTAGAACCAGAAAGTCTGAGTGTTCCACCGGAATTAATTCCTCCACGTAGGTCTCAAAGGACTATACGTGCGCCGGACAAACTATGTCTTTACATAGAGGATGATGAGGAGGAAGTAGGGGATCTTGGTGAACCTGCTAACTATCGATCCGCAATGTCTGATCCAGAAAAGTTAAAATGGATAGTTGCGATGAATGAGGAAATGAAATCCATGGAAATCAATGATGTTTAGATTCTTGTAGACGCGCCTAAAAATGCTAAAGTAGTGAAAAATAGGTGGATCTATAAGAAGAAAACCGACAGGGATGGTGATGTACAATCCTATAAAGCACGTTTAGTAGCTAAAGGTTTTACTCAAAATTTTGGCATAGACTACGAGGAGACATTTTCTCCTGTAGCAGACTTACGAGCTATTAGGATTCTCATAGCTATAGCAGCATACTATGACTATGAGATATGGCAAATGGATGTTAAAACTGCCTTCTTGAACGGTCGCTTAGATGAAGACATCTATATGCAACAACCGGAAGGGTACGTTGATCCTAAATATCCAAAGCGCGTGTGCAAACTTCAAAGATCTATTTATGGTGTTAAGCAAGCATCACGTCAACGGAATAAGCGATTTGATGAAGAAATCAAAAAGTTCGGATTTATTCAAAATCGTTATGAGCCATGTGTATACCGCAAAGCTAGTGGGAGTAATGTAGTGTTCCTAATTCTATATGTCGATGACATATTAATCATGGGAAGTAACATTCCAAGACTTAAGGAAGTTAAGGATTATCTTGGTAAATATTTTTCTATGAAGGATTTGGGAGATGTTGCATATATTCTGGGAATTAAAATCTATCGAGATAGGAGTAGACGGTTAATTGGTCTTAGCCAAGATGCTTATATTGATAAGATATTGAAGAAGTATAACATGCATAACTCTAAGAAAGGTTTTCTACCGATGGAGGTTAAGCATGAGTTAAGTCATGAGAAAGATGCATCATCACCTGAAGAGGTGGCTTACATGAGGAAGGTGCCTTATGCTTCGGCAGTAGGATCTATTATGTATGTTGTAAGATGCACAAGGCCTGATGTGGCGTTTGCTCAGAACTTGGTCAGTAGATACCAACAGAATCCAGGAAAGTTCTACTGGACTGCTGTTAAGCATATTCTAAAGTATTTGAGGAGTACGAAATATATGTTTTTGGTATTCGGGGGTAAACCAGACACAAACTGAATGTAACTGGATTCTGTGATGCGTCATGGCAATGTGATAAAGACGATACGAAGTCTCAGACGGGTTACGTGTTTGTCATCAATGGAGGAGCAGTTGACTGGAAGAGTAGTAAGCAGAAAACCATTGCTATGCATGCGACTCAATCTGAGTACATGGCCGCTTCAGAAGCCGCAATGGAAGCTGTTTGGATTAGGAAGTTTATTGGAGATCTAGGAGTGATGCCTTCAATTAAAGAACCTATTGATATATATTGTGACAACTCTGCTGCAATAATATTCGCCAATGACCCTGGAGTTATGAAAGGCGCCAGACACTTTAAACGTAGATATCACTACGTTCGAGAACAAGTGGAAGCTCGAGAAATAAAATTAATTAAAGTTCACACAGATGATAACGTAGCTGATCCTTTTACTAAGGCTTTGTCTAGGCCAAAGGTAGTTAAGCATGCCAAGGCAATTGGGCTGCAACTAGCTAGCGAATTCATGCAATAAATTTGTTGATTAGTATTTGGATAAAGGATGTAAGACATTATTGAATTGATGAAATAAAGATTGGATTTCGTTTATTTTTCTGTTATTTGATTTTGTGTCCTATTTTACATGTTTTAATCCGTGAGCATTATGATGTTTCTAAATGTCCGTTGTCGATTAATAATATGGGAGTATTATTAAACTAAGACAATTCAAAATTGTGACAGAGTATACTTGAAAGTATATTGGTCAATTTTGGATGATATTTGATGGATCAAATATTGGACTTATCCCAACTATATGATTTTACTTTATGGATCTTTGTCATTAAGTAAATCATAAATAGTTATCCTTATACCTGAGATACCAGAAAACTGCATTGAATGTAGTGCATTTCTGTGAGATAACCTAACGCTAAACGTAACTGGTAGTTATATGGGTTATTTTCAGAAGTGTTGCAAAGTTCATGTGTTTTGCTTGTAGTCAAAATGAGATTTGTTTCCTTCAAATCATTTTGAAGTATAAATACAGTTGGGCCCCTCAGGGGAGTAGTAAGATGTTTGTGTGGCCACACCTAAATTTGTATTGGTAATCTTGTTATATCCGTAAACGAGAAACAGAATAGTTAATGGAAGGAATGACTGAGATCCATATCCTTATTAACGATGTATTTGAAATGAAAGGATAATAATAATGATGTAATCATTAAAAGGTTCTTGTCCAGGAGACCTTACCCGGTTTGTACTAGTTACATTGCTAGTGTAACTAGACGCTAGTCAATGTGATCACGATATTAGAATTTCGTCCAAGTGGGAGCTGAAAGTTTATGGACTTAAAATTAATAGTCGTGAGATAGGATCGAACTCGGGACCACGGGATTGCACACATAACGTAAAGGATTAATTTATTTATTAAATATATTATATATATATTTATTAAATCAAACCAAAGCTTAACTAACGATTGTTGATAAATAATAGTTAAGTTATAACGACCGTTATGGATTTAAATAGAAGCTAAAAGAAGGAGGAAAAAATTACACAAACACCCCTTGGGTGTGTGATGTTCGGCGGCAACAAGAGGGGGGTAAAGGGAAACTTTGGTTTCCTTATTTGTTTATGACTTGGAGCCCAAGGTTTACTAAGCCTATATAAACAAATCCCTAGCTCATAATTTTTTCAATCCCTCTCTCTTTTCTTTGCTATAGTCGCCGGCCAAACACCCCTTTATTTAGGGTTTTGGTTTTCGACTTTTATATTTAAATTATTATCTAGTCCTAGCCCCTCTCTAGGGTTATTGGGTAGATATTCCATAAGCATTGAAGCTCGGTTTGTTCGTGGCGCCAAAATGATAGTTGTAGAAATACGCGTTTAGGAAAACAACGTATAAATGCGGTAAGTATTAATCGACACGATTTAATGAAAACCGTGAAGACGAATAAATTCCAAGTTCGTTCTCGAAGGAGGTGTGTGAATTAATGTGCCAAAATATAAAATAACAATGTTTGGATTAGTGACGTTTTTGGTTTCAAGAGAAAAAAATAAAAGACGAGCTACGACTACGTTTAAACTACGACGAATTAACGTAAAACGCGAACGTAAATACGTAAAACGTGACGAAATTAAAAATTAAACCTAAAAATTAATTAAAAGATTAAACTAAGTCTTAAATAATATAAATAAGAATAAAAATCCAACAAATATATTTTAAAACCTTTTATTAATTAAATATTCAATTTTTAATGCTAATTAAAGCCCAAAAATTAAATATAATTAACAAAATGCCCAAAATATTAATTTATTGAACTAATAAGTCACTCATATTATTTAAAGACTAAAAAGTATTTTTCTTAAATTTTTAAAACTATATTTCTATTTTTTAAACACTAAAAACTATTTTTAAACTAAAATAATCCTAAAAAAATAATAAAATGATGAAAAATTAATTTAACAATTTTAAAAATCCTAAATTATCCTAATGAATAGTAGAAAATTGAAAAAGTTTGAAAAAAGTAAAAATTTGCACTAAAAGACAAAACTATTTAATAATTAAACCCTAATTAACTTAATTTAATTATAAAAAAATAATTAAAAAGTGAACAGTGACTGATTTTTAAACTAAAAACCTAAAATTAATTTTCTTAATCTATGAAAAATTTTAAATCTGAAAAATAACACTTTTTTACACTACAAGATAAAAACAGAAAGATTAAAAAGTAATTAAAATGCAAAATAATCCAAAAAAATATAAAATGAACAGTAATGTAAAAACTAATTAAACTGAAAAATCAAGAATTAAAAAAGAAAAATATTGAAAAAAGAATGAAAGTATATTTCCTAAAAAAGACCACTAGAGACAAAAAGGACAGAAACTGAAAGTGACAACTACTTGGTTTTTGTCCAGTAGCAAAGCAGGGGGAACTTTTCCTCTAACAGTGGGAACTTAGTTCCCACTGACTGAACAAAAAATGTGATCTGGTGCTGTTTTGAGCTTAGGGAAGCTCGTTTCTTGGTATTACTTGGCAACAAAGGCACCCCCACACTCAGTGGAGTGTGGGGAGTCAATATAAACAGAAAAACACACAGGTCCAAAGCAAATTACACAAAAAAAATAGCAAAATCAGTTGCTGTGATGGTGTTATGGTTGCTGGTGAACAGTGCTGTTGGCTAGGTGCACAAATACGACTTTCAATTGCCAAATTCTATCACATAAGCATACCAAATCACGCCTAATTAATTCTAAACCCTAGATACTACCTACACCTAAGCATATAACAAAAGTGGTGGCACAAGCTATCCTAAAACAAGCAGATTATGACACTTAACAAATTTATACTAGTGAAAACTCATTGTAAGCATGCAATAAGGTTGAAAGCTATCTAAGCTAAACTTAATGACTAAAAGCAAGTCATACCAACATCCTAATAAGTCTAAACCAGTTTTAATTGCCACAAACTCTCAAAACTTCTTATCTAAACAGCAAATCCAAACACCACCTTAAATTCAGAATATGAAGATTAACTAACCTAATGCTCATGAAACCAATCCTAACTACTCAAACATGCACACAAGACAGATTTAAGCATAAATGAGCAATACTTAACACATCAAACAAGGTTGCACTCAAAATCACAAGATCACTTCAAAAAGCAAAGAAAACGAGTTAATAGGGTTCAAGCCTATACCTCAGGCTGATGCCTTCTAAAAACTGGTTTGAGAGCTTAAGGAGAGCTTATGTGAAGTATGCTGGAGTAGAGAAAAGCTGGTGTTGAATATCCAGTCAACACCCAATATATCTTCTATGCTAAAAGAAAGTGGTGAACTCTTGGAAACTTGAAACCTCAGGCTGATGCCTTCTAAAAACTGGTTTGAGAGCTTAAGGAGAGCTTATGTGAAGTATGCTGGAGTAGAGAAAAGCTGGTGTTGACTATCCAGTCAACACCCAATATATCTTCTATGCTAAAAGAAAGTGGTGAACTCTTGGAAACTTGAAACCTGCCAAGAAAAAAACAACAATAACAGTGACCTGTTACACAAAACAAATAAGCTATAGGCAAGCTTATTGAATAAGCTGCTATAGCTTATAAGCTTATACAAAAAAAAATTGAAAACTGATTTCTTCTTTTCTTGAAATTTTTGAAACCAAATAACTTTAAACTTCACAAAACTTGGCAAAAAGCTTTGATGAAAACTGAAATCAAGCCCTCATTCCACTTTCACTTCACTTGGGTTTGATTTCAGGCTAAAAAAAAACTCTTGCAGGATTTTATGAAACTCACGGTTAACTCGCCGTATTACGTGTGTACAAGAGCGTGATATAATCTTCCTTTAGATTATATTCTTGGTGGTGTTCGTGATAAACCCTAGTTGTCGTTCGTTCCGTCATCTTGTGGATCTTGCTAGGATAAAGGTATGTAACCCTAATCTTGATTAATATAATTGTGTTAAATTAATGATCTTGTTAATTGCTTCCGCTATGCGTTCTTTGATCCATATTAGGGTTTTAATAATTGTTATGAACTATATAAACCATCACTTAATCTATCACAACCTCTAAAACTTGACTAAAATTAGATCAAAATGTTATCTAAATATTTTTTCAACCTTTGTCAAGACACTCTTTGTGAGTGTGTTGCCTTTTGTGCAACCAAAGCATAATCTAGTGTTAAAAGAGGAAAAAATCCAAGATTTGCAAAATTTTGAAAGAGTCTTATTTTTTCTCAAAACTTTGTAAAAGTGAATTTTCAAGTCCACTGTATGCGGCTCAGTAAATGTCGCACGGTTCTTTATAGTTAAAGAACCGCAGGTTCATTTAAAGAACCGAGGACAGCAAGCCAGTTTTTGGCTCGTTTTTGGTCTTTCTTCTTTGACCATAGTCTTTTTCAAGATTATTTGTTTGCTAATTTTGGCTAAACATTCCTTGAAACCTTTTATTTTCATTTCAAATCTTTTCCTTATATGCTTTATTTATTTCCTCTTGTTTTGGGAGTTCTTCTTCTCATCCCTCACAATGTCTAACTCTTCCAATATTAACCTTGACATCTCTTTGTCACAATCTTCTAAACCTAAAGCTTCTTCTTCTAAGCTTACCAAGAAATCGAAAATCTCGGTTCGACCCGTTTGGATCAAGAAGAACAAGGATCATCATGACTCCTCTTCTCCCAAACCTAGCAAGACTTCTTCTTTCTCTCCTATTGAGTATTGGAATGATACTTTCTCTATCAATCCAATTACCGGAGAAAGAGAAGCTCTTCCACCACCACCTAAACCTTGTAACATACCTCACCTCAATGACCTCTCTTTTTTCCCAAATCTCACTAGGCATTGTGAAAACATTTTGTATCCACTATATCCCTCTCCATCACCACCTTCACATTTTGATGGTCCTCCCCCATCAAACGACTTTGTTTTGAATCGTGGAAGCTCGTGTGCTTGTTATCAATTTCAACAAATTGAACTTGCTCAGGTGTATGACAAGCTAAATTTTCTTGAATTTCTTCTCACTCGACTTCCTCTCAAAGTATTTGTTCCCGTGAACAAATCTTCGAATGATGCCTCGTCATCTTATTTTTCCAATTAAAGCACACTTTATGTTTTAGTTGTCTGAGTCAAATAAAAACTTAAGCAATCTTGAAGGATTACCACTATTAGGGTAGTTTATGCTTATGTTGTTTATTTTCCTTATTTTTTGTCTTAAAATTCGTATTGTGTGTATGGATATTTCTCTTGTATGTTCTTTCATATTTTTGTAATATGAATGTTATGTGTGTTATTTCCTTTCCCGCTAATTCTTCATCACACATATTGTTAAGATTTGATCATGGTTAAAATTTACAATTGTTTTGGGTGATTCCAACAATTCTAAGTTTCTAACCCTTTGACATATTATCATTTCAATTGGTATGGATGTTTCTTTTCTACCTTTATTCTATAAATTGCACTTTGATTTTGTCAAAACACCATCCTTGGACATAATTAGCAAATACGTACTTCTAATTTGAGATTTTTTTTCTTCCTCCCTCTCAAGTTATTTAGTAGGTAGTGACTAATATATACATTGGTGTTTCTTTTCTCTCTACTAACATTTGTATAGCATGTCACATTAGCTCATTCACGTGGTGCCCCAAGCTAGGGGAGTAAGCACCAAGGGGGAGCTAGTAGCAAATTCGATCCTTCTCTTCTTCAAAGACTTGTGCTAACCTTTTTGCTTCGACAAAGGGGGATAAATGATAGTGATAAACTCGTTAATAATTCGAATAATTTTGTATTTTACATAAATGAGTTTATAGTTTGTCGTAATAAAAAAGGGAGATTGTTAATGCAAGTGATGCCTAAAAACATTATTAATGTTAACTAATCTTTCTTAGTTTTGATCACGACAAATTAAAAAGACATTTATCGTCAAAGACAATCGTAAGACGAATTATTTAACAAACACTAGCATCAAGGTAATAATCATTTAAGTATTGCAGTAACATATCTTAATCATGATTAGTGATCATAAAAGTGATTAGTCCTAAACTTACATTTAGTCAAATGCGACAAAAGATTTTTTAAATAAACTTTCTTTTTAATAAAATATTTTATTAAAACAGAAAATGTAAATTTGAGTATGGCTTATTCCAAATGCCATAGGAATATATTTTGAAGGTAAAACTTACCTCAGATATTACTACCCCACTAAAATACAAAAGGGAGCAAAGTCTACTCCCACGGTTCCTCAAATATCTATGCGGTTCCCTGGTGATAAGGAACCGCAAGCAAAATTATGGAACCGCTGTCAGAGATCCGTTGGCTTTTGTCTCCTATAAATAGTGGATCAAATCTACATCTTCCATGAACCTTTTTGGACATTCTTTCTGCCATCTTTCTCTTTTCTAATTCCTAATCATTTGTAAATGATCACTTAATGTGTTAAGTATGTTTACTTATGATTATCCCCTTGATCTTCTTCTTTACCTTGTCCAAAGAGAAGATCACTCACACACTTATGATGTGATTAAGGATGAAGCTTTGATGAAGATCAACCTACCTTAGATCTAGTCATGTTCATCATTTTTATTTGAGTCTTGTGTAGATCCAATGTATTTGTGCATACTTGGATTAGTTTTGTTAATCCAATGTATTTGTGAATACTTGGATTAGTCTTGTGTAAATTCATTGTATATGTGTATACTTGGATTTGTCTTGTGTGGATCCAAGTTACATGTGTATACTTGGATAAGTTTTTATTGAGTTGTAAAGTGTTGTGTGTTAGTTCTCACTAAACTACAAAGTGATTTGTGTATGTGTCTTGTGAGTTCTCACTTAGCTTCAAAGTGAAGAGTTGTGAAAATTGGTTCTAGCTTTGGATTAGAACTCGACATCTAGCCTTGTGTCGGAAAAGAAGATGGGCGACGAAGATTGGTTCTAGCTTTCGATTAGAACTCGACATCTAGCCTTGTGTCGGAAAATGGTGAAGTATGCGACGTGTGTAGATTGGTCCTAGCTAAGATTAGGTCTCGACATTTAGCTTAGTGTTAGAAAATAATGTAAGCAACGTTGTAAGGTTTTCTCCGCCAAGAAGGGAGCTTGTGGATATAGTGGAAATCTCTAGTAAGGTGTATTCGAGGAGTTGAGTAGGAACGAAGATAGAGCTTTGTTGCCGAACCACTATAAATCTTAGTGTCTTCCTATTAGGTTGCTTTTTTCCTTACTCTTTACTTACTTTCGTTATTACATCACATACAACAACTACTTGTCGTTGTTAATGCATTAGAATTGAACCTAATCATTATGCAACTAGCTTTCAAGTAAAAGGTAGTTTTGGGACAAACCTAATTGAAATGAGTTTTAATTAGGACATAAATCGAAGAGCAACTATTCACCCCCCCCCCCCCCCCTTCTAGTTTCTACAATTTTTTTTGATATGTGAATGATACTTCAAGGGATTTAGTGCAAATATTGAAGAGCTGTTGTGTTGACTTGTCAAATTTGTATATAAGTTGATGTTTAGGTCATTAGGGTTAGCCGATTTCATTGTTATTTTTCACACAGTTGTTTAGATCTTGAGTTCATTGTTTTGTTAAGTGTGTAATCATTTGATAACAGAGTTGTAATTTTCTTGTTTCTTTGAGTCGATCACAAATCATATCACTACATTTGAAGTAGGTTGGTTGAATAACTCTAAGTCTCTAATCTTGTTTTTTTGTTCTTGTTTTATAAAATTCGAATATTTACCGACCCTAAAATAAGACAAATACCTATATTAATCATGTAAATAGTTAGTGATTTGATACATATATTGTCGAGTCTTACACTAGCTCAAATCTTTGGTTATGGTGTTTTCATCTGGTTGAATACTTCCTTCTAATAGGCTTAGCTAGGCGGCCTCTCTTCCATTATACAACAAGGGCCAAGGGCAAGACCTTGAAGGACCAAAGGCGCGCAATTTTTGGGACCAAAAGTGGTCGATTCTAGTTTGTATTCCAAGATTCTTACAAAAAGATTATTAGTTCCTGAAAATGTTTTTTTTTGCACAACCAAGAATCACATAAACCTTCATGCAGATTGTTCTCAAGATTACCTAGTGTTCAATCGACTCACAGGGTTATACAATGGTCAGACGACAAAACTATTCAGTTCAATGTCAAATATCAAAACCATTTGACCCGTTAGTAGACTAAACCTCCATTCAATATCCTTTTGACAAACCATTTGGCCCGTTAGCAAACAAAACTGACCTACTTGTTTCGCCACCTTGAGACAATAGTAAAAACTCACGACAATCTTTGACGAGCATAATAAGTCTTCTCACCCCATTAGAAATACTATAATGTCTTTCGTTGTTAATTTAAATCATATAAGAGACTTGTTAATAACAAGATATATTATGAATTTGAATATTCGAAATTTGCGATGACGCTTTTATGTTATACCCATTATGTTAGCTAAGTTTTTAGATTTAAGATATCCAAAACTTCGAATAGAAGTTGTGTATCTACGAGTACCCAAAATTTCGGATTAAGAAGTATTTACGTAACACAAGGTGTGTGACTGGGTTCATTTGGAAAAAATCTTAGCTAACTTTATGTTATACCCATTATTGTAGCTAAGTTTTTACATTTCAGATATCTGAAACTTGTATTACGAGACAAACATCCATCGGGTTCCCGAGAACCCCTTAGGTCCACCCGTGAAAGTAAACACACCTTAAGTAGAAAATGTGTGTGTTTTCTTGTAATCCAAGTAAGAAAATTTGAAAAACTAGTATAGTTGTATAGTTACAGTTTGATTGAGATAGATCAAAAACTTATTTTTTTTTTCTCCTCACAATTAAAAACCTTTAACAAAAAGGTACGGAGTAGTATTAATACTACAGTACTATTTTTACAGTTGTACTGATCCAGTCCAGTCACTTAATGACTCAAATATGTATTTAAGAAGTTTTTGTCGTATTCTTTCCACTTTTTTAGATGAATAAATTATACCGTTATAAATTACACAGTTAGAATCACTCAAAGGTGACCTAATAGCAAATTGGTTTATGGCTATCACTCTAAAATGTGTGAGGTCTCAAGTTGCTAAGTGCAAATAACCTTTAAGTGACCACGCTAACCTCTTGAAAAGAGAGGGCTATACCTCATTTGAGTCTGTGTGATGGTGGGTTCAAACCCCGTGAATAATCGACCAATGTGTCAAAAATCACGGTTACTAAAAAAAATACACAGTTAGGTGCTTCGTGGTTTGCATTTTGTTTTGACCAGGAAAAACACATTATTCGTCTTTAAATACCAAAAACGTTATGTATATGGTTGCTCTCTTATTTTAACGGCCCTTACTAATTGTCGTTAACTCATAACATAACTAGCAGTAGATAATTTTCCAAGATCTTAAGTTGCATGCAACGGTTTGGTTTCGGTCTCGGTCAACCGATTTTGTCCCGTTACGGCGACCTTGTATACTCGATTGTCGAAGCGTTCTTTTTTTCTTTTATATCTTTTTTGATAAAACTATGTTTTAATTATATAAAATTTGTAAACGAATTCTAATATTAATATATTGAGTTTCGTTTAATTCTTTATGATATATATTAATTTGATTATTTTTAGAGTTATTTTTATTTAATGCATTTTATCTTCTTTATCTTTTTTTTTTAATTATTTTTTTAACAATATTTAAGTATAAATATTATTATAATATATATATTTTTTATTTAATTAATTATTTGAATAAAATAAATATATTAAAAAAGTAAACTTGGTCGTCTTATTGTGATAAATAGGTCGTAGGTCGCCGAGAGAGAAAGCTGATGTGGAAAAAAAATGATGGTCGCATTAGGTCGTTGTTGTGGGTAGCCTAAGGTCCCATGCCATTATCGTTGGTCACTACGAACAACTCGGTCGACCCATAAAATACCGTATTACCTCATCTTTCTCTTGTACGGGTTGATGTAATTATTTTTACTAATAATCAAGATCTAATTATCACGAATAAAAATAGCGAAAGTAAAAAAAATCTGAAATTTAGATTGTTATAAAAGTACAGTAAAGAAATATAATACCAAAATCATTATTTAAATTATTATTTATGTCTAAATCTTGTGCATACATATATAGGGGTGTCGAAAAGGTTGACCCGACCCGAACCCGACCCGAACCCGAATAATTATATTCGGGTCGGGTCACTCGGGTCCAAAAGTGTATTCGGGTCAATTCGGGTTGACCTGAATTGACCCGAGTTCTAATTGGCTCGGGTTCGGGTTATATATTTTTTACCCTTGACCCGACTTGACCCGGCCCGACTTGACCCGAACCCGACCAACCCGACTTGACCCGACTAAAATTACATTTTTTACATTGTATTAGTACTTAATTTAGCCACTTTTTACACATTTTCTTTAAACTCGGGTTGACCCGAACCCGAGTTGACCAGACCCGAATTGACCCAAACCCAAGTGACCCGAGTTCTAATTAGGCTTGGGTTCGGGTTATATATTTTTTACCCTTGACCCGACCCGAGTTGACCCAAACCCGACCGGGTCAACCCGAATCACACCCCTATACATATGTATTAAAACTAATTAAAGATAATGATAATTAAATTTCTAGTTTTATCATTTAAATATATTGGCTCATATTAAAATTGTTTTTTCTATTTTTTGATTTTTTTTTAGATTAAATGAAAGTATAATTGTTATTTGTTTGTAAAAATATGCATTTTTAAAAATTTTGTGTTTTAATTTAATTGATACTACTTAATATGAGACGAAGGAATAAGTAGATAAAAAAATATTACTTGAAAAACTTTCAAAGAAAAGTTTATTTTACTTTTCTAACCTTTGTATTTTAATTGGTATATAAACATCTCTTGTTGTTTTATGTTTTACTTATTTGAAGATGAACAATGATGAAGATTTTGCTCAAATACGTGGAGAAATCAAAAAGGAAAAAAACTAAAATGGTTATTTTGAGCATTTATCATCTACTCAATGGTCAAGGAATTTTTTTTTGACATATTTAGTTATGCACAAAGGCTCAACTGCTCAACTCTATTATATTTCTGCCATGTATCTTATGTCAATTGATCAACTGACGATGCTCAATTTTGTAATGTATTTTTTTAAGTGACCAAACTAGCATTTGTTTTATTCTCTTAAATATCTAAATGATTTTCGTTTAACTTTTACTTATTAATTTCTAATTTAAAATCCAAATATTTAATGAATCAAAAAACTAGATCCTAAACAAAAATCATAAACTAGAAATTAATAGGTAAAAGTAAAAAAAAAACCTTTGAATATTTAAGAGGATAAGACAAATGTTTATGATTCTTGTTTAGGATCTCGGTTTATGATTTTGAATTTTAAATTAGAAATTAATAATAAAAGTCAAAAGAAATATATTTGAATATTTAAGAGGATAAGACAAAAACTAGTTTGGTTATTTAAAAAAAATACATTACAAAGTGAAGCATTTGATAGTTGAACACCGTCGGTTGGTCAGTTGGCATAAGACACATGGAAGAAATATAATAGAATTAAGCATTTGTGCATAACCAAATATATCAAAACCTTTGTTTTGACCATCTAATAGATGATAAATGCTCTTAAAATGACCATTTTGTTCTTTTTCCCAAACCAAAAATAAGATAAAATCTTCTTGACAACCCCATAAAAGTAGGTTTGCATCAAGTGACAAAGAGTACTCTGCTACAGTATAATTAGTACATTTTTTAAATTTTTGCTTCACAAAAATGTCTTGTGCTCACTATGTTCGTTTTCCATCTTTTCTTGAGAATGTTGATCTGAGAAAGTTGCTCAAAATACTAATAAAACAATTTAAAATCTTTACTAATATACATAAAAGATGTATTTTTTTATGTTAAATTAACATTTCTTATTATATATTTAAAACATAATTTTTATATAATATTATCGTATCACGAGTTTGATCATCGGGCAATTTAATCGAGTCTCAGATCACGCGATCGGCTACCGAATCAATCCGATCGAGTCACTGATTTGACCACATGATCAATCTGAGTCATCGGTTCACTCATTCAACCACCAATTTAACACGGTCAAGTCACCCACAAGATCGATCACCGAGTCAATCCGATCGAGTCATCCGGTCACAAGTTCTACCATCAGGTCAACAAGGTCGAGTATTATCGATTCGACCATGGGATCAGTCAATATTGTTGGGCCAATGAAAGTTTTAACTATGGCCCTGTCTAGATTTGTTTAAATTAGACTAAGTGTTGAAAGGTCGCTGAGAAGACCAGCGACAGAAACTAGACCAGTGGAAGGCAAAGCCCAGCTGGCACACCAGGATCATTCAAGTCAAAGACAACGTCAGAGAAGTCGAAGACAATCTGAAGTCAGACTCACCAGCGATTATGGATAGTTGGGATGTCAAAGGAATGCACTGGTGTTCAGGGATCTCTGAGTTGACAACACTCAGAGATCACTTAAGAACCCTAGAGACTTGGATTAAGCAAAGCTTATCCAACCCTTTATAGTTTAGGCGGGAGAATCTTACAAGTGTTTTGAGCGGGACAAAACAAGAGATTCAAGTCAATGCCTAGTACGACCTAGTGGGACAAAGGTGAACAGTTGGCAGAACTGTTCACCTAAAGTAGTTAAAGGCATGTCTCGATTTGGACATGCATTTAATACGTTGTACTCTTCCACTCAGAAGATAACACGTATCAACTACCCCCACTAAGGATACAACCTCATACCACTATAAATAGGGATGAGAAAGAAGTTAAGATTCAACCCTTGTGCTTGGAATCTTAATCTAAGTTCTTTCTCCCACTGGAACCACTGAGCCCTCAGCTGTCCATCAGCGACTCGTTGGTTCTCTTGTAAACTTGAGTCTCGAATCAAGTTTACTTGTTCTAGGGTTCATTTCTTGTTGTTATTCAACAGGTGTATTCATAACACTTTGTAATACTTTGTTGATAATAGTTAATAAAGGATTACTCGTTTGAAAAGTATATCTATTGTGTGTTATTGTTTTTCGTGACTTAGTTTCAACAATAGTTGTAATTTAGGACTTACAATTGGTATCAGAGCGGTTTGATTTATAAAACTTTTCAAAAAACCGTTCTAGTTTTTAAAATCAAGATCCAAATATGACTGAAACTATGCCACCCATCCCACCACCGTTTGGTCAATCTAACCAAGCAAATACTTCAACAAACGCTCCAGCCACCACATCTACTACCATGCCTACACCTGTTGTAAGCACTGGTGTAAATGAGGATGATCTTCCACAACTTCTTGATAATCGTGGAGGGTCACATGTGTCTAATGTTCCAGCGTTTGATGAAGAAGATTTCTCAAGTTGGAAAAGTGAATTTCTTATATACTTAGATGGTCTAGAACCCTTCTTGTTTGAAATCTTAGAAAATGGTCCTTATGTACCACTGGCTATTTCCTCTACACCAGAGAGACCCATTAAGAAACCTGTTAAGCAATGGTCTCCCGCTGATAGACGTCTGGCTAACCAGGACAAGAGACTTAAAAGTATAATAGTCTCTTGCCTACCCAAGAACATTATGAAGTCCATCATCAAGTGCAATACCGCACAAGAAATGTGGACTGAGTTGGTTCTAGGGTATGAAGGACCAGAAGAGACTAAAGAGACCAAAATCCAAGCATTAAGACTTAAGTTTAACGCTTTCAAAGCCTTGGAAACTGAAACTGTTTCTCAAACTTACACTAGACTCAAGATCTTGCTGAATGATTTAGGTAACAATGGTGTTGTACTACCCAAGGCTGAGGTTAATGCCACGTTTGTAAACAGCTTGCCTAGGAAATGGCTTAGTCTTAACCAAACCCTGAGAGCAAATAATGCCATAAAAAATGATACTCTTGCTCAACTGTTTGGTAGATACAATTATGAAGAAGGACTGATTGACTCTATTTACAAATCAGAGACTGATAGGTTTACCTCTCCTATATCTGGGTCAAAAGCTCTTGTTGCTAACCACTCTTTTCAGGATAGTGACTCTGACGTGGAAGAAGACACAAGAAGTAGTCAAGAATTCCTTGATGAATTACATGCTGAATTCCTTGATGAATTACATGCTGAATTCCATGACAGAGCCCTTTTAGCTGACCAGAAGAGATACTACAAAAGATCTGGTAGAGTTGGTGCTGCCAAGATTGAGAAATCCAAAGTGTCATGTTACACTTGTGGAAAGACTGGTCATTTCCAAAAGGACTGCTGGTCAAACAAGACATCTTCTCCCAGCTTTCCATCATCCAGCAAAACCCACAGGAAAAAGAAGTTTTCTTCCTCACCTTTCAAGCAATCCTCTCTCAGTGACTCTGAGGGTAAAAAGGACTACAAGGTAAAATACAAGGCCTTGAAAGCTGAGCTGATTAAACTCAATCAGAAAGCTGATGATGCAGCCAAGAAGAAGGATAACAAAAAGACTGAAAAAGGTCTAATAGCTGCTTCTTTTGACTGGGATGATGAACCTCTCACCTCTGAGGATGAAGGAACCACAACCATCAGAGCCTTCATGGCTGTTGCTGATGAAGAACCAGCAGTTGGTAAAAGTGAAGCTAGATCAGGTCAATGGGTTGACATCACTATGAAAAAGGTACAAAGATTACTTTCCATGCCTGAGGGTCCTGACAGAGACCATGTCAGCGATTACACTTTAGTTGACCTCCATTTTGTAGAAGAACAAAGAAAAAATCTGTTAAATAAGTTTCAAAATCTCAAAAACGAGTTGAGTCTTTGTCAATCTGAATTAGCTAATCTCAAACCTTTTGTGAACATCGCTAATCAACTTCAAAATGAGGTCAGCAAGTTGTCCATTGAAAATGAATCTTTAGCTGATGAAAACTCTGAGCTGAGAAAAACCATAGAAAAATGGAACCTTGCCCAGTCCACTGTGGAAGAAATAGTTGTTGAAACCATTCCAGGGAATGTGGTTCAGGCAATAGGGGGTAAGGGTAGGTTCAAAAACCACATTCCTGTGCCCAGTGTTAAATTTGTCCCATCAGAAGTCTCTTCTCCTCTCTCCACCTCTGTGGTTGAGAAGGACTCTGACAAAGAATCTGACGCATCAGCCACTCCCAAACTTGCTGGTGCTAACCCATCAGATTCCTTGCTTGGCCCAAAACCAGTTCTCAAAACCTCTGGGAACCTCACTTCTAAAGTTGCTGATAAAGCACACAAGAAGGTTTATGTGGCCAAGAACACTGACATACCCACTTCTTCCCCCGAAGAGTTATCACCCACCAAGAAACTTCTCCTCACCCTGATGGAAGAGGTAAAAGGGTTGAAAGAAAAAATCAACCCCAAGGATAACAGTCCTTCTGTTAACTCTCTTGGTGAAAGCTCCAGCAGCTCTAAGGGGAGAACGCTATTCAGGCCTTGCAAACACTGTGGGTTCAAAAATCATTCCTCAGATGATTGTTCCAAGAGACCCAAGTGTATCACATGTGAGTCCACTGAACACTCTTCTAGAGAGCATGAGGAGATCATCGCTGTTCAAAGAACTCGAACACATCTTAGATCTAAAACCCCTCACAGGCCCTCTAGAATACCTGAGCAACCAAAATCCAGAGAAAGTTCTCAGGGATACAGGCCTAATCCTCCCTGCAAATATTGTGGCTTTTATGATCACCACTCTGATGAGTGTGAACATTACCCTGGTTGTGACATCTGTGGCAGCATGCGTCATGAAACCAGGGATTGCAACCAAAGAGGGGGAGAAAGGCCCAGAAGACCCAATGTCGCCAGTCAGCGACAGCATGGACCCACTGGAAAGTGGGTTCATCATAGAAACTAATCTGGTTTGTTATATCTATGCAGGCATACCTAAAGAAATCTGTTTGGTACTTGGATAGCGGGTGCTCTAGACACATGACAGGAATTAAACAATATCTGCATAGATATAAGAAGGAGCCTGGTCCAAAAGTAGTCTTTGGGGATGACTCCTCAGGGGCCACTGAAGGATATGGCTCAGTGGATTGCAATGGATTAACCTTCACAAGGGTCGCTTATGTAAATGGTTTGAAGCACAACCTAATCAGCATCAGTCAACTCTGCGATGCTGGATTCAAGGTTCTGTTCTCTAAGACCCAAGGAACTATCTTCAATCAGAACGATGATGTCGTTCTGATTGCACCCAGAAGAAGGGATGTTTATGTCATTGACATGACATCATCCCCTGAAGGAGAGAACACCTGTCTCTTTGCCAAAGCATCTGATAGCGAAAATTGGCTCTGGCATAAGAGACTCTCCCATCTCAACTTCAAAAACATCAACAAACTGGCAAAGAATGACTTGGTAGCTGGACTTCCCTCTCTGACCTTCAGCAAGGACAGACCCTGCTCAGCCTGCGAGAAAGGGAAGCATCATAGGGCTTCATTCAAAACAAAACAATCATTCTCCATTAACAAGTGCCTTCATCTTCTTCACATGGACTTGTTTGGACCAGTTAAACCTCAATCCCTCAATCACAACAAATATACCTTGGTCATTGTAGATGAATTCTCCAGATACACATGGGTATTCTTTCTTAAGAGAAAGAGTGATGTTGCTGAAAGAATCATGTCCTTCATCAGAGAAATAGAAAACCTCAATGATTGCAGGGTAAAGGCTATCAGAAGCGACAATGGCACAGAATTCAAAAACCATGCCATGGAAGCCTTCTGTGATGAAAAGGGTATATCACAGAACTTCTCAAACCCAGGAACCCCTGAACAAAACGGTGTCGCTAAAAGAAGAAACAGAACACTCATTGAAGCTGCCAGAACGATGCTCAGCGAATCTAGACTTCCTAAACAATTCTGGGGTGAAGCTGTGTACACAGCATGCTACACACAAAACAGATCCATTACTGTGAAGAGACATGGTAAGACCGCTTATGAAGTGTATAGGAAGAGAGCCCCTGATGTAAGCTACTTCCATGTCTTTGGTTGTCCTGTTTTCATTCACAATTACAAAGATCACCTGGGTAAATTTGATGAAAAATCAGATGATGGATTCTTCCTTGGATACTCTCCTACCTCCAGATCTTTCAGAGTATTCAATATTCGCAGGCAAGAATTAGAAGAGTCCATTCATGTCACCTTTAATGAAGCTGACGCTGTCATCACACACACCAACTCAGAGGATTGTGACATTGACTTCAATGAAGTTAAATCTTATCCCAAAGATGATTTCTCAAATCCCAAGGAACCATCTCAAAGTCGTCACAAGGATCTTCCATATGTTCAAGCTTTTGATCCTCACTCCATCTCTGACATCATTCCAGAGACTGTTGGTGTTGAATATCTTACTCAAATCTCTGAAGAAAATGCTGATCCAGTCACTTTAAATATTCAATCATATGAAGAGATCATGGACGAAGAGATTACATGTGATGAACCTCCATCACTCCCTGAACTTGAAGTGACTCCTGATCCCACAGAGGCTCCTGCTCCACAATCCAAATGGAGTAGGAACCAAGATATTCTTCTAGTTAATATTCTTGGAGAACCCTCTGAGGGAGTCACCACCAGAGGAAAATTAAGAACTCTGGAAACCGCCTCTGCAAATGAATGCCTTTTTGCAAATTTTCTCTCTGAGGATGAACCTAAGAACGTGACTGCTGCTCTGCTTGATGAAGGCTGGGTTGTTGCCATGCAAGATGAACTCAATCAGATCAAGAGAAACAAGGTGTGGACTCTGGTTAAAGCTCCAGCTGATAAGCAAGTGGTTGGAACAAAATGGGTCTACAGAAATAAAAGGGATGAAGCTGGTATGATAGTAAAAAACAAGGCTAGGCTCGTGGTGTTGGGATATAACCAATCTGAAGGAATTGATTATGATGAAACCTTCGCACCAGTGGCCAGATTGGAAGCCATCAGAATCTTCCTAGCCTTTGCAGCTTATATGGGTTTCATGGTTTATCAGATGGATGTGAAGAGTGCCTTTCTTAATGGGAAACTTGCAGAGGAAGTATATGTTAGTCAACCCCCAGGGTTTGAAAACAGTGACTACCCCAATCATGTCTGCAGACTTCACAAAGCTCTCTATGGGCTGAAACAAGCGCCCAGAGCCTGGTATGAAACTCTCTCAAAATTCCTTCTTGAAAATAAATTTATCAGAGGTACCATTGACCAAACCCTGTTCACCTATAGGTCCAAGGGTGACGTCATTTTAGTACAGATTTATGTGGATGACATAATTTTTGGTTC
Source organism: Glebionis coronaria (assembly GCA_025667525.1). Classification (NCBI taxonomy): domain Eukaryota; kingdom Viridiplantae; phylum Streptophyta; class Magnoliopsida; order Asterales; family Asteraceae; genus Glebionis; species Glebionis coronaria. The sequence continues at coordinate 557,999,104 of CM046877.1, read as the reverse complement.
AACCAATGTTATCTTGAGCAAACAATTTGCCAAACTAATGACCAAAAAGTATGAAATGAGCATGATGGGGGAACTAACCTTTTTCTTGGGTTTTCAAATCAAACAAAATTCCAAAGGAATTTCTATTTGTCAAGAAAAATATGTTAGAGATTTGCTCAAGAAGTATGATATGTCTGATTGTGCATCAGTGAAATGCCCCATGCTTCCTCCCAACAACTTGGGAGCTGATGACTCAGGGGTCTCTGTTAATGAGACCTTATATAGAGGCATGATTGGGTCACTGATGTACCTCACAGCAAGCAGACCAGACATACAATTCTCCACTTGTCTCTGTGCTAGGTACCAAGCTAACCCCAAGGAATCCCACCTTGTAGCTGTCAAAAGAATTTTCAGGTACTTAAAAGGATCTCCCTCATTGGGTCTCTGGTACCCAAATGGTTCAGGCTTCGACCTTAAAGCCTACTCTGACTCAGATTACGCAGGGTGCTGCCTTGACAGAAAGAGCACCTCTGGTAGCTTTCAAATCCTTGGAGGAAAGTTGGTATGCTGGAGTGCTAAGAAGCAAAACTCTGTGGCCATGTCATCAGCTGAGGCTGAATATGTTGCGGCCGCTGGTTGCTGTGCACAAGTTCTCTAGATGAAAAGTCAGCTGGCTGACTATGGAATTAACTATGAGCAGGTTCCCATATTCTGTGACAACACCAGTGCCATAGCCATCTCCAATAATCCAGTACTTCATTCCAGAACCAAGCATATTGACATCAGGTATCACTTTATCAGAGACCATATTCTAAAAGGTGATATTGAGCTTCATTTCATACCCACTGAGTACCAGCTCGCTGACATTTTCACCAAGCCGCTGGCTGAGCCAAGCTTTACTAGGCTGGTCGCTGAGCTGGGAATGCTCAATATTGGCAAATAAATCTGATGCTGACCGCTGTCTCTGGGCATTTAAGGGAATTGAATGTAACGAGGTAGTTACATTTCAATGGGAATGTGTATATTCTGATATTAAATTCAAATGATTGTCTCTTAATGCTACCAACTTTCCCGCTTTCCAAGGGGACAAGTATCCCATGAAAGGTCAAGGGGACCCACGTTTTTCTGAAAAGCTTAACTTTTGCATTTAATGCTCAAATTTGGAAAACTGCTCAACCTTTCAAAACCCTTGACCCAAAATCTGTTTGTCATTTTAAAATTTACTAACACACACATTCCCTTTCATCTTCTTCAATCCTCTCACCACCTTCAATCTCTCAACAATGGCGTCTACTTCACCAAACCAAACCTTCGTTGTTCAAGCCGCCACAAACGTTGATTTCGAGATCTCTGATGGAAAGATTGCACTAAATAACTGTGTAGCCCTTCTTGAACACAACAATCCCCTCTACCATCCACTTTTCAACTTCCTCAAGAACTCCACCATCCACGAAGCTATCACCAAGGAACCCTCCACCTGCTACTCCCAATACCTTCGCGAGTTCTGGTATAGCGCTGAAGTTGACCAAACCTCTTCACACATTACCTTCAACCTTTCCACCCATCCTCAACCTCTCACCTTTGATTTCCCAACCTTTGCTAAAGCCATTGGACCCCCTTACAACAATAACATGTCAGCTTTGCCCACCAGTGCCACTGTGAGAAAAGCTCTGGCCACCCTTCAACCTCATGATGATCATGAACAACCCTTCACCGCTGCTGGCTTCCAAAGCAAATCTCTCATCAAGGTGAATTACTTCTCTCCCACATGGAGAACGCTGATGCTGTACATCGTAAAGTGTCTGGGAGGAAACACTGGATCACATGACCAACTCAATGGCTCCCAGCTAGCCATTGCATACAGCTTAATCTAGGGTTTGGATATTGGAATCGCTCACATATTGTACACCGACCTCATTGCTAAGTTGGAAAACAAAGGAAAGAAGAATCGTGGGGCCACCATCTGCTACACCAGATATCTCTCTCTTGTCTTAGAAGATATTCTTGGTGAATCCTACACCAATGATGCTTTACACTCCTTTCCCTCTCATCACATCACCGTAGCTTCTCTGAAGACTCCCATAGATAATGAAGTGCCCCTTACCAGACATATGATGAGAGTTGCTAGGCTACTAGCTGAGGATGATGAGCCCTTGATCCCTCAACTTGAGGTGAATGCTGAAAGCACGGTTGATAAGTCTCTGTCCAAGACCTCTGTGCAATCTACTTCTCAGCCCAAGGTGCTTAAGGAAAAGAAGAAGAAGAGGAAAGACATCCCCCTTTCCTCTGAAACCCCTTCTGTTAATCCTTCAAAGAAGACAAAGACAAAGAAGAACCCATCCCCTTCTCTGGTGGATGTGCTAGAAGAGCCCATTGCTGACAAACAACCAGTGTCTAGTGTCTCCATGTCAGCGAAGACGACTAAGATCCCTCTCCACGCTGATATCACTCAGGTATTAGTCTGTCCTTTATTTTTCCTCTCAGAGGTCCACACACATTCACTCTCATTGTCTTTAGGAGAGAGTGATGTAATTTAGAGTTTGCCTCAACTCTTAGCGTGTCTGTGTCAGCACCTAGCTCTTTTAGGACTCTCTGTACACTCTGTCTTCACTAGGAAATGATTCACTTGTGCTCCTAACGCACCCCGATGATCCTTCAACCTCTGGACTGTGCTCTTGGCAAACAACAACCTGAGCACATATAAGTCCCGACCCAGAGTCTCTACACTTCTCACTGACTCTGGGTCCCCCTCATTATTAAAAGAGTCCCAAAGAATTTATTCTTTTGGAAAGACTGAATCATCACCCTCAGTCTTTCTAGGGGCAGCGATAAAAGGCGACCATCACCCTCATATTAATTCACAATCAAAAGAGTCCCAGGGAGTAATCCCTCAGGGGGAGCTGGATAATCACACCCAGCTATCCCAGGGGCAGAGAAAGGCGACCATTCCCATATCATGTTTCACAATAAAAGAGTCCCAAGGAGAAATCCTTCAGGGGGAGCTGGATAATCACACCCAGCTATCCTAGGGGCAGCGAACGGCGACCATTCACCTCATAAATTTCACATATAAAAAGAGTCCCAAGGAGTAATCCTTACGGGGGAGCTGGATAATCACACCCAGCTATCCTAGGGGCAGCGAATGGCGATCCTTCAACATATCTATTTCACAATTAAAAGAGTCCCAAGGAGAAATCCTTAGGGGGGGGGCTGGATAATCACACCCAGCTTTCCTAGGGGCAGCGAATGGCGATCCTTTAACATATCTATCTCACATTAAAAGAGTCCCAAGGAGAAATCCTTAGGGGGGGCTGGATAATCACACCCAGCTTTCCTAGGGGCAGCGACTGGCGATCTATAACTGCATTATTATTTCACAACTGGTCAACTAATAACTCTTATCACAGGCTCACAATCTTCATCAGGAGCAACTTAACAATGATGATTACTCGATTGCTGATGACGAAACCGCTGAAGTTGCCACCATTGATATTGATGCCCTCTCAGACATTGAATCATTGCCTGATGATGAAGTCTTTGTTGTAGAGGAAGGCACCTTCACCTCTGACATTGAGGAAATGAGCACTGATGATTACAATCTATCTTCCATTGAGCTGAAGACTGCCTCTGTTCCATCACTACCAAATGTTCAGGAATTGGCTGCCAGAAGGCTATGGGAACAGAGATCTTGCTCACCTACACCCATTCCATTCCCCACCTTGCCAAACGTTTTGGAACTAGGGGCCAAGCAACACTTGGAGTATTTACAATCCCGCAAGTCAGCACAAGTTCCCAGAATGAAAAATGTACAGGAATTGGCTGCTAAGGCTTTATGGCAAAAGAGAGGGGATATCAGCACCACAAAGCCCAAAACCACCAATGATGATCTCCTCTCTGAAATCCAAACCCTCACTCATGCTGCTGAGGAGCTCACCACCAATCTAGAGACTTCACTAACTTCATCAGTGGAATCCTCTATGACAGCTATGCTTCCACAACTGCTGAACGATGCTCTGAAGGCACAACTCCCTACTCTACTCAACCAGAGTCTTCAGCAGTATATACCCTCTGTTCTCACCTCAGCGGTGCAGGCAAATGTTGCAGCTATAGCTCAGGCTGCTGAACCCTCAAGGCGTATTCTTCGGGAACTTCTCCAAGGTGAACTTAAAGAAATTTGTATATTTGTTCACAACGAGTTCCTTCGTTTCAATAAGGAAGGTTCAGGCACAACACCTGCTGGGGCTATGCCTTGGGGGAGAATTCTGCCTCCTCCTCTGAAGAAGATGAATCCACAGCTGAAATTCCAACACCCAAACCACTGAGATCTTTCAAATCCGCTGCTGAATCTGCGAAAGATAAGGGAAAAGGAATTGCTGTTGAGCAACCTGAGATAACCCTATACCCCCTTCAAGCTGAAGGTGGATCCACAGCTAAACTCTCCAAAAACTCTGAACTCAACAAATTCAAGAGCGTTGATGAACCACCACTCACCCCAGAGCAAGCAAAAGCCCAAATTATTGAACATCAAAGATTGGCAAACATCAGGGTTGCTGAACTGAGAAGCAAAGAAGCTCTGGACAAGCTCTCTCCCACTGCTAAGAAAGCTCAGCTTGTCAAGCTCAAGGAACTGGAGGACAAGAGGAACAACCTCTTGAAGGAATATCAAAGACTTGTCAACCAGAGAGCTGAACCCGGTCGTATCACCAAGTATACTTGTTTCACTGACAAAGACAAAAGGGTGGTAATGACTATTTATAGGGAAAATGATATACAGAACTACAAAGTCTCCAGTGACTTTAAACTCAGAGATCTGAGCCTCTCTGAGTGGTTGGAGTTGCTGGCTCTTGCCCAAAAGAAGACTGGGCCTGGTGCTGCCCAAATGATGAAAAACATACAAGCAAAACTTAATTGGGTAAGAGACACAGCAAAGAAGCTGAAGGCACCCCTGCCTCCTCAGCTTTCTTCTCAACCACCTCCTCAAGTGCAAAGGAAAAGGAAAACCCCAATGGGGCCTCTGATAGAAAGGCTCGTCACTGAAGACATAGTGGTTGATGGGATGCAAAGGAACTTGGTCCTTCCCAAAGAAATCACCAAACCCATAGAAGGCCAAGTATACACAGAACCTGAGGCAGGTATGGTCTTCATAAATGGCAACTGTGATTATGCTTTTCAGAGGTTGAATGAGCTACCTCTGGCTTCAACCATTCAGCTAATCAGACTCAAGCAGGGCATCCTAAGGAATTGCAAAGAAGCTGATGAGTTCGACTTTGAAATTGAACTTGTCATTAACTCTAGGAGTGACAAAGTCGAAGCCTAGAGACTCTGTGATCAAGGCCTTGATCGCTGAAGAACCTATTTATTTTTGTTTATGTTTACACCCCCGGGTGTTCTTGTAATAGACTAGGTTCATTCTGTTTAATAAAACTTTGAGGTATGTTTGTTAAATTATGTGTAAGAAGAAGCTGTGTACTCACTTACAATAATTTTAGACTTAGTATAATTTATAAACAAATAGGGGGAGATTGTTGGGCCAATGAAAGTTTTAACTATGTCCCTGTCTAGATTTGTTTAAATTAGACTAAGTGTTGAAAGGTCGCTGAGAAGACCAACGACAGAAACTAGACCAGTGGAAGGCAAAGCCTCAGCTGGCACACCAGGATCATTCAAGTCAAAGACAACGTCAGAGAAGTCGAAGACAATCTGAAGTCAGACTCACCAGCGATTATGGATAACTGGGATGTCAAAGGAATGCACTGGTGTTCAAGGATTTCTGAGTTGACAACACTCAGAGATCACTTAAGAACCCTAGAGACTTGGATTAAGCAAAGCTTATCCAACCCTTTATAGTTTAGGCGGGAGAATCTTACAAGTGTTTTGAGCGGGACAAAACAAGAGATTCAAGTAAGTGCCTAGTACGACCTAGTGGGACAAAGGTGAACAGTTGGCAGAACTGTTCACCTAAAGTAGTTAAAGGCATGTCTCGATTTGGACATGCATTTAATACGTTGTACTCTTCCACTCAGAAGATGACACGTATCAACTACCCCCACTAAGGATACAACCTCGTACCACTATAAATAGGGATGAGAAAGAAGTTAAGATTCAACCCTTGTGCTTGGAATCTTAATCTAAGTTCTTTCTCCCACTGGAACCACTGAGCCCTCAGCTGTCCATCAGCGACTCGTTGGTTCTCTTGTAAACTTGAGTCTCGAATCAAGTTTACTTGTTCTAGGGTTCATTTCTTGTTGTTATTCAACAGGTGTATTCATAACACTTTGTAATACTTTGTTGATAATAGTTAATAAAGGATTACTCGTTTGAAAAGTATATCTATTGTGTGTTATTATTTTTCGTGACTTAGTTTCAACAATAGTTGTAATTTGGGACTTACAAATATATCGTTAATTAGTTGTTGTTAGGTAATTTTTTTTAGATATATGCGAATACAAGTTTAAAGTAAATAAATTTAAATGATTAAAAAGAAATCAATTTTGACTTGCTAAAATTTTTTTTTACACACTTGAATTTTTATTAAGAAACTAACTTTTCTTCATTTTAGGTTTTCTGCTGTCCAAATACTCATCCTTAGGCTAGGGGGAGTGGTGATAAAAAACCACGAGTGGGTTATAGGGGTCAAAACCCACGCGTGGGTTACTAAGAACCTCACATTCCCACCGTAAAAAGCCACGCATGGGTTACAATTCCCAGTGCAATAAAAACTCGCTACAGGTGAGTTACTCACCATTCACAATACCCCAAAACTTTATTTTTCATCCCGATTTTATTCTATATAATCCCCATTTTCACTACTTTTTTTTTCATCTTCATCTTCATTCTGTCTTACTAACAAAAAATCATCTTTTTCCTAAAATAACAACAATGTCCGGCCAACAAAACACACAATCCGGCAACACACCGCCCACGTAGAAATTCGACCGCCTCTCCACCTACCGCTACCGGAACCTTTGATCTTAACAACCCGTCACCATATCGACAACCAAACCCATATCATCAACCATATCCAAACCAACCTTACCGTAACCCTATGCCGGCACCGATACATCCACCGGTTCCGGACTCATACCGGATCTACCTTACCCAAACCCTTATAATTTTACCCAATTCTCACAAACTCCCGGCTTTTAAGATTTTTGTTCACAAAACCCATACAATTTTAATAACTATGGTGGTGGTTCGTCATCACAACATCATGTTAACATACCCACCTCTCCCATACCCACCTCTCATGTACCTTCCTTTCACAGTGAGGAAGGATACTGGCCATCTTTTTTGGGGTCATATCAGGGGCCTCTAGATGACACGGTTGAAGTTTCTATCCCAACTCCAACTTCGTCGAGGGCATCTAGAGGACGGCAAGCTCCAAAGGCTCCAGACGCATCTCGGCAAACTGCATGGACACACGTTGAAGAAGTCGAATTGTGTAAAGGATGGGTATCCGTTTCTGAAAATAGCGCAAAAGGAAACGGTAGGAATTCTAAAGGTTTTTGGACCCAGGTTTTGCGATAGTTGGAGACCAACACAGGGGTATACGGTAAAAGAACATATGACAGCGTGAACGAGAAATGGAAGCTGATCCGGCCTCAAGTGTGTAAGTTTGTTGGAGTGTATAACAATATGATACGAATGGGAGTTGTGAGTGGAGGCGACGATGAGACTTACATTAATAGAGCATGTGAGGACTATCAAATTGAACACAAAATTTTGAAAGGTAGTCAGAAATTTATTGGGGGTGAGATAGAACTGTGGGAATTTAATCAGGAGGAGGAAGAAAGCCAAGGCAGCAAGAGGTCGAAGACATCGGAGTCAAGGGATGCAGCTTCTTTTCAAAGTGTTGACGACAGTCAAACCAGTGGTGTTCAACGACAACGACCAGTAGGCAGGGATAAAGCCAAAGCTGCTGCTGCGAGGAAGAAAAAAGTTCAGTCGTCGCGTTCATCAGTTGAGTCCCAAGAAGCAGAGTTTGCTAGGTTGATGGTGTCCGAGTTTCACAATGCGGGCAAAGACGAAGGGCTTAAGTTTTTGGAAATGAAAGATAAAGAGTTGGAGTGTCGTCGTCTTGAGTTGGAAAATCAAGCCAAACAATTGGAAATTGCAGCCGAGACCCAAAGAAGAGAAGCACTCGAAAGGAGGGATCGAGAGATAGACTTCTCTATGACACCCTATGATCGCTTGGTTGGGCCACAATTGGTATACCGTTTGCAACGCCGAGCGGAAATCAAAGAGCGTTACAATTTGGAGTGGTATTTTTTTTTTTTACTTTGTATGTTTTTATTTTCGGTATTTTACGTTTTTTTACCCGTGTATCGTATTTTATTTTATAAAATAATAGTTTTAATTTATGAATAAAGGGTAAAAGTGATAGTGGAAAGATGAGGTGGAGGTGAGGTGGTGGTGGGTTTTTTTTTTCTTAAGAACCTTGAAAGGTGAGTTTTGAGTGAGTTAGTGGGAGAAAAGAGAAAGCTGAGGTAAAACTGACGTGGCGATGGGATTTTTTGCACCACTCCCGCTAGCCTTAGGTGTGCAAATCTGATAAAATGTGCCAATCATCTTCATTTTAGCTTTTAAAATTGATGAACAATAAAGTGAAAACATATTTTCTTCAAGCTTCGAATAACAAAAAGAAATACGATATAAACCGAATTAGATCGTAAAAAAAATACGTGATACACCCGAATTAGCTCATGTAATCGTTAATAATGTTATTGGCCTAAAGTAAACTTAAGTTAGAAAAAAAGTAGACATGAGCCTATAGTAGGATCAGATCGTTTACGGTCTAGTGATCTTGCGTACGATTCTACAGCGACCCTCTCGAGATTGCTATCCATTGCAATTCTTAGAGTGGAGGTAGGTTCCGAGTATAACTTTGCCAAGTGGATGTGGGTTATCACCCTAGCTTAACAACTCACGCGTGAGTATGTGCCAGACAATGTTTTAAAGTTTGTTTGCCCAATTGGATGTCACTGTAACCTCTAATCACTAACTACTAACTCGTCGTTCGAAAAAAAAAAAAAAAAGGTCTGGTTGATATTGGCAGCTGGTTCTTGGTGTGTGCTGATGCAGCTTGAGAATTCTGGGAGTCTTGGTTACACCAGATAGAAAGCACTCAAGAGAGATTACACCAGTTCCTGAACATGTTTTCCTTTTCCGCACAACCCAGAATCACATAAACCTTCACGCAAATTGTTTCCAAGATTTCCTAGTGTTCATTAGACTCACATGGTTATACAATCTCGCATTATAACCACAAAACTATTCGGTTCAACATGGTTATAGGACTTATAGGATGGTAAACTAAACAAATATCTAACTAAATCGAGTGCAGAGCAATTTGTCCCATTAATAGACTAAACCTTCGTTCAATATGACTATTAAATAGCAGAAGATGTAGCAATGTGTTGGCGTCTGACCATTTTTACCTGCAGTTAAATTATACCTTTTTGACGGCAACCATTTAATCCATTAGTAGAGCAAACCAACCTACTTGTTTCGCCAACTCTAAACAATAGCAAAGACTCATTATAATATTTGACAAGCATAAGTCTTCTACATAAGAGGCTCGCCCCATTAGAAACAGTACTGAAATAAGTGTGATAACTAGAGGCCTGGGCATGCCTGTGGGACTATAGCTATCTTCTATTATTTACATCTCATAACACGATTCTAAAAGCCTATATATAATTTATTGCTTTAGCCATGAGCGCTTTCACCTTGAGATTCCAAAATATCTTTGCTTAGCTTTTTCTCGACAAGATCAAGTACTCTGACGCACCTTTCAGCCTTTTCAAACTCTTCTTGAGCAACCACACGCTCCCTGCATCGTTGCCTCATATCAGCTCGGGCAGCTATTTTAGATATAATAGTGCTGATTGGCTTGTCTTCAACAAGATCAGCCCTTTTATCGAGTACTTTCATACACTCTTCAGCCTTCACACACCGTTCTTGAGCAGCCACGAGCTCCTCACATCTCTCTATCACATCAGCTAGGGCAGCCCGTTTAACCAGAGTGGTGTTTACTTTCATCTCCTTAAGTAAGGCATTTTTTTTCAAGGCTTCGTTCCGTGTGTGAATACTTTTTAATTGATCTTGAAGCCACGATACATTAATGTTGGCTGCTGCTGCTTGTGACACCTTGGACTCTATTTCGTCCATATCAGAAATGATGGTTGAAACATCACTGGATTCAATTCGCTTGACAACTTCACAAATAACTTCGAGAAAACATGTTCTCACAGAAGCTATTTGGAAAGAACAATCAGCTAAAATGTCACCGTATTTCTTGAAAATGGCTTCAAGTGTGGGAGCAATACTCTGCTTCACGCTGTAGCCTTGGACACTTATCATGTCACCTGAAGTGGGTGCCTGTCCCAACTGTAAAAAATAGGTAAAGATTAGAGGTGGAAGAAAGTGAGAGGCTCGGGTTAAGCAACGGGTCAAACCAGTTATGTTGACACATTAGTTTTTCCATTTTTTTAAAGTTCCATCATAACCACAACATTACTTCTTCTGAGTTTAGCCTGTTTCGATATGTTGTTTTGCCAAATGCATAGATTGACCAGTTTTGTAACTTCGGGATGAATTTTCCCCTTCTAATACAAATCCTAGAAATGTATAGATCAAGTGCCTAAAGAAATTCCAGTGTATAAACGAGAAGGGGAGATATATACAGAATCTGGTGCAGTAGACGCGTTTTCAAGTAGCTTGAGGAAAATCAGTTCTTTATCATCATCATCATCAGACGACACCTAAAATGATAGATAAACAAACACTAGTCAAAATACAAAAGGTATGTATAAAATGCTAATTGACACCCTCAGAGCAAATGCTTGTAAACTTCTGATCTCTTGGGTCAAAATGAGTAAACGGGTCAATTTAAGTCTAAAGGGAAAATCCTAAAAATATGTTGAAATGGAAACGACTTGAAGAATGCATATAACTTCCTTCACTCGTTGTTTTTCAATAGTTAAATTATCATTGTATAAGAAGCATTTTAGTCATATTTAAGAATTAATTTTCTAGAATATAAATCAAGAAAAGAAAAGGTAAGTGAAAAGAAAGAAAAGAAAAACAAAGGGTTTGACCCACTTCATAAACTCCCCATTTTGACCCATTACCAATGCGACCGACACTTTGCGGTAAGTAATAGTATTCAGAAGCAGATGAGTTACTTCTAGGAAGTGTTTTACTCTTTTGTGTTTAGCATTCACCTCTATAGCAGACGTGGATGGCCTCGATGGATCATCAGATGTAAGGGTTTTCTTTTCAGCTTCAGAGTTGATGTTAACTGTATCACTAGTTGCATCTTTACTCCTAACAGGCTGCGCCGTATTTCCACTTTCATCTAGACACCCAAGTTTCATTTTTTTAGTTGCATTTCTCGTCCACTTGATTGTATTAGTTGCAGATTCAGTAGTTTCTGTCAGAGAGTTGCATTCGTCTTTCGCCACCTGGAAGGTTATAATTACGTTTAAGAATAATCTCGGGATAGCATTCTATTATCATTAACATATCCCGTACCTGATCTGGGAGATGTGGTTTAAGTTTGGCAGCACACTCCTTGAGTACTTCATCCCCGAGTTTCCAACAAACAGGCGAAGTAATCTATAAGAGGAACATTGCTTCAGTATTTTTATATTGTTTAACGAGATGTAATTACTGCTGAATGAAAATATGATGATTACCTGATTCTCTTTTTTCACACTTGTTACCAGGAGATCTACAAGCTCACGATCAAGTAGCTCACTTTGCTCAATGATAATGATCATAATTTGCTTCATCTTGAATACAGCAAGATGGGAATTTGAGCTAAAGAAAAAAACTCAGCTGAGTATAAATAGTTTCTACTATAATATCAGATGTGCAGTTTTAAAAAACAGTTAAAGCATTGCAAGTTAGTAGAACAAATTTAACTGCCACCAGAGAATTAGAGTTCTTACTCAGCGGACGTTAAAAACTGTTTAAATAGTCGAAGTATTAGTCCTTTAAGAAGCAGGTCAGACTTCAGCAGCGAATATGATAAATGAGTTAAAATTCTGAGAACTTTAAACAACTTAGTATAGCATCCACCAGATGCAAAAGATACTTTCTCGAACGTAATTACAGCCAGCTCAAAAAGGTCCTGTACCAACAAGAAAAGAGCGATTACTTGGGGATTTAGATTAGAAGATACTCCGTAATTCAGGTGTTTCTTACCTTCATTTGCTCATCATTATATGGGACTTTGTCATCCATAATTTTTAAGACATCATAGATGCAATGTGCAACAGAGATATTCACATTCATATCAGGATGTCTCAACAGTTCTTTAGCAATCAGTGCCTCTATTATTGGACGCATTGCATTTTTCATTGATTCAGATAGCGTTTCTTTCCGCTTATGCAGTTTTACTCTTTGTAGAAGCTTTCCCATTTTCTATTACGATAAAACACATAAATCAGACATAAATATACTCGTTTACCATACCCACGTATTAGAAAATAAAAAAAAAAGTTATATGTGGAGAGAACCCTAACTTCAAGAATGTTGAGAAGTTCAGCACTTGATTCAGGCAAAATTAATAGCCCCTTCCCGGCGTTCAACAGCTTGATCTCAAATGCAGATGATCTGGACGCCATTTCAGCAAGCTCCCACTGTTCCTGCTTGAGGTCTAAGAGTTCTTTTTCGCCATCATCATAGTGTACCTATACTTTATATGTTAGACTACATACCAATATATATTGGAACTGTTGATCATAACCTCAAAGAAAATGTACGTTAACATCACACCTTGTGTCTCTTCTTTCTACAGTGGAAGGATTTCACAACTCCTTGGTAATACCTGCAGTAAAAGATTTTCACATTCATAGAAAAGCATAGTGCATAAATTAAAAAAAAAATCACGCAGGTGCTATGATACTTACTTTTTATCTGCAGGCCACCAAACTTTTATCCTCTTTCCAACCAAATTTTCACCATGCTCAACAGACTGAACCTGAATCAGGACAGATATGTATAATCCAGAATATGATCAGTATAGCCGGAATGATGAGTTGTTCATGTTTGTTTATGGAGGACTAGAATTAAAGGTGGCAATTTCGACCATCTATGGGTGAACGGGTCAATTTGCCTATTCAAATGAGAAATTTCTCGAGTTTGGTACAAATTCTTGAATATACTTTTTCTTAATCTAAGGCAAACTAATACAAAAAATGTGTTTATGGGTTGACCCAATCTGTTTTGACCCACTCCAAAATACCCATTTTGACCCGTTACCCAACCTGACCGACCATTTTGCTGCCTCTAACTGGAATAGTTATTAGAAACGACCGAGCATTTTCTTTCACCTCTGTTACAGATTTGGTTGGCATTGGCAGATCATTAATTGAAATGGTTTTCTTTTCGTGTTTCTTAATATCTTGACAACGTCTTAAAGGCCGCACCATGTTTGTGCTTCCATCTAGACACTCCAGTTTCCTCTTTCGACTTGCTTCTTCCCTCAGCTTGCTCGTATCAGTTGTAGATGGAATAGTTTCCATATCTCGTACCTTTTTGGGGAGTTGTGGTTTAAGTTGAGTAGCACACCTTTTGAAAATTTCTCTCCCTAGCTGCCAACAAACAGGCGAAGCAATCTAAAAGAGATACAAAACTTCAGTATATAATACTTCAGTATATGATGTAATTAGTGGTAGACGAGAACATAATGATCACCTTGTTCTCCTTCCGCACACTTGTGACTAGTAGATCTACAAGTTCGTGATTCAGTAGCTCAGTTTTGTTTATTATCATGATGATAATTCGCTTCATCTTGATTACAACGCCAGGCGAATTGGAGCTTAAAAGTCAGAACATAGAAGACACTTAGTTGAGCTTAAAGTCTTCCAGTAAATGACATAAAGTCCAATATAAGAAAGAATTTTCATAACAGCACTCGCATGAAACGATTAAAGTGTCAAGATTTTGATTTTGAGCACATGGAGTGTTTTAGATAAGGGTATGCACAAAACCAAAACGCCTGTAGAATGTAACTGAAAAACCTTAGATTTGGTTTTAGTGAAAAGATCACAAATAATTACTGTATAACCGAGCCAAAAATTAGTACAACACTGTCCTGGGTTGAATACAAGTAGTACGTTGACATATGTAGAATACAAGCCCAATAAAGTGAACCCAAACAAGTGTATGATTAGTTGGATTGAATTATTTTGCTGTTTGTTCGGATGAAGAGACCTGAGTTTGAAAAAATGGAAAGTAACCCAAAACCAAACAACATGCATTGGTTTAAACCAAAAGCAGAACCGACTTGTGTACACCCCTAGTTTAGCACAAAAATGGTTCAATTCTGCTTAGCAGAAGTACACTTACAAGTAACCGGTGAAGCTGTAAAAGTTTTATAGAACAAGTCAAGCAAATAAATAGAAGTTCTTACTCAGCAACGGCTAAGAACTGTTTAAATAGTCGAACTATTAGTCTGTCTAGCTGCAGGTCACACATCATCAATGATAATTTGCCCTTGTCTAAAGTTCTGAGAACTTTCATCATTCTATTATACCCTCCACCACATGCAGACGATAGCTTCTCAAGTGTGATCACAACCAGTTCGAAAAAATCCTGTACACCAAGGAAGGGTGGTTACTTACGAGTTGTATGGTACATTATGCTAGTCTAAAGATTCTCCAAGAGTTATATCGATGTTTCATACCTTCATTTGTTCATCGGTGTATGGCGTTTTATAAACCATAATTCTCAAGACTTCGCTGATGCAACACGCAACTGAGATATTTACATCCATATCCGGGTGTTTTAACAGTTGTTTAGTAATCAGTGCTTCGATTACTGGTTGCATTGCATATTTCATCGATTGGGATGGCACTTGGTGCACCCTTAGTAAACGGTTCTCCAATTCCTATAATAATATAGAGTTATAAACTGATAACTGTAGCAAAACAATATGAGCCGAATTGAAACCAATAATGCTATAGTTACAGATGACTAGACAACTTTCAAGTACCTATGACAGCGTTTGGGGAGTCGAAAACCTTAAGCTTATTAGCCATTTTGAACTTTTTCTAATAAGCTCAGCTAAACTACTTCAACATCATAAAAAAACATTTTTACATGACAATCCACAAAACTCATGCCCTTACTATCAACAATATCACTGCTTATCAGCTTATATAGGGATGCTTGTTTAGGGGCCAATAAGCAGTTTCTGATAAGCACGGTAGAGAGCTGCTTATTTCAACATGCTTATTTGATATGAAAGCTATAATCATTTTTACCCTTGTATATAACCTAATAAAACCTTTATTATAAAAGATTACTACCATTTTGACATTTTTTTATAAAGGGGTGTTTGGATTAGCTTATTTTGCCAATTTATGAGCTTATATTGATTTGCAAAAGCTCATAAGCCCACTTCATTCGGCTTATAAGCTTATCAAGTAGAGCTTTTAGACTTAGAAATAAACCGTAAGCTCATAAATTAGGAAAATAAGCTAGTCCAAAACTACTTCCTGAACGCAAAAATCACAAACACAAAAGAATAAGCAACCCGAAATGCCCCCTTCGATACTAAAAATGTATACATTACACTCTAACAGTTCATTTTGTATTATTATTATTTTACTTTATTGTAATTCTAAAAAAAGTAAGCCAATTCAAACACTATTTCCTGAAACTGCGATAAGTTTCTATCTCACATTCTTTTAGAAAAAAAAAGGAGTTTTTTTTTAATCCTTTGTAATGGTCACGCGTAGCCCGCTTAAGCCGCGTACATCTCCCAAAATAACCTAAACACCTAAACAGAGAACCTTAACCATTTACCTATATACACCCCCAAAACGGGTGCTTGTTTCGGCTTATATCACGGGCTTATGGCTTACGTGGTTTTGGGCTTATGTTTCATAAGTTCACTTTTTGTGGCTTATTTTGAAACTTTTCGGCTTATATAAGCTTATCATGACATAATAAATAAGCCGAAAGCTTCAAAATACGCCATAAAAATGAGCTTATGAAGCATAAGCCGAAAAGGAAATAAGCTACAATCAATTCTACCCTCACATATAACCTAATAACATCTTTATTATAAAAGATTACTAGTAGTACCATTTTGACATTTATTACAAAGGGGTGTTTGGATAGCTTATATTTCCAATTTATGAGCTTATTTTGCAAAAAGCTCATAATCCAACTTATGAGCTTATATAAGCTTATCATGTCATAACAAGGCCGAAAAGTTTGAAAATAAGCGATACAAAAAGTGAGTTTATGAGGTTATGAAACATAAGCCGAAAACCAAATAAAACCATATACACCACCAACTAATGGGCTTATGGCTTACGTGGTTTTCAGCTATATTTCATAAGCTAACTTTTTGTGGCTTATTTTGAAACATTTCGGCTTATATAAGCTTATCATGTCATCCTAAGGCCGAAAAGTTTGAAAATAAGCCACAAAAAGTGAGCTTATAAAACAAAAGCCGAAAACCAAATAAGCCACAAAAAATTTTAAAACGGGCTTATGGCTTACGTGGTTTTGGGCTTATGTTTCATAAGCTCTTATTTTTAGGCTTATTTTGAAACTTTTCGGCTAATAGGCTTATCATATCATAATAAGCTTATACAAGCCGAAGACACAAAAAGTGAGCTTATGAAACATAAGCTGAAAACCAAATAAGCCACAAAAAGTGAGCTTATGAAACATAAGCCGAAATCCAAATAAGCCACAAAAAGTTTTAAAAGGGGCTTATGGCTTACATGGTTTTGGGTTTCTGTTTCATAAGCTCTTTTGTTTACGCTTAGCTTATCATGTCATAATAAAGCCGAAAACTAAATAAACCATAAGCACGCTATACAAGCCGAAACAAAGTGAGCTCTCAATCTTTAGCTTATTTGGTTTTCAGCTTATGTTTCACAAGCTCACTTTTTGTGGCTTTATTTTGAAACTTTTCGGCCTTATTATGTCATAATAAGCTTATATAAGCCTGAAAGTTACAAAAAAAAGCCACAAAAAGCGAGCTTATGCAACATAAGCCCAAACCAAATAAGGACAAACAAAGATCCCAATTTAATAACTTTACATTTAACCTCTCTCAATTACATCTCCTAAAATAACATAAAAAGAAAAAACCTTGGGGTGTTTAAAAAAGCTCATAAGCCCACTTCATTCGACTTATGAGGTTATAGACTTAAATAAGCTAATCCCAAAACTATTTCCTAAACGCAAAATCACAAACACAAAAGATTAAGCAACCCGAAATACCCTCTTGGCTCATTTGCTTTTCAGCTTATGTTTCGTAACCTCACTTTTTGTGGCTTATTTTGAAATGTTGGTCTTATATAAACTCATTTTTTGTGGCTTATGTCCAAAAAGTTATGAAACATAAGGCGAAAAGCAAATAAAGGCGAAAGAAAGAAAGTAACCTGAAGAAGAGGGACAAGTTGATGGGCCGATTCAGGTAAAGAAAACAACAAGCTTTTACCAGCATTCATGAGATGAATCTCAGCTGTACTCAATATTAAACCAGACCCCATTTTTTTTAGTGTAAAAACCCCGAAAATTAGTCGGTCAATGTGTCGAAAAAAACATGATTATATAAAAATGTGGTTTGTGTTTGTGATAGTGAGTGAACTTTTAACATGAAGAAGAAGAAGAATGAAGAATGAAATATGAGGAGCTAGTTGTTTTGTTACACGTGTCGATGTTTGACTAGACTGTCAGTTCATGGAAACAACATTAAATTGGTATGATTCCAATTTCATTTTATTGGTCAAAATTCAGAATTTCATGATTCTAAAACGTGGGGTCGAGCCAATCCAGAAATTGGGCCGAGCCAGACCGATCAGACCGGATGTAACATGAGTATTTGGATTTGATGATTCTCGAGCCGTCCTTTTTCCTATAGAGTAATTTTTTTTTTTTGGTAACCGTGATTTCCGACTCATTGGCCGACTAATCCACGGGGTTTAACCCCACCGCCGCCACACAGACTCAAACCAGGTAAAGCCCTCCCTTTTCAGGAGGTTGGCGTGGCCACTTCAAGGTTGTTTGCACCTAGTGAGAATTGAACTTGAGACCTCAGACACTTTAGAGTGATAGCCACAAATCTTTTTGCCACTAGGCCACCCTTGAGTGGTTTTCCTATAGAGTATTTGGTTTAGGTTTAGTCTGATTCGGTTCACTTTTACATAAAATCAATGATTGTACTTTGTTGTAATGTTTTGAAACTCGGTTTTCGAATCGATATGGTCGAGTCATCGAGTCCGGGCTAACCCAGGTTGACCTGGATCAACCCGGGTTAACCGTTTTTTTTTTAAGTTAAGGTGATACTTAAGAAGAGAACGATATTTTTACTGGTGACCTATATTGATCGTGGTCGTCAATAGGGATAGCTAGTAGGAAATCCTGAGCATGTGATTATTGAAGGGTAATTCATTCCTTGATTTATTATGCCAAAATATGATACATTATATAAGACATAGATAAGCTAGAAACCCTACAGGTTAGGCTTAAAACATAGTTGGGCCTTAAGCCAATCCTACACAGAATATACAAACTATACAAACTAATACGCCCCGCATTTTGATCGGGAGGAGGACGGACGCTCAAACTGGAGCGAAATCTTCAAACAACGCGGAAGGAAGACCTTTGGTGAAATATCAGCATACTGAAACCGAGAGGGAACATGAAGAACCCGAACATGACCAGCCTTAACCATATCACGAACAAAGTGAATATCAATCTCAATATGTTTGGCACGTTGATGTTGAACCGGGTTGGCAGACATATAGACAGCACTAACGTTATCATAGTAAGCCAAGGTGGCTGTCAAAAGAGGAGAGTGTAACTCACGAAGAAGATTGCGAACCCATGCAGTTTTGGAAACAACGTTTGCAACACCCCCGTATTCCGCCTCTGCACTAGAGCGAGAGATGTGTGTTGACGTTTAACCGACCATGACAGCAGATTGTCCCCTAGAAAAACACAATATCCGGAGGTGGACCGACGAGTAGAGGGGCAACCAGCCCAATCAGCATCTGTGTAACCAACCAAGGATGTAGTAGTAGAAGCATATAAATGCAGATCAAGCTCCAAGGTGCCCTGAACATAGCGCAAGATGCGTTTGAGAGCCGCAAAATGAGGCTCCCGCGGGTCATGCATATAGAGACAAACCTGTTGAATAGCATAAGATAAATCTGGACGAGTAAACGTAAGATATTGTAGCCCCCCCCCCCCCCCCCCCCCCCCTGCTAGACTATGATATAAAGTGGGATCCTGTACAGGAACACCGTCTGGACCCAATTTGGCCTCAGAATCAACTAGAGTCCGAGACGGGTTGCAATTAACCATATGAGCTCGTGCAAGCAGGTCAATGGCGTACTTCTACTGTGATAAAAATAACCCTTTTGAAAGTTTATGGACTTATATTTAATAGTCGTGTGATAGGATCGAACTCGAGATTACGGGATTACACTCAATACGTAAAGAGTTAATTTATTTAATAAATATATTTATTGTATTTATTAATTTATTTAATAAATATGTATTTATGTATTTATTAAATTAAACCGAGATATAACTTTAACGATCATTAAATAATTAAGACTTAAGTATTAACGAGCGTTAAATAAATTTATAGTAAGTAAGCAAAATAGAAAGAATGATGGAGGATTCCAGAACACCCCATAAGGGGGTGTTGGCCGTCGGTTATGGAGGAAGGGAAGGGGAAGGAAAGAACTTTCCTTTTATTTGTTTTAGGTTACAAGAATTAAGCCTATATTAACAACCCCTCACCTCATAATTCAATACACACAAATCTCTCCTCTCCCTCTCTCTTGTTGCGCTCGCAAGAAGTACCCACACAAGGGTTTTGGTTGGTTTTCTTGTTTGAGCAATTTTACTTATAATCTAGTCATAGCCTCTCTCTAGGGTTGTTGGATAGATTTCTTACAAGCGTTATAGCTCGGTTTACATGTGCTAGAATCACGGTTAGCTCGTTGTATTACGTGTGTACAAGATCGTAATATAGTCTTACTTTAGACTATATCTTGGTGGTGTTTGTTATAAACCCTAATTGGTGATTCGTTCTTCGTCTTGTGGATTTGCTTTAGCGTAAATATATGTAACCCTAATTCGATTAATTATAATTGTGTTAATTGTGATCTTGTTAAATCGCTTCCGCTATATGTGTGCTTTGATCTCGTTTAGGGTTTTATATAATTGTTATGATGTTAATAAACCATCAGTGGCATCGAGAGCCGTTTTAACGTGTTATAATTATCGAAAATCTTAAATTTTTTAACTAATAATTGTTTTGAGTTAAAACTACATGTTTTTTAGGTTTTCTTAAAAATTAGGGTTTTGTTTTTTAAAATTAGGGTTTTGGCCGAATTTTATAAAAAAAAAAATTGTTTTGAAACCCTAAATTACATGTGGGATGATTTTAGATTAAATTGCATGATTAATTGTTATGTCATGTAGGGTTATGATCCATAGAGATTTAATTGTTAAGATTTGTGGGAGGATCCCTGATAACGTGCGTGTTTTTATGGATTGTAAAATTACATGTTTATATGATTTTATGTGCTACTTGCTTTATTTGATTTAATAAATCTTAAATTAAGGAAGACTTTTATATGAATATAAAAACCTAGATTTGATGATTATTGACTAAATCGTATGCATGTGGCTATTTGATTTACTTATTGCACATATAAATTGTTATTATGTGTTTATGATTTAGTTTTTCTACTTGTTTATATTAAAATTGTTGAATTGTTGTAAACAAAGGTTTTTCTTTTTTGAAAAGAAATAATATGGACTAAATCATATTAAAATTAAGATTTGTTTGAGATCAAAATTACATAAGATCACGTTGATTGGTGAATTACAATAATAATCTAACGGCCTACTCTTTTTGACTAACTATAAAGTGGTTATAACGCACCGCTGGTCATGTACCCGGTTATGGAAGGAGGTGTTATGTCATTAGTCGCTGACCAACTTCCCGGCTCGCCTGTGCGTCAAACTGAAATTACCTACGATCATTACTTGTCTAACACCCCACCAAATGCTATGCGCAGCGGAACTACAACATTTGGGTGCTAGGCAGTTATCATCGCACACAAGGTATATCGAACGACTCCAAAGAGACGTCAAAGTTTGAACTTAAATTAAAAATTGTTAAAAATGTACATGTCTACGGTTTTCCAACCCCAAATGATACAACAGAGTTTGCGTTTCGGTCCCCATGAATCTCAACCCTAAAAGATACAGTTTTCACAACAACAAGACATAAAGTTTAAAATGTTCAAGTAAGAATGGGAGGAAAAACAAGTAGACGCCAAGCCACACACACAACTTCCATCCAATGCATGCTCCATGCTACACTTCATCGGTTACCTGAAACACATGCTAAATTTGGTCAACAAAAACGTTGAGTGGAATTCAAAGGTTTTACAATTCATTTTGAACATATGTGTAATAAAATCATTCACGATCATTCATAGACTTGTCGATCAAACAATCTATTTTCAAGGTTATGACAATTGTGTTTAAGCTCATGACACTAAACCGTTAACTCAATCACCCGCGTAATAATTACCGGCGTGATTCAGATGAAACCAGTGCCCCTACTAAAGGCATTAGTTGCAATTATACCTTATCTCTTATCACAAATTATCCGTCCGCAGGGGGTATCAACGTACTAGCCCTCGTCTCGGATAGGGTAGTCAACCCCATAGTACTATCACTTTGTATAAGCGGCTATTTCCAATCCACGCTAGGATTAAACAATAGTTAATAGTTCATGAAATTAGGGCCTTTTGCAACTAGGTACTCAACACAATTTCGAAGGCAACATCCGGGTCCAACAATCATTCATGACATATGTTCATTTTGGAAAACTAGCATGCATTTCCCTCGCGGGTAAAACAATTTAAAACAATAATAAGCGAGGCTATAAATTCACACCTTATATAACAAAGTAGTCGACGATTCGAGTGACGGTCACTGACGATGATGAGGATGCCCGGGAAAATCAACACCTATCAAACCAATAACGCGTAATGAGTAATCTCATTTATAAACCTTAAGGTACTGTATATAATACATACATATTAGTCAATTGTGATAATTACAACTCACACCAAAACCAAACAATTTAGTGTTACTCGTTTTATACCATTCGTCCATGTTATTAACGTTATTCCCTTTTACACATTTTTCGCCGATACTTACCAAAAGTACGGACTGTTTTACTAGACTTAACCCTTTTTATAAAAATTGGGAAAATTCTAAAAAATACCTTAAGACCTGTAGAAAACACATATTTAATCCCATTAAAAGTTTTCGCTTTTACGACCCGTTACTCAACACTTTACCAAAACTACGTTTTTCGGACTGAAATTGCACTTTGACCAAGTCGGACTCATTTGACCCATTTAAAATATTCCATTGACCCATTTGACACCTAAGTCTAATAATAGACTCAAATATGCAGGTTTGAGACCAAAAATCAACCCTTGACCATTTACCAAACTATACCTATAGTCCCCGGGATTTGACCTAAAACCAAGCATAATTTCGGATTATGAAGGTTTTCATCTCCCGGTACACGATTTTCAAAACATCATAACTTTTGACTCGTTAGGAGTCGTAAGCTCTATCTTATACCAAATCGAAGCTAAGAAGACGCTCTACAACTATATACTAACCACAAGAGCTGTTTACAAAATAATTTTTAAGAAAACACTCCAAACTTTCTGCCTAAAATCACCTATCCCAAAATCAATCCAACACTCGTTTCCAAACCCATTTATCGACACTAGACCTCAACCTAAGTACTCCTAATCATACCCAATCATACTAATCAGTCCTAAACACCCTAATAATCAAATCCATCCCACAACCCAATCACAAAATCAAACATGCAAATGGTTTTACCCATTCAAAAACATGTAAAAACAAGTAATAACACATAATCCATGAACAAAAACAACAATCACCAAGATCCACCAAACACCCCCTTGTGCCGTGGGGTGTGGGTGATCAAAACCCCCCAACCAAATTGATTTTGGTTGGTTTGTTGGGTGATTACACATCCCCTACACTTGAATTAAACATGCATATACATAATTAACATCAAAACAAACTTTTGAAAAATCTTTTAATTTTTTGAAAAATCATGTTAATGCATGTTGGATTAAAACTTGGATTAGTACTTACAAAAGGTTTTGAAAGTGTGGTCTTTAATTATAATTAATCAAAAACAAGAAAATTTGAATGTGGTGGTGGTGGTGGTGTGGTATGGCCGGCGGCCTAAAGAGAGAAAAAGGGGAGGGTGAAAAATTTTTAGAGTGAAAAATGTTTAGTGTGTGTTTGGTTCCTCCTTTTGTAAAAATGGGAGGGACCTTGGGTGCAATAATAGCTTTCTTTTGTCCTTAAGTAAAAACGTCCTCACAAGTTTACGGGATTGACTCACTAGTCATTTTGGAAAATTTTACGGGAGTCGGGGATCATCCCGAACACTCCAAAATACTTTTGGGACACTTTAAATGTACCCGAAAAGCAATAAAACTCACCCGACTCGACTTAACACGAACCGAAAGTAAAATTCTCGAAAAATTATAATATCGATAAAACGACAATAATCATAGAAATTTGGGCATCCATCGGGATCGTAGTCGTCATCGTTCTTCTTAAATCGTCAATCGTCAAAATTATGACCTCAAATATCGGTTTCAACCAAAATGATAAAATATATAGCAAATAAAATTTATTAAAAATTTCAAAAATAAGCGTAATTTAGGGTAATGTAAGTGACCTCGGTTCTAGGGTATCACATCCACCCCTCCTTAAGGAGAGCGACGTCCCGGCGCTCGCCTCTTCTTATACTCACATTTCGTGCCGCTGGAACAGATGAGGATACCTTTCCTTGAAAAAGTCCTCACGTTCCCAAGTGTATTCCGGTCCACGCCTTGAATTCCATCGAACCTTCACAATGGGAATTCTACTATGCTTCAGCCTCTTGACCTCTCGGTCCATAATTTCCACGGGTTCTTCCACGAAATGCATTTTGTCGTCCAATTGAATCTCGTCCAAAGGAATCATCAATTCCTTATCCGCCAAACTCTTCTTCAAATTTGATACGTGAAACGTGTCGTGAATAGCACTAAGCTCGTTCGGCAACTCTAACTTATACGCTACTGGTCCAATTCGTTTAATAATCTTAAATGGTCCAATATACCCCGGACTCAACTTTCCTTTCTTCCCAAAACGAATTACACCCTTCCACGGCGAAACCTTAAGCATAACCATATCTCCGACTTCAAATTCCAACGGTTTTCTTCTGTTATCGACATAACTCTTCTGTCGGCTTCTCGCAGCAAGTAATCGGTTCTTGATTTGCACAATCTTCTCGGTCGTCTCCAAAACCATTTCGGGTCCAGTCAATTGACTTTCTCCTACTTCACTCCAACACACAGGTGATCTACACCTCCTTCCATACAACGCTTCGAATGGTGCAGCCTTGATGCTCGCATGGTAACTATTATTATACGAAAACTCCACTAAAGGCAAGTGGCGTTCCCAACTTCCTCCAAAATCAATCACGCATGCTCGGAGCATGTCCTCCATCGTCTGAATAGTTCGTTCACTCTGGCCATCAGTCTCTGGGTGATAAGCCGTGCTCAAACTCAATTCAGTGCCCATCGCACGTTGTAGTGATTTCCAAAATTCCGAAGTAAACCTACTATCGCGATCCGAAATCATCGATAAAGGTATTCCATGTCTGCAAACGATCTCCTTCACGTACACACTAGCCAGCTTCTCCATACTGTCCGTCTTCTTCATAGGTAAGAAATGACTAGATTTCGTCAATCTATCCACTATTACCCAAATCATATCACATCCACTAGGAGTTCTGGGTAAACCCGTTACGAAATCCATAGCGATTCTCTCCCATTTCCATTCTGGGATTTCTGGTTGTACCAACAACCCAGACGGCTTCTTATGTTCGGCTTTAACCTTCGCACAAGTCAAACACTTACTAACGTAACGAGCAATATCTGCCTTCATATTCGGCCACCAATAGACTTTCTTCAGGTCATGATACATTTTATCCGATCCAGGATGTATCGAGTACTTCGACTTATGAGACTCGTTCATAACCAAATCTCGTACTCCAGGCTTTCCTTCCTCGGATGGACACAATGGTAACCAAATCCGATTCTCGAAATATCTCAGCCCGTCTGACCTAACCACAAAAAGAGGTTTCAACATTCTTCCCAGGTTCTCAACATCAACATTCTCTTTCATTAAACCCTTCTCTTGAGCCTTCAGTATTGTTTCGGTTAAATCAACACTCTCAGTCATCACAAAAGCTCTGACTCTCAAAGGTTTCTCTCGATCCTTCCTACTAAGTGCATCCGCTACGACATTCGCCTTGCCAGGATGGTAGCGAATTTCACAGTCATAGTCACTCAGTAATTCTACCCATCGCCTCTGTCTCATGTTCAACTCCTTTTGGTCTAAAATGTGCTGCAGACTCTTGTGGTCGGTGAATACAACACACTTCATCCCATACAAATAATGTCTCCACAATTTCAACGCAAAAACCACAGCTCCTAATTCCAAATCATGCGTCGTGTAGTTCTCTTCATTCTTCCTCAGTTGTCTTGACGCGTAAGCAATCACCTTCTCACGCTGCATCAACACAGCACTATAACCCTTACGAGATGCGTCACAATACACTACAAAGTCTTCGGTTCCTTCAGGTAATGACAATATCGGTGCGGAACATAACTTGTCCTTGAGTGTCTTGAAAGCGAATTCTTCCTCATCTCCCCATTCATACACCCTATTCTTTTCGGTAAGCTTTGTCAATGGCTTCGCAATCAACGAAAATCCTTCAATGAATCTCCAATAATACCCAGCCAAACCAAGGAATTGTCGAACTTCAGTCGGCGTTGTCGGTGCCGACCATTCCCTGATCGCTTCGACCTTGGAAGGATCCACGCGAACTCCTTTGTTATCAATTACGTGACCAAGGAATTGCACAGACTCTAACCAAAACTCACACTTCGAGAACTTCGCATACAACTTCTCTTTCTTCAGCAGATCCAATATCTTTCTCAGGTGCTTCTCGTGCTCTCCCTTACTCTTAGAGTAAATAAGAATATCATCAATAAAAAAAATGACAAACTTATCTAGATACGGCTTGCATACTCGATTCATAAGGTCCATGAATACTGCAGGCGCGTTTGTCAACCCAAAAGGCATCACTCGAAATTCGAAGTGTCCATACCGCGTACGAAAGGTAGTTATAGGGATATCCTCCTCTCTCACACGCAGTTGATGATACCCTGACCTCAAGTCGATCTTTGAGTATACACAGGAACCTTGTAATTGATCAAACAAATCGTCAATCCTCGGAAATGGATACCGATTCTTAACCGTCAGCTTGTTGAGCTCTCTATAGTCAATACACATCCGAAATGACCCATCTTTCTTCTTCACAAACAACACTGGCGCTCCCCATGGTGACGAGCTCGGTCTAATAAATCCCTTATCCATCAACTCCTTCAGTTGATCCGATAACTCCTTTAGCTCTGATGGTGCTAATCGATAGGGTGCACGCGTAACTGGTGCAGCTCCCGGCATCAAATCGATTCGAAATTCGACTTCACGGGTGGGTGGTAAACCCGACAACTCGTCTGGAAAAACTTCCGGATATTCGCGAATTACAGGTACCTCTTCTAACTTCGCCTCTAAGTCACCATCACTAGAAACTTGTGCCAAAAACACATCGCATCCATCTTCTACATACCGCATCATTTTCAAACAAGAGATCACCTTCAAACGAGAAGTGCATTCATCTCCTTTCACAGTCAAGACTCTATTACTCAATGGGATCTGAACTAACCTCTCTCCACAGACGATCACGGCACTATGCGCCATCAGCCAATCCATTCCAACGATCACATCGAACGATCCTAGCTCTATGGGCATTAAGTCGATTTCAAAAGCGTAATTTCCTAACTTCAAGGTACACCCCTTCAGTATAGAATTTGTACTAACGATTTTCCCATCGGCTAATTCCACGTTATAACTAGTCGTTAACAATACCGGTTTTCTATCGATATGACGACTAAATTTAACATCTACGAAACTCTTGTCGGAACCAGAATCAAACAATATACTAGCATAACAAGCGTCTAGCAAAAACGTACCGGTAACCACGTTAGGGCCTTGTGGTTTATCAACCGTCCCTACTTGATATACGGCAGCAGCATTGTTACCTCCTTGCCTGTTTCCAACCTTCGGGAAATTTCCTTGCTTATGTCCTCTCTCTCCACATCCAAAACAACCCATCACTCTCGTAGCATTCGCCCCAGTAGCTACCCCTTTTGCTCGGCAATCAGACATCCTATGGCCCGCTTTTCCACACTTGCCGCACGCAGGTGGGCAACTCCCTACATGGTACAAATTGCATCGACCACAGTGGGGATTCACCTTCGCTCCTCTGGGGTTTGTAACAGCTCTCATCCCATCATGTCTCCTCTGGTTGAACTGCTGATTGCGGTTCTGACCTTGATTATTACGGTTTCCACCTCGGTTTTGACCTTGGGATTGATTGCTCTGAGCTGCCTCCCACTTCCTCTTGTTTCCTTCAGCAATGAAGTTATTCTTGTCTTGGAGTTTCACATCCATCAACGCGTGAGCCATTTGGACTGCTTCATCAAACGACCCAGGCTTAGATGAAGTCGTCTCACCCTTGATATTACTGGACAGACCTTTGATGTACCGCTTCATCTTCTTGCTATCATCGGCAAAGGCATCAGGACATAAAAGGCTTAATTCATTAAACCTCCTGGTGTACGCAGTGATATCATTGTTTCTCAAAGTCAGGTGCCTCAACTCATCTTCCAATTGACCCAACTCCTCTTCGGGACAGAACTTCTTGGTCAAAAGAGCCTTAGTAGCAGTCCAAGTTCTTGCATTCGCTACTGCTAACCCAACAGTGGCTACTTGAATGTTCCACCAACTCAATGCGTCATCAAGAAAAGTAGCAGCCGCAAACTTAACCTTATTCGCCTCTGAACAACCACTAATCTCAAAAGTACTCTCGACCTTCTCTAACCATCTCCTGAGTTCTAGAGCTCCACTAGTTCCACGAAACTGCGTGGGACCGCATTTCACAAAACTAGAGTAAGTACACTCTCTCGGGGCTTGCTGTCTCCCCACATTTCCGCCCTGATCTGGGTTTCTATTTGATCGATCTGCTTCAAGCGCATTTGCAATAGCTTCCTGAATCATCGTGTTCACACGGGTTGCTGTTAGCTTTGGAGGCATGGTGAGTTCTCAAATACACCTCTTTGTAAAGACAGGGAAAATAGAAAAAACAATGTAAGTATACACATCAAGATTAAGATGGATTTCTCTTTCAAGACATAATATAAATACAACGACACATCACTACAAGGTTACTAATATTCATCAATTCACATCACAAAAGAGCAAATTAAAGACATATCACAGATCATGAAAGGTAAATATGGATTGTATTGATAAATCAACCAAAATTGTGACAAGTATTGCCACTACAACCATTCACCATAAAACTTAAGTCCTCAAGTTTTTCGTCACAATACCATCATATAAAATCTAAAATAGTTCTATTACAACGATCAAAGATAAAGTACAATACAAGCAACTAGTCATGTGGTGATCCACACGACCTCTTGGATGGCGGTTCATCTTCATCCTCCTCGGGTTCTTCGTCACTGTCTTCCTCGTCCTCTTCATCCATCTCCTCTTTCCTTTGTCATTCGGCCCACATTCAGTCGCCTTCTTCGTCCCAGAAGTAGACCCACACTCAACCGCTACCTGATTTCCTACAGTGATACAAACACCTCTGGCAGGTGGCTGGACCATAAAATCATTAGCTTCCATTTCCATGTCATCTACAAACCTCCAATCTGGGGGCAATGATGTTGTCACTCGATGCTCCCAACTCTGCATCCTAGTCAATCTCGCTTGATCTTCCCTAACCTGCTCAAGACTGGCACTCAAGTTCGCTATCATCGATCTCAGACTGTTGATATCACTCTTGTTTGCATTTCCATCAAACTCAATCCTTGAAGTTCTTGCCAATAATTTTTGGTGTGCCCTCTCATTCTCGTCGAATCTGTTGATTACCCTCGTTTCCACTATGTACCGCTCGCACATCGATTCATCCAATCTTCTCACAACACGCGGTACGTCACGATAAGCTCTTGGTCTGGGGCAGATAACTCTTGAGATGCCCTGATGAAGAAAATTTGCGCTCGCTGCAGCTTCGGATCTTCTAGGGATACCTGGCATACCAACTAGATGAGAAGTACGAATAGGCCTGGGGAAAGTAGTTCTCCTTTGGTCGAGGTCCTGGGCTTGCACATTGTTCGTCTCGACTTGTCCTTCAGCAGTTATTCCAACATTTCCCCCTTCGTGGCCTACGACGTAATCGTCTCCATTTCCGTTAGGCGGTACCTCGGCCATTCCTGCAATAACAGAGAATTTTGGAGGGTACGTAAGATTACTATTCAATATTTATAAATACATGCATGCAAATGCAATGCAAAGGTGGTACACATGCCCAAAATGCGATAATATGATGCTCATGCATAAGTAATACAAGAATTACGGTATCGGGTATTCCACGTATAATTCCAACGTTTACATATAGTAGTTCAATATCTACGTAATAAATACCCACATATATACTTCAACTCAAAAGTATACATCAATACCATGAATACAAAAATAAACCTTACCGGAGCCATGCAAGATAGTTGTGTGCTTGGACAATTTCTTATGACACCAAAAGTTATAGTTTAGGAATTTTCAAAACGACCTAGTTCTCTATAACTCATGGCACTGATTACCAATCTCTAACACCCCACCAAATGCTATGCGCAGCGGAACTACAACATTTGGGTGCTAGGCAGTTATCATCGCACACAAGGTATATCGAACGACTCCAAAGAGACGTCAAAGTTTGAACTTAAATTAAAAATTGTTAAAAATGTACATGTCTACGGTTTTCCAACCCCAAATGATACAACAGAGTTTGTGTTTCGGTCCCCATGAATCTCAACCCCAAAAGATACAGTTTTCACAACAACAAGACATAAAGTTTAAAATGTTCAAGTAAGAATGGGAGGAAAAACAAGTAGACGCCAAGCCACACACACAACTTCCATCCAATGCATGCTCCATGCTACACTTTATCGGTTACCTGAAACACATGCTAAATTTGGTCAACAAAAACGTTGAGTGGAATTCATAGGTTTTACAATTCATTTTGAACATATGTGTAATAAAATCATTCACGATCATTCATAGACTTGTCGATCAAACAATCTATTTTCAAGGTTATGACAATTGTGTTTAAGCTCATGACACTAAACCGTTAACTCAATCACCCGCGTAATAATTACCGGCGTGATTCAGATGAAACCAGTGCCCCTACTAAAGGCATTAGTTGCAATTATACCTTATCTCTTATCACAAATTATCCGTCCGCAGGGGGTATCAACGTACTAGCCCTCGTCTCGGATAGGGTAGTCAACCCCATAGTACTATCACTTTGTATAAGCGGCTATTTCCAATCCACGCTAGGATTAAACATTAGTTAATAGTTCATGAAATTAGGGCCTTTTGCAACTAGGTACTCAACACAATTTCGAAGGCAACATCCGGGTCCAACAATCATTCATGACATATGTTCACTTTGGAAAACTAGCATGCATTTCCCTCGCGGGTAAAACAATTTAAAACAATAATAAGCGGGGCTATAAATTCACACCTTATATAACAAAGTAGTCGACGATTCGAGTGACGGTCACTGACGATGATGAGGATGCCCGGGAAAATCAACACCTATCAAACCAATAACGCGTAATGAGTAATCTCATTTATAAACCTTAAGGTACTGTATATAATACATACATATTAGTCAATTGTGATAATTACAACTCACACCAAAACCAAACAATTTAGTGTTACTCATTTTATACCATTCGTCCATGTTATTAACGTTATTCCCTTTTACACATTTTTCGCCGATACTTACCAAAAGTACGGACTGTTTTACTAGACTTAACCCTTTTTATAAAAATTGGGAAAATTCTAAAAAATATCTTAAGACCTGTAGAAAACACATATTTAATCCCATTAAAAGTTTTCACTTTTACGACCCGTTACTCAACACTTTACCAAAACTACGTTTTTCGGACTGAAATTGCACTTTGACCAAGTCGGACTCATTTGACCCATTTAAAATATTCCATTGACCCATTTGACACCTAAGTCTAATAATAGACTCAAATATGCAGGTTTGAGACCAAAAATCAACCCTTGACCATTTACCAAACTATACCTATAGTCCCCGGGATTTGACCTAAAACCAAGCATAATTTCGGATTATGAAGGTTTTCATCTCCCGGTACACGATTTTCAAAACATCATAACTTTTGACTCGTTAGGAGTCGTAAGCTCTATCTTATACAAAATCGAAGCTAAGAAGACGCTCTACAACTATATCTTAACCACAAGACCTGTTTACAAAATAATTTTTAAGAAAAAACTCCAAACTTTCTGCCTAAAATCACCTATCCCAAAATCAATCCAACACTCGTTTCCAAACCCATTTATCGACACTAGACCTCAACCTAAGCACTCCTAATCATACCCAATCATACTGATCAGTCCTAAACACCCTAATAATCAAATCTATCCCACAACCCAATCACAAAATCAAACATACAAATGGTTTTACCCATTCAAAAACATGTAAAAACAAGTAATAACACATAATCCATGAACAAAAACAACAATCACCAAGATCCACCAAACACCCCCTTGTGCCGTGGGGTGTGGGTGATCAAAACCCCCCAACCAAATTGATTTTGGTTGGTTTGTTGGGTGATTACACATCCCCTACACTTGAATTAAACATGCATATACATAATTAACATCAAAACAAACTTTTGAAAAATCTTTTAATTTTTGGAAAAATCATGTTAATGCATGTTGGATTAAACCTTGGATTAGTACTTACAAAAGGTTTTGAAAGTGTGGTCTTTAATTAGAATTAATCAAAAACAAGAAAATTTGAATGTGGTGGTGGTGGTGGTGTGGTATGGCCGGTGGCCTAAAGAGAGAAAAAGGGGAGGGTGAAAAATTTTTAGAGTGAAAAATGTTTAGTGTGTGTTTGGTTCCTCCTTTTGTAAAAATGGGAGGGACCTGAAATGTGTATAATGCAAGTTCGTTTTCTCAGTTCTTAACTAATAGAAAGTCCAATCAATATCAAATTTTTAATTGTTTTTGGTTGTTCAAGCTTGCTTGGTAATCTATCGCTAATTCAAACAAAGCTACCTAAAAATGAAAAATATAAACCTACTTATACGTAAAACAAGTTGCAAATTCCAAATTTTATTCAAGTAAAATATTAAAATGCAAAATTCAAAACTATAAGGACTGAAAATGTAATTTCTATAAAATGTAAATGCTTGAAATGTAAATTCTAAAAGTAACAAGGACTAAAAATGTAGATTATAGTTAACTAAAAGGACTAAACTTGTAAAAATTCTAACAAACTAACCAAATGTTAACAATCTAACAAACTTTTAAACTGAATTTTAACAACCTAACAAATGCAAGGACTGATTATTGCAATTACCAGAAAATTAGGAAAATTAAGCTAGGTTTAAAAACAGATTAGAAATATAGGGACTAAAGTGCAATTAAACTAAAATTATAACCAAAAACGGGCTCAATGAAACAATAAGCTCGTTTGAGCTCAATACTCAACCAAATAAGCTGAAACAAATTGCAAACAACTTCAAATCCAATTATAGAAACGTGTATTCAAGGATTTTGTTTAAAAGTCAAAGATAAGCAAAAGAGTGCTTATTAATAAGCTCAAAATAAGCTACAGAAAAATCCAAACATCCACAACTTGATTTTTGTAAAGGAAATGAATAAGCACTTGATTTAAAGCAGGGGAAATCAAACTAGAACAAATTTCATCCACTAAATAGCAAGATATCTGAAAATAAGCTCAAATGAGCTTATGTTGACCAAATGTTGACCAGATTTATGAAAAAGCTCAAATTCTCAAAACCTCATATTCAAACCTTTCTAAACTGATTTGTGAAAGAAAATAAGGACTTTTATGAAGTGGATTATTAGAACTAGTAAAACAGTAAGGAACTTATATCAGAGAATGAAGAATGCTAAAGCCTTAACTAATAAGCTGTTTTCTTGCTTATTTCTTGAAACTGTATAATTTCCTCTTAAAGGCTGAAAGATTATGATGTAAGCTTTAACTAGAAACTGGTTTGAGCAATTTTGAACAAGTAATGAAGGAGAAATGAACAATTGAATTTGGCAAGTTTATGAACTAAAACTGAAAACAAGTATGACCCAAACTTTTTATCAACCAATTGCCTTTTTGACTATTAAACTGACTTACAAATGATTCAGGTCTACTTGTTACCTTCTAATGAGTAGAAATGAACACTTAAACTTCAATTAACAACTCTTGAAAACTGATTAACTACTAGTCCCAAACACTCCTTATCTGATTATGATCAAACAATTTCAAAGACTAATTGAGTATTGATTAAAACTGAACAAAGAGCTATAGCAAACCAGTTTAAGTGATCCAAATGAGATGTATTCCAGCTAAGAACAAGTAATAACAAGGTCTAGAACTACAAGTAGCTAATGGACTAAAAAGAACTGAAAATCAGCTTAAAACTACAAGATTGAAACAAGCACAAGTATGAGAAAGCTAAACTACAAACACTCAAACAATATCAATCAGCAACTAATCAAATAGAATCAGGCAGCCATCAATCATTACACTAGGGAATTAAGCATGCAGGAACTGTTTAGAGGAACTTAAAATCAGAAACATGAAACCTATTGTAGAGAACCTTTGGGTAGAAGAGGAGCGCTGAGCTCTCTTGCCCTAGTGATACCACCACCTATCACTAGCTATCAACTCAAATCAATCACCAAAACAGCTACAATCATCATTCTGCCATGAAAAACTTCAAGAACAATGGGAAGGACTGAATTTTTGATCAAACAGCAACAAATCTTCAACAAAGCCAGTTATGATCAATGTATGATCATAACAAACTTCTAACAGCAACAAATGAATCCAATAACAGCAAGAAAGTAGCAGGAATTGAAGAACAAGTTTTGGCGGGAAAACTGGAATTTGAAATTTTATTTATGAATTCTGTTACAAATGGTTGTTACAAGGTTCTAACTAACTAACAAACTCAAGAGTTTGTCAGACTCTTGAGTTGTTAGGTGAAAAGGAGGGAAAAGAAGAAAAATGAAATTGAGAGAACTAGGTGTTTTCTGAAAATTAACTACTACTGAAAATGAAGAACAAGTTGTGTATTTATAGGCTAGACTTGAGAGTTTGTTGGAGTTGTGACGTGTTCAGGCCAATCACATCTTGACACGTGGAGGAATTCTGCAAATCCATTTTGAAGGTGATGAACATGAATTGGGGATTTTTGATCCAATGAATTATATGTTAATTGGTTAACACCATTGGATTCGTCTCTTCAAAACGAGTAACTTTGATGTTTTGATCTTCTTCTGAAATGCATTCTATCAAAAACGCGATCTGGAAAATATATCTTGTGAAGGAGAAGGACACGTGGAAGAATTTGATTGGTGGAGAAAATGTCACATGGATCACACTGTTATGATCTGGTTATTAAATGTGGCGGCTTGTAGTGGGAATTTAATACTTGATCCGTGTGATATTTTTCCTTGTTTCTGATTGGTTAAAAGCCTTTGCACATGGATTCAACTTGCAATACTTTCCAAACTTGGCAATTTAAGTCCCTTAACTTGGCAGATTTCTCTTTAAGGCTAAAAACTTCATTCCTTTGACAATTTTGGCCCTTCAACTTTCATTCTTCAACAAAATGACCCTTTGACTTGATTGACTTTGTAGTTTGACCAGGTTTGACTTGGATCTTGACTTTGCAGTATTTGCACTTTAAGTCCCTCAACTTTCAAGACTTGTCAAGATAGGTCCTTGAACTTTGAAAACTTGTCACTTGTGATCCTTCCTTGTCTTTTTCATCCTTTTGAGCTTGGTTTTTCCTTGTTTGCTTGAAATTGTATCATTTTACCTACATAAGATCACACAAACACAAACATACCACATAACACTGCTTTTTACAATATAAAAGGTATTTTGCTTCATGTTTTAAGGTTATTTGTTGATAAAAGGATATGAGTTTAAGCTCATATCAAATTCCCCTACACTTGAGCATTGCCATGTCCTCATGCAATATTATCTTTCAAGGCTTAAAAATTTACATTTCCCTCATAATTAATCCACCTTGGCCATATGAGATGCATCTACACTACTCTAAACTAGATGATGCATGATTTTGACTTTTAACAATGCTATGAATCAAAATACAATTCTATCTATATATTTTTGATTTTTCTTGAAATAGTTTTGATGGAAATAACTCATAAAGAACTCAATGACTTGGATTAGGGCTTGGATACCATGGACACTTATCACCCTCAAGTTTCACTTTCCCCATACCAAGCTAGTAAATGGGATCATTGCATTCACAAGTAAAAAGTGCATCAACTTATTCATGACAATTAAATGTGGAACCGGTTATTATTTGAGCAAATTGCTTGTGGGCAAATTTGTCATTATTCAAGCGTGAAATATAAGAAGTGTAAAATCCAAAAATAAGGAAGGACGGTTTTAATCCTAAGTAATCATCTCATCCATTACTTGAAAAACCGCTCACAATTAATATAAGTCCGTATTAAGAGTAATAAGTCATTCGCCTTATGTGTAAAATCCTCATGCCATGCTTTCATAAGTAACTACACACTCGCTAAGGAAAGAAAAATAAAACTCACGCAATAATTTACATCCGCATCTTTTTGAGATTTTGGATCTTCAACCCCGCAACCCGTCAAGGTAATATTGGATTGGAGCAATCTATTGAATCCCCGCAACCCGTCAAGGTAATATTGGAACTCAATAGTCACTATAATTAACACCACACTGCCCCTCTTGGGAGTCTTGCATTATTTTTTTATTTTTTTTTTTCTTTTTTTTTTTTTTTCTAGCCACTCATTTTTTTTCATAAGCCGCTCTTATTTTTCTTTATTCCTCACCAAGAAATTTGCAAAGAAGAAAAGGAAAAACACCCGCTAAATATGGAGCATGACATAAGTCTAGTACACATAAAACGTGCTAACTTAGAATCTTAAGACGTACTCATATCAACCATGAATGATTAGCCAAAAATGCATAAGAGATTACGAACCAATTAAAACCGTACTTGATTATTTATTAACAATTATATACAAGCGAAGAAATAGAGGTCAAGAAGAGAAGGGTTTAGCCACAAGTAATTGCCATGAAGTCTATCTAGCCCTTTTACACTTGCTTCAACTCTATCATTTCCCATTCTCCACAAATTTAAAATTTCAAAGAATGAAATTGGTGGAAGCTTAGCCTAATAGACCAATGAAGGACTACATGGTTAAGGATACTAGCTAGAGAGTGCTAAAATAAGCAAACTCGGGTTGAGTCAAAATATCCATGGCGGGCCTAATATGTCAAAGAAGTCTAAATTTGTTAAAACCATGTTTTATTATATTTTTCCTTTTTATATATTTTTGATGAAAAATAAAAGAAGAAATATATACAATGCAAATGTGTTATGCAAATGAAAAATGATTGATGCAAAAATTATGAATGCATATTTTTGTTGGCCAAAGTAGATCAAAAATTTGAAAAAATGTTGAAAATCCAATTTTCCAAGTTATCATGCAAGACAATGACAAGTTCTAGGTAAGGTCACTTCGATAGAAGACCCCCCTACACTTAAGCTAAACATTGTCCTCAATGTTTAAGAGCATGGAAGTATAAAAACTTCCCCTACACTTATGACAATGAATAGACTTTGCTTAACCCAAGTTAAGGAAAGGAGTACTATTAGTGAAATCAAGTTTAAGCACAACGTGTCAATGAAAAATCACTAAAGTAACGAAGTGAACCGGATACAAGGGCCTCCTCCATAAGCTCCAAAGCATGAGATGAGTGAACAACCCTACAAACAAGCATGAAGACAAAAGAAGGTTTCCCCTACACTTATCTCCAAATCTATGCCTTTATTTCTAACCTACAACACTCTAACCTAGTTATACGATGCTTGAGTTAATGAGTCTCTAGCTCGACTCGTCCCACACTTAAAAGTGTCTAAAACCTATCATGGAGAAGAAAATGTTTGCCCCTTTTTAAGAAAAATCTCCATGATGAGGGAAAACAAGTGTTCATATATCAAAACTCCATAAATATCCCCCAGGATCAAATACATAATTACCCTCCCACTCATAACACAAACCAACAACTAGCTTCCCAATCAATGGTGAAAAGAGTGAGGTGTAGTTCTCTAAAATAGTTTCCCATATGTTTTTCCCAAGGTGATGGTGTAAAGCTCTCAAAGTTTTCACAAGGTTTCCTTTTGGTGCATCAGGTGGATACTGAGATGGTTTAGCAAGCTCTATGCCAGGATCAAAAATCCGTTCCTTGATGGGAAAACAACAAGTGATGATTGCCTTAGAAGACGCTCCTTTGTAATTCACATGGGAAGAGAAAGGTTGTAGAGTGATTGGTTGTAGAAAGGTTGAGGTGGACAAAGGAGGTAAAGGATCTTCAAGCAATAAAGATTCTAGATAGAGTATGTCCCCCTCCTCATCAAGGTAACCAAGAGTATACTCAAAAGATATATCCTCCAATAAAAACTCATCACTCTCATCAATGATAGAATCCTCCTCATCACCATAAACATCATAGATTGGTCTATCAAAGATGGGTGATCCCTCAAAACCAAAGGAAGTATGATCATCAATAAATGGAGAGTCACAAGTAGAAAGCTCATCATCATGATAGTCATCATATGTTGGTGAATCACAAAGAAAAGATCCCTCATTACTTAAGTCCTCATCAAAGTGATTAGTATGGTGGAAAAATGGGGTGTCATATGGAATTTCACTAAAGTTTAGCTCTTGAGGTTCATGAAAATCCAAAGAGGAAGTAATGGAAGCAATGGTCTCAATATGAGGGTAATCAAAGTCTCCACTTGAGCAAGCTTCATAAAAGTACTCATCACAAACTTCATCAAGAAGATCATCTTGTGTTTCCTCCTCATGTACAACATCAATATGTTTTACCGCTTCGGGCTCATTAGACTTTTTGGACAACTTTCCCATGTTAAACACTACTCTCTCATCTCCTACCCGCATTGTAAGTTCTCCTTCCGCCACATCGATTAAAGTACGACCCGTTCTCAAAAATGGCCTACCAACAATCAAAGGCACTCTAGGATCCACATCATAATCAACTACCACAAAATCCGCGGGAAATGTAAATCTATCAACCCCAACAAAAACATCCTCCGCAATTCCCACCGGATAAGCTATAGTACGGTTAGCCAACTCAAGAGTCATCTTAGTAGGAGTAAGCTCGGGAAGTGAAAGTCTTTTCCAAACCGATAAAGGCATGAGATTTATGCTTGCCCCTAAGTCCGCTAAAGCCATACAATTTTCCACCCCCGGGAAATTGCAAGGAATCAAAAACCGCCCCGGATCTCCAAGCTTAGTAGGCAACTTCTTAAGCAACACCGCGGAACAATTTTCATTCAAAGAAGCATTAGGCAAGTCCACCAATCTTTCCTTGTTAGAAAGCAAATCCTTAATCATCTTAGCAAACTTAGGCATATTGGCTAAAGCTTCCGCAAAGGAGATGTTGATGTTAAGTTGCTTGAACATCCTCAAAAAGTTAGAAACTTGGATATCATCCTTGTTCTTAAGCTTTTCTTTTCTCAATCTTGAGGGATAAGGAAGACTTGGTTTTGGTTGTGGTTGAGGTGTGGATGAAGGATTTTCCTTATTGGGTATTTCATGAATAGGCTTTGAAAGTGGAGCAATGGGAGCATTTTGAGGTGATGAAGTAGAAGTAGAGGGCTTGTCACACGTAGGAGCACAAGTGGGTTGAACAATAGTAGGTTTAGGAGGTGAAGGATCCTTTGTTGTTGTACCACTCCTTGTTGTAATAGCATTGACATTGGCCCTAGGATTTGTTTGTGTGTTGGAAGGTAAAGCCCCTTGTGGTCTTTGATTAAATGCCATCAAAAGCTTATTGAATTGGTCATTCATTTTCTTGTCTATAGCTTGAAATTTCTTTTCATTCTCTTGATTCATCTTTTGCAAAAGATCCATCGTATTTAACTCTTGTGGCACATAACCTTGAAAACCTTGAGGTTGGAAAGGTAAAGGTTGGGAGTTAAATCCTTGATTTGGTGGATAAAAGGTACTTGCTTGAGGTTGAAATTGATTGGGTGCCTTGTAATTATTTCCTTGGTATGGTTGTCTTTGCCCTTGATTCCTTGCTAAAATTTGAGGAGGATTTTGTTGAATTTGGGTGGGTGGTTGGGGTGGAAAGCCGGGTGGAGTAAGGTAATTTTGGGATTTGTAAGAAAGGTTATTGGGATTGATGTTAGGCTTGAAGTGTTCACGGTGTTCCTCTTGGTAAGCATAGCATTCCCCTTGATAACCTTGCACCTTGTCACATTGTTCATAAGAGTGAGGGCCTCCACAAGTAACACAAGAAATGGTGATGGCATTCACATTGTTTGAGGAATTGTTCAATGTCAAGCTCTTCAAGGCTTGAACTAACTCTTGAGTCATTTCTTGTTGTCCTTGTTTGACTTGTTGAAGGATCTCTTGGTGGTATTTAAGGAATTGGTTATCACAAGGTGTTTGAGAGGTGTTTTGGATAACATGAACTCTTTCTTCAAATGGATCGTTTGTTTGAACCATTGCCTTAGTCTCAATAATGGTCAAAGCCTCTTGGTATGTCTTGAAATGAATACTCCCTCCCGCGGAAGCATTTAGTGAATCTTGGTGGTGAGGTTTAAGGCCATTATAGAAAGTATTGATTTGGCTTAGATCATCCATTCCATGATTAGGGCATCGCCTCAACAACTCACTATACTCTTCCCAAGCATCACCAAAGGATTGACTAGGTTTTTGTGTAAAGCCCATAATCAAATTCCTCAAAGCCATAGTCTTTTGTGGGGGAAAGAATTTGTTCAAAAACTTAGTGGTAAACTCTTCCCATGTGGTGATACTATCGGGTGGTTGGGTGTCTAACCAATGCTTAGCACTCCCATCTAGTGAAAATGACACTAACAACAATCTAATGACATCCGGTGGAACCCCATTATGCTTAATGGTATTGCAAAGTGAAAGGAATCTCTTAAGATGAGCATGGGGATCCTCATTTTGTTTTCCATAGAAAGGTGATGCAGCAACCATATTGATCATAGATGTATGTAGCTCAAATGTGTTAGCGGGATAGTCGGGAATCTTAATGGCACTAACAAATCCATGAATGTTGGTTTGCATACGTTCAAACAAAGTACGGTTATCAACAGCCATGGCTCCTTGTGGTGGTGACAAAGCACGATTCTCGTGATCGGCTTGGTGGACGATGGTGGTCTTACTCTTTCTTTTCTTCTTCCTTTTCGGAGGAAGAGGTTGTACACCAATCGGTATTTGTGCACGCCCGCGAGTGAGCATGCAACTCAATACGAGGAATGAGAGAGAAGCTCTCGTGTGACTTTGAAAAGAATAAGATTATCCTCTTCGAGTTTCGATATTAAATATCCACAAGAAAGTAACAATATATGTAATACTACTTTGGGTGCAAGACTCTCAATGAAGCTTTCCTTCTTAGAATACTCCCAAGTGAACGGGGGGTTAGGTGGCGCGAAGCACTTAAGTACCTATTGACCCTTAGATGGCATTTTATAGCACATCGCCTTTCTATTCACTTAAATGTTCGTATTCTTCGAATTATTGCTTATTGAGAGTATTTATCTATTCTTGCTTTATTTTGTTTGATCGATACGCGTGTCAAGGACCGGAGCGCCCCTCAACACGGTGTATTGCCTCGGCAATACTTATGGAAGATATGTAGATTGATTGTTCTTATACGTATACGTATTTACTTATAATAATATATGGAAAATATTTTTGTATTTATGAGTTTTTAAAGGAAAATACTATATGTACATAAAAACCGAGAGAATCCAATAATATATATTTTTGGGTGCAATCTCTTAGGAAAAAGATTGCTTTTTGGATTTTTTAATTTTTTTTGGTCAATTCTTTAGGAAAAGAATTGTTTTGTTAATTTTTTAGTTTTTATATATTTTTATATTTTTGATTTTTTTATTTGTTTTTGATTTATAATACGTAAAAATAACGTTCACAAAGTGAACGGATCCCAAAAGCCAATGAAAACCGTCAATCGATAGTCTCTCGTGTAGTCAAAGA
Organism: Glebionis coronaria; assembly: GCA_025667525.1. NCBI lineage: Eukaryota > Viridiplantae > Streptophyta > Magnoliopsida > Asterales > Asteraceae > Glebionis > Glebionis coronaria. The sequence continues at coordinate 557,957,668 of CM046877.1, read as the reverse complement.
ACCGGCAGCGGCGCCATTTGATATGTGTATAATGCAAGTTCGTTTTCTCAGTTCTTAACTAATAGAAAGTCCAATCAATATCAAATTTTTAATTGTTTTTGGTTGTTCAAGCTTGCTTGGTAATCTATCGCTAATTCAAACAAAGCTACCTAAAAATGAAAAATATAAACCTACTTATACGTAAAACAAGTTGCAAATTCCAAATTTTATTCAAGTAAAATATTAAAATGCAAAATTCAAAACTATAAGGACTGAAAATGTAATTTCTATAAAATGTAAATGCTTGAAATGTAAATTCTAAAAGTAACAAGGACTAAAAATGTAGATTATAGTTAACTAAAAGGACTAAACTTGTAAAAATTCTAACAAACTAACCAAATGTTAACAATCTAACAAACTTTTAAACTGAATTTTAACAACCTAACAAATGCAAGGACTGATTATTGCAATTACCAGAAAATTAGGAAAATTAAGCTAGGTTTAAAAACAGATTAGAAATATAGGGACTAAAGTGCAATTAAACTAAAATTATAACCAAAAACGGACTCAATGAAACAATAAGCTCGTTTGAGCTCAATACTCAACCAAATAAGCTGAAACAAATTGCAAACAACTTCAAATCCAATTATAGAAACGTGTATTCAAGGATTTTGTTTAAAAGTCAAAGATAAGCAAAAGAGTGCTTATTAATAAGCTCAAAATAAGCTACAGAAAAATCCAAACATCCACAACTTGATTTTTGTAAAGGAAATGAATAAGCACTTGATTTAAAGCAGGGGAAATCAAACTAGAACAAATTTCATCCACTAAATAGCAAGATATCTGAAAATAAGCTCAAATGAGCTTATGTTGACCAAATGTTGACCAGATTTATGAAAAAGCTCAAATTCTCAAAACCTCATATTCAAACCTTTCTAAACTGATTTGTGAAAGAAAATAAGGACTTTTATGAAGTGGATTATTAGAACTAGTAAAACAGTAAGGAACTTATATCAGAGAATGAAGAATGCTAAAGCCTTAACTAATAAGCTGTTTTCTTGCTTATTTCTTGAAACTGTATAATTTCCTCTTAAAGGCTGAAAGATTATGATGTAAGCTTTAACTAGAAACTGGTTTGAGCAATTTTGAACAAGTAATGAAGGAGAAATGAACAATTGAATTTGGCAAGTTTATGAACTAAAACTGAAAACAAGTATGACCCAAACTTTTTATCAACCAATTGCCTTTTTGACTATTAAACTGACTTACAAATGATTCAGGTCTACTTGTTACCTTCTAATGAGTAGAAATGAACACTTAAACTTCAATTAACAACTCTTGAAAACTGATTAACTACTAGTCCCAAACACTCCTTATCTGATTATGATCAAACAATTTCAAAGACTAATTGAGTATTGATTAAAACTGAACAAAGAGCTATAGCAAACCAGTTTAAGTGATCCAAATGAGATGTATTCCAGCTAAGAACAAGTAATAACAAGGTCTAGAACTACAAGTAGCTAATGGACTAAAAAGAACTGAAAATCAGCTTAAAACTACAAGATTGAAACAAGCACAAGTATGAGAAAGCTAAACTACAAACACTCAAACAATATCAATCAGCAACTAATCGAATAGAATCAGGCAGCCATCAATCATTACACTAGGGAATTAAGCATGCAGGAACTGTTTAGAGGAACTTAAAATCAGAAACATGAAACCTATTGTAGAGAACCTTTGGGTAGAAGAGGAGCGCTGAGCTCTCTTGCCCTAGTGATACCACCACCTATCACTAGCTATCAACTCAAATCAATCACCAAAACAGCTACAATCATCATTCTGCCATGAAAAACTTCAAGAACAATGGGAAGGACTGAATTTTTGATCAAACAGCAACAAATCTTCAACAAAGCCAGTTATGATCAATGTATGATCATAACAAACTTCTAACAGCAACAAATGAATCCAATAACAGCAAGAAAGTAGCAGGAATTGAAGAACAAGTTTTGGCGGGAAAACTGGAATTTGAAATTTTATTTATGAATTCTGTTACAAATGGTTGTTACAAGGTTCTAACTAACTAACAAACTCAAGAGTTTGTCAGACTCTTGAGTTGTTAGGTGAAAAGGAGGGAAAAGAAGAAAAATGAAATTGAGAGAACTAGGTGTTTTCTGAAAATTAACTACTACTGAAAATGAAGAACAAGTTGTGTATTTATAGGCTAGACTTGAGAGTTTGTTGGAGTTGTGACGTGTTCAGGCCAATCACATCTTGACACGTGGAGGAATTCTGCAAATCCATTTTGAAGGTGATGAACATGAATTGGGGATTTTTGATCCAATGAATTATATGTTAATTGGTTAACACCATTGGATTCGTCTCTTCAAAACGAGTAACTTTGATGTTTTGATCTTCTTCTGAAATGCATTCTATCAAAAACGCGATCTGGAAAATATATCTTGTGAAGGAGAAGGACACGTGGAAGAATTTGATTGGTGGAGAAAATGTCACATGGATCACACTGTTATGATCTGGTTATTAAATGTGGTGGCTTGTAGTGGGAATTTAATACTTGATCCGTGTGATATTTTTCCTTGTTTCTGATTGGTTAAAAGCCTTTGCACATGGATTCAACTTGCAATACTTTCCAAACTTGGCAATTTAAGTCCCTTAACTTGGCAGATTTCTCTTTAAGGCTAAAAACTTCATTCCTTTGACAATTTTGGCCCTTCAACTTTCATTCTTCAACAAAATGACCCTTTGACTTGATTGACTTTGTAGTTTGACCAGGTTTGACTTGGATCTTGACTTTGCAGTATTTGCACTTTAAGTCCCTCAACTTTCAAGACTTGTCAAGATAGGTCCTTGAACTTTGAAAACTTGTCACTTGTGATCCTTCCTTGTCTTTTTCATCCTTTTGAGCTTGGTTTTTCCTTGTTTGCTTGAAATTGTATCATTTTACCTACATAAGATCACACAAACACAAACATACCACATAACACTGCTTTTTACAATATAAAAGGTATTTTGCTTCATGTTTTAAGGTTATTTGTTGATAAAAGGATATGAGTTTAAGCTCATATCAGGACCTTAGGTGCAATAATAGCTTTCTTTTGTCCTTAAGTTAAAACGTCCTCACAAGTTTACGGGATTGACTCACTAGTCATTTTGGAAAATTTTACGGGAGTCGGGGATCATCCCGAACACTCCAAAATACTTTTGGGACACTTTAAATGTACCCGGAAAGCAATAAAACTCACCCGACTCGACTTAACACGAACCGAAAGTAAAATTCTCGAAAAATTATAATATCGATAAAACGAAAATAATCATAGAAATTTGGGCATCCATCGGGATCGTAGTCGTCATCGTTCTTCTTAAATCGTCAATCGTCAAAATTATGACCTCAAATATCGGTTTCAACCAAAATGATAAAATATATAGCAAATAAAATTTATTAAAAATTTCAAAAATAAGCGTAACTTAGGGTAATGTAAGTGACCTCGGTTCTAGGGTATCACAACTTGCATTATACCTTAAGGTTGATTTACCGCAAATTCACATCCGAAACACAATGAATAAGGGTATTGCTTTGTGCTTTAGCCGAGTTCTAGAAAAAGTACATTGTGAATAGTTGTGGGTAAATTCTTTGATTGGTTTAACTAATACCTCAATATAATTTATGTAGAAATTTAGACTCATGAAAAAGTTTACTAAATGTTTTATTAAACTTATGCTATGGAGTTGTATGCATGCTTCTCCATACATTGATTTTGAAATCAAATTTATACCCTTGAAAATTAAGTCGAATGCTATCTAATTGACGAACACTTAAAATTACTATGTCATCAAATGAGATTTTTGGGCTATGTTGTAATGGAGAGAAAACTTTCATAGAATGATAATTCGTATGATGGTTTTATGTTATTCAAATTAGACGACTTAATTAAGTTACTCAATGAGATCTGGAAACTTAAGGCATTCAGAAGGGATGAAACATGTTTACAATGCAAAACGTTCTTTTGGCAATGTAAATCCCTGAAAAATCTAGAAATTGAAAATTGTTTGTCAATTGAATTGTTCGACAAGTCGCTACATTGAGTACATTCATTACTAGCAGATCAACTGATGTAATGGATTTATGTCAATATAGTTATAGGATTCAAGGAAAATTCTATGGTTTATATACCGGGGTAATTTTATTTTCTTGAAAGTATTTTGTTATCGAAAATACAAATATTTGAACTTATTTCTATAGAAATAGCTCAACCCGACAATAACACTATAAGTTCTGCGTTCAAAGCGTTTTTTGATCGTCTTGAACTTACTGGCCCAAACTTCAATGATTGGTACCGCTCACTATGAATTGTCTTGAAAGTAGCGGGTACTATTGATATCTTGACCACTCCTTATCCAGAGGATCTTGCTGAAGGAGCTTCTGAAGCGCAAAGGCTTAAACACGCTGCTATTGTTAAGAAGCACTCAGAGGTGGCTTGCTAAATGTTAGGAAAAATGGCTCCTCCACTTCAGTAGAAGTATTAGCTATTTTCACCTAAGCGAATGCTTGATGAGCTCAAGGCTATATTCGAAAAGCCGCAAGCTGTGGAGATCTACGACTTAGTAGATGCTTTGCATAGCTGCAAACAAACTCCTGGAAAGTCTGTTAGTGCCCATTACTTGGAGATGAGGGGTTATATGGAACAACTCATTGCACTAGGACGTCCCTATGATCATAATATGGCTATCAACTTGATCAATAGGTCCCTTAACAAGGACTTCAATGATTTTGTTAGAAACTATAATATGCATTGCACGGGGAAGACAGTTAATGATTTGCATGCAATGCTCATTGATTATGAAAAGAGGTTAAAGGACAAGGCATCTACTTCTACTCCTCCTGTATTAACCATACAAAAGGGTAGAGTGAGTAAGCCAAAACCGCAAGCGAATAAGAAGAAAGGCAAAGGCAAGGGTGATAAGGGCAAACAAGTTGCGACTTATTCGAAACCTAAGCAGAACTTTGTCAAGAAGAATAAATCTCAGAAGGATGAGACTTGTCACCATTGCAAGGCAAGTGGTCACTGGAAGAGGAATTGCCCTCTTTACCTCGAAGAGCTGCGAGAAATAAAGAAGAAGTCTGAGCAGAGCGTTGCAGCTTCAAGTACTTTAATTATGGCCGAATTATTCAATTTAACATACAAATTAAATTCCTGGGTATATGATACGAGATACGGTATTAACATTTGTAATACGCTGCTGGGATTTAATCTGGAAAGGAAGCTATCCTATGGGGAATAATTTCTGCAAGTGGGCAATGGCGCACAAGCAACAGTTCAAGCTATAGGAACATTTAATTTAGCTTTACCTTCGGGTTTAGTACTGATTTTAAATGATTGTCATTATGCACCTACAATTGTTAAGGGTGTTATTTCCTTTTCTTGTTTGCTGAATAATGGATTCGTTCACACGATTGATAATAATGGAGTTTCTGTTTGGAAAGATGGTATTTTCTATTTTAGAGAAATTTCTGTAAATGGTGTGTTTATAATAGACATGCATGATAATGAATCCAAGAATAATAATAATTCTGCCTTTAGCATGAATAAGAAGAGAAGGTTTGACAAGAACTCTTCTTATCTTTGGCATTATAGACTTGCCCATATTGGGAAGACTCGTATACAAAAACTTTAACGTGAAGGTCTTTTGGAAAATATCAATGATGAATCATTTGATAAATGTGAGTCTTGTATCTCTGGAAACATGAACAAGAAACCTTTTAATAGCAATATTGAAAGAGCCACTGATCTACTTGGATTAATACATACTGATGTGTGTGGACCACTTAGACATGTGTCAAGGAAAGGTGCTAGCTACTTCTTAACATTTACGGATGATTATAGCCGTTATGGTTATGTTTATTTACTTAAGCATAAACATGAGGTATTTGAAACATTCAAAGTGTTTAAAGTAGAAGTAGAACCGCAACTAGGAAAGAAAATTAAAGCTCTTTGTTCTTATAGAGGTGGTGAATATAGTCAAGATTTTATAGATTATCTGAGTGAGAATGGAATTTTTCAGCATCTTACTTCTCCATATACTCCACAACAAAATGGTGTATCCGAAAGGTGAAATCGTACATTATTAGATATGGTGCGATCTATGTTTAATCTTACAACTTTACCTTTATCCTTTTGGGATTGTGCTTTAGAATCTGTTGTTCGCATTTTATGGTTCCCACAAAGAAGGTCGATAAGACACCATATGAACTATGTCATGGCAAGAAGCCATATTTGTCTTAATTAAAGGTCTGGGGTTGTGAGGCGTATGTGAAACGTGACCCGGGTGACAAACTCCAACAACGATCTATGAAATGTATCTTTGTAGGATACCCTAAGGAAACTATGGGTTACTACTTTTATTATCCACCTGAGAACAAAGTAATTGTTGCTAGGTATGGAGACTTCTTTGAAAGTGATCTTATAAATCAAGAATTCAATGGGATAAATTATGATCTTGAAGAGAGTCATATAGATACACTACCTTCTGAAAACACTAGTGATGTAATTCCTGTAGAACAAGAAAGTCTGGTGGTTCCATTGGAATTAGTTCCTCTGCGTAGATCTGCAAGGATTAAAAACGCAAATAGCAATATATGTCTTAATATAGAGGATGATGATGAAGTAGGGGATCTTGGTGAACCTGCTAATTATAAATCCGCCATGCTTGATCCTGAAAGGGATAAGTGAATGGTTTCTATGGATGAGGAAATGAAATCCATGAAAGTTAATGATGTTTGGATTCTTGTAGATCCACCACCAAATGCTAAAGTAGTGAGACATAAGTGGATATACAAGAAGAAAACCGACATGGACGAAAATGTACAATCCTATAAAGCTCGTTTAGTAGCTAAAGTTTTTACTCAAACTTTTGGCGTAGACTACGAGGAGACTTTTTCTCTTGTAGCAGACTTAAGAGCTATTAGGATTCTCATAGCTATAGCAGCATACTGTGACTATGAGATATGGCAAATGGATGTTAAAACTGCCTTATTGAATGGTCGCTTAGATGAAGACATCTATATGCAACAACCGGAAAGGTATGTTGATCCTAAGAATCCAAATCACGTGTGTAAACTTCAAAGATCTATTTATGGTTTGAAGCAAGCATCACGTCAATGGAATAAATGATTTGATGAAGAAATCAAAAAGTTTTGATTTATTCAAAATCGTGATGAGCCATGTGTATATCGAAAAGCTAGTGGGGATGATGTAGTATTTCTAGTCCTATATGTTGATGACATATTAATCATGGAAAGTAACATTCCAAGACTTAAAGTTGTTAAGGATTATCTTGGTAAATGTTTTTCTATGAAGGATTTAGGAGAAATTGCATACATTCTGGGAATTAAGATCTATCGAGATAGGAAAAGATGGTTAATTGGTCTAAGTCAAGATGCTTATATAGATAAGATATTGAAGAAGTATAATATGCATAAATCCAAGAAAGGTTTTCAACTTATGGAAGTTAAGCATAATCTGAGTCATGAGATGGATGCATCAACTCTTGAAGAGGAGGTATACATGCAGAAGGCGCCTTACGCTTCAGCTGTAGGATCTATAATGTATGTTGTTAGATGCACAAGGCCTGATGTGGCGTTTGCTCAGGATTTGGTCAGTAGATACCAACAGAATCCAAGGAAGCTCCACTGGATTGCTGTTAAACATATTCTAAAGTATTTGAGGAGTATGAAAGATATGTTTTTGGTATTTGGAGGGAAACCAGACACAGAACTAAATGTGACAGGTTTCTGTGATGCGTCCTGGCAATGTGATAAAGACGATACGAAGTCTCAGACGGGTTACATTTTTGTTATCAATGGAGGAGCAATTGACTGGAAGAGCAAGAAACAAACAACGATTGCAATGCATGCTACTCAATATGAGTACATAGCTGCTTCAGAAGCTGCAATGGAAGCTGTTTGGATTAGGAAGTTTATTGGAGATCTTGGAGTGATGCCTTCAATTAAAGAACCAATTGATATATATATTGCGACAATTCTGCTGCAATTATATTCGCCAATGATTATGGAGTCATGAAAGGCGCCATACACTTTATGCGTAGACATCACTACGTCCGAGAACAAGTTGAAGCTCGTGAAATCAAATTAATAAAATTTCACACAGATGATAACGTAGCTGATCCTTTAACTAAGGCTTTGCCTAGACAAAAGGTAGTTAAGCATGCCAAAGCGATTGGGCTGCAACTAGCTAGCGAACTCATGCAATAAATCTGTGATTAGTATTTGGATAGAGGATGTTAAGACATTACTATCTAATAAAATAAAGATTGAGTTTCGTTTATTCTTATTCTTTAATTTTGTATCCTATTTTACATGTTTTACTTAATCCATGATTAAATGTTATGCTAAATGTCAGTTGTCGATTAATAATATGGGAATATTATTAAAATTAAGACAAATTAAAATAGCGATAGAGTATACTTGAAAGTATATTGATCGATTTTGGATGATATTCGATGCATCGAATATTGGACTTATCCCAACTATATGATTTTACTTTGTGGATCTTTGTCATCAAGTAAATCATAAATAGTTATCCTTCGACTTGAGATACAAGGAAACTGTTATGAATCTAGTGCATCTCTGTGGAATAATCTAACGCTAAACGTAACTAGTAGCTATAAAGATTATTTTCGGCAGTGTTGCAAAATTCATAAGTTTGGCTCGTAGTCAATATATGATTTATTTCCTCCAATTTCGTTTTGGAGTTTAATACAGTTGGGCCCCTCGTGGGATTAGTAAGATGTGTTTGTGGCCACACCCAAATTTGTTTTGGTAATCTTGTTGAATCTATGAACGAGAAACAAAATGGTTAATGAAAGGAATGTCTGAGATACATATCCTTATTTAACGTTGTATTAGAAATAAAAGGATAATAATAATGATGAATCATTAAGAGGTTTTATCCAAAAGACCTTACTCGAGTTTTACTAGAGACATTGCTAAGTGTAACTAGACGCTAGTCAATGTAATCACGATATTCGAAATATGTCCAAGTGGGAGCTGAAAGTTTATGGACTTATATTTAATAGTCGTGTGATAGGATCGAACTCGAGATTACGAGATTGCACTCAATACGTAAAGAGTTAATTTATTTAATAAATATATTTATTGTATTTAATAATTTATTTAATAAATATATATTTATGTATTTATTAAATTAAACTGAGATATAACTTTAACGATCCTTAAATAATTATGAGTTAAGTATTAACGAGCGTTAAATAAATTTATAGTAAGTAAGTAAAATAGAAAGAATGATGGAAGATTCTGGAACACCCCATAAGGGGGTGTTGGCCGTCGGTTATGGAGGAAGGGAATGGGAAGGAAAAAACTTTCTTTTTATTTGTTTTAGGTTAAAAGAATTAAGCCTATATAAACAACCCCTGACCTCAGAATTCAATACACACAAATCTCTCCTCTCGCTCTCTCTTGTTGCGATCGCCAGAAGTACCCACACAAGGGTTTTGGTTGGTTTTCTTGTTTGAGCAATTTTACTTATAATCTAGTCCTAGCCCCTCACTAGGGTTGTTAGGTAGATTTCTTACAATCGTTATAGCTGGGTTTACACGTGCTAGAATCACGATTAGCTCGTTGTATTACGTGTGTATAAGATCGTAATATAGTCTTACTTTAGACTATATCTTGGTGGTGTTTGTTATAAACCCTAATTGGTGATTCGTTTTTTGTCTTGTGGATTTGCTTTAGCGTAAAGGTATGTAACCCTAATTCGATTAATTATAATTATGTTAATTATGATCTTGTTAAATCGCTTCCGCTATATGTGTACTTTGATCTCGTTTAGGGTTTTAAATAATTGTTATGATGTTAATAAACCATCACCTTTAGAGTGACGAACAACAAAGATGCCAAGAAAATAATTAATTGCCCCAGGATCCGTCATGTCAAACTCTTAGTGTAAAGAGTTGATAATATGTTGTAGGAGAACTAGAGATGAAGCTATGAGAATGACATCGTCCACATAAATAAGTAGGTAAGCAACCTGAGACCCCTGTGTATATATAAACAAGGAAGAGTCACAACGGTTGTGAGAGAAACCAACCCGATTAGCATAACCTGCAAAACGTTGAAACCAAGCATGTGGTGCCTGCTTTAACCGATATAAAGATCGCTGTAAAAGACACACATGATTAGGGTAAAGGGAGTCAACAAATCCAGGAGGCTAATGCATATATACTTTTTAGTGAGATCACCGTTAAGAAAAGCATTTATAACATCGAGTTGGTAAATGGGCCACTTTCGCGATACAAGAAGGCTACGAACCGTGCGAATGGTGGCCGTCTTGAAAACCGGACTAAAAGTCTCATCAAAATCAACACCTAGTTGCTGACTACTACCATTAGCAACCAATCGAGCCTTATAACGACTCAATGTACCGTCAGCATGAAATTTATGCTTAAACAACCAAAGAGAACGCACCAGGTTGGTATAGGTTGGTCTTGGGTCAATAATCCAAGTACCATTTTTAACTAACGCATTATACTCATCATACATAGCATTACACCAATTTGGGTCTTTAAGAGGAAGAAAGTGAGATTTAGGAAGAGGAGAGACAGACGAAGTGTGAAGAGACAAACGTGTGAGGGGTTTTACAATACCCGATTCAGACCGAGTGACCATGGTATGAGTTCGAGCAGGTGGGGGATTGTTTGGAGGTACATGGGTCATATTATGAGTTTGGGTTGTTGTATAAGATATGTTAGTTAGAGTGTGGGAGTTGGTTGGTGTAGGAGTTTGGTTGGTCGCGGAAGGTTGTTGAGTTGGTGTAGGAGTGTGGTGGGCCGCATAATGAGTGGAGGCAGGGGCGATGGGCTCAGTTTGAGTATGGATGGGGGTGGTGAGGATAGGCTGATTGGAGTGAGCGGAAGGGTGGTTGATGTGAGGCAATAAAGGGGAAATAAGGGTGAGTTCAAGGAATTGGTACGAAGGTGTGGATGATGGTGTCATGGATTTGTAAGGAAATTGGGTTTCATCAAAGGTAACATGCCTAGAAAGGATAATTTTGTTGGTTTCAAGGTTGAGGCAACGGTATCCACGGTGATATGCGGGATAACCCAAAAATATACATGGGGTGGCACGTGGGGCTAATTTATGGGGTGAGTGAAGGTAAGGGTAACAAAGGCATCCAAAGATGCACAAGGGTGAGTAGTTAGGTTCCTTGTGGAATAATTTTGTGAATGGGATTTCGTTGTTGATTGCTTTGGATGGGAGGAGGTTAAGAAGACAAGCGGCCATATGAAGGGCTTCGACCCAAAAGGACGGGGGTAGGTGAGCTTGAAAGAGGAGGGTACAGATGACATTATTGATGGTACGTATCATCCGTTCGGCTTTACCATTTTGTTGGGATGTTTTGGGGCAAGAGAACCGAAGTTGAATACCATTGTTATTAAAGAGAGTATGGAGTTGATTATTGTCAAACTCACCATCATGATCACATTGAAAACTTTTTGTTTCACTTTGGAACTGATTTTTAATGTAGTTGCGGAAGTTTACAAATTTACTAAACATATCAGATTTATGCTTAAGTAGATAGATCCAAACATAATGAGAGAAATGATCAAGGAAAAAAACATAGTATTTGAAACCACTTGAACTAACAATTGGAGAGGTCCACAAGTCAGAATGAATAATATCAAATGAATGTGTAACAATAGACTGGGAACTATGAAATAGAAGCTTCACATGTTTACCAAGCTGACACGCATGGCAAATATATGGAGACTTCTACTTATTACATGAAATGAAATGACGAGAACGAAGTGAACGAAGCACTTCATCCCCGAAGTGACCGAGACGTTGGTGCCAAGTGGTAGGACTAGTAGACAAAAAAGCAGCTGGAGAAGTTGAGGGCTTGGTTACTGGATAGAGATCGCCCGAGCTGTCACATCGAAGGAGGATATGGCGAGTCAAGAAATCCCTTCACAGAAAAAAAAATGCGTCAAACTCAATAGTGCAATTATTATCTCTAGTGAACTGACAAACAGAAATAAGGTTTTTAATAATGTTTGGAGTGACAACTACATTATTTAGATGTAAAGGGCGATGGAAAGAAGAAATAATGCTATGACCGGTGTTAGTGACAGGAATGGAATTACCGTCACCAACATGTATAGATGAGAATACACGAGTATTAAAAAGAGTACTTAAATTACGAGCACAAGAATTTAATTGAGAAGTAGCAACTGTGTCCATGTTCCATGTTAGGTCTTGTAGAGTCATAGTGCTAAATGCACTCAGGAGAGATGTTGGCCAAGACGAATACATGACAGGAGCTGCACCTAACACACCTGGTCCGTTAGTGGGCTGACCAGGGTGTACCTGCTGTTGGGCCATATATACAGCTGGCTGATGGGTCGCGACTGTGGGCTGCGGTTGTTGTTGGGCCATAGGACTAGGGCTGTTGTATACCGGGGTGACATAGGCAGTGGGCTGAGATAACACGAGCCTAGGTGAAAACATGCGTGGCGTATGATGTTGAACAATGCCAAAACTATAGCCCTATGAATTAGGAACAGTAAACCGATTGTTGTTATTCCTAGTAGATTGTCCCACCTTATTCCTGTGATCATGTATAAACCTACATCGATCCCCAAACTTGCACGTTCCTCGAGAAAATTGGTTGCATAATTGAAGGTTATTAACATATTTAGATGAGTTATTGGTGTTATTTTTGGTGTCGGATGATGTGGATGCCACGAGAATGGTGGGGGACGAAGAGCTGCTGTCAAAAGTGGTTGATGTCGCTGCCTGATCAATGAATGAGGATTTCTTTAGGAGAAGCATGGTGCGAATGGTTTCAAAGTTAGGTAATGGGTCACGGTTGCGAATGATTTCGACAAGCGTGGCAAACCTAGAGTCAAGTCCATTCACCGCATAAATAACCAAGTTCTTTTCAGCTACGTGACAATCGAGATTCTTAAGTCTATTGGCCATAGACTTGATTTTTATACAATATTGATTGACGGTCATGTTTCCAAGCTTGATGGAACGAAGTTCGTTGTCAAGATTAATGGCCCTAGCATCCTTGTTGTCGTGAAAAAGTGATTTGAGATGATCCCATAAAGTGTAAAACCCGCATGCTTTTACCATGAACAGTGCCCTTAAGATCGTACGTTCTAGATTAAAACTTACCTCATGTAGTATTGATCACATTCATGTGCTAATAATCAAGCAAGTGCATACGTGTATGTCATGACAAGTATCGATTACGTACGAACCCATGATAAACAGTTAATAATATATCACGTGAACATAATTAAATCATGAACACCATTTAAAATACTAATTATAATAATTACGTAAATACTCAGAATATATTCACGAGCGTGGAGTTTACGATAAACGACACGTTAAAAGAAACAGAAACACGTTAAACACGAGCACGTTTAACCACGAACGAACACGAAACATCGGGACACGAGAAAGGTACGGGTACCCCATGTGGGGCCCCCATACCCACGGCACACATGCATGTAATGGGCTTAGCCCATGGACTTTTCAAGTTAAGGGGGGTAAAAGTAAAAACATGTTTTCATTTTCATTTTTCAAGAAATAAACATAAAACCCTAAAAAGAGTTTTCTCCTCTCCTTTTTCTCCTTATTGTGCCGCCACCCTTACACCACCATAAGTGGGTGTTTGATTGATTTTGATCTTGAAAACAAGTGTTAGAATACGTGTTTGTTCATCCTTTTTCCAAGCTACATAGTGGTATACCTTTCTAACCCTTCTTTTTTAATTCTTTTTAATTCTTTTGATCTTTGATTATTTTCATGAACATGTTATTATTTTTCTTATGAAAACAAGATAATTAATCATTGATCTAACATGTTTTGATATTAAATAAAATCAAGGAATGATTTAAAGGGGTGTTTGTTTCTAGCCGCCTAGCAAAACAAACCCGAGGGGGGTTTGGTTTGCTATTGCCGCCACCACCAAGACCACAAATGGTCTTGGTTGGCTCATGTGGGACCCACGGCAGCATGGGGACACGTGTGCCCCGGGTTTGGCCCGGGGTACGGTGTCGAATTCATACCCGGTTCACGGTTCCTTGGTTAAAATCATGATCTATGTTACATGTAATTTTATGAATCATGAACTTAGGATATAATTAATTAATAGCATGAAATATTAATTAAATCATGACTTAGGTTATTTTAATTATTAGTTTATTATGACATTAATTTAACCTAAGTATTTTTATGTTATAAGTTATAATTAATTAATTATTAAAACATGCCTATAATTAATTAATTTAGACATGACTTAGGTTATATTATTAGTAATAATAATACACATGTTAACCTAAGTATTTTCATTTCATTTTAATTATACATGTTATACTTTAATTAAAATGCTTAACCTATAGTTTAATTAAAATACATGAAATAATAATTAAACTATACACTATATCATATGACTTAAGTAGTAAGCTTATAACACTTAGACTTATATGCTAGCTTATATAATCAGCTTAATTCTAATTATGGAAACTTCTATTTATAGAAACTTAATTAAATAAGGCAACTAATCTAATTATGGAAACCTTCTATATATGGAAACCAATCTAATTCAGGCAGCTAACCTAATCATGGCAACTTTCTATATATGGAAACTTATTTAATTAAGGCAGCTGATCTATTTTTGGAAACTTTCTATTTTTAGAAACTAATCTATTTTAGGCAGTAAATTCTATTTTTGGAAACTTTCTATTTTTGGAAACTTTCTATTTTTGGTAACTTTCTATTTTTGGAAACTTTCTATTTTTGGAAACTTTCTATTTTTGGAAACTTTCTATTTTTGGAAACCTGCTATTTTTGGAAAGTTACTTATTATTATACAGTAAGTATATTAATACATGAAACACCAGTAATACTTAATCAGATAAACCAGAAATACAAGATAAACACAATTTAAGGCTTAAAACAGTGAACCATGACCTAAAACATACCAAATCAGCTATAACAAGACACAGAACCCAGTACGTAATCAGTGAATCGATACTTATACACGTGTGTATTCATGTAGCATTAGTGATCCAGAAGTAGGAGTCTTTCTTCCGTTCATTTCACTGGACTTGAGGTACGGATTCCCGTCCTTTCAGTATGGACATTCCTTCCTTATTAGGATTTCCCCGTATGCAGCCAACTGTTTTCCCCAGCATTTGTTTTATTGTTTTGAACTGCTTATGTTAATTTAGCATAAACTATAGCCATATACAAGCATGACCAGTTTCACCTAGTTATGGAGGTACCATAACCATAGCATTGGAGGCACCGATGTTATGACTTCCCCACGGCGGAGTGATTGCTCGTGGCGTCCCTTTTCAGTTTGGCCATATTATTATATCAGTCGGGGCGTATGGGTGCATCCTAGTTACATGTTTTATTCAGTTTATCATGGTGAATGTGGTGTGTGCCTTGCACCCTTCACAAGGAGCTGATCCCTCCTACCCAAATCAGTATATTGATTAGAGGCATCCCCTCTAATCAGCATGATGAGGTCACCCCTCCAAGTATTCATGCACGTGACCTTTTAATGACCTATATGGGCTATGGTATTTATATGTTAAAACAGTTTTCACAGGTTAAACATAAGGCTTTTCAAACTATAAAACCAGATTTCATGTTACTTAACCAGTTTACTCAGTACTTAGTCTTCCGCTGTTATATGTTACATGCTTATCCTATATCATGCTTTATTGTACATCCGTGCACTGAGCGTCTTGCTCAGCCGTTTTCCTTTTCATGTTCCCAAAACGGCAGGTACTCAGGGACGCTCGTAGATCTTAAACGTAGGTGCATATGGATTGGAAGCTTTACTGTCTTTCTTTACTTTATGCATTTCCTTTACTTTGATACAGTTGCTTTGGACATTGTTTCGTCCTTCCTTTTACAGTATTTATGTTTGTGTGTGATGAGCTTTACTTTGGGATACCGATGTTTGATTCCGGTATTTCCTTTTATGGTTGAATAATGCTTAGACATTTATCCTTGTATGCTTTGATGACACGCCATGATATGCGTAATATTCCATTTCCAAAATGGGGTGTTACAATTATGGTATCAGAGCCAAGGCTTCGACCTGTAGGCTCTCAAATATGACCTGTGATTAGTGGGTAGTCACTACGGTCTTCCTAGAACTGACAGTTGTTTTCATGCATTCATCATTTTTAAGCATACATATACATGTCATTGTTACAGGGTTTTTGACTAAGTAATGGTTGGTACAGGACTGGCCCTATTTAGTCGCATGTGTTTTATCGAAACTTTTAGATTTGGGACCGACCCATAGGCGTCCCCTCGATATGTCTTTTATTTTGAGTGAGCTGACCGAAGGCGTTCACTCTCGAGCATCAAAAGTTTTCATAAAACTGCATCATGCATTCATACAAAGATTTTCTTGCATAAAATTTTTCTCGTGAAATTTTGGCATAAAATTTTTCTTTTATATATTTTATGTTTGAACTGTTAATCATATGTTTATGTTATACTGTCAGATGGTTCTCACACGCGAGCAAGAGCAGCTCAATGCTGCGATTCAGGCTGCCATGCAAGCCTTACTTCCTCAACTGAGGAATGACATTCGTGCTGAAGTCCAAGCTGCGAATAATCAGCAGCCGCAGAATCAGGCACCTCCTCCTCCTCCTCCCCCAGTGACTCTAGCAGTATGGTTGGAACGATTTAACAAGCTCCGTCCTAGAGCTTTTGAAAAGACTGATAGCCCCAGCGATGCTGAAAGCTGGCTGACTCACATTGAGAAAATCTTCAATGCTATGGGATGTGACCCCGCCTTCAAGGCAAGATTGGCGTGCTACAGGTTTGAAGGCGATGTACTCAACTGGTGGCTAGCTTTGACACAGTCAGAAGGAGGTGATGAATGGGTCGCTGGTTTGACATGGGCCCAATTCAAGGAGAGAGTGATGGAACAGTTCTTTCCTAAAGCAGAGCAGGACAAACTCAAGCGTGAATACCACGGGATACGTCAGAGACAGGGCGAGAATAGCAATGAATTCATGCAGCGCTTTCTTCGCCTTGCTGGTTTTCTAGGAGCAGCGGCTGGTACTCCTGAGGAGCAGGCACACCATTTCAGGTGGGCACTTCGCACCTCGGTTGCGAACAATCTAGTATGTGCTACGTTCAATACGGTAGCACAAGTGGCTGACGCAGCAAGAAAGCTTGAGATGTTGCAGGAACGTGATGAGTTCGGGGAAGCAGAAAGACCCGACAAGAGGTAAAACATTTCATGTTCTAGCGTCAACCAGACCGCATCCTATCGTTACATGTTCTATAATCATCTCTTAAACTGTATCTTCCAGGCAGAAAACTTGGGACCGGTCTCAGCCGGCTACTCAGCAGCAGCCCAATCAGCCCAAAGGAAACGGTCACTCTAACGACCGTTCTGTTGTGGAAAGGCGCAGCGGTAATGACAATTACCGTAACAATGCGGGACAGTCCAACAACAGCAGGTCCTACTATTTACGCATCTTCTTATGATTTCATGTTATATCTCTCATGCTGACACTATGTTAATCTCTACCAGGAACCACGGTAACGGAAGGAACCAGAACCACAGGGGTTCTCAGCCCAACCGTTCAGCTAACACTGGTAAACATCTTACGACGTTTACGTCCTATACTCGTGCATATACCTTATTCTTAACACGTTCTGTCATCAGCAGGCCCTCAGCAAGCAAGGACTCCTGCTGGAGGATTCACTCATCCTCTTTGCAGCACCTGCCATCGCAGACACCCTGGCCCATGTCGTCGTGACTCCGACGCATGTTACAAGTGCGGCCTCCCTGGCCATCGTATGAGAGATTGCCGTAAGGGTGAAATGGAGGGTACTTCGGGTCATGCTGATACTAAACCGCCTCCTACCACTGGGCGTGTCTACACGACATCGCGCGATCAGGCAAACAAATCTACAGGTACCATTACTGGAATTTTGTATATGTACGGCCAGGCTGCATGTGTTCTTTTCACGGGTGCCACTCATTCAGTTGTTTCCACTACTTATGCTAAGAACATCAGGACACTTCCCTTGCCATTAGAAACTAAGCTTACCATTTCCACGCCTCTGAGGGACTCTGTATTGATAACTCATGTATACAAGAGTCTTCCTTTAGAGTTTGACGATAAAGTTCGTGCAGTAGATGCACTTCCTCTAGACATGATTGAGTTTGATATGATTCTCGGCATGGATTGGCTATCCAAGCACCATGCTACCATAGACTGCCACTCTTATCGAGTGATCTTCGGCGACATTAATGCACCAGAGTACATCCATAACGGGTTCATACCCGGACGGTCTGTACAAGTCATATCTACCTTGCAAGCACGTGCATTACTGTCACATGGCTGCGAAGGTTATCTCGCTACGGTTCATGACATGGATGCTGAATCCCCATCGATTCAGGATCAACCTGTAGTTTCAGAATTTCAAGACGTCTTTCCAGATGAACTTCCAGGCATACCACCTGCAAGAGAAGTGGAGTTCAACATCGACCTTGTTCCAGGAGCGGAGCCAATCTCTAAGGCTCCGTATCGTATGGCTCCCATAGAGCTAAAAGAACTGAAGGACCAATTGCAGGAACTTCTTGAACGAGGGTTCATTAGACCGAGCGCATCTCCATGGGGCGCACCGGTCTTGTTCGTTAAGAAGAAGGACGGCAGCATGCGACTTTGCATTGACTACCGTGAACTTAATAAGATTACCATCCGCAACAGATATCCACTGCCACGTATAGACGATCTGTTTGACCAACTTCAAGGAGCCAAACACTTCTCAAAGATCGATCTAAGGTCAGGCTACCATCAGCTAAGGGTTAAAGAGCAGGATATTGCCAAGACTGCTTTTCGTACCCGCTATGGCCATTATGAGTTTGTAGTCATGCCATTCGGCCTGACTAACGCTCCAGCAGTATTCATGGATCTAATGAACAGAATCTTTCATGAATTCCTTGATAAATTTGTCATTGTTTTCATCGATGACATCTTGATATTCTCAAAGTCCACGGAGGAACACGAAGATCATCTCCGTACTGTACTACAGATTCTTCGTCAGAAGCAGCTGTATGCGAAATTCTCCAAGTGTGAGTTCTGGTTAAACAAGGTGGCGTTCTTAGGTCACATTGTATCAGCAGAAGGGATCACTATGGACCCAGCGAAGGTTGAGGCTATCACTAAATGGCCAAGACCAACATCAGCGACAGAAGTCCGCAGTTTCTTAGGCTTAGCTGGATATTATCGAAGATTCGTGGAGAACTTTTCTCGGCTGGCATTGCCTCTCACCAAACTGATGCGGAAAGGAGAGAAATTCGTCTGGACGGAAGATCGAGAGAAGAGCTTCGAAGACCTAAAGCAGAAGTTAGTATCTGCACCTATTCTTACTCTCCCATCTGGTACAGGTGGATTTCAGATCTATAGCGATGCATCGGGGAAGGGACTGGGCTGTGTTCTCATGCAACATGGGAAAGTGATCGCGTATGCTTCACGGCAGCTTAAGCCCTATGAAGAAAACTACCCTACACATGACCTGGAACTTGCTGCAGTGGTGTTCGCATTGAAGATATGGAGGCATTACTTATACGGAGAATCATGCGACATTTTCACGGATCACAAGAGCTTGAAGTATATCTTCACACAGCGAGAATTGAACATGAGACAAAGGAGATGGTTGGAACTGTTGAAGGATTATGATATTAACCTACAGTATCATCCCGGGAAAGCTAATGTAGTAGCAGATGCACTCAGCAGAAAGTCCGGAATGATAAACGGCATTGAGATCAAGGAGCAAAACATAAGGGACTTGGAGCGGCTTGACATTGAAATCATGGTACGTGGGCAGCACGGATACTGGGCGAATCTTACAGTAGAACCTGAGTTACTGACTAGGATCAAGGAAGCGCAGAAGGATGATGGAGAGATTTGGGCGATAATTCAG
Source organism: Glebionis coronaria (assembly GCA_025667525.1). Lineage (NCBI taxonomy): Eukaryota > Viridiplantae > Streptophyta > Magnoliopsida > Asterales > Asteraceae > Glebionis > Glebionis coronaria. The sequence continues at coordinate 557,937,648 of CM046877.1, read as the reverse complement.
AATTTGGAGAAGCAGACAGAATTCAGAATGGACGCAGACGGTATCATTTGGCAGGGCACGAGACTTTGTGTTCCTGACAATCCAGAACTCCGGGAAGCATTGTTAGCTGAGGCTCACAGCTCCCCATTTTCTATACATCCTGGGTCGACAAAAATGTACCATGACATCAGACAGCACTTTTGGTGGAGTGGTATGAAACAGGATGTAGCCACGTATGTCTCCAAATGTCTTACCTGTCAGCAGGTTAAGATTGAACATCAGCGATCTGGCGGTCTCCTTCAACCGTTGGATATTCCAGAGTGGAAGTGGGACAAAATCACCATGGATTTTGTTACCGGTCTTCCGCCTACCAAGAAGAAGCACGATGCTATTTGGGTCATCGTTGATCGACTCACCAAATCAGCTCATTTCTTACCGATACGCAAGGAAGATCCGGTAAGTAAACTCGCAGATACGTACAGAAGGGAGATCATGAGACTCCACGGCACTCCCTCCAGCATCGTCTCAGACAGAGATCCTCGTTTCACGTCGCGATTCTGGAAAGGTCTGCAAAAAGCTTGGGGTACACAACTTAAGCTGAGCACAGCCTTTCATCCTCAAACGGACGGACAGTCGGAGCGAACAATTCAGACATTGGAAGATATGTTAAGGTCGTGTGCGTTGGAATGGACAGGTGATTGGGACGATTACATCTGTTTAGTCGAGTTTGCATACAACAACAGCTGGCACGCAAGTATCAAATGTGCATTTTCGAAATGTTGTATGGCAGAAAGTGTCGCGCTCCAACTTGCTGGGATCAAGTGGGAGAGCGAACACTCGAAGGATCAGAGATTATAGAAGTGACCAACCAGAAGATTGAGGTAGCTAAACAGAAACTGCAGGAAGCACGGTCACGTCAGAAGAGTTACGCTGATAAGCATCGTAGGGACATACAATTTAATGTGGGAGATCACGTCTTCCTCAAGGTTTCGCCGGCACGTGGTGTTAAACGCTTCGGGATCAAAGGAAAACTCAGTCCTCGGTTCATCGGACCATTTGATATCGTTGAACGAATCGGCGAAGTATCTTACCGATTGGCGTTACCTCCTCAGCTTTCGCACGTGCATAACGTGTTCCATGTGTCCTTACTCAGAGGGTACAATTATCATCCCCTTCACATGGTTCAGTATCCACTGGAACAGATACGTGAAGATCTCACGTTTGTAGAAGAACCCGAACGAGTACTCGACAGGCAAGAACGAGTCATGAGAAGGAAGACGATTCCATTCGTCAAAATCCTTTGGAGGGACCATACCGAGCGGGAAGCCACTTGGGAAACAGAGGAGTCTATCCGGGCTTCTTACCCTCACTTCATATTTTGAGTTCGGGTATGTCACTTCTTTTCAGCTTACTTTATCTATAATTCGGGGACGAATTATTCTTTTTAGGGGGGAAGAATTGTAAAACCCGCATGCTTTTACCATGAACAGTGCCCTTAAGATCGTACGTTCTAGATTAAAACTTACCTCATGTAGTATTGATCACATTCATGTGCTAATAATCAAGCAAGTGCATACGTGTATGTCATGACAAGTATCGATTACGTACGAACCCATGATAAACAGTTAATAATATATCACGTGAACATAATTAAATCATGAACACCATTTAAAATACTAATTATAATAATTACGTAAATACTCAGAATATATTCACGAGCGTGGAGTTTACGATAAACGACACGTTAAAAGAAACAGAAACACGTTAAACACGAGCACGTTTAACCACGAACGAACACGAAACATCGGGACACGAGAAAGGTACGGGTACCCCATGTGGGGCCCCCATACCCACGGCACACATGCATGTAATGGGCTTAGCCCATGGACTTTTCAAGTTAAGGGGGGTAAAAGTAAAAACATGTTTTCATTTTCATTTTTCAAGAAATAAACATAAAACCCTAAAAAGAGTTTTCTCCTCTCCTTTTTCTCCTTATTGTGCCGCCACCCTTACACCACCATAAGTGGGTGTTTGATTGATTTTGATCTTGAAAACAAGTGTTAGAATACGTGTTTGTTCATCCTTTTTCCAAGCTACATAGTGGTATACCTTTCTAACCCTTCTTTTTTAATTCTTTTTAATTCTTTTGATCTTTGATTATTTTCATGAACATGTTATTATTTTTCTTATGAAAACAAGATAATTAATCATTGATCTAACATGTTTTGATATTAAATAAAATCAAGGAATGATTTAAAGGGGTGTTTGTTTCTAGCCGCCTAGCAAAACAAACCCGAGGGGGGTTTGGTTTGCTATTGCCGCCACCACCAAGACCACAAATGGTCTTGGTTGGCTCATGTGGGACCCACGGCAGCATGGGGACACGTGTGCCCCGGGTTTGGCCCGGGGTACGGTGTCGAATTCATACCCGGTTCACGGTTCGTTGGTTAAAATCATGATCTATGTTACATGTAATTTTATGAATCATGAACTTAGGATATAATTAATTAATAACATGAAATATTAATTAAATCATGACTTAGGTTATTTTAATTATTAGTTTATTATGACATTAATTTAACCTAAGTATTTTTATGTTATAAGTTATAATTAATTAATTATTAAAACATGCCTATAATTAATTAATTTAGACATGACTTAGGTTATATTATTAGTAATAATAATACACATGTTAACCTAAGTATTTTCATTTCATTTTAATTATACATGTTATACTTTAATTAAAATGCTTAACCTATAGTTTAATTAAAATACATGAAATAATAATTAAACTATACACTATATCATATGACTTAAGTAGTAAGCTTATAACACTTAGACTTATATGTTAGCTTATATAATCAGCTTAATTCTAATTATGGAAACTTCTATTTATAGAAACTTAATTAAATAAGGCAACTAATCTAATTATGGAAACCTTCTATATATGGAAACCAATCTAATTCAGGCAGCTAACCTAATCATGGCAACTTTCTATATATGGAAACTTATTTAATTAAGGCAGCTGATCTATTTTTGGAAACTTTCTATTTTTAGAAACTAATCTATTTTAGGCAGTAAATTCTATTTTTGGAAACTTTCTATTTTTGGAAACTTTCTATTTTTGGTAACTTTCTATTTTTGGAAACTTTCTATTTTTGGAAACTTTCTATTTTTGGAAACTTTCTATTTTTGGAAACCTGCTATTTTTGGAAAGTTACTTATTATTATACAGTAAGTATATTAATACATGAAACACCAGTAATACTTAATCAGATAAACCAGAAATACAAGATAAACACAGTTTAAGGCTTAAAACAGTGAACCATGACCTAAAACATACCAAATCAGCTATAACAAGACACAGAACCCAGTACGTAATCAGTGAATCGATACTTATACACGTGTGTATTCATGTAGCATTAGTGATCCAGAAGTAGGAGTCTTTCTTCCGTTCATTTCACTGGACTTGAGGTACGGATTCCCGTCCTTTCAGTATGGACATTCCTTCCTTATTAGGATTTCCCCGTATGCAGCCAACTGTTTTCCCCAGCATTTGTTTTATTATTTTGAATTGCTTATGTTAATTTAGCATAAACTATAGCCATATACAAGCATGACCAGTTTCACCTAGTTATGGAGGTACCATAACCATAGCATTGGAGGCACCGATGTTATGACTTCCCCACGGCGGAGTGATTGCTCGTGGCGTCCCTTTTCAGTTTGGCCATATTATTATATCAGTCGGGGCGTATGGGTGCATCCTAGTTACATGTTTTATTCAGTTTATCATGGTGAATGTGGTGTGTGCCTTGCACCCTTCACAAGGAGCTGATCCCTCCTACCCAAATCAGTATATTGATTAGAGGCATCCCCTCTAATCAGCATGATGAGGTCACCCCTCCAAGTATTCATGCACGTGACCTTTTCATGACCTATATGGGCTATGGTATTTATATGTTAAAACAGTTTTCACAGGTTAAACATAAGGCTTTTCAAACTATAAAACCAGATTTCATGTTACTTAACCAGTTTACTCAGTACTTAGTCTTCCGCTGTTATATGTTACATGCTTATCCTATATCATGCTTTATTGTACATCCGTGCACTGAGCGTCTTGCTCAGCCGTTTTCCTTTTCATGTTCCCAAAACGGCAGGTACTCAGGGACGCTCGTAGATCTTAAACGTAGGTGCATATGGATTGGAAGCTTTACTGTCTTTCTTTACTTTATGCATTTCCTTTACTTTGATACAGTTGCTTTGGACATTGTTTCGTCCTTCCTTTTACAGTATTTATGTTTGTGTGTGATGAGCTTTACTTTGGGATACCGATGTTTGATTCCGGTATTTCCTTTTATGGTTGAATAATGCTTAGACATTTATCCTTGTATGCTTTGATGACACGCCATGATATGCGTAATATTCCATTTCCAAAATGGGGTGTTACATAAAGCCTTTGCATTTCCAGGGGTGGTAACAACTTGCTCTTGAAGTGAATCACTCAAAGAGCCAAGGATCCACATCTTGATAAGATCGTCAAGTTGTTCCCAGTCGACAGAAGTACTTGCGGTTTTGGATTCCACATGAGCCTTGAGCCCAAGACTACCAAGATGAATGAGGGAGAAGGAACTCCAAGAGTTGTAGTTATGTTTTTCAAGATCTAATTTAATTAGGACCTTGTTGGGTATGCTAAAAGGAATGATTTTATCGGTTGAAGATGACGGTGGTGTTGGTGGCAGGTGTTTTCCGTAGACATAGGAGCTGAATTTGGAGGTGATTAGGGGTTAGGAGATGCAACAGTCAGAGGGGGAAGGAAGGGAAGACGTGTGAGAGGGAGAAAAATTAGGAGAGTATTAGTGGCTGTGATACCATATTGAAGGGTAATTCATTCCTTGATTTATTATGCCAAAATATGATACATTATATAAGACATAGATATGCTAGAAACCTTACAGGTTAGGCCTAAAACATAGTTGGGCCTTAAGCCAATCCTACACAGAATATAAAAACTAATAGTGATGCGCGCAAACACTCGAAAATCATTTTGTCTCAAAGGCATGTCAAAGTGGACCTCCATATTCTTGATCATTTCACTAAAAAGGGTAGTCGCTAATGTTTATTAGGTTTTAGAGGAGGCGGTGTCCTTATTAGTGAAACAACTAAAACCAAAGCTTAGAATTGTATCACGTAGATAACCTAAAGCAGAAGCATAATCATTATCCATACCACATATGCCACTGTCACGTAAGATGTGATTTTGTAACACTAAATATTAGACCCTAGAGAGGCCACAAAAGCATCGGAGTATGCCTCTTTTGTCCAGTACAAACACAAACCACCAAGATAAATGGGTAAAGAAGCAAGTCGCCACTTTAAGTCTCAAAAGAAGGCCCTTCACAAACCACTATGTTCTCGATTCACCCACGTAAACCTTTTTCAAAAAACAAGGTCGCATCCTCCATGTGTGCAAGTTGAAATGTCTTTAACCCAAAAAAGAGTTTGGAAATACCCATGCAAGATTGAAGTAAAAAAAGCTTACTATATGGGTCATGTAACTATAGAAGAAGACTCATCAAATCAACGGCATTCACGGGTTTTCTCATAGTTATCCTGCTAATAAAATTTGTGTCTCTACTAATAGCTCCCCTAATAAGCTACACACCAAAGGAGGCCTCTGAATATCTATAGGAACTAAACCATCAAAGGCCTCACACTATTGCACGAGGGTCAAAATACCTTTGTTTTCTTGATATTAAGTTCAAGACCTAAACTTGGACCAGTCACCTTTATAATTTCTAACACTTTGGCAACCTCTTTTAACTCTCTAATAATGGTTCCATCATCAAGATACCAATCATGAAAAAGAAACTTGCAGCTATCTCTGATATTATCTACAAGCGGGTGTAATACGAGAACAAAAAAAAGGTACCAACGGGTCACCTTGTTGCACCCTCGTGGTAGACCTGATATGGCAAACCTGCTATATGTGTCTCTTATATACAATCTTGTTGCATGTCTATATAAGAAATCCACCCAGAAAGAAATAGAGAGGCACCTCACTCTAACTTCATGGAGCACGTAATGACGATCTATCCATAAAGTTAAATGTATTTGAAAAGTACACTGTGAGCATTGTAAAAAACCCATCACTATGATATTCACTGGACACTATATTACCGCTATTAAAGCAGCCTCAACACCACCCAACACTTTAACTCAAAACTAAAAATTAGAAAGATACTTTGACATTTTCTTAACCACGCCTTTCATATCAACCTTGAAAACCAAAGCCCTATGAAATAACACTCCTCACAAGCTCCCATTAAATTAAGAGATTTGTACGTGAAGTTAATTCTTAAAATCTCATTACGCAGTCATCAGATTGGCATACATGATAAAAAAGAATATGATCATATTTTCCACAAATATTACTATAGTCTATAGATAATTCATTCCAAAGATATCTCATGTATCTATATATAACTTTTATCTCATATATTTATTGATAACTTCTTTATGATAGTGGCCTATATAATAAGGCCATTAAACTTTCTGATAGAAACAGAGACATCATCAAGATATATATCATTGTTGTGACAATCCGTCAATTTACGATTGATATTTTCTTCTCAAATATTATTTGAAAATATTATTTTAATGTTACAATATGAACTCACTTATTTTTGGGAATAAATTTGGATTTACGTCTTGAAGTAGCATCGACTACGTCTAAACCGGAGGATTCAACGTTACGTGCCTACGTTTACATACACCGTCTTTGGTGACAGTCCGACATTTCAGAAAATAAATTTATCCGTGAATATTATTTTGGAGTTTTAAATTTGTGTTGGTTCATAAACTCACAAATTTACGAGAAGAAATTAGGACTTACGATTTTATTTTAACGTCCTTTACGACTAAACCGGAAACCCTAGGATTACGTATTTACGTTTTCGAACTCCGTTTTTGATGAGACAAATTTTATTGGATTCGTTTTGTGACGTCGATTCATACTTTATAAAAACGTTTTTCGTAAAACGACCCGAGGGCACGCAAATCGAGGAAACTAGAATCGAGGAGTACCCGTAAATAAATGGGGATGAGACAAGTGGGACACTTGTCCCACCCCCATCAAAACCGGCCACTACACTACACCAAAGTAACTTGGTGTCAAGTTTTCACCTTGCTTACTTAGTAAGCTAACCTACACCAAAAACCAACAAACACAAACCACTTCACTCATTTGCAACATGCAAACAAGCTACAAACACTCTCTCCCTCTTCACCTATGCCGTCCCATTTCTCCATTTAACACCACCATTCATACAAAAATTTAACCATAAACATATGTTATAATTAACATATGTTAATCTCCTTTCAAAAAGATGAAGATTGGTGCAAGTTATAACATCCATGGAGGAGTTTTTATGATGTCTTAGGGCTGATTATCCACAAGGAGTTCATGGAGCATGGTGGTCTTGAAGATGGTCATGATTATTCACAAGTTTCTCCATCCAAAACCATGTCAAACTCATAAACTACATCAAGTTGGTGGTATAAAGATTGTCCTCCTCAACTTCTTGTTATTTTGATTATGTAAACATGTATTTTATTTCCTATTGTATATATTTATGATGATTATATGATGATAAAAATGTTATGTGGGGATTTGTTGTTGATAATCATGGATAAAAAGGTGAAAAACCATAAGAAACAAGGTTAAAATCTTGGTTAAATTTGATGGCTGTATAAAACAGTAAAGAAGTAAGTCATAAACTGATAAAATGATGAAGTGGAATAGATTTACAGTAAGCTATGGGTCTTGTACACATGTGAGAGTTGGCCATGCAATGGAATCAAAATAATGAGTGAGATATGATCAAAACAAGTTTAGGGTATAAATCTGAAGTTACTGTTTTGGACGATTTTTAGAAAATATTTGGAAGATGATTCAACAGTAGCTATAAAAGTGTTAAATGTAGCACATATCATGTAGTTTATGTGATAAAAATATGAGCTTCTATCTCCATGTAGAACTCAAGATATGGCAGTTTTGGTGAAGATGAAGTTAAAAATCAGATTTTTGGAAATTAAAGAATAATACTATTATATAAGCACTCACATTTTAATATATAAAATGTAAAATAAAAACCCACTAACTTATAAAACTTATTTATATAAATATATATAAAAGGTTAATCAAATGGATAAATTATATAAATGGTGGTGAAATAATGTTTATAAGTAATAAAAACTATAAACTTGATTTTTACGACTTTTTCGGCTATCGCCGTAAAATTAACGTTTTTGTTAAATAAAACTTAGATGGTTGGACCCGTCTAATGAAAACTTTATAAAACTTATATACTGATATATAGACATGTATAACAAGTAAAAACCGATAAAACCCGAACTATAGGGCATACGGACATTAACAAGTTAAATAAACATATTGGACTAAAAGGGACTAAATAGGATAAAAACTTGTAAAAAGAATCTATTGGGCTTAACCCATTTAGGCCCAACTTGAAAAGTATACATACTGATAATATAGGTACAAAATGGATTAAAATAAGTTAGATAACTTATAATAAGCTTATTGGACTTAAGACACGTAAACGAGTAAAACTAGTAAACTAGTATAAAAGTTATCGACATATAACACTAAAATGAGTAAACGAGAATATGTAAACCCACTTGATCATCATATATATATAATCATCATATGTATACATAGATGTTATTTTTATAAAGTCATTGGACAAACGTCTAAGACCGAGTATTATTTGTCTAGGTTTCCGTGATTGAAGCACGTACCGTACGTCCGAATTGCCGATAACCCGCCTTCCCACATCAACGTGAGTTCATAGCCTCGCACTCTTTTAAATGTTTTATAAATGATTTATAAACCCGCGAGGGAGATAACATGTTAGTTTTTATAAAAGTTTGGACACCATTTGTCCCGATTGTTTGTTTATTGATTTTGGACCCGAATGATTGAATGACCCGATAAATGATTAAAGGACCCGATAAATGAAAATAAATGGATTATTAAAGTTAGGTTATGTCACTAAAAGTCCCATTAGCATGAATTGTGAACTACCGGGAGTTGGTAGACGCTTATGCATTTAATAGTACTATTTGGGGACGATCACCCCAGTTCGCGCCTTGACGGTTGATCCCCGTCATGCCACATTGATTGGTAAGCGAATTTATGTATGAGAAGATTTCCATAGCGTGACCTTTGTGACGACACGCTACTTTAGATGGGCAAAATTGGTATCGGGTTAGCTACCCGTTGTTGGTTTAGTAAGGTAACAATGTCACGCGGCTTATAATAATCCAAAAACTAACGAAATACTATTAGACGCTTCGAATTACGATGTATTGCCTGACTAGCAATACAGGGTCATACTATTGATATTATGTTTGTGTTTTGGTTTTTATAACCATATTCATATAACGGTTTTATTTTCATACAACGTTATAAGACGTACTGTATGATGTTTTTACGACATTGGCTCGTATATTGATTTTTAAGGCAAATGCCTATATTATGATTTTCGATAAGGATTTGTATAAAACGACTTTGGCTATTTAATGGCCTATTACAAAGATTTGTATAAAATATTTTTGGCTATTTTACGGCCTATTACAATGATTTGTACGAATTGATTTTTGGTACTAATTTTATACCAAAGTTATATTGATGAAATTTATTAAACTCTATGAATTCACTCGGCGTTATCGCTGACCCTTTCCTTTAACATGTTTTATCTCAGGTACTTGAAGGTAATTCTCGGGAAGACAACAAGAATTCATGGCCCGCACTTAAACAATATTTTCCATTCAAATATTTTATAAAACTTTGTATGAAACGTAATGACTTGGGACCGATGTAACTTTGATATTATTGAATGGAAATGCTTTATAAATAAACGACGCGATTTTTATGCGTTGTCTATGATGTGAGTAATGTGCTATCCCGTAACACCAACTAGTCTTCCGCTGTATTGAGTTGTAAGAATTTGGGGGTGTTACAGTTTGGTACCAGAGCTCTCGTTATAGAGAACGAAAGATTTTTAAAACCAAGGTTTTGAATAAAACTTTTCAAAATCTTTTAACTATAAACATTTTTCTAAAAATGTCTAAAAAAAATCTTTTGACTATAACGGTGCCGAAGAATTCCCGAGTTACCGACAAGGCCAGACTGAGAAGTGTTATTTTAATATATATATAACTTGGATTATATATATATATGATGTAATTTTATTACATGATTGTTTGATGATTATTTTAATATTTATACGAGGTATTTATATGACGTCGATTGTCACAAGAAACCCTAAATCCCCTAGTAAATTAATTGAAGCTATTCTCGTAGGAATTCTAGCTATCCTAGGTCTAAACCAAGTTGTAGATGTTTATGATCCCAATAAATGGTTGATATTCGTAGAAATGTAGATATTAGTTGATTGTGATATTGAAAAAGAATTGGCAAGATTAAAACTGATATCGATGTCATGACGATCTTTCCTGATAGAGTGGAGTTTGACAAAACGTTACCACCTAGAAAGATGTCATCTGATTCGTTGTCATCCAATTCTTAAATTGAAATCGAAAGGGTGAATGTTGCACTTGAGGCTGTTATTGGAACCATTACCCAAAAGCCTCATGCACTAGTACCTTTCCGAGAAGTCTAGTTAAATGATCAAGTCATTTCATATTAATGACTCATTTGATAATTGTTGTTGTAAGAGCTAATAGGATTGGAAATTAAGTGTTGATTCATATTGAGATTGTATTGCCTTTACAAGGCCGAAGAATAAGGTTGTAAGTATTGGATAATGAGGTAGGATATCGAATTGAGTATAAAATTGATTGAAACTTGAATAAAGTAAAATTTAACTTGTATGGGATATAAGATTGTTAAGAGGAAGTCGTTAAGTTTTGTGATTGAATTATAAGGATTTAATTGATTGTTGATTCGTGTTAAGGGTTGTTCCTAGACCATTGTCCACTAACGAGGATGCCCAGTGTCCAAGAAATGAATTGAAGAAATCTTCTTCTGAATTGAGACCGATGGATCTTCTGGGACATATGGAACCCCTAATGACTCTTGTAGATTAGTATTCATTGTGGTATCTTTTAAAAATAATCCCTAACTTAACTGAGATATCAGTTGGTAGGATGAGTTTTGAGAATTGTATGACATAGTAACACGTAATGTGTTACGGTACAATTTGACTTGTTTGTGATTAATGAAAAGACTACCTTTGATTGCTAAATTCTACATTTATTGATGTTATCTATCCTTTATTGCTTCATCCTAATGTTCGCATTAGTGATACAACCATTGAACAAGTACTCATCTCGAATTGAGTTACGTTGTGGATTATTCTCTTTGTATTCCTGAGTGCCATCAAAGTCATGAACCTCATGATTAATTGGCTAAGCTCATTTCCTATCATATCATAGTTAATTCTTGGTGAACAAGCTTTCATCATTCTTTTGCAGATCACTCATTGTTTTTATAAGATAAAACAGTATCATTTGAGGAAATTGAATTTTCATCACTATAAGGATTATTCAAAGTGAGATTTTTAAGTGATTGTTATCGAAATGAAGTTGTTTATAAAACACCTTGGAAAACCTAATTGTTTTCATAACAAAGAAAACCTTTGTAGATATATTTATGATTCTTATTTAAGAATTAAGCATGAAAATGTTTTTATTATAAACATGATGATAAAATTTTGACGAATTGAGTATTGCATCGTTAATCTTGAAATTGTATATAGTTGCGCGCCTACATACAATTTGGAATGGACTATGCAAGACTGATTAGTAGTCACCATAAAACTAATGAATAAACACTACATTTTCTTTGAAGATCGTGAAAGATTAAATTTTATGAGATCTGCAAGAAGTACAAAATAGGGACATAGTGTTAGGGACACCTACATATGTGCCTGTAACATCTATTCTTCTGAGTTGAATTTACTCATCCGTGGAAATTGTCTTATTTGACAATTGACAATTCTTTCTTGTCCAATTCTCCCGTAGTGAGATTCTTAGGAAAAGTATATGATTATCGAGTGTTGATACCCGACTGGATGTATTGACGTTCTTATCATTTCCTATGATTTGATTTCATTTGAATGACCTGGGTAACGATCCGAGGAGCTTTCGAATGCGTACTCAAGTTATGAAAACATGGGATATACTCATATTCGTTATGTGTTTTCGTCTGTATCTGATTTGAAATTCTCTCGCGTAGATTATGCGTTGACCTTACTCTTTTGAAAGTAGTTGAGTCTCCTGATATCCTTGAATCTGTGAAGGATTATGAGTTATTGTTAGTCTTTTGAGAAGTTCACATCTTATCGACGGCAATGAAACTGGAAAGTTGATAGTGCCAGTAGAATGGATTGATTGATTATGACATGACGACATTGTCTTAATTGATGGGAACTCGAGTAGAAATCCCCTAAAAGATAAGATGTTGATTATCAAAAGTAATCTAAATAATTCTCGATGGATGATCATATCCTGTATTTAGACTTGAGATTATACCGTGAATGGTTGTGAACTAGTTATAGATATTATAATCTAGAAAGAACTTAATGTGAATTTATTAAACGATGTTTCTGTTACCTAAAACTTTAGTAAGTATTTGTTGATGAATTACCTAGACTTTCGCCATTAAGGCAAGTTGAAATTGGTATTGATTATATTTCCGATGCTGCACTTGTGGCTTGTGCACTGTACGTCAGCACCATCTAAATTAAAGGAATTATCGTACAACTGAGATAGTTGTCGGAGAAAGATTTTATTATACCAAGCCTGCCATCCTGAAGAGCTATGGTGTTATCTTTCCTTATATTTATAGATTACCGTGACTGAGTAAATTGACAATCGAAAACGATATCCATAACTCGAAATGGAAGATTTGTTCGATCATTTACAAGGTTCTAGCAAACTTTGATCCATAGCATGGTTATCATCAACTTCGCATCTGCGAAAGAGATTATCTATTCCAATCACTACATCCGGTGCTTGTAATGAACATTATGAGTTTCACGTGATGTCGTTTGAATTGGCTAATACACATGTAGTATTCATAAATTTGGTGAATCACGTGTGTAGGCTGTAATTAGATGAATTCATGCTCGTGATCATTAAGGACTATATGTTTGATTATAAGAATAAGAATGAGTTAATAATTTGTTATAAATTGCCCTGAATTGGCTAAACAATGAAAACCTATACCTTAAATATTTAACATGTGATTAAGGACTTAATCCTTTATATAATTTAACCGTGTGATTAATAAATAATGGAAGCTATATTGACTTTTCAAAGATTAGAACCATTAACGCTTAGGGATTAAAAACTTAATCCTTTACATAAAATGACCGTTAGATTAATAATGGTAAGATGTATGCATATAGACTCTTCAAAAATTAAGAGCCCTTTTAAGACTTTGGATTTTACCAAAAAGAAATGGAAATATGTTTTGACAAATGTTTTAACAAAGGATTTTTAAAGGGATTATTCCCTTATACACAAACCATTTAACTAAACTTCTGCTTAGGGGTAAATGTTTGTGTATACCTCAAGATAACTTAAGAAGGATTGAGTAAAACTCATTTAAACCATAACTTGAAATTTGAAACGACACTTTTTTCTTTTCAACTAAGAAAATTTTGACCAAAGTATAAACCAAAGTTTTTTCGAACATTTACGAAATCTTATTAAATATTTTCGATAATTCAACAAAAATCTTGTTAATTAAATTCAAATTATTTTTGAACATTTTATATAATTGGTCGAACTAAGAAATTTAAAACTTTTACGTTTACGCTTCATAAAAAAATTTAACTAATAATTATTTAATTAATTATAATAATTATCGACGCTTTAGACGCCGAATTGAGAAAAACTGATAAAAATGATAGTTGAGACGAAACTGAAACATAAAGAATATGAAGAAAGAATTTTGAATAAATAAAGTTATGATATTTATTTCATCAGGAGAAAGTGAACATAATTACTGACGCTTAATATAGAAAGAATATCTGAGTAAATTGTGGACATGATACTTATATCATCATGTGAAGTGAATATAGATACCGACGCATTATGTATAAAAGATAAAGAACCAGTTAGGACGTGTTCCTTAATAATGAAGGTGCAGAATAAAATTGCCGAGCAATATAAAAATAAACGATGTTTGTAAAAAGGATAATATAGATAATAAAAGGGGTTCGCGGCTAATGTAAACCATTAGAATTGAGAAGCCGATAGCGTTAAATGTATAAAAGGCCACTTGTGGTTGTATAAATATGGAGATTGTGAGATATAGTTATTTTGGAATTTGTAAGTATAAGTATTCTATTTATGTCATTATGACTAAAAGTATCTTTGTCTAAAGAAGTTGTACTAATGACAATTATGAAGGCAGAGATCGCCTCATACATTAGTAAAACGTCTAGCTATTGCAAAGGTCATCATCTGAATTTGATTCGATTTGGATCATCGTCGACAGACTGACCAAATCTGCTAATATCATTCCCGTTAATGATAAAATTCTTGATGAAGAAATTGACTCTTTTATATTTAAAGGAGTTATGTAGACATAGTGTGCCTGTATCGAACATCTAAATCAAGATCTTCGCTTCGCATCGAATTTCTAGAGATTTGCTCAGAAATCATTGAGAACGAACCTTGATGAGAGTACTATGTACCATCCCAAATCGAAGGGACGAGGTAAAGTAATGATACAGAGTAATATAAGTGTTGTTTTATGTTTGAATGAATGACCTTTGGTAATAGACCGTATAATCATTTTTCTTTCGAGAGATTATCATTGATAATTATCGTATTGGGCTCGAGATCTAATCTTGTTAGGATCTAAATCTTAGAGCATCTGTAAGCAAGAGTTGAGATGAAGACACCCGACATACACCCATTGTGAGTTGGACATGTCTCTTAGGTTTAAGGTTTCCTATGATGGCGAACCTATCCTTGCAAAATACCCGACCCGCGAGATCTGAAATGATTGTTGAAATTAGGATTTGATTATTAACTACCGATAGTGGGCAAGAGGTTATGTGAATGTGAAATGTAGATCTTGAAGTGCCAAATGGGTAGCGAAGTTATGCCACAATTTTTAACCTTGGAAAAATGAATTCATGATCTGACAAATCATGGGATATAAGTCCCCGTTGTATGGGACCATTGAAATGATGTAAAAGTTGGGATTGAAAGGCATATAAGCTGGATCTACCCAAGGACTTCAAGAGATGCGTGAATTATGTTTCGTATATCGAACTTGATGGAATATCTATCAAGTGAAAATCTGATTGTTCTTAGTAGAGCTTAGATCGGCGAAAAGTTGCATTCATCAAAAACCCGTGAACATCATGGATAGAGAAGTAAGTCAACATTAAGCCTGATCTTATTCCCGTAGTTATGTTTGATGAAACTCGCGTATTGTAATTGCACTTGTGAGAAAAGACCGAGTGTGGAGGAAATACCCACATGGCTTTAACTCTATAAGAAGCGAGTAGTAAGATGATCTTTGGGGACAAAGATCCTGTTTAGGGGTAAATGCTGTGACAATCCGTCAATTTACGATTGATATTTTATTCTCAAATATTATTTGAAAATATTATTTTAATGTTACAATATGAACTCACTTATTTTTGGGAATAAATTTGGATTTACGTCTTGAAGTAGCATCGACTACGTCTAAACCGGAGGATTCAACGTTACGTGCCTACGTTTACATACACCGTCTTTGGTGACAGTCCGACATTTCAGAAAATAAATTTATCCGTGAATATTATTTTGGAGTTTTAAATTTGTGTTGGTTCATAAACTCACAAATTTACGAGAAGAAATTAGGACTTACGATTTTATTTTAACGTCCTTTACGACTAAACCGGAAACCCTAGGATTACGTATTTACGTTTTCGAACTCCGTTTTTGATGAGACAAATTTTATTGGATTCGTTTTGTGACGTCGATTCATAATTTATAAAAACGTTTTTCGTAAAACGACCTGAGGGCACGCAAATCGAGGAAACTAGAATCGAGGAGTACCCGTAAATAAATGGGGATGAGACAAGTGGGACACTTGTCCCACCCCCATCAAAACCGGCCACTACACTACACCTAAGTAACTTGGTGTCAAGTTTTCACCTTGGTTACTTACACATGTCGTATGCTTACTTAGTAAGCTAACCTACACCAAAAACCAACAAACACAAACCACTTCACTCATTTGCAACATGCAAACAAGCTACAAACACTCTCTCCCTCTTCACCTATGCCGTCCCATTTCTCCATTTAACACCACCATTCATACAAAAATTTAACCATAAACATATGTTATAATTAACATATGTTAATCTCCTTTCAAAAAGATGAAGATTGGTGCAAGTTATAACATCCATGGAGGAGTTTTTATGATGTCTTAGGGCTGATTTTCCACAAGGAGTTCATGGAGCATGGTGGTCTTGAAGATGGTCATGATTATTCACAAGTTTCTCCATCCAAAACCATGTCAAACTCATAAACTACATCAAGTTGGTGGTATAAAGATTGTCCTCCTCAACTTCTTGTTATTTTGATTATGTAAACATGTATTTTATTTCCTATTGTATATATTTATGATGATTATATGATGATAAAAATGTTATGTGGGGATTTGTTGTTGATAATCATGGATAAAAAGGTGAAAAACCATAAGAAACAAGGTTAAAATCTTGGTTAAATTTGATGGCTGTATAAAACAGTAAAGAAGTAAGTCATAAACTGATAAAATGATGAAGTGGAATAGATTTACAGTAAGCTATGGGTCTTGTACACATGTGAGAGTTGTCCATGCAATGGAATCAAAATAATGAGTGAGATATGATCAAAACAAGTTTAGGGTATAAATCTGAAGTTACTGTTTTGGACGATTTTTAGAAAATATTTGGAAGATGATTCAACAGTAGCTATAAAATAGTTAAATGTAGCACATATCATTTAGTTTATGTGATAAAAATTTGAGCTTCTATCTCCATGTAGAACTCAAGATATGGAAGTTTTGGTGAAGATGAAGTTAAAAATCAGATTTTTGGAAATTAAAGAATAATACTATTATATAAGCACTCACATTTTAATATATAAAATGTAAAATAAAAACCCACTAACTTGTAAAACTTATTTATATAAATATATATAAAAGGTTAATCAAATGGATAAATTATATAAATGGTGGTGAAATAATGTTTATAAGTAATAAAAACTATAAACTTGATTTTTACGACTTTTTCGGCTATCGCCGTAAAATTAACGTTTTTGTTAAATAAAACTTGGATGGTTGGACCCGTCTAATGAAAACTTTATAAAACTTATATACTGATATATAGACATGTATAACAAGTAAAAACCGATAAAACCCGAACTATAGGGCATACGGACATTAACAAGTTAAATAAACATATTGGACTAATAAAGGGACTAAATAGGATAAAAACTTGTAAAAAGAATCTATTGGGCTTAAACCATTTAGGCCCAACTTGAAAAGTATACATACTGATAATATAGGTACAAAATGGATTAAAATAAGTTAGATAACTTATAATAAGCTTATTGGACTTAAGACACGTAAACGAGTAAAACTAGTAAACTAGTATAAAAGTTATCGACATATAACACTAAAATGAGTAAACGAGAATATGTAAACCCACTTGATCATCATATATATATAATCATCATATGTATACATAGATGTTATTTTTATAAAGTCATTGGACAAACGTCTAAGACCGAGTATTATTTGTCTAGGTTTCCGTGATTGAAGCACGTACCGTACGTCCGAATTGCCGATAACCCGCCTTCCCACATCAACGTGAGTTCATAGCCTCGCACTCTTTTAAATGTTTTATAAATGCTTTATAAACCCGCGAGGGAGATAACATGTTAGTTTTTATAAAAGTTTGGACACCATTTGTCCCGATTGTTTGTTTATTGATTTTGGACCCGAATGATTGAATGACCCGATTGTATGACCCGATAAATGATTAAAGGACCCGATAAATGAAAATAAATGGATTATTAAAGTTAGGTTATGTCACTAAAAGTCCCATTAGCATGAATTGTGAACTACCGGGAGTTGGTAGACGCTTATGCATTTAATAGTACTATTTGGGGACGATCACCCCAGTTCGCGCCTTGACGGTTGATCCCCGTCGTGCCACATTGATTGGTAAGCGAATTTATGTATGAGAAGATTTCCATAGCGTGACCTTTGTGATGACACGCTACTTTAGATGGGCAAAATTGGTATCGGGTTAGCTACCCGTTGTTGGTTTAGTAAGGTAACAATGTCATGCGGCTTATAATAATCCAAAAACTAACGAAATACTATTAGACGCTTCGAATTACGATGTATTGCCTGACTAGCAATACAGGGTCATACTATTGATATTATGTTTGTGTTTTGGTTTTTATAACCATATTCATATAACGGTTTTATTTTCATACAACGTTATAAGACGTACTGTATGATGTTTTTACGACATTGGCTCGTATATTGATTTTTAAGGCAAATGCCTATATTATGATTTTCGATAAGGATTTGTATAAAACGACTTTGGCTATTTAATGGCCTATTACAAAGATTTGTATAAAATATTTTTGGCTATTTTACGGCCTATTACAATGATTTGTACGAATTGATTTTTGGTACTAATTTTATACCAAAGTTATATTGATGAAATTTATTAAACTCTATGAATTCACTCGGCGTTATCGCTGACCCTTTTCTTTAACATGTTTTATCTCAGGTACTTGAAGGTAATTCTCGGGAAGACAACAAGAATTCATGGCCCGCACTTAAACAATATTTTCCATTCAAATATTTTATAAAACTTTATTTGAAATGTAATGACTTGGGACCGATGTAACTTTGATATTATTGAATGGAAATGCTTTATAAATAAACGACGTGATTTTTATGCGTTGTCTATGATGTGAGTAATGTGCTATCCCGTAACACCAACTAGTCTTCCGCTGTATTGAGTTGTAAGAATTTGGGGGTGTTACAATTGTTCTTTTTTTCATAATTTACGAATACATACTATCTATACAAGAAAAATTGTTAGTAATAAATGTAGTAATTCGACGACTACAATCCTGGATTACTAGACGCGGATAATAACGATCGTGAAGCAAAGAGTCGTCAGAAAAGAAACCCACAAGGTATATCCCTATCGATTATTTGGTTAGTATTACTGAAAGAATGACGTGAATATATCCCTCCCCTCACCTTCTTTTATAGACACGAGGGGGAAGTCGGGTCTTATTACAAGAAAGAAAACTAAGGGTTGGGCTTGGGACACAAGCTTACTAACCGACCCTTATTCTACTAAGTAATTAGGAAACTTGACACTTGAATTAGGCTAATAGAAGACTTTTTTTTTGAACGACAACTTTTATTACGACTAACAAGATGCTAGAAAAAAAATTACAAAGAAATTAAATGAGGGTTCTTCAACCAATCATTCCAATTAACTACCCTTTTACATCTAGAAGAACACCAATTATACGAAAACGAAATAATGTCATCAAAGATCATCGATCGCCTAGGAGGAGAAGCATAAAAAAGCAACCGGTTCTACAAAATCCATAAATACGCCACCAAGCAACATAACAAACCCCCTCCAACTTGATACCCGAAGGAAACTGAATAGAATTGAACCAGCTATTACAATCCGAAAAAGAACTTACCTCCTGTGATCCAAGCTCCCACCACCGACAAATCTTGCGAAAAATATCAGGGGCCAAGTCATAGCAAAAAAGAGTATGTTGAATATCTTCCGCAGCATTAAGACAAAGAGGACAGGAATTCGACTCCACCAAAATACCTTTACGACTAAGATTATTTCGATTTGGCAAGCGATCTCGACGAGCACGCCACACAAAAATATTAATCTTAATCAGAATAGATTTCACCCAACGAATAGCAGTAGCCTCCACAAGAAGAAACAATCATCAAGGATACTATGAATCACTTTAACTTTAAACATACCATCGCCTGTTAAATCACAAACCCAACGATGCCTAGAAGAGGAAAGCGTAATCGAACCAACAATCGACATCAAATCAGTATATTGCTACCGCTCAACACCTTCACGCACTCCCCAACGAACCGAACCAGCAAGCGAGGTGACTCCCAATTTGGACGCCACCAACACCTCTTTATCCGTCTCAAGAGCGAACACACGGGGAAACTTAACACAGAGACAATCATCAGAGATCTAAGAATCCTTCCAGGATTAAGTACAACTCCCGTCACCAATACGTTTTTCACAATGAGAAATAAAATTGAAACCTTTATCCTTCAACACACGAACCTCACGAAGGATAGAGCACCAGATAGACGACTGATTAATCACATGCGATACAAGATTTGACCCATACAACGCTTGCAAAACTTTAAACCAAAGAGACCCATCACCAGAAACAAAACGCCAAACCCATTTCAACAGAAGGGCCTTGTTCAAGGCGAAAAACTCGAAACACCAAGACCTCCTTTAGCTTTAGATGCTAAGACGTTATCCCAAGCCACCCTTTAGGAACCTTCCATAGTTTTAGCACTCCTTTATCGAAAGTGTTTTTACCTTTCATTTAGAAAGTCGAGCCTGAATTTTATTAAGCGTTCCATCCCAAGCAGAACTCCAGGACATACGGTCACCAACCATCACACCTAAATATCGAAAAGGACTACGCATAACCTACATCTAATCATATCAGCCGCTTGTTGAACCATATTACCAGAAACCCCAATACCCATTACGTGACTCTTTAGAATGTTAATCTTTAAGCCCGGCGCAAGGAAAAAACAATTAAGAATAGTAACAATGTTTTTAAGATTCCCATCGGACCATTCACCTATGAACATAGCATCATCAACATAAAACAAATGAGATAAAGAAAATGAACATTATATTTAAACTCCTTTGAAAAACCCATCATTAACAGCCCGAGAAAATGAAACATGCAAGGACTCCATAATCAAAATGAAGAGGTAAGGAGCCAAATGATCTCCTTGTTTCAACCCATGACAGAAAGCAAATTCGGATGTAGGACTCCCATTCACTAAAATAGAAGCCATAGAAAAATTTAAAGTACCTCGAATCCACTTACACCAGTTTGGACCGAAACCAAAATCTTGAAGCACGTCAAGGAGGTAGTCCCACCGTACCGAGTCATATGCTTTAGCAAAGTCAACCTTAAAAAGCATAGCTTGTTTCCCCTTAGTTTTACACCAGTGAAGGAGCTCGTTAAGAATAAAAGGGTCATCTAAATTTTGGCGTTCAACAACAAAAGCTGATTGAGTTTCGGATACAATATCAGAGATAACGTATGACAACCGGTTAGCCAAAATCTACGTAATAACCTTAAGACACCATATCAAACTAATAGGTCTAAAATAAGTAACGAATTTGGCGTCAGTCACTTTACGGATCAATGCAATGAAAGAGGAGTTACAGCCCCTCGGAAGATTACCATAATCGAATAACTTCTCAATAGCAACACAAAAATCAGGCCCAACCAAATGCCAATATCTACGAAAAAACTCAAAAGTAAAACCATCTGGACCAGGAGACTTATTCTCTCCAAAAATCCAAACATCCGCACGTATATCATCCCTCGAAACATATTGATACATATCCTCCATTTGATCAGGAGATAAACATTTCTCGAAAGAAAAAATCAATTTAAAACGATCATCCCTTGGTTAATCAAAACAAGATTAAAAATGAGATTTAAACGCACCTGTAATCTGATCTTGATCCATACACCACGTACCATCAATAAAATACCTCGTATCGAGAGTTGGGAACGCCTTTTACTAATAATACCATGAAAAAATCTCGTGTTTTCATCCCCTTCAACCGCCCATTTAATTTTGGACTTTTGTAACGAATCCTTAACCTCCAAATTATTAATATCATGAAGCTGACGCATCAACTCCATACGTTTCAAGAGAAAATCATCCAAAGAATTACCACTATCCAATTCATGATCAATCTCGCACAGGTCCTTTTTACACCTCTTCCATGGATTTTAAAATCACATAACAACCTCAAAAATGAACCAAATGATTTGGGATTTTAAAAAAAACTTTCAAAACATGTTTATAACCATAATAACTGTCGACGTACATTCGGTAATGAGCTCGGCCCGACAGGCCCACGACCCACACACACCTTACTTATCCTACACGAAACCCTAAGCCTATATAAACAGGGGTAGGAGTCTCATTATAATCAGGTTATATCTTATACTTACACCAGTTTACTATGTATCGTCCCGATACTAACTTGACCGTCGGAGGTTGACCCCGGGGCTCCGGCCTCGGGTCCACGTCTAACCGGTTCTTCTATTGTTTGCAGCATTACTCAGCATCCGGGAAGACGATTAACGGCCCAGGAGAATCGTCGAACCAGTCCAGCCAAACTATGCTCCAACAAGTTGGCGCCATCCATGGGACCCAAACTAAACCATGTTTGTGATCTCATACCGCTGGAAAGAAAACTCAGTTGCGAAAGTCGGTAATTCTAAAACCTCGTACTTTTGTTTTTTACGATTCTGCCATGCGCCAAAACTAGGTTCGCTAAATCTAAAAAGTTACGCCTGCTAGTGTCAAGTTATGCTTTCTAAATCATATTGCTCATATTTTAACTTATGTGGAACTAATCATAGCCACATGCGAGTTAGTATAAATTTATTATTGTTAGAAACATATGAATAGAGATATTCGCATCATTAGAATGTTAAAACAAAATTAAGCACAATCCTTGACCACAAATTCATAATCAAATTTTGGCAAGTCTCTTTATTATATTCGAATGATTTGAATGTTGGTTTACAATACCTACCTGCATAGTATATACGAGTCATGCACATCTAAATATTATGCAAATATTCTATCATCATGACATGTTACCACAAGGGTGGTATATTAAAAAAAAGGGGTGCACGTGGGACATTGTTAAGCTAACATGTATGTTGGCAGCTTTTTCGTGATTATCGTTTTTCTTGAGAGACGTAAATACAAATTTACGGGTAAATTTAGAAAATAGATCATGTGTCGATCCTATTAAGAAACAAAAGATACCCTAAAAATATGTGCGTCATATTCATAATATAAATTGGGACGTTGTTATCTTTTAAGAAAAAAATTATTTTATTACTTCCATATGTTTATTTGTCATACAAAGATTACGGATACAAGGATTATGGATGATGAATTTTATCCCTTACTTGTAGTTATATGTTTAAGTAGGGACGTACTTTATTTTTTCTTATCCGCAGTCGTAGGCAGGCACTGTCTTTTCGCGATAATGTGTCCGTCCGGGTATATGTTTTCAATTTTTTATATATGCGGTCATCCGCGCTAATCCGAACGATCGGATATATTTATTTTTTATCCGCGGCCGTAGAATACGTTCTTTCATGTTAATTCGCGTGTTCAGACATATTATTTATACTAATAAAAGATATTATATATATCTTTTAAATTAAAAAAGAGATTACCTATATCTTTTTAATTGATAAGATATATTTACCCATATCTTTTAAATTCAAAAATATATTGTCAATATTTTTCTATATTAATAAAAGATATAACATATGTCTTTTCAATTGTTAAATAGATATTACATATATCTATTTGATTTGATTAATATATTTTCTATATATGTCGCGGCCTAATAATGTTGTGTTGCGACCCGACCTTTCTATTCGCGGTCATGGCTCATACATCCGCGCTCATCTGCACATTCAACAATTATTTTATTTTTTATTCGCGGTCATGGTATGTCCAGCCGTGCTCGTCTGTATGTTCAGTTATTTTTTTTTTTGCGGTCATGAGCCGTGTCTTCCATATTAATCCGCAAGTTAGGATATATTGTTTATATTAATAACGGATATTACACATATCATTTAAATTACTACAAGATAGTCTTTAGGATATATTCCAATATTTTTTATTATATATATCTTTTAAATCAGTATGATATATTACATATATTTTTTAAATAATATGTTTATCATTCGCGGTTATGGTACATCCATCCTTGCTAGTCCGTACACTCTGATATCTTCTGCCTACGGGCGTACATGTACTTATCATTCCCAAGCGGAATAAGAGGATTGAGTGAACCTAATAATTCAACTTGTCGTGTAAGAGGGTTGCAAACCCAACTACCACGGATCATGTATCCTTGTTAGACACCTTGCTATCAAGATGTTGTAGTAAGTTACGAAAACCACATGACTCATGATGGACTTGCAAAAGACACACTGTGAACGTCTAACAAAATCTTGTCAAAACTTTGACCGTCCTTATGGTAGTAGCGGTATGCCGCACGTAATGGCATAGCTCATACCATAAGTTAGTTAAGATACGTCTTATACTATGTGACAATTCGCGGTTATGGCAAGACCCATCCGCTTTGGTTCGCACGTTCGAACCCAATTTCTATCTTTTGTACGCAACTATGGTACGTCCATTCGACCGTATTTTTTGAATACTTGATTAAGTTTAATATTACTAATCAAGTGTAGCACCATTAAACTTGGGGGCTACCAGGGTATACTAATACCACTATTTCCGTGCACGTCACGCAAATATCTTTTGATATATTCCTTTGTCGCAGAAGTCCGCCTTCTGCCGGTTTATTCCTTTGCCATGGAAGTATCTCTTTCATTGGCTTATTCATTCGCCGCGGAAGTACTCCTTCCGCACGCGTATTTTTCTACCATGGAAGTATATCTTCCATTGGCTTACTCCTTCGCTGTTGAAGTACTCCTTCCGCGCACGTATTTCTCCGCCATGGAAGTATCTCTTCCATTGGCTTATTCCTTCGCCGCGAGAGTACTCTTTCTGCGCGCGTTTCTCCGCCATGGAAGTATCTCTTCCATTGGCTTATTCTTTCGCCGCGGAAGTACTCCTTCCGCGCACTTATTTTTGCGCCATGGAAGTATTTCTTCCATTTGCTTATGCCTTTGCCGCGAAAGTACCTCTTCCGTTGGCTTATTCATGCGCTGTGGAAGTATTCTTCCACATGCTCATTATCTTTAATCGTGGAAGTATTCTTCCACGGGCTCATTATTTTCGCCGTGGAAGTATTTCTTTCACGTGCTTATTATCTTCGCCGTGGAAGTATCTCTTCCACGTGCTCATTATTTTTGCCGTGGAAGTATCTCTTCCACGTGCTTATTATCTTTGCCGTGGAAGTATCTCTTCCACGTGCTCATTATTTTCGCCGTGGAAGTATCTCTTCCACGTGCTTATTATCGCTCATTATATTCTCTGTGGAAGTATCTCTTCCACGTGCTTATTATCTTTGTCGTGGAAGTACTCTTCCACGGTCTTATCATCCTTCGCCATGGAAGTACTCCTTCGACTGGCGCATTGTTTTCGCTGTGGAAGTACTCTTCCACGTGCTCATTATATTTGTTGTGGAAGTATCTCTTCCACGTGCTTATTATCTTTGACATGGAAGTAGTCTTCCACTGGCTTATCATCCTTCGCCATGGAAGTACTCCTTCCACTGGCGCATTATTTTCGCTGTGGAAGTACTCTTCCACGTGCTCATTATATTCGTTGTGGAAGCATTTCTTCCACGTGCTCATTATCTTTCGTCGTGGAAGTAATCTTCCACGGGCTCATTCTCCTTCGTCGTGGAAGTACTCTTCCACTAGCGCCTTATTTTAGCCGTGGAAGTATTCCTTCCATGGGCTCATTGTCTTCGTCGCGGAAGTACGTCTTCCACTATCTTATTGCCTTTGCCGTGGAAGTACGCCTTCCACTGGCTCATTCTGCCACAGAAGTACGTCTTCTGTTAGTTCATATCTTTGTTACAGAAGTACGTCTTCCGCGACGAATTACTTTGCCCGGCCACGAAGTGATTTCTTCAAAGTTTGCATTGTTTGACCTTAATTAGGCGAAGCCTGATCAACTACGCCTAGTTCAGGAAAAACCGTGACAAATTTTTTAAGTCATTATCGTATGTCGTGGCCACAAGACGGATGTACCATCCGCATCACCTAGCCACAGAAGTACGTCTTCTGTTTGCCTTAAGACGAATGAAATGTTCGCATTATGTTGCATCATCAGTGGGGTACAAGAAGTACGCCTTCAAAATATTCACAATGCAACATACGGGTTCCACTTCCACCTTCATAAAACCTTCTTGTCATCCTCACGTTAGTGATGAACAAGAATTAAACCTTGCCAAATTCCAGTGTTACCCCGGCTATAGAACATGTTTTCTTCTTACGGGGTCTTTACCGTCAAGTAACGGGAAACCAAGCATTCGAGCACAATCACCCGTCTTACGTATACGTGTTTTCCCATTTATTTCGACGTGGATATGCTTACAGGTAGCGGATGTGGATTAAAGTGTAGTAACCTCGGTGACAACCTCGCATACTAGACTAGGGGGACATGATGGCGTATAATGGCTATGATCACTATTCGTAATCCCAAACCATCATCTTTTCGCTAAAAATAGCCCATTACGAGTGGAGCCATATGTTACGGACGACCCACGGGGATGTTCTAGCAGCAAGACGCATACGGTTGTTTAGTGAGCATGATACACGAATGAGTCTAGCATAACATGATCATGGACCATATCATACTAGACTGGGGGACATGTCGACGTACAGTCAGTAATGGGCTCGGCCCGACAGGCCCACGACCCACACACACCTTACTTATCCTAGAAGAAACCCTAAGCCTATATAAACAGGGGTAGGGGTCTCATTATAATCAGGTTATATCTTATACTTACACCAGTTTTACTGTGTATCGTCTCGATACTAACTTGACCGTCGGAGGTGGACCCCGGGGCTCCGGCCTCGGGTCCACGTCTAACCAGTTCTTCTATTGTTTGCAACATTACTTAGCATCCGGGATGACGATTAACGGCCCAGGAGAATCATCTAACCGGCCCAGCCAAACTATGCTCCAACAAAAACAACATTTCTCTAGAATTATAACTTTTGAAATAGGTTTTTGCTTATTATTTCATGTAAATTACAAAGCTAGGGTTTTTAGACATCTTTAACTTATAACTTTCATTTTAAAAAAAAACTTTCATTTAAAATGATCAAATTCTCTAACTTCTTTTATGTTGGGAATTATTTGTTAAGTGTCAAGTACCGTCAGTGTAATTTAAGTACTGTTAGTTTTATGTAAGTACCGTTAGTGTTAACGCGGTACATAGTAAGTACTCCTACTTATAAAGTAAGTACTGATATATTGATTAGGACGAATATATCTTTGTATAAGATATGTCATAGTTATAGTTAGAGTATATCTTATGTGATATACTTAAATAGTTAGAATATTGATAATATATCGTCTGTAATATAGTTATCTTTATAGAATATTCTAAGGTTTCTAGGGTTACTCTATAAAAGGAACATAGGTACAATGTCATTCATGTACCTCATTCAAGTCGATTAATAAGAGAATCGAATAGTTAAAAGTAATTCTGTTCTTCTGTGCTTTATAAGTTAGATTCCGCATAACTTATTTAGTTTGAGTAAGAGTTCTCAAAGTGTTTTATTTTGATTACAAACTACTATACTAGTTCTTAACAGAATATAGATCCAATCAAAGGGATCAACAAGTGGTACCAGAGCTTGTTGAGAAACTTTGAAAAAGAAGAACACAACCCCAAACACTCCACTCACATCAAAACTCAATGTCTCAACCACAAGGTGATGATGCTCACTTGGATGATGTTCAAAACCCCGATCCTATACCACAGGGACAACCACAAGTTGTGCATCCTGCACCAGCACAAGGTGTTCAAGCCGTGAATGCTATAGCTATCTCTACAACTACACCACCTTCTCATACTCTTTCTGTTTTCAAACTCTCAGTGCTCAAAGGTAACAATTATGAGACATGGGCTATGCAGATGGAACATTACTTGAATCACACATATCATACTGTGTGGCAAGTTATTAAGAATGGGGATACACCTAAGAAGCTACACTGGTTGCCAGATGTTACATGCTATGCTCTACCTGCTGTGATTGCTGAGGAAGTACAAGCAGAGATCAGAGAGAGAAAAGCCAGAACTGCTTTGGCTATGGCTCTTTCAGAAGACATCTTACCAAGCTTTCATCATTATAAGGATGATAAAGCTATGTAGGATGCCATAAAACTTAGATTTGGAGGTAATGACAAATCTAAGAAGATAAAGAAGATTGTTCTTAAGCAAGAATTCGATAACTTCTCAATTTCCAGTATAGAGGGAATACATGGTGGCTATGGAAGGTTTAGTAAGCTGCTTATTCAGTTGGCAGTTTATGGACAAGTAATTCCTAATGAAGAAGCTAATCTAAAATTTTTAAGAAGTGTTCCACTAGAGTGGAAAGAAATGGCTATGCACTTCATCACAAGAGACGATCTGGAAACAATTCCTTTTGATCATCTCTAAAAAAATCTTTGAGCATACGAGATGGTTGTGAAAGGCATTGACGTGACTAAGGCAGCAACTACAACAAAGTCTAACTTGGCTTTTGCGTCAGATGGTAACAACGGTACTTATTTTCATAATACCGCTAGTGGATCAAGCAGCGGTACATACTTCACAAATACCGTTGGAGGACTTACAAGCGGTCCTTACCCACAAAGTACTGAAGGCAGCCCCATAGTCTCTCAAAATCCACATGGAAGGTCTTCACCATTGTTTAGTGACAATGATGCCTTCTCATTCTTTGTTGGACAAGACAACAGGCCAAGATTAACTCTCAATGACTTGTTCCAAATGGATGATGCTGATGTTGAAGAGATGGATCTTAAATGGCAAGTTGCTATGGTGTCAATAAGATCTAATAGGTTCTTCAAGAAGACTGGAAGAAAGATGACTGTTGATCCTAATGAGCCATTAGGATATGACAAGTCCAAAGTTGAATGCTATAACTGTGGAAGGAATGGACACTTTGCAAGAGAATGCACTAGAGACAAAACTGAGAGTAGCAGTCAGAAGTCCAAGAACAGCTAAAAAACCAGTCCAAGAATAACTGAAAGCTTTCCAAAAGGAAACAGCATGAGTCCTAAAGGAACCAAAGCATTAGTGACTATAGATGGAGTGGTGAACTGAGCTGAAGATGAAGAAGAAGAAGAGCTTGGTCTAATGGCTCTCTCACATGAAGATATTGAGGTACATCCTTGTTCTAAAGACTATGTTCTTAAATTTAATAGCTTAAAAGTAGAACTAGAGGAACAGTATAAAAAAATCAACACATGTACTGTAGAATTAAATGCTTTTAAACAGGGTGTTGTTAAGTTAGAAGAAAATATAGTTTTGCATTAAAAGGCTCAACAAAACTATGAAGAGAAAATAAGAATTTTAGCTCTTCAAATGAGAGAAAAAGATGTAGAAATTAAAGCTTTTGAAAGACAACTTTTAAAAGTGTCAACAGAAAATGAAGCTTTAAAAGCCAGTCTTTATAATGAAAGGGAAGTGATTAATCATTGGCAAAAGTCCTCTAAAGGATTGGAAAAACTGATTAATTCACAAATGGGGTATTATGATAAATCAGGCCTAGGATATATTGAGGACCAACCTGGGATAACTTTAACTGACAAGGACTTATTAAAAGGGATTTTTGATAGTTCTAGTGAGTTAGATAATACACCTGAGAATGATAGATATGTTGAAAGAATGAGAGCAGTTCCTCCACCACTATTAGGAATTTTCATGCCCCCTAGTAATGATACAAGTATCGAGTTAGAAGAACCAAAGGTGAAAAATACCTCAAACTCTAGTAATTTGTCCCAAGATAAGACTGTTGTGACCAAAAACATTGTTAATCTACCTTTAATGAACAATTTTGTTTCTGAAGAATCTAAGACTAGTTCTGCTCCCAAGCAGGTAAAAGCTCCTAGCAAGACATTGGAAAATAATGTAAAACATAATAAAACCAACAGGGGTGGGCTAGGTTTTGAGAAAGTTAAGTCAAAACAACCCTTCGGGTCTTCTTAAGAAGAAAAGGATGTTATGTTTGTGGTAGTCTAAGTCATTTTATCAAAGATTGTACTTTACATAAAGATAAAATTGTGAAACAAAAGGCCGCACAAAGGTTCATGAAAAACAGTAATGGGAAAAATGTACAGGTAAATAGGAATCAGAAACTTAAGAATGACAAACCTAAGTTTGATCACTCAAAGGTAGCCAAACAGGTTAAAAATAACTCTACCAAAAGTTTTGTTCCTAGAGCAGTACTTATGAAACAAGGTCTAGTACCTTTGAAGTCTGGTAAACCATGTACCGGCAAGTCTAGACCGGCAAGTACTACTAGACCAAACTTAAGTACTGTTGGTTTAAAGTCTGTCAAACCAAAGTTCTCTAAGACTTCTAAGAATGTTGTTGAAAAGGCTAAAACATCTAGAAGTAAGGCTAATAACAAACCAGTGCAAATGTGGGTTCCTAAAAGAGAAAAATCATGTGTTAAAGCAAGTACTGCTAAAGCAGTACTTAAGGCAAAGAAGTCTGAGCACATAGAGTCACCCTATGTCTTTGACTACATAACTGAAACCATGAAGTATAAGAGCAAAGGCAGCATTACTGGGAATGCTTCAGAACAGACTCTTAAGTGTGTAGGTCCCACAAGATCCGAGCCAAATTTGGCTTGGGTCCCTGTTAAAAACTAATAAGTTTTGTTTGTGTGCAGGGGCATCTAATTGATGAATTAAAAGACAAAGGTATAGTAGATAGTGGATACTCAAGACACATGACATGAAACAAAGATTTTCTTGCTGAATTTGAAGAATTCAGAGGAGGACCAATAGCCTTTGGAGGTAGCAAAGGTAGAATCACTGGCAAAGGGAAAATCAACACAGGGAAGTTGGAATTTGAAGATGTGTTCTTTGTGAAAGAATTGAATGAGTTCAATCTCTTTTCTGTATCACAAATGTGTGATAAGAAGAACAAGGTGTTGTTCATAGACAAAGACTACTTGGTGTTGTCTAAAGACTTTGAGATGCCTAAGGAATCTCAAGTACTGCTTAAATTACCCAGGCAAGAAAATATGTGCACCTTTAATCTTCATACTATTACTCCAATAGGTGGCATTACATGTTTGCTAGCTAAGGCTTCTTTTGATGAGTCTAAATTAAGGCATAGAAGGTTAGGGCATGCGAATTTCAAGAATCTTAACAGATTAGTGAATAGGAATTTGGTTAGAGGTTTACCTAACAAATCTTTTCAAAATGATTTCACATGTGCTGCTTGTCAAAAAGGTAAACAACATAGAGCCTCTTGTAAGACCAAGACTGTCAACACTGTGACAAAACCTTTGCAACTCTTGCATATGGATTTGTTTGGTCCAGTTTCTGTAAGAAGCATTAGACCTTTTGTCTAATCATAACTGATGATTATAGTAGATTCAGTTGTGTTTTCTTTTTAGCTCTTAAAAGTGAAACTAATGAATTACTTAAGGATTTTATCACTTTCGTTGAAAAGTAGTTCACTAAACAGGTTTTAATCATTAGGACTGATAATGGGACAAAATTTAAGAATGCTGAATTTGATGAATTATGTAGGTCTAAAGGAATTAAGAGACAATTTAGTAATCCTAGGACTCCACAACAAAATGGAGTAGCTGAAAGGAAGAATATGACACTAATTGAGGCTGCTAGAACTATGCTGGCTGATTCTCTTTTGCCAAATACCTTTTGGGCAGAAGCAATCAACACTGCATGTTATGTGTTAAATAGAGTCTTAGTGACCAAGCCTTAAAACAAAACACCTTATGAACTTTAGACTGGTGTGAAGCCTACCATATGTCATTTAAGACCTTTTGGGTGTCATGTGTCTATACTAAATACTATTGATTATTTGGGAAAGTTTGATGGAAAGTCTGATCCAGGATATCTTGTAGGATATTTAGTGCAAAGTAAAGCATATAGGGTTTATAATTTGGCATCTAAAAAGGTTGAAGAAAATGCCCATGTTAATTTCTTAGAAAATAAACCCAATGTCCCAGGAATAGGTTATGCTTGGATGTTTGATTTAGATTATCTAACTAACTCCATGGATTACTACTCTGTGCAAAAGGATTAGCAAACTAACAATGCAGGTGAGGAGTCAAGTGCAACTAATGCAGGTACTCAAGAAGATGTTTCTTCATCAAATGATGATGTTCATATCTATGTGCCCAATATGCCTACTGTTACTCCCATGTCTGCTACTCCCAAGAAGCAAACCATGCCATCAAAAGATGATCAAGCCTCCCAAGAGCTTTAGAGGCTTCAAGATCAAGAAAAGAATGCTATATCTGCTAATAAGAATTCAAGAGAAGAATCTTTTGAGTCACAACACTCAGCAGTACCTACTACACCTAGCGGTACTTCATCTGCAAGTACTGCTAAGTCAAAATCTGCTAAATCTATTGACTCACTAGAAGAGATTTTACAAGCTATGGACGATGAAGATGTGTATGCTAGTCCAGCTGAAGGAATCTTCTCCAAAGCTTCCTATGATGAGCAGGGTGCAGTAACTGATTTCAACAATTTGGAAACAGAAATTCCAGTCAGTTCTATTCCCACTCATAAAGTCAACAACAACCATCCTACTACATAGATCATTAGAGATCCCAAGTCTGATGTACAAACCAGAAGACAACTTCAAACCAATAAGGAAACTCATGCACTTGTGAGTTATGTCAAACAACAGTAGAGAACTAATCATAAAGATACTCAGCATTGTTTGTTTGCCTGTTTCTTATCACAAGTAGAGCCCAAAAACATTTCTCACGCTCTTGATGAAGAAATTTGGGTAGATGCCATGCAAGAAGAATTAACACAATTTGAGCTACTAAAAGTTTGGATTCTTGTGGATCTTCCCTTAGGTAAGAGAGTAATTGGTACTAGATGGGTTTTCAGGAACAATAAGGATGAGAGAGGAGTTGTTGTGAGGAACAAAGCAAGACTTGTTTCTCAAGGCTATAGACAGGAAGAAGGGATAGAGTATGATGAGGTTTTTGCACCAGTGGCAAGGATAGAAGCCATTAGGTTATTTTTGGCCTTTGCATCATATATGGGTTTTATAGTCTATCAAATGGATGTGAAAAGTGCCTTTCTTTATGGTATTATTTCAGAGGAGGTATATGTCTCACAACCTTCAGGTTTTGTAGATCCTAAATTCCCCAATAGAGTCTACAAGGTTATCAAAGCACTTTATAGTCTGCATCAAGCTCCAAGAGTCTGGTATGTAACTTTATCCAATTTTCTGCTAGAGCATGGATATAGGAGAGAGACCATTGACAAAACTCTGTTCATCAAGAAG
Source organism: Glebionis coronaria (assembly GCA_025667525.1). Lineage (NCBI taxonomy): Eukaryota > Viridiplantae > Streptophyta > Magnoliopsida > Asterales > Asteraceae > Glebionis > Glebionis coronaria. The sequence continues at coordinate 557,904,283 of CM046877.1, read as the reverse complement.
AATGCTAAGGATATCATTCTAGTTCAAGTCTATGTTGATGACATCATTTTTGGTTCTACCAAGAAGTCATGGTGTGAAGAGTTTGAGGCTTTAATGAAAGGAAGATTTTAGATGAATTCTATGGAAGAACTAACTTTCTTTTTGGGACTGCAAGTCAAACAAAGGAAAGATGGAATATTTATCAGCCAAGATAAGTATGTTGCTGAAATTTTGAAGAAATTTTCATGTATGGATACAAGAAGTACAAGCACACCTTTTGAAGCTAAGAAGTCTTTATCAAAAGATGAACATGGAGAAAATGTTGATAGTCATCTATACAGATCAATGATTGGTTCATTGATGTATCTTACTGCTTCAAGGCCAGATATTATGTTTGCTGTGTGTGCCTGTTCAAGGTTCCAAGTCCATCCAAAGGTGTCACATCTACATGCTGTGAAGAAGATTTTTAAGTATCTTAAAAGTCAACCCAATTTAGGATTATGGTATCCTAGAGATTCCACCTTTGAATTGGAAGCTCACTCAGACAGTGATTATGCTGGAGCTAATCATGATATCCACAACAGAAGGTTGTCAATTCCTAGGCAGAAGACTCATATCATGGTAGTGTAAGAAGCAAACCATTGTTGCTACTTCTACAACTGAAGCTGAATATGTAGCTGCTGCTCATTGTTGTGGACAAGTTGTTGGAAATACGTTTTTACGTATTTAGAAAGGATCGATCACTCCAAATATAGATACAAGTATTGGGCTCGTGATCCAGTATATTAAGGTATAGCCCATATAGCCCACATGTAGGGTGGCTATATAAACCCCCCTCCTAGCATGTTAGGAGGGGTTGAACACTTAACCATTTATCACATTCCATATTTCTTCTTATTTTCTCTCCTTTCTCTCCCTTCTTTCTCTCTCTAAGTTCTTCCCTTCCATTCATTCAATAGATAATCCATAACATTGTTCAATCCTAAGAAAGCGTAGACCTACAATTGGTGTCAAGACATGGTTAAATCTTAGGATTTGCGTGTTTTATCTATTGATTTATTAGTTAATTTTTTTCTTCTTTTTCTTTTGCTTTGGTTTTGAATCCGATATAACTTTTAATCTATTGAATAACTTTTGTGATTGGTCAAAATTTATAATTGGTTTGGTATAACAGTTGTGTTTGGTCAAAATTTAAATCTGGTAAAACGGTTGGCTAAACAATTTTTTTGTCTCCTCTACATTCCTTTGGTCTCGTCTTTTTTCTAAATTTTTCTAAATTTTGGTAATCAGTTTTTTCAATATCACATTTTTTTATCGGTTTTTTGTTTTTATTATACTTCTTGTCCAAAACTGTCAATTTGTCTTTATCTACTTCATCAACTATATCAACTCTTTCTGTATCAACTTTTTCTGGGTATAACTTTCTTTTTGCAATCCAACATTTGTTTTTATCAAGAATCTGGCATCATATAAGTTTCAGCTACGATCTGATTTTTTGTGATCGCATAAACCCCGGGGGTTTCTACTTGCAGTCCAAAGTCACGATCACTTTCTACGATCTCCACCACGATCGAAGCTGCGATCACGAGTGCGATCGAAGCTGCGATCAAAGTGCGATCCGAGTGCGATCCGAGTGCGATCGGAGTGCGATCCGAGTACGATTGGAGTGCGATCCGTGTACGATCTGAGTACATGTGCAATCTAAGTACGATGCTAGACTACGATGACTTATTGCGATAGAAAAGTTTTGACTACGTTCATATGTTACGATCATAGACTACGATTGACCAAGTTTTGACTCAAAGACTCGACAACAACAGGACTCGATCTCGACTTCATCTCACCCAACGACTCTCAACAAATTAGACCTATTTGTAGAAACTAGAAGGGGGGGGGGGGGGGGTTGAATAGTTTCTCTTCGATTGGTGACCAAATTAAAATTTCTTTCAATTTGGTTTGTATCAAAACTATCTTTTACTTAAAGCTAAGTTGCATAATGATTAGGTTCAATTGAAATGCACTAGCAAGAATAATAAGCAAGTATAATGATAATGAAATAAGTAAAGAGCAAGGAAGGAGACAACCTAGTGGGAAGACACCAAGATTTATAGTGGTTCGACAACGAGGCTCTATCCTCGTTTCTACTCCACTCCTCGAGTACATCTACTCGAGATTTCCACTATATCCACAAGCTCCCTTCTCGGCGGAGAAAACCTTACATCGTTGCTTACATTATTTTCCGACACTAAACTAAATTTCGAGACCTAATCTTTAGCTAGGACCAATCTACACGACGTTGCCTACTTCACAATTTAACGACACAAGGCTAGATGTCGAGTTCTAATCGAAAGCTAGAACCAATCTTCACGACTCTTCACTTTGAAGCTAAGTGAGAACTTCACACAACACAACTACTAATCACTTTAAAGTTTAGTGAGAACTCACAAGACACAACCACATCACTTTATAGTTTAGTGAGAACTCCTAATTAAATCTATTACAACTCAACTAGACTTATCCAAGTACACACATGTAGCTTGGATTTACACAACACAAATCCAAGCAAACACATATGCAATGGATGTACACAACAAATCCAAGTATTCACAAATAACTTGGATGAACACAACTAGTCCAAGTATTCATAAATACATTGGATTGACCTAAAACACAAAGGTATCATGATGAATATGACTAGCTCATAAATTCATCTTTATCACTACACTAGTGAGTGAGTGATCTTCTCATTGGACATGGTAAAGGAGGGGATCAAGAGGATAATCATATGTAAACATCCTTAACAAATTAAGTGATCATTTACTAATGATTATGCTATAGAAAATAGAAAAAGGGCTGAGAAAAACGTCCAAGAGGCTTACTGGAAAATGAGATTTGACCCACTATTTAAAGGAGACAAAGTTACAACGGATCTATAACGGCTACTGTGCGCGGTACCTTATCTCACCCCGCGGTACCATATCGCTAAGGTACCGCGTAGGTACTTAAGGTACCGCCACTAGACTCCGCTCCGTTTTTTGTCTTTTAGTGGGGTGGGAATATCTGAGGTATTTGAACCCTTCAAAGGATATTCTAACAGCATTTGGAATATGCCATTTTCAAATTTTCATTTTCCATTTTAATAAAGCATTTTCTAAACAAGAAAGTTTATTAAAAAGTCTTTTGTCTTATTAGCAAAAGTGAGTTTTAAGGATAATCATTTTGATGATCACTAAGTATGATTAAGAAAGGTTAGTGATATGATTATTACCTTGATGATAGTGTTAGTTAAATAATTCATTTTGTGTTTCTACACTAAATGTGTTGTATGGTTTGTTGTGATCAAAACTAAGAAAGATTAGTTAACACTAATAATGTTTTTAGGCATTACTTGCGTTAACAATCTCCCCCTTTTTGATTACGACAAACGATAAACTCATTTACGTATAAACACAAACTATGGAATTATTAACTAGTTTATCACTATCATTTCTCCCCCTTTGTCGTAGCAAAAAGGTTAGCATAAGTCTTTGAAGTGCATCGAACTTTGCTAGTAGCTCCCCCTTGGTGGTTGCTCCCCCTTGCTCGGGGCACCAAGTTTGTGAGCTAAGGTGACATGCTACACAAAGGTTAGTAGAAAGGAAAGAAACACCAATGTATATATGATCATTAACTACTAAGTAAATTGAGAGGGAGAAAGAGAAGAAATCTCAAATTAGAAGCAAGTATTTTGCTAAGTATGTCCAAAGAGGTAATTGACAAAATCAAACTTCAATAAAATGAAGATGATAAGATTGTCAATGGGTTAAAGCTTTAGAATTGATGGAATCACCCATAAGCAATTGTAAAAATTTAACCAAGATCAACTCAAAAATAGAACTAATTAGATAGCACACAAATAACACAAAAGTTACAAAAAATAATACAACAAAGAAGATAGTCATACACATAGTATGAGTATCTAAAAGCAATAAATATGGAAAATAAACCACTAAGCATAAGCTAGTCTAATAGTGATATTTTCCAAGATTGCTAAAAATAAAATAAAACTAAAAAGACGACGATGCATCATTCGAAGTTTTGTCCACCGGAACGAAAACTTGAATAGGAGGTCGAGTGAGGAGGAATTCAAGAAAATTTAACTTCTCATACACATGAGCAAGTTCAATTTGTTGAAATCGGCAACAATCACACGAGGATCCATGATGCAACACAAAATCGTTTTATGGGGGTATGGCATCAAACTTAGGGTTTGGTGGTGGTGGGGTAAAAGGTTTGGGAATGTTTTCACAACGCCTTGTGAGGTTTGGGAAGGTGGAAAGGTCATTGAGTTGGGGGGTATTGAAGGATTGTGGTGGTGGTGGAACATTTTCTTTTGCTCTGGTGATGGGGTTTATGGTATAAGTCTCATTCCAATACTTGATTGGAGAGAAGGTAGGGTTTTTGGGTGGTTTGGACGAAGATGGTTCATTCTTCTTAACCCAAACGGGTCGAACCGAGATTTTCGGTTTCTTTGAAAGCTTGGATGAGGAAGCTTTGGGTGAGTGGGGTTGTGACAAAGAAATGTCAAGGTTAGGAATGTAGGAGTTAGGCATTGTGAGAGTGTGAGAATGATATCTCAAGGTTATGTGAGAATGAATTCTCAAGGTTGGGAAGGTATGAGAATGAAATCTCAAGGTTGGGGTATAAGTAAAATGTAATCAAGGTAAGAATTTGAATACAAAATGTGTATTGTCAAGGAATGTTTAGTCAATTTGAGTAAACAAGAAATCTTGACTGGGAATATGGTTTAAAGGTTTTGACCAAAAATTCGTCAAAAGTCACATTCTGGCCGCGGTACCTTATATGGGCCGGCGGTTCCATATCACTAAGGAACCGCGGGTCCTTAAGGAACCGCGTCCAGTGGACTTTAAACAATGTTTTTCCTGGGTTTTGGGAAAAACTAAGACTTTTTCAAAAAGTTGCAAATCTTGGAATTTTACCTCTATTAGAACCAAAATATGCTAGGGTTGCATAAAGCAACACATTCACAAAGAATGTCTTGACAAAGGATGACAAAATAATTTAGATATCATTTTGAACCAATTTTAGTCAAGTTTAGGGGTTGTGATAGATTTAGGTTCAATTTTAATTTCAAATTAAAGTTGATTAGTGTGCACAAAAGGATAGAATCACACAAAGCTAAATCCATAACACAACAACAAGAAACATTCATTAATGAGGAAGCAAGTACAAAGATAAATAAAACTAACTAATACATAGCTAGCTTATCATAAGATCTAGATAAGTAGTTTTCTTAGGCTTGGTTTTGTTGAAAACTCTTATTAAGACAACTCCATCATTCATCTCCTAGGAGGAGGCATGGAGAACAAAGTAAGCAAGAAATCTTGCAAACCCCTATGTAGTCCATACATATCCATCCTTAGGTTTTGGATGAGGAAGTGGTTGTAGAGACAACATGGACATCTAGGACCATGAGTTTGTTGAAACCCAAAGTAAGGATCACCCAAGAGGAGGGAAAGTGGGACACCCAAAATTGGGATGTTTGAGTTGGGTGGAGGTGGAGGAGGCAAGTTCTCCAAGGGTAAAGTGGGTGAAAGTGGAGGCATGTTCCTCAAAGGGGAAATGGGTGAGTGTGGAGGAAAATTCTCCAAGGTTGGTGAAATTAGTGAGTTGTGAGGGGTAAATGGTGAAGTCACCAAAATGTCATCAAAGTCATTCCCAAAAGGAATGCTTTGGATTGGTTGAGGTTGTGTGGTCACTTCCAAGGGTGCACTTGGAGTGAAGGGTGAAGAAATCTCATTCATTCTAGAGTTGAATGAAGAGGAGGTAGAACCAATGGAGTGGTTAGTACTATGGGTGGAAGAAGTCTTGCATGGTGCAAGAGGTGGAGAAGGTGATGAAGAAATGAGGATAGGAGCATTCTCATTCTTAGGTGTGAGGAAAGGTGAAGAGTTAGGCTTAGCTACCTTAACCCTTATTTTGAGTGTTTTTCTTGGGGTGGAGGTCTTGGAAGAGTTTAAGGTTTTGGTACACACCATGGTTGATTAGGGTGGTTTAAGGTTTAGGGAAGTATGTTTGATGTGTGAAGAACATGGAAAACAAGGTGGGTTTAAATGGGTGAGGGGATGATCCAAACTAGTAATGGGTTAAAATCATTTTAGGTGAATAATGAATTTAGATGCCCTAGTTTAGGAAATGTGCAGTTTATTACTGAAAATCATGCAAGGTTTACACAAAATTAAGAAAACAGTGTAAAGCAAAGATGCTGTCGTGCACAGTGGCCGGCGGTTCCTTATCTAGGACTGGAGGTACCTTATCGATAAGGAACCGTGGGTCGATATGGAACCGCGACCAGAAGGTTTTCAAAAATTTCCCATTCCAGTTTTTGATAAACCCAGATTTTCCCAAAGGTTTCACAAGCCAAAGTTAACTACAGATCATAATCTAATAAGCTAACTATCAAAAGGCATGCACAAAGCTATGTAAAACACAAACATGAAGGCATAATTAACATTAAGGATTAAGATAAATGATAATTCTAACATGCAATCACAAGTTAATACATATCCAAGATAAAATAAAATTGTTCAACAATACATGTTTACCAACATGTATTCTTTGAAAAGCTTCAATGCTTTCACCTTCTCTTCTTCCCCAATCCCTTGATCATATTCCCCAAGAACTTGAAACCTTTTCTTGATTCAACCCGGTGTTCGTGCAATTCCCCTCGAGTTCTAAGGTTTTCGCGGTAAAGATGCTCCATATTGAGATCTTCCGGTACTTCACTAGAATGATGAGGAGGAGGAGCTAAGTCTTCAAATTCATCCTCGAATGGGTTTGAGGATGGATGGGAATTACTCGAAGAGTGGAAATGAGAACTAGTACCTATGCCATCACCATCACCATCACTTGTTGGCATGTCCATGTCCTCATCATCCATCTCTTGATGAACAGATTTTCTCGATCCTCGATCACTTCTTGTCTTTCTAGCATATGCCTCTTGAATGGGCAACATAACCCGATGAACCGGGTAGAAGCGAGAAAGATCAAGGTGGGGAAAATCATGAGCAACCCTTTTGAAAAGGCGAGTTAGAAGCATAGCATATGGAAGGTTTGTCTTGGGCTTCGAAAGGGCATAATTGATTCGTCGACCGATATAGAATGCCAAGTTGTACTTGGTGGATGTAAAGATGCAACTCAACATATGCATCATACACGCCGGGATATGATCTCGGTTTCCACCAAGACAAAAGACATTCTCCCTAAGGATATTGGCCCATTGAACCATAAAATCCTTAAGGTCGCTAGAGAGCACTTCATATCGATTCACATTTCGTACATTTGAATGAAGGCTTCTCACAATGTTACCATCACGCTCTTTCGAGATGATTTCAAGAATGAACTCTAGATCAATTTCGGTGTGGTCATTTGGAGGTTTATCAAAGGATTCCGAGAGAGCATCAAGTCTCCATTTATCCGTAAAACGACAAGTGCCTTCATATGGCACACCGAGAATTTGACCAAAGTCTTCAAGAGAGTATTGAATCAATTGATCATTCAATACGAAACGAATGAAGATTTGTCCATTGTATTCAATCATGGAGTAGGTCCAAAGAATTCAAGAAGGAATAAGGGGTAAATATCTTCTTCTATGTTGAGCAAGCAATCAAACCCCGAAAGCTCAAACATAGATAGGATATAGACATAACCCGTTATTTCCTTGTCAACGACTCTACCCTCATGGAAACAACGAGTGGAAAGGGATGGAAACGCGTTTTGAAGTTGGGGGGAAGCATAGGTTTGGGAGATGTCGGGCATATAATCTTTAGTGAATTGATGATCTTTTTGATATTGAGAAGGCATGATTAAGTACCTAAATACAAACACAAGACAATATTTCTCCAATCACTCATATGAAAATCAAAAAGGAAAACGAAAAATTAAAATGTGTTATATCAATTTCTTGACAAACATAGGATTGAATCCATATCATTTTCATGTTCACAATGTGTCTATTCCATCATTGACCAAGAACACATGATCTATGTTAGATCAACAATGGATTAGAACATTGGTTTTTCAAAACAAGGTTTTTAGGTAAGCATTAACAATGTCATTACCTACTTGTTCATGGGTTCATCTCAAATCCATCCTTTAACCAAAATCATTTAGCTTAATTTCGGATTTGTTCTACAAGTGGGTTTTAGTGAAATCTTAATGAATATGAACCTAAGGAATCATAGTAAAATAACTATGTCAACCCACATTCCTATTAAGGTTTTAATTCAATTTTAATTTTAAAAATCCCCAATTATGAAAGGATGAACCCTAGAACAAAATAGATGAAATTGAAAGAAAATACTTACAATTATTTGATTTTAGATGAAGGATGAGTGAAACCCACAAATTGGAATCAATTAATTTGAGTGATTGAAGGTTTTGGAAGCTTCAACAATGGTGGAAAAGGTAAAACCCGTCGGCTGTGTGTTTTTGGGAGAGAGAGAGAGAGTTTGGTTTGAAAAAGAATAAAAAACTCAAACTGGCGCTCTGACAAAAGTTACTGCCCGCGGTACCTTATCGATAAGGAACCACGGGTTTGAGCCGCGGAGATAAGGAACCGCCTACAGAGGCAGGTTTCTATCTCTGAAACACGCCAAATTTTGAAAATCCAGTTTTTCTAAAATACTTGAAATTAAATCATGAGCCTTTTAGAATATCATTGGATCATCATAGCACTAAGCAATATGCCTTAACGAAGGATTACGAGTTAAATCAAGATCGAAAAGAACCGAAACGGACAAACGACTACTCGTAGCAAAACGACTAAGTGGAGAGAAGTCAATAGAAGTGAATCAAGACTAGGATCAATGCTTAAGGGATTAATGATAATCTTCAAGTAGTTGAAACGAAGAGCTTGTGTCATATATAGTGGTTTAAGACGTGCCTTTCTGGCGAAACGATAAACGGCTTTGGTAATGAATAAGCACAAAGCAATTATTCAAGTCTAAACTAAGATCACTTTCAATAATAGTCTTAGTCTAAACTAAAATATGAGCAAAGTATTAATTCACTTTCTCTCCCACGAAGGGCCTACTAACCGTATGGGTGCAAACCATGTAAATCATGCTTGATACTTTAAGCTTCTACTAACTCACTCTACATCACCATAGTGAGTCAAGTATCCAAGCAATGAAGGTTTAAGAGGATAAAGAAAAGAAGCACAAACCACAAATAAATGTCAAGGCAAGGATGCCGAGAACAAGCACATAGTCAAGCAATGATCAAAAGAATGATCAAAGGGCGTGTGGAAGAACGAAAGCGTACCTTGGCCACAAAGAACAATCCATGAAGGAATAAGTGCTATGCCCAATCAATGACTATGATGAGTACTAAATCTTCAAGGACTAGTGTCATTCCCAATCATCTTGGTATCATCATTCAAAGATGTTAAAAATCAATGAAAATGATTCTTCTACAAGTGCAAGTAACTCAATCCACAACCAATCAAATGATTGATCTTCGTGAGTACCTACACAAAGCAAGATGCAAACTAGTAGATACATTTCAAGAGTATATCTAAAATGCGTAAAGGCTACTAATCTTAAGTGGGATGCAATGTTATCAATTAAAGGACCTATTTTTCAAAGAAAACATAGTTTTGACCAAAGAGAAACTTTAGTACAACTGGACCTTCTAATTTGAGGAGACAATGGATCGATCCAAGTTTTAAAGTACAATATACTTCAAAGATCTTGAGTGACCATCGTTCTGATACCAATTGTAGAAACTAGAAGGGGGGGTTGAATAGTTTCTCTTCGATTGGTGACCAAATTAAAATTTCTTTCAATTTGGTTTGTATCAAAACTATCTTTTACTTAAAGCTAAGTTGCATAATGATTAGGTTCAATTGAAATGCACTAGCAAGAATAATAAGCAAGTATAATGATAATGAAATAAGTAAAGAGCAAGGAAGGAGACAACCTAGTGGGAAGACACCAAGATTTATAGTGGTTCGACAACGAGGCTCTATCCTCGTTTCTACTCCACTCCTCGAGTACATCTACTCGAGATTTCCACTACATCCACAAGCTCCCTTCTCGGCGGAGAAAACCTTACATCGTTGCTTACATTATTTTTCGACACTAAGCTAAATGTCGAGACCTAATCTTTAGCTAGGACCAATATACACGACGTTGCCTACTTCACAATTTAACGACACAAGGCTAGATGTCGAGTTCTAATCGAAAGCTAGAACCAATCTTCACGACTCTTCACTTTGAAGCTAAGTGAGAACTTCACACAACACAACTACTAATCACTTTAAAGTTTAGTGAGAACTCACAAGACACAACCACATCACTTTATAGTTTAGTGAGAACTCCTAATTAAATCTATTACAACTCAACTAGACTTATCCAAGTACACACATGTAACTTGGATTTACACAACACAAATCTAAGCAAACACATATGCAATGGATGTACACAACAAATCCAAGTATTCACAAATAACTTGGATGAACACAACTAGTTCAAGTATTCATAAATACATTGGATTGACCTAAAACACAAAGGTATCATGATGAATATGACTAGCTCATAAATTCATCTTTATCACTACACTAGTGAGTGAGTGATCTTCTCATTGGACATGGTAAAGGAGGGGATCAAGAGGATAATCATATGTAAACATCCTTAACAAATTAAGTGATCATTTACTAATGATTATGCTATAGAAAATAGAAAAAGGGCTGAGAAAAACGTCCAAGAGGCTTACTGGAAAATGAGATTTGACCCACTATTTAAAGGAGACAAAGTTACAACGGATCTATAACGGCTACTGTGCGCGGTACCTTATCTCACCCCGCGGTACCATATCGCTAAGGTACCGCGTAGGTACTTAAGGTACCGCCACTAGACTCCGCTCCGTTTTTTGTATTTTAGTGGGGTGGGAATATCTGAGGTATTTGAACCCTTCAAAGGATATTCTAACAGCATTTGGAATATGCCATTTTCAAATTTTCATTTTCTATTTTAATAAAACATTTTCTAAAAAAGAAAGTTTATTAAAAAGTCTTTTGTCTTATTAGCAAAAGTGAGTTTTAAGGATAATCATTTTGATGATCACTAAGTATGATTAAGAAAGGTTAGTGATATGATTATTACCTTGATGATAGTGTTAGTTAAATAATTCATTTTGTGTTTCTACACTAAATGTGTTGTATGGTTTGTTGTGATCAAAACTAAGAAAGATTAGTTAACACTAATAATGTTTTTAGGCATTACTTGCATTAACACTATTGTCTTCGACGTGACTCTCAACTCACTTCTCTCTCGACTGACACCAAAAGACCAACAAAAACACTCCATCAGACTGACCAAAACAGAAGACTTCGACATTTAACTTTACGCACCCTCACTCCCTTGAACATTCAAGACTCGACTCACTCCTCTCCATCGACCAACAAATCCCCACACACACCCAACAAAAACTCTCAAACCAAGAAATGAACTTATCTAAAAAACTCTCAACAACGTCATTGACTCGACTCACCCATCAAGACTCAAACCATAACAAGTAAAAACAAAAGTTACTTAAATCTCAGATTCAACTCGTGATTTGACATGCATGCCAAGATCTTTAAAGATCCAAACACACGAAATGTTTTATCATCATTGATCACTGTTGGTATTTGAACCAAACTAATATTCGAAATAAACCAAGATTTTTAACAAAACTGTTAAAATCTATAAGTTTGTTTCATTAATTTCACATAATCGAAAGCCTAATCATCACCTACCCAAGATCGTTTGAAGATCTTGAAGACCCACAATCATGGTGGTTTTTCCTGGAAACAAGTTTATTCAGTAGATAATTTATCCGAGAAGGATTTTAGGATTAGGTTTCGTAATGATTTGTGTAACAAGTATTGGAAGAGATGAGATTGATTTGGTTTTTGATTTAGAAAGAGGTGTGTATTCTGATTGAGGATTCGAGTGATGATTCGGTAATTGGGTACACCAATCTGGTTTGTGTTCATATTGATATGGATTTGCAATTAGATTATGGTGGATGAGATTAAAGGAGTTGATGAGTTGTTATCTGTGATGGAGGTTGGAGGTGTTTGAGGCGGATTAAATGAGATAGGGTTAGTGAGTGAGAAAGATTAGGGCAAGATTAGGTTATATAACTCAACAAGTGGGAGACACGTCTGATTTAATATTCTTGCCACGTTTAAATCTTTGGTCAAAATTGTTTCTTGCCACGTTTCATTTCAAGTGGGGCGGAGTTTACAAAGTGATCTATAGGAAGCCACGCGTGTGATGATTTTTTTGAAATAGAATAGATAGATTGAAGTAATTTGGGCCACAATTTTTTTTTCTTTTTTTATGTATTTGGGTTAATTGCAAATCTTGGCTATTTTTTTGATATAACAATTTTTTGTTAAATTTTTATAAACTTTGTTAAATTATTAAATTTAAACAATTTGTCATACTAAGCCTTTTTATACATAATTGGATTCTGAAATATCGTGGCAAGGTGACGGGATTTATTTTGACGAGACCGAGAAACATTAATTTCTCAATCAGTAATCCTTCACGACATTGTTCATCGACATTGTTCATTGAATTACAATGGATTGGTTGAGTACAACATATCAAGAGGGACAATTGTAGAAGCTGCGTGAAGAAGCTAGAAAAAGATGTCTACTCGTATTTAGACAATTTGACTGTCATCTCGACGAGCTTACAAAGATCACGTATGGACCACCCTTTGTGGCAGTCTTTGGTCAAGATGCTCCTTTCTTCATTGACGCATTGATGATAAATTTGGATATTCTTCAGCAGAAAATTGTCAAAGACAATTTTAATCATATTGAATCTGCATCTACACTTCAAATTCTTTTGAAACAGTTCTCGATTTTTCTTCAATTCGACACTCTCAAGAAAGAAAATTCAGGGCTCTGTCGGTCATTCTTTGAAGACATGCATATCGAGATTCAAGAGTTCCAAGGAACTGTGTGCAAATACGTGAACTCTCTTACGTAACGTTTTCAAGAAAGAGCACGACTCCAAATTAATTCTGATAATTGGAAGCCAGAAAATCCGATGCAGATACCAGAAGAAACTAATGGTCATACGATTGACGCGTTGGAGGCTGCTAACGATGGAAAGAGTACGGAATTAGTAGGACGACATGCGACAAGTGGCACGTCAGGGAATGGTCACGAGCTTTCTTTTGATGACACCTTACCCGTTTATGACGAAGAGCCTGCGAACATGGTACAATGTAATGTTGTTTATGATGTATACGTTGATGAAATGCCGCATATTGAGCATTCTGAACCTAATTATGACAAACATGGGATGGAAAAGAGTGATAGAAATACCACTTCGGATTCATCCTATGTGAGTCATAATGGGGGAGAGATTGTTCAGAATACTTTAGTACATCATGATAAATGCTTTATGACGGCTTTATTAACTGATTCCGATTCCAAGATTAAAGAGCTCAAAACGATTTTAGCTCAGCAATCCAAAGAGCTTGAGGATGCCAAAATTGAATTTTCAAAGAAAACGGAGAAATTGGAAACTTATTTTGAAAAACTTGAAAAGTCAAAGGTTGTTCTTGAACGAAAATTGGATCAAACTGTTCAAGATTCTAAAGCTGAAAAGAATAATCTTTTGAAAAAAATTAAGTTGCTTGAATCTAAATTGGCATCCCAAGATAATTTGCTCAAAGAGAATGAGACTTTAAAGGCTCAGGTACAGGAAAAGGTCTTTGCTATAGCTGCGTTGAAAAATGAATTAAGGAAAACTAAAGGAACTAGTGTGGACACTAAGCTTGAAAAACCATCAATCTTGGGGAAACCGCCTCAAATTCAGTCTGTTAAACAACCGACTGCATTTAGATCCGAGCGATCACAATCCTCGAGACCGCGGTTTGCCTCCCAAATTGATATGGATCATATTTCTAGAACAGTCACTCCACCATCTAGGCCCAGTGTTACTAAAACAGCTTTTGCAAGACCTAATCACATGATTGCCTCTAGTCTCCCTAGACATAGTCCAAAGAACACGTCTCGAACTAGTTCAAATGACGTTCGCCATACATTTGGTCTAAGGGAAGCTAAGCAAAAGACACAAGTAAGAGATATGAATTTCAAACCTAGCCAGATGCCTTCTAGTTTACCCAACACTGCTAACCGTAGCATGTCACATCCTAGGAGCATCAATCAATCATCTAGGAATTCTAGATCTTACTCGGACATTAAATATGCTACTTGTAAAACATGTAGGAAATGTGTCTTTAAAGCCAATCATGATTCTTGTATCAAAAATTACTTAATGAGGTGAACTCCCGTGCTAGACTTAAATCCCAGTGGGTTGCTAAAATCAAACCCGTTGGTAAAATGTGGCGCCCCACTGGTAGAACTTTCACTCTTGTAGGAAACGAGTGCCCTTTAACTAGGATAGTCTCCGATTCTACTAAGACTACTAGGGAGGAAATGAAAAAGGATGATACATCACTTAAGCCTGAACTTAAGGTTTTCTATAAAAGTAAACGTTTGCTAGCTAGGACAAGTGAATCATCTCCTCAGGTCGCCTCTGACACAAGGAAAGACAACTGTGAACCCTAATTGCTTCTAAAATAGATATCGCTAACCCATATCAAAGCATGCAAATTCCTAATGAGAATGCAGGTACCAAAGTTGATGTTCCAAAAGAACGAAGCGGTCCAATCATCGTATACCGTTCAACTAAGGACACCCTTAGAGTTTGGTTACTGAAGAAGCAGATATCGGAGAAACAAGTGTCTCAGGGATTCACGGTTAAGCTTACCAAAAGGACTTACTGTCACATAACAGACTGTAACTCGCTCTCAAAAGACAGGAAACTTCATCCCGATGATGACTTATCCTCAAAACGAGAAATTAATTTTTCTCGGGCATGAGCTTATATCAAAAACATTCCATGTTTTTAAGCTCATGCACAATGGCTCACATTCAAATCACAGTCTGTGACCCGAACTTCAGAGAAAGGGAAGTTTATCTCGTCAACGATAACTTACCCTCAAAACGAGAAATTAATTTTTCTCGGACACGAGCTTACATTAAAACCATTCAAAGGTTTTTAGCTCGTGTACATGGCTCCTCGTTAAATGACAGACGATGACCCGGACTTCAGAGAAAGGGAATTTTATCTCGTCAACGATAATTTACCCTCAAAACGAGAAATTAATTTTTCTTCGACACGAGCTAAATTTAAAACTATTCAAAGGTTTTAAGCTCGTGAATAAGGCTCATCATTAAATATCAGATGATAACCCGATCTTCAAATTTAAGGAAATCTTATCTTTAAAGATAGCTTATCCTTGTAACGAGAAATTAATTTTTCTCGGTCATGAGCTTGTATTAAAACATTCCAAGTTTTAAGCTCATAAAGAAAAGTGTACCTTTTCAATAAGAGAACTTTTCTTCTTAACGAGAAATTCATCTTTCTCGGTCATGAGCTTTACGTTAAAACATTCAAAGTTTTTCAAGCTCATGAAAACGACTTCTAAGTAAATGTCAACTTGGAACTCGTTCTTCAATTAAAAGGAAAGTTTATCGCCGATGATAAACTTATCCTTACAACGAGAAATTAGTTTTTCTCGGGCATGAGCTAAAATTAAAAACATTTGAAGTTTTTAAGCTCATGCACAATGACTTAGAGTTAAATATCAGACTGTAACTCGGATTTCATATTTAGGATAGCTTATCTTTAAAGATAGCTTATCCTCATAACGGGAAATTAAATTTTCTCGGTCATGAGCTTGTATTAAAACATTCAAAGTTTTAAGCTCAGAAAGGAAAGTGTATCTTTTAAATAAGAGAACTTTTCCTCATAACGGGAAATTCATCTTTCTTGGTCATGAGCTTTCCGTTAAAACATTCAAAGTTTTCACGCTCATGAACACGACTTCTAAGAAAATGTCAACTTAGGACTCGTTCTGCAGTTAAAAGGAAAGTTTATCGCCGATGATAAACTTAACAACGAGAAGCTTACAACTTCTTGGACTTGAGCTCGTTTTGCAAGATATTCAACATCTTAAGCTCAAGTAATTGGTTTTCAAAACTTTGAACACAATTTTTTCGAGAATTTCTCAAAAGGTTTTTTCTAAATCTTTTAAAATTGCGTGTTCAAAAATGTTTTGATAAAAAGAGCATGTCTTCTGGAATCAATAATATTTACGATACTAGAAATGTCATTCAATAATGACACGGGGTTGTAAATAAAGTTCGAGCAGAAGTTCAAATGTTTTAAAACATGCTCAAAATGGCTTGCTATTATTTCAGATAGTAACCCGCTTTTCATATTAAAGTCAAACATTTCACCGGAAAGCTTTGACTCAACAACGAGAATTGATATTCTCGGGCATGGTTTACTTTACAACCATGTAAGGGATTGTGTTTACTTTATAACACAATCTAACACGAATTTATGTACATGTCAGTGCATTTATTTGTTAAAACAAGAGAAATCTTGTTTTATGAAGTTATCATCTCCACCAACCATAGCAATTTACAATTGATATCTACACACATGACGATGCGACTACTCAAACGGCGACTACATCTCTTTCAATAGAACACGGGTCAACAATTGAGGGGGAGCAATTTTCAAGCATTCAGAATCTTTGACGCCGAAAGTGCCAAGTTCACATGTTGGTGTCAAGACAACGATATCAATCATACACATGGAGTCAAGAGATAACTTTAGACGTGACGAGGCGACCAACATTCGTGAACAAGAATCATGTGATTCTATCATATGATGTTCTCAATCATTTAGGTCCAACCTCGTAAATTGCTAATCTTGTGAATTCATTATCATATATGATCTTTGCACGTGATAAATACCTTACACTTGTGTTTAAAAGGTATTTAATTTACGTTTCAAGTACACCCTCATTAATTTGAGGGGGAGCTTGTGTAATTCATGAAGATAATTGGCTTTGCATTTTTCTTCCCAAATTTTCTTAAAATTTTATTAAATCAATTGATATTAAAAACATCGATTGGGTTAATATTTTTAATATGGGGGAGAAAATGTGATTTAATATGGGAAATGATTAATCATAAATGGTTTGACTTAACGTGATAGCTCATCCCGACATGTGCGAAATGTTTTCGGATATCGTGGCATATGTTAAGGGGGAGAAAAATGGATTTGCACTTCAAAATGGATTTCATGGTGACATACACTTACCCAAAACATCTTTATTCACGATGGTGAAGATTGTGGTGACATAAGGATGGTAGGATAGGTTAAAGTCCAATGATTCCTCTAGAACCGGAGGAATCTTTCCAAGGACATTCCATAGCTAGTAATAGTAGTCCTTATGAAATATGGAGAAAGATTGTGATCGTAGCTGAATGCCGACCAAGTACTTAAGTTAGCACTGGAACAATCACAACAAGGTGCTAGTGATGACGTATTGGTAAGCATTGAAGGGGTTGAAGAATGAAAAAGAATTGTAAAGATAAAGGGTGTAAAGAAAGAAGCCCTCTTTACAACCTTAGGCAGAAACCGGGTCAATACATATGCTATTGAGATCATTTTTAATGATGCTTGATATTGAAGACAAACATCATAGACCCAGTGATGCAATGCACAACCCATCCCAGCTAACTCAGATATCTCTCAAAAGATATTTGTTTTAATCACACGGAGACAACGCATTATCTATTGATTTATTCACTCCGAATAAATTGGTATTGAAATGGTGGCACTCCTCTCCAGCCTCCGATCACTAAAATCCAAAATGCACGATTGAGTCTAGAGCCATTTGAGATCATCAAATATCTCATTAGGACACACTTTCATATTTCCTTGCTTCCTCACACACTCTGAAAAGTAAGAAAGATCTTAAGAGTCCTACGCAAAATATTCATGATTTTGCCTGAACATCCGAGTAATACGAAAGTATTTGCAATGAAGATGGAAATCCTTCTTGAGAGAATATCAAAAAGCTCGTGGTAGGTGACTTGTGCGATTCTTTATGAATCAAACTTGTGATAACTGTAAAGCAACAGTTGTTTAACTCTTAATTGAACTTAAACACGTTCCAGGCCTCTACGCAATATCTTAGTGATCTTGCCAGAACATTCAGAGTAATACTATTAAGTATTTATAGTGACGAATGGAAATCCTTCTAGTGTTAACCTCAAACAGCACTTGGTAGGTAACTTGCAAGATTCTATACGAATCAAGCTTGTGACAACTGGAAAGCAACAATAGTGCGGTTCTTAATTGAATTTCACTTGTTCCAGGAACATGAATTGACCGCTTCAAATCATGCGGATATTATCATCCAAATGATTCACTCTTTATGTTCGCAGTCAGCTTTGGACGGTCGAATAAAGAGAACGGGTTTACCCGCGAAATCTTGTCAAGGAGGTTCTTAATTGAAACTACCTGCCACAAGTACGATATATAATATCGTCCAACGGTCTTCACCGACCGGAGGTAAAATGCTACCGAATTAGAATGAAATGTTCAAGGCCATTTCATCCGTGTATATGTTTTGTTGCTAACTGTCTTATGCAATGTAACAAGAAGGTGGCATTGCGTGGCACAATCCAGAAGAAGTCGTAAACACATGCTTATGCTTTCTGCACTTAATACTTCAAAAAATTCAAGAAAGTCTAAAAGTCAAGTCTTCCGCTGTATCAAACTCTGAAGCTTTCAAGAATTTATAAAAGTATAAGTATGTGGAACATGAAGTCACGAAGTGGCTAATATCACAAGTGATGAATGCACAAGGTCAAGGCAAGAGAACATGCTCAAGACTAAAGTCAAAGATCTCATCAGCATATTCACAAGAACAAGATCGAAGACTCAAGCATAGTATGCTAGGTTTAAGATTTTGTAAAATGGTGTGACCTCCCTTTGGGGGATATTGTTAGAAATACGTTTTTCCAAGGAAAGTCTCGGTCACATCATTATTAGAATAGATCACGAGCTATAGACTATTTAGGACATTGTAACTTGGAGTGACCTCCCTTTGGGGGAGATTGTTAGAAATACGTTTTTATGTATTTAGAAAGGATCGATCACTCCAAATATACATACAAGTATTGGTGTAACACCCCATTTTGATAAATGGAATGTCACGCATAATTATGGCGTGTCATCAAAGCATGCAAGGTAATATGTAATAAAACATACATGACCATAGGGTAAACCGGAATCAAACATCGATCCCCAACATAAGCCCAAAACATAATAAAGCAACATAAATGAATGAAGGACAAAACAAGCATAAGTATATGAAGGCAAAAAGGAAGAGAAGTCTCTGTTAGCTTCCATCCTATGCACGTCCTCCAAATGCTCAAGTCTTCCCTAGGGTACCTGCCGTTTTGGGACATGGAAAGGAAAGTAACGGCTGAGCAAAACGCTCAGTGCACAGATATAGACATAGTATGAATGACTAAGCATAATAAAGACTTAATAGCAGTGGAAATGTATAAGTCCTGGAAAACCTGGAACCTGTTCATAAAACTGGTTTTATAGTTTGAAAAGCCTTATGTTTATCTTATGAAAACTGTTTAACATATTTTACCATTAGCCAACATAGGTCATGAAAATCCACCGTGCATGAATACTTGGAGGGGTGACCTCATCATGCAAATTAGAGGGGCTGCCTCTAATTTAATATACTGGTTCTGGGTAGGAGGGATCAGCTCCTTGTGAAGGATGCAAGGCACACACCACATTCACCATGAAATCCTAACTGAAACATGTAACTAGGATGCACCCATACGCCCCACATGATAAATATGATAATATGGCCAAAAGCTGAAGGGACGCCACGAGCAATCACTCCGCCGTGGTGAAGTCATAACACCAGTGCCTCTAGTGTTATGGTTATGGTACCTCCATAACTAGGTGAAACTGGTCATGCATGTATATGGCTTTAGGTATTCTAATTAAACATAAGCAATTCAAAAACATATAAAACAAATACTGGGAAAACAATTGGCTGCATACGGGGAAATCCTAATAAGGAAAGAATGTTCATACTGAAAGGACGGGAATCCGCACCTCAAGTCCAGTGAATGAACGGAAGAAAGACTCCTACTTGTGGATCACTAACACTACATGAATACACACGTGTATAAGTATCGAATCACTGATTACGTACTGGGTTTTATGTCTCATCTTAGCTTACTTTGTATGTTTTAGGTCATGGTTTACTGTTTAAAGCCCTATCTGTGTTTACCTTGTACTCTGATTAATCTGATAAAGTATTACTGGTAATTCATGTATTATTATACTTACTGTGTAATAATAAGTAACTTTCCAAAAATAGCAGGTTTCCAAAAATAGAAAGTTTCTAAAAATAGAAAGTTTCCAAAAATAGAAAGTTTCCAAAAATAGAAAGTTTCCAAAAATAGAAAGTTACCAAAAATAGAAAGTTTCCAAAAATAGAAAGTTTCCAAAAATATAAAGTTCCCTAAAATAGAAAGTTTCCAAAAATAGAAAGTTTCCTAAAATAGAAAGTTTCCAAAAATAGAATTCACTGCTTAAAATAGATTAGTTTCTAAAAATAGAAAGTTTCCAAAAATAGATCAGCTGCCTTAATTAAATAAGTTTCCATATATAGAAGGTTTCCATGATTAGATTAGCTGCCTGAAATAGATAGATTCCCATATATAGAAGGTTTCCATTAACAGATTAGTTGCCTTATTTAATTAAGTTTCTATAAATAGAAGTTTCCATAATTAGAATTAAGCTGGTTGCATAAGCTAAAATATAAGTCTAAGTGTTTATAAGCTTATTTCTTAAGTCATATGATATAGTGTATAGTTTAATTATTATTTCATGCATTTTAATTAAACTATAGGTTAAGCATTTTAATTAAAGTATAACATGTTTTAATTAAAATGGAATAAATTACTTAGGTTAAAATGTATATTAATATGTATTAATAATATAACCTAAGTCATGTCTAAATTAATTAATTATAAGCATGTTTTAAATAATTAATTAATTATAACTTATAACATAAAAATACTTAGGTTAAATTAATATCATGCTAAATTAATAATTAAAAATAACCTAAGTCATGGTTTAATTAATATCTCATGTTATTAATTAACTTATATCCTAAGTTCATGATTCATAAAATTAACATGTAGCATAAATCGTGTTTTAACCAACGAACCGTGAACCGGGCATGAAATCGACACCGTACCCCGAACCAAATCGGGGTTCCCCTTGGTTCCTTGCTGTCGTGGGACCCACACCACCAAACCGGGACCATATGGTCTCGGTGGTGGCTTAATGACCAAGCCGTGACCCCCCTAGGGCACGGGCTAGGCGGCGGCCAAACTAAAACACCCATAAACACCCTTTTTTAATTTACCCCTTAATCAAATACATGTTTATTTTATGTTTTTAATTAGGTTTTAAAAACATCATGTTCTTAATTAATTTTACTAAATCAAATCAAAAGAAAAGATTAAAAAGAAAGGTTAAAAAGTTATACCGAATGTGTGGATCAATAGAGGATGAACAAACACGATTTCTAGCAATGATTTTATTATCCAAGATCATCAAACACCCTCCTATGGTGTCTTGAAGGTGGCGGCACACAAGAACAAGGGAGGAGGAGGAAGAACAAAATTAGGGTTTTAGTTGTTTTTAATAAAATGTGATAAATGAAAGACTTTTTCCCCTTAACCCCCTTGTTTAGTAAAATTGATGGGCTAGGCCCATTTCTCTTCCTTAATTCGTGGATATGGGGCCCACAAGGGGTAGCCCAAATGTTTTCCGTGTCTAAAATATTATAGTGTGCTCTCGTGTTCGTGTTTTACGTGTTTTAATTTGTTACGTGTTTATTCGTGTTTATTGGTGTTCATGTTTAGTGTGTTCTCGTTAAATATTTACCGTACCTTAACGTATTTATTTATGCTCGTAATTATATTATATGTATTTACGTGATTATTTTAGTTCGTGTTTTAATGGTGATCATGATTTAATTATGTTCCCGTGAAATACTTATTAACTGCTTATCATGAGTTCGTACGTAAACGATACTTATCATGTTATACACATATGTACTTACTTGATTAATAGCACATGAATGTGATCAATACTGAATAAGGTAAGTTTTAATCTAGGACGTACGATCTTAAGGGCACTATTCATGGTAAAAGCATGCGGGTTTTACAATTCTTCCCCCCTAAAAAGAATAATTCGTCCCCGAATTATAGATAACGTAACTGGAAGAGAAACATACCTGAATCAAACCGAGAGGGTATGTAAGATTAATGAACGTACATGTGACATGGTAGAAGGAACGTGGAACGTGACATGTCTTGAAAGGACATGGAACGTGACATGACTGAAAGGACATATCTAATTGATGAGAAAAACGGATAAAAGTCCGGATGAACTTGTCCGTTTCCAAGTGGCCTCCCTCTTGGAACGGTTCCTTCAGAAGATCTTGACACAAATGATAAATCTTGGTCCTCCTGACCTTGACTTGGAATACGAAGAAATTCTTGGTTATCAACGGAAGGTAGATCCCCTAAATTGGATCGAGGAAAATAAGAGTTAACGTGCTAGGGTAACTGAAACGTTACGATGCAAGACAATCTGACTTAACTGATAATTAGAAATGATGCGCGAGACATAAAGAAACGTAGTACGTGAAAATTTTTGAACGTGATACGTGAAAAATTTTGAACGTGCTACGTGGAGATATGGCGAGTGTAGTATGAGTAAACATATCGTGATCCATGATACGTGTAACCTATCTTGATCATGATATGAGGAACGTGGAATGAACATGACATGTGAAACATATCGTGATCATAGAATACAATGGCGGTAACGCCAAACGCTACAAGGTGAGACGTGGAATATGACGTGAAACGTCTATCTGATGATGGAGAGTTATACTAAACTTGGGTCTGGTCTCTCAAGTTCTTGCAAAACTTCCCAAAACGAAATGAACGTAAAATCGTAAGCCCAGATACGATCATGAACGTGAATAGTGTCATGAACGCGAGCGCGAAAGCAAGTCGTGGAATCAGAATGAAGACGTGAAGTAATTTAGGAGTACAATTGGGAATCTTTGTCTGACCTGATAGCTGCGGGATTACCAAGTGGTCGGATGAGCCTTGGCTGGAACATGTCCGATCAATCTGTCGGTTCTACAATCCTTGCGGATGTAATGATTCTGCAGACTTGATCAAACTGTTTGCAATAACCCAGATAGCATCATGCTTCTTCTAAGTTTGCATTAATCTGGTAACCAAAATCCGTGTAGATCTTGTCCCATTTTAGTTCACAATTTCAGATGATGAAACATCCCAGTTTGTTGGTGTCCTATCTTAGCTTGTTGGTATGTCAGGTACATAGATATGGACGTAGCTGTATCCTGCTTCGTAGAAACTTGATACATAGAAGGTTGCGAAACTCTGAGTCTTTGAATCAGACTTCTCCTAGCGTAGGATTTCCTAGAACACCTAATGTAGTGTAGGGTTCTCTCCTTTATGCATAAGCAGAGTCATGGTAAGATTAACCGTAGGAACCCATGTGATTCAGCGTGTCACTGTAATGAAACAGAATTGATATTGGAAAATTTTCTAGGGTAAAATTTCTCTTGTCAAGAATTTGCAACATAGTGCAGATATGGTCTTCCTGTTCTTCTCTAGGCTTAAATGAAATCAGGTTATCCTCAATGAAAATGCTGATGAATTTGTTTAGGAGTTCATGGAAACACAATTTATTAAGTCCATAATGCTGTTGGAGCATTGATGAGACTAATCCAAAATCATAAATCTAGCATGACCGAGTCGTGCACGAATAGCAGTCATGAACATGTCCTGCTCTTTCCCCCGTCACTATTGGCAACTTGTTCATGAGTTCGATCTTGGAAAAGTGATTAACACTATACGGTTGATTGGACATGTCGTCAATACGTGGAGGAGAATAACGGTCATGAATGGTGATTTGTTTAAGTCGACGGTAGTCGACACATAATCCCATGGTACCATCCTTCTCCTTGTAGGTTCTCCTGGAATGTAAAGGAAGACTTTGGAATAATCACTGGCTATGCGTAAAAGAGTTAAGTGGTCGTGTCTTACTGACAGCTAGAAAATTTTATCGACCATGGCTAACAATGCACATGCTTGTAAGCATAGATAATTTGCACAGATTTTCCGATGGAAATCAAGCTGAAAGTATTCAGGAGCCTGAACATTACTGTACATAATTATGAATCGTAGCATGGTGTGCTGTTCATCGACCATAATTAGGATAAAATTCAACTTGTGTCTTTCTGAGGAAATGCGTTTGCAGCTTGGATCTCATCATTAAGCTGAAGGAAAACCTTCGTATACGTGGGAATACGAAAGGCGTCCTTCATGGTCATGAATATATGAAGTCTGGTGAAAGAAATGAAAGTGACATCGGCAACGTGACAGTTCTCACTGATTCGCCGATAATGGTATTGAAATTCTTGTGGCCTGATTAATACATGGCACAACAAAATGGATATACCCTTGGAGGCTACCCTGAATTTCTTAGAAATGTTCCATAGTTGGACTTGAGTCATGTGTCTTGACTCGTGTCTTGGAACTATAAGCATGACATATGTCTTGACTGGTATCTTGACATGTGTCCTCAGAAAGTATACGTGAGACATGTGTCTTGACTGATGTCTTGACATGCGTCTCGAGACGTAAAATAATAGAACTACAATATTAGGTTACTATGCCAGACTTGGCGGATCGGTTGGACTACTGATCCTTTGTATGTCTGATCACGTCCGCGGCTGGAGCCTCGGTTGTGATTCTAGGATAGTTGCTGTCATAGTAGTGGTTACTATCGTCCTGTCTGTCAGTTCCATGATGGTCATTCTTATGACCGTGATTCATGTAACTATTCAGCTGAGTGGCCGGCTGATACCGGTTTGCACTCATATGGCTGAAATGACAGCCGAATGACGTGTGACATGTAGCTAAGAATTAGGGACAATGATTGATAAAATCGTCAGATGGTGAAGTATCTTCTCATCCAATAGCTTTACTCTGACGCCTTTGTCTTCGTCTCGTAGGATCTCTAGGTTGTGAACAACATCCGCATCTCGTAGCGTCTCCGAACGTCAGCAGCATCAACCTTTAGTAACATCTCCAAGTTATGAGCGGCATCAGCTATCTAGTAGAATATCAGCAATTAAAAATACGCCTGAGATGATTCAGAATCGACTAGCGAATATTCGCGAAGTATTACAAATGAAATACACATGGATTTAGGTACATGTAATATACATGGAATACTGTACGTAGAGTACACGTGGAATACACATGAAATGATCGGTATGGGGTCGATCATTTATCATGATTAAAGGAAGTATATCGGTTAAACAGTTAGGAAAACCACCATGATAACCTGTCAGTATTAGCATAGACATCGTTCTGGTTGCATAGAGAAACGCTAACGTGTGGTTACACAAAATTCAACGATGATTTGCCTGACAGCATGATCAATGAAAACCAACCATGACAATCATGAAAGCAGAATTCAATGAAATCCAACAATGTCTTGCGTGAAAGCATAAATAACAAAAGAGGCGTAAGACGTAATCAACATGAAAATGGAATTATCATGAAGGAACATAAAACGATCTATCATAAAGGAGTGTATAACATATTCAGCATGAAACCGAAGTTAACCATGACAGTATGAAAACATACCTGACATAAAAAAACATAGTAACTTATGAGGGGACATGAAAAAAAAAATTTATGTCAATAAATCATGAGAAAAATTTTATGCATGAAAACAGTGCATGAATGCGTAATGTAGTTTATAAAAACCTTTTATATGTGCGAGGGGACGCCTATGGGTCGGTCCCAAAACAAAAGACATGGCGAGGGGACGCCTATGGGTCGGTCCCAAAGTTAAAAGTTTCGATAAAAGCACATGCGACTAAATAGGGCCAGTCCTGTACCAACCATTACTTAGTCATAATCCCTGCAACAATGATACATGAAACATGAATAAATGAAACTTATCAAAAAAAAAATTTATGTGACTAATTATGAACTACTGGGGTTCAGTACACATAGCCACAGTTCACGAGGAACATTATGCATGAAACAATGACACATAACTAAATATGAATGACGGTTGTCCATCCATATTAGTAAAACAATATCGATGAAAACGTCACGGTTAAAACCTCAAGGTGCTGAAAACATCATGGTTAAAACAACAATGTGCTGAAAACATCAATACGTGGAATAACAAACGTTGGCTTAGGAAGCTCCTGGTGACTACCCACTAGTCACAGGTCGAGTTTTAGAGCCTACAGGTCGAAGCCTTGGCTCTGATACCATAATTGTAACACCCCATTTTGATAAATGGAATGTCACGCATAATTATGGCGTGTCATCAAAGCATGCAAGGTAATATGTAATAAAACATACATGACCATAGGGTAAACCGGAATCAAACATCGGTCCCCAACATAAGCCCAAAACATAATAAAGCAACATAAATGAATGAAGGACAAAACAAGCATAAGTATATGAAGGCAAAAAGGAAGAGAAGTCTTTGTTAGCTTCCATCCTATGCACGTCCTCCAAATGCTCAAGTCTTCCCTAGGGTACCTGCCGTTTTGGGACATGGAAAGGAAAGTAACGGCTGAGCAAAACGCTCAGTGCACGGATATAGACATAGTATGAATGACTAAGCATAATAAAGACTTAATAGCAGCGGAAATGTATAAGTCCTGGAAAACCTGGAACATGTTCATAAATCTGGTTTTATAGTTTGAAAAGCCTTATGTTTATCTTATGAAAACTGTTTAACATATTTTACCATTAGCCAACATAGGTCATGAAAATCCACCGTGCATGAATACTTGGAGGGGTGACCTCATCATGCAAATTAGAGGGGCTGCCTCTAATTTAATATACTTGTTCTGGGTAGGAGGGATCAGCTCCTTGTGAAGGACGTAAGGCACACACCACATTCACCATGAAATCCTGACTGAAACATGTAACTAGGATGCACCCATACGCCCCACATGATAAATATGATAATATGGCCAAAAGCTGAAGGGACGCCACGAGCAATCACTCCGCCGTGGTGAAGTCATAACACCAGTGCCTCTAGTGTTATGGTTATGGTACCTCCATAACTAGGTGAAACTGGTCATGCATGTATATGGCTTTAGGTATTCTAATTAAACATAAGCAATTCAAAAACATATAAAACAAATACTGGGAAAACAATTGGCTGCATACGGGGAAATCCTAATAAGGAAAAAATGTCCATACTGAAAGGACGGGAATCCGTACCTCAAGTCCAGTGAATGAACGGAAGAAAGACTCCTACTTCTTGATCACTAACACTACATGAATACACGCGTGTATAAGTATCGAATCACTGATTACGTACTGGGTTTTATGTCTCATCTTAGCTTACTTTGTATGTTTTAGGTCATGGTTTACTGTTTAAAACCCTATCTGTGTTTACCTTGTACTCTGATTAATCTGATAAAGTATTACTGGTAATTCATGTATTATTATACTTACTGTGTAATAATAAGTAACTTTCCAAAAATAGCAGGTTTCCAAAAATAGTAAGTTTCCAAAAATAGAAAGTTTCCAAAAATAGAAAGTTTCCAAAAATAGAAAATTTCTAAAAATAGAAAGTTACCAAAAATAGAAAGTTTCCAAGAATAGAAAGTTTCCAAAAATAGAAAGTTTCCTAAAATAGAAAGTTTCCAAAAATAGAAAGTTTCCAAAAATAGAAAGTTTCCTAAAATAGAAAGTTTCCAAAAATAGAATTCACTGCTTAAAATAGATTAGTTTCTAAAAATAGAAAGTTTCCAAAAATAGATCAACTGCCTTAATTAAATAAGTTTCCATATATAGAAGGTTTTCATGATTAGATTAGCTGCCTGAAATAGATAGATTTCCATATATAGAAGGTTTCCATTAATAGATTAGTTGCCTTATTTAATTAAGTTTCTATAAATAGAAGTTTCCATAATTAGAATTAAGCTGGTTGCATAAGCTAAAATATAAGTCTAAGTGTTTATAAGCTTATTTCTTAAGTCATATGATATAGTGTATAGTTTAATTATTATTTCATGCATTTTAATTAAACTATAGGTTAAGCATTTTAATTAAAGTATAACATGTTTTAATTAAAATGGAATAAATTACTTAGGTTAAAATGTATATTAATATGTATTAATAATATAACCTAAGTTATGTCTAAATTAATTAATTATAAGCATGTTTTAAATAATTAATTAATTATAACTTATAACATAAAAATACTTAGGTTAAATTAATATCATGCTAAATTAATAATTAAAAATAACCTAAGTCATGGTTTAATTAATATCTCATGTTATTAATTAACTTATATCCTAAGTTCATGATTTATAATATTAACATGTAGCATAAATCGTGTTTTAACCAACGAACCGTGAACCGGGCATGAAATCGACACTGTACCCCGAACCAAATCGAGGTTCCCCTTGGTTCCTTGCTGCCGTGGGACCCACACCACCAAACCGGGACCATATGGTCTCGGTGGTGGCTTAATGACCAAGCCGTGACCCCCTAGGGCACGGGCTAGGCGGCGGCCAAACTAAAACACCCATAAACACCCTTTTTTAATTTACCCCTTAATCAAATACATGTTTATTTTATGTTTTTAATTAGGTTTTAAAAACATCATGTTCTTAATTAATTTTTACTAAATCAAATCAAAAGAAAAGATTAAAAAGAAAGGTTAAAAAGTTATACCGAATGTGTGGATCAATAGAGGATGAACAAACATGATTTCTAGCAATGATTTTATTATCCAAGATCATCAAACACCCTCCTATGGTGTCTTGAAGTTGGCGGCACACAAGAACAAGGGAGGAGGAGGAAGAACAAAATTAGGGTTTTAGTTGTTTTTAATAAAATGTGATAAATGAAAGACTTTTTCCCCTTAACCCCCTTGTTTAGTAAAATTGATGGGCTAGGCCCATTTCTCTTCCTTAATTCGTGGATATGGGGCCCACAAGGGGTAGCCCAAATGTTTTCCGTGTCTAAAATATTATAGTGTGCTCTCGTGTTCGTGTTTTACGTGTTTTAATTTGTTACGTGTTTATTCGTGCTTATTGGTGTTCATGTTTAGTGTGTTCTCGTTAAATATTTACCGTACCTTAACGTATTTATTTATGCTCGTAATTATATTATATGTATTTACGTGATTATTTTAGTTCGTGTTTTAATGGTGATCATGATTTAATTATGTTCCCGTGAAATACTTATTAACTGCTTATCATGAGTTCGTACGTAAACGATACTTATCATGTTATACACGTATGTACTTACTTGATTAATAGCACATGAATGTGATCAATACTGAATAAGGTAAGTTTTAATCTAGGACGTACGATCTTAAGGGCACTATTCATGGTAAAAGCATGCGGGTTTTACAATTGGGCTCGTGATCCAATGTCTTAAGGTATAGCCCATATAGCCCACATGTAGGGTAGGCTATATAAACCCCCCTCCTAGCATGTTAGGAGGGGTTGAACACTTAACCATTTATAACATTCCATCTTTCTTCTTATTTTCTCTCCTTTCTCTCTCTTCTTTCTCTCTCTAAGTTCTTCCCTTCCATTCATTCAATAGATAATCCATAACATTGTTCAATCCTAAGAAACCGTAGACCTACACAAGTACTTTAGATTCAAAATCAATTGTTAGATTATGGGTTCAACTTCATGAACACCAAGATTTACATTGATAATGAAAGTACTATATGCATTGTCAAGAATCCAGTATTTCACTCCAAGACCAAGCATATTGAAATAAGACATCACTTTATAAGATATGCCTATGACAAGAAGCTTATTCAAGTCTTGAAGATTCATACAGACAACAATGTAGCTGATTTGTTAACCAAGGCATTTGATGCGAAGAGATTTGAATTCTTGGTGACACATATTGGTATGCTCAACCAATAGACTGCTGCATATGTTGAGGGGAGGTAATAGTTGTACAAATTTTTATACTAATTTTTATTGTATAGTCTATGTTTTGTGTTTTTGATGTGATTTGCAGGTTGATAGAAAAAGATAAAAGAGGTAATTATGACAGTGGAATGCATGAACTGGTCAAAATTGTGAGGTACCGTTAAAACTCCAAGTACCGCTAGCACAAATTCAAGTACCGAGTATGTTCCATGTACCGCTACATGTCTGTTGTACCGTTAAGGGTCTCTTTTGTAAATTTGGCGGTTTCTTCGCGCTTGGGTTTGTTATTTACTTAAATACTTACTCCAATTACACAACTGATTCACCTAATCTTTTATTTTTATCTCTTCATTCTATAACATTCTCTCTAATTTTTCGATCATCAAAAATACTAATGGCTGCTTTACAAGTGATCTCTAAGCATAATTTGGTTGCGAATATTGCTATGAATGATGACTCTCTTGGATTCCATGAGATTCGTGGTTTCTTATCTCGAAGTCATGTTCGTTTTTCACTCACTGTATAGGTGTTGCAGAAAGAAAAACTTGTTTAAGACAAGAAAATTGATGAATTGGAAGCTAGCCTAATCAAGTTGATGAACAAAGTATCACCTTGGATGAGGCAACATAGATCTATTCAGAAGGCTGCACTAAAAAAGAAAAGCTCAGGAACCACAAGAAAAGGCAACTGAATGCAACCAAACAGGGGAGGAATTATGAAGAACAACCACCTTCTTCTGATAATCAAACAAGGGTCTCTGGAAATGACATCAATTTTGAGCTGGATGAAGATGTCATGGGAACTTATGAAGATGGAACTGGTTTAGAGACTGGTGTGGATGAACCTTCAAATATGGAGATTCAACAGGAAGAACCACAGCCTACTCATGAGGAGCCACAAGTTGAAGAAATTATGGTAACTCAGCCAGTACCAACACCTCAATCACCACTTCAAGTGAATTGGAGTACTTTCTATGAGAAGTTGGAGGAAATTAACATTTAATTTCCTGTATCTTCAACTCCATCACCACAAAGACAAATATGGTTTCAAAGGAAACAGACTTTGCAAGTACTGTCTAGATCAAGAATGAGCAATGGATCAGACAAGACTGAAGAGGTGCAAGTTGAAATGATGGCTTCCATGGAAGAAAGGGTATCTGGGGATACACAAGTGATTGAAGAAACAAGTGTGTCTAATACTGGTGAAGTAAACACTGTTGAAGATCCAAGTACTGCAAAGCCAAATAAGCCGACTGCAAGTACTGCTGACATTGTTGAAGACCCAAGTGCTGCTAAGCCAACTAAGTCGATTGCAAGTACCGCTGGTGATCATCCTTCACTAGAAAGTCAAAATCCTTTTGGAGAAGATGAGAGTTTAGCCCAATTAATGCTTGACTTGAGAAAGAAGAATTCAGCTGAGAAAACAAAACAAGCAGAGGCAGAGAAAAAGACACAACAAGAAGTTCTTGCCAAAAAGGATCAAACTAAAGGTAAAAAAGTTCAAGCTTCACACCCACTAAAGGTATAGTTATTCAACAGCAAGCTGATGAGGAAAGATCTTTCAAGCTGAAGAAGAAGCTACTTAAGATTAATCCAAAAGATAAGGGGAAGAAGCAAATACTATCAGAATCTGAAAATGAAAGTGATTCAGATGAATATATAAGCAAAGTCATGTACAGATTTAATCAATTGGACCATGATGAGGAATATGCTCTTAGGATGCAAGCTCAGATTCGTGAAGAAGACTTACAAGAAGAACTTGAAGCTAAGCAGCATTTGCTAGAAGCTAAGAGGATACATCAAGAATGGAACATACAAGAGTATGATAGTATTCAAGCTGAATTACATGCAAGTGAGCTTCTTGCAGACTCATTGATAGCTGAAGAGAGAGATGCTTATGATGAAGAAGAGAAATCAAAGTTGATTGATGATCTGGTAAGGGAGCAACAAAGATTCTTTGCTGGAAAGAGAAGAAGAGAAAAGATTAAGCCTCTAACTACTATGTAGATTAGGAATCAAATGATGAACTTTCTCATGAAATTTAAGGGTTTCACTCATATTCAGCTGGTCGAGAATTTTTTTGAAGAAATCAGGACTTTGTATGAGCAAAATAAGAGAACTGAATTGAATTTTGTTGAGATTGGATCTGAAGCAAATAGAATGGCTGTTGAAAAACATATAAGACATCTGCAACAACAAAGACAATTTGGAAGTACTCCTAGAATTGAGCCAAGTACTGTTGAACCTACAAATACATCTCCACCTATCAAGACTACTTATGTGAGGAAGAATAGAAAGGAGAAGGTATGTTCAAGGGAGGAAGAGACTGCTCAAGTAATGAATGAAGGAGATGAAGCTCAAGATATTGCTCAAACTGAAAATGTACAAGCAGTACGTACACAGTCAATAGTACATACTGAAGAGACGGTACATACAAAATTGGAAGAAGGTTCAACAGAACTTGAGGGAACCTCCAAGTGTGTTAAAAGAAAAAGATCAACAAAGACAAAGAAGAAAGACAAGAGGGCTAAGTCAACATCAGAGGATGGTGATGATGATGAGAGCTTGAAGAAGTATTTGAAGATAGTAAAATTTGAAGATCAATGTATTGATACAGAGATTTTTAGAAAGAGATCATTTATTGCTAGATGGATTTACTCTATGGATCAAGGACTTGAAGCTCATGGAATTCAAAGAACTGATGGCACAACAAGGATATTCAGACTTTTGGAGGATATTCTTCACATTCTTGAGAGACAAGATATTCATTATCTTTTCAGGTTAGTTCAAGAAGCCAGTGCAGGTAAAACTGAAGTATCACTATTATATAGGGAATTTCTCTTTATGTATGAGCCACACAACTGTGATGAAGAAATGTTGAAGGTATTAGAGAATCAGGTTCCTAGTTATTGGGGATATTATAGGTCATGTGGATTACATATTTTGGATATAGATGATGTTACATACTATATGCTGCAAGAGAAGACCTACCCATTCAATAGAAGATTGTTGGAAAGAATGTTGGAACAACAATTGGAAGTTACAGAAGAATCTGTTGATGCTTTGGAGTTGATCAGAATGGTTAAACAACAAAAAAGGATTTGAAAGATGAGGAAGAAGCTGAGAAAGAGCCTTAAGTGTTTGACTTTCAGTCACACTTCACAAATGGTTCTCAGTTCACCATGTCTAACACACATAAGAACTGGCTAGTCCATAAGCAAACGGTTTGTGGTAAAGACTTCTCAAATCCGTTGAAAGCTGGTAGTTTGCTAAAAACTATATGGTTCTGACTCACCTTGTTTCGAGACAAAGAGTTGGCTAGTCCTAGACAAACGGACTAGGTAAAGACTTCATCAAATCCGTTGATGGTTGACAATTTACCAAAAACTGTAAGGTTATCAGTACACCTTATTCTTCATGAATAAAGTATTAGCTATTCCAGAGTGTACGGCTAACTGGTAAAGAATATATCAAATCCGTTGATAGCTGGTGATTTGCTAAAAATCATGAAGCCAATACAGATTGGTTTTTGATGTTAACTGTTTTATTTCAGGTATGAAGATTGCAAGCAAAGAAGTATTCAAGAAGAAAATACGTAGAAGGTTTTGTCTTATCAAATCAAGACTGAAGTGCATGATTCAGAGTTCATAGATTTAACTCAAGAAGACAATTACTGATGCTGCAAAGATAAATGAATGTTTACAAGACACATGAAGATCATAGTTTGAAGACAAAGATGATATTCATGCCGTTTGAAGATTGTCTTGTCAGAAGAAGATCTATATTGAAGTGTTTGGCTACATTCAGTTGGATATAAATACAGATTACCAAGTTCAATCCGAGTATGAAGTAAAGACTGAAGACATGTATTCTAAATACATTTAGTACAAGAGAAACAAGAAGACAACAACTTATCATTCTTGTTTAGGAGAGGATTGTTGGGAATTATTTGTTAAGTGTCAAGTACCGTCAGTGTAATTTAAGTACTGTTAGTATTATGCAAGTACCGTTAGTGTTAACGCGGTACATAGTAAGTACTGCTACTTATAAAGTAAGTACTGCTATATTGATTAGGACGAATATATCTTTGTATAAGATATGCCATAGTTATAGTTAGAGTATATCTTATGTGATATACTTAAATAGTTAGAATATTGATAATATATCGTCTGTGATATAGTTATCTTTATAGAATATTCTAAGGTTTCTAGGGTTCCTTACTCTATAAAAGGAACATAGGTAAAATGTCATTCATGTACCTCATTCATGTCGATTAATAAGATAATCGAATAGTTAAAACTAATTCTGTTTTTCTGTGCTTTATAAGTTAGATTCCGCATAACTTATTTAGTTTGAGTAAGAGTTCTAAAAGTGTTTTAGTTTGATTACAAACTACTATACTAGTTCTTAACAGAATATAGATCCAATCAAAGGGATCAACATTTTAGATTATCTTTCTAACATTATTTTGGCATTATAACAAGTCTAAGAATTCATTATAAAAAGATCAAAGCTTAGTTAACATAGAGATTACCTAGGGAGCTCCAAAATGGCTCCTTATGACTTCTTATGAAAACTACTTGCTATCAAAGCTTCAAGAGATTCAATGGCTTCCTTCTAGACCTGGTTTTTGGTCTTATGGGATGTCCTAGGACGTATATAGAAGTGGATACGAAGAATGGGTAGGAGATTATAAGAAAACAGGGTGCGAATTGGAATGAAAGGTTTAGGTTGCTATTTATACTAATTTCGACCCTTAGGCTCCAAGCAAAGCCTTGAAACGTGTAACACAGCTAAGGTAGTGACTATGGAAGGCTAGGGAATATCTATGCAAGTTTATAGGAGCTAGAAACATTTAAAATCCATGGAAGAGGTGTTGGAAGGTTTTAACTAGAATAGTGGTAATACAAAAAATGTGTTTATGGTTGACCCAGTATGTTTTGACCCACTCCAAAATACCCATTTTGACTCGTTACCCAACCTGACCGACCATTTTGCTGCCTCTAACTAGAATAGTTATTAGAAACAGACGGTCTTTAATAACTGAATTTGTAATAAGAAAAATGTTCTCATTATGTCTTATCGTTCTCGGTGTCTTATCGAATTGATTCCGGTTTAAAGTGTGACTCAGTCGTTTTTTGTGGATAAAAAGAAAATAGGTTATCTATTTCTACTAAAAAGTAAAAAGTGAAATAAAAAGTAAAATAAAACAATTCGGAATAAAACTTAACAAAAATGGCGGGAAAATAAAAATCTTAAAATAATTCGGAATAAGTAAACTAAGAAATTAATTTGGAATAAAAAGCTTTAATCAATTCGGAATCCATGTTAGAAAACATTTCGGAATATGAAATGTGCCAAAACAATTCGGAATATCAACGAAAAAATAATTCGGAATATAAAATCTTTACACAATTCAGGAAATGTTATCCAAGAATTTAATTCGGAAAATGACATCCAAACTTAATTCGGAATTTAGAAAAAAAAGTTAAACAATTCGGAATGTATAAAAACTGAACTTAATCCAAAATGAATGAAAGAAAAACTTAATTCGGAATGTATAAAATGAATTTAATTCAGAATAAGTTCTCTAAAAACAATTCGGAATAATTATTCCGAATAACTATTCGGAATGTAAAAGTGACATGTAATTCGGAATGCAAAATAATAATTCGGAATTTTAAACTGAAAAACAATTCGGAATAAATAACTGAATAACAATTCGGAATAAAGAACTGACATGTAATTCGGAATAAAAAACTTCTAAATAGTTCGGAATAATGGGAAAATAAACTTAATTTGGAATTTAAGGGTTTAGAGCACAGTTCGGAATAAGAATAAGAAACTTAATTCGGAATAAAGGGGTTTTAAATTTAGTTCGAAATAATGATAAAAAGAAATAATTCGGAAAAAGAGGGTTTCTAAATAATTCGGAAAATAGGAAAAAATTAGACAAAACTAATTAAGCAAATAAGCAAAAATTAAGCTAAACTAATTTCTAAAATAAGGCAAACAAGACATAAATTAAAACTCTAAAAAGCACCAAATAAGCAAAATAAATAAAATCTATTTTAAAAACATTAAGCTACCAAATCCACTCAAATGAAAAATAAGCCAAACATAAAATAAGCAGTAAGCACAATAAGCTATAAAAATCAACCAAATAAAAATAATAAAAACAAGAAATAAGCAAATCAATCAAATAAGCAATAATATCAAATAAGCTAACATGATGATTAACCAAATAAAAAACAATTAAACAAGAAAGGAAGAATGAGATTAATTGAAAAGCTTGAAATTAAAGATGAAGATTAAAGGTTTAACAATTGAAAGATTAAAGATGAAATATGAAAAACTTGAAAGAAAACTTGAGAGATAAGTAAGTTTACACCTACTCCTAATTACTCTAATGAACAACTAACTCTCCATTACAAATGATGATAACGAGACTATTTATAGTGGAGGAGTGATATGTGTGGTGTTTCCTTCTTTCTTTCTTTTGTCTTCTCGTCTTAACAATTAACTCGTCATTCTCGACTTTGTCTCGGGATTTGTTGATAAATAAAATGAACTCGTCTTCTAATTTCTTCTTATGTTAGATTTGGTTCTTCGACTTTGTTAAACTTCGGTCTTTGGTCTTTTTCTTCAATAAATCTTCAGAATAGGCTTTTGACTTCCGTTCTTTTCGCACTTTTGATCTTTTGACTTGTCTTTTGTCTTTTTTTCGATAAAAAGCCCGTGAAAGCCCGTGTTTTCTTCCTTTTTTCATCTTTTGGTCCTAAAACACAACAAAAACACAAACCACGCGTAATTCCGACTTTTACGACATTAAACACACGTTTTGGTCTCGTTTTTATTTGTTTTAAATGGTAAAAGAATAAGTGTTTTCACACTTATTAAATCCCCTACACTTGACCATTGCAATGACCTCATGCAATGCATTAATTTAAAAGTAAAATTTACATTTTCCACATAATTTACCCATCTTGGCCCTTATTACATACTAGACACTATGGAAACTAAAAAGATAGAAAATTTCGATATTGTTTGATGGAAGAAACTTGTAAAGAAATCAAAGACTTAAATTAGGGCTTTGGTGTCATGAATAGTAATCACCCTCAAGTTGCAAGTTCCCCACACCAAGCTTAAAAACGAGATCATTGTTATATAAGTTAGTAAAGCTATCACTTACTCATGTGACTCAATTATTCACTTAGACCCCCTTATTCCTAGGTGTATCTCTTGTATTTTTTTGTCTTGAATGATCACGAGGATGCATTTTTGACTTATTTCGATAATTTATTTAGGCCGAAAATAAAGTAGGACGATTTAATCCATAGATAGCTAAAGGACAAAATCTTTTAAAACGGCTTCTCAAAATCTCATAAAGTTCATATCTTGGCATAACTCGTTTCACGATTTGAGACCTTTCTCGGACCGATATTTGGCATTGACTTCATACTTCGAATCTTGAGAGACGTTCTTGAAATAATGGTCTTCTCTTCATATTTGGAATTTCTTCACTTGACGTTTTTGGAAGATTCTTCAAACTTGGACCACGACTTCTTCATTTTTCTTCAATCATTATTTGGGATTTTGATATACAACGATCCGCCTCCTTTTCGGGCTTGGATCTATTTATCCACATACCTTGTTACGGTCTTTTCGGATAGACTTCTCCATGATCTTTATGGGAGTAATTGCTTCTCTTCGTGTGTCTCGATCCCTCATATTGATTTTTGAATAATGATTCTTCAAATCATCTTGGATCTTTAGCAACAAAAGGGAGCCCTCATGCCTTGTTAGGGCCTTTTTGGACTCGCCAATCTTCGCATCCCGTTTCAATAAGTTATGCCTTGGCTATGAAATCTAATTAATCCCGAGCAACTTTTAAACGATCTTGGGCTAGAAGCTAAGTAATTTTTCGAATCGTACGACCTTACTTATTGCATTTATTTATTGACAAGCAATGGGAGAAAAAGCTTATAATTAACTCACATAAATTCGTGAAAGAATACAAAACTTATAATTGACTCTATCATCTCTCGTTCTCCACAATTTAAAATTTAAATTAATGAGACTCGTGGATGCTTAGCCTAACAAACCAATTAAGGTCCATATGGTTAAGGATACTAGCTAGAGTAAACTCAAATAA
The DNA here is from genome assembly GCA_025667525.1 of Glebionis coronaria. Taxonomy (NCBI): domain Eukaryota; kingdom Viridiplantae; phylum Streptophyta; class Magnoliopsida; order Asterales; family Asteraceae; genus Glebionis; species Glebionis coronaria. The sequence continues at coordinate 557,866,093 of CM046877.1, read as the reverse complement.
GTAAACTCGAGTTGAGTCAAAATATTCACGACGGGCCTAATATATCAAAGACATCTAAACTTGTTAAAACCATTTTATTTAATAAATTATTTTGACTTTATTCTAGAAATGAAATAAATACATACGATGAAAGAAAATAACGATAACAAAGGAAAATACTAGGCCAAAATAGATCAAAAATTTTGAAAAATATCGAAAAATCAATTTTCTGGTTAAAATGAGGCCATATTCATGGAAAAGCCCACTTAACTTTGATAGAAGTCGCCCCTACACTTAATATAAACATTTTCCTCAATGTTTAAGCATGTGGAAGTAAATTCCCCTACACTTAGGACATTGTGCATGTTGTTTAAATCTTGCTAATGAAGAGACAACTAAAATGATTCCTGTTTGAACATTTATAGATATAAAATATTGAATCACGAGAGTTTAGGATATAACCAGGAAGACGGGTAAACGGAATCACGGGTTGTCAAAAGTCATCAATAGTGGATCTTTGAAAGCTTTAATCCCTGCACATCATAAGAAACAACAAAACAACAAACACCTACTTGGCTCCCCCTACACTTATTATGGAAACCGGTTAAAGAAGGATAGATCCTCGGGTTGCCTCCCGAGAAGCGCTTGTTTTTGTTAACCTAGTCACGAGCCTGACTCAACCATGAATTAAGCATTCAAAGGAAAACCTCTAATATCTATACCGGGATCAAAAATCTTGTCCTCGTTCTCGGAGGATCATAATAAATGAGAGGCCGGGGGATAGGTCAGGAAAGGTAAAAAGATCCTCTCAACATACGAGAAGTATGTGAAGTTATCATCCAAGGGAGGTGAGTTGGGTAAAGGAATCAAAATGTCATTCCTAAAAGACATATGATTATCACTAAGCGGCAAAGCTGTAAAGGTATCAGTCATAGAATAATCAATGTCACCTCCTGGGTCAAAGCACTCATCCTCAGTAATGGTCTCTAAAGTATGGGATGAAAGGTGCTCGGGACGGGAACTTGTTACAATATCTTCATGCATCAAATTATCAAAAAGAATGTCCCCCTCCGTGTCATCATCATCAATACCCGGAGGTATTGAGAAAATGTCGATTTCCTCCATAAATGTGTCATTATTCTCAAAGGGAGTAAGAGACGGGAGTAAAGACTCGGTAATAGGAGTAGAATTCAACGCTTCAATTTCAGCAATAAGAAGATGAACTTTCAATAATTTGTCGTGAAGAATAATGTCTTCCACCTCATCTAAAAGCCCAAGTTCATCGGTGAACTTCTCGTAAGCCGGAGAGAATAAATCGACATCGCCCTCATCTCCCGGAGGAAATGGGGAAAAAGGAGACATTTCAAACGTGAAATTCTCATAACATGGAGAAATGTCATCATTAAGAGTGACCTCGTCCGTAAGCTCCGCAAAAGTCGGTACATCACAAACCTTATCAAAGAATTTGTCGAGACAAAATTCACTAATCTCACTCGATGTATCACTATCCTTAGACGCATTTGGGACATCAAGAGTAAGAGTAGTAATCTCAGAAGATGGGTTGAGATCAAAAATATCATCCTCGTCATCATCATAATAGCAATAGGGACGCACAAGAGGCGTAGAGGTATAAGCACTAAGACTAGGTACTTGATCTTGTCGTCGTTGCTCGTCCAAAGTTTCTCTTAGTTGAGTTAAGCCGTCACGAAGTTCAAAAAGAAGAGCTCGTCCTTCGTCACTCAGGCTGAAAGAAGGTTGATGATCGAGGGTGTAGTGTGGGGGATCAAAATTATGAAAACCAATATTATAGCACGGATTTGGTTCATAATAATTCATCAGTTGACAAGAAAAAGTATCGTGAGGGTCCCTAAAATTGTTGCAACACGGGTATTCAGAAAAACCCGGTGCATTTTGTGGATACGGATCCACATATATGGAAGAGGGTGAGATAGTGTCATTAGAGGTGAAGGACGAATTGATCGAATTGCACGATAGACAACGTCCAAATTCGTGGATCCGTATGAACACCATTGACAAGATTGACTATTAGACGATGGTCTCCCACACCCTACACAATCGACATACGAATCCATGAAGAACTAAAAATAAGAGAGGTTGAGAAAAAGAATTAAATATAATAGAGGATAAAGAAGAATATTTTTAGGTGTAACACTTAGGAAAGCGTCACTTTTGTATTTTTTAATTTTTTGGTTGCAAAACTTAGGAAAGAATTGCATTTTGTGAATTTTTTTAAATATTTTTGTATTTTTATATTTTTGATTTTTTGGATTTTTGAAATGTTTTGAAATTTTTGCAAGAAAAATAACGTTCACGAGTGAATGGATCCCAAAATTCAACGCGTATCTCACAAAAAACCGTTAATCTTTACGAAAAGAGCCGGCAGCGGTGCCATTTTAATAACTGAATTTGTATTAAGAAAAATGTTCTCGTTGTGTCTTACCGTTCTCGGTGTCTTATCGAATTGATCCCGGTTTAAAGTGTGACTCAGTCGTTTTTTGTGGATAAAAAGAAAATAGGTTATCTATTTCTACTAAAAAAGTAAAAAGTGAAATAAAAAGTAAAATAAAACAGTTCAGAATAAAACTTAACAAAAATGGCGGGAAAATAAAAATCTTAAAATAATTTGGAATAAAAAGCTTTAATCAATTCGGAATCCATGCTAGAAAACAGTTCGGAATATGAAATGTGCCAAAACAATTCGGAATATCAAAGAAAAACTAATTCGGAATATAAAATCTTTACACAATTCGGGAAATGTAATCCAAGATTATTCGGAAAATGACATCTAAACTTAATTCAGAATTTGGAAGAAAAAAAGTTAAACAATTCGGAATGTATAAAAACTGAACTTAATTCGGAATGCATGAAAGAAAAACTTAATTCGGAATGTGTAAAATAAATTTAATTCGGAATAATTATTCCGAATAACTATTCGGAATGTAAAAGTGACATGCAATTCGGAATGCGAAATAATAATTTGGAATTTTAATCTGAAAACAATTCGGAATAAATAACTGAATAACAATTCGGAATAAATAACTGACATGTAATTCGGAATAAAAAACTTCTAAATAATTCGGAATAATGGGAAAATAAACTTAATTCAGAATTTAAGGGTTTAGAGCACAGTTCGGAATAAGAATAAGAAACTTAATTCGGAATCAAGGGTTTTTAAATTTAGTTCGGAATAATGATAAAAAGAAATAATTCGGAAAAAGAGGGTTTCTAAATAATTAGGAAAATAGGAAAAAAGAAGCTAAAACTAATTAAGCAAATAAGCAAAAATTAAGCTAAACTAGTTTCTAAAATAAGCCAAACAAGACACAAATTAAAACTCTAAAAAGCACCAATTAAGCAAAATAAATAAAATCTATTTTAAAAAACATTAAGCTACCAAATCCACTCAAATGAAAAATAAGCCAAAAATAAAATAAGCAGTAAGCACCATAAGCTATAAAAGTCAACCACATAAAAATAATAAAAACAAGAAATAAGCAACTCAATCAAATAAGCAATAATATCAAATAAGCTAACATGATGATTAACAAATCAAACACAATTAAACAAGAAAGGAAGAATGAGATTAATTGGAAAGCTTGAAATTAAAGATGAAGATTAAAGGTTTAACAATTGAAAGATTAAAGATAAAAGATGAAAAACTTGAAAGAAAACTTGAGAGATAAGTAAAGTTTACACCTACTCCTAATTACTCTAATGAAAAACTAACTCTCCATTATAAATGATGATAATGAGACTATTTATAGTGGAGGAGTGATAGGTGTGGTGCTTCCTTCTTTCTTTATTTTGTCTTCTCGTCTTGACAATTAACTCGTCATTCTCGACTTTGTCTCGGGATTTGTCCATAAATAAAATGAACTCGCCTTCTAATTTCTTCTTTTGTTAGATTTGATTCTTTGACTTTGTTAAACTTCTGTCTTTGGTCTTTTTCTTCAATAAATCTTCAGAATAGGCTTTTGACTTCTGTTCTTTTTTCACTTTTGATCTTTTGACTTGTATTTTGTCTTTTTCTTAGATAAAAAGCTCGTGAAAGCCCATGTTTTCTTCCTTTTTCATCTTTTGGTCTTAAAACACTACAAAAACACAAACGACGTGTAATTCCGACTTTTTACGACATTAAACACACGTTTTGGTCTCGTTTTTATTTGTTTTAAGTGGTAAAAGGATAAGTGTTTTCACACTTATTAATCTTCCTGATCGAGCACTTTCCTTCACCTCTGTTACAGATTAGGTTGGCATTGGCCGATCATTAATTGAAATGGTTTTTTTCGTGTTTCTTAATATCTTGACAACGTCTTACACGCCGCACCATGTTTGTGCTTCCATCTATACATGCGTGTTTCCTCTTGCGACTTGCTTCTTCCCTCCGCTTACTTGTATGAGTTGTAGATGGAATAGTTTCCATCAAAGGACCATAAACTTCTTCTGCCACCTAGAAAATAAATGTTATTGTTGGACATTGGCCAATTTACTTTGGGATAACAGTGATATAAAATATGAATAAATTTACCAACACCAAAATTTCATTTTCTGTGTCACAACTACGAGCAACCACTTTATAAATAATCATGAATATTAAAGGCCATATCTTATACCTTTTTGGGGAGATGCAGTTTAAGTTGAGTAGCACACCTCTTAAGAACTTCCCTCGAACTCTAGTCACCAAAAAATAGGCGAAGCAATCTAAAAGAGATACAAAATTTCAGTATATATGACTTTAGTATATGATGCAATTAATGGTAGATGATAACATAATGATCACCTTGTCTCCTTTCGCACACTTGTGACTAGTAGATCTATAAGCTCGTGATTCAGTAGATCAGTTTTCTCTGTTATCATGATGATAATTTGCTTCATCTTGATTACAACGCCATGCGAATTGGAGCTTAAAAGTCATAACATTGAAGACACTTAGTTGAGATTAAATTCTTCCAATAAAGGACATAATGTCCCATACTAGCATTTATTCTGTTGTTTCAATAATACGAAAGAATTTTCATAGCAGTACTCGCATAAAACGATTAAAGTGTCAAGATTTTGATTTTGTGCACATGGAGTGTTTTAGCTAGGGGTGTGTAGAAAACCAAAAATCCTGTAGAATCTATCTAGAAAACCTTAAATTTTGTTTAGTGAAAAGACCGCACATAATTTTAATATATAGAACCGAGCCAAAAATTAGCATACCACTGTCATGGAGTAGTACTTTGACAAATGTAGATTCCAATATAGTATATACGAAAATTCTTTTCTCATTTGCTATAAAAAAGAAAAAAGATTAAGTGTGTGCTTTCATTTGCCATACAATGTTTTTTCATTTGCAATATATAATAATGCCATCTTTGTATAATACAGTCATATATAACAGTCTTTTATTTTTAATATTGCCATATATGTCCACGCATCCAACCATAAATTTGAATACTTTTTGTAGTTACTAATACCAATTTCAATACTTTCTATGTACAAAAAAATTCCATAACATTAAGGATTATAAAATATAAACTAAAAAAGAAAAGGTAAGGTAACACTCAATGCCGCTTGTACGGGTTATGGGTCTCAATTCCGTCTAGAACGTTGTATGGGAGAGGTTGAGACGTAGAGAGCCATACCCGCCTCTACCTAAGGTAGATAGGTTGGTTTCAGTTCTACCGAGGTAGAAAAGGTGTTAAAATTGTGGACCTAATCAGATACCATTCTAACACTTTGGGGACTTATTGTGGTTTATTTAATGTTTCAGTTATAGCTTTGGATCTTCTATGATGGCAGCTCTTGTCTTGGAGGACTAATTTTGTCAACTTGTCAAAGTTTGAAGCCCATGTGCACTCAAGCCCAAGCCCACACATACGCTGGCCCTTCAACGGCTCTTTTAACTTTGTATATCATTTGAGACGCTCCCATTTTGTTATCTATCTGGGTTTCTCATCTGTGTGTTTTTCATGCGTGTTCTATCTCGTTTTAAACATGTAACCCATATCATTTCTTATGTTTTATCTTTGTAAAACTATTATCAAGTTAGATAATAGGATCACACCAGACTAGCTGTGGTGATCTCTATCATGTTTTAATCTTTGAACTTATTTTTATTTATGAAAGGTTTGAGTTTGAGTTTCAATCTTGTTTAATTCCATCTTATTACGATTTTCTTCATGGTATCAGAGCCAGGTTGCTTTGAAATCGTTGAAAATTTTTTAAGGTTTCAAAAATTTGTGGGGGTTTATAAAATTGATATGTTTTTTGGAATAGCAGATATGAAAGATTTTATACTTTTTTCTTCTTTATCAGTCCTAAAATCTATTTTTTTATTTTAGGGTTTCAAAACTTTTTGGGGGTTTTGATATTCTTTATGCTCTAATCTTATTTTTGTTGCAGGGAAGGTTCTCCTTTGATCTATTGTTTATATCTGTTGTTGATTATACTTTTTCCTAATTTTTTTTTAATTAGGGTTTGGTAGGGAGGTTCTGTTTCTTCTAGACTAAGTGAATCTAGAGGAGGCAGTTCGATTGCGCTTTTGTGTATGCACTGTAACACCTCTTCTCTCTCTCCTTGTTTGTTGGTGGTTGATTATTTGGTTGATTTTGTTTTTCATATACGTGTTTTGAGTGTTCTTTGTGCTCTTTGTATTTATTACTCTCTCTTTTGTTGGCTTGGTTGTTTTTGGGGTATTCTGTTTATTTGGACCGTTAATCATTGTCTTTCCCTTGACCTGCCACCCTTGAGTGGTTTGGAAGCCTGGGAACTTTGTTGACCTTGATTAAGTTCTTTTTTTGGGGGTTTGGTTTCTGTGATTGCACACCATGACTAGTGTTCATGGTGACACAGACACTGAACATCAAGATGACCAAATTGGGGAAGAATTTGTTGTCACCTTGAACAATAAACTTGATATTAGTGACCCTTTCTGTGATTGCACACCATGACTAGTGTTCATGGTGACACAGACACTGAACATCAAGATGACCAAATTGGGGAAGAATTTGTTGTCACCTTGATCAATAAACTTGATATTAGTGACCCTTTTCACCTTCAACCAAATGACTCTGCCACATTGACTGTGATTTCTATTAAACTCAAAGGAGCTGAGAACTATCAAATTTGGTCTAATGCTATGCTTTTGGCACTGGAAGGAAAAAATAAAACTGGTTTCATAAATGGGTCTTGTAAAAGATCCCTAACTAATGATGTGTTAGGAAAGCAATGGGACAGAGTCAATGCTGTTGTGTTAGGCTGGATTCTTAATTCTATATCTGATGAATTGTTTCTTGGTCAAATTTTTTCTAAGAAAGCTGAGCATGTTTGAAATGATCTGAAAGAAACCTATCATAAGGTTGACGGGTCTGTGATATTTGATCTTCATCATAATATTAACACCTTAAAGCAAAATGGCTCCAACTTGTCTGATTATTATCATAGTTTGAATGCTTTGTGGAAACAATATGATGCTATGGTTGAACTTCCTAATTGTGTTTGTGCTGCTACTAATGAATTTAAGAATCATAACAAGTTGTTGAAGTTGATGCAATTCTTAATGGGTCTTGATGACACTTATATGACCATTAGAAGTTCCATTCTCTCTAGAGAGGTTCTACCAGATATCAAAGGTGCTTATCCCATCATCTCTAGTGAGGAGTCTCACAGAGTTACTTCTGGCAACTTATCTGGTACCTCTCAAAGGAATTAGACTTCTGCTTTTCTCTCAAATGAGCCCACCAGAAGTGTGTTTCAAAGCCATCAGAATGTTAACCCTAATACTTTCAGAGCTAATGGTGGCTTTAGACCTAATTATAATAGCAGCCCTAGACCTAACATGGCTAATAGACCTAATACTTATAGACCCAATGGGAACTCTGAAGTGGTCTGTGAAAACCGTGGGTACAATGGGCATACTGTTGATAGGTGTTTCAAACTCATTGGGTTTCCTACTGATTTTGGAAAAAAGAAATCTAGTCAAAATTCTAAAGGAAAAAACTTTTCTAACAACTCTGTTGGCTCTAATTCCAACTCTGTGTTCTCTGATGAACAACTTTCTACTTTACTCTTTATTATCAAAGAGAACACTAGTTCTGAAAAAGGAGTGCAGGCCAATATGGTAGGTACTTATCTTAATTCTAGCAAGGTTTTTAATGATAACTTTGGAAAAAAAATTTGTTCTAATATTCATTCCAAAGTGACTCAACATGGGAAAGTTGTTGACTCTGGGGCAAACCAACACATGACTAATAATGAAAAGGAATTGGACAATGTGTTTGACATATCTCACCTCAAAATTAAAGTCAGCCATCCTAATGGTATTTCATATCTAAGATTGGAAATCTAAAATTGGGAAACGGTCTTGTCTTGTTTGATGTGTTGGTTATACCTGAGTATTGTGTTACTTTAATATCTGTGCATAAATTAGCCAAGGATAATAAGATCTTTTTGGTGTTTGATGAAAATAAATGCCTTTTCTGAATCAGGATTTGAATCTGAAAAACATTCTAGGGATTGGTAATCAATGTGGTGGTTTATACTACTTAGATACTAAAGGTATTAAGTGTAATACTAGTCAAATTGTCCCTGTTTGTTCTTTATCTTACTATGAATGGCACCGCAAGCTTGGCCACCCTGCTGACCCTGCCTTAGACACTTTAAAGGATACCTTGAAACTTGATAAACATGATAAATATGATTATTGTGAAGTCTATCAAAGGGCTAAACAAACCAGAAAGCCTTTTCCTTTAAGTGACCATAAGACCAAGTGTTTGGGACATTGTTCACCTTGATTTATGGGGTCCATATAAGGTGACATGTCACACTGGCCATAGATACTTTCTGATCATTATGGGTGACTTTACCAGAGCTGTTTGGGTATATCTCATTAAGTCCAAGGATGAAGTTGTCACTTTTATTGATGTGTTTTATAAAATGATTAAAAATCAGTTTAAAAGAAACATTAAAGTTTTTATAAGTGATAATGGTACTGAATTTGTTAACCAAACTTTCAACAAGTTTTGTAACAACAATGGCATACTTCATCAAACTTCATGTGCTTATACCCCACAGCAAAATAGGGTGGCTGAAAGGAAACATAGACACCTTTTAAATGTGGCTAGGTGTCTTATTTTTCAGGGGGAAATTCCTTTGAAATATTGGTCTGAATGCATTCTAACTGCTACTTTTCTCATTAATAGATTACCCTCTTCTGTGTTAAATGGAAAGTCCCCTTATGACATGATTTACAATACTTGTCCTAATCTCTCTCTTATCAGAATGTTTGGTTGTTTGTGCTTTGCTACTATTTTGAATAGTCATGATAAACTGTCAAATAGATTTGAAAAATGTGTTATGATGGGTTATTCTAATTCTCAAAAGGGCTACAGGCTTTTTAGTCTTGATAGAAATCAGTTCTTTGTCTCTAGAGATGTGAGTTTTTTTGAGTCTATACTTCCTTTTAAGGATTCTGTCTCTAAAAACAAGCATGATGAGTCTAATGTACCTAGTGTTAGTCAAGATAAAAATCTGTTAAACTTTTTTGATTTATATAACCCTAAACTACCTAATGATGATGAGAGAGTAACACTTAGTCATAATAGTGACCATGAGTCATAAAGTGAGGGTAGCCACTCTCCCAACCAAGGGAACAATATAGACATTGTTGATTCTCCAAATATTGGAGATGATGCTCATAACAGTGATGATATTGAAGCTGGGTTGGGAGAGGAGGCAACAACACTTGATGATAACAATGAATCTGAAGGTCACTTGGATCAAAATCCAAGTTCTTCTACTCAGGGTGTTAGAAGGTCTACCAGACCCTCTGTTTTTCCTAAAAACTATAATGATTTTGTGGTTAATTCCAAAGTTAAATATGTTCTTGAAAAATTTGTGGGGTATTCAAAACTTAATCATGAAAACTTCTGTTTTTTCACCCAACTTAACAAAAACAATGAACCAAAAAACTTTTTTGAAGCCTCTCAAAATCCTTAGTGGGTTGATGCTATGAATTCTGAACTTGCAGCCCTTCTTGAGAATGATACTTGGGATATTGTTGAACTACCAAAAGGTAGAAAAGCCTTAGGTAGTAAGTGGGTTTGGAAACTTAAGTTTAAGTCTAGTGGTGAAATAGAAAGGTACAAAGATAGGGTTGTTGCTCAAGGTTTTGGTCAGAAAGAAGGGATTAACTTTGATGAAACTTTTGCTCTTGTTGTTAAGATGGTTACTGTTAGATGCTTACTTAATCTAGCTATTGTGCAATCTTGGCCTGTTTTTCAACTTGATATTAACAATGCCTTTCTTTATGGTGACCTTGATGAGACTGTTTACATGAAACCACCTCAAGGATATCTTCCTGGTGGTGATAACTTGGTCTGTAGGCTTAAAAAATCATTATATGGGCTTAAACAAGCTCTTAGGCAATGGAATGCTAAGCTTACAACTGTTTTGAGTGAAAATGGCTTTGTTCAAAGTAAACCTGACTATTCTTTACACACTAAGTCTCTTGGTAATATTTTTCTTGCCTTACTTGTGTATGTTGATGATATCATTATTACTGGGAACAATATTGTTGAGATTGAGAAGTTTAAAACTTTTCTCAAAACTAAGTTCATGATTAAGGACTTAGGAAAGTTGAAATATTTTTTGGGTATTGAGGTTATTGATACTGATTGTGACATCTGTTTGAATCAAAGGAAATATGGGTTGGACCTTCTTTCTGAGTATGGTATGCTGGCTTGTAAACCTGCTAGCACCCCTTTGGTTACCAAACTTGCTATATCTAATGAGCCCACTATTGATGACCCTTTTCTTGATAGTATTGTTGATTATTAGAAGCTGATGGGTAAGCTTATTTACTTGACCAATACCAGACCTGACATATCTTATACAGTTCACTGCCTAAGTCAATTTATGCACTCTCCTTTGAAATCTCATCTTAAGACAGCCTTCAAGATATTAAGATATCTCAAAGGTTCTCCAGGTTTGGGCATTCACATTAAGAAGACATCTGGTATGTTTTTTAGTGCTTATTCTGATGCTGATTGGGCTACGTGTGTTGTTACTAGAAAGCCTATGACTGGTTATTGTGTGTTTGTCAATAATAATCTTATTTCATGGAAGAGTAAAAAGCAAAACACTCTCTCCAAATCTTCCACTGAATCAGAGTATAGAGCTCTTGCTTCAATGACCAGTGAGGTTATTTGGATTCTTAAGGTCTTGAATGATTTATATTGTGATAACCTGTTGCCTGTAACCTTATACTATGATAGTAACTCAGCTATGAAAATAGCTGTTAATCAAGTCTTTCATGAAATAACTAAACATTTAGAGATTGACTTGCATTTTGTGAGGGAAAAAATCTTAAATGGGGTAGTTAAAACATGTAAAGTGGAATCTACTAATCAAATAGCAGATATCCTTACTAAGGGACTGGATACACTGTAGCATAACACCCTTGTTGAAAAACTTGGGATGTTTGACATCTTTGGGGTATCTGATTAAGGGGGGGGTGTTAAAATTGTAAACCTAATCAGATACCATTCTAACACTTTGGGGACTTATTGTGGTTTATTTAATGTTTCAGTTATAGCTTTGGATCTTCTATGATGGCAACTCTTGTCTTGGAGGACTAATGTTGTCAACTTCTCAAAGTTTGAAGCCCATGTGCACTCAAGCCCAAGCCCACACATACGTTGGCCCTTCAACGGCTCTTTTGACTTTGTATATCATTTGAGACGCTCCCATTTTGTTATCTATCTGGGTTTCTCATATGTGTGTTTTTCATGTGTGTTCTCTCTCGTTTTAAACATGTAACCCAGATTATTTCTTATGTTTTATCTTTGTAAAACTATTATCAAGTTAGATAATAGGATCACACCAGACTAGCTGTGGTGATCTCTATCCTGTTTTAATCTTTGAACTTATTTATGAAAGGTTTTAGTTTGAGTTTCAATCTTGTTTAATTCCATCTTATTAAGATTTTCTTCAAAAGGACATCCGGCCTTGTAAGAAATGAGGATCGAATCCCTAACCTCCCTCTTAGGAGACAAAGGTGATAACCATAGATCCAAGCTTGTTGTTGTTATAAAATATAAACTAAAATTTGGCTTATTTTCATTTAATATATTATAACACTACAACATTCGAGGCCTTCCCCAACGATATTTTGGGCTTTTCCCCAGCGACTTTTAGATGGAGATACGTTTCCCCAGCGACATGTCGCTGGGGGAAATTCGCTGGAGTACGCTCGATGAGAAAGGTATCCCCAACGACTTACCCCAGCGACTTGCGGGCCCCACAGACTTTTCCTGGAAGAATAGATTGCCACGGTGGCAACATTTTCCCCAGCGACATGTCGCTGGGGAAAATCCTAATTAAATAAAAAAATTAAGTTGAACTTAATCTTTTTAGCTAATTACAAAGTTTCCCCAGCGACATGTCGCTGGGGAATCTTTCCTTCTTTTTGACTTGTCAACGCGTTGTCGTTGCCTTGTCAACGATTTTCCCAAGTTTCCCTAGCGACATGTCGCTGGGGAAACTCTCGATACGTTTGACTTGTCAACGCTTTGCGTTTGACTTGTCAACGATTAACCAAAGTTTCCCCAGCGACATGTCGCTGGGGAAAACTCTGCAGGTTTTTTTAAAAATTACCTCACAGCAAGCATTTTCCAGATTTTTTCCGGAGTTTTTCCGGAAAAAATCTACCAAAACCTGTAACAAAAACCTGTATTTGCTCACCAAAAGACACATATAAAGTAAACATGGAATACAAATCAACACAAACGCGGAATAAGCTCAAACTTGCACCAAAATATAATATAACGTTCTAATTTAGTCAAGGATACTAGGAATAAGTCGGGATAGTTAAGGATACTAGGGAAACAAGCGTTCTAATTTAGGATAATAGGGAAACAAGTCAAGATGAACATAAAGAAACTATGTACCATACTAACAAACACATATATGACACGACTAGCTCGCGTCATCGCCACCCTCCCGATCCTCAGCATCATCACCCGGGCAACTCCCGCTCCCGCTGGCACCAGCACTCTCATATCTCGAAAAATAATCTTGATACCTGCCGTCGTTTCTCAGCAGGCCCATCATGAAATCAACATCCCGATCCCGACGAGTCTCAGGGGGTGGTGACGAAAAGCTCGGGGTAGAACTGGCGTATCCCGACAATACCATACCCACGCCAGAATGGTGGCCGCGAAACTTGCCTCCTCGCACCATCCTGTTGATCTCGTTAGTGGTGTGCTCACCCGTCGCCTCTAGCTCCCTTATATGATCCTGTGTGGTGACAATAACACAAGATAGTAAATATATTAGTCGGGTTGCTTGATTATTAATCAATGATTCATTAAACTGTGCTTTGAAAAGAATACTTACATACAACTGGAGAGACTGCTCATCTACAAATACACCATCTTCATTTGTATGCAAACGATAGAACATGTCGATATCTGAAGGCTCCTGTTGGGTTTCGGACGCCTTTTGCTGTACATACACACGTAAGTAAGATCAATTTAATTAAAGGCGGCAAAAATAATATGTTTGTAAAATCAATAATAATAATAATAAAATAATAAAAATAAAAAACAATAATAATAATAAAATAAAAAAATAAAAAAACAATAATAATGTAAAATCAATAATAATAATAATAATAATAATTACAATGAGCTGTCGAGTGCGAGGGATCGACCGAGAACCATGCCGGGAGCTAAGTGTTGCCTTGGATTGATTTTGGCTGTTTGTTAAGGATCGCTTCTTGTTATTGGCGTCAGTACAAAACGCTATTTGTTTCTCCCACTCTTCAACTGTGTGCTCGTCGGGTCTGTTTCGCCTAATTCGATCCACATCGTATTCTCCAGTCTCGGGGTCTTTTACACAGTAATCTCGCTTCAGACTGGCCTTGTTGGTGTTGTATGATTTTTGTAACTGGGCACCAATGGTATTATAAATATTCGGCCACCGAGGGGTGCTCATGTGCGGCGCGAGATCGTATTTTTTCTGCAGTCAAATACAACACATTGAAAACAGAGTTAGAAATATAATTTATATATTTATTTAAATTCGTTTATTTATTTATATGATATAAATAAATAAACGAATTTAAATAAATATACACAATACAACACATTGAAAACAGAGTTAAAAATATAATTTATATATTTATTTAAATTTGTTTATTTATTTATATGATATAAATAAATAAATGAATTTAAATAAATATACACAATACAACACATTGAAAATAGAGTTAAAAATATAATTTATATATTTATTTAAATTTGTTTATTTATTTATATGATATAAATAAATAAATGAATTTAAATAAATATACACAAAACAACACACTGAAAACAGAGTTAGAAATATAATTTATATATTTATTTAAATTCGTTTATTTATTTATATGATATAAATAAATAAACGAATTTAAATAAATATACACAAAACAACACATTAAAAACAGAGTTAGCAATATAATTTATATATTTATTTAAATTTGTTTATTTATTTATATGATATAAATAAAAAAAGGAACTTAAATAAATATACACAATTAAATAAATGAACACGATAATTAAATAAACATAAAATGATAACTTACCTCAATAGCTGCCCTGGCCGCCGCCTTGTGCCCTTCGGGGACCTTGCTCCACGAAGGGTAATACAAAGGTATATCCCTAACGACCAACCCGAATAAGTTTCTCCAATGATCTGCGTAGGGGCCGACAGGTGTAACAAGGTTATCTAACGGGTACAAAGTCGATCTCGACTGGCCGGTTGTGATTCGCGGCCACCGTATCCAATAATTTTAGGCAACGGGTCTTGTCCCGGGTATTCTCCCTGCCGGCTCTCCTCCCGCCCAAATTGGGCTTTTGCTTTTATTTTCCTGCAAAACCAAGTGAGTGATAAAGTCATAAAAGTTAAGGCAAACAAGTTCAATATGTGTATCAAATTTGTATTACAATAATCCAGAAATTCTTACCCCGGTTGACGAAGAAACCCCCGCAACCGAATGATGGAGGACGTGGACGTGAAGGATCCTCGCCACCACCGTCCCCGCCATGTCCCCGTGCAACATCAGTCATCTGTATACAGGTATAATTAGCATAACATGTAGAAATTCATGAACAAAATAATAAAAGCATGCACGAATACAAGTATCAAAATAAATTTACACATTTAAACAATCCACAACAATTTTATTCATTCATTCATTCATTCAAATATATAAGTGTACTAGCTAAAAGACCCGTAAAATTCACGGGTATTTTAAAAGAAACGTCAAAGAAGTTAGTATCATATAATGCGTATTATGAAGCTGTTAGATAAAAAATCACATATGGATAAAGAACGTAAAGTATACTAATAATTGTGATCATACAAAAGTCACATGAAACACAATGATAAATAAAAGAAAAACACCATGAACTTTTTTGCCGGGATGCATGAACTTTTTGCCAACCATTTAAAAGATATATTATATTTAAAAACCATGTACCAAAAATTGGATTAGTTGAGGATATCTATCATCAAATATAGCACTTTATGTGAACCACATTTGTTGTGTTATTCGTGATATTACTTTCTTCGCCACATATAACTTTCGTGAAACCCTCTTTAGGCTTAACACGAAACACCACCATATATATTTGGTAAACTATTTTTCTTGCGATAGCAATAAGTGACGTGCTTAGAAATATTGTTTTATTATAGTTGTAAAGTGTTTGTAATCCTTATTTTCAGGATTGTGTTTAGTTAAAACGATAAAAAGCTAACTAAAGATGGACTGTGTCTCATTCGTTATTTGTTTTTGAAAGATAAAAACTAATAAAAGATGGACCGTGTCCCATTCGTTATTTGGTTTTTGAACTTAAAACGATAAAATCACTTTTACAAACCTATGTGCAAGCTTCATTAAACTCAAAAATACGTTGCATTAATTTTAATTTTTTTGAACTTTAGAAAAATGTGTCATTATTTTTTCTTTTTGTCAAAAAACATTTCATTGAACTGATAAATTCAGGGGATAAACTGGATTCATCAATCGTAGCACCACGTTCATTATTTTCGATGATGTCGCAACTCAAGTACCCTAATTCTTCTTTAGGAAAATTTTCTAATAACCTTTCGTTTATAGTGTCTACAACTTCATTGGTTGGTGATTTATCTAAGAAGTAAGAAGTAACAAACAAATGTTCATATTAAAAAAAACATAAATCGGTTCTGTTAATGGATGAAAAAACAATAATTAACATGAATTATTCAATAAACGTTTAATTTTGTAACAACCACGATAATAAAGTTTCAAGCATTTTTGTCTTCAACCTTGAAGTATGTGGGGGCGAATAAAGTCAACAACCAATGCTCATTCCGTGAAAACCTATTAGTTGAACGAAATAGTAATTAAAAAAATATTATGACTAATAATTTAGATGTATTTATAAATAGCTTATAAGAATGTGTAACTATAAGTGTATTTTTTTATGTAAGAATAAGATATAAATGAAATAAATTATGAAACGTAAACATTTTGTGTTAACACATGAGATAAATCAGAGAGTGCATGAGCCTCTTCAACATGCAGGTAGTATTAAATAGGATAACATTAACTCTATAAATATCTAAAAAAAATTATAGAACAAAATAAAAGTAAAAGTGAAATAAGCAATAGAATGAAAGTATGTAACTAAAAGACCTTGTAGTACTTTAGCGTTTTGTTTTCGAGTATTTTAGCGAGAGAAAAGAAGAGAAACGACAAAAATGAGAATAAAAAAAGGAGATAAATAACATTTTAATTTTGTATATCATGTTTCTAAGTTAGAAAAGAAAAAAAGAGATAATCAGTGATTTTATAATGATACACTTTGTTATCATTTTTATTTATAAACTTAATCTTGTTTAAACTTATAAAATGATTAACCGTTATCCGAACCGCAGGTAACCACTCATTTTGATTTATCGCATGTCCATTTAACCATCTTGTATGGATCGATTTCAGGTAGTAAAAATAACTGTCCGTCTTACGATGATAGTTAAAATCGCCTAACTAATCGAATCGAGCCGAGCCGAGCCGTAAACACTTCTTAGTGCGAGTATAAAAAACTCTCGAATAAATGAATCTGCTATGAAAAAGTGCAAGACAAAACAATAGTATCATTTAATTAGTGTCACAAAAAGGGCCACAATAAGTCAAATAAAGTCCGATAAGTGCTACTACAACCTTGTTAGGGGTGTTTGGTTAAGCTTATGAGTGAGCTTAGGCTTATATTATATAAGCAAATTATGAATTTTATATAATAAGCTTATAAGCTTTTGTTAAGTGTTTGGTTTAGCTATATAACTAATATGGTAAAATGACAAAAAAATACATAAAAATAAAAAGGATAGTAATTACTAAATAAGGGTATAAAAGTCTTTTTAGGTAATATTTTTATATAAGCCCAACTAACCTTACATAAGCCACAAATTCTTGGCTTAACAAAATCAACTTATATAAGCTTATAAGCCCACTTATATAAGCCCACTAATAAAACTAAGGATGCTGCCATTAAAGGGTTTTAATGACATTTTTTATTTTTCTTCAAATTCGAGGGTTTAGTAACGTTTGATAATATGTCATAATATATTAAAATGGTTTGCGGCACATACCTTCTTCAATTAAATATTAATAGAATATATTGTTTTCTTGCAATATATATGTCGATTCTAAGGTTATCAAAATTATGTATCTACAGGATTGAAACCAAATGTAATTTAACAGTAATATATACATGAACAAACAATTTTAATAATTTACATGGAATTGAAATATTGTTATTGTTAATAACCAAAATTCTCTAATATACATAATACGTATATCATTCAAATATCACTGAGTCTAAATTTCCGTTATACACTAATACATAGCATGCCTACGACTATTAAAGAAGTACAACTTTCATCCTTGTAAATGAACTTCCAAACAGCTATGATAGACACATTATCTGTAGACACCATAAAGTATTATAGCTTAAAGTTACACATATTAAACTAAGATGTGAAGAATTTATAAGCTTTAGATACACTAACAATAGGCTTACTTTTTTGAGTAAATATACCTTCATAATTGAATAAAGATATTTGGTTTACATTGTTTACCTTCTAAACCTCCTTCAGCTGTCTTTGATATTTCATATAACTTCTTATGCTTAGATGATCGAGAAATTAAAGTTGCAACAAAACAAACATGCTATAAATTCTATGAATATAAAAAAGAATAATGATAATGAAATAAATTCATGGTTTCACACATACCACTTTGTTGAAGGTGTTAGGTTTAGTATATTAGCGCAACCTTTTCTACTTTCAAGAACTGACCAGCAACTTTGGCACCTGTAGCCGCTCGGTCTGCAAACTAAGTATTTGGTTGGCATATCTTCAAACTCCATATTTCAGTTCTCCTTTTTCATTATATCAGAAGTGGTTCCTAGTTGTGTGTCACATCTTCAAATTGCACACTCTAGTTATCCTTTTTTCCATTATGCCAAAAGTCGTTCATGGTTAGCATGAGAAACAAAATAACCACTCACAAAAAAATAATGTCAAAATAAAAATTATTATAACTAAGAATTATCGTAACTGATGAGATCATATTGCTAATGGGTGGCCGATGAAGTTTCAACATCATTATCATCAGGAGTTGTATCTTGAGTCAACTTTTTCATCACGTAGCCAAACCTTCAGCATCCCTAAATACATCGACATCCACCCAAAAGCCCCTTCCAAAAATGCACATGTTCATTTTTCAGGGGAGCACTTTTCTTGCAAATGGACATGAGCAACATGTGACTTGAAGCATCCGCAGCAAGTGATCCAAAACTATTATTTAGACATACCTGCTCA
Source organism: Glebionis coronaria (assembly GCA_025667525.1). NCBI lineage: Eukaryota > Viridiplantae > Streptophyta > Magnoliopsida > Asterales > Asteraceae > Glebionis > Glebionis coronaria. Next base: position 557,847,205 of record CM046877.1, on the reverse strand, counting down.
AAGTATTCATTTTTTCATTCTTAGAAATAAGGTGAGAATGGTTCAGGCAATGTCTCCTATATATGGTGCTTCATCTCCGTAATAAAAAGAGAAACACAACTAATCTAGATGTATTAACAATAGGCAACGCCATTTTTCAAATGAGATGTAGTATCCAGTTATCATGTTCTAACTCTAATTGTTAAAAATGTTTGACAGTGTTTTTGATAAACATGTTGTGCACAATTTACCATGAAAAGAAATGAGTTTTATGGAAGAAATTGTTGATAGACACTGGCAACAATTATCATACCAATTTAAAATTTACGAAATTTTGAAACTTACCACATAATGAGTTTATAAAAATAACACAATTTTAGTTATGACTTTACATAAATAGTTAATAGAATTTAATGGTGATTGAAATTTTGTAATAATTTGAATAGAAATTGTGTTGGAGAAGCTAATGTGATTTATTTGCTTTAAGATACGTTAATAAATTTTTTCAAATTTCAAATTTCAAAAGTTACATAACGTATCATTTAAATACGATATTCATTAACTTGATTCTCAAAATTTAAATAATGGTTGACTTGCCATAATTATATAACTTTTATTATTATTATTCTTATTTTTCTTAAAAGTAGTTATGCACTTATGCTTTTATATTTTTTTAAAATAAGTTTCATTCATGTTTTGTATAATAATTGTTTAAATAATTTTTAAATTTTTTTATTATAAATTTTAAACGTTTAAAATTACAAAACGTAAATTTTTTAGATATATTTATATAGAACACATTATAATAATTATGTTTTAGTAAAAGAATAATGATTATTTATATAAAAAATCTTACTTCATTTTATTTATAAATTTTCTACTTATCATCCATTTAAAAAAAATTATGAAGTCTCTTAAAGTTTTTTTATGTAAGCTTGTACTTACATCCGTGTATATTTGACGTGTATGTATAAACTATTTTACAAAAAACATTGTAATTAAATTCCTAGCATTGCATAAATTTATAGGAGTGATTTGATGAGAAGTCAAATAAAGTTATTTGATAAAAGATAAATGTTTTTTTTGAAAATAGTTTCAAACCTTTATTACTTTCCCAAAAAAAAGGGACCGGCCTAGAATAAGTTTGGTGAACTTTATTAGTATCAATTTCATTAAAGTAAAAATTAACATTCCATATATGATACAGAATTCTCATAACGTTCGGTTTTAAAAGGATGATTTCACAGGAAAATCAATATGCCATGTGTCAATCATATAGCCTTAGTTATTTTAGGAAAAAATTAAATAAAATGAATGCTTTATGAGTTGTACAATGACTGCTTTAGAGAGCTGTACAAAACTGTGTTATATTAGATATAATAGATAATAGATTTTGCAAGTTACAACACAAAGTTAATCTTCTTCGTCACTAGAATAAAATTTCTCAACACCATCATCATCTTTGATTAGGTCTTCAACATCAGAATCTGCTAAATCATGAGGAAGGGGGTCTTCAACATCGGAATCTGCTGGATAAGCTGTTTTCAAACAGCTTATTCCGATAAGCTTATCGGGATAAACTGTATTCAAACAGCTTATCCTGATAAGCTTATCAGGATAAGCTGTTTGAAAACAGTTTATTCGGATAAGCTGATTAGGATAAGCTGTTTGAAAACAACTTATCCTGATAAGCTTATCAGAATAAGCTGTTTTCAAACAGCTTATTCCGCTAAGCTTATCGGGATAAGCTGTTTCAAACAGCTTATCCTGATAAGCTTATTAGGATAAGCTGTTTGAAAACAGTTTATTCGGATAAGCTTATCAGAATAAGTTGTTTGAAAACAACTTATCCTGATAAGCTCTTTTCAAACAGCTTGTTAATGCAATAATTCCTAAAAAAGTTACTTGCATTTTTCGGTCTCGCTTTGTTTTGGTTACGACAATATGTAAAAACAAGCATTTACGAAAACAACGAAAAACGAATTCTTGAGTTCAAGTATTTTTCATTTTACCCATTTTCACTTAAGGTATGGATAAACAAGTACTAACCTTAATCAAGTGATCAAGTGATTTAATCTTTTTTTAAAACTCACTTTTTATTAAGTGTGACAAGTTTTTATTAAACTTTCTTTTTAAGAAAATGTTTTATTAAATTAATTATTTGAAAATTTGAAAATGGCATATTCTTATTTGGTTAGGAATATTCTATCAGGATATTTTTTAAACCAGATATGACCTCCACCACTAAAGGACAAAAAAGAAACGGAGTCTAGTCCATCGGCACCTTAACCCCTAGGCGGTTCCTTATCGATAAGGTACCGCGGGCTAAGATAAGGTACCGCAGGCAGATATAGCCGTTGGCCCCTTTGTCCTATAAATAGTGGACCATTCTCAGCTTTTCAACTCACCTCTTTTGCACATCTATTTCCAGATTCAAACACTCTTCTTTAATCACTCAAATCTTTGATCATTTGTTTGATTACTACTTGTTTAAGAAGTGAATCTTGTTCTTCCATCCCTTCCTCTCCAAGTGCAAAGAGAAGAACACTATCCTTGTGAAGTGTTGAGTCCACCACCAAAGATCCATTGAAGATCTAATTTTATACACTTGTAGTTATGTCATAGTTGTGAAGATCCAAGTAGTTGTGTATATTTGGAAGTTGTGTATGTACTAAGTATAGTTGTGTAGATTGGTCCTAGCTACGATTAGGGCTCGACTTTTAGCTTAGAGTCAGAAATTGGTTAAGCGACGTGTACGGTTTTTCTCCACCATAAGGAGCTTGTTGTGTAGTGAACTCTCGAGTAAGGAGTACTCGAGGAGTGGAGTAGGAACGAGGAGTGAGCTTTGTTGCCGAACCACTATAAATCCTTGGTGTTCGGTTTGATCTTTCTTTACCCTTAACTCTTTACATTCTTTATTCTTTGTGCATATATTTTTGTTAGTATTAGTTTAGTTACACTATCATTTTTCATATTGTGCATAAGAAGATTTCACATATTTCCTCAAGCCTAAGTTTTTGAAAAAGGATTTTTTGAAAACCACATTTTAACAAGTAAATATAAGAAACTATTCAACCCCCCCCCCTTCTAGTTTCTACAATTGGTATCAGAGCGGGTTGCTCAAGAATTTTTAAAGTATATTGTATTTTAAAACTTGAATCGATCTATGGATTCCAACAAATACCTAGAAGGGCAATCTATGCAAAGACCACCACTTTTTGAAACTGATAGTTTTATTTATTGGAAAAATAGATTTGAAACTTATGTGAAATCAAAAGATTTAGATCTTTGGCATGTTATTACCAATGGTGATTTTTTACCTTATAAATTTAATGAAGTTTCTAAAACAAAAGAATTGGTCACTTTTGACAAAGCTAATGACGATACTAAAAAGAAACTTTCAAAAAATAATGAGGCTAAAATGGTGATTTATAATGCTTTGCCTAAGATAGAGTATGAAAGAATTTTTATCTGTGAAACCGCTAAAGATATTTGGAACACTCTTTTAGTAACCCACCAAGGTAATAGCCAAGTAAAAAAAGCAAAATCGATCTTCTTGTCCAACAATATGAACAATTTGTCATCTTAGAAGATGAAACTATTGATAGTGCATTTGCTAGGTTTAACACCATTATTACTAGTCTAAAATCACTTGATGAAGGTTTTTCTAGCAAGAACAATGTTAGGAAGTTTCTAAGGGCTTTACATCCAAAGTGGAGAGCAAAAGCCACGGCGATTGAAGAATCGAAAGATCTCTCAACTTTATCACTCGATGAACTCATAGGCAACTTGAAGATTCATGAGATGATAATTTTGAAGGACTCGGAATTAGTGAAAACCAAGAGTGAAAGGAAATCTCTTGCACTTAAAGCCAAGAAGGCACAAAGTGACCATGATAGTTCCTCAGAAAGCGATGACGAGGAGTATGCATTGGCGGTGAGATATTTCAAGAAGTTCTTCAAGAGACGAGGTCAACACGTTAGGCAACCCAACAATGACAAGAAACCATTCTCAAATAATCGGTTTGCTAAGAACGAAAAAGGTGATAGGAATTGCTTTAGATGTGGTGATCCAAATCACTTCATTGGTGATTGTCCAAAGCCCGCTCGCGATAAGAACCACACGGCGTTCGTTAGTGGCGCTTGGAGCGATAGCGGTGAAGATGATGATGACAACCCCAAAGAGGAGAAATGTCTTATGGCTCACACTTCTAAAGAGGTACATTCCGAAACCGAATATTATAGTAATGATAGCTCCACTTTTAATAATATTGAATTTGAAGGCAAATATGATAGTTTACACAAACTTAGTCTTAAATTCATAGAAAATAATAAAACCTTAAAATCAACCAAAACTAAGCTTGAAAATGAGATCAATGAACTTAGGGAGAAATTGGCAATACTTGAGAAAAATAAAGAAGTTGATTTAAGTTGCTTAAGTTGTGAGAAACTTAGAATAGAAAATGAAGATCTCAAGAGCACCTCCATTAAATTGGAAAAGTTCATGAAAGGTACTAGTGCTCTTGATGATATGTTAAACAAACAAGTTCATTCTAAGGAAAGACTTGGTCTAGGTTTTAACTCAAATGAAGCCTCAACTAGTGAACCTAAACAAGTCAGATTTTCATAAAAATCACCCACTGTACGCGGTCCTAGATTGTATGGGGCGGTTCCTTATCACTATGGAACCGCCACCATAGATAAGGTACCGCGGCCAGAGGATGATTTTGGTGAAAATCCTGAACTTTCTGAAAAGTCTAAGTTAGATGAAAAACCAAAGCATCTTACTGTTAATAAGGTAAAATTACCCATACTTGACGACAATGCTATTGATAAGTTCTACAAGCCATTAAGTAAACCTCTCATGGGAAATAGAAGTTTATCAAGACCATCTTCTACTCCACCTAGAATACGGAATGAGTCTAAGCCTAGAAGTAGAACGACAACGCCTAGAAGAGATAATCAAAACAATTCACGATCTAGAAGTAAAACCCCAACACCTAGAAGAAATGTTCATAACTCTAAACCTAGATCAAATACACCCAAGAGAAATAACGAACAACAAAATGGTTATATGAATTACTATCCTCCTCCATTTTGTTCTCCATGGGGAACCCCTCCTTCACTCATGCATCCCAACCAAATGCAAGGGATGTTTGGAACTAACAATTTTGGACCCATGAGATATTGGGGACCAATGTTTGATCTTGTGTGTTGTTACCTAGATATGCTTGGGAATTGATTTGGAGCCCGACGAGTGGATTAAGGATAGTGGATGTTCTAAACACATGACGGGTAATCGAAGTTTGTTCTCGCATTACAAAGCATATGATGGAGGTAACGTCACATTCGCTAGTAGTCTACGTGGTAATATCATTGGCAAAGGTACGGTTTCTCTTGACTCCATGACCATTGAAAATGTTGAGCACGTAGATAACTTAGGGTTTAACCTTTTAAGTATAGGTCAAATTTGTGATAATAAGTGTAAGGTTATCTTTTCGGAACATGACAGTGAAATCATAAAAGATGGAAAGGTCATTGGAAGAGGTATTAGAAAGCATGGGCTTTATGTTATGAAGGTCAATAAGAAGTCAAAAGACAACATATGTCTTGCGACTATAGATGATAGTTCTACTCTTTGGCATAGGAGATTAGGTCACGCTAATATGCGTTTAATTCAATCTTTAGTCTCTAAGGAGTTGGTAAGACACCTCCCCAAGAATAAGTTTGATAGTCACTTTTGTGATGCTTGCAAAGTTGGAAAGCAAGTTCACTTAAGTCATAAAGCCAAGAATTTGGTTTCTACCTCTCGGTGCTTAGAGCTCCTACATATGGATCTTTTTGGACCTTCCGCCATACGGAGTTATGGAGGTAACCTTTATACCCTAGTTATAGTTGATGACTATTCTAGATTCACTTGGACTAGATTTTTGGCATCTAAGAATGAAGCTTTCGATCATTTCGAAATCTTTAGTCGAAGAATTCAAAATCAACTAGGATGTCCAATTGTCTCTATTAGGACGGATCATGGTAGGGAATTTGATAATGAAGTGCAATTTGGTGCCTTTTGTGAAGCTCATGGTATTACCCATAACTTCTCGGCTCCTTGCACTCCACAATCAAATGGGGTAGTTGAAAAGGAAGAATAGGACTCTCCAAGAGATGAGTAGGACGATGTTAAACGAGCAATCTTTGCCTCAAAAGTTTTGGTGCAATGCCGTGGACACATCGACTTATATTCTCAACCGAATTCTTATTCGACCTTTCCTAGGAAAGACCCCCTTATGAGATTCTTAAAGGTAAGAAACCCTCATTGGAATACTTTAGGGTGTTTGGAAGCAAGTGCTTTATCCTCAACACCAAAGACTACCTTACCAAGTTTGACCCAAAGTCTTACGAAGGTATCCTTTTAGGTTATTCCCAAACTAACAAAGCCTACATAGTCCTAAATAGAACCTCGGGGGTTATTGAAGAATCACTCAACGTAACCTTTGATGAAACCCCTCCTTCACCCAAGACACCACCATTGGTTGATGATGACTTGGATGAACTAGAAGTAGTTAAAGCCAAAGAGGTTAGAAAAATAGGAGTTGAAGACCTTAGTGTTGAAAAGGAAGTAAACATTAAGGAATCTAGGGATCATACTCTCAATAATGTCATTGGTGACTTAAATCAAAGGACCCTAAGATCTCAAGTCCAAAACCAAAGCAACTTCTTTTGTTTTGTCTCCTTGATTGAACCAAAGAATGTTAAAGAAGCTTTGACGGATGAGAGTTGGGTCATTGTGATGCAAGAAGAATTGAATCAATTCGTTGCCAATGATGTTTGGGAACTTGTTCCTCCACCTAGAAGTTCTACCATTATAGGAACCAAATGGGTATTTACTAATAAGTTAGATGAGAATGGCGTTGTGTCTCGTAACAAGGCTAGACTTGTAGCTCAAGGATATAATCAACAAGAAGGGATTGATTATGACGAGACATATGCACCGGTAGCTAGATTAGAATCCATTAGAATCCTCTTAGCCTACGCTTGTGCCTTAGATTTTAAGCTTCAACAAATGGATGTAAAGAGTGCATTTCTTAACGGTTTGATCAATGAGGAGGTATATGTGGCTCAACCTCCCGGCTTCATTGATTTTGAGAAACCGGACCATGTTTACAAGCTTAAGAAAGCACTTTATGGACTCAAACAAGCACCCAAAGCTTGGTATAATAGACTTAAAGCGTTTCTTGTTAAACATGAGTATACCATGGGAATGGTAGACAATACACTCTTTACAAAGAAGAAAGGTCCTCACCTCATAATCGTACAAATATATGTTGATGACATTATATTTGGCTCAACTTGTCAAGAATTGTGTGATGACTTTGCCAAAATCATGCATGATGAGTTTGAAATGAGTATGATGGGAGAACTTAACTTCTTTTTAGGACTCCAAATTAAACAAATGGACGATGGTATTTTCTTTAGTCAATCTAAGTACGCTAAAGAAATGCTAAAGAAATTTGGATTAGAAGAATCTAGACAAATGAAGACTTATATGGCCTCGGATACTAAACTCACCGTAGATGATGATTATGAGTCGGTAGACAACACCAAATATAGAGGTATGATTGGTAGTTTGTTGTACCTAATGGCAAGTCGACCGGATATCATGTTTAGTGTTTGCCTTTGTGCTCGCTTCCAAGAGGCTCCCAAAACCTCTCACCTTGAAGCGGTTAAGCGTATCTTCCGATACATTAAAAGCACTATACATTTAGGATTATGGTATCCTAAAGGGACCGGCGTAGAAACCATTGTCTACGCGGACTCGGATCATGCGGGAGACTATGTGGACCGGAAAAGCACTAGTGGAGTTTGTACCTTCATGGGTTGTTGTTTAACTTCTTGGTTCTCCAAGAAACAAACCGCTCTTGCAATATCCACCACGAAAGCCGAGTATGTGAGTGCCGGAAAAGCATGCCAACAAGCTCTATGGATGAAGCAAGCGCTTGTTGATTACGGGATTTCTCTTGATGTTGTTCCCATCATGTGCGATAATAAAGGCGCTATAGACCTTAGCAAGAATCCCGTGCAACATTCGCAAACCAAACACATAGAAATTTTACACCATTTCCTTAGGGATAATGTTCAAAAGGGGAACATTTCTATTGAGAAGGTACCCTCCGAAGACAACTTAGCCAACATCTTCACTAAGCCACTTAAGAGGGAACCTTTTAATTACTTGCGTCTAGGTCTAGGATTAATAGAACATCTTCCTTAAATTCCTTTCTTTTTGTGTGTTTTCGTTTACCACTTTGAGTCATTGAGTCTTCCAAACTCTTTTTGAAAAACCCTCTCTTCTCCATTTCAAAATTCTCAAAGTCTCTTTCGAAAATGGTTGAGAAATTCGTTTGACATTGTTAATTCAATCTAAAAACGATTTTTCATAGATTCTCGCTATTAATCTAGAGCTTACATAATTCATATGTATGATTCTCTCAAACATAGCAAGAACAAGATAGAATCATGGAGGATCATTGTGTCATGACTTAAGGTCTTGTCTTACACACCTCCTACATCGATTTTTAATCCATGTATTTTGGTCAAATCTCTATTTGTTAAGTTTGCGTGTGTTTTCTTTGTCTATCTTTGCTTTTAAGCATATCTCTATGATAAGTTAGACTAGAAAAATAAGATTTGCTGAAAAATCTTCCTCCAAACACCAAACACTGCCTCTGCAGGCGGTTCCATATGTGAACCGCGGTACCTTATTGATAAGGTACCGCCAGCCTTGCTAAGGAACCGCCTAAAGTGCCTTCCTTTTTCGGGTTTTTGTCTGAAACTCCAGATTTGCTCCAACATTTTTGAGAATCTTTGTTTCAAACCCTTTGACCACCCCAAAAATACCCTAAGCCTTCCCTATTTAAACCATAAGCATTTTGCCATACTTCACACCTCAAAATGTCTTACTCTCCCAATGAAAGCCTTGAATCTCCTCCATTTTCTCCAATTGCTTTCAGTCCCAACTCACCCAAAAACCATTACAATCCAAACCCACCCAAGAACACTCTTAATCACATCTCTCCTACCAAGAATGTTGATTGTGGGAGATCTTTTCTTCCAACACCACCCTTTAGTGTTCTTCCTCCTTCTCATGATAATGTCATGCACCATGGAACATATTGTCATTGTTGTCAATATCAACATCTTGCTATGTCACACATCTATGAGGAGTTGAGCTACATCAAGAGTCTCTTAATCAAGCCTCCTCTTCACTATGATTATGAGATCTCCAACAAGCCACCACCACCACCCTCCGCCATTACCTTTTCTTTCATATAAGCATTGGTTGCTTATCCACAAGACACCAAATTCAAGCAAATCTTAGAATTCTAGAATAACTAGGATTAGATTTATGCTTTTGGCTTGTTTCTTTTTCCATACTTCTTTGTATGATGTTCTTTTAAGTAACCTATCTTGGATCTTTGTCTTTGTGTTTTCTTCTCTTTTATTTTTTTGTGACCTATTGCTATATATTGTTGGTTGTTTCTTTTGTTCAACTAACCCTTCTATGTAGCTTGTCACCATATCTCGATTCCTCGGTGCCCTAAGCTAGGGGGAGTAAGCACCAAGGGGAGTCTTTGCTAAGTCCGTTTCTTCAACACCGACTTGTGCAACCTTTTTTCTTCGACAAAGGGGGAGAAATGAATAAAATCGACTTCGAAAATCTTGTTTTTGTGTGATTGAGTTTATGTATTATCGGAATTAAAAAGGGGGGAGATTGTTAATGCAATAATGCCTAAAAACGTTACTTGCATTTTTCGGTCTCGCTTTGTTTTGATTACGACAATATGTAAAAACAAGCATTTACGAAAACAACGAAAAACGAATTCTTGAGTTCAAGTATTTTTCATTTTACCCATTTTCACTTAAGGTATGGATAAACAAGTATTAACCTTAATCAAGTGATCAAGTGATTTAATCTTTTCTTAAAACTCACTTTTTATTAAGTGTGACAAGTTTTTATTAAACTTTCTTTTTAAGAAAATGTTTTATTAAAATAATTATTTGAAAATTTGAAAATGGCATATTCTTATTTGGTTAGGAATATTCTATCAGGATATTTTTTAAACCAGATATGACCTCCACCACTAAAGGACAAAAAGGGAGCGGAGTCTAGTCCAGCGGTACCTTAGCCCCTAGGCGGTTCCTTATCGATAAGGTACCGCGGGATAAGATAAGGTACCGCGGGCAGATATAGCCGTTGGCCCCTTTGTCCTGTAAATAGTGGACTATTCTCAACTTTTCAACTCACCTCTTTTGCACATCTATTTCCAGATTCAAACACTCTTCTTTAATCACTCAAATCTTTGATCATTTGTTTGATTACTACTTGTTTAAGAAGTGAATCTTGTTCTTCCATCCCTTCCTCTCCAAGTGCAAAGATTAGAACACTATCCTTGTGAAGTGTTGAGTACACCACCAAAGATCCATTGAAGATCTAATTTTATACACTTGTAGTTGTGTCATAGATGTGAAGATCCAAGTAGTTGTGTCTATTTGGAAGTTGTGTATGTACTAAGTATAGTTGTGTAGATTGGTCCTAGCTACGATTAGGGCTCGACTTTTAGCTTAGAGTCGGAAATTGGTTAAGCGACGTGTACGGTTTTTCTCCACCATAAGGAGCTTGTTGTGTAGTGAACTCTCGAGTAAGGAGTACTCGAGGAGTGGAGTAGGAACGAGGAGTGAGCTTCGTTGCCGAACCACTATAAATCCTTGGTGTTCGGTTTGATCTTTCTTTACCCTTAACTCTTTACATTCTTTATTATTTGTGCATATATTTTTGTTAGTATTAGTTTAGTTACACTATCATTGTTCATATTGTGCATAAGAAGATTTCACATATTTCCTCAAGCCTAAGTTTTTGAAAAAGGATTTTTTGAAAACCACATTTTAACAAGTAAATATAAGAAAGTATTCAACCCCCCCCCCCCCCCTTCTAGTTTCTACACAGCTTATTCCGATAAGCTTATCGGAATAAGCTGTTTCAAACAGCTTATCCTGATAAGCTTAACAGGATAAGCTTTTTGAAAACAGCTTATTCTGATAAGCTTATCGGGATAAGCTGTTTCAAACAGCTTATCCTGATAAGCTTATCAGGATAAGCTGTTTGAAAACAGTTTTATTCGGATAAGCCGATAAGCAACATAACGAGTGTTTGGGTTTGCGTTTTTCACAGTTAACGAGTGTTTGGATTTGCGTTTAATGGAAATTAACAAGTTTATAAATCCCCAACGACATGTCGCTGGGGAAACCAAAATGATAAAAATAAGTAAATAAGTGTTATCAGTTAGAATTAAAAAAACATACTGTTAGTTGTGGTGGTCAGTTGTGGTCGGTTGTGGTCGGTCGCTGTCGGCTGGGGTCGGCTACAATAACATAAAACATTAAAGTAAAAACTCAATTAAACATTCAATTAAAAAACCATTCTATTAAAAAAACTATAAATTTATATAAAAACAATTGAATTAAAAAAACCAAAACCTTTAATTTATATAAACTTAAAATGAAAGACAAAACCTTTAATTATGGCTAGTGGTGGTCTACTGTTGTGGTGGTGATGTGGGTGATTCGAAGTGGTGGTGGTGTGGGTGATTCGCAGTGGTGATGGTGGGGTGATTCGCACTGGTGATGGTGGGGGTGATGGAGATGGATCTGGCTGATGGTGGTGGTGATTACCAGTGGTGACTGGTGAGGGTGATGGAGATGGGTGGTGGTTTTACGCAGATGGGGATGGCTGGATATTATTGGTGGTGTAAATGGTGGTGATGATTGGTGGTACCAGCGTTTGTTTGAGAGAAGAGAAAAAGAGATAAGCTAAGTGAAGTTTCTGTAAATCGTTTGAGGATAAGAAGTGGTCAACATTTTCCCCAGCGACATGTCGCTGGGGAAACTTTCCTTATGTTTTACGAAATTTTCGCCAGCGACATGTCGCTGGGGAAACTTCAGAATTTGTCGTTTGCGCCAGCTGGTTTAATAACCTGCCGATTTTAACAAAACTATCCCCAGCGACATGTCGCTGGGGAAACATGTATTCTGTCGTTTTGTGAAAGAAGCGCGTTAATGAAAATTTTTGGAGGGATTTCAAAAATTAATAAACAAAACTTACAACAGCGACATGTCGCTAGGGAAACGTTTTTTAACCATTTAAGTTATATACTCTTAAATGATTAATAATAATAATTTCATATAATTGTATATTTTACTTTTATATAATTAAAAATAATAGGTTTTATATAATTGTATATTTTTTATATATGATATTTATGTAATTTAGTTTTAAATGATTGATAATAATACGTTTTTATATAATTGTATATTTTACGTTTAGATAATTAATAATAATAAGTTTTATAAAATTGTATATTTTTTATATAACATTTATGTAATTTAATTTTCAATTATTAATAATAATAAGTTTTATATAGTTATATATTTTATTTTTATATAATTGTATATTTTACTTTCAGATAATTAATAATAATAAGTTTTATATAATTGTATTTTTTTATATACCATTTATGTAATTTACTTTTACATGATTAATAATAATAATTTTATATAATTGTATATTTTAGTTTAGATAGGGTTCAACATTAGAGGTTCAGTGTATTAGATACGTTTCAACATTAGAGGTTCAATGTATTAGATAGGGTTCAACATTAGAGGTTCAACGTATTAGATAGGTTTCAACATTAGAGGTTCGACGTATTAGATAGGGTTCAACATTAGAGGTTCAATGTATTAGATAGGGTTCAACATTAGAGGTTCAATGTATTAGATAGGGTTCAATATTAGAGGTTCAATGTATTAGATAGGTTTCAACATTAGAAGTTCAACGTATTAGATAGGATTCAACATTAGAGGCTCAACGTATTAGATAGGGTTCAACATTAGAGGTTCAACGTATTAGATAGGGTTCAACATTATAGATTCAGTGTATTAGATAGGGTTCAACATTAGAAGTTCAATGTATTAGATAGGGTTCAACATTAGAGGTTCAACGTATTAGATAGGGTTCAACATTAGAGGTTCAGTGTATTAGATAGGGTTCAACATTAGAGGTTCAATATATTAGATAGGTTTCAACATTAGAGGTTCAACGTATTAGATAGGATTCAACATTAGAGGTTCAATGTATTAGATAGGGTTCAACAATAGCGGTTCAACGTATTAGATAGGATTCAGCATTAGAGGTTCAACGTATTAGATAGGGTTCAACGTATTAGATAGGGTTCAACATTAGAGGTTCAAGGTATTAGATAGGTTTCAACATTAGAGGTTCAACGTATTAGATAGGTTTCAACATTAGAGGTTCAACGTATTAGATAGGATTCAACATTCGAGGTTCAACGTATTAGATAGGGTTCAACATTAGAGGTTCAATTATTACATAAGGTTCAACATTAGAGGTTCAATGTATTAGATAGGGTTCAACATTAGAGGTTCAACGTATTAGATAGGTTTTAACATTAGAGGTTCAATGTAGTAGATAGGGTTCAACATTAGAGGTTCAATGTATTAGATTAGGTTCAACATTAGAGGTTCAGCGTATTAGATAGGGTTCAACATTAGAGGTTCAATGTATTAGATAGGTTTCAACATTAGAGGTTCAACGTATTATATAGGGTTCAACATTAGAGGTTCAACGTATTAGATAGGATTCAACATTAGAGGTTCAACGTATTAGATAGGATTCAACATTAGAAGTTCAACGTATTAGATAGGGTTCAACATTAGAGGTTCAGTGTATTAGAGAGGGTTCAACATTAGAGGTTCAATATATTAGATAGGTTTCAACATTAGAGGTTCAACGTATTAGATAGGATTCAACATTAGAGGTTCAACGTATTAGATAGGGTTCAACAATAGCGGTTCAACGTATTAGATAGGATTCAGCATTAGAGGTTCAACGTATTAGATAGGGTTCAACGTATTAGATAGGGTTCAACATTAGAGGTTCAAGGTATTAGATAGGTTTCAACATTAGAGGTTCAACGTATTAGATAGGTTTCAACATTAGAGGTTCAACGTATTAGATAGGATTCAACATTAGAGGTTCAACGTATTAGATAGGGTTCAACATTAGAGGTTCAATGTATTACATAAGGTTCAACATTAGAGGTTCAATGTATTAGATAGGGTTCAACATTAGAGGTTCAACGTATTAGATAGGTTTCAACATTAGAGGTTCAATGTATTAGATAGGGTTCAACATTAGAGGTTCAAGGTATTAGATTGGGTTCAACATTAGAGGTTCAACGTATTAGATAGGGTTCAACATTAGAGGTTCAATGTATTAGATAGGTTTCAACATTAGAGGTTCAACGTATTATATAGGGTTCAACATTAGAGGTTCAACGTATTAGATAGGATTCAACATTAGAGGTTCAACTTATTAGATAGGATTCAACATTAGAGGTTCAACGTATTAGATAGGGTTCAACATTAGAGGTTCAACGTATTAGATAGGGTTCAACATTAGAGGTTCAATGTGTTAGATAGGGTTCAACATTAGAGGTTCAATGTATTAGATAGGGTTCAACATTAGAGGTTCAATGTATTAGATAGGGTTCAACATTAGAGGTTCAACGTATTAGATAGGGTTCAACATTAGAGGTTCAATGTATTAGATAGGTTTCAACATTAGAGGTTCAACGTATTAGATAGGTTTCAACATTAGAGGTTCAACGTATTAGATAGGGTTCAACATTAGAGGTTCAACGTATTAGATAGGATTCAACATTAGAGGTTTAACGTATTAGATAGGGTTCAACATTAGAGGTTCAATGTATTAAATAGGTTTCAACATTAGAGGTTCAACGTATTAGATAGGTTTCACCATTAGAGGTTCAACGTATTAGATAGGATTCAACATTAGAGGTTCAACGTATTAGATAGGGTTCAACATTAGAGGTTCAATGTATTACATAGGGTTCAACATTAGAGATTCAATGTTTTAGATAGGGTTCAGCATTAGAGGTTCAATGTATTAGATAGGTTTCAACATTAGAGGTTCAATGTATTAGATAGGGTTCAACATTAGAGGTTCAACGTATTAGATAGGTTTCAACATTAGAGGTTCAACGTATTAGATAGGGTTCAACATTAGAGGTTCAATGTATTAGATAGGGTTCAACATCAGAGGTTCAATGTGTAAAACCCGCATGCTTTTACCATGCATAGTACCCTTAGGATCGTACGTACTAGTTAAAAACTTTCCTAATATAGCATGATTATGATTACGTGTTAGGAGTTTATGTATTACGTACGTGTTAGAACACGATAAGTATTTTATATGCACGATCACGTAATAATTATTTAGCAATAATTAATCACGAACATACGATCATGAAATCACGAGCGTAATTAAAGCACAAGCTATTATTAATTACGTATATATATTTAATACGAGCGTAATTAAATATATAAGAATATGGTATTTACGTAACGAGAACATTTAAAACAAGAAAATAATTAAACATAAACGAGTACCAAATAACTAGACACGAAACGAGGTACGGGAACCCCACGGGGGAGTCCCTACCGGTAGCCAAACAAGGGTAATGGGCCAACCCCATTACCAATTTTACTAATAGGGGGTTAAATAGATTTTTACTACTCAAAAATTACTTTTACAGAAGATTTCAAGAAAACCTAAAATCTCTCTTTCTCATCTCTTTGTGCCGCCACCTTCAATCACCAAACAAGGTGATTCAATGATCTTGGATCTTGAAGTTTTATTATTTGTTCGTGTTTGTTCTTCACCCTCTTGATCCACGAATACGGTAAAACCTTTTTAAACCTTTTCTTTTAATTAATCGTTTATTTAATTATGAACACGTGATGTTTTTTATAAAAACACATTAATTAAACATAGATCTAACATGTTTTGATCATTAATTAAATTAGAGGGTCGATTATGGGGTGTTTGTTTTTGGGCCGCAGGATGCAACCGACCCCAAGGGGGGGTTCGGTTTGTTTTAGCCGACCACCACCAAGACCTTTTGGTCTTGGTTGGTGCGTGTGGGTCCTACGGCAGCAAGGGGTACCCCGACTTGGGTCGGGGTACGGTGTCGATTCATGTCCGGTTCATGTTATTAAGCTTAGATCCGGATCATGGTATGTTAGTTTTGTTTATGTTATAAACTTAGGATAAAATTAAATTAATAAAAGATGAGATTAATTTAATAACATGACTTAGGTTAATTAATTATTATAATCATGAAATTATTTTAACCTAAGTATTTAATATATTTAATTAAAAACATGTCATACTTTAATTAAATATTATAACCTATAGTTTAATTAAATTACATGAAATAATTATTAAACTATATAATATATCATATGACTTAGAAAATAATCATGAAAACACTTAGGCTTATTTACTTAGCTTATTTAACCAGCTTATTTCTAATTATGGAAACTTTCTATTTTTAGAAACTTAATTAAATAAGGCAGCTATTTTATTTATGGAAACCAGCTATTTTTAGAAACTTATTTATTTAAGACAGCTAATCTATTTATGGAAACTTATTTAATTAAGGCAGCTAATCTATTTATGGAAACTTTCTATTTTTAGAAACTTATCTACTTTAAGCAGTAAATCTATTTTTAGAAACTTTCTATTTTTAAAAACTTTCTATTTTTGGAAACTTTCTATTTTTGGAAACTTTCTATTTTTGGAAACTTTCTATTTTTGAAAACTTTCTATTTTTGGAAACTTTCTATTTTAGGAAACCTGCTATTTTTGGAAAGTTACTTATTATTACACAGTAAGTATAATAACACATGAAATACCATAAATACTTAATCAGATTAAGCAGAATATAAGATTTAACACAGTTTAAGGCGTTAAACAGTAAAACATAGTAAGAACATATAAAATAAGCTAAGACATGACGTAAAACCAGCTATGTAATTAGTAAGCAGGTACTTATTTCATGTACGTATTTATGTAGCACTAGTGTTTCGGAAGTAGGATTCTCGCAGTTCATCGTTCTCGTTCACTGGACATAAGGTACGGATTCCCGTCCTTTCAATATGGACATTCTTTCCTTATTAGGATTTCCCCGTATGCAGCCAACTGTTTTCCCGTAGTATAAGTATGAGTTTGATTGCTTATGTTTAAATATGATTACCTATAGCCATATACATGCATGACCAGTTTCACCTAGTTATGGAGGTACCATAACCATAACATTAGAGGCACTGATGTTATGACTTCACCACGACGGAGTGATTGCTCGTGGCGTCCCTTCAGCTTTTGGCCATTATTTATATTTATCATGTGGGGCGTATGGGTGCATCCTAGTTACACGTTTTTATTCAGGATTACATGGTGAATGTGGTGTGTGCCTTGCATCCTTCACAAGGAGCTGATCCCTCCTACCCATAAACTAGTATATTAAATTAGAGGCAGCCCCTCTAATTTGCATGATGAGGTCACCCCTCCAATTATTCATGCACGATGGATATTCATGACCTATATTGGCTAATGGTAAAATATGATAAACAGTTTTTATAAGATAAACATAAGACTTTCAAACTATAAAACCAGTTTTATTAAGACTTAACCAGGTTACTCGGGACTTAGTTTCTTTCGCTGTTATTATGTTATATGCTTATCCTATTCATGCTTTATTGTACATCCATGCACTGAGCGTATTGCTCAGCCGTTTTCCTTTTCTATGTTCCTAAAACGGCAGGTACTCAGGGACGCTCGTAGACACTAAGAGTACGTGCATATGGACTGGAAGCTGTCTAGCCTTCTTTACATTATGCATTTCTTTTCTTTATGATACTTATGCTTTGGACATTGTTTCGTCCTTATTCCTTACTATACTATGTTTGTGTGTGATGAGCTTTACTTTTGGACTACCGATGTTTGATTCCGGTATTTTCCTTTATATGGTCAAGTAATGTTTAGACATTTTACCTTGTATGCTTTGATGACACGCCATAATTACTGTGATATTTCCATTTCCAAAATGGGGTGTTACAATTATGGTATTAGAGCCAAGGCTTTGACCTGTAGGCTCTCAAATATGACCTGTGATTAGTGGGTAGTCACTACGGTCTTCCTAGAACTGACAGTTGTTTTCATGCATTCATCATTTTTAAGCATGCATATATATGTCATTGTTACAGGGTTTTTGACTAAGTAATGGTTGGTACAGGACCGGCCCTATTTAGTCGCATGTGTTTTATCGAAACTTTTAGATTTGGGACCGACCCATAGGCGTCCCCTCGATATGTCTTTTGTTTTGGGTGAACTGACCAGAGGTGTTCACTCTCGAGCATACAAAGTTTTCATAAAACTGCATCATGCATTCATACAAAAATTTTCTTGCATAAAATTTTTCTCGTGAAATTTTTAGTATAAATTTTTTTTCATGCATATATTTTATATTTTATGTTTTGATCTGTTTAATCATATGTTTTATGTTATACTGTCAGATGGTTCTCACACGCGAACAGGAGCAGCTCAATGCTGCAATTCAGGCTGCCATGCAAGCCTTGCTTCCTCAACTGAGGAATGACATCCGGGCTGAAGTTCAAGCTGCCAACAATCAGCAGCAGCACAATCAGCCACCTCCTCCTCCTCCTCCAGTAACATTAGCAGTATGGCTGGAGAGATTCAACAAGCTTCGCCCTCGAGCTTTTGAGAAGACAGATAGCCCCAGCGATGCTGAAAGCTGGTTGGCTCACATCGAGAAGATCTTTAACGCTATGGGCTGTGACCCCGCATACAAGGCAAGGTTGGCATGCTATCGGTTCGAAGGTGATGTACTCAACTGGTGGTTAGCTTTGATGTAATCTGAAGGTGGTGATGAGTGGGTTGCTGGTTTGACTTGGGCTCAGTTCAAGGACAGGGTGATGGAGCAGTTCTTTCCCAAGGCTGAGCAGGACAAGCTCAAGAGAGAGTACCATGGGATCCGTCAGAGAGCTGGGGAGAATAGCAATGAGTTTATGCAGCGCTTTCTTCGCTTGGCTGGTTTCCTTGGTGCGGCAGCAGGTACTCCTGAAGAGCAGGCACATCACTTCAGATGGGCTCTTCGCACATCGGTCGCAAACAATCTGGTGTGTGCTACGTTCAATACTGTAGCACAAGTGGCCGATGCAGCACGAAAACTGGAGATGCTGCAGGAGAGGGATGAGTTCGGGGAAGCTGAAAGACCCGACAAGAGGTAAACCTTCGTATTCAAGCGGTGACCAATCCGTATACTTTCCATATGTCAATTATTCATCTCTTTAAATGTATCTTCCAGGTAGAAAACTGGGGACCGGTCTCAGCCGGCTACTCAGCAGCAGCCTCATCAGCCCAAGGGAAACGGTCAGACTAATGACCGATCTGCTACGGATAGGCGTGGCGATAATGACAATTACCGTAACAACGCCGGGCAATCCAGCAACAGCATGTCCTAATACTTACGAAATTCCTTATGCTTTATGTTATAACTCATATTCTGACACTTTAGGTAAACTTCTACCAGGAACCATGGAAACGGTAGGGACCAGAACCAGAGAGGTTCGCAGCCTAGCCGTCCAGCTATCACTGGTATTCAATCTTACGATTATCCGCTTTGTCCTTTGTACCCAATTATTATGTCTCATGTAAAATGTTTTATCAGGTCCTCAGCCAGCCAGAGCACCTGCTGGAGGATACACTCATCCTCTTTGCTCTACTTGCCACCGTAGCCACCCAGGACCATGTCGCCGTAATACTGATGCGTGCTTCAAGTGTGGTCTTCCTGGACATATTATGAAGGATTGTCGAAAAGGCGAGATGGAGGGTACATCGGGACATGCTGATACCAAGCCGCCTCCTACTGCCGGGCGTGTCTACACGACATCTCGAGACCAGGCCAACAAGTCTACATGTACCATCACTGGAATCTTGTATATGTATGGTCGCGTTGCATGTGTTCTTTTCGATACGGGTGCTACTCACTCGGTTATTTCTACTGCTTATGCTAAGAACATTAGGATGCCTCCCTTGCCACTAGAAAATAGGCTTACTATTTCCACGCCATTGAGGGACTCTGTATTAATCACCCATGTATACAAGAGTCTTCCCCTAGAATTTGATGATAAGGTTCGACCTGTCGACGCACTTCCGCTGGACATGAATGACTTCGACATGATTTTGGGCATGGACTGGCTATCCAAGTATCATGCTACCATAGACTGCCATTCATATCGAGTTATCTTCGGTGATGTCAATGCACCAGAGTACATTCATAATGGGTTCATACCCGGACGGTCTGTACAAGTCATATCCACCCTGCAAGCGCGTGCACTACTGTCACATGGCTGCGAGGGTTATCTAGCTACGGTTCACGACATGGATGCTGAATCCCCATCGATTCAGGATCAACCAATAGTGTCAGAATTCCAAGATGTATTTCCTTCCGGCCATACCACCTGCACGAGAAGTGGAATTCAGTATCGAACTGGTTCCAGGAGCTGAACCAATCTCCAAGGCTCCTTATCGCATGGCTCCCATAGAGCTGAAGGAGCTAAAGGATCAACTGCAAGAACTTCTTGAACGAGGTTTCATTCGACCGAGCGCATCTCCATGGGGCGCACCGGTCTTGTTTGTTAAGAAAAAGGACGGCAGTATGCGTCTTTGCATAGACTATCGCGAGCACAACAAGATTACTATTCGGAATAGGTATCCACTGCCACGCATCGACGATCTGTTTGACCAACTCCAAGGGGCCAAACACTTCTCCAAGATCGATCTTAGGTCAGGCTATCACCAGTTACGAGTCAAGGAGCAGGACATTGCTAAGACTGCCTTTCGTACTCGTTATGGCCACTACGAGTTTGTAGTTATGCCATTTGGCCTGACAAATGCTCCAGCAGTGTTCATGGATCTGATGAACAGAATCTTCCATGAATTTCTGGATAAATTCGTCATTGTTTTCATCGATGACATCCTGATTTTCTCAAAGTCCAAGGAGGAACACGAAGACCATCTTCGTACAGTACTACAGATTCTTCGCCAGAAGCAGCTGTATGCTAAATTCTCCAAGTGTGAGTTCTGGTTAGACAAGGTGGCATTCTTAGGTCACATTGTATCAGCAGAAGGAATCACTATGGATCCAGCAAAGGTTGAGGCCATTACTAAGTGGCCGAGGCCGACATCAGCGACGGAAGTCCGCAGTTTCTTAGGTTTAGCTGGCTATTACCGTAGGTTCGTGGATAACTTTTCCCGCCTAGCACTACCATTGACCAAACTGATGCGGAAAGGGGAGAAAATCGTCTGGACTGAAGATCGAGAGAAGAGCTTTGAAGACCTGAAGCAGAAGTTAGTATCTGCACCTATTCTTACTCTACCATCTGGTACGGGTGGATTTCAAATCTACAGCGATGCATCAGGAAAGGGACTTGGCTGTGTTCTCATGCAACATGGGAAAGTGATCGTGTACGCTTCACGGCAGCTTAAGCCTTATGAAGAGAATTACCCCACGCATGATTTGGAACTTGCTGCAGTTGTGTTTGCATTGAAGATATGGAGACACTACTTATATGGAGAATCATGTGACATTTTCACGGACCACAAGAGCTTGAAGTATATCTTCACTCAGCGTGAATTGAAATGAGGCAGAGAAGATGGTTAGAGCTGTTGAAGGATTATGACATTAATCTATAGTATCATCCCGGAAAGGCAAATGTAATAGCAGATGCCCTTAGCAGGAAGTCCGGAATGATCAACAGCATTAGGATCGAAGAGGAAATCATAAGAGACTTGGAGCGACTAGACATCGAGATCATGGTACGTGGACAACACGGTTACTGGGCTAATCTTAGAGTAGAACCCGAGTTACTATCTTAGATCAAGGAAGCTCAGAAGGGGACGGAGAAATATGGGCGATAGTACAGAATTTGGAGAAGCAGACAGAGTTTAGAGTAGATGCAGATGGTATCGTATGGCAGGGCACTAGACTTTGTGTTCCTGATAACCAAGAACTCCGGGAAGCTTTGTTAGCTGAAGCTCATAGCTCCCCATTCTCGATACATCCTGGTTCAACTAAAATGTACCATGACATCAAGCAGTACTTTTGGTGGAGTGGTATGAAACAGGATGTGGCCACTTACGTCTCCAAATGTCTTACGTGCCAGCAGGTTAAGATCGAGCATCAGCGATCTGGCGGTCTCCTTCAACCGTTAGATATTCCAGAGTGGAAATGGGACAAAATCACCATGGATTTTGTTACCGGTCTTCTGCCTACCAAAAGGAAGCACGATGCAATTTGGGTTATCGTTGATCGACTTACCAAATCAGCTCATTTCTTACCGATCCGCAAGGAAGATCTGGTAAGTAAACTCACAGATACGTATAGACGAGAGATCATGAGACTCCACGGTGCACCATCCAGCATCGTCTCAGACAGAGATCCTCGATTCACTTCGCGCTTTTGGAAAAGTCTGCAGAAAGCTTGGGGTACACAACTTAAGCTTAGCACGGCTTTTCATCCTCAAACGGACGGACAGTCGGAGCGAACCATTCAGACATTGGAGGATATGTTGAGGTCATGTGCGTTGGAATAGACGGGTGATTGGGACGAATACATATGTTTGGTGGAGTTTGTGTACAACAACAGCTGGCACGCGAGCATCAAGTGTGCTCCGTTTGAGATGTTGTATGGCAGAAAGTGTCGCGCCCCAATCTGCTGGGATCAGGTTGGCGAGCGAACACTCGAAGGACCAGAAATCATAGAGATGACAAATGAGAAGATCGCAGTAGCTAGGCAGAAAATTCAGGAGGCACGGTCACGACAAAAGAGTTACGCCGACAAGCATCGTAGGGATTTACACTTTAATGTAGGAGATCACGTCTTCCTTAAGGTTTCGCCGGCACGTGGTGTTAGACGCTTCGGGATTAAAGGGAAGCTCAGTCCTCGTTTCATCGGACCGTTTGATATCATTGAACGAGTCAGTGAAGTATCTTACCGATTGGCGTTACCTCTACAGCTTTCGCATGTGCACAATGTGTTTCATGTGTCCTTACTCAGAGGGTACCAATATCATCCCCTTCACATGGTTCAGTATCCACTGGAACAGATACGTGAAGATCTCACTTTTATAGAAGAACCCGAACGAGTTCCTGACAGACAAGAACGAGTCATGAGAAAGAAGACGATTCCATTCGTCAAAATTCTATGGAGGGATCATACCGAGCGGGAAGCCACTTGGGAAACGGAGGAGTCTATCCGGGCTTCTTACCCTCATTTCGTATTTTGAATTCGGGTATGTTCTTCTTTTCCAGTTTACTTTATCTATAATTCGGGGACGAATTATTCTTTTTAGGGGGGAAGAGTTGTAAAACCCGCATGCTTTTACCATGCATAGTACCCTTAGGATCGTACGTACTAGTTAAAAACTTTCCTAATATAGCATGATTACGATTACGTGTTAGGAGTTTATGTATTACGTACGTGTTAGAACACGATAAGTATTTTATATGCACGATCACGTAATAATTAATCACGAACATACGATCACGAAATCACGAGCGTAATTAAAGCACGAGCTATTATTAATTACGTATATATATTTAATACGAGCGTAATTAAATATATAAGAATATGGTATTTACGTAACGAGAACATTTAAAACACGAACATAATTAAACATAAACGAGTACTAAATAACGAGACACGAAACGAGGTACGGGAACCCCACGGGGGAGTCCCTACCCGCGGCCAAACAAGGGTAATGGGCCAAGCCCATTACCAATTTTACTAATAGGGGGTTAAATAGATTTTTACTACTCAAAAATTACTTTTACAGAAGATTTCAAGAAAACCTAAAATCTCTCTTTCTCCTCTCTTTGTGCCGCCACCTTCAATCACCAAACAAGGTGATTCATTGATCTTGGATCTTGAAGTTTTATTGTTTGTTCGTGTTTGTTCTTCACCCTCTTGATCTACGAATACGGTAAAACCTTTTTAAACCTTTTCTTTTAATTAATCTTTTATTTAATAATGAACACGTGATGTTTTTTATAAAAACACATTAATTAAACATAGATCTAACATGTTTTGATCATTAATTAAATCAGAGGGTCGATTAAGGGGTGTTTGTTTTTGGGCCGCAGGATGCAACCGACCCCAAGGGGGGGTTCGGTTTGTTTTAGCCGACCACCACCAAGACCTTTTGGTCTTGGTTGGTGCGTGTGGGTCCCACGGCAGCAAGGGGTACCCCGATTTGGGTCGGGGTACGGTGTCGATTCATGTCCGGTTCATGTTTTTAAGCTTAGATCCGGATCATGGTATGTTAGTTTTGTTTATGTTATAAACTTAGGATAAAATTAAATTAATAAAAGATGAGATTAATTTAATAACATGACTTAGGTTAATTAATTATTATAATCATGAAATTATTTTAACCTAAGTATTTATATTATTAAGACTTATAATTAAATAATTATTTAAAAACCATGGATATAATTAATTAACTAATATGACTTAGGTTATATTATTAATATTTAATAATACATATTTTAACCTAAGTATTTAATATATTTAATTAAAAACATGTCATACTTTAATTAAATATTATAACCTATAGTTTAATTAAATTACATGAAATAATTATTAAACTATATAATATATCATATGACTTAGAAAATAATCATGAAAACACTTAGGCTTATTTACTTAGCTTATTTAACCAGCTTATTTCTAATTATGGGAACTTTCTATTTTTAGAAACTTAATTAAATAAGGCAGCTATTTTATTTATGGAAACCAGCTATTTTTAGAAACTTATTTATTTAAGACAGCTAATCTATTTATGGAAACTTATTTAATTAAGGCAGCTAATCTATTTATGGAAACTTTCTATTTTTAGAAACTTATCTACTTTAAGCAGTAAATCTGTTTTTAGAAACGTTCTATTTTTAAAAACTTTCTATTTTTGGAAACTTTCTATTTTTGGAAACTTTCTATTTTTGGAAACTTTCTATTTTTGGAAACTTTCTATTTTTGGAAACTTTCTATTTTTGGAAACTTTCTATTTTAGGAAACCTGCTATTTTTGGAAAGTTACTTATTATTACACAGTAAGTATAATAACACATGAAATACCATAAATACTTAATCAGATTAAGCAGAATATAAGATTTAACACAGTTTAAGGCGTTAAACAGTAAAACATAGTAAGAACATATAAAATAAGCTAAGACATGACGTAAAACCAGCTATGTAATTAGTAAGCAGGTACTTATTTCATGTACGTATTTATGTAGCACTAGTGTTTCGGAAGTAGGATTCTCGCAGTTCATCGTTCTCGTTCACTGGACATAAGGTACGGATTCCCGTCCTTTCAGTATGGACATTCTTTCCTTATTAGGATTTCCCCGTATGCAGCCAACTATTTTCCCGTAGTATAAGTATGAGTTTGATTTCTTATGTTTAAATATGATTACCTATAGCCATATACATGCATGACCAGTTTCACCTAGTTATGGAGGTACCATAACCATAACATTAGAGGCACTAATGTTATGACTTCACCACGGCGGAGTGATTGCTCGTGGCGTCCCTTCCGCTTTTGGCCATTATTTATATTTATCATGTGGGGCGTATGGGTGCATCCTATTTACATGTTTTTATTCAGGATTACATGGTGAATGTGGTGTGTGCCTTGCATCCTTCACAAGGAGTTGATCCCTCCTACCCATAAACCAGTATATTAAATTAGAGGCAACCCCTCTAATTTGCATGATGAGGTCACCCCTCCAATTATTCATGCACGATGTATATTCATGACCTATATTGGCTAATGGTAAAATATGATAAACAGTTTTTATAAGATAAACATAAGACTTTCAAACTATAAAACCAGTTTTATTAAGACTTAACCAGGTTACTCGGGACTTAGTTTCTTCCGCTATTATTATGTTATATGCTTATCCTATTCATGCTTTATTGTACATCCGTGCACTGAGCGTATTGCTCAGCCGTTTTCCTTTTCTATGTTCCCAAAACGGCAGGTAGTCAGGGACGCTCGTAGACACTAAGAGTACGTGCATATGGACTCGAAGCTGTCTAGCCTTCTTTACATTATGCATTTCTTTTCTTTATGATACTTATGCTTTGGACATTGTTTCGTCCTTATTCCTTACTATGCTATGTTTGTGTGTGATGAGCTTTACTTTTGGACTACCGATGTTTGATTCCAGTATTTTCTTTTATATGGTCAAGTAATGTTTAGACATTTTACCTTGTATGCTTTGATGACACGCCATAATTACTGTAATATTTCCATTTCCAAAATGGGGTGGTACACAATGTATTAGATAGGTTTCAACATTAGAGGTTCAATGTATTAGATATGTTTCAACATTAGAGGTTCAACGTATTAGATAGGATTCAACATTAGAGCTTCAACGTATTAGATAGGGTTCAACATTAGAGGTTCAACGTATTAGATAGGGTTCAACATTAGAGATTCAATGTATTAGATAGGGTTCAACATTAGAGGTTAAATGTATTAGATAGGGTTCAAAATTAGAGGTTCAACGTATTAGATAGGGTTCAACATTAGAGGTTCAATGTATTAGATAGGGTTCAACATTAGAAGTTCAATGTATTAGATAGGTTTCAACATTAGAGGTTCAACGTATTAGATAGGATTCAACATTAGAGGTTCAACATATTAGATAGGGTTCAACATTAGAGGTTCAACGTATTAGATAGGTTTCAACATTAGAGGTTCAACGTATTAGAT
This sequence comes from Glebionis coronaria, assembly GCA_025667525.1. Classification (NCBI taxonomy): domain Eukaryota; kingdom Viridiplantae; phylum Streptophyta; class Magnoliopsida; order Asterales; family Asteraceae; genus Glebionis; species Glebionis coronaria. Next base: position 557,820,435 of record CM046877.1, on the reverse strand, counting down.
AGGATTCAACATTAGAGGTTCAACGTATTAGATAGGGTTCAACATTAGAGGTTCAATGTATTACATAGGGTTCAACATTACAGGTTCAATGTATTAGATAGGGTTCAACATTAGAGGTTCAACGTATTAGATAGGTTTCAACATTAGAGGTTCAATGCATTAGATAGGGTTCAACATTAGAGGTTCAATGTATTAGATAGGGTTCAACATTAGAGGTTCAACGTATTATATAGGGTTCAACATTAGAGGTTCAATGTATTAGATAGGTTTCAACATTAGAGGTTCAACATATTATATAGGGTTCAACATTAGAGGTTCAACATATTAGATAGGATTCAACATATGAGGTTCAACGTATTAGATAGGATTCAACATTAGAGGTTTAATGTATTAGATAAGGTTCAACATTAGAGGTTGAATGTATTAGATAGGGTTCAACATTAGAGGTTCAACGTATTAGATAGGGTTCAACGTATTAGATAGGGTTCAACATTAGAGGTTCAATGTATTAGATAGGGTTCAACATTAGAGGATCAATGTATTAGATAGGTTTCAACATTAGAGGTTCAACGTATTAGATAGGGTTCAACATTAGAGGTTCAATGTATTAGATAGGGTTCAACATTACAGGTTCAACGTATTAGAAAGGGTTCAACATTAGAGGTTCAATGTATTAGATAGGGTTCAACATTAGAGGTTCAACGTATTAGATAGAGTTCAACATTAGAGGTTCAACGTATTAGACAGGATTCAACATTAGAGGTTCAACGTATTTGATAAGGTTCAACATTAGAGGTTCAACGTATTAGATAGGGTTCAACATTAGAGGTTCACCGTATTAGATATGGTTCAACATTAGAGGTTCAACGTATTAGATAGGTCTCAACATTAGAGGTTCAACGTATTAGATAGGGTTCAACATTAGAGGTTGAACGTATTAGATAGGATTCAACATTAGAGGTTCAACGTATTAGATAGGATTCAACATTAGAGGTTCAACGTATTAGATAGGATTCAACATTAGAGGTTCAATGTATTAGATAGGGTTCAACATTAGAGGTTCAATGTATTAGATAGGGTTCAACATTAGAGGTTCAACTTATTAGATAGGGTTCAACGTATTAGATAGGGCTCAACATTAGAGGTTCAATGTATTAGATAGGGTTCAACATTAGAGGTTCAATGTATTAGATAGGGTTCAACATTAGAGGTTCAATCTATTAGATATGGTTCAACATTAAAGGTTCAATGTATTGGATAGGGTTCAACGTATTAGATAGGTTTCAACATTAGAGGTTCAATGTATTAGATAGGGTTCAACATTAGAGGTTCAATGTATTAGATAGGTTTCAACATTAGAGGTTCAACGTATTAGATAGGGTTCAACATTAGAGGTTCAATGTATTAGATAGGGTTCAACATTAGAGGTTCAACGTATTAGATAGGGTTCAACATTAGAGGTTCAATGTATTAGATAGGGTTCAACATTAGAGGTTCAATGTATTAGATAGGGTTCAACATTAGAGGTTCAACGTATTAGATAGGATTCAACATTAGAGGTTCAACGTATTAGATAGGATTCAACATTAGAGGTTCAATGTATTAGATAGGGTTCAACATTATAGGTTCAACATATTAGATAGGGTTCAACATTAGAGATTCAATGTATTAGATTGGGTTCAACATTAGAGGTTCAACGTATTAGATAGGGTTCAACATTAGAGGTTCAATGTATTAGATTGGTTTCAACATTAGAGGTTCAACGTATTATATAGGGTTCAACATTAGAGGTTCAACATATTAGATAGGATTCAACATTAGAGGTTCAACGTATTAGATAGGATTCAACATTAGAGGTTCAACGTATTAGATAGGGGTCAACATTAGAGGTTCAACGTATTAGATAGGGTTCAACATTAGAGATTCAATGTGTAACACCTCATTTTGGAAATGGAAATATCACAGTAATTATGGCGTGTCATCAAAGCATACAAGGTAAAATGTCTAAACATTACTTGACCATATATAGGAAAATACCGGAATCAAACATCGGTAGTCCAAAAGTAAAGCTCATCACACACAAACATAGTATAGTAAGGGAAAAGGACTAAACAATGTCCAAGGCATAAATATCATAAAGAAAGGAAATGCATAATGTAAAGAAGGCTAGACAGCTTCCAGTCCATATGCACGTACTCTTAGTGTCTACGAGCTTCCCTGAGTACCTGCCGTTTTGGGAACATAGAAAAGGAAAACGGCTGAGCAATACGCTCAGTGCACGGATGTACAATAAAGCCTGAATAGGATAAGCATATAAAATAATAACAGCGGAAGAAACTAAGTCCCGAGTAACCTGGTTAAGTCTTAATAAAACTGGTTTTATAGTGTGAAAGTATTATGTTTATCTTATAAAAATTGTTTGTCATATTTTACCGTTAGCCAATATAGGTCATGAAAATCCACCGTGCATGAATAATTAGAGGGGTGACCTCATCATGCAAACTAGAGGGGCTGCCTCTAATTTAATATATTGGTTTATGGGTAGGAGGGATCAGCTCCTTGTGAAGGATGCAAGGCACACACCACATTCACCATGTAATCCTGAATAAAAACGTGTAACTAGGATGCACCCATACGCCCCGCATGATAAATATAAATAATGGCCAAAAGCTGAAGGCACGCCACGAGCAATCACTCCGCCGTGGTGAAGTCATAACATTAGTGCCTCTAATGTTATGGTTATGGTACCTCCATAACTAGGTGAAACTGGTCATGCATGTATATGGCTATAGGTAATCATATTTAAACATAAGCAATCAAACTCATACTTATATTATGGGAAAACAGTTGGCTGCATACGGGGAAATCCTAATAAGGAAAGAATGTCCATACTGAAAGGACGGGAATCCGTACCTTATGTCCAGTGAACGAGAACGATGAACTGCGAGAATCCTACTTCCGAAACACTAGTGCTACATAAATACGTACATGAAATAAGTACCTGCTTACTAATTACATAGCTGGTTTTACGTCATGTCTTAGCTTATTTTATATGTTCTTACTATGTTTTACTGTTTAACGCCTTAAACTGTGTTAAATCTTATATTCTGCTTAATCTGATTAAGTATTTCTGGTATTTCATGTGTTATTATACTTACTGTGTAATAATAAGTAACTTTCCAAAAATAGCAGGTTTCCTAAAATAGAAAGTTTCCAAAAATAGAAAGTTTCCAAAAATAGTAAGTTTCCAAAAATAGCAAGTTTCCAAAAATAGAAAGTTACCAAAAATAGAAAGTTTCTAAAAATAGAAAGTTTCCAAAAATAGAAAGTTTCCAAAAATAGAAAGTTTCCAAAAATAGATATACTGCTTAAAATAGATAAGTTTCTAAAAATAGAAAGTTTCCATAAATAGATTAGCTGCCTTAATTAAATAAGTTTCCATAAATAGATTAGCTGCCTTAAATAAATAAGTTTCTAAAAATAGCTGGTTTCCATAAATAAAATAGCTGCCTTATTTAATTAAGTTTCTAAAAATAGAAAGTTTCCATAATTAGAAATAAGCTGGTTAAATAAGCTAAGTAAATAAGCCTAAGTGTTTTCATGATTATTTTCTAAGTCATATGATATATTATATAGTTTAATAATTATTTCATGTAATTTAATTAAACTATAGGTTATAATATTTAATTAAAGTATGACATGTTTTTAATTAAATATATTAAATACTTAGGTTAAAATATGTATTATTAAATATTAATAATATAACCTAAGTCATGTTAATTAATTAATTATATCCATGGTTTTTAAATAATTAATTAATTATAAGTCTTAATAATATAAATACTTAGGTTAAAATAATTTCATGATTATAATAATTAATTAACCTAAGTCATGTTATTAAATTAATCTCATCTTTTATTAATTTAATTTTATCCTAAGTTTATAACATAAACAAAACTAACATACCATGATCCGGATCTAAGCTTAAAAACATGAACCGGACATGAATCGACACCGTACCCCGACCCAAATCGGGGTACCCCTTGCTGCCGTAGGACCCACACGCACCAACCAAGACCAAAAGGTCTTGGTGGTGGTCGGCTAAAACAAACCGAACCCCCCTTGGGGTCGGTTGCATCCTGCGGCCTAAAAACAAACACCCCTTAATCGACCCTCTGATTTAATTAATGATCAAAACATGTTAGATCTATGTTTAATTAATGTGTTTTTATAAAAAACATCACGTGTTCATAATTAAATAAAAGATTAATTAAAAGAAAAGGTTTAAAAAGGTTTTACCGTATTCGTGGATCAAGAGGGTGAAGAACAAACACGAACAAACAATAAAACTTCAAGATCCAAGATCAATGAATCACCTTGTTTGGTGATTGAAGGTGGCGGCACAAAGAGAGGAGAAAGAGAGATTTTAGGTTTTCTTGAAATCTTTTGTAAAAGTAATTTTTTGAGTAGTAAAAATCTATTTAACCCCCTATTAGTAAAATTGGTAATGGGCTTGGCCCATTACCCTTGTTTGGCCGCGGGTAGGGACTCCCCCGTGGGGTTCCCATACCTCGTTTCGTGTCTCGTTATTTAGTACTCGTTTATGTTTAATTATGTTCGTGTTTTAAATGTTCTCGTTACGTAAATACCATATTCTTATATATTTAATTATGCTCGTATTAAATATATATACGTAATTAATAATAGCTCGTGTTTAATTACGCTCGTGATTTCGTGATCGTATGTTCGTGATTAATTATTGCTAAATAATTATTACGTGATCGTGCATATAAAATACTTATCGTGTTCTAACACGTACGTAATACATAAACTCCTAACACGTAATCGTAATCATGCTATATTAGGAAAGTTTTTAACTAGTACATACGATCCTAAGGGTACTATGCATGGCAAAAGCATGCGGGTTTTACAACTCTTCCCCCCTAAAAAGAATAATTCGTCCCCGAATTATAGATAAAGTAAACTGGAAAAGAAGAAAATACCCGAATTCAAAATACGAAATGAGGGTAAGAAGCCCGGATAGACTCCTCCGTTTCCCAAGTGGCTTCCCGCTCGGTATGATCCCTCCATAGAATTTTGACGAATGGAATCGTCTTCTTTCTCATGACTCGTTCTTGTCTGCCAAGAACTCGTTCGGGTTCTTCTATAAAAGTTAGATCTTCACGTATCTGTTCCAGTGGATACTGAACCATGTGAAGGGGATGATATTGGTACCCTATGAGTAAGGACACACGAAACACATTGTGCACATGCGAAAGCTGCGGAGGTAACGCCAATCGGTAAGATACTTCACCGACTCATTCAATGATATCAAACGGTCCGATGAAACGAGGACTGAGCTTCCCTTTAATCCTGAAGCGTCTAACACCACGTGCCGGCGAAACCTTAAGGAAGACGTGATCTCCTACATTAAAGTGTAAATCCCTACGATGCTTGTCGGCGTAACTCTTTTGTCGTGACCGTGCCTCCTTAATTTTTTGCCTAGCTACTGCGATCTTCTCATTTGTCATCTCTATGATTTCTGGTCCTTCGAGTGTTCGCTCGCCAACCTGATCCCAGCAGATTGGGGCGCGACACTTTCTGCCATACAACATCTCAAACGGAGCACACTTGATGCTCGCGTGCCAGCTGTTGTTGTACGCAAACTCCACCAAACAGATGTATTCGTCCCAATCACCCGTCTATTCCAACGCACATGACCTCAACATATCCTCCAATGTCAGAATAGTTCGCTCCGACTGTCCGTCCGTTTGAGGATGAAAAGCCGTGCTAAGCTTAAGTTGTGTACCCCAAGCTTTCTGCAGACTTTTCCAAAAGCTCGAAGTGAATCGAGGATCTCTGTCTGAGATGATGCTGGATGGTGCACCGTGGAGTCTCATGATATCTCGTCTATACGTATCTGCGAGTTTACTTACCGGATCTTCCTTGCGGATCGGTAAGAAATGAGCTGATTTGGTAAGTCGATCAACGATAACCCAAATTGCATCGTGCTTCCTTTTGGTAGGCGGAAGACCGGTAACAAAATCCATGGTGATTTTGTCCCACTTCCACTCTGGAATATCTAACGGTTGTAGGAGACCGCCAGATCGCTGATGCTCGATCTTAACCTGCTGGCAGGTAAGACATTTGGAGACGTAAGTGGCCACATCCTGTTTCATACCACTCCACCAAAAGTACTGCTTGATGTCATGGTACATTTTAGTTAAACCAGGATGTATAGAGAATGGGGAGCTATGAGCTTTAGCTAACAAAGCTTCCCGGAGTTCTTGGTTATCAGGAACACAAAGTCTAGTGCCCTGCCATACGATACCATCTGCATCTACTCTGAATTCTGTCTGCTTCTCCAAATTCTGTACTATCGCCCATATTTCTCCGTCATCCTTCTGAGCTTCCTTGATCTTAGATAGTAACTCGGGTTCTACTCTAAGATTAGCCCAGTAACCGTGTTGTCCACGTACCATGATCTCGATGTCTAGTCGCTCCAAGTCTCTTATGATTTCCTCTTTGATCCTAATGATGTTGATCATTCCGGACTTCCTGCTAAGGGAATCTGCTACTACATTTGCCTTTCCGGGATGATACTGTAGATTAATGTCATAATCCTTCAACAGCTCTAACCATCTTCTCTGCCTCATGTTCAATTCACGCTGAGTGAAGATATACTTCAAGCTCTTGTGGTCCGTGAAAATGTCACATGATTCTCCATATAAGTAGTGTCTCCATATCTTCAATGCAAACACGACTGCAGCAAGTTCCAGATCGTGCGTGGGGTAATTCTCTTCATAAGGCTTAAGCTGCCGTGAAGCATACGCGATCACTTTCCCATGTTGCATGAGAACACAGCCAAGTCCCTTCCCCGATGCATCGCTGTAGATTTGAAATCCACCCGTACCAGATGGTAGAGTAAGAACAGGTGCAGATACTAACTTCTGCTTCAGGTCTTCAAAGCTCTTCTCTCGATCTTCAGTCCAGACGAATTTCTCCCCTTTCCGCATCAGTTTGGTCAATGGTAGCGCTAGGCGGGAAAAGTTCTCCACGAACCTGCGGTAATAGCCAGCTAAGCCTAAGAAACTGCGGACTTCCGTCGCTGATGTCGGCCTCGGCCACTTAGTAATGGCCTCAACCTTTGCTGGATCCATAGTGATTCCTTCGGCTGATACAATGTGACCTAAGAAGGCCACCTTGTCTAACCAGAACTCACACTTGGAGAATTTAGCATACAGCTGCTTCTGGCGAAGAATCTATAGTACTATACGAAGATGGTCTTCGTGTTCCTACTTGGACTTTGAGAAAATCAGGATGTCATCGATGAAAACAATGACGAATTTGTCCAGAAATTCATGGAAGATTCTGTTCATCAGATCCATGAACACTGCTGGAGCATTTGTCAGGCCAAATGGCATAACTACAAACTCGTAGTGGCCATAACGAGTACGAAAGGCAGTCTTAGCAATGTCCTGCTCCTTGACTCGTAACTGGTGATAGCCTGACCTAAGATCGATCTTGGAGAAGTGTTTGGCCCCTTGGAGTTGGTCAAACAGATCGTCGATGCGTGGCAGTGGATACCTATTCCGAATAGTAATCTTGTTGAGCTCGCGATAGTCTATGCAAAGACGCATACTGTCGTCCTTCTTCTTAACAAACAAGACCGGTGCGCCCCATGGAGATGCGCTCGGTCGAATGAAACCTCGTTCAAGAAGTTCTTGCAGTTGATCCTTTAGCTCCTTCAGCTCTATGGGAGCCATGCGATAAGGAGCCTTGGAGATTGGTTCAGCTTCTGGAACCAGTTCGATACTGAATTCCACTTCTCGTGCAGGTGGTATGCCCAGAAGTTCTGTTGGAAACACATCTTAGAATTACGACACTATTGGTTGATCCTGAATCGATGGGGATTCAGCATCCATGTCGTGAACCGTAGCTAGATAACCCTCGCAGCCATGTGACAGTAGTACACGCGCTTGTAGGGTGGATATGACTTGTACAGACCGTCCGGGTATGAACCCATTATGAATGTACTCTGGTGCATTGACATCACCGAAGATAACTCGATATGAATGGCAGTCTATGGTAGCATGATACTTGGATAGCCAATCCATGCCCAAAATCATGTCGAAGTCATTCATGTCCAGCGGAAGAGCGTCGAAAGGTCGAACCTTATTATCAAATTCTAGGGGAAGACTCTTGTATACATGGGTGATTAATACAGAGTCCCTCAAAGGCGTGGAAATAGTAAGCCTATTTTCTAGTGGCAAGGGAGGCATCCTAATGTTCTTAGCATAAGCAGTAGAAATAACCGAGTGAGTAGCACCCGTATAGAAAAGAACACATGCAGCGCGACCATACATATACAAGATTCTAGTGATGGTACCTGTAGACTTGTTGGCCTGGTCTCGAGATGTCGTGTAGACACGCCCGGCAGTAGGAGGCGACTTGGTATCAGCATGTCCCGATGTACCCTCCATCTCGCCTTTTCGGCAATCCTTCATAATATGGCCAAGAAGACCACACTTGAAGCACGCATCAGTATTACGGCGACATGGTCCTGGGTGCCTACGGTGGCAAGTAGAGCAAAGAGGATGAGTGTATCCTCCAGCAGGTGCTCTGGCTGGCTGAGGACCTGATAAAACATTTTACATGAGACATAATAATTGGGTACAAAGGACAAAGCGGATAATCGTAAGATTGAATACCAGTGATAGCTGGACAGCTAGGCTGCGAACCTCTCTGGTTCTGGTCCCTACCGTTTCCATGGTTCCTGGTAGAAGTTTACTTAAAGTGTCAGAATATGAGTTATAACATAAAGCATAAGGAATTTTGTAAGTATTAGGACCTGCTGTTGCTGGATTGCCCGACGTTGTTACGGTAATTGTCATTACCGCCACGCCTATCCGTAGCAGATCGGTCATTAGTCTGACCATTTCCCTTGGGCTGATGAGGCTGCTGCTGAGTAGCCGGCTGAGACCGGTCCCCAGTTTTCTGCCTGGAAGATAAATTTAAAGAGATGAATAATTGACATATGGAAAGTATACGGATTGGTCACCGCTTGAATACGAAGGTTTACCTCTTGTCGGGTCTTTCAGCTTCCCCGAACTCATCCCTCTCCTGCAGCATCTCCAGTTTTCGTGCTGCATCGGCCACTTGTGCTATAGTATTGAACGTAGCACACACCAGATTGTTTGCGACCGATGTGCGAAGATCCCATCTGAAATGATGTGCCTCCTCTTCAGGAGTACCTGCTGCCGCACCAAGGAAACCAGCAAAGCGAAGAAAGCGCTGCATAAACTCATTTCTATTCTCCCCAGCTCTCTAACGGATCCCATGGTACTCTCCCTTGAGCTTGTCCTGCTCAGCCTTGGGAAAGAACTGCTCCATCACCCTGTCCTTGAACTGAGCCCAAGTCAAACCAGCAACCCACTCATCACCACCTTCAGATTCCATCAATGCTAACCACCAGTTGAGTACATCAACTTCGAACCGATAACATGCCAACCTTGCCTTGTATGCGAGGTCACAGCCCATAGCGTTGAAGATCTTCTCGATGTGAGCCAACCAGCTTTCAGCATCGTTGGGTCTATCTGTCTTCTCAAAAGCTCGAGGGCGGAGCTTGTTGAATCTCTCCAGCCATACTGCTAATGTCACTAGAGGAGGAGGAGGAGGTGGCTGATTGTGTTGCTGCTAATTGTTGGCAGCTTGAACTTCAGCCCGGATGTCATTCCTCAGTTGAGGAAGCAAGGCTTGCATGGGAGCCTGAATTGCAGCATTGAGCTGCTCCTGTTCGCGTGTGAGAACCATATGACAGTATAACATAAAACATATGATTAAAAAGATCAAAACATAAAATATAAAATATATACATGAAAAAAAAATTTATACTAAAAATTTCACGAGAAAAATTTTATGCAAGAAAATTTTTGTGTATGAATGCATGATGCAGTTTTTTGAAAACTTTGTATGCTCGAGAGTGAACGCCTCTGGTCAGTTCACCCAAAACAAAAACATTGCGAGGGGACGCCTATGGGTCGGTCCTAAATCTAAAAGTTTCGATAAAACACATGCGACTAAATAGGGCCAGTCCTGTACCAACCATTACTTAGTCAAAAACCCTGTAACAATGACATATATATGTATGCTTAAAAATGATGAATGCATGAAAACAACTGTCAGTTCTAGGAAGACCGTAGTGACTACCCACTAATCACAGGTCATATTTGAGAGCCTACAGGTCGAAGCCTTGGCTCTGATACCATAATTGTAACACCCCATTTTGGAAATGGAAATATCACAGTAATTATGGCGTGTCATCAAAGCATACAAGGTAAAATGTCTAAACATTACTTGACCATATAAAGGAAAATACCGGAATCAAACATCGGTAGTCCAAAAGTAAAGCTCATCACACACAAACATAGTATAGTAAGGGAAAAGGACTAAACAATGTCCAAGGCATAAGTATCATAAAGAAAGGAAATGCATAATGAAAAGAAGGCTAGACAGCTTCCAGTCCATATGCACGTACTCTTAGTGTCTACGTGCGTCCCTGAGTACCTGCCGTTTTGGGAACATAGAAAAGGAAAACGGCTGAGCAATACGCTCAGTGCACGGATGTACAATAAAGCCTGAATAGGATAAGCATATAACATAATAACAGCGGAAGAAACTAAGTCCCGAGTAACCTGGTTAAGTCTAAATAAAACTGGTTTTATAGTTTGAAAGTCTTATGTTTATCTTGTAAAAACTGTTTGTCATATTTTACCGTTAGCCAATATAGGTCATGAGAATCCACCGTGCATGAATAATTGGAGGGGTGACCTCATCATGCAAATTAGAGGGGCTGCCTCTAATTTAATATTTTGGTTTATGGGTAGGAGGGATCAGCTCCTTGTGAAGGATGCAAGGCACACACCACATTCACCATGTAATCCTAAATAAAAACGTGTAACTAGGATGCACCCATACGCCCCGCATGATAAATATAAAGAATGGCCAAAAGCTGAAGGGACACCACGAGCAATCACTCCGTCGTGGTGAAGTCATAACATCAGTGCCTCTAATGTTATGGTTATGGTACCTCCATAACTAGGTGAAACTGGTCATGCATGTATATGGCTATAGGTAATCATATTTAAACATAAGCAATCAAACTCATACTTATACTACGGGAAAACAGTTGGCTGCATACGGGGAAATCCTAATAAGGAAAGAATGTCCATACTGAAAGGACGGGAATCCGTACCTTATGTCCAGTGAACGAGAACGATGAACTGCGAGAATCCTACTTCCGAAACACTAGTGCTACATAAATACGTACATGAAATAAGTACCTGCTTACTAATTACATAGCTGGTTTTACGTCATGTCTTAGCTTATTTTATATGTTCTTACTATGTTTTACAGTTTAACGCCTTAAACTATGTTAAATCTTATATTCTGCTTAATCTGATTAAGTATTTCTGGTATTTCATGTGTTATTATACTTACTATGTAATAATAAGTAACTTTCCAAAAATAGCAGGTTTTCTAAAATAGCAAATTTTCAAAAGTAGAAAGTTTCCAAAAATAGTAAGTTTCCAAAAATAGCAAGTTTCCAAAAATAGTAAGTTACCAAAAATAGAAAGTTTTTAAAAATAGAAAGTTTCCAAAAATAGAAAGTTTCCAAAAATAGATTTACTGCTTAAAATAGATAAGTTTCTAAAAATAGAAAGTTTCCATAAATAGATTAGTTGCCTTAATTAAATAAGTTTCCATAAATAGATTAGCTGCCTTAAATAAATAAGTTTCTAAAAATAGCTGGTTTCCATAAATAAAATAGCTGCCTTATTTAATGAAGTTTCTAAAAATAGAAAGTTTCCATAATTAGAAATAAGCTGGTTAAATAAGCTAAGTAAATAAGCCTAAGTGTTTTCATGATTATTTTCTAATTCATATGATATATTATATAGTTTAATAATTATTTCACGTAATTTAATTAAACTATAGGTTATAATATTTAATTAAAATATGACATGTTTTTAATTAAATATATTAAATACTTAGGTTAAAATATGTATTATTAAATATTAATAATATAACCTAAGTCATGTTAATTAATTAATTATATCCATGGTTTTTAAATAATTAATTAATTATAAGTCTTAATAATATAAATACTTAGGTTAAAATAATTTCATGATTATAATAATTAATTAACCTAAGTCATGTTATTAAATTAATCTCATCTTTTATTAATTTAATTTTATCCTAAGTTTATAACATAAACAAAACTAACATACCATGATCCGGATCTAAGCTTAAAAACATGAACCGGACATGAATTGACACCGTACCCCGACCCAAATCGGGGTACCCCTTGCTGCCGTGGGACCCACACGCACCAACCAAGACCAAAAGGTCTTGGTGGTGGTCGGATAAAACAAACCGAACCCCCCTTGGGGTCGGTTGCATCCTGCGGCCCAAAAACAAACACCCCTTAATCGACCCTCTGATTTAATTAATGATCAAAACATGTTAGATCTATGTTTAACTAATGTGTTTTTATAAAAAACATCACGTGTTCATAATTAAATAAAAGATTAATTAAAAGAAAAGGTTTAAAAAGGTTTTACGTATTCGTGGATCAAGAGGGTGAAGAACAAACACGAACAAACAATAAAACTTCAAGATCCAAGATCAATGAATCACCTTGTTTGGTGATTGAAGGTGGCGGCACAAAGAGAGGAGAAAGAGAGATTTTAGGTTTTCTTGAAATCTTCTGTAAAAGTAATTTTTTGAGTAGTAAAAATCTATTTAACCCCCTATTAGTAAAATTGGTAATGGGCTTGGCCCATTACCCTTGTTTGGCCGCGGGTAGGGACTCCCCCCTGGGGTTCCCGTACCTCGTTTCGTGTCTCGTTATTTAGTACTCGTTTATGTTTAATTATGTTCGTGTTTTAAATGTTCTCGTTACGTAAATACCATATTCTTATATATTTAATTACGCTCGTATTAAATATATATACGTAATTAATAATAGCTCGTGTTTTAATTACGCTCGTGATTTCGTGATCGTATGTTCGTGATTAATTATTGCTAAATAATTATTACGTGATCGTGCATATAAAATACTTATCGTGTTCTAACACGTACGTAATACATAAACTCCTAACACGTAATCGTAATCATGCTATATTAGGAAAGTTTTTAACTAGTACGTACGATCCTAAGGGTACTATGCATGGTAAAAGCATGCGAATTTTACACAATGTGTTAGATAGGGTTCAACATTAGAGTTTCAATGTATTAGATAGGGTTCAACATTAGAGGTTCAACGTATTAGATAGGGTTCAACATTAGAGGTTCGATGTATTAGATAGGGTTCAACATTAGAGGTTCAATGTATTAGATAGGTTTCAACATTAGAGGTTCAACGTATTAGATAGGATTCAACATTAGAGGTTCAACGTATTAGATAGGGTTCAACATTAGAGGTTCAACGTATTAGATAGGATTAAACATTAGAGGTTCAACGTATTAGATAGGGTTAAACGTATTAGATAGGGTTCAACATTAGAGGTTCAATGTATTAGATAGGTTTCAACATTAGAGGTTCAACGTATTAGATAGGTTTCAACATTAGAGGTTCAACGTATTAGATAGGATTCAACATTAGAGGTTCAACGTATTAGATAGGGTTCAACATTAGAGGTTCAATGTATTACATAGGGTTCAACATTAGAGGTTCAATGTTTTAGATAGGGTTCAGCATTAGAGGTTCAATGTATTAGATAGGTTTCTACATTAGATGTTCAATGTATTAGATAGGGTTCAACATTAGAGGTTCAACGTATTAGATAGGTTTCAACATTAGAGGTTCAACGTATTAGATAGGGTTCAACATTAGAGGTTCAATGTATTAGATAGGGTTCAACATCAAAGGTTCAATGTATTAGATAGGTTTCAACATTAGAGGTTCAATGTATTAGATATGTTTCAACATTAGAGGTTCAACGTATTAGATAGGATTCAACATTAGAGCTTCAACGTATTAGATAGGGTTCAACATTAGAGGTTCAACGTATTAGATAGGGTTCAACATTAGAGATTCAATGTATTAGATAGGGTTCAACATTAGAGGTTCAATGTATTAGAAAGGGTTCAACATTAGAGGTTCAACGTATTAGATAGGGTTCAACATTAGAGGTTCAATGTATTAGATAGGGTTCAACATTAGAAGTTCAATGTATTAGATAGGTTTTAACATTAGAGGTTCAACGTATTAGATAGGATTCAACATTAGAGGTTCAACGTATTAGATAGGGTTCAACATTAGAGGTTCAACGTATTAGATAGGATTCAATATTAGAGGTTCAACGTATTAGATAGGGTTCAATGTATTAGATAGGGTTCAACATTAGAGGTTCAATGTATTAGATAGGTTTCAACATTAGAGGTTCAACGTATTAGATAGGTTTCAACATTAGAGGTTCAACGTATTAGATAGGATTCAACATTAGAGGTTCAACGTATTAGATAGGGTTCAACATTAGAGGTTCAACGTATTACATAGGGTTCAACATTACAGGTTCAATGTATTAGATAGGGTTCAACATTAGAGGTTCAACGTATTAGATAGGTTTCAACATTAGAGGTTCAATGCATTAGATAGGGTTCAAAATTAGAGGTTCAATGTATTAGATAGGGTTCAACATTAGAGGTTCAACGTATTATATAAGGTTCAACATTAGAGGTTCAATGTATTAGATAGGTTTCAACATTAGAGGTTCAACATATTATATAGGGTTCAACATTAGAGGTTCAACGTATTAGATAGGATTCAACATTAGAGGTTCAACGTATTAGATAGGATTCAACATTAGAGGTTTAATATATTAGATAAGGTTCAACATTAGAGGTTCAATGTATTAGATAGGGTTCAACATTAGAGGTTCAACGTATTAGATAGGGTTCAACGTATTAGATAGGGTTCAACATTAGAGGTTCAATGTATTAGATAGGGTTCAACATTAGAGGATCAATGTATTAGATAGGTTTCAACATTAGAGGTTCAACATATTAGATAGGGTTCAACATTAGAGGTTCAATGTATTAGATAGGGTTCAACATTACAGATTCAACGTATTAGAAAGGGTTCAACATTAGAGGTTCAATGTATTAGATAGGGTTCAACATTAGAGGTTCAACGTATTAGATAGGGTTCAACATTAGATGTTCAACGTATTAGATAGGATTCAACATTAGAGGTTCAACGTATTTGATAGGGTTCAACATTAGAGGTTCAACGTATTAGATATGGTTCAACATTAGAGGTTCAACGTATTAGATATGGTTCAACATTAGAGGTTCAACGTATTAGATAGGTTTCAACATTAGAGGTTCAACGTATTAGATAGGGTTCAACATTAGAGGTTCAACGTATTAGATATGATTCAACATTAGAGGTTCAACGTATTAGAGAGGATTCAACATTAGAGGTTCAACGTATTAGATAGGATTCAACATTAGAGGTTCAATGTATTAGATAGGGTTCAACATTAGAGGTTCAATGTATTAGATAGGGTTCAACATTAGAGGTTCAACGTATTAGATAGGGTTCAACGTATTAGATGGGGTTCAACATTAGAGGTTCAATGTATTAGATAGGGTTCAACATTAGAGGTTCAATGTATTAGATAGGGTTCAACATTAGAGGTTCAATGTATTAGATATGGTTCAACATTAAAGGTTCTACGTATCAGATAGGGTTCAACGTGTTAGATAGGTTTCAACATTAGAGGTTCAATGTATTTGATAGGGTTCAACATTAGAGGTTCAATGTATTATATATGTTTCAACATTAGAGGTTCAACGTATTAGATAGGGTTCAACATTAGAGGTTCAATGTATTAGATAGTGTTCAACATTAGAGGTTCAACGTATTAGATAGGGTTCAACATTAGAGGTTCAATGTATTAGATAGGGTTCAACATTAGAGGTTCAACGTATTAGATAGGGTTCAACATTAGAGGTTCAACGTATTAGATAGGATTCAACATTAGAGGTTCAACGTATTAGATAGGATTCAACATTAGAGGTTCAATGTATTAGATAGGGTTCAACATTATAGGTTCAACGTATTAGATAGGGTTCAACATTAGAGATTCAATGTATTAGATAGGGTTCAACATTAGAGGTTCAGTGTATTAGATAGGGTTCAACATTAGAGGTTCAATGTATTAGATAGGATTCAATGTATTAGATAGGGTTCAACATTAGAGGTTTAATGTATTAGATAGGGTTCAACATTAGTGGTTCAACGTATTAGATAGGATTCAACATTAGAGGTTCAATGTATTAGATAGGGTTCAACATTAGAGGTTCAATGTATTAGATAGGGTTCAACATTAGAGGTTCAACATATTAGATAGGGTTCAACGCATTAGATAGGGTTCAACATTAGAGGTTCAATGTATTAGTTAGGGTTCAACATTAGAGGTTCAATGTATTAGATAGGTTTCAACATTAGAGGTTCAACGTATTAGATAGGGTTCAACATTAGAGGTTCAATGTATTAGATAGGGTTCAACATTAGAGGTTCAATGTATTAGATGGGGTTCAACATTAGAGGTTCAATGTATTAGATAAGGTTCAACATTAGAGGTTCAATGTATTAAATAGGGTTTAACATTAGAGGTTCAACGTATTAGATTGGGTTCAACATTAGAGGTTCAATGTATTACATAGGGTTCAACATTAGAGGTTTTAATGTATTAGATAGGGTTCAACAATAGAGGTTCAACGTATTAGATAGGTTTCAACATTAGAGGTTCAATGTACAAGATAGGGTTCAACATTAGAGGTTCAACGTATTATATAGGGTTCGACATTAGAGGTTCAACGTATTAGATAGGATTCAACATTAGAGGTTCAACGTATTAGATAGGATTCAACATTAGAGGTTCAATGTATTAGATATGGTTCAATATTATAAGTTCAATGTATTAGATAGGGTTCAACATTAGAGGTTCAAAGTATTAGTTAGGGTTCAACATTAGAGGTTCAATGTATTATATAGGGTTCAACATTAGAGGTTCAATGTATTAGATAGGTTTCAACATTAGAGGTTCAACGTATTAGATAGGGTTCAACATTAGAGGTTCAATGTATTAGATAGGGTTCAACATTAGAGGTTCAACGTATTAGATAGGGTTCAACATTAGAGGTTCAATGTATTAGATAGGGTTCAACATTAGAGGTTCAAACGTATTAGATAGGGTTCAACATGAGAGGTTCAACGTATTAGATAGGATTCAACATTAGAGGTTCAACGTATTAGATAGGATTCAACATTAGAGGTTCAATGTATTAGATAGGGTTCAACATTAGAGGTTCATCATATTAGATAGGGTTCAACATTAGAGGTTCAACGTATTAGATAGGGTTCAACATTAGAGGTTCAATGTATTAGATAGGTTTCAACATTAGAGGTTCAACGTATTAGATAGGGTTCAACGTATTAGATAGGATTCAACATTAGAGGTTCAACGTATTAGATAGGATTCAACACTAGAGGTTCAATGTATTAGATAGGGTTCAACATTAGAGGTTCAATGTATTAGATACGGTTCAACATTAGAGGTTCAACGTATTAGATAGCTTTCAACGTATTAGATAGGGTTCAACATTAGAGGTTCAATCTATTAGATAGGATTCAACATTAGAGGTTCAACGTATTAGATAGGGTTCAACATTAGAGGTTCAACGTATTAGATAGGATTAAACATTAGAGGTTCAACGTATTAGATAGGGTTAAACGTATTAGATAGGGTTCAACATTAGAGGTTCAATGTATTAGATAGGTTTCAACATTAGAGGTTCAACGTATTAGATAGGTTTCAACATTAGAGGTTCAACGTATTAGATAGGATTCAACATTAGAGGTTCAACGTATTAGATAGGGTTCAACATTAGAGGTTCAATGTATTACATAGGGTTCAACATTAGAGGTTCAATGTTTTAGATAGGGTTCAGCATTAGAGGTTCAATGTATTAGATAGGTTTCTACATTAGAGGTTCAATGTATTAGATAGGGTTCAACATTAGAGGTTCAACGTATTAGATAGGTTTCAACATTAGAGGTTCAACGTATTAGATAGGGTTCAACATTAGAGGTTCAATGTATTAGATAGGGTTCAACATCAAAGGTTCAATGTATTAGATAGGTTTCAACATTAGAGGTTCAATGTATTAGATATGTTTCAACATTAGAGGTTCAACGTATTAGATAGGATTCAACATTAGAGCTTCAACGTATTAGATAGGGTTCAACATTAGAGGTTCAACGTATTAGATAGGGTTCAACATTAGAGATTCAATGTATTAGATAGGGTTCAACATTAGAGGTTCAATGTATTAGAAAGGGTTCAACATTAGAGGTTCAACGTATTAGATAGGGTTCAACATTAGAGGTTCAATGTATTAGATAGGGTTCAACATTAGAAGTTCAATGTATTAGATAGGTTTTAACATTAGAGGTTCAACGTATTAGATAGGATTCAACATTAGAGGTTCAACGTATTAGATAGGGTTCAACATTAGAGGTTCAACGTATTAGATAGGATTCAATATTAGAGGTTCAACGTATTAGATAGGGTTCAATGTATTAGATAGGGTTCAACATTAGAGGTTCAATGTATTAGATAGGTTTCAACATTAGAGGTTCAACGTATTAGATAGGTTTCAACATTAGAGGTTCAACGTATTAGATAGGATTCAACATTAGAGGTTCAACGTATTAGATAGGGTTCAATATTAGAGGTTCAACGTATTACATAGGGTTCAACATTACAGGTTCAATGTATTAGATAGGGTTCAACATTAGAGGTTCAACGTATTAGATAGGTTTCAACATTAGAGGTTCAATGCATTAGATAGGGTTCAAAATTAGAGGTTCAATATATTAGATAGGGTTCAACATTAGAGGTTCAACGTATTATATAAGGTTCAACATTAGAGGTTCAATGTATTAGATAGGTTTCAACATTAGAGGTTCAACATATTATATAGGGTTCAACATTAGAGGTTCAACGTATTAGATAGGATTCAACATTAGAGGTTCAACGTATTAGATAGGATTCAACATTAGAGGTTTAATATATTAGATAAGGTTCAACATTAGAGGTTCAATGTATTAGATAGGGTTCAACATTAGAGGTTCAACGTATTAGATAGGGTTCAACGTATTAGATAGGGTTCAACATTAGAGGTTCAATGTATTAGATAGGGTTCAACATTAGAGGATCAATGTATTAGATAGGTTTCAACATTAGAGGTTCAACATATTAGATAGGGTTCAACATTAGAGGTTCAATGTATTAGATAGGGTTCAACATTACAGATTCAACGTATTAGAAAGGGTTCAACATTAGAGGTTCAATGTATTAGATAGGGTTCAACATTAGAGGTTCAACGTATTAGATAGGGTTCAACATTAGATGTTCAACGTATTAGATAGGATTCAACATTAGAGGTTCAACGTATTTGATAGGGTTCAACATTAGAGGTTCAACGTATTAGATATGGTTCAACATTAGAGGTTCAACGTATTAGATATGGTTCAACATTAGAGGTTCAACGTATTAGATAGGTTTCAACATTAGAGGTTCAACATATTAGATAGGGTTCAACATTAGAGGTTCAACGTATTAGATATGATTCAACATTAGAGGTTCAACGTATTAGAGAGGATTCAACATTAGAGGTTCAACGTATTAGATAGGATTCAACATTAGAGGTTCAATGTATTAGATAGGGTTCAACATTAGAGGTTCAATGTATTAGATAGGGTTCAACATTAGAGGTTCAACGTATTAGATAGGGTTCAACGTATTAGATGGGGTTCAACATTAGAGGTTCAATGTATTAGATAGGGTTCAACATTAGAGGTTCAATGTATTAGATAGGGTTCAACATTAGAGGTTCAATGTATTAGATATGGTTCAACATTAAAGGTTCTACGTATCAGATAGGGTTCAACGTGTTAGATAGGTTTCAACATTAGAGGTTCAATGTATTTGATAGGGTTCAACATTAGAGGTTCAATGTATTATATATGTTTCAACATTAGAGGTTCAACGTATTAGATAGGGTTCAACATTAGAGGTTCAATGTATTAGATAGTGTTCAACATTAGAGGTTCAACGTATTAGATAGGGTTCAACATTAGAGGTTCAATGTATTAGATAGGGTTCAACATTAGAGGTTCAACGTATTAGATAGGGTTCAACATTAGAGGTTCAACGTATTAGATAGGATTCAACATTAGAGGTTCAACGTATTAGATAGGATTCAACATTAGAGGTTCAATGTATTAGATAGGGTTCAACATTATAGGTTCAACGTATTAGATAGGGTTCAACATTAGAGATTCAATGTATTAGATAGGGTTCAACATTAGAGGTTCAGTGTATTAGATAGGGTTCAACATTAGAGGTTCAATGTATTAGATAGGATTCAATGTATTAGATAGGGTTCAACATTAGAGGTTTAATGTATTAGATAGGGTTCAACATTAGTGGTTCAACGTATTAGATAGGATTCAACATTAGAGGTTCAATGTATTAGATAGGGTTCAACATTAGAGGTTCAATGTATTAGATAGGGTTCAACATTAGAGGTTCAACATATTAGATAGGGTTCAACGCATTAGATAGGGTTCAACATTAGAGGTTCAATGTATTAGTTAGGGTTCAACATTAGAGGTTCAATGTATTAGATAGGTTTCAACATTAGAGGTTCAACGTATTAGATAGGGTTCAACATTAGAGGTTCAATGTATTAGATAGGGTTCAACATTAGAGGTTCAATGTATTAGATGGGGTTCAACATTAGAGGTTCAATGTATTAGATAAGGTTCAACATTAGAGGTTCAATGTATTAAATAGGGTTTAACATTAGAGGTTCAACGTATTAGATTGGGTTCAACATTAGAGGTTCAATGTATTACATAGGGTTCAACATTAGAGGTTTTAATGTATTAGATAGGGTTCAACAATAGAGGTTCAACGTATTAGATAGGTTTCAACATTAGAGGTTCAATGTACAAGATAGGGTTCAACATTAGAGGTTCAACGTATTATATAGGGTTCAACATTAGAGGTTCAACGTATTAGATAGGATTCAACATTAGAGGTTCAACGTATTAGATAGGATTCAACATTAGAGGTTCAATGTATTAGATATGGTTCAATATTATAAGTTCAATGTATTAGATAGGGTTCAACATTAGAGGTTCAAAGTATTAGTTAGGGTTCAACATTAGAGGTTCAATGTATTATATAGGGTTCAACATTAGAGGTTCAATGTATTAGATAGGTTTCAACATTAGAGGTTCAACGTATTAGATAGGGTTCAACATTAGAGGTTCAATGTATTAGATAGGGTTCAACATTAGAGGTTCAACGTATTAGATAGGGTTCAACATTAGAGGTTCAATGTATTAGATAGGGTTCAACATTAGAGGTTCAAACGTATTAGATAGGGTTCAACATGAGAGGTTCAACGTATTAGATAGGATTCAACATTAGAGGTTCAACGTATTAGATAGGATTCAACATTAGAGGTTCAATGTATTAGATAGGGTTCAACATTAGAGGTTCATCATATTAGATAGGGTTCAACATTAGAGGTTCAACGTATTAGATAGGGTTCAACATTAGAGGTTCAATGTATTAGATAGGTTTCAACATTAGAGGTTCAACGTATTAGATAGGGTTCAACGTATTAGATAGGATTCAACATTAGAGGTTCAACGTATTAGATAGGATTCAACACTAGAGGTTCAATGTATTAGATAGGGTTCAACATTAGAGGTTCAATGTATTAGATACGGTTCAACATTAGAGGTTCAACGTATTAGATAGCTTTCAACGTATTAGATAGGGTTCAACATTAGAGGTTCAATCTATTAGATAGGATTCAACATTAGAGGTTCAATGTATTTGATAGGTTTTAACATTAGAGGTTCAACGTATTAGATATGATTCAACATTAGAGGTTCAACGTATTAGATAGGATTCAACATTAGAGGTTCAACGTATTAGATAGGGTTCAACATTATTGGTGGGAAAAAATTGGAGGGAAAACACTGGCGGGAAAATGTTAACCATTTCCCTCACTTTTTTACCATAAAAGGACAACCACACACACTCCTTATCATAACAACCACCAGCAGATCACACACACATACACACACACACACACACACACACACTTATTATCACAAACACATTGTTATTATGAAGATGTTGAAGCATGAAGCGTTTCCGTGCAAGTGTGGACATGGAGATGTAGTTCTTCGAGAATCATGGCAAACTGAATCCTTTGGTAGATTGTACTATGCTTGTCCACGTTCACCGGTTCAACGTCCAGTTTCATATGGATGCAATTTTTTTATGGAAAGACGAACGCGTCCAACTACTAATCAACTCTCTTGGAGGTTCAATGAGATTTTCTCCTCCAAGCTCTTTTCGAGACCATCAACGAGCTTTTCTCCTCCAAGCTCTTCTCCCAGACCTTCAACGATTCCAATTTCTTCTCCAAGCTCTTCAACGTGTGCAAACTGTGTGTGCTTGACTGGAATGATAAAGGTACTTGAGAGTACAGTAGAGTTGTACAAAAATTGCGATAGGCACACAATGGATTCAGCTGCACTACTTCACGACCTTTACGATGAAATGGGGAACATTCGTTTGAAATAGTTTATGATGTATCTGTTTTCGTGTTTATGAGTCTATTATCGGTTTAATATCCATGTTTAATTAAGCGCATGTTTAAGTGTCCGTATAGAATAAAGTTAGGTTTAGGCGTGTCTGTTTATAAGCCTCAATGAATGTTAACAATTTTTAATTAATATTAACAATAAATGTTAACAATTATCAGTGAATGTTAACTTTTGGCGGGCAAGATGTTGGCGGGAAAACATTAGCTGGAAAATTTAACCGTTTGTCTCACTTTTTTTTATCATAAAAAGACATATACTATTTTAAATTTTAAGAACTATATTTTTTAATATATATTTTATATTTATTAAAATATTAAATAAACATTACACTTTTTTGTGAAAATGGTTGGTCAAATTGCAGTCAACGTTTCCCCAGCGACATGTCGCTGGGGAAACTTTTTGTTCGTCGTTTTGTTAAATAGGCGCGTTAACGAAAAGCATTTGGAGGGAATCCTGAAAGTATCCCCAACGACATGTCGCTGGGGAAACTTTGGGTCATAAATAACCAATTCATTAACACTAATCACTCGGATTAGTCCGTGGAAGAAAGTTTCCCCAGCGACATGTCGCTGGGGAAAACTTGGCAGGATAATCTCCCGCTTACATTTTTGTGAAACTGTTTGGTCAAAATTCACTCAATGTTTCCCCAACGACATGTCGCTGGGGAAACTTTTCTTTATTTTTTGGTCAAAATTTCTACGAGCAAGTTTGCCACGTCGGACTCATTTTGTCGTTTAGCGTTGTTTCTCCAGCGACACGCTGTCGCTGGAGAAAACCCTGATGGGGAAGGGCTAGATTGTTGTAGTGTAAGTCATAATTTTGTGAATTATGTTGAGGCTTATGAGTTTATCATATTTTAATAAACTTATATAAGTTTGTAAGTCTAAAAACAAGTCATAAAGCTAAAGCTTATAAATAATAAGCTTCGACTTATGTTTCGTAAACCAAAACAAACACCTCGTGGTGTAATATTTATGCATAATAATTGACATTAGAAAATATATAATGCCACGTGGGCTCCATAAGCTCTCTACAATGTGCTGTTGGAATTTTGAATACTAGTTAACCATTAACTACGAGTACGCATCGGAATGGATCTAGTATAACATACATGATTAAGCACATAATAAAAACAATTTAAAACTAACCTTTTATTAATTGAATAAATCAATTAATAAGTCTTGATCTTGATCTTGAACTTTAACGGTTAAATTACCATCTCTATGGTTGCTCACACTACACGTCATACGAGCACGTTACGATACTAGTGGTTGCTTCACGATTAAAACAACAAGTGTTTCTTATCTTGCTTTAAAACCGATCCGAATACCGAAACGGTATTACGTTCGAATTAGTTAATAAAACAAGAATAATAGATGAGCTATATTATCTATTTAGCATGCATGAATTCAACCATGCATACGTAATAATAACATAGGAGTGAATCAATATGTATATGTGTTTTCTTGTCAGTTGAGAGAGATGAAAACGAAGGCCATATTAACTTTTCAATTGTTCATATCTCAAGAGCAAGGAGAGCATAAACAAACGGATATATATAGGTTCTTCAACGTAAAGCCAAAGCAAAGAAAAACATCCGAATATTTTGTGGTCTCCCCATCTATTATCCAATATTATGTTTCTTACCGACAAAGAAAATCATATCATATTGTACAAAAATAACTGTCATGAAATCAAAGAAAGAAAAGATTGATCAAATCAATGATTCTCTTAGAATATTTCATGTCTGACAATATTTTTGATAAAAAAAATGATCGCATATGAATTCTTGAATTCGAAACATATAAAATCATTTATTCTTCATCATATTTTATTTTATCTATTTATTTAACGCATATAAATTAGTTTATAACGTCCAACGGTTAAACCAAAAACGTTAAATATATATATCATGAAACATATTATATAATTAATCAATATAACATGTATATATATTAAACATATAATAAACGTACTCTTCGTGTATTCGTGTGTGCCCCCGATAGGCTCACTCATTCCCGATGGCTAAACGATCGCATATCCCAACAGCTCCCACTTGTGAGAGTTTAAGACATAGTACGTCCATAATAAAGCATCTAGCAACACTTTATTATAACCGGAAATGATTGAGGTATAATTTCAAGAAGAAAATCTCAAAAGTATAAATGGTATATGATTACGTGACTTGCTAATAATCTTCCCTTTGTTACTAGTACCGTTAAACCATGGATATGGATCCTAACTCATTTCATATAGTTTAACTTTTAGTTTCTCGTTATAGAAGTTAATTCAGACATACCAAATGTAAACAAGTATCATCTTGATTTACTCTTTGGGTGCGGCCACACAATTATCTGATTAATTCTGGAGAGGGCCCAGTGGTACTAATCTGCACTATATCAAGTGGAGGAACAAATTCTATATTGACTACAAGTGTTTGTGGATCGCTGCTTCACAACACTTCCAATTATAGCCTTTATAACTACCGCTTGCGAGATAGCGTTTAACTTATAATCAAGAAGTGATATTCACATATGCACAAACTTGTTTGCATCTCAAGTCTAAGGACGACTTAATCACCATTTTCAAAATCTTACTCATGACAAGGATCCAAAAGTAACGATTCAAAAGTTCGGGGTGTCCAATATGCATCCCTTATGAATAACACATGAGTTTGGCGGGAGCCGTCCATATATTCAAAGAATATAACCAACACTCACATTTGTCTTAATGTAGACAATATTCCCATATTGCTAACTGACAATGGACATATTTAGAATAATAAAATATTCAAGGATTAAACATACAAATATAGGACAACAGTAATTATATGAATGAAAGCAAATATCAAGTATCTTTATTCATCAGAAAGTAATCACTGTCTTACCATCCCAATTATCCAAATACTAAAATAGATATGCATGAAACTAATTTAGCAAGTTGACGTCAAATGTTTCCAACATTCTCAACTATTCTTTAACAAGAAAGCTAAATAATTATCTAAGTAAAGTTTCCGAATACTTGTTTCAAATTTCTCAATTGTGAAAGATTTGGAAAACAAGATGAGTGTCTTTTCTTACATGCTCATACTATTTGCAAGTTTCATAGTAGGGGATATCGTCAATCCTTATATAAGGTATTTAACATCAACGATATGCTGACAGTCATCTTTACAGTTTCTTAAAATGTAAAGTATTCTTATTCCTTAATGTGTAATGCAACAATGCTCATTGTGAGCACATCTAGTTAGTAGATTTATCATAAATGATAACATCTCACTTTACTAGATTGATTATCCTCTAGCATCAGTGTACACATACATCACTATGCTTTATAATTCGTAAACATTTGTTTTAACAACAATCTAAATACTCTCAATTAGATATTGTTTTTTTTTCCATCTCACTTTGCTCTTGTACAAAAATGACCACAAGTCGTATACACAATATATATTTATACATAATGAATCCTTAGTTAAAAACATAAGGTTTCCATTCATGTAATTAATTATGTATAGTGAAATATATCATTCAAGACTTGCTTCAATGATGTATTGCATCGTGTTTGACTTAATAACCGCATATGCTTATTTCAATAAACATTTATTCCAAAGTCATTTGTTTTATTCCATAAATTCTCAAATGAAGTTTCATTCCAATATTAAGGATTATCATCTAGCTTAGATGGAATGATATCTTCAATATGTTATACAACATATGAATTTAAAGAAAAAACATAGTGCTCCCACTTAATATCAAGTGTACTCGAAACTATCTAAATTTAAACAAAATCATATTGTAATTAAATTCTAGATTTAGCTCCTAGATGCATGATTTAATCCATAATTGGATTATCTATCTTGTATACTCAATAAAGATTTTATAGACTTATACACCTTTTGATTATACATCATCCTTACTAAAGGAATCATAAAGGAGAATGCTATAAAGCTTAATTCCATATACATAGAAACATATATGACAATCAATTATCTTTATTTAATTTATACGTGTATGGAAGAATGATTCAATCATAGTCAATTGCTTGAGTATAATTAAAAGCTTCCTATTATTAGCCATGCATTAATTATGTATACCATTTTGTCCTTGTGAGTCTTTCTTCAAAAGAAACTCCTTCTAACCTCATAGGTTTATAATTAGGAGAAACATCAATCAAATTCAAAAGATTGATTCTCCCTTTAAGGACTGCATCTTATCACTCATAGTTCTAAGACATTTATCAGATTCAACATATGATAATTAATCTTAGCAGTTAGTGGATTACAAAGATCTCCTAACTTATACTCCTCAGCATTGATATTAAAATATCAATCAAGTGATGAGGTATCTTTGCAGATTTATGAATGAGAGTAATGTTTACTTTGGTTTGACATTTCCATGCTTAACCAAAATATGCACATCAACAAGTGGATTTTGAAGGTTGTGTATTTTGCTCTTGAATATCTTCAAGATTTTTCATAACTCCCACTTACTTTTGTAAGTAGAGATCATTCTCTAAATACTAAGTATTTAAGCAACAATAACTTGTTCTTAATAGAGAGACTACAAAATACATTTTAAATTCTTATCTCAAGTTTGTTAATAGTATGCTTCATAAGATATTAACAAATTAAAGAATTTAATCAAGACATATTGGGATTTCTCCCAAGAACCCTAATTAGGGTTTCTAGCATGAACCCTAATTCTTGTATCACTCTTTTAACCAATAACCTTAGGAAAGGTTTATGTTACGTCAAGCTAGGAGGAACACCAACACTACAATCGTCAAGCATGGAAATGTAGGAAAATCGAAAAACCCCAAGAGATTTTAAGATTAGATTGGTTTGAGTGGAACAACCGAAAGTCCCTAATAAATTAGGGGTTTTCAATTTGTGGGTTGTCTTGAATACCTTCTAGGTTTGAACTATATTGAGTGTATCAATGACACACGCAATTTTCTAACCTTGATAGATCCCGGAGGTAGAATAATTAAAGCTATCATAAATCAAACTATACGAATATAGTTTGTTTAAACTCTTTAGACATACCATAACATTTTGGTATTCTATGAGTATTTGAGTTGTGAGACTACATCAGAATTCCATAGATAACTTAATACTCTTTGGATTAAATACTTGTCAATTGGGTCATGCCAAATTACAATATCCGTATTTTAAATCCAGGTGCATGCTATAATGTATATTTCTTGAACAATGCGAGAACCATGTATTTACAAGAAGACATAGCAGTTCAAGAATTATATGTTCATGCGTTTACAAGAAACACAACATATCAAGTATACATTATAAGTCTTTGAATAATTCAAAGATCTTATGTTTATGTGTTGACACGAAGACATAAGTATTTTACTACATACTTTATGGTATAAGTCGGTGAGTAATTCAAGGACTTTATAATTATGTGTTATCAAGGAAAAACATAATTATACTAACTAAAGTAATCATGAACGCAAACTCTTGAGTTCAAAAGTAATTTCAAGTTAATTTTATACTTCAAAATTATGATTATTAAATCTTAACCATAATTGTATTTACTATAACGTGTAGTAAATTATCGAAGTAGCTTTCCACTATATCATGACATTGAATGTAGTAGGACAACAAACATCTTGTATGTTCAAGTCCTAGTAGAATTATTAGCTTTCTTACCTTTTGGGCAAATGAAACTAATAATATGTTGTTCCTTGCACACACTTTACAATTTCTCCCACTTGTGTAAGGCACAACATCATATTATGTAGACAAGCAATACAACGTGTGGTTGATTGTGTAAACAATATGATAATGTCATTGATATTTTAAGTAGATTTAGAACCATAACTTTAGACAAGGAATTGTTGATTATTATTCTATAGATAACGTTTCAGAAAGCGACATCAGAAAGGCAGCGTGTTATCTTATAAAATAAAATGCAATTTCCTTGAAGCAGCGGTTGTTCATATTTGGAAGTGATAAATTATTTCAAAGCAAGTTCGAAATAATATGGATGACTAAGCAAGAAAATAAATCTTGTAGCTCCCACTGAAATTGACAATATTACATGGATATTATTTCAGTAATAAACTGCAACGCTCCCACTGGATTTGTCAACATAAGAGATGTTACATCACCAGTAAAAAGTGAATAGCAATTTATTGACTTCCTTATCTTTGAAAAATGCCTACAAGTAAACATTTACTTAGGTATTTGAACAGAGTATATGAAATTCTACTTGTGTAGATGAGGGACTAGCCGTTCATGCTTTCAATTAACTTGACTATTTAGCATGCAATTCCTCCTTTATCGTCTACATAGCCACAAGGGTATTTAGCACTTTAAGGAATAATCAAGAGTCCAAGAAAGATACCTAGCGAAGTGCTAGTAAATTCTTTACTCTTTACGGTTTAAACTCATACATCGTGACAAGTGCAAGATGTCATTTATTTTGGTAGCTATAGACATTAGGTACACAAAATAGGTTATCTTTCAATGATTTCAGAACCGGATTATGATAATGAAATATTAAAAGTGAGTTTAAATGCAATCGATAACGATTCGATTATGGTCCTATCTTATTCTTGTCAACTAATGAGAAGAGATAGGAGTAAGTCTCGCTTTTCTTACCAGGAAAAAGACTATGTTTGTTTTCTATAAGAAAACAACTTTAGTTTACGAATTATGTTGCAATAACACAATTAATCGGAACTCTAGAAAGTTCAATTTAGTATTTTCGATAATTAAATTCTTAATAGAATTAACTACCCAATTAATTACTAATAAGACTAAGATCCTACTTGCACTCCCACTCAATATTAGAGGTCCGACCGTCTAATAGTAAGTAGGGCAAAAGGTAAGCGTCGAGCGTTAATTGCATTACAAGTGCAACTCTTAGATTTATGAGACGATTCATGAAGTTTATTGTTGTAGAGTGTTTGGATGGGACGTTCTCTCATCTCTTTCGAGTACCATTGAACATCTCAAACAAACTTGTTCTACACGTAATAAAGTCATGAGTATGTTTCATCTCATCTTATGCCTCGGGTTCCGAATCTGACCGGGAACTCGACTTAAGTCGTACCAATTTAAAAGCATGCAATAATTGGCAAAGGTCTGACCAGTGACAAAAATCGCCTTGGGTGCATGATTCGCCCTAGGTCTGACCAGATGACGAAAAAAGACTACAAGTGCTATTAAATTGGGTGGCATTGACTTAAAATTTAAATAGGTATCACATAAGTTTTAGAAAACAAATGTCAAAAACGTGTAAAAGATGCATGCAATCATCTTTTAGCACAAGTTAAGAAAACGTTTTGTTAACTTTGATTTAGGCGTGTTTACCGCGGGAAAAGATTAAAGAAGGATCAAACCCTATATCCTACTCTTCATGCGCCCGAGGGCGCAAGTGCTTGGGATAATTATCATATAGATGCCGAAACATGTACATGACACGGGAAAAGATTAAAGATCGTTCAAACCCTAGATAGCTTGACTAGAGCACGTAGTGCAATAGCAAGTCCACCATTAGTAAAGCACAAAAAAAGTTGTTTTAAGTATTATAAACTAATTAATTTTGCAAATCACGTCGTTGAGAAGATAGTTTATAAGCCATCATTACGGTATGTAAGCCCAACTCGAGTGACAATATGATTTCGCAAAACAATTCGATTATAATAAAAACAAGTTTTATAGATCTTATGTCCATATTAATATTTGTTCCAAAAACAAGTTTTAACAAATAACACATAGCCGATTCGCAAGGAAAATATGTTGTATTAATATGACATACTTTTAAAGCTAGTTTCGATATAAGTAGAGATCCGTTTTTATGATTCCTAGAATCTTGAATTATTACGTTTTGCAATTCATAATGGAAAACAAATAAGCACATAAAAACAGACTAGAAGGGGGTAGAAGCAGAAGACAGACTCTATATGAAAGCGATAAATCATATAAGATCCAAGTCTCGAATGAGTCTTCCCCAAATTGAGGACCAAAGACCCTCATCAAGTTTTCGAGCAAGGTACTTGATGACGTGCAAAGTATCACAAAAGTGAGATGCAAAAGTCTTTGACGGATAATAAAACACTCGTAATTATTAACCGGTTCAATTTAACCTACCCAATTTTAACCATTATCTAGATCAAGATTAAAACTTTATGACAAGTCTGCATGTAATTGTCATAAAAACATAAATAAAAGAGATTTTAAAGCGAAGCAAGCGTGTTTTATTCTATGTGTAACCCATGAATGCCATACGAATTGACTCGTGATGCCACTGTTGGAATTTTGAATACTAGTTAACCATTAACTACGAGTACGCATCGGAATGGATCTAGTATAACATACATGATTAAGCACATAATAAAAACAATTTAAAACTAACCTTTTATTAATTGAATAAATCAATTAATAAGTCTTGATCTTGATCTTGAACTTTAACGGTTAAATTACCATCTCTATGGTTGCTCACACTACACGTCATACGAGCACGTTACGATACTAGTGGTTGCTTCACGATTAAAACAACAAGTGTTTCTTATCTTGCTTTAAAACCGATCCGAATACCGAAACGGTATTACGTTCGAATTAGTTAATAAAACAAGAATAATAGATGAGCTATATTATCTATTTAGCATGCATGAATTCAACCATGCATACGTAATAATAACATAGGAGTGAATCAATATGTATATGTGTTTTCTTGTCAGTTGAGAGAGATGAAAACGAAGGCCATATTAACTTTTCAATTGTTCATATCTCAAGAGCAAGGAGAGCATAAACAAACGGATATATATAGGTTCTTCAACGTAAAGCCAAAGCAAAGAAAAACATCCGAATATTTTGTGGTCTCCCCATCTATTATCCAATATTATGTTTCTTACCGACAAAGAAAATCATATCATATTGTACAAAAATAACTGTCATGAAATCAAAGAAAGAAAAGATTGATCAAATCAATGATTCTCTTAGAATATTTCATGTCTGACAATATTTTTGATAAAAAAAATGATCGCATATGAATTCTTGAATTCGAAACATATAAAATCATTTATTCTTCATCATATTTTATTTTATCTATTTATTTAACGCATATAAATTAGTTTATAACGTCCAACGGTTAAACCAAAAACGTTAAATATATATATCATGAAACATATTATATAATTAATCAATATAACATGTATATATATTAAACATATAATAAACGTACTCTTCGTGTATTCGTGTGTGCCCCCGATAGGCTCACTCATTCCCGATGGCTAAACGATCGCATATCCCAACATGTGCTGCTTACTACGTACTCTTTCCGTCTTATAATAATAGTCCACTGACAAAAAACACACAGTTTCTTGGAAAGGTCTCGAGTTCGAGTCTCACCAAGAACCTTCAGGGGCCCGAATTAAGAAGCAGGAGTGGGGTTTATCCCCTAAGGAGAAGGTTTGAGGCTTGCATACTGCCCAATTGGATGTCACTGTAACCTCGAATTACTAACTACTAACTCGCCGTTCTAAAAAAACAAAGACAAGTTTATCTTTAACCGTTAATTTATAACTTCTTGATTGTTTGTAATAATACCCTCAAGTGAGGTTAATATAGTAAATTTAATCTACATTTTTTATCTATTTTTGGATTAGGCTATTAATTTGAAACGTCTAAAATAATATACTAGACTGTTAATATGGGACGGAGGGAGTACTTACATATCTTATGGCCTGGGTTTAGTGGATCTCTTGGTTTATTGTACGACGTCACTCCAATAAATAATAACTAGCCAAATATATAACAATTAACGAACGTTTCATAAATACGAAAGTGTCAACCAAAGGGTGTCTTAATGGCAAAATTTGTTGTAACTACGAGTTAAATTTCTCGTACGTGCAAAAAACTTTGTAATAGTTTATTTTCTGAAAAAAAAAAAAAAAGTAAATTTTACTTGGTTTAAGACTGTGTGACGATAAGTTTAAACTTAGTGAACATTAGAAACAAAGGCGTGCGTGGTTACGTTTGAATGGACTAAAATTGAAAAATCAAGCCAACTATCTGTCGTTATTGTTTTACTTTTACTTCAATCTTCTCAACGAACGCGTGTTCTACTACCAAAAGGTATGGATTTTTGCATGCGTATTTGTAATTATGCATGCATCCATGCATGTTTATTAGGAGATCAGATATGTGATCGAATGACTTGTGTATGCATGTTTATGATATAATATGAGATAATATTGTGTGTCGTCTATGTTGTCAGCAGGGGCGGATGTACTTGGAAGGTGCGGGGGCGCCCTCTATGGTTCGTAAAAAAAATCAAATTTCAATGTAAAAAAAAATTTAGGACCATTTTATTAAAGTGCACCCTATTGTCGAATCAAATTGCCCCCTACTCGAAGACAAAACAATATAAAAATCTTCAAATTGCCCCAAAAAAAACAACCTAAAAATCTTATATTTTTATCTTTATTTTGATATATACAATAACTTTTGTCCAAAAATTTTTTTTTGCCCCCACTCCGCTAACATCCTGGTTCCGCCACTGGTTGTCAGTCGTTTGATTCTTTCTTTTAGGGTTTACATAGCAATAAAGTATTTGGAAAAATTTATGATATGAGATTCTTGAAACTGGATATATCAATCGTATCATGTATACACGATAAAATTCTTTAGAAAAAGTTATCTATATTATGTCGACAAATGATTGTGTTCTTCAATAACTATGCATGTTTATGAGATCAGATATGTGTTGATCGAAGGCGGACTTACGAAATTTAATAGTGGGGGCAAAAAAAATTTTTGACGATAGTAAGGTAAAAAAATTAAAATTCGAATAAAACATAAGTATTTTAATTTAAAAATGGAGCATTTCTAGGTATTCGAGTGTTAAATGTTAGACTTTGGTGTGTGATTGGTGGGCAATTTGAGTTTCGAGTGAGGGCATTGTAAAAAAACACTTGAAATTGAAAAAAATTTACACTATAATCTCGTCGTTTTGATTTAACCATGAGGAGCACTGCCACCCCGAACCTAAGCTCGTCCGCCCCTGTTACCTGACTTGTGCATGCATGTTTACGATATTATATGAGATAATATTGTGCGTCTGTATGCTGTCACTCGTTTGATTCTTTGTTTTAGGGTTTAGGGTTTTCATAACAATAAAGAAATTTAGAATATGATCTGATATGACATACTATAGTTAACTAAAGTTTTTGTATTCTTGACGAGAAATTTTGTGTTCGTAGCTTGTGCATGCATATATGTATATGATACTCCATCCGTCTCAAAATTTCATATACGTGTTCAGAGCACGTACCAAGATAATCAACCCGTTGAGTCCGTTGGAGATAACTAGCTTCAGCTATAATTTTGAAGAACTATATGCACTTTATTATGCCGATTCCTTAGAACCAATGATCGAAATTGGAGAGCAATACAACAACTACCAAGATGTCGATCGAGCATCCCCAAGCCACCTTACAAAGTTTTCCAGATCAACCCATGGAGTGGACCGAAGATGATTTAGAAAAAGAAATACTGATGGGAAATCTCGACGAATATAATTTGAGCCCCCGATCTTCAACAAATGTCATTCAACAAGCTTACAACTTCTTCCAAGATACTGAAAACCCCCAAATCACATTGGAAACCAGAGGAGTGGACTCATGATGATTCATACAAAGAAATAATGCGAATAGTTGTTGAAATAATCCGAGCCCCCGCTCTTTAAGCAATGTTCATCACCAAGAGTTTCAAGACTACTTCCAAAATATTGAGCATGAACTGCTGATCAATTCCCTCAACCGGATGAAGTATTCTTCAAATTATATCCTACTAATGAATTCCCTCAAATTAAATTTTTAACTTCAGTCCCGATGATCAAGTACCTAATAATGATACACAATCACCACTTTATGATGAAGATTTTTTCGACTTCTTGATGAGTTCTCTCAACTAGAGGATTATGAAACAATCTTACCACTCATCACTGATGAAGATTTATCAAACTTTAGTACTATGGATCAGATGTCTTTTGAGGATGACGACTTGACGAGAGTTAATTTAGGTTGGAATTCAAACCCATTGAAGTATAACGAAGAGAATGTAATGCTTATGTTCAGTTTGAGTGACGTTTTCTTGAGACGAGAAATGTACGTTAACCTGAGATATGATTATGTTATTTGAAATATTTAATTTTAGAAGTTATTTATCTGAAATTTTCTGAGGGGATTGAGAATCATAGTGCTACAAGTTTTTTGGTAATCCTTCATAGAATCACAGTACGGCTTTGTAATTTAAACCTTATATCAGCAACTTTCTAATGAATTTGGATCAAAGTTAAAAGATGTTAAGACAATTCATCTCATTCGTATTGTTTTGGATGATACCGATTGCTAGAAATAGCTGGATTTATGATCAAAAGTGTACTTGTACCATAAAGTCCAATGCAGCCTCACCGAGAAGATCAACCACATAAGCAAGCAGTAATAATCATATAAAGAAAGGCAAACCGCAAACATGATAGTATGTTTCCACATTAATAAGCAAAATCTAATTGCTGACCGCTTGTTTTAAGTATATGAAACATTGAAACTAGAGTTTAGGACTTTCGGACATCCATATGTAAAATGTTGAGTACAGAACCATTCCTGAAACTATCTTTCTTATGTTAGAAGACGTCATATTAATGGTTAATGGTTATGTAGTTGTTGCACGCTGTCGGGGCATAATCACAATCTCCATCGTCATCATCAGTACCATCTCCTTTTGTTGTCGCTAGAGCATAGTCATAATCTCTGTCGTCATCATCACCATCATCTAGTAACCTATACGCTGATGGTGGATAGTCGTAGCCGTCACTTCCATCATAGTGTTCTTCTGCATATATCATGAATGACCACCCTATTGTTGGAACATGTAAAGTTCTTGTCCCACATCGTCAGGAAA
Source organism: Glebionis coronaria (assembly GCA_025667525.1). Classification (NCBI taxonomy): domain Eukaryota; kingdom Viridiplantae; phylum Streptophyta; class Magnoliopsida; order Asterales; family Asteraceae; genus Glebionis; species Glebionis coronaria. Next base: position 557,784,730 of record CM046877.1, on the reverse strand, counting down.
AGGAAACCAAAACATGTTTATAAGGATCTTGAATCCATTCCTAATAATTACTTAAAGTCCATACTAATGGACATCCTAGTGAATGGTGAATGGTAGGCCTTATTGGACTTAATATATGTATAATTAATTTGGAGATTAGTTATCCAGAATTAGGTTTTCCTTTTGTTTCTGTTCATTAGCCACGGTTTTCCTTTTGTTTCTGTTCATTAGCCACGAGTAGGGCGGGGGTGGCTTGTCACGTGCAAGCCCTCTTATTGGCTCCGTCAATGTTAAGGCCGTATTTGAGCTAACAAAGGCTTTGTACAAACAGTTAGATAATAAATAAAATTGGCAATCAATCCAAATATCCAATCACTCCAATCATGTTATGCAAAGTATTAAGATTCAAAACTTAGTAGTTTAATGATTTTACTTTCTTAAAGTAAACTAAAAAATAGGGTAAATGTAATAAATACACAACGTACATTCCCAGATTATCCATTATACACATCGTACTATTTTATGTTCAATATTCCTATTTGGATGACATATTTAATTTTGACTTTTAAAAAAACTTGGCCAGTTGTAAGCCCTACTTCCCACTGTAGGCCCCACCACTTTCTTTCATCATTTTCATCAAACCAAATCAAACATCTCTATTCCCCCAGCAGCAGCAAATGCCAAGTTCATCGGTTCCTTTCTTTTTATCAGATCAAGGGTTGAACCAAGTATTTGATTATGACCAACAAAGCCAGCAACATGGGTTAATGGTAAACTAGCCAAATATACATGGGTTGACGCAACTTCCCGACCTTCATAACAACAGTACGAACATATCTGCTAATCTTTTAACTCAGGGTTCTCTTCAGGAAGCAGTAATCCCAACAATGGATCGAAAAACGTGATAACCAAAACAATGCCACAAATATGTCCTCTTCTGGTTTCATGATACCGGATCATCAATATAATACTGGAGGTGGCAGTTATGAGAATGCATTCGTCAACAACATTAATGCGCATCACGAGAGTAAAATGGCAGCCCTGCTATTGCCTTGCTGCAGAAGGCAGCTCAGATGGGTTCTACAACAAGTAACAACAATGCAACAACACCGTTAAATAGCTTTGGAAGCTCTTGCACTGTAACACCCCATTTGATAATGGAATGTCACTCGTAATTATGGCGTGTCATCAAAGCATACAAGGAAAAATGTCTAAACATTACATGACCATAAAAGGAAAATACCGGAATCAAACATCGGTAATCCAAAAGTAAAGCTCATCACACACAAACATAAGTACTGTAAAGGAAAGGACTAAACAATGTCCATAGCAAGTGTATCAAAGTAAAGATAATGCATAAAGTAAAGAAAGGCTAGAAAGCTTCCAGTCCATATGCACGCACGCTTAAAGTCTACGAGCGTCCCTGAGTACCTGCCGTTTTGGGAACATAGAAAAGGAAAACGGCTGAGCAATACGCTCAGTGCACGGATGTACAATAAAGCATGAATAGGATAAGCATATACCATATAACAGCGGAAGAAACTAAGTCCCGAATAACCTGGTTAAGTCTAGGTAAAACTGGTTTTATAGTTTGAAAAGCCTTATGTTTATCTTACAAAAACTGTTTAACATATTCTACCATTAGCCAATATAGGTCGTGAAAATCCACCGTGCATGAATACTTGGAGGGGTGACCTCATCATGTAAATTAGAGGGGCTGCCTCTAATTTAATATACTGGTTTGGGTAGGAGGGATCAGCTCCTTGTGAAGGATGCAAGGCACACACCACATTCACACTGAGTAATCTGCTGAAAACATATAACTAGGATGCACTCATACGCCCCACATGATAAATATAATAATATGGCCAAAAGCTAAAGGGACGCCACGAGCAATCACTCCGCTGTGGTGAAGTCATAACATCAGTGCCTCTAATGTTATGGTTATGGTACCTCCATAACTATGTGAAACTGGTCATGCATGTATATGGCTATAGGTATTCTAAATTAAACATAATCAAATCAAACATATAAACTTATACTACGGGAAAACATTTGGCTGCATACGGGGAATCCTAATAAGGAAAGAATGTCCATACTGAAAGGACGGGAATCCGTACCTTATGTCCAATGAACGAAGAAGACGAACTGAGGAGAATCCTACTTCGGTATCACTAATGCTACATAAATACATACGTGAATAAGTATCTGATTACTGAATACGTAACTGGTTTTATGTCATGTCTTAGCTTATTTTATACGTTTATGCCATGTTTTATTGTTTTAAGCTTTAAACCGTGTTTATCTTATATTCTGCCTATTCTGATTAAGTATTACTTGTCATGTATTATTATACTTACTATGTAATAATAAGTAACTTTCTAAAAATATCAGGTTTCCTAAAATAGAAAGTTTCCAAAATCAGAAAGTTACCAAAAATAGAAAGTTTCCAAAAATAGAAAGTTTCCAAAAATAGAAAGTTTCCAAAAATAGAATTACTGCTTAAAATATATAAGTTTCTAAAAATAGAAAGTTTCCATAAATAGATTAGCTTCCTTAATTATATATGTTTCTAAAAATAGAAAGTTTCCATAATTAGATATAAGCTGGTTAAATAAGCTAAGTATATAAGCTTAAGTGGTTTCTGATTATTTTTCTAAGTCATAATGATATAAGGTATAGTTTATTAATTATTACATGTAATTTAAATAAACTATAGGTTAAAAGTATTTAATTAAATATATCATGTTTTTAATTAAATAAAGTTAAATACTTAGGTTAAAACATGTATTATTAATTATTAATAATATAACCTAAGTCATGATAATTAATTAATTATAACCATGGTTTTTAATAATTAATTAATTATAAAGTCTAGAAAAATATAAATACTTAGGTTAAAAATTCATGAATCTAATAATTAAAATATAACCTAAGTCGTGTTTTATTAAATTAATCATGTCATATAATTATTAATTAAATTTTAACATATGATTATTAAAACATAACCTTAACATAAACCATGAACCGGATCGTGACTAGAAACCATGAACCGGACTCAAAATCAACTCAATACCCCGAACCACATCGGGGTTTCCCCCTTGTTGTTGCTGCCGTGGGACCCACACCACCAAATAAGGTCTAGGTGATGGTCCATGTGCCAAGCCGAGACCCCCTTGGGGTTTGGTTTAGGCGCCGGCCACACACAAACACCCCTAAATCCTCCTTTTTGAGTTACCCCATAACCATTTACATGTTTAGTTTATGTTTTTAATTAGGTTTTTAAAAACATCATGTTCTTATTTAATTTATTAGATCAAAACAAAAAAGAAAAATGATTAAAAAGGTATATCGAATGCGTGGATCTAACGAGGATGAACACACACAAACACTTGCACAAAAACCAAGATCAAAATCAAACAAACACCCCCTTTTCTTGTGTTATATGCGGCGGCCAAAGAGAGGAGGAAGGAGAAGGAGAAAAACTTGTTAGGTTTTTTGTTTAGTTTACTGTAAAGTGAAAAGTGAATCCACGTTTTACCTTAACCCCCCTTTGTTAGTAAAATTTTGATGGGCTTGGCCCATGGTCTTGATGTAGCCGCGGGTAGGGGGCCCCACATGGGGTACCTGTACCATTTTCCGTGTCTCGTTATTTAAGTGTTCGTTCATGTTTATTTGTGTTCGTGTTTTATGTGTTCTCGTTAAATATTAACCACGACTTAATATATTTATTCGTGCTCGTAATAAATATATATATATGTAATTAATATTAGCTCGTGATTTAATTACGTTCATGATTTCATGATCGCATGTTCGTGATTAATTATTGTTAAATAATTATTGTGTGTTCGTACGTAATAAATACTTATCGTGTTCTAACACGTACGTAATACGTAAAATCCTAACACGTGAACGTAATCATACTACAAAAGGAAAGTTTTAATCTAGTGTGTACGATCTTAAGGGTACTATTCATGGTAAAAGCATGCGGGTTTTACAACTCTTATCCCTAAAAGAATAATTCGTCCCCGAATTATAGATAAAGTAAACTGGAAAAGAAAAACATACCCGAATTCAAAATATAAAATGAGGGTAAGAAGCCCGGATAGACTCCTCTGTTTCCCAAGTGGCTTCCCGCTCGGTATGATCCCTCCAAAGGATTTTGACGAATGGAATCGTCTTCCTTCTCATGACTCGTTCTTGTCTGTCAAGAACTCGTTCGGGTTCTTCTATGAAAGTGAGATCTTCACGTATCAGTTCCAGTGGATACTGAACCATGTGAAAGGGATGATACTGGTACCCTCTGGGTAAGGACACATGAAACACATTGTGTACATGTGAAAGCTGCGGAGGTAACGCTAACCGGTAAGATACTTCACTGACTCGTTCAATGATATCTAACGGTCCGATGAAACAAGGGCTGAGCTTCCCTTTAATCCCGAAGCGTCTAACACCACATGCTGGCGAAACCTTAAGGAAGACGTGATCTCCTACGTAAAAATGTATGTCCCTACGATGCTTATCGGCGTAACTCTTTTGACGTGACCGTGCTTCCTGAAGTTTCTGCTTAGCTACTGCGATCTTTTCATTGGTCATCTCTATGATTTCTGGTCCTTCAAGTGTTCGGTCGCCAACCTGATCCCAGCAGATTGGGGCGCGACACTTTCTGCCATACAACATCTCGAAAGGAGCACACTTGATACTTGCGTGCCAATTGTTGTTGTATGCAAACTCCACCAAACATATGTAATCATCCCAATCACCCGTCCATTCCAACGCACATGACCTCAACATGTCTTCCAATGTCTGAATCGTTCGCTCCGACTGTCCGTCCGTTTGAGGATGAAAAGCCGTGCTAAGCTTAAGTTGTGTACCCCAAGCTTTCTGCAGACTCTTCCAAAATCGTGAAGTGAAACGAGGATCTCTGTCTGAGACGATGCTGGATGGAGCACCGTGGAGTCTCGTGATCTCTCTTCTATACGTATCGGCGAGTTTACTTACCGGATCTTCCTTGCGGATTGGTAAGAAATGAGCTGGTTTGGTAAGTCGATCTACGATAACCCAAATTGCATCGTGTTTTCTCTTGGTAGGCGGAAGACCAGTAACAAAATCCATGGTGATTTTGTCCCACTTCCACTCTGGAATATCTAACGGTTGAAGGAGACCGCCAGATCGTTGATGCTCGATCTTAACCTGCTGGCAGGTAAGACATTTGGAGACGTAAGTGGCCACATCCTGTTTCATACCACTCCACCAAAAATACTGCTTGATGTCATGGTACATCTTAGTCGAACCAGGATGTATAGAGAATGGGGAGCTATGAGCTTCCGCTAACAAGGCTTCCCGGAGTTCTTGATCATCAGGAACACAAAGTCTCGTGCCCTGCCATACGATACCCTCTGCATCTACTCTGAATTCCGTCTATTTCTCCCGATTCTATACTATCACCCAGATTTCTCCATCATCTTTCTGAGCTTCCTTGATCTTAGAGAGTAACTCGGGTTCTACTCTAAGATTAGCCCAATAACCGTGCTGTCCACGTACCATGATCTTGATGTCTAGTCGCTCCAAGTCTCTTATGATTTCCTCCTCAATTTTAATGCCGTTGATCATTCCGGACTTCCTGCTAAGAGCATCTGCTACTACATTTACCTTTCCGGGATGATACTGTAGATTAATGTCATAATCCTTCAACAACTCTAACCATCTCCTCTGCCTCATGTTCAATCCACGTTGAGTGAAGATATACTTCAAGCTCTTGCGTTCTGTGAAAATGTCACATGATTCTCCATATAAGTAGTGCCTCCATATCTTCAATGTAAACACGAGTGCAGCAAGTTCCAAGTCATGCGTGGGGTAATTTTCTTCATAAGGCTTAAGCTACCGTGAAGCGTACGCAATCACTTTCCCATGTTCCATGAGAACACAGCCAAGTCCCTTCCCCGATGCATCACTATAGATTTAAAATCCACCCGTACCAGATGGGAGAGTAAGAATAGGTGCAGATACTAGCTTCTACTTCAGGTCTTCAAAGCTCTTCTCTCGTTCTTCAGTCCAGACGAATTTCTCCCCTTTCCGCATCAGTTTGGTCAATGGTAGTGCTAAGCGGGAAAAGTTCTCCACGAACCTACGGTAATAGCCAGCTAAGCCTAATAAACTGCAGACTTCCGTCGCTGATGTCGGCCTCGGCCACTTAGTAATAGCCTCAACCTTTGCTGGATCCATAGTGATTCCTTCTGCTGATACAATGTGACCTAAGAATGCCACCTTGTCTAACCAGAACTCACATTTGGAGAACTTAGCATACAGCTGCTTCTGGCGAAGAATCTGTAGTACTGTTCGAAGATGGTCTTCGTGTTCCTCCTTGGACTTTGAGAAAATCAGGATGTCATCAATGAAGACAATGACGAACTTGTCCTGAAATTCATGGAAGATTCTGTTCATCAAGTCCATGAACATTGCTGGAGCATTTGTCAGGCCGAATGGCATAACTACAAACTCGTAGTGGCCATAACGGGTACGAAAAGTAGTCTTGGCGATATCCTTCTCCTTGACCCGTAACTGATGATAGCCTGACCTAAGGTCAATCTTGGAGAAGTGTTTGGCCCCTTGGAGTTGGTCAAACAGATCGTCTATACGCGGCAGTGGATACCTATTCCGGATAGTAATCTTGTTGAGCTCACGATAGTCTATGCAAAGACGCATACTGCCGTCCTTCTTCTTAACAAATAAGACCGGTGCGCCCCATGGAGATGCGCTCGGTCGAATGAAACCTCGTTCTAGAAGTTCTTGCAGTTGATCCTTCAGCTCCTTCAGCTCTATGGGAGCCATGCGATAAGGAGCCTTGGAGATTGGTTCAGCTCCTGGAATAAGCTCGATATTGAATTCCACTTAACGTGCAGGTGGTATGCCCGGAAGTTCTGCTAGAAATACATCTTGGAATTCCGACACTATAGGTTGATCCTGAATTGATGGAGATTCAGCATCCATGTCGTGAACTGTAGCTAGATAACTCTCGCAGCCATGTGACAGTAGTGCACGCGCTTGCAGGGTAGATATGATTTGTACAGACCGTCCGGGTACGAACCCGTTATGAATGTACTCTGGTGCATTAACATCACCGAAGATAACTCGATATGAATGGCAGTCTATGGTAGCATGATGCTTGGATAGCCAATCAGTGCCCAAAATCATGTCGAAGTCATTCATGTCCAGCGGAAGTGCGTCAACAGGTCGAACCTTATCATCAAATTCTAGGGGAAGACTCTTGTATACATGGGTGATTAATACAGAGTCCCTCAAAGGTCTGGAAATAGTAAGCCTATTCTCTAGTGGCATGGGGAGCATCCTAATGTTCTTAGCATAAGCAATAGAAATGACCGAGTGAGTAGCACCCGTATCGAAAAGAACACACGCAGCTTGACCATACATATACAAGATTCCAGTGATGCTACCTGTAGACTTGTTGGCCTGGTCTCGAGATGTCGTGTAGACACGCCCGGTGGTAAGAGGCGGCTTGGAATCAGCATGTTCCGATGTGCCCTCCATTTCGCCCTTACGGAAATACTTCATGATATGGCCAGGAAGACCACACTAGAAGCATGCGTCAGTGTTACGACGACATGGCCCTGGGTGCCTACGGTGGCAAGTAGAGCAAAGAGGATGAGTATATATTCCAGCAGGTGCTCTGGCTGGCTGAGAACCTGATAAAACATTTTACATAAGACATGATAATAGGGTACAAAGGACAATGCGGATAATCGTAAGATTGAATACCAGTGATAGCTGGACGGCTAGGCTATGAACGTCTCTGGTTCTGATCCCTACCGTTTCCATGGTTCCTGGTAGAAGTTTTTGCTAAGTGTCAGAATATGAGTTATACATGAAATCATAAGAAAATGCGTAAGTATTAGGACCTGCAGCTGTTGGAGTGTCCAGCGTTGTTACGGTAATTATCATTACCGCCACGCCTATCCGTAGCAGAACGGTCGTTAGTCTGACAGTTTCCCTTGGGCTGATGAGGCTGCTGCTGAGTAGCCGGCTGAGACCGGTCCCCATTTTTCTGCCTAGAAGATACATTTTAAAGAGATGAATAATTGACATATCTGGAAAGAATACGGATTTGTCACCGCTTGAATACGAATGTATACCTCTTCTCGGGTCTCTCAGCTTCCCCAAACTCATATGTCTCCTGCAACATCTCCAGCTTACGTGCTGCATCGGCCGCTTGTGCTACCGTATCCAACGGAGCACCTCCTAAGTTATTGGCGATCCTTGGATTAAAAACCCAACGAAAATGTAGTGCCTGCTCTTCAGTGGTGCCCGCAGATGCTCTCAGGACACCGGCGTAACGAAGAAAACGCTGCATGAAGTCCTTGTTGTCTTCGTCAGGTCGCAGTCTAATGGTATAGTATTCCCTCATGAGCTGATTCCTTCCTTCCATGGGGAAAATGTTAGGCGGGGGAGGATAGCCGTCGTTCTGATGAAGGATGTCTTGCATTTCTGCATCAACAGCTGCAAACATCTCCCAGAGATTGTCTGTGTTTGCCATCTGACAGTATAACATAAAACGTATGATTAACAGATCAAAACATAAAATACACATATATACATGAAAAAAATTTATACCAATAAATCCAGAGAAATATTTTATGCAAGAAATATTTGTGTATGAATGCATGATGCAGTTTTATGAAAACTTTTGTATGCTCGAGAGTGAACGCTTGTGGTCAGTTCACCCAAAACAAAAGACATGGCGAGGGGAAGCCTATGGGTCGGTCCCAAATTTAAAAGTTTCGATAAAACACATGTGACTAAATAGGGCCAGTCATGTACCAACCATTACTTAGTCATAAACCTGCGACAATGACATATATATGTATGCATAAATATGATGAATGCATGAAAAACGACTGTCAGTTCTAGGAAGACCATAGTGACTACCCACTAATCACAGGTCATATTTTGAGAGCCTACATGTCGAAGCCTTGGCTCTGATACCATAATTGTAACACCCCATTTGATAACGGAATGTCACGCGTAATTATGGCGTGTCATCAAAGCATACAAGGAAAAATGTCTAAACATTACATGACCATAAAAGGAAAATACCGGAATCAAACATCGGTAGTCCAAAAGTAAAGCTCATCACACACAAACATAAGTACTGTAAAGGAAAGGACTAAACAATGTCCATAGCAAGTGTATCAAAGTAAAGATAATTCATAAAGTAAAGAAAGGCTAGAAAGCTTCCAGTCCATATGCACGCACGCTTAAAGTCTACGAGCGTCCCTGAGTACCTTCCGTTTTGGGAACATAGAAAAGGAAAACAGTTGAGCAATACGCTCAATGCACAGATGTACAATAAAGCATGAATAGGATAAGCATATAACATATAACAGCGGAAGAAACTAAGTCCCGAATAACCTGGTTAAGTCTTGGTAAAACTGGTTTTATAGTTCAAAAAGCCTTATGTTTATCTTACAAAAACTGTTTAACATATTCTACCATTAGCCAATATTGGTCGTGAAAATCCACCGTGCATGAATACTTGGAGGGTGACCTTATCATGCAAATTAGAGGGGCTGCCTCTAATTTAATATACTAGTTTGGGTAGGAGGGATCAACTCCTTGTAAAGGATGCAAGGCACACACCACATTCACACTGAGTAATCTGCTGAAAACATGTAAATAGGATGCACCCATACGCCCCACATGATAGATATAATAATATAGCCAAAAGCTGAAGGGACGCCAAGAGCAATCACTCCGCCGTGGTGAAGTCATAACATCAGTGCCTCTAATGTTATGGTTATGGTACCTCCATAACTAGGTGAAACTGGTCATGCATGTATATGGCTATAGGTATTCTAAATTAAACATAAGCAAATCAAACATATAAACTTATACTACGGGAAAACATTTGGCTGCATACGAGGAATCCTAATAAGGAAAGAATGTCCATACTGAAAGGACGGGAATCCGTACCTTATGTCCAGTGAACGAAGAAGACGAACTGAGGAGAATCCTACTTCGGTATCATTAATGCTACATAAATACATACGTGAATAAGTATCTGATTACTGAATACGTAACTGGTTTTATGTCATGTCTTAGCTTATTTTATTCGTTTATGCCATGTTTTACTATTTTAAACTTTAAACCGTGTTTATCTTATATTCTGCCTATTCTGATTAACTATTACTTGTATTTCATGTATTATTGTACTTACTGTGTAATAATAAGTAACTTACTAAAAATAGCAGGTTTCTTAAAATAGAAAGTTTCCAAAAATAGAAAGTTACCAAAAATAGAAAGTTTCAAAAAATAGAAAGTTTCCAAAAATAGAAAGTTTCCAACAATAGAAAGTTTCCAAAAATAGAAAGTTTCCAAAAATAGAATTACTGCTTAAAATAGATAAGTTTCTAAAAATAGAAAGTTTCCACAAATAGATTAGCTGCCTTAATTATATAAGTTTCTAAAAATAGAAAGTTTCCATAATTAGATATAAGCTGGTTAAATAAGCTAAGTATATAAGCTTAAGTGTTTTCTGATTATTTTTCTAAGTCATAATGATATAAGGTATAGTTTATTAATTATTATATGTAATTTAAATAAACTATAGGTTAAAAGTATTTAATTAACTATATCATGTTTTTAATTAAATAAAGTTAAATACTTAGGTTAAAACATGTATTATTAATTATTAATAATATAACCTAAGTCATGTTAATTAATTAATTATAACCATGGTTTTTAATAATTAATTAATTATAAAGTCTAGAAAAATATAAATACTTAGGTTAAAAGTTCATGAATCTAATAATTAAAATATAACCTAAGTCATGTTTTATTAAATTAATTGTAACACCCCATTTTGATAATGGAAATGTCACATGCAATTATGGCGTGTTATCAAAGCATACAAGGAAAAATGTTAAACATTACTTGACCATAAAAGGAAAATACCGGAATCAAACATCGGTAGTCCAAATGTAAAGCTCATCACACACAAACATAGTATAATAAAGGAAAGGACTAAACAATGTCCATAGCAAATGTATCATAAGAAAGGAAATGCATAAAGTAAAGAAGGCTAGAAAGCTTCCAGTCCATATGCACGTACTTTTAATGTCTACGAGCGTCCCTGAGTACCTGCCGTTTTGGGAACATAGAAAAGGAAAACGGCTGAGCAATACGCTCAGTGCACGAATGTACAATAAAGCATGAATAGGATAAGCATATAACATATAACAGCGGAAGAAACTAAGTCCCGAGTAACCTGGTTAAGTCTTGATAAAAATGGTTTTATAGTTTGAAAATCCTTATGTTTATCTTGTAAAAACTGTTTATCATATTTTACCATTAGCCAATATAGGTCATGAAAATCCACCGTGCATGAATACTTGGAGGGGTGACCTCATCATGCAAATTAGAGGGGCTGCCTCTAATTTAATATACTGGTTTTTGGGTAGGAGGGATCAGCTCCTTGTGAAGGATGCAAGGCACACACCACATTCACCATGAAATCCTGACTGAAAACATGTAACTAGGATGCACCCATACGCCCCACATTATATATATAATATAAATGGCCAAAAGCTGAAGGGACGCCACGAGCAATCACTCCGCCGTGGTGAAGTCATAACATCAGTGCCTCTAATGTTATGGTTATGGTACCTCCATAACTAGGTGAAACTAGTCATGCATGTATATAGCTATATGTATTCTTAATTAAACATAATCAAATCAAACACATAACTTATACTACGGGAAAACATTTGGCTGCATACGGGGAATCCTAATAAGGAAAGAATGTCCATACTGAAAGGACGGGAATCCGTACCTTATGTCCAGTAAACGAAGAAAATGAACTGAGAGGAATCCTACTTCCGTATCACTAGTGCTACATAAATACATACATGAATAAGTATCTGCTTACTAGATACGTAGCTGGTTTTATGTCATGTCTTAGCTTATTTTATATGTTCTTACCATGTTTTACTGTTTAAAGCCTTAAACTGTGTTTATCTTATATCTTGTTTAATCTGATTAAGTATTTCTGGTATTTCATGTATTATTATACTTACTGTGTAATAATAAGTAACTTTCTAAAAATAGCAGGTTTCCTAAAATAGAAAGTTTCCAAAAAAAGAAAGTTTCTAAAAATAGAAAGTTTCTAAAAATAGAAAGTTACTAAAAATAGAAAGTTTCAAAAAATAGAAAGTTTCCAAAAATAGGAAGTTTCCAAAAATAGAATTACTGCTTAAAATAGATTAAGTTTCTAAAAACAGAAAGTTTCTATAAACAGATTAGCTGCCTTAATTAAATAAGTTTCCATAAATAGATTAGCTGCCTGAAATAAATAAGTTTCTAAAAATAGAAGGTTTCCATAAAAAGATTAGCTGCCTTATTTAATTAAGTTTCTAAAAATAGAAAGTTTCTATAATTAGAAATAAGCTTGGTTAAATAAGCTAGGTATATAAGCCTAAGTGTTTTCATGAATATTTTCTAAGTCATATGATATAATGTATAGTTTAATAATTATTTCATGTAATTAAATTAAACTATTGGTTAAAATATTTAATTAAAGTATAACATGTTTTTAATTAAATAAAGTTAAATACTTAGGTTAAAACATGTATTATTATTTATTAATAATATAACCTAAGTCATGTTAATTAATTAATTATAACCATGGTTTTTAATTAATTAATGAAGTTATAAGTCTAAAATATGAAGATACTTAGGTTAATAATTTCATGATTATTAATAATTAAAATAACCTAAGTCATGTTATTAAATTAATCATGTCATGTTATTAATTTAATTTTAACGTAATATCATAAAAATAAAAAAAACTAAACATACACCATGAACCGGATCTTGACTAAGAACCATGAACCGGACATGAAATCGACACCATACCCCGTACCAAGTCGGGGTTACCCTTGTCTTGATGCGGCCGTGGGACCCACACCAACCAACCGGAACCATATGGTCTCGATGGTGGTCAAGTGGCCAAACCGAAACCCTCTCGGGTTCGGTGTAGGCTGCGGCCAAAACAAAAACACCCCTAAACAACCCTTTTGATTTCATTCCAACCCATATTCATGTTAGATCTATGATTTAATTAGGTTTTATAAAAAAACATAACATGTTCTTATTTATTGAAAAGATTAAATCAAAAGAAAAGGTTAAAAAAAAGATTTACCGAATACGTGGATCAAAAGAACGATGAACAAACACGAACACCAACAAGAATTCCAAGATCAAAGATCAACAAACACCCATTTGGTGTTTCTTGAGGGTGGCGGCCAAAAAGAGGAAAAGAAGGAGGAAGAAAAACTTTTAGGTTTTTCTAAAATCTTCTGTAAAAACAATAATGAGTAGTGTTTATTTCCTTAACCCCTTTTAGTGAAAAAAATTGAAATGGGCTTGGCCCATTTCTTCCTTGTAGCCGTGGGTAGGGGGCCCCACTTGGGGTACCCGTACCGTTTTCCGTGTCTCGTTGTTTAGTTATTCGTTCGTGATTATTTGTGTTCGCGTTTTATGTGTTCTCGTTACGTAATTATCGTGATCTAATATATTTATTTACGCTCGTAATAAATATATATACGTAATTAATAATAGTTCGTGTTTTAATTACGTTCATGATTTCATGATCGCATGTTCGTGATTAATTATTGTCAAATAATTATTACGTGCTCGTGCGTAGTAAATACTTATCGTGTTCTAACACGTACGTAATACGTAAAATTCTAACACGTAATCGTAATCATGCTATAATAGGAAAGTTTTAATCTAGTACGTACGATCTTAAGGGTACTATTCATGGTAAAAGCATGCGGGTTTTACAACTCTTCCCCCCTAAAAAGAATAATTCGTCCCCGAATTATAGATAAAGTAAACTGGACAAGAAGAACATACCCGAATTCAAAATATGAAATAAGGGTAAGAAGCCCGGATAGACTCCTCTGTTTCCCAATTGGCTTCCCGCTCGGTATGATCCCTCCATAGGATTTTGACGAATGGTATCGTCTTCCTTCTCATGACTCGTTCTTGTCTGTCAAGAACTCGTTCGGTTCTTCTGTGAAAGTGAGATCTTCACGTATCTGTTCCAGTGGATACTGAACCATGTGAAGGGGATGATACTGATACCCTCTGAGTAAGGACACATGAAACACATTGTGCACATGCGAAAGCTGCGGAGGTAACGCCAATCGGTAAGATACTTCACCGAATCGCTCAATGATATCAAACGGTCCGATGAAACGAGGACTGAGCTTCCCTTTAACCCCGAAGCGTCTAACACCACGTGCCGGCGAAACCTTAAGGAAGACGTGATCTCCTACGTTAAAGTGTATGTCCCTACGATGCTTATCGGCGTAACTCTTCTGACGTGACCGTGCTTCCTGAATTTTCTGCTTAGCTACTGCGATCTTTTCATTGGTCATCTCTATGATTTCCGGTCCTTCAAGTGTTCGCTCACCAACCTGGTCCCAGCAGATTGGGGCGCGACACTTCCTGCCATACAACATCTCGAAAGGAGCACACTTGATACTTGAGTGCCAGCTGTTGTTGTATGCAAACTCCACCAAACAGATGTAATCGTCCCAATCACCCGTCCATTCCAACGCACATAACCTCAACATATCTTCCAATGTCTGAATGGTTCGCTCTGACTGTCCGTCCGTTTGAGGATGAAAGGCCGTACTAAGCTTAAGTTGTGTACCCCAAGCTTTCTGCAGACTCTTCCAAAAGCGCGAAGTAAATCGAGGATCTCTGTCTGAGACGATGCTGGATGGAGCACCGTAGAGTCTCATGATCTCTCTTCTGTACGTATCAGCGAGTTTACTTACCGGATCTTCCTTGCGGATCGGTAGGAAATGAGCTGATTTGGTAAGTCGATCTACGATAACCCAAATTGCATCGTGCTTCCTCTTGGTAGGCGGAAGACCAGTAACAAAATCCATGGTGATTTTGTCCCACTTCCACTCTAGAATATCTAACAGTTGAAGGAGCCCGCCAGATCGTTAATGCTCGATCTTAACCTGCTGGCAGGTAAGACATTTGGAGACGTAAGTGGCCACATCCTGTTTCATACCACTCCACCAAAAGTACTGCTTGATGTCATGGTACATCTTAGTCGAACCAGGATGTATAGAGAATAGGGAGCTATGAGCTTCAGCTAACAAGGCTTCCCGGAGTTCTTGGTTATCAGGAACACAAAGTCTCGTGCCCTACCATACGATACCATCTGCATCTACTCTGAATTCTGTTTGTTTCTCCAAATTCTGTACTATCGCCCTGATTTCTCCGTCATCCTTCTGAGCTTCCTTGATCTTAGAGAGTAACTCGGGTTCTACTCTATGATTAGCCCAGTAGCCGTGTTGTCCACGTACCATGATCTCGATGTCTAGTCGCTCCAAGTCTCTTATGATTTCCTCTTTGATTTTAATGCCGTTGATCATTCCGGACATCCTGCTAAGAGCATCTGCTACTACATTTGCCTTTTCGGGATGATACTGTAGATTAATGTCATAATCCTTCAACAGCTCTAACCATCTCCTCTGCCTCATGTTCAATTCACGCTGAGTGAAGATATACTTCAAGATCTTGTGGTCCGTGAAAATGTCACATGATTCTCCATATAAGTAGTGCCTCCATATCTTCAATGCAAACACGACTGCAGCAAGTTCCAAGTCATGCGTGGGGTAATTTTCTTCATAAGGCTTAAGCTACCGTGAAGCGTAAGCGATCACTTTCCCATGTTGCATGAGAACACAGCCAAGTCCTTTCCCCGATGCATCGCTGTAGATTTGAAATCCACCCGTACCAGATGGTAGAGTAAGAATAGGTGCAGATACTAGCTTCTTCTTCAGGTCTTCAAAGCTCTTCTCTCGATCTTCAGTCCAGCCGAATTTCTCCCCTTTCCACATCAGTTTGGTCAATGGTAGTGCTAAGCGGGAAAAGTTCTCCACGAACCTACGGTAATAGCCAGCTAAGCCTAAGAAACTGCGGACTTCCGTCGCTGATGTCGGCCTTGGCCACTTAGTAATGGCCTCAACCTTCGCTGGATCCATAATGATTCCTTCTGCTGATACAATGTGACCTAAGAATGCCACCTTGTCTAACCAGAACTCACACTTGGAGAATTTAGCATACAGCTGCTTCTGGCGAAGAATCTGTAGTACTGTACGAAGATGGTCTTCGTGTTCCTCCTTGGACTTTGAGAAAATCAGAATGTCATCGATGAAGACAATGACGAACTTGTCCAGAAATTCATGGAAGATTCTGTTCATCAAATCCATGAACACTGCTGGAGCATTTGTCAGGCCAAATGGCATAACTACAAACTGGTAGTGGCCATAGCGGGTACGAAAGGCAGTCTTAGCGATGTCCTGCTCCTTGACCCGTAGCTGATGATAGCCTGAACTAAGATCAATCTTGGAGAAGTGTTTGCCCCTTGGAGTTGGTCAAACAGATCGTCAATACGTGGCAGTGGATATCTATTCCGGATAGTAATCTTGTTGAGCTCGCGATAGTCTATGCAAAGACGCATACTGCCGTCTTTCTTCTTAACGAACAAGACCGGTGCGCCCCATGGAGATGCGCTCGGTCGAATGAAACCTCGTTCAAGAAGTTCTTGCAGTTGATCCTTCAGCTCCTTCAGCTCTATGGGAGCCATGCGATAAGGAGCCTTGGAGATTGGTTCAGCTCCTGGAATAAGCTTGATACTGAATTCCACTTCTCGTGCAGGTGGTATGCCCGGAAGTTCTGCTGGAAAAACATCTTGTAATTCCGACACTATAGGTTGATCCTGAATTGATGGGGATTCAGCATCCATGTCGTGAACCGTAGCTAGGTAACCCTCGTAGCCATGTGACAGTAATGCACACGCTTGCAGGGTAGATATGACTTGTACAGACCGTCCGATATGAACCCGTTATGAATGTACTCTGGTGCATTAACATCACCGAAGATAACTCGATATGAATGGCAGTCTATGGTAGCATGATGCTTGGATAGCCAATCCATGCCCAAAATCATGTCGAAGTCATTCATGTCCAGCGGAAGTGCGTCTACAGGTCGAACCTTATCGTCAAATTCTAGGGGAAGACTCTTGTATACATGAGTGATTAATACAGAGTCCCTCAAAGGCGTGGAAATAGTAAGCCTATTTTCTAGTGGCATGGGGAGCATCCTAATGTTCTTAGCATAAGCAGTAGAAATAACCGAGTGAGTAGCACCCGTATCGAAAATAACACATGCAGCTTGACCATACATATACAAGATTCCAGTGATGGTATCTGTAGACTTGTTGGCCTGGTCTCGAGATGTCGTGTAGACACGCCCGGTAGTAGGAGGCGGCTTGGTATCAACATATCCCGATGTACCCTCCATCTCGCCCTTACGGCAATCCTTCATAATATGGTCAGGAAGACCACACTTGAAGCACGCGTCAATATTACTACGACATGGCCCTGGGTGCCTACTGTGGCAAGTAGAGCAAAGAGGATGAGTGAATCCTCCAGCAGGTGCTCTGGCTGGCTGGGAACCTGATAAAACATTTTACATAAGACATGATAATTGGGTACAAAGGACAATGCGGATAGTCGTAAGATTGACTACCAGTGATAGCTGGACGGCTAGGCTGTAAACCTCTCTGGTTCTGGTCCCTACCGTTTCCATGGTTCCTGGTAGAAGTTTTTGCTAATGTGTCAGAATATGAGTTATAACATGAAATCATAATGAAATGCGTAAGTACTAGGACCTGCTACTGTTGGAGTGTCCAGCGTTGTTGCGGTAATTATCATTACCACCACGCCTATCCGTAGCAGAACGGTCGTTCGTCTGGCCGTTTCCCTTGGGCTGATGAGGCTGCTGCTGAGTAGCCGGCTGAGACCGGTCCCTAGTTTTCTACCTGGAAGATACATTTAAAAGAGATGAATAATGGACATATATGGAAAGTATACGGATTGATCACCGCTTGAATACGAATGTTTACCTCTTGTCGGGTCTTTCAACTTCCCCGAACTCATCTCTCTCCTGCAGCATCTCCAGCTTACGTGCTGCATCGGCCACTTGTGCTACAGTGTTGAACGTAGCACACACTAGATTGTTTGCGACCGATGTGCGAAGAGCCCACCTAAAGTGATGTGCCTGCTCTTCAGGAGTACCTGCTGCCGCACCAAGGAAACCAGCTAAGCGAAGAAAGCGCTGCATAAACTCGTTGCTATTCTCCCCAGCTCTCTGTCGGATCCCATGGTACTCTCTCTTGAGCTTGTCCTGCACACCCTTGGGAAAGAACTGCTCCATCACCCTGTCCTTGAACTGAGCCCAAGTCAAACCAGCAACCCACTCGTCACCACCTTCAGACTGCATCAATGCTAACCACCAGTTTAGCACATCGCCTTCGAACCGATAGCATGCCAACCTCGCCTTGTACGCGGGGTCACAGCCCATAGCATTGAAAATCTGCTTGATGTGAGCCAACCAGCTTTCAGCATCGCTGGGGCTATCTGTCTTCTCAAAAGCTCGAGGGTGGAGCTTGTTGAATCTCTCCAGCCATACTGCTAATGTCACTAGAGGAGGAGGAGGTGCCTGAATATGCTGCTGATTGTTGGCAGCTTGAACTTCAGCCCTGATGTCATTCCTCAGTTGAGGAAGCAAAGCTTGCATAGCAGCTTGAATTGAAGCATTGAGCTGCTCTTGTTCGCGTGTGAGAACCATCTGACAGTATAACATAAAACATATGATTAAACAGATCAAAACATAAAATCTATATATATACATGAAAAAAAAATTTATACCAAAATTTCACGAGAAAAATTTTATGCAAGAAAATTTTATGTATGAATGCATGATGCAGTTTTATGAAAAATTTTGTATGCTCAAGAGTGAACGCCTATGGTCAGTTCACTCAAAACAAAAGACATGGCGAGGGGACGCCTATGGGTCGGTCCCAAATTTGAATTTTTCGATAAAACACATGCGACTAAATAGGGCCAGTCCTGTACCAACCATTACTTAGTAAAAAATCTGCGACAATGACATGTATATGTATGCTTAAAAATGATGAATGCATGAAAACAACTGTCAGTTCTAGGAAGACCTAGTGACTACCCACTAATCACAGGTCATATTTGAGAGCCTACAGGTCGAAGCCTTGGCTCTGATACCATAATTGTAACACCCCATTTTGATAATGGAAATGTCACATGCAATTATGGCGTGTCATCAAAGCATACAAGGAAAAATGTTAAACATTACTTGACCATAAAAGGAAAATATCGGAATCAAACATCGGTAGTCCAAATGTAAAGCTCATCACACACAAACATAGTATAATAAAAGAAAGGACTAAACACTGTCCATAGCAAATGTATCATAAGAAAGGAAATGCAAAAAGTAAAGAAGGCTAGAAAGCTTCCAGTCCATATGCACGTACTCTTAATGTCTACGAGCGTCCCTGAGTACCTGCCGTTTTGAGAACATAGAAAAGGAAAACGGCTGAGCAATACGCTCAGTGCACGGATGTACAATAAACCATGAATAAGATAAGCATATAACATATAACAGTGGAAGAAACTAAGTCCCGAGTAACCTGGTTAAGTCCTGATAAAACTGGTTTTATAGTTTGAAAAGCCTTATGTTTATCTTGTAAAAACTGTTTATCATATTTTACCATTAGCCAATATAGGTCATGAAAATCTACCGTGCATGAATACTTGGAGGGGTGACCTCATCATACAAATTAGAGGGGCTGCCTCTAATTTAATATATTGGTTTTTGGGTAGGAGGGATGAGCTCCTTGTGAAGGATGCAAGGCACACACCACATTCACCATGAAATCCTGACTGAAAACATGTAACTAGGATGCACCCATACGCCCCACATGATAAATATAATATAAATGGCCAAAAGTTGAAGGGACGCCACGAGCAATCACTCCGCCGTGGTGAAGTCATAACATCAGTGCCTCTAATGTTATGGTTATGGTACCTCCATAACTAGGTGAAACTAGTCATGCATGTATATGCCTATAGGTATTCTTAATTAAACATAAGCAAATCAAACACATAACTTATACTACGGGAAAACATTTGGCTGCATACGGGGAATCCTAATAAGGAAAGAATGTCCATACTGAAAGGACGGGAATCCGTACCTTATGTCCAGTGAACGAAGAAGATGAACTGAGAGGAATCCTACTTCCGTATCACTAGTGCTACATAAATACATACATGAATAAGTATCTGCTTACTAGATACGTAGCTGGTTTTATGTCATGTCTTAGCTTATTTTATATGTTCTTACCATGTTTTATTGTTTAAAGCCTTAAACTGTGTTTATCTTATATCTTGTTTAATCTGATTAAGTATTTATGGTATTTCATGTATTATTATACTTACTATTTAATAATAAGTAACTTTCCAAAAATAGCAGGTTTCCTAAAATAGAAAGTTTCCAAAAATAGAAAGTTTCCAAAAATAGAAAGTTTCCAAAAATAGAAAGTTTCCAAAAATAGAAAGTTACCAAAAATAGAAAGTTTCCAAAAATAGAAAGTTTCCAAAAATAGAAAGTTTTCAAAAATAGAAAGTTTCTAAAAATAGAATTACTGCTTAAAATAGATAAGTTTCTAAAAATAGAATGTTTCCATAAATAGCTTAGCTGCCTTAATTAAATAAGTTTTCATAAATAGATTAGCTGCCTGAAATAAATAAGTTTCTAAAAATAGAAGGTTTCTATAAATAGATTAGGTGCCTTATTTAATTAAGTTTCTAAAAATAGAAAGTTTCCATAATTAGAAATAAGCTTGGTTAAATAAGCTAAGTATATAAGCCTAAGTGGTTTCATGATTATTTTCTAAGTCATATGATATAATGTATAGTTTAATAATTATCTCATGTAATTAAATTAAACTATAGGTTAAAATATTTAATTAAAGTATAACATGTTTTTAATTAAATAAAGTTAAATACTTAGGTTAAAACATGTATTATTATTTATTAATAATATAACCTAAGTCATGTTAATTAATTAATTATAACCATGGTTTTTAATTAAGTAATTAATTTATAAGTCTAAAATATGAAAATACTTAGGTTAATAATTTCATGATTGTTAATAATTAAAATAACCTAAGTCATGTTATTAAATTAATCATCTCATGTTATTAATTTAATTTTAACGTAAGATCATAAAAATAAAAAAAACTAAACATACACCATGAACCGGATCTTGACTAAGAACCATGAACCGGACATGAAATCGACACCATACCCCGAACCAAGTCAGGGTTACCCTTGTCTTGATGCTGCCGTGGGACCCACACCAACCAACCGGAACCATATGGTCTCGGTGGTGGTCAAGTGGCCAAACCGAGACCCTCTCGGGTTCGGTGTAGGCTGCGGCCAAAACAAAAACACCCCTAAACAACCCTTTTGATTTTATTCCAACCCATATTCATGTTAGATCTATGATTTAATTAGGTTTTATAAAAAAACATAACATGTTCTTATTTATTGAAAAGATTAAATCAAAAGAAAAGGTTTAAAAAAAGATTTACCGAATACGTAGATCAAAAGAACGATGAACAAACACGAACACCAACAAGAATTCCAAGATCAAAGATCAACAAACACCCCTTTGGTGTTGCTTGAGGGTGGCGGCCAAAAAGAGGAAAAGAAGGAGGAGGAAAAACTTTTAGGTTTTTCTAAAATCTTCTGTAAAAACAATAATGAGTAGTGTTTATTTCCTTAACCCCTTTTAGTGAAAAAAATTGAAATGGGCTTGGCCCATTTCTTCCTTGTAGCCGCGGGTAGGGGGCCCACTTGGGGTACCCGTACCGTTTTCCGTGTCTCGTTGTTTAGTTATTCGTTCGTGATTATTTGTGTTCGCGTTTTATGTGTTCTCGTTACGTAATTATCGTGATATAATATATTTATTTACGCTCGTAATAAATATATATACGTAATTAAAAATAGTTCGTGTTTTAATTACGTTCATGATTTCATGATCGCATGTTCGTGATTAATTATTGTCAAATAATTATTACGTGCTCGTGCGTAGTAAATACTTATCGTGTTCTAACACGTACGTAATACGTAAAATTCTAACACGTAATCGTAATTATGCTATAATAG
This sequence comes from Glebionis coronaria, assembly GCA_025667525.1. NCBI lineage: Eukaryota > Viridiplantae > Streptophyta > Magnoliopsida > Asterales > Asteraceae > Glebionis > Glebionis coronaria. The sequence goes on along the minus strand of CM046877.1, from coordinate 557,762,600 downwards.
GAAAGTTTTAATCTAGTACGTACGATCTTAAGGGTACTATTCATGGTAAAAGCATGCGAGTTTTACATTAATCATGTCATATAATTATTAATTTAATTTTAACATATGATTATTAAAACATAACCTTAACATAAACCATGAACCGGATCGTGACTAGAAATCATGAACCGGACTCGAAATCAACTCAATACCCCGAACCACATCGGGGTTTCCCCCTTGTTGCTGCTGTCGTGGGACCCACACCACCAAACCGAGACCTTATGGTCTCGGTGGTGGTCCATGTGCCAAGCCGAGACCCCCTTGGGGTTCGGTTTAGGCGCCGGCCACACACAAACACCCCTAAATCCTCCTTTTTGATTTACCCCATAACCATTTACATGTTTAGTTTATGTTTTTAATTAGGTTTTTAAAAACATCATGTTCTTATTTAATTTATTAGATCAAAACAAAAAGAAAAAGGATTAAAAAGGTATACCGAATGCGTGGATCTAACGAGGATGAACACACACGAATACTTGCACAAAAACCAAGATCAAAATCAAACGAACACCCCCTTTTCTTGTGTTATATGCGGCGGCCAAAGAGAGGAAGAAGGAGAAGGAGAAAAACTTTTTAGGTTTTTTGTTTAGTTTACTGTAAAGTGAAAAGTGAATCCAAGTTTTAGCTTAACCCCCCCTTTCTTAGTAAAATTTTGATGGGCTTGGCCCATGGTCTTGATGTAGTCGCGGGTAGGGGGGCCCACATGGGGTACCCGTACCGTTTTCCGTGTCTCGTTATTTAAGTGTTCGTTTGTGTTTATTTGTGTTCGTGTTTTATGTGTTCTCGTTAAATATTAACTGTGACTTAATATATTTATTCGTGCTCGTAATAAATATATATACGTAACTAATATTAGCTCGTGATTTAATTACGTTCATGATTTCATGATCGCATGTTCGTGATTAATTATTGTTAAATAATTATTGTGTGTTCGTGCGTAATAAATACTTATCGTGTTCTAACACGTACGTAATACGTAAAATCCTAACACATGAACGTAATCATACTACAAAAGGAAAGTTTTAATCTAGTGCGTACGATCTTAAGGGTACTATTCATGGTAAAAGCATGCGGGTTTTACATGCACTAGCGGTGTTGTTGATAATACAAAATCACAAACTGTTAAAGTAACCCTGGTCGTATCAACATAAGTTATATTTGGAAGTCAAATCTGATGAAGATGATGAAAGAAAGCGGTGGGGCCTATAGTTGGAAGTGGTGAGATTAAATATAAAAAGTGGGGCCCAATCAATTTTTACAACTGGCCAAGTTTTTTAAAAGTCAAACATTCAAATAAGAATATCGAACATAAAATGGTACTATGTGTATAATAGGTAACCTGAGAAAGTACGTTGTGTATGTATGATATTTACCCCAAGAAAATATCAACAATTTTGACGGAAACTGATACTTAAGACCCTAAAATATGTAACGAAGTGTAAATTTTGAGGCTCTCTAAATAACTAAAACCCAACTATACCCAATAGCACTCCACATAAGCCCCCATTAAATTAAGACGTGTCGGTATAAAGCGTTTTGTGTGTGTTTTCCCCTTGAACGACATCTCATGACGACATGACGTCACAACCATACCGACGGCTGAGTTTTAGAGTCTCAAGTCGTAGTTAGTTTTAGAGTCTCAAGTCGTAGTTGCAAGCCGAGGTAGTAGTGCCTCAAAACGCCACCACACAACATCACCAACTGTATCCACCCGGCATTTTCGTGTTATCGCAATGTCATGTACTTTTTTTAATTTATTTTTCTGAAAACGCCAAAATTACAAGATATTCATTTTTTTTGTTATGAATGAGTGTTGTTATGATAAAAAGTGTTGATTTGACACTATTTTTACCATGACACGAACTCCGTATACCTGAAGGTATAAGAGTATGTGAACTTGATCGTTTCTTAAAGTCTCGTTGCGCCGTCATCAGATTAGCATAGATAGTCAGTCCATCACTATAGTCTATAGATAATTCTTTCCAAAAATATCTCATGTATCTTTAGATAACTTTCCAAATATATCTCACATATTTATAGATAGTTTTTTTATGATATTGGCCTATATAATAGGGCCACTAAACTTTCTGATAACATTATCAAATCGTATATCATCAAATCGAAACAGCGACATTATCAAGGTATGTATATCATCGTTCTTTTTTTCAAGATTTCAATTCTTTTATGCTATTCAATCCTACGTTATTTTTTGTTTTTGGTGTTTGTTCAGTTAGATTTAACTAGAATAACGAGCCCTAGTAAACCTTGTTTTTTGCGGTTTGATTACGTCCCTAGTTGTGCGATCAACTGATTTACATGGCTTCATTGGATATTCTGAGTCGATGTGAAGTTTTGTTATACACATCCAATCTGATCGGATATTCTTTTATTTGCTGAAGAACCTGCTGCTCTTTGGTGTTATCTTTTTTTTGTATATTTAATCTAGATATGAAAATCTTCATTAGGAACTTATCGGGTAAGACCATCGTTCTCGAGGTCGGGAGCTCAGAAACCATTGATAATCTGAAGGCGAAGATCCAGGAAAGAGAACACATTCCTCCGGAGCAGCAGAGGCTCACGTATAGATGTTCTCAGCTAGTCAATGGACACAGTACAATTGCAGACTGCAAAATTCAAAAGGAATCCACTCTTGAACTTCACATTCGTATGCGCAATGCTAGTTGCAGTGTTTGTGGTTTCAAATAATCATTGTGAGAAGTTGTTTGAAAAGTTGCTACTTATGTTTTGAATAAATAATCGTAACCTTTGTTAGACAATATTTTTCATTGATTATACATAAACTAGGCTCGTACCCACGCAATGTATTTTTTTACGAATAAATGTTACACTTTTACCTACCAACTTTATATTTAAATTAAAGTTAAAATAATATAAATAAATAAACTTATTAAAAATGAAAAAAACTAAAATTTAATCATAATATATCAAAATGGATATTGATTTAAAGAGCTAAAATTTTTAGAAATAGGGTGAAATTATATTATAGAAAAATAAATAAATAAATAAAAAGATATTTTAATTTAAATATGAAAGTTTTATTGAATAATTTGTTACAAAAGTTATTAGAAAAGTTTGTTATAAATGAGATGATGGATAAGATTACTTTCTAATTAAAAAATGTTAGAGACTGCAATTTTTTAAAATTTTTTAAAAATAAAATAGCCTAAATATTTTATAAAATAGCATAGATCTGGATATAAAAGATATGTACGATTTTTTGTCATTTGGTATTAAACTTCATATATATTTATTCGTGAAACATAGCAACCGATCGGGTAATATAATATTGACATATATATATTAAGGGTTTTGCTAACCACCACCTATAGGGTGATTTTTTTACCATTCTGTAATTAAAATTATTTCCAAATATAAACTCATCATTTCTCTAAATACATAATTTCATCATATACAATTAAGGTAAATTAGTTTTAAAAAGGTATGCATTAATATCAAGTAAGTTTATATTTGGAAATGTTTTTAATTATGGAAAGGTAAAAAACCACCCTATGGGTGGTGGTTAGCAAAACCCATATATTAAAAGTACAAAAGTAAAGAGAGAAGAATACTTGACCGGTTTGTCGTGTGACTCAAATTATGAAACCAAACTTGCTACCTACCCCTCTGAAAATGACTGTTTTCAATTAAAATATGCTGGTTGTTGTAATTAAATAGTTTTATCACAAGATTATTGATATAACCAAGAACTTTTAAGTATCACCCAAAAAGACATTAGAGAAACATTAGAAGGATGAGAAGTAATATTACCTTACTAGGTGATATTGGTGCAAGTTTATTGATAGATTGCATGGGTATTTATACTAATAAAATACACTATGCATTTCACATTTTCACTTGGGTAATTAGGGGACAATAGCTAGCCACATTATTGATCTATATTTGACAAAGTGGTATGCAATAAATTCAAGCTTTGAGCTGTGAATTATAACACTCCCCCTTGGATGCCACTTTTTCAATGTAGAGTCAACTTAGAAGTACTGTCTCGTTAAAAACCTTGCTAAAGAAAAACCCGATGGGAAAAAACTTTAGTCAAGGAAAAGAGTGCAGCATACTTGACTCCCCCTAATGTAGACATCCGTAGAGTGTTATCGCTTATGTACATGTCGCATGCCAATAGCATGGACGTGTTTCTTGAAAATGGAAGTTGGAAGTGCCTTGGTGAAAAGATCGGCAGAATTGTTGCTTGATTGGACATACTTCATTTCAATCTGGTTATCCTTTATGAGATCTTGAGTGTACGCGAAGTATCTTGGCGGTATATGTTTCGTCCTATCACTTTTGATATAGCCTTCTTTCATTTGTGCGACACATGCTGCATTATCTTCATAGATAAGTGTTGGGCTTTTCTCTTTGTTTAGCCCACAAGATGTCGTAATTAGATGTGTCATTGACCTTAGCCATACACATTCTCTGCTAGCTTCATGTAGTGCAATAACTTCAGCATGATTTGATGATGTTGCTACGAGTGTTTGCTTTTGAGAACGCCATGAAATAGCAGTGCCTCCATTTAAGAATACATAACCAGTTTGAGATCTAGCTTTGTGAGGATCAGACAAATAACCTGCATCTGCATAACCAATCAATCCTTGCTTCGAACTGTTAGAGTAAAATAAGCCCAAGTCAGTTGTTCCTCGAAGGTATCGGAATATGTGTTTGATTCCATTCCAATGCCTTTTTGTGGGAGATGAGCTAAATCTTGCTAACAAATTAACTGCAAAAGAAATATCAGGCCTGGTACAATTTGTTAGATACATAAGAGCTCCAATTGCACTTAGATACGGGACTTCTGGACCAAGAACATCTTCATCTTCTTCACATGGGCGAAACGGATCATTGTCAACATTCAGAGATCTTCCTACCATCGGTGTACTTAAAGATTTTGCTTTATCCATATTGAAACGTTTTAGGACCTTCTCGGTATAATTTGATTGATGAACAAGTATGCCGTTAGGCATGTGCTCGATTTGCAAGCCAAGACAATATTTAGTCTTCCCAAGGTCCTTCATTTCAAATTCTTCCTTTAAGTGCACAATGACTTCATTTATTTCTCTATTTGTACCAATGATGTTGAGATCATCAACATAGACGGCTATAATTACGAACCCAGATGTTGTTTTCTTGATAAAGACACAAGGACATATAAGATTACTCTTATATCCTTTGCTTTTCAAATAATCACTTAAACGATTATACCACATGCGTCCAGACTGCTTTAACCCATACAAAGATCTTTGTAATTTGACTGAATACATGTCTTTGGGTTTTGCACTTAATGCAGTTGGCATTTTAAAACCTTCAGGTACTTTCATATAGATATCACTATCAAGTGATCCATACAAGTAAGCCGTAACAACATCCATAAGACGCATGTCTAAGTTTTCATAAACTGCTAGGCTGATCAAGTATCGAAACGTAATTGCGTCCATTACCGGTGAATACGTTTCCTCATAATCAATCCCTGGTCTTTGAGAAAAACCTTGAGCAACAAGTCTAGCTTTATATCTGATGACTTCATCGTTCTCATTTCGTTTTCGTATGAAAACCCATCTGTACCCAACTGGTTTCACAGTTCCAGGTGTAAGAACAATTCGTCCAAAAACGTTTCGTTTATTAAGTGAATTTAATTCAGCTTCCATTGCTTCTTTCCATTTGTTCCAGTCATGTCTACCTTGACATTCAATGACTGATGTTGGTTCTAGATCATCATTTCCATTCATAATATCACATGCAACATTATAACAGAATTTATCATCAATAATTTCTGTTCCAATCTGTTCCAATGGTATTTTTGAGTAACCATAATTGATTGAAATATCTTTATTGATATCATCAATTTCCTCTTCCGAAGGAGCAACATTTTGTGTTCCTTCAAGAACAACATCCTCATTGATAATTGCATTTTTGACTGCTTTTCTTTTTCTAGGATTTTTATCCTTAGAACCAATTGGCCTCCCACACTTCAAACGTGCTTTGGAATCTTGAGTGACTTTATCATCAGATTTTATGTCTGGAATTTCAACCCGGGCTGGAGCATTGACAGCTGGTATGTAAGATTTAGTCACCCTCTTTGTATCAGTGAATGCGTCAGGTAACTGATTTGCAATCTCTTGCATGTGCATTATCTTCTGAACCTCAGTCTCACTTTGTTTAGTACGAGGATCAAGATACATTAGTGAAGGTTCACTCCATGAGACATCTTTCCCATTGATTTTCTTTTCTCCCCCAAGCGGAGGGAAAATTGCCTCATTAAATTGGCAATCAGCAAAACGTGCTGTGAAGACATCACCTGTCAAGGGTTCAAGATATCTTATGATAGAAATTGTTTCATATCCAACATATATCCCCAACCTTCTTTGAGGACCCATTTTTGTCCGTTGAGGTGGTGCAATAGGAACATATACTGCACACCCAAAAATTCTAAGGTGGGATATGCTTGGCTCTTGGCCAAAAGCAAGTTGCAGAGGAGAGTACACATGGTTTGCACTTGGTCTCATGCGTATTAAAGACGCAGCATGCAAGATTGCATGACCCCATATAGATACGGGGAGTTTTGTTCTCATGATCAACGGTCTAGCTATTAGCTGTAGACGCTTAATTAATGATTCAGCTAAACCATTTTGTGTGTGTACATGAGCAACTGGATGTTCAACGACAATCCCTACTGACATACAGTAGTCATTAAATGCTTGAGATGTAAACTCACCAGCATTATCAAGCCTTACACGTTTAACAGTGTAATCCGGAAAATGTGCTCTCAATTTAATAATTTGAGCAAGGAATTTTGCAAAGGCTACGTTACGAGTTGATAACAGTGATACATGAGACCATTTACTTGATGCGTCTATTAGGACCATAAAATATCTAAATGGTCCACATGGTGGATGTATTGGCCCACAAATATCGCCTTGAATTCTTTCAAGAAACACTGGCGATTCTTTTTCAACTTTAAGTGGAGATGGTCTTACAATTAATTTCCCAAGGGAACAAGATGTACATGGAGCTATTTTTCCCATGATTTTTCTATCCTTCAATGGATGTCCATGTGTACTTTCAATTATCCTTTTCATCATTGTTGATCCTGGGTGACCTAAACGGTCATGCCACAAACTTATTATATCAGGATCACAAGATTTCTCTTTTACTGCCATATGCGCTTGAGGCATATTAATATATGTATAATGCAGACCAGAATGGAGCATTGGCAGATTTTCAAGTACTTTATTCTCATTTATGATTTGCAAATACTTTTTGTTTCCAACAGTCCTTGACTGAGTATCATAACCATTATGATATATGCATCTGAAACTTAATAAGTTTCTTTTGGATTTTGGGGAGAATAAAGCATTCTCTATCAAGAGTTGTGTACCATTTGGTAATACTACATTAGCTTTACCTACTCCGTCTATCAAGTTAGTAGGACCTGAAATTGTGTTAATGCTTCCTTTTGTTGGTTTTAATTCAACAAAATATTTCTTGAATTTGAGGATAGTGTGTGTGGCACCACTATCCGCTATGCACAGATCTCCATCTTTTTCTTGGTATTTCGCTTCATTTAGACTCATTTCTAATATGAACATAAAGGAAAATAATGAGTGAGCATAACAGATTTATTCAATCTTTATTTATTCTACATGAAAGGAAAATAATTATACATATTTAAGTAGAGTTACTGAAAGGAAATGCATAGTTATTTTACATAGGTATTATACATATTTATTAAAGATCCAACAACTTTTCTTTCAAACTTCCAAGTCATCGAAAAAGTCCGAGGCAACAAGCTCAGTGTTTGTGTTATCAAAGTGATCCACATGGTTCACTTCTTTTTCTTTTCCTTTAAGAGATGCTTGGTATCGCTCACAGATGTGAGGGAGTGTTCGACAAGACTTTGCCCAATGGTTTGTACTTCCACACCTGAAACATGCTCCTTCAGCATTTTGGGAGGTACCAACATCATTATCTTTCTGATTGAGGTTATTAACTTGTGGAGCATGGTAAGTGTAATTTCTTTGACCACGACCATGGCCACGACCACGCCCACGACCACGACCACGAACATTATAACCACTTTGGTGGTAACTATGGTTTTGGTTGGAAAAACGGTTGTGATCATAATGGCCACGACCACGACCACGAACACGACCATGTCCACGACCATGCCCGCGAGGGTTACCTCGTCCTCTTTTATTTCCAAAGTTTCTAGTATTGGTATTGTTAACAACATTTACTTCTGGAATTGCCAATGATCCTGTTGGACGACTTTGATGATTTTTCATCAACAATTCATTGTTTTTCTCTGCCACGAGAAGATTTACATTCAGATCAGAATACCTCCTAAAATTTTGCAGTCGGTATTGTTGCTGCAAGTTTATGTTTGAGGCATGGAATGTGGAGAAAGTTTTCTCCAACATATCACCATCAGTAACAGTTTGCCCACAAAACCTGAGTGTGCGGCAAATTCTGAATAAGGCAGATGTATACTCATTTACCTTTTTGAAATCTTGGAACCTTAAATTGTTCCATTCATCCCTGGCAGTAGGGAGTAAAACATCCCTTTGATTATTAAATCTTTCGTCCAGATCTCTCCACAATTGGCTTGGATTATCACAATTTGAATACTCAAATTCGAGCATTTCATCAATGTGAAGATGTAGAAATTCATCAGCTTTTGCTTTTATTTCGTCAGTGCATTCATTGACTTCATTTATTGCTTCTAAAGCACCCAATGATTTGAGGCGCCTTTTGACAAATCCTGTCCACTGTATGTAATTTTCTCCAGTTATCTTAAGAGCTGGAATTTTGGGATTTTCGATGTTTGACATTTTGTTGCTATAAATAGAATGAATAACATAGTCAATATCAAAATCCATATATATCAATAAGTAATGCAATACAATACATTGGGAGAGCTACAAACAGATACATAAATAAACTAATTTCAAATACATTAGGTGGGAGCTGAAAAATCGGGATAAGAAGTAAGACAAGCATGATGGCGATAACAATGAGAAGTGGGTGAATCATATTTGAAAATTTTCTTCGGGCAACAAACTTGATTTAAGACAGAGGATGATTTTTTTTTTGTGAAAACTTTGTGGATTGTCATATTTGAATTTATAGTGAAAAATATAAACGTTGTAAAACTGTTTGTTTCTGTTTATATCTGTTAAAGAGCCGTTGTGAATATACATTTTTTATAAAAAGTTTTTTTTATAAAAATTGGTTAACATAAATATAAAATATAAAGATTAGCAGATAATAACTTTTAGTCTACATAAATAGATAACAACTAACACATAAATAAAAATTAGTTACGGCATAAGTAAATGTTAATTGCATAAATTAAAGTTAGATGTAGTAAAGTAAATGTTAATTGCATAAATAGAAGTTAGATGTAATAAAGTAAATGTTAGTAACATAAATAGAAGTTAGTTGTAACAAATTAAATGTTAGTTGCATGAATAAAAGGTTAGTGATAATAATAATAAAAAGTTAGCGTAATAATAAGATACAAATGGTTAGTAGTCCCAAGATTGTCATATGTCCATGATAGATTATCATATGTGTCAACGTAGTCGATTAAGGTAATTATGCTTCTAATTGTCATTCTAGATTGTTGGTAAGAAAGTTTTTATAAATTTATTAAGTTTGATATAAAGTATAACGTTTTATGAAAATAGGTGTAATTGTTAGTTATAAATGGTTTTGATAAAATGGAGACTTTTGTTGATCACAAAACTAACTTGAGAAAATGTTTACTTCGAAAAGATTTTCTAAAACTTACTTGATTATAACGGCGTGAACGATCGTGCTGATAACGTGTTGTAATTAAATAGTTTTATCACAAGATTATTGATATAACCAAGAACTTTTAAGTATCACCCAAAAAGACATTAGAGAAACATTAGAAGGATGAGAAGTAATATTACCTTACTAGGTGATATTGGTGCAAGTTTATTGATAGATTGCATGGGTATTTATACTAATAAAATACACTATGCATTTCACATTTTCACTTGGGTAATTAGGGGACAATAGCTAGCCACATTATTGATCTATATTTGACAAAGTGGTATGCAATAAATTCAAGCTTTGAGCTGTGAATTATAACACTGGTAGAATAATTTGCATCAAAAGTGATGAAAGCAGATGGCAAATGTTTGAAAAATAAATTTAAATATAGGTAGTATTGTATCATGTTTTCAATAGTAGTAGTATACAGTAATTTTTGGTACAATAGGTTTTCTTTGTAGATTTTTGAAAATGACACTCCGATAACAATTTTCTCATGTTGAAAGTAATGTGAAACTAAATAGTAAATGATTTACTAGCATATATTAAAAACATCACTTTAAGATTTTGTGAGATAATTTTTGATATACTTTAATTAAATTTTTTTGGGTTTGAAGCAATTAAATTAAATATGAAAAGAAATTTATATTATATTAGGTTTATGTTGGGTTGAGTTGGGTTATTGAAAAATGGTAAAAAAGTTAAGAGTGGTTGGATGTATAAATTGTATATGTCGATGAGTGAGAAAATAATATTTTAATTAAAACCGAGTTGAATGAAGTTACGAATAAACGTAGTCTAAGGCAGCAGGTTACGCACTCGTCACCCTGTCTACAGAGTTCACTTTATCGTATAGTGCCTGGTTTCAAGGATAGTAGTAGTACCACTTGAATATCAAGATATAATAGTATGTTTATCACATACTAGATCGGTCTCAAGTAACTGTAAAAATTACTTAACGATAAATAATTAACAATGTAATATGTCTTAGTTAGTCTTATAAATGAAACGTTTTATAATAAGATGGCGGGTAAACGGGCAACAAGCTGCGCCACAATTCTTTTCTGAATTGTGAAACCAATCCTACTAAAAATAAAGTTATGTGTCCTTGGGTTGAAAAATTACATTGCACAACCTGTTGAACTCTAGTAAAAAACTCCACTGCTTCCGGCGCTAGAAATCCAAATGTATCAAAAGCAAAAGGGATAAAGACGTGTTGATTCTCTAAACAAGCTTTCTCGTTTTTAGAAACTTTGCTCGATTCCGCTTTCAACGCAGCTTGTCCTGCAACAAACTCATTGTCCCTGAGCCCAAAAAGAGGGGACACTCCAGTAAGATCCACATAAGCATATTTCCCTCCGACCCACCCAAACACAAGTATATCAGTTGGCCGTAAGGTAGACCTTCCTTCAAGTGGATCTGTCAGAAAGTTCACGGGGCCCTCTCTTCTAGAAGAATTCTGGCTCGTTTAAGCACATCATACAAAACATCCATGACCGAATCTTGCCTATATTTAAAACCAGGTAACTCCTATGGACTACATGCTCACCAAAAGAATTCAAACAAACCTTACGACAGACTGGGCACGGCTCATCAATCGGGAACAAAAGGGATCATTAGTCGGTACTTAAGGATAGTCTGGTACTCCAGAGCCGACATATGTCGGCCTAGTCCCTCGTTGCGGATAACGGTCAAGAAATTCTAAGCATGGGGAGCTCGAATACATTCAACCATAGTTTTTTGGCGAGGGGATAAATTAAAGCTCACTCCCAAACTCTTAACAATTTCACTAAATAGGGCACACGCCAAAAAAATTGGGATTTTGGAGGGGCGTTGTCCTTGTTAGAGAAACCGCTAAAATCGAAATCAATGAGGGAAATGTGCACCTGATCCAACGCATATCCATAGTCAGAATCAGTCCCACCAATATCACATCCCAGAAGAATGTGATCTTGCAAACTCCAAGCTTGCGCCCTCGAGACTACGAAAGCATATGTAGATACATCCTTAGCCGGTAAACCAAATACCCTCAAGGCTACGAAAACAATATGATAATTAATATGATAACTGATCAAGTGATCAAACCAATAACACGCTAAACCAGTAATTAGGTGACTTGACTGGGTTGGCCAGATGGTCGAATTAGTAAATTGGTGACTCGGCTAGGTTACTCGATTGTCAAACCCGTGACCTGGTGACTCGATCGAGATAACTCGTGACCCGGTAACTCGATCTGGTTGATTTGATCGATGATCGAATCTGTAAACCAATGACTATACTAACTCGTGGTCTGATAACTCGATCGGATTGACCCATTGACTCGACCAGATTAACAAGTAGGTAAAGCCTATTACGCAATGACTTGACCGGTAATTAAAACTTTTACACATTAATATTATGTCAAAAAAGATGCTCTTTATAGAAAACTAGAGATAAAGATAGAAGTATTACAGGCTATATAATATTTATATAATATTTGTGCACGCATGAAGTTTGGAAAAGAATCTACGTCTCATATATTATTTGTTGTTAGCAAAACTCCATTATATATGCAATTTATGAAACTTCAAAAAAGGAGTCTAAAGAAATTCGTACACTTTTTTTGTAATACAAAACTTAAAACTGACACTTTTTCGAAAAAATGTTTCTTTAACAAGAAATACTCTCTTGATTTATTTATTTTTATTTTTATGTTTTAGAAAAAACTACAAAATTTTTTATTTAGTAAAAGTTTTAAAAAAGATTGATGGTGAAATTTGATGAAGAAAAAATGACAGAAAATTATAAGTATCAAATTTGTGAAAAAAAAAACTTAAAAAAAGAGTTCATAAACTTTAGCGGTTAAATTCTAAATAAGTTAGATGGTATTAAGTGAAAATTCTAAATAAGTTAGATGGTATTAAGTGAAAATTCTAAATTTTCATATATTTTTAATAAGTCTAAAAGTTAACAAACACCCTTACACTTTACACTTTGAAATATTAAACAAGAAGTTTTTATATACTTTTATATTAACTAAAATTTAAAATAAAATTTGATTTATTTATAACTTCATACAAACACGGGGTTCATAACGGAGTAAGTATTACGAAATAAGCTAAAAGGCCGCAAAAGCTACAAATAGTATATGTACAATTTAAACTGTTAGGAGGTCAAATTTCGTAATCGTTTGCGTTCCATCTTCAAAAGAAACCGGTTAAAATTGTATCAATATATTTATGACCCATTTAGTTATATACAAACTTTAAAATTTATTATCCTTACATCCGAGAAAGTTCAATCCAGTCCTATAATTGATCAAAGGTCGTATGGACTTATCTCAATCATTTAATTCATTTGCATCTTGTGGCCCAAATTAAAACAAAAAAATAATCAAACCCCACTCTGAAATCCCACAATCGTTATTTTCTTTTGTTTCTCAATCCAACCACCACCATCATAAACACACACACACAGTCGACTATTTTGATCCGATTAACCACCATAGATCCCGATCAAAAAACTTTTTCACATCATTCCGATCCAATTAACCACCATAGATCCTGATCAAAAAACCTAATTATCGAACCATTGTTGAACCCTAACCCTAATTATTTACTTCAAAATTATCAATTATAATACATACATATTCAACCATTTTTCAGCGAGATCCACAAAACACCCACTTTTCCGGTGGCCTTCACAACAAACCCACCCTTATCCGACGAGCTCCACAACAAACTACCATTTTCGATGACTTCCAAAATAAAATCCACCATCTTCAAGGTCTACATTTTGATTTTCTGATCCGCGACTTGTCTATTCAAGAAGTTTACTGAAAATAAAGATACCGATGACAAACAACCATCTTCCGGTGACCTTCATAACAAGTCACCGTCTTCCATGTTACTGAAAATGTAGACGCCGTGATGATGATACTGAAAAATATGGTTACCGATGCCGATTTTACTGAAAATGTAGATGCCAATGCAGATGTAGCTGTTTGTAATAAAGGTACTAGCTTTGTAACAGAATCACTATGACTCATGTATGAGTCACCGTAACTCATGCATGAGTCAGCGTGAATCATGCATGAGTCACCGTGACTCATGTATGAGTCATCTTGGTGAACTCATACGTACATGAGTCATGATGACTCATACATGAGTCATATATGAGTCATGGTGACTCATATATGAGTCATGGTGACTCATATATGAGTCATGGTGACTCATATATGAGTCCTGATGACTCATGTATGAGTCAGTGACGAGATAAGTGGTTTTGTTGTGCAAGTCGCCGGAAAATGGTGAATTTGTTGTGGAAGTCGCCGGAGAACTGGGTTTATTGTGGAACTCGCCAAAAAATGATGGATTCTTGTGGATCTCGTCGGAAAATTGTGAATTTGTTGTGGAAGTCGCCGGAGAACTGGGTTTGTTGTGGAACTCGTCGGAAAATGGTGGGTCCTTGTGGAGTTTGTTGGAAATAGGTGGTTTGTTGTAGTGGTGGCTGGAAATCGGTGAGTTTATTGCGGTGGTCGCCGGAAATCGGAGGTGGGATGTTGGGATCCCAGTTTTTTTGATGAAAAATATAATATATTCTGTTTTTTAATCTGGTGCATTGGTATTTAAAAGATTGGATGGTTGAGATGAGTCCAATGGGCCTTTACTAAAATAATGAACTATATAGAACTCTTCCCTCTTTACATCAATATAATATCATTAGTTGTAGTTAAAAAAAACATAGAATTGAATCTTACATATTTATTTACTATAAATAAAGTTATGATTAAATAAGAAGAAAAATTAAACGGAAAAATATGAGAATAAACCACAATTAATATTTTAAATGCATCGACAAAATCAAATGCATTTTTCTTTAAATATTTTAAATGCATCGACAAAATCAAATGGCAAAAAAGGTATTTAATTTATGGTCTCTTTCCAATCAAGGTACTTTACTTTTTTGTGCACGTAAAGGATGTCACGTTTATTTTTTAGCCAATTTAGTTTTTTTTTCACTTCTTGTTAGAAATTTAACGGTCATTTCGTTATTTCTTTTTTATATAATTAGAAGGGTATTTTTTGACATGCTTTCATTAAATCAATCTAAATATCTGTGGACAAAAGAATCCCTAGAAGAAATCAAGGGTATATACAATTGCTAACAAATTATGTTAAACTTATCAAAACTGGGTACAAGTTGATATGTGTTTTAACATGATTGCTGTGAAAGTCATGATGTTCCTAAACTTGTAGGTTGATTTAACAGTACATTTACTTTCAATTATGTTTCAGACTTTCATCATCGTAGTAATACTTTTATAGTACATAATCATAAATCTTTAAGTAATCTTCCACGTCATAATTGTTTTGGTTGTGCTTGTATTACCTGTGCTTTATAATGTGTTTTGAGATATTAAACAAGATCAGTAAAATTACACTGAGATTCTTTTCACATCTATGAAAAAAGACCCACATATGTAAGCTTTTTAACATGTGATATCTAAATTTGTATATTGACATTGTTACTAAGCATGTCTTTGTTTATTTTGACAACTAATTAGTTAAGAAGAACGAGAACAAGTGTTGGAGTTTATTCGTCCAAACTAGGGTAAGATAATCAATCCTACCTACGTACCAAAACAATGGTTATCAGATATCACTTGGAATAGTGTAATCACTTTCCAAAGTAAACTATTCGACTCTAATGCCTGGGTATCACGAATATCTACTTAGAATAAAACCAAATGCAGTTAGTGATTTAGGCACAAATCTGTAACCCTTTCATTGCTATGTGTTTATGTTTCTATGTCTTCCCATGCAAGTTATGATCACCTATTTATAGGTGGAGTACTCAACCCTATTCAATGGTATTAAAAGGATTAACGGCCCATTAATCCTCTCTTAATGTGCTCCATAATACCAGGAAAGTGGTTACAAGACCAATTAAACGTGGTATTAACTCCTCTTGAATAGGTCAAAAGAACGTTACAAGTGTACATGTTCAGCTCCAACATTTGTCTATCCTTCAGTCCCACTGAAGCATCAGCCATCCTGAGGATGTACCCGCTGAAACCTCCAGTGCTGAAGAAGACTCACTGATGAGTAAATACTGAAAACAAGTCTTCAGTGAAATACTCCCTGATGAATACCTTCAGTCCAGAATTAAACTCGCTAAAGATCATCAGCAATGTTGAACAACATATTACCCACTTTAAGAGACAAGGTGTTCAGGGACTTATGGGTGTACACTCCGTACCTCCTTACCCATTCAACAGTATGAACTGAACCTTCAATTGAACTATATTTCCAACAATCCTCTCCAATATAGTACAATTCCTTTTGCATGAAAATTAACATTAACAAAACAAGTGCATAAATGAAAATATCCTAAGGATTGAATTTCCATCTTAGTACAATTCTTCAAACATTCGAGAATGAGGGTGTTCTAAGAATTGAACCCTTCAACTACTTTGAATACCTGAAGATAAAATACACACAAGTTTTCACATACATAACAACTCCTAACACTACTAGCCATGTGTCCATATCCAAATTCATAAATGTTGTAAGATTCAAGTCCATGCTCCTTGAGGCGGCGAAACCTCAACATTTACATGGTTCACGCTCTTGCTCTAGCACTTTTTCAAAGACATTAACCATTGAGAAGTTTATAACTTCATCCTCCTTCAGCAAGTAAAAACACATCCTTGGGATGATATACATGTGCTTCAGTCCCCTGAATATTTAGCTTTCCACATTGAACTCAGCTCCCAAGTTTCCTAATAAGTGTGAAAACACTTATCCTTTTACCACTCGTTTCCAATAATAAAAAGACCAAAACGTGTATTTTATGTCGTAAAAGTCAGAATTATGCGTGGTTTGTGTTTTTATTATGTTTCAGGATAAAAATATGAAAAAGGAAGAAAACACGGGCAATCACGAGCGCCCATTGCGGAAAATTCCCCACTGCTGCCTCCCGTAGGAGTCTGGGCCGTGTCTCAAGTCAAAAGATCAAAAGTTCAAGAAGAACGGAATTCGAAGACCTATTCTGAAGATTTATCGAAGAAAAAGTCTAAAGATGGAAGTTTAACAAAGTCGAAGAAACAAGCCTACTAAAAGAAGAAAAATAGAAGACGAGTTCAAGTGATCATTCGACTAATCCCGAGACAAAGTCGAGGAAGACGAGAAATTAAAAGACGAGAAAGAGAAAGAAGGAAGGAAGCAACATACCTCCACTCTCCTATAAATACCCTCCTAATGCTTCATTAGGAGGGTGTTAGTTAGTCTTCATTTTTCTTTTGTAGTTTTAATCTTTAGAGAGAGAAAGTGTTTAACTTTCTCTCACTAGGAAAACTTCATCTTTTCTTTCTTTCATGTTTAAGCTTTAATTCAATCTTGTATTTTGGAATCATTAATCTACAAGTTCAAGTTTAAGCTTTTCATCTTTAATCTTCTTCTACCTTTCTTGTTTTTGATTTTGATCTTGATTCGGATTAAGTATTCATCTTGCTTAATCCTTATGCTTATTTGATCAAAAGCTTATCTTTTTGTTCCTATCTAAGTTTTTATACGTGTTAAGCTTTAAGCTTGTTATGCTTTTTGGCTTCTTTCGTATCTAGCTTATTGTCTTTTAAGTTTTCTTAAAAGTTTAGTTTTTTTAAGTTTGTTTTATAAAGTTTGCTTATTTAGTGCTTTAAAATTTTTTAAATTTATGCTTGTTTTCATTTGGGTAAGATTTGAATAAGTGCTTATTCGTCTTCGCTTATTTGTACTTATTTGTTTTTGCTTAATTGCTTTTAACTCCCATCGTAACAGCTTTAAGTACCCAGTCCGATTAAGTAAGTGTGATCGCATAAACCCCTAGGGTTTCTACTTGCGATCCATTACTTCGATCACCTAGTTCGATCGATCACTACGATCACACTCATTAATCCACACCACGATCACTTGTTGCGATCGTGGGCTCGATCATTGAGTGCGATCTGTGGCTGCGATTGCTTGGCTACGATTGCCTTGGGTGCGATCACTTGTTACGATCGCATTGAGTGCGATCACCTATACTACGATCACTAGGCTGCGATCGATTGCTACGATCGTAGGCTACGATCTGTTGGAGTATGCTCGTGTCATAATAAATAGTTATACGGCTAGACACATGTGAGCCTATGGGGTCACACACATATACACTGAGGTACCATTTTGATATATTGTGTTTATGGTATTTACAATATATTTATAACCTTCGCAACTTGAGATAAGCATTGGGCTTTTAATTACTAAGTATAGACTTAGTAATAATAATATGAAATTCAAAAATTAATCATAAAGCCCATTAATGCCTTAATTGCCGAATTAAGGTACCATTTATCATGTTATACGTTTTACTTTGTTTTTTAATACAATTGATTCACTTTGATCATTTGTAATGAAAACATAGCAAAAAACTATAACAAATAGGATGTGTGGTTTATTCTCTCTAAAAAAAGACCTACGACAAAACAAAAGGAAAAATGGGTTTTCTTTGTTTTTTTAATCTTAATCCTTTTACTAATGTAGTTTAAGGCACGTCGAAGGGTTACGGGTTATAAGACTAGCATCGGTTTGGTATACGGTGACGTGTGGTGTGTTTCTACATAGAGGTGATCTATTTTAATTACTTGATTTCTTGGGTAGATCGTGTGGTGATTGTCTCTGGTTGATCTTACTGAATCGTGCTACAAAGGTATACTTATATCTCCCTTTTTTTATTGATTAATCATATGACTCTATGGATCCGTTCATAGGTGCTTCTTCCGCTGCGTTGTTTGATTATTTATTCATATCATGTTTACATGGATAATCACCTACAGTGGTATCACGAGCCATCATATGATGTCATATGATTATCGGGAATGCGTAAAAGTGGCTAAAATGCGTGTTTTTGATGGATTAATAAAGATAAAATTAAAATAGCCCATAGGGCTTAATTTTCATGATAAAACAGACCTAAGATGGTATTATGATCTATGATTTTTTATTCCATGGCCACGGGTTACGCATATCTTAATTGGTATTGTTACCGGTACGTGTAAACTGACCTAAAAACTCTTGTTTTGGCACGATTTGTGAATCATTTTTAGAACAGCCCTATGGACATGATTTCTGTAATTATATGATAATTATAAGGTGTTAAATGTGGTTTTAATATCCTAAGGTCATTGGTTACACGTACGAATCGGGGATTTAATTAATTGTTGATTATTTCTTCGATTTCGTTGGCTAACAAGTGTTTCTTGTTGTTTAATTTTGTTTCCATGGCAAGTACATGCATGTTTGGACATGGACTTAGCCAAAACCTTGTTATATTCATAATCTTATGGTATTATTATGTTTAGTATGCAAAGTCGATGAAAACCTAGACCAATTGTGACATGTTGTGTGTTGATTTGCATTGAATTTCAGTTTTGGGGATTTGCCATTGTTTCAGCTTCATTAATATGTTTTTGATGTTGTTTATAGCCATTGTCTGGGAATTTTAAAGTAGGTTAATGATAGGGTAATTGTTGTTAGTCATAAAACAATTGTAACCGATACTTGGATGGAAATGTCTAAAGTATTAAAGACATATTGTGAAATTCGGAGCTGCTGAGTTACCTGCACTAAAACGTGATTTCTCGGAGTTCTATAAGGAGATAGAAGCCCAAATTTGGTGTGCTATTTCACAACTCATAGGCCTTCAAAAGTCTCAACATGAGCTCAGGCTAGGGAAGAATCCTTCTATGGGTTTTGGGCCTTAGAAGTCGACTAAAATTTTATGGCAGTTTTGGGCCTCATGTTCACTTTGGGTTCTACTTGCTCTTAATGGTCTTGGAGCAAGTGGGAGCCCACCTTGTGGTTGTGTTGACTTACCCTTAGTTGACTTCTTAGTCCTCGTGATGGCTCATGAGTTCAAGCATAGGTTTTTCATCGGTTTGAGGCTTTGCATACTTGTGGTTGTGTGGTTGCTTATTTGCTTGATATCTTGCTATAACTTGCGAATGTTTTTGTAAAAACTTAAAACCAGTCACAAACCAATTACAAAACTAAATATTTGATTTAGTTTAAATTTTAAATATGATTTTAAACTAAAATATTGTTTTTATAATAACTCGTAACGTGTTATGAATGTTATTTCTTTTATGTATTGTCTAATTTAATATTAATTCCACTTAGGTTTTATATTAGTCTTTAACTTAGACAACCTGACACGCATAAATTAAAACAAGATTAGAATTAAGTTAAGAAATGTTTTTAACTTGTGCTACGATGGATGAATGCATGCTTCCTCGTACACAATTTTGATTTGTAAATCAAACTTTTATACCCGTCTCAAATTTAAGTCATGCCGTCCAATCGTTTGAGATCACTTGCAGTTACTTTTTGCATCTTGTGAGACGGATGTGAATTGTAACCCAAGGTGATTATTATCTATGCGTGAGACTGTTAGGACCATTGTAATAGTTAAATGTAATAGGTAGACTAGGAGGTATGTAGTTCCTCCTGGTCATAGTAGTAGTAGGAGCAAGTCGTGCTCCTGGTCCTGGTCAAAGTCAAACTTTATTATTTGTTTATTATTCTGTTAGGATATGCATGAGATATGTTAGGAAAGGATATGCATATCAGTTTTACACGTTTTGTTTAATGATGTATTAGGGTTTCCTTGTAGTATAAAAGGAACCTTAGGCAGAAGGGATATACACATCTTCACCAAACGTAGTTCTAGTGATTATCAATATTAGAAATCCTTAGAAAGGATCAAGTCTTTATAGTTATTATGTTCTTCTTTATTATATTTGCATTCTACATTCAATTGTGTATAGAGTCTCTCTGTGGATTGACTTGTGATTACAGAAGTCATTCACCGTTCCTGACAGGCTGCAAGATCTACATCTAGTAGACCCAACAAGTGGTATCAGAGCCTGGGAGGGTCTCTATACAAGAAGAATTAAGTTTTCTTATTACTGACAATTTTGTTTTATCATGTCTACCTCAACTTCTACTCAAACAGGAGAAGACAACACTCCTAAAATTCTGCAACCTCAGCAGATCGTTGCTACGGTTTCTAACACTGATGGTAAATTCCCTCTTCTGAAAAAGGATGAATAAGATAGTTGGGCAATGAAGATGGAATGGTGGATCACCAATACTGATCAAGACCTTTGGAAGATTATTCTCAATGGAAACAGCAGGAAGCTAACTGGAAGAGACAAGAATGGTAATATTACTCTTCTTGACCCTAAATCTCATGAAGAAATCATAGCTATTCAGAAGGAGGTCAAAGCAAAAACGATTTTGCTTCAATCTCTTCCTGATGATCACATGGGTGACTTCTACCATTTGGATGATGCCAGAGAGATTTGGAATGGTATAAAATCAAGGTTTGGTGGAAATGAGGAGTCAAAGAAAATGCAAAGATCCATGCTAAGAGATGAATTCACAGAATTCAAAATCTCAGAAACTGAAGGTTTACATCAAGGGTATGACAGGTTTCAGAAGATATTGAGCCAATTGAATCAACTTCGGTCAAAGCCTGATGATGGTGATATTAATGCAAGGTTTCTTAAAGCCTTACCCTACTCATGGAATCAGGTGGTGATCTCTCTCAAAGCCAAAGGTGGGCTTGACTATCTCAACTTTGATGATCTGTTTCATAAGCTCGAAACTTTTGAACCTCATGTGAGAGGATTTTCAAGTGACTCTTTTCCCACTCCTGCTAACTCTGCCTTTGTGAGTTCTATGGCATCCAGTCCCATGTCATATGCAAGTAGCCTAAGCAATACTGTGTCCTCTCAACATACTTTTCAGCATACTTCTGCTCCTGATCCTACTGCCAAGTCTGGTAGTATGGTAGAAGCCGTTCTTCATTCTTTTGTGGCTGATGTTGATGCTCAACAACAACTTGCTTTTGATGACTTCAAACAGGTCGATAAACTTGATCTGGATGAAATGGATCTTAAATGGCAGATGGCCATGCTCACTCTTAGGATTCACAAGTTTGAGAAGAAAGCTGGTCGAAAATTCAATTACAACCCTCGGGAGTCAGCAAGATTCGACAGAAGCAAAGTTCGATGCTATAACTGCCAGCAACAAGGTCACTTTGCAAGGGAATGCCCTAGCAAGAATGATCAGGAGAAGAGCAGGTACTCCGCTTTTAAGGTTCAGGAGATAAAAGATGACAAGAAGGCATTGGTATCTGTTGACTCTATGGTCAACTGGAATGATCATCAGGCTTCTACTCTGGAATCAGCTGAGTCCTCGACTGACGTGTTTGCAATGATTGCTGGGAATCTCTCTGATGCAGAAGAAGCAGACGAGTTTGCTCTTATGGGCATCTCACCTCAGGTACAACATTGTCCTCTTGGTTGTCATGATAAATACTCTGAATTGTTGTCCCAATTTAATGAAGTGAATGATCAAAATGATAAGTACTTTTTAGAGGTTCAAGCCTATAAGGCTTCTTTAAACACATTGGAACAACAAAAGAGGTGGCTACAAGATACTCAACGTGAGTATGAGGATAAAATTCGGATACTAAGCATCGATTTAGAAAACACAACTAATATGCTTAAATATACAGAAAAAGTAAGAGATACCAGTATCAAAGAAAAACAGGAGATGCAAGAAAAATTAGATGCTACAATGCTGAGATTTGAAAAATGGCAAAAGGCAACTAAAAATCTTTCAAAATTAATTGATAGTAGCATGTCTGGTAGAAGTAAAAGAGGCTTAGGATTTGAAAAATATATTGATTCAGAAGATGTGTTTGATTTATCTTTTTCAAGTGTCTTTGATGCCGACAAAGAGGACGAGGGAAAACCTAGTTACAATAGGTTTAAACCAGCAGCAGAAATGCATGCTGTCCCTCCTCCTCTTACTGGAACTTTTATGCCCACTTCATGGCTTAATGACTTGGATGGATCACAGATGCATGAGTCCCTAAAAAGTTCTACTAATTCTAATGACTTTGTCTCATGTACTTTCAGTGACAAAGCCAGTGACTCTGCATCTCGTGGTTCAAGTGAAGAGTCAAGACCTACAAGTTCCAAGTTGGATGATCATGCTGCTACCGGTGCTAGGAAGTGTGAAGAAAGAGTTGCTGTTATGTCAAGTGTGTCTGGTCCTAGTTTATTGAGTCCTAGGAAGAATGTTACTCCTAGAATTGTGTGTAATAATGTTGGCAGTATGAAACATTCTCATTCTAATAAAAGGTCTATTAAAACATGTTTTGTTTGTGGAAGTGCATTTCATTTAATTAAAGATTGTGATTTTTATGACACACATGCTTTTGTTAATCATGCATTTCCTGCTCCTGGTCCAGCAGGAGATGCCCCATATACTTCTAGAAGACTTAATCCTAGTGCTCAATCGTTTTCTTCTTCTAGAAGGTCCTCTCCTTTATTCTGTTAGGATATGCATGAGATATGTTAGGAAAGGATATGCATATCAGTTTTACACATTTTGTTTAATGCTGTATTAGGGTTTCCTTGTAGTATAAAAGGAACCTTAGGCAGAAGGGATATACACACCTTCACCAAATGTAGTTCTAGTGATTATCAATATTAGAAATCCTTAGAAAGGATCAAGTCTTTATAGTTATTCTGTTCTTCTTTATTATATTTGTATTCTACATTCATATTGTGTATAGAGTCTCTCTGTGGATTGACTTGTGATTACAGAAGTCATTCACCGTTCCTGACAGGCTGCAAGATCTACATCTAGTAGACCCAACAGAGACCTAGACTTATTCTCGCATGTTCTCAAATTGGATGACTTAATCAGTACAACGGTGAGACCTTGACCGAGGCAAGGATGGGAGTAAACATGCCAGTTTGACATTTAGTGAAATGTTTACTTGTGTCATGGGTCCCATAAGGATATAAGAATTGCACAAGATTTGCAATTGATGAACGTTATCTACCTATTGAATCTATCATTGCTAGCAGATCAACTGATGTGATGGTGGAATCTCAATGTGTATCTTAGCCTTTTCGTAAAATTAATTGTTTTTTATAAACTTGGTAGTTAATTTTAAAAGGATAATTATCGAAAATACTAAACATGAACTTTGTGTTTCTATTAATGATTTTATGCAACACAAACCGTAAACAAAGTTTGTTTCCTTTTTTGCTAGAGGAAAACAAACTAAGTCTTCTTTCCTTGTAAGAATAAGACTCGTTCCCATCCTTTCTCCTTGTATGAGAAAGCTGTAATAGGAACACTTGAATCTTCTCAATTCTAATCAATCTTAATACACACCTACTCAAGAAATCGCATTATCTTGCAAGTCAACACGATTAAGTACGGTTGCACATCTTAAAGTGTTAAGATATTGTATGAAGTCTTGATTAGAAACTGAAGTCTCAATAAACCGTGAGAGGAAAGGAAATTACTAGCATGTTTTTATAGTATATTTTTCTTACACAAACAAGTTCCATAAGATTCTATACACCTTTGAGGTAAAGTAGAAAGAGGAATTGCATGCAAAACTTTCAAGTTAATGGCATCGATAGAAATCCCATTATAATATAGTAGAACTTGATACTTTTCTTTAAATATCTATGTACATGGTTACTAGTTTACGTGACTCACATTGGCTATAATGTGTAGACATTCAAAGAACTAGAAAGTATACAAATTTCTACTTGCTTTTTCACTAGTATAGATACATTAAAAATGTTGTCTTAACTAATGGGAGCAATGCAGTTTTCAATCATAGGACACACTTGTAATGTTGTCTTATTCAGTGGGAGCTATGAGCTTATCATATTGTAAGTGACCTACTTAATTTCTTGATTGTCTTGAAATAACATCATAGTTTTCTAAGCCTTATTGCATATTATTTTAAAAGATAACTAGACGCTTTTTTGATGTCGCTTCCCGAAATGTTATCTAAAAATAGTTATGCATGATTGCTTATTAAACGATGAAGTTCTACATAACCCTTCTATACAAGATTGATTTGAGTATGACTTAAATCTTATTATATCTTTGATATTTTAATATTATTCATATATGATGTTGTGCCATGCTCAAGTGGGAGAAATATTAGAGTGTGCAAGGTACAACACAATATGGCTTATAATATTCTATTAGGACTTATACATATTGATGTATGTTGTCTATAGAGAACTAATGTCAAGAAATAATAAAAACTACTTCATCATATTACCTAAATGTTTTAGCTAATAAGCATATGTCTTCTTGTAAAGACATACATATGAAGTATGTAAATTAACTTGAAAATACTATTGAAGCCAAAAGTAGGCATTCAATAATACTTTATTTGTAATATGTTTTGTCTTCAAGTAAAGACATAAACATGAACTTCCTTGAGTTGTTCAAAGACTTATAAAATAAAGTAAGTACTTGACTTGTTGTGTCTTCATGTTATATACAATGAAGTTATTAAAGTGTTCAATATCTTATAAAGTATATTTAGCGACCAACATGTTATGTTTTCTTGTTAAAACATGAACATAAAGTTCTTGAACTGCTTAAATAATCATACTTTATAGCATGCAATTGGCTTGAATATATTCTTTATATAATTTGGTTTGAACAAATTAGAACATATGTGATCCAAAGAGTATTAGGTTATCAAAGGAATTGTGATACTGTCTCATAATCGCAACACTATGTCTGATGTGTAATATCAAATAATATTGTTATTATTTGATCCTTGATAACATTAACTACTCTCTCCCGTATCTTATTAAGGTTAACAAAAATTTGAATGAGCCCGTGCTTATTCAATATGGTTCCAAACTAGAAGGTAACTAAGAAACCATCAATTTATGGAATGGGATGACTCCCAGTAAGTCTTAGTTGAAGTCTTGAATTTGTTAAAATCATGTTAGACGTGTTATTAACAAACTTGAATCAAGAAATTTCAATGTATTTACACATCCCAAACGAGAACAATTCATTGTTGCTCGACATGCTGTGTACTTGGAGACAGTCCCCTCTTACAAGAAGCAAGTGGGAGCCTTTATGCATCTTTGAAGAAAGTAATGAATAAAATACAACCTTCTGAGTACACTAGTGAACGACACAATTGAGGTTGAGCATATAAATACAAAAGCCACAAAGTGTTATTAACTCCCATTTGCATATCCGCAAGGATACCTCAAGCACCTGAAGATATGAATGTCATGTCAATGTTGAGGAATATGAGTTAGAGGATCATGGTGAAACTCATAACTATCGAGACTCATTTTAGATTTAGAATCTAATGAATGACTCAAAACTATGAATGGTAGATGTAGTCCATAAAAGAAAATCAATTTTGGAATTTGAAATTCTTTTATCAATCAGTAAGACTGATAGGTTATAAATGGTCTTCTATGAGAAGATAGATATGGACAAAATTGTACATTTTTATACACACTCTCTTTGATAAGAGTTTAAACGCATGCTCAAGCAATTGAACATGATTAAAGCTTTCTTTTCTTTGTGAGTGTTCAATTAATAAAGATATTAATTACCATACTTGATTTCATGAATATGAAATATGGTAATTGGATGTTAAAAATCCTTTTGATTTATTACATTTGCGAAGACGTTGTGTAATCATAAGGGTTTATAAATCCAACTAATCTTTAGAAAGTGTGCAAGCTCTAGAAATCTAAGTGTGGATTAAAGCATGCATCTAAGAGTTGTAATCTTATGTTTAACTCAAGGATATGATCATGATTAAAACAAAGATAACTCTTGAGTTACCTTTAAGCTAGTCAGAGCACTTTGTTTTGTACATTCTTAAATCTCATATGTTAGTAACATATTGGAAATATTATTCCATCGAAACTAGAATTAAATCATTGGCTTGGAATATATTCTATTGAAGAGATATAAGAAACAAATCGTATAACCTTGGAACATAGGCTTATCATGATAAGTCATATGCGGTTAATAAGTCTAAATATGAAACATCATTGAGAAAGTCTCAAAGTTCTATCTCACTTGATTAGATTGAACATGTACATGGAAACCTTTAGTTTACCGAGTGGATTCATTACATATGATATGTGATGTATTAGACTAATGTTAATACTTGCATGAATGTAAGATGAACTGATCATAAAGTATCTAAGTGAAAGTCATTAGACTACTATATATTTGATCATCGTTTACGGATTTTAGCTAAGAAGATTAGTGTTGAGTTTATACACTAATGCTTACTTTGATTGAGATGGTACTCAATACTAGTGATAGTAGGATTTCATCTTCAATGACAATACTACTACCTAGACGTGCTTGATGAAAGGCATTGTTGCACTACTCATTAGTAAAATAAGAATACTTTACAGTTTGGGAAGCTGTTAAGAAGATTGTCTTAAATAGGTGTTCTACTTGCTTCAAACAACCTATGTAATGTACTATGGCGATGCTAGTATTACTGTATTAGCACTTGAGCGCACATATACAAAATGAAAATCATCGTATTATTCAAAACCTTCACTATTTGTGAATTTTGAAATTAGTATTCTCAAAGTTCAATCAGATGACAACTCAACAGGTCCTTGTGTAAATTCAATGTCTTGTATTTAAACATGTTCATCATGCTTGGAACATTGGACTTTGACCTTAGAGTAGTCTCATGTATATCTGTTTTTTTAGTATTTGGATAATGGAACGTTAAGCAGTTTTACTAAATAATGAATTGATATACTTGGTATAATCGTTTTCATTTGTACTACTGTGTTCTATATTAGCATGTTTAATCCATGAATAATTTATTTATTCTAAATTATCTGTTGTCAGTTGACGATACGGGAGTATTGTGGAATTAATACAAATGTGAGTTGGTCATATTCATTTGGAATGAATATTAATTGATGATGCCGCCAAACTCACATGTGTTCATTGGATGAACAATGGATTGACCCAACCTACGAGAATTCACTGCATGGATCGACGTCAATAGTGAATCTCGCAAGTGGTTGAATCTCTCATCCTTAGACTTGAGATGCAAGTAGTTTTTGTATGTGTGGAATGCCAACC
Source organism: Glebionis coronaria (assembly GCA_025667525.1). Taxonomy (NCBI): domain Eukaryota; kingdom Viridiplantae; phylum Streptophyta; class Magnoliopsida; order Asterales; family Asteraceae; genus Glebionis; species Glebionis coronaria. Next base: position 557,734,728 of record CM046877.1, on the reverse strand, counting down.
TTTGATATGGTTCAACGTTGTCCTGAACAAGGCTGCCATAAAGACCATTTTCAGGTGCGATGTGAAACACATGACCGACACGTGCAGTCAAAATAGGATTTGTTCATTCACATGTATTGAAGTTAGATACTACTGGGCCCCTCGATGAATTGTACAGATGTATGTGTGGCTACACCCAAATGTAATTAAGATGATACTTGATTAATTTGGTAATCTAGTTCAATACCAATATCGAGAAACTGTAATAGTTAAACTAAAGAATGACTTTTGATCCATGTCTGAAGTTTAACAAAGTATCTGAAACAAAAGGATGACTGATATCTAAACCATTTAAATGAGATGTTTGAGAAACTATCCTCATATGTTTTTAGGGGCATTGGCGTGTTGCTAGACGCTAACCATTGCTTGTATAATTACATGATATTATGACGTGCACAAGTGGGAGCTGTTGGAGTATGCTCGTGTCATAATAAATAGTTATACGGCTAGACACATGTGAGCCTATGGGGTCACACACATATACACTGAGGTACCATTCTGATATATCGTGTTTATGGTATTTACGATATATTTATAACCTTCACAACTTGAGATAACCATTGGGCTTTTAATTACTAAGTATAGACTTAGTAATAATAATATGAAATTCAAAAATTAATCATAAAGCCCATTAATGCCTTAATTGCCGAATTAAGGTACCATTTATCATGTTATACGTTTTACTTTGTTTTTTAATACAATTGATTCACTTTGATCATTTGTAATGAAAACATAGCAAAAAACTATAACAAATAGGATCTGTGGTTTATTCTCTCTAAAAAAATACCTACGGCAAAACAAAAGGAAACATGGGTTTTCTTTGTTTTTTTAATCTTAAGCCTTTTACTAATGTAGTTTAAGGCACGTCGAAGGGTTACGGGTTATAAGACTAGCATCGGTTTGGTATACGGTGACGTGTAGTGTGTTTCTACATAGAGGTGATCTATTTTGATTACTTGGTTTCTTGGGTAGATCGTGTGGTGATTGTCTCCGGTTGATCTTACCGAATCGTGCTACAAAGGTATACTTATATCTCCCTTTTTTTATTGATTAATCATATGACTCTATGGATCCGTTCATAGGTGCTTCTTCCGCTGCGTTTGATTATTTATTCATATCATGTTTACATGGATAATCACCTATACGATCACTTGGTTGCGATCGGTGGTCACGATCCAATAGTGCGATCCCTCATTTCTTGAGTACGATCCATCATTGCGATCCACCACTGCGATCCAAACTGAGTTACGATCGTGTTGCGATCTAACTTCAGTTTTTGTTTTATTTATCTTAGTTTTCAAACTTAAATCTTTTCCCGCAATTTTTTTACTTAGTGTTATCTTCAAACAAGTTTTTTCTTAGTTTAATATTACTTTATTTTATTTTAAAAATTACTTCTAAAATTAGTTTTTAATTACTTTAATTCCATGCTAGTTTGTGTAAGTCTTTTACCTTAGCTTTGTCAATTTGCAATCTTTATAGAAATAGATAATCTAAAGCTCCCCCTTTTTAGTGACCAATACCATTAATTCCACCATTAACCGTGATCAATTCGATAAGATACCGAGAACGATATCTAGTACACAAATGCTAAGCAAAACCATGTATTAAATGGCGCTGTTGCCGCTCTTTTCGTAAAGATTAACGGTTTTTAGTGAGAAAAAATTGGATTTTGGGATCCGTTCTTTTAGGAACGTTATTTTCTAGAACAAAAATTTACAAAAATCCTAAAAAAATATAAAATTTTCAAAAATCCAAAAACAATAAAAAAGATAAAAAAACCAAAAATATTTTATTTCATTTTAGTGTATGCGTACTCGATCTACGTCTTATTCTGATCCCGAGACTCTTAGAGACATAGATATGGCCGGTGTGCATAACAATAATAACAATCCACCTCACAACAACATGAACAATAATAACAACAATGACCCACAACCCGATCTACGCACAAGGGAGGAGCTTTGTCAGCCAACAATGATCCAGCAAGTTCATGGATCCCGAATTATCGTTGAAGCATCACATGATCCAGCAAGTTCAAAACGCTTGTCCTTTTCGCGGATTACCGGATGATGATGCCAACAAACACCTCGACAAATTCGTTACCGTCACTCAAAGCATGAAACTGTCCGGTGCTTCCATGGATTTTCTTCGCCTTCACCTTTTTCCACACACTTTATCCCACCATGCCGAAAAATGGTTTGATCGTCTTCCCAAAAACTCAATTCATACATGGAATGACATGACTCAAAAAATTTTGTCGCGCTACTTTCCACCATCCATGGTCACTAGTCTTCGCAACCAAATCAGTGGTTTCACTCAAGAACCTGATGAGTTGCTTTTCGATGCTTGGGAACGTTATAATGTCTTGATCAACCGTTGTCCGAACCATAACATGCTCCCCGTTACTCTGATTGATACTTTCTATAATGGTTTAACTTTTCGTGATCGTGATACGATTAATGTTGCCGCCGGTGGTACATTCATGAAGAGACGACCTGAGGAGTGTAGAGAGCTTATAGAGAACATGACCACTCACCATAAAAATTGGGATTCATCCACTTCTTCAAGGAATAACCCAAGGGCCAATGTTTCTTCTACTTCATCAACCCCATATATGACCGAATTCACTCGCATGATGGCCGGAATGAACAAAAATATTATACTCATAGCTACGAATCAACAACAACAAGCTAAAGCGGTAGCAATTTCTTGTGAGATTTGCGGGGGTTCTCATTCATACACCGATTGTCCTTCTACTCATGACAATCCGGAAAATTTGTATGCCGCGAACGGTAATTTTTCTACGGGAGGCTATCAAGCCCGTCCTTAAGGTGACCGCAATTTGCTCAGTTATCTTTCAAACAACTTCCTTTCACCACCCGATTTTCCTCCTCAAAACCAAAACAATTTCAAGCGCAACAATCAATACCAAACTCGAGCTCCTAATCAATATCAAACCCAAAGAAACCCATATCCACCTCAAGTAAATAACCAAGGAAATAACCAAGTTTACCAACAACCCGCTTATCAACCACCTGCCTACCATCCTCCTCTTTCCAACCAACCCACAGCATTTAATCAAGAGGTTGAAACTTACATGAGGACTAATGACGCGCTGGTAAAGAATCTTTAGAGTCAAATCATCAACTTGAAAGGAGATATGGCGAAACAAGGGAATGATCTTCGAGTCGATATGAGAAACTCGTTAAGCAGTCAAACGAGTGACTTATGGGATATGATGGCTAGTTTCTTCCCAAGTAATCAAACCTCTGGTTCGGGTTCTCTTCCGAGTAACACCGTTGCTAATCCAAGAAGGGGGATGAAAGCAATCACCACCCGAAGTGGCAAAGGTTTAAAGGAACCCGAGATTCCTACACCTACCCTGGTGATTGTGACAAAGGAAAACGCGTCCCCTTCACCGATTCCTCCACCTTCTATTTCTACCCCTCCACCACCCAAGGATGTGAGTGAGAATTCCATTCTAAAGCCTTCATCTCAACCCGATATACCTTATCCTTCAAGGTTGAGGAAAGAGAAGTTAAAGAACAAGGATGATATTCAGGTTTCGAACTTTCTTAAAATGTTTAAACAATTGAATTTCAACATCTCCTTTGCTGAGGCTCTCGCTCACATGCTAAAATATGCTAAAATGTTTAAAGATATTCTCAGTGACAAAGAAAAGCTTCTTGATATCGCTCAGACCCAACTTAATGAGAATTGCTCTGCAGTTCTCTTAAGGAAATTACCAACCAAACTTGGTGATCTGGGTCGTTTTCTCATTCCTTGCAACTTCCTCAGGGTAGAGAATTGTATGGCCCTAGCCAATCTAGGTGCTAGTATTAACCTAATGCCTTTAAGTGTTTGGAAACAATTATCTCTACCCGAGCTAGTCCCCACACGAATGACATTGGAATTAGCTAACCGTACGGTTGCTTATCCGGTGGGGATAGCCGAAGATGTCTTCGTCGGTGTCGACAAATTCACCTTTCCGGCGGATTTTGTTGTCGTTGACTACGAGATGGATCCCGTGTTTCATTAATCGTTGGACGTCCATTCTTGAGGACCGGTCGCACTCTAATTGATGTAGCCGCGAGCGAATTATTCATGAGAGTTGGTGACGATAAAATCGTCTTCAACATGGGTAAACTTTCTAAGAAACCTTCTAAATACGAGAGCGTTAATTTCATTGACGTGCTTGATGAGGCTTGTGAAGAACACTTCAAAGACGCTTGTAAAAGTGGTTTTTCTTCTCTACCCATTGTTGAGACCGTTGCCTCTGTTGCTCCATCATTGACTCTATTTGGAGAAAGTGACTTCCTTTTGAAAGAATTTAAAGCAAGTTTAGGGGATGTGGACTTAAAATATGACGATTATCCCTCTGATTGGGATGAAGACATTCGTGCCATTGAGAAACTTCTCAATGAGGACCATATTTCTCCACCGTCTCCTAAGGAAATCTCAATCGATGATCCGAATTTGACTAAACCTTCCATTGAAAATCCACCTGATTTAGAGCTTACGGATTTACCGTCTCATCTCGAATACGTTTTCCTTGAAGACAAAAAGAAGTTACCCGTCATCATTGCAAAGGACTTGAAAGAGGATGAAAAGTCTCGACTTATCGACATGCTGAAGAATCATAAGAAGGCAATTGCTTGGAAAATTTCCGATATCCGCGTAATTGATCCGAACTTTTGTGTCATAAAATTCTCATGGCAGATGACTTTAAACCCGCAATCCAAAGCCAAAGAAGGGTTAATCCAAAAATTCATGACGTCATCAAGAAAGAGGTTATCAAACTTCTAGATGCCGGAATGATTTACCCTATTTCGGATTCGCCATAGGTTAGTCCCGTCCATTGTGTGCCTAAGAAAGATGGAATAACCCTTGTTCCCAATGAAAACAACGAGTTGATTCCTACTTGACTTGTCATGGGTTGGCGAGTTTGCATAGACTATCGCAAGCTCAATGATGCCACTCGTAAGGATCATTTCCCTCTTCCTTCCATAGATCAAATGCTTGAGCGTTTAGCGGGTAATGACTTCTATTGCTTCTTAGATGGTTTCTTTGGGTATTTTCAAATTCCCATCGATCCTAAAGACCAAGAGAAAACCACATTCACTTGTCCTTATGGAACATTTGCTTACAAACGAATGCCTCTCAGCTTATGCAATGCTCCCGGGACTTTCCAAAGGTGTATGATGGCTATATTTCATGACATGGTTGAAGAAAATATGGAAGTCTTTATGGATGATTTCTCGGTCTATGGTGATTCTTTCTCTACTTTCCTTGCCAATTTAGAACGTATGCTCAAACGGTGTGAAGACACTCGTCTCGTTCTTAATTGGGAAAAATGCCATTTCATGGTAAAAGAAGGTATTGTTCTTGGTCATAAAATTTCCAAAGACGGTCTTGAAGTCAACCGTGCTAAAGTTGATGTGATTTCTAAATTACCTCCACCTTCAACCGTGAAGGATGTGAGAAGTTTTCTTGGTCATGCGGGTTTCTATCGTCGATTCATTCAAGTTTTTTCTAAAATCGCTCGCCCGATGACACAACTCTTGGAAAAAGATACTCCTTTTATCTTTTCTAAAGAGTGTATTGAATTTTTTAATCTTCTTAAGGATAAATTAACTAAGGCACCGGTCTTGGTTACCCCTAATTGGGAGTTACCTTTTGAATTGATGTGTGATGCTAGCGACTTTGCTATTGGAGAGGTTTTGGGACAAAGAGTGAACAAACACTTCCAACCAATCCATTAATTCTAGCAAGACAATGACGGGGGATCAATTGCATTATACCACTACCGAAAAAGAGCTTTTAGCTGTAGTGTATGCTTTTGAGAAATTCCGCCCCTATCTTGTCCTTTCCACCACCATTGTGTATACTGACCATTCCGCGTTGAAGTACTTGTTAACAAAACAAGATTCCAAACCAAGACTTCTTCGTTGGGTTTTGCTCCTTCAAGAATTTAAAATTGAAATTCTTGATAAAAAGGGAGCGGAAAACCTAGCCGTGGATCATCTTAGTAGACTCGAGGATCCTTATCAAGGGGAGCTCCCAAATCAAGAGATTAATTACTCTTTTCCCCTTGAGGCCTTGATGTCTATTAACTCCAATCCTGATGAAACCCTATGGTTTACGGACATTGCAAACTATTTGGCGGGTGGAATTCTCATGGAAGGGTTAACGTCCCAACAAAAGAAAAAGTTCTTTAAGGACATTAAGCACTATGGGTTAACATCCCAACAAAAGAAAAAGTTCTTTAAGGACATTAAGCCCTATTTTGGGGACGGCCCTTACCTTTTCAAACAATGTGCGGATCTTGTCATTCGTCGGTGTGTTGATGGGCCGGCAGCTTTATTAATCCTTGAAGCTTGCCATAAAGGACCCACTGGTGGTCACTTTGGTCCCAATTACACCGCGAAGAAAGTTTTCGACTCTGGATTTTATTAGCCCACCATTTATCTGATGCACACGAAATGGTTAAACATTGTGATGCTTTCCAAAGACAAGGCAAGATCACACATAAAGATGAGATGCCTCAAAATTTCATACAAGAATGTGAAATCTTTGACGTATGGGGTATCGACTTTATGGTGCCATTTCCATCATCCAAAGGGAACAAGTACATCCTCGTAGCCGTTGACTACGTATCTAAATGGGTTGAAGCAAAGGCTCTCCCTACGAACGATGCGAGGGTGGTTGTGAACTTTTTGAAACAACTTTTTGCTCGATTCGGTGTTCCTCGTGCTATCATCAGTGATCGCGAGACTCATTTTTGCAATGATCAATTTGCTCGAGTCATGGCTAAGTATGGTGTCAATCACCGTCTTTCCACCGCTTATCATCCCCAAACAATTGGTCAAGCCGAGATTTCTAACCGTGGATTGAAGAGAATATTAGATCAAACTGTGGGAGAGCATCGTGCCTCGTGGGCCGATTAGTTAGATGATGCTTTGTGGGCTTTCTTTACCACATATAAGACACCTATTGGTTGCACTCCATATCGTCTTGTGTACGGGAAGGCATGCCACTTCCCTATTGAGTTGGAGCATAAGGCGTATTGGGCCTTGAAGTGGGCCAATTTTGATATCAACAAAGCCGGTGATCTTCAGAAGATTTAACTCAACGAGCTAAATGAACTGAGGAATGAAGCTTATGAGAATTCATTGATCTACAAGGAGAAAACCAAAATCATTCATGATGCAAGGATTAAGAACCAAGAGTTTCACATCGGTGATCAAGTTTTACTCTTTAACTCTCGGTTGAAGATCTTCTCGGGCAAGCTTAAGAGCTGTTGGTCTGGTCCATTCACCGTCACCAAAGTCTTCCCCTATGGCACCATTGAGATTTCTCAACCAAAAGGGCCAAACTTCAAAGTGAACGGCCAGCGTGTGAAATTGTACTTTGGTAAGGACATCTCTCATTAGATGATTCCATCCCTCACCACGTTTCCCTTGAATTAGTTCTGGGTCGAGTCAGGCTCGTGACTCGGTTAACAAAAACAAGCGCTTCTCGGGAGGCAACCCGTTGATCTATCCTTTACCCGTTTTCATAATAAGTGTATGGGGAGCTACATAGGGTTTGTTGTCTTGTTTCTTATGATGTGCAGGGATTAAAGATTCAAAGAGCACTTTTGACGACATTTGACGACCCGTGATCCCGTCTTCCCGGTTCTATCCTAAACTGTCGTGATTCAATATTTCATATTTTATATGTTCACATTGAAATCACTATAGTTGTCCTTTCCTTAGCAAGCTTTAAACAACGTGCACAATGTCTTAAGTGTAGAGGAGTTTACTCCAACATGCTTAAACATTGAGGACAATGTTTATATCAAGTTTAGAGGACTTCTATCAAGGGAACTTTTAAATGCGAATTCTAAAACTTGAAAGAGTCTAAGAGTTTGCAAGATCCTATAGATGACTTGAAAACTCAAAACTTTGATTTAATTGGCTAAGCGTCCACGAGTCTCATTCCTTGAGATTTTAAATTGTGAAGAACGAGAGATGATAGATTCAATTATAAGTTTGGTATTCTTTCATGAATTTATGTGAGTTGATTATAAGCTTTTTCTCCCATCGCTTGTTAATAAATATATTTGCAATAAATAAGGTTGTACGATTTGAAAAGTTACTTAGCTTCTAGCACAAGATCGTTTAAAAGTTGCTCGGTATTAATTAGAGTTCATAGCCAAGGCATAACTCATTGAAGCGGGATGCGAAGATTGGCGAGTCCGAAAAGGCCCTAACAAGGCATGAGGGCTACATTTTGTTGCTAAAGATCCAAAAGCGATGTGAAGATTCATTTATCAAAAATCAATATGAAGGATCGAGACACACGACGAAAAGCAAATACTCCCCAAAAGATCATGGAGAAGGCTATCCGAAAAGACCCTAACAAGGTATGAGGATAAATAGATCCAAGTCCTAAAAGGAGGCGGATCGTTGTATATCAAAGTCCAAAATAAAGATTGGAGAAAAATGAAGAAGTCGTGGTCCAAAGTTGAAGAATCTCTCAAAAAAACTTCAAGTGAAAAAAATCCAATTATGAAGAGAAGACCATAATTTCAAGAACGTCTCTCAAGATTCGAAGTATGAAGTCACTGCCAAATATTGGTCCGAGAAAGGTCTCAAATCGTGAAGCGAGTTATGCCAAGATATGAACTTTAAGAGGTCCCGAGAAGCAGTTTTAAAAGATTTTGTCATTTAGCTAACTATTGATTAAATCGTCCCACTTTATTTTTGGCCTAAATAAACTATCGAAACAAGTCAAACAATGCATCCTCGTGATCATTCAAGACAATTATAAAATATAAGAGATACACCTAGGAATAAGGGAGTCTAAGAGATTAATTGGTCCACATGAGTTTGTGTTAGTTTACTAACTTATAATAACAATGATCTCGTTTATAAGCTTGGTATGGGGAACGTGAAACTTGAGGGTGATAATCATTCATGACAACCAAAACCCCAATATAAGTCTTTATATTTTTTACTTATTCTTCCTTTAAATATTTTGCAATTTTCTATCTTTTTAAATTTCCTTATTGTTTAGTATTTAATAAGAGCCAAAGTGGGTTAATTATGATGAGAAATGTAAACTGTGCTTTGAAACTAATGCATTGCATGAGGGCATTGCGATGGTCAAGTGTAGGGGATTTAATAAGTGTGAAAACACTTATCCTTTTACCACTTATTTCCAATAATAACAAGACCAAAACGTGTATTTTATGTCGTAAAAGTCGGAATTATGCGTGGTTTGTGTTTTTATTGTGTTTCAGGATAAAAATATGAAAAAGAAAGAAAACACGGGCTATCACGGGCTTTTATCGAAGAAAAAGACAAAAGACAAGTCAAAAGATCAAAAGTGCAAGAAGAACGAAAGTCGAAGACCTATTCTGAAGATTTATCGAAGAAAAAGTCTAAAGACGGAAGTCTAAAAGAAGAAAAATAGAAGACGAGTTCAAGTGATCATTCGACTAATCCCGAGACTAAGTCGAGGAAGACGAGAAATTAAAAGACGAGAAAGAGAAAGAAGGAAGGAAGCAACATACCTCCCCTCTCCTATAAATACCCTCCTAATGCTTCATTAGGAGGGTGTTAGTTAGTCTTCATTTTTCTTTTGTAGTTTTAATCTTTAGAGAGAGAAAGTGTTTAACTTTCTCTCACTAGGAAAACTTCATCTTTTCTTTCTTTCATGTTTAATCTTTAATTCAATCTTGTATTTTGGAATCATTAATCTACAAGTTCAAGTTTAAGCTTTTCATCTTTAATCTTCTTCTACCTTTCTTGTTTTTGATTTTGATCTTGATTCGGATTAAGTATTCATCTTGCTTAATCCTTATACTTATTTGATCAAAAAGCTTATCTTTTTGTTCCTATCTAAGTTTTTATATGTGTTAAGCTTTAAGCTTGTTATGCTTTTTGGCTTATTTCGTATCTAGCTTATTGTCTTTTAAGTTTTCTTAAAAGTTTAGTTTTTTTAATTTTGTTTTATAAAGTTTTCTTATTTAGTGCTTTAAATTTTTTTAAATTTATGCTTGTTTTCATTTGGGTAAGATTTGAATAAGTGCTTATTCGTCTTTGCTTATTTGTGCTTATTTGTTTTTGCTTATTTGCTTTTGACTCCCATCGTAACAGCTTTAAGCACCCAGTCCGATTGAGTAAGTGTGATCGCATAAACCCCTAGGGTTTCTACTTACGATCCATTACTTCGATCACCTATTTCGATCGTTCACTACGATCACACTCATTAATCCACACCACGATCACTTGTTGCGATCATGGGTTCGATCATTGAGTGCGATATGTGGCTGCGATTGCTTGGCTACGATTGCCTTCGGTACGATCACTTGTTACGATCGCATTGAGTGCAATCACCTATACTACGATCACTAGGCTGCGATCGATTGCTACGATCGTAGGCTACGATCACTTGGTTACGATCGGTGGTCACGATCCAACAGTGCGATCCCTCATTTTTTGAGTACGATCCATCACTACGATCAACCACTGCGATCCAAACTGAGTTACGATCGTGTTGCGATCTAACTTCAGTTTTTGTTTTATTTATCTTAGTTTTCAAACTTAAATCTTTTCCTGTAATTTTTTAATTAGTGTTATTTTTAAACAAGTTTTGTCTTAGTTTAATTTTACTTTATTTTATATTTTAAATTACTTCTAAAATTATTTTTTAATTACTTTAATTCCTTGCTAGTTTGTGTAAGTCTTTTACCTTAACTTTGTTAATTTGCAATCTTTATAGAAATAGATAATCTAAAGCTCCCCCTTTTAAGTGACCAATACCATTAATTCCACCATTAACCGTGATCAATTCGATAAGATACCGAGAACGATATCTAGTACACAAATTCTAAGCAAAACCATGTATTATTTCCTCAGGAGGGAGTTGGGTGTTGATACAATAATTTTGTATTGTGTGTACTCTAGAAGTGTTGTTCGTACTCGATTCAATCCGAATTGATCACGGTTCAAAGTGGAATAGTCGTTTTTGGTGAATAAAAGAAGGTTTGGTTATCTATTTCTAAGTAAAAGGTAAATGCGAATAGTAATAAAAATAAGCTAAAAACAATTAACTAATAATAAAGAAACAATATAAATAATAAAACGTAAATTAATGCAAAACAATTAATAAAAATAAAACTAAACGAAGAAATTAAATTTCGACTCGAAAATAAAATTTACGTAATGGAAAAGGAGAAAATAAAACTAAGAGGGTACTTTAAAACTAAACGAGACAAAAGCTAAAGCGGGCGCTAAATAAAATATAAAAGTTAAACTTTAGGAAAAATACTAAGACTAAAAATTGATGAAAAATTCAACTAAAAATAAGTGACATTCAAAATTAAAATCATAACAACTTTCAGATTAAACTAAACGATTACGGAACAATATTAATTAATAAACAAGCAGGCAAGCACACACCTCAAGCACCTAGGCAAGTAGCTCAAATTGGCGGGAATAAATAGGAAGCTAGCAGACATGTAGGACAGTCTATCGGAATGTTTAATGCAAAATGTAACAGAATATCTATCACAATATGAAAACCTATCACAATATGAAAAACCTATCACAATATGGAAGACCTATCACAATATGAAAACCTATCACAATATGAAAACCTACACAATATAGAAAACCTATCACAATATGAAAACCTATCACAATATGGAAAACCTATCACAATATGGAAAACCTATCACAATATGAAAACCTATCACAATATGGAAAACCTATCACAATATGGAAAACCTATCACAATATGAAAATCTATCACAATATGGCTGTTGAAAATTGGGCAGCGTTTCGTCGCAATATGCCTTAAATCCCGATCGTAATCCACGATGCCAGGGGCAATCGCAATCCTCGATCGGAATAAGGGAATAATATACCTCTTCGATCGCAAAGTAAACCCCTAGGGTTATTGCGATCGCAATGAAGCTGTCGGAATGAGTTGTCACAATAAGCTATCACAATGTAAAAACCCTAATGATATTGTGATGGAAAGATCACAATATTCGGATGGAGTAAAAATAAGCATAAACCCGAATAAGCACTTATCAAAAACTTAACCAAAACAACAATAAGAAGGATAAAATAAGCTACGAATGTAAAACTTATCAAAACACTAAATAAGCAAAATTTTTAAAATAAAATTTTTAAAAGATTAAACTTTTACGAAAACCAAATCTAAATAAGCACAAATTTGATAACTTTTAAAAACTAAAGAAACAAACTTTGTAAAACAAACTTTAAAAAGACTAAAATTTTGAGAAAACTTAAAAGACAATAAGCTAGATACGAAATAAGCCAAAAAGCATAACAAGCTTAAAGCTTAAATCGTATAAAAACTTAGATAGGAATAAAAAGATAAACTTTTTGATCAATTAAGCATTAAGATTAAGCAAGATGCATACTTAATCCGAATCAAGATCAAAATCAAAAACAAGAAAGGTAGAAAAAGATGGATAATGAAAAGCTTGATTAAAGGTAAAGATTCAACAATTAAAAGTAAAGATTAAAACTTACAAATTTAAGGTGCAAGATAAGGAATTTAAATTGACAAGAAACTAAATGACATGAAAATAAATAGTGGAAGAACTATGTGTCAAATAGCCAACACCTCAAAATGAGAAGGAGGGTTAGTATTTATAGGAGGAGTGGAAGGTAGGTGGTTGGATGCTTCCTTTCTTTCTTTTTGTCTTTTCGTCTTTAGTCTTTGACAATAAACTCGTCATTCTCGACTTTGTCTCGGGATTTGTCGATAAATAAAATGAACTCGTCTTCTAATTTCTTCATTAATTAGACTTGGTTGTTCGACTTCGTTAAACTTCCGTCTTTAGACCTTTTCTTCGATAAATCTTCAGAATAGGCCTTTGACTTCCGTTCTTTTTGCACTCTTGATCTTTTGACTTCGTCTTTTGTCTTTTTCTTCGATAAAAGCCCGTGAAAGCCTATCTTTTCTTCCTTTTTCACATTTTGGTCTTAAATCACAACAAAAACACAAACCACGCATAATTCCGACATTTACGACATAAAATACACGTTTTAGCTTGGTTATTATTATAATTAAGTGGTAAAAGGATAAGTGTCTTCACACTTATTAAATCCCCTACACTTGACCATTGAAATGCTCTCATGCAATGCATTAGTTACAAAGCAAGATTTAAATTTTACATCATAATTAACCTACCTTGGCCTTTATTAAACATAAGACATTAAGGAAACTTAAATAGATAGAAAATTACAAAATATTTAAAGGAAGTAAAACAAGTAAAAGATCAAACACTTACCTTAGGGTTTTGGAATGTCATGAATGTTAATCACCCTCAAGTTTCACGTTCCCTATACCAAGCTTAAAAACGAGATCATTGTTATTATAAGTTAGTAAACTAACACTCACTCATGTGGCCCAATTATTCACTTAGACTCCCTTATTCCTAGGTGTATCTCTTTAATTTTATTTTTGTCTTGAATGATCACGAGGATGCATTGTTTGACTTATTTTGATAGTTTATTTAGGCTAAAAATAAAGTAGGACGGTTTAATCAATAGTTAGCTAAAGGACAAAATCTTTTAAAACTGCTTCTCGGGACCTCATAAAGTTCATATCTTGGCATAACTCACTTCACGATTTGAGACATTTCTCGGATCGATATTTGGCATTGACTTCATACTTCAAATCTTGAGAGACGTTCATGAAATAATGGTCTTCTCTTCATAATAGGAAAATCTTCACTTGAAGTTTTTGAGAGATTCTTCATACTTGGACCACGACTTCTTCATTTTTCTCCAATCTTTATTTGGGATTTTGATATACAACGATCCGCCTCCTTTTAGGACTTGGATATATCTATCCTCATACCTTGTTAGGGTCTTTTTGGATAGACTTCTCCATGATCTTTAGGGGAGTATTTGCTTTTCGTCGTGTGTCTCGATCCTTCATATTGATTTTTGATAAATGATTCTTCACATCACTTTGGATCTTTAGAAACAAAATGTAGCCCTTATGCCTTGTTAGGGCCTTTTTGGACTCGCCAATCTTCGCATCCCGCTTTAATAAGTTATGCCTTGGATATGAACTCTAATTAATACCGAGCAACTTCTAAACGATCTTGTGCTAGAAGCTAAGTAACTTTTCAAATCGTACGATCTTATTTATTGCAATTAAATTTATTAGCAAGCGATGGGAGAAAAAGCTCATAATTAACTCACATAAATTCATGAAAGAATACCAAACTTATAATTGACTCTATCATCTCTTGTTCTCCACAATTTAAAATCTCAAGGAATGAGACTCGTGGATGCTTAGCCAATTAAATGAAAGTTTTGGGTTTTCAAGTCATCTATAGGATCTTGCAACTTCTTAGACTTTTTCAAGTTTAGAATTCGCATTTTAAAGTTCCCTTGATAAACGACTTTCTAGGATCAATTATAGGAACTTGCGAAAAGTTCTTGTTCTTAACTCGTAAGAGTTAAGACTTTCGCGTTTTAAAGTTCCCTATATAAAATCCTAGCAGAACTTGACTTAAACACGTTAAGGATACTAGCTAGAGTAAACTTGGATAAGTAAACTCGGGTTGAGTCAAAAGATTCACAACGTTTAAAAATTTAAACCACTTTATTAAAATTTATTCTAGCAAAGAAAGAAATAACTATAACAAAGGAAAATACTACTATACTACTAGGCCAAAGTAGATCAATAATTTTGAAAAATGTCGAAAAATCAAATTTTCTGGTTAAAACGAGGACAAATACAAGGAAAAGCCCACTTAACTGTGATAGAAGTCCCCCTACACTTAATATAAAGATTGTCCTTAATGTTTAAGCATGTGGGAGTAAACTCCCATACACTTAGAACATTGTGCACGTTGTTTAAATCTTGCTAAGGAAGAGACAACCAAAGTGATTCCTATTTTAATATTGAAAAATAGTGAATCAAAAGAGTTTAGGATAGAACCGGGAAGATGGGTACACGGAATCACGGGTCGTCAAAAGTCATCAAGAATGTATCTTTGAAAGCTCTAATCCCTGCACATGATAAGAAAGAAAACAACAAACACATACAAGGGTCTCCCCTACACTTATTATAAAAACAGATAAAGATAGATAGATAATCGGGTTGCCTCCCAAAAAGCGCTTGTTTTTGTTAACCGAGTCACGAGCCTGACTCGACCCCGAATTAAATAGTCCATGGGGAAGCCTCAAATGTAATACCAGGATCAAAGACCTTGTCCTCGTTCCCGGAGGAAAATACAACAGGAGAGGTCGGAGGATAAGTCTTGAAGGGTAGAAAAGTCCTTTCAACATACGAAAAGTATGTGAGGTTGTGATCCACGGGAGGTGGGGTGGGTAAAGGAAGCACATTGTCATCCCCCAAAGACAATGGATGTTGACCAAGCGGCAAAGTCGTAAAGTTATCACTCATAAGATAGTCAACGTCACCTCCCGGGTCAAAGCACTCATTCTCCGTAATGGTTTCTAAAGGTTGGGATAAAAGGTGCTCGGGAGGGGGACTTGGGACAATATCTTCATGGAGCAAATTATCAAAAATAATATCCCCCTCCGTATCATCGTCATCAATACCCGAAGGTATTGAGAGAATGTTCATTTCCTCCATAGCTGTATCATTATTCTCAACTGAAGTAATAGACGGAGGTAAAGACTCAGAAATAGGAGCAGAATTCAACGCTTCAATTTTAGCAATAAGAAGATGAACTTTCAGCAATATGTCGCGAAGAATAACGTCTTCCACCTCATCTACAAGACCAAGTTCAGTGGTGAACTTCTCGTATGTCGGAGAGAATAAATCAACATCGCCTTCATCGCCCAATGAGAAGGAGAAATTTCAAAAGTGAAGTTCTCATAGCATGGAGAAAAATCATCATTAAGAGCGACCTCGTCCGTAGGCTCCACAAAATTCGGTGCATCACAACCCTCATCAAAAAATTTATCAAGACCAAAATCACTTATCTCACTCGATGTATCACTATCCTTAGACGCATTAGGGATATCAAGAGTAGGAGTAGTAATCTCAGAAGATGGGTTGAGATCATAGATATCATCCTCATCATCATCATAATAGTAGTATGGACACACAAGAGGAGGAGTATAATCACTAAGATTAGATACTTGCTCTTGTCGTTGATCCTCTTGACATTTTTCGATGTATTTATTGAAATCTTCTTGAAGTTTTTGACCTTGCTTAACAAGAATGGCCCACTGTTCGTGGGGGCTCAAATGTTCGAAGGAAGGTTGATGATCGACGGTGTGACGTGGGGGCTCAAAATTTTTAAAACCGGAATTATAGCACGGATGTGGCTCATAATTGATCGGTTGAGAAGAATTAGAACACGGATGTGGGTCATAATAATTCATCGGTTGACAATAAGAAGTATCGTGAGGGCCCCCACAATTATTGCAACACGGGTATTGAGAAAAACCCGGTACATTTGGCAGATAGCTATGACCATTGTCATAATTATAACCCGGTTCTTGCTCGTTAAGATACGGGTATCGAATAAGACACAAAATATGCCAATGAGAATCGCTTCCACAATATATGCAAGAGGGGGGAGTAGGTGCATTAGAAACAAAGGATGAATTAGTCGAATTTCAGGATGGAAAAAATCCAAAATGTGAAAATTGTGAATCAGAAACGGTTGGAAGATCTTTTCCGCATTGCTCGCAATACACCATTCACATGATTCGAAACCATATAATCGTCTCATACACCTTATGCAATACGAATCCATGAAGAATTAAAAATAAGAGGGATTGAGAAAAAGAATTAAACGCAATAGAGGGTTAAGAGGAAGGTGCAAAACTCTTGGAAAAAGAAATGCTTTTTTTGATTTTTTTAAATGTTTTTGGATTTTTGAATATTTTATTTTTTTATGGTTTTTCGAAAAATGTACAAGAAAAATAACTTTCCCGAGGGAACGGATCCCAAAATCCAACGCGTCTCTCACAAAAACCGTTAATCTTCACGAAAAGAGCCGGCAGCAGCGCCATTTGATATTATGATTTTGTATTGTGTGTATTCTAGAAGTGTTGTTCGTACTCGATTCAATCCGAATTGATCACGGTTCAAAGTGGAATAGTCGTTTTTGGTGAATAAAAGAAGGTTTGGTTATCTATTTCTAAGTAAAAGTTAAATGCGAATATAATAAAAATAAGCTAAAAACAATTAACTAATAATAAAGAAACAATATAAATAATAAAACGTAAATTAAAGCAAAACAATTAATAAAAATAAAACTAAACGAAGAAATTAACTTTCGACTCGAAAATAAAATTTACATAATGGAAAAGGAGAAAATAAAACTAAGAGGGTACTTTAAAACTAAACGAGACAAAAGCTAAAGCGGGCGCTAAATAAAAGATAAAACTTAAACTTTAGGAAAAAATACTAAGACTAACAATTGATGAAAAATTCAACTAAAAATAAATGACTTTCAAAATTAAAATCAAAATAACTTTCAGATTAAACTAAACGATTACGGAACAATATTAATTAATAAACAAGCAGGCAATCACACACCTCAAGCACCTAAGGCAAGTAGCTCAAATTGGCGGGAATAAATAGGAAGCTAGCAGACATGTAGGACAGTCTATCGGAATGTTTAATGCGAAATGTATCGGAATATCTATCACAATATGAAAACCTATCACAATATGAAAAACCTATCACAATATGAAAAACCTATCACAGTATGAAAACCTATCACAATATGGAAAACCTATCACAATATGAAAACCTATCACAATATGGAAAACCTATCACAATATGGAAAACCTATCACAATATGGAAAACCTATCACAATATGAAAACCTATCACAATACGGCTATTGAAAATTGGGCAGCGTTTCGTCGCAATATGCCTTAAATCCCGATCGCAATCCACGATGCCAGGGGAAATCGCAATCCTCGATCGGAATAAGGGAATATTATAACTCTTCGATCGCAAAGTAAACCCCTAGGGTTATTGCGATCGCAATGAAGCTGTCGGAATGAGCTGTCACAATAAGCTATCACAATAAGCTATCACAATGTCAAAGCCCTAATGATATTGTGATGGAAAGATCACAATATTCGGATGGAGTAAAAATAAGCATAAACCCAAATAAGCACTTATCAAAAAGTTAACCAAAACAACAATAAGAAGGACAAAATAAGCTACGAATGCAAAACTTATCAAAACACTAAATAAGCAAAATTTATGAAATAAACTTTTTAAAAGATTAAACTTTTACGAAAACCAAATCTAAATAAGCACAAATTTGATAACTTTTAAAACACAAGAAACAAACTTTGTAAAACAAACTTTAAAAAGACTAAACTTTTGAGAAAACGTAAAAGACAATAAGCTAGATACGAAATAAGCCAAAAAGCATAACAAGCTTAAAGCTTAAATCGTATAAAAACTTAGATAGGAATAAAAAGATAAACTTTTTTATCAATTAAGCATTAAGATTAAGCAAGATGCATACTTAATCCGAATCAAGATCAAAATCAAAAACAAGAAAGGTAGAAAAAGATGGATAATGAAAAGCTTGATTAAAAGAAAAGATTCAACAATTAAAAGTAAAGATTAAAACTTACAAATTTAAGGTGCAAGACAAGGAATTTAAATTGACAAGAAACTAAATGACATGAAAATAAATGGTGGAAGAACTATGTGTCAAATAGCCAACACCTCCAAAATGAGAAGGAGGGTTAGTATTTATAGGAGGAGTGGAAGGTAGGTGGTTGGATGCTTCCTTTCTTTCTTTCTTTTTGTCTTTTCGTCTTTAGTCTTTGACAATAAACTCGTCATTCTCGACTTTGTCTCGGGATTTGTCGATAAATAAAATAAACTCGTCTTCTAATTTCTTCATTAATTAGATTTGGTTCTTCGACTTCGTTAAACTTCCGTCTTTAGACTTTTTCTTCGATAAATCTTTAAAATAGGCCTTTGACTTCCGTTCTTTTTGCACTCTTGATCTTTTGACTTCGTCTTTTGTCTTTTTCTTCGATAAAAGCCCGTGAAAGCCCATCTTTTCTTCCGTTTTCACATTTTGGTCCTAAATCACAACAAAAACACAAACCACGCATAATTACGACATTTACACATAAAATACATGTTTTGGCTTGGTTATTATTATAATTAAGTGGTAAAAGGATAAGTGTTTTCACACTTATTAGGTGTCCTAGCATCCAGTGACTAGTTTGGACTTTTAAACCCATACCTTTAGCATACTTTATAACCAAGTATCTAGCCAATCCCTTCATCAAGTGATCAGCTAAATTTTGTTGAGACCTCGCAAACTCTATTGTAATCACCCCATTCATGATTAGCTCACGAATCATGCTATGTCTAACACCTAAGTGTCTAGACTTACCATTGTACATTTGGCTATATGCCTTAGTTAAAGTAGCTGCACTATTACAACGGATAGAAATGGGTGCCATAGGTTTAACCCACAATGGAATCTCAAGAAGCAAGTTTCTCAACCATTCAGCTTCTTTACCAGCATCTGCTAGAGCCACAAACTCAGATTCCATGGTAGAGCTAGTAATGCACATTTGTTTCTTGGATGCCCAAGAAATTGTACCACCACCAAGTAGGAATACCCAGCCACTGGTGGATGAATTATCTTCAGTATTGCTGATCCAACTTGCATCAGTGTAACCTTGCAACACTAAAGGATATCTAGTATATGACAAACAATAATTCATTGTTCCTTTCAAATACTTCAGTACTCTCTGAATTGCTTGCCAATGCTGAGTACTAGGAATACCAGTGTACCTACTCAGTTTATCCACAGAAAATGCAATGTCAGGCCTAGTACCATTCATGACATACATCAAGCAACCAATCACCCTAGAATACTCAAGCTGGGAGACAGCCTGACCATCGTTAGGCATCAGTTTCTCACTTGTATCAATTGGTGTACTCACTAGAGTACAATCAAAGTGATTGAATTTCTTCAGGACATTCTCAATATAATGAGACTGAGAAATCACAATACCATCACTTTTATGTTTAATCCTTATGCCAAGGATAACATCAGCCTCCCCCATGTCTTTCATGGAGAACTTTGATGACACAAAATCCTTTGTCTGATCAACCTTAGCTTGGTCAGTACTAAAGATTAACATGTCATCAACATATAGGCAAATGATGACTCCTTTACCAGATTCATCAAATTTGCTATATACACATTTGTCGTCTTGGTTAAGTGAATAACCATTAGACAGAATCACTTCATCAAACTTTTGGTGCCATTTCTTAGGTGCCTGTTTCAGTCCATATAAGGACTTAATCAATTTATACACCTTGCCTTCATGACAAGGCATGATGAAACCTTGAGGTTGGTTCATATAAACCTCCTCATCCAAATCACCATTCAAGAATGCTGTCTTCACATCCATCTGATGAATAATCAGATTGTGAAACTTGCAAGAGCAATCAGCATTCTTATGGTACTGATGCAACCTACTAGAGCATAAGTATCAAAATAGTCTATCCCTGACTTTTGTTTAAAGCCCTGAATGACTAACCTTGCCTTAAACTTTTTAATAGTTCCATCTACCTTCATTTTCCTTTTGAAAATCCATTTGTTACCAAGTGGATTGCAACCTAGAGGTAGATCAACCAACACCCAAGTGTTGTTGCCCATGATGGAATCCATCTCATCGTTTATTGTTTCTTTCTAGAAAGAAACATCTTGGGACTTCATTGCTTCATCAAATGTTTTGGGATCATCCTCAACATTGAAGCAGTAGGAGTATTGATCAGACACCTCATCCTTGTCCCATCAACTAAGCATAGTTGAAACTCATGCCCAAAATTCTTTGAAGTCCTTTGCCTTGTGCTTCTTCTAAGCTCAGGCTCAGGTTGCTGAACCACAACCTCATCAGTGACCCTTTGAGGTTCCACTGAAGCACCAATGTCCTCATATCCAGTAGGAGTCCTAAGGCTTGGTCTAGGGACTGATGAGAACCTAGTCTCTTCAAATTTAGCATCCCTTGATTCAATGATTGAGTTTATTGACACTGAATCATTAGGTTCAATAACATATTATAAGCCTTGGAATGCTCATCATATCCAACAAAGATGCACTCAATGCCTCTTTCACCCAAAGTTTTCACCTTTAGATCAGGGATTCTTACAACTTCCCTACAACCCCAAACCTTGAGATAGTTCAAGTTTGGTTTCCTTTTCGTCCAGAGTTCATAAGGGGTAATCTTGTTCCTTTAGTTGGGAAACTTATTTAATAAATAACAAGCTGTTAACATAGCTTCACCCCAGAACCCTTGACTCAGTCCTGAATAGGACAACATGGAGTTAACCATTTCCTTCAGTACTCTATTTTTACTTTCAGATATACCATTTTGCTGAGGTGTATAGGGAGCAGTCATTTCATGGATAATACCAATAGACTGAAAATACTGAGCATCCATGTACTCACCTCCCCTATCAGTCCTTAATCTTTTGATTTTGACTCCTTGTTGTAATTCAACTTCAGTTTTAAATACTTTAAATTTATCTAATGCTTCATCCTTAGTATGTAATAAATAAACATAACAAAACCTTGAAGCATCATCAATAAATGTTACCAAGTATTTCTTATTCTCTAATGAGGGAGTAGCATGCAAATCACATAAATCACTATGGATTAGCTCCAAAACTTCAGTTTCATGTTTTACATCTTGAAATGGTTTCTTAGTTATTTTGTTCAGCATGCAAGTCTAACACTTTTCAGTGTCCATGTCAAATATTGGGATTAACCATCCTTAGACATATCTTGCATCCTTTTAAAGTAGACATGGCCTAGCCTAGCATGCCATAGTGAAGAATCCTTTAGTTTACTGGTGGACACAAAGGCTGAACAAATATTTGCACTACCAGCACTAACTGAGTTAATACTAGTGGTTGTTTCAATATTAAGCATGAACATTTGATTTCTCAAATAACCAAAACCAATAAACACACCATGTTTGGATAAAACAAATTTATTAGATTCAATCACTTTTTATAACCACAATTATTCAAAACACTACTAGAAACCAAATTCTTCCTAATATTAGGAACATGCAAAACATTAAACAATCTAACAATCTTTCCAGAACTAAATTTTAAGATCTACACAACCACGTCCATGCACTAGGGTTGTTGACTCATTTCCCATGTGAAGAATAGATCCATCATTCAGTGACTCATAAGTCTTGAACCAGCATCTATCTTTACACACATGAACAGTTGCTCCAGAATCAACCCACCACGTAACATCATCGTCCTGCACAAAATAAGCTCCAGATACATATGTGACATAATAAATCTGGAGAGATTCATAATCATATTCTAACCTTTTATGCCTGATCTACTAGCTTTGTTGCTAGTACCAACACATTTGCAATCCCTTTTAAGGTGTCCAGGTTTCCCACACTTCCAACAAGCCATTGATGACTTCTTGTTAGGATTTGCTTTGGTGTTATCCTGATGCTTACGTTTGCCCTTGTTGTCATTATACCTGGAGGAGTTGTTATGCTCCACCATATTGACAACTGATGAACTAGCAACATTGTTGCTCTTTAGCTTGCCACTATCATGCACTCTGAGGGATTCCTCAATGCATAATTGACTACCCAACTCAAAAAGAGTTAATTCCTCCTTCTTATGTTTCAAATTATGCTTGAAATCTTTCCAAGAAAGAGGGAGTTTTTCTATGACACAAGAGACCTGAATGGTCTAATCCATAGGCATATGATGTTGTGTAAATCTAACAAGTATTCCAAGAAGTTCATTGTATTGTTCCATGACCGGTCTTGAATCAGTCATTTTGTAATTTGTGAAATCACTCACAAGGAACTTCTTACTTGATGCATCCTCAGCCATATATTTGGCTTCCAAGGAATCCCATAGTTCTTTAACAGATTCAAATTTTTGATAAATATCAAACAAGGAATCAGACATACCATTGAGAATAATACCACGACACACATAGTCATCATTATCCCATTTGCTCCTTTTCCTTATGTTCTCCAAAGTAGCATCATCACCACCATTAGGAATGGGAGTTGTCAGCACATACACCACACTCATGGTAGAAAGAAGAAAGTGCATCTTCTTTTGCCATCTTCTGAAATCCACCCCTTCAAACTTATCCATCTTGGAGAAGTTAGCCACCATATGCTTCATTGCAGCCGCCATTGATTATCACAAATTAGTTTACTTTAATTGTTGGAGTTTATTCGTCCCAACCATGGTACGATAATCAATCCTAGCTATGTACCAAAATAATGGTTACCAGATATCACTTGGAATCATGTAATCACTTTCCAAAGTAAACTATTCGACCCTAATGCCTAGGTATCACGAATATCTACTTGAGATAAGACCAAATGCAGTTAGTCATTCAGGCACAAATCTGTAACCCTTTCGTTGCTATGTGTTTATGTTTTTGTGTCTTCCCATGCAAGTTATGATCACCTATTTATAGGTGGAGTACTCAGCCCTAATCAATGGTATTTAGAGGAATTAACGGCCAATTAATCCTCTCTTAATGTGCTCCATAATACCAGGAAAGTGGTTACAAGACTAATTAAACGTGGTCATTAACTCCACTTGAATAGGTCAAAAGACCGTTACAAGTGTACATGTTCAGCTCCAGCGTTTGTCTAACACCCCCAATTTACATTGCGCAGCGGAAATACACAATTGGGTGCTAGACACAAGCATCATCACACAAGGTATATTGAACGACTCAAAAGAGAGACGTTTACACATAAAATATATATAAGATTTTTATAATAAGTCTAAAACATAATTTCATCCCATATTTTACTAAAACGACACCAGAGTAAAGCGTTTAGTCCCAAAGGATCTCGACCAACAACCCAACAAGTTTAGTACAGTACACAAACATTTAATGAATTGTTCAACAGTAAAAGGATAGAAATAGTTTTAGACCAACATTCTTCCAAAATCCAACCCACAACATCCATAGCAAAGTTACATTTTCCATCACTTCCTATTACCGGAAACACATGCTAAAACGAGTCAACAATAATGTTGAGCGAGTCTATAGGTTTATCAAATCACATTTGAACACAAGAAGAAAATCAATCATAATCATTTATAGAATTGTCGTACACACAAATCTATTTCAAGGCAATAGATTGTACTTAAGCTCATGACACCGACCCCTTAACCAAATAGTCACCCAAGCCAAATGCCAGCATGACTAGAATAAAACCATTGCCCCTCTAGGTTATCATTTGCTAGAATACCACATTCTTATTCCCGTAAATTATCATTCCCAGAGGTTACTCAACGTAATGCCCTGGTCTCAGATAGGGTGGTCAACCCAATAGTACTATCATTAGAATAAGCGGCTATCCCCGATTCACAACATCAAGTCAGAATATAGTTAACGGCTCATGAATTTAGGGTCTTTAGCAACAAGGTACTCAATACAATATAAACAACATAGGAAACATTCGGGTCCAACAATTACTCATGACTTGTGTTCATTTATTTTCAAATAGCATGTATCCCCCTCGCGGGTAATAAAAAATTTAGTAGCTAGCATGAAAAGCGAGGCGACAGACTCACCTTAGTATAAGAGATCTAGCGAGATGATCGTCGATGATAGAGGATACCTTTCAAACACGAGAATCGCTACCTATCAAATAAGGCGCGTTTATTAATAATGACTCGAGAAATAAATCATACATAACAATATCAAACTCAAACTCAAACTCAAAAAATCACGATAATTCAAGAGAAAACGATACAAATAACTCTATTACAATCTTCTATACATTTACTTTACCATTCTACACTATCGACAAAATCCGTCGGCACATACTACATGTACTAGCTTATTTAACCCTTTTAGACTCGTCAAACGTTTATGAAATGACTCGAGGAACTAACTTACTATCTATAGAAAGTCCTCCCACAAGTTTATCAAATGAAATTACTTTTAAAGTTCTTTACCCGACTCATCTTCCAACTACAAAATCCGGACAGTTTTACGTTAACAATTCATACAACCATTTTAACTTCTTGAAACGACTCCATTTACAAAACCGAAACTTGGGTTGGAAAATAAACTCACCCTCTAGGGTTTAAACTTCATTATCAGTATGTGACTCATTTCAAAACTTCAATTTATAGTCCCCGAGATTCGATCCAAATATCGACAACAACTATATGCAGTGCCGATACTCGTCTCCCGGTAAACGAATAATCAAAACATCATAACTTCGCGCTCGTTTGGAGCTAGAAGCTCTACCTTATATCAAATCGAAGCTAATAAAATGCTCTACAACCCTAGGCAATTAGTTAAACCATTATCACAACATAAAATACCCAAAATTACAGTTTACCCACTGATGTAAAACACCTTTCTAAAACTTGTATAAAATCATGTTTTTAGCTCAAACCAACCATAGTTATGATCATCCCATAACCCTAACACTAACATATATCAACTATAACACTTGAGTCATTATCAAAATTAAAACCTTCAAATCAAAATCAAGTTTTTTAACAAAACTTTAGCAAGAACACCTTTTGATCATCATAAAATCAACATGCATGATCATAATTCCCACCTACCAAACCTAAAAACATAATCATCTTGCATGTACCCAAAACTTATACCAAAACGATCTCCTTACAATTATAGAGATGGGTCTTTTGTTATTTTTGCTTAGATCATCATAGATTTTGAGTAAAAATTGATTGAAGATTGGTTTTGGGGTAGGGGGTCACGGCTAGATTAAAAAAAAGAGAGAAGAAAAATTTTTGTGTTAGTGGTGTGTGTGTGTGTTTATGTGAAAAAATAAGCTTTTATATAGTGGTTGAAGCACCTTTCTTTCAATTTGCAATAGTTATGGCTCAAAATAAAAATAGTTAGCTAAAAAGCGGGAAATAACTATTAGTCAATTTTGAAAATACTTACGGGGGCTCGGGTTTTAATACTTTTAAAAATTTAAAAAGTACCTCAAATATAATAATATCGACTCCCGACTCGACTTAACACGTCATTTAAAAGAATACATCAAAAATGACAAACATCAAACAACCGACAATAAAACGTAAAATATTTGGTATCCATCGACATCACGCTTGCTAATACTCCTTATACTTATTAAATAATAAAATATAAGCCCTCCAACATCGATTTAAACTTAAATCTCCAAAATAAATATTATTCAAACTCATCAAAAATTTCAAAAATAATCGTAAAATAAGATTAAGCAATGACCTCGGTTTCAGGTTATCACATCCCCTCCTTCTTAAAAAGAGCGACGTCTGTGGTGCTTAATCCTTCCTAAAAAAATGAGGATACTTATCCTTAAAGAAATCCTCATGTTCCCAGGTAAACTCTGGTCCACGTCTAGAGTTCCATCTCACTTTCACAATCGGAATCCTACTATGCTTAATTTTCTTAACTTCTCTATCCATAATCTCTACAGGTTCCTCTATAAAATACAACTTATCATCAAGTTGAATTTCCTCCAATGGAATCACCACATCCCTTTCAGCTAAACATTTCTTCAGATTAGACACATGAAAAGTATTATGAATAGCCTTAAGTTCATCAGGCAACTCTAACTTATAAGCAACCAATCCAATCCTTTGGATAATCTTAAATGGTCCAATATATCTCGGGCTCAACTTTCCTCTCTTTCCAAAACGAATCACTCCTTTCCATGGAGATACCTTCAGCATAACCATGTCTCCTACTTCAAATTTCAACGGTTTCCTTCAGTTATCAGCATAACTCTTTTGTCTACTTCTGGCAGATAACAAACACTTCCTAATTTGCACAATCTTTTCAATCATCTCAAATATCATTTCAGGTCCAATCAATTGACTTTCTCCTACTTCACTCCAACACACTGGAGATCTACACTTACGTCCATACAAAGCTTCAAATGGTGCGGCTTTAATACTAGCATGATAACTGTTATTGTACGAAAATTCAACCAATGGCAAATGTTTATCCCAACCATTTCCAAAGTCAATCACACACGCACGAAGCATATCCTCTAACGTTTGAATAGTTCTTTCACTTTGTCCATCAGTTTCCAGATGATATGCTGTACTCAAACATAACTCCGTTCCCATCGCTTTCTGCAAAGATTTCCAAAATTCTGAAGTAAACCTACTATCACGATCAGAAATTATCGACAAAGGCACACCATGTCGACAAACAATCTCCTTTACGTACACTGTTGTTAATCTTTCAATACTATACGTCTTCTTCATTGGCAAAAAGTGAGCAGACTTAGTCAATCAATCTACAATCACCCATATCATATCACAACCACTAGCAGTCCTTGGCAAACCTGTCACAAAATCGATAGTAATCTTCTCACATTTCCACTCAGGAATCTCAGGTTGCACTAATAATCCAGACGGTTTCTTATGTTCAGCTTTCACTTTCGCACATGTTAAACACTTATTGACATACTGGGCTATATCTGCCTTTATATTCGACCACCAATAAACTTTCTTAAGATCTTGATACATCTTGTTTAATCCAGGATGTATTGAATACTTCGACTTATGAGATTCATTCATCACTAAATCTCGCACTCCTAAAGAACCTTCCTCAGACGGACACAATGGTAACCAAATTTTATTCTCAAAATATCTCAATCCATTTGACCTTACTTCAAACAATAGTTTCAACATTCTACCCAAATTTTATGCCTCAATATTCTCTTCCTTCAAACCATTAGCTTGGGCTCTCAATATCATTTCTGTCAAATCAACACTTTCCATCATTGCCAAAGCTCTAACTCTTATAGACTTATCTCTTTCCTTTCTACTAAGTGCATCAGCTACCACATTCGCTTACCAGGATGGTAACGAATCTCGCAGTCATAATCACTCAGCAACTCAACCCATCTTCTTTGTCTCATATTCAATTCCTTTTGATCTAAAATATATTGAAAACTCTTACGATCAGTGAAAACCACACACTTGGTTCCATACAAGTAGTGTCTACACAGCTTCAAAGCAAAAATCACAGCCCCAAGTTCTAAATCATGAGTAGTGTAATTCTCTTCATGCTTCCTCAATTGTCTCGAGGCATATGCTATCACTTTCTCCTGTTGAATCAACACAGCTCCAAATCCTTTATGAGACGCGTCACAATACACTACAAAATCCTTAGATCCTTCTGGCAAAGACAAAATCGGTGAAGAACACAACTTATCCTTCAGTGTATTAAACGCAGATTCCTCTTCCAATCCTCATTCAAACACTCGATTCTTTTCAGTAAGCTTGGTTAACGGTTTAGCAATTAGTGAAAACTTCTCGATAAACCTTCTATAATACCCAGCTAGACCAAGAAATTGGCAAACTTCAGTCGACATCGTTGGTACTGACCAATCTTTGATTGCCTCAATCTTAGCAGGATCCACACGAACATCTTCACTATCAATCACGTGCCCCAGAAATTGCACTGATTTCAACCAAAATTCACACTTATAGAACTTCGCATACAACTTCTCTTTCTTCAACAATTCCAAAATTATTCTCAAATGCTTCTCATGTTCTTCTTTACTCTTAGAGTAAATGAGAATATCATCAATGAATACGATAACAAACTCATCCAAATACGGTTTACATACACGATTCATCAGATCCATGAATACAGCATGCGCATTCGTTAATCTAAAAGGCATCACTTGAAATTCAAAATGTCCATATTGAGTACGGTAAGCTGTTATAGGAATATCTTCTTCCCTAACTCTCAGTTGATGATACCCAGACCTCAAATCGATCTTCGAGTATACACTTGAGCCTTGTAACTGATCAAACAAATCATCAATCATCGGCAATGGATACCGATTCTTGACAGTCATTTTGTTAAGCTCTCGATAATCAATACACATTCTAAAAGAACCATCTTTCTTCCTAACAAACAAAACAGGAGCACCCCACGGCAACGAACTCGGTCTAATAAATCCCTTATCCATCAATTCCTTCAATTATTCAGATAATTCTTTCATCTCAGATGGAGCTAAACGATATGGTGCATGAGAAACTGGCGCAGCTCCCGGCACTAAATCAATACGAAACTCCACTTCACGAGGCGGCGGTAATCCTGGAAAATCTTCAGGGAGCACCTCAGGATACTCTCTAATCACAGACACATCCTCCAATTTCCTTTCATTCACACCATCATTACTTATCTGTGCAAGAAACACATCACAACCTGCTTCTATATACCTCATCATCTTCAAACAAGAAACAACTCTCAAATGAGAAGTACATTCATCACCTCTCACAGTCAATACCCTATTCCTTAGCGGTATCTGGACTAATCTTTCTCCACAAACAATCACTGAACCATTACCAACTAACCAGTCCATTCCTACAATCACGTCAAAAGATCCTAATTCTATGGGCATCAAATCAATATTAAACACATAATTACCTAACTTCAAGGAACAACCTTTTAGTATAGAACTAGTGCTTACAACCTTACCATCAGCTAACTCTACCTTATAACTAGTTGTCAATCTCACTGGTTCTCTATCTAATAGCTGACTGAATCTAACATCTACGAAACTTCTATCAGATCCGAAATCAAATAACACACTAGCATAACAAGCATCAAGTAAGAACGTACCAGTCACCACATTCGGACCTTGAGGTTTGTCTGCATCTCCCACGACATAGGCTAGAGCAGCAGTCCCAACAGCAACATTTCCTCCTTGTCGAGTGCCAACCCTCGGACAGTTCCCTTGCTTATGTCCACGGCCTCCACATCCAGAACAGGTAACTACCTTGACAACATTGGCTCCAGTGGCCACACCTTTGTTTCTACAATCTGCCATCTTATGTCCGGCCTTCCCACACTTTTTGCAAGCAGGTGGATAATTTCCAACATGATACAGATTACATCAACCACACTTCGGATTCACCTTGTTACCTTGAGTTCTAGTGGCAGCACGAACACCATCATTCCTCCTCAAATTATATTGTTGATTCCTATTTGGTCCTTGGTTATTGTTGTTACGATAACCACCACGATTCTATCCTTGGTTTGAGTGTGCAGCTTCCCACTTTCTCTTATTCCCCTCAACAATACTATCCTTTCGATCCTGCAGCTTTACATCTATTAAAGCATGAGCCATCTGAACAGCTTCATCAAATGACTTGGGTTTCGACAAAGTAGTCTCTCCCTTGATATTACTAGATAAACCTCTGATATACTGCTTTATCTTCTTACGGTCATTAGCAAAAGCATCAGGACACAATAAACATAAATCAGAAAATCTCCTTGTATAAGCCACAATATCATTATTCCTCAGCACCAAATGCCTCAACTCATCCTCCAACTGACCTAACTCTTCCTCGGGACAAAACTTAGCAGTTAACAATCCCTTGGTCATAGTCCATGTTCTAGCATTAGCTTCAACCAAACCCACAGTAGCTACTTGACTACTCCACCAGCTTAATGCATCATCCTGAAAAGTAGCTACAGCAAATTTCACCTTACTAGCTTCTGAACATCCACTGAATTCAAAAGTACTTTCAATCTTTTCAATCTACCTCCTTAATTCTAAAGCACCACCAGTACCACGAAATTGGGTAGGTCCACATTTCATGAAACTAGCATAAGAACATTCCTTCTGAATCTGCTGAACAACAGCATTACCTCCAGCTTGTTCCACAACATTTCCTCCTACTGGTTCATCAGTATTACCTGCAACTGGATTTGCAACATTCCCTCCAACCTGACCAGCAGCATTTCTATTCTCAGTCTCTTGGTTCCTCGCATCACGTTCAGCTTCCAGTGCTCTAGCAATAGCTTGCTCAATCATGGTATTAACAGTAGCAGTTTTCAATTTAGGCGGCATATTTTAGGAAACTAACCAAACAACAATTTAGTAAAGTCAAAAAAATGCCTCCCAACTCCTTCCTGTAATGACACAGAAGAAAAGAACAAGTAAGTATTCATATCAAGATAAGAAGAAGGATTTCTCTATCAAGATGTAACATGGATACTACATGCACCAACAACACAGTCCATAATGAATCATTAACCAAATCACAAAAGAACTAATAAGACAAATCATAAGTCATGAAGGTAATTTGGATTGCATTGGAAAATATCCACAAAATCGTGACAAGTAGTGTCACTATAACCCTTCATCACGGCAAACTTAAAAGTCATTAAGTTTCATCATAAACTACCGTACCAGTCTACATAAGTTCTATTACAACAAGGCTAGATAAAACAACATAAAAGAACTAAACATCTGATCCCCGCAACTTCTTGTACATCAACTCATCATCACTGTTGCTATCATCTTCCTCAGAATCGTCCTCCACTTTTTCCTTTCCCTTTCGACTCCCTCTTTCACTTGGCTTCACCAACACCTGAGCTTCAATCTGACTTGGCACATCACGAATCACCACACCTCGACTAGGAAAAGATCTCATCGGCAAATCCCACGCATTCAACCTTGCATTCCTTTCTTGCTCCTCACGAAACCTTTAAATTTGCCCACTCAAATTCAACACCATTGATCTTAACCTAACAACTTCATCCATTTCCCTTGCTCTAACAAACTATGATCTCTTCACACTATTAACAAACCTGTCAAACCTCTTTTCATTCTGCTCAAACCTTCTAATCACACGGGTTTCAACTAAATACCTTTCAAACAAAGATCTATCAAACTTTTTGAGAAACCAGAAAATATCATCATAAGACCTAGGACCTGGACAATAAACCTTAGATATGCCATCATGAATAGATCGGGCACTATCAGCATTACTCGACTCAGCAAGAACATCACCCCTAGCAAATGCCATCCCAGGTAAACTGCTCAAATAAGCATCACAAGTAGGCGTCAAAGAACGTACAACTGGTCGCTGACAGTCCGGAACAGTCTGTGGCACAACATTAACTCTTGGAACATAACTACCTTGAATCACTTCAGGCTCGGTCTGTCCAACTAGAGTAGGAGCAATTCCATCATCTAAATACCCATAGGGCTCCTCATCGTCACTAGCACCAAAGTTATCTACTTCCTCACTGTCTAATACATCAGTCATATCAATCCATCCATTCTCACGAGGTATACCAGCCATTTTCTACAATTATAAGGGTTCAAGGATACTTAAGGTCATTGTTAACAAAACAAAAATTAGTATGCAATACTTATGCAAATGTTATACGTAATCCATGCTATGCAACACAATGCAAATGATGTTTATGCAATGCTCGCAAAAAAATAAATATGATACTAACAAGCACTCAGCGTACTTTCAATAATTCCAATACAATATCGTAGTATTTACTTAATAAATACTCGGGATTTCATTTCAGTTATGAGGGATACATCTAAAATACAAAACAAAACTAAAAGTGATCATACCGGAGCGTTGCAGAGGAGTTGTGTGCTTTTGAAGAATAAATACTTTCGACACCAAAGTTATAGTTTAGGACAATTTTCAAAATCGACCCAATTCTCTATAACTTGTAGCTCTGATTACCAATCTCTAATACCCCCAATTCACATTGCGCAGCGGAAATACACAATTGGGTGCTAGACACAACCATCATCACACAAGTATATTGAACGACTCAAAAGAGAGACGGTTTACACATAAATATATATAAGATTTTCATAATAAGTCTAAAACATAATTTCATCCCATATTGTATTAAAACGACACCAGAGTAAAGCGTTTAGTCCCCAAGGATCTCGACCAACAACCCAACAAGTTTAGTACAGTACACAAACATTTAATGAATTGTTCAACAGTAAAAGGATAGAAATAGTTTTAGACCAACATTCTTCCAAAAGCCAACCCACAACATCCATAGCAAAGCTCCATCTTCCATCACTTCCTATTACCTGAAACACATGCTAAAACGAGTCAACAATAATGTTGAGAGAGTCTATAGGTTTATCAAATCACATTTGAACACAAGAAGAAAATCAATCATAATCATTTATAGAATTGTCGTACACACAATCTATTTCAAGGCAATACATTGTATTTAAGCTCATGACACCGACCCCTTAACCAAATAGTCACCCACGCCAAATGCCAGCATGACTAGAATAAAACCATTTCCCCTCTAGGGTATTAGTTGCTAGAATACCACATTCTTATTCTCGTAAATTATCCTTCCCAGAGGTTACTCAACGTAATGCCTTGGTCTCAGATAGGGTAGTCAACCCAATGTACTATCATTAGAATAAGCGGCTATTCCCGACTCTAAACATCAAGTCATAATATAATTAACGGCTCGTGAATTTAGGTGCTTTAGCAACAGGGTACTCAATATAATGTAAACAACATAGGCAACATTCGGGTCAAACAATTACTCATGACTTGTGTTCTATTATTTTCAAATAGCATGTATCCCCCTCGCGGGTAATGAAACATTTAGTAGCTAGCATGAACAGCAAGGCTACAGACTCACCTTAGTATAAGAGATCTAGCGAGATGATCGTCGATGATAGAGGATGCCTTTCAAACACGAGAACCCCTGCCTATCAAATAAGGCGCGTTCATTAGTAATGACTCGAGAAACAAATCATACATAACAATATCAAACTCAAACTCATAAAATTACGATAAACTCAAGAGAAAACGATACAAATAACTCTATCACACTCTTCTATACATTTACTTTACCATTCTACACTTTCGACAAAATCAGCCGGCACATACTACATGTACTAGCTTATTTACCCCTTTTAGACTCGTCAAACGTTTATGAAATGACTCGAGGAACTAACTTACTATCTATAGAAAGTCCTCCAACAAGTTTATCAAATGAAATTACTTTTAAAGTTCTTTACCCGACTCATCTTCAAACTACAAAATCTGGACAGTATTACGTTAACAATTCATACAACCATTTTAACTTCTTTAAACGACTCCATTTACAAAACCGACACTTGGGTTGGGAAATAAACTTACCCTCTAGGGTTTACACTTCATTATCAGTATGTGACTCATTTCAAAACTTCAATTTATAGTCCCTAATAAGTGTGAAAACACTTATCCTTTTACCACTTATTTCTAATAATAACAAGACCAAAACGTATATTTAATGTCGTAAAAGGCGGAATTATGCGTGGTTTGTGTTTTTATTGTGTTTTAGGACTAAAATATGAAAAAGGAAGAAAACACGGGCTTTCAGGGCTTTTATAGAAGAAAAAGACAAAAGACGAAGTCAAAAGATCAAAAGTGCAAGAAGAACGGAAGTCAAAGGCCTATTCTAAAGATTTATCGAAGAAAAAGTCTAAAGACGGAAGTTTAACGAAGACGAAGAACCAAGTCTACTAAAAGAAGAAAATTAGAAGACGAGTTCATTTTATCATTCGACTAATCCCGAGACAAAGTCGAGAAAGACGAGTTATTTAAAAGACGAGAAGACAAGAAGAAAGAAGGAGGAAACAACACCTTTCCCCTTCCACTATATATAGTGTCCTAATATTCATTAGGAGACTAGTCTTTAATTTTTAGTTAGTTTTATTTTAGTGTGTGTTTTACTTTTTCTCTCTAGCTTTTCTTTCAAGCTTATCAAACTTTCATCTTAATCTTGTAATCTTGAATCTTAATCTTTAATCTAATCAAGCTTTTGAACCAATTCTCATTCTACCTTTCTTAATTATAATCTATTGTTTTATCTTTTTTATTATGTAGTTGATTTTATCTTGTTGATTGTGTGATTGATTTGCTTATTGGATTGTGCTTATTGAGTTGGTGTGTTTGAGGTTTTTAGAGTATTGTGCTTATTGCTTAATTTTTATGTTCTTAGTTTTTAAATAAGTTGATTTTGGTAGATTAATATTTTTATAAAAAGTGATTTTAAATATTTTGATTATTTAGTGTTTCTAAAAGTTTTTAAATTGTGTCTTCTTAGCTTTTTCTAAAATTTGATTTGGTAAAAGTTTTGGTAAGTGCTTATTGTGATTTTGCTTATTTTGAGTTAATCCGGTTTTAAAACCCTATTATTCCGAACTAGTTGCAAACCTGTATTCTGACTTAGCTTTTATTTTCCCTCCAAAACAAATATTCCATATTCTGAACTAGGTGCCTAAGAGTTATTCCAGATTACTATCTGGAATATATTCCGGATTGCATACCAAACTTGGATTCCGAACTACATGTGGATTGGGATTCCGAATTGAGTGCTAGATTACATATTCTGAATAAGGTGTGGGTTTGGAGATTCCGGATTAAGTCTTACTTGACATTCCGAATTAGTTGTTGGACCAACATTCCGAACTACGTACATGATTAGTAATCCGAATTGTGTCTCTAAGCTTGATTCTGACTTACGTTTCATTTGTGGATTCCGGATTACTTAAAGAACCCGGATTCCGAATTAGGTCAGGAAGGAGCTTATATAGAATTAGGTAGGGAAGCAGCATTCCGGATTGTGTCCCAATCATGGATTCCGGATTAGGTGTTGGATCTCGTTTTCCGGATTAGGTCAAGAGTAGAAATTCCGAATATGGTCTAAGACCTTTATTCCGGATTGGGTATTGGACCAGCTATATTCCGAATTAGGTTCTGCACAGCTATTCCGAACAAGGTAAAGGAGGTTTATTCCGACTTGTGTGTGGGATTTCATATTCCGGATTAAGTGTGTTATTTGGATTCCGAATCAAGTCTAGATTTGTTATTCCGACTTATGTTTTAATTGTGATTTCCCGAATTGTCTTAATTTTCAAACTTTAATTTTTCCCGCCAATTTTACTTAGTTTATTTCAAAAGTGTTTTTTCCTAGTTATTTTCAAGTTTACAAAGTTTACATTTTTATAAAGTTTTAATTTTTCGTCAGTTATCTTTTAAGTCTTAATTTTTATCTTAACTTTTAAAGCTTTCATTTTTCCTCAACGACATTTACATTTTCACTTTTATTTTTAAAAATAGATAATCACTATTAGTTTCTTTTACTTTGATCTACTGTGCAGCATTCACTCTGGATAAGCAATCGAGGTTAGACATCTTTATTTATTTTTATGTTTAAAAGCTTTACGTTTATATTAGATAATCAAAAGCTCCCCCTTTTAGTGACCAACACCAATTATTCCACCCTAAACCGTGATCAATTCGATTAGATACCGAGAACGATTGAGTACACATATGCAAACACCATTAAATCAAATGACTGCAAAATATTTAATCAAATGGCGCCGTTGCCGGCTCTTTTCGTGAAGATTAACGGTTTTTAGTGAGAAAAATTAGATTTTGGGATCCGTTCTTTTGGGAACGTTATTTTCTAGCATAAAAAATTTCAAAAATCCTAAAAAAATATAAACTTTTCAAAAATCCAAAAAAAAAAGATAAAAAACCAAAAATATTGTATTTCATTTTAGTGTATGCGTACTCGATCTACGTCTTATTCTGAGCCCGAGACTCTTAGAGACTTAGATATGGCCGGTGTGCATAATAATAACAACCCACCTCACCCAATTTGAATAATAACAACAATAACAACTATGTCCCTCAACCCGACCTTCGTACGATGGAGGAGCTTTGTCAATCGACTATGAACGGACGCGGAGGACCGATTCTGTAACACTCCATTTTAGAAATGGAATCTTACGCATAATCATGGCGTGTCATCAAAGCATACAAGGATAAATGTCTAAGCATTATTTGACCATAAAAGGGAAATACCGGAATCAAACATCGGTAACCCCAAAGTAGAGCTCATCACACACAAACATAAATACTGTAAAAAGAAAGGATGAAACAATGTCCATTGCAAGTTGTATTAAAGTAAAGGAAATGCATAAAGTAAAGAAAGACAGTAAAGCTTCCAGTCCATATGCACGTACGTTTGAGATCTACGAGCGTCCCTGAGTACCTGCCGTTTTGGGAACATGAAAAGGAAAACGGCTGAGCAAGACGCTCAGTGCACGGATGTACAATATAGCATGAAATAGGATAAGCATGTAACATATAACAGCGGAAGACTAAGTTCTGAGTAGACTGGTTAAGTATTGAGAAAACTGGTTTTATAGTTTGAAAAGCCTTATGTTTATCTTATGAAAACTGTTTTAACATATATATACCATAGCCCATATAGATCATGAAAAGGTCACGTGCATGAATACTTAGAGGGGTGACCTCATCATGCTAATTAGAGGGGATGCCTCTAATTAATATACTGGTCTGGGTAGGAGGGATCAACTCCTTGTGAAGGATGCAAGGCACACACCACATTCACCATGAAATACTGAATAAAA
This sequence comes from Glebionis coronaria, assembly GCA_025667525.1. NCBI lineage: Eukaryota > Viridiplantae > Streptophyta > Magnoliopsida > Asterales > Asteraceae > Glebionis > Glebionis coronaria. Next base: position 557,697,401 of record CM046877.1, on the reverse strand, counting down.
CATGTAACTAGGATGCACCCATACGCCCCACATGATATAATAATATGGCCAAAACTGAAAGGGACGCCACGAGCAATCACTCTGTCGTGGGGAAGTCATAACATTGGTGCCTCCAATGTTATGGTTATGGTACCTCCATAACTAGGTGAAACTGGTCATGCTTGTATATGGCTATAGATTATGCTAATTAAACATAAGCAGTTCAAAACAATAAAACAAATACTGGGGAAAACAGTTGGCTGCATACGGGGAAATCCTAATAAGGAAAGAATGTCCATACTGAAAGGACGGGAATCCGTACCTCAAGTCCAGTGAATGAACGGAAGAAAGACTCCTACTTCTGGATCACTAACGCTACATGAATACACACGTGTATAAGTATCGAATCACTGATTACGTACTGGGTTTTATGTCTCATCTTAGCTTACTTTGTATGTTTTAGGTCATGGTTTACTGTTTAAAGCCCTATCTGTGTTTACCTTGTACTCTGATTAATCTGATAAAGTATTACTGGTAATTCATGTATTATTATACTTACTGTGTAATAATAAGTAACTTTCCAAAAATAGCAGGTTTCCAAAAATAGAAAGTTTCCAAAAATAGAAAGTTTCCAAAAATAGAAAGTTTCCTAAAATAGAAAGTTTCCAAAAATAGAATTCACTGCTTAAAATAGATCCGTTTCCATATATAGAAGGTTTCCATGATTAGATTAGCTGCCTGAAATAGATAGATTTCCATATATAGAAGGTTTCCATTAATAGATTAGTTGCCATATTTAATTAAGTTTCTATAAATAGAATTAAGCTGGTTGCATAAGCTAAAATATAAGTCTAAGTGTTTATAAGCTTATTTCTTAAGTCATATGATATAGTGTATAGTTTAATTATTATTTCATGCATTTTAATTAAACTATAGGTTAAGCATTTTAGTTAAAGTATAACATGTTTTAATTAAAATGGAAAATTACTTAGGTTAAAATGTATATTAATATGTATTAATAATATAACCTAAGTCATGTCTAAATTAATTAATTATAAGCATGTTTTAAATAATTAATTAATTATAACTTATAACATAAAAATACTTAGGTTAAATTAATATCATGCTAATTTAATAATTAAAAATAACCTAAGTCATGGTTTAATTAATATCTCATGTTATTAATTAATTTATATCCTAAGTTCATAATTCATAATATTAACATGTAGCATAAATCATGATTTAACCAACGAACCATGAATCGGGCATGAACTCGACACCGTACCCCGAGCCAACTCGGGGTACTTGTGTCCCCTTGCTGCCGTGGGTCCCACATGCACCAACCAAGACCAAAATGGTCTTGGTGGTGGCGGCTAAAAGCAAACCGAACCCCCCTCGGGTTGGTTATACTAGGCGGCCAAAAACAAACACCCTCATATAACAACTTTGATTTTAATTAACCCCAAAACATGTTAGATCTATGTTTAATTATCATGTTTTAATAAGAATAACAATAACATGTTCATGAAAATAATCAAAGATTTAAAAAGAATTAAAAAGAATGTTTTAGAATGATATACCAATATGTAGCTTGGAAGAGGATGAACAAACACGGTTTATAGCAATGGTTTTCAAGATCAAAATCAACCAGTCAACCACCTATGGTGGTCTTAGGGTGGCGGCACAAAGAGGACAAAAAGGAAGGAGAGAAAACCTTTTTAGGTTAAATGTTTATTTTGCTTGAAATGTAAAATGAAATGAAAAGTTACCATAACCCCCCCTTTTCTTGTAAAAGTCCATGGGCTTAGCCCACCTTGTTATGTGTGCCGTGGGTATGGGGCCCCACATGGGGTACCCGTACCTTTTCTCGTGTCCCGATGTTTTGTGTTCGTTCGTGGTTAAACGTGTTCGTGTTTAAAGTGTTTCTGTTTATTTTATCATGTAGTTTATCGTATTATTTACACTCGTAATTATTTTAGTTCGTGTTTTAAAATGGTGATCATGATTTAATTATGTTCACGTGAAATATCTATTAACTGTTTATCATGAGTTTGTACGTAATCGATACTTATCATGTCATACACGTATGCACTTGCTTGATTATTAGCACATGAATGTGATCAATACTAAATAGGGTAATTTTTAATCTAGGACGTACGATCTTAAGGGCACTATTCATGGTAAAAGCATGCGGGTTTTACAATTCTTCCCCCCTAAAAAGAATAATTCGTCCCCGAATTATAGATAAAGTAAACTGGAAAGAAGTAACATACCCGAACTCAAAATATAAAGTGAGGGTAAGAATCCCAGATAGACTCCTCCGTTTCCCAAGTGGCTTCCCGCTCGGTATGGTCCCTCCAAAGAATTTTGACGAATGGAATCGTCTTCCTTCTCATGACTCGTTCTTGCCTGTCAAGAACTCGTTCGGGTTCCTCTATAAAAGTGAGATCTTCACGTATCTGTTCCAGTGGATACTGAACCATGTGAAGGGGATGATACTTGTACCCTCTGAGTAAGGACACATGAAACACGTAATGCACGTGCGAAAGCTGAGGAGGTAACGCCAATCGGTAAGATACTTCACCGATTCGTTCAATGATATCAAACGGTCCGATGAAACGAGGACTGAGTTTCCCTTTGATCCCGAAGCGTTTAACACCACGCGCCGGCGAAACCTTGAGGAAGACGTGGTCTCCCACATTAAAATGTATGTCCCTACGATGCTTATCAGCGTAACTCTTCTGACGTGACCGTGCTTCCTGCAGCTTCTGCTTAGCTACTTCGATCTTCTCATTGGTCATTTCTATAATTTCTGGTCCTTCGAGTGTTCGCTCTCCCACTTGATCCCAGCAGATTGGAGCGCGACACTTCCTGCCATACAACATTTCGAAAGGAGCACATTTGATACTTGCGTGCCAGCTGTTGTTGTATGCAAACTCGACCAAACAGATGTAATCGTCCCAATCACCTGTCCATTCCAACGCACACGACCTTAACATATCTTCCAATGTCTGAATCGTTCGCTCCGACTGTCCGTCCGTTTGAGGATGAAAGGTCGTACTCAGCTTAAGTTGTGTACCCCAAGCGTTTTGCAGACCTTTCCAGAATCGCAACGTGAAACGAGGATCTCTATCTGAGACGATGCTGGAGGGAGCACCGTGGAGTCTCATGATCTCCCTTCTGTAAGTATCTGCGAGTTTACTCACCGGATCTTCCTTGCGTATCGGTAAGAAATGAGCTGATTTGGTGAGTCGATCGACGATGACCCAAATGGCATCGTGCTTCTTCTTGGTAGGCGGAAGACCGGTAACAAAATCCATGGTGATTTTGTCCCACTTCCACTCTGGAATATCCAACGGTTGAAGGAGACCGCCCGATCGCTGATGCTCAATCTTAACCTGCTGGCAGGTAAGACATTTGGAGACATAAGTGGCTACATCCTGTTTCATACCACTCCACCAAAAGTACTGTCTGATGTCATGGTACATTTTTGTCGACCCAGGATGTATAGAAAATGGGGAGCTGTGAGCTTCAGCTAACAATGCTTCCCGGAGTTCTTGATTGTCAGGAACACAAAGTCTCATGCCCTGCCAAACGATACCGTCTGCGTCTATTCTGAATTCTGTCTGCTTCTCCAAATTCTGAATTATCGCCCATATTTCTCCATCATCCTTCTGAGCTTCCTTGATCCTAGACAGTAACTCGGGTTCTACTCTAAGATTCGCCCAGTATCCGTGCTGCCCACGTACCATGATTTTGATGTCTAGCCGCTCCAAGTCTCTTATGTTTTGTTCCTTGATTTCAATGCCGTTGATCATTCCGGACTTTCTGCTGAGTGCATCTGCTACTACATTAGCCTTTCCGGGATGATACTGTAGGTTAATATCATAATCCTTCAACAGTTCCAACCATCTCCTTTGTCTCATGTTCAATTCACGTTGAGTGAAGATATACTTCAAGCTCTTGTGATTCGTGAAAATGTCGCATGATTCTCCGTATAAGTAGTGCCTCCATATTTTCAATGCGAACACCACTGCAGCAAGTTCCAGGTCATGCGTAGGGTAGTTTTCTTCATAGGGCTTAAGCTGCCGTGAAGCATACGCGATCACTTTCCCATGTTGCATGAGAACACAGCCCAGTCCCTTCCCCGATGCATCGCTGTAGATCTGAAATCCACCTGTACTAGATGGGAGAGTAAGAATAGGTGCAGATACTAACTTCTGCTTTAGGTCTTCGAAGCTCTTCTCTCGTTCTTCCGTCCAGACGAATTTCTCTCCTTTTCGCATCAGTTTGGTAAGAGGTAGTGCCAAACGGGAAAAGTCCTCCATGAATCTGCGATAATATCCAGCTAAGCCCAAGAAACTGCGGACTTCTGTCGCTGACGTTGGTCTTGGCCATTTAGTGATAGCCTCAACCTTTGCTGGGTCCATAGTGATCCCTTCTGCTGATACAATGTGACCTAAGAATGCCACTTTGTTTAACCAGAACTCACACTTGGAGAATTTCGCATACATCTGCTTCTGACGAAGAATCTGTAGTACCGTACGGAGATGGTCTTCGTGTTCCTCCGTGGACTTTGAGAAAATCAGGATGTCATCGATGAATACAATGACAAACTTATCAAGGAATTCATGGAAGATTCTGTTCATCAGATCCATGAATACTGCTGGAGCATTAGTCAGGCCGAATGGCATGACTACAAACTCATAATGGCCATAGCGGGTACGAAAAGCAGTCTTGGCAATATCCTGCTCTTTAACCCTTAGCTGATGGTAGCCTGACCTTAGATCGATCTTTGAGAAGTGTTTGGCTCCTTGAAGTTGGTCAAACAGATCATCTATACGTGGCAGTGGATATCTATTGCGGATGGTAATCTTATTAAGTTCACGGTAGTCTATGCAAAGTCGCATGCTGCCGTCCTTCTTCTTAACGAAAAAGACCGGTGCGCCTCATGGAGATGCGCTTGGTCTAATGAACCCTCGCTCAAGAAGTTCATGCAGTTGGTCCTTCAGTTCTTTTAGCTCTATGGGAGCCATACGATACGGAGCCTTAGAGATTGGTTCAGCTCCTGGAACAAGGTCGATGTTGAACTCCACTTCTCGTGCAGGTGGTATGCCGGGGAGATCAGCTGGGAAGACGTCTTGAAATTCCGAAACTACTGGTTGATCCTGAATCGATGGGGATTCAGCATCCATGTCGTGAATCGTAGCTAGATAACCCTCACAGCCATGTGACAGTAATGCACGTGCTTGCAAGGTAGATATGACTTGTACAGACCGTCCGGGTATGAACCCGTTATGAATGTACTCTGGTGCATTAATGTCGCCGAAGATCACCCGATATGAGTGGCAGTCAATGGTAGCATGGTGCTTGGATAGCCAGTCCATGCCGAGAATCATATCGAACTCAATCATGTCTAGGGGAAGTGCATCTACTGCACGAACTTTATCGTCAAACTCCAGAGGAAGACTCTTGTATACATGAGTTATTAATACAGAGTCCCTCAAAGGCGTGAAAATGGTAAGCCTATTTTCTAATGGCAAGGGAAGTGTCCTGATGTTCTTAGCATATGTAGTGGAAATAACTGAGTGAGTGGCACCCGTGTCGAAAAGAACACATGCAGCTTGGCCGTACATATACAAAATTCCAGTAATGGTACCTGTAGATTTGTTTGCCTGATCGCGAGATGTCGTGTAGACACGCCCAGTGGTAGGAGGCGGCTTATTATCAGCATGACCCGAGGTACCCTCCATCTCACCCTTACGGCAATCTCTCATACGATGGCCAGGGAGACCGCACTTGAAGCACGCGTCGGAATCACGACGACATGGGCCAGGGTGTCTGCGATGGCAAGTATTGCAAAGAGGATGAGTGAATCCTCCAGCAGGAGTCCTTGCTTGCTGAGGGCCTGCTGATGACAAAATGTGTTAAGATAAAGTATATGCATGAGTATAAGACATATGCATCATAAGATGTTCACCAGTGATAGCTGAACGGTTAGGCTGCGAACCCCTGTGGTTCTGGTCCTTCTCGTTATCGTGGTTCCTGGTAGAGGTTAATATAGTGTCAGCATGAGAGATATAACATGAAATCATAAGAAGATGCGTAAATAGTAGGACCTGCTGTTGTTGGAGTGTCCAGCGTTGTTACGGTAATTATCATTACCGCTACGCCTTTCCACAACAGAACGGTCGTTAGTGTGACCGTTTCCTTTGGGCTGATGAGGCTGCTGCTGAGTAGCCGGCTGAGACCGGTCCACAGTTTTCTGCCTGGAAGATACAGTTTAAGAGATGATTATTGAACATATAATGATAGGATGCGGTTTGGTTACCGTTTGAATACGAAATGTTTACCTCTTGTCGGGTCTTTCAGCTTCCCCGAACTCATCTCGCTCCTGCAGCATCTCCAGCTTCCTTGCTGCGTCGGCCACTTGTGCTACTGTATTGAACGTAGCACACACCAGATTGTTCGCGACCGAGGTGCGAAGTGCCCACCTAAAGTGGTGTGCCTGGTCCTCAGGAGTACCAGCTGCTGCTCCCAGGAAACCAGTTAAGCGAAGAAAGCGCTGCATGAATTCGTTGCTATTCTCGCCCGCTCTCTGTCGTATCCCATGGTACTCTCGCTTGAGCTTGTCCTGCTCTGCCTTGGGAAAGAACTGCTCCATCACTCTCTCCTTGAATTGGGCCCATGTCAAACCAGCGACCCAATCATCACCTCCTTCCGACTGCGTCAAGGCTAGCCACCAGCTGAGTACATCGCCTTCAAACCGGTAGCATGCCAATCTCGCCTTGTATGCGGGGTCACAGCCCATAGCATTGAAAATCTTCTCGATATGAGTCAACCAGCTTTCAGCATCGCTGGGGCTATCAGTCTTTTCAAAAGCTCTAGGACGGAGCTTGTTGAATCTTTCCAGCCACACTGCTAGTGTCACTGGAGGAGGAGGAGGAGGTGCCTGATTCTGCTGCTGCTGATTGTTGGCAGCTTGGACTTCAGCACGGATGTCATTCCTCAGTTGAGGAAGCAAGGCTTGCATGGCAGCCTGAATTGCAGCATTGAGCTGCTCTTGCTCGCGTGTGAGAACCATCTGACAGTATAACATAAAACATATGATTAACAGTTCAAAACATAAAATATATATATATATTCATGAAAGAAAAAAAGAAAAAAAAAATTTATACCAAAAATTTCACGAGAAAAATTTTATGCAAGAAAATTTTTGTATGAAGGCATGATGCAGTTTTATAAAAACTTTTGATGCTCGAGAGTGAACGCCTTTGGTCAGTTCACTCAAAACAAAAGACATATCGAGGGGACGCTTATGGGTCGGTCCCAAATCTAAAAGTTTCGATAAAACACATGCGACTAAATAGGGCCAGTCCTGTACCAACCATTACTTAGTCAAAAACCCTGTAACAATGACATGTATATGTATGCTTAAAAATGATGAATGCATGAAAACAACTGTCAGTTCTAGGAAGACCGTAGTGACTACCCACTAATCACAAGTCATATTTGAGAGCCTACAGGTCGAAGCCTTGGCTCTGATACCATAATTGTAACACCCCATTTTAGAAATGGAATCTTACGCATAATCATGGCGTGTCATCAAAGCATACAAGGATAAATGTCTAAGCATTATTTGACCATAAAAGGGAAATACCGGAATCAAACATCGGTAACCCCAAAGTAGAGCTCATCACACACAAACATAAATACTGTAAAAAGAAAGGACGAAACAATGTCCATTGCAAGCTGTATTAAAGTAAAGGAAATGCATAAAGTAAAGAAAGACAGTAAAGCTTCCAGTCCATATGCACGTACGTTTGAGATCTACGAGCGTCCCTGAGTACCTGCCGTTTTGGGAACATGAAAAGGAAAACGGCTGAGCAAGACGCTCAGTGCACGGATGTACAATATAGCATGAAATAGGATAAGCATGTAACATATAACAACGGAAGACTAAGTTCTGAGTAGACTGGTTAAGTATTGAGAAAACTGGTTTTATAGTTTGAAAGCCTTATGTTTATCTTATGAAAACTGTTTTAACATATATATACCATAGCCCATATAGATCATAAAAAGGTCACGTGCATGAATACTTAGAGGGGTGACCTCATCATGCTGATTAGAGGGGATGCCTATAATTAATATACTGGTCTGGGTAGGAGGGATCAACTCCTTGTAAAGGATGCAAGGCACACACCACATTCACCATGAAATACTGAATAAAACATGTAACTAGGATGCACCCATACGCCCCACATGATATAATAATATGGCCAAAACTGAAAGGGACGCCATGAGCAATCACTCCGCCGTGGGGAAGTCATAACATTGGTGCCTCCAATGTTATGGTTATGGTACCTCCATAACTAGGTGAAACTGGTCATGCTTGTATATGGCTATAGATTATGCTAATTAAACATAAGCAGTTCAAAACAATAAAACAAATACTCGGGAAAACAGTTGGCTGCATACGGGGAAATCTTAATAAGGAAAGAATGTCCATACTGAAAGGACGGGAATCCGTACCTCAAGTCCAGTGAATGAACGGAAGAAAGACTCCTACTTCTGGATCACTAACGCTACATGAATACACACGTGTATAAGTATCGAATCACTGATTACGTACTGGGTTTTATGTCTCATCTTAGCTTACTTTGTATGTTTTAGGTCATGGTTTACTGTTTAAAGCCCTATCTGTGTTTACCTTGTACTCTGATTAATCTGATAAAGTATTACTGGTAATTCATGTATTATTATACTTACTGTGTAATAATAAGTAACTTTCCAAAAATAGCAGGTTTCCAAAAATAGAAAGTTTCCAAAAATAGAAAGTTTCCTAAAATAGAAAGTTTCCAAAAATAGAATTCACTGCTTAAAATAGATCCGTTTCCATATATAGAAGGTTTCCATGATTAGATTAGCTGCCTGAAATAGATAGATTTCCATATATAGAAGGTTTCCATTAATAGATTAGTTGCCATATTTAATTAAGTTTCTATAAATAGAATTAAGCTGGTTGCATAAGCTAAAATATAAGTCTAAGTGTTTATAAGCTTATTTCTTAAGTCATATGATATAGTGTATAGTTTAATTATTATTTCATGCATTTTAATTAAACTATAGGTTAAGCATTTTAATTAAAGTATAACATGTTTTAATTAAAATGGAAAATTACTTAGGTTAAAATGTATATTAATATGTATTAATAATATAACCTAAGTCATGTCTAAATTAATTAATTATAAGCATGTTTTAAATAATTAATTAATTATAACTTATAACATAAAAATACTTAGGTTAAATTAATATCATGCTAAATTAATAATTAAAAATAACCTAAGTCATGGTTTAATTAATATCTCATGTTATTAATTAATTTATATCCTAAGTTCATAATTCATAATATTAACATGTAGCATAAATCATGATTTAACCAACGAACCATGAATCGGGCATGAACTCGACACCGTACCCCGAGCCAACTCGGGGTACTTGTGTCCCCTTGCTGCCGTGGGTCCCACATGCACCAACCAAGACCAAAATGGTCTTGGTGGTGGCGGCTAAAAGCAAACCGAACCCCCCCGGGTTGGTTATACTAGGCGGCCAAAATCAAACACCCTCATATAACAACCTTTGATTTTAATTAACCCCAAAACATGTTAGATCTATGTTTAATTATCATGTTTTAATAAGAATAACAATAACATGTTCATGAAAATAATCAAAGATTTAAAAAGAATTAAAAAGAAAGTTTTAGAATGATATACCAATACGTAGCTTGGAAGAGGATGAACAAACACGGTTTATAGCAATGGTTTTCAAGATCAAAATCAACCAATCAACCACCTATGGTGGTCTTAGGGTGGCGGCACAAAGAGGACAAAAAGGAAGGAGAGAAAACCTTTTTAGGTTAAATGTTTATTTTGCTTGAAATGTAAAATGAAATGAAAAGTTACCATAACCCCCCCTTTTCTTGTAAAAGTCCATGGGCTTAGCCCACCTTGTTATGTGTGCCGTGGGTATGGGGCCCCACATGGGGTACCCGTACCTTTTCTCGTGTCCCGATGTTTCGTGTTCGTTCGTGGTTAAACGTGTTCGTGTTTAAAGTGTTTCTGTTTATTTTATCATGTAGTTTATCGTATTATTTACACTCGTAATTATTTTAGTTCGTGTTTTAAAATGGTGATCATGATTTAATTATGTTCACGTGAAATATCTATTAACTGTTTATCATGAGTTTGTACGTAATCGATACTTATCATGTCATACACGTATGCACTTGCTTGATTATTAGCACATGAATGTGATCAATACTAAATAGGGTAAGTTTTAATCTAGGACGTACGATCTTAAGGGCACTATTCATGGTAAAAGCATGCGGGTTTTACAGATTCCGCCGACGCAAATCACGGCTCCTGAATTTTCGTTGAAGCATCACATGATCCAACAAGTTTAAAACGCTTGTCCATTTCGCGGATTACCGGAGGATGATGCCAACAAACACCTCGATAAATTCATAACTGTCACTCAAAGCATGAAATTGCCTGGTGTTTCCATGGATTTTCTTCGCCTTCACCTTTTTCCACACACTTTATCCCACCATGCCGAAAAATGGTTTGATCGTCTTCCCAAAAACTCAATTCATACATGGGACGAAATGACTCAAAAAATTTTGTCGCGCTACTTTCCACCATCCATGGTCACTAGACTTCGTAATCAAATCAGTGGTTTCACTCAAGAACCTGATGAGTCGCTTTTCGATGCTTGGGAACGTTATAATGTCTTGATCGATCGTTGTCCTGATCATAATATGCTCCCCGTCACATTGATTGATACTTTCTACAATGGTTTAACTTTTCGTGATCGTGATACGATTAATGCTGCCGCTGGTGGTACATTCATGAAGAGAAGACACGAGGAGTGTAGAGAGCTTATAGAGAACATGACCACTCATCACAAAAATCGGGATTCATCCGCATCTTCAAGAAATAACCCGAGGGCCAATGTTTCTTCTACTTCATCAAACCCCGAGTTAACCGAACTTACCCGCCAAATAGCCGAGATGAAAAAATTTTCTTAACCATTGCTACGAACCAATTTCAACAAGTTAAAGCTGTAACACCTTCTTGTGAGATTTGCAGTGGTTGTTATTCATACACCGATTGTCCTTCTACTCATGACAATCCGGAAAACGTGTATGCGGCTAACGGTACCTTTTCCACGGGAGGCTATCAAGCTCGTCCTCAAGTTGACCGTAATTTGCTAAGTTATCGTTCAAACAACTTGCTTTCACCACCCGGTTTACCTCCTCAAAACCAAAACAACTTTAATCACAACAATCAAAACCAACCTCGAGCTCCTAATCAATATCAAACCCAAAGAAACCCATATCCACCTCAAGGAAATAATCAAGTTTACCAACAACCCACTTATCAACCACCCGCTGTGAGAACCCGTACTTTCCCAATATTATTTTATTCTTTTTATTCGTGCTTTTTGAATTTTTTCAACGTATTACGTTTTCTTGTATTGCTATATGTAAATCCTGAGATTTTTAAATTATATTTTTTTAAGTATTTTTCTGATCATCGATAAATACTTTGTATGGAATTATAAATTTTCATTTTATTTTTCCATATTTATTTTAAATCAATGTTTTTGATTTAAAATCACCCGCCTGCGTTTTATAACGAGTTTATTCAAATCAATGTACAACGAGAATTTCCTAGTGATCGCGATACCGACGGATGCCCAAAAGTTTACATTTATTTATCGATTGTTTCGATAATTAATATTTTCGACGATTTCGTTTTAATTACGTATTAAGTCGTGTCGGGAAATTATATAATCATTTTTATGATGCATTGTAACTTTTGAAAAGTATTTTTACGAAACCCGAGCCCCGTAAATATTTTTAATATTTACCAATAACCATTTTCTACCTTTTAAAACTATTAATTGTATTTTAAGTCCACAAGTTTCAAATTTGGCAATATTAGCCCCTCCACTTAACTAGCAATATATAAAGATTTTTTTCTTCCACTTATTCATAAAACACACACACCAAAACAAAAACTCTCTCCCCACCCTCCATTGTTGCCGCCACTTCACCACCATAAACCACCACCATCCATCTTGTTTTAAAAAAATCTAAATAAAGACACATTCTTAGAATTTAATTGTGATTCTAATGATACAAAAATTTCTTACATGCATCAAGATTTCAAGAACTTATGATTTTATGGTTGTATGATGTTGTAATCATCTTGCATATGTTATATTTGGTAAGATTATCATGTTTTGATCCTTAAAAGTCTTGTTTTTAATCTTTGATTTTTGTTAGATTTTTCATACAAGTGTTTTTAGGAGTGTTTGGTTGATGGGTATGATAGTATAGTGATCCTAGGGGTATGGGAATGATTGGTTTTGAGTGAAAAATAGATTTGTCATGTTTTCTAAAAAGCTAATTTGGGACAGCAGCCTTAAACAGTATGATTCGTGGGTTTAAGGTCTGTGAAAGACTGAGATTATTTAAAATTGTTGTAGAGTTTTCCGAGACGGTCGTTTTGGTATAAGATAGAGCTTATAACTCATTACGAGTCAAAAGTTATGCTAGTTTTAGTTTTCGTGTACCGGGAGACGCAAGTCGGCACAATCCGAAATTGTGGCTGATTTTGGGTCGACTCTCGGGGACTTTAGGCTTGGTTAGATAGTTGATACTACTGATTTTCAAAGTTTAAAAACTGAGTTTGATGAGTCTAGTAGTGGTTTCAAAAGACGGATTGTCGAGATAGTATTTTTAAAGTGGTCCAAACGGTGTTACAAAACAAGTGCACAAATCTGTCCTAAAATTTGGAGTCGAGTAAAGTGTCGAGCTGATGGATTTTAAAGTGTGAACTTTAGCTCAAATTTTGGTGAGGTCTTACACAGGTTATAAGTGACCTTGAAACCAATTTTCATGTAAAACGGACATGTCTAGATAGGGTAGATCGGTGTGTACATTCGGGGTGTACTTGCTGATTTTTATTTTGAACACGTAGTCCAATGCTTGTGTTGCGTGAGTTTGAGTGTTCACCATCGGACATGGTGACTTACTCAAGTGCTTAGTCATTATATAAATGACTTAGCTACTGGCCCAAATAAGGGTAAAGGATAGTTTGACTTGCGTTGACTCGGCGTCGTATGACGAGTCATTTTCAAGTGTTCAAGTGTTTTAACGAGTAACGTTGGATAAATGGGTAGTATGAATTCATTTGATTCGTGTCAATGGTTTTGAAACGTGTATACTTTGAAAACATTTGAGTCATGTTATATTTGGTATATATATCGATATTGAGTTCGAGTCTTAACGCGCGCCTTATTGTGATAGGTTGCGGTTTTCGTGTTTTCCCCGGGCATCCATATCGTCGGTGATCGTCTCACTACATTATTTCTACTCAATTGTTGGGTACCGTGATTGACTTAACACGTGGCTAAGGGCCACTAAATTTCTAAGGATCAAGGAGGAGGAATTGTTTAATTTGCGTGTTTGGATTAATTCCTACTTGTTATGAAGGTATAGTCACTCCTAGCAATTTAGTTTTGATGTTACTAGTACTTTGATTCTTTTATTCATGAATTTTGAATTCCTTGGGTGAAACCCACTGAGATTATAGATACTTAGGGCATATTAGGACTTAGGACACTTGCGTGGCGATTTGGTATAGCCTAAGTGTTGCTTGACTGAGGTTAGGTAGCTAAATGGAGTCGTTTTTGTAGTATGGAAATCACCACAGAAACAAACAGGTCATGGACAAATTTTCTTAAACATATGACCTTGTTTTTATTTGAAAAATGGATACCCACTGATGTGATTAGTATGTTTTGAGTTGGATGGAAACGGGAAGTGTCCGGATGAGCCCGAAACGGTCGTTTTACTAAACTAGGTCAAATCTGAATGTTATGCTTAAAACGTGGGTAAATTGACTTGGGTAAAAAGGATTAGTTTATGATTTTATGACTTTTTACAGTAGCTACAAATATAATAAAACTTCTCTTTTTGGTTTCGTGTCAAAATCTTTTACCGATTGGGATTTATGCTTAATCTACCGTAAGGTACGAAAGACGTCTACAACTTTCTGTTTTGATAGTCTGTCACTAAAGTGCATTTCCCGTTGATTGAAAAATTTTCTGGGGCTGTTCTTTCCGAACTTTTAAAGGTAAGAGAAATACCTATACATGTCAAGAAATTTCACCTCCTGTACTATTATAGATTTTTAGATATGACCAAATCTTCACAGCCTTTTTTAGAAAACTGAATGCAGTCCCTTATTTTGGTTTTTCAAACCGAGTCTTAAACGTGTTCGGAACCCACACATAAATGCTTGGACCATCATACAAGGTTGAAATTAGGTTATTACAGTAGGTTCAAGGTGTTTGGTCAAAATTTTAACTTAAGCTTAGGTCTCGCCATCGCACGCAAGTTACCTAGTCATACTATGTCCCACCACTTCTAAAACGTTATTGCTTCATTGAACGCATTCTTATTATGCGTCACCATTGCATAGGTCCGTGAAGACTTCTTTTTGCTCAGCCCCTTTTACCTTGTGATTACTTACTAAAGGTGAGTTCATAGCCCCTTTTTACTTGAACAATGTTTCTAAATGCGGGGTGAGATTTTACATGGTGTAACACATCCATTTAAAATTGTATACTATCCAGAACTTGTATGCTATTCAGACTTGTATGCTTTCCAACAGTTTTCATTGATATTATTGCTTATAGTTAATAGCCTTAAGTTTCCTCTCTTGATCATGAACCGTTAATTGTCCCGTATGCTTTGCGCTAAGCGCGAATGTTGTGGGTGGATCCATCGGGATTGACAATCCCCGTCCCGATTACCTTGACGCACTTACATTTGTTTATACTTGAGTATTTAGGCTGAATACTCCCTAGAGGAACTTACTTTGAGTTAAGCTTCGGTTCATGAACTAAATAGCAATAATATTGGTTTCAGACTATGGTTAATGATCATAACCATTTTCTCTATTTACTTGTTTTACAAATGAATGCTTGTGTTCCACACCTTTATTGCTAAACCTATGAATTTCACTCAACTTTGTGTTGACGATTTTACATGTTTAATCTCAGGTATTATTACTTAGCTTTGCTTGGATGGGAGCCCGCAGGATATTATCGCAGCTTGGAGAATTCTGTGATGCTTTTAAAAGACTGGTTTTAGTATAAACTGTCAGAAATTTATTATATCTTTTGGGCAACTTTATGTTATAAATCATGATGAAATAATATATCTTTTCGCATATAAAACTTTGGGACCTATGTTTAAAACTCTGATCATTTATGATGTGATATATATGCTTTTATTACGTCAGCTTTGTATCAACTGTAATTCATTGTTTCTTGTACTATGACGTGTTACCCCCTCGTTGCCTAGTTGTTCCATGTCAGATTTTGGGGGTCTCACACCCGCTTACCAAGTTCCCCATTCCAACCAACCCACGGCATATAATCAAGAGGTTGAAACGTATATGAGGACTAATGACGCGCTGGTGAAGAATCTTCAGAGTCAAATTATTAACTTGAAAGGTGACATGGCGAAACAAGGGAATGATCTTCGAGCTGAGCTTAAGAATGACATGCGAAACTCTAAGTAGTCAAACGAATGACTTAAGGGATATGATGGCTAGTTTCTTCCCAAGTAATCAAACCTCTGCTTCGGGTTCTCTTTAGAGTAACACTGTTGCTAATCCAAGAGAGGAGATGAAAGCAATCACCACCCGAAGTGGAAAAGCTTTAAAGGAACCCGAGATTCCTAAACCTACTCTGGTGATTGTGACAAAGGACAACGAGCCCCCTTCACCAATTCCCCCACCTTCTACTTCTACCCCTCCACCACCCAAGGATGTTAGTGAGAATTCCATTCTAAAGCCTTCGTCTCAACCCGATATACCTTATCCTTCAAGTTTGAGGAAAGAGAAGTTGAAGAACAAGGATGATATTCAAGTTTCTAACTTTCTTAAAATGTTTAAACAATTGAATTTCAACATCTCCTTTGCTGAGGCTCTCGCTCACATGCCTAAATATGCTAAAATGTTTGAAGATCTTCTCAGTGATAAGGAAAAGCTCCTTGATATTGCTCAAACCCAACTTAATGAGAATTGCTCCGCGGTTCTTTTAATGAAATTACCAACCAAACTTGGTGATCCGGGTCGCTTTCTCATTCCTTGCAACTTTCCCGGGGTAGAGAATTGTATGGCCCTAGCCGATCTAGGTGCTAGTATCAACTTAATGACATTAAGCGTTTGGAAACAATTATCTCTACCCGAGCTAGTCCCCACACGAATGACATTGGAATTAGCTAACCGTACGGTTGCTTATCCGGTGGGGATAGCCGAAGATGTCTTTGTTGGTGTCGACAAATTCACCTTCCCAGTGGATTTTGTTGTCGTTGACTACGAGATGGATCTCCGTGTTCCATTAATCGTTGGACGTCCATTCTTGAGGACCGGTCGCACTCTCAATGATGTAGCCGCGGGAGAATTAATCATGAGAGTTGGTGACGACAAAATCGTCTTCAACATGGGTAAACTTTCTAAGCAACCTTATGAAAACGAGAGCGTTAATTTCATTGACGTACTTGATGAGGCTTGTGAAGAACATTTCAAAGACGCTTGTAAAAGTGGATTTTCTTCTCTACCCATTGTTGAGACTATTGCCTCTATTGCTCCTTCATTGACTCCATTTGAAGAAAGTGATTTTCTATTGAAAGAATTTGAAGCAACTTTAGGAGATGTAGAATTAAAATATGACGATTCTTCCTCCGATTAGGATGAAGACATTCGTACCATTGAGAAACTTCTCAATGAGGACCATGTTTCTCCACCTTCTCCTAAGGAAGTTACAACCGATGATCCGAATTTGACTAAGCCTTCCGTTGACAATCCTCCGGATTTAGAGCTTAAGGATTTACCGTCTCATCTTGAATACGTTTTCCTAGAAGACAATAAGAAGTTACCTAATAAGTGTGAAAACACTTATCCTTTTACCACTTATTTCAAATAATAACAAGACCAAAACGTGTGATTTATGTCGTAAAAGTTGGAATTATGCGTGGTTTGTGTTTTTATTGTGTTTTAGGACCAAAATATGAAAAAGGAAGAAAACACGGGCTTTCACGGGCTTTTACTGAAGAAAACGGGAAAAAGACGAAGTCAAAAGATCAAGAGTGCAAAAAGAACGGAAGTCCAAGGACTATTCTGAAGATTTATCGAAGAAAAAGTCAAGAGACAGAAGTTTAACGAAGTCGAAGAACTTAAGTCTAATAGGAGAAGAAAATTAAAGAGACAAGTTCAAATCCCGAGACGACAAAGACGAAGAATTAAAGTCGAGTCGAGAAAACGTGAAGAAAGCAAGAGAGAAAATGCAACACATGCACTCCTTCCCTATAAATACCCTCCTAATAGTCATTAGGAGGGTGGTTTTTAGTTTTTAGTTAATATTTCACTTTTTAGTTTTTAGAGAGAGAAAGTCTTAAACTTTCTCTCACTAGTTCATCTTCTTCTTTTAATCTTTCAAGATTAACACTTTTGTATGCTTATTTTTATTAATCAAGTTCCATTTTAAGCTTTTATCTCTTAATCTCATTCTACTATTCTTTGATTTAAGATTGATTTTGGTGTGATTATCATATGATCCGTGTTGTTCTAATTGATTTCATGCTAAAAAGTTAATCTTTTGATCATTTTATAAGTTTTCATTTGATTAAGCTATAAGACTTTTGTGCTTATTGGCTTATTTTTATGATTAGCTTATTTTTCTTATTAAAAAGTTTTATTAAAAAGTTGATATTTTTATTGTTTGATCCAAAAAGTTGCTTAATTTCGGTTTGATAAGTTGATTCTAGTGCTTATTTGATCCGGTTTAAGCATTGATTCGGGTTAGTGTTGTGATAAGCTCTAAAATATAGCTTATTCTCTTGCTAACCGAATTCCATAATTTTAGGAAGTGGTTCAAACCCACTTTCCGATTGCCCCTTTCCGAGCAGGATTCCCTTTCCGATTGACCAATCGGAAAAGGGTTTATCCTTTTCCGATCTGCACCCTTGAGCATTCCGACCGGACCCCATTCTCCACTTTCCGATTGGTGTTGTTTCATTGTATTCCGATTGGATCAATTTGCGTATTCCGATTGTTACCATTTTCCCACATTCCGATCGTTTCCAGGCTTACGTATTCCGATTGGGAATTTTCTGCTTATTCCGATTGACCTTTGTTCCTCTATATTCCGATCGTGTCACCTTTACCCATATTCCGATCATCCGATCGGAATACATTCCGATCGGGTCCCCTTTTGGCTTGTTTTGGCTTCTTTCGATATAACTTTCTTATAGTACTTTTATTTTCTGAAAATTTTCCAAGTGTTAGTTTTATTTAGTGATTTAGTTCTTTTCCTTTATCACCTTTAAATTATATGCATTTATTTTTACTCGTCATTCAAATTAATCTTTTATCTTCCATTTTACTCAACGACACTTTAATTACTTGCAATCTGTTTAAAACAAATCAACCAAATCTTTGATCCACCAAAAGACGATTGAGTCGCACTTAAGACCGGTTTTCAATTCGAAAAGATTCGGAACTATAACGAACTATGAACTTTGATATAGGGTGTCAAAAGCCATGTATTAAATGGCGCCGCTGCCGGCTCTTTTCGTTAAGATAAACGGTTTCTAGTGAGAGACGCATTGAATTTTGGGATCCGTTCTTTGAACGTTATTTTCATTGCTTAAAAATTTTCAAAAATCCAAAAAATTATAAAACTTTTCAAAAATACAAAAACATTAAAAAAACCTATAAAAACCAAAAAGATTATATAGATATTCCTTGTGTATATTTTTCTTCTGCAGGTGCATGCGTACTAGATCTACAAACTATTCTGAGCCCGAGAATCGTGAAGATTTAGATATGGCTGGTGTTAACAACAACAATAATCACCCACCTCAAAATAATTTGAATAACAACCACAACAACAACAACAACAACAATGCCCTTCTACCTGATTTACGAACCATGGAGGAATTGTGCCAACCCACCATGAATGGACGCGGAGGCCCGATTGCGCCGATGCATATCACGGCTCAAGAGTTTTCGTTGAAGCATCACATGATCCAACAAGTGCAAACTAATCCATTCGCCGGAATGCCTAATGATGATGCCAACAAACACCTCGACAAATTCATTACTATCACTCAAAGCATGAAGTCCCCCGGTGTTTCTATGGATGACCTTCGCCTCCAACTTTTTCCACACTCGCTTTCTCACCATGCCGAAAAATGGTTTGACCGTCTTCCTAAGAATTCTATTCATACGTGGAACGACATGACTCAACGCTTTTTATCGCGCTACTTTCCCCCATCCATGGTCACTAGCCTTCATAACCAAATCAGTGGATTTATGCAAGAGAATGATGAATCGCTTTTCGATGCTTGGGAACGTTACAATGATTTGATCGACCGCTGTCCTAATCACAATATGCTCCCCGTCACTCTCATTGACACCTTCTACAATGGTCTCACCTTTCGTGATCGTGACACGATCAATGCCGCCGCCGGTGGTACTTTTATGAAAAGGAGACCGGAGGAGTGTCGAGAGTTGATCGAAAACATGACTACTCACCACAAGAATTGGGATTCATCCGCATCCTCAAGATCTAACTCGAGAGTCAATGTTTCTTCTACATCCTCCAATCCTGAAATGTCTGAAATTTCTCGACAACTCGCTGAAATGAACAAGAATTTCATGGCCATGGCCACAAACCATTTTCAACAAGCTAAAGCTGTTGCTATTTCTTGTGACACATGTGGTGGCCCTCACTCTTATCATGATTGCCCTTCTACCCAAAACAATTATTCTGAAGACGTTAACGCAGCATACGGTACTTATCCCACGGGAGGCTATCAAGCTCGCCCTCAAGGAGACCGTAACTTGCTAAGTTATCGATCCAACAATTATCTTGCTCCCCCCGGTTTCCCTCCTGCAAACCAAAACCAACAACAAAGCTACAATCAATCCCAGCCTCGTGCAAACAATCAGTATCAATCCCAAAGAAACCCATACCCAACTCAAGGAAATTCTCAAGCTTACCAGGCTCCACCTCTCAATCAACCGATGGCAGTGAATCCAGAAGTTGAGACATTCATGAAGACTAATCGGGAGTTGGTGACGAATCTTCAGAGTCAAGTCCGCAACTTGAAGGGAGAAATGGCAAAGCAAGGGAACGATATTCGAGCCGAGCTAAGGAATGATATGGCCAAACACAAAGATGCAATGAATGCAAACATGCAAAACTCTTTTAACAATCAAGCTCTTCACCTTCGTGATATGATTAGTTCGCTCATCCAAGGTAATCAACCCTCTTCTTCGGGTACTCTTCCGAGTAATACCGTTGCGAATCCAAGGGGGGAGATGAAAGCAATCACCACTCGAAGTGGCAAAGGTTATATGGAACCCGAGCTTCCTACACCTCCACCGGTGATTGTGAACAAGGAAAAAGAGCAACTTTCCCCACCTCCTTCACCTTCTATCCCCATTTCCCCACCACCCGTGGTTGTGAGTGATCCTACTCCCTTACAGCCTTCTTCTTCATCCAATATACCTTATCCCTCAAGGTTGCGGAAAGAGAAGCAAAAGAGCAAGGATGATATTCAGGTTTCGAACTTCCTTAAAATGTTCAAACAATTGAATTTTAACATCTCCTTTGCCGAGGCTCTCGCTCACATGCCCAAATATGCTAAGATGTTTAAAGATCTCTTAAGTGATAAAGAAAAGCTTCTTGATATCGCTCAGACCCAACTTAATGAGAACTGCTCCGCAGTGCTCTTAAGGAAATTGCCCACCAAACTTGGTGATCCGGGTCGCTTCTTGATTCCTTGCAACTTCCCGGGAGTAGAGAATTGCATGGCCCTAGCCGATCTAGGTGCCAGTATAAACTTAATGCCTTTAAGTGTTTGGAAGCAATTATCTCTCCCCGAGCTAGTCCCCACACGAATGACTTTGGAATTAGCCAACCGTACGGTTGCTTATCCAGTGGGGATAGCCGAAGATGTCTTTGTTGGCGTCGATAAATTCACCTTCCCGGCGGATTTTGTTGTCGTTGATTACGAAATGGATCCCCGTGTTCCATTAATCGTTGGACGTCCATTTCTGAGGACCGGTCGCACTCTTATTGATGTAGCCACAGGCGAAATAATCATGAGAGTTGGTGACGATCAAATTGTCTTCAACATGGGTAAGATTTCTACGCAACCTTATTCATATGAGAGTGTTAATGCTATTGATGTTCTCGATGAGGCTTGTGAAGAACATTTTCATAATGCTTGCAAAAGTACTCCTTCTCTGCCCACTGTTGAGACCGTTGCCTCTATTGCTCCAGCATTGACTCCTTTTGGAGAAAGTGACTTGGATGACTTCGAAGCTAGCTTGGGTCCTCTCGATATTAAGTATGATAATTTGTCCACTAATTGGGATGAAGATATTCGTACTATTGAGAGACTTCTCAATGAGGACCCGTTGTCTCCTCCTACTCCTAAAGAGGTGACTAATGATGATCCATCGTTAGTTCCACCATCTACTGAGGATCCTCCTACTCTCGCGCTTAAGGACCTACCGCCTCATCTTGAGTACGTTTTTCTGGAAGACGACGAGAAGCTACCGGTCATCATCGCAAAGGATCTGAAAGAAGACGAAAAAGCCCGACTTGTCGCTGTGTTGAAGAAGCATAAACGCGCTATCGCTTGGAAAATCTCGGACATCCGTGGAATTGATCCTCATTTCTGCACACATAAAATTCTCATGGAGGACGACTTTAAGCCCACAATTCAAAGTCAACGAAGGGTGAATCCTAAAATACATGAAGTCATAAAAAAAGAGGTTATCAAACTTCTTGATGCGGGTATGATTTACCCTATTTCGGATTCACCGTGGGTTAGTCCAGTCCATTGTGTGCCTAAGAAAGGCGGAATCACTGTTGTGCCCAATGCAAACAACGAGTTAATTCCTACCCGTCTCGTTACTGGGTGGAGAGTTTGTATAGACTACCGCAAACTCAATGATGCCACGAGAAAGGATCATTTCCCTCTACCTTTTATGGACCAAATGCTTGAACGTCTAGCGGGTAATGAATATTACTGCTTTCTGGATGGTTTCTCGGGTTATTTTCAAATACCCATCGATCCCCAAGATCAAGAGAAGACAACATTCACCTGTCCCTATGGCACCTTTGCTTACAAACGAATGCCTTTTGGCTTATGCAATGCCCCCGGGACTTTCCAAAGGTGCATGTTGGCTATCTTCCATGACATGGTTGAGCAAACCATGGAAGTCTTCATGGATGATTTCTCGGTCTTCGGAGATTCCTTCTCTGCTTGCCTTGCCAATTTGGAACGTATGCTTAAGCGGTGCGAAGACACTCGCCTTGTTCTGAATTGGGAAAAATGCCATTTTATGGTAAAAGAAGGCATTGTGCTAGGACACAAAATCTCTAAAGCCGGTCTTGAAGTCGACCGTGCTAAAGTTGATGTCATAGCCAAATTACCTCCACCTTCAACCGTGAAGGGTGTGAGAAGCTTTCTGGGTCATGCGGGCTTCTATCGTAGATTCATTCAAGATTTCTCTAAAATCGCTCGCCCGATGACCCACCTCTTGGAAAAAGATACTCCCTTTATCTTTTCTAAAGAGTGTCTCGAAGCCTTCAATCTTCTCAAGGATAAGCTAACTAAGGCACCGGTCTTGGTTATCCCTAATTGGGAGCTACCTTTTGAATTGATGTGCGATGCTAGCGACTTTGCTATTGGTGCGGTTTTGGGCCAAAGAGTGAATAAACACTTCCAACCAATCCACTATGCTAGCAAAACAATGACGGGGGCTCAACTGCATTATACGACAACCGAAAAAGAGCTTTTAGCTGTTGTCTATGCTTTTGAGAAATTTCGCCCCTATCTTGTTTTATCCACCACCATCGTATACACGGACCATTCCGCGTTGAAGTACTTGATGACTAAGAACGATTCTAAGCCAAGACTTCTTCGCTGGGTTTTGCTCCTTCAAGAATTCAACATTGAAATTCGTGACAAGAAGGGAGCCGAAAACCTGGCCGCGGATCATCTGAGTCGACTTGAGGATCCATATCAGGGGGATTATCCAAACACAGAGATCAATGACTCTTTCCCCCTGGAGACTCTAATGTCTATAAATCTCAATCTTGATGGCACCCCATGGTTTGCGGACATTGCAAACTACTTAGCGGGTGGTATTCTCATCCAAGGGTTAACATCCCAACAAAAGAAGAAGTTCTTGAATGATGTTAAGACTTACTTTTGGGATGACCCTTATCTATTCAAACAGTGTGCTGATCTGATTATTCGTCGATGTGTTGACGGACCGGCAGCTTTCGATATCCTCCAAGCTTGCCACAAAGGACCCACCGGTGGTCACTTTGGTCCCAACTACACCGCTAAGAAAGTGTTTGATTCCGGATTCTACTGGCCCACCATTTATCGTGACGCTCACGAAATGGTTAAGCATTGTGATGCTTGCCAACGCCAAGGCAAGATCACACATAAGGACGAGATGCCTCAAAATTTCATACAGGAATGTGAAATCTTTGATGTATGGGGCATCGACTTTATGGGGCCATTTCCATCATCCAAAGGGAACAAGTACATCCTCGTCGCCGTCGACTACGTCTCTAAATGGGTTGAAGCTAAGGCTCTTCCTACAAATGATGCGAGGGTGGTTGTGAACTTTTTGAAGCAGCTTTTCGCTCGATTTGGCGTTCCTCGTGCTATCATCAGTGACCGCGGGACTCATTTTTGCAACGATCAATTTGCAAGAGTCATGGCAAAGTATGGTGTCAATCACCATCTTTCCACCGCCTATCATCCCCAAACCAATGGGCAAGCCGAAATTTCCAATCGTGGCTTGAAGAGAATTTTGGAGCGAACTGTAGGAGAGCATCGCGCCGCGTGGGCCGATAAGTTAGATGATGCTCTGTGGGCTTTTCGTACTGCTTACAAGACCCCGATCGGTTGTACACCCTATCGTCTTGTGTACGGGAAAGCCTGCCACCTACCCATCGAGCTGGAACATAAGGCGCACTGGGCCTTGAAGTGGGCTAACTTCGACATCATCAAAGCCGGTGATCATCGCAAGGTTCAACTCAACGAGCTAAATGAACTGAGGAACGAAGCTTATGAGAACTCGCTGATCTACAAGGAGAAGACGAAGATTATCCACGATGCTAAAATCAAGAACCGAGAGTTCCACGTTGGTGATCAAGTCTTACTCTTTAACTCTCGGTTGAAGATCTTCTCTGGCAAGTTGAAGAGCCGCTGGTCTGGTCCATTCACCGTTGCCAAAGTCTTTCCATATGGGACCATTGAGCTTTCTCAGCCGAATGGGCCCAATTTCAAGGTGAATGGCTAGCGTTTGAAGCTGTACTTTGGTGAGGACATCTCTCAAGAGATGATTCCATCCCTCACCACGTTCCCCATGAACTAAATTTGGGTCGAGTCAGGCTCATGACTCGGTGAACAAAAACAAGCGCTTCTCGGGAGGCAACCCGTGTTCTATCCTTTACTGCTTTCATAATAAGTGTAGGGGGAGCCCCGCATATGTCTGTTGTCTTGTTTCTTGTGATGTGCAGGGATTTAAGCTTCAGAGCGCATCTTGATGACTTTTGACGAACCGTGATACCGTGTTCCCATCTTCCCGGTTCTATCCTAAACTCTTGTGATTCAATATTTCATATTCTATATGTTCACATTGAATTCACTTTAGTTGTCCTTTCCTTAGCAAGATTTAAACAAAGTGCACAATGTCCTAAGTCTAGGGGAGTTTATTCCCACATGCTTAAACATTGAGGACAATGTTTATCTCAAGTGTAGGGGGGACTTCTATCGAAGTAAGTGGTCTTTTCCATGAATTTGCCCTCATTTTAACCGGAAAATTTGATTTTTCGACATTTTTCAAAATTTTTAATCTATTTTGGCCTAGTTGTATAGTTGTGTTTGCCTTTGTTACGTTTCCTTTGCTAGAATAAATTTTTAATAAAGTGATTTTAGATTTTTCTTAGTCGTGAACATTTTGACTCAACCCGAGTTTACTTACCTAAGTTTACTCTAGCTAGTATCCTTAACATGTTTAAGTCAAGTTTTGCTAGGCTTTTATATAGGGAGCTATAAAACGCGAAAGTCTTAACCTTCACGGGTTAAGAACAAGAACTTTTCGCAAGTTCCTATAATTGATCCTAGAGAGTCGTTTATCAAGGGAACTTTAAAATGCGATTTCTAAACTTGAAAAAGTCTGAGAATTTGCAAGATCCTATAGGCGACTCGAAAACCCAAAACTTTGATTTAATAGGCTAAGCATCCACGAGTCTCATTCCTTGAGATTTTAAACTGTGGAGAACGAGAGATGATAGAGTCAATTATAAGTTCGGTATTCTTTCGTGAATTTATGTGAGTTAATTATGAGCCTATTCTCCCTCCGCTTGTTAATAAATTTATCTGCTAATAAATAAGGTTGTACGATTTAAAAGGTTACTTAGCTTCTAGCCCCAGATCGTTTAAAAGTTGCTCGGTAATGACGAGAGTTCATAGCCAAGGCATAACTTATGAAGCGGGGCGCGAAGATTGGCGAGTCCGAAAAGGCCCTAACAAGGCATGAGGGCTACATTTTGTTGCTAAAGATCCAAAAGTGATGTGAAGAATCATTTATCAAAAATCAATATGAAGGATCGAGACACACGACGAAAAGCAAGAACTCCCCAAAAGTCATGGAGAAGTCTATCCGAAAAGACCCTAACAAGGTATGAGGATAAATAAATCCAAGTCCTAAAAGGAGGCGGATCGTTGTATATCAAAGTCCAAAATAAAGATTGGAGAAAAATGAAGAAGTCGTGGTCCAAAGATGAAGAATCTCTCAAAAACTTCAAGTGAAGAAATTCCTATTATGAAGAGAAGACCATAATTTCAAGAACGTCTCTCAAAGATTCGAAGTATGAAGTCGCTGCCAAATATCGGCCCGAGAAAGGTCTCAAATCGCGAACCAAGTTATGCCAAGATATGAACATTCTGATATCCCGAGAAGCAGTTTTAAAAGATTTGGTCCTTTAGCTAACTATTGATTAAATAATTCACCTTATTTTCGGACTAAATAACTATCGAAATAAGTCAAACAATGCATCCTCGTGATCATTCAAGACAAAAATAAAATATAAGAGATACACCTAGGAATAAGGGAGTCTAAGTGAATAATTGGCCCACATGAGTTCGTGATAGTTTGCTAACTTATAATAACAATGATCTCGTTTTTAAGCTTGGTATGGGGAACGTGAAACTTGAGGATGATAAACGTTCATGGCCGCCAAAACCCAATGTAAGTTTTTAATTTCTTTACTTATTTCTATCTTTTATGCTTAGTATTTAATAAAGGCCAAGGTGGGTTATTTATGATGGAAAATGTAAACCATGCTTTAAAATTAATGCATTGCATGAGGGCATTGCAATGGTCAAGTGTAGGGGATTTAATAAGTGTGAAAACACTTATC
This sequence comes from Glebionis coronaria, assembly GCA_025667525.1. NCBI lineage: Eukaryota > Viridiplantae > Streptophyta > Magnoliopsida > Asterales > Asteraceae > Glebionis > Glebionis coronaria. The sequence goes on along the minus strand of CM046877.1, from coordinate 557,670,812 downwards.
CTTTTACCACTTATTTCCAATAATAACAAGACCAAAACGTGTGATTTATGTCGTAAAAGTCGGAATTATGCGTGGTTTGTGTTTTTATTGTGTTTTAGGACCAAAATATGAAAAAGGAAGAAAACACGGGCTTTCACGGGCTTTTACTGAAGAAAACGGGAAAAAGACGAAGTCAAAAGATCAAGAGTGCAAAAAGAACGGAAGTCCAAGGCCTATTCTGAAGATTTATCGAAGAAAAAGTCAAGAGACAGAAGTTTAACGAAGTCGAAGAACTTAAGTCTAATAGGAGAAGAAAATTAAAGAGACAAGTTCAAATCCCGAGACGACAAAGACGAAGAATTAAAGTCGAGTCGAGAAAACGTGAAGAAAGCAAGAGAGAAAATGCAACACATGCACTCCTTCCCTATAAATACCCTCCTAATAGTCATTAGGAGGGTGGTTTTTAGTTTTTAGTTAATTTTTCACTTTTTAGTTTTTAGAGAGAGAAAGTCTTAAACTTTCTCTCACTAGTTCATCTTCTTCTTTTAATCTTTCAAGATTAACACTTTTGTATGCTTATTTTTATTAATCAAGTTCCATTTTAAGCTTTTATCTCTTAATCTCATTCTACTTTTCTTTGATTTAAGATTGATTTTGGTGTGATTATCATATGATCTGTGTTGTTCTAATTGATTTCATGCTAAAAAGTTAATCTTTTGATCATTTTATAAGTTTTCATTTGATTAAGCTATAAGACTTTTGTGCTTATTGGCTTATTTTTATGATTAGCTTATTTTTCTTATTAAAAAGTTTTATTAAAAAGTTGATATTTTTATTGTTTGATCCAAAAAGTTGCTTAATTTCGGTTTGATAAGTTGATTCTAGTGCTTATTTGATCCGGTTTAAGCATTGATTCGGGTTAGTGTTGTGATAAGCTCTAAAATATAGCTTATTCTCTTGCTAACCGAATTCCATAATTTTAGGAAGTGGTTCAAACCCACTTTCCGATTGCCCCTTTCCGAGCAGGATTCCCTTTCCGATTGACCAATCGGAAAAGGGTTTATCCTTTTCCGATCTGCACCCTTGAGCATTCCGACCGGACCCCATTCTCCACTTTCCGATTGGTGTTGTTTCATTGTATTCCGATTGGATCAATTTGCGTATTCCGATTGTTACCATTTTCCCACATTCCGATCGTTTCCAGGCTTACGTATTCCGATTGGGAATTTTCTGCTTATTCCGATTGACCTTTGTTCCTCTATATTCCGATCGTGTCACCTTTACCCATATTCCGATCATCCGATCGGAATACATTCCGATCGGGTCCCCTTTTGGCTTGTTTTGGCTTCTTTCGATATAACTTTCTTATAGTACTTTTATTTTCTGAAAATTTTCCAAGTGTTAGTTTTATTTAGTGATTTAGTTCTTTTCCTTTATCACCTTTAAATTATATGCATTTATTTTTACTCGTCATTCAAATTAATCTTTTATCTTCCATTTTACTCAACGACACTTTAATTACTTGCAATCAGTTTAAAACAAATCAACCAAATCTTTGATCCACCAAAAGACGATTGAGTCGCACTTAAGACCGGTTTTCAATTCGAAAAGATTCGGAACTATAACGAACTATGAACTTTGATATAGGGTGTCAAAAGCCATGTATTATTACCCGTCATCATTGCAAAGGACATACAAGAGGATGAAAAATCTCGACTTATCGATGTGCTAAAAAATCATAAGAAAGCAACTGCTTGGAAAATTTCCGATATCCGCAGAATTGATCCTAACTTTTGTACTCATAAAATTCTCATGGAAGATGACTTTAAACCCGTAATCCAAAGCCAAAGAAGGGTTAATCCAAAAATTCATGACGTCATCAAGAAAGAAGTTATCAAACTTATAGATGCTGGAATGATTTACCCTATTTCGGATTCGCCATGGGTTAGGTCTATTGTGTGCCTAAGAAAGGCGGAATAACCGTTGTTCCCAATGAAAACAAAGAGTTGATTCCTACTCGACTTGTCACGGGTTGGCGAGTTTGCATAGACTATCGCAAGCTCAATGATGCCACTCGCAAGGATCATTTTCCTCTTCCTTTCATGGATCAAATGCTCGTGCGTTTAGCGGGTAATGACTATTATTGCTTCTTAGACGGTTTCACCAGGTATTTTCAAATTCCCATAGATCCAAAAGACCAAGAGAAAACCACATTCACTTGTCCTTATGAAACATTTGCTTACAAAAGAATGCCTTTGGGCTTATGCAATGCTCCCGGGACTTTCCAAAGGTGTATGATGGCTATATTCCATGACATAGTTGAAGAAACTATGGAAGTCTTTATGGATGATTTCTCGGTGTATGGTGATTCTTTCTCTACTTGCCTTGCCAATTTAGAACGTATGCTTAAACGGTGTGAAGACACTTGTCTCGTTCTTAATTGGGAAAAATGCCATTTCATGGTAAAAGAAGGCATTGTTCTTGGACATAAAATCTCCAAAGCCGGTCTTGAAGTCGACCGTGCTAAAGTCGATGTGATTGTTAAATTACCACCTCCTTCAACCGTGAAGGGTGTGAGAAGTTTTCTTGGTCATGCGGTCTTCTATCGTCGATTCATTCAAGATTTTTCTGAGATCGCTCGCCCGATGACCCACCTCTTGGAAAAAGATACTCCTTTTATATTTTCTAAAGAGTATCGAATCTTTCAATCTTCTTAAGGATAAATTAACTAAGGCACCGGTCTTAGTCACCCCTAATTGGGAGATACCTTTTGAATTGATGTGTGATGCTAGCGACTTTGCTATTGGAGCGGTTTTGGGACAAAGAATCAACAAACATTTCCAACCAATCCATTACGCTAGCAAGACAATGACGGGGGCTCAATTGAATTACACTACAACCGAAAAAGAGCTTTTAGCTGTTGTATATGCTTTTGAAAAATTTCACCCCTATCTTGTCCTTTCCACCACCATTGTGTACACCGATCATTCCGCGTTGAAGTACTTGTTAACAAAACAAGATTCTAAACCAAGACTTCTTCGTTGGGTTTTACTCCTTCAAGAATTCAAAATTGAAATTCGTGATAAAAAAAGGGAGCGGAAAACCTGGTCGCAGATCATCTTAGTCGACTCGAGGATCCTTATCAAGGGGAACATCCAAATCAAGAGATTAATGAATCTTTTCCCCTTGAGGCCTTAATGTCTATTAACTCCAATATTGAAGAAACCCCATGGTTTGCGGACTTTGCAAACTACTTGGCGGGTGGAATTCTCATCGAAGGGTTATCGTCCCAACAAAAGAAGAAATTCTTCAAGGATGTGAAAACTTACTATTGGGGCGACCCTTATCTCTTTAAACAATGTGCTGACTTGATCCTTCGTCGGTGTGTTGACGCGCCCGCAGCTTTACAAATCTTGGAAGCTTGCCATAAAGGACCAACCGGTGGTCACTTTGGTCCCAATTACACCGCGAAGAAAGTGTTCGATTCTGGATTTTATTGGCCCACCATTTATCGTGATGCACCCGAAATAGTTAAGCATTGTGATGCTTGCCAACGACAAGGCAAGATCACACATAAAGATGAGATGCCTCAAAATTTCATCCAAGAATGTGAAATCTTTGACGTATGGGGCATCGACTTTATGGGGCCATTTCCATCATCTAAAGGGAACAAGTACATCCTCGTATCCGTTGACTACGTATCCAAATGGGTTGAAGCAAAAGCTTTACCTACGAACGATGCGAGGGTGGTTGTGAACTTTCTGAAACAGTTATTTGATCGATTAGGTGTTCCTCTTGCTATCATTAGTGATCGCGGGACTCATTTTTGCAATGATCAATTTGCTCGAGTCATGGCTAAGTATGGTGTCAATCACCGACTTTCCACCGCGTATCATCCACAAACAAATGGTCAAGCCGAGATTTCAAACCGTGGACTTAAGAGAATCTTAGAGCGTACTTTGGGAGAGCATCGTGCCTCATGGGCCGATAAGTTAGATGATGCTTTGTGGGCTTTCCGTACCACATATAAGACACCTATTGGTTACACTCCATATCGTCTTGTGTACGGAAAGGCATGCCACCTCCCCCATTGAGTTGGAGCATAAGGCTTATTGGGCCTTGAAATGGGCTATTTTTGATATCAACAAAGCCGGTGATCTTAGGAAGATCCAACTCAATGAACTTAATGAACTGAGAAATGAAACCTATGAGAATGTATTGATCTACAAGGAGAAAACCAAGCTAATTCATGATTCTAAGATCAAAAACCGAGAGTTCAAAATTGGTGATCAAGTTTTACTCTTTAACTCGCGGTTTAAAATCTTTTCGGGCAAGCTTAAGAGCCGTTGGTCTGGTCCATTCATCGTCGCCACAGTCTTCCCTTATGGCACCATTGAGTTATCGCAACCAAATGGGCCAAACTTCAAAGTGAATGGCCAGCGTGTTAAGTTGTACTTTGGTGAGGACATCTCTCATGAGATGATTTCATCCCTCACCACGTTTCCTTGAATTAAATCTGGGTCGAGTCAGGCTCGTGACTCGATTAACAAAAACAAGCGCTTCTTGGGAGGCAACCCGTTGATCTATCCTTTACCCGTTTTCATAATAAGTGTAGGGGGGGCTACATAGGTGTTTGTTGTCTTGTTTCTTGTGATGTGCAGGGATTAAAGATTTCAAAGAGCACTTTCGATGATATTTGACGACCCGTGTCGCGTGTACCCATCTTCCCGGTTCTATCCTAAACTCTTGTGACTCAATATTTCATATCCTATATGTTGACATTGAAATCACTATAGTTGTCTCTTACTTAGCAAGATTTAAAAAACGTACACAATGTCCTAAGTGTAGGGGATTTTACTCCCACATGATTAAACATTGAGGACAATGTTTATATCAAGTGTAGGGGGACTTCTATCGATGTCGTATTTAATGTGAAAACACTTATCCTTTTACCACTTATTTCTAATAATAACAAGACCAAAATGTGTATTTAAAGTCGTAAAAGGCGGAATTATGCGTGGTTTGTGTTTTAGGACAAAAATATGAAAAAGGAAGAAAACACGGGCTTTCACGGGCTTTTATCAAAGAAAAAGACAAAAGACGAAGTCAAAAGATCAAAAGTGTAAGAAGAACGGAAGTCAAAGGCCTATTCTGAAGATTTATCAAAGAAAAGTCTAAAGACGGAAGTTTAACGAAGACGAAGAACCAAGTCTACTAAAAGAAGAAAATTAGAAGACGAGTTCATTTTATCATTCGACTAATCCCGAGACGAAGTCGAGAAAGACGAGTTATTTAAAAGACGAGAAGAAAAGAAGAAAGAAGGGGGATACAACACTTTTCCCCTTCCACTATATATAGTGTCCTAATATGTCATTAGGAGACTAGTCTTTAATTTTTAGTTAGTTTTATTTTAGTGTGTGTTTTACTTTTTCTCTCTTGCTTTTTTTCCAAGCTTATCAAACTTTCATCTTAATCTTGTAATCTTAAATCTTAATCTTTAATCTAATCAAGCTTTTGAATCAATTCTCATTCTACCTTTCTTAATCATAATCTATTGTTTTATCTTTTTAATTAAGTAGTTGATTTTATCTTGTTGATTGTGTGATTGATTTGCTTATTGGTTTGTGCTTATTGAGTTGGTGTGTTTGAGTTTTTTAGAGTATTGTGCTTATTGCTTAATTTTTATGTTCTTAGTTTTTAAATAAGTTGATTTTGGTAGATTAATATTTTTAAAAAAAGTGATTTTAAATATTTTAATTATTTAATGTTTCTAAAAGTTTTTAAATTGTGCCTTCTTAGCTTTTTATAAAATTTGATTTGGTAAAAGTTTTGGTAAGTGCTTATTGTGATTTTGCTTATTTTGAGTTAATCCGGTTTTAAAACCCTATTATTCCGAACTAGTTGCAAACCTGTATTCAGACTTAGCTTTTATTTTCCCTCCAAAATAAATATTCCATATTCCGAACTAGGTGCCTAAGAGTTATTCCGGATTACTATCCGGAATATATTCTGGATTGCATACCAAACTTGGATTCCGAACTACATGTGGGTTGGGATTCCGAATTGAGTGCTAGATTACATATTCCGAATAAGGTGTAGTTTTGGAGATTCCGGATTAAGTCTTACTTGACATTCCGAATTAGTTGTTGGACCAACATTCCGAACTACGTACAGGATTAGTAATCCGAATTGTGTCTCTAAGCTTGATTCCGACTTACGTTTCATTTGTGGATTCCGGAATACTTCAAGAACCCGGATTCCGAATTAGGTCTGGAAGGAGCTTATTCCGAATTAGGTAGGGAAGCAGCATTCCAGATTGTGTCCCAATCGTGGATTCCAGATTAGGTGTTGGATCTCGTTTTCCGGATTAGGTCAGGAGTAGAAATTTCGAATAAGGTCTAAGACCTTTATTCCGGATTGGGTATTGGACCAGCCATATTCCGAATTAGGTTCTGCACAGGTATTCCGAACAAGGTAAAGGAGGGTTATTCCGACTTGTGTGTGGGATTTCATATTCCGGATTAAGTGTGTTATTTGGATTCCGAACTAAGTGTAGATTTGTTATTCTGACTTATGTTTTAATTGTGATTCCCCGAATTGTCTTAATTTTCAAACTTTAATTTTTCCCGCCAATTTTACTTAGTTTATTTTCAAAAGTGTTTTGTCCTAGTTATTTTCAAGTTTACAAAGTTTACATTTTTATAAAGTTTTAATTTTTCGTCATTTATCTTTTAAGTCTTAATTTTTATCTTAACTTTTAAATCTTTCATTTTTGCTCAACGACATTTACATTTTCACTTTTATTTTTAAAAATAGATAATCACTATTAGTTTCTTTCACTTTAATCTACTGTGCAGCATTCACTCTGGATAAGCAATCAAGGTTAGACATCTTTATTTATTTTTATGTTGAAAAGATTTACGTTTATATTAGATAATCAAAAGCTCCCCCCTTTTAGTGATCAACACCAATTATTCCACCCTAAACTGTGATTAGTTCGATCAGATACCGAGAAAGATTGAGTACACATATGCAAACACCATTAAATCAAATGACTGCAAAATATTTAATTCAGTCCCCGAGATTCGATCCAAATATCGACAACAACTATATGTAGTGCCGATACTCGTATCCCGGTACACGAATAATCAAAACATCATAACTTCGCGCTCGTTTGGAGCTAGAAGCTCTACCTTATATCAAATCGAAGCTAATCGAATGCTCTACAACCCTAGGCAATTAGTTAAACCATTATCACAACATAAAATACCCAAAAATACAGTTTACCCACTGATGTAAAACACCTTTCTAAAACATGTATAAAATCATGTTTTTAGCTCAAACCAACCATAGTTATGATCATCCCATAACCCTAACACTAACATATATCAACTATACCACTTGAATCATCATCAAAATTAAAACCTTCAAATCAAAATCAAGTTTTTTAACAAAACTTTAGCAAGAACACCTTTTGATCATCATAAAATCAACATACATGATCACAATTCTCACCTACCAAACCTAAAAAATAATCATCTTGCATGTACCTAAAATTTATACCAAAATGATCTCCTTACAATTATAGAGATGGGTCTTGTGTTATTTTTTCTTAGATCATCATAGATTTTGAGTAAAAATTGATTGAATATTGGTTTTGGGGTAGAGGGGTGTCACGGCTAGATTAAAAAAAAAGAGAAGAAAATTTTTTGTGTTAGTGGTGTGTGTGTGTTTATGTGAAAAAAATAAGATTTTATATAGTTGTTGAGGGACCTTTGTTGTCAATTTGCAATAGTTATGGCTCAAAATGAAAATAGTTAGCTAAAAAGCGGGAAATAACTATTAGTCAATTTTAAAAATATTTACGGGGCTCGGGTTTCATAAAGATACTTTTAAAAATTTTAAACGTACCTCAAATATAATAATATCAACTCCTTACTCAACTTAACACGTCATTTAAAAGAATACATCAAACAACCGACAATAAAACGTAAAATATTTGGCATCCATCGACATCACGCTTGCTAATACTCCTTATACTTATTAAATAATAAAATATAAGCCTTCCAACATCGGTTTAAACTTAAACCTACAAAATACATATTATTCAAACTCATCAAAAATTTCACAAATAATCGTAAAATAAGATTAAGCAATGACATCGGTTTCAGGTTATCACAGTTTGTCTATCCAATGATTAAATAAATACATTATTTGTATCCAATGATTAAACGACAAAAACAGAACAACTAGTCTACATTAATACTAGCTTGAAATACAAATACGACGTATAAACTCAGTGAATCATAAACTTAAGTATCCATTAATTAACTGATGATGAATAATCAATCATAAAACAGAACAACTAGTCTACATTAATAACAATCTTAGCTTGAAATTACAAGACGACACAAATACGCATAAACTCAAATTGTTGCAACCGTATCATATACAAACAACATAACTGAATAATCAATCATAAAACACGTATATATATAAAAAACACATTAATTAAACCCTAAACAAATACATTTTCATAATATAACAACAACTCGATCAATTAAGTATAAAAATTAGAAAAAAACCCCTAACTTTTTAGAATCTAGGCTTCTTTCGATCAGAAGAGTGAAAAGAACACCATATAAAATGCAGATAAAAGATTAATAAGTAGAAAGAAATTGGGGGGGGGGGGGGGGGGCGATTTTAATTGAATTATTTTGGTTTTTTGTTGTTTCAAAATGAAACATAATTGTGTTTTGAGAAAATAATTACTGTACAAAAATAAATCTTAAAAAACATAATTGTATTTTTAGGAAACTTCCTACCAACTTCCTAATGTTGTTGAAAGTAATCATATTTTGTTAATATTTAATTACTTATAAGGCAAGCGAGCAATAAACTGTGTCACAAATTCCTTTTTTAATTATGAAACTAATTCTATGAAAAATCACATCTGTGGATTTAGGTGTCATAACATTCCTATTCATAACGCGTTGAATTCTCTTCAGAAGCCCCACCGCTTTAGTTGCAAAGAAACTTGTTTAATAGTAACTAGGTATTTTTTTTAAAAAAATATTTAATATTTCTTCTGTTTTAAAATTGTTGTTCTTTATTAATTTTTCACTTTTGTTATTGCAACTTTAACTTAATGAAAATATATAAATTGATTGATTTTTTTAAAATGTCTTATTGTTATCATTTTCATCAAGTATTATATAATATAAATACAAATATTAAACCTTCAAAACCTTCAAACCTCAAACCTTCATCAATGGCATCCTCAACACAATCCAAGAAGTTCTCCGTTTTGGTTGCATTTAACGTCAATTTCAGCATCGATGATGGGAAGATGGCATTAAACAACTACATTGCACTTCTCGAACACCAAAACCATCTCTACTCTCCTATGTTGAACTTCTTGAAAAACAGCACCGTTACTGAAGCCATAACTAGGACTCCTTCATGCTTTTACTCATAATACCTCAAGGAGTTCTGGTTTTCCGAGCATCACCTTTAACCTTTCCACCCATCCTCATCCCCTCACCTTTGACCTTACAGATTTTGCAAAGGTCATTAGGCTGCCTGCTAATTCTAACATGGTCTTTGTGTCCAACAACCACACGGTGAAGAAGGCACTTGTGACTTTGCGACCACATGATGATGATGACAAACCCTTTACAACCAGAACCTTCCAACACAAATCCCTGATCAAAGTCAACTACTTCTCTCTCATATAGAAGACCTTGATGTTGTACATTGTAAAGTGCTTTGGAGGCAACCAAGGGTCCCATGACCAGCGAAATGGGTCTCAGCTAGCAATTGCTTACAGTCTAATTTAGGGACTAGACATTGGCATTGCTCACATCCTTTACATCGACTTAATTGCCAAGCTGGTAAACAAAGGGAAGAAGAACAGGATCTCTACTATCTGCTACACCAGATACCTCCCCCTCATCCTTGAAGATCTCTTAGGAGACCAGTATCACAACGAAGTACTTTCCTCCCTCTCACCCTTCTGCATCGCAACAGCCTCCCCGAAGGCCCTTTCAGAGGACGAAGTGCCCATCACAAGACATATGATGAAAGTTGATGGTCTCATTGCTTCATAGGATCCCTTTCTCCCTTAACTTGAGGTCAATGTTGAAGGCTCGACTGACAAGTCTTTGTCCAAGACCTCTGTGTAGTCTTCCTCTTAGCCCAAGGATCCTAAGGATAAAAAGAAGAAGAGGAAAGAAATCCCACTTTCCTCTGAAGCCCCTTCTAACAATCCTCCCAAGAAGAAGAAACTCAAGAAGATCACATCTCCTACTCTGGTAGATGATGACATAGAGATTGTTGCTAACAAACAACCAGATTCTAGTGTCTTCAAGTCAGCTGAGACTACTAAGAACCTTCTTAACACTGATATCACTCAAGTATTGGTCTGTCCTTATTTTTTCTTTTGGAGGTTCACAAGCAATCACTCTCAAAGTCTGTAGGAGAGAGTGATGAAGTTTAGGGTTTGCCTCAACCCTTAGAGTGTTTGTGTCTGTACCTAGCTCATTTAAGACCTTTGTACACTCTGTCTCTGCACTAGGAAATGATTTATTTGTGCTCTTAACCCCCCCCCCCCCCCCCCCCCCCCGATGATCCTTCACCCTCTGGATTGTACTCTGGCAAATAACAACCAGAGTACTTGCAAGTCTCGACCTAGAGTCTGAACTTCACTCAGTCTTTGGGTCCCCTCACTTTAAAAGAGCCCCAAGGAGAAATCCTTCAAGGGGAGCTGGATAATCACACCCAGTTATCCTAGGGGCAGAGAACGGCGACCATTCACCATATCATGTTTCACTTTAAAAGAATCCTAAGGAGCAATCCTTCAAGGGGGCTGGATAATCACACCCATCTATCCTAGGGGCAGCGAATGGCGATCACTCACCTCATATTCATTCACATTAAAAGAATCCCAAGGAGAAATCCTTATGGGGGCTGGATAATCACAACCAGCTTTCCTAGGGGCAGCGAATGGCGATCTTTCCCTACATTATAAAGTCATCACTTGTGTACTAACAACTCTTATAACAGGGAGTGAACCTTCATGATGAACAAATGAATGTAGATCCATTCATTTAGAGATTTTTATTTATCAATTTAGAGATTTTTATTGACGAAAACGTAAAAAATGAAACAAAAACGTTAAAAATCTAATGAAAATATAAAAATACTGACAAAAAAGTAAAATGACTGAGTCAAACGTAAAAGATCGATGAAAACGTAAAAATACTGATAAAAGAGCAAAAAAATTGACAAATACGATCAAATACTGACGTAAACGTAAAAATGAAACGAAAACGTTAATAAACTGACGAAAATGTAAAAATGCTAACGAAAACAAAAAAAACTGACAAAAACGTAAAACGACTTAGTGAAACGTAAAAAATCAATTGAAATATAAAAAAAAACTGAAAATTCTGAGAAAATACTAAAAAAAAACGCAAAAAATAAAAAAAAACGCATAAAAACCTCACAAAAATATAAAATACTGACGAAATATAAAAAAGTTGATGTAAAACAACTAAGTAAATGTAAAAAGCAAGGTTGTCAAGATCAGGATCTTACCTAGGATCGTTTTCGTTTTTACAAGATCGACATCGTAAAGTAGGATCGAGATCGTAAGATCCTACTATAATGTAATTTTCTTAGTAGTCTTTGCAATATTTTACAAATCTATAAATTAATATGCATCGTAAACACAAAATTATACGAATATTTCATAAAATGTAGTCCTAAATTATGATTATGAAATTATAAGAAGAATTACATGTGGTTTTTTATATTATATAAAATATAACCTATAAATTTGTAATTTTTTAGTTTGTCGTTCGAGAAAAAGTAAGATCGGATCGTAGTAGATCCTAAGACTTATGATCAAGATCGGGATCCTATAAGATCTTAAGCATGCAAAGATCCTAAGTAAGATCCGAATCGTTTTTTGTTTACACTATCATAAAATGGTAATATCCTAAGATTAAGATCAGGATCTTAACAACGGTAAAAAGGCAACTTTAAAAATAATAATGAATGTAAACATTTAATTTGGCAATGTTGGGCGAAATTTGGCACATGTCGGCTTATGAATCTAACGGTTCTAAATTAGCCAAATATTGATTGATATCTCAACGTAACGCGAAGTTTTGAAAATCACCGCCATATCTTTCTTTGGTTATAAAAGGCCGACCATTCTTTCATTCATTCATTCATTCCTATCAAAACCTAAATCAAGAATTATCCCCTTTTATTCAATCCATCATCATCAACCTTAAAAAACCAAGAATCCCTTTTCAATTCAATTCGTTTCAATTCCTTTTTCATTCGCTTCGATTCGATATATCTGCAAAAAAATTTATTAGTAATGGAGATTTATGTGGACACGCCGAACAGGATCCAGGATCCACGTTCTTATCATAACTATTCACCCATTGGAAGACTTATATTGGATTCTCCTCCTACCCCTAAAACATCAACAACAATTGCTCATCAACATCCTTCACCATCAGCTTCTCAACTCGTGATTTCAAACCCTAGGTCCATTAAGCCATGGACTTCTCAAAAGGTTCCAATACTGGTTGTTTCTGATAAAAGAATAAAGCTTTATAAACCCCAGAAAAAAAAGAACTTGAAGAAAAAAGCCCCAAGTGCTATGGAATTGGAAATCGAAAGGAAAAGACTGGTTAAGATCCTTATGTCGATGCGCTGATGCGATGATATTTTCTTCTTGTAATTATGTTGTAAGATACTACAGTAATGTTTCTTGAGTAACAGTTTTAGTGCTTAAATTGTTGTTTCATAGGTTTGAATGTCATGTTGTTTATTTTGTACAATACTCTCTGTCTTTGAGTTAAATAATATTCCTCAAATTAACAGACTTCACAATGTGTTTTTCACTTAAATTATATCTAAGGAATTAGTTTTATTAAATATAAATCAAGAAAAGAAAGGTAAGTGAAAAAAAGTTGCACTTAAATTATATCTAAGGAATTAGTTTTATTAAATATAAATCAAGAAAAGAAAGGTAAGTGAAAAAAAGAAAACAATGGGTTTGACCCACTTCATAAACTCCCCATTTTGACCCATTACCAATCTGACCCACACTTTGCGGCAAGTAATAGTATTCAGAAGCAGATGGGTTTCTTCTAGGAAGTGTTTTACTCTTTTGTGTTTAGCATTCACCTCTATAGCAGACGTGGATGGCCTCGATGGATCATCAGACGTAAGGGTTTTCTTTTCAGCTTCAGAGTTGATGTTAACTGTATCACCTGATTCTCTTTTTTCAAATTGTTACTTTGAGCTAAAGAAAAAAACGCAGCCGAGTATAAACACTTTCCAGTATATTATCTCATTTTACTAAACTGAGTACAAGCCAGCAGAGAATTAAAGTTCTTACTTGGCAAACATCAAAAATTGTTTAAATAGTCGAACTATTAGTCCTTTTAGCAGCAGGTCAGACTTCAGCAGCGAATATGATAAATGAATTGAGATTCTGAGAACTTTAAACAACTTAGTATAGCATCCATCAGACGCAGAAGATACTTTCTCAAAAAGATTCTGTGCACCAACAAGAAAAGGGCGATTACTCGGGGATTTAGATTAGAAGATACTCGGTAATTCAGATGTTTCTTACCTTCATTTGCTCATCATTATATGGGACTTTGTCATCCATAAATTTTAAGACATCATAGATGCAATGTGGAACTGAGATATTCACATTCATATCAGGATGTCTCAACAGTTCTTTAGCAACCAGTGCCTCTATTATTGGACGAATTGCATTCTTCATTGATTCAGATAGCGTTTCTTTCCGCTTATGCAGTCGTACTTTAAGTAGAAGCTTCTCCTTTTTCTATTACGATAAAACACATAAATCAGACATAATATACTCGTCTACGATACCAACGTATTGGAAAAAAAAAAGTTATATGTGGAGAGAACCCTAACTTTAAGAATGTTGAGAAGTTCAGCACTTGATTAAGAAAAAATTAATAGCTCCTTCCCGGCGTTCAACAGCTTGATCTCAGATGTAGATAATCTGGACGCCATTTCAGCAAGTTCCCACTGTTCCTGCTTGAGGTCTAAGAGTTCTTCTTCACCATCATCATAAAGTACCTAAAGTATATATGTTAAACTACATACCAATATACGTTAACATCACACCTTGTGCCTCTTGTTTCTACGGTGGAAGGATTTCACAACTCGTTGGTAATACCTGCATTAAAAGAGTTTCACATTCATAGAACAGCATAGTGCATAGATTAAAAAAATGAATCACACAAGTGCTATGATACTTACTTTTTATCTGCAGGTCACCAAACTTTTATCCTCCTTCTAACCAAATATGATCAATATATTGGGAACTATGATTAGGATTTTCCCAAAGGAGAAGATATTCACTCACCATAATTAGGAGATAACAATCAATCTAATTCTGGTATTTATCCTTTCCTTGGGGCCGAAGCATCAGTGACAACCCATTAGGGTTTCACTGCCTATATAAGGAAACCCCAAGGGTTCCACAAAGGTATTACATTTTACACACTCACATCTCATCCGATTCTAATAACCCTAACCGATTACTTACTCTCACGCCAGAGTCTAATCGTGGCAAACATTCCCACGGTAAGCCTGACGCGTGTTGTTTTATTGTGCAGGATCCCAACCAGATAATTCACTTGGTGCAGAAGCCGGATTCCAGCCAACCCGAATTAAGCCTAATTCGGGTCTAGCAAGGATCACCCAACTTTTGTATCAACACTAAACAAATACATTTTCATAATATAACAACAACTCGATCAATTAAGTATAAAAATTAGAAAAAAACCCTAACTTTTTAGAATCCAAGCTTCTTTCGATCGGAAGAGTGAAAAGAACATCATATAAAATGCAGATAAAAGATTAATAAGTAGAAAGAAATGGGGGGGGGGGGGGGATTTCATTGAATTATTTTGTTTTGTTTTTTGTTTTGAAATGAAACATAATTGTGTTTTGAGAAAATAATTACTGTACAAAAATAAATCTTAAAAAACATAATTGTATTTTTAGGAAACTTCCTGCCAACTTCCTAATGTTGTTGAAAGTAAGCATATTTTGTTTAATATAATATAAAATCAATATTTAATTACTTATAAGGCAAGCGAGCAATAAGCTGCGTTACAAATTCCTTTTTTAATTACGAAACTAATTCTATGAAAAACCACATCTGTGGATTTAGGTGTCATAACATTCCTATTCATAACGCGTTGAATTCTCTTCAGAAGCCCCACTGCTTCAGTTGCAAAGAAACATGTTTAATAGTAACTAGGTATTTTTTTTAATATTTAATATTTCTTCTGTTTTAAAATTGTTGTTCTCTATTGTTTTTTCACTTTTGTTATTGCAACTTTAACTTAATGAAAATATATAAATTGATTGATTTTTTTAAAATGTCTTATTGTTATCATTTTCATCTAGTAATATATAATATAAATACAAATATTAAACCTTCAAAACCTTCAAACCTCAAACCTTCATCAATGGCGTCCTCAACACAATCCAAGAAGTTCTCTGTTTTGGTTGCATTTAACGTCAATTTCAGCATCGATGATGGGAAGATGGCATTAAACAACTGCATTGCACTTCTCGAACACCAAAACCGTCTCTACTCTCCTATGTTGAACTTCTTGAAAAACAGCACCATTACTGAAGCCATAACTAGGACTCCTTCATTCTTTTACTCACAATACCTCAAGGAGTTCTGGTTTTCCGAGCATCACCTTTAACCTTTCCACCTATCCTCATCCCCTCACCTTTGACCTTACAAATTTTGCAAAGGTCATTGGGCTGCCTGCTAATTCTAACATGGTCTCTGTGCCCAACAACCACACGGTGAAGAAGGCACTTATGACTTTGCGACCACATGATGATGATTACAAACCCTTTACAACCAGCACCTTCCAACACAAATCCCTTATCAAAGTCAACAACTTCTCTCCCATATGTAAGACCTTAATGTTGTACATTATAAAGTTCTTGGGAGGAAACCAAGGGTCCCATGACCAGCTAAATGGGTCTCAGCTAGCAATTGCTTACAGTCTAATTTAGGGACTAGACATTGGCATTGCTCACATCCTTTACATCGACTTAATTGCCAAGCTGGTAAACAAAGGGAAGAAGAACAGGATCTCTACTATCTGCTACACCAGATACCTCCCCCTCATCCTTGAAGATCTCTTAGGAGACCAGTATCACAACGAAGTACTTTCCTCCCTCTCACCCTTCCGCATCGCAACAGCCTCCCTGAAGGCCCTTTCAGAGGACGAAGTTCCCATCACAAGACATATGATGAAAGTTGATGGTCTCATTGCTTCATAGGATCCCTTGCTCCCTTAACTTGAGGTCAATGTTGAAGGCTCGACTGACAAGTCTTTGTCCAAGACCTCTGTGTAGTCTTCATCTTAGCCCAAGGGTCCTAAGGATAAAAAGAAGAAGAGGAAAGAAATACCACTTTTCTCTGAAGCCCCTTCTAACAATCCTCCCAAGAAGAAGAACCCCAAGAAGATCACATCTCCTACTCTGGTAGATGAGGACATAGAGATTGTTGCTGACAAACAACCAGAGTATAGTGTCTTCAAGTCAGCTGAGACTACTAAGAACCTTCTTAACGCTGATATCACTCAAGTATTGGTCTGCCCTTATTTTTTCTTTTGGAGGTTCACAAGTAATCACTCTCAAAAGTCTGTAGGAGCATGTGATGAAGTTTAGGGTTTGCCTCAACCCTTAGAGTGTTTGTGTCTGCACCTAGCTCATTTAAGACCTTTGTACACTCTGTCTCTGCACTAGGAAATGATTTATTTGTTCTCTTAACGCCCCCCGATGATCCTTCACCCTGTGGATTGTACTCTGGCAAATAACAACCAGAGTACTTGCAAGTCCCGACCTAGAGTCTCTGAACTTCACTCAGTCTCTGGGTCCCCTCACTTTAAAAGAGCCCCAAGGAGAAATCATTCAAGGGGAGCTGGATAATCACACCCAGTTATCCTAGGGGAAGAGAACGACGACCATTCACCATATCATGTTTCACTTTAAAAGAATCCCAAGGAGCAATCCTTCAAGGGGGCTGGATAATCACACCCATCTATCCTAGGGGCAGCGAATGACGATCACTCACCTTATATTCATTCACATTAAAATAATCCCAAGGAGAAATCCATATGGGGGGCTGGATAATCACACCCAGCTTTCCTAGGGGCAGTGAATGACGATCTTTCCCTACATTATAAAGTCATCACTTGTGTACTAACAACCCTTATAACAGGGACTGAACCTTCATGATCAACAAATGAATGTAGATCCATTCATTTAGAGATTTTTATTGTGTTGAGGTTCCTATCAGTTTAGATATATTTACTGACGAAAACGTAAAAAATGAAACAAAAACGTTAAAAATCTAATGAAAATATAAAAGTACTGACAAAAAAATAAAATGACTGAGTCAAACGTAAAAGATCGATGAAAACGTAAAAATACTGATGAAAAAGCAAAAAAACTGACAAATACGATCACATACTGACGTAAACGTAAAAAATGAAACGAAAACGTTAATAAACTGACGAAAATGTAAAATGCTAACGAAAACAAAAAAAAATTGACAAAAACGTAAAACGACTTAGTGAACCGTAAAAAATCAATTGAAAACATAAAAAAAAACTGAAAATTTTGAGAAAATACTAAAAAAAAAACGCAAAAAATAAACAAAAACGCATAGAAACCTCACAAAAATATAAAATACTGACGAAATATAAAAAAGTTGATGTAAAACAACTAAGTAAATGTAAAAAGGCAACTTAAAAAATAATAATGAATGTAAACATTTAATTTGGCAATGTTGGGCGAAATTTGGCACATGTCGGCTTATGAATCTAACGGTTCTAAATTAGCCAAATATTAACGTAACACGCAAGTTTTGAAAATCACCGCCATATCTTTGTTTTGTTATAAAAGACCTACCGACCATTCTTTCATTCATTCATTCATTCCATCACAACCGAATTATCCCTTTTATTCAATCCATCATCATCAACCTTAAAAAACCAAGAATCCCTTTTCAATTCAATTCCTTTTTCATTCGCTTCGATTCGATATATCTGCAAAATATTTTATTACTGATGGAGATTTATGTGGACACGCCGAACAGGATCCAGGATCCACGTTCTTATCATAACTATTCACCCATTGGAAGACTTATATTGGATTCTCCTCCTACCCCTAAAACATCAACAACAATTGCTCATCAACATCCTTCACCATCAGCTTCTCAACTGGTGATTTCAAACCCTAGGTCCATTAAGCCATGGACTTCTCAAAAGGTTCCAATACTGGTTGTTTCTGATAAAAGAATAAAGCTTTATAAACCCAAGGAAAAGAAGTTGAAGAAAAAACCCCCAAGTGCTATGGAATTGGAAATCGAAAGAAAAAGACGGGTTAAGATCCTTATGTCGATGCGCTGATGCGATGATATTTTCTTCTTGTAATTATGTTGTAAGATACTACAGTAATGTTTTTTGAGTAACAGTTTTAGTGCTTAAATTGTTGTTTCATAGGTTTGAATGTCATGTTGTTTATTTTGTACAATACTCTGTCTTTGAGTTAAATTATATTCCTCAAATTAACAGACTTCACAATGTGTTGCACTTCAATTGTATCTAAGGAATTAGTTTTATTAAATATAAATCAAGAAAAGAAAGGTAAGTGAAAAGAAAGAAAACAATGGGTTTGACCCACTTCATAAACTCCCCATTTTGACCCATTACCAATCTGACCCACACTTTGCAGCAAGCAGATGGGTTTCTTCTAGGAAGTGTTTTACTCTTTTGTGTTTAGCATTCACCTCTATAGCAGACGTGGATGGCATCGATGGATCATCAGACGTAAGGGTTTTCTTTTCAGCTTCAGAGTTGATGTTAACTGTATCACTAGTTGCATCTTTACTACTCCTTCCAGGCTGCGCCGTATTTCCGCTTCCATCTAGACACCCAAGTTTCATTCTTTTAATTGCATTTTTCGTCCACTTGATTGTATTAGTTGCAGATTCAGTAGTTTCTCTCAGAGAGTTGCATTCGTCTTTCGCCAGCTGGAAGTTTATAATTACGTTTAAGAATAATCTCGGGATAGCATTCTATTATCATTAACATATCCCGTACCTGATCTGGGAGATGTGGTTTAAGTTTGGCAGCACACTCCTTGAGTACTTCATCCCCGAGTTTCCAACAAACAGGCGAAGTAATCTATAAGAGGAACATTGCTTCAGTATTTTTATACTGTTTAACGACATGTAATTACTGCTGAATGAAAATATGATGATCACCTGATTCTCTTTTTTCACACTTGTTACCAGGAGATCTACAAGCTTAAGATCGAGCAGCTCACTTTGCTCTATGATAATGATCATAATTTTCTTCATTTTAAAAACAGCATGATGGGAATTTGAGCTAAAGAAAAAAAGGCAGGTAAGTTTAAACAGTTTCCACTATATTATCTCATTTTACTCAACTGAGTACAAGTCAGCAGAGAATTAAAGTTCTTACTCGGCAGACGTTAAAAATTGTTTAAATAGTCGAACTGTTCTTTTAGCAGCAGCAGGTCAAACTTCAGCAGCGAATATGATAAATGACTTAGATTCCGAGAACTTTAAACAACTTAGTATAGCACCCACCAGATGCAAAAGATACTTTCTCGAACGTAATTACAGCCAGCTCAAAAAGGTCCTGTACCAACAAGAAAAGAGCGATTACTTGGGGATTTAGACTAGAAGATACTCGGTAATTCATATGATTCTTACCTTCATTTGCTCATCATTATATGGGACTTTGTCATCCATAATTTTTAAGACGTCATAGATGCAATGTGCAACTGAGATATTCACATTCATATCAAGATGTCTCAACAGTTCTTTAGCAACCAGTGCCTCTATTATTGGACGCATTGCATTTTTCATTGACTCAGATAGCGATTCTTTCCCCTTATGCAGTTTTACTCTTTGTAGAAGCTTCTCCATTTTCTATTACGATAAAACACATAAATCAGACATAAATATACTCGTCTACGATACCCACGTATTGGAAAATTAGAAAAAAGGTTATATGTGGAGAGAACCCTAACTTCAAGAATGTTGAGAAGTTCAGCACTTGATTAAGAAAAAATTAATAGCTCCTTCCCGGCGTTCAACAGCTTGATCTCAGATGTAGATAATCTGGACGCCATTTCAGCAAGTTCCCACTGTTCCTGCTTGAGGTCTAAGAGTTCTTCTTCACCATCATCATAAAGTACCTAAAGTATATATGTTAAACTACATACCAATATACGTTAACATCACACCTTGTGCCTCTTGTTTCTACGGTGGAAGGATTTCACAACTCCATGGTAATACCTGCATTAAAAGAGTTTCACATTCATAGAACAGCATAGTGCATAGATTAAAAAAATGAATCACACAAGTGCTATGATACTTACTTTTTATCTGCAGGTCACCAAACTTTTATCCTCCTTCCAACCAAATATGATCAATATATTGGGAACTATGGTTCATGTTTGTTTATGGAGGACAAGAATTAAAGGTGGTAATTTCGAACATCTACGGATGAACGGGTCAATTAGGCTATTCAAATGAAAATTTTCTTGAATATAGTTTTTCTTAATCCAAGGCAAACTAATACAAAAAAATGTGTTTGTGGGTCGGCCCAATCTGATAGCCAACTATTTGTAAAAATGGATCAATTAAACAAAGAGATCAGCGTAACCCTTCGAGATACAGTTGCAGCACTCGAGAGTTTCGTTGGGCAAACTCCAACTTGAATTCACGATACAGACGCACCACGTAAACCCAAATTAGCCTCCAAAGTTCACCTCCTAATTCTGCCAGAAATTAGGATAGCAATGGACAAATTATAAGAAAAAAATTATAGGAATCAAAAAAACTGACTTTCATTACTAGTTCCCAGAACAAAAAGGTGGTCGGTCCAGGAACAAAATAACTACCCACTTAGCTAACTTTTAGGGAAATAAACAACTGCTTAGAAAAGGTCTTAATTAAAATAAATAAATAACATAAAGTAAATCAACAGCTAACTTTCATTCATGTGCTGGACTCTGCCTGAGCTAAACTGACCCATTTTAATCCAGTTTGGGCCGGGTCGAGATAACTGGAAACTTCAGCTCGTTCCTTGTCCGTTTGGCTAACATCCTCCTCCCCTTCATCAGCAGAGTTTGTCCTCAAACTTGGAAGGGGTTCTTCGGGGTCATAGTAAGGTTGTAGATCAGCAACATTAAATGTGGCGGATACGTTGTACTCACCTGGTAGGTCAACCTTGTAGGCATTATCGTTGACTTTTGCAAGAATACGAAAAGGACCGTCCGATCGTGGGCTGAGTTTGGATCGGCGTTTGGAAGGGAAGCGTTCTTTACGAAGATTAATCCAAACGAGATCACCGTGCTGGAACAGGACATGCTTGCGATTCTTGTCTCTTCGGTATTTAAGCAACTCATTGTTCTTGGTAATTTTGGCATGAACCTGCTCATGTAGGTGCTTGATATCAACAGCCAAGTCACTAGCCTCCTTGCTAAATTTGGTGGTGGTATCAAGAACAGCTAGATCAAGTGGGGTGTGAGGATTCATACCATACACCACCATGAAAGGGCTTAAACCAGTAGTCTTACTTGGAGCATGGTTGTAAGCAAATTCTGCCTGTGGAAGTAACTCTTCCCACTGTTTCAAGTTGCGGGTTATAAGAGCTCGGAGCAGAGACCCAAGGGTGCGGTTGGTGACCTCCGTTTGCCCGTCGGTTTGGGGGTGACACGAGGTGCTAAATTTAAGAGTAGTTCCCAGTTTACGCCACAACGTCATCCAAAAATGGCTAAGGAATTTGGCGTCCGGTACTCCATGAAGCCTCACGATTTCCCTGAAGTAAAGAGAGGCAATCTGAACGGCGTCAATGGTGGTATGGCATGCCACAAAATGAGCCATCTTGGAAAAACGGTCCACCACGACCATAATAGAATCCTTTTGTCGCTGCGTACGAGGCAAACCGGTGATAAAATCAATGCTGATGTCTTCCCAAGGGGCCACTGGTACTGGTAATGGCATGTATAAACCGTGAGGAAAAGAATGACTCTTAGCTCGGTGACAGGGCAGACAACGACGAATGATGTGTGCCACATCTCGCATCAGTTTCGGCCAAAAGAAGTGGGTTTGCAACAGGTTGGTGGTTTTATCGACCCCATGGTGACCTGCTAAACCGCCCTCGTGAACCTCTCTAATCAGCGACACGCGAATGCTATGTCGGGGAATACAAAGCTGATGTCGTTTGAATAGATAGCCTTGGAACACTTGATAATCCCCAAAAGCATGTTTCTGGCACTTTAAAAACACATTCCCGGAGTCTGGATCAGTGGAGTACTCACTCTTTAAAAGCTCAAATCCAATAACCCTAGGCTGTAAAAAGTTCAGCAATGAGTACTTTCGTGATAAGGCATCCGCTCCTTTATTGAGCTTACCTGATTTATGTTTGATGCTGAAATTAAAAGCTTGCATAAATTCGACCCATTTGGCATGTCGAGGCTGGAGCTTATGTTGACCTTGAATATACTTGAGTGCCTCATGATCAGAGTGTAGAATAAATTCTTTGGAAATCAAATAGTGTTGCCAGTGATCCAAAGCTCTAATTATCGCATAAAACTCTTTATCGTAAGTAGTATACTTTTTCTTTGCATCGTTTAACTTCTCGCTAAAATATGCAACCGGACGTCCCAATTGTGACAGGACAGCCCCGATGCCCACTCCAGAAGCGTCGCACTCGACTTCAAACACCTCAACAAAACAAGGGAGGGCTAACACTGGGGTTGATGATAACAATTGCTTAAGTTCATCAAAGGCTGACTGGGCTAGGGGGTTCCAAGCAAATTGTTTGAGTTTAGTAATTTCAGTCATGGGAGCCACGATAGTACTGAAATTTCTAACAAAACGCCGATAAAAAGAAGCAAGTCCGTGAAAACTGCGAACTTGTTGAATGGATTGTGGTACTGGCCAGTCACGAATCGCTTGTACCTTGCGTTCATCTACCTGTATTCCTTCGGCAGATATCAAATAACCAAGGAAAGTGACTTGATTAGTAAAAAAATCACACTTCTCCAAGTTTCCGTACAACTCCTTGTCTAATACATCAAATAATTTTTGCAGCTGTGCTTGATGATCATTTGTTGTTTTACTATAAATGAGTATATCATCGAAATAAACAACAACGAATCTTCCCAAAAAAGGTTTAAGTACCTGATTCATTAAACGCATGAAGGTGCTGGGAGCGTTTGACAGTCCGAATGGCATGACGAGCCATTCATATAATCCTTCTTTCGTCTTGAAGGCTGTCTTCCATTCATCGCCCTCATGTATTCGGATTTGGTGGTACCCACTCCTCAAATCAACTTTAGAGAATATGGTTGCGCCATGAAGTTCATCCAGCAAATCGTTTAGTCGGGGAATGGGAAAACGATACTTAATGGTGATTTTATTTATCGAACGACTATCCATACACATACGCCACTCACCGTTTTTTTTTTGGTACAAGTAGTGTCGGTACTGCACATGGACTAAGAGATTCTCGAATGAGCCCTTTCTCTAGTAAATCATCAACTTGTTTTCTGATCTCATTCGTTTCCATTGGATTGGTACGGTAAGCTGGCTTGTTGGGTAGAATAGATCCGGGAATGAGATCAATCTTATGTTGGATGGTTCTCATAGGTGGCAGCCCCGAGGGAATTTCAGTTGGAAAAACTTGGGTGTAGGACTGCAATAATGGTTGAATAAGTGGGTCTTGTTTTCTTGGGGGTTTGTTGTCTTCCTCATCGAGACCTGCTAGAATAAAATCTGTGAAGGAATGGTATTCATGTTGATCGGCCTTGAGCAGTGTGCTTAAATGTAGTGATTTATTGGAGTGACCTGATGGAGAGATAGGGGTGAGGACGAGTTTTTGGTTATTGTGAATGAAAGAATAAGTGTTTCGGTAGCCATCATGTATGACTCGGCGATCAAATTTCCATGGACGTCCCAAAAGAACGTGACAAGCGTCCATCGGGAGAACATCACACCAAATTTTATCCGTATAGAACCTGCCAATGCTTAGTGATAAAAGAACCCGGTGAGAAACACGAATTCCTTTCCCTTGATTTAGCCACTGAATCACGTAAGGAGAAGGATGTGGTTCGGTGGGTAGATTTAACTTGTCAACCAAGGTCTGTGATGCAACATTCGTACAACTCCCACTATCAATTATCACCATACAAACCCTCTGAGCAATGGTACATCGCGTATGAAAGATAGATTCACGCTGGAGAGTTTCTTCTCGAGTTGGTGTGGCATTTAAAGTTCGCCGGATTACGAGACACTCGCCCTCATCTGGACCAACTACTTCCTCCTCTGTATCGTTATTAATCTGCTGCTCGTTGGTGTTTTCATTACCGAATTCGTATCCACATGCGAATTCAAAATCAGCAAAAGTGATTATGCGTTTGTTTGGGCACTCGGATGCAATGTGCCCTAGACCTTGACATCGGAAACATCTCCTGGGAGCTTTGGGAGAATCAGTGTGTACATTAGGTGTAACGGGTGATTTGGGATTTAGATGGGTGATAGGTTTAGTTGTGGCAGTGGGTTTTTGGTATGAATTGGACTTAAAATTGGGTCTAGTTAACTCTTGCTTTCCTTTAATCCGCTGTTGGGAGTCAACCTTGTGGGCCAATAAGGTAAGCTCGGCTAGGGTCTGATATGTATGTAATTCCACAACATGTGCTACTCTTAATTCCAGGCCACCCAAGTAGCGTACAAGAGTCTGAGGATCATCCTCAGGGATATCACATTTCATTAAAAGGTATTCAAATTCGCGCGAGTAATCTTCAGCCGTACCTGCCCCTTGTCTTAAGGAGTGCAATTGTGAAAAAGTAGCATGAATATAGTATGATGGAAGGAACTTCTGCTTCATTTTGTCTTTCATCTTTGACCAAGTTCGGATCTTTTCCTTTCCCTTTCGTTCACGCTTCATGCAAACATTAGACCACCACGTTGAAGCATACTTGCGTAATTTAAGGGCAACAATTTTGACCTTGTTGTCCTCATTGGTCTGTTTGTAATCAAATACTAGTTCTACAGTCCGGAGCCACTCCACGAACTCATCCGGATCTAGTTTTCCATCGTATTCAGGTATGTCGACCTTAATGTCATTTGAATATCGGCTCCAATATCCTTCTTTGTTAACCGAATCACCGGAACTGGAACTATCACCATTCGTTCTGTTATTAGAAAGAAGTAGCTCTTGAATCTGATCTTGCATCGCCTTCATCTGTTGCGCAACATCCCTCTTGTCGGCTTCCATAACTTCCAAAATTTTCTTCAACTCGGCACTAGTTCGGGTCTCCATGGCTCTGGATACCAAATGATAGCCAACTATTTGTAAAAATGGATCAATTAAACAAAGAGATCAGCGGAACCCTTCGAGATACAGTTGCAGCACTCGAGAGTTTCGTTGGGCAAACTCCAACTTGAATTCACGATACAGACGCACCACGTAAACCCAAATTAGCCTCCAAAGTTCACCTCCTAATTCTGCCAGAAATTAGGATAGCAATGGACAAATTCTCTGGAATAGCTTTCAGAGAAAATAAGAAAAAAATTATAGGAATTAAAAAAACTGACTTTCATTACTAGTTCCCAGAACAAAAAGGTGGGAGGTCCAGGAACAAAATAACTACCCACTTAGCTAACTTTTAGGGAAATAAACAACTGCTTAGAAAAGGTGATAGGTGTGTAAACACCCATCCTTTTACCACTTAATTCTGGCTAAAACAAGACCAAAACACGTATTTAATATCATTTGTTTGGAATTATGCGTGGTTTTTGTGTTTATTGTGTTTTCAGAGCTAACCGGATGAATATTAAAGAAAACATGGGATTGTACGGGTTTTATCAAGGAAAAAGACTCAAGATAAAGTCTATTGTCCAAGAGATGCAAAAGATTTGAAGTCACTGGGCCTATTCGAAGATTTATCGAAGAAAAGGACCAAAGACGAAAGATTTACATAAGTCGAAGAAACTCAAGTCTATTTAACGAAGAAATTAAAAGACGAGTTGGATTTAATCGACGACAAATCCCGAATCGGAATCGAAAACGTCAACTTTTCTGAAAAGACGAGAAGACAAGAAGAAAGGGAGAAAGCCCACTCACCAACCAACCACTAGGACTATATATAGGGTTTTCCTTCACATTTTAGAGAGTTAGCTTTCATTTTTCTTTTTCCCAGTTTTCTTTGTTTCGTAGCTTCACCAACACCATTAGGGTGTTTGGTGATTTTCATCTTTTTCCTTCAATCTTGTAAGCTTTAATCATTACTCTTGTTACCTTTACATTAATCTTTCAATCCAATCTTTCTATTCATCTTGTTCTTCATCATCTTCTATTGCAAGTTCTTAAGTTTTTTATTTGATTCAAGTTTGATCTTAAAAAGTTGTTGATTTAGTTGTTTTATTGTTGGGATTTTGTTTCTTATGGTATTTAAATGATTATTGGTTAGTTTGGTAAAACCTTTTTGAATATTTAAGTCGATTTGGATTAAAATTCGTATGCCCTGTTTTGTCGTTGCTGTTACTGTTCTTCAGCCCAGGAACTTTCCGCATAGACGAATTCCTATTTCCCTTATTCGGAATTTTGGATATTCCGCATAGCCAGCTTCTTCATTTCCTTACTCGGAATATTTTCTATATTCCGAGTAGAACTTATCTTTCCGCATAGAATATTTTTCCGAGTAGGCATATTTTTCCGAATAGAGCATTATTCCGCATAAGCTATTTTTTCGAATAGAGATTTATTTATTCCGCATAGACCCTTTTTCCGAATAATACAATTTTTTCCGCATAGAACAATTTTTCCGCATAGGCAATAATATTCCGAATAGGATGTTTTTCCGCATGGGTCAATTTTCCGAATAGAGCAGTTTTTCCGCATAGTGATTTTATTCCGAATTGGATCTTCTTTCCGCATAGCACATGTTTTTCCGAGTAGCCAGTTTTTCCGAATAGCCCTTTTCTTCAGAAAGAGCATTTCTCTGTTTTATCATTTTACCTTTTATATTTACTGCAAGTTTAATTTCATTACTTCATTTATTTATCCTGTCAATAGCATAGAAAACTAAACCCACTTTTTGTCACCAAGAACAAATCATTCCACTTTAAACCGAGATCAATTCGAGAGGATTCCGAGAATTATTTTGAACCCATAGAAAAAGCCTTGTATCAAATGGCGCCGCTGCCGGCTCTTCTCGTTAAGATCAAAAGTTTTTTGTGAGAACTTGGATTTTGGGATCCGTTCCCCGTGAACGTTACTTTTTCACAAAAAAAAATTTCAAAAATCCAAAAACAATATAAAATTTTCAAAAATACAAAAAAAATTAAAAAACATAAAAACCAAAAATATTTTTGCTTTGTTTTTCTTTGTTCGTTCTTTTGCAGGTGTATGCGCACTCGATCCATGTCATATCAAGAGCCCGAGCCTCTCGATCACTTAGACATGGCCGGTGTACCACCTCCAAACAATAATAACAACAACAACCCGCCTTTCAACAACATGAATAATAACTAACTTTTGGTTGGTTAATAAAAAGGTTTTTGCTTGCAAGATCTCTCTTTGCGTTGCTCGTACCCAATTGATATATATCGTTGTTTCGTTCTCGGTATCTTCTCGAATCGATCACGGTAAAAAGTGGAATCGTTGTAATTGGTGACTAAAAGGGGGAGCTTGGGTCTAAATCTACTAAAATGAAAGAACTAGAAGTAGTTAAATTAAACTAAAAAATTATAACTGAGAATAAGTACCTCAACACTGAATGGAAAAACTCAACTCTAGATCCCTATGCGGAATGTACTGCTCCATTCGGAAAGTTCCCGTTACTCGGAATAATTAATGCCATGCGGAACAAAGCTCTTATGCGGAAAGTAGCACTTATGCGGAATATTTTGGAAAAAGCTCTATTCGGAAAATGTCTCTTATGCGGAACAATGAACTCTATGCGGAATACGAGGGCCTAAGCGGAAAGTAAGTTATGCGGAAAAATGTCTTACTCGGGATAATCTTCCTTATGCGGAAAAATGCCCTATTCAGAAAGCAAGATTCTATGCGGAATAATGGGACTATTCGGAATATGGAAAATATTCCGAATAGAGGAAATGGAAATCAGCCTGTGCGGAATAAATGACAAATTGCCCTATGCGGAATGAATGTTCTATTCGGAAAGTGTTGACTATGCGGAATATCTTAAAGAAAAACCCTATTCGGAAAACCTTGGAAAGAAAACCTTACTCGGAATAATTATATATTCCGAATAGACAAGAAAATTAGCTACTACTCGGAATAAATGAAATATTCCGAATAGACACAACCCCAGATTCCCTGTTCGGAATCTGGGCGAGATCAGAAAGTGAAGCGACGAACAGGGGAATTTAAGGAACACGAATTCAACACCAAAAATCACCAAGTTCTTGATCAAAACTTAAACCAATTCTACCACTAATCCTTTACTCATAGAAAGCTAGAATCCAAAACAACAAGATCACAAAACCCACTTACTTTTGACAATCAAACCATACGAATAATACTTAAGAACTAAGAGACAAAAAGATATGAAGAACAAGATTATGGAAAGATTAAAAGATGATTTGTATTAATGAATTAAGATTCACAAAACAAGAAAGGATTACACTTACACGAATGGAAGAAATTAAACAAGATGAAAACCACTCCTTAAGGGAGATGGTTCCTAAAAACTAGGAAGAAGAATAACTGAAAAACTAGAAGAAGAGAGAGTCCGGATGTGTGAATGGGAGGAGTATTTATAGGCTTCTCCCTTGGTTGGTGAGCGGGCTTTCTTCCTTTCTTTTTGTCTTCTCGTCTTTTCAGAAAAGTTGACGTTTTTTATTTCGATTCGGGATTTGTCGACGATTAAATTCAACTCGTCTTTTAATTTCTTCGTTAAATAGACTTGAGTTTCTTCGACATGTGTAAATCTTCCGTCTTTGGTCCTTTTCTTTGATAAATCTTCAAATAGGCCCATTGACTTCAAATCTTTTGCATCTCTTGGACGATGGACTTTGTCTTCAGTCTTTTTCCTTGATAAAACCCGTGCAATCCCATGTTTTCTCCAATATTTATCCGGTTGGCTCTGAAAACACAACAAACACACAAACCACGCATAATTCCAAACAAATGACATTAAACACGTGTTTTGGTCTTGTTTTAGCAAGAAATAAGTGGTAAAAGGATGGGTGTTTTCACACCTATCAAATCCCCTACACTTAACCATTTCCATGCCCTCATGCAATGCTTAGTGATAAAGCAACATTACACTTTTCTCATAATTAATTAACCTTGGCCTTATTCAAATACTAATAAACAAAAATTAAAGCACTAAGAGAAATTTAAAGTAAACAAAAGGATAGAACATAGCTATGTGGAAATAACTTGTAAAGAGATCGAGGACTTACATTAGGGCTTTGGTGCTGCAAAGATTTATCACCCTCAAGTTTCACGTTCCCCAAACTAAGCTTAAAAACGAGATCATTGTTATTATAAGTTAGCAATTCAAACACTTACACACATGGCTTAATTAAATGCTTAAACTCCCTTATTCCTAGGTGTATCTCTTATATTTTATTTTTGTCTTAGAATGATCATGAAGATGCATTTTTGGACTTATTTTGATAGTTTATTTAGGCTGAAAGCACAGTAGGACGGTTTGATCAATAGTTAGCTAAAGGACAAAATCTCTTAAAACTGCTTCTCGGGATATCAGAAAGTTCATATCTTGGCATAACTCGGTTCACGATTTGAGACCTTTCTCGGGCCGATATTTGGCATGTACTTCATACTTCATATCTTCGAGAGATGTTCTTGAGATAATGGTCTTCTCATCATAATAGAGTTTCTTCACTTTGGAGACTTTTGAGGGGTACTCCAACTTTTTTGACCACGACTTCATGATTATTTCTTCAATCTCTAATTGGGATTTTGAGATACAACGATCCACCTCCTTTTCGGACTTGGATCTATTTATCCTCATACCTTGTTAGGGTCTTTTCGGATAGACTTCTCCATGATCTTTATGGGAGTTGATTGCTTTTCGTCGTGAGTCTTGATCCTTCATATTGATTTTGGGAATAATGCTTTTCACATCACTTTTGGATCTTCAGCAATAAAATTGAATCCTCATGCCTTGTTAGGGCCTTTTCGGACTCGCCAATCTTCGCGCCCCGCTTCATAAGTTATGCCTTGGCTATGAACTCTCGTCATTACCGAGCAACTTTTAAACGATCTTGGGCTAGAAGCTAAGTAACCTTTCAAATCGTACGACCTTACTTATTGCAGATAAATTATTAGCAAGTGATGGGAGAACAGGCAAATAATTACACCAAGTGAGCTTGTGTAAGAATACCGACTTATAATTGACTCTATCATTTCTCGTCCTCCACAATTTAAAATCCCAAGTAATGATACTCGTGGACACTTAGCCTAATAAACCAATTAAGGTCTACATGGTTAAGGATACTAGCTAGAATAAACTTGAATAAATCTATTCGGGTTGAGTCAAAATAAACGCAACGGGCCTAATATGTCAAAGATTTCTAAACTAGCTACATCACTTTATTAAAATTTTTGACTTTATTGCGAGATATATACATATGAAAGCAACGACAAAAATTTAAAAATTACGACTAAATGGCCAAAGTTAATAAAAAATTTGAAAAATGTTGAAAAAGATGATTTTCCGGTTTAATGAAGGCATTTTCATGGAAAAGTCCACTTAAAACTTCGATAGAAGTCCCCCCTACACTTAAGATAAACATTGTCCTCAATGTTTAAGCATGTGGTAAAAATCTCCCCTACACTTATGACATTGTGCACGTTGGTTAACTCGAGTTAAGGAAGAGACGACTAAAGTGATCAATTGCAAATGTGAGTATGAAGAAAATTGAATCACGATAGTTGAGAGATAGAACCGGATTTCGGATAACATGGGGGCACGGTTCTTCAAAGATTCCAAGAGTGCAATAATCCCTGTAATCACATCACCATCCAAAAACAAGCAACCTATATAGCTCCCCCTACACTTATGATGAAAAACAGGAAAGGGGGATAGATACTCGGGTTGCCTCCCGAGGAGCGCTTGTTTTTGTTTACCGAATCGCGAGCCTGACTCGGTCCCGAACTAATTCAAGGGAAACGTGGTGAGGGATGGAATCATCTCCTGAGAGATGTCCTCACCAACGTACAATTTCAAACGCTGGCCATTCACCTTGAAGTTAGGCCCATTAGGCTGAGAAAGCTCAATGGTACCGTAGGGAAAGACATTGGCGATGGTGAATGGACCAGACCAGCGGCTCTTCAACTTGCCTGAGAAGATCTTCAACCGAGAGTTCAAGAGTAAGACTTGATCACCAACGTTGAACTCTCGGTTCTTGATTTTAGCGTCGTGGATAATCTTGGTCTTCTCCTTGTAGATCAATGAGTTCTCGTAAGCTTGATTCCTCAATTCTTGCAGCTCGTTGAGTTGAATCTTTCGAAAATCACCGGCTTTGTTGATGTCGAAGTTAGCCCACTTCAAGGCCCAGTATGCCTTATGTTCCAGCTCGATGGGGAGGTGGCAGGCTTTCCCGTACACAAGACGATAAGGTGTACAACCAATCGGCGTCTTATAGGTGGTACGGAAAGCCCACAGAGCATCATCAAGTTTATCGGCCCACGAGGCACGATGCTCTCCTACAGTACGTTCCAAAATTCTCTTCAATCCACGGTTGGATATCTCGGCTTGACCGTTGGTTTGAGGATGATAAGCGGTGGAAAGACGGTGATTGACACCGTACTTAGCCATGACTCTTGCAAATTGATCGTTGCAAAAATGAGTCCCGCGGTCACTGATAATAGCACGAGGAACACCGAAACGAGCAAATAGTTGTTTCAAGAACTTACAAACCACCCTCGCGTCGTTAGTGGGTAAAGCTTTGGCTCCAACCCATTTAGAGTCGTAGTCGACAGCGACAAGGATGTATTTGTTGCCTTTAGAAGAAGGGAATGGCCCCATAAAGTCGATGCCCCATACATCAAAGATTTCACATTCTTGTATGAAATTTTGAGGCATCTCATCTTTATGTGTGATCTTGCCTTGTTTTTGGCACGCATCACAATGTTTAACCATCTCGTGAGCATCACGATAAATGGTGGGCCAATAGAATCCCGAATCAAACACTTTCTTAGCGGTGTAGTTGGGACCAAAATGACCACCGGTGGGTCCTTTGTGGCAAGCTTGGAGAATATCAAAAGCTGCCGGTCCGTCAACACACCGACGAATGATCAGATCAGCACATTGTTTGAATAGAAAAGGGTCATCCCAAAAGTAAGTCTTAACATCGTGCAAGAACTTCTTCTTTTGTTGGGATGTTAACCCTTGGATAAGAACACCACCCGCTAAGTAGTTTGCAATATCGGCAAACCACGGGGTGCCATCAAGATTGGGATTTATAGACATTAAGGTCTCAAGGGGAAAAGAGTCATTGATCTCTTTGTTCGGATGGTCCCCTTGATATGGATCCTCAAGTCTGCTTAGATGATCCGCGGCCAGGTTTTCAGCACCCTTCTTGTCACGAATTTCAATGTTGAATTCTTGAAGGAGTAAAACCCAGCGGAGAAGTCTTGGCTTAGAATCATTCTTAGTCATCAAGTACTTCAACGCGGAATGGTCCGTGTATACGATGGTGGTGGATAAAACAAGATAGGGGCGAAATTTCTCAAAAGCATAGACAACAGCTAAAAGCTCTTTTTCGGTTGTCGTATAATGCCATTGAGCCCCCGTCATTGTTTTGCTAGCGTAGTGGATTGGTTGGAAGTGTTTATTCACTCTTTGGCCCAGAACCGCACCAATAGCAAAGTCGCTAGCATCGCACATCAATTCAAAAGGCAGCTCCCAATTAGGGGTAACCAAGACCGGTGCCTTAGTTAGCTTATCCTTAAGAAGATTGAAGGCTTCGAGGCACTCTTTAGAAAAGATAAAAGGAGTATCTTTTTCCAAGAGGTGGGTCATCGGGCGAGCGATTTTAGAGAAATCCTGAATGAATCGTCGATAGAAGCCCGCATGACCCAGAAAACTTCTCACACCCTTCACGGTTGAAGGTGGAGGTAATTTGGCTATGACATCAACTTTAGCACGGTCGACTTCAAGACCGGCTTTAGAGATTTTGTGTCCTAGCACAATGCCTTCTTTTACCATAAATGGCATTTTTCCCAATTCAGAACAAGGCGAGTGTCTTCGCACCGCTTAAGCATACGTTCCAAATTGGCAAGGCACGAAGAGAAGGAATCCCCGAAGACCGAGAAATCATCCATGAAGACTTCCATGGTTTGCTCAACCATGTCATGGAAGATAGCCAACATGCACCTTTGGAAAGTCCCGGGAGCATTGCATAAGCCAAAAGGCATCCTTTTGTAAGCAAATGTGCCATAGGGACAAGTGAATGTTGTCTTCTCTTGATCTTGGGGATCGATGGGTATTTGAAAATAACCCGAGAAACCATCCAGAAAGCAGTAATATTCATTACCCGCTAGACGTTCAAGCATTTGGTCCATAAAAGGTAGAGGGAAATGATCCTTTCTCGTGGCATCATTGAGTTTGCGGTAGTCTATACAAACTCTCCACCCAGTAACGAGACGGGTAGGAATCAACTCGTTGTTAGCATTGGGCACAACGG
This sequence comes from Glebionis coronaria, assembly GCA_025667525.1. Classification (NCBI taxonomy): domain Eukaryota; kingdom Viridiplantae; phylum Streptophyta; class Magnoliopsida; order Asterales; family Asteraceae; genus Glebionis; species Glebionis coronaria. The sequence goes on along the minus strand of CM046877.1, from coordinate 557,636,995 downwards.
TAATTCCGCCTTTCTTAGGTACACAATGGACTGGACTAACCCATGGTGAATCCGAAATAGGGTAAATCATACCCGCATCAAGAAGTTTGATAACCTCTTTTTTGATGACGTCATGGATTTTAGGATTCACCCTTCTTTGGCTTTGAATAGTGGGCTTAAAGTCGTCCTCCATGAGAATTTTATGTGTGCAGAAATGAGGATCAATTCCATGGATGTCGGAGATTTTCCAAGCGATAGCTCTTTTATGCTTCTTCAACACAGCGACAAGTCGGGCTTTTTCGTCTTCTTTCAGATCCTTAGTGATGATGACCGGTAGCTTCTCGTCGTCTTCTAGGAAAACGTACTCAAGATGAGGCGGTAGGTCCTTAAGCTCGAGAGTCGGAGGATCCTCAGTAGATGGTGAAACTAACGATGGATCATCATTAGTCACCTCTTTAGGAGTAGGAGGAGAGACCGGGTCCTCATTGAGAAATCTCTCAATAGTACGAATATCTTCATCCGAATTGGTGGACAAATTATCATACTTAATATCAAGAGGACCCAAGCTAGCTTCGAAATCATCCAAATCACTTTCTCCAAAAGGAGTCAATGCGGGAGCAATTGAGGCAACGGTCTCAACATTGGGCAGAGAAAAAGGAGTACTTTTGCAAGCATCATGAAAATGTTCTTCACAAGCCTCATCGAGAACATCAATAGCATTAACGCTCTCATATGAATAAGGTTGCTGAGAAATCTTACCCATGTTGAAGACAATTTGATCGTCACCAACTCTCATGATTAATTCGCCTGCGGCTACATCAATGAGAGTGCGACCGGTCCTCAGGAATGGACGTCCAACGATTAATGGAACACGAGGGTCCATCTCGTAGTCAACGACGACAAAATCCGCCGGGAAGGTGAATTTATCATCGCCAACAAAGACATCTTCGGCTATCCCCACTGGATAAGCAACCGTACGGTTGGCTAATTCCAAAGTCATTTTGGTGGGGACTAGCTCGGGGAGAGATAATTGCTTCCAAACACTTAAAGGCATTAAGTTTATACTGGCACCTAGATCTGCTAGGGCCATGCAATTCTCTACTCCCGGGAAGTTGCAAGGAATCAAGAAGCGACCCGGATCACCAAGTTTGGTGGGCAATTTCCTTAAGAGCATTGCGGAGCAGTTCTCATTAAGTTGGGTCTGAGCAATGTCAAGAAGCTTTTCTTTATCACTTAGAAGATCTTTAAACATCTTAGCGTATTTGGGCATGTGAGCGAGAGCCTCGGCAAATGAGATGTTAAAATTCAATTGTTTAAACATTTTTAGGAAGTTTGAAACCTGAATATCATCCTTGCTCTTTTGCTTCTCTTTCCTCAACCTTGAAGGATAAGGTATATTGGATGAAGAAGAAGGCTTTAAGGGGATAGGATCACTCACAACCACGGGTGGTGGGGAAATGGGGATAGAAGGTGAAGGAGGTGGAGAAAGTTGCTCTTTTTCCTTGTTCACAATAACGGGTGGAGGTGTAGGAAGCTCGGGTTCCATATAACCTTTTCCACTACGAGTGGTGATTGCTTTCATCTCCCCTCTTGGATTCGCAACGGTATTACTCGGAAGAGTACCCGAAGAAGAGGGTTGATTACCTTGGATGAGCGAACCAATCATATCACGAAGGTGAACAACTTGATTGTTAAAAGAGTTTTGCATGTTGGCATTAATAGCATCGCTGTGTTTGGCCATATCATTCCTTAGCTCGGCTCGAATATCGCTTCCTTGTTTCACCATGTCATTTTTCAAGTTGACAAACTGACTCTGAAGATTCGTCACCATCTCACGATTAGTCTTCATGAACGACTCGACGTCGGGATTCACTGCCATCGGTTGATTGAGAGGTGGAGCTTGGTAAGCTTGAGAATTTCCTTGAGTTGGGTAGGTGTTTCTTTGGGATTGATATTGATTTTGAGCACGAGGTTGGGATTGGTTGTTTCGGTTATAGCTTTGTTGTTGGTTTTGGTTTGCAGGAGGGAAACCGGGAGGTGCAAGATAATTGTTGGAACGATAACTTAGCAAGCTACGGTCTCCTTGAGGACGAGCTTGATAGCCTCCCGTGGGATATGTACCGTATGCCGCGTTAACGTTTTCAGAATAATTGCCTTGAGTTGAAGGACAATCATTATAAGAATGAGGACCACCACATGTGTCACAAGAAATAGCAACGGCTTTAGCTTGTTGAAAGTGGTTTGTGGCTATGGTCATGAAATTCTTGTTCATTTCAGCGAGTTGTCGAGAAATTTCAGTCATCTCAGGATTGGAAGTAGTAGAAGAAACATTGACTCTCGAGTTAGATCTTGAGGATGCGGATGAATCCCAATTCTTGTGGTGAGTAGTCATGTTTTCAATCAACTCTCGACACTCCTCTGGTCTCCTTTTCATAAAAGTACCACCGGCGGCGGCATTGATCGTGTCACGATCGCGAAAGGTGAGACCATTGTAGAAGGTGTCAATGAGAGTGACGGGGAGCATATTGTGATTAGGACAGCGGTCGATCAAATCATTGTATCGTTCCCAAGCATCGAAAAGCGATTCATCATTCTCTTGCATAAATCCACTGATTTGGTTACGGAGGTTAGTGACCATGGATGGTGGGAAGTAGCGCGATAAAAAGCGTTGAGTCATGTCGTTCCACGTATGAATAGAATTCTTAGAAAGACGGTCAAACCATTTTTCGGCATGGTGAGAAAGCGAGTGAGGAAAGAGTTGGAGGCGAAGGTCATCCATAGAAACACCGGGAGATTTCATGCTTTGGGTAATGGTTATGAATTTGTCGAGGTGTTTGTTGGCATCATCATCCGGAATTCCGCGAAATGGATTCGTTTGTACTTGCTGGATCATGTGATGCTTCAACGAAAACTCCTGAGCCATGACATGCATCGGTGCAATCGGGCCTCCACGTCCGTTCATTGTGGGTTGACATAGCTCCTCCATGGTTCGTAAATCAGGTAGAAGGACATTGTTGTTGTTGTTGTTGTTGTTGTTGTTGTTGTTGTTCAAATTGTGTTAAGGTGGGTGATTATTGTTGTTATTAACACCAGCCATGTCTAATTGTTCGAGAGTCTCGGGCTCTGAATAAGACGTGGATCGAGTACGCATACACTAAAAAGAAAATGCAAGAGAAAATATTTTTGGTTTTTATAGGTTTTTTAATGTTTTTGTATTTTTGAAAATTTTATATTTTTATGGATTTTTGAAAATTTTTGTGCTTGAAAATAACGTTCCCGAAAGAACGGATCCCAAAATCCAATTTTTCTCACAAGAAACCGTTGATCCTTACGAAAAGAGCCGGCAGCGGCGCCATTTTAATAACTAACTTTTGGTTGGTTAACAAAAAGGTTTTTGCTTGCAAGATCTCTCTTTGCGTTGCTCGTACCCAATTGATATATATCGTTGTTTCGTTCTCGGTATCTTCTCGAATCGATCACGGTCAAAAGTGGAATCGTTGTAATTGGTGACTAAAAGGGGGAGCTTGGGTCTAAATCTACTAAAATGAAAGAACTAGAAGTAGTTAAATTAAACTAAAAAATTATAACTGAGAATAAGTACCTCAACACTGAATGGAAAAACTCAACTCTGGATCCCTATGCGGAATGTACTGCTCCATTCGGAAAGTTCCCCTTACTCGGAATAATTAATGTCATGCGGAACAAAGCTCTTATGCGGAAAGTAGCACTTATGCGGAATATTTTGGAAAAAGCTCTATTCGGAAAATGTCTCTTATGCGGAACAATGAACTCTATGCGGAATACGAGGGCCTAAGCGGAAAGTAAGTTATGCGGAAAAATGTCTTACTCGGAATAATCTTCCTTATGCGGAAAAATGCCCTATTCGGAAAGCAAGATTCTATGCGGAATAATGGGACTATTCGGAATATGGAAAATATTCCGAATAGAGGAAATGGAAATCAGCCTGTGCGGTATAAATGACAAATTGCCCTATGCGGAATGAATGTTCTATTCGGAAAGTGTTGACTATGCGGAATATCTTAAAGAAAAACCCTATTCGGAAAACCTTGGAAAGAAAACCTTACTCGGAATAATTATATATTCCGAATAGACAAGAAAATTAGCTACTACTCGGAATAAATGAAATATTCCGAATAGACACAACCCCAGATTCCCTGTTCGGAATCTGGGCGAGATCAGAAAGTGAAGCGACGAACAGGGGAATTTAAGGAACACGAATTCAACACCAAAAATCACCAAGTTCTTGATCAAAACTTAAACCAATTCTACCACTAATCCTTTACTCATAGAAAGCTAGAATCCAAAACAACAAGATCACAAAACCCACTTACTTTTGACAATCAAACCATATGAATAATACTTAAGAACTAAGAGACAAAAAGATATGAAGAACAAGATTATGGAAAGATTAAAAGATGATTTGTATTAATGAATTAAGATTCACAAAACAAGAAAGGATTACACTTACACGAATGGAAGAAATTAAACAAGATGAAAACCACTCCTTAAGGGAGATGGTTCCTAAAAACTAGGAAGAAGAATAACTGAAAAACTAGAAGAAGAGAGAGTCCGGATGTGTGAATGGGAGGAGTATTTATAGGCTTCTCCCTTGGTTGGTGAGCGGGCTTTCTTCCTTTCTTTTTGTCTTCTCGTCTTTTCAGAAAAGTTGACGTTTTTGATTTCGATTCGGGATTTGTCGACGATTAAATTCAACTCGTCTTTTAATTTCTTCGTTAAATAGACTTGAGTTTCTTCGACATGTGTAAATCTTCCGTCTTTGGTCCTTTTCTTCGATAAATCTTCAAATAGGCCCATTGACTTCAAATCTTTTGCATCTCTTGGACGATGGACTTTGTCTTCAGTCTTTTTCCTTGATAAAACCCGTGCAATCCCATGTTTTCTCCAATATTTATCCGGTTGGCTCTGAAAACACAACAAACACACAAACCACGCATAATTCCAAACAAATGACATTAAACACGTGTTTTGGTCTTGTTTTAGCAAGAAATAAGTGGTAAAAGGATGGGTGTTTTCACACCTATCAATGAACAATAACAACAACAATGAGCCCCTTCCGGATAATCGCCCGATGATTGAACTGCTGCAAGCTCATGTCAATGGCAACACGGATCCAATTGTCATACCTCCAATTGCCGCCAACAACTTTGAGCTAAAATCAGGCTTTATCCAGATGGTCTCCGCTCAACCATTCTTGGGACGAACCATTGATGATCCGCACGACCACATCAAGAGATTCTTGCAACTCACCAACACGGTCAAGTTCAATGGTGTTCCACAAGAGGTTATAAGGTTACAACTTTTTCCCTTTTCTTTAGAGGGACAAGCCCGGCATTGGCTTGCTAAGGAACCGCCACAGAGTATTCTCTCGTGGATGGATTTGGAAACAAAGTTTATCAATTACTTTTCTCCACCCTCTCGTACTACCGCTTTGCGGAATGAGATCATAAATTTTGAACAAAAGTACGATGAGTCATTCAGTGAATCTTGGGATCGTTTCAAAGATCTTTTAAGAAAATGCCCACAACATGGTTTTACCAAAGTACATCAAATTAATACTTTTTACAATGGTTTAAGCATGAGTGACCAAGATTCACTGAACAGTGCCTCGGGGGGTAATCTATTGGCTAAGACTTCCAATGCTGCTTGGGACATCATTGAGAATAAATCTCGTGTGCAAACCAAGAGTGTTCGGACCAATGTCGCTAGTGCTAGCACTAATGACAGCGACAAGCGATTAGAAAAAATCACTACGCTTCTTGAATCGCTTGTCACCCACACCGTCAGCAACAACAACAGCAACAACGCCAAAAACGCTCAAGTGAACGCTGTCAGCCAACCTTGTGAGATATGCGGTGGTCCTCACTCTTACACAATTTGTACCGCCACCCAAGACTACCCTTCTGATAGGTGTGAAAACACCCATCCTTCTTACCACTTAATTACAATAATAACCGAGCCAAAACGTGTATTTTATGTCATTTATGTCGGAATTATGCGTGGTTTGTGTTTTTGTTGTGATTTAGGATGAAAAGGTGAAAAGTGGAGGAAACACGGCATTCACGGGCTTTTATCGAAGAAAAAGACGAAAGATGAAGTCGAAAGATCAAGAATGGAGAAAGAACGGAAGTCCAAGACCAATTCTGAAGATTTATCGAAGAAAAAGTCAAAAGACGGAAGTTTACTAAAAGTCGAAAAAACTCGAGTCTTATTTATGAAGAAAATCCAAGACGAGTTTGAAGAAATCCCAAGACAAAGTCCAAGTATTAAGAAGATTAACAAAAAATATTAAGTAGTTTAAGGACTCAAGTGTGCAATTAAGAGAAAGAAGAAAGAGGGAGGAAGCTTCCTAAGCTCCTCCCTAATCCCCCTATATATAGATTAGGTAGTTTCAATGATTAGAGTGTGGGAGGCTTGACAAGCCTCCCTTCCACCATCTTCAATTTCTTGTTCTTTACTTTTATGCATCTTAATCTCCATGTAATGCACCTTTAATTTTCTTTTAATTCCAAGTAAGTTTCAATTGAATTGATGTTCTTAATCTTTGTGTTCATGTTCTTGAGTTTTATGATTTTAATCAAGTGGGTTTTGATTGATTTGGCTTTGTTTGTTAGTTTTGATGATTTGTGTTGATTGATTATTGTTAGTTGATGTTTATTGGTTAGTTTGGTAAAACCTTTTTGAGTATTTGGGTCAATTTGATTAAAAATCGTTCTTCCCTTAATGTTACTGTTCTTCAGTTCTGAATTTTCCGCATAAGGCACTTTTTCCGCATAGACCACTTTTTCCGCATAAGGCACTTTTTCCGCATAAGACCTTTTTTCCGCATAAGGCTATTTTTCCGCATAAGGCACTTTTTCCGCATAAGACCTTTTTTCCGCATAAGGCACTTTTTCCGCATAAGGCTATTTTTCCGCATAAGGCACTTTTTCCGCATAAGACCTTTTTTCCGCATAAGGCACTTTTTCCGCATAAGGCTATTTTTCCGCATAAGGCACTTTTTCCGCATAAGACCTTTTTTCCGCATAAGGCTATTTTTCCGAGTAGGATATTTTTCAGTTTTAATTCAAGTGTTGCTTTTTAATTGTTGATTGTTTTAAGTTTATATCATTATCATTTTATTCATTTCCCTGTTTAGTAGATTAGAAAACCAAACCCACTTTTTGTCACCAAGAACAAATCACTTCACTTTAAACTGAGATCAATTCGAGAGGATTCCGAGAAAAACGAACTTTTCAAACGAGCTAAATATCGTGTATCAAATGGCACAAAATGCATGTATCAAATGGCGCCGCTGTCGGCTCTTTTCGTGAAGATCGAAGGTTTTTTGTGAGTAACGCGTTGGATTTTGGGATCCGTTCACTTGTGAACGTTATTTTTCTTGTCAAAAATTTTCAAAAATCCAAAAACATTTGAAAAATCATAAAAAGCATTTCTTTTTCAAAGTTTTGCACCAAAAATATTCTTCTTGCTTATCTATCTTTCTTCATGGATTTTTATGTCCATTGCGTCCGGTGTGGGAAACAATTATCTGGGAACAACTCTTGTCAATGGTGTACATGTGAGCGGTGCGGAAACGATATCGACTACACACAATCCGGATTTTGTCCTTTGTGCAACTCGACTAATTCGTACTTTTTGAACCTACCTCCTGTTCCCCCGTGCATCTATTGTGGAAGCGATTCTCATTGGCATGTTTCGTGCCCGGTTCGATACCCGTATGGTCACGGGCAAGAACCGGGGTACAATTATGACAATGATAATAGCTATCCACAAGACGCACTTGATTTTTCTCCATACCCGGTTTGCAACAACTGTAGGGGTCCTCACGATACCTATTATTGTCAACCACTGAATTGTTATGAGCCAAATCCGTGTTCTCAATTTTCTTCACCTATGGATTATTATGAACCAAACCCGGTTTCTAATTATTCTCCACTAAGGAAGAATTATGAGCCACAACCTTGCTACAATTCAGGTTTACAACACTTTGAGCCCCCACATCACACCCTCAATCATCAATCCTCTCAACAAATTAATCTTGACCCACAACTCACTACCTTGAATGAAGAAACACACTCCTTTGTTTTGCAACTTCAAGAAGTCGTTGTTTTGCTTAAAGAATTTAGGGACGAGGAAAAGCGACTGCAACAAGAGCAAGTATCTAATCTTAGTGATTATACCCCTCCTCTTGTGCATCAATACTATTATGATGATGACGATGATGCTGTATGCACTTTCAACTCATCTTCTGAAGTTGCTGCTCCTACTCTCGATGTTCCTACTGCGTCTAAGGATCTAGATTCGTTGCATGAGCGTCGTGGTGTTGGTCTCGACAAAGTATTGGATGATGAGGTTTGTGACTTACCTGCTATGGAACCCGAGGACGACGTTGTTCTTACGGGCGAGGTCGATCCTAGTGCTGTCGATTCTTCTCTCTGCTATGAGAATTTCACTTTTGAAATTTCTCAATCTCCACCGGGAGATGCAGACGATGACGATTTATTCTCTCCGGTTTACGAGCAGTTCTCCGATGAACATGATCTTGTGGATGAGGTGGAAGACGTGCTTCTTCGCGAGGGATTACGGAAAGTGCACCTTCTTATTGCTCAAATCGAAGCGTTGACTTCTCCTTCTCTTTCCAAGTCTTTACATCCATCTATTCCTCCCGTTGAAGATAATGACCCATTGCAGGAAGAAATCGATATCCACTCCATCCCTCCAGGTATTGATGATTTTGACACGGAGGGGGACATTATTTTTTCTAATTTATTGCAGGAAGATATTGTCCCAAGTCCCCCTCCCGAGCACCTTTCATCCTCCCCTTTAGTCACTATCACGGAGAATGAGTGCTTTGACCCAGGAGGTGACATTGATTATGCTATGATTGATAACCATACGGCTTTGCCGTTTGCTCAGCATCCATTGTCTTTAGGGGAGGACAATGTGCTTACTATACCCAACCCACCTCCCGTGGATCTTGAATTCACATACTATACGTATGCTGAAAGGACCTTTCTCCCTTTCAAAACGTATCCCCCCGCCTCTCCTTTGTTGATGTCAACCGGGAACGAGGACAAGGTCTTTGATCCCGGTATCACATTCGAGGTTTCCCCATGGACCATTTAATTCGGGACGAGTCAGGCTCGTGACTCGGTCAACATAAACAAGCGCTTTTTGGGAGGCAACCCAATTATCTATCTTATTTTCACCATAAGTGTAGGGGGAGCCCCGTGGTGTTTCTTGCTTTCTTTTTCATCATGTGCAGGGATTAGAGCTTCAAAGACACACTCTTGATAACTTTTGACGAACCGTGACTCCGTGTTCCCTTCTTCCCGGTTCTATCCTAAACTCTTTTCGATTCACTATTTTATATTTCTCAATATTAAAATAGGAATCTCTTTAGTTGTCTTTTCCTTAACGAGATTTAAACAAAGTGCACAATGTTTTAAGTGTAGGGGAGTTTACTCCCACATAATTAAACATTGAGGACAATGTTTATATTAAGTGTAGGGGGGACTTCTATCGAAGTTAAGTGGTCTTTTCCTTGTATTTGTCCTCATTTTAACCGAAAAATCAACTTTTCGACATTTTTCAAAAATTTTAATCTATTTTGGCTTAGTTGTAGTTCCCATTATTTTTGCTATTTCTCTCTTATTCTAATAAAATGGTTTTAGCAAGTTTAGATATCTTAGATATATTAGGCCCGTTGTGAATATTTTGACTCAACCCGAGTTTACTTATCCAAGTTCACTCTAGCTAGTATCCTTAACCATGTAGACCTTAATTGGTTTATTAGGCTAAGCATCCACGAGTCTCATTCCTTGAGATTTTAAAATTGTGGAGAACGAGAAATGATAGAGTTGGTTTCAAGCTTGGTATTCTCTCATTAACTTATGTGAGTTAATTATGATCTTTTTCTCCCATCACTTGCTAATAAATTATCTGCAATAAGTAAGGTCGTACGATTTGAAAAGTTACTTAGCTTCTAGCCCAAGATCGTTTAAAAGTTGCTCGGTAATGATAAGAGTTCATAGCCAAGGCATAACTTATGAAGCGGGGCGCGAAGATTGGCGAGTCCAAAAAGGCCCTAACAAGGCATGAGGATTCCATTTTATTGCTGAAGATCCAAAGTGATGTGAAAAGCATTATTCCTAAAGTCTATATGAAGGATCAAGACTCACGACGAAAAGCAATCAACTCCCATAAAGATCATGGAGAAGTCTATCCGAAAAGACCCTAACAAGGTATGAGGATAAATAGATCCAAGTCCGAAAAGGAGGCGGATCGTTGTATCTCAAAATCCCAATTAGATATTGAAGAAATAATCATGAAGTCGTGGTCTACAAAGTTGGAGTACCCCTCAAAAGTCTCCAAGTGAAGAAACTCTATTACGATGAGAAGACCATTATCTCAAGAACGTCTCTCAAGATATGAAGTATGAAGTACATGCCAAATATCGGCCCGAGAAGGGTCTCAAATCGTGAACCGAGTTATGCCAAGATATGAACTTTTTGATATCCCGAGAAGCAGTTTTAAGAGATTTTGTCCTTTAGCTAACTATTGATCAAATCGTCCTACTTTGCTTTCAGCCTAAATAAACTATCGAAATAAGTCCAAAAATGCATCTTCATGATCATTCTAAGACAAAAATAAAATATAAGAGATACCCGTAGGAATAAGGGAGTTTAAGTGATTAATTGAACCACATGAGTAAATGTTTGTTATGCTAACTTGTACTAACAATGATCTTGTTTTTAAGCTTGGCATGGGGAACGTGAAACTTGAGGGTGATAAACATTCACGACACCAAATCCCTAATGTAAGTCTTAGATTTCTTTACAAATTTCTTCCTTGTTGCATTCTATCATTTTCTATCTTTTAAATTTTCCTTAGTTATTTAATAAAGGCCAAGACGGATTAATTATGATGGAAAGTGTAAACCTTGCTTTATTACTAAGCATTGCATGAGGACATTGCAATGGTTAAGTGTAGGGGATTTGATAGGTGTGAAAACACCCATCCTTCTTACCACTTAATTACAATAATAACCGAGCCAAAACGTGTATTTTATGTCATTTATGTCGGAATTATGCGTGGTTTGTGTTTTTGTTGTGATTTAGGACGAAAAGGTGAAAAGTGGAGGAAACACGGCATTCACGGGCTTTTATCGAAGAAAAAGACGAAAGATGAAGTCGAAAGATCAAGAATGGAGAAAGAACGGAAGTCCAAGACCAATTCTGAAGATTTATCGAAGAAAAAGTCAAAAGACAGAAGTTTACTAAAAGCCAAAAAAACTCGAGTCTTATTTATGAAGAAAATCCAAGACGAGTTTGAAGAAATCCCAAGACAAAGTCCAAGTATTAAGAAGATTAACAAAATATTAAGAAGTTTAAGGACTCAAGTGTGCAATTAAGAGAAAGAAGAAAGAGGGAGGAAGCTTCCTAAGCTCCTCCCTAATCCCCCTATATATAGATTAGGTAGTTTCAATGATTAGAGTGAGGGAGACTTGACAAGCCTCCCTTCCACCATCTTTAATTTCTTGTTCTTTACTTTTATGCATCTTAATCTCCATGTAATGCACCTTTAATTTTCTTTTAATTCCAAGTAAGTTTCAATTGAATTGATGTTAATCTTTACTTTATTATTAATCTCTTTCTTCCTTTCTTGCTTAATTTGTTCTTAATCTTTGTGTTCATGTTCTTGAGTTTTATGATTTTAATCAAGTGGGTTTTGATTGATTTGGCTTTGTTTGTTAGGTTTGATGATTTGTGTTGATTGATTATTGTTAGTTGATGTTTATTGGTTAGTTTGGTAAAACCTTTTTGAGTATTTGGGTCAATTTGATTAAAAATCGTTCTTCCCTTAATGTTACTGTTCTTCAGTTCTGAATTTTCCGCATAAGGCACTTTTTCCGCATAGACCACTTTTTCCGCATAAGGCACTTTTTCCGCATAAGACCTTTTTTCCGCATAAGGCACTTTTTCCGCATAAGGCACTTTTTCCGCATAAGGCTATTTTTCCGCATAAGACACTTTTTCCGCATAAGGCTATTTTTCCGCATAAGGCACTTTTTCCGCATAAGACCTTTTTTCCGCATAAGGCACTTTTTCCGCATAAGGCTATTTTTCCGCATAAGGCACTTTTTCCGCATAAGACCTTTTTTCCGCATAAGGCACTTTTTCCGCATAAGGCACTTTTTCCGCATAAGGCTATTTTTCCGCATAAGGCACTTTTTCCGCATAAGACCTTTTTTCCGCATAAGGCTATTTTTCCGACTAGGATATTTTTCAGTTTTAATTCAAGTGTTGGTTTTTAATTGTTGATTGTTTTAAGTTTATATCATTATCATTTTATTCATTTCCCTGTTTAGTAGATTAGAAAACCAAACCCACTTTTTGTCACCAAGAACAAATCACTTCACTTTAAACTGAGATCAATTCGAGAGGATTCCGAGAAAAACGAACTTTTCAAACGAGCTAAATATCGTGTATCAAATGGCACAAAATGCGTGTATCACCTGCTGAGAATGTTAATGCAGCTTATGGCACCTATCCTCAACCCGCTTATCAAGCTAGACCTCAAGGTGACCGTAATTTGCTTAGCTACCGTAGCAACAACTATCTTTCACCACCTGGTTTTCCCCCAACCAACTCAAACCAACAACAAAACCTTAATCGCCCTCCTCAACAACAACAACAACCTCGACAACCATGCATACCTCCTCACAAGCAGCAACAACCACCTCAACGTAACAACCAAGTTTACCAACAACCTGCTTATCAACCACCCACATACAATGCTCCTCCCAACCAAACCACCACTGCATTACACCAAGAGGTTGCAACCTACATGAGGACCAATGATGTGATTGTGGAAAATCTCCAACAGGAAGTGCGAAACTTGAAGGCAGACTTGGTCAAGCAAGGAAACGACTTGAGAGCCGACATGAGAAGTACGTTGGATACCCAAACTAATGACTTGAGAAACATGATGGCTAGTTTCTTCCAAGGTAATCAACCCTCTTCTTCGGGTACTCTTCCGAGTAATACCGTTGCGAATCCAAGAGGGGAGATGAAAGCAATCACCACTCGAAGTGGCAAAGGTACCAAGGAACCCGAGCTTCCTATACCTCCACCGGTGGTTGTGACTAAGGAGAACGAGTCACCTGCTCCTATTCCTCATCCTTCTCCTTCCCCAATTTCTCCACCTCTTCCTTCTACCCCTCCTCCACCCGTGGTTATGAGTGATCCTATTCCCCTAAAGCCTTCTTCTTCATCCAATATACCTTATCCATCTAGGTTGACGAAAGAGAAGCAAAAGAGCAAGGATGATATTCAGGTTTCGAATTTCCTTAAAATGTTCAAACAACTGAATTTCAATATCTCCTTCGCTGAGGCTCTCGCTCACATGCCCAAATACGCAAAAATGTTTAAAGATCTTCTGAGCGACAAGGAAAAGCTCCTCGATATTGCCAACACCCAACTTAATGAGAATTGCTCTGCCGTACTCTTAAGGAAATTGCCAACTAAGCTTGGTGATCCAGGTCGTTTTCTTATCCCTTGCAATTTCCCGGGAGTAGAGAATTGCATGGCCCTAGCCGATCTAGGTGCCAGTATTAATCTCATGCCTCTAAGTGTTTGGAAGCAATTATCTCTCCCAGAGCTAGTCCCCACCAAAATGACTTTGGAATTAGCTAACCGTACGGTTGCTTATCCAGTGGGGATAGCCGAAGACGTCATTGTAGGAGTCGACAAATTCACCTTTCCTGCTGATTTTGTTGTCGTCGACTACGAGATGGACCCCCGTGTGCCACTCATTGTTGGTCGTCCATTCTTAAGGACCGGTCGCACCCTCATTGATGTTGAAGCCGGTGAGCTTATCATGAGAGTGGGTGACGATAAAGTAGTCTTCAACATGGGAAAGTTGTCCAAACAGCCTTATTCATATGAGAGTGTTAATTGTATTGACGTTCTTGATGAGGCTTGTGAAGAACACTTTAATGATGCTTGCAAAAGTATTCCTACCTCTCTTCCCAATGTTGAGACCGTGTCCTCTATTGATTCATCGTTGTCTCTATTTGGAGATAGTGATTTCTTTTGGAACAATCTTGAAGATACCATGGGAGATGCGAATTTAGCTACTAATGATTCTCCTATTGATGGGGATGAAGACATGAATTTATTTGACAATCTTCTCAACGAAGACAATCCTTCGCCTCCATCTCCCACGGTCATTGCTATCGATACTCCGACTTTGAAAAAGCCTCCCGTCGAAAATCCTCCGGATTTGGAACTTAAGGAGTTGCCGCCACATCTCGAGTACGTGTTCCTTGACGACAACAAGAAGTCGCCCGTCATTATTGCAACGGATTTGAAAGATGAAGAGAAGACTCGCCTCATTGCCGTGCTGAAAGCTCATAAGAAGGCTATTGCTTGGAAGATTTCGGATATTCTTGGAATTGATCCTCACTTCTGCACGCATAAAATTCTCATGGAGGACGACTATAAGCCCACTATTCAAAGCCAACGAAGGGTGAATCCAAAAATCCATGAAGTCATCAAAACAGAGGTTATCAAACTTCTTGATGCGGGTATGATTTACCCTATTTCGGATTCACCTTGGGTTAGTCCAATCCATTGTGTGCCCAAGAAGGGCGGAATAACCGTTGTTCCCAATGAACACAACGAGTTGATTCCCACTCGTCTCGTTACTGGGTGGAGAGTTTGTATAGACTACCGCAAACTCAATGATGCCACGAGAAAGGATCATTTCCCTCTACCTTTTATGGACCAAATGCTTGAACGATTAGCCGGTAATGAATATTACTGCTTTCTTGATGGTTTCTCGGGTTATTTTCAAATACCCATCGCTCCCCAAGATCAAGAGAAGACGACATTCACTTGTCCCTATGGCACATTTGCTTACAAAAGAATGCCTTTTGGCCTATGTAATGCGCCCGGGACTTTCCAAAGGTGCATGTTAGCTATCTTCCATGACATGGTTGAACAAACCATGGAAGTCTTCATGGATGATTTCTCGGTCTTCGGGGATTAATTCTCTTCTTGCCTTGCCAATTTGGAACGTATGCTTAAGCGGTGCGAAGACACTCGCCTAGTTCTGAATTGGAAAAAATGCCATTTTATGGTAAAAGAAGGCATCGTGCTTGGACATAAGATCTCAAAAGCCGGTCTTGAAGTAGACCGTGCTAAAGTCGATGTTATCGCAAAGTTGCCTCCACCTTCAACCGTGAAGGGTGTGAGAAGTTTCCTTGGTCATGCGGGCTTCTACCGTCGATTCATCAAAGATTTTTCTCAAATCGCTCGCCCGATGACCCACCTCTTGGAAATAGATACTCCTTTTATCTTTTCCAAAGAGTGTCTTGAAGCCTTTGACTCGCTTAAGGATAAGCTTACTAAGGCACCTTTCTTGGTTACCCCTAATTGGGAGCTGCCTTTCGAGTTGATGTGCGATGCTAGTGATTTTGCTATTGGAGCGGTTCTTGGACAAAGAGTGAACAAACACTTCCAACCAATCCATTACGCTAGTAAGACAATGACTGGGGCACAATTGCATTATACGACAACCGAAAAAGAGCTTTTAGCTGTAGTCTATGCTTTTGAAAAATTCCGCCCCTATCTTGTCCTTTCCACCACCATCGTGTATACCGATCATTCCGCGCTGAAGTACTTGTTGACAAAGCAAGATTCCAAACCAAGACTTCTTCGCTGGGTTTTGCTGCTTCAGGAATTTAAAATCGAAATTCGCGATAAAAAAGGAGAAGAAAACCTAGCCGCGGACCATCTCAGCAGACTTGAGGATCCTTACCAAGGGGATCATCCGAATAAAGAAATCAATGATTCTTTCCCCTTGGAGACCTTAATGTCTATAAACTCTAAGCCTAATGAAACCCCGTGGTTTGCGGACTTTGCAAACTACTTGGCGGGTGGAATTCTCAAGGAAGGGTTGACGTCCCAACAAAAGAAAAAGTTCTTCACCGACATTAAGACTTACTTTTGGGACGACCCTTACCTATTCAAACAATGTGCCGACCTGATTATCCGCCGATGTGTTGACGGACCGGCAGCGTCTGAAATCCTTGATGCTTGCCACAAAGGACCCACCGGTGGTCACTTTGGTCCCAACTACACCGCCAAAAAAGTGTTTGATTCGGGATTTTATTGGCCCTCCATTTATCGTGACGCTCACGATATGGTTAAAAAATGTGATGTTTGCCAAAAACAAGGCACGATCACACATAAAGACGAGATGCCTCAGAATTTCATTCAAGAGTGTGAAATCTTTGATGTTTGGGGTATCGAATTTATGGGGCCATTCCCTTCTTCTAAAGGAAACAAATACATCCTTGTTGCCGTTGACTACGTCTCTAAGTGGGTTGAAGCCAAAGCTTTACCTACTAATGACGCAAGGGTGGTTTGTAACTTTTTAAAAGCTCTTTTCGCTAGATTCGGTGTGCCTCGTGCCATTATTAGTGATCGTGGGACTCATTTCTGCAATGACCAATTTGCTAGAGTCATGGCTAAGTACGGTGTAAACCATCGTCTTTCCACAGCCTACCACCCACAAACTAATGGCCAGGCTAAAATATCTAACCGAGGACTTAAGCGAATCCTTGAAAGGACTGTGGGAGAGCATCGTGCCTCATGGGCTGATAAACTCGATGATGCTTTGTGGGCTTTTCGTACTGCTTACAAGACCCCGATCGGATGTACGCCTTATCGTCTTGTGTACGGGAAAGCGTGCCACCTCCCCATTGAGTTGGAGCACAAGGCTTACTGGGCCTTGAAGTGGGCTAATTTTGATATTGTGACAACCGGGAATTTTCTAGACCTTAAATAATAATAATTTATATTATTTAATAATCGAAATTCGTTTTCGAGAGATATCAAAGTTATTTTATTTAAAAACGAGAGTTTATTTTACATATTGTAAAATACTGCGCAAAATCTAAAAACTGACGCGATATAAATTAAATTTATATTTAATTACTCAGAAATATTTGCTAAAAATATTTATTGAATTATCTGACACTTTTATTTTGGTTTTAATAACGTACGTTGGAAACGAGAACATTCAAGTTGAATTTTATTTTTCCATGAACGCAACTATTTGAGTTAAACGATAAACAATAACGATTTTAAATAAAAATGTAGACAATTGTGAAAATTAGTCGAGTAAATACTCTACTTTAATGGAAAAATCATTTTGAAATGAACGGCGCAACATTCGTTGAATGAATCAAATTTTTACTTTTATAAACGAGTCCCGAATCATGTATTAACAAAAGTTATAAGAAAAATTACATTTTTAATCCTTGTATTATTAAAAACCTTTCATTTTGTTTTATCAAAAGTTTATTAGTATAAATAAGCAAAAATTAGGGTTTTATTTCATTTTCCCCTCAAACCCTAACCCTAGACAAACACACACACACTCTCTCTTATTTACCGGCGCCGCTCCGCCCACCACCGCCGGAATCCGACCACAAATAAATCTGCTGTCGTCACTTAAAAACAATAGATCGAATAGATCCAACACTTATCTATACTAAATCCGACAACCACACTTCCATTTCCACCACACACCACCACTAGTACCACTGCCGTCGTCACCTCCAGCTGCTGCCGACGTTTGGCTACTAACCACCACCATAAGCCACGTACCTCAACGTCACCACGACCTCATCGAAAACACCACCACTCTTATTGTCATACAACCACGAACCACCATATCTGACCGGGCCACCACAACACTGTTTGCCGCCATCATCACCCGAATCACCACCACACGACCACCGTACAACGTCACCATGACCACCAGATCCAACAACCGCCACCTTCGTAAATAAAATCCACCAAATCTATGATGGACCATCAGATCCGTCGTCCTCCATGAGAAACCACCAGCCAGCATTTTTTTTAACCATCACCACCTTTATATGTTTACTCCACTCGTCAAACACATGACCACCACAGGACGCCGTCACAATCACAATCATCATGTAACAGACGCGGGTATATGGGTGTTTGTCGTGATTAACAGCCCATAGGGGTGGTTAAATTGTTCGATCTGTTGTCATCAGCCATGGGGATGTTCGGTTGATTTAGTTGGCTTACGTCAGCCCGCTTATGGGGCGTTCAGATCTGGGTTTACCATCAGCATGGGTGCGTTGGTTTCGGGGTAAAGACGACACATCAGGGTGCGTTTGTTTATATCAGCAAAACAACAGCGGGAGTGTTGGTTTCTAGAAAAACCGACAGCGAGGGTGCGTTTGCGAAGGAGTTCAACAGCAGGTAGGGTGCGTTCAGTTCCGCAGAACAACAACAAGGGTGTTTGGATTCGCTGTTTATCAGCAACCGCGGTGCGTTTGGTGCAGCAGGAACTCCACATAGGTGCGTTTGGTGCAGCAGAAACGTCACCAGGGGGTGTTTGGGTACGCAGACAGCTTATAAGAGGGTGTTTGGGTCTGTAGACAGTTTATAACGGGGCGTTTGGGTCTGCTGACAGTTTATAACGGGGTGCAGACTGCAGAAGAGACATAAAGGGGCGTTTGGGTTTGCTGTTTACTAGTTTCGGTCACGTTTGGACGCGGGATGTCGAGGTTTTAGAGTGTTGGGGACGAATTGAGGTCATGGTTCGTTGTGGTTTAGGAATTGGCTAATAACGCATTTAACTCTATTAACTAACTCAAACGGTCGTATACATATATACGTATATATTTTAGTTAAATAAATATGTCGAACACTATGATCATCACGAGAACTATAAAAATGATTATACGTTTAAATATTTGTTTAAATAGCTCACATCGGGCGCGTAGCTTTTAATTTATAACACATAGGTTGTGTTTGATTTTATTTAGTTATGGTGATTAAATACGTTAAAACGTGATTTGCGTAATGTAGATTATTTGGAAAATATTGAGAATTGGTTAAAATGGAAAAGGTTGTAGAAACGAATAGGTCATGTCGAAATCTTTATAAAATTTTATACTTTATATTTTTCGCTACAAACTACTATTTTATTTGTAAACCGATAAAACAATTAAATACCATTAGATATTTGTAAACTGATAAATAAATAAATACTATTATAGTTGTAAACGGATAAATAAACAAACTACTATTATTACTTGTAAACCGATAAAATAAATGGATTTTATCGCATTGATAAATTAATGAGAGTTATACTGTTTACCTAAAAGTGACAATTATTAATTTAGTGATGATTTTCTTAAAATGTGTTGAACTATTGTGTCTAATTTTTTTTATCACGATCTTTATATTGTACATACAAAATAAATATAAACTTTGGTTTATTTTGTAATATTGTTGCCTCTTTTATATAATTCAACATAAGTATTATATAATCGCTTGGTTATACGTAATGTGTAGGAAATACACGACACACTTGGTGTGTGCCTAATTTATTCATTTTATTTAACCAACCAAACTATTATAACTTGAAACTTAAATATTTTATCAACGGGTCACGTTGATGTACATACATATCGAGAACTTAAATACACATTTTTAAGTTACTGAATTTAGCCGATTAGTTAAACCACAACACTATGACCGGGCCGTATCGATTTCCGTTTGCGCGGAGCGTATTTTTAGCGTCAATATTGTTCGCGCTACTACGTCGAGGTGAGTTCATACCCCACATTTTCTTGTTTTAAATCGAATTATAAGTGTTTTATAATTGCTCTTTGGGGGAGGTACATGCTTGGTCAGAAACTACTTATAAACTTGTTTGGTTGTCAATAACTGTTTATCTGTTTATAAACGTCTTGATTGTCATAAGATAATTTTAAGCTTATTTGGTTGGTCATAAACTATCCTTAAACTGGTTTAACTGTTACGTGCTGAGTGGTCAACTCCATTAATTGTTATACGTAGTACATATGAATGCTGATACTAAAATTTCTATTGTGATCTTCATAGCCCAAAACTTTAACTGCTTTTTACTGGTTCTCGGGTAGAGACAATGGTTGCAAGAATGAACACAAGTGCATATACTCGTTTATGTATTGGTCTAAGTCCCACTTTAACCCAATTACTTTGGCCCATTATCATGAACCGTTAATTTCAGACCGGATGACCGGTCGAAAGCGCGAATGTTATGGATAGATCTATCGGGGTTGACGCCCCTGTCCGGCTTGGTCCAACAGAGGACAAGCGGGCACAGTTTCATTTGAGTCTGTGGACGGATGTCGTGGGTTAGGCATCCGTAGGGGCTGCATTATGTGATTATACTACCGGTGTTGTTAACGCTTCGGTGTCATGAGCTTAGACAATAATAAATGCCTTATTTTATTTAGTGACTTTGTATTTGTTATATTGTCACTAAGTGGTTGGAAAATCTTGTGGTTCATTAAACAATTCTATTCTATTGGAAAACTTTATTATTTATCAGTGAGCTTTGTTTTTATCAGAAAAAGCTAACTATTATCTATGAACTATGTTTTATCAGAAAACTCTATTTATTTCCAGAAAACTCTGTTATTATCAGTAAGCTATATCTACTATCAGTAAACTCTGCTTTTATCAGTAAACTCTATTTTTATTAGTAAACTTCGTTTTTATCAGTAAACTTTGTTTTTATCAATAAACTGTGTTTTTACTAATAAACTTTGAAATTATCAAAGAAAGTCTATTTAACAGAAACTGTGATTTTTAAACTCTTATATTTTACTGCAAGGTGCAGTGGTCGGTAAAACTCTAATTTTTCATAAACGTTTTAAAACAAACTTATGAACTCACCAACTTTATGTTGACATTTTTAAGCATGTATTTCAGGTTCTTGACTATGTGGATTATTTGGAGTCTACTTTGTGGTTTTTGGCATGTA
Source organism: Glebionis coronaria (assembly GCA_025667525.1). NCBI lineage: Eukaryota > Viridiplantae > Streptophyta > Magnoliopsida > Asterales > Asteraceae > Glebionis > Glebionis coronaria. The sequence goes on along the minus strand of CM046877.1, from coordinate 557,616,103 downwards.
GAGGTCGTTCTCGGATCAAGCTCTCGATTACTCATGAAGTCACAAGTCCCCAAAGCAAGTCTTCTGCTGCAGTGAATTTGGGGGTGTGACAGATATTAACAAAGCCGGTGACCTACGCAAGCTCCAACTCAATGAGCTGAATGAACTTCGGAATGAGGCTTATGAAAATTCTTTGAACTATAAGGAACGAACTAAGCTCATTCACGACTCCAAGATCAAAAACCGAGAGTTCCATGTTGGAGACAAAGTCTTACTTTTTAACTCTCGGTTGAAAATCTTTCCGGGCAAGCTCAAATCTCGTTGGTCCGGCCCATTCACCATTGCCCAAATTTTTCCATATGGTACTCTCGAGCTCGCTCAACCTGATGGACCAAATTTTAAGGTGAATGGCCAACGAGTGAAGTTGTACTTTGGTGAGGACACCTCGCAGGAGGTGATCCCATCCCTCACCACGTTCCCCATGAACTAATTTTGGGTCGAGTCAGGCTCGTGACTCGGTTATCAAAAACAAGCGCTCCTCGGGAGGCAGCCCGAGTATCTATCCCTTTAACCCCCTAAGTGTAGGGGAGGACCTATTTTGGTCGTTTGTGTTTGTATGGTGATGTGATTACAGGGATAACTGCAATCTTGGAAATCTTTGAAGAACCGTGCTCCCGTGTTATCCAAAATCCGGTTCTATCTCTCAACTATCGTGATTCAATTCTCTTCATACTCACATTTGAAATTGATCACTTTAGTCGTCTCTTCCTTAACTCGAGTTAACCAACGTGCACAATGTCATAAGTGTAGGGGAGATTTTTCCCACATGCTTAAACATTGAGGACAATGTTTATCTTAAGTGTAGGGGGGACTTCTATCGAAGTTTTAAGTGGACTTTTCCATGAAAATGCCTTCATTTAACCAGAAAATCATATTTTTCAACATTTTTCAAATTTTTTATTAACTTTGGCCATTTAGTCGTAATTTTTAAATTTTTATTGTTGCTTTCATATGTATATATCCCGCAATAAAGTCAAAAATATTAATAAGTGGTGTAGCTAGTTTAGAAATCTTTGACATATTAGGCCCGTTGTGTTTAATTTGACTCAACCCGAATAGACTTATCCAAGTTTATTCTAGCTAGTATCCTTAACCATGTAGACCTTAATTGGTTTATTAGGCTAAGTATCCACGAGTCTCATTATTTGAGATTTTAAAATTGTGGAGAACGAGAAATGATAGAGTCAATTATAAGTCGGTATTCTTGCATAAGCTCACTTGGTGTAATTATTTGCCTATTCTCCCATCACTTGCTAATAATTTATCTGGAACAAGTAAGGTCGTACGATTTGAAAAGTTACTTAGCTTCTAGCCCAAGATCGTTTAAAAGTTGCTCGGTAATGACGAGAGTTCATAGCCAAGGCATAACTTATGAAGCGGGGCGCGAAGATTGGCGAGTCCGAAAAGGCCCTAACAAGGCATGAGGATTCCATTTTATTGCTAAAGATCTAAAGTGATGTGAAGAGCATTATTCCTGAAATCAATATGAAGGATCAAGACTCACGACGAAAAGCAAGCAACTCCCATAAAGATCATGGAGAAGTCTATCCGAAAAGACCCTAACAAGGTATGAGGATAAATAGATCCAAGTCCGAAAAGGAGGCGGATCGTTGTATCTCAAAATCCCAAATAGAGATTGAAGAAATAATCATGAAGTCGTGGTCAACAAAGTTGGAGTACCCCTCAAAAGTCTCCAAGTGAAGAAACTCTATTATGATGAGAAGACCATTATCTCAAGAACGTCTCTCGAAGATATGAAGTATGAAGTACATGCCAAATATCGGCCCGAGAAAGGTCTCAAATCGTGAACCAAGTTATGCCAAGATATGAACTTTTTGATATCCCGAGAAGCAGTTTTAAGAGATTTTGTCCTTTAGCTAACTATTGATCAAATCGTCCTACTTTGCTTTCAGCCTAAATAAACTATCGAAATAAGTCCAAAAATGCATCTTCATGATCATTCTAAGACAAAAATAAAATATAAGAGATACACCTAGGAATAAGGGAGTTTAAGCATTTAATTAAGCCATGTGTGTAAGTGTTTGAATTGCTAACTTATAATAACAAAGATCTCGTTTTTAAGCTTAGTTTGGGGAACGTGAAACTTGAGGGTGATAAATCTTCGCAGCACAAAAGCCCTAATGTAAGTCATCAATTTCTTTGCAAGTTATTTCCATGTAGCTATTTTCAAGTGAAAATGGTTTTCTATCCCTTTGTTACCTTTAAAGTTTCATTTCTTTAATTTTTGTTTAGTAGAATTTAAATAAGGCCAAGGTTGATTAATTATGAGAAAAGTATAAACTTGCTTTATTACTAAGCATTGCATGAGGGCATGGCAATGGTTAAGTGTAGGGGATTTGATAGGTGTGTAAACACCCATCCTTTTACCACTTAATTTTGGCTAAAACAAGACCAAAACACGTATTTAATATCATTTGTTTGGAATTATGCGTGGTTTTTGTGTTTATTGTGTTTTCAGAGCTAACCGGATGAATATTAAAGAAAACATGGGATTGCACGGGTTTTATCAAGGAAAAAGACTCAAGATAAAGTCTATTGTCCAAGAGATGCAAAAGATTTGAAGTCACTGGGCCTATTCGAAGATTTATCGAAGAAAAGGACCAAAGACGAAAGATTTACATAAGTCGAAGAAACTCAAGTCTATTTAACGAAGAAATTAAAAGACGAGTTGGATTTAATCGACGACAAATCCCGAATCAGAATCGAAAACGTCAACTTTTCTGAAAAGACGAGAAGACAAGAAGAAAGGGAGAAAGCCCACTCACCAACCAACCACTAGGACTATATATTGGGTTTTCCTTCACATTTTAGAGAGTTAGCTTTCATTTTTCTTTTTCCCAGTTTTCTTTGTTTCGTAGCTTCACCAACACCATTAGGGTGTTTGGTGATTTTCATCTTTTTCCTTCAATCTTGTAAGCTTTAATCATTACTCTTGTTACCTTTACATTAATCTTTCAATCCAATCTTTCTATTCATCTTGTTCTTCATCATCTTCTATTGCAAGTTCTTAAGTTTTTTATTTGATTCAAGTTTGATCTTAAAAAGTTGTTGATTTAGTGTTTTTATTGTTGGGATTTGTTTCTTATGGTATTTAAATGATTATTGGTTAGTTTGGTAAAACCTTTTTGAATATTTAAGTCGATTTGGATTAAAATTCGTATGCCCTGTTTTGTCGTTGCTGTTACTGTTCTTCAGCCCAGGAACTTTCCGCATAGACGAATTCCTATTTCCCTTATTCGGAATTTTGGATATTCCGCATAGCCAGCTTCTTCATTTCCTTACTCGGAATATTTTCTGTATTCCGAGTAGAACTTATCTTTCCGCATAGAATATTTTTCCGAGTAGGCATATTTTTCCGAATAGAGCATTATTCCGCATAAGCTATTTTTCCGAATAGAGATTTATTTATTCCGCATAGACCCTTTTTCCGAATAATACAATTTTTTCCGCATAGAACAATTTTTCCGCATAGGCAATAATATTCCGAATAGGATGTTTTTCCGCATGGGTCAATTTTCCGAATAGAGCAGTTTTTCCGCATAGTGATTTTATTCCGAATTGGATCTTCTTTCCGCATAGCACATGTTTTTCCGAGTAGCCAGTTTTTCCGAATAGCCATTATCTTCAGTAAGAGCATTTCTCTGTTTTATCATTTTACCTTTTATATTTACTGCAAGTTTAATTTCATTACTTCATTTATTTATCCTGTCAATAGCATAGAAAACTAAACCCACTTTTTGTCACCAAGAACAAATCATTCCACTTTAAACCGAGATCAATTCGAGAGGATTCCGAGAATTATTTTGAACCCATAGAAAAAGCCTTGTATCAAAAGGTCTTAATTAAAATAAATAAATAACATAAAGTAAATCAACAGCTAACTTTCATTCATGTGCTGGACTCTGCCTGAGCTAAACTGACCCATTTTAATCCAGTTTGGGCCGGGTCGAGATAACTGGAAACTTCAGCTCGTTCCTTGTCCGTTTGGCTAACACAATCTGTTTTGACCCACTCCAAAATACCCATTTTGACCCGTTACCCAACCTGACCAACCATTTTGTTGCCTCTAACTAGAATAGTTATTAGAAACAGACGGTGATATGAACCGGATCGATTATAGAGATAAAAGGATACATAGGCTATAATAATGGGATAACCCGACCCCCCGATGGCTTATATTAATGAGATAAACCGACCCCCAATTAACTAAGAAACTAATAAACCGTAATAAACATAAACAATAATCATATTTCTCTCCATCTCATATTACAGCCGTTACCCACTTTATATAATAAACACATCTTGTAAAATAAGTCACTAGCTAATCTTATCTAAAAATAAAACATATCCTAATAATAAATAAAACATTCTTAATACTTTCCATAACTAATAATCCCAGAATTCATATCATTACTCCGCCCCACAAAAACACCTTGTCCTCAAGGTGTTGCCTAAGAATGCAGCCTCGTGAATCCTCATGAATTCCAGCCTCGTGAATCCTCATGAATTCCTGGATCCCAAGTCTTGACTTGTAATCCTCCCTCTTGCGGGGCATCATCAAACATCAAAAAGTGTTGGCATGGCTGTTCATAAGTTGCTATTCTATTATCACAATTCAACCTACCTTCGATAGCTTCAGTTTGCCCAACCTTGATGACAACACGAGACTTTGATTTCGTCCACTCGAAAGGCCCTTTCCTTTTCTTTCTCTTTCTATTGGCAGCACAATGTCGGAGACCCAAATGAGACCCCTTACTCTTATTCAAGGCACAATCAAACCCCTCGTGGCGAACGGGTCAAAGGCTTTTTTATTGATAAAGTAAAAGGAGGTTATTCAGTAGCCATCGCAGGTTTCATTACTTTTATTCCATCAAAAAGGGTAGCACGGAACTGAAACCATTCATTGTAACCTTTTCCCGTAGTCTTTTTGTTTCGATCAGATGGCAAATTATCGTAACGTGAAGAATTGTGAATCGGTCTTGCCGGCACTGTGGTCATTACTGGAGGTACCTTGGGTGTCACTGGTTGAGGCGTTTTAACTGTTATTTTAGCCTCTTCCTGAGATTCAATATCTTCCTTTTTCGTTACAGTCTTGCACTCAACAGCAACAGGCATCAACAAGCGACCCGTAGCATCATTCACTGGTGCACAATGAGTTGTTGTGGGTACCTTGGTGGTAGGTGAAGTGGTGAGGGCAAAGGTTGGCGGCTTCGATGTAGTGGTGGTATAGGGGTGTTGTAGCGGCATGGTGGTGTACGACTGCAGCGGCATGGTGGTGCGCTGCATGGTAGTGTATGGTTGTAGCGGTTGGGTGTGGAGAGGAGGCTCTAGGGTGGCTAGTGGCGTGGTGATTGTCGACATGGTTGTGTACGACTGCAGCGGCATGGTGATGTATGACTGTAGCGGTTGGGTGTACGACTGCAGCTCCATGGCGGTAAAGAGTGGCGGCTGTGTGATGGTCGCCGGCTGTAGGGTTTTGATAGCATTCATAAGTTCAGCCAACTGCTGATCGAACTTGAATTGTTTCTGATTCGCCTCCATTGATGTGGTGTTTCTGGATGAACAATAACTCAGACAATGAATAGTATTTTCTGCTGGTGAATAGTGGTTCGGATGAACAGTAGACCTTTTTTTTTTTTTTTTAAACCCTAGAATCGAAACAGCTCTGATACCAATTGATATGAACCGGATCGATTATAGAGATAAAAGGATAGATAGGCTATAATAATGGGATAACCCGACCCCCCGATGGCTTATATTAATGAGATAAACCGACCCCCAATTAACTAAGAAACTAATAAACCGTAATAAACATAAACAATAATCATATTTCTCTCCATCTCAAATTACAGCCCTTACCCACTTTATATAATAAACACATCTTGTAAAATAAGTCACTAGCTAATCTTATCTAAAAATAAAACATATCCTAATAATAAATAAAACATTCTTAACACTTTCCATAACTAATAATCCCAGAATTCATATCAGACGGTCTTTCTGCCAGGCAAATTGGAGCTTAAAAGTCAGAAGACATGTAGTTGAGCTTAGAAGTCCGTCAATAAATGACATAAACTCCCCTTTTAGCGTTTACTAATCATTTTCAGTTATATGAAAGAATGTCCAGATTTTGAGTTTGAGCAGATGGAGTGTTTTAGCTAAGGGGTGTGCAGAAAACCAAAAAGCCTGTAGAATAATCCAACTAAAAAACCTTAGATTTGGTTTTAGTGAATAGACAACAAATAATATATCGAACGGAGCCAAAAATTAGTACCACAAATAATCTAACTGACAAACATTTTCATTTCAGTTTAGTCAAAAGCAGAACCTGCTTGTGCACACCCCTAGTAATAGCACAGTAGTTCACTTACCTGTTTGTACATATACTATACTCATACCCATATTACGATACATATGTGTTCACCGTATCTTGCTTTCACGGAACGGGCAAATCAAAAATTTCACTTCGAATTTCGGACCTCAACATCCTGAATGGTTACATTCTGCTAAAGCAGAAGTACACTTACAAGAAAGCGGTGAAGCTGTAAAAATCTTTAGAACAAGTCGATCAAAGAGATAGAAGTTCTTACTCGGCAACGGTTAAGAACTGTTTAAATAGTCGAACTATCAGTCCCTCCAACTGCAGATCACACATCATCAATAATAATTTACCCTTGTCTAATGTCTAGAGAGCTTTAATCATTCTATTATACGATCCACAAGACGCAGAAGATAGATTCTCAAGTGTGGTCACAGCCAGTTCGAAAAAAAATTAAGCAAACAGTCTGCAATACTGCTTAGTACATTATACATTTATTCTAACAAAGCGCTATTTACATTATGACATAAAAGGCAATCTGCGCTCCCCCGATGCATAAGAGATGATATTCCTCTTTAATGGTGCGAAAACATTTGCACCATTGAATGCGGCAGCTCGTAAAATATTAAGTGGACCAAAATCAACAGAGTAGGCTTTCTGGAAACCATCTAGAACAGCCATCATCGCTATATTTGCTGTTTTCCTATCTGTTTCATATTTCTTCAGCAAAGTTACCTGCACCATGATCCACAATTCTGTTAGTAAGAAATAGCAATTGAACAACAAGGCACATTTGACTTCTGATCACAGGAACAAAAAATATACCTTTAGCAATCATTTACTTATGGAATTTTTTTTATCTATAACGAGTAAAATCAGTATAAATTTGCTTGAATGGAAACGAGTCAAATGGGCCAAAGTGGTTAAACTTGAAAGTTGCTCAATGTTTAAACTTAGTAGATAAAACCTCTTTTGAATACTCATCGTATTACATTTACTAGAAAAAGGAACATTGGGTGATAAAAGAAGTACCAGGCCAAACAGGTGTGTTTAACACACACTTAGTACCTGTTTTGACCCGAACTTATTTTGACCATTGCCCAACCTTTCAGACCCGCCCATCTTGCCAACTCTACTTTTTTGCTTGCAGTTCGGAACTGCTATCAGTATGGATTAAGTTTTTCAAGTAATCTACATCAATTATTGAGACTGCATATGTGCGGACCATAAAAGTCTTTAGGCATGAAAGAAATAACCAGTTACTTACCTCACCAACATCAGATCCCACTGCAACGGCATCAGCAATAACATTTGAAAGTGAAGACACGTCTCCATACCCCATGTTGACTCCTTGACCAGCCAATGGATGAACAGTATGAGCCGCATCACCAATCAAAACTACACGCTTTGATGCATACTGGTTTGCATGCATTAAAGAAAGTGGGAAAGCCATTCGATCGGAAGCTAATTTCACCACTTTTGGCGGTGCTTCAAATCCTTCATTAACTGATGATGTCACATCTGGTCTGAAAAAGGAAGAAAGTACATCACCACCAATTACCCGTGATTCAGGACGAGGACCGTATCCTAAGTCAAGAGCGTGATTTACAGCTTTCACAAAATCAACTTCATTCATTATTTTATGATTTGATGCATCTTTAGGAGACATGGTCCACACTATGTTGCTAAAGTTGTCGCCAATAGGCAAAAGTGCAATTGGACCAGCAGGTAAAAACCGTTGCCATGCACAGAAGTTTTCTGCAGAATGCTCAACAGTGCATATGACTGCACTTTGTGAGTAATTCCAACCAGTGGTTTTGATTCCTGCTAATTCCCTAACACGTGATTTCGAACCATCGGCTCCAACCTGTTACAATCATCATATATCAGAGATCAATGCTATAAATGTGTCATTATCTATTTTTAACAAATGATAGCAAAATGGGTGGGATGGGTAACATATCAGAACAGCTTTTACAAACACTTTAATTAAAACTACGAAAACAACATTACTAACTTTCAACCCGATTGTTTTTTAGCTTCTTTTTTTTGGATTTGACCTATTGACCCATTCTCATTAAAAATGATGTGTCAAAATAGATATCTCTATACAAAACTAATCATCAATAAAAAAATGTGGGGATAAACTTCAGTTACTTCAAATAAAGATCTCCAGGTTATTAGAACTTACCACCAACTTGGCATACAAGTTAGTGCCATCACTCAGCTCCAGCTTTGCCAGATTTGCAAGACTTCTTGATGATGTATCAGATTTCGAGGCTCCTGTTGCAGAACCTGATGAACGTGTTGGAAGTGACATTGACGACAATCTTGTAGAATATATTGTTTTGTTGAAATCTTTGTCCTGATCAGTACGGGTTTCCATCGGTCAAACATATTAGAAGTCTAAGAGTACATTTCACCTAAAATCTACTTGATGCGGGAAGAAAAATAGGGAGCTGAGTGACATTCAGTTGACTTACATGTAAAGATGACAACAAAGATTTATGTAGCACCTTATTCTCCACAACACATCTGAGATGCAATTACAAAAATCGATTTTTAGACAATGTGACAAATATAAAGAAAGATCAACAGCTAAAGTAACTATGTTCTTACCCTAGAACATCTTTATCTGCATCTCTTGCATTATACCTTGTGTATCCGAAACCAGTGTAATCCCATACCTAGAAAGGAATAAATGAACCTTGTACTTAGCATAACATCTATGTTTTGAATGCACTGCTCACTATTACACTACTCGTTTACAGATTGATCAAGGAGCTACAGAAGTGAAACGACCACCCATAAATTCTTGTGTCATGCATATGCATGCCCATCCATTTTATAACAAATAGTATAAACTTTACACACCTTAGAAGATAGTTCCCTTTATGAAAATCTTTTATGTTGATGATTTGAGGAAAAAGCAATCAAAACTATATAATAACGGTAAGATGATACTATAGAGTGACGGACTACTCCATAACTCCATGGATCGTGATATAGCATTCTAGTAGTAGTCGCAATGACATATTGACATTACCTGCATTCTATCAAAATAGGCATGCCGGTGTTGTTCAACATATTCCCAAGCACCAATATCTGCAGAACAAGAATTCCAATTATTGTTTATCAAGACGATAGTATATGTAACAAATGCTCTTAATTATAGAAATGTAAAAATCAAATTTAGGAATCACGTGAAGCATATTATTTACCCCTCTCCCCAAACAAGTCCCCTCTTTTGGCGAACAGATTAGGAAATTTGTTGAACTTTCGCGAGTACCAAGGGTAAGGCAGATTTTATACTAAAAACCCAAAACTCTCTCGCTAACTCTAAAATATGTGTTAATGTTGTGGGAATTAAATAACAGTTTGTGAAGAAAAACAAAAAGACAGCTGCAATGCCAATTTTGTAATGCTGCAAGTACGAATATTTGCAGCATTTTGTATAAACGTGATAGGCCTTAATAATCTTCCTTTATATAAACTTCAGTATCCACTTAGCATCTGTGCGTTAATGGCTTGAAAGGAGTGTGTGAGCAATGAGTCCCTTTTGCATAAACTAGAAGTTGACTAGGTTTAAATTAATAACTTGATACCTTTAAAAAGAGAAATGGTAGCAGGTGTGACTGTGCTGACCCTTGGATCTGGAGGATCATCTTTTTTTATAGCAGGACCATCTAATAAAGCGGGGTTGCTGTCAATGATAGCAATAGACAAGTGTTTTGTCAACGGCATGCTTGCTGAAACCAGGCAATAAACAGAATAAACGAGTATGAAAAAACCGATACAGATACTATAAAAGCACAAACCAAAAAGATCCAGAGGTATAACAGGGTTTTAGAAGTCAATAAGAAAACAAGGTATAAATATACCTAGTGAAGAAGCAAGGGCCATCCCGACCATCCCACCCCCAACAATAGCAATGTCATGCTGAGGAACGTCATTCGAAGTACACTCGTCTCCCTCATGCTCCTAGAAAGGATAAACATATGAGCAGCGTCAATGATAAATACAGTATTCCAGAACCAAATACTTGTCCAAGAAAATCAAATACAGATAAAGAGCCTAAGTGATACGAACCTATCCCATACTAGGCTCGTATCGGTTCATAAGTCCAAGTGTAAAACTCACTCAAAAAGCTAGCTTGTTTGAGGAGGGGACACCTAGACATTATAAACCATCAACCAATCCCATACTTGGCCGATGTGGGATCATAACACTACCCCACCCTTTGAAGAACCAACGTCCTCGTTGGTCACGGCTATGTTGGTCACGGTTGGCACCCCCTTTGGGTCCAAGTCACCACTCCATAGGCCACCACTCCGAGCTCGTCGGTCACGGCTATGTTGGTCACGGTTGGCACCCCCTTTGGATCCAAGCCACCACTCCGAGTGTTGGAACCTCGTAAGGTAGGGCTAGCTCTGACACCAATTGATACGAACCTATCCCATACTAGGCTCGTATCGGTTCATAAGTCCAAGTGTAGAACTCACCCAAAAAGCTAGCATATTTGAGGAGGGGACACCTAGACATTATAAACCATCAACCAATCCCTATCTATCACAGCTATATTTATCCTAATACGATAGTTCAACAAAGATATTTGTTTTTAATAAAAGAATGAAGAAATACGAGCAAGTATTTCCAGAAAAATGAGAAAAACCATTACAATGCATCATAGAACAGAGGTGGTGATTTAGGAAGTTGAAAATATTATAAGTTTATGACAGCTCAACAAACAAAAACATCTAAAAATGAGATAGGAAACAAACAACATTACTTTGTCAATGTGGATACCCGACGGGACGTTATTTAATGTTACTGGAACATTGTTGCAGAACAATCTTCTAGCTGATGTCGGTGCAAAGATGTTTGAAGCAATCCTCCTACTTGCAATCAACCTATTGGAGCCACAAATCATAAATTAAAGATCCGACCATAAAAAAAAGAGCATAACATAGTCTGCTTAGATCATACACTCCCTATTTTGTTACGCTGGTTACCTTAATTTCATTTGCTTAACCTTTTATCTAATATAAGTTACTCAAATCAATCTTTCTTAATATTATGAATAAAAGCGAAATAATAGGGGTGTGAATATCAGTAAACTTTTTGAGGGTGGCAGAGGAAAGGGTTCTAAAATGGTCACATGGATACCTTGTTGCATACGAGTTTAAAAAATGCGCCCTCACGGGTAACCTAAATAGGAGAAACCTAAGGTTGTGTTGCTGGCTCATTGAATATTAAAAAAAATTGAAGTAAGATTGTAGTAACAGCAGAACTTGACAAAAGAGTGTGATACAAATTTAAACTAATCAAACCTATACTTGCAGAGATGATAACTTAGAAACCACTTTCTTAAACCAGAATGAGTTTGGTTATGATAGCTCCAACATTCGTTAATACCTAAAGTTCATCAGATCAACATCATATTATCTAATTCGACCTAAAATCTTAATTCACATTTAAAGATCAACTTAGGATCAAATAATGAAATCTACAACATCCGCAAATCAATCATACAAACACATGATAAAAGTTCACACCTTTATTAAATGAAACACGCTAATTCTAATTCGTCGAATTAACAATTGCATCGAAATTAAATTAGGGCTAATCGATACCTTGTAAACAAAAAACGTATATAGTTGATAGCCAAATGTCAATACATAAAAGATATATTTCAAAAGGCAACACATAGATTAAGAATATTCTAAGCCTAAGATCATATTAAACACTCAAAGTAGCATTAGAAGATTAATCATACGATTGAGAAAGGGAAAAACCTGTAGTTAAAGAGGGGAATCAGCAACATGGTGGTTAATCTACATCATCTTCAATTGTTTCATAAATTTTGTTGATTTAGAGTTTTGGTAAATTGGGGAAGTTATTAATATCGATAGTTTTTCAGTTGTTGTTAAACAGAATGGTTGTTATTCAGTTTTGACTCAAGTTCTGCACCCCTCCTATACAGTGTTGGTTAACGGGTCAAAATGGTACATTTTGAACGGGTCAGGCTCACTCACGATCACCTTTTTGAAGCTGTACATAGAAATAGTGTTTTAAATATGATTTAGAAGGTTCGATGCATTAAGCAGATAAGCAATTGCGGAAACCTCATAACCAACTTTTAAATTGGACCCGTTGGGGTTACGCATAGCTATAATCGAATCTGACTTGTTTACCTATAGATGCCGCCTCTTATTCTTATCCTCTGATAATCATATTCTGGATTATACAAATCTACACTAATTCAGCCACAATCTGATGAGCATGGTGGAATTTTAGTGCGCAGGAAGAAAAAGTTGCTCAAATAGACAAAACTATGCCAATTTAGGCTAAACTACGGGCCCATATGGACCTGCTAAACCGTGGTTGTGTTTCTTAAATTTTATAAATTTTAAAAGATCAAATAAATAGAAAATCCACATGTTAAACAAGATAAGAAAGGTAAGTATTTATTCTTTTGTATCTTCCAGCCCATAATATCATGACTGTGATTAGTTTGAATCATTTGATGCTCCCATTTTTTAAAATTTAATTTGTAAGTAAAAAGTTATAATTCCTAAGTTGCGCGTAATACATCTATTATTACTGTATCCAAAACAAGGTTTTCACGACTATTACTATTCAAATTTGTTACATACTTTATAGCATTTAAAAGTTAACTTTTAGCATTCTAAAAAGTGGCTCTGATTTTTTTTGAACATTAAAAGTTAATATTTTTATACTAAGTTCTTTTATTTAATGATGCTTATATTATTGTTGAACCAGAATGAGCGGCGAGAAAATCAGAATCCGGAAAGGTCTAAAGAAAAACAAGTTTCAATTGTATCATCCGAAGAAGCCTTGTTTTCTAGTGTTCCTGAAGTTGAGGTATTAATTTATATAAAGCTTTTATTAACCCTTAAATTTTAAAAATAAGTTTCAGAACACTTTTTATGTAGATTTCTTAACAAATAAATAATCTGCTCGAACTGGAAGTCGTGTCTAATTAATTTGCAAGAATTTGTCATTAAAGTTATACAATTCCTAAGTTAAGTGTAATACATCAGTTATTACTGTATTCAGAAGAAAATGGGAAAAAAACTAAATTTTCAACCCAACCCAATTGACTTATTACGAGACCTGTTCAATTAGCCTAATCTGTAATTATTCGTACAGCTTGTACAGGCAGGACCAGCGCCTAGAGAGGTTTCATCTCCTCAGTCTGGCATAATATGTGTCCCAGGCTATAAAGTGAAGAACATCAATGCACCAATCCTTGAAGCCATTATAAAGAAACAAGGTGACATTGCTAAAATGTGTGTGGTCAGTGATGCTGCTATAAGAACATCTTTACTTGAGGGGGTTTGTGACATTGTTCGGCGGATTGAAACAAACCAATGATGTTACTAATATCATTTCTAGTATGAAAGATATAGAGAGCCAAGTGTTTGTTGCAGAGGCTGCCCAAATTAATGTCTTGTGGCTCGAGCTTCCCTGAACGCCATTCATAAAAGAACGAGGCTGGTAAAAAGGTAACCATGCTTATGGAATTGAAATCAAACACACCTTTTGGCTAAAAGAGCAGCAGGAGCTGATGTGCAAGAAAGACATGCCAAGCTTGTGGCTGCACAAAATCAGCTTGCAGAGGCCAAAAGGTGTGTGGAAATACTTAATCTTGTCGAAAATAAGCTAAACAACGTCTTGGAATCTAAGGCTGAAAAGGACCTGTGGGCAGGACACCCGATTATATAGGCTTATTATATCATGCCAGATTTGTAATTATTAGAATATTGATAGGGTCTCGCTATTTCTTCAAACTACCTAACAGCGTCGAGACCCCCTTTTTGAAAGGGCTTAACTTCTATGTATATAGCACCTTAGTAAGTTACTTTGGAGTCGAGATTACTTGAGGTAAAACCCATATTATGAATACAAATCTTAGGCGTGGTTAAAGTCCTGTTTGGATTTCTTTTAGTCGTTTGTAAAGTGAACGCCTTTGCGTGTGCTTGGATTGTGAATGCTTGTCTTAGTCGTGGCGGTTCAAAATGTTTTATCTTAAATTTTGTTTTTTAAGTGCAGTGGGTTCTCTTATTGAGTTGTAGGATGGATGGTGAAATTATCTTGTATCGATAGGCGGCAATTAGGTTGTACAGTTGTAGTGGTATTGTAATTGTTTCAAGGAATGTATTATTGTTGTTTATTGTTTGTGTTGCTCGCTCGCTCATTGAATATAAAATAAAAATTGAAGTAAGATTGTACTAAGAGCAAAACGAGTGTGATTCAAAATTGAAACTAATCAAACCTATGCGGGCTTGTAGAGATGATAACTTAGAAGAAACCAGTGAAACAAATTTGTTAAACCAGAATGAGTTTGGGTTAATACCTAAAGTTAGTTGCATCAAATCAACATCACCAAGAGTAATCTGGGGAGGTATTCTCGGAGAGGTCTCAAGTTCGAGTCTCACTAAAGACCTTCAAGGGTCTGAAATAGATAGAAGTAGGAGTGGGGTTTATCGCCTAAGGAGAAGGTTCGAGGCTTGCATATTGCTGAATTGGATGTCACTGTGGGCTCGAATCACTAACTACTAACTCGCCGTTAAAAACACATATCTTAATTCACATTTAAAGATCAAATAATGAAATATACAACATACGCAAATCAATCATAAAGCTGACACCTTTACTAAATGAAACACGCTAATTCGTGGAAATAACAATTGCATCGAAATTAAATTAGGGCTAATCCTTGTAAACAAAAAATGTACATAGATTAAGAATATTGTAAGCCTAATATCATAGTATTAAACAGTGAAAGTAGCATTAAAAAGAAGATTAATGATACGATTGAGAAAAGGAAAAACAACCTGAGGGGAATCATCTTCAATTATTGTTTCATAAAATTGGGGTTTTGATGTTTGGGGTGGAGAGGTTTAAACAAGGAAATTGGGGAAAATATTAGTTTGCGTTTTTAATCTATAATTTATACATATAATTTTACATTCTACTCACGCAGGTTTTAATAATCACGCCCGCCTTTCTATTTTTTTTATCTCTTTCACTTTTCGCACATATAATTTTTATCTTGTTTTTCTTAATAAAAGTAAAAAATAATTTTTTATTTTTTCTTGTCAAATTAAAAAACATTTACACTTTTTACTTCAAAATTTCTAAAAAAATTATAATTATAATTCAGTTATTACTAATTAAAATAAGAATTGATTTTTTAGACCAATAAAATCTTCACTAATAGTTTTACTTTACTAAATAAAAAGTTATCTATAAGAGTGGGGGAATGGTGACTGACTACTTGGTTGGTAAGCCTTTGGCATCAAAAATTCGTTGGCGCACCGCTCCGTGTTTGGCGCTAACGCCTCTCGTGGCCATCCTGTCTAGCAGAGCTGGTAAGTTTATTCCTTTTTTTCTAATAAAATAAGTATTTGTGTTAGCATCATTTTTTTCTCGGATCAATCACCCCCAAAAATGTGGTGTTAAAATATTCTTGTGCTAATGTCTCAAAATTCTACGTGACATCTTTAGCAGCACTTTTGAGCCTCAACTTTTTACAGCTCTCTAAGCAAATAAAAAGGTCAAACAAAAGTTAAAATATCTCATCTAGTTATTAACTTTGCGTATAAGCTGAACTTACAAATAAACAAAATATTTTTTGATCGATATGTATAAAAGTTACAACGTGAGTCAATAGTAAAAGTCCGGCAATAATAAATTTCATGCTACGCTCTCCTTTAGGATTCAGCGACGAGCTAAGCCGAATCGAACCGATCAAACCCGTCCTTAACTAAAAAACTATTTTGAAAAAAACATGAATCGAGAACTGGACTAGAGTTGACATACGCACAAATGAAGTTGGTTCGTTTCAACTAGTTCGACTCGATTTAATTTTTGATTGATTTTGCTTAGCTATACTCTCCTTCGTTTTCTTTTCTTTAATTTGAACTCCACGCAAAAACGCATGTAAATATAACATAATGGGCTAGCTAAGTTAGGCATTAAGGGGCCGTTTGGTTGGGGATATTGGAGGATACCGGGGGATATCTAAAATATTTACATTTTAATTTCCTCTAAATATTATTTTTGGTATGACTAATGAAGGAATTTCAAATTCCCCAAATTCCCAAAATGGAGGATATTAGAATTACTCCAAAAAGTGAGGAATTTTAATTTACTTCAAAATTATCTTTTATAAACTTTTTTTAATCGTTTTTATTCGGATTTTTATATTTAAATAAAAAATTTAAAAATTTAAAAATTTGTATAAAATTTATTTTTTCGGTTTTTACTTTTTTAAATAGCAAAAATAAAATTTATATAAATTGTTTATAAAATTTAAAAAAAAATTTATAAAATTTAAAGAAATTTTTTATAAAATTTATATAAATTCTATAAAAAATTATTGAAAATTTTTATAAAATTTATTGAAATTTTTTATTAAATTTATAAACTTTTTTAAAAAAAATTATAAATTTTTTTTATAAGAATTATTGAATTTATTCTATAAAATTTATATAACTTTTTATAAAAAATTTATAAATATTATATAACTTTTTTATAAAAGTTATATAATAAAATTTTTTATAATTTTTTTATAAATAGTTAAAATTCGTTTTTACTGTTTTCAATAAAAGATTTATAAAAAATGTTTATTCGTTAATTGGTTCAATACAAATCAAGATTTCAAAATATTATAAATTGTTGCCAACCAAACATGCTTAGGCATTTAAAATTTTAGAATTTTTAATTCTTAGGAATTTTAATTTACTAGAATGTAGAATTCTAGAATTTCAATATATTGAACCAAACGGCACCTAAGTGTATTTCTCGATATGTGAATTTCCAATTAAGTTAGAGGTTCTTAATATATTATGAAATATATGGTTATAGAATGTGAAAAAAAAATGGGAAAAAAAAGACATAATAACGAATGACTATAAAATACCTTTTTCTCACCATTTTTGTTGTCTTTTTTTTAACATTTTAAATTAATAGTTTACTTTAATAAATAGATACGGAAATTTGATTAAGTTTATTATATTATTTTTATTTGAAGTTTTAATTATAAGATTTAAAGAAAACTTTAATTCGTTAATTAAGGGTAAAACTGTTATTCTGTTAAAATATAAGAAAGAGAAAGCTGTAATAAATACACTTCTCTTATATTTTGTAGTTTTTGTCGGGAGACAATAAGTTTAAAACGGAAGGAGTAGTATTTTTTTTAGGAAGGAGGTCGCGGAACTCGGTTGATCGATTTCAATTGGTCATCTTTAATGCGGAGCTTTTTTGAAAATAGTCGTCGAGCAAAAGGGTCGTCGGTAAAACCATGTTGGAAAAAAGATCATTGTGTGTTTCTTTAATTAATAAGTATATTTTTATAGGATGTGTTTTTTATTGTGTTGGTCATTTTGATGTGGAAAAAAATGGTCGGTGGATCGTAGAGGAGAGAAATATGAAGTGATGAGATATTGGGGCTTGAATTGGGTCGTCTGATGTGCATAGCTTTAGACTAGGCATATTGGTGACCTAATTCGGTCTTGATTTTTTCTGCCATGTCAACTTTCTCTTTCCACCAACTTACAAACGATTTGTTTCTACATCATAGCGACCTAGTTAAATTATTTTAAACTAATCATTGATTGAATAAAAATATTACATAATAATTTAAAAAAATTACATAATTATTTCATACTTATTTTTTATCATATTTTCGTATTTTTTGTTAAAACTGTTCACTTTAAGTTTTTTCATTATTTGATTAAATATACGACCCATCAAAATTAATACTCCCTACGTCCTAAAATAAATGTCCACTTTAACATTTTTTGGTCTTTCTTTGTCGACTTTAACCTTATATATATTTTCTTTTTATGATATAACACCTGATTTAATTTCTACCAATGAAAATACATACATTATAAAACTTAGGGGTGTTTCTTTTTCTTTTTATGTCTCTTAATAGGAAAAATTGTGGGCCCAAATCCCTTTGAACATCTTGTTCCACACTCACACAAATATCTCTCTTTTCCCACTAAGAGGCTAATTAAGAGTCTTATATGGAAGCACCTAAAAAAAGAAACAAGCCCTTAATCTATTCATATATCATGCATTAAGTATTATATAAAAACCAACTGGCTAGCTCAGTTGGCCACCAAGGAAAACCTTGGGGAGGTATTCTTGGAGAGGTCTCAGGTTCGAGTCTCACCAAGGACCTTCAGGGGCCCGAATTTAATAGAAGCAGGAGTGGGGTTTATCCCCTAAGGAGAAGGTTCGAGGCTTGCATACTGCCCAATTGGATGTCACTGCAAGATCGAATCACTAACTACTAACTCGCTGTTCAAAAAAAGTATTATATAAAACACGCGAAATTAGTGAAAGTTAAAGTTGAACCAGTTTGACTCTAAAAGGTCAAATTAGATACTTATTTTGAGATGAAGGTAATAGCGTCCAAAATATTCAGTTATATTCGATGCTTATAACTAGACCCGATCCAAAAGAATGAGATATAACGGGTTTATCAATCCCTTATCTCACATTTAGGTTGTCCGCCTCCATCATCTGAAAATAAACGCGTTCATCATGTCTATTTCTCGAAATATGAAAAATCAAACACAATCAAATTAAATAAGAAGATTTTTGCTTTTGAAAAATGTGAGTTTAAAATTGGCTGTATATACGAATGGGTTGGGATTCGTCGACCGAATACAAAATCGATCGACTGAGTACAAAATCAATCGACCAAGTACTAATCGGTCTGCGATGCAAGCAACCGTATAAATTTAGACAAAAAAGTTAAAGTATATTTTATAACTTAATAATATCACATAGTATTAAGCACGATTTTTTTATCTATTCATATATTAAATAAAAATGTTAAATGAAATTTGATTTATCTATACACTCGTGCATACACGAGATTTGTAACTAATAAAATGTAAAACATAAATTAAAATAATCCCATCTGGCAAAAAAAATTAACACACGTTCATTTAACCATATTCACGAGCATGTACTATATTTGAAACTCAAAAAGTAAGAAAAAATATAAGCATCAGATTATTAACTTTGTGCATACAAATCAAATAAAGAAAATATTTTTTATCGAAATATGAAAGTGAAAACATAAGTCAATAATAAAAGTCTGGTCAATAATAATTTTTCACGCTACAGTCTTTTAAATCTGAACCGAATCAATCAAAACTGACCCGAATCGAAAGTCGATTTTGAAAAAAAATGAACCACGAACTAAACCGAAGTTAACTTAGCAAACCCGAAATTAATCGAATAGAACCTAGTGAAATCGTTTTAGATATTAAGGCGTATTTTTATTGGTAAAACTCGAACCGCCCCGAAACAAAAGACATAGATAAATAAATCAAAAAATTGAATCAAATAAAATCGGTTCGGTTTAGTTCTGTTCAACTCGACCAAATCAATTCGATTCAATTTTTGATTTTTTTAGCTCTACTCTCTCTCATCTTTTTTTCTTTAATTTGAACTTCACGTAAAAATCAATGTAAATAAAACATAATGAGCTTTGAATTAATTGATAAGTCTTGGGTTTCGGTGTGCATACAGAGGTGGTTAGTCATGGTGCTTCGGTTATTGGGTGTGATGTTATGCACACTCCTTTCATATATCTCGGTGTCCAGGTGGGTGATCGTATGACTCAAAAGTCTACGTGGTCTAATATAATTCAGAATGTGCAAGACCGATTATCTAAATGGAAGAGTAAAACTCTTTCAGTGGGTGGTCGATTGACTCTCATTAAATCTGTGTTAGGTGTTGCCCCTATTTATTCTATGTCAGTATACAAAGCCCTTAAAGGAGTTTTGAATTCGCTAGAATCGCTCTGTAGTAAGTTTTTCAATGGTGTAGATCCGTTGGAAAAAAGAATTATTTGGGTTGCTTGGGATAAAGTTTTGGCGTAAAAGAAGAAGGGAGGTATTGATGTGTCCAGCTTGTTTGCCTTAAATTGTGCCTTACTTTTGAAGTGGCTATGGTGGTTGACTTCCCATGATGGTTCTATTTGGTCACGTGTCATATCTCTAGAAACTAAAAGGGGGGTTGAATAGTTTCTCTTGTTTAAAGTCCTAATTAAAATTCTTTTAGTAAGGTTTGTACCAAAATTACCTTTTACTTGAAAACTAGTTTCATAGTTGTTGGGTTCAATTCTAATGCATTAACAATATCTAATGACAATGAAATACAATGTAAGAATGAAAGCATAAGTAAAGAGTAAGGAAAGAAACAATCTAAGGTACTACACCAAGATTTATAGTGGTTTGGCAACGAAGCTCTCTCTTCGTTCCTACTCCAGTCCTCGAGTACACCTTACTCGAGATTTCCACTATATCCACAAGCTCCCTTCTTGGCGGAGAAAACTTTAAAACGTCGCTTACATTATTTTCCGACACTAAGCTAAATATCGTGACCTAATCTTAGCTAGGATCAATCTACACATGTCGCATACTTCACCATTTTCCGACACAAGGATATATGTTGAGTTCTAATCGAAAGCTAGAACCAATCTTCGTCTCCCATCTTCTTTTCTGACACAAGGCTAGATGTCGAGTCCTAATCCAAAGCTAGAACCAATCTTCATGACTCTTCACTTTCAAGTTTAGTGAGAACTCACAAGACACAAACACACATCACTTTGTAGTTTAGTGAGAACTAACACACAACACTTATTACAACTCAAAAACACATATCCAAGTATACACATGTAACTTGGATTTATACAAGACAAATCCAAGTATACACATATACAATGGATTTATACGAGACTAATCCAAGTATTCACAAATACCTTGGATCAACACAACACTAATTCAAGTATACACAAATACATTGGATCTACACAAGACTCAATTAAACAAAATGATGAACATGACTAGATCTAATAAATGATGATCTTCATCAAGGCTTCATATTTAATCACATCACAAATGTGTGAGTGATCATCTCTTTTGACAAGTAAAGAAGGAGATCAAGAGGATAATCATAAGTAAACATACTTAACACATTAAGTGATCATTTACTAATGATTAGGATATAGAAAGAATATTAGGGGCAAAAAGAATGTCCAAAAATGTTCTTGGAATATGAAAATTTGATCCACTATTAATAAGAAACAAAAACCAACGGCTCTCTGCGCGCGGTTCATTAATTAGCATGCGGTTCATTATCAATAACGAACCGCATAGCTATTTGGGGAACCGCCCAGAGTAGACTACGCTCCTTTCTGTCTTTTAGTGGAGAAATGTTATATGTGGTAGATTTTACCTTCAAATGATATTCTTATGGCATTTGGAATATGCCATATTCAAATTTTCAATTTCCATTTCATTAAAACATTTTCTTAAAAATAAAGTTTATTAAAATCTTTTGTCACATTTGTCAAAATGTGAATTTTAAGGTTAATCACTTTCTATGATCACTAAACATGATTAAGATATGTTTGTGTAAGACTTTAATGATTATTACCTTGATGATAGTGTTTGTTGAATAATTCGTATTTCGGTTGTTTTTGACGATAAATGTCTTTATACTTTGTCGTGATCAAAACAAAGAAAGATTAGTTAACACTAATAATATTTTTAGGCATTGGTTGCATTAACAATCTCCTCTTTTTTATTACGACAAACTATAAACTCATTTATGTAAAAACAAAAGTTTTCGAATTATTAACGGGTTTATCACTATCATTTATCCCACTTTGTCGAAGAAAAAAGGTTAGCACAAGTCTATGAAGAAGATAATAATCGACTTTGCTAGTAGCTCCCCATTAGTGCTTACTCCCGCTAGCTTGGGCACCAAGTGATTGAGCTAAGGTGACAAGCTTCATACAAAGATTAGTAGAAAGAAAACACCAATGTATATAGTGTAGTCACTACTTACTAAGTAACTTGAAAGGGAGGAAGAAAAGAAATCTCAAATTAGAAGTAAGTATTTGCTAAGTATGTCCAAAGAGAGTATTTTGACAAGATCAATTCACAATTGATGGAATAAAGGTAGAAAAGAAACACCCATACCAATTGTAATGATACTATGTTTGACACCCCCAAATTGATTCAAATGCAGCGGAAATAATATTTGGATGTCACGTAGGCGGATCACAGCAGATAGTATGTAGAGCAAAAGATAAAATATTATCATTACATTTATTACATGAATAAAAGTGCAATTGTTATTAAAATTGTCTTAAACATTATTCAGTAGTTTGTATTATTCCCTAATTTATAAAACCCTAGATGACCCTATAAAAGCAGCCTATCATGATGCTTGACTCCATGCACACCAATATCTGCTTCGGTTTCCTGAGAAAACATGCTTAGAGAGTTAACATAAAGTTGGCGAATTCACATGTTTAATAAAATAATTTTGGACAATAAACATTCACTGAAGGAGTAATGCACAAAGCATCAACACTAAAAAGGTAATTACATTCCCATATTGCCTGAAACTGAGACTTGACAGTTAAGCCCTCAACAAATGAGGACCCTTCGCCTTATCAAAAGGCACCCAATAATAATAAGTGCTGACATGTGAAACATCTGTTGTCATGGCCTAGGCACAGTGAGCGCTACTCACCCAGATGTGGATGGTCAATCCCAAATAGATCTATTTCTAATTCAATAATTCTAACAGTTTCAGATGCACGGGTCATGCGGGTTCATCTACAATAGGCAAATGTAATCAAAGGTTTCGCAGTTCAGTTTATGTCCATCAAATAAAATATGTTGCATGTTTTCTTCCCATAAAAAGGTTTAAAAGTTTGTCAATATATAAAGTGGGGCCATGAACTCACTTCAGTAGTACATCAATAAGTCACAAGAAAATCTGATATGATGCTCACGATACAGTCAACAACCTAAATAATTATAAGGTCTCAGTAAATGCATAACATAATGCATAAAAGTTTCAGAACAAGTCCGTGCATGCTTATACTGGTTTTAAGTATTTTATTACGATATCTGTACTTTAGTTCATTGTTGTACAAGTTGTAAGAGTATTTATTTTAAGTATAAAATAAATAATATTGTTAAATTAATTAATCTGTTTAATTAATAACCTCGTACTTGTATTGTTTATAAAGTAGTTTAAATAGTTATAAAAGAAAGTTTTATATATATGTAAAAGTGATAAGAAATAAATATAATTAATATATTTATTTTATAAGTTAATCATATTTAATTTATATCTTATATATAAATAGTGTTTATAAATGTATCACATTTTAATTTAACTCAACGTTCCCGATGTTTGCATAACTATTAAATTATAATTTTGGGAAAATATAACGAGTGTTGTACTTTTATAATTATTTAAGTTTTACGTTTTCAATATTAAAATTATATATATAATTAGGGTTTAATTTAAGTTTAGGAAAATTACATTTTAGACCCTCGATTAAATATAATACCCGGGACAATATTAATATAATAATCCTAGGGTTTGTTTAACTTTCAATTAATGGCAAAACAAGTCCCTCTCTAGTTATACGTGTAACTAGGGTTTATAAAAGTTTCA
Source organism: Glebionis coronaria (assembly GCA_025667525.1). NCBI lineage: Eukaryota > Viridiplantae > Streptophyta > Magnoliopsida > Asterales > Asteraceae > Glebionis > Glebionis coronaria. The sequence goes on along the minus strand of CM046877.1, from coordinate 557,592,183 downwards.
CAAGTTGTGACTTTTGGTCCTTATGGTATTCGGCTTATATTTACGTTAGTATAAGTTTCATAAATGCCCCCTAGGGCTTCCAACAAGTTTCGGCTTATGCCAAAACAGCCCTTAGGGTTTGTCTAGGGTTTATTAAACTTTCTTAGTTTGGCAAAAGGGGTCCCTAGGTTTCCTACTATGTTTCGGCAAATGGCAAAAGGGGACCCTAGGTTCTAACTATGTTACACAATTTACCCTAACTTAGTAATAATTACATTTGAGTCCTCCTATTATGCTTTACGTCTCGGATGGTATTAAAACACCACCCTCAACTCTCGGCAAATTACAACATTAGCCCTTATGTTTATCTTTTGTAAAAAATGAGTTTCTATAAGTGTCCATTTAGATCCCTACACATATGATAATTACAAAATCAACTCGAAAGTTTTATATTCATCATTTTTAATCCGAAACTTCATGGATTTGCTATATTAATCCGAAACTTTCAAAAATCATAATTTTAACACAAAAAGTTTTATAATGTCATTAGTTAATAAACATAAAGTTTATTTTAGGCAAGCTTATTCTAGTGGGCTTAATAGCTTAATTTCTATAAGGCAAATAGTGAGCTTAATAATCTAAGGCAACTAGTTGTACTTTTAGTTAGTAACTTTAGATCTAGTGATTCTAGATTTACCTAAATATTACAAAGTCTACCATCACCCTAAAATTTGAGGATAACCTCACGTATAGGATTTAACATGGGTAGGTTTTCATGAGTTTTCTAGTTAAGTGTGTTCATGAGATAGTGGTTACCATGGTTAACAAGATTTTTACATCACATGTAATGGTACATCATTTCTAGACGTGACCCACATAGTCTAGGGTTTCATGGTTTTGTTTCAAGATTAAGTTCTTACTAGTGATATGCATATATAAGTTCATGTGAATGATAAGAAATATATTAAAAGGTAAGTTTTAAGATGCTTACTTGTTTATATAGATCTAGGAATGAACAAATGAATGAGTAGTGATTAGAGCTTGGTTTCAACAATGGTGAACACTTGTAGTAAAAGCTAGTCGTGGCCTTCACTTGAGTAGCTAGGGTTCCTTTTCTTGTCGTGTAGTGTAAGTAGGTGTAGCAAGGAGTATTGATTTGCAATTATGTAGTATGAGACATGTTTTAAGATAGTAGAAAATAGTATCAATGGAAGCTTTAGTGGATCTTAGTGGAGATGGAAACTAAACATGAGCTAGAGAGAGAGTAGGGAAGACTTTGGAGATAGTTTATGTTGCATGAGTTAAGAGATTCGGTTATAACAAGGATATGCAAGATATGGTGTATCCAATTTTAGTACTAGGGGATCTATGGAAGTATCTCCATGAGATATAGTAAGATATGCAAGATTTTTATCCCACAATGGCAAAAACACATGTGTTCCTATGTTGCTTGTTTCTTGTCGTGTGTAAGAGGAGTAAGGGGGACAAGGTATGTCCTAAATAGTGGTTTGTGTATAGAATGCATGGTGGGGGTTGACTAAGGCCTCATGATTAGTTTTCATAGTTACAAGTTAAGTATGCATTTCCTTTGGTGCATGCATGCCTACACACGGCACCCTCATGCATTTTTAGGGGAAATCTGTAAATTTATATCAATTGTTTGGAGATAATAATAGTCCTTGTATTATATTGTATGCATTTGTTAAGTTTTTAGGTGTTTTGGTTAAACTTTTAGATAACTTGGTGAAAGTATAATGAGTGTATCATTATAAGTATTTTACTTGAATAAAGTAAATAAATGACAATGTGAAATAATGTACATTGTTTTAAAGTGTTAGGTGTTTATTCGTAGTATGAAATATATGTAAAAGTATACATATAAATATAAGTACAAATACTTAATAAATTAAATAAATAATGTTACAGTTTATCCCAAAATGTGTACTGAGGTGATGAGTCCTTGTTCAATCATGTGGCCAGTCAATTGCCAGAGTAGTCAATAAAGACTAAAGGTTCATAAAAATGTTCAAATAAATATGAATGATAGTATGACAAAGGTATATGATTAATAATAAGTCATATAGAAGTGGAATTATATAGATTCCAAAAATAAAGAGTACAACAGTTGACAAAGTCAATAAGGTAAAATCAGAGGTTTTACAGCACCATCCCGTTATTTTAGCTTTGTCCTCAAAGCTTAAGATGAAGTCACCGGTCATGTGAACAAGTGTGGGTACTTGGTTTTGAACGAGTCTTCTCGTTCCCAAGTGAACTCGGGACCTCTCCTTGAGTTCCAACTTACTTTTATCAACGGGATGCGACTGCGTTTCAATTTCTTAACCGTCCTCTCCATGATTTCTACTGGTTCTTCTATGAACTGGAGTTTGTCGTCAAACTGAACTCCTTCCAATGGCATAGCCAATGGTTCTTCAGCATAACACTTATTTAGGTTAGACAAGTGAAAGGTAGAGTGTACCCGACTCAGTTGCTGGGGCAACTCTAAACGATAAGCTACTTCCTCGATTATGACTATTACTTTGAAAGGGCCGACATAACGTGGATTTAGTTTTCCACGTTTGCCAAAGCGTACAACACCCTTCCAAGGTGATACCTTGAGCATAACACGGTCACCTACTTCAAATTGCATAGGTTTGCGTTTCAAGTCCGCGTAGCTCTTTTGTCGATCGCGAGCAGCTTGAATTCTTTGCTTAATGAGGACGATCTTGTCTGTAGTCTCCTGGATTAGTTCTGGTCCAGTGAGCTGAAGTTCACCTACTTCTGCCCAGCACACAGGTGAACGACACTTTCGATCGTATAGTGCTTCAAAAGGGGCAGCCTTAATACTGGCATGATAACTATTGTTGTAGGAGAATTCCACTAAAGGAATGTGATCAACCCACCCATTTCCAAATTCGATCACACATGCTCGTAGCATGTCTTCTAGAGTCTGGATGGTTTGTTCACTTTGACCGTCAGTGTATGGATGATAAGCAAATTGGTACCTAAGGCTCGTTGGAAAGCCTTCCAAAAGTTTGATGTGAACCTACCGTCTCGATCACAAATTATTGAGACTGGTATCTCATGTTTGGTCACAATCTCCTTCAGGTACGTTTTTGCTAGTATTGCAAGGGAACCGTTCTCCCTAATTGGCAGGAAATGAGCGGACTTGGTAAGTCGGTCGACAATTACCCAGATAGTATCATAACCCTGAGATGACTTTGGAAGTTTGGTGACAAAGTCCATGGTGATTTTGTCCCACTTACATTTCGGAATCTCGGGTTGTACAAGCAAACCTGATGGTCTCTAGTGTTCAGTTTTGACACGTGAACATGTCAAACACTTTTGCACGTAGGTGGCAATGTCAGCTTTCATATTCGGCCACCGGTATAATTTCTTCATATCCTGATACATCTTTTTAGATCCTGGATGTATAGAATATTTAGATTTATGAGATTCGTGCATGATCACGTTCCTCAAATCTCCATAGCAAGGTAACCAACTTCGTCCGTGAAGGCATAGGGTTCCATCTGCTCTTGGTTCTAGCTTCTCCTTAGTAAGGTCGGTTCTGAGCATTCCCCCGACGTCTTCCTTCACGAGGTTTTCAGGTAATTGGGCTTGAGTCTGAGCTTCCAAAATCTGTTTGGGTAGATCCAAACTGATAGTCATAACTAATGCCCGAACTCTCATAGGAGGGTCCGTTTCCTTATGACTTAAAGCATCAGCAACCACATTTGCTTTACCGGGGTGGTATTTGATCTCGTAGTCGTAGTCGCTCAACAACTCAATCCAACGACGTTGTCTCATGTTAGGCTCCTTCTGGTCCAATATGTGTTGCAAACTTTTGTGGTCAGTATGCACTGTGCACTTTGTTTGGTATAGGTAATGTCTCCAGATCTTGAGAGCAAATACTACAGATCCAAATTCTAGATCGTGAGTGGTGTAGTTCTTCTAATGTTTCTTCGGTTGTCTCGAAGCGTAGGCGATCACTTTCATTCTCTGCATCAGTACTACACCTAGACCTTTATGTGAAGCATCACAATATACAACGAAATCATCGTTGCCTTCAGGCAAGGCTAATATAGGTGCACTACACAACTTCTGCTTGATCAGCTGAAAAGCTGATTCTTGCTTCTCTTCCCAATCGAACTTTATTCCTTTCTGCGTGAGTTTGGTCATTGGCTTGGCTATTTTGGAAAAATCTTCAATAAATTTACGGTAGTACCCGGCAAGGCCTAGAAATTGGCGGATCTCTGTTGGTGATTTAGGAGATACCCAATCTTTGACAGATTCGACCTTCGCTGGATCTACGTGAATACTGTCATAATCAATGACGTGACTGAGGAATTGCACTCTGGGTATCCAGAATTCACATTTGGAGAATTTAGCAGAGAGTTGTTCCTCCTTGAGTACCTTTAGTACTTGTGCAAGGTGTTCCCCGTGTTCTTGTTCGTTCTTGGAATAAATGAGTATATCGTCAATGAAGACTATCACGAATTTATCCAGGTAGGGTCTGCACACACGGTTCATAAGGTCCATGAAAATAGATGGTGCATTGGTCAACCCAAATGGCATAACCTAGAATTCGTAATGACCGTAACGGGTTCTAAAAGCTGTTTTTGGAATATCTTCCTCCCTGACCCTTAGTTGATGGTATCCAGATCTCAAGTCAATCTTGGAATACACACTTGACCCTTGCAGTTGGTCAAATAGGTCGTCAATGCGAGGAAGCGGATAACGATTCTTCATAGTTAACTTATTCAGTTCTCTATAATCGATGCACATTCGGAATGAGCCATCTTTCTTTTTGATAAATAACACAGGAGCTCCCCATGGCGAGGAACTGGGTCGAATAAATCCTTTGTCAGATAGTTCCTGGAGTTGTTCAGCTAGCTCTTTCATTTCTGATGGTGCCAACTGGTATGGAGCTTTAGCTACAGGTGCAGCTCCGGGAATCAAATCGATTTGAAATTCCACTTGTCGGGTTGGTGGTAAGCCTGGCAACTCATCAGGAAAGACTTCGGAAAAATCTCGGACGATAGGTACGTCCTTGATTTGTTTCTTCTCGGGCTTGTCCTCTTCATCTGTTTGAGAAATATGGGCCAAGAAGATAGGACATCCTCTCAACAAATATTTATGGGCTTTAGTACAAGAGATAACACTAAGTCTAGTGTTAGTAAAGTCGGTGTTACCGTCTCCTTGAATGATTAAAGTTTCGTTTCCCCACGGAATACGGACTAGTTTTCATCACAAACAATGACTGCGCGGTATCTCGCTAACCAGTCCATACCAGTAATAACATCAAAACTACCAAGGTTTATGGGAATAAGGTCAATGTTGAATGGATGTTTAGAAAGATTTAAGGTACAACCTCAAATGATAGTGTCAGCATCTACAATCTTACCGTTAGCTAATTCTACGGAGTAATGGTGATCTAAAATTGTAGGAACGACTTATAGTACTTGGCTAAATTTAGTGGATATAAAACTTCGGCCTGCTCCAGTATCAAACAAAATAGATGCGTAACAAATGTTTAGTAGGAACGTACCAGTAACAATGTTTGAATCAGGGTTGGCTTTTGCATTGCCGACCACGTACACTCTTGATGAAGCTCCTCCACTGTTCTTGTTCTAGTTGGTCAGCTTAGGACAACCTGGTCTCACGTGTCCTGGTGCTCCACACTCATAGCACACTACTCCCTTCTTGGGTCCATTGCTATTTCCTCCAGCAGCTTTGCAGTTTCACTGCTGTCCGTTTCCGTTCCCACGGGCATTGTATCCGCCCTGTTGTTGTAGTTCCTAGTGTTTTGATTGGGTCGAGCCTGAGTGACAGCATTAACTCGACAGGTTTTAGCAAAATGACACACTTGTCCACATTTGTAGCAGGTCTGGCATGGGCTATCAACAGTATGATGATAGTTGCACTTGGAGCACAAAGGTTTTGCGCCCACATACGACCTAGTCCCTGCGGTGGTAGCATTGTAAACTTGCCCAACATTTTGCTTTTTAGGATGCTGCTGGTGCTGACTACGGAAATATTCATCTGCCTTTCGCTTGTTATCAGTTTGCCTCTCGGATATGGTACAGACTCTTTTGTTGATCAATTCAGTAGCGAACTCCATGGCATTCTCGACAGTAGTAGGTCGAGATGCGAGCACGCTGTCATGAATTGCGTATGGGATTTCACCAACATACTTTTCAATCTTATCTTCCTCCTCCACAAACATTCTGGTACACATTAGAGTCAACTCTTGAAACCTTTGGTTGTATGCAGTGATGTCATTGTTCCTGCATTTGAGATCCCATAATTCGATTTCAAGTTTCTTCATTTCTCCCCTTGGACAGTATTTCTCTATCATTCTCTCCTTCAGTTCACTCCAGTTGAGAGCATAGGCAGCGTCGTGCCCAAGAGTAGCAACTACAGAGTTCCACCAAGTAAGAGCACTCTCAAGTAATGTGCAGGTGGAAAACTTTACTGTGTTCTCTTCTGCACAATCGTTGATGCGGAACACAATCTCCAACCTTTCGAACCACTGCATCAGTTCTACCACTCCTTCTTTGCCCTTGTAGTAGGAAGGCTTACACTTCAGAAAGTCGGGGTAAGAGCAACCCCTAGTGGTCTGATTATTCCGGCGGTTGTTGGAGTTTTGACTATCGTCCACGTTTCTGCTGGCGGCCATCGCAGTTACGATGCCTTGATCAATCATTTCCCTTAGTTGGGCAACAGTGACGTTTTGGGTAGTGTCGGCATTGTTATGGTTCGTTCTAGTGATTACCATTTTTCTATAATTATACACAAAAATGAAATCATTAGTTTAAGGCGTTAGCACAGTTTTATATAAACACACGAAAAGAAATTCATGCATAGACTTCACAACAAATTGGATAACCTGTTTAAAAGTTCATAATATAATACAGTACAGGATATAACGAAAGATAATGAGTACATGCCATATTTCTAGAATAGGAATACAATACAAATTACACAACCAATCCAAGATAGAGCATAGACCGCCTGTTTGGGATGGTGGTACACATAATATAAAGTACATCATCTACGAATCCCTAATCTAAATAGTACAGTACAAAGATACAACTGATGAAAAGAAAGTACAAATACATGAGGTCCTATATCATGATAGCTGGGATGCAACCCAAAAGCTTGTCATGATGTACAAAATAATATAGCACATCTAGTCTAATCGTGTCTGACAGACTCCTCTGAGTAGGCTGGTGCTGCTGGTGGTGATGAGACGGCTGGTGCCTGCATGGCATCCTGCATCGAAGTCATGGCAGCTCGGGTCTCCTTAAGGAGTCGAAGTGCCTCCAAGAACTGGTCTCTGAAGGTCTACTGAACTCCCTGAAGATGAGTAGTCTCTGCCGTCAATCCCTGGTGACGGACGTCCTGGAGATCGAAGAAGATGGCGAGCGTCTGCTCATGGACATGAGAGCGGTGTGAGTCTTAATCTGCTGACTCTGTAGTAGATAGATCTGCTCACGAAGGAACTCATTCTCCTCCAGCAACCACTAAAGAGAATGGTAAGTCGTGGACCATGCTCCTCGAGCAGCGTGTGCCTCGGCACTAACAGTCCAGCATAGAAGGTCCTGACGCGACTGCAGAGCAGTGAGTCCCAGCTGTCCGTCAGATAGCAGAGTGTGAATCTCTACAACATCATGTGCCTGGCGTGCGGCCAGTGCAGTAATCTGGGCCTGGACGGGGTCAACACATCTCGCCCGTGAACCCTCACCGATCTCAAAAGTGGAATCGAGAGGTGGCTTGTACCACCTCTTACGAGGTGGCAGAGACTCCGATGCATAGCCCAGTAGGGTGGAGGCTGGTGGTAAAGGTGGTAAGGAAGCAGTCGGCGGAACCTCTTCTCTAGCGGGGGATACAAGTGTAGCAGGTGGAGTGACGATAAGAGCATCGGCTAGTGTGGCATTGCCGGAAGTGTGACTGTCGTCAGACTCGCTGGCCGATATCCAACCGTGTAGAACTGTCGCTGGTGATAAAGCAGCAGGTGATGTCATGGTGAATCTGAAAGTAATATCGTGCCGTTTAACATGACGATTAATCAACCGGATGTTAATAATCAATGCACAGATAGCCGTTTAACATAACGTTTAACATGACGATGTTAAAGTTTACGTTAATACTTATGAGATTAATCAACCGGATGTTAATAATCAATGCACAGATATCCACGTAAGAATGTATGCTCTACACTCAATATGCTTAACTATTCTAGTCTCGAAAATCCCAAAAGATTTTTAAATCAGTTATAGTCCAGTTTATATAAAAAATTTATTTTTATATTTATTTAAATTTTGTTCTGGTTCTCTATAACTATCGCTCTTATACCATTCTTTGACACCCCCAAATTGAGTCAAATGCAGTGGAAATAATATTTGAGTGTCACGTAGGCGGATCACAGCAGATAGTATGTAGAGCAACAGATAAAATATTATCATTACATTTATTATATGAAATAAAAGTGCAATTGTTATTAAAGTTGTCTTAAACATTATTCAGTAGTTTGTATTATTCCCCAGTTTATAAAACCCCAGATAAGCTCTATAAATGCAGCCTATCATGATGCTTGACTCCATGCACACCAATACCTGCTTCAGTTTCCTGAGAAAACATGCTTAGAGAGTCAACATAGAGTTGTTGAATTCACAGGTTTAATAAAAGAAGTTTGGACAATAAACATTCACTGAAGTAGTAATGCACAAAGCATCAACACTAAAAAGGTAATTACATTCCCATATTGCCCGAAACTGAGACTTGACAGTTAAGCCCTCAACAAATGAGGACCCTTCGCCTTATCAAAAGGCACCCAATAATAATAAGTGCTGACATGTGAAACATCTGTTGTCCTGGCCTAGGCACAGTGAGCGCCACTCACCCAGATGGGGATGGTCAATCCCAAATAGATCTATTTATAACATTCAGGTAATTCAATAATTCTAACAGTTTTAGATGCACGGGTCATGCGGGTTCATCTACAATAGGCAAATGTAATCAAAGGTTTCGCAGTTCAGTTTATGTCCATCAAATAAAATATGTTGCATGTTTTCTTCCCCATAAAAAGGTTTAAAAGTTTGTCAATATATAAAGTGGGGCCATGAACTCACTTTAGTAGTACAACAATAAGTCACAAAAAAATATGATATGATGCTCACGATACAGTCAACAACCTAAATAATTATAAGGTCTTAGTAAATACATAACATAATGCATAAAAGTTTCAGAACAAGTCTGTGTATGCTTATACTGGTTTTAAGTATTTTATTACGATATCTGTACTTTAGTTCATTGTTGTACAAGTTGTAAGAGTATCTATTTTAAGTATAAAATAAATAATATTGTTAAATTAATTAATCTGTTTAATTAATAACCTCGTACTTGTATTGTTTATAAAGTAGTTTGAATATTTATAAAAGAAAGTTTTATATATATATATGTAAAAGTGATAAGAAATAAATATAATTAATATATTTATTTTATAAGTTAATCATATTTAATTTATATCTCATATATAAATAGTGTTTATAAATGTATCACATTTTAATTTAACTCAAAGTTCCCGATGTTTGCATAACTATTAAATTATAATTTTGGGAAAATATAACGAGTGTTGTACTTTTATAATTATTTAAGTTTTACGTTTTCAATTAAAATTATATATATAATTCGGGTTTAATTTAAGTTTAGGAAAACTACATTTTAGACCCTCGATTAAATATAATACCCGCGACAATATTAATATAATAATCCTAGGGTTCGTTTAACTTTCAATTAATGGCAAAACAAGTCCCTCCCTAGTTACACGTGTAACTAGGGTTTATAAAAGTTTCATAAGTTGTCACTTTTTGTCCTTATGGTATTCGGCTTATATTTAGGTTAGTATAAGTTTCATAAATGCCCCCTAGGGCTTCCAACAAGTTTCGGCTTATGCCAAAACAGACCCTAGGGTTTGTCTAGGGTTTATTAAACTTTCTTAGTTTGGCAAAAGGGGTCCCTAGGGTTCCTACTATGTTTCGGCAAATGGCAAAAGGGGACCCTAGGTTCTAACTATGTTACACAATTTACCCTAACTTAGTAATAATTACATTTGAGTCCTCCTATTATGCTTTAAGTCTCGGATGGTATTAAAACACCACCCTCAACTCTCGGCAAATTACAACATTAGCCCTTATGTTTATCTTTTGTAAAAAATGAGTTTCTATAAGTGTCCATTTAGATCCCTACACATATGATAATTACAAAATCAACCCGAAAGTTTTATATTCATCATTTTTAATCCGAAACTTCATGCATTTGCTATATTAATCCAAAACTTTCAAAAATCATAATTTTAACACAAAAAGTTTTATAATGTCATTATTTAATAAACATAAAGTTTATTTTAGGCAAGCTTATTCTAGTGGGCTTAATAGCTTAATTTCTATAAGGCAAATAGTAAGCTTAATAATCTAAGGGAACTAGTTGTACTTTTAGTTAGTAACTTTAGATCTAGTGATTCTAGATTTACCTAAACATTACAAAGTTAACCATCACCCTAAAATTTTAGGATAACCTCACGTCTAGGATTTAACATGGGTAGGTTTTCATGATTTTTCTAGTTAAGTGTGCTCATGAGATAGTGGTTACCATGGTTAACAAGATTTTTACATCACATGTAATGGTACATCATTTCTAGCTGTGACCCACATAGTCTAGGGTTTCATGGTTTTGTTTCAAGATTAAGTTCTTACTAGTGATATGCATATATAAGTTCATGTGAATGAAAAGAAATATATTAAAAGGTAAGTTTTAAGATGCTTACTTGTTTAGATAGATCTAGGAATGAACAAATGAATTAGTAGTGATTAGAGCTTGGTTTCAACAATGGTGAACACTTGTAGTAAAAGCTAGCCGTGGCCTTCACTTGAGTAGCTAGGGTTCCTTTTCTTTCCGTGTAGTGTAAGTAGGTGTAGCAAGGAGTATTGATTTGCAATTATGTAGTATGAGACATGTTTTAAGATAGTAGAAAATAGTATCAATGGAAGCTTTAGTGGATCTTGGTGGAGATGGAAACTAAACGTGAGCTAGAGAGAGTAGGGAAGACTTTGGAGATAGTTTATGTTGCATGAGTTGAGAGATTCGGTTATAACAATGATATGCAATATATGGTGTATCCAATTTTAGTACTAGGGGATCTATGGAAGTATCTCCATGAGATATAGTAATATATTCAAGATTTTTATCCCACAATGACAAAAACACATGTGTTCCTATGTTGCTTGTTTCTTGCCGTGTGTAAGAGGAGTAAGGGGGACAAGGTATGTCCTAAATAGTGGTTTGTGTATGGAATGCATGGTGGGGGTTGACTAAGGCCTCATGATTAGCTTTCATAGTTACAAGTTAAGTATGCATTTCCTTTGGTGCATGCATGCCTACACACGGCACCCTCATGCATTTTTAGGGGAAATGTGTAAATTTATATCAAGTGTTTGGAGATAATAATAGTCCTTGTATTATATTGTATGCATTTGTTAAGTTTTTAGGTGTTTTGGTTAAACTTTTAGATAACTTGGTGAAAGTATAATGAGTATATCATTATAAGTATTTTACTTGAATAAAGTAAATAAATGACAATGTGAGATAATGTACATTGTTTTAAAGTGTTAGGTGTTTATTCATAGTATGAAATATATATAAAAATATACATATAAATATAAGTCCAATTACTTAATAAATTAAATAAATAATGTTACAATTTATCCCAAAATGTGTACTGAGGTGATGAGTCCTTATTCAATCATATGGCCAGTCAATTGCCAGAGTAGTCAATAAAGACTAAAGGTTCATAAAAATGTTCAAATAAATATGAAATGATAGTATGACAAAGGTATATGATTAATAATAAGTCATATAGAAGTATAATTATATAGATTCCAAAAATAAAGAGTAAAATAAATGACAAAGTCAATAAGTTAAAGTCAGAGGTTTTACACTATGCTAAAGGGTTAAAAACATAGAATTATTGGAATCACCCAAAAACATTTGTAAGTTTCAACCATAATCAACTCTCAACAATATGTGTGATAAAGAATTAGCAAAACAAGAAAGAACACACATATCAACCATATTATAAATATATGAAAGAGCATACTTGAATAATATGCATACACAAAATATGAATATTAAGACAACAAATATTGAAAATAAACAATATAAGTATAAACTATCTAGTATAGGTAGTCCTCCAAGATTGCTTAGGTTTTTATTTGACTCAAACAATTAGAACATAAAGTGTGCTTTAATTGGTAAAATAAGACGACGAGGCACCATTCGAAGATTTGCTCATGGGAACAAATACTTTGAGAGGAGGTCGGGTGAGAAGAAATTCAACAAAGTTTAACTTGTCATAAACATGAGCAAGTTCAATTTGTTTAAATCGCCAACATACACACGATCTTCCATGATGCAAAACAAAGCCGTTTGATAGGGGAGGACCATCAAAAGAAGAAGGTGGTGGTGGAGAAGAAGATTGAGGATAAGAGAGGTTTTCACAATGCTTAGTGAGGTTAGGGAAAGAATAAATGTCATTGAGATGAGGTATTTTGCAAGGTTTAGGTGGTGGTGGAAGAGCTTCTCTTTCTCCGATAATTGGATCGATTGAGAAAGTCTCATTCCAATACTCAATAGGAGAGAAATAAAAAGTCTTGCAAGGTTTGGGAGAAGAGTAATCGTCACGATCCTTGTTCTTCTTGATCCAAACGGGTCGAACCGAGATTTTCAGTTTCTTAGAAATCTTTAGGTTTAAAAGGTTGTGACAAAGATATGTCAAGGTTAAGATTAGAAGAAGAATGCATTGTGAGGGATGAGAAAGAGAACTCCCAAAATGAGAAGATTTAAAGAAAATAGACAAGGCAAAGAATAGAAAGAAAACTAAAAGGTTTCAAAGAATGTTTAACCAAAATAGGCAAACAAAGAATATTGAAAAAGACTGAGGTCAAAGAAGAAATGCCAAAAACGAGCAAAAATGAGGCTTGTTGTCCGCGGTTCTTTAAAAGAACTTGCGGTTCAATATATATATATATATATATATATATATATATATATATATATATATATATATATATATATATATATATATATATATATATATATATATATATATATATATATATATATATATATATATATATATATATATATATATATATATATATATATATATATATATATATATATATATATATATATATATATATATATATATATATATATATATAGAGCCGCACGGCAATTATTGACCCGCCCATAGTGGACATTAAAATCCGCTTTTAGACAGTTTTGAGAAAAGACTAGACTTTTTTAAAATTAAGCAAATCTTGGATTTTTACGTCTAATAGCACTAGGTTAGGCTATGGTTGCAAAGGAAAGCAACATACTTACAAAGAGTATCTTGACAAAGGGTGACAAAATATTTAGATAACATTTTGATCCAATTTTAGTCAAGTTTTAGAGGTTGTGATAGATTAAGGTTCAATTTTAATTAAAATTGAAGTTAATTAATGTGAGCACATAAATGTTGAAACACACAAAAGCTTAATTTATTAAAACATCCCCATGCAAGATTCATGAAGGAAACCAAGTACAAGAAAATAAAAACAACTAACTACTACAATAGCTAGCTAATCTAATTCTTGATTAAGCAATCTTCTTTGGCTTGTTTTCTTGAAAAGATATAATAGAAAATGTCATCATTCATCTCGTATGAGGAGTAGGATTGGTGAACAAATTCAACAAGAACTCTTGTAACCTCCTATGAAGACCAAACATCTCCATTCTTAGGTTTTGAATGATGTAGTTGTTATAGAGGCAACATGGACAATTAGTACCATGAGCTTCAAGAAAAGCAAAGAAGAATGGATCGCCTATGAAGTTAGAAAGAGGAACACCCAATAGTGGAGTGTTAGGAGGAGGAGAGGGCATGATGTCTGATAGGTGTGAAAACACCCATCCTTTTACCACTTAACTATAATAATAACCAAGCCAAAACGTGTATTTTATGTCGTAAATGTCGGAATTATGCGTGGTTTGTGTTTTTATTGTGTTTTAGGACCAAAAGATGAAAAAGGAAGAGAACACGGGCTTTCACGGGCTTTTATCGATGAAAACGAGAAAAGACGAAGTCAAAAGATCAAGAGTGCAAAAAGAACGAAAGTCCAAGGCCAATTATGAAGATTTATCGAAGAAAAAGTCTAAAGACGGAAGTTTAATGAAGTCGAAGAACTCAAGTCTAATTATTGAAGAAATTATAAGACAAGTTCAATTTATATCGACAAATCCCGAGACGACGTCGAGAAAGACAAAGAAATTAAATCGAGTCGAGACAAGAAGAAAGAGAGAAGAAAGCATTAACCATACTTCCACTCCTCCTATAAATACCCTCCTAATGTGTCATTAGGAGGGTGGTTAGCTAGTAGTAGTTTTAGTTTTATTATTGTAAGGTAAGTAGGAGTAGATTAATATACTTTCTCTCTCTAGTTTTCCTTAATGTTCTTCAAGCTTTTTCTTTAATCTTGTGTTAAATCTTTGATCTTTAATCTTTTTAATCCAAGTTTTTAATCATCTTCTTCTACCTTTCTTATTTTGTTTATCTTTGATTCAAGTTAATTTTTTATTTTTATTTCATCTTAATGTTTGTTTGATTTAAAAGTTTATCTTTTTGTTCATCTATAGTTTTAATACAAATTGAGCTTTGAGCTTGACATGCTTATTGGCTTATTTTGTATTGAGCTTATTTACTTTTTATTTTTCTTAAAAGTCTAGTTTTATTAAAGTTTGATTTCAAAGTTTTGCTTATTTATAGTTTTTAAAAGTTCTTATTCGTGCTTATTTTGTTATTTTCATTAAATAGTTATTTAAGTTTCGGTTTTAGCTTATTGAAAAATATCTTATTTGATTGCTTATTACAAGTTCTTTCCATCGGAATAGGGTTTCCCTATTCCGACCAGCTTTCCGACAAGCAACCCTTTTATTCCGATCAAAGGATCGGAAAGGGGTTTTGTTATTCCGATTGGGATTCCAATCTGGATTCCGATGGTAAGCTTTCATTTGATATTCTGATTGTGCTAGTTTTCTTGTATTCCGATTACATTCTGATTTTAGTTATTCCGACAGGATTAGTTTGCTACATTCTGACAGCTTTGTTTTTAGTTTATTCCGATAGGATTAGTTTAGCTTATTCCTATTGCTTTCCGACTACAACATTCCTACCAGGATTCCGATCTGGCATTCTGACGGGGTACTTGTTTAGTTTTACAAAGTTTTCAAGTTTTAAATTCATTACGTTTTAATTTCCAAAAATTGCACGCTTCCCGAAATCTCTATTTTTACCAAGTGTTTTTCTAATTTTAGAGAAAAAGTGACAGTTTTTCTAGATTTGCTTTTAACCTATTTTAATTACGTTTCGCATTTACTTTTTAATTAGTTATAGACAACGACAACCTTTTTATTTTCCACCAAGAACGACTGAGTCGCACTTTTAACTAGCAATCAATTCGAAAAGATCGGACGATTATTCTTTCATAACTAAGTAAAATCTAGTTATTAAATGGCGCCGCTGCCGGCTCTTTTCGTTAAGATTAACGGTTTTTAGTGAGAGACGTGTTGGATTTTGGGATCCATTCACTCTTGAACGTTATTTTTCTTGTCTAATTTTCAAAAAAATTCAAAAATCCTAAAAAATATAAAATTTTCAAAAATCCAAAAAAAATAGAAAAACATAAAAACCAAAAATATTTCTTGTCTATCTTTCTTTTCCTTTTGTAGGTGTGTATGCGTACCCGTGCTCGTAAGAAGAAAGTAGCTCAAGCCGAAGTCAAAACTCAACCTATTGTCACCATGGACAATCGACCAATGATCGAGCTTTTGCAATCGCACGTAGAGGGCAACACCGATGCTATTGTCATACCCGAGATTAGAGCCAACAACTTTGAGCTTAAATCCGGCTTCATTCAAATGGTCTCTGCTCAACTATTCTTGGGGCGTACACTTGATGATCCTCATGACTATATCAAAAGGTTTCTTTAACTCACTAATATGGTCAAATTTAATGGGGTTTCACAAGAGGTAATTCGCTTGCAACTTTTTCCTTTCTCCTTAGAGGGACAAGCCCGGCATTGGCTTGATAAGGAACCGCAACAAAGTATTCTTACGTGGTCGGATTTAGAGACCAAATTCTTCAACTACTTTTTCCCACCCTCACGTACTACCGCTTTGCGGAATGAAATCATTAACTTTGAACAAAAGTACGGTGAGACATTTAGTGAATCTTGGGACCGTTTTAAGGAACTTTTATGAAAGTGTCCACAACATGGTTTCACAAAAGTGCATCAAATTAACACTTTTTATAATGGTTTAAGCATGAATGACCAAGATTCACTAAATAGTGCCTCGGGGGGTAACATTTTGGTTAAGTCTTCTAATGCTGCATGGGATATTATTGAGAATAAATCTAAAGTGCAAACCAAAAGTGTTTGGGCTAATGTGGCTAGTGCTAGCACTAGTGACACCGAAAGGAGACTTGATAAGCTTACTACGGTTGTTGAAGCACTTGCTTTACAAGCCGTTAATAATGCTAAAAACAACAATGCTATAACTTGTGAAACTTGTGGTGGGACACACTCTTATGCTAATTGTGACAAAGCTTTTGATCAATCTCACGGGGAAGTCTATGCTTACAACAACACCAAGAGAGTTCATTTCAAGCCTAATGTCGATGTTAATCACTTGTCTTACAACCTGACGAATTACTTGGCTCCACCCGGTTTTCAACAAAGACCATCACAACCTAACCAAAACAACCAAGGGCCGCCAAGAGCTAATTTTCAAGGTAATGCCAATGTGAGGGGCTCAAATGCAAATCAGGGTAACTATCACATGCAAAATCAAGGCTTTCCAAACCAAGGTTTCAATTCTCAAGGTTTTCCACCTTATAACCAATACCCAAACCAAGGTTTTCAACAACAAGGGTTCAATTTACCTCATCCGCCAATGGACTTGGTTTTGCAAAAGTTGAATGAACATGAGAAAATCATGTATGCAATTCAAGAATCTACTAGACAAATTCAAGAGTCCACGGATAGGAAATTTGTTCAAATGTTACAAACCCTTCGCCCCCAAGGTGCTCTTCCTTCTACAACCGAAACAAACCCTAGAGCAAATGTGGGTGCTATTACTACTCGAAGTGGAGCAACTCTAGTAGGACCCTCTATCCCTCATCCCGTTACTCCATCTACACCTCCTTCACCCCCATTTATCCCTCCTGCTACCACACCTAGTACTAGTTCTCCATTACCGTCTCCACCTCTTAATGAAGAGGTACCCAAGCAAAACCCTGCACCAACCACCTCTAAACCCTCAACATCTCAACATGTACCTGCTACACCTTCACCTTCTACACCTACACCACCTAAACCTAACATCCCTTATCCTTCTCGGTTAGACAAGTGCAAACTTCTTACTAAAGAGGATGCTCAAGTCACTTCTTTTATGAAGATGATCTCTCAAATGAATTTCAACATTAGCCTCGTTGAAGCACTTGTCCAAATGCCGAAATTCGTCATAGCATTCAAGGAATTGCTTAACAAGAAGGAAAAGATGGCTGAGTTTGTCAACACACGCTTAAATAAAAACTGTTCTGCAGTTATTCTAAAAGAACTTCCGGAAAAACTTGGAGATCCCGGTCGTTTTGTGTTGCCTTGCATTTTCAACAAAACCAAAGAATTTACTGCCTTAGCTGATATCGGGGCAAGTGTAAATCTGATGCCTTTAAGTGTTTGGAAAAAGTTATCATTACCCGACCTTACACCGACAAAGATGACTCTTGAGCTAGCAAATCGCACTCTCGCTTGACCCCGTTGGTATTGCCGAAGATGTGTTTATTTAAGTTGGTACCTTCACTTTTCTGGTCGATTTTGTTGTTGTTGATTATGAAATGGACCCTCGTATTCCGTTAATACTTGGACGACCATTCTTGAGAACCAGAAAAGCTTTAGTCGATGTTGCCGAAGGTGAAATAATCTTAAGGGTCGGGAATGATGCTCAAGTTTTTAAGATGGGGAAGATTACAAGTAAGACAAATGGAAAAGAAGCCGCGAAAATGATTAATGTGCTTCAAGAAGAGCTTACTCCTACTTTGGAAAGTTTTAAGCTTGATGACTTTTTTGTATATGATAATCCTCTTTTCGAGTCTTCCCATGATAATCCACTTTTCCAAGACGATGTGGATGATTTTGATGATTCTCTCCCCAATGTGGATCCTCCCCCCATTTATGATTCTCCACCAATCTATGATGATTATGATAAAGATTCTAGTTCCGATGGGGATGATTCTGCTGCTTTTGTTTCAGAATTTCCAGACATGCCAACTTTGGATGATTTTGATGATGTTGATACTTTTTCGAGTGATTCTTCACATGATGGCCTTACTCCTACTTTTGATGAAGATCCTCCACCAAACACTATTGATACTTTGGATTATTACTCATTTGAGGAAGATTTTGCTACTTTTCTCAATACCTACTTCCCAAATGAGAATGATTCTCCTCCTTTGGACTTTGATGATGCTCTTTATCCTCCTTCGGATATGGAGAAACCTGTTTCAAAGGAGAAGAAGCCAGCCGACACCGATATCCGCAGTACCTATGTCTTGACACCTCTCTATCCACCCTCTGAGGATGAGATTGTGCGATTTATGAGCGGATCTTCTTCAATGTTTACTGAGCCCGAGTGTTATTTTCCCCTAAAGGAAAAGGTGTTCGATCCCGGTATTGCAATTTTTAAGCCATCTCAGTATCCATCTGATGAAATAAAAGGAAAGATTTTTGGAAACCATGGAGATATGCTTGTGCTACATCATACTGTCTACCACTGTGCTCAATCATTTATTAAGGGAACCTTGCCTACTCTTCTTTGGCTTGCCTTGTTCGCCTTAAGCTTGTGCTACTTGACGGATGAAAACCATGTATTTGATCCCGGTGGATGTGTTTCAAGCTTCTTCCTATGCTAATCAAGGTCGAGTCAGGCTCATGACTCGGTTAACAAAAACAAGCGCTTCTCGGGAGGCAACCCGCAATATCTATCCTTTTTATCCGTTTTTTATAATAAGTGTAGGGGGAGACCCTAGGATGTGTTTGTTGTTTTCTTTCTTATCATGTGCAGGGATTCGAGCTTTCAAAGCCCATCCTTGATGACTTTTGACGAACCGTGATTCCGTGTACCCATCTTCCCGGTTCTATCCTAAACTCTTTTGATTCTCTATTTTATATCCTTCAATATTAAAATAGGAATCACTTTAGTTGTCTCTTCCTTAGCAAAATTTAAACAACATGCACAATGTCCTAAGTGTAGGGGAGTTTACTCCCACATGCTTAAACATTGAGGAAAATGTTTATATTAAGTGTAGGGGACTTCTATCAAAGTTAAGTGGGCTGTTCCTTGTTTTTGTCCTCATTTTAACCGAAAAATTGATTTTTTGACGTTTTTCAAAAATTTTGATCTATTTTGGCCTTGTAGTTTTTCCTTTGTTATAGTTATTTTATTTTGTTGCTAGAATAAATTTTAATAAAGTGGTTTTAATTTTAAACGTTGTGAATCTTATGACTCAACCCGAGTTTACTTAACCAAATTTACTCTAGCTAGTATCCTTAACGTGTTTAAGTCAAGTTTTGCTAGGCTTTTATATAGGGAACTTTAAAACGCGAAAGTCTTAACTCTTACGGGTTAAGAACAAGAACTTTTCGCAAGTTCCTATAGTTGATCCTAGAAAGTCGTTTATCAAGGGAACTTTAAAATGCGAATTCTAAAACTTGAAAGAGTCTAAGAGTTTGCAAGATCCTATAGATGACTTGAAAACCCAAAACTTTGATTTAATTGGCTAAGCATCCACGAGTCTCATTCCTTGAGATTTTAAATTGTGGAGAACGAGAGATGATAGAGTCATTTATAAGTTTGGTATTCTTTCATGAATTTATGTGAGTTGATTATGAGCTTTTTCTCCCATCGCTTGTTAATAAATTTAATTGCAATAAATAAGGTCGTAAGATTTGAAAAGTTACTTACCTTCTAGCCCAAGATCGTTTAAAAGTTGCTCAGTATTAATTAGAGTTCATAGCCAAGGCATAACTTATTGAAGCGGGATGCGAAGATTAGCGAGTCCGAAAAGGTCCTAACAAGACATGAGGGCTACATTTTGTTGCTAAAGATCCAAAGTGATGTGAAGAATCATTTATCAAAAATCAATATGAAGGATCGAGACACACGACGAAAAGCAAATACTCCCCTAAAGATCATGGAGAAGTCTATCCAAAAAGGCCCTAACAAGGTATGAGGATAAATAGACCCAAGTCCTAAAAGGAGGCGGATCGTTGTATATCAAAATCCCAAATAAAGAATGGAGAAAAATAAAGAAGTCGTGGTCCAAGTATGAAGAATCTCTCAAAAAGTTCAAGTGAAGAAATTCCTATTATGAAGAGAAGACCATTATTTCAAGAACGTCTCTCAAGATTCGAAGTTATGAAGTCACTGCCAAATATCGGTCGGAGAAAGGTCTCAAATCGTGAAGCGAGTTATGCCAAGATATGAACTTTAAGAGGTCCCGAGAAGCAGTTTTAAAAGATTTTGTCCTTTAGCTAACTATTAATTAAATCGTCCTACTTTATTTTTAGCCTAAATAACTATCGAAATAAGTCAACAATGCATCCTCGTGATCATTCAAGACAATCATAAAATATAAGAGATACACCTAGGAATAAGGGAGTCTAAGTGAATAATTGGGCCACATGTTTGTGTTAGTTTGCTAACTTATAATAACAATGATCTCGTTTTTAATCTTGGTATGGGGAATGTGAAACTTGAGGATGATAAACTTTCATGACATTCCAAAACCCTAAGGTAAGTTTTTGATCTTTTTACTTGCTTTCTTCCTTTAAACATTTTGTCTCTTTAATAAAGGCCAGTGTGGATTAATTATGATGGAAAATGTAAAACTTGCTTTGTAACTAATGCATTGCATGAGGGCATTGCAATGGTCAAGTGTAGGGGATTTGATAGGTGTGAAAACACCCATCCTTTTACCACTTAACTATAATAATAACCAAGCCAAAACGTGTATTTTATGTCGTAAATGTCGGAATTATGCGTGGTTTGTGTTTTTATTGTGTTTTAGGACCAAAAGATGAAAAAGGAAGAGAACACGGGCTTTCACGGGCTTTTATCGATGAAAACGAGAAAAGACGAAGTCAAAATATCAAGAGTGCAAAAAGAACGGAAGTCCAAGGCCAATTCTGAAGATTTATCGAAGAAAAAGTCTATAGACGGAAGTTTAATGAAGTCGAAGAACTCAAGTCTAATTATTGAAGAAATTATAAGACAAGTTCAATTTATATCGACAAATCCCGAGACGACATCGAGAAAGACAAAGAAATTAAATCGAGTCGAGACAAGAAGAAAGAGAAAAGAAAGCATTAACCATACTCCCACTCCTCCTATAAATACCCTCCTAATGTGTCATTAGGAGGGTGGTTAGCTAGTAGTAGTTTTTAGTTTTATTATTGTAAGGTAAGTAGGAGTAGATTAATATACTTTCGCTCTCTAGTTTTCCTTAATGTTCTTCAAGCTTTTCCTTTAATCTTGTGTTAAATCTTTGATCTTTAATCTTTTTAATCCAAGTTTTTAATCATCTTCTTCTACCTTTCTTATTTTGTTTATCTTTGATTAAAGTTAATTTTTGATTTTTATTTCATCTTAATGTTTGTTTGATTTAAAAGTTTATCTTTTTGTTCATCTATAGTTTTAATACAATTTGAGCTTTGAGCTTGACATGCTTATTGGCTTATTTTGTATTGAGCTTATTTACTTTTTATTTTTCTTAAAAGTCTACTTTTATTAAAGTTTGATTTCAAAGTTTTGCTTATTTATAGTTTTTAAAAGTTCTTATTCGTGCTTATTTTGTTATTTTCATTAAATAGTTATTTAAGTTTTGGTTTTAGCTTATTGAAAAATAGCTTATTTGATTGCTTATTACAAGTTCTTTCCATCGGAATAGGGTTTCCCTATTCCGACCAGCTTTTCGAAAAGCAACCCTTTTATTCCGATCAAAGGATCAGAAAGGGGTTTTGTTATTCCGATTGGGATTCCAATCTGGATTCCGATGGTAAGCTTTCTTTTGATATTCCGATAGTTCTAGTTTTCTTGTATTCCGATTACATTCCAATTTTAGTTATTCCGACAGGATTAGTTTGCTACATTCCGACAGCTTTGTTTTTAGTTTATTCCGATAGGATTAGTTTAGCTTATTCCGATTGCTTTCCGACTACAACATTCCGACCAGGATTCCGATCGGGCATTCCGACGGGGTACTTGTTTAGTTTTACAAAGTTTTCAAGTTTTAAATTCATTACGTTTTAATTTCCAAATATTACACGCTTCCCGAAATCTCTATTTTTACCAAGTGTTTTTCTAATTTTAGAGAAAAAGTGAAAGTTTTTCTAGATTTGCTTTTAACCTCTTTTAATTATGTTTCACATTTACTTTTTAATTAGTTATAGACAACGACAATCTTTTTATTTTCCACCAAGAACGACTGAGTCGCACTTTTAACTAGTAATCAGTTCGAAAAGATCGGACGATAACTCTTTCATAACTAAGTAAAATCTAGTTATTAATGTCTAATGGTGAGATGGGTGAATTTGGTGGAGTGAAAGGTGAGGTTTGCAAAGGCTCAACAAAGTCATTCTCAAGAGGAATGCTTTAGAGTGGTTGAGGGTTCACATCCAAGAGAGGACTTGGAGTGAAGGGTTAGGACAACTCATTAATTCTTGATTGGAATAAAGAAGAGGTGGAACCGTGGGAATGGTTAGCACCATGAGTTGAGCTACTCTTGCATGGAGCAAGTGGTGGTGAGGGTGATGAAGATATGAGAGTTTGAGAAATCTCATCCTTGGGTGTAAGAAAAGATGAAGAACCTTGTCTAGGTATCTTGATCTTAATCTTAAGGTTTCTTTTGGTTTTTGAGTGTTTGGAAGAGTTTGAGGATCTTGTGGACACCATGGTTGTGTGTCAAGGTTTGGAAGAAGGCTTAGATGATGAAGATGAAGAATAACCAAGAGAGGTTTAAGAAGAAGATAGGATGATCCAAACTAGTAATGTGTTAAAAATCGTTTTGGTGAATAATGAAATTTGCTAGGCTTAATTGGGAAAAGTTTATCCATGTTTACAAAGATTTAGAGAAAATAGTGTAAAGCATAGATTCTTTCGATGATACAACCTGCGATTCCCAAAATAAATGTGCAGTTCGATATCACTAAGGAACCACTCATATTTAAAGAACCGTGGGCAGAACCCCTTGAAAATGGGACTTCTACTATTTTTCACAAGCCCAGATTTTAGACAAAGTTTTAACAAGCCAAAATAGATTACCAACCAAAATCTAGATAGTTAACTAACACATAATTGCAAGAAGTCATGCCAATCAAAAGTTCGAATACATGAAGCACATTAGGATTAAAATAGTAATCAATCCAAACACAAAGTATTAGTTAAAACAAACATATGTCTAATGCTAGAAATAAGAACCTAGTCTAAGTAACAATCATGGTATAACCAACATCTTCTACTCAAAATCTCTCATGAACATTTCTTTAATATGCCTAGATTCATCACTTGAATTCTCAAGAAGACAAAGATTTTGGAAAAGCCGAGAATCAAGAGCAATGTCTTGAAAAGAAACGAAAGAGTTCGAAAATGACAAAGAGTCATTGGACTCAATAGAGGAGCCAATAAATCTTTGGTGCATTGATGATTGGAGATTACTCGGAGAACTTATGTTGGTGTCAGTTTCAATATTGTCTATCCAAGAAGTTGAAAAAGGAATACATCCAACATCATAAGTTTTCTCTCGATGATCGTTTCCATCTTCATTAGAATCAATCCTAGGCTAATGTGGAAGGTTCCCTTCAATGGGAAGCATTACACGATCAACAGATCAATAAGATGATGCGTCTAAAGACAGGAAATCAAGATCAACTCTTCTTAGAAGACGAGTAAGAAGCATAGCAAAGGGAAGACTCGATTTGGACTTAAAGAGAACATAGTTAATTCGTCTAGCTATGAAAAACGCAGGGTTGTACGAGGTAGAGGTTGCAACACAATACAACATACGCGCAAGGCATGCGGGTACGCTATTGCGATTACCACCGATACACATTTCATTTCCCCTAATGATTTCGGCCCATGGGATCATAAAAAATCCTTAAGTTCGCTAGTTAGTAATTCCCAAAGAGTGAGAACACGAATGTTTCCTTGAAATTCACCAAGAAGAGGATGTTCACGAGGTTTAGAAATAGCTCTAGAGATGAACAAATGAGAAGGAAGCTCGGTCACATAATGCACATCAATAGAGGCTGATTCTAAAGAGTCAATGCTCCATGCATCAGTGAACCTACATTGACCACTATATGGTATCTTGAGAATTTGTCCAAATTCTTCAAGAGTGTACAATGGTTTTCCCCTTGATGGAAAATCTTATAGATAAACCATTATTGATGCACATTAATGAGAAGGAACTAAAGAACTCCATATGAAACGAGGGAAATATTGGCTCATCAATGTGAAGCAAGCAATCAAAGCCAATAGATTTGAAAATGTAGCGTGTAAGCTCAATCCCATCAAGATTTGGTGGGATAACACGTCCTTCATGAAAACAACGATTTTCTAAAGACCTAAGAGTATTTTGAAAGGAATATGATTGACAAGATTTAGAGAGAATAGGCATGTATTCTCTAGTTTTCTCATGGTCTTTATGAGTTTCCAATGGCATAGTAAATACCTATATAACATAAAAATATATTCCACAATCACTCTTATGTTATATAACGAATAAAAATAAAAAAACATAAGAATGTGTTTAATCAATTACTTGACAAACCAAAGGATTAATCATTAACACTCTCATGTCCACAATGTACCAATTTCATCTTTGACTAGTACGTATGAATTATGTAAAATTAAACATGAACTTGAACATTGCTTTTTCAAAATTCGTTTTCAGGTAAGCATTAACAATGCAATTACCAGTGTGTTCAAGGGTTCATATCAATTCCATCATTCAACCAAAATGAATTAGTTAAAATTCAAATTTGTTCTATAAGTGGGTTTTAGTGAAATTGCAAGGAATTCAAACCTAAGGAATCATAACATTACAACTATGTCAACCTACATTCCTAATTAGGTTCCAATTCGATTTTAATTTTAAAAATCCCCAATTATGAAAGTAAGAACCCTAGAATAATTTGATTGAAACTGAATGAAGATACTTACAATTAATTGATGTTAGACGAAGGATGAGTGAAACCCTTGTCTTGAAACCAATTAATTTGAGTGATTTAAAGCTCTTCAAAACTTATCAATTATGGTTTTGTGAAGAACTCTTCGCCACCAAGAAGAAAGAAGATAGGGGGTTTTGAAAAAAATGATATTTTAATAAAAAAACCTGTTTATTTATCCTTAGTGGGCTGCGGTTCATTATTGATATTGAACCGCACCTTTAAATGGTGGCAAATAAAGAACCGAAGGCAGAGGACCAATTTAAACCAAGAAAATGAAAGAAGTTTTCAAAACCAATTTTTTCTAAAATACTTAAAATATATATCAAGCCTTTTGGAAATCATTGGACCACTCCGAGACTAGGTTATAATGCCTTAATGAAGGATTACGAGTTAAATCGAGACCGAAAAAGACCGAATTTGACCGAAACGAAAAAATGACTACTCATAAGAAAAGACAAAGAGGAGAAAAACCAAGAGGAGTGAATCAAGGCTTAGTTCAATGCTCAAGAGATGAGTGACAATCTTCAAGCCTTTTGGAAATCATTGGACCACTCCGAGACTAGGTTATAATGCCTTAATGAAGTATTACGAGTTAAATCGAGACCGGAAAAGATCTAATTTTACCAAAACGGAAAAATGACTACTCGTAAGAAAAGACAAAGAGGAGAAAAACCAAGAGGAGTGAATCAAGGCTAAGTTCAATGCTCAAGAGACGAGTGACAATCTTCAAGTGGTAGAAACGAAGAGCTTGTGTCATCTATAGTGGTTTAAGACGTGTCTTTCCGACGTAATTCTAAACGGACTTTGTAATGAACCATACCAAGCAATTTTGTTATATAGAGTAAGATCACTTTCAAGTAATCGTCTTAAACTTTTACAAAATACGAGCAAGAGTATAGATTCACTTTCTCTCCCACGTGATCTAACAAATTTTATTTTTTAGGATTACAATGACAATATCCTTGGAATATTTCAATTCCAAATGTGTAATATCCCAACTACAACTTATGATGTAGTTTGGTATCTCAAAGGATTAATCAATCATCTTAGAGATGAGCTCAATTGCACATATTACACATGATATAGGGCCTACTAACCGTATAAGTTGAAAATCATACAAATCATGCTTGATACTTTAAGCTACTACTAACTCACACTCCAACACCAAGTGAGTCAAGTATCCAAGACCATGAAGGTTTGAGAGGGTGAAAGAATAGAATCGCATACTGTTGGACATCCACTTTACGTGCCGACATTTAAAAATTCCCATAAGTTATCATAGTCATACGCGCAGGGACTAGACTAGGCAAATTTGTATAGTAAATACACGTGTGATTATAAATACCCTTCCAAGGCTTGCAAGGAGGGGTTGTTATTGGTGTTTTCTCTTTTCATTTATCAATTTGTTTTTCTCTCTCTATAAACACACACTTCCATCTCTCTCTTTCTAACCATGGAAACCATCTATTACCACCACCCTAGACCACCGAATCTACGTTTATAGCAAATCCACAATTGGCATCAAAGCCGACGGTTCAATCCTTGGATCGGGCGTGTTTTTATTGTTTGATTTGGTGGTCAAAATCCGTAACCGCTCTATGGCCATTTTATATAAGTTTTAATATTGTGCGAAATAGTAAACAAAAATTGTTAAAAAAACAAATGCTCATATTAATTATATTTAGTATGCATTAAGGTGTTTACAATCTTTGTAATTTGAAAATAAAAATAATTATTTATTGGATACATTAAATCGCATGATATGATATTGAATTAGTATTTTATCTTCTAAGAACTTAAAAAATATATTAGGGTATTTTGATTAGTTTTTCTTACCTTATACTCACAACTATGTCCAACGTGGATATCTGATAACCACGGGTAAAATCCAAAACCCGATAGGTAATACTAATCGGGTACCTGTCGGGTATTGTCGCGGATGCGGGTTTAGATATTTTAAACGGATGCGCGAACCATGGATATTATTATTACAATGTAGAGAGATATTATTAAGGTAACTTTGCTTATTTTGTCTTATTAGAAGAGAAATTGTTGTGGTACGAATGAGAATTGTGGTATTTACTCTACTCTCACTCCCACTACCGAGTACGTACAGTTGTCGTGCCTGCCCGATCCCACCCAAAACCCTGACACCCAAAAACCTGACACCCAAAACCCCAACCATCTCTTTAAAAGGACAGAGAAAACAACCCTTCTCTTTTATCTCTCTCTCCTCAAAGATTGTTTGCTCTCCAAGTAAAAGGGTTTTAAGGTTTTTGGAAAAAAAAAACAATAAAAACCAGCGAACATTGTTCGAAGGATGGAGAAAGACCTTTTCAGATGCATTAAGTTAGGAGAGATGAGACACAATCATGGTGAACTAGTGAAGCATGAGCTAGGCTGTACGATAAAATATCACCCTTTTTTCATTTAAGTATCTCTGTATATAACTGTATGTATTGTGGAATAGTATTCTGGTTTTTATTTTATTTTATAAATTTTTTTCCTTTTCCTTTCAGGGTACCATGCACCATAACACAAAGAAGGGTAACAAATGGGAAAATGTGAAAAAATGCAACAAGAAAGGAAAAGGGAAGAAGGAGAAGAAAGACAATGGTGGCGAGAGTGTCGAGGAGATCAAGAACTAGGATGTTGAAGCTATGGTTTTGTTTTCATGCGTTTTGTGAATTAAAAAGTTGGTACTAAAGGTTTTAAGAGTATATGTTGGTTTATGTTGGAAGAGATCAGTTGGTACTACTAGTAGTTTTCAAGGGTTATAGTACGTAGTTTATGTTATTAAGCAAGAAGAAGGAGTTTATTTATGTTTTGTCTTTTTATTTAATCATCCTAAAAACATAAATATACTTCACATTACTATTTTCGGATGTCCGAAATTAATAATCCACTTCGAAAAATAGATAAAGAATGTAAATTAAGTTTAGCATATTACCCCCACTTGAAGGTATTATTACCAAAAACTGAGAAGTTACAAATTAATTGGTCAAGGGAAAAATTGTCATTGTGTCAAAAGTGAGAGAGAAAAAAACTGAAAATCTAATATTTTTTTAAATACGTGTTTTCTGTCGGTGGACTATAATTATAGAACGGAGTGAGTAAAATGCGAAAACCTTGGTCAACTCTAATTCCCTCTACCCACATGCTTATCAGTCTAATGGTTGTGATTGAACAAGCTTTTCATCTAACGGTTGTATTTAGCCGTAAAGCTCCGTCAAAGAAACAATATTCCAAAAAATGGATAACTTAGTGTGTAATTTACGTGCGGAAATCTGAAGGATAACCACCACATCCATCATTAACCGACTTCACCTCGTATCCTCTATAAATCACTAGAAAATCTATTTCATTTAATCATCCTAAAAACATAACAATCCCTTTTTTCATTCAATTCAATTCCATTCAGTTTTATTCGATTCGATTCTTCATAGTTGTCCTCTATTTCTCTTGATTTCATATATCTGAATTTTTGATTGGTCATGGAAATCTACGCTGATACCCCCAACATCCAGATCTAGGATATCGATGAGGGGATTCTAACATCCTCAACCCTGCATTTGAAACCCTAACCACCCCAATAAGTTTCCATTATTTTTTATACAATAATAATTTCATTTTTAACTAATTAATTTATAACTTTTTTATTGTTTGTAATACGTAGTACTCCATTTGTCTCAAAATTATAGTCCATATTACTATTTTTGGACGTCCAAAATTAATAGTCCACCTCCAAAAATAGATAAAGAATGTAAATTAAGTTTAGTATATTATCCACGCTTGAAAGATTATTACAAAAAACAGAGAAGTTGTAAATTAAGTGGTTAATGGAAAAACTGTCATTGTGTAAAAAGTAAGAGAGAGAAAGATGAAAATATAATTTTTTTATTAGCATACATGTTTTTGTCGGTGAAGTATAGTTATGAAACGGAGTGAGTAAAATGTGGAAATTTTGGTCAACTATAGTTCCCTCTACCCACATGGCTTATCAGTCTAATGGTTGTGATTGAACAAGTTGTCCATCTAATGGTTTTAATTAGCCGTAAAGCGCCGTCAAAGAAACAATATTTCAAAAAATGAATAACTTAGCATGCAATTTACGTGCAGAAAAATTGAAAGATAATTACCACATCCATCATTAACTGACTTGACCTCGTATACTTTATAAAAGACCAGAAAATCCATTTCATTCAATTATCCTAAAAAGACAACAATCCTTTTTTCATTCAATTCAATTCCATTTAGTTATATTCGATTTGATTCTTCAAAATTGTCCTCTTTTTTCTTGCTTTCATATATCTGCAAATTTTGATTAGTCATGGAAATCTACGTTGATATCCTCATCCTTGCATTTGAATCTTCGTTTAAGTATGAAACCCCAACCACCCCAATAAGTTATTCAACAACTGGAAGTGTATATTCGATTCTTCCACCACTAAAAGGGTTACTACTCATGATCATCAACATCCTTCACCATCACCATTGGGTGCTCAACTCGAGTCACAAATGACTTCAAACCCCAAATTCTCATCTAAAAGGCCATGTACTTCTAAAAAGGTTCCGATACTGGTTTTTGATGAGTTTGCCCAAAGCTTTATGAACCCTAAGAGCTGTTAAAGGATATCGTATTAGTTCAGAAGAAGGAGTATACAAAACACTTGAAGAACATGAAAAAAACAAGTGTTATGGAAGTGGATTAGCAGTCTTCCACTGTTCCAAGTCAGTTTTATTCCTCACATACTCCATCATGAGGTCAACCACAATTGGTTCAGGAATAAAGACCTTTCTTGGAATTCTGGAATACTAGTTCCAAACAAGTTTTTTCTCCTAAAACCCCCATAGAAATCACTAGGAGGAGGTGGAACAACAGCATAATCCTTTGCTTGCATACCAATCCTAGACATATCTTTGGGATTTTGTTGCTCACTCACACACTTTTCCAATATTCACTGGCTTTTTCAAAATGTTAAATTTTAAAACCCATGTTTTCATTAGACTTAATGGCCTCATCTAGTTTAACTTGTAATTTGGATTTAGACTCCATTAAACTAGCTTTAAACTCATTACTAAGTCTTAAATCTATTTCTAGGACTTTAATTTTATCTTTAAGATCAAATTTCATTTTCCTATACTCAACCACAACACCATCAGATTGTGCAAGGCCTCTTTTGTAATTTCTTAAATTGGCCTTTACATCTGAAAGTTTTTTAGTTAAGGATGAAACCTCAGCTTTAAGACTTTCATTGTTTTCCTACACCCTTTACTACAAAAAACATCATTTTATACCTCATTATTAGATGAAGAAGATGTTGAAGATTTCGCCATTAGAGAAAACTGAACATGCTCCTATTCCTTAGCCAACAATGCTTGATTCTATTCAATCTCTTCTTCCATGAAGCTCCAATCTCATCCAACTCCATCAATGTTCTACATGGCTACCATATCCTTTGAACCAACATCCTCTATCTTAACTATCCTTCTTGAATCCTTTCCACTATCATTCTTGAGTGGTGATCTACACTCCCTTTTGAAGTGTCCCATTCTATGACAGTTGAAGCATTCAACTCTAGATTTGTCAAAACCAGTTGACTCTCCTCTATTAAATGTGAGCTTATTGCCAAACTTCTTGTAGAATCTATTGTCCCTTATGTTACTTAGTGCCATGTTCCACTTAATATCCATCTCTTCAAGATCAATATCTCTAATTTGCTCAAGGTCCTTATACATGACTTGAGAACCATGAGGCAAAGAAGCAATATAGGCACATAGTGTCTAAATCGATTCCAGCAGGTTTAACACTTGAAGATGCCAAGAAGGATGTTTCCATGGATACAAGGTTCAATCCACTGAAATGAGGTAAAGACCCATTATCAGAGGCTGTGTATCCACCGTTAGAAACAAATGTCATGTTTCCAGTGCTAGAACTAGTTGAGCTTCCATTCCTTTTTAAGAATTCATCTTCACAAGTCTTAAACTAATTGTAAATGTCATCAAGAGTAGTGTTCTTGTGAGTTTTAGTACATAATAGTGCATTAGCTTTCACATACCAAGCTTCACCAAGACCTCCTAGAAACGCAGAGGTAATGTCTTTATCCTCAAACTCTATTTCCATGAATTCCAACTTACTAGTAAGATCTTGTAGCCGACTTCTAACATCACAAAGCTTCTCATTTGAAAGAGCTTTAAAAGTAGTGAACTCCTTGACCAATTTCTTTCTTCTTTCCTTAGTAGTATCTTCATTACCACCAAAGGTGTTCTTGATTGCTTCATATAGCTCTTTAGCACTCTCATACTTTCTGAACTTGAATTGCTCCTTTTGGCCAAGAGCTAGTTAAAGACAACTAAGTGCCTTCATGTCATTCCTCCTTGTAGCAATTTCATCAGCAGCAATAGCTCTTCCATCAAGTACATAGATCCTTCAATCACCTCTGTCTTGCCATCAACTTTAGCTTGTTGTGCTCTTGGTGCCTTAGCATCTTTGATCTTTTGACCAGGATCATAAGAGTTTCCAAATTTAATGATCTCCAAGAGGACTAGTTTTCTAGTTGGAGATATTGCTTAATTCAGAATTCCCATAGTTCAAAGTTGTCAAGGTCAAGGATCGGGAGTTTGATGTTGTTTGTGGGATGAGTAGAGTTTAATGTATTATCAACTATGTTCGACATGGTTAAGGGTTGTGCTCTTGCGATTAGTGTTTTGTGTGTTTTAGGGTTTTGTTCTTTTGATCAAAGTTCCTCAACAAGCTCTGATACCACCTGTTGATCCCAAACTTAGATCGATTGGCTTTGTATTATCGAGATAAATCAAGTATAATACATAGAGAAACTTTGTGTATTCAACAATCTAAGTATTATACGGAAACTAATACATAGAACAAAGAACAAAGTAACAAGATGATTACCAAACTTTCAATCGATTATCAATATCAAAGTGAACAGAAAGTGTATCTTATATCTAACCCTAAGGTATCCTTTTATAAGATAAGGAGCCTTGTACAATAAGCTAAGATAACCTATAATAGGAAGATACACAAAGATAAATATAGTAATAACTTATTCATACATATCTTCCTACATAAGTAAAACGTGTTGACCCATGCAATCCGAGTGGGTAGGATTCTTCTCTTTAATGGCTTCTTGTCAGCGGCTACACACAACGTGACAGTGGCTACAATATTCTTTGTCAGCGTCTAGAACCCCATTTGTCAGCGGCTAGGGACTTTGTCATTTTTATTCCCAAAAATAATAACGACGGAAGTGGTGATTATTGGATTATGTCTCAAAGCTATGTTAATATGTAAATAAAATTGATTTAGAATTTATCATTATTATTATCTCTATTTATTAAATAAAATCAATGTTGCTACAGTAACAATGACGGCGGTGGTGGTGGTGATGTTCTGGGATAATTTGAGTGGGGAAGAAGAAGAAGTGGGGACGAAAGAAAGTTCGAGGACGTTTTTTACTTAAACAAAGGTGGGTTTAGGCTGAAAACGAGTGGAAAAGACAGAAATACCCTCATGTGCAGGGCACATGAGGGGAGATAACGAAAAAGTTAGCAAAAGTAAAAAATCATCAACCCAGAGGCAAAAATGCACGAGATTTTGAAATTCAGAGGCAAAATTGCTTGTAATTTGGACTCAGGGGAAAATTTGCGAAATTTGGAAAGTGCAGGGACGTTTTTTGCAGTTTACCCATAAATTATTATGGAATATATGATTGTTAGACATGTATTCACGTATATTTACGTAAATAGTTTAGCGGCAAATATTTAATGTTATGCTAATTGGTTTGATGGTCAAACCTGTGATTTGGTGTCTCGACCGAGTTAACTCGATAGTCGAATTCGTGATATGATGACTAATACACGCGTTTTTTGTTTTAACGTTTTATTTCTACCTATACTATAAGGCTACGCGGAGTGGGGTAAAACCCACCCGCGATTTGCACTAAGTCGCGCGCGACTCCCATCCCCCCCCCCCCCCTCAACCCACTCATGCGCGACTTGTTGGCTTTAATCAAAGTCATGGGGCAAACTCACCAGCGTGAGTTTCATATATGTGGGCCCAGTTGGTTTTATTTATTGGGTTATTTTTATTTTTGGGTGCTTTTTGTGAGTGAGGTGTGTTTAAGTAATAAAAAATAAATATGAAAGGTGAGTGTGAGTGAGTGTCATTACCCTCCAAAAATAAATGTGAGTATGTTGTAGTGAGTTTGTTAAAAGCTAACATGACGTTGGCATGAAGGTAAATGAGTTTTACACCACTCCCTTCAGTCTAAGAAAAACCTCTAAAATTACTCTAAGACTACCAAATAAAGCCACGTGGATAAGAATAGTAAGCTACTGTTACTATTACAGAACCCATTTTTTCTTCTTTGACTGCCCGAGTAGGTTAACCCATCCCTACACACCATTCTTCATTATGAACTGTTACACACAATTCTTTTCTTACCTATCCACTCTTCCTTTATTTATTTCAAGCCTTATAGTTTTTCATTACCTTCTTTCTCACACATACTAACAAAGTGTTTCTTTTTCTTTGATACATCTTTGCTAGATTCACTCAAATATATCAATAAATCACTTGCGGCTTCAAATTTGTATGTACAAATACAATCTGAGTTAAATTCATTGATTTTCATATACAAACAGATCTGTAAAGATCTATATGTGTTTATGGACTATGTATTTGTAGATTTGTGTGCATGTTGACTGTGTTAATTACATTGGTGGTGTTTTTGTAGCTAGAACAGTTGTTTTTGGGCCCACAAAACTTAAACTCACCCAGGTGAGTTTGCCCTTGTTTTTTTTCCCTAGGCACAAACTCGCGCGCGACGATTCTTAAGGGGAATGGGTACTCACTTGCTACTTCTTAAACTCACGAGTGGCTTTGAAGCCACTCCCACCAGCCTTATTTTAAATCTCTTTGTTACTGTAATATGTATATTTAAATCGAAAATTCAACTGCATCAGAATCT
This sequence comes from Glebionis coronaria, assembly GCA_025667525.1. Lineage (NCBI taxonomy): Eukaryota > Viridiplantae > Streptophyta > Magnoliopsida > Asterales > Asteraceae > Glebionis > Glebionis coronaria. The sequence goes on along the minus strand of CM046877.1, from coordinate 557,557,832 downwards.
TTCACTCCTCATTTACAGAATTTTTCGGGGCAAGTATTAGATTTCCACATCTCCGACCATATGCCTATCCTCCTTATGCCTATTACTGTTGACTTTGGACCTACTCCTTTCAAGTTTTACAACTCATGGCTCACGGATAATACTCTTCACGCAAGCATTAACGATTTTTGGATCAATTCTACCCCAGGTAATGGTACGAATCCTATTGTTGCTTTTAAGAATAAAATGAAGGCCCTAAAAATTATCATCAAAGAGTGGGCTTTGAATCGAAAAGACGCTAGAACCCGTCACAAGGAGGAGCTCATCAATAAGATTAAAGTTTTCGATGCTGATATTGCCATTGGGTCTTCTACTACAGATGATCATGAGCAACGTGCTTCATGTATTGAGAATCTTCGTCAAATAGAGCATGATGAATCTATAGATTCTTCCCAAAAAGCGAAGATTAAATGGTGCATTGAGGCGGATGAAAATACAAAGTTCTTTCACACTATGATTAACCAGCAACGCAGGTACCTAGCAATCCATGGAATCAAACATGAAGGTCTCTGGATTGAAGATCCGATAAGGATCAAAGATGTCTTTACAAACTTCTTTGAACAAAAATTCCAACAGATTCAAGTTGTTAATATTATCAACAGGAGCCCGTTTTATAAGTCCCTTACCAGCGATCAAACTTCTCTTCTCGATGCCATGGTCTCAGTTTCTAAGGTCAAGAATGCTATATGGGATTGTGGTTTGGATAAATCTCCAGGTCCAGATGGTTACCCTTTTGCTTTTTACAAGGAATTCTGGAGTTTGCTTCAAAATGATGTTGTGGACTTTGTCAACCATTTTTTTTTATCTCGGGTACGTTTCCAAGAGCTTGTAACAATTCTTTGATTATTCTTATCCCTAAGATTCAAAATCCTATGGTGGTTGGTGACTTTCGCCGTATCAGTCTTATCGGGGCCCAATATAAAATTATCGCCAAAGTTTTGGCTAATCGTTTGGCCCGTGTCATTGATACCATTATCAGCCAAGAACAATCTGATTTCATTAAAAATCGGCAAATCCTTGACGGGCCGTTAATGGTTAATGAGGTAATTCAATGGTGTAAGCTTAAAAAGTCCAAGCTTATGGTGTTCAAAATAGACTTTGAGAAAGCTTTTGACACTGTCTCTTGGGACTTCCTGTTCAGGGTTATGCACTTTATGGGTTTTAGCGATAAGTGGATCAATTGGATATCAGGTTGTCTCCATTCATCTTCATCATCGATTTTAATTAATGCTATGGAAGGGCTTCATGTCGCTATGGAAGATGCTATAGCTGCGGGTCTGTACAATGGGATCAAAATCAACAACGTGAGTCTCTCCCATTTTTTTTTTGCAGATGATGCCCTTTTTATCGGTGAGTGGTCTCGTTCTAATATCCAAATTCTAGTTAGCGTTCTTGACTGCTTCCACAAAGTTTCGGGTCTGAAGATAAATTATCATAAATCCAAACTCTTTGGATTTGGAGTTTCGTATGAAGAAGTCTCTCTTTTGGCTTCTACTACTGGTTGTAATGCTTTGACACCTCCTTTCGATTATCTAGGGTTACCTATCAACAGTAACATGGCGCTTGTGAAAAGCTGGGATCCCATTATTGAGAAGTTTTCAAAACGGCTTTCAAACTGGAAAGCATCTCTCCTTTCCATTGGAGGTAGAGCCACTCTTATTTCCTCGGTTCTAGGCGCACTTGGTACGTATTATTGGTATTATGATTTTGTATGCGGGTTCAATTTGTCTCTCGGAATCCTCTCGAATTGATCTCAGTCTTAAGTGGAATGATTGTTCTTGGTTACTAAATAAAAGGGTTTGGTTTTCTAATCTACTTAATGTTAAAATGGAAATTTAAATCAAACACAATTACTTCAATAACATCTAATAAAAATGTGAATATTAGGATCAAAATTAAAATTGAAATGAAATATAAAATATAATTTGTGAGATAAACATAAAGAAACAGTAAAACAGGAAAACAGTAATACTACAAGAAAATTGATTCGGAACTTTTACCCTTGATTCGGAACTTACTCAAAGACAACTCATTCGGAAGTTACTGTTCATTCATCCGGAATTTTTGAAAAGCAATTGGTTCGGAACTTTCTGGCTTGGCTCGGAACCTTCCGAATGAAGGTTTGGTTCGGAAGTTCTTGCTTGCTTCGGAACCTTCCGAATGAAGGTTTGGTTCGGAAGTTTAGAACTTCCGAATGAAGGTGCTTGGTTCGGAAGTCTTATCTGATTCGGAACTTACTGATTCGGAAGATTTTCAAAAATTGATTCGGAACTTCAAAAATTGGTTCGGAACTTCAAACTCATTCGGAACTTAATGCTTGGTTCGGAACTTTCCGAATAAACGCTTGGTTCGGAAGTTTTAGCAGATTCGGAAATCTGGAAACCCAGAACAGTAGCAGACCACGAAGAACAAGGAGCTCGAATTTAAATCAAAATCAAACCAAATACTTAAAAAGGTTTTACCAAATTAAACACAAATAATTTAAATACTATAGACAACAAATCCCACCAATAAAAACACTAAATCAACAACTTTTTAAGATCAAACTTGAATCAAATGGAAAAACTTAAGAACTTGCAAAAGAAGATGATGAAGAACAAGAGTAAATGGAAAGATTTAACAAGACTTTGTATTGAATGATTAATGTTTTAACAAGATTAAACAAAGATTAAAACAACAAGATTGGAAGAACAAAGATTAAAATCATCAATCACCCTAGTGGTGATTGTGATGGAACGAACAAGAAAGGAGAAAAAAAAGGGAGGAGAGGAAACTCCAGGCTCTCTCTAAATGTGTGTGAGGGAACTCTTTATATAGGCTTGTCCTTTAGTTGGTGAGTGGGCTTTCTCCCGTTCTTCTTGTATTTTCGTCTTTTCAGAAAAGTTTCCGTTTTCGATTCTGATTCGGGATTTGTTGTCGATTTAATTCAACTCGTCTTTTAATTTCTTCGTTTAATAGACTTAAGTTTCTTCGACTTATATAAATCTTCCATCTTTGGTCCTTTTCTTCGATAAATCTTCGAATAGGCCCAGCGACTTCAAATCTTTTGCATCTCTTGGACAATAGACTTTATCTTGAGTCCTTTTCCTCAGTAAAACCCGTGCAATCCCATGTTTTCTTCAATATTCATCCGGTTGGCTCTGAAAACACAATAAATATAAAAACCACGCATAATTCCAAACAAATGATATTAAATACGTGTTTTGGTCTCGTTTTAGCCCGAATTAAGTGGTAAAAGGATGGGTGTTTACACACCTATCAAATCCCCTACACTTAACCATTGCCATGCCCTCATGCAATGCTTAGTGATAAAGCAATTTTACATTTTTCTAATAATTAATCAACCTTGGCCTTATTTAAATTCTACTAAACAAAAATTAAAGAAATAAGACTTCAAAGGTATCAAAGGGATAGAAACCCATTTTCACTTGAAAATAGCTACATGGAAATAACTTGCAAAGAAATCGATGACTTACATTAGGGCTTTGGAGCTGCGAAGATTTATCACCCTCAAGTTTCACGTTCCCCAAACTAAGCTTAAAAACGAGATCATTGTTATTATAAGTTAGCAATTCAAACACTTACACACATGGCTTAATTAAATGCTTAAACTCCCTTATTCCTAGGTGTATCTCTTATATTTTATTTTTGTCTTAGAATGATCATGAAGATGCACTTTTAGACTTATTTCGATAGTTTATTAGGGCTGAAAGCAAAGTAGGACGATTTGATCAATAGTTAGCTAAAGGACAAAATCTCTTAAAACTGCTTCTCGGGATATCAAAAAGTTCATATCTTGGCATAAATTGGTTCACGATTTGAGACCTTTCTCGGGCCGATATTTGGCATGTACTTCATACTTCATATCTTCTAGAGACGTTCTTGAGATAATGGTCTTCTCATCATAATAGAGTTTCTTCACTTGGAGACTTTTGAGGGGTACTCCAACTTTGTTGACCACGACTTCATGATTATTCTTCAATCTCTAATTGGGATTTTGAGATACAACGATCCGCCTCCTTTTCGGACTTGGATCTATTTATCCTCATACCTTGTTAGGGTCTTTTCGGATAGACTTCTCCATGATCTTTATGGGAGTTGATTGCTTTTCGTCGTGAGTCTTGATCCTTCATATTGATTTTAGGAATAATGCTTTTCACATCACTTTGGATCTTCAGCAATAAAATTGAATCCTCATGCCTTGTTAGGGCCTTTTCGGACTCGCCAATCTTCGCGCCCCGCTTCATAAGTTATGCCTTGGCTATGAACTCTTATCATTACCGAGCAACTTTTAAACGATCTTGGGCTAGAAGCTAAGTAACTTTTCAAATTGTACGACCTTACTTATTGCAGATAAATTATTAGCAAGTTATGGGAGAATAGGCAAATAATTACACCAAGTGAGCTTGCGCAAGAATACCGACTTATAATTGACTCTATCATTTCTCGTCCTCCACAATTTAAAATCTCAAGTAATGAGACTCGTGGACACTTAGCCTAATAAACCAATTAAGGTCTACATGGTTAAGGATACTAGCTAGAATAAACTTGGATAAGTCTATTCGGGTTGAGTCAAAATAAACGCAACGGGCCTAATATGTCAAAGACTTCTAAACTAGCTACACCACTTTATTTAAAATTTTTGACTTTATTGCGGGATATATACATATGAAAGCAACGATAAAAATTTAAAAATTACAACTAAATGGCCAAAGTTAATAAAAAAATTGAAAAATGTTGAAAAATATGATTTTCCGGTTAAATGAAGGCATTTTCATGGAAAAGTCCACTTAACACTTCGATAGAAGTCCCCCCTACACTTAAGATAAACATTGTCCTCAATGTTTAAGCATGTGGGAAAAGTTTCCCCTACACTTATGACATTGTGCACGTTGGTTAACTCAAGCTAAGGAAGAGACGACTAACGTGATCAATTTCAAATGTGAGTATGAAGAAAATTGAATCACGATAGTTGAGAGATAGAACCGGATTTCGGATAACACGGGAGCACAGTTCTTCAAAAATTCCAAGAGTGCACTTCCCTGTAATCACACCACACAAAGACAAACACATATAGAAGTCCCCCCTACACTTAGGGGATTAAAACATAAAAGGATAGATACTCGGGCTGCCTCCCGAGGAGCGCTTGTTTTTGATAACCGAGTCACGAGCCTGACTCGACCCAAAATTAGTTCATGGGGAACGTGGTGAGGGATGGAATCACCTCCTTAGAGGTGTCCTCACCAAAGTACAACTTCACTCGTTGGCCATTCACCTTAAAATTTGGTCCATCAGGTTGAGCGAGCTCGAGAGTACCATATGGAAAAATGTGGGCAATGGTGAATGGGCCGGACCAACGAGATTTGAGCTTTCCCGAGAAGATTTTCAACCGAGAGTTAAAAAGTAAGACTTTGTCTCCAACATGGAACTCTCGGTTTTTAATCTTGGAGTCGTGAATGAGCTTAGTCTTTTCCTTATAGATTACAGAATTTTCATAAGCCTCATTACGGAGTTCATTCAGCTCATTGAGTTGGATCTTGCGTAGGTCACCGGCTTTGCTTATATCAAAATTAGCCCACTTCAAGGCCCAATAAGCCTTGTGCTCCAACTCAATGGGGAGGTGGCACGCTTTCCCGTACACAAGACGATAAGGTGTACAGCCGATCGGGGTCTTGTAAGCAGTACGGAAAGCCCACAAAGCATCATCAAGTTTATCAGCCCATGAGGCACGATGCTCTCCCACGGTCTTTTCAAGAATTCGCTTAAGTCCTCGGTTAGATATTTCAGCCTGGCCATTAGTTTGTGGGTGGTAGGCTGTGGAAAGACGATGGTTTACACCGTACTTATCCATGACTCGAGCAAATTGGTCATTGCAGAAATGAGTCCCACGATCACTAATAATGGCGCGAGGCACACCGAATCTAGCGAATAGAGCTTTCAAAAAGTTACAAACCACCCTTGCGTCATTAGTAGGCAAAGCTTTGGCTTCAACCCACTTTGAAACGTAGTCAACGGCTACAAGGATGTATTTGTTTCCTTTAGACGAAGGGAATGGCCCCATAAAGTCGATACCCCAAACATCAAAAATTTCACACTCTTGAATGAAATTCTGAGACATCTCGTCTTTATGTGTGATTTTGCCTTGCTTTTGGCAATCATCACATCGTTTGACCATATCGTGAGCGTCACGGTATATGGAGGGCCAATAAAATCCGGAATCAAACACTTTTTTAGCAGTGTAGTTGGGACCAAAGTGACCACCGGTGGGTCCTTTGTGGCAAGCATTAAGGATTTCAGACGCTGCCGATCCATCAACACATCGGCGAATAATCAGGTCAGCACATTGTTTGAATAGGTAAGGGTCGTCCCAAAAGTAAGTCTTGATGTCGGTGAAGAACTTCTTCTTTTGTTGGGACGTCAACCCTTCCTTGAGAATTCCACCCGCTAAGTAGTTTGCAAAGTCCGCAAACCACGGGGTTTCATTCGGCTTCGAGTGTATAGACATTAAGGTCTCCAAGGGAAAAGAATCATTGATCTCTTTGGTCGGATGATCCCCTTGGTAAGGATCCTCAAGTCTGCTAAGATGGTCCGCGGCTAGGTTTTCTGCTCCTTTTTTATCGCGGATTTCGATTTTAAATTCCTGGAGCAGCAAAACCCAGCGAAGAAGTCTAGGTTTGGAATCTTGCTTTGTCAACAAGTACTTCAGCGCGGAATGATCGGTATACACAGTGGTGGTAGAAAGGACAAGATAGGGGCGGAATTTTTCAAAAGCATAGACAACAGCTAAAAGCTCTTTTTCGGTTGTCGTATAATGCAATTGTGCCCCAGTCATTGTCTTGCTAGCGTAATGGATCGGTTGGAAGTGTTTGTTCACTCTTTGTCCAAGAACCGCTCCAATAGCAAAATCGCTAGCATCGCACATCAACTCAAAGGGTAGCTCCCAATTAGGGGTAACCAAGACGGGTGCCTTAGTTAGCTTATCCTTAAGCGAGTTGAAGGCTTCAAGACACTCTTTGGAGAAGATAAAAGGAGTATCTTTTTCCAAGAGGTGGGTCATCGGGCGAGCGATTTGAGAAAAATCTTTGATGAATCGACGATAGAAGCCCGCATGACCCAGAAAACTTCTCACACCCTTCACGGTTGAAGGTGGAGGCAACTTTGCGATAACATCGACTTTAGCACGGTCAACTTCAAGACCGGCTTTCGAGATCTTATGTCCAAGCACGACGCCTTCTTTTACCATAAAATGGCATTTTTCCCAATTCAGAACAAGGCGAGTGTCTTCGCACCGCTTTAGCATACGTTCCAAATTGGCAAGGCAAGCAGAGAAGGAATCCCCGAAGACCGAGAAATCATCCATGAAGACTTCCATGGTTTGTTTAACCATGTCATGGAAGATAGCTAACATGCACCTTTGGAACGTCCCGGGCGCATTACATAAGCCAAAAGGCATTCTTTTGTAAGCGAAAGTGCCATAGGGACAAGTGAATGTAGTCTTCTCTTGATCTTGGGGATTGATGGGTATTTGAAAATAACCCGAGAAACCATCAAGAAAGCAGTAATATTCATTACCCGCTAAGCGTTCAAGCATTTGGTCCATGAAAGGTAGAGGGAAATGATCCTTTCTCGTGGCATCATTGAGTTTGCGGTAGTCTATACAAACTCTCCACCCAGTAACGAGACGAGTGGAAATCAACTCGTTGTGTTCATTGGGAACAACGGTTATTCCGCCCTTCTTGGGCACACAATGGATTGGACTAACCCATGGTGAATCCGAAATAGGGTAAATCATACCCGCATCAAGAAGTTTGATAACCTCTGTTTTGATGACTTCGTGTATTTTTGGATTCACCCTTCGTTGGCTTTGAATAGTGGGCTTATAGTCGTCCTCCATGAGAATTTTGTGTGTGCAGAAGTGAGGATCAATTCCACGAATATCCGAAATCTTCCAAGCAATAGCCTTCTTATGAGCTTTCAGCACGGCAACGAGGCGAGTCTTCTCTTCATCTTTCAAATCTGTTGCAATAATGACGGGCGACTTCTTGTTGTCGTCAAGGAACACGTACTCGAGATGAGGCGGCAAGTCCTTAAGTTCAAAATCCGGAGGATTTTCGACGGGAGGCGTTTTCAAAGTCGTGGCATCGATAGCAATAACCGTGGGAGATGGAGGCGAAGGTTTGTCTTCAGTGAGAAGATTGTCAAAGAAATTCATGTCTTCATCCCCCTCGGTGGGAGAATCATTAGTAGCTAAATTCGCATCTCCCATGGTATCTTCAAGATTGTTCCAAAATAAATCACCATCTCCAAATAGAGACAATGATGAATCAATAGAGGACACAGTCTCAACATTGGGAAGATAGGTAGGAATACTTTTGCAAGCATCATTAAAGTGTTCTTCACAAGCCTCATCAAGAACGTCAATACAATTAACGCTCTCATAAGAATAAGGCTGTTTAGACAACTTTCCCATGTTGAAGACTACTTTATCGTCACCCACTCTCATGATAAGCTCACCGGCGTCAACATCGATAAGAGTGCGACCGGTCCAAAGGAATGGACGACCAACAATCAGTGGTACACGGGGGTCCATCTCGTAGTCGACGACAACAAAATCAGCAGGGAAGGTGAATTTGTCGACTCCTACAATAACGTCTTCGGCTATCCCCACTGGATAAGCAACCGTACGGTTGGCCAATTCCAAAGTCATTTTAGTGGGGACTAGCTCTGGGAGAGATAATTGCTTCCAAACACTTAGAGGCATGAGATTAATACTGGTACCTAGATCGGCTAGGGCCATGCAATTCTCTACTCCCGGGAAATTGCAAGGGATAAGAAAACGACCCGGAACACCAAGCTTGGTTGGCAATTTCCTTAAAAGCACTGCAGAGCAGTTCTCATTAAGTTGGGTGTTGGCAATATCGAGGAGCTTTTCCTTGTCGCTCAGAAGGTCTTTAAACATTTTGGCGTACTTGGGCATGTGAGCGAGAGCCTCAGCGAAGGAGATATTGAAATTCAGTTGTTTGAACATTTTAAGGAAATTCGAAACCTGAATATCATCCTTGCTCTTTTGCTTCTCTTTCCTCAACCTTGAAGGATAAGGTATATTGAAAGAAGAGGAAGGCTTTAGAGGAATAGGATCACTCACAACCACGGGTGGAGGAGGGGTAGAAAGAAGAGGTGGAGAAATTGGGGAAGGAGAAGGAGGAGGAATAGGAGCAGGCGACTCGTTCTCCTCAGTCACAACCACCGGTGGAGGTATAGGAAGCTCGGGTTCCTTGGTACCTTTACCACTTCGAGTAGTGATTGCTTTCATCTCCCCTCTTGGGTTCGCAACGGTGTTACTCGGAAGAGTACCCGAAGAAGAGGGTTGATTACCTTGGAAGAAACTAGCCATCATGTTCCTCAGGTCATTAGTCTGGGTATCCAACGTATTTCTCATATCGGCTCTCAAATCATTTCCTTGCTTGACCAAGTCTGCTTTCAAATTGCGTACTTCCTCTTGGAGATTTCCCACTATCACATCATTGGTCCTCATATAGGTTGCAACCTCTTGGTGTAATGCAGTGGTGGCTTGGTTTGGAGGAGCATTGTATGCAGGTGGTTGGTAAGCAGGTTGTTGGTAGACTTGATTGTTACGTTGAGGTGGTTGTTGCTGCTTGTGAGGTGGGATGTATGGTTGTCGAGGTTGTTGTTGTTGTTGAGGAGGGCGGTTAAAGTTTTGTTGTTGGTTTGGGTTGGTAGGGGGGAAACCAGGTGGTGAAAGATAGTTGTTGGATCGATAGCTAAGCAAGTTACGGTCACCTTGAGGTCTGGCTTGATAAGCGGGTTGAGGATAGGTGCCATATGCCGCATTCACATTTTCAGCAGGGTAATCTTGAGTGGCGGTACAAGTTGTATAAGAGTGAGGACCACCGCATATCTCACAAGGTTGGCTGACAGCGTTCACTTGAGCGTTTTTGGCGTTGTTGCTGTTGTTGTTGCTGACGGTGTGGGTGACAAGCGATTCAAGAAGCGTAGTGATTTTGTCTAATCGCTTGTCGCTGTCACTAGTGCTAGCACTAGCGACATTGGTCCGAACACTCTTGGTTTGCACACGAGATTTGTTCTCAATGATGTCCCAAGCAGCATTGGAAGTCTTAGCCAATAGATTACCCCCCGAGGCACTGTTCAGTGAATCTTGGTCACTCATGCTTAAACCATTGTAAAAAGTATTGATTTGATGTACTTTGGTAAAACCATGTTGTGGGCATTTTCTTAAAAGATCTTTAAAGCGATCCCAAGATTCACTGAATGACTCATCGTACTTTTGTTCAAAATTTATGATCTCATTCCGCAAAGCGGTAGTACGAGAGGGTGGAAAAAAGTAGTTAATAAACTTTGTTTCCAAATCCGTCCACGAGAGAATACTCTGTGGCGGTTCCTTAACAAGCCAATGCCGGGCTTGTCCCTCTAAAGAAAAGGGAAAAAGTTGTAACCTTATAACCTCCTGTGGAACACCATTGAACTTGACCGTGTTGGTGAGTTGTAGAAATCTCTTGATATGGTCATGTGGGTCATCAATGGTTCGTCCCAAGAACGGTTGAGCGGAGACCATCTGGATAAAGCCTGATTTAAGCTCGAAATTGTTGGCGGCAATTGGTGGTATAACAATTGGATCCGTGTTGCCATCGACATGAGCTTGTAGCAATTCAATCATTGGGCGATTATCCGGAAGGTGCTCATTGTTGTTGTTATTGTTCATGTTGTTGTTGTTATTATTGTTTGGAGGTGGTACACCGGCCATGTCTAAGTGATCGAGAGGCTCGGGCTCTTGATATGACGTGGATCGAGTGCGCATACACCTGCAAAAGAACGAACAAAGAGAAACAAAGCAAAAATATTTTTGGTTTTTATGTTTTTTAATTTTTTTGTATTTTTGAGAATTTTATATTTTTTAGTTGTTTTTGAAAATTTTCTTGAAAAAGTAACGTTCACGGGGAACGGATCCCAAAATCCAAGTTCTCACAAAAAACTTTTGATCTTAACGAGAAGAGCCGGCAGCGGCGCCATTTGGTATTATGATTTTGTATGCGGGTTCAATTTGTCTCTCGGAATCCTCTCGAATTGATCTCAGTCTTAAGTGGAATGATTGTTCTTGGTTACTAAATAAAAGGGTTTGGTTTTCTAATCTACTTAATGTTAAAATGGAAATTTAAATCAAACACAATTACTTCAATAACATCTAATAAAAATGTGAATATTAGGATCAAAATTAAAATTGAAATGAAATATAAAATATAATTTGTGAGATAAACATAAAGAAACAGTAAAACAGGAAAACAGTAATACTACAAGAAAATTGATTCGGAACTTTTACCCTTGATTCGGAACTTACTCAAAGACAACTCATTCGGAAGTTACTGTTCATTCATCCGGAATTTTTGAAAAGCAATTGGTTCGGAACTTTCTGGCTTGGCTCGGAACCTTCCGAATGAAGGTTTGGTTCGGAAGTTCTTGCTTGGTTCGGAACCTTCCGAATGAAGGTTTGGTTCGGAAGTTTAAAACTTCCGAATGAAGGTGCTTGGTTCGGAAGTCTTATCTGATTCGGAACTTACTGATTCGGAAGATTTTCAAAAATTGATTCAGAACTTCAAAAATTGGTTCGGAACTTCAAACTCATTCGGAACTTAATGCTTGGTTCGGAACTTTCCGAATAAACGCTTGGTTCGGAAGTTTTAGCAGATTCGGAAATCTGGAAACCCAGAACAGTAGCAGACCACGAAGAACAAGGAGCTCGAATTTAAATCAAAATCAAACCAAATACTTAAAAAGGTTTTACCAAATTAAACACAAATCATTTAAATACTATAGACAACATATCCCACCAATAAAAACACTAAATCAACAACTTTTTAAGATCAAACTTGAATCAAATGGAAAAACTTAAGAACTTGCAAAAGAAGATGATGAAGAACAAGAGTAAATGGAAAGATTTAACAAGACTTTGTATTGAATGATTAATGTTTTAACAAGATTAAACAAAGATTAAAACAACAAGATTGGAAGAACAAAGATTAAAATCATCAATCACCCTAGTGGTGATTGTGATGGAACGAACAAGAAAGGAGAAAAAAAGGGAGGATAGAAAACTCCAGGCTCTCTCTAAATGTGTGTGAGGGAACTCTTTATATAGGCTTGTCCTTTAGTTGGTGAGTGGGCTTTCTCCCGTTCTTCTTGTATTTTCGTCTTTTCAGAAAAGTTTCCGTTTTTGATTCTGATTCGGGTTTTGTTGTCGATTTAATTCAACTCGTCTTTTAATTTCTTCGTTTAATAGACTTGAGTTTCTTCGACTTATATAAATCTTCCCTCTTTGGTCCTTTTCTTCGATAAATCTTCGAATAGGCCCAGCGACTTCAAATCTTTTGCATCTCTTGGACAATAGACTTTATCTTGAGTCCTTTTCCTCAGTAAAACCCGTGTAATCCCATGTTTTCTTCAATATTCATCCGGTTGGCTCTGAAAACACAATAAACACAAAAACCACGCATAATTCCAAACAAATGATATTAAATACGTGTTTTGGTCTCGTTTTAGCCCGAATTAAGTGGTAAAAGGATGGGTGTTTACACACCTATCAATTATTTTTCTCTTTTCCCTATGCCAAGTTTGGTCAGCAAGAAATTGGAAACCCTTAAATCAAAATTTTTTTGGGGAAGCACTGGAAATTCTTCTAATATCCCTTGGATTTCTTGGAATTGCTCTAGCTCCTAAGGATAAAGGGGGGCTCGACATTGGTAGTCTTTATGCTCTGAATCATGCTCTCATTTCAAAATGGCGATGGCGTTTTCTCACCAACCCGCATGCTTTATGGGCTCGTTTTATTGTTGCTATTCATGGTCCGAATGAAGATTCTTCATCATTTTTTGGTCACTCAAAAATCAAAGGTGTTTGGAATCGAATTTTTAGATCTATAAAGGGCTTACATGAGAAGAATCTTATTCCTCTCTCTTCAATGCAGCGAAAGGTAAATAACGGGGCTTCCATAAAATTCTGGCATGATTCTTGGAACGGTAACTCTCCTTTTAAGCTTTAGTTCCCTCGTCTCTTTCGTTTGTCCAGTAACAAAGATTGTTTGGTTAAAGACTGTTGGTACAATGGTTGGCATTTCAACTGGGTTCGTGATATCTCAAATGGTTCCAATGCTGCCCATTTTGTTACTCTTCAAAGCTACCTTTCTACTATTACTCTCACAGATTCAGAGGATACTTGGGTTTGGACTGCTGATACGTCTCCCTTCTCGGTTAAAAGTGTACGATTTCTTATTGATAAGGGTCTTCATCCTGATAACGGTCCGAAAACTAGATGGAACAAGCTTCTTCCAAAAAAGATTAACATTTTCATCTGGAGGGCTCTTCGTGATCATCTACCTTCTAGGTGGAACTTAAGCCGCAAAGGAATTGATGTGAACACGCTGAACTGTCTGTTTTGTGATCAAGGGATTGAAACTAGTAATCATACGTTTTGGACCTGCTCGTTGGCCTCTATCGTTTGGGTTCGTGTGTTCAAGTGGCTAGATCTTGCTTCTCCTTCTATTTCGAGCCTGACTGATTTATTTGCGTGGATTGATGGCATGCATATGTCGAATAATAAAAGGCTTATCGTGGACGTCATTTGTGGTACTACTCTATGGTCCTTGTGGAGATTTCGCAACGAGTTGATTTTTGGCCTCGATCCTCCTAAACGCAGCATGCTATTTGATAATATTGTTGATTTTTCTTTTAAATGATATTCGTCTAGATGTAAGTTGCATTCCATTTCTTGGAACAACTGGATTCAAAACCCTTTAGTGGTTTTATCTTTCTAATTTTTCTAGCGTCTCGCTAGTCTTTAATAATATCTGTTGTTAAAAAAAAGTCACTAGAAAATACGGAGTATCATAATTTAGATAAATTGCATTTATAGTTTGGACCTTCAGCCTCTTTTTATATCCGATCAACTGATACCAGCCATACATATATGTAGTACTTAAAAGTCTTAGTTGTAGTTTGTAATGTGAATTTTCAGTCAACAGGAATATATATAGTTATATACACTTTCATAAGCAATTTTAGATTAAAAATGAATATGACATGAGGGTGAGTTATAAAAGTTGCAAGTTATTTCAATGGATGGGACAGGTTAGCAGGAAAGGTTGGGTGGAAGAGGCCATACATCATGTATCATTTATCTTTCAAGTGAGAGGTCATGCCATGACCATGAGAGGCCATATGTCTATCATTAAGGTTTAGGGGGCGTTTCTTTTTTTTATATGGTTGGACATAGTTTTCTTGTGGATAAATGCGCCCAGTGGTCTAAGATCAAGATGAAATAGGCAGTTTCTTTTTCCACTTGATACACATTGGGTTTTTGAACTAAAAGTCATTTTTAATCTTCTTCCAAAAACATTGAAAATACTCAAATCTAGCCATTTATAAGAAACTTTTTCCAGAAAACAAGATTAAAACATAACAAACAATTAAAATTTAAACAATCATGGATTGTTTGAGACGAGCATGTCTTGTTTCGTTTTTTTTCCAGAGAATCAAAGATCCAAAAAAGTAAATACTTGTTATAATAGTACCCTCGATAAAAAATTGTCTTTAACAATCATATCAAGTTGTCAACTATCTTGTTGGATCTCCTTTTAAAGTAACAAGAATCCATCAATGTAAAAAAAGTAATATCTAAATAATCAATCGAATTTTTAACAACAAAACCAATATAACCACTCTTTGACCAGATTTGCAATAAAGGAACAATAGAAAACCATCATCATTAAGGATCTGGTGAGATCATCTTTTAAAAATCTTGATAAGGAAAAAAAAGTGTGTGGTGAAGATAGAGAGAGACAAAAGAACAGAGAGCAATTTAGTAAAGAGTGATACAAGTTGATAGATATGAGCGTCTGATTTGAGAGCCCCTCATTTTTAACTCTCTCCCCACTAAGACGTTTATACGAAAAGCAAAAAAAAAAGAAACAACAAAAAAATGTGGGCCTGTCTGAATCTGTTACCAAAGGGTCTAATAAGTAAAAAAGAAACAGTACCTTAGTGTAGTTCTAATAAATAGAAAAGTGTGGCTGT
Source organism: Glebionis coronaria (assembly GCA_025667525.1). Classification (NCBI taxonomy): domain Eukaryota; kingdom Viridiplantae; phylum Streptophyta; class Magnoliopsida; order Asterales; family Asteraceae; genus Glebionis; species Glebionis coronaria. The sequence goes on along the minus strand of CM046877.1, from coordinate 557,542,692 downwards.
CTATTTTAGAAGTTGTAGAAGATTAATAAGAATATTACATGCATGTTGTATCTTTATTGCATATATACTAGCAGGATACCCGCGCAATGCAGCGGCAGATACCGGCGAGTGAAATTCTTCGAATTCATGTTTCTTTCGGATAACAAATTTACGTATGACGAAAAATTTAGTAAATAAATGTATAGCAAGCCATTTAATATTAATTTTTTGAACTTTAATTATCTTTTAACATGTTTTTATTAATTTAATAATGAAGATAATAATAATGACATAATTCAATTGAATGTTTGTAATCGACGTATTATATTAGCTTGTACAATGTGCATTTATTTTTGTGTTACTTAAATATTACCAGTAATTACTTAAATTTTTAGTATAGATAACTTGTAAAATATGCATATAAATATGTACTACTTAAATAATTAATATTAGACAGATATCAATCTCTTTTATATGTAGTATAGATAGTAAATGTAGATGTTGAAATTTTCAACAAAAATTTTAGAGCTCAAGATACAATAAAATGTGGAAAAAGAATTAATGTTTTGAAAAAAGGACATAATAAACGAATGACAATAAAATAGTAAAGTTTTTGTTTAGATTATCCACGGCATCTCGGTTGACCGATTTCAAAGTCGGTCAACTGCGTTGCAGACCGATTTGAATTGATCGTCTATGAGAACTCGTTCAAACCTACGATCCATTTTGAAATTGGTCTCCTCTTTCTTTTTGTTTTATTTTTTCATTAGACTATATTGGTTTTAATTATATTTTAATTAGATAAAATTTGTAATTAATTTTCAAATTTTAATTTGAACTTTGTTTAATTCTTCATAACATATATTAATTTGATCATTTATAAAGTTAATTTTAGTTAATAAATTTTACCTTTTTTATTTGTAATTAAGCCTTTTTTAATCATTTTTTAATTATATTTAAATATATATTATTGTAATATTTTATTTTGTTTAAAAAATTATTTGAATAAAAAATATAAAAGAATTTAAACTTGATCGCTTTGTTGAGAAAATAAATTGTCTGTAAATTATCGGAGGAAAAAAACTGGTGGTCACTGTTGTGAAAGAAGGTCATATGCGAAATCTTGGTTAGCCTTATTTCCGTCTACCCAAACTATCGGCATCGAAATGATATCAATTAATGGAAAGAATGGAATGGATATAAAAAATTATACGGAATCAATTGCAATTGTTTGGTTTTATGAAGGTTTGATAAAATAAACATTATTTAATAGTTGTTATTATTTTATATTTTTTATTAGTATATAGAATATTAATTGTGAGTGATATAATGATGTATATGAAACTGTGAAACCTATTATATATATATGGTATCAAAATTTTGCAATGATGATAACTTTTGATTCCATTGATATTGATTAAATTAATACCAAACATATAATAAGGGCAAATAGCATAAAAAGGTATTAATCTTATGTCAAAATTCAATTAAAGATACTCAACTTTTTTTTTTCAATTTAAAGTACTGATCTTTTTTCTTGTTGCAATGTTAGGACAATAACAAATTTAAATGTTATATATTAACGACAGTTTACTTTATTATTGCATAGTTAGTTCTTTATATTAACGACAATTTATAATAACCTCAAAATTCGTTTTTTTACAGTTTTAGACCGTTTTCTATCTTTTTCGTTTGATTTTTACCGTTTTCATTCGGTTTTAATCGTTTTAGTATTTTTTTGTCGTTTTCTCGGTTTTACCGTTTTCAGCCTTCTTTAATGTGTTTGATATCGTTTTCGACCTTTTTTTTACAGTTCTCGCCCATTTCTTGTCGTTACCGCATATTTATTTTATGGACGAAAAAAGTAAATAAACCTAATAAAAATGTTCAGAAATGGTAAAAAAAGAAGTCGAAAACGAAAAAACAAACGAAAACAGTTAAAAGCCGTAAAACGGACACAAACAATCAGAAGGGCTCGAAAACGTATAAGAAATGGACGAAACGGTTGAATACGGTGAAAGAACGACGAATGTTGTAAAAATGGACCAAAACGACTAAAACAAACGAAAACGGTAAAAATCAGACGAAAAAGGTGAAAAACGGTCTAAAACTGTTAAAAAAACGAATTTTGAGTTTATTATACAGTGTCATTAATGTAAAGGACTAACGATACAATAATAAAGTAAACGATCGTTAATATATAACCGTTAAATTTATTAATTGTCTAACATTGCAACAAGAAAAAAGATCGATACCTTAAATTGAGAAAAAAAAAATTAAGTATTTTTTATTGAGTTTTGACTTAAGATGATTAACTTTTTATGTTATTTGTCCTATAGGTGTAAATGTGTGATTACATTCTTTCATTTTTATGTTATTTGTCCTATAGGTGTAAATGTGTGATTACATTCTTTCATTGCAAAAAGTGTATTTCAAACATCTCCTTAAGCTTTGAATCTATCGGTTCTAATTAGCCCAATATTCACCTTAGCGCGCAAGTTTAAAAATCACCGCCACATCTTTGTTTGTTTAACCGACTTTATCATCTATAAAAGACCATCAACCCATTCATTCCATCATCAATTCAATTCCATTCCCTTAGATTCGATTCGATTCAATCCATTCATTCCCTCTGTCCTCTCTTTTTCTCTCGATTCAGTTCGATTTGATTCGGTTCGATCAATTCTATTAAGTATATCAGCTGTGTCCGATTAGTTATGGAGATTTACGTCGACACCCCTAACAGGATCCAGGAGGAGGGGATTCTACCAGATTCTAGCATCATCAACGAATCCACCACCCTGCACGTGAATATTCGTCTAAGTGGCGGTATAACCCCAACTACTCCAATACATTATTCACCAATCGGTAAGTGCGTATTCGATTCTACCACCCCTAAAAGGGCTACTGCTCATCAAGATCCTTCACCGTCTGCTGCTCAACTCAAGTCACTTGTCACTTCAAACCCCAAATTCTCATTTAGAAGATCTAATAAGCCTCTGGAAACGCTTCCGATACTTGTTTTTGATGAGTTTGCCGACAAAAGATCAAAGCAGGAACCCTTGAAAAAAAAACCAACTGCGATGGAACTGGAAGACGAAAGGAAGAGACGGGTCAAAATTCTCATGTCAATGCGATGATCCATACGCAATTACTTACTATGCTGTAATATAATGTTTTTTAGTTTGAATGTATATTCTTGTTTTGAGTTAATAATAATATTCTTGTTTTGAATCACATAAACCTTAATGCAAATCTATCAATGCAAACCACAAAACTATTCGGTTCAACATGCTTATAAGACGCTAAACTAAACAAATAGTATCAAATTAAATCGAGTGCAGAGCCATGTCAACCATTAATAGACCAAACCTTCTTCATTCAATATGGCTATTATATAACACAAGTGACAATGTCTTGCCGTTACCTGCACTTAAACTATACCCTTTTCACAACAACCTTTTGACCCGTTAGTAGAACAAACCAACCTACTTGTTTCGCCACCTTTAAGCAATAATAGCAGACTCGTGATAATCTTTGGCAAGCATAAGTATTCTACATAAGACGCCTCGCCTCATTAGAAACAATACAAAATTTACATATCATAGCACGACTTTATAAACCTATATAATTTTATTTTTTTGCTTTAGTCATGAGTGTTTTCAGCGCTAGATTCCAAAATAGTGTTGCTTAGTTTTTCTAAAACAAGATCAAGTACTTTCACGCACCTTTCAGCATTTGCCAGTTGTTGTTTAGCAGTCACAAGCTCCCTACATCCTTCCCACAGATCAACCCGGGCAGCCCTTTTAGCTATAATAGTGCTGATTGGCTTGTCTTCCGCACGATCAAGTACTTTTAGACACTCTTCAGCCTTCCCGCACTGTTCTTGAGCAGCCACGACCCACGAGCTCCTCACATCTCTCTATCAGATCAGTTCGGGCAGCCCGTTTAACCAAAATAGTGTTTGCTTTCATCTCCATAAGCGAAGTGGTCTTTTTCAAGGCTTCATTGCGTGTGTGAATGGTTTTTAATTGAGCTCGAAGCCATGATACATCAATGTTGGCTGCTTCTGCTTGTGACACCAATAATGGTTGTAACATCACTGGTTTCAATTAGCCTGGCAACTTCACAGATAACCTCGAGGAAACACGATCTCACTGAAGCTATTTGGAAAGAACAGTCAGCTAAAATGTCACCGTGTTTCTTGAAAATGGCTTCAAGTGTCGGAGCAATACTCTGCTTCACGCTATAGCCTTGAACACTTACTATGCCACCTGGAGGGGGTGCCTGTCCCGCCTGTAAAAAATAGGTACAGATCAAAGGTGGCAGAAAATGAGAGGCTCGGGTTAAACAACGGGTCAAACCAGTTATATTGACAAGTCGGTTTTTCAATTTTCTTTTAAATTCCATCATAACCAAAATACTAGATATAGCTTTCAAATTACAGTAACGAGATATAAAAGTGCAGCTAAACAGAATATTCAATCTGCGAAAATCAGCAACAAATAGTGTTCTTAAATCACGATTCTACACACAAACTTTTAGCAACCAAAAAAGCTTTGAAATTCACCTACTATACTATTCTGCACAAAATTCAGCAACTAACAACCCTTTCAAGCCGAAATCTACACACTATTTCAGCTTATAAAACAAATTTTGCACAATTTCCATCTTTTCAAAAAGAAGCTGGGCTCTTTGCACATAAGCTAAGTTTAGGATTGTTTGGATAGATTCTAATTTAAGGGGCGTTTGGACATATCTTTTGAAGGCTGTTTAGACAGAAAATAAGCTTAGGGGTTGTCAAACACTAAACAAGTATATTTATTTATTTTCTGGACAAAACTTTTAAGGAGTACCTTAAAGGGGTTAATAAAAATCCAAACAATTTATATAGAACCCGGACACCAACCATTATCACACTACTATTATAAGCATAACTTGACCCAACTATAGAGAATTTGGGAAAAAATCCTATAAGATATATGCATAAAGCTTTTATCACAATCTATTGCGAAAACCAGTTTGAAACATCAAACACTAGAAAGGAACTTGCTAAATCTGTTTTGAAACAGAAACAAGTTTGAATAAAAATTATAGTATGTCTTTTATGAATAGTTTTCAAATGTGAATTGAATAAATCGTTTTAAAATTGTAGGTGAAAGGAATTCATAAACGAAAACGATTTGGATTATCGTTTATAAGGGAGAAAACAATATGGCTCGTTACGAAGCACTCAAAAAGGACTAGTAACCATATAAGGCCTTAACCGTAGCAATTATATATACTAATAATTACCTATGTCCCAACAATAATTTAGTTTGAAAACATAAAACTGAATAAAAAGTTTGAAAGTATAAAGAGTCGGAGGGAAAGATATATACAGAATGACTATGAGCCATGTTTTCAGCGAACTCTTCCTGTGTGAGGTCCATGAAACCTCCATCACCATTATCAAAAGAAACCTAAAGATACATTGAAACAAACATTAGATATAGCATACAAAGTATTTATTAGTTGTAGCATCAACAATATTAAACTATCAGCATGGTGGTAATTATTACGGAAATGGGTCAAATAGGTTGGATAGACCTGTTAATATCTTTCATATTAATTTTGAAACTCATTAAAACACCATTTTCTAATCAAATAGTTTTCTTAATCAAACTTATAAGCATTTGTAGAATATAATAAAAATGACCAAAATGTTTACAGGTCAACACAAGACAACCAACCCGACCTATTTTGACCCACAATATCACTTATTAGAAGTTTAGCCCGTTTGGATATGTTGTTTTGCCATACAAACCCAACAGATTAACAGATAACCATAAATTGACCCAGTTTGGTAACTTTGGGTTGAATTTTCGGCTTCTAATACAAGTCCTAGAAATGTATAGCATCGAGTGCTAACGAAAATCCAGTATATAACAAGACCGGGATATGTATACAGAATCTGATGTAGCAGACACGCTTTCATGCAGCTCCCATTGTTTGCCCGTGAGGTCTATCAGTTCTTCATCGTCAGACGATACCTAAAATGATACATAAAAAAACGCTAATCAAAATACAAAATGTACAGACAAAATGCTAATTGACACGTCAGAGCAAATGCTTGTCAACATCTGATCTGTTGGGTCAAAATGAGTAAACGGGTCAAATTGGGTTTAAAGGGAAAATACTAAAACATGTTGGAATGGATACGACTTGAAGAATGCATATAACTTCCTTCACTCTTTTTATTTCAATAGTTAAATTATCTAAACCATTACTTTCTAAAATATAATTTAAGAAAAGAAAAGGTAAGTGAAAAAAAGAAAAGGAAAACAAAGGGTTTGACCCACTTCGAAAATTCCTCATTTTGATCCATTCCCAATCCGACCGACACTTTCCAGCCTATCTAGAATAATATTTAGAAGCAGATGGGGTTTCTTCTATCAAGTATTTTTCTCTCGTGTTAAACATTCACCTCTATAACAGATGTGGATGGCATTGATGGATCACCAGATGAAAGGGTTGTCTTTTCAGCTTCAGAGTGGACGTTAACTGTATCACTAGTGGCATTTTTACTACGCATTACAGGATGCACCCAATTTCTGCTACCATCTAGACACCCAAGCTTCATTTTTTTAATGGCATTTTTCGACCACTTGATTGTATTAGTTGCAGATTCAGTAGTTTCTCTCAGAGAGTTGCATTCGTCTTTTGCCACCAGGAAAACTCTAATTAAGTTTAACAACAATCTCGGGATAGAATTCTATTATTATAAAGTTAGTTCAATATTAGTATGTACAAGATTGGCAATTAACAAACACGTTATGTCTTTTTTTCTAATACATTGATCATGTAGAGCAAATGCCATATCCGATATCGCGTACCTGATCTAGGAGATGTGGTTTAAGTTGGCAGCACACTTCTTGAGTACTTCATTCCCGAGCTTGATCTCAAATGCAGATAATCTGGACGCCTTTTCAGCAAGCTCCCACTGTTCCTGCTTAAGGTCTAAGAGTTCTTCACCATCATCATAAAGTACCTAAAATATAAATGTTAAGACTACATACCAGTATATTGATAATGTTAATCATAACCTCAGAGAAAATGTACCTGAAAATCACACCTTGTGCCTCTTGTTTCTACGATCGGAGGATTTCACAACTCCTTGGTAATACCTGCAGTAAAATATTTTCACATTCATAGAACAGCATAGTGCATAGATTCAAACAATATTTCACGCAAGCGCTATACTTACTTTTTATCTGCAGGCCACCAAACTTTTATCCTCTTTCCAACCAAATTTTCACCATGCTCAACAGACTGAGCCCGAGTATATTCCAGAATATGATCAGTATAGCGAGAATGATGAGTTGTTCATGTTTGAATATGGATGACTAAATTAAAGGTGGTAATTTGACCAGCTACGGGTGAACGGGTCAACTTGGTTATACGTTGCCTGTAACTATTTAAATGAGACATTTCTTGAATTTAATAAAACGTGTAAACGACTTGATAGGTTTCAATGGGTCAAATATCACTAAAACTGTATTCAAATGCATATAACTTCCTAAATCTATATATCTCTAAGCTTATATTCTCATTGTAAAAATGTAGTTTCTAGGCCGGCCTAATATGTTTTAACCCACTCCAAAATACCCATTTTGACCCGTTCCCCAACCTGACCGACCATTTTGTTGCCTCTAACTAGAATAGTTTTCAGAAGCAGGCGGTCTTCCTTCCATGAAGTGATATTTCTCTTTTGTTTTCCACGTTTCCCCGATTTGGTTGGCATCGGTGGATCATCAGTTGAAAGGCTTTTCTTTTTACATTTCCTGGCAACTCGACAACGTCTTGCAGGCTCCATTATATTTCTGCTTACATTTAGACACTCAACTTTCCTCTTATGGTATATTTTCCATCAAAATACCATAAACTTCTTCTGCCACCTGGAATTGGGCAATTACTTTCGGATAGCAGTGATATCAAATATGAAAATTTTTACCAACACCAAAAGTTTCATTTCTGAGTCACAACTACGAGCAGCCACTATATAAATAATCATGAATATTAAAGCCCATACCTTTTTGGGGAGGCGCGGTTTGAGTTGAGTAGCACACTTCTTGAAAACTTCTCTCCCTAGTTGCCAACAAACAGGTGAAGCAATCTAAAAGAGATACAAAACTTCAGTATATAATACTTCAGCATATGATGTAATTAGTGGTAGATGAGAACATAATGATCACCTTGTTCTCCTTCCGCACACTTGTGACTAGTAGATCTACAAGCTCGTGATTCAGTAGCTCAGTTTTCCCTATTATCATGATGATAATTTGCTTCATCTTGATTACAACGCCAGGCGAATTGGAGCTTTAAAAGTCAGAACATAGAAGACACATAGTTGAGCTTAGAAGTCCTCCAATAAATGACATAAACTCCCATTTTAGCGTTTATTCTATCATATTCAGTTAAATGAAAGAATGTCATAACAACACGAGCCACGAAAAGATTTAAGTGTCCAGATTTTGAGTTTGAGCAGATGGAGTGTTTTAGCTAGGGGTGTGCAGAAAACCAAAAGCCTGTAGAATAATCTAACTGAAAAACCTTAGATTTGGTTTTAGTGAAAAAACCACAAATAATATATCAAACAGAGAGTACCACAAATAATTTAACTGACAAACACTTTCGTTTCAGTTTAGTCAAAAGCGGAACCGGCTTGTGCACACCCCTAGTAATAGCACAAAACGGTTCCATTCTGCTAAGGCAGAAGTACACTTCCAAGAAAGCGGTGAAGCTGTAAAAATCTATAGAACAAGTCAATCAAAGAAATAGAAGTTCTTACTCAGCAACGGTTAAGAACTGTTCAAAGAGTCGAACTATCAGTCCGTCCAGCTGCAGGTCACACACCATCAATGATAATTTACCCCTGTCTAATGTCTTGAGAGCTTTAATCATTCTATTATATGGTCCACAAGATGCAGAAGATAGATTCTCAAGTGTGGTCACAACCAGTTCGAAAAGTTCCTGTACACCAAAGAAAGGTGGTTACTTACGAGTTGTATGGTACATTATGCTAGTCTAAAGATTCTCCACGAGAGACGTTTCATACCTTCATTTGGTCATCAGTGTATGGCGTTTTATAAACCATAATTCTCAAGACTTCACCGATGCAACATGCAAACTGAGATATTTACATCCACATCAGAATGTCTTATTTTGAAACTTTCCGGCTTATATAAGATTATCATGCCATAATAAGCTTATATAAGCGGAAAGTTTCAAAATACACCATAAAAAGTGAGTCATGAGCTTATGATTTGTTTCTATGACCTTATGTGTGGGCTTATGAGCTTATTTGTGTTTCGGCTTTATATTTCATAAGCCCTAATTATCATCGCCAAATGTTGAAACCAAATAAAGCCATATACACCACCAATTAACGGGGTTATGGCTTAGATGGTTTTCGGCTTATATTTCATAAGTCTATTATTTGTGTCTTAATTTGAAACTTTTCGGCTTATATAAGCTTATCATGTCATAACAATGCCCAAGAGTTTGAAAACAAGGCAGAAAAAGTGAGGTTAGGAAACATAAGGCGAAAAGAAAATAAAGGCGTAAGCACGCTATATAAGGCGAAAGATATCATAATTTGTACTACATGAATAAAAGGTAAGTTAAGTAACCTGAAGAAGAGTGACAACTTCATGAGATGAATTAGATAAGGAAAACAACAAGCCTCTACCAGCAGAATCTTCTCAGCTGTAGTCATTCTAAAACTCGTTTTCTTCATGGGTTTTGCATACTCAGCTTTACAGTATAGAAGAAGACCAATAAATAGGGGGCGTTTGGTTTCTCTTACACTTGTCAATGTTTTACTCGAGTTTTGGTAGGGGTGAGAAAAAAAACCGAAAAACCGAAACCGAACCGAAAAATCGAAAAAACCGAACTGAAAAAACCGACCGAATATAAAAATCGATGGTTCGATTTTTACGTTTTCAAAAACCGAAAAGTTTCGGTTCGGTTTCGGTTTTCATCCAAAAACCGAACCGTAAAAACCGACCGACCGAACCATTTTATTATATGAAAAATATAAATATAATATAATATAAATAAATAAGTAATATATCAAAATTATAAATTAATATTCATTTTTTAGAGAAAAATAGGAGTAATATATTTATCTTATTGTTTATACGCGTGTTTGATATATATTTGTACTTAATTGACAATTTATAATTACATATGTGACAATAATCGTTTGTACGCACGTTTATTTGCATGTGTGTTTATCTTAAAAATATATGTGTAATTATAGATTAGAAATTTGAAATAAACATTATTAGGCTTGGATTGAAAAAAAAAAAACTATTTTTTCACGAAAAACATGTTTTTTAATCTAAATCGGACGTACCAAATATAAACGGTTTTAAAACCGAAAAAACCGAAAAAACCGAAAAACCGAACCGAAACCGATTACAAACCGAAAAAACCGAACCGCCCAAAACCGAACGATTTCGGTTTTTAGTTTTTTAAAAACCGAATATATCGGTTCGGTTTCGAGTTTAGCCAATAACCGCCCCAAACCGAACCGTGCACACCCCTAAGTTTTGGAGACTAAATTAAGGGGGCGTTTGGTTTCTTATTGTGTATGAACTGATTGGGGAAGAGATCCCTAACATCCTTTTATTTATTAAAGTCCTCATGGACATTTTATATCCATTAGATCTTACATTAATCTAATGGCCATGATTAATCTCCCCCTTAACCTTATACTTTTTACAAAAAAAGAAGAAAACAATAGATCGGGATCCAACCGTTTTCAAACCACCACAACAAACCCATCTCCAGCGACCACCACAACAATCCCAACCGTTTTCCGGCGACCACCACAACAATCCCACCGTTTTCCAGCGACCATAACAACAAACCCACGTTTTTCCGGCGACCTCCATAACAAACCACCATTTTCCGTACATATGGATACTAATGCCATAAATGAAGCTGATGCTGATGCCAATCTCGATGTTATTGAAGATGAAGATGTAGTTGTTTGTAAACAGGTAATAATATAAGTAAAACACATGTTATGATATTTGATGCACACTATGTATTTGATAAAATGACACAATGATAATCACATGTGATTTAGCAAGTTCTAATTTATGAATGAGCAATTTTATTGAAGTCTGATCGATTTTTGTAGTTGATAAGTTGATTACAGAAGTGGGACTTATGATTACAGAATTGGGACTATGACTCGTATATGAGTCGATATGACTCATATATAAGTCACAGTGACTCATATATGAGTCGCTATGACTCATATATGAGTCACGGTGACTCATATATGAACTATACATATGTAAGTCTTTTTTGTAATGCGGGTAATAATATAGCTTCATTTGTAACAAAATCATGGTGACTCATATATAAGTCACAGTGACTCATGTGTGAGTCACTGTGACTCATATATGAGTCGAATTGATGGCGATGTTAATGAAGATGTAGTTGTCGATGCCGATGTTTATGAAAATGTAGTTGTCAATGCAGGTAATATCTTTGTAACAGAATAATAGTTTTGTGGCAGATTTAGTTGGTGACTCATGTATGAGTTACTGTGACTCATGCATGGGTCAGTGTGACTCATACATGACTTATGCTCACTTATTAACTTGTTTCATGTTTATGTTCAAGGTTCTTCGTGATCCTGTAGATGGATCAGTTGAGTGTACGTGTAGGCATTTAATGCGTTATGGTTTTCTTTGTCGCCAGATATTTTGTGTTTTGAAGAACCATGATATTGAAGAGATTTCAGAGAAGTATATTTTAAGGTGTTGGAGAAGGGATTTGATACCGCTTTCATTAAGAAGAAACACAAGCAGATATGGAGAGAAGAACGAAACAATTCAGAGACTAACAAATGAGGATAACTTCCACATAGATGAGTTCTTGTTTTGGTTGAGTAAAGATGCAAAAAAGTAGGAGAATCAAATACAACAATTACTTCAAGTGTTGAAAACATGTGTTGAATATTTGATTTAATTTTTTGTTTTTCTTTTATAAATATGTAAAAGTGAAAACATGTTTTGAATATTTGATTTGAATTTATGATTTCTTTTATTGAAGTATTGAAAACATGTCTTGAATATGTGATTTGAATACTATGTATTGAATATCATGAGTCACCTGACTCATGCATGAGTCGCCCGACTCCTGACTCATGTATGAGTCATATAAATTTGCAAGTGTTTATAAACACTTGTACATTTGATTGTTGTCATTTCTACACTTAATACAGTTTTATAAATATGTAAAAGTGTTTTTAACAATTAAAACATATTCTGAGTCATTATGGCTCATGCATGAGTCATATAATTTTGCAAGTGTTTATAAACACTTGTACATTTGATTGTTGTCATTTCTACACTTAACACGTAAAAGTGTTTTTTTACAGTTAATACATATTCTGAGTCATTATAATACATATTCTGTCATTATGACTCATGTATGAGTCATACTGATTCATACATGAGTCACATGACTCATGTATGAGTCACCTGACTCATGTATGAGTCACATGACTCAAGTATGAGTCACCTGACTCATGTATGAGTCACATGACTCAAGTATGAATCAAAGGCACTTATGATTCTCAGACACCCAAAAACATACTACTATAATTTTTAAAACATACTACTTAAAATTATAAGTATGATTCTCAAACACTGAAAAACTATCAACAGAATTAAGTAATACTATTATTTCTATTACAATATAGCACTTTCCTTCTATAGGCTCTGTTTGTTTCTTCTTGGCAGATGGTTTCTTGGCAGCTGCTGTTTTTTCGGTTGATGCTATCTCGGCTACTTCTTTTGTATCAGTGACAACAAAAGCCAATATGGACATTAGGACATGCTTGGAAGTTTCAGAAACTACCTACCTTTTTTTAACACATGACTCATACATGAGTCAGTGTAACTCATACATGAGTCAGTCTGACTCATACATGAGTCAGTCTGACTCATACATGAGTCAGTGTGACTCATACATGAGTCATAGTGACTCATACATGATGGTTGTTGTTTATACTCTTTGATATCCTTCTCAGTAACTATTTTCTTTGCCTCTACTTTCTCTGGTTTCTTATTCTTAGCTGCTTTCTCGGCTGCTGGTTTCTCAGCTACTGGTTTCGCGGCTGCGGGTTTCTCGACTTCTCGTTCCTCAGCTGTTGGTTCCTCATCTGCTTGGTCCTCGGCTGCTGGTTTCTCAGTTGATGGTTCTTCAACCTCTTTTAACACGACTGCTTTGTTTGAAGGAAAAGCACTAATAAGCATAAAACTTAGTGACTCATATATGAGTCACCATGACTCATATATGAGTCATAGCGACTCATGTACGAGTCATAGTCCCAGTTATGCAATCATAAGTCATACTTATGCAATCAGCTTCTCAACTACAAAAATCGATCAAACTTCAATAAAAATGGTCATTCATAAATTAGGCTTTGTTAAATCATATGTGATTATCATTGTGTCATTTTATCAAACACATGGTGTGCATCAACAATCAAAACATGTGTTCTACCTAGAGTAGGGTTCAAGCCAAATCATTCGAAGCAGCAAGTTCGTGACGGATATCCATGGTGGTTAATTCAAAGCAGCAAGTTCAAACCAAACGATTCGAAGTAAATAATTAAGCTTAGGGTTCAAACAACCGGTTAGTTAAGTAGGGTTAGGGTTAATTGAAGGTTATTGATCAGAATTTATGGTGGTTAATTGAAGGTTATTGATCAGAATATACGCTTGATAATTGATCAGAATCAATGGCAGTTATTGTGTGTGTGTGTGTGGGTAATGAATAACGACTGGATTAAATTAGGGGAGTTTGTTTATTTTAATTTTTAATTTGGGCCACTGGATTATAATGGATTGGATGGTTTTGATGGGTTTATCAAGACTTTGATAAAAAAAATGGATTTTCATGAACTTTTGGCTATACCAATAACATTTAGTAACAACTTTTTGTAACAATCCATTAAAATAACATCTTTAATTTCAAACTGAAATACCTCATTATTTATTTATTATTTTCATAATTTAAATTCACTATGTTTTTAAAATTTTGAGATGGTTAATTCAATATCCATTTCAATAAAAAAAGTTTTAACTTTTAGTTTTTTTTCCATCTATAATGGGTTTATTTTGATTTAACTATTTTACCACCTTAAATTACTGCGATTATGAACTTTTGATAGGTAAGACAATAAAATGTGTTCATTTTTTCACTATCAAGTATTCGTCGCTTTTTTACGCGGGTAACATGCTAGTATTTTAATAAATATTTAAGTAATTTAGTTAGTATTAAGGTTTTGTAAATTTTTTTAATAAGTTAAAAATCAAACGAATATGTAAAAATACAAACAAAAACATAAAAATCTTGACAAAAACGTAAAAAAATGAAAACTAAAAAGTTTAAATTAACGAAATTGTAAAAATACTTAAAATTCGAAAAACGTTAAAATAATAATTACTGAAAAAAAAATGAATGACGATTAGCAATCAATCTTATCTAACGGTTGTAATTAGCCAAATCGCCGTCAAAAAACAATATTGCAAAAAAATGATAACTTAGCACGCAAGTTGAAAAGTAAACCGCCAAACCGACATAATCCTGTATAAAAGACCGACCACCTGAAAATCCATTCATTCCATCCATCCTAAAAGACAACAACAATCCCTCAATTCGATCCCCAACAATCCCTTTTTCATTCCACTCACTTCAATTCCCTTTTTCATCCGAACAACCTAAATAAACAATAATCTGATTTTCATATATCTGCTAATTTGAATAGTGATAGAGATCTATATCAACACGCCTAACAGGATCCACGAGGATATGGACGAGGAGGGGATTCTAACGGTTGTAATTAACCAAAGCGCCGTCAAAAAATAATATTGCAAAAAACTGATAACTTAGCGCTCAAGTTTAAAAGTAAACCGCCAAACCGACATACCACCTGAAAATCCCATTCATTCCATACATCCTAAAAAAACAACATCCCTCAATTCGGGATCATCAACAATTTCATTCGATTCAATTCAATTCCACTCAATTCAATTCAATTCAGTTGATAACTTAGCGCGCAAGTTAAAGTTAACCGCCACATCCCTCAATTCGATCATCAACAATCCCTTTTTCATTACATTCAATACATTTCAGCTCCCTTTTTCATTCCATCAACCTAAATAAACAACAATATGGTTTTCATATATCTACTAGTAGTGATGGAGATCTATATCGACACACCTAACAGGATCCACGAGGATATGGAGGAGGAGGAGGGGATTCTAACCCCAATACGTTCTTATCACCATTCACCAAATCGGAAGGTTTATATTGGATTCCCCTACCCCTAAAAGATCAAGAAGAATTGCTCACAAGATCCTGCTGCTCAACTCGTCACTTCAAACCCTAAAAGAACTTCTAAAAAGGTTCCAATTGACGATAAAAGATCAAAGCTTTTTAAACCCAAGGAAAAGAACTTGAAGAAGAAAAAAGCCCTAAGTGCCAAGGAACTGGAAGCCGAAAGGAAGAGACAGGTTAGAATCTTGATGTGGATGAGATAATTTTGTTGATAGATCGTATTTTATTATGGTATAATAGATACCATGCCAATGGTTGGTGAAATTCTCTTGTAATACCAGTACTCCCTCTGTCTCAGAAAATATACTCCACATTATTATTTTCGGATGTCCGAAATTAGTAATTCACTTCCAAAAATAAATAAAGAATGTAAATTGAGTTTAGCATATTACCCACACTTGAAGGTATTATTACCAAAAATTGAGAAGTTGTAAATTAATTGGTTAAGGTAAAAAAATTTATTATGTAAAAAGTGAGAGAAAGAAAACTGAAAATCTAATATTTATTTAAATACGTGTATTTTGTCGGTGGACTATAATTATGGAACGGAGTGAGTAAAATGCGGAAATCTTGGTCAGCTCTAATACCCTCTACCCACATGGCTTATGAGTCTAACGGTTGTGATTGAACAAGCTTTCCATCTAACTGTTGTAATTAGCCGTAAAGCTCCATCAAAGAAACAATATTCCAAAAAATGGATAACTTAGCGTGCAATTTAGGTGCGAAAATCTGAAAGATAACTACAACATTCATCATTAACCGACTTCACCTTGTATTCTCTATAAAAAAACTAGAAAATCCATTTCATTTAATCATCCTACAAACAAAACAATCCCCTTTCATTCAATTAAATTCCATTCAGTTTTATTCTATTCGATTCTTCAAAGTTGTCCTCTTTTTTCTCTTGATTTCATATATCTGAAAATTTTTATCGGTCATGGAAATCTACGTTGATACCCCTTACATCCAGATCCAGGATATCGAGGAGGGGATTCTAACATCCTCAACCCTGCATTTGAATCTTCGTTTAAGTGGAGAAACCCTAACCACCCCAATAAGTTATTCCTTTAATTTTAAGGGGCTTCAAGGCATTGCGCTAGGATTCGAACCCGGCTATCAATTCTGGGAAAATCCCCCACATGAGGAATGCAAGGAGTTGAACCCCTAACCTCCCGTACATGGAGACTACGACCAAATGCATCCATCCAACTTAGCTAGACTTAATTTGCAGTATAAAATTAAATTTAAATATATTTTCAATTTTTGTTTGAATTATTATCTTATCTTACTAATTTTATCTTATCCCCATTTAGAATTTTTGTAACAAAATTTTAAATGCTGAATTTTTAGATTTTTTAACTTAATATATACAAAACTAGTTGCGAGATATCTTCCTCACATTATATACCAATAGCATTTAGTAACAACTTTTTGTAACAATCCATTAAATAACATTTTTAATTTGAAATTGAAATATCTCTTTATTTATTATTTTCAGAATTTAAATTCACTATGTTTTTAAAATTTTGAGATGGTTAATTCAATATCCATTTCAATAAAAAATATAACTTTTAGTTTTTTTCATCTATAATGGGTTTATTTTGATTTAACTATTTTACCACCTTAAATTACTGTGGTTATGAACTATGGATAGATAAGACAATAAAATTTATTCATTTTATCACTACCAAGTATTTGTCGCTGTTTTACGCGAGTAACATGCTAGAATTTTAATAAATATTTAAGTAATTTATAGTCTTAAGGTTTTGTAATTTTTTTCAATAAGTTAAAAATCAAACGAATATGTAAAAATACAGAAAAAAACATAAAAGTATTAACAAAAACGTAAAACAATGAAAAATAAAATGTTAATAAATTAAGGAAATTGTAAACATACTTAAAATTCGAAAAAAAAAAACGTTAAAAATAATAATTAATAAAAAAAGGAGTGACGATTACCAATCAATCTTATCTAACGGTTGTAATTAACCAAATCGCCGTCAAAAAACAATATTGCAAAGAAAATGATAACTTAGCGCACAAGTTGAAAAGTAAACCGCCAAACTGACATAATCCTGTATAAAAGACCGACCACCTGAAAATCCATTCATTCCATCCATCCTAAAAGACAACAACAATCCCTCAATTCGACCACCAACAATCCCTTTTTCATTCCATTCCATTCAATTCCCTTTTTCATCCGAACAACCTAAATAAACAATAATCTGATTTTCATATATCTGCTATTTTGAATAGTGATGGAGATCTATATCAACAGACATAACAGGATCCACGAGGATATGAACGAGGAGGGAATTCTAACGGTTGTAATTAACCAAAGGGCCGTCAAAAAACAATATTGCAAAAAACTGATAACTTAGCACTCAAGTTTAAAAGTAAACCGCCAAACCGACATACCACCGGAAAATCCCATTCATTCCATACATCCTAAAAAATCCCTCAATTTGATCATCAACAATCCTATTTCATTCGATTCAATTCAATTCAGTTCAGTTGATAACTTATCGCACAAGTTAAAGTTAACCGCCATATCCCTCAATTCGATCATCAGCAATCCCTTTTTCATTCGATCAACCTTAATAAACAATAATCTGATTTTAATATATATGCTAGTAATTTAATTAGTGATGGAGATATATATCGACAAACCTAACATGATCCACGAGGATATGGAGGAGGAGGGGGAGGAGGAGGGGATTCTAAACCCAATACGTTCTTATCACCATTCACCAATCGGAAGGTTTATATTGGATTCCCCTACCCCTAAAAGATCAAGAAGAATTTCTCAACAAGATCCTGCTGCTCAATTCGTCACTTCAAACCCTAAAAGAACTTCTGAAAAGGTTCCAATTGCCAATAAAAGATCAAAGCTTTTTAAACCCGAGGAAAAGAACTTGAAGAAGAAAAAAGCCCCAAGTGCTACGGAAATGGAAGCTGAAAGGAAGAGACGGGTTAGAATCTTGATGTCGATGAGATAATTTTGTTGATAGATCGTATTTCGTGATGGATAACAGATACCATGCCAATGGCTGGTGAAATTTTCTTGTAATACCAGTACTCCCTCTGTCTCAAAAAATATACTCCACTTTACTATTCTCGGATGTCCGAAATTAATAATACACTTCCAAAAATAAATAAAGAATGTAAATTAAGTTTAGCATATTACCCACACTTGAAGGTATTATTACCAAAAATTGAGAAGTTGTAAGTTAATTGGTTAAGGGAAAAATTATCATTGTGTAAAAAGTGAGAGAGAAAACTGAAAATCTAATATATATTTTTTTAAATACGTGTTTTCTGTCGGTGGACTATAATTATGGAACAAAGTGAGTAAAATGCGGAAATCTTGGTTAGCTCTAATTCCATATACCCACATGGCTTATTAGTCTAATGGTTGTGATTGAACAAGCTTTCCATCTAACTGTTGTCATTAGACGTAAAGCTCCATCAAAGAAACAATATTCCAAAAAAATGGATAACTTAGGGTGAAATTTATGTGTGGAAATCTGAAAGATAACCGCCACATTCATCATTGACCGACTTCACCTGGTATCCTCTATAAAACACTAGAAAATCCATTTCATTTAATCATCCTAAAAACATAACAACCCCCTTTCATTCAAGTCAATTCCATTCAGTTCTATTCGATTCAATTCTTCAAAGTTGTCCTCTTTTTCTCTTGATTTCATATATCTAAATTTTTTATTGGTCATGGAAATCTACGTTGATACCTCTAACATCCAGATCCAGGATATCGAGGAGGGGATTCTAACATCCTTAACCATGCATTTGAATCTTCGTTTAAGTGGCGAAACCCTAACTACCCCAATAAGTTATTCCTTTATTTTTTATACTAATAATTTCATTTTTAACTAATTAATTTATAACTTTTTTATTGTTTGTAATACGTAGTACTCCTTCTGTCTCAAAATTATACTCCACATTACTATTTTCGGACGTCCAAAATTAATAGTCCACCTCCAAAATTAGATGAATAATGTAAATTTAGTTTTGCATATTATCCACTCTTGAAGGATTATTACAAAAAATATAAAATTTGTAAATTAAGTGGTTAAATAAAAAATTGTCATTGTATAAAAAGTAAAAGAGAAAAAGCTGAAATATAATGTTTTTTTATTAGAATACATGTTTTTTGTAGGTGTATTATAATTATGAAACAGAGTGAGTAAAATGAGGAAATCTTGGTCAGCTCTAGTTCCCTCTACCCACATGGTTTATCATTCTTGTGGTTGTGATTCAACAAGCTTTCCATCTAACGGTTGTAATTAGCCGTAAAGCACCGTCGAAGAAACAATATTTCAAAAAACCAATAACTTAGCGTGCAATTTACGTGCATAAAATTGAAAGATAACTGTTACATCCATCGTTAATCGACATGACCTCCTATACTGTATAAAAGACTAGAAAATCCATTTCATTTAATCATCCTAAAAAGACAACTATCTCTTTTTCATTTTTCCATTTAGTTCTATTCGATTTGATTCTTTAAAATTGTCCTTTTTTTCTTGCTTTCATATATTTGCAACTTTTGATTAGTAATACAAGGCTTTTGGCCAGTATACAAATTAAAGTTCGTTGAAGTGGTCTAATCGAATTGATTACTGGTTTAAGTGCGACTCAGCTGTCTTTTGGTGGAAACAAATGTTTGTCGTTGTAGTAAAATTAAAAGTGCAAAACGTTAAAGTAAATGGCAGGTAATTAAAGCTAAGATTAATTAAACGTAAATGGTGCAATGTTAAAAACGTTGAAAAGAAAGTTAATTAAATGACAAAAATTAAAGCGTGACGAAAATTAAACTTGACAATGTAATATAATTTGAAAACTTAAAAATAAATCAAGTAAAAATGCGGAAAAACAAAATTTAAAATAAAAACAAAAACAAAACAAGAACACGAGTCCGACCACACCACGATCGCAACCAACTAATTTGGTTGGATTGTACCCGGATCGTAGCTTGATCGCATCCTAGATCGCACTTGGTGATCGTAGCCCCCGATCGCACTCAATGCGATGGAAACAAAAGGGATCGCAGTCACAGATCGTAGCCAAGTGATCGTGACCAAGCAATCTTACCTTGGATCGCACTCTATGATCGTACCCACGATCGCAACAAGTGATCGTGACGCGGATTAAAGAGTGTGATCGCAGTAGGATCTTAGTCCTTGATCGAAACAATGGATCGCAAGTAGAAACCCTAAGGGTTTATGCGATCGCACTTGTTGGATCGTAACAAACAGAAACCTTAAAGATCGGAACAATGGAAACCAGTAACCCAATAAGCTAAACTAAATAAGCCAATTTCGACAATAAGCACAAATCAAAACTTTACCAAAGACAATAAGGAGACGAGACAATAAGCAACAAATTTAAAGACTTCTTCAAAACACGAAATAAGTAACACAATAAGCAAACTTTTAGAAAGAATAACTTTTTAGAAAACTAAGAAAAACAAATAAGCTAAGTATGAAACAAGCCAATAAGATTGTCAAACTTATAGCTTATCTCATACAAAAACTTAGATAAAAGTAAAAAGGTAAACTTTTTAGTGAAGTAAGCAAAGAGATTAAGCAATTTCTTGCTTAATCCGAATTTAAAATAAACCAAAAACAAGAAAAGTAGAAGGAGAATGATGAAAGAAAACTAAATTAAAAGTAAATAAAGACCATACAACTAAATAAGGAACACTTACTTGAATTAAAGAAATTAAAGTGCAAGACAATGTATTTAAAATGACATGAAAAGTAAATTTGCAAGAAATGAAGATGGAAGAACTAGTGTCACTCTAGCCAACACCTCAAATGAAGAGGTGTGGCGTCTATTTATAGGGAGAGGGGAGCATGTGTTGCTTCCTTCTTTCCTTCTTTCTTTCTTTCTTTCCGTCTTTTCGTCTTCTTAATTCTTCGACTTTTTCGACGTTGTCTCGGGAAAACTCGTCTTGTAATTTCTTCATTAATTTAGACTTGAGTTCTTAGGCTTTATTAAACTTCCGTCTTTGGACTTTTTCTTCGATAAATCTTCAGAATAAGCCTTGGACATCCGTTCTTTTTGCACTCTTGATTTCTTGACTTCATCTTTTGTCTTTTTCTTCGATAAAAGCCCGTGAAAGCCGTGTTTTCTTCCCTTTTAACATTTTGATCCTAAAATCACAACCAAAACACAAACCACGCACAATTCCGACATTTACGACATAAAATACACGTTTTGGCTTGGTTATTATTGTAGTTAAGTTGTAAAAAGATGGGTGTTTTCACACCTATCAAATCCCCTACACTTGACCATTGCAATGTCCTCATGCAATGCTTTAGTTACAAAGCAAGATTACACTTTTAATCATAATCAATCCACATTGGCCTTTATTAAAGAGATAGAAAATAACAAAACAAGTAAAGAAATCAAAAACTTACCTTAGGGTTTTAGAATGTCGTGAATGATTATCACCCTCAAGTTTCACGTTCCCCATACCAAGCTTAAAAACAAGATCATTGCTATTATAAGTTAGCAAACTAACATGAACTCATGTGGGCCAATTATTCACTTAGACTCCCTTATTCCTAGGTGTATCTCTTATATTTTATTATTGTCTTGAATGATCACGAGGATGCATTGTTGACTTATTTCGATAGTTATTTAGGCTGAAAATAAAGTGGGACGATTTAATCAATAGTTAGCTAAAGGACAAAATCTTTTAAAACTGCTTCTCGAGACCTCATAAAGTTCATATCTTGGCATAACTCGCTTCACGATTTGAGACCTTTCTCGGACCGATATTTGGCAGCGACTTCATACTTCAAATCTTGAGAGACGTTCATGAAATAATGGTCTTCTCTTCATAATAGGAATTTCTTCACTTGAAATTTTGAGAGATTCTTCAACTTGGACCACGACTTCTTCATTTTTCTCCAATCTTTATTTTGGACTTTGATATACAACGATCCGCCTCCTTTTAGGACTTGGATATATTTATCCTCATACCTTTTTAGGGCCTTTCTGGATAGACTTCTCCATGATCTTTACGGGAGTATTTGCTTTTCGTCGTGTGTCTCGATCCTTCATATTGATTTTTGATAAATGATTCTTCACATCACTTGGGATAGCAACAAAATGTAGCCCTCATGCCTTGTTAGGTCCTTTTCGGACTCGCCAATCTTCGCATCCCGCTTCAATAAGTTATGCCTTGGCTATGAACTCTAATCCATACCGAGCAACTTTTAAATGATCTTGGGCTAGAAGCTAAGTAACTTTTCAAATCGTACAACCTTATTTATTACAGATAAAATTTATTAGCAAGCGATGGGAGAATAGGCTTATAATTAACTCACATAAATTCACGAAAGAATACCAAACTTATAATTGACTCTATCATCTCTCGTCCTCCACAGTTTAAAATCTCAAGGAATGAGACTCGTGGATGCTTAGCCTATTAAATCAAAGTTTTGGGTTTTCGAGTCATCTATAGGATCTTTTAAATTCTTAGACTTTTTCAAGTTTAGAAATCGCATTTTAAAGTTCCCTTGATAAACGACTCTCTAGGATCAATTATAGGAACTTGCGAAAAGTTCTTGTTCTTAACCCGTGAGAGTTAAGACTTTCGCGTTTTAAAGTTCCCTATATAAAAGCCAAGCAAAACTTGACTTAAACACGTTAAGGATACTAGCTAGAGTAAACTTAGATAAGTAAACTCGGGTTGAGTCAAAAGATTCACAACGTTGAAAAATAAAACCACTTTATTAAAATTTATTCTAGTAAAGAAAGAAAATAACTATACAAAGGTAAAACTACTAGGCCAAAATAGATCAAAAATTTTGAAAAATGTCGAAAAATTGATTTTCCGGTTAAAATGAGGACAAATACAAGGAAAAGACCACTTAACTTCGATAGAAGTCCCCCCTACACTTGATATAAACATTGTCCTCAATGTTTAAGCATGTGGAAGTAAACTCCCCTACACTTAGGACATTGTGCACGTTGTTTAAATCTTGCTAAGGAAGAGACAACTAAAGAGATTCCTATTTTAATATTGGAAAATATAAAATAGTGAATCGAAAAGAGTTTAGGATAGAACCGGGAAGATGGAAACACGGAATCACGGGTCGTCAAAAATCATCAAGAGTGGATCATTGAACGCTCGAATCCCTGAATATAAGAAGAGAGGAAATAGCAAACACCAACGGGTCTCCCCTACACTTAGGATAAAGATAGCTAAAAGATAGATACTTGGGTTGCCTCCCAAGAAGCGCTTGATTTTTGTTCACCGAGTCGTGAGCCTGACTCGACCTTGATTAGCATGGAAAGAAACTTGAAACACATCCACCGGGATCAAAGACATAGTTTTCGTCCATCAAATAGCACAAGCTTAAGGCGAACAAGGCAAGCCAAAGAAGAGTAGGCAAGGTTCCCTTAAGCAAAGATGGAGCACGGTGGTAGCAAGGGTGTTGAGGTGCAAGCATATCTTCATAAGTTCCAAAGATTTTTCCTTTTATTTCATCAGACGGATACTGAGATGGCTTAAAAATTTCAATACCAGGGTCGAACACCTTTTCCTTTAGGGGAAAATAGCACTCAAGCTCAGTAGAATTTGAAGAAGATCCGCTAAGAAAATGCACAACCTCGTCCTCAGAATGTGGACAAAGAGGTGTCAAAACATACGTGTTGCGGATGTTGGTGTCGTCCGGTATTCGTCTTTTGCTGGAACTCTTTTCTCTAAAGGTAGTGAAGTGAGCCGAAGGAGAGGCTTGTCGGCTCCTTTGAAAGAATTTTCTTCAAATCCGTAGAAGGACAAAGACCATAATCATCAAAGTCCAAAGGAGGGGCATCACTCTCATGAGGGAAGTATGTATTGAGAAAAGTAGAAAAGTCTTCCTCAATTGAGTATTCATCCAAAGTAGGATTAAGCATGGTTGGCGGAGGATCTTCATCATGAGAAGAATCACTCGAAAGAGTATCAGCCTCATCAAAATCATCATAAGTGGGCATGTCGGGATACTCGGAAGTAAAATCATCATAATCATCCCCATCGGAGCTAGAATCATCATCATAAGCATCATAGATCGGTGGAGAATCATATATGGGTGAAGGTTCCAAATCGGAGAGAGAATCATCCACATCATCTTGAAAAAGTGTATTATCATTGCAAGAATCGAATAGAGGATTGTTGTAGATGACAAAATCATCAAGCACATTAATCATATTCGCGGATTCTCTTCCATTATATTTTCTTGTAAGCTTCCCCATTTCAAAAACTTGTGCATCATCCCCAACTCTTAAGATGAGTTCACATTTACCCACATCTATTAAAGCTCTACCGATTCTCAAAAATGGGCGTCCAAGTATTAACGGAATACGAGGGTCCATTTCATAATCAACAACGACAAGTCGACCGGAAAAGTGAATGTGCCAACTTTAATGAACACATCTTCGGCAATACCAACGGGGTAAGCGAGAGTGCGATTGGCTAGCTCAAGAGTCATCTTGGTGGGTGTAAGGTCGGGCAATGATAACTTTTTCCAAACACTTAAATGCATCAAATTTATACTTGCCCCAAGATCGGCTAAGGCAGTAAATTCGTCGGTTTGGTTAAAAGTATAAGGGAGCATAAAACGACCGGGATCTCCATGTTTTTCCGGAAGTTCTTTAAGAAGGATTGCAGAGCAATTTTCATTTAAGCGAGTATTAACAAACTCGACCATCTTCTCCTTATTACTAATCAATTCCTTAAACATCTAGACAAATTGTGGCATTTGGGCAAGAGCTTCAACAAGGGTAAAGGTGACTTTCATATCGGCAATCTTGTTCAAAAAGTTAGAGACTTGAATGTCATTCTTAGTCAAAATGCTAGCCTTGTTGAGTCGAGAAGGGTAAGGAATGCTTGGGTTGGGTGGTGGAGGTATAGAAGGTGAAGGTTGAGATGTTGACGGGTTAAAGGAGGAAGGTGGGGTTGGTGGAGGATTCTGCTTGGGTAATTCTTCATGACGAGGCGGAGACGGTAATGGTGAACTAATACTAGGTGTGGGAGTAGTAGGGATAAATGGTGGTGGAGGAGGTGTAGATGGAGTAACTGGGGGTGGGATAGATGGTCCTACTAAAGTTGCTCCACTACGGGTAGTAATAGCACTCACATTCGCTCTCGGGTTGGTGACGGTGTTTGAAGGTAGAGAGCCCGAAGTAGAGGGTTGAGTAGTGGGTAAGAAACTAGCCAGCATATTTTTCAAATCATTCGTTTGATTGCTGAAGGAGGATTGTATATCATTTCGAAGCTCGGATCTAATGTCATTCCCTTGCTTAGTGATATCCCCTTTCAAATTGATAATTTGGCTTTGTAGATTCTTGATTTGTTCTCCTTGGGTTCTCATTAAAGCTTCAACATCTTGATTCATGGGTGGGGCTTGTTGAGCGGATGGGTGATAAGGATTAGAAGCTCTAGGTGGGATTTGGTTGCTTCGAGTGTAGTTGTTGTTGGGATTGTGGTTTTGAGGAGAAAAATCGGGTGAAAGATAGTTGTTCGACCGGTAACTTAGCAAATTTCGATCCCCTTAAGGTCGGGCTTGGTAATTTTCCGGTGAATAGTTACCATAAGCCGCATACATGTTTTCCGGATTGCCTTGAGTAGAAGGACAATCAGTGTATGAGTGAGGACCGCCGCATGTCTCACAAGGAATGGCTACCGCTTTAACTTGTTGTTGTTGGTTTGAAGCGATGAGCAAGATATTTTTGTTCATTTCGGCCATCATGCGGGTGAATTCGGTCATATCGGGGTTTGCTGAAGTAGAAGAAACATTGACTCTCGGGTTGTTCCTTGAAGAAGCAGAGGAATCCCAATTTTTGTGATGAGTAGTCATGTTCTCAATAATCTCTCTACACTCCTCGGGTCTTCTTTTCATAAATGTGCCACCGGCGGCTGCATTAATCGTATCACGATCACGAAAAGTCAAACCGTTGTAGAAAGTATCAATTAAGGTCACGGGGAGCATGTTGTGGTTTGGACAACGATAGATCAAAACATTATATCTTTCCCAAGCATCAAAGAGAGATTCATCGGGTTCTTGCATGAAACTGCTGATTTGATTTCCAAGGCTCGTGACCATGGATGGTGGAAAGTAGCGCGGCAAAAATCGTTGATTCATGTCATCCCAAATATGAATGGAATTCTTCGGGAGATGATCAAACCATTTTTCGGCGTGGTGGGATAAAGTATGTGGAAAGAGTTGAAGGCGAAGGACATCCATTGTAGCACCGGGAAACTTCATGCTTTGAGTAATAGTAATGAATTTGTCGAGGTGTTTGTTGGCATCATCATCAGGCATTCCGCGGAATGGATTAGTTTGCACTTGTTGTATCATGTGATGCTTCAACGAAAACTCCGGAGCCGTGATTTGCATCGGCGCAATCGGTTTTCATCGTCCAAACATTGTGGGTTGACAAAGCTCCTCCATTGTCCGAAGATCGGGCTGTAGAAGAACATTGTTGTAATTATTATTGAGGTGCGATGGTGATAGGTGTGAAAACACCCATCTTTTTACCACTTAATTACAATAATAACCGAGCCAAAACGTGTATTTTATGTCGTAAATGTCAGAATTATGCGTGGTTTGTGTTTCTGTTGTAGTTTAGGACGAAAAGGTGAAAAGTGGAGAAAACACGGGCATTCACGGGCTTTTATCGAAGAAAACGACAAAAGACGAAGTCAAGAGATCAAGAGTGCAAAAAGAACGGAAGTCCAAGACCAATTCTGAAGATTTATCGAGGAAAAAGTCAAAAGACGGAAGTTTACTAAAAGCCGAAGAACTCAAGTCTTATTTATGAAGAAATGTCGAGACGAGTTCAAAGAAATCCCGAGACAAAGTCATTAAGTCCAAGATTAACAAAAGATGAAGAAGGGAAGGACTTAACTTTGCAATTAAGGAAAAGAAGAAAGAGGGGAGGAAGCTTCCTAAGCTCCTCCCTAATCTCCCTATAAATAGATTGTTATGTTTTCATTTCTAAGTTGTTGGTGGCTTGACAAACCACTCTTCCACCATTTTCATACCTTGTTATTTAATTTCTTGTATTGCTCCTTTAATTTCTTACCTTTAATTCAAGTAAGTGTTCTTAATCTTGTTGTTTTAATCTTGTTTACCTTTGATCAAGCTTTATATCTTTCATCTCTTTCTACCTTTCTTTGATTTTGGTTACTTTTGGTGCGAATTACATTTGATCCGTGTTGATCTTGATGTTTTTGTGCTTAAAAAGTTCATCTTTTTATAGTTTGATTTAAAAGTGTGCTTATTTTAAGTTGATAAGTTGTTATTTGAGCTTATTTAGTCTTTTTCACTTTTGATTCGTTCTAGTTTTAGTGTGAGATTATCATTATAGCTTATTACTAGCTTAATTCTCGAATCCCATATAAATCGGAAAGGGTAAACCCCTTTCCGATCAAGCATCGCGACCACCCCTTCATTCCGATCACATAGATCGGAAAAGGGTTTCTAATTATTCCGATTTGATTCCCTATATTCCGATCACCTAGATCGCAATAGGGTTTTAAGGATTCCGATTGTGAGCTTTGTTAGTATTCCGATTGGATGTTTTTCTAAGACATTCCGATTGGTGCTATTTTACAACATTCCGATTGTGATGGTTTTCAAGCATTCCGATCTGAATTTCTTTAGTGTATTCCAATTGTACCATTTTTCTATATTCCGATCATGTCCCTTTTTAATCATTCCGATTACAACATTCCGATGGGGATACATTCCGATCAGATCCCTATGGATTCCGATCAAGTGTATTCCGACGGGGTTTTTTGTTTTGTCTTATATTAAGCTTGTTTTTCCGCCATTTTACTTTAGTGTTATTTTAATAATTTTTCTCGCTTTGTTTTTAGTATATTTTAATTTCATTTTGCATTTTTATTTGATTGTTTATTTACTTTTCGCTAAGTTTTAATTTTACGTCATTTAAATTCTCGCCATTTATTTTCAAAGTATTAAATTTTGCACCGTTTACGTTTCAACTAGTTTTAGTTTTAATTACTCGTCATTTATTCTTAAGTCTTGCACATTTATTTTACTTGAACCAAAAAATATTTGTTCCACCAAAAACGACTGAGTCGCACTTTAAACCAGAAATCAATTCGAAGAGATACCGAGAAACGAATTTTTCAACATACAAAATCGAGAGTATCAAATGGCGCCGCTGCCGGATCTTTTCGTGAGGATTAACGGTTTTTTGTGAGAGACGCGTTGGCTTTTGGGATCCGTTCACTCGTGAACGTTATTTTTCGTGTCTAAAATTTTCAAAAAATCCAAAAACATTTGAAAAATCTTTAAAAGCATTTCTTTTTCAAAGTTTTGCACCAAAAATATTCTTCTTGCTCATCTATTTTTCTTTATGGATTCTTATGTCCATTGCGTCGGGTGTGGGAGACGATTGTACGGGAACGACTCATGTCAATGGTGTACATGTGAGCGGTGCGGAAACGATATCAACAATACACAATTCATATGCGGATTTTGTCCTTTGTGCAACTCGACTAATTCATCCTTTTTGAACCAACCTCCTGTTCCCCCGTGCATCTATTGTGGAAGCGATTCTCATTGGCATGTTTCGTGCCCGGTTCAATACCCGTATGGTCACGGGCAAGAACCGGGGTACAATTATGACATTGATAATAGCTATCCACAAGACGCACCCTGTCTTTCTCCTTAACCGTTTTGCAACAACTGTGGGGGTCCTCACGATACTTCTTATTGTCAACCAATGAATTATTATGAGCAAAATCCG
Organism: Glebionis coronaria; assembly: GCA_025667525.1. Taxonomy (NCBI): domain Eukaryota; kingdom Viridiplantae; phylum Streptophyta; class Magnoliopsida; order Asterales; family Asteraceae; genus Glebionis; species Glebionis coronaria. The sequence goes on along the minus strand of CM046877.1, from coordinate 557,513,502 downwards.
TGTCCTCAGTTTTCTTCACCAATGGATTATTATGAACCAAACCCGGTTTCTATTTCTCCTCAACCGATGAACTACTATGAGCCACAACCATGCTATAATTCATGTTTTCAACACTTTGAGCCCCCACATCACACCCTCAATCATCAATCCTCTCAGCAAATTAGTCTTCACAAACAACTCACTTCTTTGAACCATATTCTAGAAGGTCTAGCTCAACTCCGAGCTGACTTGCATCAGGAAAGGCAACCGTTGCTTGATGTGGACGAAACCTTGAAAACCACCGACACCTTTTTGAGCCAATTTAGTCGTTTTCCCTTCTTTTCTACACCAAAATGTTTAATTACAGTATGGGATAGAATTGGTGAAATTGAACATACTCGGGGCGATGAACAACAAAAGTTGCTGCATGAACTTCTTAAAGATGTGGAGGTTATCAAGGAAGAGTTAGCCGACTACGTCACTCCTAACTGGACTCGTCCCATCTATTATGATGATGACGACGACGATGATGTCTACACTTTCAACCAATCTTCTGAAGTTGCTGCTCCTACTCTCGGTGTTCCTACTGCATCTAAGGATCTAGATTCGTTGAATGCGCTTAGTGATGTTGGTCTCGACAAGGTATTGGATGATGAGGTTTGTGACTTACCTGCTATGGAGCCTGAGGACGACGTTGCTCTTACGGACGAGGTCGATCCTAGTGATGACGATTCTTCTCTCCGCTATGAGAATTTCACTTTTGAAATTTCTCAATCTCCACCGGGAGATGCGGGTGATGACGATTTATTCTTTCCGGCTTACGAGAAGTTCACCGATGAACTTGATCTTGTGGATGAGGTGGAAGACGTGCTTCTTCGCGATAGATTACGGAAAGTGCACCTTCTTATTGCTCAAATCGAAGAGTTGACTTCTCCTTCTCTTTCCAAGTCTTTACCTCCATCTATTCCTCCCGTTGAAGATAATGACCCATTGCTGGAAGAAATCGATATCCACTCCATCCCTCCAGGTATTGATGATTATGACACGGAGGGGGACATTATTTTTGATAATTTGCTGCAGGAAAGTATTGACCCAAGTCCCCCTCCCGAGCACCTTTCATCCTCCCCTTTAGCCACTCTTACGGAGGATGAGTGCTTTGACCCGGGAGGTGACATTGATTTTATCATCATTGACAACATTACGGCTTTGCCGAATGCTCAGCCTCCATTGTCTTTGGGGGATGACAATGTGCTTACTTTACCCACCCCACCTCCCGTGGATCTTGATTTCACATACTTTACGTATGTTGACAACCCTTTCTCCCATACAAGACTTATCCCCCCGCCTCTCCTTTGTTGATGTCAACCGGGAACGAGGACAAGGTCTTTGATCCCGGTATTACATTCGAGGCTTCCCCATGGACGATTTAATTCGGGGACAAGTCAGGCTCGTGACTCGGTTAATATAAACAAGCGCTTTTTGGGAGGCAACCCAATTATCTATCTATCTTTATCATAAGTGTAGGGGGGAGCCCCGTTGGTGTTTCTTGCTTTCTTTCTTATCATGTGCAGGGATTAGAGCTTCAAAGACACACTCTTGATGACTTTAGACGACCGTGATTCCGTGTTCCCTTCTTCCCGGTTCTATCCTAAACTCTTTTCGATTCACTATTTTATATTTCTCAATATTAAAATAGGAATCTCTTTAGTTGTATCTTCCTTAGCAAGATTTAAACAAAGTGCACAATGTCCTAAGTGTAGGGGAGTTTACTCTCACATGCTTAAACATTGAGGACAATGTTTATATTAAGTGTAGGGGAGACTTCTATCGAAGTTAAGTGGCTCTTTTCCTTGTATTTGTCCTCATTTTAACCGGAAAATCAATTTTTCGACATTTTTCAAAATTGTTGATCTATTTTGGCCTATTAGTTTTTCCTTTTGTATAGTTATTTTCTTTCTTTGCTAGAATAAATTTTTAATAAAGTGGTTTTAATTTTCAAACGTTGTGAATCTTTTGACTCAACCCGAGTTTACTTATCTTAGTTTACTCTAGCTAGTATCCTTAACGTTTTTAAGTCAAGTTTTGCTAGGCTTTTCTATAGGGAGCTATAAAACGCGAAAGTCTTAACTCTCACGGGTTAAGAACAAGAACTTTTCCCAAGTTCCTATAATTGATCCTAGAGAGTTGTTTATCAAGGGAACTTTTAAATGCGATTTCTAAACTTGAAAAAGTCTAAGAATTTGCAAGATCCTATAGACGACTCGAAAACCAAAACTTTGATTTAATAGGCTAAGCATCCACGAGTCTCATTCCTTGAGATTTTAAACTGTGGAGGACGAGAGATGATAGCGTCAATTATAAGTTCGGTATTCTTTCGTGAATTTATGTGAGTTAATTATGAGCCTATTCTCCCATCGCTTGCTAATAAATTTATCTGCAATAAATAAGGTTGTACGATTTGAAAAGTTACTTAGCTTCTAGCCCAAGATCGTTTAAAAGTTGCTCGGTATGGATTAGAGTTCATAGCCAAGGCATAACTTATTGAAGCGGGATGCGAAGATTTGCGAGTCCAAAAAGGTCCTAACAAGGCATGAGGGCTATATTTTGTTGCTAAAGATCCAAAGTGATGTGAAGAATCATTTATCGAAAATCAATATGAAGGATCGAGACACACGACGAAAAGCAAAAAAACTCCCCAAAAGTCATGGAGAAGTGTATCCGAAAAGACCCTAGCAAGGTATGAGGATAAATAGATCCAAGTCCTAAAAGGAGGCGGATCGTTGTATATCAAAGTCCAAAATAAAGATTGGAGAAAAATGAAGAAGTCGTGGTCCAAGTATGAATCTCTCAAAACTTCAAGTGAAGAAATTCCTATTATGAAGAGAAGACCATAATTTCAAGAACGTCTCTCAAAGATTTGAAGTATGAAGTCGTTGCCAAATATCGGTCCGAGAAAGGTCTCAAATCGTGAAGCGAGTTATGCCAAGATATGAACTTTATGAGGTCCCGAGAAGCAGTTTTAAAAGATTTTGTCCTTTAGCTAACTATTGATTAAATCGTTCACTTTATTTTCGGCCTAAATAATTATCGAAATAAGTCAAAAATGCATCCTCGTGATCATTCAAGACAATAATAAAATATAAGAGATACACTTAGGAATAAGGGAGTCTAAGTGAATAATTGGCCCACATGAGTTCGTGTTAGTTTGCTAACTTATAATAACAATGATCTCGTTTTTAAGCTTGGTTTGGAGAAAGTGAAAACTTGAGGATGATGATCATTCATAACATTTCCAAAACCCTAAGGTATGTTTTTGATTTCTTTACTTTGAATGTTTATAATTTTCTATTCTTTAATAAAGGCCAACGTGGATTAATTATGATGAAGAATGTAAACGTGCTTTGTAACTAATGCATTGCATGAGGACATTGCAATGGTTAAGTGTAGGGGATTTGATAGGTGTGAAAACACCCATCTTTTTACCACTTAATTACAATAATAACCGAGCCAAAACGTGTATTTTATGTCGTAAATGTCAGAATTATGCATGGTTTGTGTTTCTGTTGTGATTGAGGACGAAAAGGTGAAAAGTGGATAAAACACGGGCATTTACGGGCTTTTATCGAAGAAAACGACAAAAGACGAAGTCAAGAGATCAAGAGTGCAAAAAGAACGGAAGTCCAAGACCAATTCTGAAGATTTATCGAGGAAAAAGTCAAAAGACGGAAGTTTACTAAAAGCCGAAGAACTCAAGTCTTATTTATGAAGAAATGTCGAGACGAGTTCAAAGAAATCCCGAGACAAAGTCATTAAGTCCAAGATTAACAAAAGATGAAGAAGGGAAGGACTTAACTTTGCAATTAAGGAAAAGAAGAAATAGGGGAGGAAGCTTCCTAAGCTCCTCCCTAATCTCCCTATAAATAGATTGTTATGTTTTCATTTCTAAGTTGTTGGTGGCTTGACAAACCACTCTTCCACCATTTTCATACCTTGTTATTTAATTTCTTGCAATTTAATTTCTTGTATTGCTCCTTTAATTTCTTACCTTTAATTCAAGTAAGTGTTCTTAATCTTGTTGTTTTAATCTTCTTTACCTTTGATCAAGCTTTCTATCGTTCATCTCTTTCTACCTTTCTTTGATTTTGGTTACTTTTGGTGCGAATTACATTTGATCCGTGTTGATCTTGATGTTTTCGTGCTTAAAAAGTTCATCTTTTTATAGTTTGATTTAAAAGTGTGCTTATTTTAAGTTGATAAGTTGTTATTTGAGCTTATTTAGTCTTTTTCACTTTTGATTCGTTCTAGTTTTAGTGTGAGCTTATCATTATAGCTTATTACTAGCTTAATTCTCGAATCCCATATAAATCGGAAAGGGTAAACCCCTTTCTGATCAAGCATCGCGACCACCCCTTCATTCCGATCACATAGATCGGAAAAGGGTTTCCAATTATTCCGATTTGCTTCCCCATATTCCGATCACCTAGATCGTAATAGGGTTTTAAGGATTCCGATTGTGAGCTTTGTTAGTATTCCGATGGATGTTTTTCTAAGACATTCCGATTGGTGCTATTTTACAACATTCTGATTGTGATGGTTTTCAAGCATTCCGATCTGAATTTCTTTAGTGTATTCCGATTGTACCATTTTTCTATATTCCGATCATGTCCCTTTTTAATCATTCCGATTACAACATTCCGATAGGGATACATTCCGATCGAATCCCTATGGATTCCGGTCAAGTGTATTCCGACGGGGTGTTTTGTTTTGTCTTAATATTAAGCTTGTTTTTCCGCCATTTTACTTTAGTGTTATTTTAATAATTTTTCTCGCTTTGTTTTTAGTATATTTTAATTTCGTTTTGCATTTTTATTTGATCGTTAATTTACTTTTCGCTAAGTTTTAATTTTACGTCATTTAAATTCTCGTCATTTATTTTCAAAGTATTAAATTTTGCACCGTTTACGTTTCAACTAGTTTTAGTTTTAATTACTCGTCATTTATTCTTAAGTCTTGCACATTTATTTTACTTGAACCAAAAAATATTTGTTCCACCAAAAACGACTGAGTCGCACTTTAAACCAGAAATCAATTCGAAGAGATACCGAGAAACGAATTTTTCAACATACAAAATCGAGAGTATCAGGTGGATTATTGTCGTTGTTTACACCTGCCATAGCTAAGTGATATTAGTGTTTTCAATGGGTTCAGAATAAAGTTCTCTCGATATCCTCTCGAATTGATCTAGGTCTTAAGTGGAATGATTGTTCTTGGTTACTAAATAAAGGGGTTGGGTTTTCTAGTCTAATAAAAAGTGGAAATGAAAGTTTAAATCAAAGGCAATTACTTTAAATTTGATTAACAAAAACTTGGTTAAAAATTTAAAGTTCAAATTAAAATTAAAGTTGAAATGTAAATTGTGAAATAGGGGTAAAGAAACAGTAAATCAATAACAGTAAAACAGTAATTTTAGAATACTCAAAAATAACTGATTCGGAACTTTAAACCTTGATTCGGAACTATCTGATTCGGAAGACACTATTCACTCATCCGGAACTTTCCCATCCGGAACTTAATGGTTGATTCGGAACCTTCCGGATGAAGGTTCTTGGTTCGGAAGTCTGAGCTTGATCCGGAACTTTTGCTTCGTCCGGAAGTCACTGGTTCGGAACTTTATGACTGATCCGGAACTTTCCGGATGAATAGGTTGATTCGGAACTTCTGATGCGGAAGTAACTGATCCGGAACTTCTTCTTGATTCGGAAGTTTGAAACTTCCGAATGAAGGTGACTTGATGCGGAACTTAAGGACTGATTCGGAACCTTCCGAATAACTACTTCATTCGGAACTTTTTGTCTTGATTCGGAAGTCTGGAAACCCTGTTACAGAAACAGTACAGCGAAGAACACGGAACACAGATTTTGATCAAAATCGAACCAAATACTTAAAAAGGTTTTACCAAATTAAACACAAATCATTTAGACAATATAAGCAACAAATCCCACTAATAAAAACACAAATCCAAACAACTTTTGAAGATCAAATCAAGAAAATAAAAACTTAAGAACTTGAAGATAAAGATGGAGATGAACAAGATGAAATGAAAGATTAAACAAGAACTTGAATTGATTGATTGATGTTTTGACAAGATGAAACAAAGATTAAAATTACAAGATTAAAGAACTAAAAATAAAAATCACCAATCACCCTAGTGGTGATGGTGTTCTACGAACCAGGAGGAAAGAAAAGGGAGGAAGAAAGAAAAACTAGCTCCCTAAAATGTGTGAGGGGAAGGCTATTTATAGCCTTGTCCTTTGGTTGGTGAGTGGGCTTTCTCCCGTTCTTCTTGTCTTTTCGTCTTTTCAGAAAAGTTTCCGTTTTCGATTCTGATTCGGGATTTGTCGTCGATTAAATTCAACTCGTCTTTTAGTTTCTTCGTTTAATAGTCTTGAGTTTCTTCGACTTATATAAATCTTCCATCTTTGGTCCTTTTCTTTGATAAATCTTCGAATAGGCCCAGTGACTTCAAATCTTTTGCATCTCTTGGACAATAGACTTTATCTTGAGTCTTTTTCTTCAGTAAAACCCGTGCAATCCCATGTTTTCTTCAATATTCATCCGGTTGGCTCTGAAAACACAATAAACACAAAAACCACGCATAATTCCAAACAAATGATATTAAATACGTGTTTTGGTTTCGTTTTAGCCCGAATTAAGTGGTAAAAGGATGGGTGTTTACACACCTATCAAATCCCCTACACTTAACCATTGCCATGCCCTCATGCAATGCTTAGTGATAAAGCAAGTTTACACTTTTCTCATAATTAATCAACCTTGGCCTTATTTAAAATACTACTAAACAAAAATTAAAGAAATAAAACTTCAAAGGTAACAAAGGGATAGAAAACCATTTTCACTTGAAAATAGCTACATGGAAATAACTTGTAGAGAAATCGATGACTTACATTAGGGCTTTGGTGCTGCGAAGATTTATCACCCTCAAGTTTCACGTTCCCCAAACTAAGCTTAAAAACGAGATCATTGTTATTATAAGTTAGCAATTCAAACACTTACACACATGGCTTAATTAAATGCTTAAACTCCCTTATTCCTAGGTGTATCTCTTATATTTTATTTTTGTCTTAGAATGATCATGAAGATGCATTTTTGGACTTATTTCGATAGTTTATTAGGGCTGAAAGCAAAGTAGGACGATTTGATCAATAGTTAGCTAAAGGACAAAATCTCTTAAAACTGCTTCTCGGGATATCAAAAAGTTCATATCTTGGCATAACTTGGTTCACGATTTGAGACCTTTCTCGGGCCGATATTTGGCATGTACTTCATACTTCATATCTTCGAGAGACGTTCTTGAGATAATGGTCTTCTCATCATAATAGAGTTTTCTTCACTTGGAGACTTTTGAGGGGTACTCCAACTTTGTTGACCACGACTTCATGATTATTTCTTCAATCTCTAATTGGGATTTTGAGATACAACGATCCGCCTCCTTTTCGGACTTGGATCTATTTATCCTCATACCTTGTTAGGGTCTTTTCGGATAGACTTCTCCATGATCTTTATGGGAGTTGATTGCTTTTCGTCGTGAGTCTTGATCCTTCATATTGACTTTAGGAATAATGCTTTTCACATCACTTTGGATCTTCAGCAATAAAATTGAATCCTCATGCCTTGTTAGGGCCTTTTCGGACTCGCCAATCTTCGCGCCCCGCTTCATAAGTTATGCCTTGGCTATGAACTCTTATCATTACCGAGCAACTTTTAAACGATCTTGGGCTAAAAGCTAAGTAACTTTTCAAATCGTAAGACCTTACTTATTGCAAATAAATTTTTAACAAGTGATGGGAGAATAGGCAAATAATTACACCAAGTGAGCTTGCGTAAGAATACCGACTTATAATTGACTCTATCATTTCTCGTCCTCCACAATTTAAAATCTCAAGTAATGAGACTCGTGGACACTTAGCCTAATAAACCAATTAAGGTCTACATGGTTAAGGATACTAGCTAGAATAAACTTGGATAAGTCCATTCGGTTTGAGTCAAAATAAACGCAACGGGCCTAATATGTCAAAGATTCCTAAACTAGCTACACCACTTTATTAATATTTTTGACTTTATTGCGGGATATATACATATGAAAGCAACGATAAAAATTTAAAAATTACGACTAAATGGCCAAAATTAATAAAAAATTTGAAAAATGCTGAAAAATAGGATTTTCCGGTTAATTGAAGGCATTTTCATGGAAAAGTCCACTTAAAACTTCGATAGAAGTCCCCCCTACACTTAAGATAAACATTGTCCTCAATGTTTAAGCATGTGGGAAAAATCTCCCCTACACTTATGACATTGTGCACGTTGGTTAACTCAAGTTTAGGAAGAGACGACTAAAGTGATCAATTTCAAATGTGAGTATGAAGAAAATTGAATCACGATAGTTGAGAGATAGAACCGGATTTCGGATAAACACGGGAGCACGGTTCTTCAAAGATTCCAAGAGTGCACTTATCCCTGGAATCACATCACCACACAAAGGCAAACACATATAGAAGTCCCCCCTACACTTAGGGGATTAAAACATGCAAGGATAGATACTCGGGCTGCCTCCCGAGGAGCGCTTGTTTTTGATAACCGAGTCACGAGCCTGACTCGACCCAAAATTAGTTCATGGGGAACGTGGGGAGGGATGGAATCACCTCCTTAGAGGTGTCCTCACCAAAGTACAACTTCACTCGTTGGCCATTCACCTTAAAATTAGGTCCATTAGGTTGAGCGAGCTCGAGAGTACCATATGGAAAAATTTGGGCAATGGTGAATGGGCCGGACCAACGAGATTTGAGCTTTCCCGAAAAGATTTTCAACCGAGAGTTAAAAAGTAAGACTTTGTCTCCAACATGGAACTCTCGGTTTTTGATCTTGGAGTCGTGAATGAGCTTAGTTCTTTCCTTATAGATTAAAGAATTTTCATAAGCCTCATTACGGAGTTCATTTAGCTCATTGAGTTGGATCTTGCGTAAGTCACCGGCTTTGTTTATATCAAAATTAGCCCACTTCAAGGCCCAATAAGCCTTGTGCTCCAACTCAATGGGGAGGTGGCACGCTTTCCCGTACACAAGACGATAAGGCGTACAGCCGATCGGGGTCTTGTAAGCAGTACGGAAAGCCCACAAAGCATCATCCAATTTATCAGCCCATGAGGCACGATGCTCTCCCACGGTCCTTTCAAGAATTCGCTTCAGCCCTCGGTTGGATATTTCAGCCTGGCCATTAGTTTGTGGGTGGTAGGCTGTGGAAAGACGATGATTTACACCGTACTTAGCCATGACTCGAGCAAATTGATCATTGCAGAAATGAGTCCCACGGTCACTAATAATGGCGCGAGGCACACCGAATCTAGCGAATAGAGCTTTCAAAAAGTTACAAACCACCCTTGCGTCATTAGTAGGCAAAGCTTTGGCTTCAACCCACTTCGAAACGTAGTCAACGGCTACAAGGATGTATTTGTTTCCTTTAGATGAAGGGAATGGCCCCATAAAGTCGATACCCCAAACATCAAAAATTTCACACTCTTGAATGAAATTCTGAGGCATCTCGTCTTTATGTGTGATTTTGCCTTGCTTTTGGCAAACATCACATCGCTTAACCATATTGTGAGCATCACGATATATGGAGGGCCAATAAAATCCCGAATCAAACACTTTCTTTGCGGTGTAGTTGGGACCAAAGTGACCACCGGTGGGTCCTTTGTGGCAAGCATCAAGGATGTCCGACGCTGCCGGTCCATCAACACATCGGCGAATTATCAGATCAGCACATTGTTTGAATAGGTAAGGTTCGTCCCAAAAGTAAGTCTTAATGTCGGTGAAGAACTTCTTCTTTTGCTGGGACGTCAACCCTTCCTTAAGAATTCCACCCGCCAAGTAGTTTGCAAAGTCCGCAAACCACGGTGTTTCATTCGGCTTCGAGTTTATAGACATTAAGGTCTCCAAGGGAAAAGAATCATTGATTTCTTTGGTCGGATGATCCCCTTGGTATGGATCCTCAAGTCTACTAAGATGGTCCGCGGCGAGGTTTTCTGCTCCTTTTTTATCGCGGATGTCGATTTTAAATTCCTGGAGCAGCAAAACCCAGCGAAGAAGTCTTGGTTTGGAATCTTGCTTTGTCAACAAGCACTTCAACGCGGAATGATCGGTATACAATGGTGGTGGAAAGGACAAGATAGGGGCGGAATTTTTCAAAAGAATAGACAACAGCTAAAAGCTCTTTTTCGGTTGTCGTATAATGCAAATGTGCCCCAGTCATTGTCTTGCTAGCGTAATGGATTGGCTGGAAGTGTTTATTCACTCTTTGTCCAAGAACCGCTCCAATAGCAAAATCACTAGCATCGCACATCAACTCAAAAGGAAGCTCCCAATTAGGGGTAACCAAGACGGGTGCCTTAGTTAGCTTATCCTTAAGTGAGTTGAAGGCTTCAAGACACTCTTTGGAGAAGATAAAAGGAGTATCTTTTTCCAAGAGGTGGGTCATCGGGCGAGCGATTTGCGAAAAATCTTTGATGAATCGACGGTAAAAGCCCGCATGACCCAAGAAACTTCTCACACCCTTCACAGTTGAAGGTGGAGGCAATTTTGCTATAACATCAACTTTAGCACGGTCTACTTCAAGACCGGCGTTCGAAATCTTATGTCCAAGCACGACGCCTTCTTTTACCATAAAATGGCATTTTTCCCAATTTAGAACAAGGCGAGTGTCTTCGCACCGCTTTAGCATACGTTCTAAATTGGCAAGGCAAGCAGAGAAGGAATCCCCGAAGACCGAGAAATCATCCATGAAGACTTCCATGGTTTGTTCAACCATGTCATGGAAGATAGCTAACATGCACCTTTGGAAAGTCCCGGGCGCATTACATAAGCCAAAAGGCATTCTTTTGTAAGCGAAAGTGCCGTAGGGACAAGTGAATGTAGTCTTCTCTTGATCTTGGGGATCGATGGGTATTTGAAAATAACCCGAGAAACCATCAAGAAAGCAGTAATATTCATTACCGGCTAATCGTTCAAGCATTTGGTCCATGAAAGGTAGAGGGAAATGATCCTTTCTCGTGGCATCATTGAGTTTGCGGTAGTCTATACAAACTCTCCACCCAGTAACGAGACGAGTGGGAATCAACTCGTTGTGTTCATTGGGAACAACGGTTATTCCGCCCTTCTTGGGCACACAATGGATTGGACTAACCCACGGTGAATCCGAAATAGGGTAAATCATACCCGCATCAAGAAGTTTGATAACCTCTGTTTTGATGACTTCATGTATTTTTGGATTCACCCTTCGTTGGCTTTGAATAGTGGGCTTATAGTCGTCCTCCATGAGAATTTTGTGCGTGCAGAAGTGAGGATCAATTCCACGAATATCCGAGATTTTCCACGCAATAGCCTTCTTATGAGCTTTCAACACAGCAACGAGGCGAGTCTTCTCTTCATCTTTCAAATCCTTTGCAATAATGACGGGCGACTTCTTGTTGTCGTCAAGGAACACGTACTCGAGATGAGGCGGCAACTCCTTATGTTCCAAATCCGGAGGATTTTCGACGGGAGGCGTTTTCAAAGTCGTGGCATCGATAGCAATAACCGTGGGAGGTGGAGGCGAAGGATTGTCTTCGGTGAGAAGATTGTCAAAGAAACTCATATCTTCATCCCCCTCGGTGGGAGAATCATTAGTAGCTAAATTCGCATCTCCCATGGCATCTTCAAGATTGTTCCAGAATAAATCACTATCTCCAAATAGAGACAACGATGAATCAATGGAGGACACGGTCTCAACAGTGGGAAGAGATGTAGGAATACTTTTGCAAGCATCATTAAAGTGTTCTTCACAAGCCTCATCAAGAACGTCAATACAATTAACGCTCTCATATGAATAAGGCTGTTTAGACAACTTTCCCATGTTGAAGACTACTTTGTCGTCACCCACTCTCATGATAAGCTCTCCGGCTTCAACATCAATAAGAGTGCGACCGGTCCTCAAGAATGGACGACCAACAATAAGTGGCACACGGGGGTCCATTTCGTAGTCGACGACAACAAAATCAGCAGGGAAGGTGAATTTGTCGACTCCTACGATGACATCTTCGGCTATCCCCACTGGATAAGCAACCGTACGGTTGGCCAATTCCAAAGTCATTTTAGTGGGGACTAGCTCTGGGAGAGATAATTGCTTCCAAACACTTAGAGGCATGAGATTTATACTGGCACCTAAATCGGCTAGGGCCATGCAATTCTCTACCCCCGGGAAATTGCAAGGGATAAGAAAACGACCCGGATCACCAAGCTTGATTGGTAATTTCCTTAAGAGCACTGCAGAGCAGTTCTCATTAAGTTGGGTGTTAGCGATGTCGAGGAGCTTTTCCTTGTCGCTCAGAAGGTCTTTAAACATTTTGGCGTATTTGGGCATGTGAGCGAGAGCCTCAGCGAAGGAGATATTGAAATTCAGTTGTTTAAACATTTTAAGAAAGTTAGAAACCTGAATATCATCCTTGCTCTTTTGCTTCTCTTTCCTCAACCTAGAAGGATAAGGTATATTGGAAGAAGAGGAAGGCTTTGGGAGTATAGGATCACTCACAACCACGGGTGGAGGAGGGGTAGAAAGAAGAGGTGGAGAAATTGGGGAAGGAGAAGGATGAGGAATGGGAGCAGGCGACTCGTTTTCCTTAGTTACAACCACCGGTGGAGGTATAGGAAGCTCGGGTTCCTTGGTACCTTTACCACTTCGAGTAGTGATTGCTTTCATCTCCCCTCTTGGGTTCGCAATGGTGTTACTCGGAAGAGTACCCGAAGAAGAAGGTTGACTACTTTGGAAGAAACTAGCCATCATGTTCCTCAGATCATTAGTCTGGCTATCCAACGTGTTTCTCATATCAGCTCGCAAATCATTTCCTTGCTTGACCAGATCTGCCTTCAAGTTGCGCACTTCTTCTTGGAGATTTCCCACTATCACATCATTGGTCCTCATATAGGTGGCGACCTCTTGGTGTAGTGCAGTGTTGGTTTGGTTGGAAGGAGCATTGTATGCAGGTGGTTGGTAAGCAGGTTGTTGGTATACTTGATTGTTACGTTGAGGTGGTTGTTGCTGCTTGTGAGGTGGGATATATGGTTGTCGAGGTTGTTGTTGTTGTTGAGTAGGGCGGTTAAGGTTTTGTTGTTGGTTTGGGTTGGTTGGAGGAAAGCCAGGTGGTGAAAGATAGTTGTTGCTGCGGTAGCTAAGCAAGTTACGGTCACCTTGAGGTCTAGCTTGATAAGCAGGTTGTTGGTAGGTGCCATATGCCGCATTCACATTCTCAGCAGGGTAATCTTGGGTGGCGGTACAAGTTGTGTAAGAATGGGGACCACCGCATATCTCACAAGGTTGGCTGACAGCGTTCACTTGAGCGTTTTTGGCGTTGTTGCTGTTGTTGTTGCTGACGGTGTGGGTGACAAGCGATTCAAGAAGCGTGGTGATTTTGTCTAATCGCTTGTCGCTGTCATTAGTGCTAGCACTAGAAACATTGGTCCTAACACTCTTGGTTTGCACACGAGATTTGTTCTCAATGATGTCCCAAGCAGCATTGGAAGTCTTAGCCAATAAATTACCCCCTGAGGCACTATTCAGTGAATCTTGGTCACTCATGCTTAAACCATTGTAAAAAGTATTGATTTGATGTACTTTGGTAAAACCATGTTGTGGGCATTTTCTTAAAAGATCTTTAAAACGATCCCAAGATTCACTGAATGACTCATCGTACTTTTGTTCAAAGTTTATAATCTCATTCCGCAAAGCGGTAGTACGAGAGGGTGGAAAAAAGTAGTTGATAAACTTTGTTTCCAAATCCGTCCACGAGAGAATACTCTGTGGCGGTTCCTTAGCAAGCCAATGCCGGGCTTGTCCCTCTAAAGAAAAGGGAAAAAGTTGTAACCTTATCACTTCTTGTGAAACTCCATTGAACTTGACCGTGTTGGTGAGTTGTAGAAATCTCTTGATATGGTCGTGTGGATCATCAATGGTGCGTCCCAAGAACGGTTGAGCTGAGACCATCTGGATAAAGCCTGACTTGAGCTCGAAATTGTTGGCGGCAATTGGAGGTATAACAATTGGATCCGTGTTGCCATCAACATGAGCTTGCAGCAATTCAATCATCGGGCGATTATCCGGAAGGTGCTCATTGTTGTTGTTATTCATGTTGTTGAAAGGTGGGTTGTTGTTGTTATTATTGTTGTTCGGAGGTGGTATGTTATTGTTGTTTTGTACACCCGCCATGTCTAAGTTATCGAGAGGCTCGGGCTCTTGATAAGACGTGGATCGAGTGCGCATACACCTGCAAAAGAATGAACAAAGAAAAACAAAGCAAAAATATTTTTGGTTTTTATTGTTTTTTAGTTTTTAGGATTTTTGAAAATTTTATATATTTTTTTAGTTGTTTTTGAAGATTTTCTTGAAAAAGTAACGTTCACAGGGAACGGATCCCAAAATCCAATTTCTCACAAAAAACTTTTGATCTTAACGAGAAGAGCCGGCAGCGGCGCCATTTGATATTAGTGTTTTCAATGGGTTCAGAATAAAGTTCTCTCGATATCCTCTCGAATTGATCTAGGTCTTAAGTGGAATGATTGTTCTTGGTTACTAAATAAAGGGGTTGGGTTTTCTAGTCTAATAAAAAGTGGAAATGAAAGTTTAAATCAAAGGCAATTACTTTAAATTTGATTAACAAAAACTTGGTTAAAAATTTGAAGTTCAAATTAAAATTAAAGTTGAAATGTAAATTGTGAAATAGGGGTAAAGAAACAGTAAATCAATAACAGTAAAACAGTAATTTTAGAATACTCAAAAATAACTGATTCGGAACTTTAAACCTTGATTCGGAACTATCTGATTCGGAAGACACTATTCACTCATCCGGAACTTTCCCATCCGGAACTTAATGGTTGATTCGGAACCTTCCGGATGAAGGTTCTTGGTTCGGAAGTCTGAGCTTGATCCGGAACTTTTGCTTCGTCCGGAAGTCACTGGTTCGGAACTTTATGACTGATCCGGAACTTTCCGGATGAATAGGTTGATTCGGAACTTCTGATGCGGAAGTAACTGATCCGGAACTTCTTCTTGATTCGGAAGTTTGAAACTTCCGAATGAAGGTGACTTGATGCGGAACTTAAGGACTGATTCGGAACCTTCCGAATAACTACTTCATTCGGAACTTTTTGTCTTGATTCAGAAGTCTGGAAACCCTGTTACAGAAACAGTACAGCGAAGAACACGGAACACAGATTTTGATCAAAATCGAACCAAATACTTAAAAAGGTTTTACCAAATTAAACACAAATCATTTAGACAATATAAGCAACAAATCCCACTAATAAAAACACAAATCCAAACAACTTTTGAAGATCAAATCAAGAAAATAAAAACTTAAGAACTTGAAGATAAAGATGGAGATGAACAAGATGAAATGAAAGATTAAACAAGAACTTGAATTGATTGATTGATGTTTTGACAAGATGAAACAAAGATTAAAATTACAAGATTAAAGAACTAAAAATAAAAATCACCAATCACCCTAGTGGTGATGGTGTTCTACGAACCAGGAGGAAAGAAAAGGGAGGAAGAAAGAAAAACTAGCTCCCTAAAATGTGTGAGGGGAAGGCTATTTATAGCCTTGTCCTTTGGTTGGTGAGTGGGCTTTCTCCCGTTCTTCTTGTCTTTTCGTCTTTTCAGAAAAGTTTCCGTTTTCGATTCTGATTCGGGATTTGTCGTCGATTAAATTCAACTCGTCTTTTAGTTTCTTCGTTTAATAGTCTTGAGTTTCTTCGACTTATATAAATCTTCCATCTTTGGTCCTTTTCTTCGATAAATCTTCGAATAGGCCCAGTGACTTCAAATCTTTTGCATCTCTTGGACAATAGACTTTATCTTGAGTCTTTTTCTTCAGTAAAACCCGTGCAATCCCATGTTTTCTTCAATATTCATCCGGTTGGCTCTGAAAACACAATAAACACAAAAACCACGCATAATTCCAAACAAATGATATTAAATACGTGTTTTGGTTTCGTTTTAGCCCGAATTAAGTGGTAAAAGGATGGGTGTTTACACACCTATCACTAAGTCTTCACGAGTCTCAGGCTCTGGATAAGTAGAAGATCTAGTACGCATACACCTGCAAAAGCAAAAGAAAAAGAAAAAGATACCAAAGCAATAGACAATATATATACACTATAAAAATAAAATCTTTTTGGATCTTTGAAATTTTTTATTTTTTTTTGGATTTTTAACAATTTTTAATTTTTATGGATTTTTGGAAAATTTTAAGCAAGAAAAATAACGCTCACGAATGAACGGATCCCAAAAAGCAACGCGTCTCTCACAGAAAACCGTTAATCTTTACGAAAAGAGCCGGCAACGGCGCCATTTATTACAAGGCTTTTGGCCAGTATAAAAATTAAAGTTCGTTGAAGTGGTCTAATCGAATTGATTACTGGTTTAAGTGCGACTCAGCTGTTTTTTGGTGGAAACAAATGTTTGTCGTTGTAGTAAAATTAAAAGTGCAAAACGTTAAAGTAAATGGCAGGTAATTAAAGCTAAGATTAATTAAACGTAAATGGTGCAATGTTAAAAACGTTGAAAAGAAAGTTAATTAAATGACAAAAATTAAAGCGTGACGAAAATTAAACTTGACAATGTAATATAATTTGAAAATTTAAAAATAAATCAAGTAAAAATGCGGGACAACAAAATTTAAAATAAAAACAAAAACAAAACAAGAACACGAGTCCGACCGCACTACGATCGCAACCAACTAATTTGGTTGGATCGTACCCGGATCGTAGCTTGATCGCAGCCTAGATCGCACTTGGTGATCGTAGCCGCCGATCGCACTCAATGTGATGGAAACAAAAGGGATCGCATTCACAGATCGTAGCCAAGTGATCGTGAACAAGCAATCTTACCTTGGATCGCACTCTATGATCGTACCCACGATCGCAACAAGTGATCGTGGCGAGGATTAAAGAGTGTGATCGCAGTAGGATCTTAGTCCTTGATCGCAACAATGGATCGCAAGTAGAAACCCTAAGGGTTTATGCGATCGCACTTGTTGGATCGTAACAAACAGAAACCTTAAAGATCGGAACAATGGAAACCAGTAAGCCAATAAGCTAAACTAAATAAGCCAATTTCGACAATAAGCACAAATCAAAACTTTACCAAAGACAATACGGAGACGAGACAATAAGCAACAAATTTAAAGACTTCTTCAAAACACGAAATAAGTAACAAAATAAGCAAACTTTTAGAAAGAAGAACTTTTAGAAAACTAAGAAAAACAAATAAGCTAAGTATGAAACAAGCCAATAAGATTGTCAAACTTATAGCTTATCTCATACAAAAACTTAGATAAAAGTAAAAAGGTAAACTTTTTAGTGAAATAAGCAAAGAGATTAAGCAATTTCTTGCTTAATCCGAATTTAAAATAAACTAAAAACAAGAAAAGTAGAAGGAGAACGATGAAAGAAAACTAAATTAAAAGTAAATAAAGACCATACAACTAAATAAAGAACACTTACTTGAATTAAAGAAATTAAAGTGCAAGACAATGTATTTAAAATGACATGAAAAGTAAATTTGCAAGAAATGAAGATGGAAGAACTAGTGTCACTCTAGCCAACACCTCAAATGAAGAGGTGTGGCGTCTATTTATAGGGAGAGGGGAGCATGTGTTGCTTCCTTCTTTCCTTCCTTTTTTCTTTCTTTCCGTCTTTTCGTCTTCTTAATTCTTCGACTTTTTCGACGTTGTCTCGGGAAAACTCGTCTTGTAATTTCTTCATTAATTTAGACTTGAGTTCTTCGGCTTTATTAAACTTCTGTCTTTGGATTTTTTCTTCGATAAATCTTCAGAATAAGCCTTGGACTTCCGTTCTTTTT
The DNA here is from genome assembly GCA_025667525.1 of Glebionis coronaria. Lineage (NCBI taxonomy): Eukaryota > Viridiplantae > Streptophyta > Magnoliopsida > Asterales > Asteraceae > Glebionis > Glebionis coronaria. The sequence continues at coordinate 557,495,562 of CM046877.1, read as the reverse complement.
GCACTCTTGATTTCTTGACTTCGTCTTTTGTCTTTTTCTTCGATAACAGCCCGTGAAAGCCGTGTTTTCTTCCCTTTTAACATTTTGATCCTAAAATCACAACAAAAACACAAACCACGCATAATTCCGACATTTACGACATAAAATACACGTTTTGGCTTGGTTATTATTGTAGTTAAGTGGTAAAAAGATGGGTGTTTTCACACCTATCAATTAGTCATGGGAATCTACGTTGATACCCCCAACATCGAGATCTAGGATCTAAAGGAGGGGATTCTAATATCCTCAGCCTTGCATTTGAATCTTTGTTTAAGTGTGAAACCCCAACCACCCCAATAAGTTATTCAACAGTTGGAAGTGTATGTTGGATTCTCCCACCCCTAAAAGGGTTACTGCTCATGATCATCAACATCTTTCACCATCACAATCGGGTGCTCAAATGGAGTCACAGATGACTTCAAACCCCAAAGTTCTTATTTAAAAAGCTGTAAGAACCCGTACTTTCCCAGTATTATTTTATTCTTTTATTCGTGCTGCTTGAATTTTTCCAACGTATTACATTTTCTTGTATTCTTATATGTAAATCCTGAGATCATGATAATTTTAATAAATTATATTTTTTAAATATTTTCTGATCATTTATAATACTTTAGATGGAATTATAAAAAATTAATTTTATTTTTCCATATTTATTTAAATCAAAATTTTTGATTTAAAAGAACCCGCGTGCATTTTAAAAAAAGTTTACTCAAATCAACGTATAACGAGAGCTACTAGTGATCGCGATACCGACGGATGCCCAATATTTTACATTTTATTATCGATTGTTTCGATAATTAATATTTTCGACGACTTCGTTTTAATTACGTGTTAAGTCGTGTCGGGAAACCATATTATCATATTTCCGATGTATTTTAACTTTTGAAAGTATTTTTACGAAACTCGAGCCCGTAAATATTTTCAAAACTTACTAATAGTCATTTTCTACCCTTTAAACTATCTAATTGCTTTTCAGTCCAAAAGATTTTACATTTGGCAAAACTAGCCCTCCACCCCACTATATAAATTAAAATGTTCACACCTAACCTCATTTTTCATCACAAAATACACACACTTGAAAAAAAACTCTTCTCTCCTCCCTCCCTTGTGAATTCCGCCACCCTCTCTACCACAATACCACCAAAAATCTTGATTTTTAACATGTGTTAGCTAAAACTAAATCAAGACCCATCTCTAAAATCAAAAGGTGATTAAGTTGATACAAAAATCATACACATGCATCAAGTTTTCTAGTTTTTATGATTTTTATGGTTGGTATATGTTTTGATCATTATGCATGTAATGATCTTAGTAAGATCATCATGTTTTGATCATAAAAGGTTTTATTTTTTATCTTTGATTTTTTAAAGTTTGACATGCAAGTGTTTTGGAGTTTGTTTGGTTGATGGGTATGATAGTAGGGAGATTTTAGAGGTATGGATCATGTTAAAATGGGTCAGAATATTAATTTGATATGATTTCTAAAAGTGTATATTACATCAGTGGGTTAAGGGCTGTATTTTGTGGGTTAAAGATTGGATAAAGGTTGAGATTATTGATTTTGTTGTAAAGTTTTTTGATACGCTCATTTTGATATAAAGATAGAGCTTCTAACTCATTATGGATCAAAAGTTATGCTAGTTTTAGCATTCGTGTACCGGGAGACGCAAATTGGCACAATCCGAAATTGTGGCTGATTTTGGGTCGACTCCCGGGGACTTTAGACATGGTTAGATAAATTATACTACTGGTTTTCAAAGTTTATAAATTTAATATGATGAGTCTAGTAGTGGGTTTATAAGGAGAAATGTCATGATAGTAATTTTAAAGTGGTATAAATGATTTTATAAAACAAGTACACATTCTGTCCCAAATTTTAGAGTCGAGTAAAGTGTCGAGCTAATGGGTTTTAAAGTATGAACTTTGGCTCAAATTTTGGCAGGGTCTTATACAGGTTATAAGTGACCTTGACACCAAGTTTCATCGATATCGGACAAGTCTAGATAGGGTAGATCGGTGTGTACATTCCGAGTGTACTTGCTGATTTGTATTTTGGACACATAGTTCAATGCTCGTGTGGCGTGAGTTTGAGTATTCACTATTAGACATGGTGACTTACTCAAGTGTTTACTCGTTATATAAATGACTTATTTACTAGTCCGAGTGATGTAGAATGATAGTTTGACTTGCGTTGACTTGGCGTCTTATGACGGGTCAAATTCAAGAGTGCAAGTGTTTAGACGGGTAGTGTTGGATAAATGGTATAGTATTGATTCATTTGGTTCGTGTCATTAGTCATGAAATATGAATACTTTGAAAATATTTAAAGTCAGTTATACTTAGTATATATCGATATTTGAGTTCGAGTCTTAACGCACGCCTTATTTTGATAGGTTGCGGCTTTCGTGTTTTCCCAGGCATCCATATCGTCGGTGATCGTCTTATCACTACCGTTTCTACTCAGCTTCTGAGTACCGTGATTCACTTACCTCGTGACTAAGGTGAGTTCATAGCCCCTTTTTACTTGTACATGGTTTCTAAGCGTGGGGTGAGATTTTACATGGTGGAACACAACCATTTAAAACTGTATGCTATCCATAGCTTGTATGTTATCCAGAACTTGTATGCTATCCAGAACTTGTATGCTTTCCAACTGTTTTCATGATTATTATTGCTATTATTCTTTAGCCTTAAGTTGTCTCTCTTGATCATGAACCGTTAATTTACTTGTGTTGCTAAGCGCGAATGTTGTGGGTGGATCCATCGGGATTGACAATCCCCGTCCCGATTACCTTGACGTATTTAACATTTGATTTATTACTTGAGTATTCAGGCTGAATACTCACCAGAGGAACTTACATGAGTTAAGCTTCGGTTCATGAACTAAAAAGCAATAATACTGTCTCGGACTATGGTTAATGATCATAACCATTTTCCGTATTTCTTGTTTACAAATGAATGCTTGTGTTCCACACCTTTACTGCTAAACCTATGAATATCACTCAACTTTATGTTGACGATTTTACATGTTTAATCTCGGGTATTATTACTTAGCTTTGCTTGGATGGGAGCCCGCGGGATATTATTGCAGCTTGGAGATTTCTGTGTATATTGAATGTCTGGTTTTGGTAAAAACTATCATAAATTTATCTTATATTCTTGATAACTAAATGTTACAAAACCATTATTGAATAATAGATTTTCCGCTTATAAAACTCTGGGACCCTTTGTTTAAAACTCTGATCTTTTTATGATGTAATGTATAAGTTTTTATTACGACAACTTTGTGTCAATCGTATTTCATTATTTCTTGTACCATGATGTGGAACCCCCTTGATGCCTAGTTTTTTCCTTGCCTGATTTTGGGGGTCTCACAGATTGGTATCAGAGCGATGGTTATAGAGAACTGAGTCGTTTTCAAAACTTAGTCTATAACCGAAAGTTCAAATATTTCATGTTTCTAAGTGTCAACCACAGAATCTGCCTATGTTGTTTGATATCTGCGCGGGTAACTCTCTAATCCTTATTATTTACTTTTAATTACCGTTGTAGTATTTCATCGCTTGATTACATGTTGAAATATTACATTACCCTAATGATGATAATTACTATGTCTTTTCTAGGCCTTTGTACTTCATGAATTATCATTGGATATTACTTGATTACATATGCTCTTACTGCATTTCTTGAATTCTTGTTCATGTAAACTTGATCTTGTTACCATGATTTTATGTTGTTATGACATTCCATACTTGTATTTAGAGCACGTATGCTGTCGAATTTTCATACTCAATTTTCTAAGTACTATTGCTATTTCATTTATGCGTGATACGACTAACTTCATATACTCGTTCGTTTTGAACCGTCTGTTTTTCTCGACTCACTGTTACATATTGTGCATACTCTCGTGATACCATTGTTCGGGATTAAGAAGTGTTGCTTTCAATGAAACTTCTGATTTTCATTTTACTACCGTGCGTGTTACTTTCATTGTTAAACCTATTTAAAATATCTATTTAGATATACAGATTACTTTCCAATCATTTGTGATTGGATGTCTTGGAAAATAGTCTATAAACCATTATGTAGCTCAATGTGTCTCCGAAAAAGGCTAAATGACATCGTGTGAGTCACACATCTCGAAGCATTCCTTGGAAACCGTGTTGAATAATATCGTGAGTTTTCGTAACCTTTATTGACCTTTACGTCATCGCTTTATGCGACACTTGTATATCGATTAAATACTACTTCATTGACCATTCTACGTTTCGACTTCGAATTACAACGTTCGTTTGTACCATGGAAACACCATTGTCATCTTGTAAATCATCCTCTATTATGTAGCGATTGTTTGAAATATAATTCTACTACTATAAACTTGTATCCTCCCTTTTTATTAAACCTCCTCGCTTCGGGAGTGCAACCCGTTAATGTTCTAATTCTTTCCTGGTATGTCTTGTGATTATTAGAAAATCACACTGCCAAGAGACCTTCCTGCATTGCATCTTAAAATCGAAGATATGAATGTCATGCATCGTTTTTGATTTCTTAGATCTTCGTTGGTATTCTTGAACCATTTCTATACTGTGTTTTCTTTACATGATTAATTATGCGGTTTATTCTCTTTCGTCTTTATGGAATCCACAAGTCTTGTGTGTACATTAATTCTGGGTTATTATGAAATTTGGATTTAATTTCAAGTTGTGTCAAAAAATATACTTTGTACAGAAACTTTACAGGAAATTTAATAGTGTCGAGAAAATATTTTTATAAGCTTTAGGACATAAAATTCGACCAGAAAATCTTAAAAACGAGCAAGTTACGCTCATTTGAAATTGTAAAATTTAAGAACTCATTTTCTATACATTTATAAAATGTCATGTTGTTGACAGATTTAATGCAAGGGCATTTTCGTTCATTTATTATACATTTCAAGTCTCGAGTAAAACTGGAAAGTTGTCTGAAACGTCGTTTTACATCAAATTGCTTTAGACTCCGAGTCTTGACAAAGTCATTTAGTGAGTGAATTGGTCTGATCAAACCCAAAATTCAAACTTAAAAGTCAAAGCAGATAGACTTTAAAAATATGGTTTGAAGCGTTTTGAGTTCGTTTGAACTCGTAAAACTTTAACAAGTGAGACTTTCCAATTACCAAACATTGATTGCGTTGAAAACGTTTAAAATAGTAACTTTGAGTTTGGTCATACATACATATATCTTGAGCTTTTGGAACCAAGTGATTTGATAAACCGATAATGAACTAGTTTTGTCGAAAAAGTTGTGCATTTTTATGCATTACTATTTACGAGCTAAATTCCTAAACTTTCCTAAAATAGAAACTTTTCGGAGTAGTTGTACTGTTTGGGAACTGATGCCCTACTTTCTTAAAAGAACATTTTAAGTCAACTGAATTATGAGGTGCACACATATGGATTCCTTTATCCTTTCTTTTATATATGACGTATTTGTCACTAACTTGGATAAAGATTTGAAGTTCTTATTTTTATTGTCCGTTATTTTAACACCCCCAAGTTACAATGAGCAGCGGAAATACACATTTGGGTGCTAATTACAAACATCGTTACACAAGACATTTTGAACAAACTCAAAATGATAAATTTGAAAATAAAAGAATATAATTTAACCACTGTCTAAAACTTTCAATCCCAAGTAAAACAATTTTAGAAATATCAGAGTAATATTTAGGTCCCCCAAAGACTTTATCAATTTCACAAACACTTTACCAAAGTACTCGACTATACAGTATTATTTTTATGACAAAAGGGAAAGAAATCCGTTTTAGACCAAACACCACAAAAGCAATCCCACAATCCTTCTCCAGCAAGCTCCGCAATTCATCAACTTCAACACCTGAAATACATGCTTAAAATCATCACCACAACGGCTGAGAGAGTCTATAGGTTTTCCAAATCAACATTTGAACACAATAGAAAAATCAATCAAGATCATTTAATAGAATTGTGCGCATACAATCTATTAGTCAGGCATTCTGGTATATAACAACAGCTACTGAATTGTATTAAGCTCATGACACCGACCCCTTAACTTAGTCACCCACGCCTAAAGCCGGCATGACTAGATGAAATTCCAGTGCCCCTACTAGGGTATCATTTGCAAGGATACCAATTCTCATTCTCGTAAAATAATCCTTCCCAGCGTGTTACTCAGCGTAAAGCCCTAGTCTCGGATAGGGTCGTCAGCCCAATAGTACTATTATTAGAATAAGCGGCTATTCCCAACTCGCAACATCAAGTCAGAAGATAGTTAACGGCTCATGAATTTAGGGTCTTTTGCAAATAGGGTACTTATACAATTCAAACAACAAGGGCAACAAAGCAACATTCGGGTCCAAACAATCAATCATGACTTGTGTTCATTTTACTTTCAAATAGCATGTATCCCCCTCGCGGGTTTTAAAATCATTCAAACAAGTACAAAAGCGAGGCTATAGACTCACCTGGAGTAATAGCAGTAGTAAGACGATCTTCGACGATAGTTGATGCCCGTTAAACACAAAAACCGCAACCTATCAAATAAGGCGCGTTCATCAATAATAAAATCGAATAAAATCCATACATAACAACATCAAACTCAAACTCATAAAGTCACGATAAACTCGAGAGAAAATGATATAAATAACTTCATTATACTTTACTACACATTTACTTAACCATTTTACACTTTTTACAAAGTCCGCCGGTACATACTACATGTACTAGCTTATTTACCCCTTTTAAACTTGTCAACCGTTTATGAAATGACTCGATAAACTAACTTACTATATATAGAAAGTCCTCTTACAAGTTTATCAAATGAAATTACTTTTAAAGTACTTTACCCAACTCATTTTCAATCTATAAAATCCGGACAGAATTACGTTATTTTTTCATACAACCGTTTTAACTTATTTAAACGACTCCGTTTACAAAACCGACACTCGGGTTTTAAAGTAAACTCAACCTATAAAATAAACACCTCATTATCAGTAGGTTAAATTTTTCAAAACATCCATTTAGAGTCCCCGAGATTCGATCCAAATATCGACAACAACTACTTGTAGTGCTGATACTCGTCTCCCGGTACACGATCATTCAATACATCATAACTTCGCGCTCGTTTGGAGCTAGAAGCTCTACCTTATATCAAATCGAAGCTAAGAAAATTATCTACAACCCTAGGCTATAAGTTAAGCCATTTACAAAACATAAAAATTCGGATTTTACACTTTACTTACTGTTATAAAATGACTATAAAAATCTTGTATAAAATCAACTTTTTGATAAAAACCAACCATAGAAATGGTCATTTCTACACCCTAATATCATCATACATCAACCATAACATCAAAATCATAATCAAAATAAAAATCTTTAGATCAAAATAAAGTTTTAACAAGATCTTTAGCAAGAATCACCATGGATCATCATGAAAATGCCATGCATGATCATAGCTCCTACCTACCAACATCAAGAAAAAAATGTGCTTGCATGTAAGGAATTCTTACACCAAAATGATCCTTATGCAATTATAAGAGTGGGTCTATGCTTGGTTTTGTTGGATTCAACCTCAAACTTGAGATAAAATTAATTGAATGTGAATTTTGGGTGTGTTGTGGGTTTCGGCAAAACTAGAGAGCAAGAGAGAGAAGTGGAAGATCTTTGTAAGTGGAAAATGAGGTGTGTGTATTTGGTTTTGGTTTATATATAGTGGGGTAGGGACCAAAGTTGAAATTTAACAATAGTTGTGGCTAAAAATATAAATAGTTAGCTAAAAAGCGGGAAATAACTATTAGTCAATTTTCAAAATATTTACGGGGCTAAAGTTTCATAGAGATACTTTTAAAATTTTAAAACGTACCTCAAAAATAATAATATCGACTCTCGACTCGACTTAATACAAACTTAAAATAAAAACATCAAAAATATAAACATCGAGACAACAATTGATAAAACATAAAATCTCGGGCATCCGTCGATATCGTGGTCACTAATAATACTCGCTATTAGTAAAAAGATAAAAATAAGTCCTCCAACGTCGGTTTTAAATAAAACCATCAATCGTCATTTCATTCAACTCATCAAAAATTTCAAAGTTATTTGTAAAAATAATATTATATAATAGTAAATAAATGACCTCGGGTTTGGGTTGTCACATCCTACCCCCTTAAAAGAGAGCGACGTCCCGGCGCTCTGCCCCTCTTATATTCACATCCCATACCTCCAGAAGAAATGAGAACTCTTTTCCTTAAAGAAATCCTCATGCTTCTTTCACAATTTCAAATTCCACTTCTGTAATACTTGTATCCTCACAATATAATCATTACTATGTTTCGACCTCATAAGAACTCTTCACAGTTCTTTCTTTGAAAAGCAACTTATCTTCAAGTTGAATTCTTTCCTTGTTGTTGTTCTGAAAACAAATTTCATCCGTCATAACGACACCTTATGCATAACCACGTTTCCCAATTTCAAACTCCATCGACTTCCTTCGATTGCCAACATAACTCTTCTGACAACTCCTTGTTACTAATAAACGGTCCTTAACCCATACAATCTCATCATTAATTACCAACATTATTTCTTGTTCAGTCATTCAATTCCACCTACATTTCTACAATACACCGAAAACCAAATCTTACGTCCATAACTCACAATCTTTACCCTTCACAAATTGAAGTTCTTTATGTACCATCAAACAGTACAGCCTCATTACTAGCATGACAATCATCGTCATAAAAAAAATCCAACAATTTCTAAGTCAATCACACACGCACAAGTATACAGTTCAATGTCCGATTCATCCTTTCACTCTGTCCATCAGTCTCTGTATAACACACATTACTCAACTCAACTTTCATCTTTACCCAAACCGAATCGTATCGATTACTTGACTTGTGAGATTCCTTCATCACTAAGTCTCACTCTTTTAACTTAGATATGTTAAGAGTGCTCAATATACCATACCTAACTTGGCGTTACCACAAAATCCTTTCCATAAGTTTAACAAAATGTTGAAACCAATTACCTTGACATCCTTCTCAATTCAGACCACTAGCTTAAAATTTTATATCCTTGCTATCAAGCCCACACTTCTTGTCATTACCCAAAACTCAAATCTTAAAAGATTTTCCCCTTTTTATCCCTGATAAGTGCATTAGATACCATATTCGCCTTTCCCGGATGGTAGCGAATCTCGTATTCATGATCACTCACAATCATAACCACCATCATACTCAAATACTCAAAATATATAACTGGTAATCCTCTACTCATTTCTTTTATCATCCCAAGAAATTAATTATGGAGCAACTTCTTATGATCCTTTACTACACACTTGATTCCATACAAGTAGTATTTCTACCATCTCAAAACAAACACCACAACTATATAACCCTTATGAGACGCATCATAGCAAACTACAAACTATAAATACTTCAAAACCATTCAACAACGACAACATCGGTGCAGAACACAATCTACCCTTCAGTGTTCAGAATACAACTTCCTCATCTGATAAGGATCAGACTTATCAGATCTCGAAACTTACAATTTAGATGTATAAGTGGGACTCACACATCTAATTCTTCTTAGTCAGCTTAATCAATGGTTTAACAATCAGTGAAAACCTTTCGATAAACCTCCGATTATTCCCATATTAAACCAAGGAATTAACATATTTCCGTCGGCATCGTTGGTACCGACCAATCATTGATCGTTTCAATCTTGGAAAGATCTTCACGAATACCTTTGTTGTCAATCAACTTTCTTAGAAAACGCAAATATTTCAACTAACATTCACACATAGGAAACTTTACATACAGTTTCTCTTTTTCCAACCATCCCAAAAATTATCCTCATATGTTACTTATGTTCCTTCTTTCCCCTTGGAATAAAATAGAATACCTTCAATAGATATAATGACTAACTCATCCTAGCACATCTTACACACAAGATTCACCCAATCCGTTAATACAGCAGACGCGCTCGTCCATTCCAAAAACATCACTTGCTACTTAAAGTACCCATATCAAGTACGAAAAACAACTATAGGAACATCTTCCTTACTAACTCTCAGTTAATGATAACCAGAACTCAAAAAAATCCTTGAGTACACACTGGATCCAGACAAGTTGCAAAGATCGCACGAATCATCAATTCTCGGTAATGAGTACTGATTCTTAGCTGTCAGTTGTTAAACTCTCGATAATCAATACACATCCGAAACAATCCATCCTTCTTTGACAAACAACACAGACGATCGCCATTGACAACCAAACTTAATCTAATACATCCCTTATCCGTCACTTCTCGCAGTTGACCGAATAACTCATTCCATTCTGACGGTACCAAATGATAAGGCATACAAATACTACTCAATAAAACATAGAAGCACTACACAACGAAATGCAGAAGCACTACACCTATCACTTACAACACTCAATCAAAACGAATTCCATTTCACAAGGCGGCAGCAACACTACAAAACTTTAGGAAAACCTCAGAATACTCTGGATTCATTAACAGATCTCTCAAATTCTCCTTAACCACTCTATCACTAATTACCTGAGCTAGGAATACATCACATTCCTCTTCCACATACTTCCTTGTTTCCAAACAAGATACTTCTCAAACAGAAAAATTCACTCATCACCCCTCATAGTCAACACTCAGCTTCGCAGCAAAATCTAAGCCAACAACTATCAATTTATAGTGAAGGTTAGTTCAACCTCAAGCATCAGCACTTCGCACCACAACCAATTCATACCAATAATCCATATCTAAAGATTCCAACTCTTTGAGCATCAAGTCGATACTAAACATCTACTTTCCTAAATTCAAGGAACACACTCTCATTGTAAAACTAACACTAGCAACCTTTCCATCGGTTAACTCCATATCATAGTTAATTGTCAATCTTATTGACTCTCCGTTGATAAAACAACTAAATCCTTACATTTCTACAGCTTCTACCCGATCTGAAACCAAACAACATACTGACATAAAGAATCTCAAGTAAGAATATACCATTTACAACATCCAGACCTTAAGGTTTGTCAGCATCACTCAAACGTGAACCGGAGCGGGCCTATCTTGTCAATTTCCTTTCCTTGGACAATTCCTTTGTTTGTATTCCTTCTCACCACGGCTAAAACATATCACTACTCCAGGGGTACTAATTCCATTGACTAATCCTCTTGTTCTGCACTTAGCAGCTTTATGACCAGGTTGTCCTAACTCTAGCCACAATTGTGTAAAATTACCTACATGGTATAGAGTACAACAAACACACTCGAGATTTATCTTGTCACTTCTAGACACAGTGGCAGTACGAAATTCCTCATTCTTTTCATGTTTTAAATACTGATTTCGGTTCTGTCTTTGGTTATTGTTAGTATTGTAATCCTTACAATTCTAACCTCGATTCGGGTTAGACTAAGTAGATTCCCACTTTCTCTTATTGTTTCAACAATGCTATCTTTCCTATCTTGTACTTTCACATACATTAAATCAAACGTCCTCTGAACAGCTTCATCGAAAGATTCAGGTTATGAAGAAATAATCTCACTCTTGGTATCACTAGACAATCCCCTAATGTACTGCTTCGTTGTTTTATGGTCATTCACAAAAGTATCATGGCATAGCAATTATAGCTCAAAAAATTTCCTAGTAAGCAGTAGTATCATCATCCCTTAGCACTAATTATCTCAATTTGGATTCCAACTGTCCTAGTTCCTTCCTAGGACAAAACCTAGCAGTCAATAGTCCTTTCATCACGGTCCATGCCTTACCATTAGTCACAACCAATCCTAAAGTAGTCACTTAGTATTCCACCATCTTAGTGTACCATCCTGAAATATAGCAGCAACATATTTCACCTTATTAGTTTCTGAACATCCAATAATCTCAAAGTACTCTCTATCTTATCAATCCAACTATGCGATTCTAATGCACCACTAATACCACAAAACTGCGCAGAACCACACTTCTAAAAACCAACATATATATATATATATATATATATATATATATATATATATATATATATATATATATATATATATATATATATATATATATATATATATATATATATATATATATATATATATATATATATATATATATATATATATATATATATATATATATATATATATATATATATATATATATATATATATATATATATATATATTCTTCTGAACTTGCAGAACAGCAGCAACACTATCATCTAGATCAGCAGCATCATCATTATGTTCAGCAGCATCATCATTATTCTCAGCAGCATCATCATTATTCTCAACAGCATCATCATTATTCTCAGCAGCATCAACTGCAACACCATTATCTTCAACACAACTAACCCCAGCATCTTGATTCCTTGCAACACGGTCAGCTTCAGGTGTTCTAGCAATAACTTGTTCAGTCATAGTGTTCACAGTAGCAGTCGTTAGTTTTGGCAACATATTTCAAGAAACTTAGTCACGTAGCGATCTACTAATGACAGAAATATGCTTCCCCTACTCCTTCTTCCATCCTCACAGAAGAAAGAAACATGATAAGTATACATATCAAGAATAAAGAAGGAATTCTTTATCAGGATGTCTCATGGATACTACATGCACGAACAACACAAACTACAATGGTTCATCAACCAAAACTCAAAAGAGTTAATAAGGGCACATCATAGATCATGAGGGTAATTCAGATTGCGTCGAGGACTCAACAGGATAGTGGCACTGTCTGTCACTACAATCATCTACCGAACAAACTTAAAAGATAATAAGTTCCATCACAATGCTACGACACAAGGGTTTAAATAAGTCCAATTACAAAAAAAAATAAGATACAAAGAAATCCATTACGCGATTTGTTCCTTAGACAGCAGCTCCTCATCCTCCTTAACATTGTTGTCAGCTTCATCACACTCATCTATTTCCCTTTTCACACCTCAAGGTCAAATCCATAACCTGATGGCAGCTCACTCTCAAAATCCAAATACTCACTCATACACGGCAGATCAATCACAATGCAAGTCTCAATACGACTTTCAACATTCCTAAACTTCCAAACTCTACTCAGAATCAATCTCACATGAGACTCCATTCACTCATCCTTTCAAAATTTACTTACTTCTCTTTAAATCATTCAATTCAAACACACCAATTCATCACAATCGACTCAAGACTAGCAATCTCATCCATCTTCCAAGTCCTAACAAACTCAAATTTCCACATACCATATACAACCTTTTAAAACCACTTTTCTTTCATATCAACCCTCTAATCACACCAATTTCAACCACATATCTATCATACATCAACTAATTAAACTTCCTCATACCCGATACAAGTCGCAAGAAATCAGTTGTAAAATCGTTCAACATCTGGTCTACTGTGCTAGACCCTCGGTAGTATATAAGGTCATTATTTAGAATTATATACATATGCATTACATAAAGAAAATTACGATAACAAGTACTCAACGTACTTTCAACAACATCAATACATCATCATAGTATTTACTTAATAAATACTCTAAAATCATTTCAATTTTAAGGGATACATCAATTATAAAACAATACAAAACAATAATCTTACCGGAGCCTTGCGGAGAAGTTGCGTTGCTTTTGTAAAATATTTTCGACACCAAAGTTATAGTTTATGACATTTTTCAAAAATCGACCTAATTCGCTATAACTAAAAAGCTCTGATACCAATCTTTAACACCCCCAAATTACTATGCGCAGCGTAAATACACATTTGGGTGCTAATTACAAACATCGTTACACAAGACATTTTGAACAAACTCAAAATGATAAATTTGAAATATAAAAGAATATAATTTAACCACTGTCTAAAACTTTCAATCCCAAGTAAAACAATTTTAGAAATATAAGAGTAATATTTAGGTCCCCCAAAGACTTTATCAATTTCACAAACACTTTACCAAAGTACTCGACTATACAATATTATTTTTATGACAAAAGGGAAAGAAATCCGTTTTAGACCAAACACCACAAAAGCAATCCCGCAATCCTTCTCCAGCAAACTCCGCAATTCATCAACTTCAACACCTGAAATACATGCTTAAAATCATCACCACAACGGTTGAGCGAGTCTATAGGTTTTCCAAATCAACATTTGAACACAAGAGAAAAATCAATCAAGATCATTTAATAGAATTGTGCGCATACAATCTATTAGTCAGGCATTCTGGTATATAACAACAACTACTGAATTGTATTAAGCTCATGACACCGACCCCTTAACTTAGTTACCCACGCCTAAAGCCGGCATGACTAGATGAAATTACAGTGCCCCTACTAGGGTATCATTTACAAGGATACCAATTCTCATTCTCGTAAAATTATCCTTCCCAGAGGGTTACTCAGCGTAAAGCCCTGGTCTCAGATAGGGTCGTCAGCCCAATAGTACTATTATTAGAATAAGCGGCTATTCCCAACTCACAACATCAAGTCAGCAGATAGTTAACGGCTCATGAATTTAGGGTCTTTTGCAAATAGGGTACTTATACAATTCAAACAACAAGGGCAACAAAGCAACATTCGGGTCCAAACAATCAATCATGACTTGTGTTCATTTTACTTTCAAATAGCATGTATCCCCCTCGTGGGTTTTAAAATCATTCAAACAAGTACAAAAGCGAGGCTATAGACTCACCTGGAGTAATAGCAGTAGTAAGACTATCTTCGACGATAGTTGATGCCCGTTAAACACAAAAACCGCAACCTATCAAATAAGGCGCGTTCATCAATAATAAACTCAAATAAAATCCATACATAACAACATCAAACTCAAACTCATAAAGTCACGATAAACTCGAGAGAAAACGATATAAATAACTTCATTATACTTTACTACACATTTACTTAACCATTTTACACTTTTTACAAAGTCCGCCGGTACATACTATATGTACTAGCTTATTTACCCCTTTTAAACTTGTCAACCGTTTATGAAACGACTCGATAAACTAACTTACTATATATAGAAAGTCCTCTTACAAGTTTATCAAATGAAATTACTTTTAAAGTACTTTACCCAACTCATTTTCAAACTATAAAATCCGGACAGATTTACGTTAATTTTTCATACAACCGTTTTAACTTATTTAAACGACTCCGTTTACAAAACCGACACTCGGGTTTTAAAGTAAACTCAACCTATAAAATAAACACCTCATTATCAGTAGGTTACATTTTTCAAAACATCCATTTAGAGTCCCCGAGATTCGGTCCAAATATCGACAACAACTACTTGTAGTGCCGATACTCGTCTCCCAGTACACGATCATTCAAAACATCATAACTTCGCGCTCGTTTGGAGCTAGAAGCTCTACCTTATATCAAATCGAAGCTAAGAAAAGTATCTACAACCCTAGGCTATAAGTTAAGCCATTTTCAAAACATAAAAATTCGGATTTTACACTTTAATTAATGTTATAAAATGACTATAAAAATCTTGTACAAAATCAACTTTTTGATAAAAACCAACCATAGAAATGGTCATTTCTACACCATAATATCATCATACATCAACCATAACATCAAAATCATAATCAAAATAAAAATCTTTAGTTCAAAATGAAGTTTTAACAAGATCTTTAGCAAGAATCACCATGGATCATCATGAAAATGCCATGCATGATCATAGCTCCTACCTACCAACATCAAGAAAAAAAAATGTGCTTGCATGAAGGAATTATTACACCAAAATGATCCTTATGCAATTATAAGAGTGGGTCTATGCTTGGTTTTGTTGGATTCAACCTCAAACCTGAGATAAAATTAATTGAATGTGAATTTTGGGTGTGTTGTGAGTTTCGGCAAAACTAGAGAGCAAGAGAGAGAAGTGGAAGATTTTTGTAAGTGGAAAATGAGGTGTGTGTATTTGTTTTTGGTTTATATATAGTGGGGTAGGGACCAAAGTTGCAATTTATCAATAGTTGTGACTAAAAATATAAATAGTTAGCTAAATAGCGGGAAATAACTATTAGTCAATTTTCAAAATATTTACGGGGCTCGGGTTTCATAAAGATACTTTTAAAAATTTAAAACGTACCTCAAAAATAATTATATCGACTCTCGACTCGACTTAATACAAACTTAAAATAAAAACGTCAAAAATATAAACATCGAGACAACAATTGATAAAACATAAAATCTCGGGCATCCGTCGATATCGTGGTCACTAATAATTCTCGCTATTAGTAAAAAGATAAAAATAAGTCCTCCAACGCCGATTTTAAATAAAACCATCAATCGTCATTTCATTCAACTCATCAAAAATTTCAAAGTTATTCGTAAAAATAATATTATATAATAGTAAATAAATGACCTCGGGTTTGGGTTGTCACAGTTATAATCTTGACACGTGTCTCATGACGAATCCAACTAAACATTTTGAAACCTTATCACCTTGTAACCATTTCATCATTGTCTGATGAACTACTCCTTACTACTCTCATGTAAACCACTCGCTATATTATAAGATGCCATATAAACTTAAATTATTATTGTTTTACGTATAATTTTACAAAAGGTTCTACTTGGGCTTTACAAAATACTTGAATATTACCCAATAAAATTAATTGACATTAATTTTACGATGTATTTTCACATAGTGGTCTACCTTGGTTTTATAAAGAATTCTTGTGACAACAAAATTGTTGATTTAAACATCTAGCCAATTTATTACTGGGGAAAAGTTTCATAAATTATTTGATTCCTGTTTTTTCAAATGGAATTATATACATATTTTAAATCACATTACGTATAATACTGGGTTGACGAAGCTAAGCATCGCATTTCTAGTCCTAAATTATGCATGGTCTGATCACCTATGCTTAATTTAGAAGAAGCCATGCTAGACCGAATAGTAGTCACCTTAAATATTTGGCCAGGAACCAATTTTTTACTTGTGTTTCTGAAAAAGTTAGATAAATGAAAATTTTGAAAACTTTTAAATCTTATGCGAGTAGCAACAGTTCGCAACTTACACATATGAACCCTTATCTTTTCTTGAACAAAGTACATGTCTCAAGCACATATTTCCTTACTCGACGATCTTTGTTTTACATGTTACCTCATCTTCCTTCGTGATATAATTCTCGTTACCACTCATTTAATTACTGACCATTGATACCAGACCTGGAAATCGCAATGTTTTTATGCTTATTCATTGACCGACCTTATCTATCTATTTTGGTAGACCTTCGAAACATCTCTAGACGCGAATATAGATTTATGACTGGACATGAATGATGATTTCGTGTACTTGTCGTGATGTGTGTTAGACTATAATGTCTTGAAATTCATTCGGTGAACCACGTATTGATTTCGCCTCTCATTGCTAATGTTGTTCATCTTACTGGAATTACTCTCAAGTGACTTCTTAAGAATTTTCTTTGATTCGAAAATTCGTTGTGTGGCTTTTCTCTTTCGATCGTGTATCGACCATCGAGAACTTAATAAGCCGTTGTTGGTGACACCAACTGCACTCGAGAAGTGATGACTTACTATAATCCTTTGTTTCTTATTATTCTTATCATCAACTCGTCTATTCTATCACGTTTGTTTAGAATTGATACGAATATCGTTTTATTCCCTCTTGCTATTGCTTGTATTCTAATTTTGACTATTATTTGCTATTTTGTATCCCTTTGAAAACCCGAATATGTCACATGTTTACCAATTGATGCATTAAAAACCTTCTTGGATTTCTAAAAAATTGTTACAATCTTTAAAAACGTTTTACACATTATATCAAGTGGTTAAATTACCAAAATAACCGTTACAAGTTTAATGTTGGATCTATACATCCTCTTTGGTAAATTATAACTAGTGTTTAAAAAGGATGTCAAGGTATATCTTTTAAAGTATTTGATTATATCATACTTTACTTTCAACCTAATGAAAATTATCAATTTAATTTATAGATTCTAACAATGATTCTAAATAATTTGGAAACTTGATTTTCACTATTGGTAACGATAAACTTGAGTTTTTAACAATAACTTCATACAGTCATCCAAAAGCTCTTAAGCTGATCGAAATAACTATTTTGAACTACTCTACTTTTTGGCTTTGAAATCCTAATCAAGAAAAGGATATAGCAACAACTTACTCACTAAATGTAGATAGTTGGATTTTAAATCACTAAACCTTGTAAAATTTTCTTTTAATAAAGAAAATACTTAAGCTAAATTTGAAAGTGATACCAAATCCTATACAAGTAATTGTGACAACATGTATTTTAAATGTTCATATGTAATTCATCTTTTCCTTCTATTTCTCTTGTAATTAGATTGCTAAGTTTTAAGATTGTCATGGTTTACAGTTGATCGATTTGCGACTCCTTGTCGATTAACAATCTTGATTCGTTTTGGCGCACTTTGTACGTGCAAGCTATCATTGTGTTCATTTTACCCTTAATATTTCTCCGTACTGAAAGGTCATTAATCTAATCCAAGCTTGAAAAATTTATTCGAAAAGGAGTAAGAAACAAAAGAATAGTGAATTCAAATTGTTAAGGTACGCTGTGGTGCATAAATTATCTGGGAAGCAATGAGTTTGTTCTACACTTTGCATCTCCATTTGTTGGTATCTTCTTATGTCTCTAGTTGAACTATGAGGGACCAGAGGTCTATTAGGGGGGTAAACTGTAAGAACCCGTACTTTTCGAGTATTATTTGATTCTTTTATTCGTGCTACTCGAATTTTTCCAACGTATTACATTTTCTTGTATTCTTATATGTAAATCTTGAGATCATGATAATTTTAATAAATTATACTTTTTAAGTATTTTCTGATCATTGATAATACTTTAGTTGGAATTATAAAAAAATTATTTTATTTTTCCATATTTATTTAAATCAAAAATTTTGATTAAAAGCACCCGCGTGCATTTTACAAAGAGTTTACTCAAATCAACGTATAACGAGAGCTACTAGTGATCGCGATACCGACCGATTACATTTTATTATCGATTGTTTCGGTAATTAATATTTTCGACGACTTCGTTTTAATTACGTGTTAAGTTGTGTCGGGAAACCATATTATCATATTTATGATGCATTTTAAATTTTGAAAAGTATTTTTACGAAACCCGAGCCCCGTAAATATTTTCAAAATTTACTAATAGTCATTTTCTACCCTTTAAACTATCTAATTGCTTTTAAGTCCAAAAGATTTAACATTTGGAAAAACTAGCCCTCCACCCCAGCCCTCCACCCCACTATATAAATTAAAATATTCATACCTAACCTCATTTTTCATCACAAAATACACACAATTGAAAAAAAACTCTTCTCTCCTCCCCCCCCTTGTGAATTCCGCAACCCTCTCTACCGCAATACCACCAAAAATCTTGATTTTTAACATGTGTTAGCTAAAATTAAATCAAGACCCATCTCTAAAATTAAAAGGTGATTAAGTTGATACAAAAATCATACACATGCATCAAGTTTTCTAGTTTTTATGATTTTTATAGTTGGTATATGTTTTGATCATTATGCATGTAATGATCTTAGTAAGATCGTCATGTTTTGATCATAAAAGGTTTTATTTTTTATCTTTGATTTTTTTAAAGTTTGACATGCAAGTGTTTAGGAGTTTGTTTGGTTGATGGGTATGATAGTAGGGAGATTTTAGAGGTATGGATCATGTTAAAATGGGTTAGAATATTGATTTGATATGATTTCTAAAAGTGTATATTACATCAGTGGGTTAAGGGCTGTATTTCGTGGGTTAAAGATTGGATAAAGGTTGAGATTATTTGATTTTGTTGTAGAGTTTTTTTATACGCTCATTTTGATATAAGATAGATGTAATATAATGCCCCACTTTGGTAAGTGGACCGTTACGTGTATTTAAGGCGTGTCATCAAAGCATGCAAGGTAATATGTAGTAAAACATACATGACCATAGAGAAAACCACAAACATCGGTTCCCAAACATAAGCCCAAAACATAATTAAAGTAAATGAAATGAATGAAAGACTAAACAAGCATAAGTATATGAAGGCATGAGGAGAAGAAGTCTAAGGTAGCTCCCACCCTATGCGTGTCCTCCAAATTCTCCAGTCTAACTTTAGGTACCTGCCGTTTTGGGACATGGAAAGGAAAGTAACGGCTGAGCATAACGCTCAGTGCACGAATATACGACATAGTATGAATGGCTGAAACATAAATAAGACTAATAGCAGCGGAAATAACTATGTCCTGGATAACCTGACATAACTTATGAAAACTGGTTTTATAGTTTGAAAAGCCTTATCTTTATCTTATAAAATCTGTTTAACATGTTTACCGTTAGCCAATATAGGTCATGAAAATATCAACTTGAATGAATACTTGGAGGGGTGACCTCGTCATGCAATTAGAGGGGCTGCCTCTAATTAATATAACTGTTTGGGTTGGAGGGATCAACTCCTTGTGAAGGATGCAAGACACACACCACATTCACCTGTATAATCTGCTGAAAACATGTAAACTAGGATGCACCCATACGCCCCACATGATAAATATAATATGGCCAAAAGCTAAAGGGACACCACGAGCTATCACTCCGTCGTGGTGGAGTCATAACACCGGTGCCTCTAGTATTATGGTTATGGTACCTCCATAACTGGGTGAAACAGGTCATGCATGTATATGGATTTAGGTATCTAATTAAACATAAGCAATTCAAAAACATATAAAACATATACTGGGGAAAACAGTTGGCTGCATACGGGGAATCCTAATAAGGAAGAATGTCCATACTGAAAGGACGGAGAATCCGTACCTTGTGTCCAGTAAACGAAGAAGATGAACGATAGAGAGTCCTACTTCGGTATCACTAATGCTACATAAATAATATACGTGTATAAGTGTCCTGATTACTGAGTACATAACTGGTTTTAAATCTTGTCTTAGCTTGTTTTATATGTTCATGTCATGTTTTACTGATTTTAGCCTTATACTGTGTTTATCATGTACTCTGTCTATTCTGATTAGGTATTACATGTATTTCTTGTATTATTATACTTGTTGTTTAATAATAAGTAACTTTCTAAAAATATCAAGTTTCCAAAAATAGAAAGTTTCCAAAAATAGAAAGTTTCCTAAAATAGATTGTTTCTATAATTAGATTAGCTGCCTTAATTAAATAAGTTTCTAAAAATAGAAAGTTTCCATAAATAGATTAGCTGCCTTAATTAAATAAGTTTCTAAAAATAGAATGTTTCCATAAATAGATTAGCTGCCTTAATATAAATAAGTTTTAAAATAATAGAAAGTTTCCATAATTAGAAATAAGCTGGATAATTAAGCTAATAAGATAAGCTTAAGTTTTACTGATTAAATATACTAAGTCATGTGATTAATAGTATAGTTTATAACATGTTAGTTAAATAAACTATATGTTATACGATTTAATTAAATATAATCATGATTTTATTAAATTAAAGTGTACATAATACTTAGGTTAACACATGTATAAGTATTTATATTAATATAACCTAAGTCATGAAAATTAAGTAATTATATGTCATGTTTTAATAATTAACTAATTTCTATAGTCTAAATTACATAAATAAATACTTAGGTTAAAATCATGTGTTATTAAATAATAATAATAAACCTAAGTCCATGTTTTAATTAAATTAATTATATGCCATGTTAAATTAATTATATGCCATGTTAAATTAATTTAATTAACCTGTAAATAAATATACTTGTAAAACTATTAAACTTGTAAAAATAAATTAGCTTGTAAGAAATTGAATAAAACGTGACTTGTAGAAAAGATTCCCATGTACAAACCCGTGTTTAATATAAGTCGAACCAAAACACACCCAACCGGCGGATAGGGTTGTGGCCAGCCGTCGGATGCCACTGTCAAGCAGGGTTCCCCCTGCCGTGGTGTTTGTTCCCACTGGCTTAGACCGGTTCACCTTGCCGGCAGCCGGTTCCCCCTGTTCTTAATCAAAACCCACCGAGAGTCATGGGACTCTCGGTTTGCTACTGCCTCACCAAAACGCACCCCTGTTGGGGTTTCTGATTGCGGCCGACCAACCAAACAGCCCCTCGGCTGTTGGTAATTCCCACCGAGTCCTTAAGTGGTCTCGGTTCCCATGTTTACCCGAACCAAAAACTCATCTTGTACTTGTTTAATTCATGTTTATGTATACCAACCCATCCCGTGTTCTTATTGATTTAAACAATTTCATAAACACATAATTAAATAAGAAAAAAAATAAAAGGGTTCATGGAATACCTTATGTATAATGATTTAGGATTAAGAGTACGAATCATGCTTGTAAATCAAACAAGGATCAAAACTTCTCCCTTTTTCTTCCTCCTTAAGGCCGGCGGCCATATACCCATTTTAGGGTTTTTATTTGTTTGTTAGTTCCTTGAAAAAATGAATGTGTAAGACTTGTTCCTTGGTTTAATTAGTTTTCTAAATGGGTTGGGCTTAAAAGCCCTTTTCTTGTTTTAGTTAAGTCAAAAGTGGGCTTGGCCCCTTCCTTTTCCTTTCCTAGCCGTGGCCATGTGGGCCCCTGATGAGACTGCTTTTATACATAGTCTCATCGTCCAAATAGGGCTTAAAATGCATTAAATATCATCAAAATACCCATATATATGCTTGTGTTTGTTGCTTGTGTATTTTAGGTACGGATATTGGGAAAATGACAAAAGATCACAAGAATCATACAAAAACGAACACGGGAAACGAAGCCGCACAATGAACCAAGCCCTAATGAAGAATTTTCCCAAGAAAACCCTTGAAGACTTGAAGATTTATGAAGAAGGGTCCTCCAATATTGAAGAATTGACACTTTATACCCTTGTATCCTCAAAATTATAAGATTGGTACCTAAAGTTTGTCAAAATTACAAAAAGGGCCCTCCACTTTGAAGAATTGGCAATTTTAGTCCCTCATCAAAACTAAAATGTCAATATTTATCCTCCTCAAAGTCAAACATACCAAGAAGGACTCTAAGTTACAAGAAATTACAAGTTTGGTCCTTTGAAAATCCCAAAATTACAAAAAGGACCCTTAACTTTGAAGATTTGGCAAAAATGGTCCCTCATTAATCATGACTTGGAAATTTCAGTCCTCCAAAAGGTCAATCATACAATTCAAGACCATTATCAATCAAGAAAAATCCAAATCAGTCCTTCAAGAATCAAAAAATGGCAAGAAATACCCCTGAAAATACTTTGGAAAAGTATTTGGGGCAAAATGAAAAATAAAACTTCAATTACAAAGGAAACCGGATTTTTGCTAGTTTATATACAAGTGACAAGAGAAAGGAAAGAAAGGGGTTAAACATGGCAGACAAACAAAGTTACCTAGACCACTCATGCTTTGACACCTGTCCCACTCACCCATTTCCACCAATCACAAGCCTCCATTGCTCCACCTCACCAATCCACTCATACCAGATTAACAACTTAATTTATTAAGTTTAAATTTGGCGCTTAACATGTTTTTTAAACACTAATCCGGATCAAACTAGCAACTATTCCCTCAAGAACACAAATTGGGTTTTCTTAATTGTGTTATAATTAAACCCCCAACTGCTATAGAATGATGATTAGGGTCTCCTTAATCACAACCCAACTTTTAAAAACCTTTCCACATCACCCCACACCCCACACAAGATTCCCTGCTACACACCTTTGTGCATACTGCCAAATGTTGGACAGTCATCCAACGTTCCACAGCAATGCTTTGAAGTTAAGCTTGTTTCAAGCCATTTGATCAACTTTTACCTTGCCAGCTCTACAAACAAACAAGAAAATGTCACATGATCTTCAAAGACTCAAAACAAGACAAGGGCATAATGGGGACTTCATAGCTTTAGGGTTTACATTTTTTAGCCTCTTAGCAAGTAGTCTGTAGCCTATATAAGGCATAGGACTGAGTACTTTAATTTTTGCTCTTGAATTTTCAGTTGTTCACAAATCTGTAAATATCATATTCATATCAATGAAATGTGTTTCAATTTGTTGAAGAAAGCTCAAGTGCCACTCTTATAATCTGTTTGATATTGTTCTTTGTTCATTATTCTCGAATCAAAACCTGTTTTCAAAAAGGAGTGTGCAAAAGTTTGCACATTTTCCATTTTCTTGATATTTTGCTAAGTTCTTGTTCAAACCTTGGAATTCTTGGGCTATAGGGCTGATCATAGCATCCTGATATTGTGTTATCAAGGTGTGGTGAGGCTTATAACTTGGGGATAATCAAGTGTGGGGTAACAAGGTTGCATTAATCAAGGATTTTTACCTTTTCTGTTTTTATAATTGTGCTCTTAACCTTGTTGAATCTTAGCAGGGTTGTTTGCGGAAGCTTGTACTTGTTCTTGCTAGTACATAAGCTCAAAATTCGTGGGTGTGGATGTACATCCATGAGGTTTGCATACTTAATCCTAAAATCTGCTTAAATCTTGATTTTTGGTGATATTTGTGTGTGACTTGCGTTCTTGTGAATTTTGTGGCTTAAAACTACTTGAATTTGCTTATCTTAGCTGTTATTGTGTTAAATTGGGCTTGGGTGGTCTTAAATCTCACTTTTGATTTGAAAAACTTGTTTTTGAAAAGTTAAAGGGGTGTTTGGGATAACCTGTTTGAAATCATTGTGTGTTATTGTGTTATTGGAAGTTTGTGTTTGTGTTTGTGTTTGTTATCTGTCATACACTTGTTTGAGAGTATTTTGCTGCAAGTTATTGGACTTAAACCTTGAAATCAAACAATCTGCTATAAAATCTTTGTTATTGCCTGTTTTGACCTAGGATCTTGAGAACACTTAGGGTGTATGCATGCTTAGGGCTAAAAGTGGTTTAAACAAAGTCATTGTAACCTGTTTGTGAGATTTGAGGTGTTGAATCTGGCTTGTTGGTCAAATACATCAGCAAAGTGAAATCTGCTTGTGTTTAGTGTTCATCAGTAACATTCATAAGCTTGAATCTTGATTTAGGCTTAAATCCATTGCATGAAAACTGTTTAGACTTGTTTATTTGAGTTTATAATAGCTTGTGTATGCATTTGGTTGAATTTGGTTGGTTGATTATTGCTAAAACTGCTTATAAGTGCTCAACTGCTTATTGTGCTAAGTTTGTGCTAGATCTGGTGCTTTATTGAATTAACTGTATCAATTGGGTTTTGTGATTTTTTTATTGTTATTGACTCCTTATGATCCAAAGATCATTTGGAAGCCTTTGTGAAATCTGAATCTCCAAAAAGCTCACTAAAGACAAAAAGTCAAACAAGTCAAGCAGTGGAAAAAGTTTCCACTGCTGAACACCTAAAACTAGCCCCTGCTAGTGTTAATTTTTACTCAGCTTATCAATAAGCTATTTTAGCTTATCCAGACCTGCAACAACTTATTTTTTGTGATAGATCTTCATTATTTGACCCATTTGATTAGACTGGAGCTTATTGGACTTTGACTTTGACTTTTTGCTAGAAAACCAACTTATTTGACTTTTTCATAAGTGCTTATTTGCTTATTCCAGCTTATTGAGTCATCTTATTTGAAATTTTTTTGTTGAAATAGCTTAATTAAGTCATTTAAAAGCTTTTGCAATTTGAATCAGCTCTTGGGGTGGCCTAGAACTCAAAAACGACAATTTTGTCATTTTCTATAGATTGCTTATTGCATTTTCAGGCTTATTCCTTGGGCTTATTTCAAATTTCTTTTTACAGAAGTCTTATTTAGGACAAAAGAAGCTTGTGTGTCTAATTTGAGCTTATGGCATTAGCTTATAGCTTAATGGGCCAAAAAGCCCATTAAGAATAAGCTGTTTGGTATAAGCTAGCTTATTTCACACTTTCAGCTTTTGGGCCTTTGGAAAAAGTTGTTTAAAATCAAATTTTGAGTCAAGTAGTGCTTTTTGGGCTTATTTGGACCACTTTTTTATTTTGGGCTCAAATTTGGCCCATTAAGGATCTGTTTTGGGTTTAGCCCATTTTCTAGGCCCGTTAAGGGTATTTAGGTCATTTCAAGTTCATTTCTGAGTTACTTAGGTTAAATTAAGCTAGTTTGCACTTATTAGAATTTTTTTATGATTTTTGGATTTTTAATAATATTTTAATATTATTTTATTGTTAAAAATTAAAAGTCTGATTTTCTAAGGTTTTATATTTTTCCTAGATTGTAGACACTTAATTAGAAATTTTACAACTTTCCAAATATTTTTAGAGTCTTTTAATTATTTTCTAGAATTATTTTAAGTTTTATTAGTTTTTAATAGTTTTTAATTGTTTAAAAATAGTTTTTAGTGGTTTTAAAATTTTGAAAAATACTTTTTAGCTTAATTAGGTTAATTTAAAGGTTTAAAAACTTTAAGATCTTGTTTGGGACTTTTTATTAGTTAATATTGATTTTTAGGGCTTTAACTAGCATTAAAAAGTTAATATTTAATTAATTAAAAGGTTTTGGCAAGTTTGGATTTTTTGTAAACTCTTAGAATATTTTTGTGGATTTTTAGGAATTTTTAGGGTAAAATTTTAATTTTGGTGCTTTTTACGGTTTTACGTGTACACCTTTTTCGTCTTAGTTTAATTTGACATCGTAACCGTCATTCTCTTCTTATCTCATTTCTATTTTTCTTTCTCACAAATATAATCACAAAGTTATCCAAATCATTACACACATAACACACTAGCCTCCTTGAGAACGATCCCCACTAAGGGTCATTAGTGCTTGGTTTTCCTAAACCGACACTTAATACTTGCCACTTTTGCTCTCTTTTCCTAAAGAGAAGTAAAAACACTACATCAGCAACCAAAGGGAAAACTCGTTGTTTTTCCATGTTCTATTTATTTACGTGTTCTCGTGTCGTGTTTACGTGATTTAATTATTAATCGTTCGTGTCGTTAAATATATTAATACGTAGGTGTAATAAATATACGTAAATACATAATAATAGGTTCGTGATTATTTACGTTCATGATTTTCATGTTCGTGATTATAATTATTATTGATAATAATTATCGTGTCTTAATACGTAATAAATACTTATCGTGTAATCACACGTACGTAATACTTGTAATTCCTATTCGTGAAACGTAAACGTGCTAAATAAGGAAAGTTCTAATCATGTACGTACGATTATATATGTACTGTTCATGGTAAAAACGTGCGGGTTTTACAATAGAGCTTCTAACTCATTAAGGGTCAAAAGTTATGCTAGTTTTAGTATTCGTGTACCGAGAGACGCAAATTGGCACAATCCGAAATTGTGGCTGATTTTGTGTCGAATCCCGGGGACTTTAGACATGGTTAGATAAATTATACTACTGGTTTTCAAAGTTTATAAACTTAATATAGTAGTGGGTTTATAAGGCGAAATGTCATGATAGTAATTTTAAAGTGGTATAAACGATTTTATAAAACAAGTACACATTTTGTCCCAAATTTTAGAGTCGAGTAAAGTGTCGAGCTGATGGGTTTTTAAGTATGAACTGTGGCTCAAATTTTGGCAGGGTCTTATACAGGTTATAAGTGACCTTGACACCAAGTTTCATCGAAATCGGACAAGTCTAGATAAGGTAGATCGGTGTGTACATTCGGAGTGTACTTGCTCATTTGTATTTTGGACACATAGTTCAATGCTCGTGTGGCGTGAGTTTGAGTATTCACTATTGGACATGATGACTTACTCAAGTGTTTAGTAGTTATATAAATGACTTAGTTACTGGTCCGAGTGATGTAAAGTTGTAAAACCCGTATTTAAAATTTCGTATATTAAATACGCAGTCTCGATCTATTATAAACTATATATATAATTATTCAGAAAAAATAATAATTACGAATGTATTAGTTTAGCATACAAAAAAGATAATTACGTTTCAGAAAACTAAAACACACGAAAATTTAATACGAAATTACGTGAATAAAATATAAGTGTCGAAGAAAATAATAATAATAATAAAAAAACTATATAGTTAAAAGAGGGGCCGGTTTGTAAAAAAAAAAGAATGACCTTGGGCTTTGAGTGCAGCCTATTTTCGAACAAAAACAAAGGGGAAAAATTACACTTCTCTTTTGTCCTAACACATACAAAGAAAAAAAACGACTAGGGTTCATAAAAATATGTCACCAAGTGGATATCAAGAACAAGGGGGTTTCGGCCTAGTTTTCATCAGGGATTTCGTGTCTTTCATCGTCTCTTATCAATCTACAACGGCAATCTGTTAACTTCTTTTAATTTCAGTGTTGATCATGAATTAATATTGCGTATGGTCTATACAAACGAATCACGAGTAATATAAACAAGGGGGTGTCGGGTTTTTGTTGTGAAATCAAGAAAACCGAGACCTATTGGTCTCGGTGTGGTTTTCTTTTGGCCAGCCGTGACCACAAATGGAGTGTGGTGTGCTTGACTGGATTCACAGCCCCAAAAAGCCAAACAGGGGGTGTTTGGTTAGTGTACAGTAGGGAACAAAGCCAAACAGGGGGTATCGTATGCTAAAGGGGTGTTTGGGTTCGCAATCAGTGGGAACCCGACCCAAAGCAGTGGGAACTTTAAACAGTGGGAAGAGACAAGAAAACAGTGGGAACCGTACTATAAATCAGTACCTAGAATCGGGACAGAAATAGTGAGTTTTATTTTAAGTTTAACGACGGTTTAGTGACACAAATTTCCGTCGCAGAATTGTTATTGACAATTTTTAAATATCAGCTTTTAGTCACACAGTTTTAGTGACAGTTTTTCTGTCGCTAGTTCTTATAGGCAGATTTTATATATTTTGTTTAATTGTTTTAGTGCGACCGAGAAGAGGTATCTCGGTAGGCTCGGGATATAGTTTAAACATTAAAAATGAAGATTTTAAATTATACCTTTTATTACTTACTTTTATAAATGTTTTAATTGTATATTTAAATGAATCAAATTAAAATAGTTTTTTAATATTTAAAAGGGTATAATTTTATAGAAATTATAAACGATTTTGAAAACATTCTAATTTAGGAAACTTTTTATTTTTAGCAGGGTTACATATTATAGTATTATTATCACGTCATAATACGTTTGTACCGTAATTAATAGTAGATCGACAATACATTAAAAAGAATTATAAGAAAGATCAGATTTATCAATTAAGATACGTAAAGAAGTTCAAAAATAAATAAATAAATGAGAAGCCGATAAGATCAGTAAATTAAATAAAGATCAGTAACTTATTCGCTTCTATTATTATTGTTGCTTCCGTGAAGCCCGAGTAGTGTTCGTTCAGTCTTCCTTCAGTCAGTTACTAGACAAGAGGTACAGATTTTCCGTCCTTTTAGTAAGGACTTCCTTATGTGCATGATTAGGATTTTTCGTCTGCAGCGAAATGTTTTCCCCAATTATATGTTATAAGTTTTATCAGAAATCAGTTTCATAATTAAGTTAAAATTGCCTGAGCCTTATATACAAGCATGACCAGTCAGTAGTACTAGTTACGGAGGTACCGTAACTATGACACTTGAGGCACCGGTGTCATGACTCACCCACGGGAGAGTGATATCTCGCAATGTTCCACTCAGTTCAGCTTGGCCATTTTATCTGTATTATTAGTGGGGCGTATGGATGCATCCTAGGCTTATCAGTTTACAGTTATCAGGTGAATGTGGTGTGTGCTCTATATCCTTCATATTAGAGCTGATCCCTCCACCCAGCATAGTTATTTAGAGGTCATCAGTCTACAACATAACGAGGTCACCCCTCTATGTATTCATGCAGTAGTTGTTACAGTACATGACGTATATAAGCTCTTGGCATTAAAGGATAGTAAAATATGTTATCAGGATTAACAGTATAATTCAGCTTTAATAGTTTATAAATCAGACTTATCAGATTTTCTAAAGTTTTCTTCACATTCTTCATATCAGTCTTTCAGCTTCAGAAGTTATTAATTATTTCAAGTACAATATATTCTTATCATGCATTATAGCCGTTCACTGAGCGTTATGCTCAACCGTAGTTCTTTCATGTTCTAGCGGCAGGTACACCAGGACACTCGTAAGATTCTGAGAGCATGTGCATTGGATGGAAGCAATCCAGACTTCTTTACTTTATGCACTTCATTCTTATATTGCCTGTTGGACATTGTTCAGTCCTTTCTTTCAGTATTTTACTTTTCATGTTTTGAGCTTATGTTGGATTACTGATGTTTGATTCTAGTATTTCCGTTATGGTCAGTTAATGTTTTAGGACATTTACCTTATGCTTTGATGACACGTCATAAATACACGTAACGGTCCACTTATCCAAGTGGGGTGTTACAACTATGGTATCAGAGAGCAAGGTTCGGCCTGTAGGCTCTAAAACTTGACCTGTGACTAGTGGGTAGTCACCAGGAACTTCCCAGATTTTGGCATTGTTATCTTTCATGTTTATCATGCATTTATCAGTCACTTTTCTTCAGTTATCAGCCGGTTTTCTTAAAGTTTTTTACTAAGTAAAAGGTTGGTACTGGACTGACCATATTTAGTCGCATGCGCTTCTTAGCGAATTTTAGTTTTGGTGAACTGAGCATAGGCGTTCACCCTTGCCGTTCAGATTTTTGTATAGATGAACTGACCATAGGCGTTCATCATTACTCATGCCAGATTCATGTTTTCAGTCGAATATTACTTGGTGAACCAGCCCCGTATACGTTTACCAATGTTCAGATCAAATTTCATGCTTTTCAGTCGAATGTTGTTTTGTGAACCGATCCATAGTTGTTCACCTTTGTCATATCATGACGTTTCATAAAATCTTGACAAATATGAATTGGACTACATCCAACCACATTTAGTCCCAGATTGTACATTTCTATACATGACAGTTCTCAGAAAATTTTGAAAAGTATGGATCGAAACAGAATCGCCCATACTTAGTCACATGCTTCCTACTATGAATACTGTAGATTAAACCATAACTATCCACATCAGTTGATGTTAAACCTCAGTTGATTATTCTTCTCTGTTATTTGTATCAGTCAAGTTTATACTCTCACGTGAATGTCGTTTTCATGCTGACTAAGTTCATGTATCCTTATGAGGATTATGTTTTCAGCAAGGTGATGATGTTTTCATGCTAAGATACATAAGGGGTTACAGTAAAAATCCTGTTTTCAAAATAATCATGTTTGATCTTCATCGGTCATGTCTTCATGCTAACCATTGTTGAAATTCCGTTTAATCATATTCTTGAAACTCTATACAACCAGCTTTAAGTCCACGCAGGAATTACCAGGCTATCATGTTACTCATTTCAGTTCAGTTTACTACCGTTTAAATCAATTCATTTCTTTGATCATGTCAGACAAGCGACACCAATCGGTCAGCCCATAAAATTTCCACCAGTGCCATGTACATTATTCCATCTGTACCCCATCAACAGTGTCTCAGTTATACTCCATGTACAGTATTTCATGAGTACTCCACGTATAGTGTCTCAGATATGCTTCGTGTGCAGTATTCATTTTGTACTTCATGTACTGTAGTCCAGGTGTACTCCAGGTACCCTACTCCATGGATATTACTAATCGATCCTCAATCATCTCAAGCGTTGCCACTTGTCGATATTCTACCAGATGCTGATGCTGCTCGTGGGTTGAAGATTTTACCAGATATTGATGTTGCTAACACTATGAAGACCTCGTAAATGTTGATGCTGTTGATGCTTTGGAGATATCTCAAGATGCTGATGCTGTTTATACTATGAAGACTCTGCAGAACAAGGTCGAAAACTATAAATTTGAAATTTCTGACAAGAAAAATTTTTAACCATCAGACACTACCATTCTATTCCATGCTTTTACTCCCCCAGTTAGATGTCACACTTCACTCAGCTAATCTTTTAGTCAGAAGAGTGGGAACCGATAACCAGCCGGCCACTCAGCAGAAATAGTTACATAAATCACGGTCATGATAACGACCGTCAGGAAACTGTCAGACAAGGCGGTAATGACAACCACCATACTTATAATTAATCACTCAGTAACCATCGGAACATCGGAACGGATGTGACCAGAAATACCGAGGTCAGCCGTCTAACAGGTCCGCCAACCCTAGCAGTTACCAGAAATTCTTAACCTTATTTAGACTCACCCATTAAAATACAGGTCCAAACAACAGTCAAGACACATGTCGCAAGTATCATTTCAAAGGACACATGTTAGGACTCCAGTAATAGTACACGTCATACGAATATCATCTCAATGTATGAGTCAGATTCATAACACCAGTATGCCTCCTAAACCAGGTCCTCAGAAATTCAGGGTACCCTCCAAGGGGGTATACCCGTACTGTTACGCCACGCATAAATCAGACCATTACAATTCAGTTACCACCACCGGAGTATTATTCAGATTAGACACACAGTGTTCATTCTGTGAGATTACAGATGAATACAATCTGTGAAAGTTGTCACGTTTACTTCACGTGTTCCTATGTCAGCTTTATCTTAAATCAGGTAGTTACCTGCCTCTAACCCAGAAAAGACTCCACAGTACCACCCATAATTATTAAAGTTTTCTTTTCAGTTAATGACGAGATCTGTCTTACCAAATCCTGAACATATTCATTTTATTTCTACCAGAATAATCAGTACAAATTGTTTCAGCTTTATCAGCACGTGAATTATTATCTTATAGCTGCAAAGACTTCTAGTCACCAGTCATGATGCGACTTTTGAATTTCCTTAAATTCATGATCAGCAGATTATCTCAAAGTTTCCAGATGTCATCCTAGGAGGTTTTCCAGAAATTCCTTTCTAACCACGAGATAGGGTTCAACATAGAGCTTGTCTCAAGTAAAGAACATGTTTTCAGAACTCTTTATCGTAGTGCTTCGGCCGAGTTAAAAGAGTTGCAGCAATTGTTGCGAGAGTTACCGGAACGAGGATTTATTCTCCCTAACGCACCACCAGGAGGTGCACCTTTTCTGTCTATCAGGAAGAAGGCCGGTAACCTGAGATCATGTATCGACCACCAAAAATTTGACAAGATCACTATTCATAAACGATGTTCATTCCACGAATAGAAGGTTTACCTGACCTGCTACGATATCTAAAATATTTTCCAGAACAATTCACGATCATGCCACCAGCAGTGGTGAGAGAAGGAACATGAGAGTTTCCAAACTGTTGTTGCACACATTATAGTCTCTCTAAAATTTTGACTTATACTTCTGAGCTCCCTAATACTCCAACTATAGTATAAAATTTATGAATAAAATTTTTCCATGACTTCTCAGACAAAATCATCAGTATATTCATTGATAACATTATGATCTGCTAAATTCTAAGAGAAGTACTAGAGAATCATCTTCTCACAGTTGTACAGAATCTCCGATAGGAGAAAATTATATAAGCAGCTTCCTAGATGCGAGTTCCAGTTGAACACGGTGGCATTTATGAACCACCCTATTTCAGCAGAAACAAGTTTTAGAAATCCTGCGAAGGTGAAGACTATCACCAGATGGTCAAGACCGACGTGTGTAATTAGAGTACAAAATTTTCTAGAAATCAGTTGACTGCTACCGCAGAAATTACTGACAGTTCTCACTAAAATTCTTTCATGACTTTTCACCCAGATTCCACCGGAATGTACAATAATCCCAGGCAGAATTTTGATAGAATCAGCATAACACAATTGATGCAACTATGTTCATATCTAGATGCCTGACATACCGCAGGGTCAAGATAGGACACCGATATGCTAATGAGTTATTACAACCACTAGAAATTTCTGAACAGAAATGAGATAAGATTCCATGGAGGTTATTTCCAGTTACCACAGGCTCAGACGAAGCATGATGCTATCTAAGTCGTTGTTAACCAGTTAACCCAGCCTACGCTTCTTCTTTTATTCGAGGATTTCACAGTAACAAATCCATAGGAAATCCAGCAATAGATCGTATGATTCCAAGGTATTCCATCAACAATCTTGTCAGATAGAAATTATCATTCACAAATCGCGCTCACATTCATGTTCACGATCACGTGTACGTTCACATTCATGTTCAAGTTTATTTTCACTTTCACGTTTACGTCTCAATCGCGGTATGATGCTGTTTCAGTTTATGTTTCGGGTCATCTCATGATTTAAGCTCACGTTAGCGTTCATAACCTTGTTCACGTTCAAGCTCGTGTGCCATTTCGCGATACCCCGTTTCACAGTTTATTACCGAATTCGGTTATAGAAAGCTTAAGTAACCAGACTCAAGTTAGCAGAGCTTCTCCATACCCAGGCAGACGTTTCACGTCTCAGGCCGTATCGTTTGACATTCATTCTTCAGTCATCATATGTTCATGATATGTCCTAGCATCACATTCACAGAATGTTTCATGTATTATCGTGCACGATATATATTCCATGCCAGCATTCCTCATTTAATTGTGAACCACGTTCACAATTGCTCACGTAGCACGTTCATAATTGTTCACGTAGTCCGTCCCTATATATTTGAGCAGCTTGCTCAGATATATAAATGTTATCTTTCAGGATATTTATACGTACCGTTTCATGTATCCTAAATAGCTTGTTCATTCTATCAGATTCAGAAAATCCATCTTATGTATGGAACCGGAAACTATTCAGCATCATTAGGACAGGGTCATCAGGACCAAGATTTTCATTGTGTCTAGACCTTTGAAGGAGTCGTTCGAGTGGGAAGCCACTCGGAACGTAGGAGTCCATCCGGACCTCTCATCCTTTTACTCCAATAGATTCAGTTAAGTTCTTTCAGTCATGTTATGTTCCACGTTCTCTTCAGTCAGGTCATGCTATATATTCTTTCAGCAACAATATGTATTAATTCGAGGACGAATTATCTTTCAACTTATATGTCCTTCAGCTTTCATGTTCTTTCAGCCTATGTGTCCTTTCAGCTTTTATAACTTCACCGGCTTAATTATTCTTAATTTGAGTACGAATTTCTCCTTTTTAGAGGGGAAGAATTGTAAAACCCAGTATAGTTGTATCGTTAATTCGGGGACGAATTATTCTTTTTATAGGGGAAGAATTATAAAACCCGTATTTAAAATTTCGTATATTAAATACGCAGTCTCGATCTATTATGGACTATATATATAATTATTCAGAAAAAAAATTATTATTACGTATGTATTAGTTTAGCATACTGAAAAGATAATTACGTTTCAGAAAACTAAAGCACGCGAATATTTAATACGAAATTACGTGAATAAAATATAAGTTTCGAAGAAAAAATAATAATAATAATAATAACTATATAGTTAAAAGAGGGGCCGGTTTGTAAAAAAAGGGAGAAAGACCTTGGGCTTTGAGCCCAGCCCGTTTCCAAACAAAAACACAGGGGACAAATTACACTTCTCTTTTGTCATAACACATACAAAGAAAAAAAAGAAACGACTAGGGTTAATAAAAATATGCCGCCAGGTGGATATCAAGAACAATGGGGTTTCGGCCTAGTTTTCATCAGGGATTTCGTGTCTTTCATCATCTCTTATCAATCTACAACGGTAATTTGTTAACTTCTTTTAATTTCAGTGTTGATCATGAATGAATATTGTGTATTGTCTATACAAACGAATCACGAGTAATATAAACAAGGGGGTGTCGGGTTTTTGTTGTGAAATCAGGAAAACCGAGAACTATTGGTCTCGGTGTGGTTTTCTTTTGGCCAGCCATGACCACAAATGGAGTGTGGTGTGTTTGACTGGATTTACAGCCCCAAAAAGCCAAACAGGGGGTGTTTGGTTCGTGTATAGTGGGGAACAAAGCCAAACAGGGGGTATCGTATGCTAAAGGGGTGTTTGGGTTTGCAATCAGTGGGAACCCGACCCAAAGTAGTAGGAAGTTTAAACAGCGGGAAGAGACAAGAAAACAATGGGAACCGTACTATAAATCAGTACCTAGAATCGGGACAAAAATAGTGAGTTTTATCTTAAGTTTAACGACGGTCTAGTGACACAAATTTCCGTCGCAGAATTGTTATTAATAGTTTTTAAATATCGGCTTTTAGTCACACAGTTTTAGTGACAGTTTTTCTGTCTCTAATTCTTATAGGCAGATTTTATATATTTTGTTTAATTGTTTTAGTGCGACCGAGAAGGGGTATCTCGGTAGGCTCGGGATATAGTTTAAACATTAAAAATGAAGATTTTAAATTATACCTTTTATTACTTACTTTTATAAAAAATTTAATTGTATATTTAAATGAATTAAATTAAAATAGTTTTATAATATTTAAAAGGGTATAATTTTATAGATATTATAAACGATTTTGAAAACTTTCTAATTTAGGAAACTTTCTATTTTTAGCAGGGTTACCTATTATAGTATTATTATCACGTCAGAATACGTTTGTACCGTAATTAATAGTAGATCGATAATACATTAAAAAGAATTATAAGAAAGATCAGATTTATCAGTTAACATACGTAAAGAAGTTCAGAAATAAATAAATAAATGAGAAGCCGATAAGATCACTAAATTAAATAAAGATCAGATAACTTATTCATGTCAATTATTATTGTAGCTTCCGTGAAGCCCGAGTAGTGTTCGTTCAGTCTTCCTTCAGTCGGTTACTGGACAAGAGGTACGGATTTTCCGTCCTTTCAGTAAGGACTTCCTTATGTGCATGATTAGGATTTCCCGTCTGCATCCAAATGTTTTCCCCAATTATATGTTATAAGTTTTATCAGAAATCAGTTTCATAATTAAGTTAAAATTGCCTGAGCCTTATATACAAGCATGACTAGTCAGTAGTACTAGTTACGAAGGTACCGTAACCATGACACTTGAGGCACCGGTGTCATGACTCACCCGTGGGAGAGTGATATCTCGCAGCGTTACACTTAGTTCAACTTGGCCATTTTATCAGTATTATTAGTGGGGCGTATGGATGCATCCAAGACTTATCAGTTTACAGTTATCAGGTGAATGTGGTGTGTGCTCTACATCTTTCACATAATCACATTGGAGCTGATCCTTCCACCCAGCACAGTTATTTAGAGGTCACCTCTCTACAGCATGCCGAGGTCACCCCTCTATGTATTCATGCAGCAGTTGTTACAGTACATGACCTATATAAGCTCTTGGCATTAAAGGATAGTAAAATATGTTATCAGGATTAACAGTATAATTCAGCTTTAATAGTTTATAAATTAGACTTATCAGATTTTCTACACTTTTCATCACATTCTACATATCAGTCTTTCAGCTTCAGAAATTATTAATTATTTCAAGTACAGTATATTCTTATCATGCATTATATCCGTTCACTGAGCGTTATGCTCAGCCGTAGTTCTTTCATGTTCTAACGGCAGGTACACCCGGACACTCGTAAGATTCTGAGAGCATGTGCATTGGATGGAAGCAATCCAGACTTCTTTACTTTATACACTTCATTCTTATATTGCATGTTGGACATTTTTCAGTCCTTTCTTTCAGTATTTAATTTTCATGTTTTGAGCTTATGTTGGATTACCGATGTTTGATTCTAGTATTTCCGTTATGGTCAGTAAATATTTTAGGACATTTACCGTATGCTTTGATGACACGCCATAAATACACGTAACAGTCCACTTATCCAAGTGGGGTGTTACAAAAGTGATAGTTTGACTTGCCTTGACTTGGCGTCATATGACGGGTCAAATTCAAGAGTGCAAGTATTTAAACGAGTAGTGTTGGATAAATGGTATAGTATGGATTCATTTGGTTCGTGTCATTAGTCATGAAGTATGAATACTTTGAAAATATTTAAAGTCATGTTATAATTAGTATATATCGATATTTGAGTTCGAGTCGTAACGCGCACCTTATTTTGATAGGTTGTGGCTTTCGTGTTTTCCCAGGCATCCATATCGTCGGTGATCGTCTTACCACTACCGTTTCTACTCAGCTTCTGAGTATCGTGATTCACTTACCTTGTGGCTAAGGTGAGTTCATAGCCCCTTTTTACTTGTACATGGTTTCTAAACGCGGGGTGAGATTTTACATGGTGGAACACAACCATTTAAAACTGTATGTTATCCAGAACTTGTATGCTATCCAGAACTTGTATGCTTTCCAACTGTTTTCATGATTATTAATGCTTTTAGTCTTTAGCCTTAAGTTGCCTCTCCTGATCATGAACCGTTAATTTACTTGTGTTGCTAAGCGCGAATGTTGTGGGTGGATCCATTGCGATTGACAATCCCCGTCCCGATTACCTTGACGCATTTAACATTTGATTTATTACTTGAGTATTTAGGCTGAATACTCACCAGAGGAACTTACATGAGTTAAGCTTCGGTTCATAAACTAAAAAGCAATATAATGTTTTGGACTATGGTTAATGATCATAACCATTTTCCCTATTTCTTGTTTACAAATGAATGCTTGTGTTCCACACCTTTACTGCTAAACCTATGAATATCACTCAACTTTATGCTGACGATTTTACATGTTTAATCTCAGGTATTATTACTTAGCTTTGCTTGGATGGGAGCCCGTAGGATATTATTGCAGCTTGGAGATTTGTGTGTATATTTAAAGTTTGGTTTTGGTAAAAACTGTCAGAAACTTATCATATATTCTTGATAACTAAATGTTACAAAACCATTATTGAATAATAGATTTTCCGCTTATAAAACTCTGGGACCCTTTGTTTCAAGCTCTGATCTTTTTATGATGTAATGTATAAGTTTTTATTACATCAACTTTGTGTCAACCGTATTTCATTATTTCTTGTACCATGACGTGGAACCCCCTTGCTGCCTAGTAGTTTCCTTGCCTGATTTTGGGGGTCTCACAAAAGCCATGTACTTCTTAAAAGGTTCCCATACTTATTTTTGATGAGTTTGCCCATAAATAATCAAAGCTTTATGAACCCTATGAGCTGTTAAAGGATATCGTATTAGTTCAGAAGAAGGAGTATACATAACACTTGACGAACTTGAAAAAAACCAAGTGTTATGGAAGTGGAAGTTGAAAGGAATAGACGGGTCAAGGTTCTAATGTCAATGCGATGATATTTTGTCATTTTGTCCTCAATAAAGCCTGTAAAGCTGAGTACTCAAAAAGTTTTAGGAAAAAGTAGAAAAAATAGACGTCGCCGCAAAAAAATTCACGGTGGACAAAAGTAAGAAAAAAGAAGGAAGAAGGTTAAATGTAAAAGGAATAATTATGTTTTCTTGCGCAAGTTACGATATATATAATAGTATTCTTCGTCTCAATATTATTGTTCACGTATTTTTAGGATGTTCCAATTTACTTGTCCATCAATAATGGAAAAAAAGTTTGATTTATTTTATTATATTATCTTCGCTTGAAGTTAATTACAAATTCAAAAAGACATAAATTAATTAACTAAAAGTAAAATGTTATTCTGTGAAAAAGTAAGAGAGTATATTTTAATAAATATGTTTTTTAAATGTGTGTTTTTATTGGAAGACAATAATTTTGGGAGGGAGGGAAGAGTAAATAGAACCCCGCTCACTTTCTTTTTGTATTCTTTATTGGATTAATTTCATATATGACCCTCTTTTCAAGATCAATTTCATATATACTCTGACCCTGTATGGTTTACCGTAATCTTACGTAATAGGACGTAATTGTAATTAAATTACATTACATAGTCCTTTTGGTTTACATAATGAAGAGAATCATAATTCCGTTTACATTACGTAAGGTGTTTGGTTGGCATTGTAATTACAATTACATCAAAGGATGTAATTAAACTTACATAGAAAGTTGGATGAAAATGTTTTGAATTACGTCGTAATTTTTAATTTTATATTTTAAATCATTATTATTGATGATATTATTATTATTATTATTATTATTATTATTATTATTATTTTTTTTTTTTTTTTTTTTTTTTTTTTTAAAAAAAAAAAAAAAAAACATCACTTTATTAGAATATTAGGATTTACAAAAAGTTAGTGGGAAGCCTAGAAACAATTTGGGCTCCCACCCCTCTAGCAATAGCAAACCCGATCCTATTAAACATATAACACGCACCACGTGACCCGATATCTTGAGTCATAGAGTATCTTCGGATCCGCTTTATTATTATTATTATTATTATTATTATTATTAAAAAATTATTGTTATTATAACATCACTTCATTAAATATTAATAGGATTTACAAAAAGTTAGTGGGAAGCCGAGATACAATCTGAGCCCCCACTCCTTTAGCAATAGCAAAGCCTATCCTATTAAAAATGTGAGCCGCAACACGAGCTCCAATGTCTTGAGTCATATAGAACCGTCGAATACGCTTCAGTAAGGCAACCGCTTCAGTTAGGATCCGCTTCATTAGTCACTCAATTATTATTATTATTATTATTAATTTTATTATTTTTTTATTATCAACATCACTTTATTAGAATAACAGGATTTACAAAAAGTTAGTGGGGAGCCGAGATACTATCTGGGCCCCCACTCCTTTAACTATATCGAAACAGATCCTATTAAAAATGTAAATAGCAGCACGTGCTCCAAGATCTTGATTCATGGAGAAACTTCGGATCCGCTTTAGTAAGCTTAAAGCATCCTTCTCAAGTTCTCCAAAGGAAGAGAAAGAGAAAGGGAGAAAACCGTATCCAATATCCGCGCACTTAGCCTCGTACTTGACATGTTTACGCCTTGCTGCCTCAATTACTGCACGGCCTGAAACAAAATCAACCATCCCAGATTGCGTCAAGGGAGATGACCCTGTGAGATCCACACATATATCAGTACCTCTATCCCACGAGTAAAGCAACATATCAGCTAGGCGTAATGGTTATTATTATTATTAGTATTATCATTATTATTATTTTATAAAGACATTTACATAAATTTGGATGAGAGTCTAGACACAAGTTGTGCTCCTACTCCTTTATGAATACTCTTTATATGAAAGATTAATGCACTACTCTTGACATTATTAGAGTGACTAATGAAAATAAACTTAATGCGTGAAAGCGTATCCAAAGCCTTCGCATTGAACTCCTCAAATGTAGAGAATTCAAATGGTATGAACTTGTATCCATTGTCCTTATATAGAT
The DNA here is from genome assembly GCA_025667525.1 of Glebionis coronaria. Classification (NCBI taxonomy): domain Eukaryota; kingdom Viridiplantae; phylum Streptophyta; class Magnoliopsida; order Asterales; family Asteraceae; genus Glebionis; species Glebionis coronaria. The sequence continues at coordinate 557,454,493 of CM046877.1, read as the reverse complement.
GCATACTTTCTCTTATTATTATTATTATTATTATTATTATTATTATTTATTATAAACATCAGTTTATTATAATAAAAATATTTACAAAAAGTTAGTGAGAAGTCGAGATACAATATGAGCTTCCACTCCTTTGTTATTATTATTATTATTCTTATTTTTTTATTAATAATTATTATCATTATTATTATTATTTTATTAATCACACAAAATTGGAAGGGAGTCGAGAAACAAGTTGTGCTCCCACCCATTTCTGGATACAAAAGCCAAGTCTAGAAAATAGAAAAATACCACTTCTAACATCATTAGAATGACAAATAGATAAGCGCTTGAGGCGCGAAAGAGTAACCAAGGCTTCCTCGTCAAGCCCCCGAAAAGTAGAGAAGGCAAAATGGATGAACGAGTAACCATGCTCTGCACAAATAGAAGAATACTTCCTCCTCTTCTTCTGAACAGTAGTCCACAAAGCAACCACAGGGGCCCAAGAATCCAAACCCGCACCAGCAAACAGAGAGACACCCGTAACATCCAAGCAAGCGTCTTTGCCTTGGGACTAATTATACAACAATAAATCCGCTGGACGAAGGTCTCGTCCATCATCTGAAAGAAATCCCATAGGGCCTCTTTCCGCACTGAAACACCAACTTTAGAACAGATATCAAACAACATATCGCGCATAAGATTATGTCGAAACTTCACCCCACCTTACTAGAGCAGTGAACACCATGGTCACCCCACTGGTCCATCTGATGCACATGGCAACTCAAACAAGAAGATGCATCAGGAAACAAAGGAACCGCCAAACGATAACACATGACGGTTCGAAACTGACGTAGGTTCATCTGCTGCCCCATCCCATCAATAGGAATAGTAAAGAGATAATCATGTGCATGAGGAGCACGTATGCAGCTAAGAAGAGCTTCCTGGCAGCGACTCAAACTATATCATGACAACAAAAGTCCATCAATGATACCAAAATATCTCATTGCCAAAGACTTCATAAACTGGGGGGCAGGAGAGCTAGAGGTAAGAGAGAGAGAGAATCAACACCACAAAAGGTCGAGAAATAATCCAGAACAGACAGAAAGATAGAACCCGGTGAAACAATCCCAGACCTAGCCAAAATACGATCCTACAAAGAACTAGACTGCAAACGAGAGGCTACGAAGGCAAAACACCCGACATCCTTAGCACACAATATAAATATACAATTAATAATAATAATTTTTATTATTATTAATATTATTATTGATAATATTATTATATTATTATTATTTTAGTATTATTTGTTATTGTTCTTCACTATTATTTTTTAGTATTATTTATTGTTTATTAATTTAATTTTAATTTATATTATTTTTCAATTTTTAATTTAATTTTTAATTTAATTTTTATATTTTATATTTTATATTATTTTATTTAAATCTATACTTTATATTCTTATATTTTTATTAATATTTTTTAATTATTATTATTATATTATTAATATCGATTAGTATTATTATTATTAATTAATATATATTATTATTATATATTAATATTATTATTAATGTTAGTATTTTTATCATTATATTTAAAAATAATAATAAAAAACATTTATATAATAATAATTTTTTTTGTTAAATTTGTTATATTATTATTGTTATTATTATTATTATTATTTATTTTTAAATTATTTTAACTATTGCATTTTATTCAATTTTTATGTTTTATAATAAAATATTTAAATTACATTACATTGAGAATTAATCAAACACTTCGTCAGATTTAATCAAGTATAATTATAATACATTACAATTCTAGCACATTTTGATTCTTTCAATTACAATTATATCAAATTAAAATTCTTTAAAAAATATTCTGCGAATCAAAAGGCCCCTCAAAATACAACTATTGAATGCATAATATACAATGATTTGTAAGCATGTTTGGATATATATAAAATTGATTTTAAAAAAATAAAATATTATAAAATTGCCCATATTTTATTTCCTCTATGTATTTTTTTATGATTAGTCCATATAACTTGCTAGTTTAGGCATATTCTTGTCACTATTTCTATTTTCTTGTTTTCTAATTTGTTTTCTTTCTTTCATTTTACTTTTACACTTAATATTAAAATCAAAATAATTTCTTTTATAATTTTGCCATAAAATAAAAAACCGTTAAAAATTGAATTATCAAAGTTTACTTATTCAACATTTTTATGCATAATAACAAACTTTTCAACATCTACTAAAATTACATGTTTGTAAAACAATTCACACGAATAACTGCTAGGGAAGATAAAAATAAAATATAATAACATAGCGCGCAAGGGCTAACAGGCAAAAATTTACCGTCAATCTATCCTTAACCGGCTTAACCTCGCCACATACCACATAGGACAAAAAGATCGTCACAATCGCATCAAACAATATCTAGATCTAACTACAACATACCTTATATACCTACCACTTAAAAATATGAAGAACGAAAAATAGGTGTAACACATGCCTGAGTAGAAAAGCGAGTGAGACAAAGAAAAAACTGCACTGACACACAAAATATTTATAGGTTTTGTTTGTGAGAGGAAGGCTTAGAAAGCACGTGAATAAAAAGGCTTGTGAGGAGGCCTCTTCGGCGTTAGTAATAAAAAGTAATAACACCGATGAATAATAAAAGTATAAATGTGTGTCTAATTTTTTTCGGTCTTTTTAGTTTAATTTAAAAAATTTATTTAGTAAAGCAAAACGATTAGTAAGAACTTTTTTATTTAAAAAAGAATATTTTTTAATAAGAAATAATCTCTTAAATAATCCTTTTTTATTTTTATGTTTTTTAATAAATCTAAATATTTCTTTACTTGATAAAAAAAAATTAATAAAACCTAATGAAGAAAAAAAAAAGACATAAATAATAAATAAATCAAAATGAATCAAATAATATCAGTTTGGTTTAATCCTGTTCGATTTTTTATAATGTTAGTTCATCTGTTGATTTTTTTTATATTTTTTGATATTTGGGCAAAAACGGTCATCCTGTGTCTTTTTTATGAAATATAAAGTAATAAATAGTTAAGATTAGTCCACTTGCAAGCAAGAAAAAAAAGTTACCAAATTACTAACTTTGTTGCGTAAACGGTTAATTTCTGGAAATGACATGAGTTATTCGCTTTGAATGTATTTATACGTTGTTATCGGTGTTTGTACGTTTTCATACTTGTTTTTTTATGTTTTTTAAGTTTTTTTTACGTTGTGTCCATTTTCACACACTTTCATATGTTTTATCGGTTTCTTTATGTCCAATACATTTTAAACGGTTTCATATATTCTTATACGTTTTAACGTTTTGTACATTTATATATTACGTTTTACCTTTGGCACATTTTTACACATTTCGTACGTTTTTATACATCATCGCACACTTTTTTTAACATTTTCGTACATTCTCATCCGCTTTAAAACGTACATAAACGAACAAAAATAGAAGAAAAAACCTGAACATGGATAAAAACTAATAAAAATGCACAAATGTACAAAATTGGAAGAGCGAGTATAAAAGGTATAAGATTGTATAAAATCATACAAAACAGACAAAAATGAAAAATAGAAGAGGATTAAAATGCAAGAAAATTACCAAAAGTGGTTAAAAATTAAAATAGTAACTAAATAACATGAAAAAAAAATAAAAGATTAAAATAGAATTAATTAATTACTAATAAGTAAATAAATTAAACTTAACACTTGTAATAAGCCTGTGATATCTAATACCAATGGGTCCATCAAACACGTATCCGAATAGTTTTGTCATTTCAGTCTCTCAAACAGTTAGGTGGTGTTTGTTTTAAAAAAAGTCTCGTAAAACCTCTTGATCTAACTCATTCAAACACGCTTAGACATTTGTTCCATTTAATTTCTATTTTTTTTCTTCCGTTTAGATGCGGTTAGAGGCTAGAACAGAACATCATAACCAACTAGATGTGAACAGGAGGTTTTGATGCCTCTTAATGCCTTTTATTTAACTCTCTTTGTTTTTGTAACTCACATGTTTGTATGAAAGATGTTCCTTATTCTAACTAATGCTCAATGGCTCTGCTGGTGAATTATATTATCATGGATGAAATTAAGTCAAGCCACAATAATGCATTTATTCAATAAAAAAGAATTAAAGTTACTACTCTTGTATTAGATAAGATCTGTTAGCGGTAGGGGTGGCTAAATGGGTGAGTAGGACGGGTATGGGCAATGGGTCAAATGGACGTTAGTCCATGGACGCGGACTAAATGGACAATTTTTAATATTTGGACCAAATGGATTTGGGCCAAATGGACATTGGACCAAATGGACTTAGGTCAAATGGACTATATTAAAAGAGAAACAAATAGACTCAATATTAATTGATTGACAAAAATATCCATCACATATTGTCCATAATACCCATTTATTTAGCCCAATGCTTTTATGTTGTCCATATAGTCCAACTAAAATAAAAGTCAATACCCATTTAGTCCATTAGTACAAAAAGGGGTCCAAATAGCCCAATTTTAGACATGTGGACATGATTTCCCACCTCTAGTTAGCAGTATGTCATTAGCCTACTTGACACCCAAGATCCGAGAAGTAATTAACCCAATGCTTTTAACACCATGTTGATAGGAGAGCGCATAATAACGGCTAATATTTTGATCTTTTGAAGTTTTTTATTCCCACATACCCTGCTCGGGCGGGGTTGGGTATCATTGTTGCTGTAAAGTTTTTTATACAATATTTGAGGCTTCTTAGGTAAAAACAGCCCCTCAGCCTACCAGAACACTTAAAAAGAAGAAATTTGAAGGGAAAACTTGTGTGTTCTTAATCTGAAAGGATTTATGCATTGCAGCATGGGGGGTTTGGTTGTAAAACAGATGCTGCATCAGGCAAGCGCAAAAAACAAAGGCAATCTAGTCAAAAACACTGTTGGCGTGGTATGTTTCTGTGAAGTGAAATTGTTAATGTTTCATTCAATTAGAAATATGTATTTAGACCCATTTGCATATGACTTGGTCGATTTGGGTTTTGTTTTTTAATTGTATCTCTAATGGGTCAAACTTCTTAAATCCATTATTTGTGAAAGAATTAGGCCCCGTTTGGTTCGCGGAATGTTTCTAAAGGAATTGTAATCTTTGGAAGGAATTGTAATTTGATGTAATTGTAATTGAAAGAATGGGAATGTGTTAGAATTGTAATGTTGTGGAATTGTAATGGGTTAAATATGAGATGTGTTTGGTTGAGTCTCAACGTAATGTAATTCAATTTTTTTTATAAAACTTACAAAATTAATAAAAAATAATAGTTAAAATAAAATAATAAAAACTGAATAGTAAAAATATAAATAAATAAAAATAAAATAAAATTATTATTTAAAAAAAATTATTTTAATAAAAATTATTATTTTAATAAAAATTATTATTATTATTATTAAATTAAAAATATAATAATTAATATTATTTTATTATTTTAAAAGTATAATAATAAGAAATATTATTATTAATAAAATATTAAAATAAATAATAATAATGATAATATTTAAAAAATAAAAATATAAAAAATAATAACTAATTAAAATATAAATTTATAATATAATAAAAAATATTAAAAAATAATATAAATTAAATAAATAAAAATCAAATAAATATTCTATAAATCAAATTTAAAATATTAAAAAAAATAATATAAATTAAAAATTAGTAAACATATAAATAATAATAATAAATAATAATAAATAATAGTAATTAATATTAATAATAAAATTATTATTATTAATTTTTTTAATATTTTATTATATAATAGTAAAAAAATTAATTATATTATTTTAATATAATAATAATATTAATAATAATAAATATGATTATTAGTAATTAATAATAATAATAGTGGTTTAAAGTACAAAATTACAACTTACGACGTAATTCAAAACATTTCATCAAACTTTCTATGTAATCTCAATTAGATCATTTGATGTAATTGTAATGTCCCAATTACAGTTACGTAGCATACCAAACATCATATGTAATGTAAAGTGAATTACATCCCCTTCATTCTATGAACCAAACAAGCTATGTAATGTAATTGAATTACAATTATATCCAATTAAATTCAATTACAATGAACCAAACGGGGCCTTAGATTATTACACTTGATCGCAATAATATTATTTTTGTAATCATACTTGACCTATATTTTTATCTAGAAAACTAAAAATGGATAAAAAGTATTTACAGGCAAACTTTACCTGTCGCGTACTTCTGTTTAATGTTTACTAGCGCTTGTCTTTGTCATTCTAGGTGTTCTACAGTTGCCCACATTTTGGTAGCAAACTAGCAGATATGCCCTGGCGAATGGGTTATGTGTTCCGCCCTGCACCATCGGTAAGCTCCTTTATTTTTATTCGTTCTCCATCAATTGTAGGCTTACTTTCCCTTCCCCATAAATATTATTAAAGAACGGGAGACCAATTAAGAAAAACTTGTATGAGATTTTTATGGCTATTGTGACAGTGTGACCATTCAGCTTTTTATTTAATAAATTATGCAAAAAAAATAGGCAGATAGGAGAATTGAGAAGTGGGTCTACAAGATTAGTGGAGCTTAATGATTTCATTCACGACCTACATAAACAAGGATCTCTTGATGTTCTCAGTTTTTGCGAGGTAGTACCATTAACTTAATTACTTTCTATTCAAGCGTGTTTAAGAATCAATAAATATGTTTCAGACTAAAGTAACTCCAATAGTTGAAGGATATGGAGGATGGGATTTTCGAATGGAAATAGTTCCCATTGAATCAACATATCCTGGATTTGGCGAACTTGTTGTAAGTTTTCAAATATGAAAATAACTACTTAAGACTAGATAGATTACCTTTTTTTTACTCCCGTCTGGCAACAAGACCTATATCAACAAATTAATTTTTCGAATTTTTGTAGTTCCAATTTTGCCAACAGTTTTTTTTTACCACAATAGGGTTTGGCATAATACTTCTGAGCTGTAAAATTATTCAGTTCTGACTGGCATAGAAAGGGTTGTATTATACTCTGACTTGGAACAGTCTACTTAGAAGCAAAATTACCTGTAAATGCTCCCGCTGATTTTTGACTTTGGCAGGTGCTGGAATCAACGGATCATATTAATGAAAGTTTATGGACTTAAAATTAATAGTCGTGAGAGAGGATAGAACTCGGGATCACGGGATTGCACACATAACGTAAAGGGTTAATTTATTTATTAAATATATAGATTTATATATTTATTAAATCAAACCAAAGCTTAACTAACGATCGTTAATAAATAATAGTTATAAAAGTTTTTGTTTCCTTTTTCGTTTATAACTTGAAGCCCAAGGTTTGCCAAGCCTATATAAAAAAACCCATAGCCTCATAATTTTTCAATCCCTCTCTCTTTTTCTCCTTTGATCGTCGGCCACCCCACGCCCAACTTAGGGTTTCGTTTGGTTTTCAATCAAGTCTATTTTTATCTAATCCTAGCCCCTCTCTAGGGTTGTTGGGTAGATATTCCATAAGCGTTGAAGCTTGGTTTGTTCGTGCTAGATTCACGGTTAACTCGCCGTATTACGTGTGTACAAGAACGTGATATAGTCTTACTTTAGACTATATTCTTGGTGGTGTTCGTGATCAACCCTAGTTGTCGTTCGTTCCGTCGTCTTGTGGATCTTGCTAGGATAAAGGTATGTAACACTAATCTTGATTAATTAGAATTGTGTTAAATTAATTATCTTGTTAATTTGCTTCCACTGTGTGTTCTTTGATCTATATTAGGGTTTTAAATAATTGTTATGGTAAATATAAACCTTCAGTGGCATCGAGAGCCGTTTTAACATGATTATAATTATCAAGATCTAAAGTTTTTTTAACTAATATTGATTTGTGTTAAAAATTACATGTTGTTTTTTAGGTTTTATAAAAATTAGGGTTTTTGGTTTTTATTGTTTTTTTAAAATCGGCTATACTGAATTTTTTATAAAAAAAATTTTTGTAAACACTAAAATTACATGGTAGTTAACTTTAGATGTTTTGCATGAATTAATTGTTATGTCATGTGTGGTTACGATCCGTTATTTTTTAATTGTTAAGGGAATGTGGGAGATCCTTAATAAACATGCATGTTTTTACGGATCATATAATTTTGATTGCTATTTGCTTTATTTGATTCAAAGTTTTAAAATTAGGGAGGACTTTTTATGTTTATAAAAACCCTAGATTTGATGTTCTTTGAATAAATTGTTATGCATGTGGCTATTTGATTTAGTTTTTTTTGTACTACTTGTTTTCATGCGTTTTTATATTGTATGTTGTAAACAAAGGTAATTTTTTCCAAGAAAAATAATATTGACTAAATCTTATCAAAATTAATGAATTGTTTTGAGATCTAATTTACATATGATTTGTGTTGATTAGAATTACAATAGCAACTTAACGGCCTACTCAATTTTGACAAACTATAAAGTGGGTATAACGCACCGCTGGTCATGTACCTGGTTAAGGAAGGAGGTGTTATGCTTCAGCGCTGACCAAATTCCTGGCTCGCCTGTGCGTCAAAATTGGAATTACCTACGGTTATTATTGGTATAATTCTTTAAGGTTTATTTAAGTACATTAATTCACATCCGAAACACAATGAATAAGGTTATTGCTTTGTGCTTTAGCTGAGTTCTAGGAAAAGTACGGTGTGAATTTAGTTGTGTGTAAAATCTTTAATTGGTTTAACCAATACCTCAACTTGCAAATATATGATAAACTTTTAGTCTCACCAAAAGGTTTACTAGACGTTTTTTATTAAACTTATGTTATGGAGATGTATCAATGCTTCTCCATACATGATTTTGACACCAAAATCTATACCCTAAAAATTTAAGTCATATGCCCTCTAATTGACGAACACTTGAAGTTACAATTGTCTTCATATAAGATATTGGACGATGTTGTAATGGAGAGAAAACTTCATGACTGAATAAGATTGCACATGAAGTTTTTACGTTCTTTAGATTAGTCGACTTAATTGAGTTACTCAGTGAGAACTGGAAACTTAAGGCGTAAAGTAGGGATGAAACATGTTTACAATGCAAATGATTTTGGCAATGTAAATCCCTAACATATCTAGAAATTGCAAATTTGTTTGTCAATTACTGCTCGACAAGTTACTGTGTTGAATACATTTGTCACTAGCAGATCAACTGATGTGATGAATCTATGTCAATATGGATTCTAGTTTCAAGGAAAATACTATGGTTTTATTACCGGGATAATTTTTTTTCTTGAATTGTATTATCAAAAATACTAATGTTTGAACTTATTTATATAGAAATGGCTCAACCCGAAAACAATCTGACAATAAGCTCGGCGTTCAAAGCTTTCTTTGAACGGCCTGAACTTACTGGCCCTAATTTCAATGACTGGTATCGCTCACTAAGAATTGTTCTGAGAGCAGCGGGTACTATCAATATCTTGGAAACTCCTTTTTCGGAGGATCTTGCTGAAGGAGCATCTGATGCGGAAAGGCTCCAACACGCTGCTAACGTTAAGAAGCACCATGAGGTGGGTGCTGTAATGTTAGGGAGAATGGATCCATCACTTCAAAGGAAGTATGAGCTATTTCAACCTCAGCTAATGCTTGAAGAACTCAAGGCTGTGTATGAAACGTCGCAAGCTGTAGAGATCTATGATTTGGTTGATGCTCTACATAGTTGCAAGCAAGCTCCTGGAAAGTCCGTAAGTGCTCATTATATGGAGATGAGGGTTTATATGGAACAACTCATCGCACTAGGACAACCCTTTGATCATAATATGGCTATTAACTTGATCAATAGGTCCCTTAATAAGGACTTCAATGATTTCGTTCGTAACTATAATATGCATTACATGGGGAAGACAGTTAATGATCTACATGCAATGCTCATTGACTTTGATAAGGGGTTAAAAGATAAGGCATCCACTGCTACTCCTCAAGTACTTTATGTGCAAAAGGGTAGAGTGACTAAACCAAAACCGCAAGTGAATAAGAAGCAGAAAGGCAAAGGCAAGGTTCATAAGAGCAAACAAGTTGCGACTACATCAAAACCGAAGCAGAACTTTGTCAAGAAATCTCAGAAAGATGAGACTTGTCACTACTGTAAGATGACTAGACACTAGAAGAGGAATTGCTCTCTCTATCTCCATGAAATGCAAGAACATAAGAAGAAGGCTGAGCTATCTGCTGCAGCACCATCTTCAGGTAACTTATTTTTTATAGAGTTATTTAGTCTTACATACAAATCAAACTCCTAGATATATGATACAAGATGTGGTATTAATATTTGTAATACCCTGCAGGGATTTGAGTTGAAGAGGAAGCTTAACTATGGGGAACAATTTCTGCAAGTGGGCAATGGCGCACAAGCAGCGGTTGAAGCTATAGGAATATTTAAATTAGTTTTACCTTCGGGTTTAGTACTGTTTTTAAATAATTGTCATTATGCACCTACAATTGTTAGGGGTGTCATTTCCTTTTCTTGTATGTTGGATCTTGGATTTAATCACTCGATTAATAATAATAGAATTTCTGTTTTCAAAAATGGTTTATTCTATTTTGATGCAATTTCCGTGAACGGTGTTTTTGAAATTAACATGCATGATAATAACTCCAAGAGGAAAAATAATTATGTTTTTAGCATGAATAAGAAGAGAAAGTTAGACAAGAACTCTTCTTATCTTTGGCATTGTAGACTTGCCCATATTAGGAAGACTCGCATACAAAAGCTTCAACGTGATGGTCTTTTGGAAAATATCAATGATGAATCATTTGATAAATGCGAATCTTGTATCTCTGGAAAGATGACCAAGAAACCTTTTAATAGAAATATTGAAAGGGCTACCGAACTACTTTTTAATACATACTGATGTGTGTGGACCACTTAGACATGTGTCAAGGAAAGGTGCTAGCTACTTCTTGACGTTTACGGATGATTATAGCCGTTATGGTTATGTTTATTTACTTAAGCATAAACATGAGGTATCTGAAACATTCAAAACGTTTAAAGCAGAAGTAGAGTTACAACTAGGAAAGAAGATTAAAGATCTTCGTTCTGATCGTGGTGGTGAATATTTAAGTCAAGAGTTTAAAGATTATTTAAGTAGGAGTGGAATTGTTCAGAAACTTACTTCTCCATATACTCCACAACAAAATGGTGTATCTGAAAGGAGAAATCGTACATTATTAGATATGGTGTGATCTATGTTTAATCTTACAACTTTACCATTATCCTTTTGGGATTATGCTCTTGAATCTGTTGTTCGTATTCTGAATATGGTTCCCACAAAGAAGGTTGATAAGACACCATATGAACTATCGCATGGCAAGAAGCCATATTGGTCTTATTTGAAAATCTAGGGTTGTGAGGCGTATGTAAAATGTGACTCTGGAGATAAAGTCCAACAACGCTCAGTAAAATGTATCTTTGTAGGTTACCCTAAGGAAACTATGGGTTACTACTTTTATTATCCGGCTGAGAACAAAGTAGTTGTGGCTCGGTATGGAGACTTCCTTGAAAGTGATCTTGTAAATCAAGAATTCAGTGGGAGAAATTATGATCTTGAAGAAATTCAAGAAGATACATTGCCTTCTGAAAATACTAGCGAAGAAATTCCTGTAGAACCAGAAAGTATGAGTGTTCCACCGGAATTAATTCCTCCACGTAGGTCTCAAAGAACCATACGTGCGCCAGACAAACTTTGTCTTTACATAGAGGATGATGAGGAGGAAGTATGGGATCTTGGTGAACCTGCTAACTATCGATCCGCAATGTCTGGTCCAGAAAAGTCAAAATGGATAGTTGCGATGAATGAGGAAATGAAATCCATGGAAATCAATGATGTTTGGATTCTTGTAGACACGCCTAAAAATGCTAAAGTAGTGAAAAATAGGTGGATCTTCAAGAAGAAAACCGACATGGATGGTGAAATACAATCCTATAAAGCACGTTTAGTAGCTAAAGGTTTTACTCAAACTTTTGGCATAGACTAGGAGGAGACATTTTCTCCTGTAGCAGACTTATGAGCCATTAGGATTCTCATAGCTATAGCAGCATACTATGACTATGAGATATGGCAAATGGATGTTAAAAGTGCCTTCTTAAACGGTCGCTTAGATGAAGACATCTATATGCAACAACTGGAAGGGTACGTTGATCCTAAATATCCAAAGCGCGTGTGCAAACTTCAAAGATCTATTTATGGTTTGAAGCAAGCATCATGTCAATGGAATAAGCGATTTGATGAAGAAATCAAAAAGTTCAGATTTATTCAAAATCGTGATGAGCCATGTGTATATCGCAAAGCTAGTGGGAGTAATGTAGTGTTCCTAATTTTATATGTCGATGACATATTAATCATGGGAAGTAACATTCCAAGACTTAAGGAAGTTAAGGATTATCTTGGTAAATGTTTTTCTATGAAGGATTTGGGAGATGCTGCATATATTCTGGAAATTAAAATCTATCGAGATAGGAGTAGACGGTTAATTGGTCTTAGTCAAGATGCTTATATTGATAAGATATTAAAGAAGTATAACATGCATAACTCTAAGAAAGGTTTTCTACCGATGGAGGTTAAGCATGAATTAAGTCATGAGAAAGATGCATCAACACCTGAAGAGGTGGCTTACATGAAGAAGGTGCCTTATGCTTCGGCAGTAGGATCTATTATGTATGTTGTAAGATGCACAAGGCCTGATGTGGCGTTTGCTCAAAACTTGGTCAGTAGATACCAACAGAATCCAAGAAAGTTCCACTGGACTGCTGTAAATTATATTCTAAAGTATTTGAGGAGTACGAAAGATATGTTTTTGGTATTCGGGGGTAAACCAGACACAAAATTAAATGTAACAGGTTTCTGTGATGCGTCCTGGCAATGTGATAAAGATGATACGAAGTCTCAGACGGGTTACGTGTTTGTCATCAATGGAGGAGCATTTGACTAGAAGAGCAGTAAGCAGAAAACCATTGCTATGCAAGCAACTCAATTTGAGTACATGGCTGCTTCAGAAGCTGCAATGGAAGCTGTTTGGATTAGGAAGTTTATTGGAGATCTTGGAGTGATGCCTTCAATTAAAGAACCTATTGATATATATTGTGACAATTCTGCTGCAATAATATTCGGCAATGACCCTGGAGTTATGAAAGGTGCCAGACACTTTAAACGTAGATATCACTACGTTCGAGAACAAGTGGAAGCTCGAGAAATAAAATTAATTAAAGTTCACACAGATGATAACGTAGTTGATCCTTTTACTAAGGCTTTATCTACGCCAAATGTAGTTAAGCATGCCAAGGCAATTGGGCTGCAACTAGCTAGTGAATTCATGCAATAAATCTGTTGATTAGTATTTGGATAAAGGATGTAAGACATTATTGAATTGATGAAATAAAGATTGGATTTCGTTTATTTTTCTGTTATTTGATTTTGTATCCTATTTTACATGTTTTAATCCATGAGCATTATGATGTTTCTAAATGTCCGTTGTCGATTTTTAATATGGGAGTATTATTAAACTAAGACAATTCAAAATAGTGACAGAGTATACTTGAAAGTATATTGGTCAATTTTGGATGATATTTGATGGATCAAATATTGGACTTATCCCAACTATATGATTTTGCTTTATGGATCTTTGTCATTAAGTAAATCATAAATAGTTATCCATAGACCTGAGATACCAGGAAACTGCATTGAATGTAGTGCATTTCTGTAAGGTAACCTAACGCTAAACGTAATTGGTAGTTATAAGGGTTATTTTCAGAAGTGTTGCAAAGTTCATGTGTTTTGCTTGTAGACAAAATGGGATTTGTTTCCTTCAAATTATTTTGATGTATAAATACAGCTGGGCCCCTCGGGGGAGTAGTAAGATGTTTGTGTGGCCACACCCAAATGTGTTTTGGTAATCTTGATATATCCGTAAACGAGAAACATAATATATAATGAAAGGAATGACTGAGATCCATATCCTTATTAACGATGTATATCAAATGAAAGGATAATAATAATGATATAATCATTAAAAGGTTCTTATCCAGAAGACCTTGCCCGGTTTGTACTAGTGACATTGCTAGTGTAACTAGACGCTAGTCAATGTGATCACGATATTAGAATTTTGTCCAAGTGGGAGCTGAAAGTTTATGGACTTAAAAGTAATAGTCGTGAGATAGGATCGAACGCGGGATCACGGGATTGCACACATAACGTAAAGGGTTAATTTATTTATTAAATATATATTTTATATATTTATTAAATCAAACCAAAGCTTAACTAACGATCGTTAATAAATAATAGTTAAGTTTTAACGACTGTTATGGAATTAAATAGAAGCTAAAAGAAGAAGGAAAAATTACACAAACACCCCTTTGGGGGTTGTTAATCGGCGGCTACAAGGGGGGGGGGGGGCAAAGGGAAACTTTTTGTTTCCTTTTTCGTTTATAACTTGGAGCCCAAGGTTTGTCAAACCTATATAAACAAACCTCTAGCCTCATAATTTTTCAATCCCTCTCTCTTTTTCTCCTTTGATCGCCGGCCACCCCACGCCTAACTTAGGGTTTCATTTGGTTTTCGATCAAGTCTATTTTTATCTAGTCCTAGCCCTCTCTAGGGTTGTTGGGTAGATATTCCATAAGCGTTGAAGCTCGGTTTGCTCGTGCTAGGCTCACGATTAACTGGCCGTATTACGTGTGTACAAGAACATGATATAGTCTTACTTTAGACTATATTCTTGGTGGTGTTCGTGATCAACCCTAGTTGCCGTTCGTTCCGTCGTCTTGTGGATCTTGCTAGGATAAAGGTATGTAACCCTAATCTTGATTAATTATAATTGTGTTAAATTAATGATCTTGTTAATTTGCTTCCGCTGTGTGTTCTTTGATCCATATTAAGGTTTTAAATAATTGTTATGGTAAATATAAACCTTCAATTAATTCGTGCAAACCTATAAGCTGAACTGATCCATCTTAAAGTGAAACTTTGCAGTTTCTGCATAAACTTAGAGCATCTTACCAATGAAGATACGGTGTAAGTGTAACTTTTAAAATTAGCATGACACAAAATGCAGCAAGCCCTAAGCCTAGAAGCTAATGATTAAATACGTATGACCAGTTGCCTGTGTTGGTCCCTTGTAATTAGTACTATACTCAAGTAAACTAAGTATAGTACTAACCCATGGTAAAGTAATGCAATAAACTTAATACAAGTAAGTAAATTAACACAATGTTTTCAACGTTTAACTCTTAGCTTTATTAAAGAATTATACCCTATTGTATACGAAGCTACAATAGGGATTGAATAGACAATGTGTGGTTTTGTGATCTCATCACTAACAAGCTAGTCCAATCCTAACGATTGCTAAGCTTGACGATTCTATCAACAGGAGTTTATAACTCAAGTGTATGATCGTGTTTGGAGGAGAGAAGAACTTGTTTGTGAATGTCTAAAGCATTTACTGCACAAACTTGTTTTTCTCTCCTTTACAAGCATCCTATTTATAGAAGGAAAGTGGGTAGAAGACAATAATTGCCCATGTGCAATTCTTGTCTTATTGGTACAGTGTAGTATCTTGTCTTAACCTATTCTAAGTAGTAAGACGTAAGTCCTTTACACTTGTCAGTACCCTATCTATCCCAAAAGGGTAAGTCACGCTAATTGTGTGATGTACTTCATCTTGTCACAATTCAACTTATCCCGCCTTTTCTTCAGTCTTGGAGAATGCTTGTTTTCTTCAAGGAGATCGTATGGGGTTCAGTGAGTCTATTGCCACAACTCACTGAACCCATCACCTTCTTCTTTGTCATAGAAGACATTCGTTGAGCTTCGCCTCTCTGAATGCTTGAGTCTTCCTTTTAGACTCAGTCTAGGAACTCGAAGGCAACTCACTGAGTGACTGTTCACTCAGTGACTTCTTTATGTTCAAGGTTAATTATTCACTTAGGCTGATTGTTATTCAAATCCTTCAAGGAGGTCATTGGGTACTAAATCGACCTAACAATCTCCCCCTATTTGGATATAAAATTTACCTAAGTGAAATTGTTATAAGTGAGCAAAGAGGCTTCTTCTTATTACAAACTATTCTTCCTGATGAAAAGACTTAATATAACAAAGTACTTCATTTTCATTTATCATTACATAAGACTGAATAGTCTGATACAAGAAACAAAAAAAAAACAACAGATTACAGTTATTCAGGAATCCATTGCTTCCCTCTTCACCCTTGATGACTTTAACACCTTTTCTTTGTCAGGCCTCCTAGCAATTATCTCCCTGAACTTCTCACCAAATCTTCTATTCTCATCAGTCTGAATTTGTCCAGCCATCACAAGAAAGATGAGAACACTCTCAGTGGTGCATTTCTCTATGTCACTCATTCTTTGAAATGCTTGATCCCCAAATACATCAATGAAGAAGATACCTCACTCAGGTTCCTCTATAACCATGTTGTTCACAAAGGGGACATTTTCAGGGAGAGTACGATTGCATTCTAACCCAGAGATCTTAGTCTCAGCTTCAAACTCAACTCTTTTTCTCTTTCTTCCCTGGGCTTTGGTAGGATCCTGTTCAGATAAAAGAAGATCTTCAGTGATTCCCAATTGTTCCTTCATTTGCTTCAACCTCTCATATCTCTTACTGAGAGAGTTGAGTATTTCAGGGACACACTTGTTTGTTTTAGTCCTGAGAATCCTTCCCATCTCGTCCCACTCACTGAGACCGAAATCACCAAATGAAAATTTCTTCATGACTTCAAAGTTCCTTTCATCATTATTTCTGTAAACAGATACTGAGACTGGTGTGGTATGAGGAATGATCTGAAGATTAGTGATTGGTTCAGGCTTTCTTCTTTGAGTGACGACTTTGGTGTATTGGTCATACAACTTCTTAAGTTGTGTGGTTCTTTGTTTTTGCTTCAAGACCATTTCTTCCTGAATGGCCTTGAGTTCCTCAACCTGCTTCTGAATGAACTCCTCTCCCCCTTTCTTGCTCAGCAAGACCTCAGGATTACCACCTACTTCTTTTACAAACTCAGTGGACACCTTCAAGATCTCAGCCTTTGTTGCTTCATTAGCCTTAGCCGACTCCATTCTATCTAGATACACTTAGATTTGATTAGGAGTCATTTGGTACATTATTCCATTTATCTCATATGGTACCAAGACCAAAGCATCAAGATCGGGCCTTACTTCCCTTGAAGCCTTTACAAGTTTCTTTGGAGGTGTAAGGGTTTCATCAGCTATACATTTGCCCCTATCTGTCTTAGATACTGATGGCTCAGGTTTGGGAGGAATTGAGTTTAAGGGTTGGGGTTGTGCTAGTCTTTCCTGCTCCCCCTCAGTGTGAGAGGGAGGTTCATTCCATGTTAGCATCATTGGTGGCACATTCTCCCCCTCAAAAGTTGAAGGATCAGCCTGACTAATCCCAACTTTTGCCCGTTGTGAGGATCCTGAGGTGGGGAATGATCCCTTAAAAGCCTGAAACATCTCAGTCACCATTTCCTTCATGGACTGAGTGTCTGCTTTGATAGTGCGAACATCTAACTGAATGAGGGATTGAGTGTTTTCAATGGTGGTGATCCTTGTCTTGAGCCTAGGAATATCAGCTTCTTTCAGAGATTTGGAGATGTCAGAGAGATTGGTGGCATTAGCCATGTATCCTTGTGCAGCCTTTGACAATCTGAACTCTGCTTCTGCATCCATATGAACATCCTCATAGATGGCATCGCATTTCCCTTTCACCACATCCAAGTCAGACTTGAGAGAGCCTAACCTAGTGAAAACCTCAGTGAGCCTGTCCACCTTCAGGAACTCAAGTAATTGACCAACTCTGGAATTAGACTCAGTGGTGCTAGTGATCAGTCCATCCAGAGTTGTCTTTATGGACACATTTGCCTCAACCGTTGGAAGAGCATGGTTAAGGAAGTTGATGAGCTTCTTTTCCTGATTCTCATGACTGTTGTTAACAGAGCTGATGAATTCCATTTGATTATCTACCTGAATTTTCATCTTCTCCTCAGCCACATCAAACCTATCACCATATGTCCTGAACTCATCAAGGATTTCATCAGCCTTTGAAGCCAAATCTTCATGAGCCTGAGTTACCTCAGTCTGTAAGTCTTGCAAAGCTAACTGATCCAGAACCACAGTCTGAGTCCCCAATGTAGAGGTGTCAAGTTTTGCCTCATGGGAGGGCTTGTTTGGTGCCTCAGGGGAGGGCTCCTTTTGTTCGGATGCCTTAGGGGAGGGCTTTTGTTGAGCCTCAGGGGAGGGTTGTATGTCTTCAAACAAGGGAGGGGACTGTGGCTTCTGGTCTGATTGAGGAGGAGCCTGAGTGTCAGGTTCTTCCCCAGACTCAATCATTTCTTCATCGTCACTGAACCCTTGGAGTAACTCATCAGGCTTCTCAAGTAAACTTATAAAATCTCTAAAGTTCAGTGACCCCTTAGGTTTATCCAGCTCCCCTTCATTAGAAGGTTTGCCTTTGTTGTCGTCACTCCCTGCCCCAAATCCCGAGGCTTGAGATTTAGCCAACTGATACTCAGGGACAGTTTGTGATTGATCAGGTGTGGAGGTAGGATCCCTATCAGCGGGGTGTTTTACCCGTGGGCGTCCCTCTGAGTCTTTGGGATCAAGAGTGGTTCCCTTAGGCAAAGACTTTTGGTTTAGTGTGCCTTCATCAGGAGTTGTGGAAGTGAGATTCCTAACAGCAGGGTGTTTTACCCGTGGGCGTCCCTCTGAGTCTAAGGAATCAAGTTTTGGGTCCTCAGGCAAAGACTTTGGAGCTAGTGTGCCTTCATTGGACTTGGTAGAAGTTAGAGGCCTATCAGCGAGGTGTGTTACCCGTAGGCGTCTCCCTGAGTCTTTGGCCTTAGTTTTGACCTCAGACAAAGGTTGTGATTTACTAATGCCCTCATCAGTCTGAGTGGAAGGCAGTCCCGTAGAAGAAGGTTGTATGTTTCCTTCTTCATCAAGAGGACCAGTAGGTTGGCCCGTTGACCCTGATTGTGATGTATCAGGGCCTCCCGTAAGCTCTTTCCCTTTGGGTATTTGAAACTTGGTCTGAACAAGGGTAGTCTTTTTAGCCTTGGCCTTTTTGGGTCGTGCCTCGGAAGCCTCAGGGCCCTGTGCTTTTGTTGGTTTGGTCTTTGGCACAGTCTGAGTCTTCTTGTTCCCCTTCTTTGGTAAGAAGGGAATGGGAGACACGGATGATTCACGACTGATCACCTCAGTCATGTGAGCCGTCAATACAATGGGGTTGACTTCAGATGGGTTCTTTGAAAAATTTGTGGAACTCAGGATTGGAGTAAAAAAACATTGAAATTTTCCTGAGTGTAAAGAGAACCCAGTAACCGTTCTAAGGCGCATGATAAGAATCTTGGGTAAGAAACATATTTTTGCCTTGACCCCTTTAGGAGCCTGGTTACGAGATCATTATAAACAATCTCTCCTATGTCAATCTTCAGTCCATTAATAAGACTGTAGATTAGCATCTGCTGAGTAGAATTAACTTGCTCAGTAGATGAGTAGTTCCCACCGATCACCTGAATCACAAAAGTAACCAGGATCCTCCAAGCCATGGGGAAAACAGTTTTTATCAATGGGGTTTTAGTCACAAGTAACTCAGGGACCCCGATTTCTTTTAAGCCTTTTTTAACTGACTCCATGTTAGGGTGTGCAACATACTTCCCATTGTTATAATCAAGTCCACTACTTTGACAAAATGTTTTGAAGTCTAAAATCAATGGTGTCTTCCCATTGTTTACAGTGAACATGATGACACAGTTCTTATGTGACTTGATTTCAGACCCCTGAGATCCTTTAGGCCCTTGGGTAGGGGTTACAACCACAGCCGTATACCAGAACTCCCTGAGATATTCATGGTAGAAGACTAAGCGGGTTTTTGTAAAAGCATCAGCCCAATCACAGTTTTTCAAAAATTTGCAAATTGGTTTGTAGGCTGATACACTACTAGGGTAATTGAAATTTCCCTCATAGTTGTTTCCAGCAAAATGGACACCCTCAATGGTGAGATGTACAGCCTGAGGGGAATATTTGATAGCCTTGGACATTGCCATTAAAGATAGTTGTTTTTTTTAAATTGAAAAAGGACAATGGCAATTTGTGGAAATCAAATCAAGACTTGTTTCTTGCTATAATACAACAAGATTCACCAAGTGACCTAATGAGAACTTTTGCCTTATAAAAGGATCAAGAGTTAGAAACAATAGGTAACTTTGATTGCTTGTGCTATATAACAATAAAACGAGTAGTCAATGTGATCGCCTTGTGTACAAGAAATCTTTTCTGGAAATTAGTTTGAACACACACACTTTTTCTTTGAGAGAAAATATTTGGCAGAGTAAAGTTGCAAGTTCTTTGTGTGTGTGTTTGTTTGTGGTTCTGGGGTATTTATAGGCTCGGATGTGAACGAGATTTATATTTGCTATAATTTCTTTTCACATCCGCATTTAATGAAAGCGTACAAGTGGTCCCCCTATTTTCTTGGCAATTGTTCCATTACTGCAAAGATAACGCTTTTTCCAGAGATGACGTGGGGTCACGTGCATTTGAAAGGACGTTTTTACAACGGATTTTCCTAGAAAAGGGTAAGCATTTAATGCTTAGTGGGATACTTGTCATGAGTGACCCTTTGACTGGTTTATGACAATTTATTGAAGGAATATATGTTCCTTATTTAATATTGTGACTCGCTAACCTAGGACATTAAGTAACTAAATCCTTAGAGCATTTAGTTACATCATTTAATGTACCTCAGTGTCAAAGGGTGGACAATAAGATATATTTACTCAGAGTGAAGATAAAGAATATACATTATACTGATTCCAATGTCATCAGGGAGACTGATTAATCAATATTCAGCATACCAAGTTCAGCTTTTAGTCTAGTGAACGTTGGTTCATCCAAAGGTTTGGTGAAAATATCAGCTAGCTGATATTCAGTGGGGATGAATTGTAATTCAATATCTCCTTTTAATATGTGATCCCTGAGGAAATGATATCTTATGTCAATGTGTTTAGTCCTTGAATGTAAGACTGGATTGTTTGAAATGGCAATTACACTAGTGTTGTCACAAAAGATAGGGACTACTTTGTATTCCACATTATAGTCCCTGAGTTGACTTTTCATCCAAAGGATGTTTGCACAACAACCAGCAGCTGTCACGTATTCAGCCTCAGCAGAGGACATTGCGACTGACTGCTGTTTCTTTGCACTCCAACATACTAGCTTTCCACCAAGGAATTGACATGCACCTGAGGTACTTTTTCTATCCATGTTGCAGCCAGCATAGTCTGAGTCTGAGTATCCTTTAAGATCGAACCCTGAACAACGAGGATACCATAGACCTAGTGAGGGAGTACCCTTCAGGTACCTGAAGATTCGTTTAACAGCAGTAAGGTGTGATTCTTTGGGATCGGCCTGATATCTTGCACATAAGATTGTTGAGAACTGAATATCAGGCCTGGTTGCAGTTAGGTACATTAATGATCCAATCATTCCCCTGAATAAGGTTTGATTGACTGATTTACCAGCAAGAGCAGGACCTAAGTTGTGGGGGGGAACCATGGGGGTCTTTACTGAAGCACACTCAGAGATATCATATTTCTTAAGTATTTCTCTGGTGTATTTTTCTTGACAGACTGAGATCCCCTTGTCCCCCTGTTTGATTTGTAGTCCAAGAAAATATGTTAATTCCCCCATCATACTCATTTCAAATTTCTTTGTCATAAGTTTTTCAAACTTTCTACAAAGATCATAGTTAGTAGATCCGAATATGATGTCATCAACATATATCTGAACTAGTAGAACATTCTCCTTGGTTCTGAAGATAAACAATGTGTTGTCTATCTTTCCCCTGATAAATTTGTTCATTATCAGGAATGTAGAGAGAGTTTCATACCATGCCCTTGGTGCTTGTTTCAGTCCATAAAGGGCTTTGTCAAGTTTACAAACATGGTTTGGGAACTCAGAACTCTCAAAACCAGGGGGTTGAGCAACATAAACTTCTTCAGTGGTCTTTCCATTCAGGAAGGCACTTTTTACATCCATTTGGAAAACTTTGAAGTTCATGTAGGTAGCATAGGCCAGGAAGATCCTGATGGCTTCCATTCTTGCTACAGGGGCGAAGGTTTCCTCATAGTCGATCCCTTCAAGTTGACCACACCCCTGAACAACCAGCCTAGCTTTGTTTTTGATGACAATTCCATCTTCATCAGTCTTGTTTTTAAATACCCATTTTGTACCAAGAGCTGATTTCCCTTTAGGGAGAGGAACTAGTTTCCACACTTTGTTCCTGAGGAATTGGTTGAGCTCTTCTTGCATGGCCTCAACCCATCCTGGATGTGTCAGGGCCTCTGAAACCTTCTTTGGTTCAATTTCAGAGAGAAAGTCTGCAAACAGACATTCATGGGCTGAGGCAGCAGAGAGTTTAGCAGCCTGACTACGTGTGAGCATCCCCTCAGATACATCACCAATTATGTTTACAAGCTCTATGTGTTGTTGTCTTGACCATCTGTCCTGAGGACTTGGATTAGAGCTTGTTGATGGTTGGTGATTATCAGGGACCAAAGATTCAGTACATTGTACTGAAACATCACCTCCTTCTGAAGGATTTTCAGTAATAGGGTATTCAATATTTTCATCACTTGTCTCTTCAGTGTTCTCATATATGGGTGAACCGTTTGATTCATTAGCTTGAGAAGTGATAACTTCAGGGATATGTTGGGATGTGATTAAATTATCAATTGACCTATTATGAGGTGATATATGGAAGAAAATATCAGCATCAGTTTGATACTGTTTTGAGGGACAGTGTTCATACTCATCAGGAGGATATCTTGATGAGTCATTGATCCCTATTTCTTCCATTGATTGATTTGTGAAGTTAATAACATCCATACTTTCATCAACGGTGACATGAAATGACTCCTCAATCTGTTGTCTCCTTGTGTTAAAGACCCTGAAGGCTTTGGAGACAAAGGAGTATCCAAGAAAGTATCCATCATCAGCTTTGGCATCAAATTTACCAAGATGGTCCTTTTGATTGTGAATGAACACAGGACAACCAAACACATGAAAGTAGCTGATATCTGGAATCCTTTCCCTGAATATTTCATAAGGAGTCTTATCATGTCTTTTGACAATTGTACATCTGTTCTGAGTATAGCAAGCTATTTTTACGGCTTTAGTCCAGAAGTGTTTTGAAAGATTGGATCCATTAAGCATGGTTTGAGCAGCTTCGATGAGAGTTCTATTCTTCCTTTCAGCCACACCATTTTGTTCAGGTGTGTAAGGAGAAGAGAAGTTCTAAGAAATTCCTTTCTCATCACAAAAACTCTCAAGCTCTTGGTTCCTGAATTCTGTTCCATTATCAGTTTGTATTTGTTTAACTTTAGTATCATTTTGATTTTCTACTTGCCTGATAAAAGACATTATGAATTCAGGAGCTTGACTTTTCTTTTTCAGGAAGTATACCCAAGTGTATCTAGAATATTCATCAACAATCACAAGAGTGTATTTCTCATGATTTATAGACATTGGACTGACTGGTCCAAACAAGTCCATATGAAGAAGATGAAGACACTTCCTGATAGAAAAGTTCAGTTTTGGCTTAAAAGAAGCTCTCTTGTGTTTACCTTTTTCACAGGCTGAACAAGGTTTGTCTTTTGCATACACAAGAGAAGGTAAGCCAAGAACTTTGTTTTGTTTTGCAAGTTTGTTCATATCTTTGAAATTTAGATGTGACAGTCTCTTATGCCAAATCCAATTGACAGAGTCAGAGGCTTTAGCAAAGAAACATGCTCCTGAGTTTGTTACAGAGGACATGTCTAGGACATATACATCATTTCTTCTTGGAGCAGTCAACACAATTTCTTTGTTAGCATTGAAGATTGTACCTTGCTTATCATCAAACTGAACGATGTACTTAGCATCACACAGTTGACTGATACTGATGAGATTGTACTTCAGACCGTTTACAAACGCCACTTTTGAGAAAACTATTCCACCACATTTGATTGAACCATATCCCTCAATAACACAGGATGAATTATCACCGAATACTACCTTAGGACCTGGTTGCTCCACGTATTTGTGCAGATAACTTTTGACCCCTGTCATACTTCTTGAACACCCACTGTCTAAGTACCAGACAGGCTCCTTGAAGTGTTTCTTCACAAATAACGAGGTGGATTAGTTTCTCTTGTGAGCCCACTTCTTAGTATGCCCTTTGGCTCGAAGAGCCTGACGTCTTTCACCTCGTTTGAAATACTCAAACTCAGTGTGGTCTGAGGTAGAATGAACATTGCTTCCACATGTTTTGCAGCTTAGTCCGACTGAGGATTCAGTACTTTGAGATGACTAAGCTATCATTCCTATTCTGACCATGATGATTCTATTGTGTCCTGAGGTAGTGTGATCATTGCTTCCACAAATCTCACACTCAGGGTAGTACACACAATCATCAGGTCTGTGATCGGGAATCCCACAATGTGTACAAGGTGGGTAAGGCTTAGCCTTGGATTTTCTGGTTTGTTCTGAGGTGGGCCCATAGTTGTAAGGCTGAGCATTGTATCTTTTAGCATTTTTAATAGAAGCAATGTGCATCTCATGATCTGCTGTCCTGTGATCTTCACTTTTACATTTCATGCAATAGAGAACTCTATAGCAGTCATCAGTGGTGTGATTTGTATAGTGGCATAGCTCACAGGTAGGTTTCTTTGTTTTAACTTTCTTGGAAGACTCAGGTTCAGTTTTGTTACTTTTTGATGATTCAGGCTTTGAGGACACAAATGTTTCACCCTGAGATTTAGAGGCTAAGTTCAGCTTCTCTTCCATGAAAAGTTGGAATAATCTACTTAACTCCTCTTGATTTACAATAGGAGTAGAATTGACTGAATGTGTAGGAGACCCTGAGGGAGATATGGGTTTGGTTATCTTGTCAGTGACAGTTCCTGACTCAGTGTGATCTGGTATCATTTTTGAGTCAGGCTTTGTTTGTTTCATACAACCTAACCCAGTTCTTCCTCTAGGTGAGTGTTCTTGATAAGACAATGGAATTAATTCAGAACATGGACTTGCTCCTTGAAGGTTTTTCAAAATTGGTAGAGGAGTCTGAATGTTTTCAGCGACACTGGATGTTTCAGTGTTGCTGACTTTATTAGTCTCTTCATTCAGACCAAGTTTTTCATTAATAGCCTGAGATTCAGGAATCAATATTTTTCTAGTGTCAAAGTTAGGCAAAACACTCTCAGGATTTGATCTCTCAACCCAGTCTTTTGACTTAGGAATCATTTCATGATCAAACCCAACTGAAGTAGGGAGAAATGCCTTTTCACTCATTTCCTTAGTTGGTGCCTTTTCAGTGAGTTGTCGTGCCCCAAGAATTTTCTTCTTTTGGGCAGGTATTTGACTGTCTATACACTGAGAAGCTAAGGTAGAGCTATTTGTCCTTTTCTCATTGATTCGTTTTTCTTCCTTAAGTTGTTCTTGAAGAGCATGATTGATTTTGGTGAGTTCAGTGTTCTGAAGTTGACAACTTACTGCTTCAAGTTTAGCTTGTTTTAGAACTAATAAATCATCTCTACATTTGTTTAATTCAAAAACGAGTTTATTATATTTTGACAAAAGATTCAATCTTTGCTCTTCAACAAACGATAGGTCAATGTTAATATACTTAAGGAATTTTTGCCAATCAGATTCTTCATCCATAGAGAGAAGCATATTTACCTTTCTCATGGTGATGTCAACCCATTCTCCATTTCGAGCATGATTCTTTCCAACTGATAATTCATCATTAGCTAGATCCATTAACACTTGATACCTGACTTCCTCCTCTTCTGAGGACAAATCTTCATCATCCCAATCAAAAGTTTCAGCTACTAGACCTTTGGCTTTGTTTTGAGCAGGCTTTTGAGTCTGAGCTATGGTAGGTTCAGCTTCCAAGAGTGCAAGTTTAGCTTTTACCTTTTTATACTCAGACCTATAGTCCTTCTCAATTTTCTTATTATTCTGAAAACTTTGATTAATTGGAGAAGCCTGAATTAGTTTTGGTGTAAACTTGGGTTGAAAATTGTCATTCCCTGATGAAAAACTTTGATTTTTATAAGAGGCCAATGGGGTTTTTGAAAGACAATATTTAGCAAAATGCCCAGTTTTACCACATCGATAGCAATCCACTCCCTCAGTGGATTGGTTACCAGCAAATCTAGTTCTTTTGATATAACGTTTGGTATTTGCAAACATGGCCCTTTCATGATATTCCCTATTCAAATCTCTTATGTATTCAGTACTAGATCTTTCATCTACCTCATCATCTGAGGTTTCCTGAAAATTTTGAACAATTGCATTTGAGTAAAAAGCAGTTGAAATGGGGCCATTGTCCATTTGAGTGGGTTTGGCTGAGGTGTCTGTTATTAAGGCCTTCTTGGACTCAAGATATCTTCTATTTATCAGATTATCTTCATAGATGAATCTCCCATAAATATCTGCAAGATCCTGAGTCTGTATGTGATTAGCATTTCTCAGTCCTTGAGAAAAACCAAGCCATTTTTCAGGGAGACTATTCACAAAACCAACATTGATTTCATGCTTAGACAGTTTCACCCCGTCATTCGTTAGCTCATTGAGCAAGGTTTTATACCTGGTGTAAGTCTGGGGAAGTGTTTCAGATGTTTTGGCCCTGAAAGTGTTATATTCTAACTTCAGGTCCATAATCCTATTTTCCTTTGTGTCAGATGGTCCTTCGAAACTATGAACAAGATCTGTCCAAGTCTCTTTGGCCGTCTCACACTCAATGACAGCCTCCATAATATCGTCAGGAAGACAAGATATTATGATGCTTTTGAGACGTTGGTCTTGATTGACCACTCTCCTTTCATCGTCAGACCATTGGTTTTCAGGTTTGTCATCACCAGTTGCTGTTTTTGGTTTGAATGGACCATCTTTAATACAAGTTATGTAATAAGGTTCCATTCCCATCAAATAACACAACATTCTTTTCTTCCATTTGTTAAATCTTTCAACTTCTAACTTAGGAGCGTTAACAGAGTAACTCACTCCTTTTTTGTTAACAAGTTGATGTACATTACTTTCAGCCATAATGGATCAAGGTTTTAAAAACTTTGAGACGGTGGTTAAAAGTTTTATAATCCTACTGCTCTGATACCACTTGTTGGTCCCTTGTAATTAGTACTATACTTGTTGATGCAAAAGTTGGTTGATCCTTGCTAGACCCGAATTAGGCTTAATTCGGGTTGACTGGGTACCGACTCCTGCACCAAGTGAATCGTCTGGTTGGGATCCTGCACACTAAACAACACGCGTTAAGCTTACCGTGGGAAGGTATCCCACGATTAGACTCCGGCGTGAGAGTAAGTAATCGATTTAGGGTTATATGTGAGTTTAGAGAGAGTTGTGTTACCTTCGTGGAACCCTTGAGGGTTCCTTTTATAGGCAGTGAAACCCTAGTGGGCTTTCACTGATCCTTCGGCCCCAAGGAAGAGATAAGCACCAGAATTAGAATGATTGTTATCTTCTAATTCTGGTAGTGAATATCCTCTCTTATTGGGGTAAAGATATTCCTAGACAGAGTATCATTCTGTCTAACCCTATGTCGGCCGTGTCGGCCGTACCGGGCCGTGGGCCGCACACGTATGTACGGTTACTGTTCATTCAAGCCCATAAGCCTAACTGACATTCATCCCACCCAAATGTGATGGGCCGGATACGGGTAGTACCCTTGGGCCGGGTTCATGACCCGGCTGGGGACTATACGTCATCATGTCCCCCCAGTCTAGTTATTACAACCGTAGGTGGAACCTCTAGACTACAAAGATGCTCCCGGACGTACCAAGGAATTCATAACAAAGGACAAATAGCCGAGACAAATTAAATATATCATTAAATGTCAAGTCTTACGTTAAAGCCGCATAACCCGACATGAACAACTGTTCATCTGACTTGTTTGACTGACAAAAGTGCAGACAGTCAGAACATTGAGCAGTGCAAACGTGTGGGTCAGATATGACCCGTGGGTCCCATCTGACGTTTCACTTGCCACTTGCCTCCTAGCCACACGATTAAGAATAGTGGCCAACACGTGTCACATATCCAACAGGCTGTGACCCTCAAGGTAACCCTATAAATAAGCCACCCCTACGGCTGTGTGAAACACACAGTTCACAACCTCCATTTCTGCCATTAAAGCTTTCCTCTTATCTTAAACCAAGTACGCACGGATCCCTTCACACGCAGGTTAGAATACCACGTCCTTACACTCTTTTTTAGTAATGGCCAATAGAAACAGCCCTACCATCGGATCCGTGCTAAATGTCATGACCCAAGACCAGTTAAACCATTTTTGTACAAATTACTTCATCCCTTCCAACCTACACCCCTCACTTCCTGGCGTCGGAGACCTCATAACTGAGGCTCCAGCGGGTAAGATAGGCCTCTATACTCGCCTGTTTGACGCGGCGAATTACCGTATTCCTTTCACCCACTTTCTCGTAGATTTGTTAGGATATTACAATGTACACATTAGTCAACTCCACTGCATAGGTGCCTGTAAAATTAGCCAATTCGAGATCCTTTGCCGTGCTAGGAGAATCCCCCCAACCGTAGAGTTATTTAGGTTGTTTTACACCCCAAACTTAGTAAACGGTTGGGTATCTTTCAAAAAACGAGCCTCCAACAGCCCACAATCACACAACAAACCAATGGATTCACTGAAAAATTGGTATGACCATTACTTTTTCATTGACGCAGTGGTATGGCCGGGTGATTTCATCATTAGGAACAGATTCCCGCACGACCCTAAGCCGCACGCCAGTACATACAATCCCCTTCACTCTCAAGAGTTAGATCTAAATAGGACTGGATTCCACAGAAACCTACCGGAATCATTCTTATGCTTGCTAGGAATTAGCCGCAATTACTTTGGTCCCTCCAATAGGTATCCTGTTTTTTGGAGAAGGCAGGGCGAAGGTAGGCTAATCATCCGTACGTCAATAAGCATGCATATATGTGTTTGTATAATAACTAACATCTATTGTTTTGTGCTGGACAGAGATGAACTTTTTTGGACTGTTGCGCCAGGGCGATCCAAGGCTTGTGCCGGAAGGTCTCCGTCCTCTTCGTGAAAATGAACAACCCCTCCTCGAGCACACCCGACCAGTGACGGTTGCCTTGGAAGCCGTGCCTGATCCCCATTCTGACGAAGAACATGAAGACCATGATGATGGTAACAACCAGATGAACCAAGGAGGTGCCGGGCCCTCCTCACTTCATAGAGAACAACAGGGAGACAACATTGAGCAAACCGACTCCAGCATCCGCCGACTGATGGGTGATGATGATGATGATGAAGTGCAACAACATGTCAACTTGGACGAAGAGGAGGAAGCCGAAGAGGAAGTTGCTGAACTCACAACGCAGCCCCTCACCAGGCGCACCCGGAAAAGAGGAAACCGTGCGAGAGGGACTGCATCGGTGGAGGTTGGTGAACACAATGCTCCCGCCAAGAGGCTTCGAGAGGATCACCCCATGTATCAATCTGTTGGGAGTGCGACGCAGGGTTCCGAGGCTAACCGGGCCACTCATGTCGATCCCGCCACACAAATTGCCCCAACCGCCTCCGAAGGAGCAAGAAGCAATATGTAAGAAACCATCTCAATACGCAAGAATTTCCGCGCCCTTTCTTCTTTTTTTTTTTTTTTTTTTTTTTTTATTAAGCCATACTTAATATATTTCGTAATACTCATGTCGCAGGGACAACCAAGCTGGTGTCGCGCCTCCTTCTGACACCCAGGTGAATAAGGAGAAAGGAAAAGCTGTCGAAGAAGACCCCGCGGCCCCCACAAAGTCCGGCCCTGTTTTTGAAGATGGTTCACCTCTGGTTTCCCAAGACTTCCCTTCATCCGGCGCTCCTCAACCTTTCAACCCTATTTGGACTATTACCACGGCGTCGCGATTGAGGAGTGCCGACGAGTGCCGGGAGTACCTCAATAACTGTATACCACCAAGCTTGGTGCAAGAGGTAAACTCGCTCAGTCACGCGGATTTGGCAGATGAATATAATGGGACGCTAGTGCATCAGATGGCGATGGGAACCTCGATGAGGGTCAGGTTTGAAGCTGCGCTTGGGCACGTGGACTCTCTCAAGAGAAAAGTTGGACGGAGAGAAAAAATGATTGAAGATAATGAAGCCATGATTGCTGACCTCCAATCCAAACTAGCGAATGCTGAGGCAACCATCAAGACACAATCGGCCCGCGCGAGTGAACACGATCAGCAAGTAGCCCACCTTGAGTCTCAACTAGATGCTGCAAACATCAAGGTACATATCCGTGCCGCACCACCCATATATACCAAACAATGAATGTACTAACATGTCTTTTACTATAGGTGACCACGGCCGAAGCTTCTGCCCAGTCTTACGCCAGCCAAGTAGATGATCTGAACCAGAAGCTGAAGGACGCGCATTTGGCCATCCAGAACATGGAGAAAATGCAGACAGACCTTGCTGAGGAAAGGGCCATCACCCAAGAGCTGAAAGAGGCAGTTGCCCAAAAAGAATTGGTGATGGATGCCCTGACCGCTGAGCGTGACAATGTACTGTGCCCCCAACTGCTAACAGCCATTGCGGGCCGTAGGTGGATGGTTGGGCATGGAGCACGCCTGGCCGTGACGAAGGTGCTAGAGGCCCCATCCTTTGTACAACAATTTGCCAACCTTGTATCTGATGGAATCGACCATGGACGGCACGAAGGAATGGTTGAGGCTGCTGAACTGATCACCAGCAAGTTGAATTAGTAGGTTCACTTAATCCTCTTACCCCACCTGGAGGCGTATGGTACATGTACGGTATTTCGAGAGAATGCATATGAAAGAAACATGGCATATTATAACAC
Organism: Glebionis coronaria; assembly: GCA_025667525.1. Taxonomy (NCBI): domain Eukaryota; kingdom Viridiplantae; phylum Streptophyta; class Magnoliopsida; order Asterales; family Asteraceae; genus Glebionis; species Glebionis coronaria. The sequence goes on along the minus strand of CM046877.1, from coordinate 557,423,533 downwards.
AAGTAAAATTCATACGGCTAACAAAGAATCTAACAAAGAGGACAATAATTTGCACGAAACAGGCCGTGGAGCTAGCTAGGCACCACGACATTTTATTAGAACATTTACATTTTTGTTTGAATAATGACGACAAGTCCTTAAAAAAGGTCCATAAGGGAAACTAAAACAAACATAAGAAAAACAAGTAAGACAAATAACCCGCATGGTCTTTATTGAGACCGCCTATAGCGAAGTATCCATGCGGGAGCCGTAGCTTTCAAAGATAGCACCTTTTTAGATTGGCGATGTTCCATGTGCGCTCTAGGTCGCGGCCATCCATGTCGCGTAACTTGTACGCGCCTCGTCCCAAGGTTTCAATGACTTCATACGGTCCTTCCCATTTAGGGCCCAGTTTTCCTATATTTTCCACTCGACTTGCTTCGTTAGCACGATAGACGTAGTCTCCCGGTCGAAAAGAAACACCCTTGACCTTGGCGTCGTAATAAGCCTTCATCTTAGTCTTGGACTTAGCTTCACTGATGGCTGCTATTTCCCTTTTTTCTTCCAACAGATCCAGGTTGATTCGCAGTTGTTCATCATTTGTGACGGTATTAACCTCCGCCGTGCGGATGGTAGGCATCCCTATTTCTGCTGGTATAACGGCTTCAGTGCCGTAAGCCAATGCAAACGGAGTATCTCCGTTAGCTGTTTTTATCATGGTTCTATGTGCCCATAGCACGTGTGACAACTCATCAACCCATTTGCCCTGCCGCTCATCCAGTCGCGCCTTGATTCCATTTCCCAAGCTCCTATTTGCTCGTTCAACAAGGCCGTTCGTTTGTGGATGTTTAACAGATGCGAAACGCCGTTTGATGTTCAACGATGCACACCAGTCTTTAAATGGGTTGTCCGTGAACTGCTTGCCGTTGTCCGATATAATTTCTCCCGGTAGACCAAAACGGCATACGATGTGTTCCCACACAAACTTCTTGACCTGCTTACCCGTGATAGATTTTACTGCCTTGGCTTCTATCCATCGTGTAAAGTAATCCATTGCAACAATCAAGAATTTAACCCCTCCCGCAGCTACAGGAAATGGTCCTGCAATGTCAATTCCCCACTTGTAAAATGGCCATGGGGACGTGATAGGTGTAAGCTCCTGCTGCGGGTGCCGCGGTACTGGCCTATGCACTTGGCAATCATTGCACCTACGAATCATGTCGCGCGCATCTCTGTGCATAGTGGGCCAATAGTATCCTGTTCGTAAGGCTCGGGCTACCACGGATCGTGGACCTGCATGCATGCCGCACAATCCTTCGTGTATGTCACTGATCACATAGGCCGCCTGGCGTGGTCCAACACACCGCATCCACGGCTGCAAGAAAGAGCGTTTGTAAAGGATGCCTTCCCGGAGTTCGAAATGTTGTGACTTCCTTTTAACGCGCCTTGCTGCTTTTTCCTCGTCTGGGAGGGTTTCACTAGCCAGATAGTTGATGATTGGGGTCATCCACGTAGGTCCTTCCTCTTCAACTATAGCAGTCACTTCCCCTTCCGTAATAGACTTTTCCTTGAGTATTTCCACCAAAACCTGTTTAGACAAGTGGGCGAAGCTTGTGGATGCGATTTTACTGAAGGCGTCCGCTTTCTTGTTCTCGCCCCTTGGCACCTGCTTGATGGAAAACTTACTGAAAGTTGCGATTAACGTCTTGACTTTTTCCAAATACCTGACCATGTTGTCCTCCTTAGCCACATACCCACCTAGAATATGGTTCGCGACAAGCCGTGAGTCCACGTAGGCCTCAAGGTTGCGGACTCCCATTCTAGCGGCGATTTTTAAACCCGCAATTAATGCTTCATATTCCGCTTCGTTATTGGTGGCCGTGAACTCAAAACGGAGGGCGTACGTGAATTCCATTCCTTCTGGATTTGTGAGGATGAGGCCTGCCCCGGACCCGTCTGTGCATGAGGATCCGTCCGTGAATAGCACCCAAGGTTCCGCTGGGACCTCCTCTTGCTTAATGATTGGTTCTTCCTCATCCGGCTTTTCGATCAGGAAATCTGCCAAGATCTGGCCTTTAACAGCCGTCCTTGGTCTGTAAGATATATTGTGCCCTCCCAGTAGGATGCTCCATTTTTCTAGTCTCCCTGCCACGTCTGGTCTAGATATAACCTGCTTGATTGGCTGATCCGTAATCACGACAATCGGGTGCGCCTGAAAGTACCGGCGCAGCCGCTTTGTAGCAAATACTAGTGCTAGCACCAATTTTTCCATGGGGGAATAATTCAGTTCCGCTCCTTGTAATGTTCTACTTATAAAGTAGACCGGGGTCTGTATTGTGTCTCTATCCGTCATAAGTACCGCGCTTATTGCGCCATGAGTAGCCGAGAGATACATAACAAGTTCCTCCTTTGGGCGGGGAGCTACCAACATGGGGAGAGATGCGAGATGCTGCTTGAGTTGGCCAAAGGCTTCCTCAGCTTCCTTCGTCCAACGGAAGTCTCCCTTTCTAATACACTTCTTGAGCGTCTTAAATAAGGGTAATGACTTCTCTGCGGATTTGGATGGAAATCTATTTAATCCGGCTAACTTCCCATTCAGGGACTGCACCTCTTTCCGTGTCTGCGGGGACGGTAGCCGTATTACTGCGTCCGTCTTCTCTGGACAAGGTTTTATGCCGTTTGGGTCAATCAAATATCCCAAGAACATTCCTTCTGTCGCACCAAACGTACATTTCTTTGGATTTAACTTCATATTAATCCTTCTCAGCGTGTCGAATGTCTCCTGGACATCCCGGAGGAGTGCCTCCTCCGTGTAGCTTTTTATCACCAAGTCATCAACATATACTTCCAAGTTGCGTCCTATTTGTGATTCGAAAGCTTTATCCACCAACCGCTGATACGTAGCGCCGGCGTTCTTTAATCCAAACGGCATTTTCGTATAGCAATATACGCCCTGGCTTGTGTGGAACGCCGTTTTTTCTTCATCCTCCTCCGCCATCTGGATTTGGTGATACCCTTTATATGCGTCTAAGAAGCATTTGAAAGGGTATCCACACAAGGATTCTACTTTCCAGTCGATTTCTGGTAGCGGGTAACAGTCCTGTGGGCAGGCCTTGTTCAGGTCCGTGAAATCCACGCACATGCGCCAACTTCCGTCATGTTTCTTGACCATGACTGGATTGGATAACCACTCGTGGTAGTATACCTCGCGCATAATGCCTGCGTCTACCAGTTTCCGCACTTCCTCCAATATAACTTGACTTCTCTCGGGCGCCTGGCCGCGCTTCTTTTGCTTGATGGGTTGGTACCCTTGGCGGATCTGGAGCTTATGCTCTGCTATCGCACGTGGCACACCCGTCATATGTTTTGGTTCCCATGCGAATATGTCCAGGTTTGCACTTAAAATTGCACACATGGCCCTTTTGCCGCTATCTGAGAGCGCCCCTCCTATGGATACTTCCTGTTCCGGGTAGTCAGGGTGAATGGCCACCTTCCAATTGGGTGGTGGTGCTCCATCCTTGGGTGGTGCCGGTGTTGTCACAGTGTGACACTCGGACGTTGGCACGACTGTGTTATAAATAGTAACGATTCCCCCATCAACGGGGAATTTAATCATTCCGTGTGCCGTAGAGGGTACTGCCCGGATAGCCAAGATGCCTGGTCTGCCTATGATTCCATTATAAGGAGAGTGTGAACGTATCACCATGAAGTTCATCCACGTTGTAGTGGAATGTTCCTCATTCCCAATGGTGACAAGCAGACGCAACTGCCCTATTGGCCAGATAGTATCTCCACTAAAGCCAGTAAGCGGCGACGTGGCCGGTACTAATTGGCTTCTTATTTCTGGGCATAACTGCACAAAGCAGTGTTCATATAATACCTCTGCTGACGACCCTCCATCCACATACATGCGGCGGACATTGTGTGTTCCAATGCTTATCTTAATGGTGAGAGGCGCATCAACCACGTCACTTGCTGTGATGAGAGGGAATGAGATTTCCTTGCCGCGGGAAAATTTTTGGCCAATTTTCTGTCTCGTGCGGCGCTGTCTGGATTGGATCATGTATATGGTAGAAGGCTTGTCCTTTTGGGGATCCTTCTTATCATACTTCTTGTTGTTGTCCTTTCCATCTTTCCAATCCTTAACCAGGTGCTTGAGTTTGCCTGATTTGATTAGAGACTCAATATGCTTCTTCAGCTGGATACACTCCTCCGTGCCGTGTCCTTTGTCGTTATGGAATTCGCAGAAGCGACTTCCCTGCCGACGTTCCGGGGGTGTGGTCATTGGGGGAGGCCTTGGAAAATTCGCCCCTTCAGTCAACAAGATCTCCCGGTAGGACATCTTTAGGGGGGTGAACTTGTCGTCCGACCGTCCGCCTTTGCTCTGGCTCTTATAGTCCGAGCCCTTGTTATTGTTCTGGTTGCCTTGACCGCCCGACTGTCTCCGGGACTGGTCATTTGAGCGGTACCCATTTCCTCGGGATGGGTAGGCTGCGGCAACCGCTGTCTATCCCTCTATGAAATTCCTAACTCTCTCCATGAGGTCATCATATCTTTCTGGACGCTTGTCGTTGAGACGCCTGATCAGTTCTCTGTCTGTTATGGCATGCATATAGTCAGAGATTTTCAGGAGCTCTGGCATTGTTCTCGTGCGTGTGCACTCATCGTTGAAGCGCTCAGTGAAGGCTTCTGTGGACTCCCCCGGCCGTTGCTTGACAGTTGCCAATGAGACCGGATCCCTATTATACTTCTTCCTTTGAGTATAATTGTTCTCAAACGCAGTACGCAGTTCCGTGAAACTATCAATGCTGCGTGGGGGAAGTGCCTCGAACCAGTCACGAGCGTTTCCAATCAAGGTCGAATTAAACATTTGGCACCATATAGGCATGGGCCATCGTTCAATTTTAGCCTGAGTATCGAATATTTTGAGGTGATCGACCGGATCACCGGACCCATCATACGTCTTGATACATGCCGGCATGCGACGTTTGGTGTCCTCAGAGTAATTCCGTATGCGGAGGGTAAACGGATCTTCCCTGGGATCCGCCCATGGCCGTGTGAGCCTAGGGTCATCCCACGGTTCACACCACGGACGCGAGAGGTCCTCTGCTTCCGTATCCCGATAGTAGGGGCCACCATAATACTCATCATTATTTGGTGGCGGAGGCGTGCGCCTAGGCCGGCGGCGCTTGGGTGGATGGTCATCCGAGTCTTCCCCAGACGGATCTGGGGACGGTGGTGGTGCCCGACCTTTTGAGTAGGGACCACTTTTCTGAGATGAACCAGGAGCCTCCCTCCCTGTGTTCATCCTATCCCACACACTTGGGCGACGTGTGGTTCTGGTCAGCTCTCGATCTGGCCGCTCGGGGGAGCCATCCGGCCTTTCTCCATCTTGGGACTGCGTTAATTCTTGCATAATGCGATCCCCTATGCGTTCAAACACATTCCAGGGCTGAGGGTCTTCCTCAAAGGTTCCCTGCTCCCTAGGCTGAGTCCTTTTTCTCCGACTTCGGGAGGGGGTGGATGGTCCACCATCGCCAAAGTTGAGTCGGGCTTGGAGGTTCCTCCCCAGGCTCAATCTTGATGCGATCCCTGGGACGATCCTTTCAAAATTCTGAGTGAGAACTCGAGTGAGCTCATCCTCGCTGAGCGGTTGAGCTTCCACTTCTTCCTCCATTAAGGGTCTACGTGGCTCCTTGTTAGGGGGGCCTGGCGCACTTCCTGGATCAGGGTTGTCCAGGGTTGAAGTGGGCGGGGGTGTCACCGAGATCGTGCTCGTCACCCCTGCGGACTGAAGACCGCTACGGTTACCTGGCCCGCCTGCGAGGCGGCTGGGTGATTGGTTGGGAATAAGAATTCCTTCCCCTGGGGACTTCCGGTTCCCAGGATTCACATTCCTAGGGTTAACTGGCGGATGCCCCTTTGTCATTGAAAAGATCGAGATAAGGTTTTGTTCTAGCTTAGTGTTAAGGCCCCACGGATGGCGCCAACTTGTTGATGCAAAAGTTGGTTTATCCTTGCTAGACCCGAATTAGGCTTAATTCGGGTTGACTGGGTACCGGCTCCTGCACCAAGTGAATCGTCTGGTTGGGATCCTGCACACTAAACAACACGCGTTAAGCTTACCGTGGGAAGGTATCCCACGATTAGACTCCGGCGTGAGAGTAAGTAATCGATTTAGGGTTATATGTGAGTTTAGAGAGAGTTGTGTTACCTTCGTGGAACCCTTGAGGGTTCCTTTTATAGGCAGTGAAATCCTAGTGGGCTTTCACTGATCCTTCGGCCCCAAGGAAGAGATAAGCACCAGAATTAGAATGATTGTTATCTTCTAATTCTGGTAGTGAATATCCTCTCTTATTGGGGTAAAGATATTCCTAGACAGAGTATCATTCTGTCTAACCCTATGTCGGCCGTGTCGGCCGTACCGGGCCGTGGGCCGCACACGTATGTACGGTTACTGTTCATTCAAGCCCATAAGCCTAACTGACATTCATCCCACCCAAATGTGATGGGCCGGATACGGGTAGTACCCTTGGGCCGGGTTCATGACCTGGCTGGGGACTATACGTCATCAATACTCAAGTAAACTAAGTATAGTACTAACCCATGGTAAAGTAATGCAATAAACTTAATACAAGTAAGTAAATTAACACAATGTTTTCAACGTTTAACTCTTAGCTTTATTAAAGAATTATACCCTATTGTATACGAAGCTACAATAGGGATTGAATAGACAATGTGTGGTTTTGTGATCTCCTCACTAACAAGCCGTCCAATCCTAACGATTGCTAAGCTTGACGATACTATCAACAGGAGTTTATAACTCAAGTGTATGATCGTGTTTGGAGGACAGAAGAACTTGTTTGTGAATGTCTAAAGCATTTACTGCACAAACTTGTTTTTCTCTCCTTTACAAGCATCCTATTTATAGAAGGAAAGTGGGCAGAAGACAATAATTGCCCATGTGTAATTCTTGTCTTATTGGTACAGTGTAGTATCTTGTCTTAACCTATTCTAAGTAGTAAGACGTAAGTCCTTTACACTTGTCAGTACCCTATCTATTCCAAAAGGGTAAGTCACGCTAATTGTGTGATGTACTTCATCTTGTCACAATTCAACTTATCCCGCCTTTTCTTCAGTCTTGGAGAATGCTTGTTTTCTTCAGGGAGATCGTATGGGGTTCAGTGACTCTATTGCCACAACTCACTGAACCCATCACCTTCTTCTTTGTCATAGAAGACATTCGTTGAGCTTCGCCTCTCTAAATGCTTGAGTCTTCCTTTTAGACTCAGTCTAGGAACTCGAAGGCAAATCACTGAGTGACTGTTCACTCAGTGACTTCTTTATGTTCAAGGTTAATTATTCACTTAGGCTGATTGTTATTCAAATCCTTCAGGGAGGTCATTAGGTACTAAATCGACCTAACAGTCTGTAAACTGGATTCAGAGTTACCAAAAGATGTTGTTATTGATGAGAGGTTGTTGTATATAGCAAATAACAGAAGAAACAAATAGATTCCCAAGTCTTTAGCCAGTCATTTTATTGGGTTTTACGGTTTCTAACCACATTGTAAATTGATCTAGATTTTTGGTATACTATTTTATTGCATTAAATAGGTATGCATTTTCATCAGCATACAAAGATAGTACAAATATTTATACGGGTGGGTTGCAGGTTATTTTTTTGCCAGCATTTTCATTCATTTCTTGATGTTCTCATTTGGGTAGACGTGAATCACAACATCCGATACCTGAACTTAGGGGTGATCACGGTCCAAAGACCCGGCCGGACCGGACCGACAACCGTAATTGTTCAAAACGCGAGACCGAAGACCGGATTGAAATGGTACGGTATGGCCCGGGATGGTCCGATTCGGTCTTCGGTCTGATCCGTTCAGTCCGGTCCAGTTGGCCCGGTTTTTCGGTCCGGTCCGGTCAGATCAATGGTCCGATATGCTCAGCCCTACCTGAACTCGTATAACCATGATAACCGATATCATGATATGGATGTAAAGTTGTAAAGTTGTGTATTGCAACAAGATTAATTATACGCCTAATTGGATACAAGTTTTACTTGACCATCTTAATTTGATTTTACCAATCTCAAATTTTGACTAAACACCAAAAAAGGAAAGAAACATAAAGGAGGTCATGGGAGAATTCAGCACAATTATATCACTTCACAAAAAATTGAAAAATTGGCTCTATATCCAACGAACGAAACTTTCCAGGTATGAAAAAAATTATTTTGTTTTGGTTCAACTTGTAGTCCCATATAAAAAGACCATATACAGTCATAATATATACTCATAATTAAAACTAAGTTAACAAAACCATATATAGTGATAGACTACCTAATCTGATAATTCATTACAGAATAGACACACTTGTCGCTGGAGGGCAAAGGGACACCGCACTCCGGTCAGGATTCAGATACTTCTTGTAGACTGCTTTTAGCTTATGGTCTCTTGCACGATCAGCATGAAAGCTCAACAAACTCTTTGCACAATCACTTACTTGATCTTCACTGTATCCGGTGTAATGTTTAAGTGTTTCAGTCCACACTGGTGTCTTATTAAGCGTGCACCTAGCAGCATACACAGCTGATGCAGCAAGTTTTGAAGGGTTATTTCTGATGGTAAGGGAATAGTTCATCAAACCAAGCTCAGTGAATAAGAACACCATATCCTCCATCTTTTTGTCAGATGGAAGTGAGGCTTTAGCATATCGGACCGCGAAGACATAAGGCGTTGGTACAGAGAGATACCAATCTAAACTACTAAGAATAGCCTTTTCCATAGCAAGAATTTGCTCTCTTGAATATGGACTACCTGATATAACAATCATATCCTCAACCAGTAGCTGACATATTTCCTCATACTTGGAAGATATAAGCAATACGCAGATACAAACCAAATGAAGTTCAGTTCTGGCAATAGTTGTGACGGCCAGAAATCTATCAAGGATATTGATTGCGAGATAAAGAGTCTCTGGCATGAAGCCACTCTTATAGTGAACTTCCATTATCCAGTCGAGCATGTAAGCTCGAATCTCAACATCAATATCAGGTTGGAAATTTATGTAATCCGTAAAACTCCCTTCGGTCTCCCTGTCCTTGTAGATCATGTATATTTCTTCCACATATTCAACCTGACAAAGCTCGTTGTTCATGTCAAACTCGTCAATATCTATGATGACATCATGATCTTTGTTTTGTGTGGTAACTGATGGAGACTTTTTATGTTTCTTGGAGACATCATCAGTCGTCCCAGCATTCACTCGATTGAATGGATTTGTAATCTCGTCTCGACGTCTTTTTGTTTCGCGTTGTGCAATAATCGGTTGACGATGATCAACAACAGATGTCATGGTATTTGCTTCGTTCACGTATTGAACCTCGTCATCATCTATGATGATGATATGATGATTGTTTTTTGTGGTAGCGATCTCACTAGCAACTGCCTTTCGACGTCCAACCTGAACAAGCTCATTGTTCTTGTCAAACTCGTCGTCATCATCGATGATTACGTATTCAACCTCGTCATCATCTATGATGATTACATTATCTTTTGGTTTCTTGTATGGATTTGCAATGTCATCAAGGGCTCGACGTCTTTTCCTATGGCATTGTGCGATAATCGGTCGAAGATGCTCAATAGCAGAAGTCATGATATCTTCTACACCTCGAATACAAATCACCCAAAAAAAAGAGCCTTACTTGTCGACACAATCGAATAACTGAAAATCTTGGCGGTGGAAGAATGAAGATGCGAATGAGAGCGTTTTTATTTTTGGGAGGATTGGAAGAATGAAGATGCGAATGGTCTTGGTTAGGTATTTATAAGTTTGAATAAGGCGGTTGGATGAGATGCGAATGTCGGTTGAGAGACACGCTTTTAGGTTAATTCACGAGTTTGTTTATGTATATGGCTTTGTCGGTTTAATTAATTGTCAAAAAAAAATTAACGAATTCTTTTTTTTTGTTGCATAACCCCAATACGTTATTCACCCATTCGAAAGTTGATCTTTGATTCTACCACCCCTAAAAGGGCTACTGCTCATCAAGATCCTTCACCAGGTGCTCAACTCAAGTCACTAGTCACTTCAAGGCCAAAATTCTCACTCAAAAGGTCTAACAAGCCTCCGATACTGGTTGTTTTTTATGACTTTGCTGATCATAACGGAAAACAGAGGGGTTCAGAGGTTTATAAACCCCAGGAGCCGATAAAGGATATCGTATTAGTTCAGAAGAAAGAGTATACACAAAACTTTAAGAACTTGAAGAAAAAAAAACCAAGCGCCATGGAACTGGAAATTGAAACGAAGAGACGGGTCCCGATTTTGATGTCAATGCGATAGATATGTTGTAATTATGTTTTTTAAGTAGAATGTTTGAATGTATATTCTTGTTTTGAGTTAATAATATTCCTGAAATTAAAATAGAGATTACGCCTGAAATTGTTTTTTTTCTTTCTGCACAACCAACAATCATTCCGTAGTGTTCATTAGACTCACAGGGTTATAAAATCTCGTATTATATCTATCACTGCAAACCACTAAAGTACTCGGTTCAACATGGTTATAGGACGCTAGCTAATAGTATTAAATTAAATCGAATGCAGAGCCATTTGCCCCATTCATAGACCAAACTTTCTTCATTCAATATGGGTATTAAATAGCAGAAGATGCAGCAATGCGTTGGCGTCTGACCATTTTTACCTGTACTTTTGTTATACCCTTTTGACAGCAATCATTTAACCCGTTAGTAACCTACTTGTTTTTAACAAACCTTCTTCATCAATAGGTACAAGAGGTGGCAGAAAGTGAGAGGCTCGTGTTGAGCAAACCACTTATATCGACACATTAGTTTTTCCATTTTTTAAATTCCATCATTTATAAGAAAAACGACCCGACCCTTTTTACCCACAATATCACTTCTTCTGAGTTTAGCTCATTTGGATATGTTGTTTTGGCTACAAACCCCACAGATTAACAGATAAGCATAAATTGTCCAGTTTTGTAACTTTTGGTTGAGTTTTCGCCTTCTAATACAAGTCCTAGATAAATGTATAGCATCGAGTGCGTAAAGAAATTCCAGTGTATAATGAGAAGGGGAGGATATGTACAGAATCTGGTGTAGCAGACACATTTTCAAGCAGCTCCCATTGTTTCCCCGTGAGGTCTGTCAGTTCTTCATTATATTCATCAGACAATACCTAAGACGATACATAAACAAAGACTAATCAAAATACAAAAGGTATGTATAAAATGCTTATTAACACCCTCAGAGCAAATGCTTGTCAACTTCTGATCTCTTGGGTCAAAATGAGTAAACGGGCAAATTTGGATCTACAAAATGTTGCAATGGATATGGACTTGAAGAATGCATATAATTTCCTTCACTCGTTTTATTTCAATAGTTAAATTATCATTGTTGAGGAAGCTTTTTAGTCATATTAAAAGCATTAATTAAAATTCCCATTTAAAAAAATCCCCATTTTGACCCATTGTCAATCAAACCGACACTTTCCAGCCTATCTAGATATTCAGAAGCAGTCGGGGTTTCTTCTATCAAATGTTTTTTCTCTTGTGTTAAACATTCACCTCTATAACAGATGTGGATGGCATCGACGCATCATCAGATGTAAGCGTTTTCTTTTCAGCTTCAGAGTGGTTGTTAACTGTATCACTAGTTGCATCTTTACTACGCCTTACAGGCTGCGCCGTATTTCTGCTTCCATCTTGACACCCAAGTTTCATTTTTTTAATTGCATTATTCGTCCACTTTATTGTATTAGTTGCAGATTCAATAGTTTCTGTCAGAGAGTTGCATTCGCCTTTCGCCACCTGGAAATTTATAATTAGGTTTAACAATAATTTCGGGATACCATTTTATTATCATTAAGTTACTTTAATACTAGTATGTGCTAGATTGAAAATAAACAAACATGATGTGCAATTAACATATCCCGTACCTGATCTGGGAGATGTGGTTTAAGTTTGGCAGCACACTTCTTGAGTACTTGATCCCCCAGCTTGATCTCAAATGTAGATAATCTGGACGCCGTTTCAGCACGATCCCACTGTTCCTGCTTAAGGTCTAAGAGTTCTTCGCCGTCATCATAAAGTACCTAAAATATAAATGTTAGACTACATACCAGTATATTGATAATGTTAATCATAACCTCATAGAAAATGTACGTGAACATCACACCTTGTGCGTCTTGTTTCTCAATCAGAGGATGTCACAACTCCTTGGTAATACCTGCAGTAAAAGATTTTCACGTTCATAAAACAGCATAATGCATAAATTCAAAAAATATTTCACGCAAGTGCTATACTTAATTTTTATCTGCAGGCCACCAAATTTTTATTCTCTTTCCAACCAAATTTTCACCATGCTCAACAGACTGAGCCTGAATCAGGACACATATGTATATTCCAGAATATGATCAGTATAGTGAGAATGATGAGTTGTTCGTGTTTGTTTAAGGAGGACTAGATTAAAGGTGTTAATTTCGACCAGCTACGGGTGAACGGTTCAACTTGGCTATAACTATTCAAATGACGCCTTTCTTGAATTTAGTAAACCGTAACCGACTTGAAAGGTTTCAATGGGTCAAAATTCAGTAAAACTGTATTCAAATGCATATAACTTCCTAAATCTAGATATCTCTAAGCTTATATTCTCATTGTAAAAGTATAGTTTGTGGGTCGGCCCAATCTGCTTTAACCCACTCCAAAATACCCATTTTGACCCGTTCCCCAACCTGACTGACCATTTTGTTGCCTCTAACTAGAATAGTTTTCAGAAGCAGGCTGTCTTCCTTCCATGAAGTGATATATCTCTTTTGTTTTCCACTTTTCCCTTCACCTGTGTTACAGATTTGGTTGGCATCGGTGGATCATCAGTTGAAAGGCTTTCCTTTCTACATTTCCTGGCAACTCGACAACGTCTTGCAGGCTGCACCATATTTCTGCTTCCATTTAGACACTCAACTTTCCTCTTACGAGTTGCATCGTTCCCCAACTTACTCGTATCAGTTGTAGATGGAATAGTTTCCATCAAAATACCGTAAACTTCTTCTGCCACCTGGAAAAGAAATGTTATTATTGGACATTGGGCAATTACTTTCGGATAGCAGTGATACAAAATATGAAATTTTTTACCAACACCAAAAGTTTCATTTCTTAGTCACAGCTACGAGTAGCCACCTTATAAATAATCATGAATATTTTTGCCCATACCTTTTTGCGGAGGCGCGGTTTGAGTTGAGTAGCACACTTCTTGAAAACTTCTCTCACCAGTTGCCAACAAACAGGCGAAGCAATCTAAAAGAGATACAAAACTTCAGTATACAATACTTCAGTATATGATGTAATTAGTGGTAGATGAGAACATAATGATCACCTTGTTCTCCTTCCGCACACTTGTGACTAGTAGATCTACAAGCTCGTGATTCAGTAGCTCAGTTTTCTCTATTATTATGATGATAATTTGCTTCATCTTGATTACAACGCCAGGCGAATTGGAGCTTTAAAAGTCAGAACATAGAAGACACATAGCTGAGCTTAGAAGTCCTCCAATAAATGACATAAACTCCCATTTTAGCGTTTATTCTATCATATTCAGTTATATGAAAGAATGTCATAACAGCACGAGCCACGAAAAGATTTAAGTGTCCAGATTTTGACTTTGAGCAGATGGAGTGTTTTAGCTAGGGGTGTGCAGAAAACCAAAAAGCCTGTAGAATAATCTGACTGAAAGACCTTTAGATTTGGTTTTAGTGAAAAGACCACAAATTATATATCGAACAGAGAGTACCACAAATAATTTAACTGACAAACACTTTCGTTTCAGTTTAGTCAAAAGCGGAACCGGCTTGTGCACACCCCTAGTAATAGCACAAAACGGTTCCATTCTGCTAAAGCAGAAGCTGTAAAAACCTATATATAAGGAGTCAATCAAAGAAATAGAAGTTCTTACTCAGCAACGGTTAAGAACTGTTTAAATAGTCGAACTATCAGTCCGTCCAGCTGCAGGTCACACATCATCAATGATAATTTACCCTTGTCTAATGTCTTGAGAGCTTTAATCATTCTATTATACGATCCACAAGATGCAGAAGATAGATTCTCAAGTGTGGTCACAACAAGTTTGAAAAAATCCTGTACACCAAAGAAGGGTGGTTACTTACGAGTCGTATGGTACCTTATGCTAGTCTAAAGATTCTCCACGAGAGACGTTTCATACCTTCATTTGTTCATCAGTGTATGGCGTTTTATAAACCATAATTCTCAAGACTTCCCTGATGCAACATGCAACTGAGATATTTACATCCACATCAGGATGTCTTAGCAATTGTTAGCAATCAGTGCTTACATTTCAACGACTGGCTTGTCATTTGGTACACCCTTATTAGACGTTTCTCCAATCCCTATAATAATTATACAGCATAGAGTTACAAACTGATAATTGTTGGAAAACAATATGAGGCAAATTGAAAAACTATGTTCAGCTAAAACATCACTAATGCTGTAGTACCTATGAGGGCTGTTGGAGCATAGTTTGGCTGGGCTGGCTCGACGACTCTTCTGGGCCGTTAATCGTCTTCCCCGGTCTTGAGTAATGCTGCAAACAAAGGTAAACCGGTTAGACGTGGACCCGAGGCCGGAGCCCCGGGGTCCACCTCCGACGGTCAAGTTAGTATCGGATGAATATGTGGTATAAGAGGTGTAGTTATGAGAGAAAACCTGATGTAGAATGAGACCCCTACCCTTGTATTTATAGGCTTAGGGTTTCTTGAAGGATAAGTTAGGTATGTGTGGGCCGCGGGCCTGTCGGGCTGGGCCCTTAACCGACTGTACGTCGACATGTCCCCCAGTCTAGTATGATATGGTTCATGATCATGTTATGCTAGACTCATTCGTGTATCATGCTCACTAACAACCGCGTGCGGCTTGCTGCTAGGACATCCTCATGGGTCGTCCGTAACATATGGCTCCACTCGTAAATGGGCTACCTTTTAGTAAAAATATGATGGGTTGGGATTGCGAATAGTGAGCATAGCCACTATAAGCCATCATGTCCCCCTAGTCTAGTATGCGAGGTTATCACCGAGGTTACTAGACTAGACACCATATCCGCTACCTGTAAGCATATCCATGTCGAAAGAAATGGGGAACCCGTGTACGTAAGACGGGTGGGTGTGCCCGAGTGCTTGGTTTCCCGTGATTAGACGGTAAGGACCCCGTAAGAAGAAAACGTGTTCTATAGCCGGGGTAACACCGGCACTGGCAAGGTATCATTCTTATTCATCTCTAACGTGAGGACGAAGGTTTTGTGAAGGTGAAGGTGGAACCCGTATGCTACATCTTGAACATTTGAAGGCGTACTTCTTATACCCACTAATGATGCAACATAATGCGAATGTGTCATTCGTCTTAAAGACAACAGAAGACGTACCTCTGTGGAAAGGTGATGCGGATATTACATCCGTCTTACGGCCACGACATCCAATAATGACTTCAAAAATTTGTCACAGTTTTTCCTAGATTAAACATAGTTGATCAGGCTCCATCTAATTAAGTATAAACGATGTAAACTTTGGAAACATCACTCCATGGTCGGGCAAACAATTAGTCACAGAAGACGTACTTCCGTAACAAAGATATGCACCAACAGAAGACGTGCTTCTGTGGCAGAATGAGCCAGTGGAAGGCGTACTTCCACGGCAAAAGATAACGATGCGCCGTGGAAGAATACTTCCACGGCGAAAATAATGAGCACGTGGAAGAATACTTCCACGGCGAAGATAAGAAGCACGTGGAAGAATACTTCCACGGCGAAGATAAGAAGCACGTGGAAGAATACTTCCACGGCGAAGATAAGAAGCACGTGGAAGAATACTTCCACGGCTAAGATAACGAGCACGTGGAAGAATACTTCCACGGCGAAGATAATAAGCACGTGGAAGAGATACTTCCACGACGAAGATAAGAAGCACGTGGAAGAATACTTCCACGGCGAAGATAAGAAGCACGTGGAAGAATACTTCCACGACGAAGATAACGAGCACGTGGAAGTGATACTTCCACGGCGAAAATAATAAGCGCGTGGAAGAATACTTCCACGGCGAAGATAAGAAGCACGTGGAAGAATACTTCCACGGCTAAGATAACAAGCACGTGGAAGAATACTTCCACGACGAAGATAATAAGCACGTGGAAGAGATACTTCCACGACGAAGGATAATGAGCACGTGGAAGAGATACTTCCACGGAAAAGATAATAAGCACGTGGAAGGAATACTTCCACGACGAAGGATAATGAGCACGTGGAAGAGATACTTCCACGGAAAAGATAATAAGCACGTGGAAGGAATACTTCCACGGCGAAGACAATAAGCCAGTGGAAGGAGGACTTCCACGGCAAAGACAATAATCCAGTGGAAGGAGTACTTCCACGGCAAAGACAATAAGCCAGTGGAAGGAGGACTTCCACGGCAAAGACAATAAGCCAGTGGAAGGAGGACTTCCACGGCAAAGACAATAAGCCAGTGGAAGGAGGACTTCCACGGCAAAGACAATAAGTCCGTGGAAGGAGTACTTCCACGACGAAAGAATAAGCCAATGAAAGTGATACTTCCATGGCAAAGGAATAACCCGGCAGAAGGCGAACTTCTGCGACAAAGAAATATATCCAAAGATATTTGCGTGTCATGCACGGAAATAGTGGTATGATTATACCCTCGTAGCCCCCCAAGTTTAATGGTGCTAAACTCGATTAGTAATATTAAACTTAATCAAGTATTCAAAAAATTACGATCACGTAGACCAGCGCGAATGGACGTACCATAGCCGCGTACGAAAGATAGAAATTGGGTTCGAACGTGCGAACCAACGCGGATGGGTCGTGCCATAATCGCGAATTGTCACATAGTTTAAGACGTATCTTAACTAACTTATGGGATAAGCTATGCCGTTATGTGCGGCGTACCGCTACTACCATAAGGACGGTCAAAGTTTTGACAAAATTTTGTTAGACGTGCACAGTGTGTCTTTTGCAAGTCCATCATGAGTCATGTGGTTTGCGTAACTTACTACAACGTCTTGATAGCAAGGTGTCTAACAAGGATACATGATCCGTGGTCGTTGGGGTTGCATCCCTCTTACACGACAAGTTTAATTAGTAGGTTAAACTCATTCCTCTTATTTCACCTAGAAACGATGTGTACGCGTACGCCCGTAGGCAAAAGATATCCGAGTGTACGGACTAGCATATATGTATATGTATAATAAGTAATAACTTAATACTAGACGTGAAAATATGTATCTAGATATGTATTGAAAGATGCGAATATTTATCGGAATAAAAGAAATCCACACAAAGCTAAAAGATATATTAGATCTTGTTACCAAGTTAAGAGATATACGGAATATCTTTTATAAATATAGAAAAATTTAGGTAATATCTTGTTACCTTGTTAAAAATAAATATAAGTAATATTTTACAACTTAATAAAATATTAGAATATATCCTTAACAAATTTAAAAAAGAAATAATATCTTTTAGTATTTTAAATGATATGTGTGATATCTTATAATAATATAAGCAATATTATCCGAACGCACGGATTAATATGGAGGACGCGGCTCATGACCGCAGTGAAAAAATAAAATATGACCGAACATAAAGATGAGCACGGCTAGACATACCATAACCGCGTATAAAAAATAAAAGTAAACATCTCCGGGCGTGCGGACTATCGCTGAAGGACGCGGCTTGGTACCGCGGATAAAAATAAAATATAATATGTCCAAACGTGGGGACGAACGCGGATGAATGTTTCATAATCGTGATTAAAATAAGAATAAAATAGATCGACAGATACTCTGTGTGATCATGAAGTTAAGTCTTCCATCGATTAACAAATATATGAAAAATCTTTTTTTTTTAACTTTTGAAAACAAATACTTAGCAGAATATTAGTAAATAACTAAATATTGACTTAGCTTTACGCTTGATTAATGGGTTGATTTTTCTCAATCGTATATCAATAATTAACTTATGTGTTAGAGATTCCGCAAGCATGTTATCATACGATAATAAAAAAAACGATATGTACATGTGCATGTAAACGATTTATGTAAGGGCGTTATATAGATCGTATTTGTTCTTCTTTTATTATATGTTTTCACATGATAGGTATAGTCTAAAACAGAATATGGTTGCCACGTTGTTGTTTTCACACATGATAGGTATGTCATGGCAAAATAAAACAAGGTATGAACCAAAAAGAAAACGAACCCGAAAAAGAACACGAGGAATGTTTTAGTCGGGTCCCACGGATGGCGCCAACTTGTTGGAGCATAGTTTGGCTGGGCCGGCTCGACGACTCTTCTGGGCCGTTAATCGTCTTCCCCGGTCCTGAGTAATGCTGCAAACAAAGGTAAACCGGTTAGACGTGGACCCGAGGCCGGAGCCCCGGGGTCCACCTCCGACGGTCAAGTTAGTATCGGATGAATATGTGGTATAAGAGGTGTAGTTATGAGAGAAAACCTGATGTAGAATGAGACCCCTACCCTTGTATTTATAGGCTTAGGGTTTCTTGAAGGATAAGTTAGGTATGTGTGGGCCGCGGGCCTGTCGGGTTGGGCCCTTAACCGACTGTACGTCGACAAGGGCATTTGGTTAAATCTTACTTAAGCAGCTTATTGCGTTGTCAGAACACAATGTCGTTTTAGTGCTTTGGTTAAACCTTAAGCTTATTAGCCATTTTAAACTTCCTTTAATAAGCTCACCTAAACTAGTTCAAACTAATAAAATGTGATAGAAAAGCGTAATGAATTTGTACATGATAATTTACAAAAACCAGGTCTTTACTATCAAACAAGTCCCAAGGGGGCGTGCAGGATATCTTATTATTAATGCTTATCATCTTATATAGGGTGGGCTGCTTGTTTAGGGGGCAAATAAGCAATTTCTGATAAGCACATCATTTCAACATGCTTATTGGATATGAAAGCTATAATCATTTTTACCCTCATATATAACCTAATAAAACATTTTTTATAAAAGATTACCAATTTGACATTATTTTGCAAAGGTGTGTTTGGGTTAGCTTATTTTTCCAATTTATGAGCTTATATGGATTTGCAAAAGCTCATAAGCCGACTTCCTTCGACTTATGAGCTTATAGTCTTATATAAACAGTAAGCTCAAGTTGATACGCTCATAAGTTGGGAATCTAAACATCATTTCCTGAACGCAAAATCAGGAACACAAAAGAATAAGCAACCTGCAAACTCGTATATGCTCTAACCATTCTTTTTGTGTTATGATCATGAGATCCAATTATTATTATCTCCAATTCTTTTAGAAAAAAAGGAGGGTTTTTTTATCCTCGTAATGGTCACGTGTAGCCCGCTTAAGCCAAGCACATCTCCCAAAATAAGTCAATAACCTAAATAGAGAAAGCCCTAACCATTTACCCATATACACCCCCAATAGGGGTGTTTGTTTCGGCTTATACTATAACGGGCTTATGGATTACGCGGTTTTGGGCTTATGTTTAGGCTTATTTTGAAACTTTCCGGCTTATATAAGATTATCATGCCATAATAAGCTTATATAAGCCGAAAGTTTGAAAATACGCCACAAAAAGTGAGTTATGAGCTTATGATGTGTTTGTTTAAGCTTATACGCGGGCTTATGAGCTTGTTTGTGTTTCAGCTTATATTTCATAAGCCCTAATTATCATCACCAAATTTTGAAACTTGTGGGCTTATACAAGTTTATTACAATATGAAAAACTTATATAAGCCCATAAGTCTCTAAATAAGAGAGAAAATGGGGCTTATGAAACAAAAGCCGAAATCGAAATATTTCATTGTGGTAATCAGAGGGTTGAGTAGCAGAAGCACAAAACAAAGTCAGGAATTCGCCAACACTCATAAGCCCCACATATAAGCCGATATCAAACTCAGGAATTTGCCAACACTCATAAGCCCACATATAAGCTGAAATGAAATAAACTGATAAGCCCACATATAAGCCGAAACAAACACCCCCGAAACATAAGCCGAAAAGTTTTAAAAAATAAACCAGAATAAGTAAGCTTATAAAACGTAAGGCGAAAACCAAATAAAGCCATATAGACCACCAATTAACGGGCTTATGGCTTAGATGGTTTTCAGCATAAGCTCAATTTTTGTGGCTTAATTTGAAACTTTTGGGCTTATATAAGCTTATCATGTCATAACAATGCCCAAAAGCTTACAAGGCAGAAAAAAGTGAGGTTACGAAACATAAGGCGAAAAGCAAATAAAGGCGTAAGCAGGCTATATAAGGCGAAAGAAACACCCCAAGCTAGATATCATCATTTGTACAATAGGTATATTATATAAATAAAAAAGTTAAGTAAAGTAAGTAACCTGAAGAAGAGAGACAACTTCATGGGATGAATCAGGTAAGGAAAACAACAAGGCTTTACCAGCATTCATCAGCACAATTTTCTGAGCTGTAGTCGTTCTAAAACCACTTGACCTCATTTTCTTCATTCATGGGTTTTGCATACTCAGCTTACAAACAACATACTGTAGAAATAAATAGGATATCTTCTTACACTTGTCAATGTTTACTTTTACTCGACTTTTGGAGACTAAATTGAGGGGGCGTTTGGTTTGTTATTACTATTTGGATTCGCAATGGGTATGGCCTATGGGTTTAAAAGAGGTATCAGTTATACCAGTTACCTGTATTACAATACATTTTATTTTGTTTGGTTTGATTTTGAGAGTTGCCGGATGGGAGTTATTTTGGTGAATTAATTGAAGGAAAGTTATTGATGTAAAATTATACAAAAATATATGAAATTAAATTTAAATATTTTTTTAGTTTTTTTATTTAATTATAATGTTTTAATAAATATTTAAACAATCTGATTAGTTTTAAGTTTTTGTAATTTTTTTTCAGTAAATTTGTGTTTTATGTTTATGGCTTATTTATTCTTTTTTATAAATTTATATGATAAATGAACTAATCTTATAAAGTAATTTATTTTATAAGTTGATTTTTTGTTAATTTTTTTCTCAAAAGATCAATTTATTTTGTCTTTCATTTCTATTTTCTCGTCTAAAAAGAAACTCTAAAACAAAAGTATTCATTTTGCCTTTTGACTCGTGAGAGTAACAATGGTAAACTCACTCCCACATGAATGACAAATCATGTTTTTCTCGTAACTCGTTAAAAACTCATATTTCAACTGTATACCCACTAAATATTTCAGTATTTTTACACACTCCCAATGCAGTTAAAAAATAATAAAAAAACACACATATAGACAAACTCATCAACGATGAGTTACTCACCATTCATGATTTTTTATATGTAAATCACTCGTAATTTAAAAAAAATAAAAATAAACACCCACTTACTCCTTTCGACATTAAATCTCAAGAAGTGGTGTACGTCATTTCTCTTAATACATACACAACGCAATGTACAATATTAAATTACACATTTACTCCTTTCGACATTAATAACTGAAAAGTGACTCAAGAAGTGATGTATAAGAAGACATCTGGACCTTTTTTCCAACTTGGTCTATTAGCGATCATGTTTGGTTAAGAGAGCACAGTATGGCAAACTGGTGGCTGGCTGGTCACGACGGCGCGAGGCCACGGCAGCGTCAACCACACCGTGGCTCGCGTCGTCGGTTTTGGGCTGGTTACTACCAGCCGACGCCATGGTGACGGCGCGAGGCCACGGCGGCGCCAACCACACCGTGGCTCGCGTCGTCGGGTTTTTTTAATTTTTTTTTTTTTTTTTTTAAAAAAAATTTTAAAAAATTTACCGTTGGGCAACGGCTATTTTTTTGTTTTTCCATGTTTTTGACCGTCTTTGGTGTTAAATACCCCATTTTTTCATATAATTTCACTATATATCACACACGTTTTTGGTGTTAAATACCCCAATCCTTTGTAATGATCACGTGTAGCCCGCTTAAGCCGCGCACATCTCCCGAAATAAGTCAATAACCTAAACAGAGAAAGCCCTAAACATTTACCCATATACACCCCCAATAGGATTGGGGTGTTTGTTTCGGCTTATATAACGGGCTTATGGATTACGCGGTTTTGGGCTTATGTTTAGGCTTATTTTAAAACTTTTCGGCTTATATAAGATTATCATGCCATAATAAGCTTATAGAAGCCGAAAGTTTGAAAATACGCCAGAAAAAGTGAGTTATGAGCTTATGATGTGTTTGTTTAAGCTTATACGCGGGCTTATGAGCTTGTTTGTGTTTCAACTTATATTTCATTAGCCCTAATTATCATCGACAAATTTTAAGACTTGTGGGCTTATACAAGTTTATTACGATATGATAAACTTGTATAAGCCAAGCGAGAAAAAAACAAAAAAAATCTGAAATCAAATAATGTCATTCTGGTAAGAGTAAAGTGCAAAAATCATCCCTTTGGTTTGTCAAAAGTTTGAATTACATCCCTCGTTAATACTTCGCGCAACATATATCATTGTGGTTGTATAATAGTACACCATACATCCCTGAGGACGGATGGTGCAAATATTTTTCCGTTAAGGGTTAAAAGTGTTTGTTATCTTAGGGGTATTTTAGTCCTTTTACAACCTAGGGATGATTTTTGCACCTAACTTTTCAAAAAAAAAATTTCCAAAAAAAATTTCAAAAAAAATTCAAATATTTTTTAAAAAAGTTTCGAAAAATGTTTTCTTTTTTCGAAAAATGTTTTTTTTTAAGTTTCGAAAATATATTTGAAAAAAGTTTTTTTTTCAAAAGTTTTTTTTAAATGTTTTTCGAAAATTTAAAAAAAAAATTGAAACTTTTTGAAAAAAAAAATTTCAAATTTTTTTTGAAACTTATTTTAAAAAAGAAAACATTTAAAAAATAAAACATTTTTCGAAACATTAAAAAGAACATTTTTCAAAACTTTTTAAAAAAAAATTGAATTTTTTTGAAAAAAACTTTTTTCAAATATATTTTCGAAACTTAAAAAAAACATTAAAAAAAAACATTTTTCGAAAAAAGAAAACATTTTTCGAAACTTTTTCAAAAAAAATTTGAAATTTTTTTGAAATTTTTTTTGGAATTTTTTTTTTTTGAAAAGTTAGGTGCAAAAATCATCCTTAGGTTGTAAAAGGACTAAAATACCCCTAAGATAACAAACACTTTTAACCCTTAACGGAAAAATATTTGCACCATCCGTCCTCAGGGATGTATGGTGTACTATTTTACAACCACAATGATGTATGTTGCGCGAAGTATTAACGAGGGATGTAATTCAAACTTTTGACAAACCACAGGGATGATTTTTGCACTTTACTCTTCTGGTAATCAGAGGGTTGAGTAGCAGAAGCACAAAACAAAGTCAGGAATTCGGCAACACTCATAAGCCCACATATAAGCCGATATCAAACTCAGGAATTTGCCAACACTCATAAGCCTACATATAAGCCGAAACAAACACCCCCGAAACATAAGCCGAAAAGTTTTAAAATATGGCAGAGTTTATGAGGTCATGAAATATAAGCCGGAAACCAAATAAAGCCATATACACCACCAATTAACGGGCTTATGGCATAGATGGTTTTGGACATAAATGGTTTTGGGCTTAGATTTCATAACCTCACTTTTTGTAGCTTATTTTGAAACTTTCCGGCTTATATAAGCTTATTGTGTCATAATAAGGCCCAAAAGCTTACAAGCCACAAAAAGTGAGCTTGCGAAACATAAGGCGAAAACCAAAAATGCCTTAAGCACACTATATAAGGCGAAAGAAACACCCCTATATTTCATGATTTGTACAAGGAAAACATGGATAATAAGTAAAAAAACTAAATAAATCCATATACACCACCAATTAACGGGCTTATGGCCTAGATAGTTTCCAGCTTATATTTCATAAGCTCATTTTTTTGTGGCTTATATTATGAAACTTTTTGGCTTATGTAAACTTATCGTGTCATAACAATGCCCAAGAGTTTGAAAACAAGGCAGAAAAAGTAAGCTTAGGAAACATAAGGCGAAAACCAAATAAAGGCGTAAGCAGGCTATATAAGACCGAAAGAAAGACCCCAAGCTAGATAGCATCATTTGTACAACAAGAAAAACATGAAGAAAAAAAAAGGAAGTAAGGTAAGTAACCTGAAGAAGAGGGACAATTTGATGGGATGAATCGGCTAAGGACCGATATTTGGCAGTGACTTCATACTTCAAATCTTGAGAGACGTTCATGAAATAATGGTCTTCTCTTCATAATAGGAATTTCTTCACTTTAAGTATTGAGAGATTCTTCATATTTGGACCACGACTTCTTCATTTTTCTCCAATCTTTATTTTGGACTTTGATATACAACGATCCGCTTCCTTTAGGACTTGAATCTATTTATCCTCATACCTTGCTAGGGTCTTTTCGGATAGACTTCTCCATGATCTTTACGGGAGTATTTGCTTTTCGTCGTGTGTCTCGATCCTTTATATTGATTTTCGATAAATGATTCTTCACATCACTTTGGATCTTTAGCAACAAAATATAGCCCTCATGCCTTGTTAGGACCTTTTTGGACTCGCCAATCTTCGCATCCCGCTTCAATAAGTTATGCCTTGGCTATGAACTCTAATCCATACCGAGCAACTTTTAAACGATCTTGGGCTAGAAGCTAAGTAACTTTTCAAATCGTACAACCTTATTTATTGCAGATAAATTTATTAGCAAGCGATGGGAGAATAGGCTTATAATTAACTCACATAAATTCACGAAAGAATACCAAACTTATTATAGACTCTATCATCTCTCGTTCTCTTTGTTTAAAATCTCAAGGAATGGGACTCGTGGATGCTTAGCCTATTAAATCAAAGTTTTGGGTTTTCGAGTCATCTATAAGATCTTGCAACTCTTAGACTTTTTCATGTTTAGAAATCGCATTTTAAAGTTCCCTTGATAAACGACTCTCTAGGATCAATTATAGGAACTTGCGAAAAGTTCTTGTTCTTAACCCGTGAGAGTTAAGACTTTCGCGTTTTAAAGCTCCTTATATAAAAGCCTAGCAAAACTTGACTTAAACACGTTAAGGATACTAGCTAGAGTGAACTTAGATAAGTAAACTCAGGTTGAGTTAAAAGATTCACAACTTTGAAAATTTTAAAACCACTATATTAAAAAATTATTCTAATAAGGAAAGAAAATAACTATAACAAAGGAAAAACTAATAGGCCAAAATAGATTAAAAATTTTGAAAAATGTCGAAAAATTGATTTTCCGGTTAAAATGAGGACAAATACAAGGAAAAGGCCACTTAACTTCGATAGAAGTCCCCCCTACACTTAATATAAACATTGTCCTCAATGTTTAAGCATGTGGGAGTAAACTCCCCTACACTTAGGACATTGTGTACTTTGTTTAAATCTCGCTAAGGAAAAGACAACTAAAGAGATTCCTATTTTAATATTGTGAAATATAAAATAGTGAATCGAAAAGAGTTTAGGATAGAACCGGGAAGACGGGAACCCAGAATCACGGTTGTCAAAAGTCGTCAAGAGTGTGCCTTTGAAGCTCTAATCCCTGCACAAGGTAAGAAAGAAAACAAGAAACACCAAACGGGCTCCCCCTACACTTATGATAAAGATAGATAGATAATTGGGTTGCCTCCCAAAAAGCGCTTGTTTATATTAACCGAGTCACGAGCCTGACTCGTCCCCGAATTAAATGGTCCATGGGGAAGCCTCGAATGTAATACCAGGATCAAAGACCTTGTCCTCGTTCCCGGTTGACATCAACAAAGGAGAGGCGGGGGGATAAGTCTTAAATGGTAGAAAGGTCCTTTCAACATACGAAAAGTATGTGAAATCAAGATCCACGGGAGGTGGGGTGGGTAAAGTAAGCACATTGTCATCCCCCAAAGACAATGGATGCTGAGCACTCGGCAAAGCCGTAATGTTATCAATGATAGCATAATCAATGTCACCTCCCGGGTCAAAGCACTCATCCTCTGAAGTGGTGGCTAAAGGGGAGGATGACAGGTGTTCGGGAGGGGGACTTGGGTCAATACCTTCCTGCAGCAAATTATCAAAAATAATATCCCCCTCCGTGTCATCATCATCAATACCTGGAGGGATGGAGTGAATATCGATTTCTTCCAGCAATGGGTCATTATCTTCAACGGGAGGAATAGATGGAGGTAAAGACTTGGAAAGAGGAGGAGAAGTCAACTCTTCGATTTGAGCAATAAGAAGGT
Organism: Glebionis coronaria; assembly: GCA_025667525.1. Lineage (NCBI taxonomy): Eukaryota > Viridiplantae > Streptophyta > Magnoliopsida > Asterales > Asteraceae > Glebionis > Glebionis coronaria. The sequence goes on along the minus strand of CM046877.1, from coordinate 557,397,280 downwards.
GCACTTTCTGTAATCTATCGCGAAGAAGCACGTCTTCCACCTCATCCACAAGATCAAGTTCATCGGTGAACTTCTCGTAAGCCGGAGAGAATAAATCGTCATCGCCCGCATCTCCCGGTGGAGATTGAGAAATTTCAAAAGTGAAATTCTCATAGCGGGGAGAAGAGTCGTCATCATTAGGATCGACCTCTTCCGTAAGAGCAACGTCGTCCTCATGCTCCATAGCAGGTAAGTCACAAACCTCATCATCCAATAATTTGTCGAGACCAACATCACTAAGCACATTCAACGAATCTAGATCCTTAGACGCAGTAGGAACATCGAGAGTAGGAGCAGCAACTTCAGAAGATTGGTTGAAAGTGTAGACATCATCGTTGTCGTCATCATCATAATAGATGGGACGAGTCTAGTTAGGAGTGACGTAGTCGGATAACTCTTCCTTGATAACCTCCACATCTTTAAGAAGCTCATGAAGCAACTTTTATTGTTCATCTCCCCGAGTATGTTCAATTTCACCAATTCTATCCCACGCTGTAATTAAACATTTTGGTGTAGAAAAGAAGGGAAAACGACTAAATTGGCTCAAAAAGGTGTCGGTGGTTTTCAAGATTTCTTCACTATCAAGCAAAGGTTGCTTTTCCTGATGCAAGTTAGCTCGGAGTTGAGCTATACTTTCAAGAATATGGTTGAAAGAAGTGAGTTGTTGGTTAAGATTAATTTGCTGAGAGGATTGATGATTGAGGGTGTGATGTGGGGGCTCAAAGTTGTAGACATTGGGATGATAGCACGGAAATTTCTCAAAGACCATCGACGGATCACAAGAAGAAGCATCTTGTGGCCCCCCACAAATATAGCACCATGGGTATGGAGAGAAACTGGGTGCGTCATGTGGATAGCTATTGCCATTGTCATAATTGTAACCCGGTTCTTGCTCGTGACCATACGGGTATCGAACCGGGCACGAAACATGCCAATGAGAATCGCTTCCACAATAGATGCACGGGGGAACAGGAGGTGGATTCAAAAAGGACGAATTAGTCGAGTTGCACAAGGGACAAAATCCAAATTGTGTGTTGTCGATATCGTTTCCGCACCGCTCACATGTACACCATCGACATGAGTCGTTCCCGTATAATCGTCTCCCACACCCGACGCAATGGACATAAGAATCCATAAAGAAAAATAGATAAGCAAGAAGAATATTTTTGGTACAAAACTTTGAAAAAGAAATGCTTTTTATGATTTTTCAAATGTTTTTGGGATTTTTGAAAATTTTTGACACGAAAAACAACGTTCACAAGTGAACGGATCCCAAAAGCCAACGCGTCTTTCACAAAAAACCGTTAATCCTCACGAAAAGAGCCGGCAGCGGCGCCATTTGACATTATGATTTTGCTAGGGTTAAAAAGTTATCGTCCGATCTTTTCGAATTGACTTCCGGTTTTGAAGTGTGACTTAGTTGTTTTTGGTGAAAAAGAATATTTTTGGTTGTTGTAAAACAAATTGCAAAACGTTAAAGTAAATGACGATAATTTTTAAAAATAAAACTAATTAAAAGAAAATCATGCAATATTTAAAACTCTAAAAGTAAATGACGAGAAATTAAATGACGTAAAATTAAAACTTGAAGAAAAGTAAATTTGGCAATTAAATAAAAATGCAAAAATGTAATTAAAATAGACTAAAAACAAAACGAGAAAAACTGTCACTTTTTCTCTTTAAAAAATAAAAACTAGAAAAACACTTGGTAAAAACAGACATTTCGGGAAGCGTGAAAATTTGAAAACTTAGAATAATGCAAACTTAAAAATAAATTAAACTAAGACAAAAAACCAAATCCATCGGAATACCCCACCATCGGAATGTTCTAATCGGAAAGTACTCGTCGGAACATGGTCGGAATGCATAAAAGGAATGTTGGTCGGAATATCTAATCGGAATAAGTAAAAGGGACATAATCGGAAAGTACGCAAAAAGGAAAGCAATCGGAATGTGTAAAAGTAATCTAGATCGGAATATCAAGACCTTAAATCGGAATATGCTAAACCCTATTCCGATCTAATGATCGGAATACAAGTGATGCAATCGGAATACAAATGATGCAAGTCCAATCGGAATGTCAAAGCCCTAATCCGATCAAGTGATCGGAATACAAAGGGGACTAATCAGAATACCAAATCGGAAAAGGGTTTTAACCTTTTCCGATGACCTTGTGATTCGAAAATAAGCTAAGTGATAAGCTATAATGATAAGCTAACACCAAAACTTAACCAAACCAGTAATGAAATAAACTAAATAAGCTCGAATAACAACTTATCCAAGTTTAAGTAAGCAATCTTTTAAATCAAACCATAAAAAGACGAATACTTTTTAGAAAACTTTAAATCAAATAAGCATTAAGATGAAATAAAATCAAGGATTAACATGAATCAAAAATAAACAAAATAAGAAAGGTAGAAGAAGATGATTAAAAACTTGAATTAAAAAGATTAAAGATCAAAGATTTAAACAAGATTAAAGAAAAAGCTTGAAGAACATTAAAGAAAACTAGAGAGAGAAAGTAATCTACTCCTACTCCTAATTTAATCTACTCCTAATTTCTAACCACCTCCTAATGAAACATTAGGAGGGTTTATATAGGAGGAGAGGAGGAGTGTTGATGTTTTCTTCTTTCTTTCTTCTTGTCTCGACTCGATCTAAATTCTTTGTCTTTCTCGACGTCGTCTTGGGATTTGTCGATATAAATTGAACTCGTCTTATAATTTTCATCTTTAATTAGACTTGGTTCTTCGACTTCATTAAACTTCCGTCTTTAGACTTTTTCTTCGATAAATCTTCAGAATAGGCCTTGGACTTCCGTTCTTTTTGCATTCTTGATCTTTTGACTTTGTCTTTTCTTATTTTCTTCGATAAAAGCCCGTGAAAGCCCGCGTTTTCTTCCCTTGTTCACATTTTGATCCTAAATTACAACAAAAGCACAAACCACGCATAATTCCGACATTTACAGCATAAAATACACGTTTTGGCTTGGTTTTTATTATAATTAAGTGGTAAAAGGATGGGTGTTTTCACACCTATCAGTCTACACACAACATTGAAGTTCCTACCTCTCAGGAACCTGATGAAGAAGAACCACAACCTTCTTGTAGTCCTACTTCCTCAACTGCTGTAGATGACTCACTAATTCTTCAGACCCTTAAAGACTTTCCTGCTGATAATGAATTTGTACCCCTTGATATGGCTGAAGTTGACACAGACACTAAAGTCATCTTTGAAGAAAGCCCTCCTATTCAGCAAGATGAGACTCAGATAGTGTCATCTACCTCCATAATTGTCCATGTCCATGATTCCCCAGCTCCTCAAACTAAGTGGTCAAGAGTTCAACACATTCTTCTTGTCAACATTATTGGGTAACCTAATGCAGGGGTTACTACTAGACAGCGAATTCATGACTCAGAGTCAGCCTCAGCCAACGAATGTCTCTTTGCTGAATTTCTTTCTCAAATTGAACCTAAGAGAGTAGCTGAGGCTCTTGTGGAAGATGGGTGGGTAGCTGCTATGCAGGAAGAAATAAATCAGTTCAAAAGGAACAAAGTATGGACTCTAGTACCAGCTCCACCTGGTAAGAACATTACAGGCACTAGATGGATTTATAGAAATAAGATGGATGAAATTGGAAACATCATCAGAAACAAGGCTAGGCTGGTAGCTCAGGGGTTTACTTAGACTGAAGGGATTGATTATGATGAAACATTTTCTCATGTGGCAAGACTTGAAGCCATCAGAATCTTCCTTGCTTATGCTGCATATATGAACTTCACTGTGTATCAGATGGATGTTAAGAGTGCCTTTCTTAATGGAGGTTTGGCTAAGGAAGTGTATGTTACTCAGCCTGAAGGATTCGAGAACAGCGAGTTTCCTAATCATGTGTACAGACTACACAAAGCCATGTATGGGCTGAAACAAGCTCCAAGAGCATGGTATGAAACTCTTTCTAATTTCCTAACTGTAAATAAATTTGTCAGGGGTTCCTTTGATAAAACACTCTTTACCTTCAAAGATAAGAGTGATTTCAACATTGTGCAGATTTATGTGGATGATATCATCTTTGGGTCAACTAATGTTAATCTTAGTAAACGTTTTGCTAAATTAATGACCAAGAAATATGAGATGAGTATGATGGGTGAATTAACTTACTTTTTAGGTTTTCAAATTAAACAATGCCCTAAGGGAATCTCAAATTGTCAAGAAAAGTATGTTAAAGATTTACTTAAAAAATATGACTTAGCTGATTGTGCATCAGTGAAATGCCCCATGCTTCCACCCAACAACTTGGGTCCTGATGAGTCAGGGGTGTCTGTTAATGAGACTTTATACAGAGGCATGATTAGGTCACTAATGTATTTAACAGCTAGTCATCCTGATATCCAATTCTCCACATGTCTTTGTGCAAGGTACCAAGCTAACCCAAAAGAATCCCATCTAGTGGCTGTTAAGAAAATTTTCAGGTATCTCAAAGGAACAACCTCCTTAGGTCTATGGTATCCCAAGGAATCAGACTTTGATCTCAAGGCCTATTCATATTCAGACTATGCTAGATGTTGTATTGACAGGAAAAGCACCTCAGGTAGCTGTCAAATCCCAGGAGGAAAATTGGTTGGATGGAGTGTTAAGAAGCAAAACTCTGTGGCCATGTCATCAGCTGAAGCAAAATATGTTGTTGCTGCCAGCTGTTGTGCTCAAGTGCTCTAGATGAAAATTCAATTGGCTGACTATGAGATCTTATATGATAAAATGCCAATCTTCTGTGAAAACACCAGTGCCATTGTCATCTCCAACAACCCTTTTCTTTACTCAAGAACTAAACACATTGATATCAGGTATCATTTTATCAGGGATCACATAATGAAGGGAGATATTGAGCTACATTTTGTTTCCACTGAGCTGCAACTAGCTGACATTTTTACTAAGCCTTTGGCTGAACCTTCGTTCAACAGACTAGTTGTTGAGCTAGGGATGCTTAATATCTCAAAGCCTGTGGCTTGATAATAAATGTGTTCATTAAATATCTGATTAAATATTAAATGTTTTTCACATGAAACTAGGTAGTTACTTTCCAAGTAAATGCTAAAAACATCCTCTATATTTAATTATTTATTTCCCGAATAACGAGGAGACAAGCGGTTTTTGAAAGGTCAAGGGATCCACATGTGCAGTCATTTTCACATTACGCTTTAAATGCGTTTGAATAACTGTTTCAATTTTTGAATATATATATTGTCTCACGTTTCTTCTCACCTACCACTATTCTCATTTCTCACAATCTCATCTCTCTTTAAGCTTTCTCTCTCTAAACCCATCCTCCATTTTCGCTTCTCTTCAACCTTTAATCCATGGCATTCCCAGTTCCCAAGGCAGCAAACGTTAACTTTGAACTAAATGAAAGAATTCTTGCATCGAACAACTCTATTGGATGGCTCAAGGCTCCCAACGAATCCTACTCAGATCTGGTGAACTTCATGAAAAGTTGTGATGCAAGTGAAGCACTCATCAAGTCCCCAACCATTTTCTACCAAGAATACCTTAGGGAATTCTGGTACTCTGCTGAAGTTGTTGACGACACCATCACCTTTAGCCTCTCATGCAACGAACACCCCTTTGCCTTCTCACTAAACGACTTTGCAAGTGTGGCTGGGTTAAGACATGGCAATGAATGCCTGAAGGTGGTTGACAAAAAGGCTGTAAAGGACGCCCTTGCCACACTTAAACCTACTCATGATGTAAACCCTGCTCTTACACCTGCTGAAGTTCTTTCCAAGTCCCCTCTAAGGATCAAGTACTTTTCCCCTATGTGGCGTGTCCTCTTCACTCACATAGTCAAATCCTGGGAGGTATGCAGGGATTCCAAGATCAGATGTCCTTTAATCACCAATCTATTGCTTATGGGCTGATCTGGGGAATAAACGTTGATGTGGATAACCTTCTATTCTCCAACCTAATGGAAAAGCTTAAGGGACCAAACCAGGTCAGGGAGAAAAACATCTGCTACGTTTGCTTTCTATCTCTTATCTTCGAAAGCCTGTTGGGTGACAGCTACCACAACTCTGCACTCACTTCCCTGAAGCCATATCGCATTACTGGAGCCATATACAAGGAGATTAGACCTGAAGATGTCCCGGTTACTTCTCACATGCTGAACATAGCAAATAAACAACCATCTGTTGTGAAGTCCTTGCTCCCTTCCTTTGAGAAGGTGAATACCTCTGATGTGTCTGGCAAGTCTACGTCTTTGACCTCTGGGCAGCACACCACGACGTCCAAGGCAACAACTGGCCAACATCCAAAGAAGAAGAAAAACCCATCTTCTTCCCACACCAAAAATGTTGCAAAGGCCAGGGCAAAAAAGAACGTGAACCTCACAACCTCCTCTGTTCCAGAGACTCATGTGGATTCAGAGACCTCAGCTGACCAACAAAAAGGGTCTAGCGTCTCGATGTCAGCCGAGACAACAGGGAACCCGCCAAACACTGTTGATATCGCACAGGTAATCAGTCTCATAATTTTTAGAGGTCCACAAGCAGCCACTCTCAAATGTCTGTAGGTGAGAGTGGTAAAGTTAGGGTAATCCTCGACCCATAGAAGTCATTGAATGCACTTAGAAATCCTTAAGACTTCTGTACACCCTGTCTATGCACCAGGGAGTGATTCATTTGTGTTTCTAAAGGACACCGATGACCCTGCACCCTCTAGACAGTATTCAAGCAAACAACAACCTGCATACATATATGTCTCAACCTCGAGTAGTTGTACCTCACACAGCCTCTTGGTTCCCTCAGAAAAAGAATCCCAAAAGTTTTACTTTTAGGGGAGCTGAATAATCATCCTCAGCTCTTCTAGGGACAACGTAACAAGACGACCTTAACCTACATCTTTTTCACATTTAAAAGAATCCCAAAGGATTTATCCTTTCAGGGGGAGCTGAATCATCACCCTCAGCTTTCCTAGGGGCAGCGTAACAGGCGATCTTTAACTACATATGTTTCATCCTTAAAAAGAGTCCTAAAGGTTTCTTAACCTTTTGGGGGGGCTGAATAATCACCCTCAGCCTTCCTAGGGGCAGCGAATGGCGATCCTTAACAACATATGTTTCACAATCAAAAGAGTCCCAAAGGTTTTAACCTTTTAGGGGGCTGAATAATCACACTCAGCTTTCCTAGGGGCAACGAATGGCGACCATTAACCTCATAATTTTCACTCTTAAAAGAATCCCAACGATTTATCCTTTGGAGTGGTTGAGTAATCACCCTCAGTCTCTCTAGGACAGCGAACTGGCGACCATTCCCCTTATTTATTTCCCTGTTACTAATTTAACACAACTTGTAGGCTGATATTGTACAACCAAACAATGACTCCCTGGAGCAGCCAGAAAAAGAAGCTGATACAATAATTCAGGATCAGCTAACTGAAGAAGAGCCCCTGCTTGATATTGATGAAGAGGTGCTCTCATTAGTCGATGATTTCTTTGAACCTGAATCAATGCCTGAGGACGAGATTCTCTCTGAGGGGATGTTTGAGGAGGAGGACGATGAAGAAGATGATGACCAGCAATCTCTGTCTCCTCCAAAGGAAGTAGTTGTGTCCAAACCAGCTGTTGATACCACTCATCCTCCCAAGGAAGTTGTAGTAACTCCCACCTCTGCTACCTCAGCCACTACAGTCTTCCAAAGACCTGCTTATGATCCGACAGCTGAGTTCCTAATGTTTGATCATCCTTCCCAAACCAACTTTGACATATTGTCAAGGGAGGATGATTATGAACAACAAAGACTGAACATCCATAATCTCAAACCTGAACATCATCAATCAGACATGGAACGACTGTCAAGAAAGTTGGACATCATCAAATCTGAAATGCACTCATTCACTGTCAACTTTCCAAGGATCATCACACAGGCGGTTAAGGAGGCAGTCACTGAACCTATCAAAGATGATACAAGAAAGGGAGTGTCTCAAGGACTTAGTCATTTGTCCACTCGAATCAAAGATGCCATCGTCACAGAGGTCCCTGCTCTTTTCCACACTCATGAGTTGACAATGCATAGAGAGTTTGAAGTTTTTCGTAACAGGAAACCTCGTCACACCAACTTTATCATTGATCGTGTTCATCGCAACACAAATGGAAACTGCAACCTCCTGCTGAAGATTGCCAGAGCTTCAAGGACCAGGCAACGCAAAATGGCTGCCTTTGTTGAACAGATTGCAAGGCGCTTTCAAGCACGTTCATCTAAACGTCTGAAACGACAGGCTGAACATGAGGGGGAGAAGGAAAAAGTACTTAACCTTGAATCTGCCAAACAAGGCTCAAACTCTGCTGATAACACTATTTATTCACCTGTCCCTCTCCAAGTCATCACACAGTGATCATACCAGATGATGATGATGAAATTAAGGGGGAGCAACAGACTAAGGATGGAGTTGATTCATCAAAGTCCCTGACTCTGGTTAACACCAGCGAGTCTGTGGATGATGGTGAACCAGCTGCCAAGAAACTCAAGTTCACTGTTAGCTCCCTACCCAAGGCTATACAAACCCACGCTCAGACGGCGTTTGTCAAAAGAGCTGAAGAGCTGAAAAACATGAGCGTGGAATCCTCTGTCTCGAAGAAAGGAAAGGAAATAGTTATGGTAGACACAGACGCCAAACTAAAGAAAATAGTTGCGATGCTAGAGACAGGAGGATCAACCACATAACTATCCCAATTTACAACCTTCACACCTTCAAATAAGAATCCTCTAACACCTGAAGAAATTGAGAAACAGGCTGTTGAATTCAAAAGGTTGAATGAAATCAAGAAAGCCAAAGAGCTTCATGAGGAAACTCTAAGAAAGATGACTCCACTTCAAAGGGAGAAGCAAATACAAAGGTTGAGGGAAATGGAAGCCAAACGCACAGAGGCACTAAAAAGGTAAAAGCTGATTATGATGCCTGCGTGAACAACAGGTATGCACTTGGAAAGATCACCAAGTTCAAATACACCATTCACAAGTCTACTAACACACCACAAATGATTTTGGGGAGAGATAACCAATAGGCCAATATGAATGTCTTTGAGGACTTCAGATTAAAACAACTTGGCTTATCTGAATTGTTTGAACTTGAAGCTTTGGCTGCTAAAAGAACTGGTTAGGCTAATTTTACCCTTCTTAAGACCCTCAAAGCTAAGTTTAACTAGGTTAATGAAACAGCAGCCAAGCTCAAAGTAGATCACCCACCACAGCTGTTTGAACAAGAACCTCCAAAGTCTGGAAAGAAAAGAAGAAGGATGACTCAACTTGTTAAGGAAACCTTCGTCACAGATGATGTTCAAGTGGATGGAATGCACAGGGATTTGGTACTACCAAATGGAATCATTGGTCCTATTGATGGTCAGACTTACACAAAGCCTGAAAGAGGTATGGCCTTCATGAACAGAGCTTGCCAATATGCATTTTAAAGGGAAGATGAGCTAGGCTTAGCATCAACTATTCAGCTGATTTGTCTCAAAAAGGGACTCAAAATTAACACAGAGTATTCCAAGGTATTTGCACAAGCCTTGCAGGCCGAATTGGATACTAGGACAGACTTAACTGAAGCTGAAGAAAGGGTAAAAAATGATGACTATTGAATATTTTCACAACTGAATTTTACCTTCATGTTTTATGTAACTTTTGTAATGCACTTGTAATTTCCTTTAAGTATTAATAAAATCATGAGGTATGTTTGTTTAGATCTGTTATGAGTAAGAATAAGCTGTTATCTCACTTACCTTAACTTGGATAGATCTAGCTGTATTTATGTTTAAATAGGGGAGATTGTTGGGAATCTAAGTTTAATAGATTCCCTATATCATAGATTTAAACACAAATCAAGCTGTTAGATAATAACTTGCCTGTGCCTAAGAGGCAGGCAAGTATCGCAAGACTCACAGAGATCTAAGTCTCTGTGAGCAACCTCAGAGGAGTCCATGTCAGAGACGTTGTCAAGGAAGTCGAAGATTACTTGAAGACATACTCATTAGCTGTGATAGATAACAGCCAAGATGTATCAGGGACTCTGAGGGGTTGAGGGTTAACAGGGGTGGCAATACCCTGTTAACACTCAGCACACTTTGGATATTCCATTTGTGTGTACAAGACTATGAAGAAAAGGGAAACTATGTCAGCTCTGTTTCCCTAAAGCATTGTGGCAGACTACCAACAATAGAAGAGCATCTTGTGACAGATGTCTGACTAGTGTCTGTCTTGTGTGGTCACCATCAATCAGTACTTAGGTCAACCTCGTATCACTATAAATAGGATATGTAGCCAAGCATTAATGTTTAACACTTTGAGAGAATTTACACATTAATTCTTAGAACTTATTGAATCAAACAGCTGTGACTGTATTCATAAGTTAAGGTTTTTTAGTTGTTCAAAGTATGCACAACACATTGTCATCAAACGGTGTTATCCATAACACTTGTAGTTCTTTATTATACAATAATAAGTATTACGTTTGAAAAGTAATTACGTGTGTTGATTAGTCAAGTTTATTATTCCTAGCATAGTTTAGGGACTTTCAATCAAACGATGTTATCCATAACACTTGTAATTCTTTATTATACAATAATAAGTATTACGTTTGAAAAGTAATTACGTGTGTTGATTAGTCAAGTTTATTGTTTCTAGCATAGTTTAGGGACTTTCAGTATTATTACTAAAAATTGAGAAGTTGTAAATTAATTGGTTAAGGGAAAAGTTGTCATTGTGTAAAAAGTGAGAGAGAAAACTAAAAATCTAATTTTTTTTAAATACATGTTTTCTATCGGTGGACTATAATTATAGAACGGAGTGAGTAAATGCGGAAATCTTGGTTAGATCTAATTCCCTCTACCCACGTGGCTTATCAGTCGAATGGTTGTGATTGAACAAGCTTTCCATCTAACAGTTGTAATTAGCCGTAAAGCTCCGTTAAAGAAACAATATTCCAAAAAATGGATAACTAAGGTGCAATTTAGGTGCATAAATCTGAAAGATAACCGCCACATATCATTAACCGACCTTACCTCGTATCCTCTATAAAAGACTAGAAAATCCATTTCATTTAATCATCCTATAAACATAACAACCCCCTTTCATTCAATTTAATTCCATTCAGTTCTATTTGATTCGATTTCAAAGTTGTCCTTTTTTTCTCTTGATTTCATATATCTGGAATTTTTTATTGATCATGGAAATCTACGTTGATACATCTAACATCCAGATCCAGGATAGGGTATTCTAACATCCTCAACCCTGCATTTGAATCTTCGTTTAAGTGGTGAAACCCTAACCACCCCAATAAGTTATTCCTTTTTTTATACAATAATAATTTTATTTTTAACTAATTAATTTATAACTTTTTTATTGTTTGTAATATGTATTACTCCTTCTGTCTCAAAATTATGGTCCACATTACTATTTTCAGACGTTCAAAATTAATAGTCCACCTCCAAAAATAGATAAAGAATGTAAATATAGTTTATAATATTATCCACTCTTGAAGAATTATTACGAAAAATAGAGAATTTGTAAATTAAGTGGTTAAGGAAAAAATTGTCATTGTGTAAAAAGTAAAAAAGAGAAAGCTCAAATATAATGTTTTTTATTAGAATACATGTTTTTTGTAGGTGGACTATAATTATGAAACATAGTGACTAAAATGTGGATTCTCGGTCAGCTCTAGTTCCCTCTACCCACATGGCTTATGAGTATAATGGTTGTGATTGAACAATCATTCTATCTAAAAGTTGTAATTAGCTGTAAAACCCGCATAAAATACATAAGAACATTAATTACATGAAACACAGATTAACTAAAACTTTATGATTAATTAATACACGACACGTATCAAGAACATTAACTAAAACTCTCGGTGGTATATTTGCTCGGCCAGCCACACCCTATAAGGGGCGGTGGTTGTTTTGCTTTGGTAGTCGCAACACCAAACATCCCAACAGGGGCGCGTTTGGCTTGGCAGTGGCAACCGAGAGCATTAAGCTCTCGGTGGGAAGCTGCGACGCGGCAGGGGGAAAACTGGCTAGGCCGGTGGCTGCCTTGGGCAGACGACGGCAAGGCCACAACCTTGCGGCTGTGGTGGTGTTTGTGGTTCGAGCCAAGCCGAGACCACGGGGTCTCGGTGTAGGCTAGTTACGGGGCTCGGGTACACATGAAAAACAAAAGGGTGTGTTTGGCTATTATTTTTACTAAATTACTTTATATTAATTTATATTAGTTATATCAATATTAAACATGTTTAATAAATTAAGTCAAGACTTAGGATATAAATACTTATGTTATATAATTTGGCACGAAATTAACATGGTACCATTTTAATTTAATTAATGCTAGACTTATAATAATTATTAATATAATTATTCATGATATAAGTTACATGGCAAATTTAATTAATTTAATTAAGAATTTAGCTTAGTTATTTAATTATATTCTAATCATGGTTTAATTAAATTAATACTATACTTTAATTTAGTTATACAATCATCAATTAAAGTAAAGTTTTATTAATTTAAATCATGTTATATTATTAAATAATAATCACTTATAAACCATATATTATATTATTAATTAATAATCATTATGTAAAGACTAAAGTATTTATTTATTAAAAGACTTTACTATATATGACATTTAAATAGTCATGACTTATAAAATATGCTTATTAAGCCTTAGCTTATATCTTATGCTTATTAAACAAGCTTATTAATAATTATGGAAACATGTTATTTATGGAAACTTTATATTTTTAGAAACTTACTAATTATGGGAACTTTCTATTTTTGGAAACTTACTATCTATGGAAACGTGCTATTTTTGGAAAGTTACTATATATGGAAACTTGCTATTTTTGGAAAGTTACTATATATAGAAACCTGCTATTTTTAGAAAGTTACTTATTATGAAACATGAAGTATAATAACACAAAAAACATGAAATACGTTAATCAAGAACACACGAAACTAAGAAATACATGATAAACACATGAAACAGTGAAACAAGTCAAGAACATGTAAAACAAGACAAGAACATGTAAAAAAAGTTAAGAACAAGTAACTAAACTAAAATCAGTAAATCCTACATTAAACATACAACTCATCCACGTCCTTTATTATGTAGCACTCATGAAGTCAGAGTGGTTTCTTTCTGCTTTCATCTTCATTTCATTATTGGACATAAAGTACGGATATTCCGTCCTTCAGTATGGACATTCTTTCTATGATTAGGATTCCCCGTTTGCTACCATATGTTTTCCCCAGTTGTTTACATGTCATAAAACATTTCAATAATTACTATGTTATCATTTTAAACTGCCTGAGCTATATACATGCATGATCATGTCCACCTAGTTATCGAGGTACCATAACCATAACACTTGAGGCACCAATGACTCTTTCGCGACGAGAGTGATTTCTCGCGGCGTCCCTTTCAGTTATTGGCCATTATTATTATTATCATGTGGGGCGTACTGGTGCATCCTAGTACGTGTTTTGTAAATTTACATGGTAACTGTGGTGTGTGCTCAAAATCCATCACATGGAGCTGATCCCTCAACCCAGACTAATATAACTAGAGGCAACCCCTCTAATTGCATGACGATGTCACCCCTCTATGTATTCATGTACGTTGATATCTTTCATGACCTATATGGGCTCTTGGCATTTAAAATACAGTTTTATGAATTAAACAAAAGTCTTTTAAGTTATAAACCAGTTTATAAAACATGTTTCAGGTTTTCTAGGACTTACACATATTCCGCTTCATTTTCATACTTCACTTATGTTTTAGTTATTCATATACTCTCATATATCCGTTCACTACGCGTATTGCTCAGCCGTATTTTCTTTTCATGTTCGCATACGGCAGGTACTAAAGGAAAGACTTAGACATTCAAGAGTACGTGCATAGGATGGAGGCTACCTTTTACTTTATTTCCTTTATGCATTTATATACTTATGCTTGGTTGAACATTGTTTAGTCCTTTTTCTACATTTCTTTACTTATGCATGTGTGAGCTTATGTTTGATTCTGGTTTCCTTTATGGTCATTTATGTTTTTAAGACATTTACCTTGCATAAGTTGATGACACGCCATAATTATCATGTAACGGTCCACTTGTCAAAGTGGGGTGTTACGATTATGGTATCAGAGCCAAGGTTTCGACCTGTAGGCTCTAAAACTTGACCTGTGACTAGTAGGTAGTCACCAGGATCTTCCTAAGCTGACAGTTGATTTTATTTCATGTATCATTGTTTTCTTAAGTTTTTGACTAAGTAAGGGTTGATACAGGATTGATCATACTTAGTCACATGTGGTTTTCTTCAAATTTTGTTTTGTGGGTTGAACCATAGTCGTCCACCTTTGCTAATGTCAGATTTCGTTGGCTATGCCTTCATAATTCTTCCATGTATCTCTTATGTTTATTCCATGTTTCTAACAGATTAATCGTTTATTTTTCCTTTAAAACTTTCAGATGGTTAACACACGCAATGATCAAGAACTTGTTGCAGCTGTCTGAGCAGCTTTGCAGAATATGCTCCCTTAGATCCGAAATGAGATTTGGGCAGAATTTTAGGCTGGACCACAACATGGAAATAACCCTCCTCCTCCTCCACCAGTCATACTCCACACATGGCTAGAAAGGTTCAACAAGCAGAAGCCTCGATCATTCGAGAAGGCTGATGTCCCATCAGATGCTAAGAACTGGATCTCGCATATAGAGAAGAATTTTGACGCCATGGGTTGCGATGGGGTATACAAGGCGAGGTTGGCATGCTACAAGTTTGAGGGTGATGCGTTAGCATGGTGGGGGCTTACAAGCAGAATAATAGAGGCGAAGCATGGCTTGCTACTTTGACATGGGCGCAGTTTACAGAGTTGTTCTATAATCAGTTCTTCCCTAGAGCTGAGAAAGAAAGACTAAAGAGGTATTATCATGCTATCCGTCAGAAGGCAGGAGAGAACAACAAAAAATTCATACAGCGTTTCCTCATGCTAGCTGATTTTCTGGGTGCAGCTACTGGCACAATAGAAGAGCAAACGAAGCATTTCTGTTGGGCTCTTCGCACCTCGATCATTGATCGTCTGCTATGTGCTACATTTACTAATGTGGAACAAGTTGCTGACACAACACGCGGTCTGGAGATGCTCTAGGAGAGGGATGAGTATAAGGAGTCAGCTCGACCTGAGAAGAGGCAGAAGGGTGGAGACCTTTCCCAACCGGCCACTCAGCAGAACAACTACAAGGGACACGGTCAGACTAACAACCGTTATGGATCAGACAGGCGTAGTGGTAGTGATAACTACCGTAACAATGCCAGCTACTCCAACTACAGCAGGAACTCTATTAACGGGCGTGACCAAGACCTCAAGGGTTAGCAGCCCAACCGTTTCGCTTCATCTGGCCCCCAGCTAGCGAGGGTACCCACTGGAGGGTATACCAATCCTATCTGCACCACCTGTGGACGAAGGCATCCTGGACCATGTCGTCGTGCTACCGGTGTTTGCTTCAAGTGTGGGCAAGCAAGTCATCTCATGAAAGACTGCAAGAAGGGAGAAACCGTGGGTACATCGGGACATGCCCTGCAGAAACCAGCAGCATCCGGCCGTGTGTTCACCACTACCAGGGACCTGGCCAACAAGTCTTCAGGTACCATTACTGGCATCTTATTTATGTATGGACATGCTGCCTGTGTTTTATTTGATACAGGTGCGACCCATTCAGTCATATCTACTACTTATGCTGCTCGTATTAATAAGACACCAATGCCACTTGATAATGTGTTATATATCCACATCGATGAGAGACTATGTTCGCATTACCCATGTGTACAGAGATCTTCCCATAGAATTTGATGACAAGATTCATCCTGTCGATGCACTTCTTTTGGACATGTGCGAATTTGATATGATCTTAGGCATTGACTGGTTAGCAAAGCACCACGCCACGATTGATTGCCATACTAATCGAGTCATATTCGGTGACGTTCGAGCTCCAGAATACATGTATAATGGTTTTATACCAGGAAAGTCTGTACAAATCATTTCTGCCTTACAAGCACGTGCCTTACTAGCTCATGGCTGTGAAGGCTTCTTAGCTACTATTCGTGACACTACTGTTGAAGCTCCATCTATTCAGGATCAGCTAATTGTGGCAGAATTCCCAGATATGTTTACAGAAGAACTTCCGGGTATACCACCTATCCGTAAAGTAAAGTTTGGCATTGAGCTCATTCTAGGAGCTGAACCTATCTCTAAGGCTCCTTATCGCATGGCTCCCATTGAGCTCAAGGAGTTGAAAGACCAGCTGCAGGAGTTACTAGAGCGAGGTTTCATCCGCCCGAGTGTATCACCATGAGGTGCACCAGTGCTATTCGTTAAGAAGAAGGACGGCAACATGCGACTATGCATTGACGACCGTAAGCTGAACAAGATCACAATCAGAAACCGTTATCCATTACCACGTAATGATGATTTATTTGACCAACGACAAGGTGCCAAGCATTTCCCAAGATTGATCTACGATCAGGCTACCATCAGTTGCGAGTGAAGGAGCAGGATATTTCTAAGACTGCTTTTCGCATAAGATATGGTCACTACGAGTTCATAGTCATGCCTTTTGGACTCACTAACGCTCCAGCGGTATTCATAGATCTGATGGACCGTGTTTTCCATGAGTTTCTGGACAAATTCGTCATCGTATTCATCGATGACATTCTGATCTTCTCAAAATCGAAGGAAGAACACGAGGAGCATCTTCGCACTGTACTGCATATTCTTCGCCAAAAGCAACTGTATGCAAAATTTTCTAAGTGTGAATTATGGTTTAGCACGGTGGCATTTCTGGGTCACATTGTTTCTGTAGAAGGGATCACCATGGATCCTACGAAGGTTGAAGCTATCACAAAATGGACGTGATCGACATTTGAAACATAGGTTTGTAGTTTTCTGGGTTTAGCTGGATATTATCGCAGATTTGTGGAGAACTTTTCACGGTTAGCCTTGCCTTTGACCAAGCTGATGCGTAAGAGAGAGAAATTCTTCTGGAATGATGAGCGGGAGAAGAGCTTTGAAGAACTTAAGCAGCGATTGGTTTCTGCACCTATTCTTACTCTCCCATCAGGCACATGTGGATTTCAGATTTATAGCGATGCTTCGAAAAAAGGACTTGGTTGTAGTCATGCAACCTGGGAAGGTGATTCCATATGCATCACGTCAGCTTAAGCCTTACGAGGAAAATTATCCCACTCATGATCTGGAATTAGCAGCAGTTATTTTTGCGCTCAAAATCTAGAGGCATTATCTTTACGGTGAGTCATGTGACATCTTCATTGATCACAAGAGCCTCAAATACATATCACTCAGCGAGAACTAAACTTGAGGCAGAGAAGGTGGTTAGAGCTACTAAAGGATTATGACACCAACATTCAGTACCATCCTGGTAAAGCTAATGTGGTGGCCGATGCTCTAAGCAGGAAATCAGGCATGATTGCTGGCATCAAGGTGGAAGAAGAAATTATTCGGGATTTAGAGCGTTTAGACATTAAGCTTTTTCTACGTGGACAACATGGTTACTGGGCTAATTTGAGAGTTGAGCCAGACTTAATCTCTCAGATCAAGGCAGCTCAGAAGGACGACGGTGAGATATGGGCGATTATTCAGAATATTATCAATAGAAAAAGTTCCCAATAGATGACGATGACATTGTTTGGCAGGGTACCAAGTTATGTGTTCCAGAAGATTCTACACTCAGAGAAGCCTTATTGACTGAGGCTCACAACTCTCAATTCTTCATGCATCCATGTTCTACCAAAATGTATCATGACCTCAAGCAGCATCTTTGGTGGAGTGGCATGAAGCAAGATGTTGCTACCTTTGTTTTTAAATGTCTGACCTGCCAGCAGGTTAAGATAGAACATCAGCAAGCTAGTGGTTTACTGCAACCATTAGAAATCCCCGAATGGAAGTGGGATAAGATCTCCATGGATTTTGTTACCGGACTACCGCAGACTCAGAGGAAGCATGATGCTATATAGGTCATTGTTGATCGTCTAACCAAATCTGCACATTTCCTTCCAATCCACAAGGATTACCCAGTTGGCAGATTGGCAGAAATATTCCAGCAGGAGATCATGCGACTGCATGGTACTCCATCATATATCATATCAGATAGAGATCCATGGTTTACATCTCGTTTATGGAGAAGTTTGTAGAAAGCTTGGGGCACCAGACTCAAGCTTAGCACAACCTTCCATCCTCAGACCGACGGTCAGCCAGAACGAATGATTCAGACTTTAGAATACATGTTGCGTGCTTGTGCTTTGGAGTGGACAGAAAATTGGGATGACTACATCTGCTTGGTTGAGTTTGCTTACAACAATAGCTGGCACGCAAGTATCAAGTGTGCACCATTCGAGATGTTGTATGGCAGGAAGTGTCGTGATCCAATCTATTAGGATCAGATTGGTGAACGAATCATTGAGGGTCCAGAGATGATTGAGGTGATCAATGAGAAGGTCGCCATTGCTAAGGCGAAGCTTCAGGAAGCTCGTGCTCGTTAGAAGAGCTATGCTGACAAACATCGCAGATATTTAGAATTTCAGCCTGGTGATCATGTCTTCTTAAAAGTATCACCAGCACGTGGAGTCAAGCATTTTGGTATTAAGGGCAAGCTCAGTCCTCATTTTATCGGACCGTTCGAGATCCTCGAACGTGTCGGTGATGTATCGTATCGTTTAGTGTTACCTCCTCATCTATCTCATGTTCACAATGTGTTCCATGTGTCCTTACTCAGATGTTACAATTATCATCATCTGCAGATTGTCTCGTATCCACTTGAGCAAATTCATGAGGATCTATCCTATATTGAGGAACCCGAGACATATTTCGATTGTCAGGATTGGGTCATGAGGAGAAAGACGATTCCATTTGTCAAGATCCTCTTGAGGGATCATTCCGAGCAGTAAGCCACTTGGGAAACAGAGGAGTCTATCTGGACTTCTTACCCTCATTTTCAGCAATGATTCGGGTATGTCCTTTTCAGCTTATCGTATCTCTAATTCAAGGACGAATTATTCTTTTTAGAGGTGAAGAGTTGTAAAACCCGCATAAAATACATAAGAACATTAATTACATGAAAACACGGATTAATTAAAACTTTATGATTAATTAATACACGACACATATCAAGAACATTAAATAAATAAATACAAGTGTTACGTATATTGTTTATTTATTTACGACAAGTATTACGTATGTAAATTATCACATAATAAGTATTTACGTATAATACTTAAAACATGACAAGAATTAACATGAGATTAAAACACGAACATATGCCATGAATATTAAAACAAGGGATTTAATAGAAACGAAAACGAAATATATGTTTAAGGGGTGTTTGTTGGACGGATCCAAGAAAAGAAACACAAGGGCTTATGGGCCCGGCCCATTAAACCATTTTAACTAGTAAAAATACTCACATGGAATTTCATATATCACTTTTACAAAAAAATCAAAATCCCTAGCCCTTTTTTGTCTCTCTTGGCAGACGGTTACACAAAGAAAAGAAAGGAGAAAAGCTTTGTTGATCTTTGATTTGTTTATGGGTTTTGTTCTTGTTCTTACTCCTTAATCACTACACATTCGGTATCCCTTAAACTTTAATCCTTTTCTTTTTATTATTGTTTCATGAATTTAATTAAGTTATTAATAGAACATATGTATGAACAAATATAAAACATGGAATTAAACAAGATCTAATCAAGGTTGGTTCGGGTTGTCATGGGAACCGAGAGCCAATGGCTCTCGGTGGTATATTTTCTCGGCCAGGCGCACCCTATAAGGGGCGGTGGCTGTTTTGCTTTGGCATCCGCAACACCAAAAATCCCAACATGGGCACGTTTGGCTTGGTAGTGGCAACCGAGAGCATTAAGCTCTCGGTGGGAAGCTGCAGCGCAGCAGGGGGAAACCGGCTAGGCCGGTATCTGCCTTGGGCAGACATCGGTAAGGCCACAACCTTGCCACTGTGGTGGTATTTGTGGTTCGATCAAAGGCGAGACCATGAGGTTTTGGTGTAGGCTAGTTACGGGGCTCGGGTACACATGAAAAACACAAGGGTGTGTTTGGCTATTGTTTTTGCTAAGTTACTTTATATTAATTTATATTAGCTATATTAATATAAAACATGTTTAATAATTAAGTCAAGACTTAAGATTCAAATACTTATGTTATATAATTTGGCATGAAATTAACATGGTACCATTAATTTAATTAATGCTAAACTTATTATAGTTATTAATATAATTATTCATGATATAAATTTCACGACACATTTAATTAATTTAACTTAGAACTTAGCTTATATATTTAATTATATTTTAATCTTGGTTTAATTAAATTAATATTATACTTTAATTTAATTATACAAGGCAAAGTTTTAGTAATATAAATTTTTTATATTATTAATTAATAATCACTTATAAACCATGTATTATATTATTAATTAATAATCATTAGATTAAAGTATTTATTTATTAATAAACTTTACTATATATGACATTTAAATGATCATGACTTATAAAATATGCTTATTAAGCCTTATCTTATATCTTATGCTTATTAAACAACCTTATTACTAATTATGGAAACATGTTATTTATGTAAACTTTTTATTTTGGAAACTTACTAATTATGGAAGCTTTCTATTTTTGGAAACTTACTATTTATGGAAACTTGCTATTTTTGGAAAGTTACTATATAAGGAAACTTGCTATTTTGGAAAGTTACCATATATAGAAACCTGCTATTTTTAGAAAGTTACTTATTATGAAACATCAAGTATAATAACACGTAAAACATGAAATACGTTAATCTAGAACACATGAACACGAAGAAATACATGATAAACATGAAACAGTGAAACAAGTCAAGAACATGTAAAAAAACAAAACAAGAACAAGTAAAACAAGTTAAGAACTAGTAAACTAAACTAAAAATTAGTAAATTATACATTAAACATACAACTCATTCACGTCCTTTATTATGTAGCACTCGTGAAGTCGGAGTAGTTTCTTTCTGCTTTCATCTTCATTTCATTACTGGACATAAGGTTCGGATATTCCGTCCTTTTGTAAGGACATTCTTTCTATGATTAGGATTCCCCGTTTGCTGCCATCTATTTTTCCCAGTAGTTTACATGTCATAAAATGTAAAACCCGCATGCTTTTACCATGAATAGTACCCTTAAGATCGTACGTACTAGATTAAAAATTTTCTAATATAGCATGATTACGATTACGTGTTAGGATTTTACGTATTATGTACGTGTTAGAACACGATAAGTATTTACTACGCACGATCACGTAATATTTATTTGACGATAATTAATCACGAACATGCGATCATGAAATCATGAACGTAATCAAAACACGAACTATTATTAATTACGTATATATATATTTATTACGAGCGTAATTAAATATATTAGATCACGGTATTTACGTAATGAGAACACTTAAAACACGAACACAAATAATCACAAACGTTTAACTTAACAACGAGACACGGAAAAAGGTACGGGTACCCCAAGTGGGGCCCCTACCCGCGGCTACAAGGGCAAATGGGCCAAGCCCATTTGTCAAAATTACTAAAACGGAAAAAGGGGATTTTCACTACTCATTAGTTTTTACAGAAGATTTTTAGAAAAACCTAAAAACCCTCCTCCCTTGTCTTCTTTGTGCCGCCACCCTACAACCACCACAAGGAGGTGATTTGTGATCTTGGATCTTGGGAATTAAGTTGGTGATCGTGTTTGTTCTTCATCCTTTTGATCCACGAATTCGGTAAATCCTTTTTAAACTTTTTTCTTTTGATTTGATCTTTTAATAAATCAAGAATATGTTATGTTTTTATAAAAACCTAATAAATAAACATGGATCTAACATGATTTGGGGTTTAATAAAATCAAAAGTATGTTTTAAGGGGTGTTTGTTTTTGGCCGCAGGCTGCACCGAACCCGAAGGGGTTTCAGTTTGGCCAAACCGACCACCACCAAGACCATACGGTCTTGGTTGGTGTGTGTGGGTCCCACGGCAGCAGTAAGACACGGGGTACCCCGAGTTGATTCGGGGTACGGTGTCGATTTCATGTCCGGTTCATTGTTTTTAGTTTGAATCCGGTTCATGGTGTATGTTTAGTTTTTTTTATGTTTATGATCTTATGTTAAAAATTAAATTAATAAAATGATATGATTAATTTAATAACATGACTTAGGTTATTTTAATTATTATAATCATGAAATTAATTAACCTAAGTATTTTATATTTTAGACTTATAATTAATTAATTATTTAAAAACCATGACTATAATTAATTAATTAACATGACTTAGGTTATATTATTAATATATAATAATACATGTTTTAACCTAAGTATTTAACTTTATTTAATTAAAAACATGTTATACTTTAATTAAATATTTTAACCTATAGTTTAATTTAATTACATGAAATAATTATTAAACTATACACTATATCATATGACTTAGAAAATAATCATGAAAACACTTAGGCTTATATACTTAGCTTATTTAACCAGCTTATTTCTAGTTATGGAAACTTATTTAATTAAGGCAACTGATCTATTTATGGAAACTTTCTATTTTTAGAAACTTATCTATTTTAAGCAGTAAATTTATTTTTGGAAACTTTCTATTTTTGGAAACTTTCTATTTATGGAAACTTTCTACTTTTGGAAACTTTCTATTTTTGGTAACTTTCTATTTTTTTGAAACTTTTTATTTTAGGAAACCTGCTATTTTTGGAAAGTTACTTATTATTACACAGTAAGTATTATAACACATGAAATACCAGAAATACTTAATCAGATTAAACATAATATAAGATAAACACAGCGTAAGGCTTAAAAACAGTAAAACATGGTAAGAACACATAAAATAAGCTAAGACATGACATAAAACCAGCTACGTATTTAGTAAACAGATACTTATTCACGTATGTATTCATGTAGCATTAGTGATACGGAAGTAGGATTCCTCTCAGTTCGTCTTCTTCGTTCACTGGACATAAGGTACGGATTCCCGTCCTTTCAGTATGGACATTCTTTCCTTATTAGGATTCCCCGTATGCAGCCAACTGTTTTCCCGTAGTATAAGTTACGTGTTTGATTGCTTATGTTTAATTAAGATTACCTATAGCCATATACATGCATGGCCAGTTTCACCTAGTTATGGAGGTACCATAACCATAACATTAGAGGCACTGGTGTTATGACTTCACCACGGCGGAGTGATTGCTCGCGGCGTCCCTTCAGCTTTTGGCCATTTATATTATATTTATCATGTGGGGCGTATGGGTGCATCCTAGTTACATGTTTTCATTCAGGATTTCATGGTGAATGTGGTGTGTGCCTTGCATCCTTCACAAGAAGCTGATCCCTCCTACCCAAAAACCAGTATATTAAATTAGAGGCAGCCCCTCTAATTTGCATGATGAGGTCACCCCTCCAAGTATTCATGCACGGTGGATTTTCATGACCTATATTGGCTAATGGTAAAATATGTTAAACATTTTTCATAAGATAAACATAAGGCTTTTCAAACTATAAAACCAATTTTATGAACATGTTCCAGGTTTTCCAGGACTTATACATTTCTGCTGCTATTAAGTCTCTATTATGTTTTAGTCACTTATACTATGTCTATATCCGTGCACTGAGCGTTTTGCTCAGCCGTTACTTTCCTTTCCATGTCCCAAAACGGCAGGTACCCTAGGAAAGACTCGGGCATTTGGAGGACGTGCATAGGATGGAAGCTGCTAGAGACTTCGTTTCCTTTTTGCCTTCATATACTTATGCTTGATTAGTCTTTCATTCATTTCTTTTGCTGTATTATGTCTTGGGCTTATGTTTGGGAACTGATGTTTGATTCCGGTTATCCCTATGGTCATGTAGTGTTTTATACATTTATCCTTGTATGCTTTGATGACACGCCATAATTACGCGTGACATTCCATTATCAAAATGGGGTGTTACATAAAACATTTCAGTAAGTACTATGTTATCATTTTAAACTTCCTGATTTATATACATGCATGACAATGTCCACCTAGTTATGGAGGTACCATAACCATAACACTTGAGGCACCAGTGTTATGACTCTTCTGCCATGAGAGTGATTTCTCGCGGCGTCCCTTTCAGTTATTGGCCATTATTATTATTATCATGTGGGGCGTATGGGTGCATCCTAGTACATGTTTTGCAGATTTACACGGTGAATGTGGTATGTGCTCTATGTGACACCCCAAATTGAGTCAAATGCAACGGAAATAATATTTGGGTGTCACGTAGGTGGATCAACAACAAATAGCGTACAGAGTAGCAGATAAAAGATTATCATTACATTTATTACATGGATAAAAGTGAAAATAGTATTAAAATTGTCTTAAACATTGTTCAACAGTTTGAATTATTCCCCAGTTTATAAAACCCCAGATGAGCTCTATAAATGCAGCCTATCATGATGCTTGACTCCATGCACACCAATACCTGCTTTAGTTTCCTAAGAAAACATGCTTAGAGAGTCAACATAAAGTTGGTGAATTCACAGGTTTAATAAAATAATTTTGTACAATAAACATTCACTGAAGTAGTAATGCACAAAGCTCCAATACTTAAAAGTAATTACATTCCGATATTGCCTGAAACTGAGACTTGACAGTTAAGTCCTTAACAAATAAGGACCCTTCGCCTTATAAAAAGGCACCCAAAAATAATAAGTGCTGACATGTGAAACATCTGTTGTCCTCGCCTAGGCACAGTGAGCATGACTCACCCATATGGGGATGGTCAATCCCAAATAGATCTATTTATAACATTCAGGTAATTCAATAATTCTAACAGTTTCAGATGCACGGGTCATGCGGGTTCATCTACAATAGGCAAATGTAATCAAAAGTTTCACATTTCAATTTATGTCCACAAAATAAAATATGTTGCATGTTTTCTTCCCTGTTAAAAGGTTTAAAAGTTTGTCAATATATAAAGCGGGGCCATGAACTCACCTCAATAGTACAACAAATAGTCACAAGTAAATCTGATATGATGCTCACGATACTGTCAACGACCTAAATAATTATAAGGTCTCAGTAAATGCATAACATAATGCATAAAAGTTTCAGAACAAATTTGTGTATGCTTATATCGGTTTTAAGCATTTTATTACGATATTTGTATTTTAGTTCATCGTTGTACAAGTTATAGTAGTATTTATTTTAAGTATAAAATAAATAATATTATTAAATTAATTAATCTATTTAATTAATTTTCTTGTCCTTGTATTGTTTATAAAATAATGTAAATATTTATAGAAGGAAGTTTTATATATATGTAAAGTAATAGAAAATAAATATAGTTAATATATTTATTTTTATAAGTTAATTATTTTTAATTTATATTTTATATATAAATAAGGTTTATAAAATGTATAACAGTTTTGTTTAATTTCCACGTTCTCGTAGTGTATATAATTATTAAATTATAAGTTGGAAAAATAATAAATGTTATGTTTATTTAAGTTTTACGTTTTATGTATCGGGTATAAACATATGATAAATTTAGGGTTTGTTATACTTTGTATAAATTACATTTTAGTCCCTCTATTTATATAATTACCCGCGGTTATATTATATAATAAACCTAGGGTTCGTTTAAGTTTCAAATAGTGGCAAAACAAGCCCCTCCCTAGTTACACGTGTAACTAGGGTTTGTTTAAGTTTCCGAAAGTGTCAATTTTAGTCCTCCTATATTCGGCTTATTTTAGGTTTAGAAACAAGTTACACAAATGCCCCCTAGGGCTTCTATTGACTTTCGGCTTATGCCAAAAACCACCCCTAGGGTTTATTAAAGTTTACTATATTGGCAAAATAGGGCTTCTATTAGTTTCAGTAATGGGCAAAAGGGGTCCCTAGGTCCTTACTAAGTTCCACAAATTTCCCTAACATTATAGTGATCTCCTTTAAGTCCTTGTGTTAAGTTTTGGAGTTTCGGATAGTGTCAAAACACTACCCCCAACTCTCGGCTAATTATCAAATCAACCCTTATGTTTATATTTTGATAATATAAGTTTCTATACTTGTTTATTTAGATCCCCAAACTTAATAAAATTACAAATTTAAACCGAAAGTATTATATTTACCATTCTAATCCGAAACATTATGGATTTACCATTTTAACCCAAAACTTCATAGATCTATCATTTTAGTCCAAAATATTTATAGATCTATGTTTTTAACCCGAAACTTTATAAAGTTATAATTTTGACACCAAAAGTTTTATAAAAACATTATTTAGTAACAATGAAGTTTATTTAGGAAAGCTTATTATAGTGGGCTTAAAACTAAATCCTATAAGGCAAAAATAGTGAGCTTAACATTTTAAGGCAACTAATAATATAGATCTAATGTTTCTAGGCATGTTTATACATTACAAGATTAACCAATATTGAACCATAGGGTGTAAACCCCACGTCCAATATATGCATGCTTATGTTTTTCATATTTTTTCTAGTTTAACTAGTTCATAGTGATATGTTCATCATGTTATTAAGATTTACATCATTTGAACTCATAAAACATTTTAAGCCGTGACCTATTTTTGGTTTTAGGGTTTTATGTTTTTGTTTCAACATCAAGTTTTACTAGTGAATGCATATTTAAGTTTATGTGAATGAAAGTAAACATATTGAAATATTGGTTTTAAGTTTTACTTACTTGCTTAGGTAGAACTAGGAATGAATAGGAGGATGAGTAGGAATGAGAGCTAAGTTTCAACAATGGTGACTCTTGTAGCTAAAATCAAGCCGTGGGCTTTAATGGAGGTTTTAGGGCTTCTTTGTTGACTTGATGATCAAGATACTTGTAGGAGTTGACAATGATTAGCATTCAAGATAGGAGACTCATAGTTAATAAGCTTTGAAGGATTTGGTAATGAAGGAAGTAAATAAACCGTAGGTTGAGAGAGAGATGTGAGATTGGGTTTTCAAGTTAAATGTATTGGTGTGTGTGTGTGTCTCGGCTATATGAATAAAGAGAGGGATCCCCATGAGATCTTAGTTGTACCATGAATCTCAAGTGTATCTTGGTTAGATACTTACTAGATTTTTTGGATATCCCCACATGCTTAAATTAGAAACACTCCTTTCCTTCCTTTTTAGTTTGCGACCGTGTGTTTTGCAAGGTCAAAGGGGACAAAAATGTCTCAAATAGTGTCACATGTATGGCTACATAGTGTATGGTTTTGAATTTGTGACATGGTTTGCTTACAAGTTTGTATGTAATTATGAGTGTGTAAGTATAGCATGGTTAAGTATGAAAAGTGGTAAGCGGTATAAGGATAGTGTAAGACATAGTGAAGTGTGTAAGAAAAAGTATAGGGTATAGTGTATTAGTGGATGGTAGCTTGTAGGTTTAATAATTAGGATTAGTGCATGCATACTTACACATACACAGCACACTTATGTGTATTTTGGAGAATTGTGTTAACTTGTATCAAGTGTTGGGTGAAAATAATAGTCCTTGTATGATATTGTATGCATTTTGTTAAGTTATAGGTACTTTAGTTAAACCTTTAGGTAATTTAGTGAAAGTATATAATGAATACATCATTATAATTATTTTACTTAAATAAAGTAAATAAATGTCAATGTAAAATAATGTACATTGTTTTAAGGTGTTAGGTGTTTATTCCTATTATGAAATATATGTAAATATGTACATATAAAAATAAGTCCAAGTACTTAATAATTTAATTAAGTGAAGTTACAGTTTATCTCAAAATGTGTACTGAGGTGGAGAGTCCTTTATTTATGCAAGTGGCCAGTCAGTTGCCAGAGTAGTCAACAATGACTAAAGGTCCATATAAATATAGATATAAATATGAAAGGTAGTATGACAAAAGGCATATGATTAATAATAAGTCATATAAAAGTGGAATTATATAGATTCCAAAAATAAAGAGTACAACAGTTGACAAAGTCAAAAAGGTAAAATCAGAGGCTTTACAGCACCATCCCGTTGTTTTAGCTTTGTCCTCAAAGCTTAAGATGAAGTCATTGGTCAGGTGAACAAGTGTGGGTACTTGGTTTTGAACGAGTCTTCTCGTTACCAAGTGAACTCAGGGCCTCTCCTCGAGTTCCAACGTACTTTGACCAACGGGATGCGACTGCGTTTCAATTTCTTAACCGTCCTCTCCATGATTTCTACTGGTTCTTCTATGAACTAGAGTTTGTCGTCAAACTGAACTCCCTCCAATGGCATAGTTAATGGTTCTTCAGCATAGCACTTCTTCAAGTTAGACACATGAAAGGTAGAGTGTACCCGACTCAGTTGCTGGGGCAACTCTAAACGATAAGCTACTTCCCCGATCCTGGCTATTACTTTGAAAGGGCCAACATAACGTGGATTCAGTTTTCCACGTTTGCCAAAGCGTACAACACCCTTCCAATGTGATATCTTGAGCATAACACGGTCACCTACTTCAAATTGCATAGGTTTGCGTTTCAAGTCCGCGTAGCTCTTTTGTCGGTCGCGAGCAGCTTGAATTCTTTGCTTAATGAGGACGATTTTGTCTGTAGTCTCCTAGATTAGTTCTGGTCCAGTGAGCTGAAATTCACCTAATTCTGCCCAGCACACAGGCGAATGGCATTTGCGACCGTACAGTGCTTCAAAAGGGGCAGCCTTAATACTGGCGTGATAAATGTTGTTGTTGGAGAATTCCACTAAAGGAATGTGATCAACCCATCCATTTCCAAAATCAAGCACACATGCCCGTAGCATGTCCTCTAGAGTCTGGATGGTTCGTTCACTTTGACCGTCAATCTGCGGATGATAAGCAGTGCTCATGTCCAAATTGGTACCTAAGGCTCATTGGAAAGCCATCCAAAAGTTTGATGTGAACCTACCGTCTCGATCACAAATTATCGACACTGGTATTCCATGTTTGGTCACAATCTCCTTCAGGTACGTTTTTGCTAGTCTTGCAAGGGAATCGTTCTCCCTAATTGGCAGGAAATGAGCGGACTTGGTGAGTCGGTCTACGATTACCCAGATAGTATCGTAACCGTGAGATGACTTTGGGAGTTTGGTGACAAAGTCCATGGTGATGTTGTCCCACTTCCATTTCGGTATCTCAGGTTGTACAAGTAAACCCGATGGTCTCTGGTGTTCAGTCTTGACACGTGAACATGTCAAACACTTCTGCACGTAGGTGGCGATGTCGGCTTTCATATTCGGGCACCAGTATAATTTCTTCATATCCTGATACATCTTTTCAGATCTGGGATGTATAGAATATTTAGACTTATGAGATTCGTGCATGATCACGTTCCTCAAATCTCCATAGCAAGGTAACCAACTTCGTCCGTGAAGGCATAGGGTTCCATCTGCCCTAGGTTCTAGCTTTTCCTTACTAAGGTCGGTTCTGAGCATTCCCCTGACGTCTTCCTTCACGAGGTTTTCAGGTAATTGAGCTTGAGTCTGAGCTTCAAAAATCTGTGTGGGTAGATCCAAACTGATTGTCATAACTAATGCCCAAACTCTCATGGGAGGGTCTGTTTCCTTACGACTTAAAGCATCAGCAACCACATTTGCTTTACCGGGGTGGATTTGATCTCGCAGTCATAGTCACTTAAAAGCTCAATCCAACGACGTTGTCTCATGTTCAGCTCCTCCTGATCCAATATGTGTTGCAAACTTTTATGGTCAGTATGCACTGTGCACTTCGTTCCGTATAGGTAATGTCTCCATATTTTGAGAGCAAAAACTACGGATCCAAGTTCTAGATCGTGAGTGGTGTAGTTCTTCTCATGCTTCTTCAGTTGCCTTGAAGCATAGGCAATCACTTTCATCCTCTGCATTAGTACTGCTCCTAGAACTTTATGTGAAGCATCACAGTATACAACAAAATCATCGTTGCCTTCAGGCAAGGCTAATATAGGTGCACTGCACAACTTCTGCTTGATCAGCTGAAAAGCTGATTCTTCCTTCTCTCCCCAATCGAACTTTATTCCTTTCTGTGTGAGTTTGGTAATTGGCTTGGCTATTTTGGAAAAATCTTCAATAAATCTGCGGTTGTACCCGGCAAGGCCTAGAAATTGGCGGATCTCTGTCGGTGATTTAGGAGATACCCAATCCTTGACAGATTTGACCTTTGCTGGATCTACGTGAATACCGTCACAATCGATGACATGACCGAGGAATTGCACTCTGGGAATCCAGAATTCACATTTGGAGAATTTAGCATAGAGCTGCTCTTCCTTGAGTACCTTTAGTACTTGTGCAAGGTGTTCCCCGTGTTCTTGTTCGTTCTTGGAATAAGTGAGTATATCGTCAATGAAGACTATCACGAATTTATCCAGGTAGGGTCTGCACACACGGTTCATAAGGTCCATGAAAATAGCTGGTGCATTGTTCAACCCAAATGGCATAACCTGGAATTCGTAATGACCGTAACGAGTTCTAAAAGCTGTTTTTGAAATATCTTCTTTCTTGACCCGTAGTTGATGGTATCCAGATCTCAAGTCAATCTTGGAATACACACTTGACCCTTGCAGTTGGTCAAATAGGTCGTCAATGCGAGGAAGCGGATAATGATTCTTCACAGTTAGCTTATTCAGTTATCTGTAATCAATGCACATTCAAAAAGAACCGTCTTTCTTTTTGACAAATAACGCAGGTGCTCCCCATGGTGAGGAACTGGGTCGAATGAATCCTTTGTCAGATAGTTCCTGGAGTTGTTCAGCTAGTTCTTTCATTTCTGATGGTGCCAACCGGTATGGAGATTTCGCTACAGGTGCAGCTCCGGGAATCAAGTCGATTTGAAATTCAACTTGTCGGGTCGGTGGTAAGCCTGGCAACTCATCAGGAAAGAATTCTGGATAATCCCGGACGATGGGTACGTCCTTGATTTGTTTCTTCTCGGGCCTGTCGTCTTCATCTGTTTGAGAAATATGGGCCAAGAAGATAGGACATCCTCTCAACAAATATTTCTGGGCTTTAGTACAAGAGATAGCACTAAGTCTAGTGTCAGTGAGGTCGGTGTTACCGTCTCCTCGAATGATTAAAGTTTCGTTTCCCCATGGAATACGGACTAGTTTTTCATCACAAACAATAATTGCGCGGTATCGCGCTAACCAGTCCATACCAATAATAACATCAAAACTACCAAGGTTTACGGGGATAAGGTCAATTTTGAACGGATGTTTGGAAAGATTTAAGGTACAACCTCTAATGATAGTGTCAGCATCTATAGTTTTACCGTCAGCTAATTCTACGGAGTAGTGGTGATCTGAAGTTGTAGGAACAACTTCTAGTACTTGGCTAAATTCAGTAGATATAAAACTTCGGTCTGCTCCAGTATCAAATAAAACAGATGCATAACGATTATTTAGTAGGAACGTACCAGTAACGATATTTGAATCGGGGTTGGCTTTTGCATTGCCGACCACGTACACTCTTGATGAAGATCCTCCACTATTCTTGTTCTGGATGGCCCGCTTAGGGCAACCTGGTCTCACGTGTCCTGGTGCTCCACACTCATAGCACACAACTCCATTCTTGGGTCCATTGTTATTTCCTCCAACAGCATTGTGGTTCCCTTGCCGTCCATTCCCGTTCCCACGGGCATTGTATCCGCCCCTGTTGTTGTAGTTCCCAGTGTTTTGATTCGGTCGGGCCTGAGTGACAGCATTAACTCGACAGGTTTTAGCAAAATGACCCACTTGTCCACATCTGTAGCAGGTCTGGCATGGGCTATCAACAGTATGATGATAGTTTCACTTGGGGCACAAAGGTTTTGCGCCCACGTACGACTTAGTCCCTGCAGAGGTAGCACTGTAAACTTGCCCATCATTTTGCTTCTTAGGATGCTGCTGGTGCTGACTACGGAAGTACTCATCTGCCTTTCGCTTGTTGTCAGTTTTCCTCTCGGATATGGTACGGACTCTCTTGTTGATCAATTCAATAGCGAACTCGATGGCATTCTCGACGGTAGTAGGTCGAGATGCGAGCACACTGTCGTGAATGGCGTCTGGGAGTCCACCCACATACTTTTCAATCTTATCTTCCTCCTCCACAAACATTCTGGTACACATTAGAGTCAACTCTTGGAACCTTTGGTTGTATGCAGTGATGTCATTGTTCATGCATCTGAGATCCCACAATTAGATTTCAAGCTTCTTCATTTCACCCCTTGGACAATATTTCTCTGTCATTCTCTCGTTCAGTTCAGTCTAGTTGAGAGCATAGGCGGCGTCGTGTCTAAGAGTAGCAACTACAGAGTTCCACCAAGTAAGATCACTCTCAAGTAAGGTGCAGGTGGAAAACTTTACCTTGTTCTCTTCTGCACAGTCGCTGATGCGGAATACAGTTTCCAACCTTTCAAACCACTACATCAGTTCCACCACTCCTTCCTTGCCCTTGTAGTAGGAAGGCTTACATTTCAAGAAGTCGGGGTAAGAGCAACCCCTAGTGGTCCGATTATTCCGGCGGTTGTTGGAGTTTTGACTATCGTCTACATTTCTGCTGGCAGCCATCGCAGTTGCGATGCCTTGATCAATCATTTCCCTTAGTTGGGCAGCAGTGACGTTTTGGGTAGTGTCGACATTATTGGGGTTCGTTCTAGTGATTACCATTTTTCTATAATTATACACAAAAATGAAATCATTAGTTTAAGGTGTTAGCATAGTTTTATATAAATACACGAAAAGAAATTCATGCATAGACTTTGCAACAAATTGGATAACCTGTTTAAAAGTTCATAATATAATACAGTACATGATATAATAAAAGCTAATGAGTACATGCCATATGTCTAGAATAGAAATACAGTACAAATTGCACAACCAATCCAAGACAGAGCACAGACCACCTGTCTGGGATGGTGGTATACATAATATAAAGTACATCATCTATGAATCCCTAATCTAAATAGTACAGTACAAAGATACAACTGATAAAGGAAAGTACAAATACATGAGGTCCTATATCATGATAGCCGGGATGCAACCCTAATAGCTTATCATGATGTACAAAAGATCTAGTACACCTAGTCTACTCATGTCTAACAGACTCCGCAGATACGGCTGGTGCCACTGGTGGTGATGAGACGGCTGGTGCCTGCATGGAATCATGCATCGAAGTCATGGCCTCCCGGGTCTCCTTAAGGAGTCGGAGTGCCTCCAAGAACTGGTCTCTGAGGGTCTGCTGAACTCCCCGAAGATGAGCGGTCTCTGATGTCAATCCCTGGTGACGGACGTCCTGGAGATCGAAGAAGATGGCAAGCGTCTACTCCATGGTCATGAGAGCCGTGTGAGTCTCCGTTTGCTGACTCTGCAGTAGGTAGATCAGCTCACGGAGGAACTCATTCTCCTCCAGCAACCACTGGAGAGAATGGTAAGTCGTGGACCATGCTGCACGGGCAACATGTGCCTCAACACTAACAGTCCAGCACAGAAGGTCCTAACGTGACAGCAGATCAGTGCGTCCAAGCTGTCCATCGGCCAGTAGAGCATGAATCTCTGCAACATCTTGTGCCTGGCGTGCTACTAGTGCAGTGATCTGGGCCTGGACAGGATCCACTCGCCTCGTACCCGAACCCTCGCCGACCTCAAAAGTAGAGTCGACAGGTGCCTCATACCTCCTCTTACGAGGCGGCAGAGACTCGGGTGCATAGTCCCGTAGTGAAGAAACTGGTGGTATGGGTGGTATGGCAGCAGTCGGCTGCACCTCTTCCACAGCGGGGGAAATAGGTGAAACAGGTGGAGTAGTAATGAGGGCAGCAACTAGAGCGGTGTCACCAGATGTGTGACTGTCGTCTGTGTCACTGGCAGATATCCATCCACACAAGACGGATGTCGGTGATATGGCAGCAGGAGTATCAGTAGGTGATGCCATAATAATCTGAAAATAATATCGTTTTAATTGACATAAGTATAAACTTAATCAAGTTAAAAGTTTTTGGGAAATAATGATTAAATTATATAATAGTGCCATTTAACATGACGATGTTAAAGGTTACGTCAATACTTATGAGATTAATTAACCGGATGTTAATAATCAATGCACAGGTAACCATGTAAGAATGTATGCTCTACAGATATGCTTAACTATTCTAGTCCCGAAAACCCCAAAAGATTTTTAAAGCAGTTATAGTCCAGTTTATATAAAAATTTTATTTTTATATTTATTTAAATTTTGTTCTGGTTCTCTATAACTATCGCTCTGATACCATTCTGTGACACCCCCAAATAGAGTCAAATTCAGCGGAAATAATATTTCGGTGTCACGTAGGTGGATCAACAGCAGATAGCGTACAGAGCAGCAGATAAAAGATTATGATTACATTTATTACATGGATAAAAGTGCAAATAGTATTAAAACTGTCTTAAACATTGTTCAACAGTTTGAATTATTCCCCAGTTTATAAAACCCCAGATGAGCTCTATAAATGCAGCCTATCATTATGCTTGACTCCATGCACACCAATACCTGCTTCAGTTTCCTGAGAAAACATGCTTAGAGAGTCAACATAAAGTTGGTGAATTCACAGGTTTAATAAAATAAGTTTGGACAATAAACATTCACTGAAGTAGTAATGCACAAAACACCAATACTTAAAAGTAATTACATTCCCATATTGCCTGAAACTGAGACTTGACAGTTAAGTCCTTAACAAATAAGGACCCTTCGTCTTATAAAAAGGCACCCAAAAATAATAAGTGCTAACATGTGAACCATCTGTTGTCCTGGCTTAGGCACAGTGAGCATGACTCACCCAGATGAGAATGGTCAATCCCAAATAGATCTATTTATAACATTCAGGTAATTCAATAATTCTAACAGTTTCAGATGCACGGGTCATGCGAGTTCATCTACAATAGGCAAATGTAATCAAAAGTTTCACAGTTCAATTTATGTCCACAAATAAAATATGTTGCATGTTTTCTTCCCCGTTAAAAGGTTTAAAAGTTTGTCAATATATAAAGTGGGGCCATGAACTCACCTCAATAGTACAGCAAATAGTCACAAGTAAATCTGATATGATGCTCACGATACTGTTAAAGACCTAAATAATTATAAGGTCTCAGTAAATGCATAACATAATGCATAAAAGTTTCAGAACAAATCTGTGTATGCTTATACCGGTTTTAAGCATTTTATTAAGATATTTGTATTTTATTTCATCGTTGTACAAGTTATGGTAGTATTTATTTTAAGTATAAAATAAATAATATTATTAAATTAATTAATCTATTTAATTAATTTTCTTGTACTTGTATTGTTTATAAAATATGTAATTATTTATAAAAGGAAGTTTTATATATATTTAAAGTAATAGAAAATAAATATAGTTAATATATTTATTTTTATAAGTTAACCATTTTTAGTTTATATTTTATATATAAATAAGGTTTATAAAACGTATAACAGTTTTGTTTAATTTCCACGTTCTCGTAGTGTATATAATTATTAAATTATAAGTTGGAAAAGTAATAAATGTTATGATTATTTAAGTTTTACGTTTTAAGTATCGGGTATAAGCATATGGTAAATTTAGGGTTTGTTATACTTTGTATAAATTACATTTTATCCCTCTATTTAAATAATTACCCGCGGTTATATTATATAATAAACCTAGGGTTCGTTTAAGTTTCAAATAGTGGCAAAACAAGTCCCTCCCTAGTTACACGTGTAACTAGGGTTTGTTTAAGTTTCAGAAAGTGTCAATTTTAGTCCTCCTATATTCGGCGTATTTTAGGTTTAGAAACAAGTTACACAAATGCCCCCTAGGGCTTCTATTGACTTTCGGCTTATGCCAAAAACCACCCCTAGGGTTTATTAAAGTTTACTATATTGGCAAAATAGGTCCATAGGGCTTCTATTAGTTTCGGTAATGGGCAAAAAGGGTCCCTAGGTCCTTACTAAGTTCCACAAATTACCCTAACATTATAGTGATCTCCTTTAAGTCCTTGTGTTAAGTTTTGGAGTTTCGGATAGTGTCAAAACACTACCCCCAACTCTCGTCTAATTACCAAATCAACCCTTATGTTTATATTTTGATAATATGAGTTTCTATACTTGTTCATTTAGATCCCCAAACTTAATAAAATTACAAATTTAACCCGAAAGTATTATATTTACCATTTTAATCCGAAACATTATGGATTTACCATTTTAACCCAAAACTTCATAGATCTATCATTTTAGTCCAAAGTATTTATAGATCTATGTTTTTAACTCGAAACTTTATAAAGTTATAATTTTGACACCAAAAGTTTTATAAAAACATTATTTAGTAACAATGTAGTTTATTTAGGCAAGCTTATTATAGTGGGCTTAAAACTAAATCCTATAAGGCAAAAATAGTGAGCTTAACATTTTAAGGCAACTAATAATATAGATCAAATGTTTCTAGGCATGTTTATACATTACAAGATTAACCAATATTGAACCATAGGGTGTAAACCCCACGTCCAATATATGCATGCTTATGTTTTTCATAGTATTTTTCTAGTTTAACTAGTTCATAGTGATATGTTCATCATGGTTATTAAGATTTGCATCATTTGAACTCATAAAACATTTTAAGCCGTGACCTATTTTAGGTTTTAGGGTTTTATGTTTGTAGAAACTAGAGGGGGGGGGGGTTGAATAGTTTCTTATATTTATTTGTTAAATGATGGTTTTCAAAAATTCTTTTTCTCAAAAAAACTTAGACTTAAGGAAATAAGTGAAATCTTCTTATGCAAAATATGAACAATGATAGTGTAATTTAAACTAATACTAACTAATATATATGCACAAAGAATAAAGAATGTAAAGATTATGGGTAAAGAAATATCAAACCAAACACCAAGGATTTATAGTGGTTCGGAAACAAAGCTCACTCCTCGTTCCTAATCCACTCCTCGAGTACTCCTTACTTGAGAGTTCACTACACAACAAGCTCCTTATTGTGGAGAAAACCGTACACGTCGCTTAACCAATTTCTGACCCTAAGCTAAAAGTCGAGCCCTAATCGTAGCTAGGACCAATCTACACAACTATACTTAGTACATACACAACTTCCAAATAGACACAACTACTTGGATCTTCATAACTATTACACAACAACAAATGTATAAGATTTGATCTTCAAAGGATCTTTGGTGGTGGACTCAACACTTCACAATGATAGTGTTCTTCTCTTTGCACTTAAAGAGGAAGGGATGGTGGAGATAAATTCACTTCTAAACAAGTAGTAATCAATCAAATAATCAAGGATTTGAGTGATTTAAGAAGTATGTTTGAATCTGGAAATTTGTGTGCAAAAGAGGCGAATTGAAAATCTAAGAAAGGTCCACTATTTATAGGACAAAGGGCCAACGGCTATATCTGCCCTCGGTTTCTTATCTTAGCCCGCTGTACCTTATCGATAAGGAACTGCCTAGGCGCTAAGGAACCGTCGGGCTAGAATCCGCTCCCTTTTTGTCCTTTAGTGGTGGAGGTCATATCTGTTTATAAAATATCCAGAAAGGATATTCCAAACCAAAAGGGAATATGCCATTTTCAAATTTTTAAATATTTAATTTAATAAAACATTTTCTTAAAAAGAAAGTTTAATAAAAAAACTTGTCACACTTAAAAATCTGAGTTTTAAGAAAAGATTAAATCACTTGATCACTTGATTAAGGTTAGTACTTGTTTATTCATACCTTAAGTGAAAATGGGTAAAATGAAAAGTACTTGAACTCAAGAATTCGTTTTTCGTTGTTTTTGTAAATGCTTGTTTTTACATATTGTCGTAATCAAAACTAAGCGAGACTGAACAATGCAAGTAACGTTTTTAGGCATTATTGCATTAACAATCTCCCCCTTTTTGATTCCGACAATATATAAACTCAATCATACAAAACACAAGATTTTCGAAGACGAGTTTATTC
The DNA here is from genome assembly GCA_025667525.1 of Glebionis coronaria. Taxonomy (NCBI): domain Eukaryota; kingdom Viridiplantae; phylum Streptophyta; class Magnoliopsida; order Asterales; family Asteraceae; genus Glebionis; species Glebionis coronaria. The sequence continues at coordinate 557,359,217 of CM046877.1, read as the reverse complement.
ATTTCTCCCCCTTTGTCGAAGCAAAAAGGTTGCACAAGTCGGTGTTGAAGAGACGGACTTTGCAAAGACTCCCCCTTGGTGCTTACTCCCCTAGCTTGGGGCACCGAGGAATCGAGATATCGTGACAAGCTACATAGAAGGGTTAGTTGAACTAAAGAAACAACCAACAAGACATAGCTAAAGGTCACACTAAAAGAATAAAAGAGAAGAAAAAACAAAGACTAAGATCCAAGTGAAGTCATATAGAAATAAGAAAAGAGTCATACAAAGATGTATGAAATAGAAAACAAGCCAAAAGCATAAATCTAATCCTAGTTAATCTAGAATTCTAAGATTTGCTTAAAAGAAAAGGGTGTCTTGAGGATAAGCAACCAATGCTTATATGAAAGACAAGGTAGTGCCGGAATGTGGTGGTGGTGGCTTGGTGGAGATCTCATTATCAAAGTGAAGAGGAGGCTTGATTAAGAGACTCTTGATATTAACAACAATGACAATATGTCCCATGGTGCATGACATTATCATAAGAAGGAGGAAGAACACTAAAGGGTGGTGGTGGAAGAAAAGATGTTACAAAATCAACATTCTTGGTAGGAGAAATGTGATTAAGAGTGTTCTTGAGTGAATTGGGATTGAAAGCAATTGGGGAGAATGGAGGAGAATCAAGGCTTTCATTAGGAGAGTAAGACATTTTGGGATGTGAAGTAAGGAAAAATGCTTATGGTTTAATAGGGAAGGATCAAAGTATTTTTAGGGTGGTCAAAGGGTTGAAGCAAGGATTCTCAAAAATGTTGGAACAAATTTGGAATTTCCTAAATACCCGAAAAATAAGGAAGCACTGTCTGCGGTTCATTATTGCTTCAGGCGGTTCCTTATTGATAAGGAACCGTGGTTCATATATGGAACCGCCTACAGTGGTTGAGTTTTGGTGGTGAAGGAAGATTTTTCAGCAAATCTTATTTTTCTAGTCTAACTTATCATAGGAACATGCTTGAGAGCAAAGATAGACAAAGAGAACACATATTAACTCACCAAATAGAGATTGACTAAAATACATGGATTTTAAAAAATCGATGTAGGAGGTGTGTAAGACAAGACCTTAAGTCATGACACAAGGATCCTCCATGATTCTATCTTGTTCTTTCTATGTTTGAGAGAATCATACATATGAATTATGTAAGCTCGAGATTAATAGCAAGAATCTACGAAAAACGTTTTTAGATTGAATTAACAATGTCAAAACATTTCTCAACTATTTTTGAAAGAGACTTTGAGGATTTTGAAAAGGAGAAGAGAAGATTTTCAAGAAGAGTTTAGGAGACTCAAGGACTCAAAGTGATACAAGACTCAAAGGAAAGAAAAAGACTCAATAAAGGAAAGCAATTAAGGAATATGTTCCATTAATTCTAGACCTAGACGCAAGTAATTAAAAGGTTCCCTCTTAAGTGGCTTAGTGAAGATGTCGGCTAAGTTATCCTCGGAGGGTACCTTCTCAATTGAAATGTTCCCCTTTTAAACATTAGCCCTAAGAAAATGGTGACGAATTTCTATGTGCTTGGTTCGCGAATGTTGCACGGGATTCTTGCTAAGGTCTATAGCACCCTTATTGACACACATGATGGGAACATCATCAAGACAAATCCCGTAATCAACAAGCGCTTGCTTCATCTATAGAGCTTGTTGGCATGATTTTCCGGCACTCACATACTCGGCTTCCGTGGTGAATATCGCAAGAGCGGTTTGTTTCTTGGAGAACCAAGAAGTTAAACAACAACCCATCAAGGTACAAACACCACTAGTGCTTTTCCGGTCCACATAGTCTCCCGCATGATCCGAGTCCGCGTAGACAATGGTTTCTACGCCGGTCCCTTTAGGATAACATAATCCTAAATGTATAGTGCCTTTAATGTATCGGAAGATATGCTTAACCGCTTCAAGGTGAGAGGTTTTGGGAGTCTCTTGGAAGCGAGCACAAAGGCAAACACTAAACATGATATCTGGTCGACTTGCCGTTAGGTACAACAAACTACCAATCATACCTCTATATTTGGTGTTGTCTACCGACTCACAATCATCATCTACGGTGAGTTTAATATCCGAGGCCATAGGGGTCTTCATTGGTCTAGATTCTTCTAATCCAAATTTCTTTAGCATTTCTTTAGCGTACTTAGATTGACTAAAGAAAATACCATCGTCCATTTGTTTAATTTGGAGTCCTAAAAAGAAGTTAAGTTATCCCATCACACTCATTTCGAACTCATCATGCATGATTTTGGCAAAGTCATCACACAATTCTTGACAAGTTGAGCCAAATATAATGTCATCAACATATATTTGCACGATTATGAGATGAGAACCTTTCTTCTTTGTAAAGAGAGTGTTGTCTACCATTCCCATGGTATACTCATGTTTGACAAGAAACGCTTTAAGTCTATCATACCAAGCTTTGGATGCTTGTTTAAGACCATAAAGTGCCTTCTTAAGCTTGTAAACATGATCCGGTTTCTCAAAATCAATGAAGCCGGGAGGTTGAGCCACATATACCTCCTCATTGATGAAACGTTAAGAAACACAATCTTTACATCCATTTGTTGAAGCTTAATATCTAAGGCACAAGCGTAGGCTAAAAAGATTCTGATGGATTCTAATCTAGCTACCGGTGCATATGTCTCGTCATAATCAATCCCTTCTTGTTGATTATAGCCTTGTGCTACAAGTCTAGCTTTGTTACGAGACACAACACCATGCTCATCTAGCTTATTCCTATATACCAATTTGGTTCCTATAATTGTAGAACTTATAGGTGGAGGAACAAGTTCCCAAACATCATTAGCAACTAATTGATTCAATTCTTCTTGCATCGCAATGATCTAACTCTCATCCGTAAAAGCTTCTGTAACATTCTTTGGTTCAATCAAGGAGACGAAACAAAAGAAGTTACTTTGGTTTTGGACTTGAGATCTTAGGGTCCTTTGATTGAAGTCGCCAATGATATTATTGAGAGTATGATCCTTAGACTCCTTAATGTTTACTTCCTTTTCAACACTAAGGTCTTCAACTCCTATTTTTCTAACCTCTTTGGCTCTAACTACTTCTACTTCATCCAAGTCAACATCAACCAATGGTGGTGTCTTGGTTAAAGGAGGGGTTTCATCAAAAGTCACGTTAAGGATTCTTCAATTACACCCGAGGTTCTATAAAGGACTATGTAAGCTTTGCTAGTTTATGAATAACCTAAAAAGATACCTTCGTAAGACTTTGGGTCAAACTTGGTAAGGTAGTCTTTGGTGTTGAGGATAAAGCACTTGCTTCCAAACACCCTAAAGTATTCCAATGAGGGTTTCTTACCTTTAAGAATCTCATAGGGGGTCTTTCCTAGGAAGGGTCGAATAAGAATTCGGTTGAGAATATAAGTCGATGTGTCCACGGCATTGCACCAAAACTTTTGAGGCAAAGATTTCTCGTTTAACATCTTCCTACTCATCTCTTGGATGGTCCTATTCTTCCTTTCAACTACCCCATTTGATTGTGGAGTGCGAGGAGCCGAGAAGTTATGGGTAATACCATGAGCTTCACAAAAGGCACCAAATTGCACTTCATTATCAAATTCCCTACCATGATCCGTCCTAATAGAGAAAATTGGACATCCTAGTCGATTTTGAATTCTTTGACTAAAGATTTCGAAATGATCGAAAGCTTCATTCTTAGATGCCAAAAATCTAGTCCAAGTGAATCTAGAGTAGTCGTCAACTATAACTAAGGTATAAAGGTTACCTCCATAACTCCGTATGGCGGTAGGTCCAAAGAGATCCATATGTAGGAGTTCTAAGCACCGAGAGGTTGAAACCAAATTCTTGGCTTTGTGACTTGAGTGAACTTGCTTTCCAACTTTGCAAGCATCACAAAAGTGACTATCAAACTTCATCTTGGGGAGGTGTCTTACCAACTTCTTAGAGACTAAAGATTGAATTAGACGCATATTAGCGTGACCTAATCTCCTATGCCAAAGAGTAGAACTATCATCTATAGTCGCAAGACATATGTTGTCTTTTGACTTCTTATTGACCTTCATGACATAAAGCCCATGCTTACTAATACCTTTTCCAATGACCTTTCCATCTTTTACGATTTCACTATCATTTTTTGAAAAGATGACCTTACACTTATTGTCACAAATTTGACCTATGCTTAAAAGGTTAAACCCTAAATTATCTATGTGCTCAACATTTTCATTAGTCATGGAGTCAAGAGAAACCGTACCTTTGCCAATGATATTACCACGTAGACTACTAGCAAATGTGACGTTACCTCCATCATATGCTTTGTACCGTGAGAAAAAACTTCGATTAACCGTCATGTGTTTAGAACAACCACTATCCTTAATCCACTCGTCGGGTTCCAAATCAATTCCCAAGCATATCTAGGTAACAACAAACATGATCAAACATTTGGTCCCCAATATCTCATGGGTCCAAAATTGTTAGTTCCAAACATGCCTTGAATTTGGTTGGGATGCATGAATTGAGGAGGGTTTCCCCATGGGGAACAAAAGGGAGGAGGATAAAAATTCATATAACCATTTTGTTGTTTATTATTTCTCCTAGGTGTATTTGATCTTGGTTTAGAGTTATGGTCATTCCTTCTAGGTGTTGGAGTTTTACTTGTAGGTCGTGAATTGTTTTGACTATCTCTTCTAGGTGTTATCGTTCTACTTCTAGGCCTAGACTCATTCCGTACTCTTGGTGGAGTAGAAGATGGTCTTGATAAACTTCTATATCCCATTAGAGGTTTACTCAAAGGCTTATAGAACTTATCAACGACATTGTAGTCAAATATAGGTAACTTCACTTTGTTAACAATAAGATGCTTAGGATGTTCACCTAAATTTGATTTTTCAGAAAGTTCAGGATTTTCATCAAAGACGTTTTCTGGCCACGGTACCTTATCTATGGCAGCGGTTCCATATCGATAAGTGATGAGACTGCTTTTATACATAGTCTCATCGTCCAAATCGGGCTTAAAATGCATTAAATATCATTAAAACTGCCAAATATATACTCGTGTTTGTTGCTTGTGTATTTTAGGTACGGATATTGAGGAAATGACAAAAAGATCACAAGAATCAATCAAAAACGAACACGGGAAACGAAGCCGCACAATGAACCAGACCCGAATCCTGAATTTCCAAAATGGTCCTTGAAGAATTGAAGATTGACAACATTGGTCCCTCATTTTTGAAGATTTGGCAAGAAAGGCCCTTGGAGAATTCATTTATACAAGATACATCCTTGGATTTTGAAGACATGTCATTAAAAGCCCTTGAAGAATGCAAATTATGCATTTTAAGTCCTTGTTTAAAGTTGTGACAACTCTTGTGCCAAAAGTGACAACACTTGCAAAGTTGTTATAAATAGTTTAGAAGTTGTTGGCTGTTTTTACAAAGTAAACAAAACAAGAAACATTGGGGACCATATCTGTCATGACAACAAACCTCACCCAATCCACTCCCAGCCTTACACGTCACCTCTTTCCACCCATCCACCAATCGAAACGCCCCATCAACCTACGTCACACCCCACTAACAGGTTTATTTAAATAAACTGGGTCAACCAAAGTCAAACCCCATCTTTCCCTCCCTACCACTTTATTTAAATTTAATCATCCCCAAAATAGATTAAAACCAACCCTTAATCCCACATAAACCCTAAATAATCCCAGGGTTAATCAACTCCAAAACAAAGGGGTTTTGCTTAATTATTTCCAGATGGTTAATTAGCGTCTTTGTCACCAAAACCCACACCAAAACCATGACCAAGACACACCCATGTGTCTTGTAGGGCCCTCCCCTGCACCCGTCACTTTCCCCAAACCCCAATACCAGACAAAACCAACGGATGGATCAAATTCCTTTGTCCCCAAGCACAAATAAACGAATGAGGTCACTTTCAAACAGCTATCATCCAGCAAGCATCACATGGACGAATTTGACCAAGATTCCAAGAATTCAAACAAAGGGCTTTTCAGGAATTTCATGTATTAGGGTTTTAGTCTCTAGTATGTTCTATCACTTAGTATTTAAAGGGCATTCGCATGTGAATGCACCTTTGTTCCAGATTTTCCCAAGCTTTTGAAATTCCTTTTTAGAAGTAATAAAAGTTGGTATTTTTGTTTTAAAATATAATTCCTTTTTATGAGTTTTAAAAGTTGGTGCTTATCTTGAGGGAAATCTGAGTTCCAAATTCAGTTTGTTGAAAGTTTGTTTCAAAGGTTTCTAGAAAATCAGTTTTTCAAAAGATTTTTGTTTATTTTGTTGTTCTAAGCTAACTGTTTGTATAAGCTTGCTCATAAGCTATTTTGACACTAGCTTATGAGCACTGGCTTATAGAAGCTTGAAGTTTGGTCCTGGTTTGTTGTGATTGTGCAGGAACAAAGAAGGAAACAAGCATCCATATTTATCCATTTTTTTGTCAAGTAAAATCTACATAAGCAGCTCAACAAAGTTCAGCACAAGCCCGAGCTTGTTGGAGGTGGCTTTTCAGCCATTGTGGGACCTGGATTGTAGGTCCCACAAGGTAAATCCCTTGTTCTTTGTTTTCAGTTTTCTAGTTAGTAATTTCTGTGATTTATGTGAAAAATGCATGAAATTTGTTTGTTCATGTTAGGTCTTTATGCATGTTAGATTGAGTCATAATCAGTTTGGTTTGAGTTTGACTTGATTTGGTTTGAAAATTTTCAATTTCAGTAGTTAAAGGAGTGTTTGGTTTAGGGTTTAATTGCTTGCTAGGTAATATAATACTGGTTAAAAACTTGTTAAACACACTCAACAAGTTAGTAATAGGTTGTATGTTACTTGGTTTTCAGTTTGGATAGGTGTTTAAACAAGATTGCATGAAAAATAATGGGTATTATGGTCAAAAATCAGCAAGTGCCTTGTTTTGACTGTTTTTGTTGGAATCTGCTCATCCAATCTTGTTCATTATTAGATATTAGGTTTAAGTAGGGTTTGTAATTGATTGTGTGCTAGTTGGTAGGGTTGTGTGCAAGAATTAGCCAAGCAAAAATCACATTTGTGCCATTTGAACCAGGTCACTGTTCATCAGATACTATACTAGCTTAATTAGAAACTTTCTTTGGTCGTTTTGTGTGATTTTTGTGAAGAACTTGTGTGTTTTTGTGATTCAATAGACTCCATACACTCCACTGAGTGTAGGAGTGCCCCATTGTCCAAAGAAATCCAAGCAAACAAGCTTTCCTAAGCTCTAAGGTCAACTGACCAATTTTTATAACTAGCAGTGGGAACCAGTTTCCCACTGGTAGTCTATCTGTTTCCACTGCTCAGCTAAAAAACAAAAATCAGGCACATGTCACTTTTAGAAAGTTGATTTTTTTGTCTTTTGTAGACTTATTTGGGAGTTAGGACTTGAAACAAGTTTTGTTATTTTTCTAATTTAATTTTTGATTTTTTGGTTTAATTAGATTTTTTATTACTGTTCATTTACTATTTTTTACAATTAATAGCTATTTTAATTAACTTTTAATATTTCTGTTTTTGTCTTTTAGTGCCAAAAATCATTATTTTTCAGTTTTAAGATTTTTCTTGGATTAGAAAAATAATCTAAGATTTTTAGTTTAAAAAGTTTTTACTGTTCACTTTTTAATTATTTTTTAGAATTAATTTAGTTTAATTAGGGTTTTAATTCAAAATGTTTTTGTCTTCTAGTGAAAAATTTTATATTTTTCAAACTTTTTCATTTTTCTACTATTCTTTAGAGTAAATTAGGATTTTTAAAATTGTCAAATTATTTTTAGCCTTATTTTATTATTTTTTATGATTATTTTAGTTTAAAAGTAGTTTTTAGCCTTTTAAAAATAGAAAAATAGTATTTAAAAATTAGGAAAAATACTTTTTAGTCTTTAAATAATATAAGTAACTTATTAGTTCAATAAAATAATATTTTGGACATTTTGATTAATTATATTTAATTTTAGGGCTTTAATTAGCATTTAAAATTGAATATTTAATTAATAGAAGGTTTTAAAATATTTTAATTAGATTTTTATTCTTATTTATATTATTCTAGACTTAGTTTAGCTTTTAATTAATTTTTAGGTTTAAAATTTTTAATTTGTAGCTTTTTACGGTTTTACGTGAACGCCTTTTTCGTCTTAGTTTAATCCGTCTACGTAACCGTCATTCTCTTCTCACCCCCTTTCTATTTTCTTTTCTCTTAGCAATATTATCACAAATCAAAATCAATTCATCACACAACACACTTGCCTCCTTGGGAAACGAACTTGAACTTCATAAGGGTCATTAGTGCTCGGTTTTCCTAAACCGACACTTAACGCTTACCACTATTTTGTCATCCTTTTCCTAAAGGGTAGCAAAAACTCTACATCAATTTTTGGCGCCGATGCCGTGGAGGCGTGTTGTGTTTTGATTGGAATTTTTTTTTTATATACTAACCATAAATAGTATTTGTATTAGTAGCACTCTACTAATACGTATTATCGGTTTTCGGTTTTTGTGTGAATACTATTACTATATTGTATACGTAGAACAATAAATTCACAAGTACTCCAAATACGTGAGCAATCACAACCTTGACTTGGGAGGTCATTACCCAATCATTGTATTCGAATCTCAAACCAAAGAAAAAGGCAAAAATAGATAAATACTTTCGTGAAGCTCGATTTTAAGAATACAAACTATAAGGTGGGTATAAGGCGGATATTATAAAATATATCCTAAGGAAAAAGGCTCTTAAGTGCTTCGCGCCGCCTCGTTTCCCCGCTTGCTTGTGAGTATTTTATTTTGAAAGCTAATCAACGGCTTGGAATAGGTTTAAGGAGATGTTACATGAATGTCCTCATCACGGTTTTTCCGACTTGCATCAAATTGACACGTTTTACAATGGACTTAACGATCATGAAAGAGATTATTTAAATGCCGCCGCGGGTGGTAATTTTTTGTGTAAAACGGTCGAGGAAGCTTTGGTGATAATTGAGAATAGGTCTAAGGTTTATAGCCCTCGTAACACACCGAGTGTTGCCAAATTGGGTTCATCATCGTCACCATCGTCTCGTAGCATTAATGCCTTGCAAGATGAAGCAAATGAGGAGAATCGGTTTTTTGATAGATTTGCTAATCTTATGACTCATTGGAAAAATCAAGAAGCTTCAAATTCCGCTTCGGTTAAAGCGGTTGCTAAGAGTTGTTTGTCGTGTGGTGGAGCTCATGATCTTTCCGAGTGCATTACCGTGGATGGTAACACTTCGAGTGCTTATGTAGCCACGGGAACTTATAACCAAAACGGTCAAGGTTCCCGCCCAAATCAAGCTCCACCAAATCAAAATGCTAATAACTATCAAAACAACAACCAAGGTGGTAATTATCAAGGCAATCAACGTAACTACAACAAAGGTAATTATCAAAGTGGAAATGGGCAAATTTCAAACCAAAACCAAAACCGTGATTTTCAAACTAACACTCAAGGTTTTCAAAATGATCACACCAAAAATCTTCAAGGAGAATTTTTGAATATGCTAAAGCAAACGATGCTAAGTTTGACAATATGCAACGTGAAATGGTTAGCTTAAGATCCGAGTTGAAAAACCAGCTTAAAAACGAACTTGCCAATGAACTTAAGACTCATGCTAATAAAATGGAAGGAAATGTTCAACGACTCCAACAAAATCAACAAAAAATGGAGCAAGGTCAACATGAGATTAAGCAAGAGTTGTTAAAAGCGGATGCTAGGCAATCTAAGTTTAAAGACCGAATGGGAAAAATGTTTGAATCTATCATGTGTAAACCTTCTTCTTCGGGTGGTCTTCCTAGTGATACCATCGTAAACCCGAAAGGAGAATTGAAGGTTATTACTACTCGTAGTGGTAAAACTTTCAAAGAACCCATTTCTCGTCCAAGTACTTCTATGGAGAAGGAAAAAGAGAAAGAACCCGAGGTGGTGGTCGAAAAGGAGCAAATTCCAAGCCCACGAAATACCGCTCAAACCACACCTACGGTTGAACCAATACCAATAGTGGAACCCGAGATTCCAAGGCCTTTGCCTATGCCTCAACCCACACCACCCTTACCCTACCCTTCAATACGAGACAAGGAAAAGGCACAAGAACGAAATAATTATCAATTTGAACTTTTTATCCAAATGTTTCGTGACTTGCATTTTAATATAAGTTTTGCCGACGCCTTGGTCATGATGCCTCGATTTGCCGCGAACTTTAAAAGTATGTTGAATAACAAAGAAAAATTGCAAAAATCGTCTAGTTGTTCTTCGGTTTTTCTTAGCCGCGTACCTCAAAAAGTCGGTGATCCCGGAAAGTTTTTAATCCCATGTGCTATACAAGATATGGAGGAATGCTACGCCTTGGCCGATCTTCGTGCTAGTATTAACTTGATGCCTCTTGAGATTTTTAAATCGCTCAATCTTCCCAATCTCACTCCTTCAAGAATGTCAATCGAGATGGCCGATCATTCTACGATTCTAGCTTGTGGAGTAGTCGAGGACGTCTTCGTGAAAGTTGGAAAGTTCTACTATCCCGTGGACTTTATTGTTGTTGATATTCCCATCGATCCTAAAGTTCCTTTAATTTTAGGTCGATCATTTTTGGATACCTCGAGATCACTTATCGATGTGCATGCAAGAAAAATCACTCTACGTTTCAATGAGGAAGAACTCGTCATTAATGCAACTCAAAACTCACACTTTCTCATGTGTATTCCATCACGTCTTTGTACAATGTCAATCCCATCAAAAACATTTGCAAAAAGGTTTCAAAAAGAGTTTTAGGAGTTGTTGATAAAAATGAAGTTCCGTCCCCTCCGCCGGTGGAGGTTAAGAGTGTTAAGCCTACGATTCCAATAACGAATGATTCTTCGGATGATGAATGTGTTGACCCCGATGGGGGAGTTTTCTTTGTTAACAAACGTTTTGAGAACTTACCACCACCTTTACCAAAACGGTTTTAAAATGTGAGAATTTTTAGTGTGACTAACATTGCTTTAGAAACACCAAATATTTTTGACATAATTAAGTCGGGTTTTCATAAGGAGAATTTAAAAGATGAAAAAGGGAAAGATTTTAAATTGGATTTAAAAGATTTTTCTACAATTCTAACTCCGTCATCACCACGTGTTTTGAGTGCTACAAGCTCGTCTTCTCCTTTTGACGATGCTTTGTGTGGACCTAGTGTGGGGGAAGCCCTTTATGTTCCCTTCCCTTTCTCCACCGAGGACGAGATATTTGATCCCGGAATTGCTTATAAAGGGAAATCTCGGTCTTCCACCGATGCAATAAATGGAAAATCTTTCTATTTGATTGGTGCGAGTCTACCTCGAGTAGCTCAATGTTTTTATAACTTACCCATTGTCCCACCCTTCTATTTCTTCTCATCTATTTTCTTGAAACTCTTTGGGTTTTTGTTGACTCATGATGAAGTGGCGTTGATTTGTTTTTCCAATAAAAACGAGAACGCCATCTTCGATCCCGGTATTTTGCACCATAAAGGACTTAGTCCTTTAATACCGGTTGTTTTTTTTGGGCCTTGTTTATCATGTAAGCCCCACTAAAAATTGACCATACCATGATAATCCCTAAATGATCACATTTATGGGGATTCGAGTCGAGCTTTTTACTCGGTTATCAAAAATAAGGTGCCTCTTGGGGGAAACCCATGCTTATCCATGTACATATTATTGCTTTCTAATTAGTTTAATGTGAGGGGATTTGTGCCCTTCCAACCTTTGTTCCGTGGTTGTTTGTGCATTGTGGTTTTTAGATCATGATCTTCACGATTGGAGCCTCTCGTGTTTGTTTTATAGGAGCACTCGATCGTTTGCTTTGAAGACTTTCTCAATATCCAAATGATATATCCCTATATGTTCTAACCTTAGGTTTATAGCACACTTCATAAACGGCTATTAATTTATTGGTTACACCCTTTCCATGCTAGATTAGGCATTCGACTTCGTCTCTAGTATGGGGGTGTTTGCACCCCTAGACTCGAAACATTGAGGACAATGTTTAACTTTAGTATGGGGAGGGGGGTGAATAGATACTTGCCTTGCCAAACCTTCATGCTTTCCAAAATTTATCTTTTTGTTATCGTTTTGTTGCAAAATAAGGCTAAAAATGGCAAAATTTTAAAATTTTTCTCATGTTTTATAAGTGTTTGAAGACACGAATGTAGGTTTTTCGATGGCGAGAATAAGAGTAATTTTTGACTCGACCGTCCGTGTTGAGCACTTAGCTTTGATTCCTTAACTTCACATTAGGCTAAGTCTCTTAAATGAGGACGAGAAATGATAGAGTTAATTATAAGTTACTATGCTAAACGTAGAGTACTCGTATTCTTTCAAAAACTCATGTGTTCTCGTTGTTTGCTTATTCTCCCTTCGCATGTAAATATTTTTTGCTTAATAAATATTGACTTAGCGGTTTAGTTAGGATTGTTGGGTTTCTAGTCTTTTCTAGTAGCTTCCGTGTAATTAAATTGGGAAGACATTAAGGTATCGCTAGCGTCACGGTTTTGAAGTATTGGCACCCGAATAATCGAAAGCTTCACCCAATAATAAGATTTCAAGTGCTCACCTAAATCTAGCAAACAATTTGAAGCCCCACAAGGCCGAAAAATCTATGCAAAATTGAAAGTGAATCAAGCCTTAATCTTCGAAGCTTTAAAGATCCAAAATTCGCTTTAGCGTGAGGATATACGTCTTTGGCTAATAAAACCACCGATGAGGCGGATAATAAAAGGAAAGGCAAGACCGAAGTCATAATAAAAGCTTCATGGAAAAGTTTAATAAAAGATGGAGGTAAACCAAAGATAATAAGGCCCTTCCGTTAGGGGGCGTATAAAAGTCTTGGTAATAAGTCTCATGTTCAAAACCGTTATAAAACCGTGTTTATCGATTCTTCTTGTCAACTTAATTTTTTAACATCGTTGTCTATTGGGAGGGGTTATTGATTTGATGGTCTTGGTTACACCGTTAGGACTCTATTTTTAGACCTAAATCTCTATTATCGCATAAGTCAAACAATGTATCCTCGTGAAACATTCAAGACAAAATAAAATATAAGAGATACAACTTAGGAATAATGGGAGGATAAGTACGTGATTAGGGCATATGAGTAGTGTTAGCATTACTAACTTATAATGACAATGATCTCGTTGCACGCTTGGCATGGAATTAGGGTGAAAATCGAGGACGATGAAATTATTTCTAACGAAGCATTCACGTGTTCTTATTCTATGAACCTAAACGTCCCATTTTGCGATGAAAATCATACATTATGTCTAAAACGCAAGTAGTAGTAATAGTGGTAGTGTAGCTAGTTTATCGTTCAATAAAGTGAATAAAAATGAATTTTGGAGGTGCTACGATACTTTATTCTAGCATTGCGTGAGGGCACGGCAATGGTTTAGTATGGGGGAGTGACGAGACTGCTTTTATACATAGTCTCATCGTCCAAATCGGGCTTAAAATGCATTAAATATCATTAAAACTGCCAAATATATGCTCGTGTTTGTTGCTTGTGTATTTTAGGTACGGATATTGAGGAAATGACAAAAAGATCACAAGAATCAATCAAAAACGAACACGGGAAACGAAGCCGCACAATGAACCGGACCCGAATCCTGAATTTCCAAAGTGGTCCTTGAAGAATTGAAGATTGACAACATTGGTTCCTCATTTTTGAAGATTTAGCAAGAAAGGCCCTTGGAGAATTCATTTATACAAGATACATCCTTGGATTTTGAAGACATGTCATTAAAAGCCCTTGAAGAATGCAAATTATGCATTTTAAGTCCTTGTTTAAAGTTGTGACAACTCTTGTGCTAAAAGTGACAACTCTTGCAAAGTTGTTATAAAGAGTTTAGAAGTTGTTGGCTGTTTTTACAAAGTAAACAAAACAAGAAACATTGGGGACCATATCTGCCCAGACAACAAACCTCACCCCATCCACTCCCAGCCTTACACGTCACCTCTTTCCACCCATCCACCAATCAAAACGCCCCATCAACCCACGTCACACCCCACTCACAGGTTTATTTAAATAAACCTGGGTCAACCAAAGTCAAACCCCATCTTTCCCTCCCTAACACTTTATTTAAATTTAATCATCCCCAAAACAGATTAAAACCAACCCTTAATCCCACATAAACCCTAAATAATCCCAGGGTTAATCAACTCCAAAACAAAGGGGTTTTGCTTAATTATTTCCAGATGGTTAATTAGGGTCTTTGTCACCAAAACCCACACCAAAACCATGACCAAGACACACCCATGTGTCTTGTAGGGCCCTCCCCTGCACTCGTCACTTTCCCCAAACCCGTATACCAGACAAAACCAACGGATGGATCAAAATCCTTTGTCCCCAAGCACAAATAAACGAATGAGATCACTTTCAAACAGCTATCATCCAGCAAGCATCACATGGGCGAATTTGACCAAGATTCCAAGAATTCAAACAAAGGGATTTTCAGGAATTTCATGTATTAGGGTTTTAGTCTCTAGTATGTTCTATCACTTAGTATTTAAAGGGCATTCGCATGTGAATGCACCTTTGTTCCAGATTTTCCCAAGCTTTTGAAATTCCTTTTTAGAAGTAATAAAAGTTGGTATTTTTGTTTTAAAATATAATTCCTTTTTATGAGTTTTAAAAGTTGGTGCTTATCTTGAGGGAAATCTGAGTTCCAAATTCAGTTTGTTGAATGTTTGTTTCAAAGGTTTCTAGAAAATCAGTTTTTCAAAATATTTTTGTTTATTTTGTTGTTCTAAGCTAACTGTTTGTATAAGCTTGCTCATAAGCTATTTTGACACTAGCTTATGAGCACTGGCTTATAGAAGCTTGAAGTTTGGTCCTGGTTTGTTGTGATTGTGCAGGAACAAAGAAGGAAACAAGCATCCATATTTATCCATTTTTTTGTCAAGTAAAATCTACATAAGCAGCTCAACAAAGTTTAGCACAAGCCCGGGCTTGTTGGAGGTGGCTTTTCAGCCATTGTGGGACCTGGATTGTAGGTCCCACAAGGTAAATCCCTTGTTCTTTGTTTTCAGTTTTCTAGTTAGTAATTTGTGTGATTTATGTGATTTGTGTGAAAAATGCATGAAATCTGTTTGTTCATGTTAGGTCTTTATGCATGTTAGATTGAGTCATAATCAGTTTGGTTTGAGTTTGACTTGATTTGGTTTGAAAATTTTCAATTTCAGTAGTTAAAGGAGTGTTTGGTTTAGGGTTTAATTGCTTGCTAGGTAATATAATACTGGTTAAAAACTTGTTAAACACACTCAACAAGTTAGTAATAGGTTGTATGTTACTTGGTTTTCAATTTGGATAGGTATTTAAACAAGATTGCATGAAAAATAATGGGTATTATGGTCAAAAATCAGCAAGTGCCTTGTTTTGACTGTTTTTGTTGGAATCTGCTCATCCAATCTTGTTCATTGTTAGATATTAGGTTTAAGTAGGGTTTGTAATTGATTGTGTGCTAGTTGGTAGGGTTGTGTGCAGGAATTAGCCAAGCAAAAATCACATTTGTGCCATTTAAACCAGGTCACTGTTCATCAGATACTATACTAGCTTAATCAGAAACTTTCTTTGGTCGTTTTGTGTGATTTTTGTGAAGAACTTGTGTGTTTTTGTGATTCAATAGACTCCCTACACTCCACTAAGTGTAGGGGTGCCCCATTGTCCAAAGAAATCCAAGCAAACAAGCTTTCCTAAGCTCTAAGGTCAACTGACCAATTTTTATAACTAGTAGTGGGAACCAATTTCCCACTGGTAGTCCATCTGTTTCCACTGCTCAGCTAAAAAACAAAAATCAGGCACATGTCACTTTTAGAAAGTTGATTTTTTGTCTTTTGTGGACTTATTTGGGAGTTAGGACTTGAAACAAGTTTTGTTATTTTTCTAATTTAATTTTTGATTTTTTAGTTTAATTAGATTTTTTATTACTGTTCATTTACTATTTTTTACAATTAATAGCTATTTCAATTAACTTTTAATATCTCTGTTTTTGTCTTTTAGTGCCAAAAATCATTATTTTTCAGTTTTAAGATTTTTCTTGGATTTAGAAAAATAATCTAAGATTTTTAGTTTAAAAAGTTTTTACTGTTCACTTTTTAATTATTTTTTAGAATTAATTTAGTTTAATTAGGGTTTTAATTCAAACTGTTTTTGTCTTCTAGTGAAAAATTTTATATTTTTCAAAATTTTTCATTTTTCTACTATTCTTTAGAGTAAATTAGGATTTTTAAAATTGTCAAATTATTTTTAGTCTTATTTTAATATTTTTTATGATTATTTTAGTTTAAAAATAGTTTTTAGCCTTTTAAAAATAGAAAAATTGTATTTAAAAATTAGGAAAAATACTTTTTAGTCTTTAAATAATATAAGTAACTTATTAGTTCAATAAAATAATATTTTGGACAATTTGATTAATTATATTTAATTTTAGGGCTTTAATTAGCATTTAAAATTAAATATTTAATTAATAGAAGGTTTTAAAATATTTTTATTGGATTTTTATTCTTATTTATATTATTTTAGACTTAGTTTAGCTTTTAATTAATTTTTAGGTTTAAAATTTTTAATTTGTAGCTTTTTACGGTTTTACGTGAACGCCTTTTTCGTCTTAGTTTAATCCGTCTACGTAACCGTCATTCTCTTATCACCCCCTTTCTATTTTCTTTTCTCTTAGCAATATTATCACAAATCAAAATCAATTCATCACACAACACACTTGCCTCCTTGGGAAACGAACTTGAACTTCATAAGGGTCATTAGTGCTCGGTTTTCCTAAACCGACACTTAACGCTTACCACTATTTTGTCATCCTTTTCCTAAAGGGTAGCAAAAACTCTACATCAATTTTTGGCGCCGATGTCGGGGAGGCGTGTTGTGTTTTGATTGGAATTTTTGTTTTTATATACTAACCATAAATAGTATTTGTATTAGTAGCACTCTACTAATACGTATTATCGGTTTTCGGTTTTTGTGTGAGTACTATTACTATATTGTATACGTAGAACAATAAATTCACAAGTACTCCAAATACGTGAGCAATCACAACCTTGACTTGGGAGGTCATTACCCAATCATTGTATTCGAATCTCAAACCAAAGAAAAAGGCAAAAATAGATAAATACTTTCGTGAAGCTCGACTTTGAGAATACAAACTATAAGGTGGGTATAAGGCGGATATTATAAAATATATCCTAAGGAAAAAGGCTCTTAAGTGCTTCGCGCCGCCTCGTTTCCCCGCTTGCTTGTGAGTATTTGATTTTGAAAGCTAATCGAGGGTTTTGCTGCCCAAAGTATTACTAAGTATCATATATATTTTCTTGGTTTCCATTGATTAAACCCTCTTGAACGTTTTGGTGTTCCACCAACGTTCTAAATTCATCGAAGGCGTTCACCTCACGTGATCGTTTTCATTCCTTGAGGCTTCTTTAATCAAGAGATTTGATTAAGGAGGAGATTTGTAGATTTGTGTCTACCTAATACATCCACAAATTCTAAAAAGGTTAATACAATCAAAAACCACAAAAAAATTGAAAAATACAAAACACCAAAAAGAATCTTCTTTGCTCGTCCCCTCGTTGTATGTGACGTTTATGCTAACTCGTAATCAAGCAAGACGTGCACGCAAACGAAAGAACAAAACTCCCACTCCAAATCATTCTAGTGAGGAGTCTCCTATTGACGAACCCATTGTAAGAGAAGCACCAACCATGGCGAATCGAACTATGATGGAGTTACTTCAAGCACCCACCGAGGGTTATGGAGAGGCTATTGTGATTCCCACTATCCTTGCGGAGAATTTTGAGGTGAAAACGGGTTTGTTGTCGATGATCCAAAACAACAAATTCCGTGGTGATGAGAAGGACAATCCACACAACCATATCCGCCAATTCAATCGTCTTACCGCTACTTGCAAATTTAAGGATGTCTCGAATGACTCGATTAAGATGATGCTTTTTTCGTATTCCTTAGCGGGGCCCGCTAAAATTTGGTTAGAGAAAGAGCCACCCAATTCTATATTGACGTGGAAGGATCTCGTTTCAAAATTCGTGAACCAATTTTTTCCGCCCTCTAAGATTACGCATTTGAAAAACGAGATTTCAAAATTTTCACAAGAATGTAATGAAAGTTTTTCAACGGCTTGGAATAGGTTTAAGGAGATGTTACATGAATGTCCTCATCACGGTTTTTCCGACTTGCATCAAATTGACACGTTTTACAATGGACTTAACGATCATGAAAGAGATTATTTATATGCCGCCGCGGGTGGTAATTTTTTATGTAAAACGGTCGAGGAAGCTTTGGTGATAATTGAGAATAGGTCTAAGGTTTATAGCCCTCGTAACACACCGAGTGTTGCCAAATTGGGTTCATCATCGTCACCATCGTCTCGTAGCATTAATGCCTTGCAAGATGAAGCAAATGAGGAGAATCGGTTTTTTGATAGATTTGCTAATCTTATGACTCATTGGAAAAATCAAGAAGTTTCAAATTCCGCTTCGGTTAAAGCGGTTGCTAAGAGTTGTTTGTCGTGTGGTGGAGCTCATGATCTTTCCGAGTGCATTACCGCGGATGGTAACACTTCGAGTGCTTATGTAGCCACGGGAACTTATAACCAAAATGGTTAAGGTTCCCGCCAAAATCAAGCTCCACCAAATCAAAATGCTAATAACTATCGAAACAACAACCAAGGTGGTAATTATCAAGGCAATCAACGTAACTAAAACAAGGGTAATTATCAATGTGGAAATGGGCAAATTTCAAACCAAAACCAAAACCGTGATTTTTAAACTAACACTCAAGGTTTTCAAAATGATCACACCAAAAATCTTCAAGGAGAATTTTTGAATTATGCTAAAGCAAACGATGCTAAGTTTGACAATATGCAACGTGAAATGGTTAGCTTAAGATCCGAGTTGAAAAACGAGCTTAAAAACGAACTTGCCAATGAACTTAAGACTCATGCTAATAAAATGGAAGGAAATGTTCAACGACTCCAACAAAATAAACAAAAAATGGAGCAAGGTCAACATGAGATTAAGCAAGAGTTGTTAAAAGTGGATCCTAGGCAATCTAAGTTTGAAGACCGAATGGGAAAAATGTTTGAAGCTATCATGTGTAAACCTTCTTCTTCGGGTGGTCTTCCTAGTGATACCATCGTAAACCCGAAATGAGAATTGAAGGTTATTACTGCTCGTAGTGGTAAAACTTTCAAAGAACCCATTTCTCGTCCAAGTACTTCTATGGAGAAGGAAAAAGAGAAAGAACCCGAGGTGGTGGTCGAAAAGGAGCAAATTCCAAGCCCACGAAGTACCGCTCAAACCACACCTACGGTTGAACCAATACCAATAGTGGAACCCGAGATTCCAAGACCTTTGCCTATGCCCCAACCCACACCACCCTTACCCTACCCTTCAAGACGAGACAAGGAAAAGGCACAAGAACGAAATAATTATCAATTTGAACTTTTTATCAAAATGTTTCGTGACTTGCATTTTAATATAAGTTTTGCCGACGCCTTGGTCATGATGCCTCGATTTGCCGCGAACTTTAAAAGTACGTTGAATAACAAAGAAAAATTGCAAAAATCGTCTAGTTGTTCTTCGGTTTTTCTTAGCCGCATACCTCAAAAAGTCGGTGATCCTGGCAAGTTTTTAATCCCATGTGCTATACAAGATATGGAGGAATGCTACGCCTTGGCCGATCTTCGTGCTAGTATTAACTTGATGCCTCTTGAGATTTTTAAATCGCTCAATCTTCCCAATCTCACTCCTTCAAGAATGTCAATCGAGATGGCCGATCATTCTATGATTCTAGCTTGTGGAGTAGCCGAGGACGTCTTCGTGAAAGTTGGAAAGTTCTACTATCCCGTGGACTTTATTGTTGTTGATATTCCCATCGATCCTAAAGTTCCTTTAATTTTAGGTCGATCATTTTTGGATACCTCGAGAGCACTTATCGATGTGCATGCAAGAAAAATCACTCTACGTTTCAATGAGGAAGAACTCGTCATTAATGCAACTCAAAACTCCACACTTTCTCATGTGTATTCCATCACGTCTTTGTACAATGTCAATCCCATCAAAAATATTTGCAAAAAGATTTCAAAAAGAGTTTTAGGAGTTGTTGATAAAAATGAAGTTCCGTCCCCTCCGCCGGTGGAGGTTAAGAGTGTTAAGCCTACGATTCCAATCACGAATGATTCTTCGGATGATGAATGTGTTGACCCCGATGGGGGAGTTTTCTTTGTTAACAAACGTTTTGAGAACTTACCACCACCTTTACCAAAACGGTTTTCAAATGTGAGAATATTTAGTGTGACTAACATTGCTTTAGAAACACCAAATATTTTTGACATAATTAAGTCGGGTTTTCATAAGGAGAGTTTAAAAGATGAAAAAGGGAAAGATTTTAAATTGGATTTAAAAGATTTTCCTACAATTCTAACTCCGTCATCACCACGTGTTTTGAGTGCTACAAGCTCGTCTTCTCCTTTTGACGATGCTTTGTGTGGACCTAGTGTGGGGGAAGCCCCTTATGTTACCTTCCCTTTCTCCACCGAGGACGAGATATTTGATCCCGGAATTGCTTATAAAAGGAAATCTCGGTCTTCCACCGATGCAATAAATGGAAAATCTTTCTATTTGATTGGTGCGAGTCTACCTCGAGTAGCTCAATGTTTTTATGACTTACCCATTGTCCCACCATTCTATTTCTTCTCATCTATTTTCTTGAAACTCTTTGGGTTTTTGTTGACTCATGATGAAGTGGCGTTGATTTGTTTTTCCAATAAAAACGAGAACGCCATCTTCGATCCCGGTATTTTACACCATCAAAGGACTTAGTCCTTTAATACCGGGTTTTTTTTGGCATTGTTTATCATGTAAGCCCCACTAAAAATTCACCATACCATGATAATCCCTAAATGATCACATTTATGGGGATTCGAGTCGAGATTTTTACTTGGTTATCAAAAACAAGGTGCCTCGTGGGGGAAACCCATGCTTATCCATGTACATATTATTGCTTTCTAATTAGTTTAATGTGAGGGGATTTGTGCTCTTCCAACCTTTGTTCTGTGGTTGTTTGTGCATTGTGGTTTTTAGATCATGATCTTCACGATTGGAGCCTCTCGTGTTCGTTTTATGGGAGCACTCGATCGTTTGCTTTGAAGACTTTCTCAATATCCAAATGATATATCCCTATATGTTCTAACCTTAGGTTTATAGCACACTTTATAAACGGCTATTAATTTATTGGTTACACCCTTTTCATGCTAGATTAGGCATTCAACTTCGTCTCTAGTATGGGGGTGTTTGCACCCCTAGACTCGAAACATTGAGGACAATGTTTAACTTTAGTATGGGGGGAGGGGGTGAATAGATACTTGCCTTGCCAAACCTTCACGCTTTCCAAAATTTATCTTTTTGTTATCGTTTTGTTGCAAAATAAGGCTAAAAATGGCCAAATTTTAAAATTTTTCTCATGTTTTATAAGTGTTTGAAGACACGAATGTAGGTTTTCCGATGGCGAGAATAAGAGTAATTTTTGACTCGACCGTGCGTGTTGAGCACTTAGCTTTGATTCCTTAACTTCACATTAGGCTAAGTCTCTTAAATGAGGACGAGAAATGATAGAGTTAATTATAAGTTACTATGCTAAACGTAGAGTACTCGTATTCTTTCAAAAACTCATGTGTTCTCGTTGTTTGCTTATTCTCCCTTCGCATGTAAATATTTTTTGCTTAATAAATATTGACTTAGCGGTTTAGTTAGGATTGTTGGGTTTCTAGTCTTTTCTAGTAGCTTCCGTGTAATTAAATTGGGAAGACATTAAGGTATCGCTAGCGTCACGGTTTTGAAGTATTGGCACCCGAATAATCGAAAGCTTCACCCAATAATAAGATTTCAAGTGCTCACCTAAATCTAGCAAACAATTTGAAGCCCCACAAGGCCGAAAAATCTATGCAAAATTGAAAGTGAATCAAGCCTTAATATTCGAAGCTTTAAAGATCCAAAATTCGCTTTAGCGTGAGGATATACGTCTTTGGCTAATAAAACTACCGATGAGGCGGATAATAAAAGGCAAGGCAAGACCGAAGTCATAATAAAAGCTTCATGGCAAAGTTGAATAAAAGATGGAGGTAAACCAAAGATAATAAGGTGCTTCCGTTAGGGGGCGTATAAAAGTCTTGGTAATAAGTCTCATGTTCAAAACCGTTATAAAACCGTGTTTATCGATTCTTCTTGTCAACTTAATTTTTTAACATCGTTGTCTATTGGGAGGGGTTATTGATTTGATGGTCTTGGTTACACCGTTAGGACTCTATTTTTAGACCTAAATCTCTATTATCGCATAAGTCAAACAATGTATCCTCGTGAAACATTCAAGACAAAATAAAATATAAGAGATACAACTTAGGAATAATGGGAGGATAAGTACGTGATTAGGGCATATGAGTAGTGTTAGCATTACTAACTTATAATGACAATGATCTCGTTGCACGCTTGGCATGGAATTAGGGTGAAAATCGAGGACGATGAAATTATTTCTAACGAAGCATTCACGTGTTCTTATTCTATGAACCTAAACGTCCCATTTTGCGATGAAAATCATACATTATGTCTAAAACGCAAGTAGTAGTAATAGTGGTAGTGTAGCTAGTTTATCGTTCAATAAAGTGAATCAAAATGAATTTTGGAGGTGCTACGATACTTTATTCTAGCATTGCGTGAGGGCACGACAATGGTTTAGTATGGGGGAGTGATGAGACTGCTTTTATACATAGTCTCATCGTCCAAATCGGGCTTAAAATGCATTAAATATCATTAAAACTGCCAAATATATGCTCGTGTTTGTTGCTTGTGTATTTTAGGTACGGATATTGAGGAAATGACAAAAAGATCACAAGAATCAATCAAAAACGAACACGGGGAACGAAGCCGCACAATGAACCGGACCCGAATCCTGAATTTCCAAAATGGTCCTTGAAGAATTGAAGATTGACAACATTGGTTCCTCATTTTTGAAGATTTGGCAAGAAAGGCCCTTGGAGAATTCATTTATACAAGATACATCCTTGGATTTTGAAGACATGTCATTAAAAGCCCTTGAAGAATGCAAATTATGCATTTTAAGTCCTTGTTTAAAGTTGTGACAACTCTTGTGCTAAAAGTGACAACTCTTGCAAAGTTGTTATAAAGAGTTTAGAAGTTGTTGGCTGTTTTTACAAAGTAAACAAAACAAGAAACATTGGGGACCATATCTGCCCAGACAACAAACCTCACCCCATCCACTCCCAGCCTTACACGTCACCTCTTTCCACCCATCCACCAATCAAAACGCCCCATCAACCCACGTCACACCCCACTCACAGGTTTATTTAAATAAACATGGGTCAACCAAAGTCAAACCCCATCTTTCCCTCCCTAACACTTTATTTAAATTTAAGCATCCCCAAAACAGATTAAAACCAACCCTTAATCCCACATAAACCCTAAATAATCCCAGGGTTAATCAACTCCAAAACAAAGGGGTTTTGCTTAATTATTTCCAGATGGTTAATTAGGGTCTTTGTCACCAAAACCCACACCAAAACCATGACCAAGACACACCCATGTGTCTTGTAGGGCCCTCCCCTGCACCCGTCACTTTCCCCAAACCCGAATACCAGACAAAACCAACGGATGGATCAAATTCCTTTGTCCCCAAGCACAAATAAACGAATGAGATCACTTTCAAACAGCTATCATCCAGCAAGCATCACATGGGCGAATTTGACCAAGATTCCAAGAATTCAAACAAAGGGCTTTTCAGGATTTTCATGTATTAGGGTTTTAGTCTCTAGTATATTCTATCACTTAGTATTTAAAGGGCATTCGCATGTGAATGCACCTTTGTTCCAGATTTTCCCAAGCTTTTGAAATTCCTTTTTAGAAGTAATAAAAGTTGGTATTTTTGTTTTAAAATATAATTCCTTTTTATGAGTTTTAAAAGTTGGTGCTTATCTTGAGGGAAATCTGAGTTACAAATTCAGTTTGTTGAAAGTTTGTTTCAAAGGTTTCTAGAAAATCAGTTTTTCAAAAAAATTTTTGTTTATTTTTTTGTTCTAAGCTAACTGTTTGTATAAGCTTGCTCATAAGCTATTTTGATACTAGCTTATGAGCACTGGCTTATAGAAGCTTGAAGTTTGGTCCTGGTTTGTTGTGATTGTGCAGGAACAAAGAAGGAAACAAGCATCCATATTTATCCATTTTTTTTGTCAAGTAAAATCTACATAAGCAGCTCAACAAAGTTCAGCACAAGCCCGGGCTTGTTGGAGGTGGCTTTTCAGCCATTGTGGGACCTGGATTGTAGGTCCCACAAGTTAAATCCCTTGTTCTTTGTTTTCAGTTTTCTAGTTAGTAATTTGTGTGATTTATGTGATTTATGTGAAAAATGCATGAAATCTGTTTGTTCATGTTAGGTCTTTATGCATGTTAGATTGAGTCATAATCAGTTTGGTTTGAGTTTGACTTGATTTGGTTTGAAAATTTTCAATTTCAGTAGTTAAAGGAGTGTTTGGTTTAGGGTTTAATTGCTTGCTAGGTAATATAATACTGGTTAAAAACTTGTTAAACACACTCAACAAGTTAGTAATAGGTTGTATGTTACTTGGTTTTCAGTTTGGATAGGTGTTTAAACAAGATTGCATGAAAAATAATGGGTATTATGGTCAAAAATCAGCAAGTGCCTTGTTTTGACTTTTTTGTTGGAATCTGCTCATCCAATCTTGTTCATTGTTAGATATTAGGTTTAAGTAGGGTTTGTAATTGATTGTGTGCTAGTTGGTAGGGTTGTGTGCAAGAATTAGCCAAGCAAAAATCACATTTGTGCCATTTGAACCAGGTCACTGTTCATCAGATACTATACTAGCTTAATCAGAAACTTTCTTTGGTCGTTTTATGTGATTTTTGTGAAGAACTTGTGTGTTTTTGTGATTCAATAGACTCCCTACACTCCACTGAGTGTAGGGGTGCCCCATTGTCCAAAGAAATCCAAGCAAACAAGCTTTCCTAAGCTCTAAGGTCAACTGGCCAATTTTTATAACTAGTAGTGGGAACCAATTTCCCACTGGTAGTCCATCTGTTTCCACTGCTCAGCTAAAAAACAAAAATCAGGCACATGTCACTTTCAGAAAGTTGATTTTTTTGTCTTTTGTGGACTTATTTGGTAGTTAGGACTGGAAACAAGTTTTGTTATTTTTCTAATTTAATTTTTGATTTTTTAGTTTAATTAGATTTTTTATTACTGTTCATTTACTATTTTTTACAATTAATAGCTATTTTAATTAACTTTTAATATTTCTGTTTTTGTGTTTTAGTGCCAAAAATCATTTTTTTCAGTTTTAAGATTTTTCTTGGATTTAGAAAAATAATCTAAGATTTTTAGTTTGAAAAGTTTTTACTGTTCACTTTTTAATTATTTTTTAGAATTAATTTAGTTTAATTAGGGTTTTAATTCAAACTGTTTTTGTCTTCTAGTGAAAAATTTTATATTTTTCAAACTTATTCATTTTTCTACTATTCTTTAGAGTAAATTAGGATTTTTAAAATTGTCAAATTATTTTAGCCTTATTTTATTATTTTTTATGATTATTTTAGTTTAAAAATAGTTTTTAGCCTTTTAAAAATAGAAAAATAGTATTTAAAAATTAGGAAAAATACTTTTTAGTCTTTAAATAATATAAGTAACTTATTAGTTCATAAAATAATATTTTGGACAATTTGATTAATTATATTTAATTTTAGGGCTTTAATTAGCATTTAAAATTAAATATTTAATTAATAGAAGGTTTTAAAATATTTTTATTGGATTTTTATTCTTATTTATATTACTTTAGACTTAGTTTAGCTTTTAATTAATTTTTAGGTTTAACATTTTTAATTTGTAGCTTTTTACGGTTTTACGTGAACGCCTTTTTCGTCTTAGTTTAATCCGTCTACGTAACCGTCATTCTCTTCTCACCCCCTTTCTATTTTCTTTTCTCTTAGCAATATAATCACAAATCAAAATCAATTCATCACACAACACACTTGCCTCCTTGGGAAACGAACTTGAACTTCATAAGGGTCATTAGTGCTCGGTTTTCCTAAACCGACACTTAACGCTTACCACTATTTTGTCATCCTTTTCCTAAAGGGTAGCAAAAACTCTACATCAATAAGGAACCGCCCCATACAGTTTGGGACCGCGTACAGCAGATGGTTTTTCTGAAAATCGAACTTTTTTAGGTTCACTAGTTGATGCTTCATCTGAGTTAAAGCCTACACCAAGTCTTTCTTTAGAATGAATTTGTTTGTTTAACATATCATCAAGAGCACTAGTACTTTTCATGAACTTTTCCAATTTAATGGAGGTGCTCCTAAGATCTTCATTCTCTAACCCAAGTTTCTCACAACTTAAGCAACCTATATCAACTTCTTTATTCTTCTCAAGCTTGCCTAATTTTTCCCTAAGTTCATTAATCTCATTTTCAAGCTTAGTTTTAGTTGATTTTAGTGTTTTGTTCTTTTCTATGAATTTAAGGCTAAGTTTGTGTAAATTATCATATTGGCCTTCTAATTCAATATCATCTAAGGTGGAGCTATCATTGCTATAATATTCGGTTTCGGAATGTACCTCTTTAGAAGTGTGAGCCATGAGACATTTCTCCTCTTTGGGGTTGTCATCAACATCTTCACCTCTATCGCTCCAAGAACCACTAACGAATGCCGTGTGATTCTTATCGCGTGAAGGCTTTGGACACTCATTAATGAAATGATTTGGATCACCACATCTAAAGCAATTCCTATCACCCTTTTCGTTCTTGGCAAACCGATTCTTTAAGAATGGTTTCTTGTCATTGTTAGGTTGCCTCACGTGTTGACCTCGTCTTTTGAAGAACCTCTTGAAATCTCTTACCGCCAATGCATACTCCTCGTCATCACTATCCGAGGAACTATCATGATCGCTTTGTGCCTTCTTGGCTTTGAGTGAAAGAGACTTCCTTTCACTCTTGGTCTTTACCAATTCCGAGTCCTTCAAAATTATCATCTCATGAACCTTCAAGTTGCCTATGAGTTCATCGAGTGATAAAGTTGAGAGATCTTTTGATTCTTCGATCGCCGTGACCTTTGCTCTCCACTTCGGATGTAAGGCCCTAAGAAACTTCCTAACATTGTTCTTGCTAGAAAAACCTTCATCAAGTGATTTTAGACTAGTAATAATAGTGTTAAATCTAGCAAAAGCACTATCAATAGCTTCATCTTCTAAGATGACAAATTGTTCATATTTTGTTGGACAAGAAGATCGATTTTACTTTCTTTGACTTGGCTATTACCTTGGTGGGTTACTAAAAGAGTGTTCCAAATATCTTTAGCGGTTTCCCACATAAAAATCCTTTCATACTCTTTCTTAGGTAAAGCATTATAAATCGCCATTTTAGCCTCATTATTTTTCGAAAGTTTCTTTTTAGTATCATCATTAGCTTTGTCAAAAGTGACCAATTCCTTTGTTTTAGAAACTTCATTAAATTGATAAGGTAAAAAATCAGCATGGTAATAACATGCCAAAGATCTAAATCTTTTGATTTCACATAAGTCTCAAATCTATTTTTCCAATAAATAAAACTATCAGTTTCAAAAAGTGGTGGTCTTTGCATAGATTTCCCTTCTAGGTACTTGTTGGAATCCATAGATCGATTCAAGTTTTAAAATACAATATACTTTAAAAATACTTGAGCAACCCGCTCTGATACCAATTGTAGAAACTAGAAGGGGGGGGTTGAATAGTTTCTTATATTTACTTGTTAAATGATGGTTTTCAAAAATTCTTTTTCTCAAAAAAACTTAGACTTAAGGAAATAAGTGAAATCTTCTTATGCACAATATGAACAATGATAGTGTAATTTAAACTAATACTAACTAATATATATGCAAAAAGAATAAAGAATTTAAAGAGTTAAGGGTAAAGAAAGATCAAACAAAACACCAAGGATTTATAGTAGTTCGGCAACGAAGCTCACTCCTCGTTCCTACTCCACTCCTCGAGTACTCCTTACTCGAGAGTTCACTACACAACATGCTCCTTATGGTGGAGAAAACCGTACACGTCGCTTAACCAATTTCCGACCCTAAGCTAAAAGACGAGCCCTAATCGTAGCTAGGACCAATCTACACAGCTATACTTAGTACATACACAACTTCCAAATAGACACAACTACTTGGATCTTCACAAGTATTACACAACAACAAATGTATAAGATTTGATCTTCAAAGGATCTTTGGTGGTGGACTCAACACTTCATAATGATAGTGTTCTTCTCTTTGCACTTGAAGAGGAAGGGATGGTGGAGATAGATTCACTTCTAAACAAGTAGTAATCAATCAAATAATCAAGGATTTGAGTGATTTAAGAAGTATGTTTGAATCTGGAAATTTGTGTGCAAAAGAGTTGAATTGAAAATCTGAGAAAGGTCCACTATTTATAGGACAAAGGGCCAACGGCTATATCTGCCCGCGGTTCCTTATCTTAGCCCGCGATACCTTATCGATAAGGAACCGCCGGGCTAGACGCCGCTCCCTTTTTGTCCTTTAGTGGTGGAGGTCATATTTGTTTATAAAAATATCTAGAAAGGATATTCCAAACCAAAAGGGAATATGTCATTTTCATGTTTTCAAATATTTAATTTAATAAAACATTTTATTAAAAAGAAAGTTTAATAAAAAAACTTGTCACACTTAAAAAAGTGAGTTTTAAGAAAAGATTAAATCACTTGATCACTTGACTAAGGTTAGTACTTGTTTATTCATACCTTAAGTGAAAATGGGTAAAATGAAAAATACTTGAACTCAAGAATTCGTTTTTCGTTGTTTTTGTAAATGCTTGTTTTTACATATTGTCGTAATCAAAACTAAGCGAGACCGAAAAATGCAAGTAACGTTTTTAGGCATTATTGCATTAACAATGTTTTTGTTTCAACATCAAGTTTTACTAGTGAATGCATATTTAAGTTTATGTGAATGAAAGTAAACATATTGAAATATAGGTTTTAAGTTTTACTTACTTGTTTAGGTAGAACTAGGAATGAATAGGAGGATGAGTAGGAATGAGAGCTAAGTTTCAACAATGGTGACTCTTATCAAGCTGTGGGCTTCAATGGAGTTTTTAGGGCTTCCTTGTTGACTTAATGATCAAGATACTTGTAGGAGTTGACAATGATTAGCATTCAAGATAGGAGACTCATAGTTAATGAGCTTTGAAGGATTTGGTAATGGAGGAAGTAAATAAACCGTAGGTTGAGAGAGAGAGATGTGAGATTGGGTTTTTCAAGTGAAATGTGTTGGTGTGTGTGTGTGTCTCGGCTATATGAAGAAAGAGAGGGATCCCACATGAGATCTTAGTTGTACCATGAATCTCAAGTGTATCTTGGTTAGATACTTACTAGATTTGTTGGATATCCCCACATGCTTAAACTAGAAACACTCCTTTCCTTCCTTTTTAGTTTGTGGCCGTGTGTTTTGCAAGGTCAAAGGGGACAAAAATGTCTTAAATAGTGTCACATGTATGGCTACATAGTGTATGGTTTTGACTTTGTGACATGGTTTGCTTACAAGTTTGTATGTAATTATGAGTGTGTAAGTATAGCATGGTTAAGTATGAAAAGTGGTAAAGGGTATAAGGATAGTGTAAGACATAGTGAAGTTTGTAAGAAAAAGTATAGGGTATAGTGTATTAGTGGATGGTAGCTTGTAGGTTTAATAATTAGGATTAGTGCATGCATACTTACACATACACGGCACACTTATGTGTATTTTGGAGAATTGTGTTAACTTGTATCAAGTGTTGGGTGAAAATAATAGTCCTTGTATGATATTGTATGTATTTTGTTAAGTTATAGGTACTTTAGTTAAACCTTTAGGTAATTTAGTGAAAGTATATAATGAATACATCATTATAATTATTTTACTTAAATAAAGTAAATAAATGTCAATGTAAAATAATGTACATTGTTTTAAGGTATTAGGTGTTTATTCCTATTATGAAATATATGTAAATATGTACATATAAAAATGAGTCCAAGTACTTAATAATTTAATTAAGTAAAGTTACAGTTTATCTCAAAATGTGTACTGAGGTGGTGTGTCTTTTATTCATTCAAGTGGCCAGTCGGTTGCCAGAGTAGTCAACAATGACTAAAGGTCCATATAAATATAGAAATAAATATGAAAGGTAGTATGACAAAAGGTATATGATTAATAATAAGTCATATAAAAGTGGAATTATATAGA
Organism: Glebionis coronaria; assembly: GCA_025667525.1. Lineage (NCBI taxonomy): Eukaryota > Viridiplantae > Streptophyta > Magnoliopsida > Asterales > Asteraceae > Glebionis > Glebionis coronaria. The sequence goes on along the minus strand of CM046877.1, from coordinate 557,328,862 downwards.
TTCCAAAAATAAAGAGTACAACAGTTGACAAAGTCAATAAGGTAAAATCAGAGGTTTTACACTCTACATCCGTCACATGGAGCTGATCCCTCCATCTAGACTAACATAATTAGAAGCAACCCCTCTAATTACATGATGAGGTCACCCCTCTATGTATTTATGCACGTTGATACCTTTCGTGACCTATATGGGCTCTTGGCATTTAAAATACAGTTTTATGAATTAAACATAAGTCTTTTCAGATATAAACCGTTTATAAAACGTGTTTCAGCTTTTCCAGGACTTACACATATTCCGCTGCATTTTCATACTTTACTTATGTTTCAGTTATTCATATCATGTCATATATCCTTCACTGAGCGTATTGCTCAGCCGTATTTTCCTTTCACGTTCCCATACGGCAGGTACTAAAGGACAGACTTAGGCATTCAAGAGTACGTGCATAGGATGGGGGCTCCCTTTTACTTCATTTCCTTTATGCATTTATATACTTATGCTTGGTTGGACATTGTTTAGTGCTTTTTCTATATTTCTTTACTTATGCATGTGTTAGCTTATGTTTGGGACCGATGTTTGATTCTGGTTTCCTTTATGGTCATTTATTTTTGTAAGTCATTTACCTTGCATGCTTTGATGACACGCCATAATTATCATGTAGCAGTCCACTTGTCAAAGTGGGGTGTTACATTAGCCGTAAAGCACCGTCAAAGAAACAATATTTCAAAAAAATGAATAACTTAGCGCGCAATTTACGTGCATAAAATTGAAAGATAACTGCTACATCTACCGTTAATCGACTTGACTCATATACTCTATAAAAGACTAGAAAATCCATTTCATTCCATCATCCTAAAAAGACAACTATCCCTTTTTCATTTAATTTAATTCCATTTTGTTCTATTCGATTCGATTCTTCAAAACTATCCTTTTTTTTCTTGCTTTCATATATTTGTAACTTTTGATTAGTCATGAGAATCTACGTTGATACCCCGAACATCGAGAGTTAGGATCTAGAGGAGTGGATTCTAATATCCTCAGCCGTGCATTTGAACCTTTGTTTAAGTGTGAAACCCCCCAATAAGTTTTTCAAGAATTGGAAGTGTATGTTCGATTCTTCCACCCCTAAAAGGGTTACTGCTCATGATCATCAACATCCTTCTCCATCACCATCGGGTGCTCAAATGGAGTCACAAATGACTTCAAACCCTAAATTTTCATTTTAAAATCCATGTACTTCTAAAAAGGTTCCAATACTTATTTTGATGAGTTTACCCATAAAAAATCAAAGCTTTATGAACCCTATGAGTTGTTAAAGGATATCATATTAGTTCAGAAGAAGGAGTATACAGAAGACTTGAAGAACTTGAAAAAAACCAAGTGCTATCGAAGTGGAAGTTGAAAGGAAGAGACAGGTCAATATTTTAATGTCAATGCGATGATATTGTATCATTTTTCCCTCAATAAAGCCAGTAAAGCTGAGTACTCAAGAAGTATTAGGAAAAAGTAGAAAATATAGATGTTACCGCAAAAAATTTCACAGTTGACGAAAGTAAGCAAAAAGAAGGAAGAAGGCTAAATGTAAAAAAAGAATTATGTTTTCTTGCGCATAGTCACGATATGTATAATAGTATTCTCCGTCCCAATATTATTGTTTAGTTTTTTCGGATGTTTCAATTTACTTGTCCATTAATAATGGAAAAAAGTTTGATTTATTTTATTATATTATCTTTGCTTGAAGTTAATTACAAATTAAAAAAGATATAAATTAATTAACTAAAGTAAAATGTCATTCTGTGAAAAAGTAAGAGAGTATATTTTAATAAATATGTTTTTTTAACTGTGTATTTTTTATCGGAAGATAATAATTTTGGGACGGAGGGAAGAGTAAATAGAACCCCACTCACTTTCTTTTTGTATTCTTTATTGGATTAATTTCATATATGACCCTCTTTTCAAAATCAATTTCATATATACTTAGACCCCGTTTGGTTTGCCGTAATCTTACGTAATAGGACGTACTTGTAATTAAATTACATTACATAGTCCGTTTGGTTACATAATGAAGGAAATCTTAATTCAGTTTATATTACTTAAGGTGTTTGGTTGGCATTGTAATTAGAATTACAACAAAGGATGTAACTAAACTTACATAGAAAGTTGGATGGATTATTTTGAATTACGTCGTAATTTATAATTTTATATTTTAAATTATTATTATTATTATTATTATTTTTTTTTTTTTATTTTTTTTTTTTATTTTTTTTAATTTTTTTTTTATTTTTTTGTTTTTTTAATCGAAATTCCAATTTTATTAATCACACAAAATTGGAAGGGAGCCGCGAAACAAGCTGCGCGCCCACCCCTTTTTTAATACAAAAACTAAGTCTAGACATCAAAAAACCACCACTCCTCGCGTCATTAGAATGACCACCAGCTAACCGCTTAAGACGCGAGAGAGTACCCATCGCCTCCTCCTCAAACTCCCCAAAAGTCGAGAAGGCGAATGGAATAAACGAGTAACCATGCTCAGCACAAACAGAAGAATACTTCCTCTTCTTCTTCTGAACAGCCGACTGCAAAGCACTCCCAGGAACCCACGAATCCAACCCCGCCCCTGCAAACGGAGAAACCCCTGTAACATCTAAACATGCATCTTTGCCCTGGGACCAATTGTGTAGTAATAAATCTGCTGGCCGAAGATCACGCCCACCATCAGAAACAAATCGCATATCAGCTTTTTCCTCACCGACACACCAACCTTAGAACAAATATCAAACAACACATCACGAACAAGATTGTGCCGAAACTCAACCCCCAAATCACTAGCGCAATGAACAGCATGATCACCCCACAGATCCATCCGATGTACATGGCAACCCGAGCACAAAGAACCATCAGGAAATAAAGGAATCGACAAACGATAACACAATACCGCACGAAACTGTCTCGGGTTCATCCGTTGTCCCAGCCCATCAATCGGAATAGTGAAGAGGTAATCTTGCGCATGAGGAGCACGCACACAGCTGAGAAGTGCCTCCTGACGACGACTCAACCCGAAACGCAACATCAAACAACCATCAATAAAACCAAAGTAACTCTTTGTCAAAGACTTCATAAACTGGGGGACAGGAGAGCTAGTGGTGACAGAGAGAGGATCGACACCACAACAGGTCGAGAAAGCATCAAGAGCAGACTGAAAAATAGGGCCCGGTGAAACAATCCTAGACCTCGCCAAAATCCGATCCTACAAATCACCATACTGTAAACGAGAAGCAATAAAGGCAAAGCACCTGACATCCTCAGCACATAAGACCCCTAGGCCACCAATACTGATAGGAAGAGTAGCAAGACGCCACTGCAAATCACCAAACACAGGCCCTGAACCCGTAACAATCAACTCCAAAGACGCGCGTAACGCCTGATCAAACTGTGACAAAACACCCTCAAGAAACCCAGGGGGGCAAGTCCTCAAAGCATACACCAACTTTGAAACACCAGAACAATAACGAAGGAGAAGAAGTTCACATTACGGGTCATCAAGCCCCCTAATAGCCTCTAACAAAGAAATAGCCTTAGAAACCCGACGCGCAACAAAATTACCAGCAAAACCTAAATCACGACTAATAGAGCCACCAAGAAGCTTGACACCAGACCTCGGACGAGAAATAGAAGCAGGGAAGAGGCCATCTACCAACCCCCGAGGATCCTCCACCGGCCAGAAAAGCTCAGACTTATCAACGTTTAGATGTAGCCCACGAGCCGGTCCCTCCACACTAATAATATCCAAAGCCTTAGCAACCATAAGATTATCACCAATAATAGTGCCGTCATCAAGGTACCATGCATGAAGGGAGAGCTCACACGCCTGATGAATAGCATGAACAAGTGGATGCAGAGCAAGAGAGAATAATAAGGGACCCAATGGATCACCCTGCTGAACCCCCTGAGAAGACCAAAGAATAGAATCCCCATAATAAAGCCGAGCTGGCCGAGAATAGCAAAACTCCACCCAAGGCGAGATAGCCGGACACCTCAGCCGAACTTCATGAATAATCGTGCTCCTATCAACAAGATTAAAGGCATTCTGAAAATCCACCAAAAGCATAGAAAGTCCGTCCTCATCCCCTCTCTCCTCCACAAACCTACTGACAGAATGAAGAACCGCCTCACGCCCACCTGGCACCCCCACACCAAACTGAAAATCATGCAGATAAGAGGTCATCGATTCCCCAACAGAAGAAGATGCAACCTTAGAGACAAGCCTCCTCCACACAGTACCAATAGCAATAGGCCGAATGCCCCCTCCAGGCTTAACAAGCGGAGTCAAAGGGGCACTGGCAATAAACTCACCAAGCAGACTAGGACACTTACCAGAAAGAAACAGATTAACCACACCAGTGATAGAAACCAAAAGATCATCAGCCACAGCAGAAGCTGCTCCTCCCAAAACATCTAAAAAATGTTGAGCTCTAAGCCCATCTAGACCACAAGAAGTACCTTTGGGAAAACTTCGAATCCGATTCCATACCAGATCCTTGCGAACAAAAAGCGTGTCCACCCCACAGGAAGAAGAAGGCACAACAGGAGGAGAAGCAAAGGGATGCTTAGCCTCCAAATCCCCCAGGGTGTCAGGAGAATCAGGGGCAACACCCGAAGAAGTGAGGACCTTAATAGCCGCTGAAAAGTGGCCATCACTCAACTTACGCTTCATTTAATAACATCAGTTCATTTAATATTAATAGGATTTACAAAAAGTTAGTGGAAAGCCGAGATACTATCTGAGCCCCTACTCATCTAGCAATAACAAAGCCTATTCTATTAAAAATGTGAGCCGCAACACGAGCTCCAATGTCTTGAGTTATAGAGAACTGTCATATCCGCTTCAGTAAGGCAACCGTTTTATTATTATTATTATTATTATTATTATTATTATTATTTTATTTTTTTTGCTTTATTATTATTATTATTATTATTATTGAAGACATCACTTTATTAATATATTATTATTATTATTTTATTTTATTTTATTTTTATTTTATCTTTTTTATTATTTTTATTATTTTTATTTATTTTTTTATTTTTTAATTATTATTATTTTTACTATTATTATTATTTATTTATTTTTTTATCGGAAATTTTTATTTTATTAATCACACAAAATTGGAAGGGAGCCGTGAAACAAGCTGCACTCCCACCCCCTTTTGAATACAGAAACCAAGTCTAGAAAATAGCAAAGAGCCACTCCTAGCATCATTAGAATTATTATTATTATTATTATTTTAATCATCACTTTATTAGAAACAAAAAGGGATTTTTATATCATTAGGATTTTTTTTAACCATCACTTTATTATTATTATTATTATTATTATTATTATTATTATTTTTATATTATTTTAACTATTGCATTTTATTCAATTTTTATGTTTTATAATAAAATATTTGAACTACATTACATTGGAAGTCAACCAAACACATCTTCAGATTTAATCAGTTATAATTATAATATATTACAATCCAACACATTTTAATTCTTTCTTTACAATTACATCAAATTAAAATTCTTTCAAAAACATTTTGTGAATCAAAAGGCCCTCAAAGTGCAACTATTGAATGCATAATGTACAATGATTTTTAAGCATGTTTGGATATTTATGAAATTGATTTTAAAAATATAATGATATATGAAATTACTTATATTTTATTTGCTTTATATATATTTAATGATTAGTTCATATAACTTGCTAGTTTAGGCATATTCTTATCACTATTTTATTTTCTTGTTTTCTAATTTGTTTTCTTTCTTTTCAGTTTGTTTTTACACTTAATATTAAAATCAAAATAATTTCTTTTATAATTTTGACATAAAATCAAAAACCGTTAAACATTGAATCATCAGAGTTTACTTGTTGAACATTTTTATGCATAATAACAAATCTTTCAACAACTACTAAAATTACATGTTTGTAAAACAATTCACGCGAATAACTACTGGTGAAAATAAAAATAAAATATGGCAACGTAGCGCATGAGGGCTAACGGGCAAAAATTTACCGTCGATCTATCTTTAAATGAATTAACCTCACCACACCACAGAGGATGAAAAGATCGACACAATCGCATCAAACAATATCCATATTCAACTACAACATACGTTATATACCCACCAACCTAAAAAATATGTAGAATGGAAAACAGGTGTAACACGTGCCTGAGTAGAAAAGCGAGTGAGACAAAGAGAAAAACTGCACAAGACACACAAAATATGTATAGGTTTTGTTTCTGAGAGGAAGACATAGAAAGCACGTGAATAAAAAGGCTTGTGAGGAGGCTTCTTTGGCGCTAGTAATAAAAAGTAATAACACCGATGAATAATAAAAGTATAAATCTAATTTTTTTCGCTCTTTTCAGTTTAATTCAAAAAATTTATTAGTAAAGCAAAACGATTAGTAAGAACTTGTTTATTTAAAGAAGAATATTTTTTTATAAGAAATACGGAGTAATGTCTTAATTTAATCTTTTTGTTTTCATGTATTTTTAATAAATCTAAAAATTTATTTATTTGATAAAAAAATTAAAAAAACTAATGGAGAAAAAAAGACATAAAAATATAGATGTCAAATTTGTGATTTTTTTATAAAATGAGGTATTATATAAAACTTTAGTAGTTAAAATTTAAATAAATTAAATGGTGTTAAGTGAAAATTATAATTTTTCATATTTAAAAAATTAACAAATACTCCTTACGCTTTACTAACCTAATAATATCAGAAAATATGAAACACGATTTTTTTTATATATTCATATATTAAACAAATATGTTAAACTAAATTAAATTTATCCATAAACTTGTGCATACATACTTATAACTAGTAAAAAGTAAAACAAAATTAAAATAATTCCATTTGGCAAAAGAAATTATCACAAGTTATTACCATATTTGAAACTCAAAAAGTAGGAAAAAATATAAGCATCAGATTATTAACTTTACGCATAAAAATCAAATGAATGAAAATATTTTTAATCGAAATATAAAAGTGAAAACGTGAGTCATTAATAAAAGTCCGGTCAATAATATTATTCACGCTAAACTTTTTGTTAAATCTGAATCGAATCGATCAAAACTGCCTCGAATCAAAAATCAAATTTGCAAAAAAAAAATGAACCAAGAACTAAACAAAGTTAACTTAGCAAACCCGAAACTAACCGAATTTAACCTAGTGAAATCGTTTTAGATATTCAAGTGTATTTTTATCAATACAGTTCGAACCGAATCGAAACAAAAGACATAATAAATAAATAAATAAAATGAATCAAATAAAATCGGTTCGGTTTAATCCTGTTCAATTTTTTATAATTTTACTCATCCGCTGATTTTTTATATTTTGGCAAAAACGGTCATTCCGTGTTTTTTTCATGAAATATAATCTTAAGTAATTAATAGTTAAGATTAGTCCACTTACTTGCAAGAAAAAAAAGTAACCAAATAACTCAACTCTTATTCGAAAGCAACAAAGGTTAACCAACCTTTTCCATCTAACGGCTCTGATTAGCCAAATATTCATTCAACTTAGCGCGCAAGTTTGAAAATGGCCGCCACATCTTTCTTTGTTTAACCGACTTTATCATCTATAAAAGACCAGCAACAATCCATTCATTCCCATCATCAATTTAATTCCATTCCCTTTTTCATTAGATTCGATTCAATCCCTTTTATTTAATTCAGTTCGATTTGATTCGGTTTGATCGATCAATTCTATAAAGTATATCAGTCGTGCTCGATTAGTGATGGAGATCTATATCGACACACCTAACAGGATCCAAGAGGATATGGAGGAGGAGGAGGGGATTCTAACCCCAATACGTTCTTATCGCCATTCACCATTCGGAAGCTTTATATTGGATTCTCTTACCTCTAAAAGATCAAGAAGAATTGTTCATCAAGATCCTGCTGCTCAACTCGTCACTTCAAACCCTAAAAGAACTTCTCAAAATGTTCCAATATTAGTCGATAAAAGATTAAAGCTTTTTAAACCCAAGGAAAGAATTGATGTTTTTGAAAAAAGGACATAATAAAAGTATGACAATAAAATAGTAAGGCTTTTTGTTTAGATTATCCGCCATATCTCGGTTGGCCGACTTTAAAGTCGGTCAACTGCGTTGCAGTAACCGATTTGAATCAGCCGTTTGTGAGAACTCGTTCGAACCTATGATCCATTTGTGAAATTGGTCTCCTCCTTTTTTTGTTAGAGTTAATTTTAGTTAATGAATTTTATCCTTTTTATTTGTAATTAAGCCTTTTTTAATCATTTTTAAATAATATTTAAATATAAATATTGTTATAATTTTATTTAAATAATTATTTGAATAAAAAATATAAAAACTTTTAAATTTGATCATCTTGTAGTAAAAACAAATCGCTTGTAAATCGTCGAAAAAAAAGCTCATGGTAGCTGCTGTGAAAGAAAAAGATCATATGCGGAATCTTGGTTAGCCCTATTTTTGTCTACCTAAACTTAAGCTTTCAATCTAACGGTTCTAATATCACTGGTGAAATATCACAGTTGATAAAAATCAGTTTAAAAAATTTACAATTTTAGTCCCTCAGTTGATTTTTATATGTTTTTGACATTTTGGTAAAAATGATTTTTCGTATTTTTTTTTCATAAAATTTTATATTAAATAATAAATAGTTAAACTAAATCCACTTGTTTGCAAGTAAAAAGAAGGTTGCAAAATAACTTAACTTTTATTTAAATTGGTTGAAAATAAATAACCTTAAAACATTGAGAAATATTACACCTGCATAACTGATGGTCCCTAATACAAGCGTGAAACGATAAATTAACACAATTAAAACACGTAATTACTTTTCAAACGTAATACTTATTATTGTATAATAAAGAATTACAAGTGTTATGGATAACACCGTTTGATGACAATGGGTTGTGCACACTTTGGACAAACTAAACCTAACTTAGGAACACAGTCGCAGCTGTTTGGTTCAATAAGTTCTAAAGAGTTCATGTGTGTAAAGTGTTAATGTGAACAACATTAACTCTAGGCTACATATCCTATTTATAGTGGTACGAGGTTAACTTCAAGTACTGGTTGATGGTGACTACACTAAACAGACACTTGTCAAACATCTGTCACAAGATGCTCTTCTATTCTTGGTAGTCTGCCACAATGCTTTAGGAAAACAGAGCTGACATAGTTTCCCTTTTCTTCATAGTCTCGTACATACTAAGGTATGTCCTAAGTGTACCGAGTGTTAACAGGGTATTTCCACCCCTGTTAATCCTCAACCCCTCAGAGTTCCTGATACATCTTGGCTGTTATCCATCACAGCCAATGAGTATGTCTTCAAGTACTCTTCGAGTTCCTTAACAATGTCTCTGACATGTACTCCTCTGAGGTTTCTCACATAGACTTAGATCTCTGCGAGTCTTACAATACTTGCCTGCCTCCTAGGCACAGACAAGTTAATATCAAACAGCTTTATTTACGTTTAAATCTATGATACATGGAATCTAATAAACTTATATTGCCAACAATCTCCCTGTAAAACCCGCATGCTTTGACCATGAATAGTACCCATTAGATCGTACGTACTAGATTAAAACTTTCCTTTTATAACATATTTACGTTCACGTATAAGAATCTTAAGTATTACGTACGTGTTAGAACACGATAAGTATTTATTACGTATGAACACACAATAATTATTCAAATAATAATTATAATCCCGAGCATGCGATCATGAAATCATGAACGTAAATTAATCACGAGAGAATATTATTTACGTATATATATTTATTACGAACGCGAATAAATATATTAAGTGACGATCAATAATTAATTAGTACACGTTAAAACACGAACACGCACTATTATATTTAGACTCGAGAAAGGTACGGATTACCCCAAGTGGGGCCCCCTACCCGAGGCTACACCAAGGAGAATGGGCCAAGCCCATTTTGATTTTTACTAAAACAAGTAATTAGGAAAACATGTTTTATTATTTACAAAACAAGAAAAATAGTTAAAACCCTAAAATCTTTTCCTTCTTCCTTCTCTCCCTTGGCCGCCGGATTCAAGACACCAAAAGGGGGTGTTCGGTTGATTTTTGATCTTGGAAATTGTGCAAGCATTCGTGTGTGTTCATCCTTAATTGATCCACGTAATAGGTATAACCTTTTTAACCCTTTTCTTTTATGTTTTGATTTAATGAATCACATAAAATCATGATGTTTTTAAAAACTAATTAAAAACAATTATTAAAACATGTCTATGATCATGGGGTAAATCAAAACAAGGGTTTTTAGGGGTGTTTGTGTTGGCCGACGCCTAACCGAGCCCAAGGGGGGGGGGGGGGGGGGGGGGTCTCGGCTTGGCTTATTAACAACCACCGAGACCATATGGTCTCGGTATGGTGATGGTGGTCCCACGGCAGCAGCAAACAAGGGGAACCCCGACCTTGGTTCGGGGTATGGTGTTGATTTCGGGTCCGGTTCATGGTTTCTAGTCACGGGTCTGGTTCATATATTATTTTAAGGTTTATGATTTTAATAGTTATGTGTTAAAAATTAAATTAATAAACATGACATGTTTAATTTAATTAATATGACTTAGGTTACAAATTTAATTATTAGATCATGAATTTTAACCTAAGTATTTATATTTAACTAGACCTTATAATTAATTAATTATTAAAAACCATGACTATAATTAGTTAATTAACATGACTTAGGTTATATTATTAATAATTAATAATACAAGTTTTAACCTAAGTATTTTACCTTATTTAATTAAAATCATGATATATTTAATTAAATACTTTTAACCTATAGTTTATTTAATTTACATGTAATAATTAATAAACTATACTTTACAACGACATGACTTAGAATAATAATCAGAAAACACTTAAGCTTATATAATTAGCTTATTTAACCAGCTTATATCTAATTATGGAAACTTTCTATTTTTAGAAACTTATATAATTAAGGCAGCTAATCTATTTATGAAAACTTTCTATTTTTAGAAACTTATCTATTTTAAGCAGTAATCCTATTTTTGGAAACTTTCTATTTTTGGAAACTTTCTATTTTTGGAAACTTTCTATTTTTGGTAACTTTCTATTTTTGGAAACTTTCTATTTTAGGAAACCTGCTATTTTTAGAAAATTACTTATTATTACACAACAAGTATAATAATACATGAAATACAAGTAATACTTAATCAGAATAGACAGAATATAAGATAAATACATTATAAAGCTTAAAACAGTAAAACATGACATGAACGTATAAAATAAGCTAAGACATGACATAAAACCAGTTACGTATTCAGTAATCAGATACTTATACACGTATGTATTTATGTAGCATTAGTGATACCGAAGTAGGACTCTCTTCCGTTCGTCTTCTTCGTTCACTGGACATAAGGTACGGATTCCCGTCCTTTCAGTATGGACATTCTTTCCTTATTAGGATTCCCCGTATGCAGCCAACTGTTTTCCCATAGTATAAATTTATATGTTTGATTGCTTATGTTTAATTAGAATACCTATAGCCATATACATGCATGACCAGTTTCACCTAGTTATGGAGGTACCATAACCATAACACTAGAGGCACTGGTGTTATGACTTCCCCACAGCGGAGTGATTGCTCGTGGCGTCCCATCAGCTTTTGGCCATATTATTATATTTATCATGTGGGGCGTACGGGTGCATCATAGTTACATGTTTTTCAGCAGATTACTCAGTGTGAATGTGGTGTGTGCCTTGCATCCTTCACAAGGAGATGATCCCTCCTACCTAAAACCAGTATATTAAATTAGAGGCAGCCCCTCTAATTTGCATGATGAAGTCACCCCTCCAAGTATTCATGCACGGTGGATTTTCATGACCTATATTGGCTAATGGTAGAATATGTTAAACAGTTTTTATAAGATAAACATAAGGCTTTTCAAACTATAAAACCATTTTTACTAAGACTTAGCCGGGTTATTCGGGACTTAGTTTTCTTCCGCTGTTATATGCTTTTATGCTTATATTATTCATGCTTTATTGTACATCCGTGCACTGAGCGTATTGCTCAGCCGTTTTTCCTTTTCATGTTCCCAAAACGGCAGGTACTCAGGGACGCTCGTAGACTTTAAGCGTACGTGCATATGGACTGGAAGCTTTCTAGCCTTTCCTTACTTTATGCATTATCTATACTTTGATAATATTTCCATGGACATTGTTTAGTCCTTTCATTTACAGTACTTATGTTTATGTGTGATGAGCTTTACTTTTGGACTACCGATGTTTGATTCCGGTATTTCCTTTTATGGTCATGTAATGTTTTAGACATTTATCCTTGTATGTTTTGATGACACGCCATAATTACGCGTGACATTCCATTTATCAAAATGGGGTGTTACACTCCCCCTATTTAAACATAAATGCAGCTATATCTAAATAAGTTACAGTAAGTGAGATGACAACTTCTTTGTTGGAAATACGTTTTACGTATATAGAAAGTCTCGGTCACTCCAACTATGTAGTTATAGGCTCGTAGTAGTGTTTAGTTTCATTTATTAAATAGCCCGACCCATGAGCATGTTCATGGGCCGGAGGCCCAACTCCATTAAGTACTTGGGTATTTAAACCTCTTTCCACCATGGAAAGAGGTGTTGGTTGTTTCATTTCTTGTTTTCCATAATACAAGTTTCTTTCATTTCTCTCTCTAAGTTTCTCTCTCTAGAAAACATCAACCCCTTGATTCTTAAAGATTATCATTGTTCTACAATTGGTATCAAGAGCATGGGATGAAATATAGGTTTGTTTTTAGTGTTGCGTATGTTTTCATAAACATTTCGTAGCTTTTTGAGTGTTTCTTGCCGAATCATCAAAATTTTTTGTGTTTGATCGTGATTTCAAGTAGTATAACGTATTTATTCGTGTTATAGTGTTTTTGGTATCTTGGTTTTGGTTAAAACACAATCTTTCTTGGATCAAAAGTTCAAAAAGTTCGTGTTTTCTTCATTCCGAATTTCAAGCAACCATCACCATCGGAAAGTACAAGTAAAAAGGGGTTTCCATCGCAATAACCATCACCATCGGAAAGTGACTGGTTCTACTTTGCGATACTTGGATTTTGATACTTATTCCGATCTAGACATTCCGATTGATCTTTGCGATCTGGGATTCCGACGGTTATAAGGAATTTTAAGTCGTTACTCTGCCTAAATTTTGTCTGCTATATTCCGCTCTGAATCATTCCGACAGCACTTTGCGATCTGAGCATTCCGACAGGACTTTGCGATCTGAACATTTCGACAGCTTTGGATTGCGATCTAGGCATTCTGATACCGTCAACACTCCGACAGGGTTACATTACGATCTAAGCATTCCGATAGTAAGACATTCCGATCTGGACTTTCCGATCTAGGTATTCCGACAGAAAGCAACATTCTGATAGAACTTGTTTTTGGATACTTAGTGGATTTCTTCTATTTGGCTTTAAATTTGGTAATTTGGTAAAAATTTCAAAAGCAAACACAACAACAAGATAACAACATCTTTTTGTTAACAACACAAAAACAACTCATAACCTTATTTCATTGTTCGATAATCTTTGATAATCTTTGATAATCTTTTTCAAGGGATTACAAAATGAATTCACATTCATATATGCCAACTATGACTTCACTTACCGATATTTCGATCATTTCGGGTACCGATACTCGCCCACCTTTGCTCATCAAATATTTATTTGAAGCATGGCAAGGCCGTATGAGAACGTACATCATGGGCAAACAAAATGGTCGACTTATGCTTCAATCAATTGATAAAGGCCCATTAGATTGGGAAGAGGTTACCGTCAACAATGTGACAAGGGAAAGGGAGTATCACGAGTTAACCGATGCTAACAAACTCATTACAGATGCCAATGAGAGGGCTGTTCAGACAATTCTTCAAGCCCTTCCACCCGATATCTTTCGAATGGTAAGTGAACATACAGTGGCCAAGAATCTTTGGGATCGACTTGCGGTTTAACTACAAGGGACATCTCTCACTAAGCAAGAACGAGAGTGTCAACTGTATGATTTGTTTGATAGCTTCAAATACATTCCAGGGAGACTCTTCATGATTTTTACTGGCGTTTTACCACTTTGATGAATGACATGAACATCTATAATCTAAGGATTGAACAGTTTCAGTTAAACACCAAGTTTTTGAACACATTACCCCCTGAATGGAGTCAATATGTCACTGATGTCAAGATGATTCGCGATTTACACAAGTCCAATTTAGATCAACTCTATGCTTTCTTACAACAACACGAGAAGCATGTGATCCAAAACCGAATCTCTCAGGGATCTTATCATGAACCAATGGCATTATTGGCAAACCATCCTACACTATCATACCACAACTCTCAGCTTGCTTTAGGACACAAATCTTCATATCAACCTGTGTATCAAACACCAAGCTTCCCACAGTACTCGATTCTGCCACCGCCGCCTACATCTTATCACCAACCAGCAACATCATCATCACAAGGAGATTCACATCCATTACCTTATGCTTCACACCTGTATTCACCGTATCAACCCCCAACAAACCTTTCTTGTACCTATCCACAACTTGAGGCTCATCAACCTCATTACTCACAACAAGTCAGTGCTCCATCCAATCAGATTGTAGCTCAAGCAGCACCAGCATTCTACTGTGAAGATGACATCCGTGTTCCTGAATTTAGACAAGGAGATAGCCCTACTGATATCCTTGCTCAGATGTCTGCTTATTTAAGTCAAACATTGAACAAACGAGGTTACAGAGGTCCAGCAACAACTAACAATCAGTTAAGGAACTCGTCTAACTCTCGACAACAGGCAACAATTCAGGACTGAAGAGTCATGGTGCAACCACTTCAAGGGAGATCTAATTCGTCTACTGCTGGTGCACGTTCATCCAATACTACTGCTACAAGAGCAAATAGCACTGGTAAAATGAAGGTGGTTATTTGCTACAACTGCAAAGGGGAAGGGCACATGGCCCGAGAGTGCAAACAGCCTAAGAGGAAAAGGGACGGCACATGGTTTCAGGAGAAGATCTACCTGGTGAATGCTCAAGACCAAGGTCGTGAGCTTGATGAAGAAGAATTGGCATTCCTTGCAGATCCGGGAGTAGCGAAAACTGATGGTCTCACAACAGTCATCACCAACAATGCTGCATATCAGTGTGATGATTTGGATGCATACGACTCTGATTGTGATGATCTTAACACCGCCAAAGGAGCTCTCATGGCAAACCCTTCACTATATGGAGCTGATACAATTTCTGAGGTACCACATACTGCTACAGATACTAGTATTGTACCTTATCAAGTTGAGCAAATGTCTGAGTATTCGGAACAGCCTCCGGTGGTTAGTAACTCAATTGATGAGACAAACAATGATAGCAATATCAGTGAAAGTCCTCAGACTTTGAGTGAACCACAACCGGGAGCTATTACGACTACCAATTTGTTTGCTCAACCTGATTTGGTTATGGTCCCGGCATCTTTGCTTAGCCAAATGAATAACGCGGTCCTTGAAACCCTTAATGCTAATCAGACTTTATCTGCCGAGCTTGATTTGCATAAGGACAAGGTTAAAACCTTGGAAATGACTCCTGTGTCCACTACCTTAGCCAATCCTGAATTTGATAGGTTTAGGAAAGTTCAAATGGACAATCTGCTAGAAATTGAGAGTTTAAGAGCAAATCTTTCGAATGAACTTAAAGAAAAAGAGTCAGTCGTTAATAATTTTCAACAGCTTCAAACGGATTTTGAAATTCTTGAGTCCAAACAGATTGAAATGGAAATTAAGACGTCTGAAAGAATAAAAGAAACAGAAATTAAGCTTTTAAAACAATATGCTGCCTCACATCTAGTACACTTGTTTCATGCATCATTTAAAGAGTTCAATCTATCGCGTCTAATAGACTTACCACCTAACCCGGGGTATGCAAAGCAAGCGCTTCACCACAACCCACGTCTTTATGATGCAACCAAGTTAGGATTGGTATTAGATCCGATTGTGTTCTTGAATGATTCTGAGAGTATGACACCATATGAAGAGAAGCGGTTAAAATTACTTCCTACATATCCTGAATATGATTATGCTCAAATGAATGCAAAAAATGCTACTATAGATCTTAGAACTCGATTTAATATGCAAAAGAGAACTATCCAAACATCCATTTTCATGCCTACTAGAAAATGCCTTGGTATAATTCCTACACTCGTTAACTCAGACCAACCGAAGGAAATTCCTAAGAATCTTCCACAAGTTAGTACGGTAAAGCTCAGCTTGGAAGACATTGGGCAATACCTTACCGATTTTGACAAGGTCATCCTGGAATGTACGACTTCAACGGCTCAAACCGCTGGAGAATGGGCGTTCGAACACATGAAAACGGTATTTGAGAAATAGATCGTTCCGTTTGTGGACCATATTAAACAAGGAGTCTATGATCTAGCGTGTAATCTAAGTTTTGAAATTGGTGAAGTTCAAAAAGTTTTCTATGAAACGGATGATGCTTATGAACAACATTTAATTGAAAAGGAAAAGATTTTATCCGAATATGACCGATTTTTAGAACATATGGTGTCTCTCGAAGTGATGCAAGTGGTTACTGTTAAATATACTCATGAAATTTCATCTACTGTGAATATTTGTGATGATGTGCATGAATTTGTGAATACGGTTGAACATGTGAATACTGTAGATAATCATTCTTGTCATGAATCCAACGCTGAATTTTTAAAGCTTCAAGATTCGTATAATACACTCTCAAAAAGTTTTAATGAGCTTCAACAACATTCTATATCTCTTGAAATTGAGAATCAATCTAAAAATGAAACTCTTTCAAAACTAAATGATGGTGGAAACTTCATTGAGACAAGTGACAAGATGATTCAGATGGTTCAGGATTTAGAGGAAGAGATGATGAGAATTAAAAGAGAATTACTAGAAACAAAAACGGAACTAGAGGCTGCAGAGACTAAGAATCATGTCCTAGAAAATGGAATTAATTCTATGCTAGGAGAGCGTGAACAAGTAAGGCAGGTTGACTCACAAAATTCTGGTTCAATAGAAGAACGCCTCGCTTTTCATGCGACAGAACAAAAGTCATTAATTGACAAACTGAACAGGAAATGTGAGGAATCCTCTGACCTAAAAATTCAGCTCATAGACAAAAACATGGTTATAGCAGAATTAAAGGAGACACTTCAACTCAAAGGACGAGAAAGTGTTGATAATCCAGCTACTGTCTCTGCCTCGACCTCTAGTGCTCCCAAACCCAACCCACGTGTGATATATCGGGATCCAAAATTCAAGAAAAGTCCCACTAAGTTTGCCACATATATGAAAAATGCCTTAGAACATGCTGATCTAGCTAGAGAGATTGTTGATGAAATGCGTGAACGTGATCCCACAAGTCATAGTGTATATGAGCTTTTATTATATGTTGATCGCGTTCAGGACTGTTTAGCATACTTAGAGTACATTGGGCAACCGATATTTGTACCATCTAAACAACAAACCACCATTGCCATTACTCCATTCAATAAGACCCCAGGAGCTAAGCCTGTTTTAAACACACCCATCAAGGCTAAGTCAAAATCTGTAACTAATGTTCCCTTGGCTTCTACAGGAGTAACTGTGTCCACTAAGGCTAAAGGATCTCAAGACAAGAAAGATAGGATCAAGCCTTCCACTAATAGGACTGAGAAGAAGAAAGTAGAAGTGCACCCTAGGAATGTTATTTCAGTTTTAAATAAAAAGAATCATGTGGCTAAGACAAAAGGTTCTCTTTATGAGTGGAAACCTAAGCAAAATGTGAATTCTAATGCGAAATGTTGGAATTGTAATGAATGCATGTTTTCTCAGCGTCATGATTTATGCCTTGTTGATCACGTGAATGAAATGTATGCTATTAAGAACAATCTTGAATGGATTCCAATGGGGAAGAAATTCACCCAAGTTGGTTGGCAATGGAAACCCACTGGTAGGACCTTCACTGCTAATGGAACTAAGTGCCCTTTAACTAGGATCACATCCACGGAAGTTAGGTCTAAGCGTCCTTTAAATAGGAACATTAGCACTAAGAAATGGAAAAAGCGCCCTTTAACTAGGTCTGCCCCCACTATTATGCCTACCAGTGGTAATGTGCCCAGTCAAAAAGTACCTCAGAATACTAGACAACTAGAATCTAAGCCAACCACTAGTAAGAAAATCTGGAAGCCTAAAGTTTCGTCTGATAGCAAATCTAAGATAATTATATCTATACCTGCTAACTCAGAGGAACAATTAGATCCGATACATCGTCTGTGTTTGGTAATATTTTCAGGTCGTCCAAATTATTCTCTGGTATTTGGACTCGGGGTGCTCCAAACATATGACCGGAGACCGCTCGATGCTCAGAAATTTCGTCAGCAAGTTTCTAGGAACGGTTAAATTCGGCAACGACCATATTGCAAAGATTATGGGTTATGGTGAATACCAAATTGGGAATGTTACGATTTCAAGGGTTTATTATATGGAGGGACTTGGTCACAATCTATTCTCAGTAGGTCAATTTTGCGATTCAAACCTTGAAGTAGCCTTTTGACAACATACTTGCTTCATTCGTGATCTTGCAGGAAATGATTTGTTAAAGGGTTCTCGAGGGGATAATCTCTATACATTGTCTATTCAAAATATGATGGTCGCCTCTCCTGTTTGCTTGCTCTCCAAAGCATCGAAGACCAAGTCATGGTTGTAGCATCGACGGTTATCTCATCTTAACTTTGAGGCTATTAACCATTTGGCTAAAAACGAACTTGTTCGTGGTCTTCCAAAACTTAAGTTTGACAAGGATCATTTATGTTCCACGTGTTCTTTGGGGAAAAGCACCAAGAAATCTTACAAACCTAAAGCAGAAGACACCAACCAAGAACCATTATATCTTTTGCACATAGATCTTTGCGGGCCAATGCGTACGACTAGTGTGAGTGATAGAAAATACATCCTCGTTATAGTGGATGATTTCTCAAGGTTTACATGGGTAAAATTTTTAGCATCCAAGGATAAAGCACCATAGTATATCATTACTTTCTTAAAGATGATCCAAGTTCGTCTTAATGCTACTGTTCGCCGCATTCGCACTGATAATGGAACTGAGTTTGTTAATCAAACTCTACGAGACTATTACGAAAAGGTAGGTATTTCACATGAAACTTCTGTTGCCCGCACTCTACAACAAAACGGTGTCGTGGAAAGACGTAACCGTACACTTATGGAAGCTGCTCGAACTATGTTGATTTATGCGAATTCTCCTTTATTCTTATGGGCTGAAGCAGTGGCAACAACATGTTATACCGAAAACCGCTCCATCATCCGCAAACGCCATGGTAAAACTCCATATGAGCTACATCATGGACACAAACCCGATATTTCATTTCTTCATGTGTTTGGTGCACTTTGCTATCCAAATACAAATAGTAAGAATCTGGGAAAACTTCAACCAAAGGCTGATATTGGAATTTTCATTGGTTACTCGCCTGCAAAGAAAGCTTACCGGATTTATAACCGTCGTCTTGGCAAGATAGTAGAAACTTTGGATGCCGATTTTGATGAGCTGACAGCGATGGCTTCTGAGCAACACAGCTCTGAACCCGCATTACACGAGATGGGAACCGGTACAATCAGTTCCGAATTAACTCCCAACAACCCTACTTCTCCATCATTCATATCACCAACAAGGTCCGAGTGGGATAAGTTATTTCAACCTATGTTTGATGAATTATTTGATCCACCGAGTAATGATTCTCCAGCACCTGTAGCAGTAGCTCCGATTCCCGAAGTTGTTGCTCAAGATAATGGAAATCTATCTGAGGCATCTACTGTTACTCTTGAACCAGATGTCCCATCCCCCACCAATTCTCAAACAACACCTGGATCTTCACCCCCACTCGTTCCTAATGATGTTGAAGAGGATCTCTATGATCACGATTTGGGATATGCTCACTTACAAGAGCTTCCCTTCTTTGGTTCACATATACATGAAGACCCTAACGGTGCGTCTACCTCAGAGGAAGCTCCTTCAATCGTTCACTCCCGACCACCACGGATTGAAACTCACAACACTAAATGGACAATGGATCACCCAATCCGCAATATTATTGGTGACATCGATCGACCAGTCATAACACGCCATCAACTCCAAGAACATGCATTATATTGCTATTATGATGCATTTCTTTCAGACACTGAACCTAAAAACTGGCAACAAGCCATGACCAAATCGTCATGGATTGAAGCTATGCAAGAGGAACTTAATGATATCCAACGTCTTGAAGTGTGGGAATTAGTTCTGTTACCCAGCAACGTTGAAATCTTGACATTGTTGTGGGTATACAAGGTTAAACTCGATGAATTAGGTAGTGTGCTAAAAAAACAAAGCTAGATTGGTTGATAGAGGTTACAAACAAGCTTTGGGTATTGACTTTGAAGAATCCTTTGCTCCTGTTGCACGTTTGGAGGCAATTAGACTATTTCTTGCTTATGCTGCTCACATGAACATGATCGTCTACCAAATGGATGTTAAGATGGCATTTCTCAGTGGTGAATTAAGGGAAGATGTCTATGTAAGCCAGCCGAATGGATTCGTCAATTCAGAGTATCCTAATCACGTATATAAGCTCAAGAAGGCTCTTTACGGGTTAAAACAAGCTCCACGCGCATGGTACAATCTCTTATCGTCGTATCTCATCTCCAAAGGCTTCTCCAAAGGCAAAGTGGACCCAACATTATTCATTCTCAAGGAGGACAACGACATGATACTAGTACAAATTTATGTTGATGATATAATATTTGCTGCTACTAATCAACGTTTGTCTGACCAATTTGAGAAAATTATGTCCACACGCTTTAAGATGTCGATGATGGGAAAAATCTCCTTTTCCTTAGGGTTGCAAATTTCTCAGAATCCTAGAGGCATCTTTATTAATCAATCCAAATTTGCTCTTGAATCATTAAAGAAATATCATTTTGAAAGTTGTCGATCCTAAACTTTACTGTGGAATGATCGGCACCCTTCTCTATCTGACTGCTAGCAGGCCTGATTTGCAATTTGCTATAGGCATGTGTGCCCGGTATGAGGCTCGGCCTACCGAAAAGCACTTACATGTTGTGAAAAGGATCTTTCGGTATCTAAAAGGAACACTTCATCGTGGTCTGTGGTATCCGAAGGATTCCTTTATTGCACTAATCTGATATGCAGATGCGGATTATGTCGGGTGTCAAGATACCAGACGTAGCACTTCTGGCAGTGTGCAACTTCTTGGAGATAGACTTGTTAGTTGGGCATCAAAAAGGCAGAAAAGCGTTGCGATATCAAGTACGGAGGCTAAATACATTGCTATGTCCGGTTGTTGTGCTCAAGTTCTTTGGATGAGATCACAATTGACTGACTACGGTCTTGGATTCAACAAAATCCCGATGTATTGTGATAACAAAAGCGCAATCGCTCTTTGCTGCAACTACGTTCAACATTCTCGAGCAAAGCACATTGACATCCGCTACCACTTCATCAAGGAGCAAGTGGAAAATGGAGTGATCGAACTGTACTTCGTCAACACTGAGTATCAGCTGGCAGGTATATTCACAAAGGCCTTAGATCGAGGACGTATCGAGTTTTTGATCGAAAAGCTAGGCATGAAATCATTCTCCCCAGCGACACTTAATGAGTTGGCAGAAGAATCTGAAGAATAGTAGTGGTAAACTATTCTCGTGTATCCTTTGATCGTGATCTTGTATATTATTATATATATTTAAACCAACAAAAGAAAAATACAAAAATATAAAACATAGAAAAACCATAAAAAATAAAAATATAAAACATAGAAAATACATAAAAAATATAAAATCAAGAAAATCCAAAAATATTTTTCATTTTTAAATCGGGCATGTCTTTTAGTACGGTAATATTTACGTCTTTAGAAATGTCGATTAATATTCACACGGCGCCATAAATAGAGTCCGTATAAAAGTTGTACAAGTTTTAAAACATGCCCATTATGGCTTGTAGTTATTTCTGACTGCAACCCGCTTTTCGTATTAAAGTCACATATTTCTTATGAAAACGTTGGCTCACAACGGGAATTAATTTTCTCGGGCAAGGTGATAGGTGTGTAAACAACCATCCTTTTTACCACTTAATTATAATAATAACCGAGCTAAAACGTGTATTTTATATCTTTTATGTCGGAATTATGCGTGGTTTGTGTTTTTGTTGTGATTTAGGACGAAAAGGTGAAAAGTGGAGAAAACACGGGCATTTACGGGCTTTTATTGAAGAAAAAGATGAAAGACGAAGTCAAGAAGTCAAGAGTGCAAAAAGAACGGAAGTCCAAGACCAATTCTGAAGATTTATCGAAGAAAAAGTCGAAAGACGGAAGTTTACTTAAAGCCGAAGAACTCAAGTCTAATTTATTGAAGAATTAAAAGACGAGTTCAAAGAAATCCCGAGCCAAAAGTCATTAAAGTCCAAGATTAAAGAAGATTTAAAGGCTTAAGGACTAATGGTGCAATTAACAAAGAGATTAAGAAGGAAGGACCTAATGATGCAATTAAGAGAAAAGGAAAGAGGGGAGGAAGCTTCCTAATCCTCCCCTATATATAGATTAGTTGTTAATCATTTTTCTTTGTTAGCTAATTTGACAAATTAGTTCTCCACTTTATTTTATGCACCTTTAATTACTTGTCATTTTAAATACTTGTTTTGCACTTTAATTTCTTTAAATTCCAAGTAAGTCTTTTAATTTTGTTCTTTAATCTTTAAGCTTTTAATCTTCTTGTTCATCTTCTTTTTATAAATCTTTGTTTGTGTTGATTTAAAGTTTTCAATCTTAATCTTTTTCATCTTCTTTTTATTTAAAGTTTGAATCTTTTTAAATTTTCGTGTTATGTTTTCAGAGTTTTCATACGTTTTATCTTTGTTCTAGTGTTTTTATTTAGCGTATTGGTGTTTTACTTTGCTTATTGTCTTCCAAAAGTTAAGATTTTTGAGCTTATTTTCGTACTTTTTGTGTTTTCCTAGTTTTTAGGAAATCTGATTCGATTTAGGAACTTTTTCATTAATTGCGAAATCTTGTACTTTCTCCCCATTGCGAAATCTTCTTCCTGATTCGATTTAGGAACTTTTTCTGCTATTGCGAAATCTTCTTCCTGGTTCGATTTAGGAACTTTTTCTGCTATTGCGAAATCTTCTTCCTGATTCGATTTAGGAACTTTTTCTGCTATTGCGAAATCTTGCCTTTTTCTGCTATTGCGAAATCTTCTTCTTGATTCGATTTAGGAAATTTTTCTGCTATTGCTAAATCTTGCCTTTTTCTGCTATTGCGAAATCTTCTTCCTGATTCGATTTAGGAACTTTTTCTAGCAATTGCGAAATCTTTGATTTCACAATTGCGGAATTGTTCATTTCAATTGCGAAATCTTTTGTTTTTTTTACAATTGCGAATTTGTTTCTTTTTATTTTGCGAATTTAATTCAGTTTTTATTTAATTGCGAATTTTATTAGTTTTAGTTTAAATTTAATTTTCAAGCTTTATTTTTCCCGCCATTTTCCTTAGCCGCACTTTAAGTTTATTATCCTTAAATTTATTTTAGCCTTGCCTTAGTTTTACGTTTTAGTTGCGTTTTAAGTTTGCCTTAGAAAGTTTTAAGTTTGCGTTATTTACTTTAGTGCCTTTTAATTCTCGTCATGCTTTTAAATTCTTGTCATTTACTTTAAATTAGAGTTAGATTTACTTTAACGTCATTTAAATTTACGTCTTTGCACATTTATTTTAAGACAACCAAAAATATTTGTTTCACCAAAAACAATTGAGTCGCATTTTAAACCAGAAATCAATTCGAGAAGATACCGAGAAACGAACAATTGAACCTAGCAAAATCCCTTCATTAAAAATGGCGCCGCTGCCGGCTCTTTTCGTGAAGATAAACGGTTTTCTGTGAGAGACGCGTTGCTTTTTGGGATCCGTTCATTCGTGAGCGTTATTTTCTTGCTTAAAAAATTCAAAAAACCATAAAAATTAAAAATTGCTAAAAATGCATAAAAATTAAAAATTTCAAAAATCCAAAAAGATTTTATTTTTATTGTGTATATATATTGTCTTTACGTTTGGTATTGTTTTCTTTTGTCTTTGTAGGTGTATGCGTACTAGATCTTCTAATTATCAAGAGCCCGAGACTCGAGAAGATTTAAGTATGTCAGGTGTTAACAACAACAATAATCCACCGCACCTCAACAATAACAACAATGTTCTTCCATAGCCCGATCTTCGGACCATGGAGGAGCTTTGTCAACCTACCATGTTTGGACGAGGAGGACAGATTGCGTCGATGCAAATCACGGCTCCGGAGTTTTCGTTGAAGCACCATATGATTCAGCAAGTGCAAACAAATCCTTTTCGAGGAATGCCTGATGATGATGCCAACAAACACCTCGACAAGTTCATTACAATCACTCAAAGCATGAAGTGCACCGGTGTCACAATGGATGTTCTTCGCCTTCAATTCTTTCCACATACTTTATCACACCACGCCGAGAAATGGTTTGATCGTCTCCCGAAGAATTCCATTCATACTTGGGATGACATGACTCAACGCTTTTGGTCGCGCTACTTTCCACCATCCATGGTCACGAGCCTTTGCAATCAAATCAGCGGTTTCATGCAAGAACCCGATGAATCTCTCTTTGATGCTTGGGAAAGATATAATGTCTTGATTGATCGTTGTCCAAACCACAACATGCTCCCTGTGACATTAATTGATACTTTCTACAGCGGTTTGACATTTCGAGATCGTGATACGATTAATGCAGCCGCCGGTGGCACATTCATGAAAAGGAGACCCGAGGAGTGTAGAGAGCTAATTGAGAACATGACTACTCACCACAAAAACTGGGATTCCTCCGCTTCTTCAAGGAACAACCCGAGAGTCAATGTTTCTTCTACTTCAGCAAACCCTGATATGACCAAACTCACCCGCATGATGACTGAAATGAGCAAAGGTATCACGCTTCTCGCTTCAAACCAACAACAACAACAAGTTAAAGCGGTTGCTAATCCTTGTGAAACATGCGGCGGTCCTCACTCATACACCGATTGTCCTTCTACTCAAGGAAATCCGGAAAATGTGTATGCAACTTATGGTAATTATTCACAAGAAAATTACCAAGCTCGACCTCAAGGGGATCGAAATTTGCTGAGTTACCGATCAAACAACTACCTTTCACCCGGTTTTCCTCCTCAAAACCAGAACCCCGCCAACAACTACAATAGAAGCAACCAAATCCCACCTCGTGCTTCTAATCCTTATCACCCACCCGCTCAACAAACCCCACCCATTAACCCCGATGTTGAAGCCATCATGAGAACCCAAGGTGAGCAAATCAAGAATCTACAGAGCCAAATTATCAATCTAAAAGGAGATATTACCAAGCAAGGAAATTACCTTAGATCCGAGCTTCGCGATAATATCCAATCTTCCTTCAGCAATCACACAAATGATTTGAAAAATATGCTTGCTAGTTTCTTGCCCGCAGCTCAACCTTCTACTTCGAGTTCTCTACCTTCAAACACCGTCACCAATCCGCGAGCAAATGTGAGTGATATTACTACTCGTAGTGGAATTACCATTGTCGATCCACCTATCCCACCCCCATCATCTACACCTCCTCCACCACCATTTATCCCTACTCCTCCTACACCTAGTATTAGTGCACCATTACCGTCTCCGCCTCGTCATGACGATGTACCTAGGAAGGACCCTTCAACATCTCAACCTTTACCTACACATGCACCTTCACCACCTAAGCCCAGTATCCCTTATCCCTCTCGTTTAGGCAAGACCAAAATTCTAACCAAGGATGACTCTGAAGTGTCACGCTATGTGAAGATGATCTCTCAAATGAACTTCAACATTAGCTTTCTTGAAGCACTTGTCCACATGCCCAAATTTGTTAAAGCATTTAAGGAATTGCTTAACAAGAAGGAGAAGCTGATTGAACTCGCCAACACACGCTTAAATGAAAACTGCTCTGCAGTTATTCTTAAAGAACTTCCGGAAAAGCTTGGAGATCCCGGTCGTTTTGTGTTGCCTTGCGTTTTCAACAAAACTGAAGAATTTACTGCCCTTGCTGATCTCGGGGCCAGTATTAATTTGATGCCATTGAGTGTTTGGAAAACACTATCATTACCCGACCTCACTCCAACAAAGATGACTCTTGAACTTGCTAATCGCACTCTCGCTTACCCCGTTGGTATTGCCGAAGACGTGTTCATTAAAGTTGGCACATTTACTTTCCCGGTCGACTTTGTCGTTGTTGATTATGAAATGGACCCTCGTATTCCATTAATACTTGGTCGGCCATTCTTGAGGACCGGACGAGCTCTAGTTGATGTTGCCGAAGGTGAATTAATTTTAAGAGTCAGCGATGATGCACAAGTTTTTAAAATGGGGAAGCTTACAAGCAAATCCTATGGACGAGAATCTGCGAATATGATTAATGTGCTTGATGAGTTTGTCATCTACAACAATCCTCTATTCGAGTCTTGCAATGATAACCCACTTTTTCAAGATGATGTGGATGATTCTCGCTCTAATTTGGAACCTTCTCCCATTTACAATTCTCCACCGATCTTCGATGCTTATGATGATGATGCTAGCTCAGATTCGTATGATTATGATGACCTTACCTCTGAGTATCCCGACCTGTCCACGAATGTTGATTTCGATGAGGCTGATACTCTTTCGAGCGACTCTTCACATGATGAAGATCCTCCGCCATCACTCGATCCAACTTTGGACGATTACTCATTTGAGGAAGACTTCTCTATGTTTCTCAACACTTACTTCCCTCATGAGAGTGATACTCCTCCTTATGATTTTGAAGATTATCGTCTTAATCCTACTTTGGATTTGAAGAACATACTTTCAAAGGAAAAGAAACCGGTCGACACCGATATCCGCAGCACGTATGATTTAACACCTCTTTGTCCCCCTTCTGAGGACGAGGTTGTGCTTCTTCGCGGATCTTCTTCCCATTCTGCTGAGCCTGAGTGCTACTTTCCCTTAAAGGAAAAGGTGTTCGACCCCGGTATTGAAATCTTTAAGCCATCTCAGTATCCACCTGATGAAATAAAAGGAAAAATCTTTGGAATTATTGAAGACATGCTTGCACCACTTCACCCTTGCTTTCACCGTGCTCCATCGCTGCTTAAGGGAACCTTGCCTCTTCTTCTTTGGCTTGCCTTGTTCGCCTTAAGCTTGTGCTATTTGATGGACGAAAACTATGTCTTTGATCCTGGTGGATATGTTTCATGCTTCTTCCTATGATGATCAAGGTCGAGTCAGGCTTACGACTCGGTTAACAAAACCAAGCGCTTCTTGGGAGGCAACCTATGTATCTATCTTTTAGCTTTCTTTATCCTAAGTGTAGGGGAGACCCATTGGTTTGCTATCTCCTCTCCTTTCTTAATCATGGATTCGAGCTCAACGATCCACTCTTGATGATTCTTGACGACCCGTGATTCCGTGTTCCCTTCTTCCCGGTTCTATCCTAAACTCTTTTCGATTCACTATTTTATATTTTCCAATTTTAAAATAGGAATCTCTTTAGTTGTCTTTTCCTTAGCAAGATTTAAACAAGGTGCACAATGTCCTAAGTGTAGGGGAGTTTACTCCCACATGCTTAAACATTGAGGACAATGTTTATGTTAAGTGTAGGGGGGACTTCTATCGAAGTTAAGTGGCCTTTTCCTTGTATTTGTCCTCATTTTAACCGGAAAATCAATTTTTCGACATTTTTCAAAATTTTTGATCTATTTTGGCCTATTAGTTTTTACCTTTGTATAGTTATTTTTTTTTCTTTGCTAGAATAAATTTTTAATAAAGTGGTTTTAATTTTCAAACGTTCTGAATCTTTTGACTCAACCCGAGTTTACTTATCTAAGTTACTCTAGCTAGTATCCTTAACATGTTTAAATCAAGTTTTGCTAGGCTTTTATATAGGGAGCTATAAAACGCGAAAGTCTTAACTCTCACGGGTTAAGAACAAGAACTTTTCGCAAGTTCCTATAATTGATCCTAGAGAGTCGTTTATCAAGGGAACTTTAAAATGCGATTTCTAAACTTGAAAAAGTCTAAGAGTTTGCAAGATCCTATAGACGACTCAAAAACCCAAAACTTTGATTTAATAGGCTAAGCATCCACGAGTCTCATTCCTTGAGATTTTAAACCATGGAGAACGAGAGATGATAGAGCCAATTATAAGTTCGGTATTCTTTCGTGAATTTATGTGAGTTGATTATAAGCCTATTCTCCCATCGCTTGCTAATAAATTTATTTGCAATAAATAAGGTTGTACGATTTGAAAAGTTACTTAGCTTCTAGCCCAAGATCGTTTAAAAGTTGCTCGGTATGGATTAGAGTTCATAGCCAAGGCATAACTTATTGAAGCGGGATGCGAAGATTGGCGAGTCCGAAAAGGCCCTAACAAGGCATGAGGGCTATATTTTGTTGCTAAAGATCCAAAGTGATGTGAAGAATCATTTATCGAAAATCAATATGAAGGATCGAGACACACGACGAAAAGCAAAAACTCCCCAAAAGTCATGGAGAAGTGTATCCGAAAAGACCCTAGCAAGGTATGAGGATAAATAGATCCAAGTCAAAAAAGGAGGCGGATCGTTGTATATCAAAGTCCAAAATAAAGATTGGAGAAAAATGAAGAAGTCGTGGTCCAAGTATGAATCTCTCAAAACTTCAAGTGAAGAAATTCCTATATGAAGAGAAGGCCATTATTTCATGAACGTCTCTCAAGGTTTGAAGTATGAAGTCGCTGCCAAATATCGGTCCGAGAAAGGTCTCAAATCGCGAAGCGAGTTATGCCAAGATATGAACTTTATGAGGTCCCGAGAAGCAGTTTTAAAAGATTTTGTCCTTTAGCTAACTATTGATTAAATCGTTCACTTTATTTTCAGACTAAATAACTATCTAAATAAGTCAACAATGCATCCTCGTGATCATTCAAGACAACAATAAAATATAAGAGATACACCTAGGAAAAAGGGAGTCTAAATGAATAATTGGCCCACATGAGTTCGTGTTAGTTTGCTAACTTATAATAACAATGATCTCGTTTTTAAGCTTGGTTTGGAGAAAGTAAAAACTTGAGGATGATGATTATTCATAACATTTCCAAAACCCAAGGTATGATTTTGATTTCTTTACTTTGTATGTTTATAATTTTCTATCTCGTTAATAAAGGCCAACGTGGATTAATTATGATGAAAAATGTAAACTTGCTTTGTAACTAATACATTGCATGAGGACATTGCAATGGTCAAGTGTAGGGGATTTGATAGGTGTGTAAACACCCATCAATTTTACCACTTAATTACAATAATAACCGAGCCAAAACGTGTATTTTATGTCTTTTATG
This sequence comes from Glebionis coronaria, assembly GCA_025667525.1. Lineage (NCBI taxonomy): Eukaryota > Viridiplantae > Streptophyta > Magnoliopsida > Asterales > Asteraceae > Glebionis > Glebionis coronaria. The sequence continues at coordinate 557,299,324 of CM046877.1, read as the reverse complement.
TCGGAATTATGCGTGGTTTGTGTTTTTGTTGTGATTTAGGACGAAAAGGTGAAAAGTGGAGAAAACACGGGCATTTACGGGCTTTTATTGAAGAAAAAGATGAAAGACGAAGTCAAGAAGTCAAGAGTGCAAAAAGAACGGAAGTCCAAGACCAATTCTGAAGATTTATCGAAGAAAAAGTCGAAAGACGGAAGTTTACTTAAAGCCGAAGAACTCAAGTCTAATTTATTGAAGAATTAAAAGACGAGTTCAAAGAAATCTCAAGCCAAAAGTCATTAAAGTCCAAGATTAAAGAAGATTTAAAGGCTTAAGGACTAATGGTGCAATTAACAAATAGATTAAGAAGGAAGGACCTGATGATGCATTTAAGAGAAAAGGAAAGAGGGGAGGAAGCTTCCTAATCCTCCCCTATATATAGATTAGTTGTTAATCATTTTTCTTTGTTAGCTAATTTGACAAATTAGTTCTCCACTTTATTTTATGCACCTTTAATTACTTGTCATTTTAAATACTTGTTTTGCACTTTAATTTCTTTAAATTCCAAGTAAGTCTTTTAATTTTGTTCTTTAATCTTTAAGCTTTTAATCTTCTTGTTCATCTTCTTTTTATAAATCTTTGTTTGTGTTGATTTAAAGTTTTCAATCTTAATCTTTTTCATCTTCTTTTTATTTAAAGTTTGAATCTTTTTAAATTTTTGTGTTATGTTTTCAAAGTTTTCATACGTTTTATCTTTGTTCTAGTGTTTTTATTTAGCTTATTGGTGTTTTACTTTGCTTATTGTCTTCCAAAAGTTAAGATTTTTTAGCTTATTTTCGTACTTTTTGTGTTTTCCTAGTTTTTAGGAAATCTGATTCGATTTAGGAACTTTTTCATTAATTGCGAAATCTTGTACTTTCTCCCCATTGCGAAATCTTCTTCCTGATTCGATTTAGGAACTTTTTCTGCTATTGCGAAATCTTCTTCCTGATTCGATTTAGGAACTTTTTCTGCTCTTGCGAAATCTTGCCTTTTTCTGCTATTGCGAAATCTTCTTCCTGATTCGATTTAGGAACTTTTTCTGCTATTGCGAAATCTTGCCTTTTTCTGCTATTGCGAAATCTTCTTCCTGATTCGATTTAGGAACTTTTTCTAGCAATTGCGAAATCTTTGATTTCACAATTGCGGAATTGTTCATTTCAATTGCGAAATCTTTTGTTTTTTTTACAATTGCGAATTTATTTCTTTTTATTTTGCGAATTTAATTCAGTTTTTATTTAATTGCGAAATTTATTAGTTTTAGTTTAAATTTAATTTTCAAGCTTTATTTTTCTCGCCATTTTCCTTAGCCGCACTGTAAGTTTATTATCCTTAAATTTATTTTAGCCTTGCCTTAGTTTTAAGTTTTAGTTGCGTTTTAAGTTTGCCTTAGATAGTTTTAAGTTTGCGTTATTTACTTTAGTGCCTTTTAATTCTCGTCATGCTTTTAAATTCTTGTCATTTACTTTAAATTAGAGTTAGATTTACTTTAACGTCATTTAAATTTACGTCTTTGCACATTTATTTTAAGACAACCAAAAATATATGTTTCACCAAAAACAATTGAGTCGCATTTTGAACCAGAAATCAATTCGAGAAGATACCGAGAAACGAACAATTGAACCTAGCAAAATCCCTTCATTACAAGGTTTACTTTAAAACCTTTTAAGGGACTAAGTTTACTTCATAACTTGGTCTAACACAAATTAGTGTACGTATCAGTGCACTTATTTTGTAAAAATAAGAGAAATCTTATTGCCACCAGAATCGTTCCATAAAATCACTTAACCGGAAAATGTCCTCATTAATATTTGTGTCCTTAAAATCATTGGCTACAGCTCTTTAAATAGAAAACGGGTCCGTGTTTAAGGGGGAGCAAATATTAAATCTTCGTGAAATCAAATTTGGTCTTTAAAAAAGGATTGTCAGAAAATATTAACTATTCATCATCATCTATTATGCTAAGTGTGCCTTCTATGGGATCGAAATTCATATATAGGTTATTAAATTTTGGCGTTAAGTTTTTGTGGTCGTGTTTGTGTGCGGGTTGGTATTTTGGTAAATTGATTTGTTTAAATCAAATTCACTTTACATCAAATACTAATACAAAAGGGGGACCATATTTGCAATTATTGTAAAAATGGAGGGTTAATATGTCAACTTGCCAACAAGTTGACCAAGTCAAAACATACCACCCCCCCCTTTTCCCTGTCACAATCGCAAACACACACAACACTTTATTCATCCGCCATTGTTGAAAAACTTCAAAACCTTCGTTCCTTGTGTATTTGAATCTCTGTTATTTGCTCATCATCTGGGTATGGTATTAAGCTATATTTGTTATCATTTATCCCATTTCATTGCATCTCATCAAAAACAGTGCCATTAGATCATTTCAAGATTTAGGGTTTCGCGTTTTGCTATGGAAATGGTAATTAAGTTGTGGGATTTGTTCAGTATGTCTAGATGAACATTGGTCTTGCCCAGAATCGTTTAAAACATTGCCTAGTTCCTGGAATCGAGAAGTCAACGTTTAGATCGAATCCCTGTCACGGATTTCGATGATCATTGCGACACCATCATTGTGATGCCTGTCATTGCGATGAGTTATTCTGATGACTCATTGCGATGGGCTATTACGATGAGTCATTTCGATGGCTCATTGCGATGGGTCATTGCGATGTGTCATTGCGATAGCTCATTGCGATGGGCTATTGCAATGGGTCATTTCGATGGCTCATTGCGATGGCTCATTGCGATGGGTCATTCTGATGGCGCATTGCGATGGCATATTGCGATGACGCATTCCGATGCGTTATTGCGATGGCTTCGTTATAGGTATTGCGATGGGACATATTGCGATGGATTCTCATTCATTCCGATGGAACTGCATCTATTGCGATGGACATAGATATTGCGATAGGACTTTATTTTGATAGGGTTGCGATGCTTGAATCATTGTGATGGCTTGGTTAGGATTCCGATGGATTGACACATTGCGATGGACTTAGGAATCTTATGATTCTGATACATTGTAACTTTGTTATGGAATTTTAAGTATTATGCACTTGCCTTAGACTATCTAATGAGTTCGGCCTAGCTTGCACTATTTCCTCATTAGGCTTTAAGTAAAATAGGGCCACTAACACGAAACCAAGTTTTATTGAAACTAGTTAATTTTTATCTTATAAGAATACTTGAACGGTTTCTTATTATAGAAGTTCATCTTATTTAATAAGTTGATTCCTATGTAAACAAAAGAGATACAAATTACTTACTCAATGTCTTGTGTTTTGTTTCCAGGCCATGGACGACAAAGCTTCATCTTTGTTCAAGCCCACTATATTTTGGGTTGAGGATAATCCTACAATTCTTGACGTAGTGGTTGAAACTAAACCAAAACCCGCTGAAGTTTTGGTTGAAACTAAACCAAAACCTACTGAGGTGTTAGTAGACATCAAACCTAGACCTACTGAGGTTCTGGTCATGACCACCAAGAAATCTAAATATTTTAAGAACTAATGCTAGGTCGTTATCTCTTTAGAATAAAATGTCTTTGGCATATCTGTCATTTTCCAAAGTGTGTTGTTAAATGTAAGGACCTTGTTCATCTGAACTATGTTTGTATGTTGTTTCTCTATAATATGTGGTAATAATTGTTATGGATTTTTTCCTATTATTCAACTTGGCATAGACTTCAGATATATATATATGTTGTGTATATCATTTGTGCTTATGTCATCAAAGCAGGAAAATGTCAATCACAGAGGAACAACAACGACTTCGTGATCTTGAACTTGTTTCGCTCAGCGATAGGCTTCCATATGCTGAGAACAACTCTCGATTACAAGATGATTTTGATCCGTCCTTACCAGCTTTCAAAATCGCCACTGATATCCTAGACATATCACCCATCAGAGACACACTCAGATGTACTGCATCTGTTCCCGAAGTCTACATGCATGAATTCTGGAACACTGCATCTTTCTCTAAAAAGACTATCTCTTTCCAACTGAACAAAACACCAAGGGTACTCAGCTTGAGCATTTTTCGGAAATTGTTTAAACTTCCTAGGTTGGCACAAGGAGAACAATTTGTGGCTAACCCAAAGAACGATGAAGTACTTCGAATCATTCGTGCCATGAACTATGAGGGTGAAATCAACAACCAATCCCAGCTTAACACCTCACACATAGGGCAACCCTGGAAAGCACTTATCACCATCATCGTCAAGTGTCTTACTGGAAAAACTAGGGGCACCGATGCAATGAGACCACCACAGGCTCACTTATTTTGGGGATTGTACACTGCATCTAAGGTAGACTATGCACTTCTTATCTGGCAAGAATTTTGTTATCAGTTTACTGGAACGAAGAAGAAATCCGTGCATCTTCCATTCCCGAGATTCACCAAGCTCATTATCAGCCACTTCATGAAGAATGACCCAACCATTGACACTCGCGGGAATTTCTTCTATCACACCAAAGATGATGATTATGTGATTCTCACAATGAATGCATACACTAATTCCACAAAGTATGCATTACTTCCTGCTCTAGTACCCGACACAATGCTTAATAATGGAATCAAGGAGAGTGATAAATACCAAGAGATGCTTAATGATATTGACGCACAGTTTAAACGTGCAAATTCACATCCTTCAGAGAAGCAAAAAGGTAAACGCAAGAAAAGAGTTTCAAAGCGCCAATCAACTGCTTCTTCCAAAGATAAAGGCCCAGGAAAAATGCAAATAGTTGATGAAGATGATGAAGATGAGCTGATCCATACTGAGGAAGAACAGGAAGAAGTACCACTCCGCAGGCCTAAGAAAGCGAAGAAGACTAAAGGCAAAGAAGCAAGTGTTGCTTTGGAGGACCCTGCTCAACAACAACTTTCTGAAGCCAAACGACTGCGTATCGTTCTTCAACAAAGCAGACAGGAAGCTTTTGCAGGATCAGGCTCAAGAGTGTTTGAAGACTTAGCAGATTTTGGTAATCATGATGCTGACATGGCATTTTATGAAGATCCTACTGATGAAGATGCTTATGAAGATGCTGGTAACTATCATTTTGAAAGTCGAGAGCAAAGTAAAGAACATAGTAGCAGTGCAGACACCGATACAAGTATGATGTATCGAGACGTCAATATCACCACTTCCTTACCCGAACCAACTAACACAGTGGTACACGATGATGCTCATGCTACTTTCATACCAGAAACGCAACTTCAAAGTAAGTCTACTTCCAACTCTGATGATGTTATGAAATATCTAAATTTAGAAGGGGAGGGTGTCAAGGTCACAAACACTGATCCGTCAACAAATGAAGGAATGGTGGATGTTCCTATAACTACTGTTACATCAACAACCACTCCACTATTATCCACCCCGATCATCAGTGAGGTCATAACAACCACTATCACACCCGCACTCGTTGAACAACCAGTATCAACCACCACCCTAACAACTGAATCTACACCGTCATCCACAGCTGAACAACATGTATCAACCATCGCCCCAACCACTGAATCTACACCAACACCTATCCATGTACAACCAGTATCATCCACCACCACCTTAACGGTTATGGTTACACCTCCACCAACAGAACCACAAGTATCATCCACACTCAATCCATTCCTCACAGTCAATGATCCACTGATCCAGTCTCTTCAACAACAGCTAGAGGCTCAAGCTATACAAATAGCTACATTGACTGAAAGGTTAACTACTCCTCCCAAGGAACTGCAACCTGATGAGTCTACTCTTCAAAAACTAACAGTCAGAGTGTCCAAACTTAAAGCACAACATAAATCATTTCTTAAAGAGAAGAAAACTCGTGATAAAGAAAATGATGCTTTTCTTGGGTCAATTGACGAGCAGATGACCACGATCATTCGACGAGAAGTCAAGTCTTATGTTGATCAACAACTACCAAATCTTGTGGTAATGGTTTATCTACTCTTCAACTAATGACATTGTTACAGACACGTCTGCTAGACATGAAAGCTCATAAATCGAAATACAAACGAAAAGTTCTGCAATATCTCAACAAAGCAATTCTTGAAGAGACACCTGCAGACACTACCGACTCTGAGTCTGACGATGAAGATGAGCTAGAATAGGAAGATGACGAGGGTAACGGTGAAGAGGATGATGGTAACAATGATCAAAATGAGGATAAGGATAAGGAAGGAGATGAGGAGGAAGAAGAGGATGAAGAAGGAAAGGATAAGGATGAAGATGAAGATGAGGACGAGGATACAAATGATGATCAGGATGACGATGATGATAATGACAAGGGTAATGAAATCAACAAGGGTGATAAGAATGACGACACGGGTACACATGCCGAAGATTCAAACAAGGATGACAATGATAAGGCTACTGAGAAAGGTTTAGAGGAAACTGCAGAAAACATTGCTGACACCACAGAAAAAACGTTGGAGTCAACAATACCAGAAACTCAGCAAGTTGCTACAGGTATAACTACTGCACCAGCTTTTACTGCTGATTCTCAAAATGAATCTGTAGAATATATGCAAGCAGAAGAACCGACAGAGCCAATGCTTGAAGAAGAACCTCACGATGATATACCGATGATGCAAAATCAACCTTCAACACCATCTGCAGATCAGCATGACGTTGATATGGAAGTTGAAGATTTAAATGTTCCAGAACCGACGTTTGCTGAATCTCTTATCATCGATGATACTGTACAAGAGCAACTTTGGCTAACAAATGCAGCACCACAACATCCATTTGACACTGCAATTGAAATGGAGCTGACTCAATTGCTCAACAACCCTATCGATTTCTCGGCTTTTCTAAGGTATTCTCATGGGAAACCGACAATGACTCCGGATCTGATCAAAATGGCAGCTACAAATGTGGACTTCTTTGACACTTTAAAGATCAGCCATAATGAAGCAGTATATCACTTGAATGAGCTTACAAAGGCAATAAGAGCGACAACTACAGGAATTCAGACTCCCGTGTTGCAACCTCTTACACCAACGGTCATCACCGGTTCTGCCACGATCCCAATAGAGGACTTTGTCTCTAACGATCTTGAATACCTTGAAAATGGAGCAAAGAAATATGCCACGTCACTAACAATGCTCAAGGCTGTTAACTTGGAGAATGTTCCATGGATAGAGGATAAAGTGCCTGACTCAATATGGAGAAAGAAGCTGCTCAAGTTTTATGATACCTATGCTTCACTTGGCATCTCTCACTGGACTGCAAAGAAAAGGTTAGCCTATAATCATTTCCATCGTCCTAAGAGAGGTTCCTCTATTGTCTCAGCTCACAGAATCAAAAGCATCCAAGGAGCAACCACTCAGACTGTCTTCGGTTATGATTACTTGAATGTAATCGTGTTCAAACGTACCGATGAGAAAGAATACCGCATTGACGAAAGTGATCTCCAGTACCTTCAACTTGAAGACATCGAAGATCTTTTTTTGTTATTGGCTCAAGAAAAAGTTGACCATCTATCACCTGATATTGTCATAGCCATGAGTTCAAACTTTCGTCAATATGCCAGGAAAATTGTCATTCAAAACCGGGTGGAAGACTTTCAACTTGGAGTAGAAAGCTATCAGAAGAAGGTAAACCTGAAACGTCCCCATACGACTCCACTCAGTAATTTCCATAAGAACAAGAAGGTTAACATGGGGCCCACAACGCCGGAAGCAATGATCTTTTATCCAAATGAGACTGGGGTCATGAAATATATGCGATTCTCCGAGCTACACAAATTCAGTGATGGAACGCTAAAGCATGTTCGAGATGATCTGTCGGTTCTCAATGCCAACTTACCACTTCCGGCAGTCAAATACACCTGGACAACCCAGTGCAAAAATGGAGCATCGTATGCAACCAGGAAGATTGAGGAACTTCTAAGGAAGCGCCAGTTGCTACGAAGTATAGAACGATTCGTCGGTGGACGACCATATGGAGCTCACCATAGGTTCACGGAACGAACCATTTAATTATGGTTCGTCTTATATCAGGTCAACTCCATATGTCTATAATTGTGAATATGTTACTTTTTGTATAATCAGCTTTTGTGGCATGTTGTAGTGTAAATGTATGATATTTTTCAAGAATTTCTCTCGAGATTCCAAATCTTTCAAAATATATCATACTCAAGCACTACAACTAACCCTCATTAATTTGAGGGGGAGCATTAATATGTTCTTTGGCCAACATCTAATTTCATTTTATTACCCAAAGACCGGTTAATCCGTTAATATCCAAAATATTGATGGTTAACATTTTGGAAAGGGGAGAAAATAGGATTAAGGAGACTTAATGATATTTGGCTAAAACAATGAAAAAGGCTTAAAAGATAAACCAACCTAACATGTGTAATGCACAAGTTAAGGGGGAGCATTTTTTATGATCAAAACACTTAAAGCACAAAAACTTTGATTACAATATCACAAGTGCTTTAAGTGATTTTCAAGGATTTTTTCATGGTGACTATATCAACCTAAAACACACTTAACTCACGACGGATGTGGTGACAAAAGGGTGGTAGGTATAGGTATTAGTCCAATGATTCATCAGAACCGATGGAATCTTCCCAAGGACAATTCCCTAGATAGAACTAGAAGTCCTAGGAAAGATGGAGAATGAATGTGAACGTAGCTGAATGCCGACCAAGTACTTAAGCTAGCACTGGAACAATCACAACAAGGTGCTAGTGATGACGTATTAGTAAGCATTAAAGGGGTTGAAGAATGAAAAATAATTGTAAAGATAAAGGGTGTAAAGAAAGAAGCCCTCCTTACAACTTTAGGCAGAAACCGGGTCAATACATATGCTATTGAGATCATTTGTTAATGATTCTCGATATTGAAGAAAGCCATCATGGACCCAGTGAGGCAATGCACAACCCTCCCTAGCTAACTCAAATATCTCTCAAAAGGTATTTGTTTTAATCACACGGAGATCAACACATTATCTATTGGTTTATTCACTCCAAAAAGACTGATATTGAATAGGTGACACTCCTCTCTAGCCATCGATCACTAAATCAAAACGCACTATCGAGTCTAGAGCCACGAGATCATCAAAAGTCTCATTAGGACACTTTCCATTTATTCCTTGCTTCTTCACACACTGTGAAAAGTAAGAGATCGTTATGAGTCCTACGCAGTATTCTTGTAATATTGCCAGAACATCCGAGTGATACGCAAGTATTACAGTGAAGATGGAAATCCTGCTTGAGCCAACATCAAACAAGCTCATGGTAGGTGACACGTGCGGTTCTTTAAGAACTAATCTTGTGACAACTGGAAAGAAACAGTAGTTTAATTCTTAATTGAACTTAAACTCGTTCCAGGCCTCTACGCATTATCGTATGATCTTGCCAGAACACTCAGAGTGACACTCTTTAGTGTTTATAGTGACGAGTGGAAATCCTTCTAGTGTTAACATCAAACAACACTTGGTAGGTGACAAGCTAGATTCAATTTGAATTGAGTTTGTGACAACTGGAAAGCAACGATGGTGAATATCTTAATTGAAATTCATTGTTCCAGGTTTCATGAATTGACGGCTTCAATCATAAGGATTTTTAATCCAAATGATTCACTCTTTATGTTCGCAGTCAGCTTTGGACGGTCGAATAAAGAGAACGGGTTTACCCGCGAAATCCTATCAGGAAGTTACTTAATTGAAACTATCTATCACGGGTACGATATCTAATATCGTCCAACGGTCTTCACCGATCGGAGGTAAAATGCTACCGAATTAGAATAAAATGTCAAAGCCATTTTATTCGTGTCTTATTATGTTACTTCATTCAAAGACGGTGGCGTTGCGGTGTACCTGTTGAAGACGGTGGCGTTGCGGTGTACCTGTTGAAGACGTCCTCACATGCTTATTCCTTCTGCATCAAATACTTCTGCAAATTCAAGAAAGTATGACCTAAAAGTCTTCCGCTATATCAACTCTGAAACTTTTAAGAATTCAACAAAGGATAAGTGTGTGGGACATGAAGTCACAAAGAGGCGAACATCACAAGACAATAAAGACTGCACGTGAAAGGCCAAAAGAACGTGTTCCAAGCAAAAGGCTGATATTATTCAACACATATTCACAAAAGGAAGAAAAAGAAAGAAAAGAAGACTACGAGCTCAAGAACAAGATCTAACATGCTAGATTAGGACTTTGTAAATTTGGAGTGACCTCCCTTTGGGGGAGATTGTTGGAAATACGTTTTACGTATATAGAAAGTCTCGGTCACTCCAACTATGTAGTTATAGGCTCGTAGTAGTGTTTAGTTTCATTTATTAAATAGCTCGACCCATGAGCATGTTCATGGGCCGGAGGCCCAAGTCCATTAAGGACTTGGTATTTAAACCTCTTTCCACCATGGAAAGAGGTGTTGGTTGTTTCATTTCTTGTTTTACATAATACAAGTTTCTTTCATTTCTCTCTCTAAGTTTCTCTCTCTAGAAAACATCAACCCCCTTGATTCTTAAAGATTATCATTGTTCTACTTTATTCTTACTCATAACAGATCTTAACAAACATACTTCATGATTTTATTATGACTTAAAAGAAATTACAAGTACAAAACATAAGTGTAACAAAATATGAAAGTAAAGTTCAGCTATGAAAGACTTCAATAATCATCATTTTTTATTTTTTCTTTAGCTTCAGCTATGTCTGTCCTGGCATCCAATTCGGCCTGCAAAGCTTGTGCAAATACCATGGAATACTCTGTGTTGGTTTTAAGTGCATTTTTAAGACAAATAAGCTGAATAGTTGATGCTAGTCCCATCTCATCTTCCTTTTGGAACACATATTGACATCCCCTGTTCATGAAGGCCATACCTTTCTCAGGCTCAGTATATGTCTGACCATCAATAGGGCCTACAATCCCATTTGGTAAAACCAAATCCCTGTGCATTCCATCCACTTGAACATCATTAGTTACAAAGGACTCCTTAACAAATTGTGTCATCCTTCTTCTTTTCTTTCTAGACTTTGGAAGATCTTGTTCAAACAGTTGTGGTGGGGGATCAACCTTAAGCTTGGCTGCAGTTTCCTTAACCCAATTAAACTTAGCCTTGAGAGTTTTAAGAAGTGTAAAATTTGCCTGTCCAGTCTTCTTCGCAGCTAATGCCTCAAGTTCAAACCATTCAGACAGACCAAGTTTCTTTAACTTAAAGTCTTCAAAGAGATCCATGTTTGCCTGTTGATTATCTCTCCATAAAACCATTTGTGGTGTATGAGTAGACTTGTGAATAGTATACTTGAACTTGGTAATTTTTCCAGGTGCAAACCTATTATTGACGCATGCATCATAGTCAGCTTTTACCTTTTTAAGTGCCTCTGTGTGTTTAACTTCCATTTCCTTCAACCTTTGTCTTTGCTCCTCCCTTTGTTGAGGAGACATTTTTCTCTCTGTTGCCTCATTAAGCTCCTTGGCTTTCTTGATTTCATTTAACCTCTTGAATTTAATAGCCTATTTCTCAATTTCTTCAGTTGTTAGAGGGTTCTCATTTGCTGCTTTAAAGGTTGTGAATTGGGATAGTTAAGTGGTTGATCCTCATGTCTCTAGCATCGCATCTATTTTCTTTAGCTTGGCGTCTGAGTCTACCACGACTATTACCTTTCCATTCTTAGAGACAGAGGATAACACACTTGTGTTCTTCAACTCTTCAGCTTATTTGATGAAAGCCATCTGAGCTTGTTTTTGTACAGCTTTTGGTAGGAAGCTAACAGTGAACTTGAGTTTCTTGGCAGCTGGTTCACCATCATCCACAGCCTCATTGGTGTTAACTAGAGTCAGGGACTTTGATAGGGATGGCAACAGGGCTGGTTTGGGGTGGGGTGATCGTCCCCATCCCTAAACTCGATTAGTAAAGTTTTCCCTAAACCCGCCCCGATCCCCTTCGGGGATTTAATCGGGGTGCCCCGTTGGGGTGCAATGCTCCCTCAAACCCGTCCCGTACTAATCGAGGATCTTATCGGCTACCCTCTTTGAGTGAAATTTTCTATCAAAACCGCATTATTTTACATTTATTATTATTTTTAGACTCTTAGAAATAAGCCTGAAGTATTATAAACTTACTAATTATATAATAATGAATTACAAACAAGACTTATAAGGTATAAAACGATACTATTATACATAAATAATGATATGTTACACCACAAAGAACTTACAATACATTAAATAAGTTTCTATAATAACAATTTGTAATACACTAAAGAAATATTTATTATGACGTAAATAGTAAGAAAATACTATATAAAATTACTTATATTTGTATATGTGTATATTAATCGGGCGGGGCGGGTCGGGGATCTTATTCCCCGTGTTTGCCCCAAACCTGATTAAAAATCCCCGTTTAAGCCCCAAACACGCCTCATAACCCAATAAAGTTAACCCGCTCCGCCCAAATTATTCCGGGTTTCGGGTTTCCCCGTCGGGTTCGGGTTTTTTTGCCATCCCTAGACTTTGATGAATCGACTCCATCCTTTGTCTGTTGCTCCCCCTTAAGTTCATCATCATCATCAGGTACAGTTATTGGAGTGATGACTTGGTGAGGGATGGGTGAAAGGATAGTGTTGTCAACAGATCCTGAGCTTTGCTTAGCAGATTCAAGGTTAAGTACATTTTCCTTTTCCCCCTCACATTCAACATGTCTTTTCAGACGTTTGGATGAACGTGCCTAAATGTATGCAGCAATCTGCTCAACAGAGGTAGCCATTTGTCTTTGCCTGGTTCTTGAAGCTCTGGCAATTTTCAACAGCTGGTTGCAATTTCCATTGATGTTGCGATGTACACGGTCAACTATGAAGTTGGTGTGGCGAACTTGCCTGGATCGTACAGCCTCAAGTTCTTTATGCATAGTCAACTCATGAGCAGAGAATAGGTCAGGGGCCTCTATGGCTATGGCATCTTTGATACGAGTGGATAAATGGCTAAGTCCTTGGGACACTCCTTTTCGTGTGCCATCCATAATGGGTTCAGTGACATCATCCTTAACCGCATGTGTGATTGATAGTTGAGTTATTACGTCTTTTAGGAAAAAGAGCGTAATTAGGGTAAGTATTAACAAGTGATTTAGGAAAACCACAAGTTATGACCCAAAGTGGGGATCGTTCTCAAGGAGGCTTGGTGTGTGTGTTAAGAGATGATTAACTTTGTGATTATATTGATTATGAGAAAAGAAAATAGAAATGAGATAAGAAGAGAATGACGGTTACGATGACGAATTAAACTAAGACGACAAAGTCGTACACGTAAAACCGTAAAAAGTAGCAAAATTAAAAATTTACCCTAAAAATTCCTAGAAAATTGCAATAAATCCTAAATAATGTAATTAGAGTTTACAAAAAAATCAAAAGTCACCCAAACCTTTTATTTAATTAAATAATAATTTTTAAATGCTAATTAAAGCCCAAAAAATCAATTTAATTAACAAAAAGCCCAAAATGAGATTTTATCAATTGTAAACCTCTAAAATGACTTAACTTAGTTTAAAACTATTTTTGAAAATTTTATAATTAATAAAAACTATTTAAAAAATTAAAAACTATTAAAATTTAAAATAATTATAAAAATTAATCTAATGACAATAAAAATATTCTAAAAATTTTAAAATTCCTAACTTATTGTATTTAACCTAATAAAAATATAAAAACTTGAAAAATCTAAACTTTAATTTTTACCAAAAAAAAATATTAAAAATCCAAAATTTATAAAAAATTCTAAAAAGTTGCAAACTAGCTTATTTTAACCTAATAAACTCAGAAATGAAGTTGAAATTACAAAATACCCCTAATGGGCCCTCAAATGGGCCAAAATCCAAAATAGACCCTTATTGGGCCAAAATAAGCCCAATAAGACAAATGTTTATAAAAATGGCCCAAAAGCTCCTATCTGACCTAAAATTTGATTCAGAACACAATTTTCCAAAGGCCCAAAAGCTGAAAATGCCCTTAAGTTAGCTTATTTCACCACATCTTATTCTTAATGGGCTTTTTGGCCCATTAAGCTATAAGCTGATGCCATAAGATAAAATTACACACACGTCCTTCTTTTGACTTAAGTAAGCTATTTGCAAAAAGAAATTTGAAAAAAGTCCAAGAAATAAGCCTGAAAAAGCAAAAAGCAATCTTCACAAAATGACAAAATAGTCGTTTTCGAGTTCTAGGCTATTTCAAGAGCTGATTCAAGTAGATTTAAGTCACAAATAGCTTAACTAAGCTTAATCAACAAAAAGTTTTCAAATAAGCCCACTCAATAAGCTGGAATAAGAAAATAAGCACTTAATTAAAAGTCAACTTTAAGAGTTTTCTAGCAAAAAGTCAAAGCTAAGGTCTGATAAGCTCCAGTTCAAACAAATGAGTCAAATGAGGAAGATTGATCACAAAAAGTAAGTTGTTGCGGGTCTAGATAAGCCAATATGGCTTATTAATAAGCTAACTAAAAAATTACACTAGAAGGGGCTAGTTTTAGGTGCTGAGCAGTGGGAACTTTTCCCACTGCTTGACTTTCTTGACTTTCTGTCTTTAGTGACTTTTTTGTAGATTTAAGTTTCACAAAGGCACCCAAATGATCATTTAATCATAAGGAGTCAATAACAACAAAGAAATCACAATCTCAAACAGCCAATTTGTACAGTTAATTCATTTAATCACCAGACATGCACCAGACTTGAACAAATAAGCAGTTATGGTTCAATAAGCACTTATAGCACAATTCAGCCAGCCAAACTTCACCAAATGCATACACAAGCTATAATAAACTTAAATGAACAAGTCTAAACAAGTTTCATGCAATGATTCAAAGTGTAGGTCAAGATTCAAGCACTAAAAGTTACTGATGAATTATGAACATGCAGTTATGAACACTTGCTGATGTATTTGACCACCAAGCCAAATTCAAACCCCCAAATCTTGTTAACAGGTTATATTAACTATGTTTAAACACTTTTTAGCCCTAAGCATGCATACACTCTAGGTGTTCCCAAAGTCTTAGGTCAAAAACAGTCAAAACAAGCAAATTATAGCACAATCTTTGATTCAAAGTTTTAAGACTGAAAACTTGCAGCAAATAGCACACAAACAAGTATTTTGTAGATACAAAGCACAAACACACACTTCCAACAACAAAATAACAAACTATGATCTAAAACAGGTAATCCAAAACACCCTTTTATATTTTCAAATCAAAATTTTCAAATCAAAAGTGTATTCCAAGGTTACCTAAGCCCAAATCAACACAATAACAGATGTAATATGCATATTTTAGCAAGATTAAGCCACAAATTTCACAAGAACACAAGCAACACACAAATATCACAAATATCCAACTTTTTATCAGATTTTGAGATTAAGGGTGCAAACCTCATGGATGTACATCCACACCCATGAATGTTTGAGCTTATGTGCTAGCAAGAACAAGCACAAGCTTCCACAATAAAGCCTGCTATGATTCAACAATGTTAGAAGCAATTATATAAAAATAGAAAAGTGACAAAGCCTTGATTAATGTAACTCTTGTACCCCACACTTGATTATCCCCAAGTTATAAGCTTCACAACACCTTGATATCACAATATCAGGATGCTATGATCAGATTTATAGCCCAAGAATTCCAAGGTGTACCAAGAAACTTAGCAAAATATCAAGCTATAGGAAAATGTGCAAACTTTTCCACACTCCTTGTGAAAACATTTTGAGATTCAGGTTTTAGCAAACAATAAACATAAACAATCAGTAAAGAACAATGGCACTTGACTTTTCTTCAAAGATTCAAACACATTTCATTACTTAGAAAATATGATTTACAGAACTTTGAACAAAGGAAAATTCAAGAGCAAACTGAAATGTAATGAGTCCTATGCCTTTTATAGGCGTACAATGAACTAGTGAAAGCTAAAAAAACGTGAACCCTAATGCAGTAGAAGTCCCAAAATGACCCTTGTCTTGTTTGAATATTTTGAGGATCATGTGAGTGAATTTGGCTTGTTGCATGAGTTGGCAAGGTGAAAATGCATCCAATGGTGTAAAATAAGGTTAAGATGTAAGCTGGAATCATGCACGTTGGATTGCTGTCATTGTTTTGTCTTCTTGTTCAAAGGCGTAGCAGGGGAGTCTCTTGTGGGGCTCATGGTTGATGTATCATGTATTTTCAAGGTTGGGATGTGATTAAGGAATGCTTAATCATTAATCTGGAAGGTTTTCACACTTAATTATTAGTGATTAAGAAAAACCCAAATCTGGTGATGAACATGAAGAACATGTGTTTGATCCGGTTTTGTGTTTAAATGGGGTGTTTAGCGCCACATTTAACAAATTAAATAACTAGTTAGTTAAGCTGGTGAGTGGGATGGTGATGTGGAGCCAGGGTGGAAGCTGATTGGTGGAGAAGTGGTAGTGGGGCACGTGTCACCCCACTACTAGTCTAGGTAAGATTGGATGTTTGACATGATTTACCCCTCAACTCTTTAATCCTTTTCACTTGCTATAAAACTAGCCAAATCCAGATTCCCTTTGTAATTAAAGTTTTGGTTTTCATACTTTTGCCCCAAATACTTTTCCAAAGTATTTTCAAGGGTATTTCTTGCCAATTCATGATTCTTGAAGGGCTGTTTTGGCATTTTCTTCATTGGTAATGGTCTTGACTTGTTTGTTTGACTTCTTGGAGGACTAATATTGCCAAGTCATGATTAATGAGGGACCATTTTTTCCATTTCTTCAAAGGCAAGGGTCCTTTTGGTAATTTTGACATTTTTAAAGGACCAAACTTGTAATTTCTTGTAACTTGAAGTCCTTAATGGTATGTTTGACTTTGAGGAGGACTAATATTGACAATTTAGTTTTGTTGAGGGACTAAAATTGCCAATTCTTCAAAGTGGAGGGCCCTTTTTGCATAATTGACAAACTTTAGGGACCAATCTTGTAATTATGAAGATACAAGGGTTTAAAGTGTCAATTCTTCAATATTGGAGGACCCTTCTTGCATAATCTTCAAATCTTCAAGGGTTTGTCTTGGAAAATTTTTCATTAGGGCTTGGTTCAATGTGCGACTTCGTTTCCCGTGTTCGTTTTTGCATGATTCTTGTGATCTTTTGTCATTTTCTCAATATCCGTACCTAAAATACACAAGCAACAAACACAAGCATATATTTGGCCAATTTCATGATATTTTATGCATATAAAGCCCTTTTTGGACGATGAGACTATGTATAAAAGCAGTCTCATCACTCCCCCATACTAAACCATTGTCGTGCCCTCACGCAATGCTAGAATAAAGTATCGTAGCACCTCCAAAATTCATTTTTATTCACTTTTATGAAATGATAAACTAGCTACACTACTACTATTACTACTACTTGCGTTTTAGACATAATGTATGATTTTCATCGCAAAATGGAACGTTTAGGTTCATAGAATAAGAACACGTGAATGCTTTGTTAGAAATAATTTCGTCGTCCTCGATTTTCACCCCAATTCCATGCCAAGCGTGCAACGAGATCATTGTCATTATAATATAGTAATGCTAACACTACTCATATGCCCTAATCACGCACTTATCCTCCCATTATCCTAAGTTGTATCTCTTATATTTTATTTTGTCTTGAATGTTTCACGAGGATACATTGTTTGACTTATGCGATAATAGAGATTTAGGTCTAAAAATAGAGTCCTAACGGTGTAACCAAGACCATTAAATTAATAACCCCTCCTAATAGACAACGATGTCAAAAAATTAAGTCAACAAGAAGGATCGATAAACACGGTTTTATACCGGTTTTGAACATGAGACTTATTACCAAGACTTTTATACGCCCCCTAACAGAAGGGCCTTATTATCATAGGTTTACCTCCATCTTTTATTCAACTTCGCCATGAAGCTTTTATTATGACTTCGGTTTTGCCTTGCCTTTTATTATCCACCTCATCAGTGGTTTTATTAGCCAAAGACGTATATCCTCACGCTAAGGCGAATTTTGGATCTTTAAAGCTTCAAAGATTAAGGCTTGATTCACTTTCAATTTTGCATAGATTTTTCGGCCTTGTGAGCTTCAAATTGTTTGCTTGATTTAGGTGAGCACTTGAAATCTTGTTATTGGGTGAAGCTTTCGATTATTCGGGTGCCAATACTTCAAAACCGTGACGCTGGCGATACCTTAATGTCTTCCAAATTTAATTACACGGAAGCTACTAGAAAAGACTAGAAACCAACAATCAAGACTAAACCGCTAAGTCAATATTTATTAAGCAAAAAATATTTAAAAGCGCAGGGAGAATAAGCAAACAATGAGAACACATGAGTTTTTGAAAGAATACGAGTAATCTACGTTTAGCATAGTACCTTATAATTAACTCTATCATTTCTCGTCCTCATTTAAGAGACTTAGCCTAATGTAAGTTAAGGAATCAAAGCTAAGTGCTCAACACGCACAGTCGAGTCAAAAATTACTCTTATTCTCGCCATCGGAAAACCTACATTCGTGTCTTCAAACACTTATAAAACATGAGAAAAATTTTAAAGTTTGGCCATTTTTAGCCTTATTTTGCAACAAAACGATAAATAAAAAGATAAACTTTGGAAAGCGTGAAGGTTTGGCAAGGCAAGTATCTATTCACCCCCCCCCATACTGAAGTTAAACATTGTCCTCAATGTTTCGAGTCTAGGGGTGCAAACACCCCCATAATAGAGACGTAGTCGAATGCCTAATCTAGCATGGAAAGGGTGTAACCGTTAAATTTAAAGCCGTTTATGAAGTGTGCTAAAAACCTAAGGTTAGAACATCAAAGGATATATCATGGATATTGAGAAAGTCTTCAAAGCAAACGATCGAGTGCTCCCATAAAACGAACACGAGAGGCTCCAATCGTGAAGGTAATGATCATCTAAAATCCACAATTCACAAACAACCACGAAACAAAGGTTGGAAGGGCACAAATCCCCACACGTTACTACATTAGAAAGCGATAATATAGACACAGGATAAGCATGGGACTCCCCCACGAGGCACCTCGTTTTTAATTACTGAGTCATGAGCTCGACTCGATCCCCTCAATACTAATTATCGTTGGGGAAGGTGATTTGGTCGAGGTAGTTCAAGGATGGAACTTCCCTGCCAAAGTAGTGCTTCAACCTATGTCTATTCACCTTGAAATTGGGGCCATCATTTTGAGCTAGCTCGATGGTCCCATAAGGAAAAACTTGAGTCACGGTGAATGGACCAGACCAACGAGATTTCAACTTACCGGAAAAGATTTTCAAACGAGAATTAAAAAGCAAAACTTGATCCCCAATGTTAAAAACCCGGTTTTTAATTTTTGAATCATGCAACTTTTTAGTCTTTTCTTTATAAATCAATGAATTTTCATAAGCAATATCCCTTAATTCATTATCCCTTAATTCATCCAATTCATTTAATTGCATTTTCTGGTGTTTTCTCGCGGTCTCCATATCATCATTACAATGCCTTAGGGCCCAATAAGCCTTGTGTTCCAATTCAATTGACAAGTGACAATTTTTCTCATACACAAGCTTATAAGGAGTGCACCCAATGGGCGTCTTATGAGCGGTCCTAAAGGCCCATAAAGCATCGTCCAACTTATCCGACCAAGATTGTCGGTTTTCCCCAATGGATCTCTCCAAGATCCTCTTCAACGCTCGGTTTGAAACCTCGACTTGCCCACTCGTTTGTGGGTGATAAGCCGTAGAAAGCTGATGTGTCACCCCATATTTCCTTAGGACCCTTTCGAATTAGTCGTTACAAAAATGGGTTCCACGATCGCTTATGATCGCACGAGGGATTCCAAACCGAGAAAACAAGCTTTTCAAAAACTTGACTACCACACGAGCATCATTGGTGGGCAAAGCCTTAGCTTCCACCCACTTAGATAGGTAGTCAACGGCGACAAGGATGTACTTATTACCACGAGATGATGGGAACGACCCCATAAAGTCAATGCCCCAAACGTCAAATATCTCACACACTTGGATGATATTTTGTGGCATCTCATCTTTTTGTGAGGCTTTTCCTTGCCGTTGGCATGAGTCACACGACTTCACAAGTTCATGTGCATCTCGGTAAATAGTAGGCCAAAAGAAACCGGCATCAAGAACCTTCTTATCCGTGAGATTAGCACCATGGTGACCACCCGTGGGTCCCTTGTGACAAGCTCTAAGGATGTTAGAAGCTTCGGTACCAAAGACACAACGTCGAATAATTTGATCCGCACAAGTACGAAACAAGTAAGGGTCGTTTCAAAAGTAGAACTTGACGTCATGAAAGAATTTTCGTTTTTCTTGAGTCGTCATACCCTTGATGATGAAGTTGCCCGCATGGTAATTTGCGATGTCCGCAAACCATGGGGTGGAAGAATCAAGCTTAGAATTCACTACACCAAGTGTCTCGAGCGGAAATGTTTCGGTGATTTCCTTGGGCTCGTAAACACTTTGGTGAGGATCTTCCAAACGAGAAAGATGATCGGTCGCTAGATTCTCGACTCCTTTTTTGTCAACAATTTTGTGATCAAATTCTTGAAGGAGGAGAATCCAACGAAGTAATCTTGGCTTAGCATCTTGTTTAGCCATAAGATACTTGATAGCCGAATGATCCATATACACTATTCATTTCGTCAAGACGAGATAAGGTCGGAATTTCATGGCAAGGAATTCCTTCTCTGTTGTAGTGTATTTTAGTTGAGCCTCGGTCATCGTCTTGCTAGCATAGTGAATAGGCAAGAAGTGTTTTTCATGGCGTTGCCCCAATACGGCCCTAATAGCATAGTCACTATCATCACACATGAGCTCAAAGGGGAGGTTCCAATTGGGAGCAACAAGAATGGGAGCTTCGGTAAGTTTCCTCTTAAGGATTTCAAAGGCTCGTACATAACCTTCGTCAAAGACAAAACGTGCATCTTTTTCAAGGAGATGTGTAATAGGTCGAGAGATCTTTGAAAAATCCTTGATGAATCGTCGATAAAAGCCCGCGTGGCCTAGGAAACTCCTAACTCCCTTAACGGTTTTGGGATGAGGTAATTTGCTGATGACGTCGACCTTAGCTTGATCAACCTCAATCCCCGCTTTCAAAACCTTGTGCCCTAAGACGATTCCACTTTTAACCATAAAATGACATTTTTCCCAATTAAGCACAAGGTTGGTTTCCTCACAACGCTTCAACATTCTCTCGAGATTCGACAAACACGAAGTGAACGAACTACCAAACACGGAAAAGTCATCCATGAAGACTTCCATCGTCTTCTCGATCATATCATGAAAAATAGCCATCATGCACCTTTGAAAGGTTCCCGGTGCATTGCAAAGTCCGAATGGCATTCTATGATAGGCAAACGTTCCATATGGACACGTAAACATAGTTTTTTTCTTGATCACGAGGATCGATGAGGATTTGGAAGTAACCGGAAAAACCATCTAGAAAGAAATAGAAATCGTTTCCCGCAAGACGCTCCAATATTTGGTCCATGAAGGGCAAGGGAAAATGGTATTTTCGAGTGGCTTCATTCAACTTACGATAGTCAATGCACACTCTCCATCCGGTCACGAGTCTAGTGGGAATTAACTCGTTGGCATCGTTTGGCACAACGGTCATTCCTCCCTTCTTAGGGACACAATGAATATGACTCACCCAAGGGCTATCGGAAATAGGGTAAATCATTCCCGCGTCAAGGAGTTTTAGGACCTCCTTTTTAATGACGTTGTGAATTTTGGGGTTCACCCTCCTTTGACATTGGATTACGGGCTTGTAATCCTCCTCCATTAAGATTTTATGGGTACAAAGTTTGGGATCGATTCCCTTAATGTCGGATAACTTCCACGCAATTGCCCCTTTGTGATCCTTTAGAACATCGACAAGTGCGGTTTTTTCATCATCCGAAAGTTCTTTCGCAATAACCGGCAACATGTCGTCCTCCTCCAAATAGACATATTCGAGATGAGGAGGTAAATCTTTCAACTCGAGGATAGGTGGTTCCTCAATTGAAGATTTGGGCTAGATACTCATAACCTCCTCAGGTGGAGGAAATGGGAAATCATTTAGAAAATCCTTGATAATCGAGAAGTCCTCATCGTTGTCGAGGTCTTCGTCACAAGTACGTGGAACATCGAATTCTTCCAACGTAAAACCACCACCTTCAAATGGAGTGAAGGTTGGTGTCGAATTATCAAGAATGGGATCTAACATAGTGGGATTGCCACTATTTTCACCATCACCAAAACCTAAAACTTCTTGTGAAAATTCCTCGCAAACAATGTCAATCATATCAACGAGGTTTATGGTTGCAACGGAATAAACATTAGAAATTTGAGAGTTTTGAGTTGCGTTTATAACAAGTTCCTCATCGTTGAAACGTAAGGTGATCTTTCTAGCATGCACTTCGATCAAAGCCATAGACGTATCTAAAAACGAACGACCTAAAATGAGAGGAACTTGAGGATCCGTGGGAATATCGACAACGATAAAGTCTACCGGATAATAGAACTTTCCCACTTTCACAAAACCGTCTTCCGCCAATCCACATGCGGGAATTGTGGAATGGCCGGCCAACTCGATAGACATTAGTGAAGGAGTAAGATTAGGAAGATTGAGCGACTTGAAGATAGCAAGTGGCATCAAGTTAATGCTAGCATAAGATCGGCCAAGGCATAGCATTCTTCCATATCTTGGATTGCACAAGGGATCAAGAATTTACCGGGATCACCGACTTTTTGAGGTATGCGATTAAGATAAACCGATGAACAACTAGACAATTGTTGCAATTTCTCCTTGTTGTTCAACATACTCTTAAAGTTAGCGGCAAATTGAGGCATCATGACCAAAGCATCGGCGAAACTCACATTAAAGTTCAAATCACGAAACATTTTCATAAAAAGCTCAAATTGGTAATTATCGCGCTCTTGACGTTTCTCCTTACTAAGTCTCGATGGCTAGGGCAAAGGTGGTGTGGGTTAAGGCATAGGCATAGCCTTTGGAATCTCGGGTTCCAATGTTGGTAATGAGTCAAGCGTAGGTGTGGCATGAGCGGTACTTCGTGGGATTGGGACATGCTCCTTTTCCACCACCAGCTCGGGTTCTTCCTCAATTGCATCCTCCGTAGGAGCAATTGGTTTAGGAGTCGGTTCCTTAAGTGTCTTACCACTACGTGTGGTAATCACTTTCATCTCTCCCTTAGGGTTCGATATGGTGTTGCTAGGAAGACTACTCGAAGACGGTTTGCACATAATAGCCTCAAACATAGATGAAATTTTGTCCTCAAACATGGATTGCCTCTTCTCGGCCTTAATCATTTCTTGCTTAATTTCATGATGCCCTTCTTCCATTTTTTGTTGGTTTTGTTGTAACCTAGTTACATTTCCTTCCATTTTGTTTGTATGGATTTTAAGCTCATTTGCTAACTCATTTTTCAACTCCTTCTTCAAGTCGTTCTTAAACTCGGATCTTAGGCTAATGATTTCTCTTTGAATGTTGTCAAACCTAGCATCGTTTCCATTAGCGTATTCAATAAATTCATTTGAAAGATCTTTCAAAGTTTGCAAACTCTTGTTGTTGTTTTGAAAATCATTATTTTGATTTTTGTTTGAAACTTGATTATTAGCCCCTTGATTCCCATAGTTTCCTTTGTAATTGCTTTTAAAACCAACTTGATTGTTTCGATAGTTATTGTTAGCATTTTGATTTGAAGCAAAACCCAGTGGAGTCAATTGATTGGAGCGGGTAACTTGAACGTTTTGGTTGTAAGTTCCCGTGGCCACGTAGGCACTCAAAGAAATCATGACCTCCACCACAATACATACATGAAGCCTCAACCGCTTTAGCTGTAGCGGGAGCACTTTGTTCTCCAACTTTGAATTCAATTAAAAGTCCTTTAAGCTTATCAAAGATTTTGTTTTCCAAGTTCGCCTCAATTTGGCAAGCATCGATGGTATTAGACAAAGAAGGTGAAGCCGAAGACGAAGCCTTACGAAAAATTGATGTGTTACGAGGACTATACACCTTAGATCTATTCTCAATTATCACCAAAGCTTCCTCAACCGTTTTACACAAAAAATTACCACCCGCGGCGGCATTTAGATAATCCCTTTCATGATCATTAAGTCCATTGTAAAACGTGTCAATTTGATGTAAATCGGAAAAACCGTGATGAGGACACTGATGTAACATTTCCTTAAACCTATTCCAAGCCGTTGAAAAACTCTCATTAAATTCTTGTAAAAATTTTGAAATCTCGTTTTTCAAATGCGTAGTCTTAGAGGGCGGGAAAAATTGGTTCACAAACTTTGAAACGAGATCCTTCCACGTCAATATAGAATTGAGTGGCTCTTTCTCTAACCAAATTTTAGCGGGCCCCGCTAAGGAATACGGAAAAAGCATCATCTTAATTGAGTCATTAGCAACATCCTTAAATTTGCAAGTGGCGGTAAGACGATTGAATTGGCGGATATGGTTGTGCGGGTTGTCCTTTTCATCACCACAAAATTTGTTGTTTTGGATCATCGACAACAAACACGTTTTCACTTCAAAATTCTCCGCAAGGATAGCGGGAATTACAATACCCTCTCCATAACCCTCGGTGGGTGCTTGAAGTAACTCCATCATAGTTCGATTCTCCATGGTTGGTTCCTCTCTTACGATAGGTTCGTCAATAGGAGACTCCTCATTAGAAAGATTAGGAGTAGGTGTTGACTCCTTTTGGTTTCTATGTTTACGTGCACGTCTTGCTTGGTTGCGGGTTTGCATAAACGTCACGTACAACGAGGGGATGAGAAAAGAAGATTCTTTTTGGTGTTTTGTATTTTTCCAATTTTTTTGTGGTTTTTGATTGTTTTTACTTTTTTGGATTTTGTGATTGTATTAAGTAGACCAAAATCTACAAATCTCCTCCTTAATCAAATCTCTTGATTAAAGAAGCCTCAAGGAATGAAAACGATCACGTGAAGTGAACGCCTTCGATGACTTTAGAACGTTCGTGGAACACCAAAACATTCAAGAGGGTTTAATCAATGAAACCAAGAAATTATATATGATACTCAATACTTTGGGCGGCAAGACCCTCGCTTAGCTTTCAATCTCAAAATACTCACAAGCAAGCGGAGAAACGAGGCGGCGCGAAGCACTTAAGTGCCTTTTTCCTTAGGGTATATTTAATAATACCCGCCTTATACCCACCTTATAGTTTGTATTTTTCAAAATCGAGCTTCACGAAAGTGTTTATCTATTTTTGCCTTTTCTTTCTTGTTTGAGATTTGAATACAATGATTGGGTAATGACCTCCCAAGTCAAGGTTGTGTTTTCACACTTTTGGAGTACTTGTGAATTTATTGTTCTACGTATACAATATAGTAATAGTATTCACACAAAAAACAAAAGACCGATAATACGTATTAGTATTAGTGTTACTAATACAAATAGATACTATGGCTATATATAAAAACAACAATTGCCAAATCAAAACACAACACGCCTCCCCGGCAGTGGCGCCAAAATGATAGTTGAGTTTTTACGTCTTTTAGGAAAGAGAGCGTAATTAGGGTAAGTATTAACAAGTGATTTAGGAAAACCACAAGTTATGACCCAAAGTGGGGATCGTTCTCAAGGAGGCTTGGTGTGTGTGTTAAGAGATGATTAACTTTTGTAGAAATGCTAAATCGGATACGATAGTCTAACATGGTGGAAATAGGTGGTGGTAGCCATTGTTGGTTTAGAGAGAGAGAAGAGAGGTTGAATGTAAAGAGAAAATGTATTAAAAACAAATGAAAAATGACAAGCAACACCCCTCCTTGGAAGCTAAGGAGGGGTATATATAGTCACACACGCACCTTAAACTATACATCGAACCTAGTCTAGTCTAAGCTTGTGTGACTATGATAACTAATGGGAATTCTTAAATGTCGTCACATAAAGTGAGTTTCCAAAAAATCTTCCCCCATGGGACGACGTGTAGAATTCCTTACAATATTCTTCCTAACAAGTATAAAATGATTAAGAACAAGAGCTTTCATGAAGCATCCAATGCCGATGAAGTCTTCTGAGGCCTTCGTCTTCAAAACGACTCATCTTTAAAGTAACTTGTAGAAGAAATACTGTAACGGCACGAGCTAAGTAACCCATACACTTCTGGTTAAGGAGAAGCTTCTGAATTAGCCTCCCCCTAATTCATGACACATAAACTTGATGTAGAAGCTTTTTAAATAGCTTCCCC
This sequence comes from Glebionis coronaria, assembly GCA_025667525.1. Classification (NCBI taxonomy): domain Eukaryota; kingdom Viridiplantae; phylum Streptophyta; class Magnoliopsida; order Asterales; family Asteraceae; genus Glebionis; species Glebionis coronaria. The sequence goes on along the minus strand of CM046877.1, from coordinate 557,273,088 downwards.
CTAAACCAACAATCCTCGTAAGCAACTTCAAAGCTTTCAATAAAGCTTAGAATGATTAAGCGCACAGCGAAATCTAACTAGCAAATCCCATCATATAACATGATAATGTTGCTAAGAGGGATTGAAAGTTTGGGGCACACCAAGTAGATCAACAACTTTTCTTCTCACGCTTGAATAATTCTTCTGAATTTTTCTTCCCCCTGAGAGTTCAAGTTATGCATACCAGAAAGAATCAAGACACTTCTTCCCCCACATAGTTGAAGAAGGTAAATCAATCCCAATTATGAAGCTCAAATACTGAAGTGGACACTTTATCCCATTCATGAAGTTGACATCGTAACACCAGAGTCAATTAAGTCCCGGAAATGCACATGTCTTCTTCCGGAGATGCACCAGAGTCAATTAAGTCCCGGGAATGCATATAGGATAATGATGATGTTTAATTGCAACAATCAAACAATTAAACCTCGAATCAGTAGTGTACCGTTTGGAGATTGATAACGACACGAGTTAAAACACTGATTTTTCTCTGCGGCTATGACAAATGTCATCCCGGAATATCTTCAAACCAAAAGAAGGTATGAAGTTCATCATGTGTACTCGTTGTGCGTTCAATGTGTCTTCTTCTTCCCCCTTGATGGTTTCGAAACTCGGAACCATCAATAAATTGTACGCACATGAACCTGAAATCTCGTGAGAATAATAAATAAGCTGAATTATATATTTTGTGAGAATCAGCTGTTGATCGAAAATATCTTCTCATAAACTCTCCATGGCCACCTTTACCATCCCACGTGAAAGCAATTTGAAGTGACCACTGAAAGAATGAACCGGATACATCAAACGTGAAACTGATTAAGAATCCTTTGATCTTGTGACTTAAGCTTGCACTATTGTTGAATCTGTAGCCACTAAAAAATCGCCCATTTTTTCTTGGTCTCGTCTCAAATAAATTCTCGTCACATTTGTCACGTCACTTTGTCACGACACGATGTCACCGTTAAATCCCGACAATATTCACAAAATTTTATTCAAAATAATTAATTTTGAAATAAAAATTCGTTTATATTGTGTGTTTAAAAACATACGGCCCAAATACAAGTAGCCCAGTCCAATCTATCAGAATAGAGCCCTTGTTTAAATGGCAATACCAAGCCCATCACTTGTCCATAACCCGGTCCATCACACCAAGTTATAACACTTTTTCCCAACCCTAAACACACGCACAGTTAACATAACCCTAAATCCTCACACCTAGATTACTCCGCCCCTCAAACACACTCCTACCAAACTCCTCACTTAGATATCTCCGTCCCACCAAACATTCTCATCCATTTCTCAAACCAAATCATACATCAAATCTCATCCCAATAATCTATCAATCTTTCAAAAAAAAGAAAGATCATCAATCTCACTAATACATGAATCACGAAACCTATTTAATCTGATCTGATCCTTAACTGCCTCACCATATAATCAATCCGTCTCAATCATATCAAAACGTTCATATTGATTTGAATCAAGTGGCTTCAAGATCTTAATAAAAGATCTCGGGTAGGTTTAAAATATGGTACATGTGATTATTGAGGTGTTGTTCATATTAAAAACGAAACCAAGTTCGAATCTAACATAGTTGTTAGGATTCGTTCTTAATATTCGTAAATTAATAAAGGTGTATGCCTGAACAGATGTGATTCGGATTGCATGTGATTGATGTGACGAATTCGAAACAAAGATTGGTTTTAACATATTTGTTAAAAACCATTCTTATTTTCGTACAGTAAATGTGTAAAAACCCAAACATAAGATCTATGATGAAAAACAGTTTTTGATAAATAGATCTTAAAGGATCCTTAATCGAAAAACAATCAACTGAGATCTTTTTGATATTCTGTATTAAGTCCGAGTCTAGATGGGATATAAGTGACGAAGGGAATTAGGGATAGATTGATGGTGTTGAGGAGAAATAAGGTTGGATGTGATAACGTCGACTTAGTGAGTTAACTGAGTCAACTCGGTAATTACTGAGTTGACTCGGTTGAGATGGTTTCAGTTTTGGAAACCATGATAATATAACTGAGTCTTTCATGATAATATAACTGAGTCTTTTTGGTTGAGATGGTTGTGATATGATACATTGTTGGGGTCACATTTTTGGTTCACAAATATTTTTAAAACACATGGTCCATCGGAATGTCAAAAAAAAAAACAATCCCATCGGAATGTTTTGTTTTTTGAGTCAAAGTTATGTCTTACAAATGAGTCCATCGGAAAGTAAAAAAGAATCCCATCGGAATGTTTTTCTAAGTCGTCATCGGAATCAAACAAACACCCCCATCGGAATAGCTTAATCTGAATCCCCATCTGAATGTTCAATCTGAATGACCATCGGAAACCCAATCGGAATCCTCATCGGAAAAGGGTTTTGACCCTTTTTCATGGTTTTTCCAAAAAAAAAGGAATCTGTAAACTTTGTCCTTATCTATTTGCATAAACAAGAAAAAAAGAAACCCAGAAATAGTTACCAGATTTGTATACTTTGACCATGATATGATGAAATTGAGACCCCAAAACATGTGACTGTTTGGACAGAATGGACAAAAAATAAGACGTGACAAAAAGTTTGTGACAAAATGGACAGAAAATGATATAACGAGACATAAAAAAAATTAGACCACCAAATCGAATACACGAACACGATCCAAGGATAGAACCGAGGCTCTGATGCCAAATGTAGAAATGCTAAGTCGGATCCGGTGGTCTAACATGGTGGAAATAGGTAGTGGTAGCCATTGTTGGTTTAGAGAGAGAGAAGAGAGGTTGAATGTAAAGAAAAAATGTATTAAAAACAAATGAAAAATGACAAGCAACACCCCTCCTTGGAAGCTAAGGAAGGGTATATATAGTCACACACGCACCTTAAACTATACATCAAACCTAGTCTAGTCTAAGCGTGTGTGACTATGATAACTAATGGGAATTCTTAAATGTCGTCACATAAAGTGAGTTTCCAACAACTTTGTGATTATATTGATTATGAGAAAAGAAAATAGAAATGAGATAAGAAGAGAATGACGGTTACGATGACGAATTAAACTAAGATGATAAAGTCGTACACGTAAAACCGTAAAAAGTAGCAAAATTAAAAATTTACCCTAAAAATTCTTAAAAAATTGCAATAAACCCTAAATAATGTAATTAGAGTTTACAAAAAAAAATCAAAAGTCACCCAAACCTTTTATTTAATTAAATAATAATTTTTTAATGCTAATTAAAGCCCAAAAAATCAATTTAACAAAAAGCCCAAAATGAGATTTTTTCAATTGTAAACCTCTAAAATGATTTAAATTAATCTAAAACTATTTTTGAAAATTTTAAAATTAATAAAAACTATTTAAAAACAATTAAAAACTATTAAAACTTAAAATAATTATAAAAATTAATCTAATGACAATAAAAATATTCTAAAAATTGTAAAATTCCTAACTTAATGTATTTAACCTAAGAAAAATATAAAAACTTGAAAAATCTAAATTTTAATTTTTAATAATAAAATAATAATAAAATAATATTAAAAATCCAAATTTTATAAAAAATTCTAAAAAGTTGCAAACTAGCTTATTTTAACCTAATAAACTCAAAAATGAAGTTGAAATTACAAAATACCCCTAATGGGCCCTCAAATGGGCCAAAATCCAAAACAGACCCTTATTGGGCCAAAATAAGCCCAATAAGACAAATGTTTATAAAAATGGCCCAAAAGCTCCTATTTGACCTAAAATTTGATTCTGAACACAATTTTCCAAAGGCCCAAAAGCTGAAAATGCCCTTAAGTTAGCTTATTTCACCACAACTTATTCTTAATGGGCTTTTTGGCCCATTAAGCTATAAGCTGATGCCATAAGCTAAAATTAAACACACGTCCTTCTTTTGACTTAAGTAAGCTATTTGAAAAAAGAAATTTGAAAAAAGCCCAAGAAATAAGCCTGAAAAAGCAAAAAGAAATCTTCACAAAACGACAAAATAGTCGTTTTCGAGTTCTAGGCTATTTCAAGAGCTGATTCAAGTTGCTTTAAGTCACAAATAGCTTAACTGAGCTTAATCAACAAAAAGTTTTCAAATAAGCCCACTCAATAAGCTGGAATAAGCAAATAAGCACTTAATTAAAAGTCAACTTTAAGAGTTTTCTAGCAAAAAAAGTCAAAGCTAAGGTCTGATAAGCTCCAATTCAAACAAATGAGTCAAATGAGGAAGATTGATCACAAAAAGTAAGTTGTTGTAGGTCTAGATAAGCCAATATGGCTTATTAATAAGCTAACTGAAAAATTACACTAGCAGGGGCTAGTTTTGGGTGCTGAGCAGTGGGAACTTTTCCCATTGCTTGACTTTCTTGACTTTTTGTCTTTAGTGACTTTTTTGTGGATTCAAGTTTCACAAAGGCACCCAAATGATCAGTTAATCATAAGGAGTCAATAACAACAAAGAAATCACTATCTCAAATAGCCAATTTGTACAGTTAATTCATTTAATCACCAGACATGCACCAGACTTGAACAAATAAGCAGTTATGGTTCAATAAGCACTTATAGCACAGTTCAGCCAACCAAACTTCACCAAATGCATACACAAGCTATAATAAACTTAAATGAACAAGTCTAAACAAGTTTCATGCAATGATTCAAAGTGTTGGTCAAGATTCAAGCACTAAAAGTTACTGATGAACTATGAACATGTAGTTGTGAACACTTGCTGATGTATTTCACCACCAAGTCAAATTCAAACCCGCAAATCTTGTTAACAGGTTATATTAACTATGTTTAAACACTTTTTAGCCCTAAGCATGCATACACTCTAGGTGTTCCCAAAGTCTTAGGTCAAAAACAGTCAAAACAAGCAAATTATAGCACAATCTTTGATTCAAGGTTTTAAGACTGAAAACTTGCAGCAAATAGCACACAAACAAGTATTTTACATATACAAAGCACAAACACACACTTCCAACAACAAAATAACAAACTATGATCTAAAACAGGTAAACCCAAACACCCTTTTATATTTTCAAATCAAAATTTTCAAATCAAAAGTGTATTCCAAGGTTACCCAAGCCCAAATCAACACAATAACAGATGTAATATGCAGATTTTAGCAAGATTAAGCCACAAATTTCACAAGAACACAAGCAACACACAAATATCACAAATATCCAACTTTTTATCAGATTTTGAGATTAAGGGTGCAAACCTCATGGATGTACATCCACACCCACGAATTTTTGAGCTTATGTGCTAGCAAGAAAAAGCACAAGCTTCCACAATAAAGCCTGCTAAGATTCAACAAAGTTAGAAGCAAATATATAAAAATAGAAAAGTGACAAAGCCTTGATTAATGCAACTCTTGTACCCCACACTTGATTATCCCCAAGTTATAAGCTTCACAACACCTTGATGTCACAATATCAGGATGCTATGATCAGCTTTATAGCCCAAGAATTCCAAGGTGTACCAAGAAACTTAGCAAAATATCAAGCTATAGGAAAATGTGCAAACTTTTGCACACTCCTTGTGAAAACGTTTTGAGATTCAGGCTTCAGCAAACAATAAACATAAACAATCAGTAAAGAACAATGGCACTTGACTTTTCTTCAAAGATTCAAACACATTTCATTACTTAGAATATATGATTTACAGAACTTTGAACAAAGGAAAATTCAAGAGCAAACTGAAATGTAATGAGTCCTATGCCTTTTATAGGCATACAATGAACTAGTGAAAGCTAAAAAACGTGAACCCTAATGTAGTAGAAGTCCCAAAATGCCTCTTGTCTTGTTTGAATATTTTGAGGATCATGTGACTGAATTTGGCTTGTTGCATGAGTTGGCAAGGTGAAAATGCATCCAATGGTGTAAAATAAGGTTAAGATGTAAGTTGGAATCATGCACGTTGGATTGCTGTCACTGTTTTGTCTTCTTGTTCAAAGGCGTAGCAGGGGAGTCTCTTGTGGGGCTCATGGTTGATGTAGCATGTATTTTCAAGGTTGGGATGTGATTAAGGATGCTTAATCATTAATCTGGAAGGTTTTAACACTTAATTATTAGTGATTAAGAAAAACCCAAATCTGGTGATGAACATGAAGAACATGTGTTTGATTCGGTTTTGTGTTTAAATGGGGTGTTTAGCGCCACATTTAACTAATTAAATAAGTAGTTAGTTAAGCTGGTGAGTGGGATGGTGATGGGGAGCCAGGGTGGAAGCTGATTGGTGGAGAAGTGGTAGTGGGGTACGTGTCATCCCACTACTGGTCTAGGTAAGATTGGATGTTTGACATGATTTACCCCTCAACTCTTTAATCCTTTTCACTTGCTATAAAACTAGCCAAATCCGGATTCCCTTTGTAATTAATGTTTTGGTTTTCACACTTTTGCCCCAAATACTTTTCCAAAGTATTTTCAGGGGTATTTCTTGCCAATTCGTGATTCTTGAAGGGCTGTTTTGGCATTTTCTTCATTGTTAATGGTCTTGAATTGTTTTTTTGACTTCTTGGAGGACTAATATTGCCAAGTCATGATTAATGAGGGACCATTTTGCCATTTCTTCAAAGTTAAGGGTCCTTTTGGTAATTTTGACATTTTTAAAGGACCAAACTTGTAATTTCTTGTAACTTGAAGTCCTTCATGGTATGTTCGACTTTGAGGAGGACTAATATTGACAATTTAGTTTTGTTGAGGGACTAAAATTGCCAATTCTTCAAAGTGGAGGGCCCTTTTTGCAATATTGACAAACTTTAGGGACCAATCTTGTAATTATGAAGATACAAGGGTTTAAATTGTCAATTCTTCAATATTGGAGGACCCTTCTTGCATAATCTTCAAATCTTAAAGGGTTTATCTTGGAAAATTCTTCATTAGGGCTTGGTTCAATGTGCGGCTTCGTTTCCCGTGTTCGTTTTTGCATAATTCGTGTGATCTTTTGTCATTTTCTTAATATCCATACCTAAAATACACAAGCAACAAACACAAGCATATATTTGGCCAATTTCATGATATTTTATGCATTTAAAGCCCTTTTTGGACGATGAGACTATGTATAAAAGCAGTCTCATCAGTGATAATCTTTTGAATGTTGACAGTGAAGGAGTGCATATCAGTGCCAATGCTATCCAACTTTCTTGACTGGCGTTCAATGTATGAGGCATGATGTTCAGGCTTTAAGTCATGGATGTTCATACTTTGTTGTGCATAATCATGCTCTCTTGGCAAGATGTCAAAGTTGGTCTGTTTAGGATGGATAAACAAAAAAAATTTGATTGTCGGATCATAATCAAGCCTTTAAAACACTATGGTGACAGAGGTAGCAGAAGTAGGAGTCACTACAGCTTCCTTGGGAGGAGGAGTGGTTTCAATAGCTGGTGTGGACACAGCGATATTCTTGGGAGGAGACAGAGGCAGCTGATCATCATCCTCTTCATCATCATCCTCCTCAATCATCCCTTCAGGGAGAATCTCATCATCTGGTATTGATTCAGGTTTAGAGAAGCTTTCAATTAAGGCAAGCACATCCTCTTCAACATCAGGCATGGGCTCATCCTCATTTGGCTGATCCTGAGTCAATTTATCAGCTCCTTCGTTTGGCTGCGCCAGATAGTCTACATTTGGTTGTACAACATCAGCCTGCAATATGTTTAAGTTAGTAACAGTGAAATGGATAAAGGGAATGGTCGCCAGTGCGCTGTCCCAGAGAGGCTGAGGATGATTATTCAGCCACTCCAAAGGATAAATCCTTGGAATTCTTTTAAGAGTGAAAGTAATGAGGTTAATGGTCACCATTCGCTGCCCCTAGGAAAGCTAAGTGTGATTATTCAGCCCCCCCCCCCCCCCCCCAAAAAAAAGGTTGAAACCTTTGGGACTCTTTTATTTGTGAAACATATGTTGTTAAGGATCGCCATTCGCTGCCCTTAGGAAGGCTGATTGTGATTATTCCACACCCCCAAAAGGTTAAGAAACCTTTGGGACTCTTTTATGTGAAACATATGTTGTTAAGGATCGCATGTTATGCTGCCCCTAGGAAAGCTGAGGGTGATGATTCAGCTCCCATGAAAGAATAAATCATTTGGGATTCTTTTAATTGTGAAAAAGATGTAAGATAAGGTCGTCATATATCGTTGTCCTCGGGAGAGATGAGGATGATTATTCAGCTCCCACTAAAAGTAAAACTTTTGGGATTCTTTTTTTTGGATGAACCACGAGGCTGTGTGAGTTACAACTACTCTAGGTCGAGACATATATGTATTCAGGTGGTTGTTTGCCTGAATACTGTCTAGAGGGTGCAGGGTCATCGGGGTGCTTTATAAACACAAATAAATCACTCCCTGGAGTAGAGACAGGGTGTACAGAAGTCTTAAAAGATTTCTAAGTGCATACAAAGACTCCTATGGGTCGAGGATAACCCTAACTTCACCACTCTCACCTATAGACATTTGAGAATGGCTGCTTGTGAACCTCTAAAAATGATAAGACTGATTACTTGTGCGATATCAACGGAATTGGGTTGGTTCCCTGTTGTCTCTGCTGAGATCGAGACGCTAGACTCCTGTTGTTTGTCAGCTGAGGTCTCTGTGTCCACAGAAGTCTCTAGAACAGAGGTCGTGGAGAGGTTCACAGTCTTCTTAACCCTGGCCTTAGCAACAGTTTGGGTTTGGGAAGAAGATGGGTTTTTCTTCTTCTTTGGTTGTTGGCCAGTTGTTTCCTTGGACGACGTGGGGTGTTGTCTAGAGGTCAAAGACGCTGACTTGCCAGACACACTAGCTGTATTCACCTTCTCAGAGGAAGGGAGCAAGGACTTCACAACAGATGGTTGTTTATTAACAATGTTCAACATATGGGCAGCATATGTCACATCCTCAGGTCCAATCCTTTTGTAGATAGCTTTGGTTATGTGATACGGCTTCAAAGTTGTGAGTTTAGAGTTGTGGTAGTTGTCACCCAACAAGCTTTCAAAGAGAAGATAAAGAAAGCGAACATAGCAAATATTTTTCTCCCTGACTTGATTGGTTAGAGAAAAGAAAGAAAGTAAGTTTTTTGACAGGGTTAGAGAAAAGAATGCTTCCAACATCCACGTCTGCGCCCCATATCAGTCCAAAAGCAATGGTTTGATGATTGAACACCATTTGGTCTTGAGATCCCTGCATACCACCCAGGGATTTGACTATGTGTGTGAAGAGGACACGCCACATAGGGGAGAAATATCTAATCTTCAGATGAGACTTGGCAACGACTTCAGCAGGGGTAAGGGCTGGGTTAACATCAGATACAGGTTTATGTGTGGCAAGGGCATCCTTTACAACCTTTTTGTCAACAGCTTTCAGGCATTCATCGCCATGCCTTAGCCCAGCCATATTGGAAAAGTCTTTGAGAGAGAAGGCGAAAGGGTGTTCATTGCAAGAGATGTTAAAGGTGATGGAGCCATCAATGACTTCTGTAGAATACCAGAATTCCCTAAGGTATTCTTGGTAGAAAACGGATGGGGATTTTGTGAATGCTTCACTAACATCACAATTCTTCATGAAGTTAACCAGATCTGTGTAGGTGTTGTTTGGAGCCTTGAGCCATCCAATCGAGTTGTTAGAAGCAAGGATGCTCTCATTCAGTTCGAAGTTAACGTTGGAAGCCTTTGGTACTGGGAATGCCATGGATTTGAGGTTGAAGAAGATGAAGATGCTAAGAGGGTTTAGAGAGATATTTTAGAGAGAGATATGGATTTTTGAGAATTGAGAAAAGTGTTAGGTGAGAAAAATATTGAGACAATATTTATATTCAAAATTTGAAACAGTTATTCAACCGCATTAAATGCATAGTGGGAAAATGACTGCACACAAGTGGGTCCCTTGACCTTTCAAAACAATTTGTCTCCTCGTTATTCGGAAAAGAAATAATTAAATATAGGGAATGTTTTTTAGCATTTACTTGGAAAGTAACTACCTAGTTTTATGTGAAAAACATTTAATATTTAATCAGACTTTATGAACACATTAAATATCAAGCCACAGGCTTAGATATATTAAGCATACCTAGCTCAGCAACTAGCATGTTGAACGAAGGTTCAGCCAAAGGCTTGGTAAAGATGTCAGCTAGTTGCAGCTCAATGGGGACAAAATGCAGCTCAATATGTTTGTTTTTGTTGAATTCTTGAAAGCTTCAGAGTTTAGTACAGCGGAAGACTTCATTTTGAACTTTCTTGAATTTTGCTGAAATTGATGCAGAAAAACATAAGCATGTGGGAGCGACTTCATCTGGTACACCGCAATGCCACCGTCTTCAAATGCCGCAACATAACAAGACATGAACGAAATGGCTTAGAACATTTCATTCTAACTTGGTAGCATTTTACCTCCGGTCGGTGAAGACCGTTGTACGATATTAGATATCGTCATGTGACGGATAGTTTCAATTAAGTAACTTCCTGACAGGATTTCGCGGGTAGACCCGTTCTCCTTATTCGACGATGACTAAGCCTGACTGCGAACATAAAGAGTGAATCACTTGGATAAATTATCCTTCTGATTGAATCCGTCAATTCATGAACCTGGAACAAGTGAATTTCAATTAAGATTTTCACCATTGTTGCTTTCTAGTTGTCACGAGCTTGATTCATATAGAATCTTGCACGTCACCTACCAAGTGTTGTTTGATGTTAACACTAGAAGGATTTCCACTCGTCACTGTGAACACTAAAGAGTGTCACTCTGAGTGTTCTGGCAAGATCGTACGATAATGCGTAGAGGCCTGGAACGAGTTTAAGTTCAATTAAGAATTAAACTACTGTTTCTTTCCAGTTTTCACAAGATTGGTTCTTAAAGAACCGCACGTGTCACCTACCATGAGCTTGTTTGATGTTGGCTCAAGCAGGATTTCCATCTTCAATGTAATACTTGCGTATCACTCGGATGTTCTGGCAATATTACAAGAATACTGCGTAGGACTCATAAAGATCTGTTACTTTTCACAGTGTGTGAAAAAGCAAGGAATAAATGAAAAGTGTCCTAATGAGACTTTTGATGATCTCGTGGCTCTAGACTCGATAGTGCGTTTTGATTTAGTGAGCGATGGCTGGAGAGGATTGCTGATAGGTGTGAAAACACCCATCCTTTTAACACTTAATTCTGGCTAAAGCGAGACCAAAACACGTATTTAATATCATTTGTTTGGAATTATGCGTGGTTTTTGTGTTTATTGTGTTTTCAGAGTCGACCGGATGAATATTGAAGAAAACATGGGATTGCACGGGTTTTATCAAGGAAAAAGACTCAAGACGCAGTCTATTGTCCAAGAGATGCAAAAGATTTGAAGTCATTGTGCCTATTTGAAGATTTATCGAAGAATAGATCCAAAGATGGAAGATTCATATATGTCGAAGAACTCGAGTCTATTAAATAAAAGATTATAAGACGAGTTGGAATTATTCACCGACACTTCTCAAATCCAAGTCGGAAACGTTTATTTGAAGAAGCGTGAAGACTTAAGAAGAAAGAAGAAAAAGAAGCCCAAACCAAAGCCCAATCACAAGCCCACCACCACAAGACACGCCTATATAAAGGGCCTTACTTCACAAAAATAAACACTTAGTTCTTTTTAGGTAGTTTTGTAGCTATTCATTCTCTCTAGTTTTAGAGAGAGAAAGTTATAAAAACTTTTTCTCTCTAGATTTCATCTTTTTCTCTTTCTAGATCAAAACATTTGTATTACTTTTTCATTAATCAAGTTCAAGTTTTTATCTTTTAATCTTTAATCTCATCCTTCCTTTCTTTTATTTTGATTGATTTTGGTACAAATCTCGTATGATCCGTGTTGTTCATCAATGATTTGTGCTTAAAAAGTTGATTTCTTTTTATGTTTCCTTAAGTTTATACATGAATAAGCTTTGAGATCCTTGTTCTTATTGGCTTATTTGTTGATTTAGCTTATTTACTTTTTAAAGTTTTTATGAAAAGTTCATCTCTTTATTAATTCAATTTATAAGTTTGCTTATTAAAAGTTAGAAAAGTTGTTTTTAGTGCTTATTTGATCAGCTTATTTGTGGATTCGAGCTAGTTCGGGAGTTAGCTTATTCCATAAGCTTATTTCCCTTGCTTTTAGTGTCGAATTTGCACCATTTTCGGAAAGGGTAACTCCCTTTTCCGACCTTGTATTCTGACCAGAACACCATCCCTTCATTCCGATCACCCGATCGGAAAAGGGTTTTGGTTTTCCGATCTGTCCCATTTGCCTAAGATTCCGATTGAGCAAGTTTAGTGTTTTCCGATTGATGCATTTTTACCATATTCCGATTTGTCCATTTGTTAGATATTCCGATCGGTAAATTCCCTGTATTCCGATTGGTACTAAGTTCAACATTCCGATTGTTATTGCTTTTGATCATTCCGATTGGTCCATTTTGCAACATATTCCGATCATTCGATCGGAATACATTCCGATTACACCCGTTTTTTGTTATTCCGATTGAGTTGTTTTGCTATTCTCCGTTCTTACTTTCTTTTAGTAGTTTCCAGTTAAGTTCTTATTTTTCACAAAGTTTTCCAAGTGTTAGTTTTTATTGAATGTCCATTCATTTTTCTAGTATAATCTTTAACATTTTTCAAACTTTTAATTTTAAGCTCGTCTTTTAGTTTAAACTTTCAAGTCTTTAATTTTACTCTTCGACACTTAATTTCTTGTCATCAGTTTAAAATAGATAAACAAACCAACCACTTTTTACTAACCAAGAACAAATCATTCCACTTAGAACCGGGATCAATTCGAGAGGATATCGAGAGAATTAAATTGAACCCATTGAAAAACGATAGTATCAAATGGCGCCGCTACCGGCTCTTCTCGTTAAGATCAAAAGTTTTTTGTGAGAACTTGGATTTTGGGATCCGTTCCCCGTGAACGTTACTTTTTCATAAAAATTTTCAAAAAAATCCTAAAAAATATAAAATTTTCAAAAATACAAAAAAATTAAAAACATAAAAACCAAAAATATTTTTGCTTTGTTTTTCTTTGTTCGTTCTTTTGCAGGTGTATGCGCACTCGATCCACGTCTTATCAAGAGCCCGAGCCTCTCGATCACTTAGACATGGCCGGTGTACAAAACAACAACAACATACCACCTCCAAACAATAATAATAACAACAACAACCCGCCTTCCAACAACATGAATAATAACAACAACAATGAGCATCAACCGGATAATCGCCCGATGATTGAACTGCTGCAAGCTCATGTAGATGGCAACACTGATCCAATTGTTATACCAGCGATTGTAGCCAACAACTTTGAGCTAAAATCAGGCTTTATCCAGATGGTCTCCGCTCAACCATTCTTGGGACGTACCATTGATGACCCACATGACCATATCAAGAGATTCTTGCAACTCACCAACACGGTCAAGTTCAATGGTGTTCCACAAGAGGTTATCAGGTTACAACTTTTTCCCTTTTCTTTAGAGGGACAAGCCCGGCATTGGCTTGCTAAGGAACCGCCACAGAGTATTCTCTCGTGGACGGATTTGGAAACCAAGTTTATCAATCACTTTTTCCCACCCTCTCGTACTACCGCTTTGCGGAATGAAATCATAAATTTTGAACAAAAGTACGATGAGTCGTTCAGTGAATCTTGGGATCGTTTTAAAGATCTTTTAAGAAAATGCCCACAACATGGTTTTACCAAAGTACATCAAATTAATACTTTTTACAATAGTTTAAGCATGAGTGACCAAGATTCACTAAACAGTGCCTCGGGGGGTAATCTTTTGGCTAAGACTTCCAATGCTGCTTGGGATATCATTGAGAATAAGTCTCGTGTGCAAACCAAGAGTGTTCGGACCAATGTCGCTAGTGCTAGCACTAATGACAGCGACAAGCGACTGGACAAAATCACTACGCTTCTTGAATCGCTTGTCACCCACACCGTTAACAACAACAACAGCAGCAACGCTAAAAATGCTCAAGTCAATGCTGTCAGCCAACCATGCGAGATATGCGGTGGTCCTCACTCTTACACCACTTGTACCGCCACCCACGACTACCCTGCTGAGAATGTGAATGCAGCATACGGCACCTATCCTCAACCTGCTTATCAAGCCCGTCCTCAAGGTGACCGTAATTTGCTTAGCTATCGCTCCAACAACTACCTCTCACCACCTGGTTTTCCTCCTACCAACCCAAACCAACAACAAAACCTCAATCGCCCACCTCAACAACAACAACAACCTCGTACACCATACATCCCACCTCACAAGCAGCAACAACCACCTCAACGAACCAACCAAGTTTACCAGTAACCTGCTTATCAACCACCCGCTTACAATGCTCCTTCCAACCAAACCCCCGCATTACATCAAGACATTGGAACCTACATGAGGACTAACGATGTGATCGTGGATAATCTCCAACAGGAAGTGCGCAACTTGAAAGCAGACTTAGTCAAACAAGGGAACGATTTGAGAGCCGACATGAGAAACACGTTGGATAGCCAAACGAATGACTTGAAGAACATGATGGCTAGTTTCTTCCAAGGTAATCAACCCTCTTCTTCGGGTACTCTTCCGAGTAACACCGTTGCGAATCCAAGAGGGGAGATGAAAGCAATCACCACTCGCAGTGGTAAAGGTACCAAGGAACCCGAGCTTCCTATACCTCCACCCGTGGTTGTGACTAAGGAGAACGAGTCACCTACTCCTATTCCTCATCCTTCTCCTTCCCCAATTTCTCCACCTCTTCCTTCTACCCCTCCTCCACCCAAGGATGTGAGTGATCCTATTCTCCCAAAGCCTTCCTCTTCTTCCAATATACCTTATCCATCTAGGTTGAGGAAAGAGAAGCTCAAAAGCAAGGACGATATTCAGGTTTCGAACTTCCTTAAAATGTTTAAACAACTGAATTTCAATATCTCCTTCGCTGAGGCTCTCGCTCACATGCCCAAATACGCGAAAATGTTTAAAGATCTTCTGAGCGACAAGGAAAAACTTCTTGATATTGCCAACACCCAACTTAATGAGAATTGCTCTGCAGTGCTCTTAAGGAAATTGCCAACCAAGCTTGGTGATCCGGGTCGTTTCTTAATCCCTTGCAATTTCCCGGGAGTAGAGAATTGCATGGCCCTAGCCGATCTAGGTGCCAGTATCAATCTAATGCCTCTAAGCGTTTGGAAGCAATTATCTCTCCCTGAGCTAGTCCCCACCAAAATGACTTTGGAATTAGCTAACCGTACGGTTGCTTATCCAGTGGGGATAGCTGAAGACGTCTTTGTAGGAGTCGAAAAATTCACTTTTCCTGCCGATTTCGTCGTCGTCGACTACGAGATGGACCCTCGTGTTCCCTTGATCGTGGGTCGTCCATTCCTGAGGACCGGTCGCACTCTCATCGATGTTGAAGCTGGTGAGCTTATCATGAGAGTGGGTGACGATAAAATCGTCTTCAACATGGGAAATTTGTCCAAACCACCTTATTCCAACGAGAGTGTTAATTGTATTGACGTTCTTGATGAGGCTTGTGAAGAACACTTCCAAAATGCTTGCAAAAGTATTCCTACCTCTCTTCCCAATGTTGAAACCATTGCCTCTATTGATTCATCACTGTCTCTATTTGGAGAAAGTGATTTGTTTTGGAACAATCTTGAAGACACCATGGGAGATGTGAATTTAGCTACTGATGATTCTCCCACCGATGGGGATGAAGACATGCATTTCTTTGACAACCTTCTCAACGAAGACAATCCTTCTCCTCCATCTCCCACGGTTATTGCTATCGATACTCCGACTTTGAAAACGCCTCCCGTCGAAAATCCTACGGATTTAGAACTTAAGGAGTTGTCGTCCCATCTTGAGTATGTATTCCTTGAAGAAGAGAAGAAGTCGCCAGTCATCATTGCTAAGGACCTAAAGGAAGAAGAAAAAGCCCGACTTATCACCGTGTTGAAAGCTCATAAGAAGGCTATTGCTTGGAAAATCTCTGATATTCGCGGAATTGATCCTCACTTCTGCACACACAAAATTCTCATGGAGGACGACTTTAAGCCCACAATACAAAGCCAACGAAGGGTGAATCCAAAAATACATGAAGTCATCAAAACAGAGGTTATCAAACTTCTTGATGCGGGTATGATTTACCCTATTTCGGATTCACCATGGGTTAGTCCAATCCATTGTGTGCCCAAAAAGGGTGGAATAACCGTTGTTCCCAATGAACACAACGAGTTGATTTCCACTCGTCTCGTTACAGGGTGGAGAGTTTGTATAGACTACCGCAAACTCAATGATGCCACGAGAAAGGATCATTTCCCTCTACCTTTTATGGACCAAATGCTTGAACGTTTAGCGGGTAATGAATATTACTGCTTTCTTGATGGTTTCTCGGGTTATTTCCAAATACCCATCGATCCCCAAGATCAAGAGAAGACAACATTCACTTGTCCCTATGGCACATTTGCTTACAAAAGAATGCCTTTTGGCTTATGCAATGCCCCCCGGGACTTTCCAAAGGTGCATGTTAGCTATCTTCCATGACATGGTTGAACAAACCATGGAAGTCTTCATGGATGATTTCTCGGTCTTCGGGGATTCCTTCTCTTCTTGCCTTGCCAATTTGGAACGTATGCTTAAGCGGTGCGAAGACACTCGCCTTGTTTTGAATTGGGAAAAATGCCATTTTATGGTAAAAGAAGGCATCGTGCTAGGACACAAGATTTCCAAAGCCGGTCTTGAAGTAGACCGTGCTAAAGTCGATGTTATCGCTAAGTTGCCTCCACCTTCAACCGTGAAGGGTGTGAGAAGTTTTCTGGGTCATGCGGGCTTTTACCGTCGATTCATCAAAGATTTTTCTCAAATCGCTCGCCCGATGATCCACCTCTTGGAAAAAGATACTCCTTTTATCTTTTCCAAAGAGTGCCTTGAAGCCTTCAACTCGCTTAAGGATAAGCTAACTAAGGCACCCGTCTTGGTTACCCCTAATTGGGAGCTTCCCTTTGAGTTGAGGTGCGATGCTAGTGATTTTGCTATTGGTGCGGTTCTGGGACAAAGAGTGAACAAACACTTCCAACCAATCCATTACGCTAGCAAGACAATGATAGGGGCACAATTACATTATACGACAACCGAAAAAGAGCTTTTAGCTGTTGTCTATGCCTTTGAAAAATTTCGCCCCTATCTTGTCCTTTCCACCACAATCGTTTACACCGATCATTCTACGTTGAAGTACTTGTTGACAAAGCAAGATTCCAAACCAAGACTTCTTCGCTGGGTTTTGCTGCTCCAGGAATTTAAAATCGAAATTCGCGATAAAAAAGGAGCTGAAAACCTAGCCGTGGATCATCTCAGCAGACTTGAGGATCCTTACCAAGGGGATCATCCGAACAAAGAAATCAATGATTCTTTTCCCTTGGAGACCTTAATGTCTATCAACTCGACTGCTGATGAAACCCCGTGGTTTGCGGACATTGCAAACTACTTGGCGGGTGGAATTCTCGTTGACGGGTTAACATCCCAGAAAAAGAAGAAGTTCTTTAACGACATTAAGACTTACTTTTGGGATGACCCGTATCTATTCAAACAATGTGCCGACTTTATTATTCGTCGATGTGTTGATGGACCGACAGCTTTAGAAATCCTTGATGCTTGCCACAAAGGACCCACTGGTGGTCACTTTGGTCCCAACTACACCGCCAAAAAAGTGTTTGATTCGGGATTTTATTGGCCCACCATCTACCGTGATGCTCACGAGATGGTTAAACGATGTGATGCTTGCCAAAAACAAGGCACGATCACACATAAAGACGAGATGCCTCAGAATTTCATTCAAGAGTGTGAAATCTTTGATGTTTGGGGTATCGACTTTATGGGGCCATTCCCTTCATCTAAAGGAAACAAATACATCCTTGTAGCCGTTGACTACGTTTCAAAGTGGGTTGAAGCCAAAGCTTTACCTACTAATGATGCAAGGGTGGTTTGTAACTTTTTAAAATCGCTGTTCGCTAGATTCGGCGTTCCTCGTGCTATTATCAGTGACCGCGGGACTCATTTTTGCAACGATCAATTTGCAAGAGTCATGGCTAAGTACGATGTAAATCACCGTCTTTCCACCGCCTATCATCCCCAAACCAATGGGCAAGCCGAGATATCCAACCGTGGATTGAAGTGAATTTTGGAGCGTACTGTGGGAGAGCATCATGCCGCGTGGGCCGATAAGTTAGATGATGCTCTGTGGGCTTTCCGTACTGCTTATAAGACCCCGATCGGTTGTACACCTTATCGTCTTGTGTACGGGAAAGCATGCCACCTTCCCATCGAGCTGGAGCATAAGGCGCACTGGGCCTTGAAGTGGGCTAACTTCGACATCAACAAAGCCGGAGATCATCGCAAGATTCAACTCAACGAGCTCAACGAACTAAGGAATGAAGCTTATGAGAACTCGCTGATCTACAAAGAGAAGACGAAGATCCTTCATGATGTAAAAATCAAGAACCGAGAGTTCCACGTTGGTGATCAAGTCTTACTTTTTAACTCTCGGTTGAAGATCTTCTCTGGCAAGTTGAAGAGCCGCTGGTCTGGTCCATTCACCGTCGCCAAAGTCTTTCCATATGGGACCATTGAGCTTTCTCAGCCAAATGGGCCCAATTTCAAAGTGAATGGCCAGCGTCTAAAGCTGTACTTTGGTGAGGACATCTCTCAGGAGATGATTCCATCCCTCACCACGTTCCCCATGAACTAATTTTGGGTCGAGTCAGGCTCGTGACTCGGTTATAAAAAACAAGCGCTCCTCGGGAGGCAGCCCGAGTATCTATCCTTTTATGTTTTAACCTCCTAAGTGTAGGGGGACCTGTTTAGGTGTTTGTTTTTGTGTGCATGTGATTACAGGGATGAATGCACTCTTGGAATCTTTGAATAACCGTGCTCCCGTGTTATCCGAAATCCGGTTCTATCTCTCAACTATCGTGATTCAATTTTCTTCATACTCACATTGAAAATTGATCACTTTAGTCGTCTCTTCCTTAACTTGAGTTAACCAACGTGCACAATGTCATAAGTGTAGGGGAAACATTTCCCACATGCTTAAACATTGAGGACAATGTTTATCTTAAGTGTAGGGGGGACTTCTATCGAAGTTTTAAGTGGACTTTTCCATGAAAATGACTTCAGTTAACCGGAAAATCATCCTTTTCAACATTTTTCAAATTTTTTATTAACTTTGGCCATTTAGTCGTAATTTTTAAATTTTTATCGTTGCTTTCATATGTATATATCCCGCAATAAAGTCAAATTTTAATAAAGTGGTGTAGCTAGTTTAGAAGTCTTTGACATATTAGGCCCGTTGCGTTTATTTTGACTCAACCCGAATAGACTTATCCAAGTTTATTCTAGCTAGTATCCTTAACCATGTAGACCTTAATTGGTTTATTAGGCTAAGTATCCACGAGTCTCATTACTTGAGATTTTAAATTGTGGAGGACGAGAAATGATAGAGTTAATTATAAGTCGGTATTCTTGCACAAGCTCACTTGGTGTAATTATTTGCCTATTCTCCCATCACTTGCTAATAATTTATCTGCAATAAGTAAGGTCGTACGATTTGAAAAGTTACTTAGCTTCTAGCCCAAGATCGTTTAAAAGTTGCTCGGTAATGATAAGAGTTTATAGCCAAGGCATAACTTATGAAGCGGGGCGCGAAGATTGGCGAGTCCGAAAAGGCCCTAACAAGGCATGAGGATTCCATTTTATTGCTGAAGATCCAAAGTGATGTGAAAAGCATTATTCCCAAAATCAATATGAAGGATCAAGACTCACGACGAAAAGCAATCAACTCCCATAAAGATGATGGAGAAGTCTATCCAAAAAGACCCTAACAAGGTATGAGGATAAATAGATCCAAGTCCGAAAAGAAGGCGGATCGTTGTATCTCAAAATCCCAAATAGAGATTGAAGAAATAATCATGAAGTCGTGGTCAACAAAGTTGGAGTACCCCTCAAAAGTCTCCAAGTGAAGAAACTCTATTAACGATGAGAAGACCATTATCTCAAGCACGTCTCTCAAGATATGAAGTATGAAGTACATGCCAAATATCGGCCCGAGAAAGGTCTCAAATCGCGAACCAAGTTATGCCAAGATATGAACTTTTTGATATCCCGAGAAGCAGTTTTAAGAGATTTTGTCCTTTAGCTAACTATTGATCAAATCGTCCTACTTTGCTTTCAGTCTAAATAAACTATCGAAATAAGTCCAAAAATGCATCTTCATGATCATTCTAAGACAAAAGTAAAATATAAGAGATACACCTAGGAATAAGGGAGTTTAAGCATTTAATTAAGCCATGTGTGTGAGTGTTTGAATTGCTAACTTATAATTACAATGATCTCGTTTTTAAGCTTAGTTTGGGGAACGTGAAACTTGAGGGTGATAAATCTTCGCAGCACCGAAGCCCTAATGTAAGTCCTCGATCTCTTTGCAAGTTATTTCCATATAGCTATTTTCTATCCTTTTGTTTACTTTAAAGTTTTAATTTCTCTTGGTACTTTAATTTTTGTTTAGTAGCATTTTAATAAGGCCAAGGTTGATTGATCATGAGAAAAGTGTAAATGTGCTTTGTCACTAAGCATTGCATGAGGGCATGACAATGGTTAAGTGTAGGGGATTTGATAGGTGTGAAAACACCCATCCTTTTACCACTTAATTCTGGCTAAAGCGAGACCAAAGCACGTATTTAATATCATTTGTTTGGAATTATGCGTGGTTTTTGTGTTTATTGTGTTTTCAGAGTCGACCGGATGAATATTGAAGAAAACATGGGATTGCACGGGTTTTATCAAGGAAAAAGACTCAAGACGAAGTGTATTGTCCAAGAGATGCAAAAGATTTGAAGTCATTGTGCCTATTTGAAGATTTATCGAAGAATAGAGCCAAAGATGGAAGATTCATATATGTCGAAGAACTCGAGTCTATTAAATAAAAGATTATAAGACGAGTTGGAATTATTCACCGACACTTCTCAAATCCAAGTCGGAAACGTTTATTTGAAGAAGCGTGAAGACTTAAGAAGAAAGAAGAAAAAGAAGCCCAAACCAAAGCCCAATCACAAGCCCACCACCACAAGACACGCCTATATAAAGGGCCTTACTTCACAAAAATAAACACTTAGTTCTTTTTAGGTAGTTTTGTAGCTATTCATTCTCTCTAGTTTTAGAGAGAGAAAGTTTTAAAAACTTTCTCTCACTAGATTTCATCTTTTTCTCTTTCTAGATCAAAACATTTGTATTACTTTTTCATTAATCA
The DNA here is from genome assembly GCA_025667525.1 of Glebionis coronaria. NCBI lineage: Eukaryota > Viridiplantae > Streptophyta > Magnoliopsida > Asterales > Asteraceae > Glebionis > Glebionis coronaria. Next base: position 557,251,797 of record CM046877.1, on the reverse strand, counting down.
AGTTCAAGTTTTTATCTTTTAATCTTTAATCTCATCCTTCCTTTCTTTTATTTTGATTGATTTTGGTACAAATCTCGTATGATCCGTGTTGTTCATCAATGATTTGTGCTTAAAAAGTTTATTTATTTTTATGTTTCCTTAAGTTTATACATGAATAAGCTTTGAGATCCTTGTTCTTATTGGCTTATTTGTTGATTTAGCTTATTTACTTTTTAAAGTTTTTATGAAAAGTTCATCTCTTTATTAATTCAATTTATAAGTTTGCTTATTAAAAGTTAGAAAAGTTGTTTTTAGTGCTTATTTGATCAGCTTATTTGTGGATTCGAGCTTGTTCGGGAGTTAGCTTATTCCATAAGCTTATTTCCCTTGCTTTTAGTGTCGAATTTGCACCATTTTCGGAAAGGGTAACTCCCTTTTCCGACCTTGTATTCCGACCAGAACACCATCCCTTCATTCCGATCACCCGATCGGAAAAGGGTTTTGGTTTTCCGATCTGTCCCATTTGCCTAAGATTCCGATTGAGCAAGTTTAGTGTTTTCCGATTGATGCCTTTCTACCATATTCCGATTTGTCCATTTGTTAGATATTCCGATTGGTAAATTCCCTGTATTCCGATTGGTACTAAGTTGAACATTCCGATTGTTATTGCTTTTGATCATTCCGATTGGTCCATTTTGCAACATATTCCGATCATTCGATCGGAATACATTCCGATTACACCCATTTTTGGTTATTCCGATTGAGTTGTTTTGCTATTCTCCGTTCTTACTTTCTTTTAGTAGTTTCCAGTTAAGTTCTTATTTTTCACAAAGTTTTCCAAGTGTTAGTTTTTATTGAATGTCCATTCATTTTTCTAGTATAATCTTTAACATTTTTCAAACTTTTATTTTTAAGCTCGTCTTTTAGTTTAAACTTTCAAGTCTTTAATTTTACTCTTCGACACTTAATTTCTTGTCATCAGTTTAAAATAGATAAACAAACCAACCACTTTTTACTAACCAAGAACAAATCATTCCACTTAGAACCGAGATCAATTCGAGAGGATATCGAGAGAATTAAATTGAACCCATTGAAAAACGATAGTATCAATTGCCACCTATTCAATATCAGTCTATTCAGAGTGAATAAACCAATAGATAGCGTGTTAAGCTCCGTGTGATTAAAACAAACATCTTTTGAGAGATATTTGAGTTAGCTGGGAGGGGTTGTGCATGACATCACTGGGTCCATGATGTCTTGTCTTCAATATTGATAATCATTAAAAATGATCCCAATAATAGATGTGTTGACCCGGTTTCTATCCTAAGTTGTAAGGAGGGCTTCTTTCTTTACACCCTTTATCTTTACATTTCTTTTTCATTCTTCAACCCCTTCAGTACTTACCAATACATCATCACTAGCACCTTCTTGTGATTGTTCCAGTGCTAGCATCAGTAATTAGTCGGTACTCTACTACGTTCACAATCATCTCCAACTTTCCTAGGACTTCTAATTCTATCTAGGGAATTGTCCTTGGGAAGATTCCATCGGTTCTGATGAATCATTGGACTAATACCTAATCCTACCACCCTTTTGTCACCACATCCGTCGTGAATTAAGTGTGTTTTAGGTAAGTATTGTCACCATGAAAAATCCTTGAAAATCACTTAAAGCACTTGTGATATTATAATCAAAGTTTTTGTGCCTTAAGTGTTTTGTTCATCAAAAACGCTCCCCCTTAACATGTGCATTGCACATATTAAGTTGGTTTATCTTTTAAGTATTTTTCATTTGTTAGCCAAATAGCGTTAAGTCTCCTTAATCCCATGTTCTCCCCTTATCCAAAATGTTAACCATTAGTATTTGGGATATTGAATGGATTAATCGGTCTTAGGGTAAAAATGAAATCAATCTATGGCCATAAGAACATATTAATGCTCCCCCTCAAATTAATGAGGGTTAGTTGTAGTGCTTGAGAGTAAAACCCGCATGCTTTTACCATGAATAGTGCCCTTAAGATCATACGTCCTAGATTAAAACTTACCTTATTTAGTATTGATCACATTCATGTGCAAATAGTCAAGCAAGTGCATACGTGTATGACATGATAAGTATCGATTACGTACGAACTCATGATAAACAGTTAATAAATATGTCACGTGAACATAATTAAATCATGATCACCATTTAAAATACGAACTAAAATAATTACGTAAATATATAATATAATTACGAGCGTTAAGATTACGATAAACTACATGATAAAATAAACAGTAACACTTTAAACACGAACACGTTTAACCACGAACGAACACGAAACATCGGGACACGAGAAAAGGTACGGGTACCCCATGTGGGGCCCCATACCCATGTCACACTAACCAAAATGGGCTTAGCCCATTGACTTTTACAAGAAAAGGGGGGGTTATGGTAAATATGTTTTTCATTTTTTACATTTCAAGCAAAATAACTTTTAACCTAAAAAAGTTTTCTCTCCTCCTCTTGGTCTCTCTTTGTGCCGCCACCCATAGGACCACCATAGGTGGTTGTTGATTGATTTTGATCTTGAAAATCATTGCTATAAACCGTGTTTGTTCATCCTCTTTCAAGCTACGTATTGGTATATCATTCTAAACCTTTCTTTTTAATTCTTTTTAAATCTTTGATTATTTTCATGAACATGTTATTATTATTCTTATTAAAACATGATAATTAAACATTGATCTAACATGTTTTGGGGTGAATTAAAATCAAAGGACGATATAAAAGGGTGTTTGTCTTGGCCGCCTAGCATAACCAACCCGAGGGAGGGTTCGGTTTGCTTTTAGCCGCCACCACCAAGACCATTGTTGGTCTTGGTTGGTGCATGTGGGACCCACGGCAGCAAGGGGGCACAAGTACCCCGAGTTTGGCTCGGGGTACGGTGTCTAGTTCATTCCCGATTCATGGTTCGTTGGTTAAATCATGATTTATGCTACATGTTAAAATTTATGAATTATGAACTTAGGATATAAATTAATTAATAACTTGAGATATTAATTAAACCATGACTTAGGTTATCTTTAATTATTATTTTAGCATGATATTAATTTAACCTAAGTATTTTATGTTATATGTTATAATTAATTAATTATTTAAAACATGCTTATAATTAATTAATTTAGACACGACTTAGGTTATGTTATTAATACATAATAATACACATTTTAACCTAAGTATTTTATTCCATTTTAATTAAAACATGTTATACTTTAATTAAAATGCTTAACCTATAGTTTAATTAAATACATGAAATAATAATTAAACTATACACTATATCATATGACTTAAGAAATAAGCTTATAAACACTTAGACTTATATGTTAGCTTATGTAACCAGCTTAATTCTAATTATGGAAACTCCTATTTATAGAAACTTAATTAAATAAGGCAACTAATCTATTAATGGAAACCTTCTATATATGGAAATCTATCTATTTCAGGCAGCTAATCTAATCATGGAAACCTTCTATATATGGAAACTTATTTAATTAAGGCAGCTGATCTATTTTTGGAAACTTTCTATTTTTAGAAACTAATCTATTTTAAGCAGTAAATTCTATTTTAGGAAACTTTCTATTTTTGGAAACTTTCTATTTTTGGAAACTTTCTATTTTTGGAAACTTTCTATTTTTGGTAACTTTCTATTTTTGGAAACTTTCTATTTTTGGAAACTTTCTATTTTAGGAAACTTTCTATTTTTGGAAACTTTCTATTTTTGGAAACCTGCTATTTTTGGAAAGTTACTTATTATTACACAGTAAGTATAATAATACATGAAATAACAGTAATACTTAATCAGATTAATCAGAATACAAGATAAACACAGTTTAAGGCTTTAAACAGTAAACCATGACCTAAAACATACAAAGTAAGCTAAGGTGAGACATAAAACCCAGTACGTAATCAGTGATTCGATACTTATACACGTGTGTATTCATGTAGCTTTAGTGATCCAGAAGTAGGAGTCTTTCTTCCGTTCATTCACTGGACTTGAGGTACGGATTCCCGTCCTTTCAGTATGGACATTCTTTCCTTATTAGGATTTCCCCGTATGCAGCCAACTGTTTTCCCCAGTAATTGTTTTATTGTTTTGAACTGCTTATGTTTAATTAGCATAATCTATAGCCATATACAAGCATGACCAGTTTCACCTAGTTATGGAGGTACCATAACCATAACATTGGAGGCACCAATGTTATGACTTCCCCACGGCGGAGTGATTGCTCGTGGCGTCCCTTTTCAGTTTTGGCCATATTATTATATCATGTGGGGCATATGGGTGCATCCTAGTTACATGTTTTATTCAGTATATCATGGTCAATGTGGTGTGTGCCTTGCATCCTTCACAAGGAGTTGATCCCTCCTACCCAAACCAGTATATTAATTAGAGGCATCCCCTCTAATCAGCATGATGAGGTCACCCCTCCAAGTATTCAGTGACCTTTTTATGACCTATATGGGCTATGGTATATTTATGTTAAAACAGTTTTCTTAAGATAAACATAAGGCTTTTCAAACTATAAAACCAGTTTTCTTAATCCTTAACCAGTTTACTCAGAACTTAGTCTTCCGCTGTTATATGTTACATGCTTATCCTATTTCATGCTATATTGTACATCCGTGCACTGAGCGTCTTGCTCAGCCGTTTTCCTTTTCATGTTCCCAAAACGGTAGGTACTCAGGGACGCTCGTAGATCTCAAACGTACGTGCATATGGACTGGAAGCTTTACTGTCTTTCTTTACTTTATGCATTTCCTTTACTTTAATACAGTTGCTATGGACATTGTTTCGTCCTTTCCTTTTACAGTATTTATGTTTGTGTGTGATGAGCTCTACTTTGGGGTTACCGATGTTTGATTCCGGTATTTCCCTTTTATGGTCAAATAATGCTTAGACATTTATCCTTGTATGCTTTGATGACACGCCATGATTATGTGTAAGATTCCATTTCCAAAATGGGGTGTTACAATTATGGTATCAGAGCCAAGGTTTCGACCTGTAGGCTCTCAAATATGACCTGTGATTAGTGTGTAGTCACTACGGTCTTCCTAGAACTGACAGTTTTTTTCATGCATTCATCATTTCTTTAAGCATACATATACATGTCATTGTTACAGGGTTTTTGACTAAGTAATGGTTGGTACAGGACTGGCCCTATTTAGTCGCATGTGTTTTATCGAAACTTTCAGATTTGGGACCGACCCATAGGCGTCCCCTCGATATGTCTTTTGTTTTGAGTGAACTGACCAGAGGCGTTCACTCTCGAGCATCAAAAGTTTTCATAAAACTGCATCATGCATTCATACAAAAATTTTCTTGCATAAAATTTTTCTCGTGAAATTTTTTGTATAAAATTTTTTTTCATGTCTATATATAAATTATATTTTATGTTTGAACTGTTAATCATATGTTTTATGTTATACTGTCAGATGATTCTCACACGCGAGCAAGAGCAGCTCAATGCTACAATTCAGGCTGCCATGCAAGCCTTGCTTCCTCAACTGAGGAATGACATCCGTGCTGAAGTCCAAGCTGCCAACAATCAGCAGCAGCAGAATCAGGCACCTCCTCCTCATCCCCCAGTGACACTAGCAGTGTGGCTGGAAAGATTCAACAAGCTCCGTCCTAGAGCTTTTGAAAAGACTGATAGCCCCAGCGATGCTGAAAGCTGGTTGACTCATATCGAGAAGATTTTCAATGCTATGGGATGTGACCCCGCATTCAAGGCGAGATTGGCATGCTACCGGTTTGAAGGCGATGTACTCAACTGGTGTCTAGCCTTGACGCAGTCGGAAGGAGGTGATGATTGGGTCGCTGGTTTGACATGGGCCCAATTCAAGGAGAGAGTGATGGAGCAGTTCTTTCCCAAGGCAGAGCAGGACAAGCTCAAGCGAGAGTACCATGGGATACGTCAGAGAGCGGGCGAGAATAGCAACGAATTCATGCAGCGCTTTCTTCGCTTAGCTGGTTTTCTGGGAGCAGCAGCTGGTACTCCTGAGGAGCAGGCACACCACTTTAGGTGGGCACTTCGCACCTCGGTCGCGAACAATCTGGTGTGTGCTACGTTCAATACAGTAGCACAAGTGGCCGACGCAGCAAGGAAGCTAGAGATGTTGCAGGAACGAGATGAGTTCGGGGAAGCTGAAAGACAGACCCGACAAGAGGTAAACATTTCGTATTCTAACGATAACCAGACCGCATCCTATCATTATATGTTCTATAATCATCTCTTAAACTGTATCTTCCAGGCAGAAAACTGGGGACCGGTCTCAGCCGGCTACTCAGCAGCAGCCTCATCAGCCCAAAGGAAACGGTCACACTAATGACCGTTCTGTTGTAGAAAGGCGTAGCGGTAATGATAATTACCGTAACAACGCTGGACACTCCAACAACAGCAGGTCCTACTATTTTCGCATCTTCTTATGATTTCATGTTATAGCTCTCATGCTGACACTATTTTAACCTCTACCAGGAACCACGGTAACGGGAAGGACCAGAACCACAGGGGTTCGCAGCCTAACCGTTCAGCTAACACTGGTGAACATCTTATGATGCATATGTCTTATACTCGTGCATATACTTTATTTTTAACACATTTTGTCATCAGCAGGCCCTCAGCAAGCAAGGACTCCTGCTGGAGGATTCACTCATCCTCTTTGCAGCACTTGCCATCATAGACACCCTGGCCCATGTCGTCGTGATTCCAACGCGTGCTACAAGTGCGGCCTCCCTGGCCATCGTATGAGAGATTGTCGTAGGGGTGAAATGGAGGGTACCTCAGGTCATGCTGATACTAAGCCGCCTCCTACCACTGGGCGTGTCTACACGACATCTCGTGATCAGGCAAACAAATCTACAGGTACCATTACTGGAATTTTGTATATGTACGGCCAAGCTGCATGTGTTCTTTTCGACACGGGTGCCACTCACTCAGTTATTTCCACTACTTATGCCAAGAACATCAGGACACTTCCCTTGCCGTTAGAAAATAGGCTTACCATTTCCACGCCTTTGAGGGACTCTGTATTACTAACTCATGTATACAAGAGTCTTCCTCTAGAGTTTGACGATAAAGTTCGTGCAGTAGATGCACTTCCCCTAGACATGATTGAGTTCGATATGATTCTCGGCATGGACTGGCTATCCAAGCACCATGCTACCATAGACTGCCACTCATATCGGGTGATCTTCGGCGACATTAATGCACCAGAGTACATTCATAACGGGTTCATACCCGGACGGTCTGTACAAGTCATATCTACCTTGCAAGCACGTGCATTATTGTCACATGGCTGTGAGGGTTATCTAGCTACGGTTCACGACATGGATGCTGAATCTCCATCGATTCAGGATCAACCAGTAGTTTCGGAATTTCAAGACGTCTTCCTAGCTGAACTTCCAGGCATACCACCTGCACGAGAAGTGGAGTTCAACATCGACCTTGTTCCAGGAGCTGAACCAATCTCTAAGGCTCCGTATCGTATGGCTCCTATAGAGCTAAAAGAACTGAAGGACCAACTGCAGGAACTTCTTGAACGAGGGTTCATTAGACCAAGCGCATCTCCATGGGGCGCACCGGTCTTGTTCGTTAAGAAGAAGGACGGCAGCATGCGACTTTGCATAGACTATCGTAAACTTAATAAGATTACCATCCGCAATAGATATCCACTGCCACGTATAGATGATCTGTTTGACCAACTTCAAGGAGCCAAACACTTCTCAAAGATCGATCTAAGGTCAGGCTACCATCAGCTAAGGGTTAAAGAGCAGGATATTGCCAAGACTGCTTTTCGTACCCGCTATGGCCATTATGAGTTTGTGGTCATGCCATTCGGCCTGACTAATGCTCCAGCAGTATTCATGGATCTGATGAACAGAATCTTCCACGAATTCCTTGATAAGTTTGTCATTGTATTCACCGATGACATCCTGATTTTCTCAAAGTCCACGGAGGAACACGAAGACCATCTCCGTACAGTACTACAGATTCTTCGTCAGAAGCAGTTGTATGCGAAATTCTCCAAGTGTGAGTTCTGGTTAAACAAGGTGGCATTCTTAGGTCACATTGTATCAGCAGAAGGGATCACTATGGATCCAGCGAAGGTTGAGGCTATCACTAAATGGCCAAGACCAACGTCAGCGACTGAAGTCCGCAATTTCTTCGGCTTAGCTGGATATTATCGCAGATTCGTGGAGAACTTTTCCCGCTTGGCACTACCTCTCACCAAACTGATGCGAAAAGGAGAGAAATTCGTCTGGACGGAAGAACGAGAGAAGAGCTTCGAAGACCTAAAGCAGAAGTTAGTAACTGCACCTATTCTTACTCTCCCATCTGGTACAGGTGGATTTCAGATCTACAGCGATGCATCGGGGAAGGGATTGGGCTGTGTTCTCATGCAACATGGGAAAGTGATCGCGTATGCTTCACGGCAGCTTAAGCCCTATGAAGAAAACTATCCTACGCATGACCTGGAACTTGCTGCAGTGGTGTTCGCATTGAAAATATGGAGGCATTACTTATACGGAGAATCATGCGACATTTTCACGGATCACAAGAGCTTGAAGTATATCTTCACTCAACGAGAATTGAACATGAGACAAAGGAGATGGTTGGAACTGTTGAAGGATTATGATATTAACCTACAGTATCATCCCGGGAAGGCTAATGTAGTAGCAGATGCACTCAGCAGAAAGTCCGGAATGATCAACAGCATTGAAATCAAGGAACAAAACATAAGAGACTTGGAGCGGCTAGACATCGAAATCATGGTACGTGGGCAGCACGGATACTGGGCGAATCTTAGAGTAGAACCCGAGTTACTGTCTAGGATCAAGGAAGAGCAAAAGGATTATGGAGAAATTTGGGCGATAATTCAGAATTTAGAGAAGCAGACAGAATTCAGAATGGACGCAGACGGTATCGTTTGGCAGGGCACGAGACTTTGTGTTCCTGACAATCAAGAACTCCGGGAAGCATTGTTAGCTGAAGCTCACAGCTCCCCATTTTCTATACATCCTGGGTCGACAAAAATGTACCATGACATCAGACAGCACTTTTGGTGGAGTGGTATGAAACAGGATGTAGCCACTTATGTTTCCAAATGTCTTACCTGCCAGCAGGTTAAGATTGAGCATCAGCGATCGGGCGGTCTCCTTCAACCGTTGGATATTCTAGAGTGGAAGTGGGACAAAATCACCATGGATTTTGTTACCGGTCTTCCGCCTACCAAAAAGAAGCACGATGCTATTTGGGTCATTGTTGATCGACTCACCAAATCAGCTCATTTCTTACCGATACGCAAGGAAGATCCGGTAAGTAAACTCGCAGATACTTACAGAAGGGAGATCATGAGACTTCACGGTACTCCCTCCAGCATCGTCTCAGACAGAGATCCCCGTTTCACGTCGCGATTCTGGAAAGGTCTGCAAAAAGCTTGGGGTACACAACTTAAGCTGAGTACGGCCTTTCATCCTCAAACGGACGGACAGTCGGAGCGAACAATTCAAAGGTCGTGTGCGTTGAAATGGACAGGTGATTGGGACGATTACATCTGTTTGGTCGAGTTTGCATACAACAACAGCTGGCACGCAAGTATCAAATGTGCTCCTTTCGAAATATTGTATGGCAGGAAGTGCCGCGCTCCAATCTGCTGGGATCAAGTGGGAGAGCGAACACTCGAAGGACCAGAGATTATAGAAATGACCAATGAGAAGATCGAAGTAGCTAAACAGAAGCTGCAGGAAGCACGGTCACGTCAGAAGAGTTACGCCGATAAGCATCGTAGGGACATACATTTTAATGTGGGAGACCACGTCTTCCTCAAGGTTTCGCCGGCACGTGGTGTTAAACGCTTCGGGATCAAAGGGAAACTCAGTCCTCGTTTCATCGGACCATTTGATATCATTGAACGAATCGGTGAAGTATCTTACCGATTGGCGTTACCTCCTCAGCTTTCGCACGTGCATAACGTGTTCCACGTGTCCTTACTCAGAGGGTACAAGTATCATCCCCTTCACATGGTTCAGTATCCACTGGAACAGATACGTGAAGATCTCACTTATATAGAGGAACCCGAACGAGTTCTCGACAGGCAAGAACGAGTCATGAGAAGGAAGACAATTCCATTCGTCAAAATTCTTTGGAGGGACCATACCGAGCGGGAAGCCACTTGGGAAACAGAGGAGTCTATCCGGGCTTCTTACCCTCACTTCATATTTTGAGTTCGGGTATGTTACTTCTTTCCAGTTTGCTTTATCTATAATTCGGGGACGAATTATTCTTTTTAGGGGGGGAAGAATTGTAAAACCCGCATGCTTTTACCATGAATAGTGCCCTTAAGATCGTACGTCCTAGATTAAAACTTACCTTATTTAGCATTGATCACATTCATGTGCAAATAGTCAAGCAAGTGCATACGTGTATGACATGATAAGTATCGATTACGTACGAACTCATGATAAACAGTTAATAAATATGTCACGTGAACATAATTAAATCATGATCACCATTTAAAATACGAACTAAAATAATTACGTAAATATATATAATATAATTACGAGCGTTAAGATTATGATAAACTACATGATAAAATAAACAGTAACACTTTAAACACGAACACGTTTAACCACGAACGAACACGAAACATCGGGACACGAGAAAAGGTACGGGTACCCCATGTGGGGCCCCATACCCACGGCACACTAACCAAAATGGGCTTAGCCCATTGACTTTTACAAGAAAAGGGGGGGTTATGGTAAATATGTTTTTCATTTTTTACATTTCAAGCAAAATAACTTTTAACCTAAAAAAGTTTTCTCTCCTCCTCTTGGTCTCTCTTTGTGCCGCCACCCATAGGACTACCATAGGTGGTTGTTGATTGATTTTGATCTTGAAAATCATTGCTATAAACCGTGTTTGTTCATCCTCTTTCAAGCTACGTATTGGTATATCATTCTAAACCTTTCTTTTTAATTCTTTTTAAATCTTTGATTATTTTCATGAACATGTTATTATTATTCTTATTAAAACATGATAATTAAACATTGATCTAACATGTTTTGGGGTGAATTAAAATCAAAGGACGATATAAAAGGGTGTTTGTTTTGGCCGCCTAGCATAACCAACCCGAGGGAGGGTTCGGTTTGCTTTTAGCCGCCACCACCAAGACCATTGTTAGTCTTGGTTGGTGCATGTGGGACCCACGGCAGCAAGGGGGCACAAGTACCCCGAGTTTGGCTCGGGGTACGGTGTCGAGTTCATGCCCGATTCATGGTTCGTTGGTTAAATCATGATTTATGCTACATGTTAAAATTTATGAATTATGAACTTAGGATATAAATTAATTAATAACATGAGATATTAATTAAACCATGACTTAGGTTATTTTTAATTATTAATTTAGCATGATATTAATTTAACCTAAGTATTTTATGTTATATGTTATAATTAATTAATTATTAAAACATGCTTATAATTAATTAATTTAGACACGACTTAGGTTATGTTATTAATACATAATAATACACATTTTAACCTAAGTATTTTATTCCATTTTAATTAAAACATGTTATACTTTAATTAAAATGCTTAACCTATAGTTTAATTAAATACATGAAATAATAATTAAACTATACACTATATCATATGACTTAAGAAATAAGCTTATAAACACTTAGACTTATATGTTAGCTTATGTAACCAGCTTAATTCTAATTATGGAAACTCCTATTTATAGAAACTTAATTAAATAAGGCAACTAATCTATTAATGGAAACCTTCTATATATGGAAATCTATCTATTTCAGGCAGCTAATCTAATCATGGAAACCTTCTATATATGGAAACTTATTTAATTAAGGCAGCTGATCTATTTTTGGAAACTTTCTATTTTTAGAAACTAATCTATTTTAAGCAGTAAATTCTATTTTAGGAAACTTTCTATTTTTGGAAACTTTCTATTTTTGGAAACTTTCTATTTTTGGAAACTTTCTATTTTTGGTAACTTTCTATTTTTGGAAACTTTCTATTTTTGGAAACTTTCTATTTTAGGAAACTTTCTATTTTTGGAAACTTTCTATTTTTGGAAACCTACTATTTTTGGAAAGTTACTTATTATTACACAGTAAGTATAATAATACATGAAATAACAGTAATACTTAATCAGATTAATCAGAATACAAGATAAACACAGTTTAAGGCTTTAAACAGTAAACCATGACCTAAAACATACAAAGTAAGCTAAGGTGAGACATAAAACCCAGTACGTAATCAGTGATTCGATACTTATACACGTGTGTATTCATGTAGCTTTAGTGATCCAGAAGTAGGAGTCTTTCTTCCGTTCATTCACTGGACTTGAGGTACGGATTCCCGTCCTTTCAGTATGGACATTCTTTCCTTATTAGGATTTCCTCGTATGCAGCCAACTGTTTTCCCCAGTAATTGTTTTATTGTTTTGAACTGCTTATGTTTAATTAGCATAATCTATAGCCATATACAAGCATGACCAGTTTCACCTAGTTATGGAGGTACCATAACCATAACATTGGAGGCACCAATGTTATGACTTCCCCACGGTGGAGTGATTGCTCGTGGCGTCCCTTTTCAGTTTTGGCCATATTATTATATCATGTGGGGCGTATGGGTGCATCCTAGTTACATGTTTTATTCAGTATATCATGGTGAATGTGGTGTGTGCCTTGCATCCTTCACAAGGAGTTGATCCCTCCTACCCAAACCAGTATATTAATTAGAGGCATCCCCTCTAATCAGCATGATGAGGTCACCCCTCCAAGTATTCATGCACGTGACCTTTTCATGACCTATATGGGCTATGGTATATTTATGTTAAAACAGTTTTCTTAAGATAAACATAAGGCTTTTCAAACTATAAAACCAGTTTTCTTAATACTTAACCAGTTTACTCAGAACTTAGTCTTCCGCTGTTATATGTTACATGCTTATCCTATTTCATGCTATATTGTACATCCGTGCACTGAGCGTCTTGCTCAGCCGTTTTCCTTTTCATGTTCCCAAAACGGCAGGTACTCAGGGACGCTCGTAGATCTCAAACGTACGTGCATATGGACTGGAAGCTTTACTGTCTTTCTTTACTTTATGCATTTCCTTTACTTTAATACAGTTGCTATGGACATTGTTTCGTCCTTTCCTTTTACAGTATTTATGTTTGTGTGTGATGAGCTCTACTTTGGGGTTACCGATGTTTGATTCCGGTATTTCCCTTTTATGGTCAAATAATGCTTAGACATTTATCCTTGTATGATTTGATGACACGCCATGATTATGCGTAAGATTCCATTTCCAAAATAGGGTGTTACATTGAGTATGATATATTTTGAAAGATTTAGAATCTCATGAGAAATTCTTGAAACATTATCATACTAATTGCATCTAATTATCATGAGAAATTCTTCAAGCTTATTGATTGAGGCATCTAATTGCATGAAGTGACGAATAATAAGCTTAATGAAACGTGGGAAAGGAAAGTAACCTGTCTTCTTCTTGGTATTGTGGATGTCACACCCCCAAATTCACCACGGCGGAAGACTAGCTTTTGGAGGCTGTGAACTTCATGAGTAATCGAGAGCTTGATCCGAGAACGACCTCTACATGCCAAAAACCACAACTAAGACTCCAAATAATCCACATAGTCAAGTACCTGAAAATACATGCTTAAAAATGTCAACATAAAGTTGGTGAGTTCATAAGTTTTGTTTTAAGGTGTTTATGAAAAATTTGAGTTTATATCGACCATTACACCTTGCAGTAAAAATATAAGTGTTTCAAAATCATAGTTTCTTAGTAGAATGCGTCTCTTGATGAAAACATAATTTGTTAATAATCACAGAGTTTATGATAAAAAACAGAGTTCATTGATAATAACAAACATCAATAATAAAGGCAAAGTTTACGGATAGAAACAGAGATTATTTATATAAGTAAATTTTACTGATAATAATAGATGTCCTCGTTAATAATAGAATTCTCTGATAATAAAAGATGTTTCAATTAACAAATAAGATTCTTGTTAATAAAATAAGTGTTTAATGAACCACAAGATTTTCCAACCATTGATGACATTATAACAAATACAAAGCCACCAAAAATGCGTTTATTATTGTATAAGCTCATGACACCGAAACGTTAACGACACCGGTAGTATAATCATATAATGTAGCCCCTACGGATGCCTAACCCGCGACATCCGTCCTCAGACACAAATGAAACTGTGCCCGCTTGTCCTCTGTTGGACCAAGCCGGACAGGGGCGTCAACCCCGATAGATCTATCCATGACATTCACGCTTTCGACCGGTCATCCGGTCTGAAATTAACGGTTCATGATAATGGGCCAAGTAATTGGGTTAAAGCGGGACTTAGACCAATACATAAGCGAGTATATGCACTTGTGTTTATTCTTGCAACCATTGTCTCTGCCCGAGAACCAGTGAAAAGCAGTTAAAGTTTTGGGCTATGAAACCCACAATAGAAATTTAGTATCAGCATTAAAGAGTATAACAATTAATGAAGTTAACCACTCAGCACGTAATAATTAAAGCAGTTTATAACCAATCAAGCAAATTATAAATAGTTTGTGACCAAGCATGTACTTCCCCCAAAATGATTATAAAACCTTTATAAATCAATTTAAAACTAGAAAGGTGGGGTATGAACTCACCTCGACGTAGTAGCGCGAACAATATTGATGCTAAAAATACGCTCCGCGCAAACGGAAATCGATACGGCTCGGTCATAGTGTTGTGGTTTAACTAATCGGCTAAATTCAATAACTTAAAAATGTGTATTTGAGTTCTCGATATGTATGTACATCAACGTGACCCGTTGATAAAATATTTAAGTTCCAAGTTGTAAGAGTTCGGTGGTTGGTTAAATAAAATGAATAAATTATACACACACCAAGTATGTAATGTATTCCGTACACATTACGTATAACCAGACGATTATATAATTCTTATGTTGAATTATATAATAGAGACAACAATCTTACATTATAAATTAAAGTATATATATTTATTTTATAGTTACAGTATAAATATCGTGATAAAAATAATTCGACAACATCGTTCGACACATTTTAAGAAAATCATCATTTAATTAATAATTGTCACTTTTAGGTAAAAGGTATAATTTTTATTGGTTTATCAATACAATAAAATCCATTTATATCGATTTACAAATATAATAGTATTTACTTATTTATCGATATACAAGTATAATAGTAGTTTGTACCTAACAAAATATAAAGTATAGAATTTTATAGAAATTTCGACATGACCTATTCGTTTATACAGCCTTTTCCATATTAATCAATTCTCAACATTATCAAACAATCTACGTTATGCAAATCACGTTTTAACATATATCCAAACTAGATTATTTAATCACCATAATTAAATAGAACCAAACACAACCAATGTGTTTTAATTTAAAAACCAAACGCTCGATGTGAGCTATTTAAACACATATTTAAACGTATAACCATTTTTGTAGTTCTCGTGATAATGATAGTGTTTGACACATTTATTTAACCATATGTATATATTTATATATGTATACCACCTTTAGTTTTAATTAATTAATAAGGCTAGATGCGTTATTAGCCGATTTCAAAACCACAACGAACCATGAGCTTAATTCATGCCCGACACTCTAAACCCTCGACATCCCGCGTCCAAACACACCCGAAACAAATAATCAGCAACCCAAACGTCCTTATAACTTTCTGCAACTCCAAACGCCCCTTTACAATTCGTCAGCAATCCCAAACGCCCTTTTATAACTCGTCAGCAATCCCAAATGCCCCTTTATCAGCAGTCCGCAATCCCAAACACACCCTATTGTTGTTACACGACGAACCAAAAACTCCCTGATGTTGTTACACATTGAACCAAACGCTCCCTGTTGCTGGTACGCAGCGAACCAAACGCGCCTGTTGCTCGTACGCAAGAACCAAATGCGCTTGCTGTTGGTACGCAGCGAACTAAACGCACCCCTACTGCTAATATTTTACCCGCGCCAAAACGCACCTTTGGTGCTGCCGTGGTAACCCGAACGCACCCTTAATCGGTTCATAAACATCGAAACAAACGCTCCCGGTGGTGTTTTCTGCTCGATCCAAACACCCTCTTTCTGCATATTATCAGCAGATCCAAATAGCCTCTTGTTGCAACTTACTGGCAGATCCAAACACTCCGTTAGCAACTCCATCGCGGCTGTGACGCGGTGCTACTGAAGATGGAAGAGGTGGTGGTGACGTGGTTTACAAAGACAGGTGTGATGATCACAGATCCACCAAGAAAGTGGTGTTGCTACTGCGTGGTTTTGAAGACCATGGTGGGTAATGGTGGAATTTGTTGTGACAGCGGTGGGTGGCTAGAAGGAGACAACAGCGACGACTGTTTGTGGTGGCAAGTAGTGGTATGATGGTTTCCAGCGGCTGCTGTGGTGAGTGGCTCGAGATGTTGATGTTGGTAGGGTGGTTATGGCAGTCACGCATGGTGGTTCAAAGAAGGGTGACGGGTAGTGGTGATGATAGCACACACAACGACTGGTGGTTGTTGGTGATTCGTGGATGGTGATGATGATATAGATCTCGGTGGTGATGATAGCTATGGCGGCTGGTGACGGAAATAACATGGTGGGGGTGTGCTGGTAGTTTTAGTGGCGGCGGCAACCAATTCCGGCAAAGGTGGCCGGTGCGGCGCCGGAAAAGTAGAGATTGGTGACTAGGGTTTTGTGTGTGAAAAATTTAGGGTTAGGTTATGATAGATGTGATGAAAATTAATAACATTACTATTTATACTAAAATAAAAATGTAAGTTGTGTAAAGTTGAGGGTTGAAAACATAAACTGTTTACTTAACTTTTTTTTTTCAAACGTGACTCGAAACTCGATTGAGATCGATAAAATTTGATTTTGTTTTTGGAATTCGCGCCCTTATTTTTAAAATAATTTTCCCAATAAATAAGAGTATTTACACGACTAATACTGATAAATAATATATACGTTCATTTAAAATGTTGACTTATTTATCGATTATCACGGTTAATTATTATTTAAAAAAATAAATAAATAAATTTCACTCTAATTATTATTGTTTGTAACTTACGTTATAATACTAAGGTAAAAAGAATAAATAATTTAATAATAATTCTTTTTATTAAATATCTCTTAATAACTAAATATAAATTAAATTTGTATCGCGTCAGTTCACAGATTTTCGCAGTCTTTACAATTTACAAAATAAACTCATGTTTTCGAATCAAATAACTTTGATATCTCTCAAAAATGAATTCCGATTAATAAAGAATATAATTTATTATTATTTAAAGTCTAGAAAATTCCCGGTTGTCACAGTCTATCCGTGTTATTTTGAGTTCGTCCTCGAACTCAATTGTTGTTACCCAATTAAACGTGTAAAGAAAAGGATTTTGAGGTTCTACCCCAATGTTATATCGAATATACTTAGATCTACTCACAGATAGCTATGTCCGAAATTTTTAAAATCGTTTATTCACCAATAGTCACTTAGGTAAGCAATAGATAAAAGTGGGTTATATCTGAGCGGTTCTACATGTAATCTGGCAAATCGGACATCGTCCACCGAACGATAAAATGAAACTATTCGAAGCGACTAGTCTAGAAAAATCGTCAGCACTTAAAAGTCTATAAGGGTTCACCACCACCAACCCGTTAGGTTCACGTCGGTCAGTAATAGTAGGAAAAATCAATGCGATAACTCGCAAATCAAAAGAAGCTTTAAATATTCACTCGTCGAAACGTTGTAATGATAACGATTTAAGGAAATAATAATTAATTCATACAGACGAATCATGAGTAAAAAGAAATACACTCCAAACTGGAATACTGAATCATACCATAAATATACAAGGTCACGTCGGGTATCCTTAAGCCCACTCATTTATAATCTCATATTTGCATACAAAAGCCTCCTAATCTATGCAAATATGTCATTATAAACTCATGGTTCAGTGATTTATGATTTCTTTATTCAAATGCAAAGGCGTTCCAATCCATTTCAATAAATAATTCATAAATCATCCTACTTAAGTGTCACCGGCAAAATACCCAATTGAGAATCGTTAAAATCTCTAAACGATGTTATCCAAAATTACCAAAGCAAAGAGCATGAGTGTAATAAATCGTCTTCCATAAGTAGACTTTTCGAAAGTACCAAATCGAAGAACAAAAGTGTCGATAGGCGATAAAGCGATCGTAGACTATATCAAACAAAGAAACTCGCGGTTATAAATAGGATATTTATATATTATTCTGTTCCAAATAAGCAATTATCCAATCACACAAATCTTTCCTATCCTCGAGGAAGATATCAAACACTAAGCTTAATAATAACTTATCATAACCCAACATTGAAACTCACTCACAAAGAATGGCCTGGGTTTTGTTATGAATTATTACACATCTCAACCTTTTGATGACTCAGCTCGACTCTGAAAATACAACACATTCCACATTAGCACGTAATACTACGAGTCTTACCCATCCCCGAGGTAATTTATCAAAAATCATAGGTTATGTAACGTCCCATACTTAATTCCATCTGGCACTCAATCAAACATGTGGCCCACCAAGGCATCGTTAAGTATTGTTACACCTCTCAACTTTTTTAAATGAATTAGCTCGAACCTGGGGATTACACACGACCAATCGTCAACTAAAAGTCACATAATATCTCTAGGGTTGATTATAAAAAGATTTTTTCTTTTGGGACTATTGTGCAACTCACAATGCCCAATAAATGTTCTAGCATTCATATATAAAAAATATGGTATATGTCTTAGTGCCCTACTCAAGCAATCGAACTCATTTAAACAAGTAATAGCATGACAGACAACAAAGCAAAAGCAATAGCAAACATGCATTACAAGTATTCATATAACAGCGGAATAAGTATGATGTGATGAGTGTTACTACTAAATAAAATTGAGAGCCGGTTATAGTCTAAAGTTACTAATGCAACCTAGTTCTCTATAACCAAGGCTCTGATACCAATCTGTCACACCCCCACATTCACCGCAGCGGAAGACTAGCTTTTGGAGGCTGTGAACTTCATGAGTAATCGAGAGCTTGATCCGAGAACGACCTCTACATGCCAAAAACCACAACTAAGACTCCAGATAATCCACATAGTCAAGTACCTAAAAATACATGCTTAAAAATGTCAACATAAAGTTGGTGAGTTCATAAGTTTTGTTTTAAGGTGTTTATGAAAAATTAGAGTTTATATCGACCACTACACCTTGCAGTAAAAATATAAGTGTTTCAAAATCATAGTTTCTTAGTAGAATGCGTCTCTTGATGAAAACATAATTTGTTAATAATCATAGAGTTTATGATTAAAAAAACAGAGTTCATTGATAATAACAAACATCAATAATATAGGCAAAGTTTACGGATAGAAACAGAGATTATTTATATAAGTAAATTTTACTGATAATAATAGATGTCCTCGTTAATAATAGAATTCTCTGATAATAAAAGATGTTCCAATTAACAAATAAGATTCTTGTTAATAAAATAAATGTTTAATGAACCACAAGATTTTCCAACCATAGATGACATTATAACAAATACAAAGCCACCAAAAATGCGTTTATTATTGTCTAAGCTCATGACACCGAAACGTTAAGACACCGGTAGTATAATCATATAATGTAGCCCCTACGGATGCCTAACCCAAGACATCCGTCCTCAGACTCAAATGAAACTGTGCCCGCTTGTCCTCTGTTGGACCAAGCCGGACAGGGGCGTCAACCCCGATAGATCTATCCATGACATTCGCGCTTTCGACCGGTCATCCGGTCTGAAATTAACGGTTCATGATAATGGGCCAAGTAATTGGGTTAAAGCGGGACTTAGACCAATACATAAGCGAGTATATGCACTTGTGTTCATTCTTGCAACCATTGTCTCTGCCCGAGAACCAGTGAAAAGCAATTAAAGTTTTGGGCTATGAAACCCACAATAGAAATTTAGTATCAGAATTAAATAGTATAACAATAAATGAAGTTAACCACTCAGCACGTAACAATTAAAGCAGTTTATAACCAATCAAGCAAATTATAAATAGTTTGTGACCAAGCATGTACTTCCCCCAAAATGATTATAAAACCTTTATAAATCAATTTAAAACTAGAAAGGTGGGGTATGAACTCACCTCGACGTAGTAGCACGAACAATATTGATGCTAAAAATACGCTATGCGCAAACGGAAATCGATACGGCTCGGTCATAGTGTTGTGGTTTAACTAATCGGCTAAATTCAATAACTTAAAAATGTGTATTTGAGTTCTCGATATGTATGTACATCAACGTGACCCGTTGATAAAATATTTAAGTTCCAAGTTGTAAGAGTTCGGTGGTTGGTTAAATAAAACGAATAAATTATACACACACCAAGTATGTAATGTATTCCGTACACATTACATATAACCAGACGATTATATAATTCTTATGTTGAATTATATAATAGAGACAACAATCTTACATTATAAATTAAAGTATATATATTTATTTTATAGTTACAGTATAAAGATCGTGATAAAAATAATTAGACAACATCGTTCGACACATTTTAAGAAAATCATCATTTAATTAATAATTGTCACTTTTAGGTAAATGGTATAATTTTTATTGGTTTATCAATACAATAAAATCCATTTATTTTATCGATTTACAAATATAATAGTATTTACTTATTTATCGATTTACAAATATAATAGTAGTTTGTACCTAACAAAATATAAAGTATAGAATTTTATAGAAATTTCGACATGACCTATTCGTTTATACAGCCTTTTCCATATTAATCAATTCTCAATATTATCAAAGAATCTACGTTATGCAAATCACGTTTTAACATATATCCAAACTAGACTATTTAATCACCATAATTAAATAGAACCAAACACAACCAATGTGTTTTAATTTAAAAACCAAACGCTCGATGTGAGCTATTTAAACACATATTTAAACGTTTGCCTTCTCCTAATATGTAAATTATAATTATTAATAATGAAGTTTATGATTTAAAATTTAAACGTATAATCATTTTTGTAGTTCTCGTGATAATGATAGTGTTTGACACATTTATTTAACCATATGTATATATTTATATATGTATACCACCTTTAGTTTTAATTAATTAATAAGGCTAGATGCGTTATTAGCCGATTTCAAAACCACAACGAACCATGAGCTTAATTCATGCCCGACACTCTAAACCCTCAACATCCCGCGTCCAAACACACCCGAAACAAATAATCAGCAACCCAAACGTCCTTATAACTTTCTGCAACTCCAAACGCCCCTTTACAACTCGTCAGCAATCCCAAACGCCCTTTTATAACTCGGCAGCAATCCCAAACGCCCCTTTATCAGCAGTCCACAATCCCAAACACACCCTATTGTTGTTACACGACGAACCAAAAACTCCCTGATGTTGTTACACATTGAACCAAACGCTCCCTGTTGTTGGTACGCAGCGAACCAAACGCGCCTGTTGCTCGTACGCAAGAACCAAATGCGCTTGCTGTTGGTACGCAGCGAACTAAACGCACCCCTACTGCTAATATTTTACCCGCGCCAAAACGCACCTTTGGTGCTGCCGTGGTAACCCGAACGCACCCTTAATCGGTTCATAAACATCGAAACAAACGCTCCCGGTGGTGTTTTCTGCTCGATCCAAACACCCTCTTTCTGCATATTATTAGCAGATCCAAATAGCTTCTTGTTGCAACTTACCGGCAGATCCAAACACTCCGTCGGCAACTCCATCGCGGCTGTGACGCGGTTCTACTGAAGATGGAAGAGGTGGTGGTGACGTGGTTTACAAAGACAGGTGTGATGATCACAGATCCACCAAGAAAGTGGTGTTGCTGCTGCGTGGTTTTGAAGACCATGGTGGGTAATGGTGGAATTTGTTGTGATAGCGGTGGGTGGCTAGAAGGAGACAACAGCGACGACTGTTTGTGGTGGCAAGTAGTGGTATGATGGTTTCTAGCGGCTGCTGTGGTGAGTGGATCGAGATGTTGATGTTGGTAGGGTGGTTATGGCAGTCACGCATGGTGGTTCAAAGAAGGGTGACGGGTAGTAGTGATGATAGCACACACAACGACTGGTGGTTGTTGGTGATTCGTGGATGGTGATGATGATATAGATCTCGGCGGTGATGATAGCTATGGCGGCTGGTGACGGAAATAACATGGTGGGGGTGTGCTGGTAGTTTTAGTGGCGGCGGCAACCAATTCCGGCAAAGGTGGCCGGTGCGGCGCCGGAAAAGTAGAGATTGGTGGCTAGGGTTTTGTGTGTGAAAAATTTAGGGTTAGGTTATGATAGATGTGATGAAAAATTAATAACATTACTATTTATACTAAAATAAAAATGTAAGGTGTGTAAAGTTGAGGGTTGAAAACATAAACTGTTTACTTAACTTTTTTTTTGTTCAAACGTGACTCGAAACTCGATTGAGCTCGATAAAATTTGATTTTGTTTTTGAAATTCGCGCCCTTATTTTTAAAATAATTTTTCCAATAAATAAGAGTATTTACACGACTAATACTTATAAATAATATATACGTTCATTTAAAATGTTGACTTATTTATCGATTATCACGGTTAATTATTATTTAAAAAAATAAATAAATAAACTTCACTCTAATTATTATTGTTTGTAACTTACGTTATAATACTAAGGTAAAAAGAATAAATAATTTAATAATAATTTTTTTATTAAATATCTCTTAATAACTAAATATAATTAAATTTGTATCGCGTCAGTTCACAGATTTTCGCAGTCTTTACAGTTTACAAAATAAACTCATGTTTTCGAATCAAATAACTTTGATATCTCTCAAAAATGAATTCCGATTAATAAAGAATATAATTTATTATTATTTAAAGTCTAGAAAATTCCCTGTTGTCACAGTCTATCCGTGTTAGTTTGAGTTCGTCCTCGAACTCAATTATTGTTACCCAATTAAACGTGTAAAGAAAAAGATTTTGAGGTTCTACCCCAATGTTATATCGAATATACTTAGATCTACTCACAGATAGTTATGTCCGAACTTTTTAAAATCGTTTATTCACCAATAGTCACTTAGGTAAGCAATAGATAAAAGTGGGTTATATCTTAGCGGTTCTACATGTAATATGGCAATCGGACATCATTCACCGAACGATAAAATGAAACTATTTGAAGCGACTAGTCTAGAAAAATCGTCAGCACTTAAAAGTCTATAAAGGTTCCCCACCACCAACCCGTTAGGTTCACGTCGGTCAGTAATAGTAGGAAAAATCAATGCGATAACTCGCAAATCAAAAGAAGCTTTAAATAGTCACTCATCGAAACGTTGTAATGATAACGATTTAAGGAAATAATGATTAATTCATACAGACGAATCATGAGTAAAAAGAAATACACTCCAAACTGGAGTACTGAATCATACCATAAATATACAAGGTCACGTCGGGTATCCTTAAGCCCACTCATTTATAATCTCATATTTGCATACAAAAGCGTCCTAATCTATGCAAATATGTCATTATAAACTCATGGTTCTGTGATTTATGATTTTTTTATTCAAATGCAAAGGCGTCCCAATCCATTTCAATAAATAATTCATAAATCATCCTACTTAAGTGTCACCGGCAAAATACCCAATTGAGAATCGTTAAAATCTCTAAACGATGTTATCCAAAATTACCAAAGCAAAGAGCATGAGTGTAATAAATCGTCTTCCATAAGTAGACTTTTCGAAAGTATCAAATCGAAGAACATAAGTGTCGATAGGCGATAAAGCGATCGTAGACGTATATCAAACAAAGAAACTCGCGGTTATAAATAGGATAATTATATAGTATTCTGTTCCAAATAAGCAATTATCCAATCACACAAATCTTTCCTATCCTCGAGGAAGACATCAAACACTAAGCTGAATAATAACTTATCATAACCCAACATCGAAACTCACTCACAAAGAATGGCCCGGGTTTTGTTATGAACTATTACACATCTCAACCTTTTGATGACTCAGCTCGACTCTGAAAATACAACACATTCCACATTAGCACGTAAGACTACGAGTCTTACCCATCCCCGAAGTAATTTATCAAAAATCATAGGTTGTGTAACGTCCCATACTTAATTCCATCTGGCACTCAATCAAACATGAGGCCCACCAAGGCATCGTTAAGTATTGTTACACCTCTCAACTTTTTTAAATGAATTAGCTCGAACCTGGGGATTACTCATGACAATCGTCAACTAAAAGTCACATAATATCTCTAGGGTTGATTATAAAAAGATTTTTTTTTGGGACCATTGTGCAACTCACAATGCCCAATAAATGTTCTAGCATTCATATATAAAAAATATGGTATATGTCTTAGTGCCCTACTCAAGCAATCGAACTCATTTAAACAAGTAATAACATGACAGACAACAAAGCAAAAGCAATAGCAAACATGCATTACAAGTATTCATATAACAACGGAATAAGTATGATTTGATGAGTGTTACTACTAAATAAAATTGAGAGCCGATTATAGTCTAAAGTTACTAATGCAACCTAGTTCTCTATAACCAAGGCTCTGATACCAATCTGTCACACCCCCAAATTCACCACAGCGGAAGACTAGCTTTTGGAGGCTGTGAACTTCATGAGTAATCGAGAGCTTGATCCGAGAACGACCTCTACATGCCAAAAACCACAACTAAGACTCCAAATATTCCACATAGTCAAGTACCTGAAAATACATGCTTAAAAATGTCAACATAAAGTTGGTGAGTTCATAAGTTTTGTTTAAGGTGTTTATGAAAAATTAGAGTTTATATCGACCACTACACCTTGCAGTAAAAATATAAGTGTTTCAAAATCATAGTTTCTTAGTAGAATGAGTCTCTTGATGAAAACATAATTTTTTAATAATCATAGAGTTTATGATAAAAAAACAGAGTTCATTGATAATAACAAACATCAATAATAAAGGCAAAGTTTACGGATAGAAACAGAGATTATTTATATAAGTAAATTTTACTGATAATAACAGATGTCCTCGTTAATAATAGAATTCTCTGATAATAAAAGATGTTCCAATTAACAAATAAGATTCTTGTTAATAAAATAAGTGTTTAATGAACCACAAGATTTTCCAACCATTGATGACATTATAACAAATACAAAGCCACCAAAAATGCGTTTATTATTGTCTAAGCTCATGACACCGAAACGTTAACGACACCGGTAGTATAATCATATAATGTAGCCCCTACGGATGCCTAACCCACGACATCCGTCCTCAGACTCAAATGAAATTGTGCCCGCTTGTCCTCTGTTGGACCAAGCCGGACAGGGGCGTCAACCCCGATAGATCTATCCGTGACATTCGCGCTTTCGACCGGTCATCTGGTCTGAAATTAACGGTTCATGATAATGGGCCAAGTAATTGGGTTAAAGCGGGACTTAGACCAATACATAAGCGAGTATATGCACTTGTGTTCATTCTTGCAACCATTGTCTCTGCCCGAGAACCAATGAAAAGTAGTTAAAGTTTTGGGCTATGAAACCCACAATAGAAATTTAGTATCAGCATTAAAGAGTATAACAATTAATGAAGTTAACCACTCAGCACGTAACAGTTAAAGCAGTTTATAACCAATCAAGCAAATTATAAATAGTTTGTGACCAAGCATGTACTTCCCCCAAAATGATTATAAAACCTTTATAAATCAATTTAAAACTAGAAAGGTGGGGTATGAACTCACCTCGACGTAGTAGCGCGAACAATATTGATGCTAAAAATACGCTCCGCGCAAACAGAAATCGATACGGCTCGGTCATAGTGTTGTGGTTTAACTAATCGGCTAAATTCAATAACTTAAAAATGTGTATTTGAGTTCTCGATATGTATGTACATCAACGTGACCCGTTGATAAAATATTTAAGTTCCAAGTTGTAAGAGTTCGGTGGTTGGTTAAATAAAATGAATAAATTATACACACACCAAGTATGTAATGTGTTCCGTACACATTACGTATAACCAGACGATTATATAGTTCTTATGTTGAATTATATAATAGAGACAACAATCTTACATTATAAATTAAAGTATATATATTTATTTTATAGTTACAGTATAAAGATCGTGATAAAAATAATTAGACAACATCGTTCGACACATTTTAAGAAAATCATCATTTAATTAATAATTGTCACTTTTAGGTAAAAGGTATAATTTTTATTGGTTTATCAATACAATAAAATCCATTTATTTTATCGATTTACAAATATAATAGTATTTACTTATTTATCGATTTACAAATATAATAGTAGTTTGTACCTAACAAAATATAAAGTATAGAATTTAATAGAAATTTCGACATGACCTATTCGTTTATACAGCCTTTTCCATATTAATCAATTCTCAATATTATCAAACAATCTACGTTATGCAAATCACGTTTTAACATATATCCAAACTAGACTATTTAATCACCATAATTAAATAGAACCAAACACAACCAATGTGTTTTAATTTAAAAACCAAACGCTCGATGTGAGCTATTTAAACACAACGTATAATCATTTTTGTAGTTCTCGTGATAATGATAGTGTTTGACACATTTATTTAACCATATGTATATATTTATATATGTATACCACCTTTAGTTTTAATTAATTAATAAGGCTAGATGCGTTATTAGCCGATTTCAAAACCACAACAAACCATGAGCTTAATTCATGCCCGACACTCTAAACCCTCGACATCCCGCGTCCAAACACACCCGAAACAAATAATCAGCAACCCAAACGTCCTTATAACTTTCTGCAACTCCAAACGCCCCTTTACAACTCGTCAGCAATCCCAAACGCCCTTTTTATAACTCGTCAGCAATCCCAAACGCCCCTTTATCAGCAGTCCGCAATCCCAAACACACCCTATTGTTGTTACATGACGAACCAAAAACTCCATGATGTTGTTACACATTGAACCAAACGCTCCCTGTTGTTGGTACGCAGCGAACCAAACCAAACGCGCCTGTTGCTCGTACGCAAGAACCAAATGCGCTTGTTGTTGGTACGCAGCGAACTAAACGCACCCCTACTGCTAATATTTTACCCGCGCCAAAACGCACCTTTGGTGCTGCCGTGGTAACCCGAACGCACCCTTAATCGGTTCATAAACATCGAAACAAACGCCCCCGGTGGTGTTTTCTGCTCGATCCAAACACCCTCTTTCTGCATATTAGCAGCAGATCCAAATAGCCTCTTGTTGCAACTTACCGGCACATCCAAACACTCCGTCAGCAACTCCATCGCGGCTGTGACGCGGTGCTACTGAAGATGGAAGAGGTGGTGGTGACGTGGTTTACAAAGACAGGTGTGATAATCACAGATCCACCAAGAAAGTGGTGTTGCTGCTGCGTGGTTTTGAAGACCATGGTGGGTAATGGTGGAATTTGTTGTGACAGCGGTGGGTGGCTAGAAGGAGACAACAGCGACGACTGTTTGTGGTGGCAAGTAGTGGTATGATGGTTTCCAGCGGCTGCTGTGGTGAGTGGCTCGAGATGTTGATGTTGGTAGGGTGGTTATGGCAGTCACGCATGGTGGTTCAAAGAAGGGTGACGGGTAGTGGTGATGATAGCACACACAACGACTGGTGTTTGTTGGTGATTCTTGGATGGTGATGATGATATAGATCTCGGTGGTGATGATAGCTATGGCGGCTGGTGACGGAAATAACATGGTGGGGGTGTGCTGGTAGTTTTAGTGGCGGCGGCAACCAAATCCGACAAAGGTGGCCGGTGCGGCGCCGGAAAAGTAGAGATTGGTGGTTAGGGTTTTGTGTGTGAAAAATTTAGGGTTAGGTTAGGATACATGTGATGAAAAATTAATAACATTACTATTTATACTAAAATAAAAATGTAAGGTGTGTAAAGTTGAGGGTTGAAAACATAAACTGTTTACTTAACTTTTTTTTTGGTCAAACGTGACTCGAAACTCGATTGAGCTCGATAAAATTTGATTTTGTTTTTAAATTCGCGCCCTTATTTTTAAAATAATTTTTCCAATAAATAAGAGTATTTACACGACTAATACTTATAAATAATATATACGTTCATTTAAAATGTTGACTTATTTATCGATTATCACGGTTAATTATTATTTAAAAAAATAAATAAATAAACTTCACTCTAATTATTACTGTTTGTAACTTACGTTATAATACTAAGGTAAAAAGTATAAATAATTTAATAATAATTTTTTTTATTAAATATCTCTTAATAACTAAATATAAATTAAATTTGTATCGCGTCAGTTCACAGATTTTCGCAGTCTTTACAATTTACAAAATAAACTCATGTTTTCGAATCAAATAACTTTGATATCTCTCAAAAATGAATTCCGATTAATAAAGAATATAATTTATTATTATTTAAAGTCTAGAAAATTTCCGGTTGTCACAGTGGAAGAGTTGATAAGTAAAATCCTCCCATAGTAACTCTGCATAGTTCACATTCTTCCTCTCATAGATGCCCCAAAAGATACAAGCAGTTGAAAAACGCAAAGAGTCATATCCAGTTCATTTAGCAGTAAAACACCGAACGAGTATTCCGAAAAATGTTTTCCAAGTTTGACCCAAGTTAAACTGAGACACCAGTCGTAAATCAGGATCACCATATCCAAGAGAGTGATACATCTTCACAATTGCATTCTTGTCCGGGTCGGCTGTAAACTTATGACCTGCAGGTTGTATTGGTAATCCGAATAGACGAAAGATAGAAATTGTGAGAGTACATTCCTTTTTGTTGATGGTGAATGGGAACTTTATGTCTGTTAGTCGTTTCTTTGAAGCCCAAAATTCAAACATATAATCGGTTGGAACCGAAGCCGTACCCCAGAACACCTTCTTAATTGGAGTTCGATCAAGAATGTATGTGGCCACTTTGAAAGCATAGTGAGCTGAGGCATAGTCTTCTTTGTCTTCTTTTAGTCGAAAGTTGTTTGGTATGAACTGTAGAGCCTTGGTAGCTTCAAGTGTCTGATTAGCTTTGATTTGCTTGTCGGTAAGTTGAGACATGTTTTCTGCTTAAGACGAACAAACATACAAGATTGATATACCCAAAAATATATATCATGATGTATCTATACCTAAGCAAATCAAGCATATACCAAGGACAACAAGCAATACACCATCTACGTATAAAATCACATTCTTTGAATAAATGCACTTGACATTTTCGGAGTAAGTGACATTTTCAGATAAAAAACATGTTTTTCGGATAAACAAATTTTTTTCAGAAAAACTACTTTTTCGGAAAAACAACTTCTTCGGAAAAACAACTTCTTCGGAATAAATTACATTTTCAGAAAAAACAACTTTTTCGGAATAAATGACTTTTTCAGTGAAATCAACTTTTTCGGAATAAATGACTTTTTCAGTAAAACCAACTTTTTCAGAATAAATGACATTTTCAGAGAAACAAATTTTTCGGAAAAATAACATTTTCAGAGAAACAGCTTTTTCAGAAAAATAACATTTTCAGAGAAACAACTTTTTCGGAAAAAAAAAACATTTTCAGAGAAACTACTTTTTCGGAAAAATAACATTTTCAGGGACACAACTTTTTCGGAAAAATATACTTTTTCAGTGAAATCATGTTTTTCAGATAAACGATTTTTTCAGAAAAAAGTGTGTTTTTCAGATAAATCTTCGGAAAAATGCCATGTTTTCAGAAAAAATCATGTGTTTCATAGAAATCTTCGGATAAAATCGTTTTTTTAGAAAAAAAAGTCTATGACATCCTCAGCTACAATCACGCTATGATTCTTAGGGAAAACTGTGATTCTAAGGCATCCTAAACAAAAACATCTATGATCCCTTTCAAAACCCACCTATTAAATCAATTATACAACCTAATTAAATACATAAACCCTAATTGATATTTTTTGGGGATTTGACTAATTAGAGTAATACACAAGAGAATCATAAACGAAATTATATAAGAACATGTTTACCTGTGATGTTTTAGGAGATAAAATCGATGATAAGCTTAATGAAAGAAATCAATGGCGGTAAAGTTTTTGTGGTTTGAGTGTGATGTAAACAGAGAAACGAAACTAACCAAATTAGGGGGGCGCGTATTAATATGTTTGACTTAGGTCAAAAAATAAGCCTTTTCCCTTTTTGCGCAATTAGTCCTCCTATTTTCGTATATTTGCGTTAAGTGAGTATCCTATTTAGTCACACTCAATCCAAACCACACAATTGACCTCCTATGTCTTAGATATTAATTATATTATCACGAAAAAATCCTAAGACCGATTCACATAAATCACGAAAAGTCACGAAGCACAACGAGTACACACGGAGAATGATACACCATAAAGCAAATAGCCAATTAATTTATCTGAAAGACTTTAGAAGACCGATTTGATGATGAAAGCAATTTGACATTTTCTCCCCCTTAAATACAGACCCGTTTTCTATTTAAAGAGATGTAGTCTTTGTATTTAAGAAAACTGATGAAAGACTTTTTCGTTTATGATGATAATAAAACAATTTGTGGTGGCAATAAGATTTCTCTTATTTTAACAAAAGAAGTGCACTGAAACGTACACAAATTTGTGTTAGACCAAGTTATGAAGTAAACTCGATCCCTTGTATGGTTTTAAAGTAAACCATACCCGCGAAAATTAATTCCCGTTGAGAGCCAACGCTTTCGTAAGAAATACGTGACTTTAATGTGAAAAACGGGTTGTAGTCAGAAGTAACTACAAGCCATGTGGGCATGTTTTAAAAATATGTACAACTTTTATACGGACTCTATTTATGGCGTCGTGTCAATTTTAATCGACATTTCTAAGGCCATAAATATTACCGTACTAAAAGACATGCCCGTTTTAAAATTAAAATATTTTTGAATTTTCGTGATTTTATATTTTTTATGGATTTTCTATGTTTTATATTTTTTTATGGTTTTTTTATGTTTTATATTTTTGAATTTTTCTTTTGGTGGTTTAAATATATACGATAATATACAAGATCACGATCAAAGGATACTCTAGAATAGTTTACCGCCACTATTCTTCAGATTCTTCTGCCAACTCCTTAAGTGTCGCTGGTGAGAATGATTTCATGCCTAGCTTTTCGATCAAAAACTCGATACATCCTCGATCTAAGGCCTTTGTGAATATATCTGCCAGCTGATAATCAGTGTTGACGAAGTACAGTTCGATCACTCCATTTTCCACTTGCTCTTTGATGAAGTGGTAGCGTATGTCAATGTGCTTTGCCCAGGAATGTTGAACGTAGTTGCAGCACAGAGCAATTGCACTTTTGTTATCACAGTACATCGGGATTTTGTTGAAACAAAGACCGTAGTCAGTTAATTATGATCTCATCCAAAGAACTTGAGCACCACAATCGGACATAGCAATGTATTCAGCCTCCGTACTTGATATCGTAGCGCTTTTCTGCCTTTTAGATGCCCAACTAACCAGTCTATCTCCAAGAAGTTGCACACTGCCAGAAGTGCTACGTCTGGTATCTTGACACCCAGCATAATCCGCATCTGCATATGATATGAGTGCAATAGAGGAATCCTTCGGATACCACAGACCACAATGAAGTGTTTCTTTAAGATATCGAAAGATCCTTTTCACAACATGTAAGTGCTTTTCGGTAGGCCAAGCCTGATACCGGGCACACATGCATATAGCAAATTGCAAATCAGGCCTGCTAGCAGTCAGATAAAGAAGGGTGCCGATCATTCCACGGTAAAGTTTAGGATCGACAGCTATCCCTTCCTTATCTTCATCTAACTTGGATCTCTCCACAATTGGAGTATCCACGGGGTCACAATTTTCAAAATGATATTTCTTTAATGATTCAAGAGAAAATTTGGATTGATTAATGAAGATGCCTCTGGGATTCTGAGAAATTTGTAACCCTAAGAAAAATGAAATTTTTCCCATCATTGACATCTTAAAACGTGTGGACATAATTTTCTCAAAATGGTCAGATAGTCTTTGATTAGTAGCAGCAAATATTATATTATCAACATAAATTTGTACCAAAATCATGTCGTTGTCCTCCTTGAGAATAAATAATGTTGGGTCCACTTTGCCTTTGGAGAAGCCTTTCGAGATGAGATACGACGATAGGAAATCGTACCACGCGCGTGGAGATTTTTTCAACCCATAAAGAGCCTTTTTGAGCTTGTACACGTGATTAGGATACTCCGAGTTGACGAATCCATTCGGCTGGCTTACGTAGACATCTTCCCTTAATTCACCATTAAGAAATGTCGTCTTAACATCCATTTGGTAGACGATCATGTTCATGTGAGCAGCATAAGCAAGGAATAGTCTAATTGCCTCCAATCGTGCAACAGGAGCAAAGGATTCTTCAAAGTCAATACCCAAAGCTTGTTTGTATCCTCTAGCAACCAATCTAGCTTTGCTCTTTAGCACTCCACCTAACTCATCGAGTTTAACCTTATATACCCACAACAATGTAAGGATTTCAACGTTGATGGGTAAAGGAACTAATTCCCACACTTCAAGACGTTGAAATTCATTAAGTTCCTCTTTCATGGCTTCAATCCAAGATGATTTAGTCATGGCTTGTTGCCAGTTTTTAGGTTCAGTATCGGAAAGAAATGCATCAAAGTAGAAATATAATGCATGTTCTTGGAGTTGGTGGCGAGTTAAGACTGGTCGATTGATGTCACCAATAATATTGCGGATTGGGTGATCCTTTGTCCATTTTGTTTTGTGAGTTTCAATCCGTGGTGGTCGGGAGTGAACGATTGCAGGAGCTTCCTCTGAGGTAGGCACACCGTTAGGGTTTTCAGGTATGTGTGAACCAAATAAAGGAAGCTCTTGTAAGTGAGCAAATTCCAAATCGTGATCATAGTGATCCTCTTCAACATCATTAGGAATGAGTGGGGGTGAAGATTCAGGTATGGTTTGTGAATTGGTGGGGGATGGGGCATCTTTTTCAAGAGTAACAGTAGATGCCTCTCACTGATTTCCTTTATCTTGAACAATAACTTCAGGAATTGGAGCTACTGCTACAGGTGCTGGAGAATCATCATTAGGTGGATCAAAGAATTCATCAAACATAGGTTGAAATAACTCATCCCACTCGGGCCTTGTAGGTGGTATAAATGATGAAGAAGTAGGATTGTTGGGATTTAATCCGGAACTAATTGTACCGGTTCCCATCTCATGTAATGCGGGTTCAGAGCTGTGTTGCTCAGAAGCCATCGCTGTCAGCTCATCAAAATCGGTATCCAAAGTTTCTACTATCTTTCCAAGACGACGGTTATAAATTTGGTAAGCTTTCTTTGCAGGTGAGTAACTAATGAAAATTCCAATACCAACCTTCGGTTGAAGTTTGCCCAAATTCTCACTATTATTATTTGGATAACACAGTGCACAAAATACATGAAGAAATGAAATATCCGGTTTTTGTCCATGAAGTAGCTCATATGGAGTTTTACCATGGCGTTTACGAATGATGGAGCGGTTTTGGGTATAACATGCGGTTGCCACTGCTTCAGCCCATAAGAATAAAGGAGCATTCGCATAAATCAACATAGTTCTAGCAGCTTCCATTAGTGTACGGTTACGTCTTTCTACGACACCATTTTGTTGTGGAGTGCAAGCAACAGAAGCTTTATGTGAAATACCGACCTCTTCATAATAGTCTCGTAGAGTTTGATTAACGAACTCAGTTCCATTATCAGTGCGAATGCGACGAACAGTAGCATTAAGACGTACTTGGATCATCTTTAAGAAAGAAATAATATACTTTGGTGCTTGATCCTTGGATGCTAAAAAATTTACCCATGTAAACCTTGAGAAATCATCCACCATGACGAGGATGAATTTTCTACCACTCACACTAGCCGTACGCATTGGCCCGCAAAGATCCATGTGCAAAAGATACAGTGATTCTTGGTTGGTGTCTTCAGCTTTAGGCTTGTATGATTTCTTGGTGCTTTTTCCCAAAGAACACGCGGAACATAAATGATCCTTGTCGAACTTAAGTTTTGGAAGACCACGAACAAGTTCATTTTTAGCCAAATGTTTTATAGCATCAAAGTTAAGATGAGATAACCGACGATGCCACAACCATGACTTGGTCTTAGATGCTTTGGAAAGAAGGCATACAGGAGAGGCGGCCATCATGTTTTGAATAGACAGTGTGTAGAGATTATTCCCTCAAGAACCCTTTAACAAATCATTTCCTGTAAGATCGTGAATAAAGCAAGTATGTTGTCGAAAAGCCACTTCAAGGTTCGAATCGCAAAATTGTCCCACTGAAAATAAATTATGACCAAGTCCCTCCACATAATATACCCTTGAAATCGTAACATTCCCAATTTGATATTCACCGTAACCCATGATCTTTGCAATATGGTCGTTGCCGAATTTTACCGTTCCTAGAAACTTGCTGACGAAATTTCTGAGCATCGAGCGATCTCCGGTCATATGCTTTGAGCATCCAGAGTCCAAGTACCAGAGGATGATTTAGACCACCTAAAAATATCAACAGACAAAGACGATGTATCGGAATCTAGTAGTTCCTCTGTGTTAGCAGGTACAGATTTAATTATCTTAGATTGCTAACCGAAGAATTCTTAGGCTTCCAGATTTGCTTTCTAAATGCCGGCTTAGATTCTAGTTGTCTAAGATCCTGAGTTACTTCTTCACTGGTAGGCACAATAGTGGGGGCAGACCTAGTTAAAGGGCACTTTTTCCATTTCTTAGTGCTAGTGTTCCTGTTTAAAGGACGCTGAGACCTAACTTTCGTGGATGTGATCCTAGTTAAAGGGCACGTAGTTCCATTAGCATTGAAGGTCCTACCAGTGGGTTTCCATTACCAACCAACTTCGGTGAATTTCTTCCCCTTTGGAATCCATTCAAGATTGTTCCTAATTGCATACATTTCATTCACGTGATCGACAAGGCATAAATCATGATGCTTAGAAAACATGCATTCATTACAATTCCAACATCTCAAATTAGAATTTACATTTTGCTTAGGCTGCTGCACAAGCGCAGGGCCTTTAGTCTTAGTTACATGATTCTTTTTATACAAATTTGAAATAACATTCCTAGGGTGAACTTCTACTTTCTTCTTCATAGTCCTACTAGTGGAAGGCTTGATCCTATTCTTCTTGTCTTGAGATCCTATAGCCTTAGTAGATACAATTAATCCTGTAGAAGCCAAGGGAACATTAGCTACAGATTTTGATTTAGCCTTGATGGGTGTGTTTAATATAGGCTTAGATCCTGGATTCTTATTGAATAGATTCATGGCAATGGTGATGGTTTGTTGTTTAAGTGGTGCAGAACCCGGTTGTCCTATGTACTTCACGTGCTCTAAGCATTGTTGTACCCTCTCAATGTAAGCATGAGCAGAGTAATAGTGACTATTCATAGGATCAATTTCATAGTAATCATCTACCACATCCCTAGCAAGCTCCGCGTGCTTAACTGCATCTTCCATATACCATGTGACAATCTAACATTTTCAGGTAGTGAAATATTTTCTCGTATAATATTTTGAAACTTATTTTTGTGTTGGTTGACGAACTCACAATTTACGGATTTAAATTTGGGCTTACGTGCATAATTTAGCGTCTTTTACGACTAAACCGGAAACCTTAGGATTACGTATTTACGTTTTTGAACTCCGTTTTTGATGAGACAATTTTTATTGGATTCGTTTTGTGACGTCGATTCATAATTTATAAAAACATTTTTTGTAAAACGACCCGAGGGCACGCAAATCGAGAAAACTAGAATCGAGGAATACCCGTAAACTAGTGAGATGGGACAAAATACATTGTCCCACCCCACTAGCTAGCTTGGACGGCACACACATGACACCACATCTTAGATGTGGCATCATGTTAGCTCAATGTTTACAAGTGTAAGCATAGCTTACTCTTTAAGCTATACTTCCACTTCCACTAACTCAAAACTAGCAACTAACTTCATTCCACCATTTCCTTACATGCAAACTCTCTCAAATCCTCTCAAAACCACTCACCCTTGCCGTCCACTTTGAAGCAACAAACAACCCTTTTGATCTTTTCTAGCCATGAAATACATGTTTACTAGCTCTATCATGGAGTTATCTTGAAGCCTTGATCATTTGGTGGCCATATTAACAACATTGGAGGTGATTTGCTTGTGTCCTAGGGCTGATTTCCCAACTTATGTTCTTGGTGTTTGATGGTCATGGAGTTACTTGTTGTATTCATCAAGTTCTTGTCTTCCAAAAACAAGAAATACACTTGGTTGGTAAAGAAGATCATCCTCTCCATTTTTCTCTTGTTATTTTGTAAAGAACAAATGTATTTACTTTCATTTTGTATATGTATATGATGTATATATGATGATAAAAATGTTGTGTGGGGATCAAGTGTTGATAGATATGCTTAAAAAGGTTAATAACTATAAGAAATGATGCTAAAATCTTGATTATTTAGTTGGCTGTATAAAAACAATATATAACTAAAACTTAAACTGATAAAATTGCATGGTATGATCCATTTACAGTAAGTACAAGATGTTATACACATGTGAGAGTTGTCCATGCAATGGAATCAATATAATGAGTGATATATGATCAAAACAAGTTAGGTGTTCTAATCTGAATAAGCAGTTTAGTTGGGACTGTTAAGGCAAGATGAACTTAAAATGAGCAGTAGCTATAACTAAGTTAAATGTAGCACATCATATGAAGAAAATGTCACCCAAAAATGAGCTTCTAAATCATTATAGAACTCTAGATATGGTAAAAATGGTGAAAATGAAGATAAAAATCAGATTTTAAGAATTAATGTTTATTATTATTATATAAGCACTCACATTTTATTGTATAAAATGTAAAATAAAAACCCACTAACTTATAAAACTTATTTATATAAATATATAAAAGGTTAATTAAATGGATAAATTATATAAATGGTAGTGGAATAATATTTACAAGTAATAAAAAATATAAACTTGATTTTTACGACTTTTTCGGCTATTACCGTAAAATTAACGTTTTTCGCCAAATAAAACTTAGATGATCAAACCCGTCTAATGTAAAGTTTATAAAAGTCATATACTGATATATAAGTAACCAATACAAGTAAAAACCGATAAAACCCGAACTATAAGAAATACGGACATTAACGAGCTAACTAAACATATTGGACTAATAATTGGACTAAATAAGATAATTACTTGTAAAAAGAACTTATTGGGCTTAACCCATTTGGGCCCAACATGGAAAGTATATATAATGATAATATAGGTATAAAATGGATTAAAACAAGTTAAAGA
The DNA here is from genome assembly GCA_025667525.1 of Glebionis coronaria. Taxonomy (NCBI): domain Eukaryota; kingdom Viridiplantae; phylum Streptophyta; class Magnoliopsida; order Asterales; family Asteraceae; genus Glebionis; species Glebionis coronaria. The sequence goes on along the minus strand of CM046877.1, from coordinate 557,214,337 downwards.
ACTTATACTAAGCTTAATGGACTTAAAATAGGTAAATAGGTAAAACTAGCAAACTAGTAAAACGTTACCAAAACGTAAACACTAAAATGAGTAAACAAGGATGTATAAACCCACTTGATCATCATCATATGTACAAAATCATCATATGTATATTGTTATTTTGATAAAAGTCATTGGACAAAGTCTAAGACCGATTATTATTTATATAGGTTTCCGTGACCGAAGCACACCCGTAGCCGATAATCCGCCTTTCATTAACAACGTGAGTTCATAGCCTCGCACTCTTTTAAATGTTTTATAAAATGATTTGTAAACCCGCGAGGGAGATAACATGCTATATTTTGAAAAAAAAATAGAACACAAGTAGTCCCGATTGTATGCTTAATGATATGGACCCGAATGATGCTATGACCCTATAAACGAGACTAAAAGGATTATTAGTAGTTAGGTTATGTCACTTAAAGTCCCATTAGCATGAATTGTGAACTACCGGGATTTGGTAGACGCTTATGCATTTGATAGTACTATTTGGGGACGATCACGCCAGTTCGCGCCTTGACGGTTGATCCACGTCGTACCACATTGATTGGTAAGCGAATTTATGTATGAGAAGATTCCATAGCGTGATTTTTGTGACGACACGCTAACTTAGATGGGCAAATTGTTTGTCGGGTTCGCGGCCCGCTGTTTTCATAGTAAGGTAACAATGTCATGCGGCTAATAATAATCCTATATAATCCAAATAAAATGTATCCTATACATAATGTAATCCAGTAACGACGCTAATAACGATGAATATATTACCTATTATGGTAATATTGAGGCTACGGTCTCATGGACGGTTTAAGATGTATGCTTGATTTATATATTGCCTGACTAGCAATATGAGGACTTACTTCCGATATTATACTTGTGTTCTGATTTTAAATGATTGTTCTATATAACGGTTTTTATTAAACTCTATGAATTCACTCGGCATTCGTTGATACGATTTTTGCATGTTTTTATCTCAGGTGCTTGAAGGTAATCCGGATGGAGATCGACTCTGATGGCCCACATAATATTAAAAATGTTCATTCGATCTATGTTTTGTAAAGTTAATGACCTGTATAATTTGGGACCTGTTGTACGCTTTTAAACTTTTTATCGAATGAATGAATGTTGAACCTTGTACAACCATTTTTATGTGTTGTCTATGATTGGAGTTATTGTGCTATCCTGTAACACTCTGAAAGACCCTTCCGCTGTACCGATACGAAAAATGAGAGTGTTACAGTTTGGTACCAGAGCTCTCGTTATAGAGAACAAAAGATTTTAAAAACCAAGGTTTTGAACAAAACTTTTCAAAATCTTTTGACAATGAACATTTGAGAAAATATTTGAAAAATCTTTTGACTATAACGGTGCCAGAGATCTCTGACGTTACCAACAAGCCCAATTGAGAAGATATATATTTTGATATATATAATTTAATTTATATATATGTATATATCGTGATTTCATTATGTAATTGTTTAACTAGTATGTTATCCTAATACGAGATAAATATATATAAATGCAGATTGTCATGGCTGACCCTAATATCCCTGTAGAAAACCATGCTATTCCCGAACCTAATGTAGAAGATGATCCTTATTTAGACTTAGTAGATTATGATATGGATGATGAGGAGGAACCATTTGAGGATCCCGAGCCCGAGTTAGGACTAGGAGATCAGATTGCCCCTCAGGTTGATATGGTAGAGAATGAGATTGAGAACGTTGATATTGAGAATGATGATGAGATTGGGTTAGATAATTTAGATGATGAGACTGACGACGAGGATGTCGAGGAGGATGTAGGTATAGATGTTGAGGTCGATGATGATGAGGAAGCTGAGCTTATTTATCCTTATGATGTTCCAGAGGGCGAGCCTTTGCCCCCACCAGTTTATTTGTCTGATTCTGAGGTTGAGTTACCTAGGGATGGAATGTCTGAATCGTCTGAATCTGATTCTGAATCAGAGGAGGATGAGGATGATAATGCACCTGATGGTACTGATGGTATTGCTACTCGTAGAGGTGAGATAGGAGAGTCGTCTAGTGCTCGAGAGGCTACTCATATTGATGGTCTTGCACCATGGGCCTTGAGACGTGATCTAGATGCTTCCCGTGTTAAGAGTTGTATGACAGAGGTTGGATTAGGTGTTGTTCAGACTCAGGTTTCTTATTTGGAGTCGAAGACTAAGGTTGGCGAGAAAGAGCGGGAATTGCTTAGTTTGGATTTGACTGATGTCGAGCGTGGTTTGAATGAGGCTTTTAGGAGGTTATCGGTGTTGGAAAGTGGTGAGTTTGCTGAAATGAAGAGAAAGGTTAATTCTATGGAGATTCAGTTGAGTGTGGCTCGTGCGATGCGTGAGAAAGCTGAGAAGGAGTTGAATATATCTGTGGGATGGAATAGTAGATTTTATGCTGACATGGTTGAAAGAGGAGTAATCCGTAAGCGCCCAGCTGAAGATGTGTCTAGTGATCGTCCGACGAAGATTCAGAAGACGATGGATGATGGACCATCTGGCGGTTCTCAGTAGACCAGTCTGTATTTAGTAGTGACCTTCATATCTTTTGTGCTTTTGTAGCTTTGACTGAACCGACTTGTTAGTAGTAGACTTGGCACGAATTTTGAGTGTGTATAGTGCTAGAACTTTGATATGGGATGTACTAAGACAATACTTTTGTTTCAGATCGAATGAAATATGTATCTTGTCTTGAATTCCATATTGTGCCTTATTTGTATCTTGATTATGAATTCAATCCATATTATATGAATCCTTGTTGGGTGAATGCTTAATATTTTAAAATTGTGAAATTATAGAACTATGCCGCCCAAGAAGGCTGTGACTGAGGATGATGTACGTAGGATTATTACGGAGCAAGTTACCACATCTATGACTGAATTTATGGCAAATGCTAGAAATGAAGCTGGCGGTAGTGGAGCTGGCGGTAGTGGAGCTGGCGGTAGTGGAGCTGGCGGTAGTGGAGCTGGCGGTAGTGGAATTGGCGGTACTAATGTGAATGTGAATGCTAATAATGTGAATGCTAATGCTGGAGGAAATGTAGGAGGACTTGGAACTAATGCACCTGAAGTTGGTGGCTGTACTTATGTGACGTTCATGAAGTGTGAACCTCTACCTTTTAATGGAACTGAAGGTGCTGTAGGAGTAAGCCAGTGGATTGAGAAGATTGAATCGGTGTTTCAGATTAGTAAGTGTAAGGAGGAAGATAAGGTGACTTTTGCTATGGCTACTCTTAAAGGTCGTGCGTTGACTTGGTGGAACGGGAGAATTGTTTTCATGGGTCTTGATGCTGCTAATGCTACTCCTTGGGCTGAAATTAAGAAGTGGATGACTTTGGAGTTTTGTCCTCGTAGTGTGATTATTAGGTTAGAACAGGAGTTGATTCATTTGAGAATGAAAGGTGTGGACATTGATAGTTACACGAACCGATTCCATGAGTTGGCCTTGTTATGTCCTCGATTGGTTAAACCCGAAGAGATCCGAATTGAGCAATATATTAAAGGGTTGACCAGGAATATCCGGGGGGACGTGACATCATCTAAACCACTGACCATTGATGATGCTGTTCGAATGGCTTACCAACTCATTGGACAGATAATTCAGGATAGGGAAGATGAAGCCCGTGTAGGTGAGAAAAGAAAGGGAGACGGTGAGCGTGTAGATAGAGGTGATAATAGGAAGAATTTCAATCGCCGTCAGAACCAGAGAAAGGGGAATGCAAATGCTCTTACCAACAACACACCGCGCAACGATGATAGATGTCCTAAGTGTGGCAACAAGAGGCATGCTGGCGACTGCTCGAAGTGCCAAAATTGCGGAAAGCTTGGACACAAGGTTGAAAGGTGTAAGAAGGGAACCATTTGCTTCAACTGTAATGAAGAAGGTCATAGGAAATCGAAATTCCCCAAGTTGAAAGCGATTGTACCTGGAAGAAACCCCCAGGGTGGTATCTATCAACTTGGAATAATTGAGGTGAAGAAAGAGGATCCGAATGTCGTTACCGGTACGTTTTTACTCAACAATCATTATGCTGTTGCTTTATTTGATTCGGGTGCTGATAGGAGCTTTGTATCCACTAAATTTAGTGCCCTTATTGATATTGAACCTGTTGAGATAAGTACCAGTTACGAGGTGGAATTGGCTGATGGTAAATTAGTGAAAACTAATAAGCTATTAGAAGGATGCTCTCTAAATCTCTTGAACCATTCCTTTCCGATTGATTTGATGTTGATAGAATTAGGTAGTTTTGATATTATTATTGGTATGGATTGGTTGTCGTTGAATAATGCTACTATTTTATGTGGAGGGAAGAAAGTTAAGATTCCTCTTAGGAATAGGACGTTAGTAATTGATGGTAGTCGAGGTGAATCCCGTTTGAAGATCATTTCATGTATTAAAGTCCAAAAGTACATCAGGAACGGTTGTGAGTTATTTTTAGCTCAAGTGACCGGGAATGAGTCTAGGGAGAAACGATTGGAAGATGTACCTATTATTTGTGAATTTCCTGAGGTATTTCCTAAATATTTACCCGGACTTCCACCGATAAGGCAAGTAGAGTTTCGAATCGATTTAATTCCTGGTGCTGCACCGGTGGCACGTGCGCCTTACCGATTAGCCCCTTCTGAATTAAAAGAGTTATCTGAGCAACTTAAGGAGTTGTCTGATAAAGGTTTTATTCGATCGAGCTCGTCGCCTTGGGGAGCTCCAGTCTTGTTCGTTAAGAAGGATGGATCTTTCCGTATGTGCATTGATTATAGGGAACTGAATAAGTTGACAATTAAAAATCGATATCCTTTACCTAGGATTGATGATTTGTTTGATCAACTGCAAGGATCTAGTGTGTATTCTAAGATAGATTGCGGTCAGGATATCACCAACTTCGCGTCCGTGAAGAAGATATTCCTATAACTGCATTTAGAACTCGTTATGGACACTATGAATTTCAAGTAATGCCATTTGGGTTAACTAATACACCTGCGGTTTTCATGGATTTAATGAATCGAGTGTGCAAGCCCTACTTGGATAAATTTGTGATTGTGTTTATTGACGATATTCTAATCTATTCTAAGAATGAAGATGAACATAGAGAACATTTGAGGATTGTTTTGAAATTGTTGAAGGATGAAAGGTTGTATGCTAAGTTTTCGAAATGTGATTTCTGGTTAGATTTTGTGCAATTTCTTGGTCATGTGATTAACAAAGATGGAATTCATGTTGATCCTGCAAAGGTTGAAGCTATTAAGAATTGGTCTGCACCGACAACGCCAACGGAAGTGCGACAGTTCTTAGGATTGGCTGGCTATTATAGGCGATTCATTAAAGAATTTTCTTTGATAGCTAAACCCTTGACTAAGCTTACTCAGAAGAATAAACCTTTCGTTTGGGGAAGTGATGAAGATGGAGCATTTCAGACATTGAAGCAAAAATTATGTAGTGCGCCAATCTTATCATTACCCGACGGGAGTGAAGATTTTGTAGTGTATTGTGATGCATCTCTTAGAGGCTATGGAGCTGTTTTGATGCAGCGAGAGAAAGTGATAGCTTATGCTTCTAGGCAATTAAGGAAGAGTGAGGAGAATTATACTACTCATGATCTTGAGTTAGGAGCTGTAGTCTTTTCTCTTAGGTTGTGGAGACATTATCTGTATGGCATCAAGTGTACGATATTCACCGATCACAAAAGTCTATAGTATATTCTCGACCAGAAGGAATTGAACATGAGGCAACGAAGATGGATAGAGTTGTTAAGTGATTATGACTGTGATATAAAATATCACCCAGGAAAAGCCAATGTTGTTGCCGATGCGTTAAGCAGGAAAGATAGAGAGCCTATCAGGGTGCGTTCTCTAGTCTTGACCGTGCATAATAATTTGCCCGAGCAAATTAGAAATGCGCAAATAGAAGCTTGTAAGAAGGAGAATTTTGTTAATGAAGGGTTCCGAGGAGAAGGAGATCCTTTAGAGGTTAGAGCTGATGGAGTGAAATGCTTAAGAGGTCGTATGTGGATACCTAAGTTTGGAGGCTTAAGAGATTTGATTATGTTAAAATCCCATAAATCTAAGTATTCCATTCATCCGGGATCTGATAAGATGTACCATGATTTGAAGAAGTTGTACTGGTGGCCGAATATGAAAGCTGACATAGCTATGTATGTTCTTCAATGCTTGACTTGTGCTAGAGTTAAAGCTGAACATCAAAAGCCATCAGGACTACTTCAACAGCCAAAGATTCCTGAATAGAAGTGGGAGCGAATTACGATGGACTTTATCACCAAGCTTCCTAGAACATCATCTGGAAACAACTCGATTTGGGTTATTGTTGACAGACTGACCAAATCAGCACACTTCATTCCGGTTAAAGAGTAGTTCTCACTAGAGAAGCTGACTCGTATATACCTTGATAATGTTGTATGCAAGCATGGAGTGCCTGTATCGATCATTTCAGATCGAGATCCTAGATTCGCATCGAATTTTTGGAAATCTCTCCAAAGATCTTTGGGAACGAATCTCGACATGAGCACTGCTTATCACCCCCAGACTGATGGGCAGAGTGAAAGGGCGATACAAACACTAGAAGATATGTTGAGAGCTTGTGTGTTAGACTTTGGTAAGAATTGGGATAAACATTTGCCGTTAGCAGAGTTTTCGTATAACAATAGTTACCATTCTAGTATTAAGGCTGCACCGTTTGAAGCTTTGTACGGTAGGAAGTGTAGATATCCTGTATGTTGGAGTGAAGTTGGGGATACCCAGCTCACGGGACCGGAATTGATCCGGGAGACTACGGAGATGATAGTTCAGATTAAGAATAGGTTGTTGACTGCCCGTAGTAGACAGAAAAGTTACACGGATGTGCGGCGGAAGCCAGTGGAGTTTGAAGTGGGTGACCGAGTAATGTTGAAGGTATCGCCATGGAAAGGCGTTATAAGATTTGGAAAACGAGGAAAATTGAATCCCCGTTATATTGGACCCTTTAAGATTTTATCTAGAGTAGGTCCGGTGGCTTACAAACTAGAGTTACCCCCAGAACTTCATGGTGTTCACAACACATTCCATGTATCTAATCTAAAGAAATGTCTAGCAGTGAGTGATGAGAAAATTCTGTTAGGTAAGGTTCGAATAGATGGGAAGTTGCATTTTATCGAAGAGCCCGTAGAGGTTATGGACCGTGAGGTAAAGCAACTGAAACAAAGTCGGATACCTATTGTCAAGATCCGATGGAATTCAAAGCATGGACCGGAGTATACTTGGGAACGAGAGGATGAAATGTGGAAGAAATATCCGCACCTCTTCGATTTCAATAAGAAACGGACATCCAAATGAAATGGATCACGAGGACGTTGATCCCTTTTAGGAGGAAAAGCTGTGACAATCTAACATTTTCAGGTAGTGAAATATTTTCTCGTATAATATTTTGAAACTTATTTTTGTGTTGGTTGACGAACTAACAATTTACGGATTTAAATTTGGGCTTACGTGCATAATTTAGCGTCTTTTACGACTAAACCGGAAACCTTAGGATTACGTATTTACGTTTTTGAACTCCGTTTTTGATGAGACAATTTTTATTGGATTCGTTTTGTGACGTTGATTCATAATTTATAAAAACATTTTTCGTAAAACGACCCGAGGGCACGCAAATCGAGAAAACTAGAATCGAGGAATACCCGTAAACTAGTGAGATGGGACAAAATACATTGTACCACCCCACTAGCTAGCTTGGACGGCACACACATGACACCACATCTTAGATGTGGCATCATGTTAGCTCAATGTTTACAAGTGTAAGCATAGCTTACTCTTTAAGCTATACTTCCACTTCCACTAACTCAAAACTAGCAACTAACTTCATTCCACCATTTCCTTACATGCAAACTCTCTCAAATCCTCTCAAAACCACTCACCCTTGCCGTCCACTTTGAAGCAACAAACAACCCTTTTGATCTTTTCTAGCCATGAAATACATGTTTACTAGCTCTATCATGGAGTTATCTTGAAGCCTTGATCATTTGGTGGCCATATTAACAACATTGGAGGTGATTTGCTTGTGTCCTAGGGCTGATTTCCCAACTTATGTTCTTGGTGTTTGATGGTCTTGGAGTTACTTGTTGTATTCATCAAGTTCTTGTCTTCCAAAAACAAGAAATACACTTGGTTGGAAAAGAAGATCATCCTCTCCATTTTTCTCTTGTTATTTTGTAAAGAACAAATGTATTTACTTTCATTTTGTATATGTATATGATGTATATATGATGATAAAAATGTTGTGTGGGGATCAAGTGTTGATAGATATGCTTAAAAAGGTTAATAACTATAAGAAATGATGCTAAAATCTTGATTATTTAGTTGGCTGTATAAAAACAGTATATAACTAAAACTTGAACTGATAAAATTGCATGGTATGATCCATTTACAGTAAGTACAAGATGTTATACACATGTGAGAGTTGGCCATGCAATGGAATCAATATAATGAGTGATATATGATCAAAACAAGTTAGGTGTTCTAATCTGAATAAACAGTTTAGTTGGGACTGTTAAGGCAAGATGAACTTAAAATGAGCAGTAGCTATAACTAAGTTAAATGTAGCACATAATATGAAGAACATGTCACCCAAAAATGAGCTTCTAATTCATTATAGAACTCTAGATATGGTAAAAATGGTGAACATGAAGATAAAAATCAGATTTTAAGAATTAATGTTTATTATTATTATATAAGCACTCACATTTTATTGTATAAAATGTAAAATAAAAACCCACTAAATTATAAAACTTATTTATATAAATATATAAAAGGTTAATTAAATGGATAAATTATATAAATGGTAGTGGAATAATATTTACAAGTAATAAAAACTATAAACTTGATTTTTACGACTTTTTCGGCTATTACCGTAAAATTAACGTTTTTCGCCAAATAAAACTTAGATGATCAAACCCGTCTAATGTAAAGTTTATAAAAGTCATATACTGATATATAAGTAACCAATACAAGTAAAAACTGATAAAACCCGAACTATAATAAATACAGACATTAACAAGCTAACTAAACATATTGGACTAATAATTGGACTAAATAAGATAAATACTTGTAAAAAGAACTTATTGGGCTTAACCCATTTGGGCCCAACATGGAAAGTATATATACTGATAATATAGGTATAAAATGGATTAAAACAAGTTAAAGAACTTATACTAAGCTTAATGGACTTAAAATAGGTAAATAGGTAAAACTAGCAAACTAGTAAAACGTTACCAAAACGTAAACACTAAAATGAGTAAACAAGGATGTATAAACCCACTTGATCATCATCATATGTACAAAATCATCATATGTATATTGTTATTTTGATAAAAGTCATTGGACAAAGTCTAAGACCGATTATTATTTATATAGGTTTCCGTGACCGAAGCACGCCCGTAGCCGATAATCCGCCTTTCATTAACAACGTGAGTTCATAGCCTCGCACTCTTTTAAATGTTTTATAAAATGATTTGTAAACCCGCGAGGGAGATAACATGCTAGATTTTGATAAAAATAGAACACAAGTAGTCCCGATTGTATGCTTAATGATATGGAACCGAATGATGCTATGACCCTATAAACGAGACTAAAAGGATTATTAGTAGTTAGGTTATGTCACTTAAAGTCCCATTAGCATGAATTGTGAACTACCGGGATTTGGTAGACGCTTATGCATTTGCTAGTACTATTTGGGGACGATCACCCCAGTTCGCGCCTTGACGGTTGATCCCCGTCGTACCACATTGATTGGTAAGCGAATTTATTTATGAGAAGATTCCATAGCGTGATTTTTGTGACGACACGCTAACTTAGATGGGCAAATTGTTTGTCGGGTTCGCGGCCCGCTGTTTTCATAGTAATGTAACAATGTCATGCGGCTAATAATAATCCTATATAATCCAAATAAAATGTATCCTATACATAATGTAATCCAGTAACGACGCTAATAACGATGAATATATTACCTATTATGGTAATATTGAGGCTACGGTCTCATGGACGGTTTAAGATGTATGCTTGATTTATATATTGCCTGACTAGCAATATGAGGACTTACTTCCGATATTATACTTGTGTTCTGATTTTAAATGATTGTTTTATATAACGGTTTTTATTAAACTCTATGAATTCACTCGGCATTCGCTGATATGATTTTTGCATGTTTTTATCTCAGGTGCTTGAAGGTAATCCGGATGGAGATCGACTCTGATGGCCCACATAATATTAAAAATGTTCATTCGATCTATGTTTTGTAAACTTAATGACCCGTATAATTTGGGACCTGTTGTACGCTTTTAAACTTTTTATCGAATTAATGAATGTTGAACCTTGTACAACCATTTTTATGTGTTGTCTATGATTAGAGTTATTGTGCTATCCCGTAACACTCTGAAAGACCCTTCCGCTGTACCGATACGAAAAATGAGAGTGTTACATACCACTTATATGATAGTGAGTTGTTCTTATTGTACGGGTTTTTAATGATCACCACCTTGTTGGTTTTTGGAGCACTAGAGGTCGGGGTAGAGTTGGTGGCTGGATTATCAACAACTTCTTGTCCTTTGAGTTGAAGTGTCTCCTTTAATTCAACCAAAACCATGTTTTTGTCTATGAGTTGAATATTTAAGTCAGAGATTTCCTCACACTTACGGTTCAATTGGTCAACGAGTGACTTTTGCTCTGCCGCATTAAAAGCGAAGCGATCTTCTAATGAACCATAAATTTGTGAAAAAACCTGCTTGACTTTATCAAACTCCCCTAGCATAGAAGTAATTCTATCTTCTAGGGCATGATTTTTAATCTCTGCAGCCTCTAGTTCCAATTTCTCTACTACTGATCTCTCTTAAGTCTCATAATTTCTTCCTCTAATGCCTGAACAACCTGAATCATCTTGTCACTTGTCTCAACGGAGTTTTCACAATCATTTGTTTTTGAAAGAGTTTCATTTTTAGATTGATTTTCAATTTCAAGAGATATACAATGTTGTTGAAGCTCATTAAAACGTTTTGAAAGTGTGTTATAAGAATCTTGAAGCTCTAAAAATTCAGCGTTAAATTCATGACAAGAATGATTATCTACATTAATCACAGGCTCAACAATATTCACAGATATATCATGCGCATCATCACATTTATTCACAGTAGATGAAATCTCATGAGCATAATTAAGAGTAACAACTTGCATCACTTCGAGAGACACTATATGTTCTAAGAATCGGTCATATTCGGATAAAATCTTTTCTTTTTCAATTAAATGTTGTTCATAAGCATCATCCATTTCATAGAAAACTTTTTGAACTTCACCTATTTCGAAACTTAGATTTCACGCGAGATTATAGACTCCATTTTTAATATTGTTTACAAACGGAACGATCTCTTTCTCAAACACCGTTTTCATGTGTTCGAAAGCCCATTCTCCAGTGGTTTGAGCCGTTGAAGTCGTACATTCCAGGATGACCTTGTCAAACTCGGTAAGGTGTCGCTCAATCTCTTCCAAGCTTAGCTTTACTGTACTTACCGGTGGAAGACTCTTAGGAATTTCCTTCGGTTCGTCCGAGTTAACGAGTGTAGGAAGTATACTAAGGCTTCTCTAGTAGGCGTGTAAAGGGATGTCTGGATAGATTTCTTTTGCATATTAAATCGAGTTCTAAGATCTATTTTTGCATTCGTTGCATTCATTTGTGCATAGTCATACTCAGGATATGTAGGAAGTAATTTTAGCCGATTCTCTTCATATGGTGACATGCTCTCAGATTCATTTGAAAACACAATCGGATCTAATACCAATCCTAACTTGGTTGCATCATAAAGTCGTGGGTTGTGGTGAAATGCTTGCTTTGCATACCCCGGGTTAGGTGGTAGGTCTATTATACGCGATAGATTGAACTCTTGAAAAGAAGAATGAAACAAGTGTACTAAATGTGAAGCAGAGTATTGTTTTAACAGCAAAATTTCAGTCTTTTTAACTCTCTCAGACGCCTTAATTTTTGTTTCAACCCTTTTAGACTCGAGAATTTCGAAATCCGTTTGTAGTTTTTGAAAATTATTAACGACTGACTCTTTTTCTTTAAGTTCTTTCGAAAGATTTGCTCTTAAACTCTCAATTTCTAGCAGATTATCCATTTGGACTTGCCTAAACCTATCAAAATCAGGATTGGTTAAGGTAGTGGACACTGGAGTTAATTCCAAGGTTTTAACCTTTTCCTTATGCAAAGCAAGCTCGGCAGATAAAGTCTGATTAACACTAAGGGTTTCAAGGACCACATTATTCATTTGGCTAAGCAAAGATGCTGAGACCATAACCAAATCAGGTTGAGCAAACGAATTTGTAATCGTAATAGCTCCCGGTTGTGGTTCACTCAAAGTCTGGGGACTTGCATTGATATTGCTATCATTGTTTGTCTCCTCGATTGAGGTACTAACCACCGGAGGCTGTTCCGGATACTCAGACACTTGCTCAACTTGATAAGGTATAATACTAGTATCCGTAGCAGTATTTGGTACCTCAGAAATTGTGTCAGCTCCATAAAGTGAAAGATTTGCCATGAGAGCTGCTTTGGCAGTATTGATATCATCACAGTCAGAGTCGTATGCATCCAAATCATCACATTGATATGCGGCATTGATTGTGATGGCTGCTGCGAGACCGTCGGTGTCCGCGACTCCCAGATCTGTGAGAAATGCCAACTCTTCTTCATCGAGCTCACGTCCTTGGGCTTGAGCATTCACCAAGTAGATATTCTCCTGAAACCATGTGTTATCCCTTTTCCTCTTGGGCTGCTTACACTCTCGGGCCATGTGCCCTTCCCCTTTGCAGTTGTAGCATATAATCATCTTCATTTTGCCAGTGCTATTACTTCTTGTAGCAGCAGTGTTAGATGAGCGTGCACCAGCAGTAGATGAATTGGGTCTCCCCTGAAGTGGTTGCACCATGACTCTGCCATCTTGAATTGTAGCTTGTTGTCGAGAGTTAGAAGAGTTCCTTAACTGATTGTTTGTAGGAGTTGGTCTTATGTAACCTCGTTTATTCAATGTTTGAGTGAGATAAGCAGACATTAGAGCAAGTATATCAGTAGGACTATCCCCTTGTCTAAACTCAGGGATAGGAATCTCATCATCACAATAGAACGCTGGTTCTGATTGAGCTACAAGCGGATTTGAGGGAACACTACCATGTTGTGGGTAATGGGGTTGAGAAGCCTCAAGTTGTTGATAGGTAAGAGCAGGGTTTGTTGGAGGTTGATAAGGTGAATATTGTTGTGAAGCATAAGGTAACTGATGTGAGTCTTCTTGTGATGATGTTGTTGGTTGCTTGTATTGTTGGTGATAAGATGTAGGCGGTTGTGGCAAGATCGAATACTGTGGGAAACTTGGTGTTTGATACAATGGTTGATAGGAAGATTGGTGTCTCAAAGCCAACGGAGAGTTGTGATATGACAATGTTGGATGGTTTTCCATTAATGCAAATGGTTCTTGATAGGATCCATGAGAGATGCGGTTTTGGATCACGTGTTTCTCGTGTTGTTTCAAGAAAGCATAGAGTTGATCTAAATTTGACTTGTGCAAATCTCGAATCATCTTAACATCGGTGACATACTGAATCCATTCTTGGGGTAATGTGTTCAAGAACTTTGTGTTTAGTTGAAACTGTTCAATCCTTAGATTATAAATGTTCATGTCATTCATCAAAGTAGTGAAACGCCAGTAGTAATCGTGAAGAGTCTCCCCTGGAATGTATACAAACCTATCAAACAAGTCATACAATTGACACTCTCGTTCTTGCTTAGTTAGAGAGGTCCCTTGTAACAAAACAGCTAATCGATCCCAAAGATTTTTTGCCACTGTGTGTTCACTTACCATTCTATAGATATCGGGTGGAAGGGCTTGAAGTATTGTCTGAACAGCCCTTTCATCTGCATCGGCAATGATTTTGTTAGCATCGGTTAACTCATGATACAACCTTTCCCGCGTCACATTGTTGACGGTAACTTCTCCCCAATCTAATGGACCTTTTTCAATTGATTGAAGCATAAGTCGACCATTGGGTTTTCCCATGATGTACGTTTTCATACGATCTTGCCATGCTTCAAATAAATCTTTCATGAGCAAAGGTGGGCGAGTGTCGGTACCCGAGATGATTGAGATATCTGTAAGTGAAGTCATTGTAGGCATGAATGAATGAGGATTCATTGTTATAACACTTGATTGAAAAAGATCATCTTTTGATCGTTCAATGAAGTAAGGATGTGAAAAATGTTGTTGTCGATTTAGGTCGTATGTTGATGTATCAGTATTGAAATCCACTAAGAATCCTAGAAAAATATTCTAAATAAAACCAATCACTAATCTTCGGAATAATCCCCTATCTTCGGAATATCCTTATCTTCGGAATAACCTTGATTTTCAGAAAAATGATGGATTTTCGGAATACTTGACTTTTCAGAGAAATCTTCGGAATAACCTTGATTTTCTGAAAAATGATGGATTTTCGGAATACTTGACTTTTCAGAGAAATCTTCGGAATAACCTCGATTTTCAGAAAAATGATGGATTCTCGGAATACTTGACTTTTTCAGAGAAATCTTTAGAATAACCTTGATTTTCAGAAATGATGGATTTTCGGAATACTTGCTTTTTCTGAGAAATCTTCGGAATAAGTGGGTTTTCAGAAAAGAACCAATCTTCGGAATAAGTAAACTTTTCAGAGATTTCTTCGGAATAAGTGGGTTTTCAGAAAAGACCAATCTTTGGAATAAGTGAACTTTTCAGATATTTCTTCGGAATAAGTGAGTTTTCAAAAAAAAATCTTCGGAATAAATGAACTTTTCAGAGATTTCTTCGGAATAAGTGAGTTTTTAAACAAATATTCGGAATAAATAACCCTTTTCTGAAAAAACTAATTTCAGACTTATAAACCCTTTTCCGAAACGAAAAATTTCGGAATAATAAACCCTTTTCCGAAATTTCGGGTACTTCTTGATGTACAGTAACTGAATAATAGCCAAAGATTACCCAAAAACACGAAAAAAAATTTGTGATTTCTACCAAGATAATCAAACCGTATGTTTTGTTTACCACTTTAAACCATAAAATCACAAAAATTTTCAAGATTTGAGATGGATTATCCTAAAACATCCACTAACCCAAACAAACACTAAACAACACGAATCAACATACCTTAAATCATCCCATGCTCTTGATACCAATTTAGAACAATGATAATCTTATAACTAATCAAGAGGGTGGTTGTTATTCTAGAGAGAGAAACAAGAGAGAGAAACAAAGAAACTTTTATTAATGTGTAAAACAAACTAAACAACCAACACCCCTTTCCATGGTGGAAAGGGGTTTATATACCCAAGTCCTTAATGGACTTGGGCCTCCAACCCATGACAAGCGCATGGGCCGGGTTAAACATTAATATAACGTAACATTTAACTACGAGCTACTAAATGTATTACAATATTGTTGGAGTGACCGATACTTCTAATATACGTTAAAAACGTATTTCCAACAATATCTCCCTTCATTATATGATCCCTGATAAAATGATACCTGATATCAATGTGTTTGGTTCGAGAGTGAAGCACAGGGTTGTTTGAGATGGCAATGGCGCTGGTGTTGTCACAGAAGATTGGCACTTTGTCATATAGAATCTCATAGTCAGCTAATTGACTCTTCATCCAAAGCACCTGTGCACAACAGCTGGCAGCGGCAACATATTCAGCTTCAGCTGATGACATGGCTACAGAGTTTTGCTTCTTTGCACTCCATCCAACCAACTTTCCTTCTAGGATTTGACAGCTACCTGATGTACTTTTCCTGTCAATGCAGCATCCAGTATAGTATGAATCTGAATAGGCCTTGAGATCAAAGCCTGATTCCTTGGGATACCACAGACCTAATGAGGTTGTCCCTTTGAGATACCAGAAAATTTTCTTAACAGCCACTAGATGAGATTCTTTTGGGTTAGCTTGGTACCTTGCACAGAGACATGTGGAGAACTGGATATCAGGACGACTGGCTGTTAAATATATGAGTGACCCAATCATGCCTCTGTATAAAGTCTCATTAACAGAGACCCCTGACTCATCAGGACCCAAGTTATTGGGTGGAAGCATGGGGCATTTCACTGATGCACAATCAGCCAAGTCATATTTTTTAAGTAAATCCTTAACATACTTCTCTTGACAAAGCGAAATCCCTTAGGACATTGTTTAATTTGAAAACCCAAAAAGTAAGTTAATTCACCCATCATACTCATCTCATATTTCTTGGTCATCAGTTTAGCAAAACGTTTACTAAGATTAACATTAGTTGACCCAAAGATGATATCATCCACATAAATTTGCACAATGATGAAATCACTCTTATCCTTGAAGGTAAAAAGTTTTTTATCAATAGAACCCCTGACAAATTTATTATATGTTAAAAAAATTAGACAGAGTTTCATACCATGCCCTTGGAGCTTGTTTCAGCCCATACATGGCTTTGTGTAGTCTGTACACATGATTGGGAAATTCGTTGTTCTCGAATCCTTTAAAATGTTCAACATACACTTCCTCAGCCAAATCTCCATTGAGGAAGGCACTCTTAACATCCATCTGATACATAGTGAAGTTCATATATGCAGCATAAGCAAGGAAGATTCTGATAGCTTCAAGTCTTGCAACAGGTGCAAAAGTTTCATCATAATCAATCCCTTCAGTCTGTGTATACCCTTGTACAACCAACCTAGCCTTGTTTCTGATGATGTTTCCAATTTCATCCATCTTGTTTCTATAAATCCATCTAGTGCCTGTGATGTTCTTACCAGGTGGAGCTGGCACTAGAGTCCATACCTTGTTCCTTTTGAACTGATTGATTTCTTCTTGCATAGCAGCTACCCAACCATCTTCCATAAGAGCTTCAGCTACTCTCTTAGGTTCAATTTGTGAGAGAAATTCAGCGAAAAGACATTCATTGGCTGAGGCTGATTCTGAGTCATGAATTCGCTGTCTAGTAGTAACCCCTGTATTAGGTTCCCCAATAATGTTGACAAGAAGAATGTGCTGATCTCTTGACCATTTAGTTTGGGGAGCTGGGGAATCATAGACAGGGACAACTATGGAGGTAGCTAGCACTATCTGAGTTTCATCCTGCTGAGTAGGAGGACTCTCTTCAAAGATGACCTCAGTATCTATGTCAACTTCAGCCATATCAAGGGGCACAAATTCATTTCCAACAGGAGAGTCTTTAGGAATTTGAAGAATAGGTGAGTCATCTTCAGCTGATGTGGAACAAGGACTATAGGAAGGCTGTAGTTCTTCTTTATTAAGTCCCTGAGAAGAGGGAACTTCAATGTTATGTGTTGATAGCGGGTCAAATGCAGGAACATAAGGAGTGAGGGTGTTGGTGAGATGATGACAGGGGGGTCTTGGTTCTGAGAATTCATCACATGGGAAAGACCTGTTTTCATTAAAATCAATTTCATCACCCTCTGTTCCTGATCTTTGTATGACTTCATCATCTTCATTGAATCTGACATGAAAGGTTTCTTCTACTTCTTGTCTTCTAGTGTTGAATACTCTGAAGGCCTTGGCAGTTGGAGAGTATCCTGAAAAGAAACCATCATCAGCCTTTTCATCAAATTTTTCAAGTTCATCCTTGTAGTTATAAATGATCACGGGATATCCAAAAACAAGGAAATAGCTGACATCTGGAGCTCTATTTCTAAAAACTTCATAGGAAGTTTTGCCATGTCTCTTGACAATGATTGATCTATTCTGAGTATAGCATGCAGTGTGAACAGCTTCTCCCCAAAATTGCTTTGGTAAAGCTGCACCATTTAACATAGTTTTGGTTGCTTCAATCAGAGTCCTGTTTCTTCTTTCAGCCACATGCTGAGATGGCATTTATACATAATCTCATCGTTCTTTTCGGGCTTTAAATGCATAAAAATGTCATAATATACCATATATATGCTTGTGTTTATTTACTTGTGTATTTTAGGTATGGATATCGTGAAAAAGACAAAAGATCACAAATTACAAGGAAAAACGGACACGAGAAACGAAGCTGTACAAAGAACCGGGCCCTAATCATGGAATTCTCAACAAATACCCTTGAAGACTTGAAGACAAACAAGATTGATCCTCATTTATTGAAGAAATGACACTTAAAACCCTTGTATATTGATAATTACAAGTTTGGTCCCTTAAGTTTGTCAAAATTAAACAAAAGGTCCTTCAACTTTGAAGAAATGGCAAGATTGGTCCCTCAACAATTCCAAATTGTCAATTATGGTCCCTCATCAAGCCAAAGATACATTGAAGACCTTTGAAGATCAAGAATGTCCAAGATCAGTCCTTGAAATATCTCAAAATGGCAAAAACAACCCTTGAAAATCCTTTTGAAAAGTTATGTGCCAAAATTGCCAAATGGTGAAAGATATTAACAAAGGAATGGAAGTTTTGGTGGCTGGAAATACGTTTTACCCATTTTCTGAAAACACAAGGGGCAAAGCTGTGCATTTGAAACATTTGAAAAAGAAATGCGCCAAACACAACTCCACTCCACCAAAAACGGATCAAAGGGGACCACTACTCACCCCATGAACCCAGATTTTACTTTTTACTGCCAAAGGTTTTTTCCCAATTACTTTAACCAAAAACTAATTCACCCTAGCACGATCACATCCCACACATGTAACCTCACACCACTCCACCATGGACCCCACCCCCAATTCCCTTTCCACCAATCAGAATGCAACTTGGCCTCCAAGCTTAGCCACGTGTCAAGATCAACAGCTGACACTCATTGCTTCATCACAAAGCTATTTTAAACGGTTTGGATGCATTTTGGACAACTCACACCAAGAAAACGTCTAGAAGGACTTAGGTCATTTAGGGAATTTCACTTCTAGGGTTTGTGAATAGTGTTTAGCCAGGCATTTGCCTATAAAAGGAGACCTCAACATGTGAGAGTCCCTTTGTTCCAGATTTTAGCTTTAAATCTTTGTAATTCCTTTTTATGAAATAAAGTTTGAATTTATTAAAATTTTGAGTTCTAATCTGTTATTTATAAAAGTTTGGTGTTTGAGAAGCTAAAATCTGAGTTCCATTATCTTGTTTGAAGGTTTTTGAGGCAAGGTATTAAGTGATAAAGCTTGTGCATCAAAAATCAGAAAGTTGGTATTATTTTGATCTCACCTTGTGGTTTGTTCTTCTTAGCAGCTTGGAAGCTGGTACTTGTTCTGCTAGTACCTAAGCTCAAACAATCCAGGGCCTGGATGTAGGTTTTGGAGGTTTGCATCCTTCTCCCTTTTCATTTTCTCTTTTATTTTTCTGAATTTTGTGATTATTGCATTTTTATGCTTGAATCTGTGTTATTGTGGCTGATTATTGTTGATTTGGCTTGGTTTGATGTTATTGAGGTGTTATTGATCTGATTTGTGGGTTGAATCTTCATAAGCCTTTGAAAATTTGTGGAATCAAGTTTTAAAAGGGTGTTTGGGATTACTGCATAAGTTAGGATTGTGGTTTGTTAAGTGCTTGTTTTGTGTAAGCAAGTGTTGGTATCTGTTATTTAGGTGCATATGTTCATCTGTTTGCAGGTTTTGTGGGTTTGAACACATAGATTCATAGATTGGTTATAAAATCTTAAATACTTGGTAAAATTGGCTAGGATTTTGAGGACACCTAGATCTAAGCATAGGCTAGGGCTAACAAGTGCTAAATCATAGTTAATCACACCAGGGAAGAGGATTTGAGGTTTGAAATTGGATCAAGTGTCAAGTATATCAGCAAACTTGTTTCTGCATATGTTCATTGTTCATCAGTAACTTCTAGTGCTTTGATCTTGTTATTTACTTTGATTCAGTGTTTGATTCTTGTTGCTTTGTGATTGTTCTTAGTTTATATAGCTTGTGTATGCATCTTGTTAAGTTTGGTTGGCTTATTGTGGCTAAATCTGCTTATTAAGTGCTTAACTGCTTATTTCCATATCTGGTGCATATTTGGTGACTGTTTGGCTTATTGTGGCTTATTGTGTGAACCAATTTGTGATTTTATTGTTGCTATTGACTCCTTGTGATTCACTGATCACAAGGGTGCCTTTGTTTCCAATTGAATCAAACCAGAACTCTCAAACAAGCTTGGTCAAATAGTCAAAGCAGTGGGAACTCCTTTCCCCTGCTAGTTGCCACTGATAGTGTAAAACTGGTGTCAGCTTATCAATAAGCTATAATAGCTTATTCCAACCTGCAACAACTTTGTTTTTGTAATAGGTGCTCATATTTTGACCCATTTGTTCATACTGGAGCATTTGGGTGGTTGACTTTAGGGTTTGACTAGAAAACCAACTCCTTTGACTTTTACTTAAGTTCATTTGTGCTTATTCTGGCTTATTGGCTGTGCTTATTGGATTTTTGTTGATTGATTTTGCTTATTGAGTCCATTTTAAAGCTTTTGCAAGTTGAATCAAGTCCTGAGGTGCCCTAAATCTCTAAAACGACTATTTTGTCTTTTAGTGAAATTTTTCTTTGCTTATTTCTGGCTTATTGAGTGAGCTTTTTCAAAAATTCTTTTTACAGATCTCATAAGCATCCCAAAAGAAGGTTGTGTGTCAAATTAGAGCTTATGGCATTAGCTTATGGCTTAATGGGCTGAAAAGCCCAATAAGAATAAGCTGAGTGTTAAATAAGCTGTGATAAGCTCATTTTCAGCTTTTGGGCCTTTAGAGTTTTGTTCTTAGAATTGAATTTTGAGTCAGATAGGGCTTTTCCAAGTCAATTGGGCCAAGTTTGACTTTTTGGGCCCAAAAGCCCATTTGTGTTCACTGATTTTGGATTTGGCCCATTTGAGGGCCCATTAGGGGTATTTTGGTAATTTCACTTTGATTTTCTGATTATTTAGGTTAAAATAAACTAGTTTGCAAGTTTTTAGAATATTTTATAATTTTTGGATTTTTAATATTATTTTATTATTATCTTATTATTATTTTTAAAAATTTCACATTTTCCAACTTTTTACATTTTTCTTAGGTTAATTACATTAAAATAGGAATTTAACAACTTTTAGAATAATTTTATCTCTTTTAGATTAATTTTTATAATTATTTTAAGTTTTAATAGTTTTTAAATCATTTTAAATAGTTTTTATTAGTTTAAAAATTTCTAAAAATAGTTTTTAATCTTTTTAGGTCATTTTAGAGGTTTACCAATTGAAAAATATTATTTGGGCTTTTTGATAATTTATTTGATTTTTAGGGCTTTAATTAGCATTTAAATATTGAGTATTTAATTATTTAAAAGGTTTGAAAAAGTTTTGATCATCGGTAAACTCTTAGTTTATTATTTTTTATTTTTGGTGAATTTTTGGTAATTTTTAGAATTTATTTTTATTTTTGTGGTTTTTAGGGTTCTACGTTTTAACTTTCTAGTAGTGATTTTTTGTTAATTTTTATTTTTACGTCTTCGTCATCTTCTTTTCTAATCCCCTTCTAAACCAATCATTAATCACAAACATTTAACAAATTTCTCACACACATATACCTCCTTGGGAAACGAACTTTCATACCTTAAGGGTCATTAGTGTTTACGTTTTCCTAAACGTACACTTAATACTTTCCCTATTTACGCTCTTTTCCTAAAGAGTAGTAAAACTCTACAATCACATTGGCGCCGCTGCCGGGGAGGTGTGTCGTGATTAATTTGCATTGTTGTTTTTAATATTAACCAAATAGTATTTGTATTAGTAGAACTCTACTAATACGTATTATCGGTTTTCTTGGTTTTTCTTGTACAAATATTATTACTATATTGTATTAAGTATCACAATAAATTCACAATATCTCCAAAAGTGTGAAAACACAACCTTAATTGGGATTTCATCACTCAGTTATTGTATTCGAATCTCAAACAAAAAGAAAAAGGCAAAAATAGATAAATACTTTCGTGAAGCTTGATTTTGAAAAATACAAACTATAAGGTGGGTATAAGGCGGGTATTATAAAATATACCCTAAGGAAAAAGGCTCTTAAGTGCTTCGCGCCGCCTCGTTTCCCCGCTTGCTTGTGAGTATTTTGAGATTGAAGGCTAATCGAGGGTTTTGCCGCCCAAAGTATTATTACGTATAATATATTTGCTTGGTTTCTTTGTGATTAAAACCTCTTGAACAATTTGGTTTTCACCAAAGTTCTAAAGTCATTCGAAGGCGTTCACTCCACGTGATCGTTTTCATTCCTTTGAGGCTTCTTTAATCAAGAGTTTGATTCGAGGAGAGATTTTGTAGATTGTTGTCTACGAAGATACACCAAAATCCAAAAAAATTAAATATCATCAAAAACACAAAAAAAAATGAAAATTCACAAAACACTTAAAAAGAATCTTCTTTGCTCACCTCCCATTCTTCGTGAAGTTTATGATCACTCGTAATCAAGCAAAACGAGCTCGTAAACGACTTCAAAAGCAAGCCAATCAAGAGACGTTGATTGAGGAACAACCTCCAATTGTTGAACCTATTATAGAACAAGAAGTCGTCATGGCTAATCGTACTATGATGGAGTTGCTACAAGCACCCACCGAGGGTTTTGGAGAGGCTATTGTAATTCCCGCCATCCTTGCGGAGAATTTCGAAATTAAGACGGGTTTAATGTCGATGTTGCAAGCAAATAAGTTTAGAGGTCACGAGAAAGACAACCCACATTACCACATTAGAAATTTCAACCGTCTCACCGCCACTAGCAAGTTTAAGGATGTTCCACATGACGCCATTAAGATGATGTTGTTTCCATACTCGTTGGATGGACCCGCTAAAATTTGGCTTGAGAAAGAACCGCCAAATTCGATTTTGACATGGGCCGATCTCGTTTCTAAGTTTGTGAACAAGTTTTTTCCACCATCTAAAACAACACACTTGAAAAATGAGATTTCATGATTTGTGCTAAAAAATAATGAAAGTTTTTCAATGGCATGGGAACGATTTAAAGAAATGTTACATGAATGTCCACACCATGATTTTACGGAATTGCATCAAGTGGATACTTTTTATAATGGGCTTAATGATCATGAACGAGATTATTTGAATGCCGCCGCGGGTGGTAATTTTTTGTGCAAGACGACAAATGAGGCTTTACAAATCATCGAGAATAGATCTAAGGTTTATAGCCCTCGTAACACACCGAGTGTTGCCAATATGGGTTCGTCATCTTCGTCACAATCGTCTCGTAGCATTAATGCCTTACATGATGAAGCTAATGAGGAAAATCGGTTTTTTGATAGATTTGCTAATCTTATGTCCCATTGGAAGGCTCAAGAAGCTTCCAATTCCGCTTCGGTAAAAGCGGTTGCTAAGAGTTGTTTATCTTGTGGGGGAGCGCATGATCTTTCCGAGTGCATTACCGCGGATGGTAACACTTCGAGTGCTTATGTAGCAACGGGAACTTACAACCAAAACGGTCAAGGTTCCCGCCAAAATCAAGCTCCACCCAACCAAAATGTTAACAATTATCGAAACAACAACCAAGGTAATTACCAAGGCAATTCACGCAGTTACAACAAGGGGAATTATCAAAGTGGGAATGGACAAATTTCTAATCAAAACCAAAACCGTGATTTTCAAAACACTACACAAGGTTTTCAAAATGCTCACACTAAAAATTTGCAAGGAGAATTTTTGGATTTTGCAAAAGCAAATGATGCTAAATTTGATAACATGCAACGTGAGATGATTAGCTTAAGATCCGAGTTGAAAAACGAGATAAAAAATGAACTTGCTAATGAACTTAAAACTCATGCAAACAAAATGGAAGGAAATGTCCAACGTCTTCAACAAAATCAACAAAAGATGGAATTAGGACAACATGAGATTAAGCAAGAGTTATTAAAAGCGGATGCTAGGCAATCAAAATTTGAGGACCGAATGGCTAAGATGTTTGAAGCGATCATGTGTAAACCCTCCTCCTCGGGTGGTCTTCCTAGTGATACCATTGCAAACCCGAAGGGAGAAATGAAGGTTATTACTACACGAAGTGGTAAAACTTTCAAGGAACCAATCTCTCGACCAAGTACTTCTACGGAGAAGGAAATCGAGAAAGAACCCGAGGTGATGGTCGAAAAGGAGCACATTACAATCCCACGAAGTACCGCTCAAACCACTCCTACGGTTGAACCAATACCAATTGTGGAACCCGAGTTTCCAAGGCCATTGCCTAATGCCCAACCCACACCACCTTTACCCTACCCTTCGAGACGAAACAAAGAGAAAATGCAAGAACGTAACAAACAACAAATCGAGCTTTTTATAAAAATGTTTCAATAAGTGCATTTTGATGTGAGTTTAGCCGACGCGTTGTTATATATGCCTCGTTTCGCTTCCACTTTTAAAAGTATGATGAGCGATAAGGAAAAGCTTTCAAAGCTTGCTAATTGTTCTTCGGTTTATCTTAACCGCATACCGGAAAAAGTTGGTGATCCCGGAAAGTTTCTCATTCCTTGTGACATACAAGATATGAAAGAATGCCTCGCCTTGGCCGATCTTGGTACGAGCATTAATTTGATGCCATTTTCCATTTGGAAATCGCTTTCGCTTCCGGCTCTC
Source organism: Glebionis coronaria (assembly GCA_025667525.1). NCBI lineage: Eukaryota > Viridiplantae > Streptophyta > Magnoliopsida > Asterales > Asteraceae > Glebionis > Glebionis coronaria. The sequence continues at coordinate 557,189,682 of CM046877.1, read as the reverse complement.
ATTCCTTCGAACATGTCCATCGAGATGGCCGATCATTCTACGATTATGGCATGTGGAGTAGCCGAAGATGTTTTCGCGAAAGTGGGGAAGTTCTACTATCCCGTTGATTTTATAGTAGTTGACATCCCCGCGGATCCTCAAGTTCCTCTAATTTTAGGTCGTTCATTTTTAGATACTTTGAGATCGCTTATCGATGTTCATGCGAGAACTATCACTTTGAGATTCAACGAAGAGGAACTTGTTATAAACGCTACTCAAAACTCGAAACCTTCTCATGTTTATGCAATCGCTACCATCAATCACATTGACATCGTTGATGTGGTTTGCGATGAGTTTTCACAAGAAGTGTTAGGTTTTTCCGATAGCTCGTCAAGTGGCAATCCCACTATTTTGGATCCGATTCTTGCTAATTCCACACCAAATCTCACTCCATTCCAATGATCTCACTTCAAATGAAATCGACAATGAAGATGAGGTGTTGATTAGTGATGATACTTCTATTCCACCATTTCTTTCGCCAATGGAAGTTATGAGTGTTGAACCAAAATCTTCAATCGAGGAACCACCTATCCTTGAATTGAAAGATCTTCCTTCTCACCTTGAATACGCATTCTTGGAAGGTGATGACAAGTTGCCGGTTATTATTGCAAAAGGTCTTGCTAATAATGAAAAAACCGAGCTCTTGAAAGTTCTTAAGGCTCATAAAGGGGCAATTGCGTGGAACATATCCGACATTAAGGGTATTGACCCAAAATTTTGTACTCACAAGATTTTAATGGAGGAGGACTACAAACCCGCAATTCAAAGTCAAAGAAGGGTAAATCCCAAAATTCACGATGTCATTAAAAAGGAGGTCCTTAAACTCCTTGACGCGGGATGATTTATCCTATATCCGATAGCCCATGGGTGAGCCCAATCCATTGTGTCCCTAAAAAGGGAGGAATGACCGTTGTGCCTAATGAAAACAACGAGTTAATTCCCACTCGTGTTGTGACCGGTTGGAGGGTGTGTATTGACTACCGAAAGTTAAATGACGCCACTCGTAAAGACCACTTTCCTTTGCCCTTCATGGATCAAATGTTGGAGCGACTTGCAGGAAATGAATTCTATTGCTTTTTAGATGGTTTTTCCGGTTACTTTCAAATCCCTATCGACCCTCGTGATCAAGAGAAGACTACTTTTACGTGTCCTTATGGAACGTTCGCTTATCGTAGGATGCCTTTCGGACTTTGCAATGCACCCGGTACGTTTCAACGGTGTATGATGGCAATTTTTCACGATATGATCGAGAAGTCGATGGAAGTGTTTATGGATGACTTTTCGGTGTTTGGTAATTCGTTCACGTCATGTTTATCTAATCTCGAGCAAATGTTAACACGTTGTGAAGAAACCAATCTTGTGCTTAATTGGGAAAAATGTCATTTTATGTGTAAACAAGGAATCGTCTTAGGACATAAGGTGTCGAAGGCGGGGATTGAGGTCGATTAAGCTAAGGTAGACGTCATCGCCAAGTTACCTCATCCCAAAACCGTTAAGGGAGTTAGGAGTTTCCTAGGCCACGCGGGCTTTTATCGTCGTTTCATCAAGGACTTTTCAAAAATCTCTCGTCCTATGACACACCTTCTCGAGAAGGATGCTCCTTTTAACTTCAATGAGGATTGTGTTAAGGCTTTCGAAACTCTCAAAATGAAACTTATCGAAGCTCCCATTCTTGTTGCTCCTAATTGGGAATTACCCTTTGAAATCATGTGCGATGCAAGTGATTATGCTATAGGGGCCGTCTTAGGGCAACGTTATGACAAGCATTTCCGTCCTATCCACTATGCTAGTAAGACGATGACCGAGGCTCAATTAAAGTACACCACAACGGAAAAGGAATTCCTTGCCGTGGTCTATGCTTTTGAGAAATTCCGACCTTATCTCGTCTTAACTAAAAGCATCGTGTATACCGACCATTCGGCTATCAAGTATCTCTTAGCTAAGCAAGATGTTAAGCCGAGATTGCTTCGTTGGATGCTCCTCCTCCAAGAATTTGATATCACCGTGCTTGACAAAAAAGGAGCCGATAATCTAGCGGCCGATCATCTCTCTCGTCTAGAAGATCCTCACAAAGATGTTTTCGAGAACAAGGAAATCACCGAAACATTTCCTCTTGAGACTCTCGGTGTAGTGAATTCTAAAGACACCACCCCATGGTTTGCCGACATTGCAAATTACCATGCGGGAAATTTCATAATCAAGGGTATGACGACACAACAAAAACAAAAATTCTTTCGTGACGTCAAGTTCTATTTTTGGGACGACCCTTATCTTTTCCGGATTTGTGCGGATCAACTCGTTCGACGTTGTGTGTTTGGTGCCGAAGCTTCTAATATCCTTAGAGCTTGTCACGAGGGACCCACGGGTGGTCACCAAGGTGCTAATCTCACGGCTAAGAAAGTGTTCGATGCCGGTTTCTTTTGGCCTTCTATCTATCGTGATGCACACGCACTTGTGAAGTCGTGTGATTCGTGCCAACATCAAGGAAAATCGTCTCAACGTGATGAAATGCCGCAAAACATAGTTCAAGTATGTGAGATTTTCGACATATGGGGAATAGACTTTATGGGGCCGTTCCCATCGTCTCATGGCAACAAATATATCCTCGTCGCGGTGGACTACCTTTCTAAGTGGGTGGAAGCTAAGGCTTTGCCTACTAATGATGCTCGTGTGGTAGTGAAGTTTTTGAAGCAACTATTTTCTCGGTTCGGAACCCCTCGAGCTATTATAAGTGATCGTGGAACCCATTTTTGTAATGACCAATTCGAAAAGGTTCTAAAGAAATATGGAGTTACTCATCGTCTTTCTACGGCTTATCACCCGCAAACAAGTGGGCAAGTCGAGGTTTCGAACCGAGCTTTGAAGAGGATTTTAGAGAGGTCAATTGGAGAAAACCGTGCTTCATGGTCCGACAAACTTGATGACGCTTTATGGGCCTTTAGGACCGCTTATAAGACACCCATCGGTTGCACTCCTTATAAGTTAGTCTATGGGAAGAATTGTCATTTGCCCATTGAGTTGGAGCATAAGGCATATTGGGCCCTTAATCATGCAAACTTTGACTTGAAGACCACGGGAGATCACCGGAAAATACAATTGAATGAATTGGATGAATTAAGAGATAATGCTTATGAAAATTCATTAATTTTTAAAGAAAAGACTAAAAAGTTTCATGATTCAAAGATTAAAAACCGGGTTTTTAACGTTGGTGATCAAGTGTTGCTTTTTAACTCTCGTCTTAAGATATTTTCCGGGAAATTGAAATCTCGTTGGTCGGGTCCGTTCACCATTACACAAGTGTTTCCATATGGGACCATTGAGCTAGCTCAAGATGATGGTCCTAATTTCAAGGTGAATGGACATAGGCTTAAGCACTACTTTGGTGGGGAAATTCCTTCAATGGTTGCCCTCGACCAAGTCACCTTCCCCAATGATAATTAGCATTGAGGGGATCGAGTCGAGCTCATGACTCGGTAATCAAAAATGAGGTGCCTCGTGGGGGAGATCCCATGCTTATCTTTTATGCTCACTATTCACTAATAAGGGGACTTGTACCCTTTCAACTCGTTGTCTCGTGGTTGTTTGTGATTGTGTTATCTAGATCATCATTATCTACGATTGAAGACTCTCGTGTTCGTTTACGTGAGCCTCCATCGTTTGTTTGAAGAAGTTTTTCACGAATCCATGACATATCCTTCATTGTTCTAACAATTATCTTTTAGCATACTTAATAAACGGCTTTAGATATATTGTTGATCACCCTTTCCATGCTAGATCCTAAGCATTCGACTCTTCGTCTCTAGTATGGGGGTGCTCCACCTTTAGACTCGAAACATTGAGGACAATGTTTACTTTTAGTATGGGGGGTGAATAGGTACTTGCTTTGCTACGCCCTTACGCTTTCCAATTTTCAATGTTTTGTTTTGCTAATAAGGCTAAAAATGGCCAAATTTTAAAATTTTTCTTAGTTTTCATAAGTGTTTTTAAGACACGAATGTATATTTTCCGATGGGTAGAATAAGAGTTAATTTTTGACTTGATGGGCATTTGGAGCCATTTGCATTCCTTAACCCGCTCAATTCCAGTTTTGCTAGACTTTTATATAGGGAGCTTTAAAACGCGAAAGTCTTAATTCATACGGGTTAAGAACAAGAACTTTTCGCAAGTTCCTATAATTGATTCTAGAAAGTCACTTATCAAGGGAACTTTAAAACGCATTCTCTAAACTTGAAAAAGTCCAAGAAAGTGCAAGATCCTATAGGTGGCTTGAAAACCCAAAACTTTGATTTGATATAGTCTTAATGAAAGCTAATCCAAATTTGGCTTAATTTTGACTTGCATGGCTAAGTATTCACGAGTCTCTTTAATTAGAGGTCTTTATATAGTGAAGAACGAGAAATGATAGAGTTAGACAAGTGATCATGCTAAACGTAGAACATGAAAGTGTTCTTTCAAAAACTCATATGTTTTTAATTGTGGCTTTTTCTTCCCATAAGATCAATGCATTAGGAATAAATCATAATTGCAATAAGTAAGGTCGTACGATTTGAAAGGTTACTTAGCCTCTAGCGCAAGATCGTTTAAAAGTTGCTCGGGGTTGAATAGAGTTCATAGCCAAGGCATAACTTATTGAAGCGGGACGCGAAGATTGGCGATCATCCAAAAAGGCCCTAACAAGGCATGAGGAGCTCTATTTTTGCTAAAGATCCAAAGATGATGTGAAGTATCATTATTCCTAAATCAATATGAAGAATCGAGACACACGACGAGAAGCAATTACTCCCCTAAAGAATGGAGAAAGTCTATCCAAAAAGACCCTAACAAGGTATGAGGATAAATATATCCAAGTCCGAAAAGGAGGCGGATCGTTGTATATCAAAATCCAAAGTAAAGATTGAAGAAAAATGATGAAGTCGTGGTCCAATATGAAGAATCTCTCAAAAACGTCAAGTGAAGAAATTCCAATTATATGAAGAGAAGACCATAATTTCAAGAACGTCTTCCCAAGATTTGAAGTATGAAGTACATGCCAAATATCGGTCCGAGAAAGGTCTCAAATCGTGAAACGAGTTATGCCAAGATATGAACTTAAGGAGATACACGAGAAGCCGTTTTAAAAGATTTTGTCCTTCGGCTAACTATTGATCAAATCGTGCTACTTTACTTTCGGACTAATAACTACTCAAATAAGTCAATATGAATCACTTGTGATCCATGACAAATAGATAAAAAATGCTAGTAACCCATTTCCTTTCATAATAACTAGGATTGCGGGGAGAAAAAGTATTACACAATTTGAACGTATGAGTAGTGTTAGCATTGTGACTTGTACCAACAATGATCTCGTTTTTGCACTTAGCATGGAATGTATGACAATCAAGGATGACGAAGTTTACTCTAAGAGGACATTTACTTGTTTCTATTCTTTGACCCTAAAAGTCACTTTTTGTGATGAAAATCATATGTTATGTCTTTACACATCATCGTAGTATGTTGCAAGTCTTTTACTTTTCAATAAAGGTTAATAAAATTGAACTTTGGTGATGCTTAGATACTTTATTCTAGCATTGCGTGAGGGCACGGCAATGGCTTAGTATGGGGGAGTGATGAGATGGCATTTATACATGATCTCATCGTTCTTTTCGGGCTTTAAATGCATAAAAATGTCATAATATACCATATATATGCTTGTGTTTATTTACTTGTGTATTTTAGGTATGGATATCATGAAAAAGACAAAAGATCACAAGTTACAAGGAAAAACAGACACGAGAAACGAAGCCGTACAAAGAACCGGGCCCTAATCATGGAATTCTCAACAAATACCCTTGAAGACTTGAATACAAACAAGATTGATCCTCATTTATTGAAGAAATGACACTTAAAACCCTTGTATATTGATAATTACAAGTTTGGTCCCTTAAGTTTGTCAAAATTACACAAAAGGTCCTTCAACTTTGAAGAAATGGCAAGATTGGTCCCTCAACAATTCCAAATTGTCAATTATGGTCCCTCATCAAGCCAAAGATACATTGAAGACCTTTGAAGATCAAGAATGTCCAAGATCAGTCCTTGAAATATCTCAAAATGGCAAAAACAACCCTTGAAAATCCTTTTGAAAAGTTATGTGCCAAAATTGCCAAATGGTGAAAGATATTAACAAAGGAATGGAAGTTTTGGTGGTTGGAAACATGTTTTACCCATTTTCTGAAAACACAAGGGGCAAAGCTGTGCATTTGAAACATTTGAAAAAGAAATGCGCCAAACACAACTCCACTCCACCAAAAACGGATCAAAGGGGACCACTACTCACCCCATGAACCCAGATTTTACTTTTTACTGCCAAAGGGTTTTTCCCAATTACTTTAACCAAAAACTAATTCACCCTAGCACGATCACATCCCACACATGTAACCTCACACCACTCCACCATGGACCCCACCCCCAATTCCCTTTCCACCAATCAGAATGCAACTTGGCCTCCAAGCTTAGCCACGTGTCAAGATCAACGGCTGACACTCATTGCTTCATCACAAAGCTATTTTAAACGGTTTGGATGAATTTTGGACAACTCACACCAAGAAAACGTCTATAAGGACTTAGGGCATTTAGGGAATTTCACTTCTAGGGTTTGTGAATAGTGTTTAGCCAGGCATTTGCCTATAAAAGGAGACCTCAACATGTGAGAGTCCCTTTGTTCCAGATTTTAGCTTTAAATCTTTGTAATTCCTTTTTATGAAATAAAGTTTGAATTTCTTAAAATTTTGAGTTCTAATCTGTTATTTATAAAAGTTTGGTGTTTGAGAAGCTAAAATCTGAGTTCCATTATCTTGTTTGAAGGTTTTTGAGGCAAGGTTTTAAGTGATAAAGCTTGTGCATCAAAAATCAGAAAGTTGGTATTATTTTGATCTCACCTTGTGGTTTGTTCTTCTTAGCAGCTTGGAAGTTGGTACTTGTTCTGCTAGTACCTAAGCTCAAACAATCCAGGGCCTGGATGTAGGTCTTGGAGGTTTGATCCTTCTCCCTTTTCATTTTCTCTTTTATTTTTCTGAATTTTGTGATTATTGCATGTTTATGCTTGAATCTGTGTTATTGTGGTTGATTATTGTTGATTTGGCTTGGTTTGATGTTATTGAGGTGTTATTGATCTGATTTGTGGGTTGAATCTTCATAAGCCTTTGAAAATTTGTGGAATCAAGTTTTAAAAGGGTGTTTGGGATTACTGCATAAGTTAGGATTGTGGTTTGTTAAGTGCTTGTTTTGTGTAAGCAAGTGTTGGTATCTGTTATTTAGGTGCATATGTTCATCTGTTTGCAGGTTTTGTGGGTTTGAACACATAGATTCATAGATTGGCTATAAAATCTTAAATACTTGGTAAAATTGGCTAGGATTTTGAGGACACCTAGATCTAAGCATAGGCTAGGGCTAACAAGTGCTAAATCATAGTTAATCACACCAGGGAAGAAGGATTTGAGGTTTGAAATTGGATCAAGTGTCAAGTATATCAGCAAACTTGTTTCTGCATATGTTCATTGTTCATCAGTAACTTCTAGTGCTTTGATCTTGTTATTTACTTTGATTCAGTGTTTGATTCTTGTTGCTTTGTGATTTTTCTTAGTTTATATAGCTTGTGTATGCATCCTGTTAAGTTTGGTTGGCTTATTGTGGCTAAATCTGCTTATTAAGTGCTTAACTGCTTATTTCCATATCTGGTGCATATCTGGTGACTGTTTGGCTTATTATGGCTTATTGTGTGAACCAATTTGTGATTTTATTGTTGCTATTGACTCCTTCTGATTCACTGATCACAAGGGTGCCTTTGTTTCCAATTGAATCAAACCAGAACTCTCAAATAAGCTTGGTCAAATAGTCAAAGCAGTGGGAACTCCTTTCCCCTGCTAGTTGCCACTGATAGTGTAAAACTATTGTCAGCTTATCAATAAGCTATAATAGCTTATTCCAACCTGCAACAACTTTGTTTTTGTAATAGGTGCTCATATTTTGACCCATTTGTTCATACTGGAGCATTTGGGTGGTTGACTTTAGGGTTTGACTAGAAAACCAACTCCTTTGACTTTTACTTAAGTTCATTTGTGCTTATTCTGGCTTATTGGCTGTGCTTATTGGATTTTTGTTGATTGATTTTGCTTATTGAGTCCATTTGAAAGCTTTTGCAAGTTGAATCAAGTCCTGAGGTGCCCTAAATCTCTAAAACGACTATTTTGTCTTTTAGTGAAATTTTTCTTTGCTTATTTCTGGCTTATTGAGTGAGCTTTTTCAAAAATTCTTTTTACAGATCTCATAAGCATCCCAAAAGAAGGTTGTGTGTCAAATTAGAGCTTATGGCATTAGCTTATGGCTTAATGGGCTGAAAAGCCCAATAAGAATAAGCTGAGTGTTAAATAAGCTGTGATAAGCTCATTTTCAGCTTTTGGGCCTTTAGAGTTTTGTTCTTAGAATTGAATTTTGAGTCAGATAGGGCTTTTCCAAGTCAATTGGGCCAAGTTTGACTTTTTGGGCCCAAAAGCCTATTTGTGTTGACTGATTTTGGATTTGGCCCATTTGAGGGCCCATTAGGGGTATTTTGGTAATTTCACTTTAATTTTCTAATTATTTAGGTTAAAATAAACTAGTTTTTAGAATTTTTATAATTTTTGGATTTTTAATATTATTTTATTATTATTTTATTATTATTTTTAAAAATTTCACATTTTCCAACTTTTTACATTTTTCTTAGGTTAATTACATTAAATAGGAATTTAACAACTTTTAGAATAATTTTATCTCTTTTATATTAATTTTTATAATTATTTTAAGTTTTAATAGTTTTTAAATCATTTTAAATAGTTTTTATTAGTTTAAAAATTTCTAAAAATAGTTTTTAATCTTTTTAGGTCATTTTAGAGGTTTACCAATTGAAAAATCTTTATTTGGGCTTTTTGATAATTTATTTGATTTTTAGGGCTTTAATTAGCATTTAAATATTGAGTATTTAATTATTTAAAAGGTTTGAAAAAGTTTTGATCATTGGTAAACTCTTAGTTTATTATTTTTTATTTTTGGTGAATTTTTGGTAATTTTTAGAATTTATTTTTATTTTTGTGGTTTTTAAGGTTCTACGTTTTAACTTTCTAGTAGTGATTTTTTGTTAATTTTTATTTTACGTCTTCGTCATCTTCTTTTCTAATCCCCTTCTAAGCCAATCATTAATCACAAACATTTAACAAATTTCTCACACACATATACCTCCTTGGGAAACGAACTTTCATACCTTAAGGGTCATTAGTGTTTACGTTTTCCTAAACGTACACTTAATACTTTCCCTATTTACGCTCTTTTCCTAAAGAGTAGTAAAACTCTACAATCACCACACCATTTTGTTCAGGGGTGCAACCTGAAGAGAAGTTTTATGATATTCCTTTTTCATCACAAAAGGATTCAAGTTGTTGATTCTTGAATTCAGTACCATTATCACTTCTTAGAGCTTTTACTCTAACATCATTCATGTTTTCAACTTGTCTGATGAAGGACATGATAGTATCAGCTGCATCACTTTTCCTTCTGAGGAAGAAAACCCATGTATACCTGGAAAATTCATCAACAATGACCAAGGTATATTTGTTGTGATTGATGGTCTGAGGTTTGACAGACTCAAACAAATCCATGTGAAGGATATGTAAGCACTTGTCAATAGAGAATGATTGCCTGATCTTAAAAGAAGACCTGTGATGCTTTCCCTTGACACAAGCTGAACAAGTCTTGTCTTTAGAAAAAGTCACTGAAGGTAGACCAGCAACCAGGTTTTGTGTGGGTATCTTGTTGATGTTTTCGAAGTTGAGATGAGACAGTATTTTGTGCCACACCCAATTGACACTTTCAGAGGCTTTGGCAAGAAAACAGTTTGAGCTGTCTTCAGAGCAAGTTTCCATATTGATGACATACACATCTCTTCTTCTAGGTGCAATAAGCACCACATCATTGTTCTTGTTGAATATGGTTCCATGAGTCTTGGTAAACAAAACCTTGTAGTCAGCATCACACAATTGGTTGATGCTGATAAGATTGTGCTTAAGACCATTCACATATGCAACCCTTGTAAACGTTATCCCATTGCAGTTAACTGAGTCGTATCCCTTTGTGTCGCCTGAAGAATTATCCCCAAACACCACTTTAGGACCTGGCTCCTTTGAGAATCTGTGCAGGTATTGTCGAATCCCTGTCATGTGTCTAGAACAGCCACTGTCTAGATGCCATACAGATTCCTTAAGATGTTTCTGAACAGATACATAGAAACAAGTTAGTTCCTATAGTGAACCCACTTTCTAGTGGGTTCCCTGAATTGCTGATTAGCAACTCTTGAGTTCCTGCAGAACTTTTGACGATGTGATGGACGGTTGACTGTCTTATGTGTGAACCTTCCACAGATATCACATCCTGGAAAGTCGCTGCACTCATTTCAGTGATGGTCTATAAATCTACAAAATTTATAAGGAGGGTAAGGTCTGTAGTTACCTAATGGTCTCCTAGAAGCCTGGTGTCTTTCCCTAGAAGGTGTCTGAGATCTCTTAACAGCCATATGTCTATCATGATCTATGGTCATGTGATGAGAGTTTTTACACACATTATAGTAAGGTTTGACTATCCTTTCACCTTTGGGTTCTCCTAGAATAGACTTAGGTTCAGAGGAAGTAGAGCATTCAGCAGAAGGCTTAATATGTAGTTTCAAGAGTTCTACTTCTTTCATTAATGACAACAGGCGTTCTTTAGTTGAGGAATCAACTTTGTTCGCATATTTTGTTAAGACATGCTTAAAGGCAACTTGCTTAACAGATTGTTTTACTGGTATGGCAAACACCTTAGCTGGTGGTTTTTCAACATCTGTTTTGGGTTCAGCCTTAGCTCCTCTAGAAGAGCTGCTGGGTTCAACTCCTGAGAGTTTAGGTAAAGGTGGTAAATCAACCACATCTTCAAAGACATGTACATCTGTCAAGAGGGGATCTGACATATGTATAGTCTCTGTTGATTTGAAAACAATCTCTTTGGTTTTAGTAAGAGATTTCAATTTGTTTTTCTTAGCAAAGATATCCCTTTTTATGTCAGCAGGTAGTTCATCATTAAGCAATTCATCTATAGTGAACCTACTGCACAACCATTTTTCTATAACCTTATTTAATTCAGATACTTGATCATTTAAGGCAATGTTCTTTAAGGTTAACCTATTAACTTCGTTTTGAAGAGATATCTTTTTAGAATTAACTTGTTTAAGAGTGTCACATTCAACCCTAGCAGTTAATAGTTCATGATTAACATAGTGGAACTTATCAAGTAGGTTCTTTCTTTGTTCCTCAACAAAGTGTAAATCAACAATGGTGTAATCAAGGACATGTTTGCGTCCATCACTTTCAGACATAGAGAGAAGCCTGTGTACCTTTTTCATTGTGATGTCAACCCATTGTCCTGATCTTGCATCTCATTTCCCAACAACTGGTTCATCCTCAGATATTGCCATAAATGCCCTGACTCTTGTAGTATCTTCTTCATGAAGTCAGCGGCTCATCATTCCAGTCATACGCTTCAGCTACCAACCCTTTCTTTGTCTTCTTATCACCCCCTTTCTTCTTAGACAGATCTTCAAGCTTCAAATTCATCTGTTCCAACTCAACTTTAAGTGCCTTGTACTTGATCTTCTAATCCTTCTTCTCATTGTCAGATGAGTTAAATTGGTGGGATGAGTTGTTATGTTGTGATTTAAACATGTATGGTTTGGTGGAAGATGATGGATAAGAAGGTGAGGATGTCTTTGTGGAAGAACAGTCTTTTTGAAAGTGTCCAAGTTTTCCACAGGCAAAGCAAGTTTCTTTTGATTTGTCGGTTTGTTTGCTAGTTGATCCTACTCTCCCTGATCTTTTGTAGAATCTCCTTTGATTAGCTAGCAAGACTCTTTCATGAAACTCAGCATTAAGGTCTGTAGTGAACTCTTGGCTGTTGCGTGTGTCTTCTTCAACATCAGAGTCGCTGTCCTGGGAATGTGAGGTGGAAATCAAGTCTTTGGATGTTGCTCCCTGAACTACAAATATTTCAGTCTCTGATTTGTATATGGTATCAATCAGCCCTTCTTCATAATTGTACTTTCCATATAGCTGAGCCAAGGTGTCATTCTTGATGGAGTTATTAGCTCTCTGAGTCTGATTCATACTCAGCCATTTTTTGGGAAGGTTGTTGACTAATGTTTCATTTACTTCAGCTTGAGCAATGGTGACGTCACTCATAGCAAGGTCATTGAGAATAATTTTCAGCCTTGTATATGTTTGTTGAACCTTTTCACCTTTAAGTGCCTTGAAAGCATTGAACTAAAGCCTGGGTGCCTGAATCTTGGTTTCTCTTGTTTCAGAGGGTCCTTCATGACCGAGGATAAGGTCTGTCTACATTTGTTTGGCTGTAGGACATTGAATCACAGACTTCATGATGTGTTTTGGAAGACAGGATATAATGATGCTCTCGAGACGTTTATCTTGGTTTGCCACTTTCCTATCAGCTGGAGTCCACTTTTTGAGAGGTTTGGGAAGAGGATTCTCATCAGTAGAGGTAAGCGCCATGGGAACATAAGGTCTATTTTCTAGAATTTCTAGAAGAAATGGTTCAAGTCCGTCGAGATATACGAGGAACTGACTCTTCCAACTTGCAAAATCATCTTCATCAAAGATTGGTACGTTGGTGACATGAGATCCGCCTCTTGAGTCAAGAAATTGAGGTAGATCATCTTCATTTTGAGGAGGAGGAGTAAGTCTTGGTGAGGATGGTGGTGGAGGAGTGTTGTTTCCAGAAGACGGTGGTGGTGGTGGTGGAGGTGTATTGCTCGTTTCAGGCATGGTGGATCTTGATTATAAAACTTAGAACGATGTTTATGAAGGTTTTAATATCAAACACAACTCTGATACCAATTGATGGTCCCTAATACAAGCGTGAAACGATAAACTAACACAATCAACACACGTAATTACTTTTCAAACGTAATACTTATGATTGTATAATAAAGAATTACAAGTGTTATGGATAACACTGTTTGAAGACAATGTGTTGTGCACACTTTGGACAAACTAAACCTAACTTAGGAACACAGTCGCAGTGTTTGGTTCAATAAGTTCTAAAGAGTTAATGTGTGTAAAGTGTCAAAGTGAACAACATTAACTCTAGGCTACATATCCTATTTATTGTGGTACGAGGTTGACTCCAAGTACTGGTTGATGGTGACTACACTAAACAGACAGTTGTCAGACATCTTTCACAAGATGCTCTTCTATTCTTGGTAGTTGATACACTTGTTTTGCTAGGGTTCAATTTTCTCTTGATATCCTCTCGAATTGATCTAAGTCTTAAGTAGAATGATTGTTCTTGGTTACTAAACAAAGGGGTTTGGTTTTCTAATCTAATAAAAAGTGGAAATGAAAATTTAAGTCAAAAACAATTACTTTAATTATAATTAACTAAGACTTGGTTTAAAATTTAAAGTTCAAATTAAAATTAAAGTTAAAATGTAAATTGTGAAATATGAGTAAAGAAACAGTAAATCAACAGCAGTAAAACAGTAACTTTAAAATACCCAAAAATAACTGATTTGGAACTTTAAACCTTGATTCGGAACTATCTGATTCGGAAGGTACTATTCATTCATTCGGAACATGCTCATTCGGAACTTTCTGGCTGATTCGGAACTTATGACTGATCCGGAACTTTAATGCTTGGTTCGGAAGTTTCCGAATGAAGGCTTCATTCGGAACTTTTTGGTTGATTCGGAAGTTCTGAATTCCCAGGTACAGTAGCAGTTAACGAAGAACACGGAACACAACTTTTAATCAAAATCAAGACAAATACTTAAAAAGGATTTACCAAATTAAACTCAAATCATTTAGACACCATAAGCAACGAATCCCACTAATAAAAACACAAATCCAAACAACTTTTGAAGATCAAATCAAGAAAAATAAAACTTAAGAACTTGAAGATAAAAATGAAGATGAATAAGATTAAATGGAAAGATTAAACAAGAACTTGTATTGATTGATTAATGTTTTGACAAGATAAAACAAAGATTAAAATTACAAGCTTAAAGAATGAAAGATGAAAATCACCAATCACCCTAGTGGTGATGGTGAAGCTACGAACCCAGGAAGAAAGAAAAGTGGGGAGGAAGAAAGAATAACTCCTCTAATATGTGTGAGGGGAAGGCTATTTATAGCCTTGTCCTTTAGTTGGTGAGTGGGCTTTCTCCCGTTCTTCTTGTCTTTTCGTCTTTTCAGAAAAGTTTCCGTTTTCGATTCTGATTCGGGATTTGTCGTCGATTAAATTCAACTCGTCTTTTAATTTCTTCGTTTAATAGACTTGAGTTTCTTCGACTTATATAAATCTTCCATCTTTGGTCCTTTTCTTCGATAAATCTTCGAATAGGCCCAGTGACTTCAAATCTTTTGCATCTCTTGGACAATAGACTTTATCTTGAGTCTTTTTCTTCAGTAAAACCCGTGCAATCCCATGTTTTCTTCAATATTAATCCGGTTGGCTCTGAAAACACAATAAACATAAAAACCACGCATAATTCCAAACAAATGATATTAAATACGTGTTTTGGTCTCGTTTTAGCCCGCATTAAGTGGTAAAAGGATGGGTGTTTACACACCTATCAAATCCCCTACACTTAGCCATTGCCATGCCCTCATGCAATGCTTAGTGATAAAGCAAGTTTACACTTTTCTCATAATTAATCAACCTTGGCCTTATTTAAAATTCTACTTAATTAAAGAAGTAAAACTTCAAAGATATCAGAGGGATAGAAAACCATTTTCACTTGAAAATAGCTACATGGAAATAACTTGCAAAGAAATCGATGACTTACATTAGGGCTTTGGTGCTGCGAAGATTTATCACCCTCAAGTTTCACGTTCCCCAATCTAAGCTTAAAAACGAGATCATTGTTGTTATAAGTTAGCAATTCAAACACTTACACACATGGCTTAATTAAATGCTTAAACTCCCTTATTCCTAGGTGTATCTCTTATATTTTATTTTTGTCTTAGAATGATCATGAAGATGCATTTTTGGACTTATTTCGATAGTTTATTAGGGCTGAAAGCAAAGTAGGACGATTTGATCAATAGTTAGCTAAAGGACAAAATCTCTTAAAACTGCTTCTCGGGATATCAAAAAGTTCATATCTTGGCATAACTAGGTTCACGATTTGAGACCTTTCTCGGGCCGATATTTGGCATGTACTTCATTCTTCATATCTTCGAGAGACGTTCTTGAGATAATGGTCTTCTCATCATAATAGAGTTTCTTCACTTGGAGACTTTTGAGGGGTACTCCAACTTTGTTGACCACGACTTCATGATTATTTCTTCAATCTCTAATTGGGATTTTGAGATACAACGATCCGCCTCCTTTTCGGACTTGGATCTATTTATCCTCATACCTTGTTAGGGTCTTTTCGGATAGACTTCTCCATGATCTTTATGGGAGTTGATTGCTTTTCGTCGTGAGTCTTGATCCTTCATATTGACTTTAGGAATAATGCTTTTCACATCACTTTGGATCTTCAGCAATAAAATTGAATCCTCATGCCTTGTTAGGGCCTTTTCGGACTCGCCAATCTTCGCGCCCCGCTTCATAAGTTATGCCTTGGCTATGAACTCTTATCATTACCGAGCAACTTTTAAACGATCTTGGGCTAGAAGCTAAGTAACTTTTCAAATCGTAAGACCTTACTTATTGCAGATAAATTATTAGCAAGTGATGGGAGAATAGGCACATAACTACACCAAGTGAGCTTGCGCAAGAATACCGACTTATAATTGACTCTATCATTTCTCGTCCTCCACAATTTAAAATCTCAAGTAATGAGACTCATGGACACTTAGCCTAATAAACCAATTAAGGTTTACATGGTTAAGGATACTAGCTAGAATAAACTTGGATAAGTCTATTCGGGTTGAGTCAAAATAAACGCAACGGGCCTAATATGTCAAAGACTTCTAAACTAGCTACACCACTTTATTAATATTTTTGATTTTATTGCGGAATATATACATATGAAAGCAACGATAAAAATTTAAAAATTACAACTAAATGGCCAAAGTTAATAAAAAATTTGAAAAATGTTGAAAAATAGGATTTTCCGGTTAGTTGAAGGCATTTTCATGGAAAAGTCCACTTAAAACTTCGATAGAAGTCCCCCCTACACTTAAGATAAACATTGTCCTCAATGTTTAAGCATGTGGGAAAAGGTTCCCCTACACTTATGACATTGTGCACGTTGGTTAACTCAAGTTAAGGAAGAGACGACTAAAGTGATCAATTTCAAATGTGAGTATGAAGAAAATTGAATCACGATAGTTGAGAGATAGAACCGGATTTCGGGTAAACACGGGAGCACGGTTCTTCAAAGATTCCAAGAGTGCACTTATCCCTGTAATCACATCACCACACAAAGGCAAACACATATAGAAGTCCCCCCCTACACTTAGGGGATTAAAACATGTAAGGATAGATACTCGGGCTGCCTCCCGAGGAGCGCTTGTTTTTGATAACCGAGTCACGAGCCTGACTCGACCCAAAATTAGTTCATGGGGAACGTGGTGAGGGATGGAATCACCTCCTTAGAGGTGTCCTCACCAAAGTACAACTTCACTCGTTGGCCATTCACCTTAAAATTTGGTCCATCAGGTTGAGCGAGCTCGAGAGTACCATATGGAAAAATTTGGGCAATGGTGAATGGGCCGGACCAACGAGATTTGAGCTTGCCCGAAAAGATTTTCAACCGAGAGTTAAAAAGTAAGACTTTGTCTCCAACATGGAACTCTCGGTTTTTGATCTTAGAGTCGTGAATGAGCTTAGTTCTTTCCTTATAGATCAAAGAATTTTCATAAGCCTCATTCCGAAGTTCATTCAGCTCATTGAGTTGGATCTTGCGTAGGTCACCGGCTTTGTTTATATCAAAATTAGCCCACTTCAAGGCCCAATAAGCCTTGTGCTCCAACTCAATGGGGAGGTGGCACGCTTTCCCGTACACAAGACGATAAGGCGTACAGCCGATCGGGGTCTTGTAAGTAGTACGGAAAGCCCACAAAGCATCATCAAGTTTATCAGCCCATGAGGCACGATGCTCTCCCACGGTCCTTTCAAGAATTCGCTTCAGCCCTCGGTTTGATATTTCAGCCTGGCCATTAGTTTGTGGGTGGTAGGCTGTGGAAAGACGATGGTTTACACCGTACTTATCCATGACTCTAGCAAATTGGTCATTGCAGAAATGAGTCCCACGATCACTAATAATGGCGCGAGGCACACCGAATCTAGCGAATAGAGCCTTCAAAAAGTTACAAACCACCCTTGCGTCATTAGTAGGCAAAGCTTTGGCTTCAACCCACTTAGAAACGTAGTCAACGGCTACAAGGATGTATTTGTTCCCTTTAGAGGAAGGGAATGGCCCCATAAAGTCGATACCCCAAACATCAAAAATTTCACACTCTTGAATAAAATTCTGAGGCATCTCGTCTTTATGTGTGATTTTGCCTTGCTTTTGGCAAACATCACATCGTTTGACCATATTGTGAGCGTCACGGTATATGGAGGGCCAATAAAATCCCGAATCAAACACTTTCTTTGCGGTGTAGTTGGGACCAAAGTGACCACCGGTGGGTCCTTTGTGGCAAGCATCAAGGATGTCCGACGCTGCCGGTCCATCAACACATCGGCGAATAATCAGGTCAGCACATTGTTTGAATAGGTAAGGGTCGTCCCAAAAGTAAGTCTTAATGTCGGTAAAGAACTTCTTCTTTTGCTGGGACGTCAACCCTTCCTTGAGAATTCCACCCGCCAAGTAGTTTGCAAAGTCCGCAAACCACGGGGTTTCATTCGGCTTCGAGTTTATAGACATTAAGGTCTCCAAGGGAAAAAAATCATTGATTTCTTTGGTCGGATGATCCCCTTGGTATGGATCCTCAAGTCTACTAAGATGGTCCGCGGCTAGGTTTTCTGCTCCTTTTTTATCGCGGATGTCGATTTTAAATTCCTGGAGCAGCAAAACCCAGCGAAGAAGTCTTGGTTTGGAATCTTGCTTTGTCAACAAGTACTTCAACGCGGAATGATCGGTGTACACAATGGTGGTGGAAAGGACAAGATAGGGGCGGAATTTTTCAAAAGCATAGACAACAGCTAAAAGCTCTTTTTCGGTTGTCGTATAATGCAATTGTGCCCCAGTCATTGTCTTGCTAGCGTAATGGATCGGTTGGAAGTGTTTGTTCACTCTTTGTCCAAGAACCGCTCCAATAGCAAAATCACTAGCATCGCACATCAACTCAAAAGGAAGCTCCCAATTAGGGGTAACCAAGACGGGTGCCTTAGTTAGCTTATCCTTAAGCGAGTTGAAGGCATCAAGGCACTCTTTGGAAAAGATAAAAGGAGTATCTTTTTCCAAGAGGTGGGTCATCGGGCGAGCGATTTGAGAAATGTCTTTGATAAATCGGCGGTAGAAGCCCGCATGACCCAAGAAACTTCTCACACCCTTCACAGTGGAAGGTGGAGGCAACTTTGCTATAACATCAACTTTAGCACGGTCTACTTCAAGACCGGCTTTCGAAATCTTATGTCCAAGCACGACGCCTTCTTTTACCATAAAATGGCATTTTTCCCAATTTAGAACAAGGCGAGTGTCTTCGCACCGCTTTAGCATACGTTCTAAATTGGCAAGGCAAGCAGAGAAGGAATCCCCGAAGACCGAGAAATCATCCATGAAGACTTCCATGGTTTGTTCAACCATGTCATGGAAGATAGCTAACATGCACCTTTGGAAAGTCCCGGACGCATTACATAAGCCAAAAGGCATTCTTTTGTAAGCGAAAGTGCCATAGGGACAAGTGAATGTAGTCTTTTCTTGATCTTGGGGATCGATGGGTATTTGAAAATAACCCGAGAAACCATCAAGAAAGCAGTAATATTCATTACCGGCTAATCGTTCAAGCATTTGATCCATGAAAGGTAGAGGAAAATGATCCTTTCTCGTGGCATCATTGAGTTTGCGGTAGTCTATACAAACTCTCCACCCAGTAACGAGACGAGTGGGAATCAACTCGTTGTGTTCATTGGGAACAACGGTTATTCCGCCCTTCTTGGGCACACAATGGATTGGACTAACCCACGGTGAATCCGAAATAGGGTAAATCATACCCGCATCAAGAAGTTTGATAACTTCTGTTTTGATGACTTCATGTATTTTTGGATTCACCCTTCGTTGGCTTTGAATAGTGGGCTTATAGTCGTCCTCCATGAGAATTTTGTACGTGCAGAAGTGAGGATCAATTCCACGAATATCCGAGATTTTCCAAGCAATAGCCTTCTTATGAGCTTTCAGCACGGCAACGAGGCGAGTCTTCTCTTCATCTTTCAAATCCGTTGCAATAATGACGGGCGACTTCTTGTTGTCGTCAAGGAACACGTACTCGAGATGTGGCGGCAACTCCTTAAGTTCCAAATCCGGAGGATTTTCGACGGGAGGTGTTTTCAAAGTCGTGGCATCGATAGCAATAACCGTGGGAGATGGAGGTGAAGCATTGTCTTCGGTGAGAAGATTGTCAAAGAAACTCATATCTTCATCCCCCTCGGTGGGAGAATCATTAGTAGCTAAATGCGCATCTCCCATGGTAGCTTCAAGATTGTTCCAGAATGAATCACTATCTCCAAATAGAGACAACGATGAATCAATAGAGGACACGGTCTCAACATTGGGAAGAGAGGTAGGAATACTTTTGCAAGCATCATTAAAGTGTTCTTCACAAGCCTCATCAAGAACGTCAATACAATTAACGCTTTCATATGAATAAGGCTGTTTAGACAACTTTCCCATGTTGAAGACTACTTTGTCGTCACCCACTCTCATGATAAGCTCTCCGGCTTCAACATCAATAAGAGTGCGACCGGTCCTCAAGAATGGACGACCAATAATAAGTGGCACACGAGGGTCCATCTCGTAGTCGACGACAACAAAATCAGCAGGGAAGGTGAATTTGTCGACTCCTACAATGACATCTTCGGCTATCCCCACTGGATAAGCAACCGTACGGTTGGCCAATTCCAAAGTCATTTTAGTGGGGACTAGCTCTGGGAGAGATAATTGCTTCCAAACACTTAGAGGCATGAGATTAATACTGGCACCTAGATCGGCTAGGGCCATGCAATTCTCTACTCCCGGGAAATTGCAAGGGATAAGAAAACGACCCGGATCACCAAGCTTGATTGGCAATTTCCTTAAGAGCACTGCAGAGCAGTTCTCATTAAGTTGGGTGTTGGCAATGTCGAGGAGCTTTTCCTTGTCGCTCAGAAGGTCTTTAAACATTTTGGCGTATTTGGGCATGTGAGCGAGAGCCTCAGCGAAGGAGATATTGAAATTCAGTTGTTTAAACATTTTAAGAAAGTTAGAAACCTGAATATCATCCTTGCTCTTTTGCTTCTCTTTCCTCAACCTAGAAGGATAAGGTATATTGGAAGAAGAGGAAGGCTTTGGGAGTATAGGATCACTCACAACCACGGGTGGAGGAGGGGTAGAAAGAAGAGGTGGAGAAATTTGGGACGGAGAAGGAGGAGGAATAGGAGCAGGCGACTCGTTCTCCTTAGTCACAACCACCGGTGGGGGTATAGGAAGCTCGGGTTCCTTGGTACCTTTGCCACTTCGAGTAGTGATTGCTTTCATCTCCCCTCTTGGGTTCGCAACGGTGTTACTCGGAAGAGTACCCGAAGAAGAGGGTTGACTACTTTGGAAGAAACTAGCCATCATATTCCTCAGATCATTAGTCTGGCTATCCAACGTGTTTCTCATGTCAGCTCTCAAATCATTTCCTTGCTTGACCAAGTCTGCCTTCAAATTGCGCACTTCTTCTTGGAGATTTCCCACTATCACATCATTGGTCCTCATGTAGGTTGCGACCTCTTGGTGTAAAGCAGTGGTGGTTTGGTTGGAAGGAGCATTGTATGCAGGTGGTTGGTAAGCAGGTTGTTGGTAGACTTGATTGTTACGTTGAGGTGGTTGTTGCTGCTTGTGAGGTGGAATGTATGGTTGTCGAGGTTGTTGTTGTTGTTGAGTAGGGCGGTTAAGGTTTTGTTGTTGGTTTGGGTTGGTAGGAGGAAAGCCAGGTGGTGAAAGATAGTTGTTGTTGCGGTAGCTAAGCAAGTTACGGTCACCTTGAGGTCTAGCTTGATAAGCAGGTTGTTGGTAGGTGCCATATGCCGCATTCACATTCTCAACAGGGTAATCTTGGGTGGCGGTACAAGTTGTGTAAGAGTGGGGACCACCGCATATCTCACAAGGTTGGTTGACAGCGTTCACTTGTGCATTTTTGGCGTTGTTGCTGTTGTTGTTGCTGACGGTGTGGGTGACAAGCGATTCAAGAAGCGTGGTGATTTTGTCTAATCGCTTGTCGCTGTCATTAGTGCTAGCACTAGCAACATTGGTCCTAACGCTCTTGGTTTGCACACGAGACTTGTTCTCAATGATGTCCCAAGCAGCATTGGAAGTCTTAGCCAATAAATTACCCCCTGAGGCACTATTCAGCGAATCTTGGTCACTCATGCTTAAACCATTGTAAAAAGTATTGATTTGATGTACTTTGGTAAAACCATGTTGTGGGCATTTTCTTAAAAGATCTTTAAAACGATCCCAAGATTCACTGAATGACTCATCGTACTTTTGTTCAAAGTTTATAATCTCATTCCGCAAAGCGGTAGTACGAGAGGGTGGAAAAAAGTAGTTGATAAACTTTGTTTCCAAATCCGTCCACGAGAGAATACTCTGTGGCGGTTCCTTAGCAAGCCAATGCCGGGCTTGTCCCTCTAAAGAAAAGGGAAAAAGTTGTAACCTTATCACTTCTTGTGAAACTCCATTGAACTTGACCGTGTTAGTGAGTTGTAGAAATCTCTTGATGTGGTCGTGTGGATCATCAATGGTGCGTCCCAAGAACGGTTGAGCTGAGACCATCTGGATAAAGCCTGACTTGAGCTCGAAATTGTTGGCGGCAATTGGTGGTATAACAATTGGATCTGTATTGCCATCGACACGAGCTTGCAGCAATTCAATCATCGGGCGATTATCCGGAAGGTGCTCATTGTTGTTGTTATTATTCATGTTGTTGAAAGGCGGATTGTTGTTGTTATTATTGTTGTTCGGAGGTGGTATGTTATTGTTGTTTTGTACACCAGCCATGTCTAAGTTATCGAGAGGCTCGGGCTCTTGATAAGACGTGGATCGAGTGCGCATACACCTGCAAAAGAACGAACAAAGAAAAACAAAGCAAAAATATTTTTGGTTTTTATTGTTTTTTAGTTTTTAGGATTTTTGAAAATTTTATATATTTTTTAGTTGTTTTTGAAGATTTTCTTGAAAAAGTAACGTTCACGGGGAACGGATCCCAAAATCCAATTTCTCACAAAAAACTTTTGATCTTAACGAGAAGAGCCGGCAGCGGCGCCATTTGATACACTTGTTTTGCTAGGGTTCAATTTTCTCTCGATATCCTCTCGAATTGATCTAAGTCTTAAGTAGAATGATTGTTCTTGGTTACTAAACAAAGGGGTTTGGTTTTCTAATCTAATAAAAAGTGGAAATGAAAATTTAAGTCAAAAACAATTACTTTAATTATAATTAACTAAGACTTGGTTTAAAATTTAAAGTTCAAATTAAAATTAAAGTTAAAATGTAAATTGTGAAATATGAGTAAAGAAACAGTAAATCAACAACAGTAAAACAGTAACTTTAAAATACCCAAAAATAACTGATTCGGAACTTTAAACCTTGATTCGGAACTATCTGATTCGGAAGGTACTATTCATTCATTCGGAACATGCTCATTCGGAACTTTCTGGCTGATTCGGAACTTATGACTGATCTGGAACTTTAATGCTTGGTTCGGAAGTTTCCGAATGAAGGCTTCATTCGGAACTTTTTGGTTGATTCGGAAGTTCTGAATTCCCAGGTACAGTAGCAGTTAACGAAGAACACGGAACACAACTTTTAATCAAAATCAAGACAAATACTTAAAAAGGATTTACCAAATTAAACTCAAATCATTTAGACACCATAAGCAACGAATCCCACTAATAAAAACACAAATCCAAACAACTTTTGAAGATCAAATCAAGAAAAATAAAACTTAAGAACTTGAAGATAAAAATGAAGATGAATAAGATTAAATGGAAAGATTAAACAAGAACTTGTATTGATTGATTAATGTTTTGACAAGATAAAACAAAGATTAAAATTACAAGCTTAAAGAATGAAAGATGAAAATCACCAATCACCCTAGTGGTGATGGTGAAGCTACGAACCCAGGAAGAAAGAAAAGTGGGGAGGAAGAAAGAATAACTCCTCTAATATGTGTGAGGGGAAGGCTATTTATAGCCTTGTCCTTTAGTTGGTGAGTGGGCTTTCTCCCGTTCTTCTTGTCTTTTCGTCTTTTCAGAAAAGTTTCCGTTTTCGATTCTGATTCGGGATTTGTCGTCGATTAAATTCAACTCGTCTTTTAATTTCTTCGTTTAATAGACTTGAGTTTCTTCGACTTATATAAATCTTCCATCTTTGGTCCTTTTCTTCGATAAATCTTCGAATAGGCCCAGTGACTTCAAATCTTTTGCATCTCTTGGACAATAGACTTTATCTTGAGTCTTTTTCTTCAGTAAAACCCGTGCAATCCCATGTTTTCTTCAATATTCATCCGGTTGGCTCTGAAAACACAATAAACACAAAAACCACGCATAATTCCAAACAAATGATATTAAATACGTGTTTTGGTCTCGTTTTAGCCCGCATTAAGTGGTAAAAGGATGGGTGTTTACACACCTATCAGTAGTCTGCCACAATGCTTTAGGAAAACAGAGCTGACACAATTTCCTTTTTCTTTATAGTCTCGTACACACTAAGGTATGTCCAAAGTGTACTGAGTGTTAACAGGGTATTGCCACCCCCGTTAACCCTCAACCCCTCAGAGTCCCTGATACATCTTGCCTGTTATCCATCACAACCAATGAGTATGTCTTCAAGTAATCTTCGACTTCCTTGACAATGTCTCTGACATGGACTCCTCTGAGGTTGGTCACAAAGACTTAGATCTCTGTGAGTCTTGCGATACTTGCCTGCCTCCTAGGCACAGGCAAGTTAATATCAAACAGCTTGATTTACGTTTGAATCTATGATACAGGGAATCTAATAAACTTAGATTCCCAACAATAACTTTTACAAACAAATTATCACATAATGATGTGACAAATGTGATAATTCAACGATGTTGTAATGTAATTTCTCTTTTTTATTTTTATAATTCATAAATTGAATGACAATTGAAATGTAAAAAAAATTTATATAAATTATGTGATGTATCATTTCTCTAAAATATTTTGTTTATAGGTTTAGAAGCAACAAAAATTAACCTTTTCCATCTAACGGCTCTGATTAGCCAAAATATTAAACGTAGCGCGCAAGTTTCAAAAATTTCACCGCCACGTCTTTGTTTGTTTAACCGACTTCATCTATACTACTTTATAAAACATTTAACACTTTTTATTTTTAGAAGTCTTAAAAAACTTAAGCCTCAAACATTGCTAAAAAAAGAAGTTTTAACAATTGAGTCAATTTTGTTTAAAAATAGTCAACCTGGAAAGCAAAATGTAATTTTCTTATAAATACAATGTAACCGTCCGTAGCTATTCACTAAATGCATCACAATTCCTAAAAATGTAACCTCCGTAACAAATACACATTTAAGAAAATTAAATATCCTTTATTATATAAAGTTGTAACAATTTGTAACTGGTACTATTTCATCATGACGACAATTCCAATTTAATGAAAATTAAATAAATAATTGTAACAACCCAAATATTAAAATTAGACACCAACTATATATAGTTACCCCTAAAATGAAAAACAAATCAAACAAGACAGAAACATAGAACATATTCATTTCTTTGGCATAACATCACCTAACCGTCGCCTCCACCACCATCGGGATCCGCCAGCAACACCGTCACATATATCGCTAATCAAGTATTTAAGTTTGAGTGTGTTTGCTGGTGTTTTTTATTTCGGTGGGATTTTTCTGCTTTTTTATCTATTATTACCTGTCACAAAGTCTTGGTGGTACGAGACCAAGAAAGTTGTTCGTTTTAGTTTCATCTTTGGTTATTTGGATGGTTGTTCATCGCCACTAACACCATAAATCTAAGATATGTTCTATGAAATTGGGCTGTCTCAGACGGGTTTGATGGATTTGGGTTGTCTCAACTCTTTAAAAGAAAGAGAAAAGCAACAAGAAAACAATATTTTGTTAGCCCGTATGTATTATCATATTCTATGTTTGGTCACTATTGTATTATGATATTTTATTATTTTAGTTAATGATTTAATGTAGTTTAAAAGTTGGAGAAGAATGAGAGTCATTCATTTTTTTCTATGATTTTCCTTTAAATACAAAATAGGTGTAGTTGGTATTGAATAATACTTTCATTTTTTTCATTTGAAAGATTGTAAATTTATTTTATCATTGTCTTTTGCGTGCCTTTTCATTTGCTTTCTTGTATCCGTTTTTATTATTGGGCTTTTACAAAGTTGCTCTCAACACAACTTTTAAAGTTGCCCTGCACGGACTCAACCGAACATAAGAAAAATTGTTATACTACTTAAAGATTCTAGCCACCTTTTTGAGTTACCATTAGTTTAACCCTTTGATAAATGTCTCACTTTGTGTTGTGAGACTCCTTATAGTTATTATTAAAAGTTTTCATTTATTCGTAAAATTATTGGTTCGCCGTAAAATTTGTCATCGGGTACCCACCGCCGCATTGCGCGGGTACCCGGCTAGTCATCTATAAAAGACCAGCAGCAATCCATTCATTCATCAATTCAATTCCATTCCCTTTTTCATTCATTCATTCCCTCTTTCATATAATTCAATTCAATTCTATTCGATTCTCTCTTTCTCTGCATTCAATTCGATTTGATTCGGTTCGATCCATCAATTCTATAAAGTATATCTGATTAGCTATGGAGATTTACGTGGACACCCCTAACAGGATCCATAAGGAGGGGATTCTTCCAGATTCGAAAATCATCAACGAATCCACCAGCCTCCATCTCAATCTTCGTCTAAGTGGCGGTATAACCCCAATACGTTATTCACCCATTCGAAAGTTGATCTTCGATTCTACCACCCCTAAAAGGGAGGTTTCTGCTCATCAAGATCCTTCACCAGGTGCTCAACTCAAGTCACTAGTCACTTCAAGGCTAAAATTCTCACTCAAAAGGTCTAACAAGCCTCTGGAAATGGTTCCGATACTGGTTGTTTTTTATGACTTTGTTGATCATAACGGAAAACGGAGGGGTTTAGTGGTTTATAAACCCCAGGAGCCCTTAAGGGGGTGTTTGGATGTGCGGTTAGGAGGAGATTATCTCCAAATCTCAGTTCTAAAATGGAGATAAGTTAAAAAAAAGTGTTTGGGTAATAAATGGAGATAAGTGATTATTTGCGTTTAGAAGCTCCAAAATGGAGTTTTGAAAAAGTTAGTAGGGAGCTACTTATTTCATTTTCAAAATGGAGTTTTGGAAAAGTAAGCTTTCAAAATTGAGTTTATTATCAAATAATCAAATTTGCCAAACACTCAAAAAAGTGATTATTTTATTATTGTGATTTCAAACAGGAATATCAAATCCAAACACTGTTTTTTAAAATGGAGTTTTCAGAATGATGATTTTTCAAAACGGAGTTTTCAAAACGAATAATTTGTTTTCAATAAGCACATCCAAACACCCACTAACTTTGTTGCGTAAACGGTTAATTTCTGGAAATGACATGAGTTATTCGCTTTGAATGTATTTAATACGTTGTTTCATACTTGTTTTTTTTATGTTTTTTAAGCTTTTTTTACGTTGTGTCCGTTTTCACACACTTTCATATGTTTTATAGGTTTCTTTATGTCCAATACATTTTAAACGGTTTCATATATTCTTATACGTTTTAACGTTTTGTACATTTATATATTACGTTTTACCTTCGGCACATTTTTACACATTTCGTACGTTTTTATACATCATCGCACACTTTTTTTAACATTTTCGTACATTCTCATCCGCTTTAAAACGTACATAAACGAACAAAAACAGAAGAAAAAACCTGAACATGGATAAAAACTAATGAAAATGCACAAATGTACAAAATTGCAAGAGCGAGTATAAAAGGTATAAGATTGTATTAGATCATACAAAACAGACAAAAATGAAAAATAGAAGAGATTAAAATGCAAGAAAATTACCAAAAGTTGTTAAAAATTAAAATAGTAACTAAATAACATGAAAATAAAAAATGAAAGATTAAAATAGAATTAATTAATTACTAATAATAATTAAACTTAACACTTGTAATAAACCTGTGATATCCAATACCAATGGGTCCATCAAACACGTATCCGAATAGTTTTGTTATTTCAGTCTCTCAAACAGTTAGGTGGTATTTGTTTTAAAAAAAAAGTCTAGTAAAACCTCTTGATCTAACTCATTCAAACACGCTTAGACATTTGTTCCATTCAATTTCTATTTTTTTCTTCCGTTTAGATGCGGTTAGAGGCTCCCAAAACATCATAACCAACTAGATGTGAACAGGAGGTTTTGATGCCTCTTAATGCCTTTTATTTAACTCTCATTGTTTTGTAACTCACAGGTTTGTATGAAAGATGTTCCTTTTTCTAACTAATGCTCAATGGCTCTGCTGGTGAATTAGATTATCATGGATGAAATTAAGTCAAGCCACAATAATGCCTTTATTCAATAAAAAAGAAGTAAAGTTACTACTCCTGTATTAGATAAGATCTGTTAGCAGTAGGGGTGGCTAAATGGGTGAGTAGGACGGGTATGGGCAATGGGTCAAATGGACGTTAGTCTATGGACGCGGACTAAATGGACAATTTTTAATATTTGGACCAAATGGATTTGGGCCAAATGGACATTGGACCAAATGGACTTGGGTCAAATGGACTATATTAAAAGAGAAACAAATAGACTCAATATCAATTGATTGACAAAAAATATCCATCACATATTGTCCATAATACCCATTTATTTAACCTAATGCTTTTATGTTGTCCAAATAGTCCAACTAAAATAAAAGTCAATACCCATTTAGTCCATTAGTACAAAAAAGGGGGTCCAAATAGCCCAATTTTAAACATGTGGACATGATTTACCACCTCTAGTTAGCAGTATGTCATTAGCCTACTTGACACCCAAGATCCGTAAAGTAATTAACCCAATGCTTTTAACACCATGCTGATAGGAGAGCGTATAATAACGGCTAATATTTTGATCTTATAAAGTTTTTTATTCCCACATACCCTGCTCGGGCGGGGTTGGGTATCGTTGTTACTATAAAGTTTTTTATACAATATTTGAGGCTTCTTAGGTAAAAACAGCCCCTCAGCCTATCAAAACACTTAAAAAGAAGAAATTTGAAGGGAAAATAGAGCATAACTTTATTACTTCTTTCTCCTTCATTTAACTTTTTATTGTGTGTTCTTAATCTGAAAGGATTTATGCATTGCAGCATGGGGGGTTTGGTTGTAAAACAGATGCTGCATCAGGCAAGCGCAAAAAACAAAGGCAATCTAGTCAAAAACACTGTTGGTGTGGTATGTTTCTGTGAAGTGAAATTGTTAATGTTTCATTCAATTAGAAATATGTATTTAGACCCATTTGCATATGACTGGGTCGATTTGGGTTTTGTTTTATGATTGTATCTCTAATGGGTCAAACTTCTTAAATCCATTATTTGTGAAAGAATTAGGCCCTGTTTGGTTCGCAGAATGTTTCTAAAGGAATTGTAATCTTTGGAAGGATTTGTAATTTGATGTAATTGTAATTGAAAGAATGGGAATGTGTTAGAGTTGTAATGGGTTAAATATGAGATGTGTTTGGTTGAGTCTCAACGTAATGTAATTCAATTTTTTTTTATAAAACTTACAAAATTAATAAAAAATAATCGTTAAAATAAAATAATAAAAAATGAATAGTAAAAATATAAATAATTAAAAATAAAATAAAATTATTATTTAAAAAAAGCTATTTTAATAAAAATTATTGTTTTAATAAAAATTATTATTATTATTATTAAAATAAAAATATAATAATTAATATTATTTTAATATTTTAAAAGTATAATAATAAGAAATATTATAATTAATAAAATATTAAAATAAATAATAATAATAATATTTAAAAAATAAAAATATAAAAAATAATAACTAATTAAAATATAAATTTATAATATTATAAAAATATTAAAAAATTATATAAATTAAATAAATAAAAATCAAATAAATATTCTATAAATTAAATTTAAAATTTTTAAAAAAATAAAATAATATAAATTAAAAATTAGTAAAAATATAAATAATAATAATAAGTAATAGTAATTAATAATAATAACAAAATTATTATTATTAATTTTTTTAATATTTTATTATATAATAGTAAAAAAATTAATTATATTATTTTAATATAATAATAATAATAATAGTAAATATGATTATTAATAATTAATAATAATAATAATAGTGGTTTAAAGTAAAAAATTACGACTTACGACGTAATTCAAAACATTTCATCAAACTTCCTATGTAATCTCAATTACATCATTTGATGTAATTGTAATGTCCCAATTACAATTACGTAGCATACCAAACATCATATG
Source organism: Glebionis coronaria (assembly GCA_025667525.1). Lineage (NCBI taxonomy): Eukaryota > Viridiplantae > Streptophyta > Magnoliopsida > Asterales > Asteraceae > Glebionis > Glebionis coronaria. The sequence continues at coordinate 557,159,878 of CM046877.1, read as the reverse complement.
TAATGTAAAGTGAATTACATCCCCCTCATTCTATGAACCAAACAAGCTATGTAATGTAATTGAATTACAATTACATCCAATTAAATTCAATTACAATGAACCAAACGGGGCCTTAGATTATTACACTTGATCGCAATAATATTATTTTTGTAATCATACTTGACCTATATTTTTATCTAGAAAACTAAAAATGGATAAAAAGTTTTTACAGGCAAACTTCCCGTCGCGTACTTTTGTTTAATGTTTACTAGCGCTTGTCTTTGTCATTCTAGGTGTTCTACAGTTGCCCACATTTTGGTAGGTAGCAAACTAGCAGATATGCCCTGGCGAATGGGTTATGTGTTCCGCCCTGCACCATCGGTAAGCTCCTTTATTTTTATTTGTTCTCCATCAATTGTAGGCTTACTTTCCCTTCCCCATAAATATTATTAAAGAACGGGAGACCAATTAAGAAAAACTTGTATGAGATTTTTATGGCTACTGTGACAGTGTGACCATTCAGCTTTTTATTTAATAAATTATGCAAAAAAAATTGGCAGATAGGAGAATTGAGAAGTGGGTCTACAAGATTAGTGGAGCTTAATGATTTCATTCACGACCTACATAAACAAGGATCTCTTGATGTTCTCAGTTTTTGCGAGGTAGTACCATTAATTTAATCACTTTCTATTCAAGCGTGTTTAAGAATCTAATGACCAATAAATGTGTTTCAGACTAAAGTAACTCCAATAGTTAAAGGATATGGAGGATGGGCTTTTCGAATGGAAATAGTTCCTATTGAATCAGCATATCCTGGATTTGGCGAACTTGTTGTAAGTTTTCAAATATGAACATAACTACTTAAGACTAGATAGATTACCTTTTTTTTACTCCCGTCTGGCAACAAGAACTATATCAACAAACTAATTTTTCGAAATTTTGTAGTTCCAATTTTGCCAACAGTTTTTTTTTTACCACAATAGGGTTTGGTATAATACTTCTAAGCTGTAAAATTATTCAGTTCTGACTGGCATAGATTATACGCTGACTTGGAACAGTCTACTTAGAAGCAAAATTACCTGTAAATGCTCCCGCTGATTTTTGACTTTGGCAGGTGTTGGAATCAACGGATCATATTAATGAAAGTTTATGGACTTAATATTAATAGTCGTGAGATAGGATCGAACTCGGGATCACGGGATTGCACACATAACGTAAAGGGTTAATTTATTTATTAAATATATATTTTATATATTTATTAAATCAAACCAAAGCTTAACTAACGATCGTTAATAAATAATACTTAAGTTTTAACGACCGTTATGGGATTAAATAGAAGTTAAAAGAAGAAGGAAAAATTACACAAACACCCCTTTGGGGGTTGTTAATCGGCGGCTACAAGGGGGGGGGGGCAAAGGGAAAGTTTTTGTTTCCTTTTTCGTTTATAACTTGGAGCCCAAGGTTTGCCAAGCCTATATAAACAAACCCCTAGCCTCATAATTTTTCAATCCCTCTCTCTTTTTCTCCTTTGATCGTCGGCCACCCCACGCCCAACTTAGGGTTTCGTTTGGTTTTCGATCAAGTCTATTTTTATCTAATCCTAGCCACTCTCTAGGGTTGTTGGGTAGATATTCCATAAGTGTTGAAGCTCGGTTTGTTCGTGCTAGACTCACGGTTAACTCGCCGTATTACGTGTGTACAAGAACGTGATATAGTCTTACTTTAGACTATATTCTTGGTGGTGTTCGTGATCAACCCTAGTTGCTGTTCGTTCTGTCGTCTTGTGGATCTTGCTAGGATAAAGGTATGTAACCCTAATCTTGATTAATTATAATTGTGTTAAATTAATGATCTTGTTAATTTGCTTCCGTTGTGTGTTCTTTGATCCATATTAGGGTTTTAAATAATTGTTATGGTAAATATAAAGCTTCAGTGGCATCGAGAGCCGTTTTAACATGATTATAATTATCAAGATCTAAAGTTTTTTTAACTAATATTGATTTGTGTTAAAAATTACATGTTGTTTTTTAGGTTTTATAAAAATTAGGGTTTTTGGTTTTTATTGTTTTTTAAAATCGGCTATGCCGAATTTTTTATAAAAAAAAATTGTAAACCCTAAAATTACACGGTAATTAACTTTAGATTTTTTGCATGAATTAACTGTTATGTCATGTGTGGTTACGATCCGTAGTTTTTTAATTGTTAAGAGAATGTGGGAGATCCGTAATAAACATGCACGTGTTTACGGATCATATAATTTTGATTGCTATTTGTTTTATTTGATTCAAAGTTTTAAAATTAGGGAAGACTTTTTATGTTTATAAAAACCCTAGATTTGATGTTCTTTGAATAAATTGTTATGCATGTCGCTATTTGATTTAGTTTTTTTTTGTACTACTTGTTTTCATGCGTTTTTATATTGTATGTTGTAAACAAGGGTAATTTTTTCCAAGAAAAATAATATGGACTAAATCTTATCAAAATTAATGAATTGTTTTGAGATCTAAATTACATATGATTTGTGTTGATTAGAATTGCAATAGCAACTTAACGGCCTACTCAATTTTGACAAACTATAAAGTGGGTATAACGCACCGCTGGTCATGTACCCGGTTAAGGAAGGAGGTGTTATGCTTCAGCGCTGACCAAATTCCCGGCTCGCCTGTGCGTCAAAATTGGAATTACCTACGGTTATTATTGGTATAATTCTTTAAGGTTAATTTAACTACATTAATTCACATCTGAAACACAATGAATAAGGTTATTGCTTTGTGCTTTAGCTGAGTTCTAGGAAAAGTACGGTGTGAATTTAGTTGTGTGTAAAATCTTTAATTTGTTTAACCAATACCTTAACTTGCAAATATATGATGAACTTTTAGTCTCACCAAAAGGTTTACTAAACTTTTTTTTATTAAACTTATGTTATGGAGATGTATGCATGCTTCTCCATACATGATTTTGTCACCAAAAACTATACCCTAAAAATTTAAGTCATATGCCCTCTAATTGACGAACACTTGAAGTTACAATTGTTGTCATATAAGATATTGGACGATGTTGTAATGGAGAGAAAACATCATGACTGAATAAGATTGCACATGAAGGTTTTACGTTCTTTAGATTAGTCGACTTAATTAAGTTACTCAGTGAGAACTGGAAACTTAAGGCGTAAAGTAGGGATGAAACATGTTTAAAATGCAAATGATTTTGGCAATGTAAATCCCTAACATATCTAGAAATTGAAAATTTGTTTGTCAATTATTGTTCGACAAGTTACTGTGTTGAATACATTTGTCACTAGCAGATCAACTGATGTGATGAATCTATGTCAATATGGATTCTAGTTTCAAGGAAAATACTATGGTTTTATTACCGGGGTAATTTTATGTTCTTGAATTGTATTATCAAAAATACTAATGTTTGAACTTATTTCTTTAGAAATGGCTCAACCCGAAAACAATCTGACAATAAGCTCGGCGTTCAAAGCTTTCTTTGAATGGCCTGAACTTACTGGCCCTAATTTCAATGACTGGTATCGCTCACTAAGAATTTTTCTGAGAGCAGCGGGTACTATCAATATCTTGGAAACTCCTTTTCCGGAGGATCTTGCTGAAGGAGCATCTGATGCGGAAAGGCTTCAACACGCTGCTAACGTTAAGAAGCACCATGAGGTGGGTGCTGTAATGTTAGGGAGAATGGATCCATCACTTCAAAGGAAGTATGAGCTATTTCCACCTCAGCTAATGCTTGAAGAACTCAAGGCTGTGTATGAAACGCCACAAGCTGTAGAGATCTATGATTTGGTTGATGCTCTACATAGTTGCAAGCAAGCTCCTGGAAAGTCCGTAAGTGCTCATTATATGGAGATGAGGGGTTATATGGAACAACTCCTCGCACTAGGACAACCCTTTGATCATAATATGGCTATTAACTTGATCAATAGGTCCCTTAATAAGGACTTCAATGATTTCGTTCGTAACTATAATATGCATTGCACGGGGAAGACAGTTAATGATCTACATGCAATGCTCATTGACTTTGAGAAGGGGTTAAAATATAAGGCATCCACTGCTACTCCTCAAGTACTTTATGTGCAAAAGGGTAGAGTGACTAAACCAAAACCGCAAGTGAATAAGAAGCAGAAAGGCAAAGGCAAGGTTGATAAGAGCAAACAAGTTGCGACTACATCAAAACTGAAGCAGAACTTTGTCAAGAAATCTCAGAAAGATGAGACTTGTCACTACTGCAAGATGACTGGACACTGGAAGAGGAATTGCTCTCTCTATATCCATGAAATGCAAGAACATAAGAAGAAGGCTGAGCTAGCTTGTAAAACCCGTATTTTAAATCGAGAATTTATAAATACGCGGTTTATTATTATTTTACGCGGGATATTTTTTCCTTAAAACGTACACGTGGAAAATTTTAAACAAACGCGAGAAATTTATTACAAAGTACTATTTATTACAAGTGTTATTATTAAAAAAAAAAAAAAAAAACGTTCAGCAATAATGTCCCCACTAACTCTTTGGGCTCCCCCTTAATTAGGAATAAAGACACAATTTCGTAACTGCCAGCAGCATCTGTTGCGCCGCAACTCGTGATCCGCAGCACCATGATCTGTAGCCCCTACAATTGCGCCGCAACTCATGTGTCTTGCGCCGCAACTCGTGACCCGCAGCACCATGGGCCAAGCCCGTGTGAAGGAAATAAAACAGACGGGGGAGTATTCTTTTCCCTTTCTAGGCCGACACTAAAAAAAAAAAAAAACAGAAAACCTTAAAGATTAAATCCAGCCGCCACTCCTCCTTCTTCTGTGTCGCGACCTACACCAAGAAAAAAAAAAAAAAACAGGAAGAGAGATCGTGGTTCATTGGTTTTGAAACCCTAAATGTTATGTAAGTATGAAAACCCTAATTAGTTTTATTTCTTTTCCTTTTAATCCGAATTAATTGGGGTTTAAAAACATGTTTAGCAAATCGAATGAATTGGGTTTGTGTTCTGGACGTGGCGGGTTCGTTGGCACCCAAACCGAGAGTCAAGAGACTCTCGGTGGTGATGATTTCCACCAGCCGCAAACCAGTTTAGGGTGTTGGTTTGGTTTATGCCGTCGGGGGAAACAAGAAGATAGGCAGGGGGTTTGTTTTGTTTGGCAGTGGGTTTTAAAACAGGAATTAGGGTTGTTTGGCAAACCGGTTTAGAAAATTAAGGGTGCGTTTGGGACTGTTAAATCATATTTTTTTTAAATAAGTTTATTTTAAATAAATATTTTTTTAAAATGTATTTAGTAAATTAAATATAAACTAGTTTTATAAATATTAAAAGGGTATATTTAGAAAACGAATTAAACTATGTGAGAACTTATAAACTAAGGAATTTCTATTTTAGCGAAATACTTATTATAGAATTATTTACGATAGATATACGTTGTACGTAACCATTAGTATAACGTTCATACATTAAAATAAATTATTTTAATGGTCAGATTTAGCCGTAATTATACGTATAGAATATCTGAAATAATTATAAGAAACCAATAAGACCAGAAAATTCGATAACGGATACCAGTTAACTTACTCGCGTCTTTTAATTATGTAGCACGCGTGAAGCCCGAGTAGTATTCGTTCAGTCTTCCTTTCAGTCGGTACTGGACTAGAGGTACGGATTTCCCGTCCTTTCAGTAAGGATTTCCTTTCCTATGCATGATTAGGATTTCCCGTCTGCAGCCAAATGTTTTCCCCAGTATATGTTTAAGTTTATCAGAAATCATGTTAATAACTAAATGAATTGCCTGAGCATTATATACAAGCACGACCAGTTTATGTACTAGTTACGGAGGTACCGTAACCACGGCACTAGAGGCACCGGTGTCGTGACTCACATGCAGGAGAGTGATATCCTGCATCGTCCCACTCAGCTCAGCTTGGCCATTTTATCAGTATATTTTTAGTGGGGCGTATGGATGCATCCTAGGCTTATAAGTGTTTCATGTTATCAGGGTGAATGTGGTGTGTGCTCTACATCCTTCACATTGGAGCTGATCCCTCCACCCAGCACAGTTATTTAGAGGTCACCCCTCTACAGCATGACGAGGTCACCCCTCCAGTTATTCATGCACGGTTGTTACAGCACGTGACCTATATAAGCTCTGGCAAATAAAATACAGTAAATGCATGTTTTCAGAATTAATAGTTATATTTCAGTATCAGTATATATGAACCAGATTGCTCAGATTTTATGCAGAGTTCTACCACATGTTTCATATCAGTCTTACAGTTTCTGTATTCTATCGCCTGTGTCTTTCAGTATATTCTTATCATGCTTTATATCCGTTCACTGAGCGTTATGCTCAGCCGTAGTTTCCTTTCATGTTCTAACGGCAGGTACATCAGGATGCTTTTAGGATTCTAAGAGCATGTGCATTTGGATGGAAGCTACCCAAACTTCTTACTTTATGCATTTCTTATATTATTCTGCTTAGTCGGACATTGTTTAGTCCTTCCATTTAGTATTTTATTCTTTCATGTTTTGGGCTTATGTTTGGATTGCCGATGTTTGATTCCGGTATTTCCGTTATGGTCAGTTAATGTTTTAGGACATTTACCTTATGCTTTGATGACACGCCATAAATACACGTAACGGTCCACTTATCCAAGTGGGGTGTTACAATTATGGTATCAGAGATATAGGTTCGACCTGTAGGCTCTAAAACTTGACCTGTGACTAGTGGGTAGTCACCAGGAACTTCCCAGATTTTGGCGCTGTTATCTTTCATGTTTCTCATGGATCATTCAGTCAGTTTTCTTAAAGTTTTGACTAAGTAAAAGGTTGGTACATAACTAGCCATATTTAGTCGCATGTGCTTTTAGCGAATTTTTCGTTTTGGTGAGCTGACCATAGGCGTTCACCCTTGCCCGTTCAGATTTTGTATTGGTAAACTGACCATAGGCGTTTACCCTTACTCATGTCAGATTCATGTTCTCAGTCAAATATTACTTAGTGAACCAGCCATAAACGTTCACCATTTCTCAAGTCAAATTTCATGTTTTTCAGTTTAATGTGTTTTGTGAACCGATCTATAGTTGTTCACCTTTGTGATAACATGACGTTTCATAAAATCTTGACAAATATGAATTGGACTACAGCCAACCACATTTAGTCCCAGATTGTACATTTCTATTCATGACAGTTCTCAGAAAATTTTGACAGGTATGGATCGAAACAGAATCGCCCATACCTAGTCACATGCTTCCTACTATGAATCCTGTGGATTAAACCATAACTATCCACATCAGTTGATGTTAAACTTAGTTGATTATTCTTCTATGTTCTTTGTATCAGTTAAGTTTGTACTCTCAAGTGGATGTCGTTTTCATGCTGATTAAGTTCATGTCTCTTTATGAGGATTACGTTTTCAGCAAGGCGATGATGTTTTCATGCTAAGATATAAGGAAATTACCGTAAAATCCTATTTCATGATAAATCATGTTCTGGTCTTTATCAATCATGTCCTTATACTGAACATTGATGAAACTCCATTTAATCATACTTTTTAGCCTCTATACAACCAACATTAAGTCTGCGCAGAAATTATCAGCCTATCATGTTAACCGTTTCAGTTCAGTTTACTACCGTTTAAATCAATTTATTCTTTGATAATGTCAGACAAGCGACACCTGTATCGATCATCCCATAAAATTTCCACCAGCTCCATGTACAGTATTCCATATGTACCCCATGTACAGTGTCTCAGTTATACTCCATGCATAATATTTCACGTGTACTCCAGGTACAACGTCTCAGATATGCTCCATGTACAGTATTCATTTTGTACTTCATGTACAGTAGTTCAGGTGTACTCCAGGTACCCTACTCCATGGATATTGCTAATCGATCCTTAATCATCTCAGGCGTTTCCACTTGTCGATATTCTACCAGGTGCTGATGCTGCTCGTGAGTTGAAGATTTTACCAGATGCTGATGCTGCTAACACTCTGAAGACCACACCGATGCTGATGCTGCTGAACTTTGGAGATTCCTCAAGATGCTGATGCCGCGGAACGAGGACGAAAACTATAAATTGAAATTTCTGACAAGAATAATTTCAACCATCAGACACTACCATCCTATTCCATGTTTTTACTTCCTCAGTTAGACGTCACACTTCACTCAGCTAATCTTTCTGTCAGAAGAGTGGGAACTGGCAACCAGCCGGCCACTCAGCAGAAATAATTACATGAATCACGGTCATGATAATGACCGTCAAATTGACAGACAAAGCAGTAGTGACAACCACCGTGCTTATAAATAATCAGTCAGTACCATCGGAACTCCGGCACGGACGTGACCGAAAATACAGAGGTCAGCAGTCTAACCGGTCCGCCAATCCTAGCAGTTACCAAAATTTTCAGCCTTGTTCATATTCACCTATTAAAAAAAACACGTGCCAAGACATCAGTCACGAAATAGTTCTCAGGTATCATTCCGGAAGACACATATCAGGGCACCAGTCATGATACACGTCATACGAATATCTTCTCAGAGTACGAGTCCGAGCTCCTAGTTCCAGTATGTTCCAGGCAAGACCCTCAGTGATTCAGGGTATCTTTTAGAAAGGGGTATACTCGTTCTGTTATGCCACGCATAAAATCAGACCATTAAAATTCAGTTACCACCACTAGATTATTACTCAGGTAAAACACGCAGTATTCACTCTGTGAGGTTACAGACGAACCCATTCAGTGAAAAGTCTCCATGTCCACTTCATGTATCCCTATGTCAGCTTTATCTCAAACCAGGTAGTTATCTGCCTCTCACCCAGGAAGGACTCAACAGTACCACCATATTTATTAAAGTTTTCCCTTCAGTTAACGACGAGATCCGTCTTATTAAATCCCAAATATATTCATTATATATTTTGCCAGAAAAAAATCAGTACAAGCTGTTTCTTCCTTACAAGCGCGTGACTTACCAATACATAGTTATGAAGACTTTTGGCTATCAGTTATAAATTCACTTCTGAAATTCCTCGAATCCATGACCAGCAGATTATCCTAAAATTTCCAGATGTCATTCCAGAAGGTGTTCCAGAAATTCATGCCTACCCACGAGACATAATTTAACATCGAGCTTGCCTCAAGAACAGAACCTGTTTTCAAAACTCTTTATTACAGGGCTCTAGCTACGATTAAAAGAGTTGCAGCAATTGCTGCAAGAGTTACCAAAACTAAGCTTTATTCGCCCTAGCGCACCATCGAAAAATTTATCAGATCACCATTCCAAATCGATATTCATTCCACGAATGGAAAGTTTAATTGACCTACTACGAGGTGTCTTAAACATTCTTCCAGGAAAATTCAAGATCATGCTACCATCAGTGATGAGGGAAGAACATGATGATCTTCAGACCGTTGTTGCACATATTATAGCCACTCTAAAATTTTTTTGAATTTTACTTCTGAGCTCCCTAATGCTCCAACTATAGTATGAAAATGTATGAATAAATTTTCCTTGAATTCTCAGACAAATTTGGCAGTACATTCGTTGACAAGATTTTGATCTCCTAAATTCTAGAGAAGGACATGGGAATCATCTTTTCACGACCCCGCAGATTCTCCGATAGGAGAAAATTATATACGCAAGCTTTCTAGATGTATGGTTCAGATGAACAAGGTGGCATATCTGAACCACCCTATTTCAACAGAAAGAAATTCCAGACAAATCCTGCGAAGGTGAAGACCATCACCTGATGGTCCCGACTGACGACTATGAACGTAGTATAAAATTTCTAGAACTCAATTGACTGCTACCGCAGAAATTGCCGACAGTCATCACTAGAAATTCTTCTATGACTATTCAACAAGATTTCCACCAGAATGTTCCATAATCCCAGACAAACACTGATAGAATCCGCATCACAAATTAATGCAGCTATGTTCATATCTAGATGCCTGACCTACTGCAGGTTCAAGATAGAACACCGACATGCTATCACTACAAGTAGAAATTCTAGACCGAAAAGAGACAAGACTCCATGGAGATTGTAATCAGTTTACCACAGACTCAGAGAAATTATGATGCTATCTAAGTTATCATCAACCATGTAATCAGCCTGCGCGTCCCTTTCATCCGAAAGGAGCACGTAGTAGCAGATCTGCAGAAAATTTTAAATTCAGCAATAAATCGTACGAATTCAAGGCATTCCATCGACCATCATATCAAACAGAATACATGTTCACGATCAAGTGTATGTTTACGTCCACTTTAAGTTCATGTTTATTTCCACTTTCACGTTTACGTCTCATTCGCAGTATGATGTTATTTCAGTTCATCTTTTATGCTATCTCCTGATTTAAACTCACGTTAGCGTTCATAACGTTGTTCACGTTCAAGTTCGTGTGCCATTTCACGATGCACGTTTCTCAGTTATTACCGAATACGGTTACAGAAAGCTTGAGAGAACAGACTCAAGTTTAGCACAACTATTCCATAACCAGGCAGACGTTTCACATCTCAGGCCGTATCGTTTGGCATTCATTCCTCAGTCAGCCTATGTTCATGATATGTTCTAGTATCACGTTCACAGTATGATTCACTTATCATATTCTAATTCCATGCCAGCGCTCCTCATATAATTATGAACCACGTTCACAATTGCTCACTTAGCAGGTTCACAATTGTTCACGTAGTTCGTCCCTATATATATTTTCAACAGCTTTCTCCGCGATATAAATATTATCTTTTCAGAATAACTATATGTACCGTTTCATGTATACTACATGCAATAGCTTATTCATTCTATCACATTCATAAAATCCATCTTAAGTACGGAACCAGAAACCAGTCAGCATCATCAGGACAGGGTCAACAGGACCAGGATTTTAATTATTATGTTAGACATTTGAAGGGATCGTTTCGAGCGGGAGGCCACTCGAAACGGAGGAGTCCATCCGGACCTCTCATTGTTTTCTTCAATAAATTTAGTTATGTTCTTTCAGTCATGTCACGTTCCATGTTCTCTTCAGCCATGTCACATTACATAATCATTTCAGTCATGACAAGTTTATACTTATCAGCAGCATTATGTCTTAACTAGAAGACAATTTATCCTTCAGCTTAATTGTCTTTTCAGTCTACGTGTTCTTTCAGTCTTATAACTTCATCAGCTTATCATCGTTAATTCGAGGACGAATTTCTCCTTTTAGAGGGGAAGAATTGTAAAACCCAGTATAGTCGTATCTTTAATTCGGGGACGAATTATTGTTTTTAGAGGAGAAGAATTGTAAAACCCAGTACGCCGCATTTTAATTCGGGGACGAATTATTTCTTTTAGAGGGGAAGAATTGTAAAACCCGTATTTTAAATCGAGAATTTATAAATACGCGGTTTATTATTATTTTACGCGGGATATTTTTTCCTTAAAACGTACACGTGGAAAATTTTAAACAAACGCGAGAAATTTATTACAAAGTACTATTTATTACAAGTGTTATTATTAAAAAAAAAAAAAAAAAAAACGTTCAGCAATAATGTCCCCACTAACTCTTTGGGCTCCCCCTTAATTAGGAATAAAGACACAATTTCGTAACTGCCAGCAGCATCTGTTGCGCCGCAACTCATGTGTCTTGCGCCGCAACTCGTGATCCGCAGCACCATGATCTGTAGCCCCTACAATTGCGCCGCAACTCATGTGTCTTGCGCCGCAACTCGTGACCCGCAGCACCATGGGCCAAGCCCGTGTGAAGGAAATAAAACAGACGGGGGAGTATTCTTTTCCCTTTCTAGGCCGACACTAAAAAAAAAAAAAAAACAGAAAACCTTAAAGATTAAATCCAGCCGCCACTCCTCCTTCTTCTGTGTCGCGACCTACACCAAGAAAAAAAAAAAAAAAAAAAACAGGAAGAGAGATCGTGGTTCATTGGTTTTGAAACCCTAAATGTTATGTAAGTATGAAAACCCTAATTAGTTTTATTTCTTTTCCTTTTAATCCGAATTAATTGGGGTTTAAAAACATGTTTAGCAAATCGAATGAATTGGGTTTGTGTTCTGGACGTGGCGGGTTCGTTGGCACCCAAACCGAGAGTCAAGAGACTCTCGGTGGTGATGATTTCCACCAGCCGCAAACCAGTTTAGGGTGTTGGTTTGGTTTATGCCGTCGGGGGAAACAAGAAGATAGGCAGGGGGTTTGTTTTGTTTGGCAGTGGGTTTTAAAACAGGAATTAGGGCTGTTTGGCAAACCGGTTTAGAAAATTAAGGGTGCGTTTGGGACTGTTAAATCATATTTTTTTTAAATAAGTTTATTTTAAATAAATATTTTTTTAAAATGTATTTAGTAAATTAAATATAAACTAGTTTTATAAATATTAAAAGGGTATATTTAGAAAACGAATTAAACTATGTGAGAACTTATAAACTAAGGAATTTCTATTTTAGCGAAATACTTATTATAGAATTATTTACGATAGATATACGTTGTACGTAACCATTAGTATAACGTTCATACATTAAAATAAATTATTTTAATGGTCAGATTTAGCCGTAATTATACGTATAGAATATCTGAAATAATTATAAGAAACCAATAAGACCAGAAAATTCGATAACGGATACCAGTTAACTTACTCGCGTCTTTTAATTATGTAGCACGCGTGAAGCCCGAGTAGTATTCGTTCAGTCTTCTTTTCAGTCGGTACTGGACTAGAGGTACGGATTTCCCGTCCTTTCAGTAAGGATTTCCTTTCCTATGCATGATTAGGATTTCCCGTCTGCAGCCAAATGTTTTCCCCAGTATATGTTTAAGTTTATCAAAAATCATGTTAATAACTAAATGAATTGCCTGAGCATTATATACAAGCACGACCAGTTTATGTACTAGTTACGGAGGTACCGTAACCACGGCACTAGAGGCACCGGTGTCGTGACTCACATGCAGGAGAGTGATATCCTGCATCGTCCCACTCAGCTCAGCTTGGCCATTTTATCAGTATATTTTTAGTGGGGCGTATGGATGCATCCTAGGCTTATAAGTGTTTCATGTTATCAGGGTGAATGTGGTGTGTGCTCTACATCCTTCACATTGGAGCTGATCCCTCCACCCAGCACAGTTATTTAGAGGTCACCCCTCTACAGCATGACGAGGTCACCCCTCCAGTTATTCATGCACGGTTGTTACAGCACGTGACCTATATAAGCTCTGGCAAATAAAATACAGTAAATGCATGTTTTCAGAATTAATAGTTATATTTCAGTATCAGTATATATGAACCAGATTGCTCAGATTTTATGCAGAGTTCTACCACATGTTTCATATCAGTCTTACAGTTTCTGTATTCTATCGCCTGTGTCTTTCAGTATATTCTTATCATGCTTTATATCCGTTCACTGAGCGTTATGCTCAGCCGTAGTTTCCTTTCATGTTCTAACGGCAGGTACATCAGGATGCTTTTAGGATTCTAAGAGCATGTGCATTTGGATGGAAGCTACCCGAACTTCTTACTTTATGCATTTCTTATATTATTCTGCTTAGTCGGACATTGTTTAGTCCTTCCATTTAGTATTTTATTCTTTCATGTTTTGGGCTTATGTTTGGATTGCCGATGTTTGATTCCGGTATTTCCGTTATGGTCAGTTAATGTTTTAGGACATTTACCTTATGCTTTGATGACACGCCATAAATACACGTAACGGTCCACTTATCCAAGTGGGGTGTTACATAGCTGCTGCAGCACCATCTTCAGGTAACTTATTTTTGATAGAGTTATTTAATCTTACATACAAATCAAACTCCTGGGTATATGATACGGGATGTGGTATTAATATTTGTAATACCCTGCAGGGATTTGAGTTGAAGATGAAGCTTACCTATGGGGAACAATTTCTGCAAGTGGGCAATGGCGCACAAGCAGCGGTTGAAGCTATAGGAATATTTAAATTAGTTTTACCTTCGGGTTTAGTACTGTTTTTAAATAATTGTCATTATGCACCTACAACTGTTAGGGGTGTCATTTCCTTTTCTTGTATGTTGGATCTTGGAATTAATCACACGATTGATAATAATAGAATTTCTGTTTTCAAAAATGGTTTATTCTATTTTGATGCAATTACTGTGAATGGTGTTTTTGAAATTAACATGCATGATAATAATTCCAAGAGGAAAAATAATTCTGTTTTTAGCATGAATAAGAAGAGAAAGTTAGACAAGAACTCTTCTTATCTTTGGCATTGTAGACTTGCCCATATTAGGAAGACTCGCATACAAAAGCTTCAACGTGATGGTCTTTTGGAAAATATCAATGATGAATCATTTGATAAATGCGAATCTTGTATCTCTGGAAAGATGACCAAGAAACCTTTTAATAGCAATATTGAAAGGGCTACTGAACTACTTGGTTTAATACATACTGATGTGTGTGGACCACTTAGACATGTGTCAAGGAAAGGTGCTAGATACTTCTTGACGTTTACGGATGATTATAGCCGTTATGGTTATGTTTATTTACTTAAGCATAAACATGAGGTATTTGAAACATTCAAAATGTTTAAAGCAGAAGTAGAGTTACAACTAGGAAAGAAGATTAAAGATCTTCGTTCTCATCGTGGTGGTGAATATTTAAGTCAAGAGTTTAAAGATTATTTAAGTAGGAATGGAATTGTTCAGAAACTTACTTCTCCATATACTCCACAACAAAATGGTGTATCTGAAAGGAGAAATCGTACATTATTAGATATGGTGCGATCTATGTTTAATCTTACAACTTTACCATTATCCTTTTGGGATTATGCTCTTGAATCTGCTGTTCGTATTCTGAATATGGTTCCCACAAAAAAGGTTGATAAGACACCATATGAACTATGGCATGGAAAGAAGCCATATTTGTCTTATTTGAAAATCTGGGGTTGTGAGGCGTATGTAAAACGTGACTCTGGAGATAAACTCCAACAACGCTCAGTAATATGTATCTTTGTAGGTTACCCTAAGGAAACTATGGGTTACTACTTTTATTATCCGGCTGAGAACAAAGTAGTTGTGGCTCGGTATGGAGACTTCCTTGAAAGTGATCTTGTAAATCAAGAATTCAGTGGGAGAAATTATGATCTTGAAGAAATTCAAGAAGATACATTGCCTTCTGAAAATACTAGCGAAGAAATTCCTGTAGAACCAGAAAGTCTGAGTGTTCCACCGGAATTAATTCCTCCACGTAGGTCTCAAAGAACCATACGTGCGCCAGACAAACTTTGTCTTTACATAGAGGATGATGAGGAGGAAGTAGGGGATCTTGGTGAACCTGCTAACTATCGATCCATAATGTCTGATCCAGAAAAGTCAGAATGGATAGTTGCGATGAATGAGGAAATGAAATCCATGGAAATCAATGATGTTTGGATTCTTGTAGACGCGCCTAAAAATGCTAAAGTAGTGAAAAATAGGTGGATCTTCAAGAAGAAAACTGACATGGATGGTGAAATACAATCCTATAAAGCACGTTTAGTAGCTAAAGGTTTTACTCAAACTTTTGGCATAGACTACGAGGAGACGTTTTCTCCTGTAGCAGACTTACGAGCCATTAGGATTCTCATAGCTATAGCAGCATACTATGACTATGAGATATGGCAAATGGATGTTAAAACTGCCTTCTTGAACGGTCGCTTAGATGAAGACATCTATATGCAACAACCGGAAGGGTACGTTGATCCTAAATATCCAAAGCGCGTGTGCAAACTTCAAAGATCTATTTATGGTTTGAAGCAAGCATCACGTCAATGGAATAAGCGATTTGATGAAGAAATCAAAAAGTTCGGATTTATTCAAAATCGTGATGAGCCATGTGTATATCGCAAAGCTAGTGGGAGTAATGTAGTGTTCCTAATTTTATATGTCGATGACATATTAATCATGGGAAGTAACATTCCAATATTTAAGGAAGTTAAGGATTATCTTGGTAAATGTTTTTCTATGAAGGATTTGGGAGATGCTGCATATATTTTGGAAATTAAAATCTATCGAGATAGGAGTAGACGGTTAATTGGTCTTAGTCAAGATGCTTATATTGATAAGATATTAAAGAAGTATAACATGCATAACTCTAAGAAAGGTTTTCTACCGATGGAGGTTAAGCATGAATTAAGTCATGAGAAAGATGCATCACACCTGAAGAGGTGGCTTACATGAAGAAGGTGCCTTATGCTTCGGCAGTAGGATCTTTTATGTATGTTGTAAGATGCACAAGGCCTGATGTGGCGTTTGCTCAAAACTTGGTCAGTAGATACCAACGGAATCCAGGAAAGTTCCACTGGACTGCTGTAAAGCATATTCTAAAGTATTTGAGGAGTACGAAAGATATGTTTTTGGTATTCGGGGGTAAACCGGACACAAAATTGAATGTAACAGGTTTCTGTGATGCGCCCTGGCAATGTGATAAAGACGATACGAAGTCTCAGACGGGTTACGTGTTTGTCATCAATGGAGGAGAAGTTGATTGGAAGAGCAGTAAGCAGAAAATCATTGCTATGCATGCAACTCAATATGAGTACATGGCTGCTTCAGAAGCTGCTAAGGAAGCTGTTTGGATTAAGAAGTTTATTGGAGATCTTGGAGTGATGCCTTCAATTAAAGAACCTATTGATATATATTATGACAATTCTGCTGCAATAATATTCGCCAATGACCCTGGAGTTATGAAAGGTGCCAGACACTTTAAACGTAGATATCACTACGTTCGAGAACAAGTGGAAGCTCGAGAAATAAAATTAATTAAAGTTCACACAGATGATAACGTAGCTGATCCTTTTACTAAGGCTTTATCTAGGCCAAATGTAGTTAAGCATGCCAAGGCAATTGGGCTGCAACTAGCTAGTGAATTCATGCAATAAATCTGTTGATTAGTATTTGGATAAAAGATGTAAGACATTATTGAATTGATGAAATAAAGATTGGATTTCGTTTATATTTCTGTTATTTGATTTTGTATCCTATTTTACATGTTTTAATCCATGAGCATTATGATGTTTCTAAATGTCCGTTGTCGATTAATAATTTGGGAGTATTATTAAACTAAGACAATTCAAAATAGTGACAGAGTATACTTGAAAGTATATTGGTCAATTTTGGATGATATTTGATGGATCAAATATTGGACTTATCCCAACTATATGATTTTGCTTTATGGATCTTTGTCATTAAGTAAATCATAAATAGTTATCCTTAGACCTGAGATACCAGGAAACTGCATTGAATGTAATGCATTTCTGTAAGGTAACCTAACGCTAAACGTAACTGGTAGTTATAAGGGTTATTTTCAGAAGTGTTGCAAAGTTCATGTGTTTTGCTTGTAGTCAAAATGGGATTTGTTTCCTTCAAATTATTTTGAAGTATAAATACAGTTGGGCCCCTCGGGGGAGTAGTAAGATGTTTGTGTGGTCACACCAATCTGTTTTGGTAATATTGCTATATCCGTAAACGAGAAACAGAATAGTTAATGAAAGGAATGACTAAGATCCATATCCTTATTAACGATGTATTTGAAATGAAAGGATAATAATAATGATATAATCATTAAAAGGTTCTTATCCAGGAGACCTTACCCGGTTTGTACTAGTGACATTGCTAGTGTAACTAGACGCTAGTCAATGTGATCACGATATTAGAATTTTGTCCAAGTGGGAGCTGAAAGTTTATGGACTTAAAATTAATAGTCGTGAGATAGGATCGAACTCGGGATCACGGGATTGCACACATAACGTAAAGGGTTAATTTATTTATTAAATATATATTTTATATATTTATTAAATCAAATCAAAGCTTAACTAACGATCGTTAATAAATAATAGTTAAGTTTTAACGACCGTTATGGAATTAAATAGAAGCTAAAAGAAGAAGAAAAAATTACACAAACACCCCTTTGGGGGTTGTTAATCGGCAGCTACAAGGGGGGCAAAGGGAAAGTTTTTGTTTCCTTTTTCGTTTATAACTTGGAGCCCAAGGTTTGCCAAGCCTATATAAACAAACCCCTAGCCTCATAATTTTTCAATCCCTCTCTCTTTTTCTCCTTTGATCGCCGGTCACCCCGCCCAACTTAGGGTTTTGGTTTGGTTTTCGATCAAGTCTATTTTTATCTAGTCCTAGCCCCTCTCTAGGGTTGTTGGGTAGATATTCCATAAGCGTTGAAGCTCGGTTTTTTCGTGCTAGGCTCACGGTTAACTCGCCGTATTACGTGTGTACAAGAACGTGATATAGTCTTACTTTAGACTATATTCTTGGTGGTGTTCGTGATCAACCCTAGTTGCCGTTCGTTCCGTCGTCTTGTGGATCTTGCTAGGATAAAGGTGTGTAACCCTAATCTTGATTAATTATAATTGTGTTAAATTAATGATCTTGTTAATTTGCTTCCGCTGTGTGTTCTTTGATCCATATTAGGGTTTTAAATAATTGTTATGGTAAATATAAACCTTCAATTAATTCGTGCAAACCTATAAGCCGAACTGATCCATCTTACAGTGAAACTTTGCAGTTTATGCACAAACTTAGAGCAGCTTACCAATGAAGATACGGTGTAAGTGTAACTTTTAAAATTAGCATGACACAAAATGCAGCAAGCCCTAAGCCTAGAAGCTGATGATTAAATACGTATGACCAGTTGCCTGTAAACTGGATTCAGAGTTACCGAAAGATGTTGTTATTGATGGGAGGTTGTTGTATATAGCAAATAACATAAGAAACAAATAGATTCCCAAGTCTTTAGCCAGTCATTTTATTGGGTTTTACGGTTTCTAACCACATTGTAAATTGATCCAGATTTTTGGTATACTATTTTATTGCATTAAATAGTTATGCATTTTCATCAGCATACAAAGATAGTACAAATATTTGTACGGGTGGGTTGCAGGTTATTTTTTTGCCAGCATTTTCCTTCATTTCATGATGTTCTCATTTGGGTAGACATGAACCACAACATCTGGTACCTGAACTTCGGGGTGATCATGGTCCAAAGACCCAGCCGGACCGGACCGACAACCGTAATTGTTCAAAACGCGAGACCGAAGACCGGATTGAAATGGTACGGTATGGCCCGGGATGGTCCGATTCGGTCTTCGGTCTGATCCGTTCAGTCCGGTCCAGTTGGCCCGGTTTTTCGGTCCGGTCCGGTCAGATCAATGGTCCGATATGCTCAGCCCTACCTGAACTCGTATAACCATGATAACCGATATCATGATCTGAATGTAAAGTTGTAAAGTTGTGTATTGCAACAAGATTAATTATACGCCTAATTGGATACAAGTTTTACTTGACCATCTTAATTTGATTTTACCAATCTCAAATTTTGACTAAACACCAAAAAAGGAAAGAAACATAAAGGAGGTCATGGGAGAATTCAGCACAATTATATCACTTCACAAAAAATTGAAAAATTGGCTCTATATCCAACGAACGAAACTTTCCAGGTATGAAAAAAATTATTTTGTTTTGGTTCAACTTGTAGTCCCATATAAAAAGACCATATACAGTCATAATATATACTCATAATTAAAACTAAGTTAACAAAAACCATATACAGTGATAGACTACCTAATCTGATAATTCATCACAGAATAGACACACTTGTCGCTGGAGGGCAAAGGGACACCGCACTCCGGTCAGGATTGAGATACTTCTTGTAGACTGCTTTTAGCTTATGGTCTCTTGCACGATCAGCATGAAAGCTCAACAAACTCTTTGCACAATCACTTACTTGATCTTCACTGTATCCAGTGTAATGTTTAAGTGTTTCAGTCCACACTGGTGTCTTATTAAGCGTGCACCTAGCAGCATACACAGCTGATGCAGCAAGTTTTGAAGGGTTATTTCTGATGGTAAGGGAATAGTTCATCAAACCAAGCTCAGTGAATAAGAACACCATATCCTCCATCTTTTTGTCAGATGGAAGTGAGGCTTTAGCATATCGGACCGCGAAGACATAAGGCGTTGGTACAGAGAGATACCAATCTAAACTACTAAGAATAGCCTTTTCCATAGCAAGAATTTGCTCTCTTGAATATGGACTACCTGATATAACAATCATATCCTCAACCAGTAGCTGACATATTTCCTCATACTTGGAAGATATAAGCAATACGCAGATACAAACCAAATGAAGTTCAGTTCTGGCAATAGTTGTGACGGCCAGAAATCTATCAAGGATATTGATTGCGAGATAAAGAGTCTCTGGCATGAAGCCACTCTTATAGTGAACTTCCATTATCCAGTCGAGCATGTAAGCTCGAATCTCAACATCAATATCAGGTTGGAAATTTATGTAATCCGTAAAACTCCCTTCGGTCTCCCTATCCTTGTAGATCATGTATATTTCTTCCACATATTCAACCTGACAAAGCTCGTTGTTCATGTCAAACTCGTCAATATCTATGATGACATCATGATCTTTGTTTTGTGTGGTAGCGATCTCACTAGTAACTGATGGAGACTTTTTATGTTTCTTGGAGACATCATCAGTCGTCCCAGCATTCACTCGATTGAATGGATTTGTAATCTCGTCTCGACGTCTTTTTGTTTCGCGTTGTGCAAGACGATGATCAACAGCAGATGTCATGGTATTTGCTTCGTTCACGTATTGAACCTCGTCGTCATCATCTATGATGATGATATGATGATTGTTTTTTGTGGTAGCGATCTCACTAGCAACTGCCTTTCGACGTCCAACCTGAACAAGCTCATTGTTCTTGTCAACCTCGTCATCATCATCGATGATTACGTATTCAACCTCGTCATCATCTATGATGATTACATTATCTTTTGGTTTCTTGTATGGATTTGCAATGTCATCAAGGGCTCGACGTCTTTTCCTATGGCATTGTGCGATAATCGGTCGAAGATGCTCAATAGCAGAAGTCATGATATCTTCTACACCTCGAATACAAATCACCCAAAAAAAAGAGCCTTACTTGTCGACGACACAATCGAATAACTGAAAATCTTGGCGGTGGAAGAATGAAGATGCGAATGAGAGCGTTTTTATTTTTGGGAGGATTGGAAGAATGAAGATGCGAATGGTCTTGGTTAGGTATTTATAAGGTTTGAATAAGGCGGTTGGATGAGATGCGAATGTCGGTTGAGAGACACGCTTTTAGGTTAATTCACGAGTTTTATGTATGTAACTATGCTTTGTCGGTTTAATTAATTGTCAAAAAAAAATTAACGAATTCTTTTTTTTTTTTTTTGTTGCATAGCGGTATAACCCCAATACGTTATTCACCCATTCGAAAGTTGATCTTCGATTCTACCACCCCTAAAAGGGCTACTGTTAATAATATTCCTGAAATTAAAATAGAGATTACGCCTGAAATTGTTTTTTTTCTTTCTGCACAACCAACAATCATTCCGTAGTGTTCATTAGACTCACAGGGTTATAAAATCTCGTATTATATCTATCACTGCAAACCACTAAAGTACTCGGTTCAACATGGTTATAGGACGCTAGCTAATAGTATTAAATTAAATCGAATGCAGAGCCATTTGCCCCATTCATAGACCAAACTTTCTTCATTCAATATGGGTATTAAATAGCAGAAGATGCAGCAATGCGTTGGCGTCTGACCATTTTTACCTGTACTTTTGTTATACCCTTTTGACAGCAATCATTTAACCCGTTAGTAACCTACTTGTTTTTAACAAACCTTCTTCATCAATAGGTACAAGAGGTGGCAGAAAGTGAGAGGCTCGTGTTGAGCAAACCACTTATATCGACACATTAGTTTTTCCATTTTTTAAATTCCATCATTTATAAGAAAAACGACCCGACCCTTTTTTACCCACAATATCACTTCTTCTGAGTTTAGCTCATTTGGATATGTTGTTTTGGCTACAAACCCCACAGATTAACAGATAAGCATAAATTGTCCAGTTTTGTAACTTTTGGTTGAGTTTTCGCCTTCTAATACAAGTCCTAGACAAATGTATAGCATCGAGTTCGTAAAGAAATTCCAGTGTATAATGAGAAGGGGAGGATATGTACAGAATCTGGTGTAGCATACACGTTTTCAAGCAGCTCCCATTGTTTCCCCGTGAGGTCTGTCAGTTCTTCATTATATTCATCAGACAAAACCTAAAACGATACATAAACAAACACTAGTCAAAATACAAAAGGTATGTATAAAATGCTTATTAACACCCTCAGAGCAAATGCTTGTCAACTTCTGATCTCTTGGGTCAAAATGAGTAAACGGGTCAATTTGGATCTACAAAATGTTTGGAATGGATATGGACTTGAAGAATGCATATAATTTCCTTCACTCGTTTTATTTCAATAGTTAAATTATCATTGTTGAGGAAGCTTTTTAGTCATATTAAAAGCATTAATTAAAATTCCCATTTAAAAAAATCCCCATTTTGACCCATTGTCAATCAAACCGACACTTTCCAGCCTATCTAGATATTCAGAAGCAGTCGGGGTTTCTTCTATCAAATGTTTTTTCTCTTGTGTTAAACATTCACCTCTATAACAGATGTGGATGGCATCGACGCATCATCAGATGTAAGCGTTTTCTTTTCAGCTTCAGAGTGGTTGTTAACTGTATCACTAGTTGCATCTTTACTACGCCTTACAGGCTGCGCCGTATTTCCGCTTCCATCTTGACACCCAAGTTTCATTTTTTTAATTGCATTATTCGTCCACTTTATTGTATTAGTTGCAGATTCAATAGTTTCTGTCAGAGAGTTGCATTCGCCTTTCGCCACCTGGAAATTTATAATTAGGTTTAACAATAATTTCGGGATAGCATTTTATTATCATTAAGTTACTTTAATACTAGTATGTGCTAGATTGAAAATAAACAAACATGATGTGCAATTAACATATCCCGTACCTGATCTGGGAGATGTGGTTTAAGTTTGGCAGCACACTTCTTGAGTACTTGATCCCCCAGCTTGATCTCAAATGTAGATAATCTGGACGCCGTTTCAGCACGATCCCACTGTTCCTGCTTAAGGTCTAAGAGTTCTTCGCCGTCATCATAAAGTACCTAAAATATAAATGTTAGACTACATACCAGTATATTGATAATGTTAATCATAACCTCATAGAAAATGTACGTGAACATCACACCTTGTGCGTCTTGTTTCTCAATCAGAGGATGTCACAACTCCTTGGTAATACCTGCAGTAAAAGATTTTCACGTTCATAAAACAGCATAATGCATAAATTCAAAAAATATTTCACGCAAGTGCTATACTTAATTTTTATCTGCAGGCCACCAAATTTTTATTCTCTTTCCAACCAAATTTTCACCATGCTCAACAGACTGAGCCTGAATCAGGACACATATGTATATTCCAGAATATGATCAGTATAGTGAGAATGATGAGTTGTTCGTGTTTGTTTAAGGAGGACTAGATTAAAGGTGTTAATTTCGACCAGCTACGGGTGAACGGTTCAACTTGGCTATAACTATTCAAATGACGCCTTTCTTGAATTTAGTAAACCGTAACCGACTTGAAAGGTTTCAATGGGTCAAAATTCAGTAAAACTGTATTCAAATGCATATAACTTCCTAAATCTAGATATCTCTAAGCTTATATTCTCATTGTAAAAGTATAGTTTGTGGGTCGGCCCAATCTGCTTTAACCCACTCCAAAATACCCATTTTGACCCGTTCCCCAACCTGACTGACCATTTTGTTGCCTCTAACTAGAATAGTTTTCAGAAGCAGGCTGTCTTCCTTCCATGAAGTGATATATCTCTTTTGTTTTCCACTTTTCCCTTCACCTGTGTTACAGATTTGGTTGGCATCGGTGGATCATCAGTTGAAAGGCTTTTCTTTCTACATTTCCTGGCAACTCGACAACGTCTTGCAGGCTGCACCATATTTCTGCTTCCATTTAGACACTCAACTTTCCTCTTACGAGTTGCATCGTTCCCCAACTTACTCGTATCAGTTGTAGATGGAATAGTTTCCATCAAAATACCGTAAACTTCTTCTGCCACCTGGAAAAGAAATGTTATTATTGGACATTGGGCAATTACTTTCGGATAGCAGTGATACAATATATGAAAGTTTTTACCAACACCAAAAGTTTCATTTCTTAGTCACAGCTACGAGTAGCCACTTTATAAATAATCATGAATATTTTTGCCCATACCTTTTTGCGGAGGCGCGGTTTGAGTTGAGTAGCACACTTCTTGAAAACTTCTCTCACCAGTTGCCAACAAACAGGCGAAGCAATCTAAAAGAGATACAAAACTTCAGTATACAATACTTCAGTATATGATGTAATTAGTGGTAGATGAGAACATAATGATCACCTTGTTCTCCTTCCGCACACTTGTGACTAGTAGATCTACAAGCTCGTGATTCAGTAGCTCAGTTTTCTCTATTATTATGATGATAATTTGCTTCATCTTGATTACAACGCCAGGCGAATTGGAGCTTTAAAAGTCAGAACATAGAAGACACATAGCTGAGCTTAGAAGTCCTCCAATAAATGACATAAACTCCCATTTTAGCGTTTATTCTATCATATTCAGTTATATGAAAGAATGTCATAACAGCACGAGCCACGAAAAGATTTAAGTGTCCAGATTTTGAGTTTGAGCAGATGGAGTGTTTTAGCTAGGGGTGTGCAGAAAACCAAAAAGCCTGTAGAATAATCTTACTGAAAGACCTTTAGATTTGGTTTTAGTGAAAAGACCACAAATTATATATCGAACAGAGAGTACCACAAATAATTTAACTGACAAACACTTTCGTTTCAGTTTAGTCAAAAGCGAACCGGCTTGTGCACACCCCTAGTAATAGCACAAAACGGTTCCATTCTGCTAAAGCAGAAGCTGTAAAAACCTATATATAAGGAGTCAATCAAAGAAATAGAAGTTCTTACTCAGCAACGGTTAAGAACTGTTTAAACGGTCGAACTATCAGTCCGTCCAGCTGCAGGTGACACATCATCAATGATAATTTACCCTTGTCTAATGTCTTGAGAGCTTTAATCATTCTATTATACGATCCACAAGATGCAGAAGATAGATTCTCAAGAGTGGTCACAACAAGTTTGAAAAAATCCTGTACACCAAAGAAGGGTGGTTACTTACGAGTCGTATGGTACCTTATGCTAGTCTAAAGATTCTCCATGAGAGACGTTTCATACCTTCATTTGTTCATCAGTGTATGGCGTTTTATAAACCATAATTCTCAAGACTTCCCTGATGCAACATGCAACTGAGATATTTACATCCACATCAGGATGTCTTAGCAATTGTTAGCAATCAGTGCTTACATTTCAACGACTGGCTTGTCATTTGGTGCACCCTTATTAGACGTTTCTCCAATCCCTATAATAATTATACAGCATAGAGTTACAAACTGATAATTGTTGGAAAACAATATGAGGCAAATTGAAAAACTATGTTCAGCTAAAACATCACTAATGGTATAGTACCTATGAGGGCATTTGGTTAAATCTTACTTAAGCAGCTTATTGCGTTGTCAGAACACAATGTCGTTTTAGTGCTTTGGTTAAACCTTAAGCTTATTAGCCATTTTAAACTTCCTTTAATAAGCTCACCTAAACTAGTTCAAACTAATAAAATGTGATAGAAAAGCGTAATCAATTGTACATGATAATTTACAAAAACCAGGTCTTTACTATCAAACAAGTCCCAAGGGGGCGTGCAGGATATCTTATTATTAATGCTTATCATCTTATATAGGGTGGGTTGCTTGTTTAGGGGGCAAATAATCAATTTCTGATAAGCACATCATTTCAACATGCTTATTTGATATGAAAGCGATAATCATTTTTACCCCCATATAAAACATTTTTTATACTCCTAAAAGATTACCATTTTGACATTATTTTGCCAAGGTGTGTTTGGGTTAGCTTATTTTTCCAATTTATGAGCTTCTTTGGATTTGCAAAAGCTCATAAGCCTACTGCCTTCGACTTATGAGCTTATAGTCTTATATAAACAGTAAGCTCAAGTTGATACGCTCATAAGTTGAGAATCTAAACACCATTTCCTGAACGCAAAATCAGAAACACAAAAGAATAAGCAACCTGCAAACTCGTATACGCTCTAACAATTCTTTTTGTGTTTAATTATGAGATCCCAATTATTATTATCTCCATTTCTGTTAGAAAAAAAGGAGGATTTTTTTATCCTTTGTAATGGTCACGTGTAGCCCGCTTAAGCCGCACGCATCTCCCAAAATAAGTCAATAACCTAAATAGAGAAAGCCCTAACCATTTACCCATATACACCCCCAATAGGGGTGTTTGTTTCGGCTTATATTACGGGCTTATGGATTACGCGGTTTTGGGCTTATGAATAGGCTTATTTTGAAACTTCCCGGCTTATATAAGATTATCATGCCATAATAAGCTTATATAAGTCAAAAGTTTGAAAATACGCAACAAAAAGTGAGTTATGAGCTTATGATGTGTTTGCTTAAGCTTATACGCGGGCTTATGAGCTTATTTGTGTTTCAGCTTATATTTCATAAGCCCTAATTATCCTCGCCAGATTTTGAAACTTGTGGGCTTATACAAGTTTATTACGATATGATAAACTTATATAAGCCCATAAGTCTCTAAATAAGAGAGAAAATGGGGCTTATGAAACAAAAGCCGAAATCGAAATATTTCATTGTGGTAATCAGAGGGTTGAGTAGCAGAAGCACAAAACAAAGTCAGGAATTTGCCAACACTCATAAGCCCACATATAAGCTGAAATGAAATAAACTGATAAGCCCACATATAAGCCGAAACAAACACCCCCGAAACATAGGCCGAAAAGTTTTAAAAAATAAACCAGAATATAAGTAATACAAAACATAAGGCGAAAACCAAATAAAGCCATATAGACCACCAATTAACAGGCTTACGGCTTAAACAGTTTTCAGCTTATATTTCATAAGCTCACTTTTTGTAGCTTAATTTGAAACTTTTGGGCTTATATAAGCTTATCATGTGGCCCAAAAGTTTCGAAACAAGGCAGAAAAAGTGAGGTTAAGAGACATAAGACGAAAACCAAATAAAGGCGTAAGCAGGGTAAATAAGGAGAAAGAAACACCACAAGCTAAATAAGTTTGATAAACTTATATAAGCTCATAAGTCTCTCTAAATAAGCCACAAAACATGACTAAATAAGTAACCTGATGAAGACGAAGAAGAACAATAGATTGGATACTTGTTTTGTGACACGTGTCAATGTTTTAATGGATACTACTTTAAAGGGGGCGTTTGGTTTCTTGCTTAACGGGTATGGGTTAAAAAAAATGGTACTCCGTATTATGATGATATGAGGAGATTATATCGAATCCGTTCTTTTAAGTTATATTATAATTATAGGAATCATTCATAATTGTTGAAAGAGATAAATAGTACTTTTTGTAAAATGATCGGTTTTTCAATTGACCCGGTCTTCAATCAGTTTAACTACAGTTCAATCGGATTTTTCGGTCAAAATCGACGTCCAATCATTTGACCGGATCACATAAATGACAAATCAGCTTTCTCTTTATTTTTTCATAACTCAGTGAAAACTCATATTTTAACTATAGTAAAAATAAAAAAATTCATCTTCATTAAAATAATCACTTTATATAAATTTATACTTACCTAAATACTTCACACTCTCATTACATTAAAAAATAATAATAATAACACACAAACACAAACGCAAACACAAACTGATCAACGATGAGTTATTCACCATTCATGATTTTGCATACACTAATCACTCGTAATATTAAAAAATAAAAACCCACTTACTCCCTTTGACATTAAATAGTGACTCAAGGAGTGGTGTAAGAGGAGACGTCATTTCCATTAGAGGTGGCAAATAGGCGGGCAGCGGGTTAAACGGACGATGGGTCAAATGGGCGCGGGCTAAAGGAGCACGAGCTAAATAGGCGCAAGTTAAAATGAGAAAAAAAAACATATAAAAACGTAGAATTAAGAAATAAAAATACGTGTTTGAAAGTCGGAGATAAAAAATTAAATACAAAATCGACCATTTTCCCAACTTGGTCTCACCCACGATCATGTTTGGCTAAGGCTACCTGCAACGGTTACTAAGTCGTGACCTTGATTTTTCAGTTTTCTCTCTCCTGCGACTTAGAGACTGTTTGATAAAATTAAATGATTTAGTACTGAATGATTTTACTTAATGAATGATTCAAACGCTCTGTATGATTTTGCATTAGTTGTTTGATAGCTTCTCTCAATCGCATTCTGAATAATAATTTATCTCTTTATATTATTAAGCTTTTACATGAAAATTATTTTTTATACATATTATATGGATATACATAGTACTTTCCTGTCATTTTTTTGAACACTTTCGTTTCATTTAGCAAACATATTTTAATAAACAAACCAAAATAAGTTTAAAATAATATATTCTTCAATAGCAAAATAACAAAATTGAGACAAAATTGCGAGATATGACAATGGAACACCATGAAAAATACAGTAATCAATTAAACTTGAGTGCAACAAGCCAATAACTTCACGATAAACCATGAAAATTAATCAATTAATTTTTGGGAAAATCACTTAAAAATGTAGTAAACTAACCACTTTTTATGGTTGTGTGTACTAAACTATTTTTTTCTCATTGTGTGTATTAAAATTTTTAATTTCGATCATTGTGTGTATTTTGAGACGATTTTGTCTTGTAAAATGACCATTTTACCCTTCAAAATTTGAAAAAAGTAGGGGTAAAATGGTCATAAAATACACACAATGATATGAATTTGAAAGTTTAATACACACAATGAGAAAAAAAATAGTTTACTACACACAACCATAGAAAGTGGTTAGTTTACTACATTTTTTAGTGATTTTCCCTTAATTTTTGTCATATGTGTGTCAGTTACACAAACAGTATATATTTGAAATGGGAAATCGTGACAATATAAAAGGGCCCAATATAAAATGAATAAATCAAAAAGTAACCTGATACGTGGTAATAAAATACATATAAAAAACACGTAACCAACTGAATGATTTAGCAACATAAATAGGTAGAATCGGTCAGTGCGGAATCATTAATTTAGAGGTGACATTTTTTGACAACCAAACACTATTGCTACTGCACGATTCAGCATTCAGTGCTGGCCCATTCCATTAAGAGGCAATCAAACACTTCCTTAGTGCGACCTATTTGTCTCAACAAAACGACCTAATGCGACTTAGTTAAAAAAAAATTATTTGAATCATTTAATTTTCTTTATAAATATCACATTTTCACACACAACTTTCAGTATTTTCACACATATCTCTCTGCTTTTTCACACACTTTCAAGAAAAAAATGGCATGCTCTTTCCCACACACCAATGACGAGATTAAGGCTATGATTTAGAATCAGATAAATCAACAACAACGTCGTTACGATAAGCTTACGTGGTTAGCTGATTATTTCGATGCCGCGTACGAAGAAAATTCGAAACTGTGCACAGCATTGAGAAATGTCGTGATCTTTCCCCACAGAAACATCATTTAATCTACACGCTTCTAAGTAATCAATCTGATGTCGATTTCAGCGTCTGGAGATCTTTGTTAAGAAAATCGGCAAAATTGGAGGCTAGAATTGAAAAAAAATATTGATTGGCTGAATAACTTAGGTTCGTCATCCCAAACTCATATCGGTTCTTTGTCACAACAACAGCGACGCCGAAATGTGTCTCCCGATCTACCCTTTCCAATTCCAAACGACTCAAATGGCTTACTTACTGACATTGAGGTGTATCAACTATACCTAAATCAAAAAATATTGAGACAAACACAGGAAGAAGAAGAAAGAGAACGAATGGGAGCTGGAGGCCCAAATTATAGCCTAAGAAGATGAAGAAGAAACAAGGCGTTGAGATTTATCTGGTCAGTTATCGGATTCAGATCCGGGAACTAACTAATCGTATTATGTATTTTTATTTTATCTATCTATTAGTGTATTTCCATTACTATTGTATTCGAATTTCAGTATTTTCATGTTTTAAGTATGGAATAAATGTTTTAGTTCTCGAATAAAATTTATTTACGTTTATGTTCACGGTATATGATTTAAATTTTAGATTTAAAAAAAAGTTCTTTTTTTTTATACAAACACAAACACAAACACAAACAAAAGGTCGTGTGTAGAGTCGAATTGCCTCCACCGGATTACCTCGACCGAATCCCCACAACGGCGCGACCGAGTCGCAACCAAGTGTCGATCGAGACAAATCGCTACCGTTGCGGGTAGCCTAATAACCAAGTTCAAATGGGTCGCTGCATCGGTCACGGCCAATTTGAGCAACCGACTTGATGCGATCAGTCACAGCTACAATTTAATTGTAGCTAATTGACTACATTTTATACTAAAAATGTGAGTATTTGAGTCATTTTAGTGAGTTCTTGAAATTTTTTTGAAAAATTTTCGCTCTATTTTAGTGTATTTTTTGTGGAGGAATCGTAGCCGATTAGCTACAATTATCGTAGCCAAGCTATCCGAGAAGAATGAGAATTTTTAGATCAGATGTACGCCACCTTATCGGGTTAAACCTGAGATCGAGATCGTTTCCAACCTTTTAACAAAGAAAAATATTTCTGATCACATTGAGTTAGATTACATACAGTTTTGTTATCGATGTCAATTTAGCACGAGTATGTCAAAAAAATAGAATGTACATTCTCGTCCCGTCTTATTACGTGAAACATAAAATATGAGTAACATATTTTACTTTGATTTTCCAAATTTTGTTCTCACACACAATACAAACCTTTTAAGCCAAATTTTGGGTGGAAACGAGCCGAGCCCGAGCCAGGTCGAACTCGACTCGGCTCGTTTAAGCTTTACAAAGTTCGAGCTTGGATCGTTTTGAGCCTTAATATCTAAGCTTGAGGTCGGCTCGTTGTATGTTAGACAAGCTCGGACTTGGCTCGTTTATACGATTCGACAATGTAGAAATAAAACTTGGCTCGGGCCTAATTTTGAAAACCCCTGTACACATATTATCATGTCACTTTTTTTTTGTTTTTGTTGATGTACATTCACTGATTCACATGCCTGCTGTAAAACCAGATATTTTTCGTTTGGACACCCAGAATGCAAAACATCATTTGAAGGTGTTCAGGCTTGTTGGAAAATGCTATAAGATAAACCCAGACGGGTACTTCAAGTATAGGCGCCGCAGTCCGACAGTTTTGACCTGACCCATTTAACCTTAAGGTCGCAACCCATTTGAGCCGTTATTAACCTAGCCACGTGTTTTGAAACCTCTAAAGCGTAGCATGAACTTTAAACTCATGATCTTGTAATCATTTGCATTCATATCAAAAGGACCATGTAAAAACAAGCTGACGTAATCCATCAAATAGAAGAGGCTCACCCATTAGACAAAATATAAGGTTTTCAGACATCCAGAGGTTATATAGAGGCCTCGGCATGGGGATGGGGCCCTACTGATCTATTATTTACATGTCAGAACATGATTCAGTTAGCCTATTAATGGTGGCTTTACACCGCCTTTAAGCTTTCTTTCAACAATTTCCAGTACTTTCACACACCTTTCAGCGTTGACAAACCGTTCTTGAGCCGCCATGAGCACCCTACAACTCTCTATCAGATCAGCTTCCGCAGCTCGTTTAACCAATATGGTGTTAAGCAAAGTTGACGTTTTCATGGATTCATTCCTTTTGCGAATGGTTTCTAAGTCAGTTCGAAGCCACGACACATTAATGTTGGCTTGCTGTGCTTCTAACACCTGGCGCTCTATTTCGTCCATATCAGAAATGATGGTTGAAACATCACTGGATTCAATTCGCTTGACAACTTCACAGATAAGCTCTAGGAAAGATGTTCTCACAGAAGACGTCTTGAAAAAACAGCCCGCAGCAATGTCACCATGTTTCTTGAAAATGGATTCAAGTATGGGTGCAATCTCCTGCTTCACGTTGTAGCCTTGGATAGAGATAATGTCACAGCGAGGGAGTGCCGGTCCCACCTGTAAAGAGTGGGTACAGATCAGAGATAGAAAAATGAGTTGGTCGGGTTGTGTAACAAGCCAACTGAGTTGGGTCAGCAGGTTAGATAGATCATCCTTTTTTGTCCGTTTGGGCCAAAATTACATTTATAATCGAGTTTAATAACATGGAGCAAAGTAAAAGAAGTTCCAAAGTATAAAATGTAAATAGAGGGAGGGAAGTAATACAGAATCCGAAACAGAAGAAACGTTTTCAACCAACTCCAAATGTTCCCGCCTGAGGTCCGAGAGATCTCCATCACCATGACCGTACATTGCCTAAAAAGATATAGCAACCAATTATTAAACTAATTACAATGGGATAATGGATCAAACGGATGGGTTTGGCCCCTTTTTTTCTTCTGAATTAAATTTTTACTAATTACCAATATCAAATATGCAATCATAAAACTTGCTTTATAGTAAAGATTTTTTTATCATTCTTATGACTTCAATTATTACAGGACTCGTTAAAAAAATAACAAAAAGTTGAAAAAAACGCTAGAAAATGTTAACAGGTCAGCACAACTCAACGTGACCACTGTGAATATCTCCAGTTCTTTTGAGTTTAACCCGTCTGAATATGTATTTCGCCCAAACAGGCCTAGCAAAAAACGCAAACTGAGCCTTATTTATCCATTTGGGGAATATATGTCCGTTCCAACATATATAATATAAATGTACAACATGGACCAGTTAAAGGAGTATCAATGTATATAGACAGGGAGAGAGATATACAGAATCCGGTGTAGCAGACAGGTTTTCAACCGACTTCCACTCTTCATTCTTAAGGTTTATGTGTTCTTCATGACCATCATTATAGAATACCTATAAAGATATAGCAACAAACATTAGTCAACATACAAAAATATTGAGCCCGAATGAGTATTTGTATAATCCAGAGTATATGATTAGCATAACCGGAATGAAGAATTTATATCCAAGGACTAGAACCCAAGGTGGCCATTTCTACCCATATATGGCTAAACGGGTCAATTTGGATCAAATGCAAAATTGCTAAAGAACTATTAAAAGAAAACGACCTGAAAGCTGCATAAAACTTCCTTAAGTCGTTTATGTCAAAAGACAGGCTTTGTGGGTTTGACCAACTCCCATAAATACCCATTTGGGTAGACGTGAACCACAACATCTGATACCTGAACTTAGGGGTGATCACGGTCCAAAGACCCGGCCTGATCGGACCGACAACCGTAATTGTTCAAAACGCGAGACCGAAGACCGGATTGAAATGGTACGGTATGGCCCGGGATGGTCTGATTCGGTCTTCGGTCTGATCCGTTCAGTCCGGTCCAGTTGGCCCGGTTTTTCGGTCCGGTCCGGTCAGATCAATGGTCCGATATGCTCAGCCCTACCTGAACTCGTATAACCATGATAACCGATATCATGATCTGAATGTAAAGTTGTAAAGTTGTGTATTGCAACAAGATTAATTATACGCCTAATTGGATACAAGTTTTACTTGACCATCTTAATTTGATTTTACCAATCTCAAATTTTGACTAAACACCAAAAAAGGAAAGAAACATAAAGGAGGTCATGGGAGAATTCAGCACAATTATATCACTTCACAAAAAATTGAAAAATTGGCTCTATATCCAACGAACGAAACTTTCCAGGTATGAAAAAAATTATTTTGTTTTGGTTCAACTTGTAGTCCCATATAAAAAGACCATATACAGTCATAATATATACTCATAATTAAAACTAAGTTAACAAAAACCATATACAGTGATAGACTACCTAATCTGATAATTCATCACAGAATAGACACACTTGTCGCTGGAGGGCAAAGGGACACCGCACTCCGGTCAGGATTGAGATACTTCTTGTAGACTGCTTTTAGCTTATGGTCTCTTGCACGATCAGCATGAAAGCTCAACAAACTCTTTGCACAATCACTTACTTGATCTTCACTGTATCCGGTGTAATGTTTAAGTGTTTCAGTCCACACTGGTGTCTTATTAAGCGTGCACCTAGCAGCATACACAGCTGATGCAGCAAGTTTTGAAGGGTTATTTCTGATGGTAAGGGAATAGTTCATCAAACCAAGCTCAGTGAATAAGAACACCATATCCTCCATCTTTTTGTCAGATGGAAGTGAGGCTTTAGCATATCGGACCGCGAAGACATAAGGCGTTGGTACAGAGAGATACCAATCTAAACTACTAAGAATAGCCTTTTCCATAGCAAGAATTTGCTCTCTTGAATATGGACTACCTGATATAACAATCATATCCTCAACCAGTAGCTGACATATTTCCTCATACTTGGAAGATATAAGCAATACGCAGATACAAACCAAATGAAGTTCAGTTCTGGCAATAGTTGTGACGGCCAGAAATCTATCAAGGATATTGATTGCGAGATAAAGAGTCTCTGGCATGAAGCCACTCTTATAGTGAACTTCCATTATCCAGTCGAGCATGTAAGCTCGAATCTCAACATCAATATCAGGTTGGAAATTTATGTAATCCGTAAAACTCCCTTCGGTCTCCCTATCCTTGTAGATCATGTATATTTCTTCCACATATTCAACCTGACAAAGCTCGTTGTTCATGTCAAACTCGTCAATATCTATGATGACATCATGATCTTTGTTTTGTGTGGTAGCGATCTCACTAGTAACTGATGGAGACTTTTTATGTTTCTTGGAGACATCATCAGTCGTCCCAGCATTCACTCGATTGAATGGATTTGTAATCTCGTCTCGACGTCTTTTTGTTTCGCGTTGTGCAAGACGATGATCAACAGCAGATGTCATGGTATTTGCTTCGTTCACGTATTGAACCTCGTCGTCATCATCTATGATGATGATATGATGATTGTTTTTTGTGGTAGCGATCTCACTAGCAACTGCCTTTCGACGTCCAACCTGAACAAGCTCATTGTTCTTGTCAAACTCGTCGTCATCATCGATGATTACGTATTCAACCTCGTCATCATCTATGATGATTACATTATCTTTTGGTTTCTTGTATGGATTTGCAATGTCATCAAGGGCTCGACGTCTTTTCCTATGGCATTGTGCGATAATCGGTCGAAGATGCTCAATAGCACAAGTCATGATATCTTCTACACCTCGAATACAAATCACCCAAAAAAAAGAGCCTTACTTGTCGACGACACAATCGAATAACTGAAAATCTTGGCGGTGGAAGAATGAAGATGCGAATGAGAGCGTTTTTATTTTTGGGAGGATTGGAAGAATGAAGATGCGAATGGTCTTGGTTAGGTATTTATAAGGTTTGAATAAGGCGGTTGGATGAGATGCGAATGTCGGTTGAGAGACACGCTTTTAGGTTAATTCACGAGTTTTATGTATGTAACTATGCTTTGTCGGTTTAATTAATTGTCAAAAAAAAATTAACGAATTCTTTTTTTTTTTGTTGCATAGCGGTACAACCCCAATACGTTATTCACCCATTCGAAAGTTGATCTTCGATTCTACCACCCCTAAAAGGGCTACTGCTCATCAAGATCCTTCACCAGGTGCTCAACTCAAGTCACTAGTCACTTCAAGGCCAAAATTCTCACTCAAAAGGTCTAACAAGCCTCCGATACTGGTTGTTTTTTATGACTTTGCTGATCATAACGGAAAACAGAGGGGTTCAGAGGTTTATAAACCCCAGGACCCGATAAAGGATATCGTATTAGTTCAGAAGAAAGAGTATACACAAAACTTTAAGAACTTGAAGAAAAAAAAACCAAGCGCCATGGAACTGGAAATTGAAACGAAGAGACGGGTCCCGATTTTGATGTCAATGCGATAGATATGTTGTAATTATGTTTTTTAAGTAGAATGTTTGAATGTATATTCTTGTTTTGAGTTAATAATATTCCTGAAATTAAAATAGAGATTACGCCTGAAATTGTTTTTTTTCTTTCTGCACAACCAACAATCATTCCGTAGTGTTCATTAGACTCACAGGGTTATAAAATCTCGTATTATATCTATCACTGCAAACCACTAAAGTACTCGGTTCAACATGGTTATAGGACGCTAGCTAATAGTATTAAATTAAATCGAATGCAGAGCCATTTGCCCCATTAATAGACCAAACCTTCTTCATTCAATATGGGTATTAAATAGCAGAAGATGCAGCAATGCGTTGGCGTCTGACCATTTTTACCTGTACTTTTGTTATACCCTTTTGACAGCAATCATTTAACCCGTTAGTAACCTACTTGTTTTTAACAAACCTTCTTCATCAATAGGTACAGATTAGAGGTGGCAGAAAGTGAGAGGCTCGGGTTGACCAAACCACTTATATCGACACATTAGTTTTTCCATTTTTTAAATTCCATCATTTATAAGAAAAACGACCCGACCCATTTTTACCCACAATATCACTTCTTCTGAGTTTAGCTCATTTGGATATGTTGTTTTGGCTACAAACCCCACAGATTAACAGATAAGCATAAATTGTCCAGTTTTGTAACTTTTGGTTGAGTTTTCGCCTTCTAATACAAGTCCTAGACAAATGTATAGCATCGAGTTCGTAAAGAAATTCCAGTGTATAATGAGAAGGGGAGGATATGTACAGAATCTGGTGTAGCATACACGTTTTCAAGCAGCTCCCATTGTTTCCCCGTGAGGTCTGTCAGTTCTTCATTATATTCATCAGACAAAACCTAAAACGATACATAAACAAACACTAGTCAAAATACAAAAGGTATGTATAAAATGCTTATTAACACCCTCAGAGCAAATGCTTGTCAACTTCTGATCTCTTGGGTCAAAATGAGTAAACGGGTCAATTTGGATCTACAAAATGTTTGGAATGGATATGGACTTGAAGAATGCATATAATTTCCTTCACTCGTTTTATTTCAATAGTTAAATTATCATTGTTGAGGAAGCTTTTTAGTCATATTAAAAGCATTAATTAAAATTCCCATTTAAAAAAATCCCCATTTTGACCCATTGTCAATCAAACCGACACTTTCCAGCCTATCTAGATATTCAGAAGCAGTCGGGGTTTCTTCTATCAAATGTTTTTTCTCTTGTGTTAAACATTCACCTCTATAACAGATGTGGATGGCATCGACGCATCATCAGATGTAAGGGTTTTCTTTTCAGCTTCAGAGTGGTTGTTAACTGTATCACTAGTTGCATCTTTACTACGCCTTACAGGCTGCGCCGTATTTCCGCTTCCATCTTGACACCCAAGTTTCATTTTTTTAATTGCATTATTCGTCCACTTTATTGTATTAGTTGCAGATTCAATAGTTTCTGTCAGAGAGTTGCATTCGCCTTTCGCCACCTGGAAATTTATAATTAGGTTTAACAATAATTTCGGGATAGCATTTTATTATCATTAAGTTACTTTAATATTAGTATGTGCAAGATTGACAATTAACAATCATGGTAATGTCGTTTTCTGATACAATAATTATGATGTGCAATTAACATATCCCATACCTGATCTGGGAGATGTGGTTTAAGTTTGGCAGCACACTTCTTGAGTACTTGATCCCCCGGCTTGATCTCAAATGTAGATAATCTGGACGCCGTTTCAGCAAGCTCCCACTGTTCCTGCCTAAGGTCTAAGAGTTCTTCGCCGTCATCATAAAGTACCTAAAATATAAATGTTAAGTATATTGATAATGTTAATCATAATCTCATAGAAAATGTACGTGAACATCACACCTCGTGCCTCTTGTTTCCACGATCAGAGGATTTCAAACTCCTTGGTAATCTGCAGTAAAAGATTTTCAAATTCATAAAACAGCATAGTGCATAGATTCAAAAAATATTTCACGCAAGTGCTATACTTACTTTTTACCTGCAGGCCACCAAACTTTTATCCTCTTTCCAACCAAATTTTCACCATGCTCAACAGACTGAGCCCGAATCAGGACAGATATGTATATTCCAGAATATGATCAGTATAGCGAGAATGATTAGTTGTTCATGTTTGTTTAAGGAGGACTAGATTAAAGGTGGTAATTTCGACCAGCTACGGGTGAACGGGTGAACAGGTCAACTTGGCTATACTTTGCCTGTAACTATTCAAATGACACATTTTTTTATTTTAGTAAAATGTAACCAACTTGAAAGGTTTCAATGGGTCAAAAGTCAGTAAAACTGTATTCAAATGCATATAACTTCCTAAATCTAGATATCTCTAAGCTTATATTCTCTTTGTAGAAATATAGTTTGCGGGTTGGCCCAATCTGTTTTAACCCACTCCAAAATACCCATTTTGACCCGTTCCCCAACCTGACCGACCATTTTGTTGCCTCTAACTAGAATAGTTTTCAGCAGGCTTTCTTCCTTCCATGAAGTGATATATCTCTTTTGTTTTCCACTTTTCCCTTCACCTCTGTTACAGATTTGGTTGGCATCGGTGGATCATCAGTTGAAACTTGAAAGGCTTTTCTTTCTACATTTCCTGGCAACTCGACAACGTCTTGCAGGCTGCACCATATTTCTGCTTCCATTTAGACACTCAACTTTCCTCTTACGAGTTGCATCGTTCCCCAACTTACTCGTATCAGTTGTAGATGGAATAGTTTCAATCAAAATACCGTAAACTTCTTCTGCCACCTGGAAAAGAAATGTTATTATTGGACATTGGGCAATTACTTTCGGATACCAGTGATACAAAATATGAAATTTTTTACCAACATCAAAAGTTTCATTTCTTAGTCACAGCTACGAGCAGCCACTTTATAAATAATCATGAATAATTTTGCCAATACCTTTTTTGCGGAGGCGTGGTTTGAGTTGAGTAGCACACTTCTTGAAAACTTCTCTCCTTAGTTGCCAACAAACAGGCGAAGCAATCTAAAAGAGATACAAAACTTCAGTATACAATACTTCAGTATATGATGTAATTAGAGGTAGATGAGAACATAATGATCACCTTGTTCTCCATCCGCACACTTGTGACTAGTAGATCTACAAGCTCGTGATTCAGTAGCTCAGTTTTTGCTATTATCATGATAGTAATTTGCTTCATCTTGATCACAACGCCAGGCGAATTGGAGCTTAAAAAGTCAGAACATAGAAGACACATATTTGAGCTTAGAAGTCCTCCAATAAATGAGCTTAGAAGTCCTCCAATAAGTGACATAAACTCCCATCTTAGCATTTATTCTATCGTTTTCAGTTATATGAAAGAATTATCATAACAGCACGAGCCACGAAACGATTAAAGTGTCCAGATTTTGAGTTTGAGCAGATGGAGTGTTTTAGCTAGGGGTGTGCAGAAAACCAAAAGGCCTGTAGAATAATCTAATGAAAAACCTTAGATTTGGTGCACCCTTATTAGACGTTTCTCCAATCCCTATAATAATTATACAGCATAGAGTTACAAACTGATAATTGTATAATAATTATACAGCATAGTGTTTTAGCTAGGGGTGTGTAGAATAATCTAATGAAAAACCTTACATTATGCTAGCCTAAAGATTCTCCACGAGAAACGTTTCATACCTTCATTTGTTCATCAGTGTATGGCGTTTTATAAACCATAATTCTCAAGACTTCGCTGATGCAACATGCAATCCACATCAGGATGTCTTAACAGTTGTTTAGCAATCAGTGCTTTGATTACTGGTTGCATTGCACATTTCATCGACTGGCTTGTCATTTGGTGCACCCTTATTAGACGTTTCTCCAATCCCTATAATAATTATACAGCATAGAGTTACAAACTGATAATTGTTGGAAAACAATATGAGGCAAATTGAAAAACCATGTTCAGTTAAAACATCAATAATGCTATAGTACCTATGAGGGCATTTGGTTAAATCATACTTAAGCAGCTTATTGCGTTATCAGAACACAATGTCGTTTTAGTGCTTTGGTTAAACCTTAAGCTTATTAGCCATTTTGAACTTCTTTTAATAAGCTCACCTAAACTAGTTCAAACTAATAAAGCGTGATAGAAAAGCGTAATCAATTGTACATGATAATCTACAAAAACCAGGCCTTTACTATCAAACAAGTCCCAAGGGGGCGTGCGGGATATCTTATTATTACTGCTTATCATCTTGTATAGGGTGGGCCGCTTGTCTAGGGGGCAAATAAGCAATTTCTGATAAGCACATCATTTCAACATGCTTATTTGATATGAAAGCTATAATCATTTTTACCCTCATATATAACCTAATAAAACATTTTTATACTCCTAAAAGATTACCATTTTGACAAAATTTTGCCAAGGTATGTTTGGGTTAGCTTATTTTTCCAATTTATGAGCTTCTTTGGATTTGCAAAAGCTCATAAGCCGACATCCTTCGACTTATGAGCTTATAGTCTTATATAAACAGTAAGCTCAAGTTGATACGCTCATAAGTTGGGAATCTAAACACCATTTCCTGAACGCAAAATCAGAAACACAAAAGAATAAGCAACCTGCAAACTCGTATACGGTCTAACAATTCTTATTGTGTTATTATTATGAGATCCCAATTATTATTATCTCCAATTCTTATAGAAAAAAAAGGAGGGTTTTTTTTTTATTCTTGTAATGGTCACGTGTAGACCGCTTAAGCCACGCACATCTCCCAAAATAAGTCAATAACCTAAATAGAGAAAGCCCTAACCATTTACCCATATACACCCCCAATAGGGGTGTTTGTTTCGGCTTATATAACGGGCTTATGGATTACGCGGTTTTGGGCTTATGTTTAGGCTTATTTTAAAACTGTCCGGCTTATATAAGATTATCATGCCATAATAAGCTTATATAAGCCGAAAGTTTGAAAATACGCCATAAAAAGTGAGTTATGAGCTTATGATGTGTTTTTATAACCTTATCTGTGGGCTTATGAGCTTATTTGTGTTTCGGCTTATATTTCATCAGCCCTAATTATCATCACCAAATTTTAAAACTTGTGGGCTTATACAAGTTTATTACAATATGAAAAACTTATATAAGCCCATAAGTCTCTAAATAAGTGAGAAAATGGGGCTTATGAAATAAAAGCCGAAATCAAATAATCTCATTGTGGTAATCAGAGGGTTGAGTAGCACTGTAGCAGAA
The DNA here is from genome assembly GCA_025667525.1 of Glebionis coronaria. NCBI lineage: Eukaryota > Viridiplantae > Streptophyta > Magnoliopsida > Asterales > Asteraceae > Glebionis > Glebionis coronaria. Next base: position 557,118,892 of record CM046877.1, on the reverse strand, counting down.
GCACAAAACAAAGTCAGGAATTCGGCAACACTCATAAGCCCACATATAAGCTGATATCAAACTCAGGAATTTGCCAACACTCATAAGCCGAAATGAAATAAGCTGATAAGCCCACATATAAGCCGAAACAAACACCCCGGAAACATAAGCCCAAAAATTTGAAATAAGCGACAAAAAGTGAGTTTATGAGGTCATGAAACATAAGGGGAAAACCAAATAAAGCCATATAGACCACCAATTAACGGGCTTATGGCTTAGATGGTTTTCAGCATAAGCTCAGTTTTTGTGGCTTAATTTGAAACTTTTGGGCATACATAAGCTTATCATGTCATAATAAGGCCGAAAAGTTTGAAATAAACCACAAAAAGTAAGCTTTGGAAACATTAGGCGAAAACCAAATAAAGCCAAACCAATTAACGAGCTTATGGCTTAGATGATTTTCAGCTTATATTTCATAACCTCACTTTTTGTAGCTTATTCTGAAACTTTTGGGCTTACATAAGCTTATCCGCCCAAAAGTTTTGAAACAAGCCACGAAAGGTGAGCTTACGAAACATAAGGCGAAAAGCAAATAAAGGCGTATATAAGGCGAAAGAAACACCCTAAGCTAGATATCATCATTTGTACAAGTAAGTTTTTTTTTAGGGAAAATTTCATATATATCCCTCTTTCAAATACAAAATTTCATATATATCCAACCTTACTAAAAAATTTCATATATATCCAACTTAAAACTAAAAATTTCATATATGTACAAATACCTAATTTATTTATAACTAAAACTTTAAAAAATATATTTATTATCATTTAAATCTAAAATGACCATATAACTCATTGCTCCAAATATATATATGGTTGCATTTATATAACTCGTTGCTCCAAAACACATAAGATTTCTGGACACACATTAATTCAAAGCATAAGTCCACTAAAATGATAACAATACTCGTGTATGTGTCCATCTAAACATGACTAGATTTAAATGTTGAACCAAGTTAACACCAAATCAAGTATCATTTTGGATTATTAAAGATTTACCTATATTAGTACCTAGTATAAAACATAATACTTGTTACTAATCAAAAGGTGCAATCAAATATCAAATGACAACTTCAAATATGAATGAAATGTGCGTTTTATGCTTTAGCACAATGCAAAAGCATTACCAGTTTATAATTTAGTTTTATAACAGTGTAAAGATCAAAAACAATAAAAAACAATCAATCAAAACTTATTATGATTTTAATCAATTACTCAAAAACAATAATATTTTACCAATCACTAACAATAGTACTAAGATCATTTAATAATGAACAAAAAAGAAGAAAGTGATTATACCTGCTGGAACAAACTGATTGTTCTTGTGAAATTGAATACATAGAATGAAAGGTCAGTGTATATGGCAGGAGTATTTGGATTGAGATTTAAGGGATTAAAAGTTTAATTAATAATAATAATAAATATGTTTAATTGATAATAAATATGTTTCTTAATATTTTAATTATAAATAAATTGGGTACTTGGACAAATTTTAAGTTTTAAGTTGGATATATATGAAATATTTAAGTGATGTTGGATATAGGATATATATGAAATTTTGTATTAAAAGAGGGATATATATATATGAAATTTTCCTTTTTTTTAACGTTAGTAGTTAGTAATTCGAGCTTACAGTGACATTCCTGCTTCTATTTAATTCGGACCCACGAAGGTCAAGTTTTATATAAATAAAAAAAAAGGTAAGTAAGTTAAGTAACCTGAAGAAGAGAGACAATTTCATGGGATGAATCAGAATTGTTAAAAAAAAAAAAAAGGTAAAGAAAACAACAAGTCTTTACCAGCATTCATCAGCAGAATCTTCTCAACTGTACTCATTGTAAAACCACTTGACCTCATTTTCTTCATGGCTTTTGCATACTCTAGAAGAAGACCAATAAATAGGAAGGATACTTGTTTTCTTTTCATGGCTTTTGCATACTCTAGAAGAAGACCAATAAATAGGAAGGATACTTGTTTTCTTACACTTGTCAATGTTTTACTGGAGTATCAGCATTAAAGGGTGCGTTTGGTTTCTTCTTATTTGGATTTGCAATGGGTATGGTTTTAAAAGAGGTATCAGTGCCCGTTTGGTTTGTAAAAAGGTTTATATTTTGATTTTTATTTAAGAAATGTTTGAAAGTAAATTAGGAAAGACAAAATTAATTACTATTTTAAATATATATATATATTTATATATTATAAATTAATTAAAGATGAATATTATTTAAATAAAAAATAAAAGTGAAAATAGCTCTAAACATAAAAAATAATATTTTAATTAGTAACATTATGAAAATTCACCGAATGTCTTAAAATAAAGATGTGGGAACCAATGAAGCGCATCAAAACAAAGCAAGCCTACCAAACATTATATTTCACGTATCTTTGAATCTAAACTCGGATAAACCCACAAATCAAACGGACCCTCACTAATACTAGTTACTCAAATATAAGCTTTTGTAATTTCTTTTCAGTAGATTTGAGTTTCAAATTTATGATTTATTAAATCTTTTATAAATGTATGTGATAAAGTAACTTATTTTTTAAGCTAATTTTTCTTTTTTTTTTAAATAAAGTTAAGATTTTTTAAGAAATGATTAATTTATTTTTTCTTTTATTTATAGTTTTCCGGTCTTAAGAAGAAACTATAAAACACAAAAATATTCAATTTTTTCTTTTTTTCTTTTAAGCTCGTGGGAGGACCTCCAACTCAACGACATATCAACTTTCTCTTTTTTTCTCGTAACTGAATAAAATATTTATTTTTATAAAAGTATAATCCCACTAAAATACCTACTTTTAATATGTTTTCAAAAGTTATTTGTTTGTTTCTAATTTTAGATTCATTTGTCTATGAATTATACAAATATAGTAAAAATATACCCCATTAAAACACTTACTTTTAATATCCTTTTTAGCTTAAATAATTGTCCTATAAGAAAAACAATCATGTTTTCTTTTTATTGTGTTAATTTTTTTTTTAAACATCAAATGTTATGATTAATTGATCGAGTCGTACAATAACATCCACGTGACAGCATGTTTTTTTTTAATCCTCACCTAGTTATATTAAAAAAATTATCCGTTTCATCTGAAAGAAAAAAACCATTAATAAGTCTTTTTTCTGTTAGCTGAACTCTTAATATCAATTTCTTTTGAAATTTAGTAACGAAAGATCATGTTAATATGACAATTTCAATCAAATTAAGTAATTAACCTATTTATTTCTAATATTGAATAATAAATTTGAAACAACTCAAACTGAAATTATGAGCAAAATATTTAAATTCGATGTGGTATAATTTGTCACTCTCAAATATATTTCATATTTTTATCTTAGTTTATGTATATTTATAATCATTAACATAGTATTCGCGTAATGCAACGACGAGTATCCAACGAATATTTTCTAACAATCAAATTAATGTTCAAGTATAAAAAATTGAATTAAAATAAAAGCATTAAAAATAAAAATAAATAAAAAATTTATAAATATATTAAAATAGATGTTGAATTAAAAAAAATATGATGAAAATAGAGTATGAGAAAAATAAATGAATTAAAAGATATTTCAATTTAAAAATAAATATGATTTTTTAATAAGTTGTTGAGAAGTTTTTACAAAAGTTTGTTATAAAAGAAATGGATGATTAACATTGCATTTTTTGTTTAGAGTTAGGTTTGGATTAAAAATTATCTAACAGTTGAAATATGATATGTTATCTTAATTTCGGTATTCAGTTAGGTTTTGAGTTAAACTAGGGGTTGTGCCCGCGCTCCGCTGCGGGCGTTCTTGGGAACGGGTCCAGTGGTTGTTGGTGACTGGTGGTGGTGTTGGTGCACGTTTAGAAACAAAGATTGTGCAATCAACATCTCGAGTGTCTTTTGAACCCTTTGCATGTATGCGTAGAGAAAAACCATGGATGATTAACCTAACAACCAAGTTACATTAGCGAGCAAAGATGTTCCTGTAATTGTCTTGGCAAACAATGTCTTATGTGATATCAACGATCCTTCATACCGAGTCACATCAACCCAACAACCTATGATTTTGAAGTCATGCCAAGTAAAACCCATATCAACTATTCCAAGTCCCGCCACACCTGCACGTAAACTAATTCAGTTTCAAATTTAAGCATATCTTGCAAATTTGCATATAAAACTTTACTTGTAAAAGAAGCCGAACAATGGACATGTGCCTAGTTGCAGTAGCAAAAAAAGAGTGTCACAACCAACATCTACATGTAGATTTAGGCTTGGATGACCGAACTAATACATGGGCAGTTCCATTCACGTCTACTCCACACTGTCATAAAAACCGAATGTATAAGTCACCTTTAAAGGCAAGGATCGAAGTTATATTTTTCTTTTAAAAAAAGAGGATAGATTTTCTCGATCTTACATATGAGTGAAGTCCAAGATTTGAAGTCCATCTAGGCACCATCAACAATTTCGAAAGCAGCTTCAACTGAAGAAGGTGTTTGGTTCTTGGTTTAGAAGCAGAGAAACATCCCATTTTGCTGTAGAAGGATGTTTGTTTGTTGGTTTAACAACAGCCAAACACCCCTGTTACAGCAGGACTGTTCCGCAGACGTGCCAAGAAATGACATGTTAAGCATGGGAAAAAGGTTCACTTGTCCGAAATACAAAACAACCGTTGCAAAAAATACGAAATAACATACCAACAATTAAGCACATAATAACACAAAATTTGATCGATCCAGGACTCGAGTTTGGAACACAATTCTGTGTCATGTTGCCTACAACAAAAAATAGCTGAGCATTAAATAGTCATAAGAAACATGTAATGTCAAAGTTTTAGTAATACCACTTCCTATATCCACCACTTTAAGCAACTTGTGAACTACTATTAAATCTATCATTTTCGATATATCGTTTTTTATTTTAGAAAGATAAACATTAACATAAGGAAACGAAACATGTACCGATAACTTAGTGGTAAGCGGATTAATATGTTGTCTCACACGAACAACACCCTCCTGATATTATACCCCAAAAAAACACGAACTTGCTCACACAAAGCGAAAAGCCGAATTCACATACCATTTAACAATACAAAAGTTAAACTTCTAAATCTCTATATATGATAATTAACCTTTTTCTGTGTTTTTTACAAAATGGCGGTCTTGTTACCGATGTGGTGATGAGGATATGTGAATAACATAGCTCTCATACTTTATGATCGGCAGATTTGAACTTGGGTTAAGCTACGGTCAGTTTAGAAAGGCTAAAACGAAAAAATGGCTCAAATGTTATTCTAAAAAAAGGACTATAATAATGTTTGGAGTTATGTGCACAGTTTTCGCATTCGATACACAGTCACATATGCAAGCATCAGACGTGAAGTCAAAACGGTCATTGTAATATAAATTTTGAATCTGTAAATAGGCTTAAACACTTTTATGATTTTATCATATATGTTTTTTAAGTTCAAAAAATGTCAATATCATCGAATATCCGATGCCAAAAAAAATCCAAGCATTCACCATACCCAAGTTTTGGAAAGCCTCTTATAAAATAGACAAAAGTCATGTAAAATGTACCTAATTATTTTGCTCATCTTATTTCCGACCTCTGTTCAGCCCAAATTTAACCTTCTGCCGCATTATGCTTCTTGCTCTTTTAACAAAGCGAGTTTGTTGGTTCCGTATGCACACTTCATGATATGCTTTATTTCTACAACCTTTATCTCGACCGGTTCATATGTGTTCCCGAGCTTAACATGCCCCCTGCTATGAATAAATCAAGAATGAACATATAACTCTAGAAATTCTATTTATTTAAGTTTAGCAGGAAGATATATCGACACAAATGTTGTATAACCTGACAGAAGATCGTAACTCTTGAATCACACTCCTTCAGCTTTGGAAGCAACTTGTCTAGAAGTGCTATTTTGCCTGGGATTCAGTAAATAGGATAACGTAATCTTAAACAGAATCTAATCCAAATAATAAGCAATGCTTTATATTGAATCCCAAAACGTGATGATGGGTGTTGTCATTGCCAATCAACAAACGTTAGGTTTCTTTTGAACATACGAATACACATGATACTTTGGTTTGTTTTGAACAACTTTAGTAAACTTTGAACACACAAATACGCTTGAATATTTGATCCTTCCTGTTTCTTTTAATTTCTATATCATGCACATGGTTGAAAAGTTTTATTTTTCTGTAAGGGGAAATGCAATAACAACTCTTAAATCCTAGATTCAAGTAAACAATTTTTTCGGCAAGGTTTTTCAAGAAACAATGATCCAAAAAGGTCTAGATTTCTAAATTATGTTATCTTGTGTATTGCTAATTCTGATAACATGTTTGGTCAGTGTTTCAAGATAGCAGTTTGGCGGGGGAAATCTTAGTTCATCGCAACTTCAGTTTTACTCTATTGACCTTTTCAAAATCGATTTTGATAACCTATTAAAATTGCTATCGGATTATTATGTAATTTTCATTCATGTGAACATAGATATAAAAACGAACATGAAGTGTCTTTTTTTTGGCATAGCACGATCTACTTTAGCCACTTAAAATAACACGCACCGCATGGCCATATGCTCCGTGTACATCCGGTTAAACTACAGGAACCTCTAGGGCAAATGCAATAGCGTCAATCATGTTTCCACTTTGACTTCTCATCGCCTTTAGCATGACACTCCAAATCTGCACCATTAAATCCAAGTATGTTCATTCACTTTAAAATAGGTCTGGAGTTTTAGACTAACAAAATTCCAAATTGCTCACTTGTGTTAAGAAATACAACAAAGTGCATTACCTGCACTTATAATTTCAGAAGAAGGTCAAAACATCGACGAACAATGAGTCCCTAACATACTTGTTGTATGTCACGATCCGTTACCAAAAGAGAGTTCGTTTTAAACACGGCAGGATGGGTCTAACACGTTCGCCTATCATACGTAGCAACACAGATAAGTTGTAAACAATTTTTTTAAGTGTTTAGCAAACACCAGATTGCATAAAAAGCGGGATGTTTATCATGAGGCTCAGATAAGTCAATTATCAGAATAAAAAGATATGGCCACCAAACCAACCCAGGTTGCCTCGCCAAGCTGCACATAATCCAATATTTACTCGAACCCGTCAAAAAAGGGTTAAGACCGTCATCACAGCCTATTTAAAAGCCACGAAATGAAATCAATGGCCAGAATCCCTATTTCACAAACCACCGACTTTTTTTTTCTTTTTTTTTATAGACATAAACATTTTCATGAGAGAATGGAAGAAACAACCTTTTTCTTGACGAATACTTTCGCAAATTATAACAATAATAAGAAAGGAGGAATTGCAAACCAAGTACAGAACATGTTTTCAGAACTATTTATCGCAGGGCTTCGGCCGAGTTAAAAGAGTTGCATCAATTGTTGCGAGAGTTACCGGAACGAGGATTTATTCGCCCTAACGCACCACCAGGATGTGCATCGTTTCTGTCTATCAGGAAGAAGGCCGGTAACCTGAGATCAAGTATCGACCACCAAAAATTTGACAAGATCACTATTCCTAAACGATATTCATTCCACGAATAGAAGGTTTACATGACCTGCTACAATATGTAAATTATTTTCCAGAACAATTCACGATCATGCCACCAGCAGTGGTGAGAGAAGGAACATGAGATTTTCCAGACTACTGTTGCACACATTATAGTCTCTCTAAAATTTTGACTTATACTTCTGAGCTCCCTAATACTCCAACTATAGTATAAAATTTATGAATAAAATTTTTCCATGACTTCTCAGACAAAATCGTTAGTATATTCATTGATAACATTCTGATATGCTAAATTCTAAAAGAAGTACTAGAGAATCATCTTCTCACAGTTGTACAGAATCTCCGAGAGGAGAAAATTATATAAGCAGCTTCCCAGATGCGAATTCCAGTTGAACACGATGGCATTTCTGAACCACCCTATTTCAGCAGAAACAAGTTTCAGAAATCCTGCGAAGGTGAAGACTATCACCAGATGGTCAAGACCGACGTCTGTAATTAGAGTACAAAATTATAGAAATCAGTTGACTACTACCGCAGAAATTACTGACAGTTCTCACTAAAATTCTTTCATGACTTTTCTCCCAGATTCCACCAGAATGTACAATAATCCCAGGCAGAATTTTGATAGAAGCAGTATAACACAATTGATGCAACTATGTTCATATCTAGATGCCTGACATACCGCAGGGTCAAGATAGGACACCGATATGCTAATGAGTTATTACAACCACTAGAAATTTCTGAACATAAATGAGATAAGATTCCATGGAGGTTATTTTCAGTTACCACAGACTCAGACGAAGCATGATGCTATCTAAGTCGTTGTTAACCAGTTAACCCAGCCTACGCGTCTTCTTTTATCCGAGGATTTCGCAGTAACAAATCCGCAGGAAATTCAGCAATAGATCATATGATTCCAAGGTATTCCATCAACAATATTGTCAGATAGAAATTATCATTCACAAATCGCGCTCACGTCCATGTTCACGATCACGTGTACGTTCACATTCACGTTCACGTTTATTTTTACTTTCATGTTTACGTCTCAGTCGCAGTATGATGCTGTTTCAGTTTATGTTTTGGGTCATCTCATGATTTAAGCTCACGTTAGCGTTCATAACCTTTTTCACGTTCAAGCTCGTGTGCCATTTCGCGATACCCCATTTCACAGTTTATTACCGAATTCGGTTACAGAAAGCTTAAGAAACCAGACTCAAGTTAGCAGAGCTTCTCCATACCCAGGCAGACGTTTCACGTCTCAGGCCGTATCGTTTGACATTCATTCCTCAGTCAGCATATGTTCATGATATGTCCTAGCATCACGTTCACATAATGTTTCATGTATTATCGTGCACGATATATATTCCATGCCAGCATTCCTTATTTAATCGTGAACCACGTTCACAATTGCTTACGTAGCACGTTCACAATTGTTCACGTAGTTCGTCCCTATAAATTTCAGTAGCTTGCTCAGATATATAAATGTTATCTTTCAGGATATTTATACGTATCGTTTCATGTATCCTAAATAGCTTATTCATTCTATTAGATTCAGAAAATCCATCTTATGTATGGAACCAGAAACTATTTAGCATCATTAGGATAGGGTCATCAGGACCAAGATTTTCATTGTGTCTAGACCTTTGAAGGAGTCGTTCGATTGGGAAGCCACTCGGAACGTAGGAGTCCATCCGGACCTCTCATCCTTTTCCTCCAATAGATTCAGTTAAGTTCTTTCAGTCATGTTATGTTCCACTTTCTCTTTAGTCAGGTCATGCTATATTCTTTCAGCAACAATATGTATTAATTCGAGGACGAATTATCTTTCAACTTATATGTCCTTCAGCTTTCATGTTCTTTCAGCCTATGTGTCCTTTCAGCTTTTATAACTTCACCAGCTTAATTATTCTTAATTTGAGTACGAATTTCTCCTTTTTAGGGGGGAAGAATTGTAAAACCCAGTATAGTCGTATCGTTAATTCGGGGACAAACTATTCTTTTTAGAGGGGAAGAATTGTAAAACCCGTATTTAGAATTTCGTATATTAAATACGCAATCTCGATCTATTATGAACTATATATATAATTATTCAAAAAAAATTATTATTACGAATGTATTAGTTTAGCATACATAAAAGATAATTATGTTTCAGAAAACTAAATCACACGAAAATTTAATACGAATTTACGTGAATAAAATATAAGTGTCGAAGAAAAAATAATAATAATAATAAAAACTATATAGTTAAAAGAGGGGCCGGTTTGTAAAAAAAAAAGAGAAAGGCCTTTGGCTTTGAGCCCAACCCGTTTCCAAACAAATTCACAGGGGATAAATTACACTTCTCTTTTGTCATAACACATACAAATAAAAAAAAAGAAACGACTAGGGTTAATAAAAATATGCCGCCAGGTGGAAATCAAGAACAATGGGGTTTCGGCCTAGTTTTCATCAGGGATTTCTGTCTTTCATCATCTCTTATCAATCTGCAATGGTAATCTATTAACTTCTTTTAATTTCAGTGTTGATCTTGAATGAATATTGTGTATTGTCTATACAAACGAATCACGAGTAATATAAACAAGGGGGTGTCGGGTTTTTGTTGTGAAATCAGGAAAACCGAGAACTGTTGGTCTCAGTGTGGTTTTCTTTTGGCCAGCCGTGACCACAAATGGAGTGTGGTGTGTTTGACTGGATTCACAGCCCCAAAAAGCCAAACAGGGGGTGTTTGGTTTGTGTACAGTGGGGAACAAAGCCAAACAGGGGGTATCGTATGCTAAAGGGATGTTTGGGTTTGCAATCAGAGGGAACCCGACCCAAAGCAGTGGGAACTTTAAACAGTGGGAAGAGACAAGAAAACAATGGGAACCGTACTATAAATCAGTACCTAGAATCGGGACAGAAATAGTGAGTTTTATTTTAAGTTTAACGACGGTTTAGTGACACAAATTTCCGTCGCAGAATTGTTATTAACAGTTTTTAAATATCGGCTTTTAGTCACACAGTTTTAGTGACAGTTTTTTTGTCGCTAATTCTTATAGGCAGATTTTATATATTTTGTTTAATTATTTTAGTGCAACCGAGAAGGGGTATCTCGGTAGGCTCGGGATATAGTTTAAACATTAAAAATGAAGATTTTAAATTATACCTTACCTTTTATTACTTACTTTTATAAAAAAATTAATTGTATATTTAAATGAATTAAATTAAAATAGTTTTATAATATTTAAAAGGGTATAATTTTATAGATATTATAAACGATTTTGAAAACTTTCTAATTTAGGAAACTTTCTATTTTTAGCAGGGTTAACTATTATAGTATTATTATCACGTCAGAATACGTTTGTACCGTAATTAATAGTAGATCGATAATACATTAAAAAGAATTATAAGAAAGATCAGATTTATCAGTTAACATACGTAAAGAAGTTCAGAAATAAATAAATGAGAAGCCGATAAGATCAGTAAATTAAATAAAGATCAGATAACTTATTCACGTCTATTATTATAGTAGCTTCCGTGAAGCCCGAGTAGTGTTCGTTCAGTCTTCCTTCAGTCAGTTATTGGACAAGAGGTACGGATTTTCCGTCCTTTCAGTAAGGACTTCCTTATGTGCATGATTAGGATTTCCCGTCTGCATCCAAATGTTTTCCCCAATTATATGTTATAAGTTTTATCAGAAATCAGTTTCATAATTAAGTTAAAATTGCCTGAGCCTTATATACAAGCATGACCAGTCAGTAGTACTAGTTACGAAGGTACCGTAACCATGACACTTGTGGCACCGGTGTCATGACTCACCCACGGGAGAGTGATATCTCGCAGCGTTCCACTCAGTTCAGCTTGGCCATTTTATCAGTATTATTAGTGGGGCGTATGGATGCATCCTAGACTTATCAGTTTACAGTTATCATGTGAATGTGGTGTGTGCTCTACATCCTTCACATAATCGCACTGGAGCTGATCCTTCCACCCAGCACAGTTATTTAGAGGTCACCCCTCTACAGCATGCCGAGGTCACCCCTCTATGTATTCATGCAACAGTTGTTACAGTACATGACCTATATAAGCTCTTGGCATTAAAGGATAGTAACATATGTTATCAGGATTAACAGTATAATGCAGCTTTAATAGTCTATAAATCAGACTTATCAGATTTTCTACACTTTTCATCACATTCTACATATCAGTCTTTCAGCTTCAGAAATTATTAATTATTTCAAGTACAATATATTCTTATCATGCATTATATCCGTTCACTAAGCGTTATGCTCAACCGTAGTTCTTTCATGTTCTAACGGCAGGTACACCAGGACACTCGTAAGATTCTGAGAGCATGTGCATTGGATAGAAGCAATCCAGACTTCTTTACTTTTTACACTTCATTCTTATATTGCCTGTTGGACATTTTTCAGTCCTTTCTTTTAGTATTTTACTTTTCATGTTTTGAGCTTATGTTGGATTACCGATGTTTGATTATAGTATTTCTGTTATGGTCAGTAAATGTTTTAGGACATTTACCATATGCTTTGATGACACGCCATAAATACACGTAACGATCCACTTATCCAAGTGGGATGTTACAAAAGTGATAGTTTGACTTGCCTTGACTTGGTGTCTTATGACGGGTCAAATTCAAGAGTGCAAGTATTTAAACGAGTAGTGTTGGATAAATGGTATAGTATGGATTCATTTGGTTCGTGTCATTAGTCATGAAGTATGAATACTTTGAAAATATCTAAAGTCATGTTATACTTGGTATATATCGATATTTGAGTTCGAGTCGTAACGCACGCCTTATTTTAATAGGTTGTGGCTTTCGTGTTTTCCCAGGCATCCATATCATCGGTGATCGTCTTACCACTACCGTTTCTACTCAGCTTCTGAGTACCGTGATTCACTTATCTTGTGGCTAAGGTGAGTTCATAGCCCCTTTTTACTTGTACATGGTTTCTAAACTCGGGGTGAGATTTTACAAGGTGGAACACAACCATTTAAAACTGTATGCTATCCAGAACTTGTATGTTATCCAGAACTTGTATGCTTTCCAACTGTTTTCATGATTATTAATGCTTTTAGTCTTTAGCCTTAAGTTGCCTCTCCTGATCATGAACCGTTAATTTACTTGTGTTGCTAAGCGCGAATGTTGTGGGTGGATCCATCGCGATTGAAAATCCCCGTCCCGATTACCTTGACGCATTTAACATTTGATTTATTACTTGAGTATTTAGGCTGAATACTCACCAGAGGAACTTACATGAGTTAAGCTTCGGTTCATGAACTAAAAAACAATAATAATGTTTTGGACTAAGGTTAATGATCATAACCATTTTCCCTATTTCTTGTTTACAAATGAATGCTTGTGTTCCACACCTTTACTGCTAAACCTATGAATATCACTCAACTAAAAGTAAAATGTTATTTTGTGAAAAAGTAAGAGAGTATATTTTAATAAATATGTTTTTTAACTGAGTGTTTTTTATCGGAAGACAATAATTTTGGGAGGGAGGGAAGAGTAAATAGAACCCCGCTCACTTTCTTTTTGTATTCTTTATTGGATTAATTTCATATATGACCCTCTTTTCAAAATCAATTTCATATATACTCTGACCCTGTTTGGTTTGCCGTAATCTTACGTAATAGGACGTAACTGTAATTAAATTACATTACATAGTCCGTTTGGTTTACATAATGAAGAGAATCGTAATTCCGTTTACATTACGTAAGGTGTTTGGTTGGCATTGTAATTACATTTACATAAAAGGATGTAATTAAACTTACATAGAAAGTTGGATGAAAATGTTTTGAATTACGTCATAATTCTTAATTTTATATTTTAAATCATTATTATTGATGATATTATTATTAGTATTATTATTATTATTATTATTATTATTATTAAAAAATTATTGTTATTATAACATCACTTCATTAAATATTAATAGGATTTACAAAAAGTTAGTGGGAAGCCGAGATACAATCTGATCCCCCACTCCTTTAGCAATAGCAAAGCCTATCCTATTAAAAATGTGAGTCGCAACACGAGATCCAATGTCTTGAGTCATATAGAACTGTCGAATCCGCTTCAGTAAGGCAACCGCTTCAGTTAGGATCCGCTTCATTAGTCACTCAATTATTATTATTATTATTATTAATTTTATTATTTTTTATTATCAACATCACTTTATTAGAATAATAGGATTTACAAAAAGTTAGTGGGGAGCCGAGATACTATCTGGGCCCCCACTCCTTTAGCTATAGCGAAACAGATCCTATTAAAAATGTAAATAGCAGCACGTGCTCCAAGATCTTGAGTCATGGAGAAACTTCGGATCCGCTTTAGTAAGCTTACAACATCCTTCTCAAGTTCTCCAAAGGAAGAGAAAGAGAAAGGGAGAAAACCGTATCCAATATCCGCGCACTTAGCCTCGTACTTGGCATGTTTACGCCTTGCTACCTCAATCACTGCACGACCTAAAACAAAATCAACCATCCCAGATTGCGTCAAGGGAGATGACCATGTGGGATCCACACATATATCAGTACCTCTATCCCACGAGTAAAGCAACATATCAGCTGGGCGCAATGGTTATTATTATTATTAGTATTATCATTATTATTATTTTATAAAAACATTTACATAAATTTGGATGAGAGTCTAGACACAAGTTGTGCTCCTACTCCTTTATGAATACTCTTTATATGAAAGATTAATGCACTACTCTTGACATTATTAGAGTGACTAATGAAAATAAACTTAATGCGTGAAAGCGTATCCAAAGCCTCCGCATTGAACTCCTCAAAAGTAGAGAATTCAAATGGTATGAACTTGTATCTATTGTCCTCATATATAGATACATACTTTCTCTTATTATTATTATTATTATTTATTTATTATAAACATCAGCTTATTAGAATAAAAATATTTACAAAAAGTTAGTGAAAAGTCGAGATACAATATGAGCTTCCACTCCTTTGTTATTATTATTATTATTCTTATTTTTTATTAATAATTATTATCATTATTATTATTATTTTATTAATCACACAAAATTGGAAGGGAGTCGAGAAACAAGCTGCGCTCCCACCCATTTCTGGATACAAAAGCCAAGTCTAGAAAATAGAAAAATACCACTTCTAAAATCATTAGAATGATAAATAGATAAGCGCTTGAGGCGCGAAAGAGTAACAAAGGCTTCCTCGTCAAGCCCCCGAAAAGTAGAGAAGGCAAAATGGATGAACGAGTAACCATGCTCTGCACAAATAGAAGAATACTTCCTCCTCTTTGTTGGAAACTCACTTTATGTGACGACATTTAAGAATTCCCATTAGTTATCATAGTCACACACGTTTAGACTAGACTAGGTTCTTGTACAGTTAAGCGTATCGTGTGTGACTATATATACCCCTCCTTTGCTTCCAAGGAGGGGTGTTGCTTGTGTCACTTTTCTAGTTTAATACATTTTCTATTTCTTTCACACACATTCAACCTCTCTTCTCTCTCTCTAAACCAACAATGGCTTCCACCACCATCTACCACCACATTAGACCACCGGATCCGATTTAGCATTTCTACATTTGGCATCAGAGCCTCGGTTCCATCCTTGGATCCTGTTTATGTTTTCGATTTACGTGGTCTAAATTTTTTTAGTGTCTCGTCATATTATTTCTTTGGTCCATATGTCTCTTTATTTGTCACGGTTTCATTTTTATGGACACATAGTGGTAACTGTGTGTCATTGTTCTATCCATGTCCTTATCTGTCATTTGTATGTCATAAGTCAAAAACAGATTCTTCCATGGTCATTTTGAGTTCTTAGTGGTCAACAGTTTTCTTGTTGTCTTTGATATTCAAAATTTGGTCAAAAGTGATTTCTGGCTTAATTTTTGATCTGGTAGTTTTTCTGGTTTATTTTGATGTTTCTGATGATAAAATCACCCAGAAAATATTCAGTGTACCAGTCCCCGATTTTCAGGAACAAGGACTACTTTTGGATAATATTTCAGCTACATGTTACGATCGCATGGATTGTGATGAGTTGTTTTTTGACACATTCTGATGGGTTCAACCTACCCGTTGCGATGGGACTCATTCCGATGAGTCACATTGCGATGAGGTGGTTGGACCTGTCGCAATGGCATATTTAAAATGACATGCTGCCAAAAATTATTTCACACATTGCGATGGATTTTGTTCATTGCGATGGGTTTTAAGAAAATCATTGCGATGGATTTTTATTTTTTTTTCATTGCGATGGGTTTTAAAGAAACACATTGCGATGAAAATTGTTGACTTTGCGATGGATTTTTATTCCGATGGACTGTTTTCTTTTAAAATCAGTGGACCATATATGTGACTATAACCAAAACAAACCCAACCGAGTCAACTCGGTAATTACCGAGTTGACTCCGTTCACTCACTGAGTTGACTCGAAATCCCACCTTATATCACCAACATCAACACCAAAACTAACTTATACCCATCGACACCTAAATCCCATCTAGACTCAAACCAAAACAAATCAAACCAGTAACTTAAATTGACCTCAGATTCATTTTCGTGGTTAACCATGCATGGTGAGATCTTTATAGATCTTTTCACACGAAAGTCAATAATCATCATAGATCGTTGTTTGGGAAACCCCTTTTTCATTATTCGAACATCAAGATTGAATATGTAACAATCATGTTATCTTCAATCTTGTTTTCGTTGACCGACTCAAATCAATAACATTACTTAAAACCTACCCGAGACCTTTTCTCTAAAAGATCTATATGCTGACGTCAACATCATGATGATCTTGATATGGTTATTGGGGATTCGTGGGTTAAGGGTGTGGTGGACAGGATGAGATCATGTGTATGATTGGTTTGAGTAGTAGAAAATGAGGTATTATTTGGAGATGATGAAGATTAAGGAGGGACGGATTAAACGAAGATGGAGTTTGATGGTTTCTGTTGGGAGGAAATGATGTTTGGTGAGGGGCGGATTACTCTAGAATGACTTTAGGAAACCTAATTTCTAGGAGTTGTAAGTTATATCCCATGGTGATGGACCGGGTTTAACAATGAATTGGGCCAGGACTTATGTATATTTAACTTTGACATGGGGATTGATTTTTTAACAAATATTGGGCCGCATGTTTCACTATACAATATACACGAATTTTGATTTCAAAATTAATTATTTTGAATAAAATTTTGTGAATATTGTCGGGATTCAACTGTAACATCGTGACGTGACAAAGTGACGAGGCATCGTGACAAAATTTATTTTGACGAGACCAATGAAAAAATGGGCGATTTTTTAGTGACTACAGATTTTTTTTTGGATCGGATATTAATTATTTGAAGACGGAGACGAATTTCTTCGAAGGCGTGTACTTATTTTATCCTTGAACAGATAACTTGCTCGTGCTTAATCTTAGAATGAAGACTTGTTTATCTGGTTTCCGGGTTCGGGGTGGATGATTGATGACTCGGATAACTATCACTCAAAGGGGTTACTTTGTTGTACTCAGTGTCACGCGCATAGTCGACGTGGATAATTTCAAGAGGGGTTGTGCTTATAGACATCTTTAGTGATGCACTGGGTACTTAAAATTTTATCCACCGTTCTTCATTCAACAATAGTGCAAGCTTAAGTCACAAGATCGAAGGATTCTAATTCAGTTTCATGTTTGATGTATCTGGTTCATTCCATCAGTGGTCACTTCAAATTGCCTTCAAGTGGGTTGGTAAAGATGGCCATGGAGAGTTTATGAGAAGAGATTTTCAATCAACAGCTGATTCTCACCTAATATAATTACGCTTATTTATTATTCTCTCGAGATTTTCAGGTTTATGTGCTTACGATTTATTGATGGTTCCGAGTTTCGAAACCATCAAGGGGGAAGAAGAAGACACATCGAACGCACAACGAGTACACGTGATGAACTTCATACCTTCTTTTGATTTGAAGACATTCCGGGATGACATTTGTCATAGCCGTAGAGAAAATCAGTGTTTTAACTCGTGGCGTTATCAATCTCTAAACGGTAGTTCGATGATTAATTGTTTGGTTGTTGCAATTATTCATCATCATTATCCTATATGCATTCCCGGGACTTAATTGACTCTGGTGCATCTCCGGAAGAAGATATGTGCATTTCCGGGACTTAATTGACTCTGGTGTTACGATGTCAACTTCATGATTGGGATAAAGTGTCTACTTCAGTATTTGAGCTTCATAATGGGGATTGATTTACTTTCTTCAACCATGTGGGGGAAGAAATATCTTGATTCTTTCTCGTATGCATTACTTGAACTCTCAGGGGGAAGAAAAATTCAGAAGAATTATTCAAGCATGATAAGAGAAGTTGTTGATCTACTTGGTGTACCCCAAACTTTCAATCTCTCTTAGCAACATTATCATGTTATATGATGGGATTTGCTTGTTAGATTCCGCTGTGCGCTTAATCATTCTAAGCTTTATTGAAAGCTTTGAAGTTGCTTACGAGGATTGTCGATTTAGGGGGAAGCTATTTAAAAAGCTTCTACATCAAGTTTATGTGGCATGAATTAGGGGGAAGCTAATTCAGAAGCTTCTCCTTAACCAGAAGTGTATGGGTTACTTAGCTCGTGCCGTTACAGTATTTCTACTACAAGTTAAAGATGAGTCGTTTTGAAGTCAAAGGCCTCAGAAGACATCATCAGCATTGGACGCTTCATGAAAGCTCTTGTTCTTATCATTATGTACTTGTTAGGAAAAAAAATATTGTAAGGAATTCTACACGTCGTCCCATGGGGGAAGATTGTTGGAAACTCACTTTATGTGACGACATTTAAGAATTCCCATTAGTTATCATAGTCACACACGTTTAGACTAGACTAGGTTCTTGTACAGTTAAGCGTATCGTATATGACTATATATACCCCTCCTTTGCTTCCAAGGAGGGGTGTTGCTTGTGTCACTTTTCTAGTTTAATACATTTTCTATTTCTTTCACACACATTCAACCTCTCTTCTGTCTCTCTAAACCAACAATGGCTTCCACCACCATCTACCACCACATTAGACCACCGGATCCGATTTAGCATTTCTACACTCTTCTTCTGAACAGTAGTCCGCAAAGCAACCACAGGGGCCCAAGAATCCAAACCCGCACCAGCAAAAGGAGAGACACCCGTAACATCCAAGCAAGCGTCTTTGCCTAGGGACTAATTATACAACAATAAATTCGCTGGACGAAAGTCTCGTCCATCATCTGAAAGAAATCTCATAGGGCCTCTTTCCACACTGAAACACCAACTTTAGAACAAATATCAAACAACATATCGCGCACAAGATTATGTCGAAACTTCACCCCACCTTACTAGAGCAGTGAACACCATGGTCACCCCACTGGTCCATCCGATGCACATGGCAACTCAAACAAGAAGATGCATCAGGAAACAAAGGAACCGCCACACGATAACACATGACGGCTCAAAACTGGCGTGGGTTTATCTGCTGCCCCATCCCATCATTAGGAATAGTAAATAGATAATCCTGTGCATGAGGAGCACATATGCAGCTAAGAAGAGCTTCCTGGCAGCGACTCAAATTATATCATGACGACAGAAGTCCATCAATGATACCAAAATATCTCATTGCCAAAGACTTCATAAACTGGGGGGCAGGAGAGCTAGAGGTAAGAGAGAGAGAGAGAATCAACACCACAAAAGGTCAAGAAATCATCCAGAACAGACAAAAATATAGAACCCGGTGAAACAATCCCAGACCTAGCCAAAATACGATCCTACAAAGAACTAGACTGCAAACGAGAGGCTACGAAGGCAAAACACCCGACATCCTTAGCACACAATATAAATATAAAATTAATCATAATAATTTTTATTATTATTAATAATAATATTGATAATATTATTATATTATTATTATTTTAGTATTATTTGTTATTGTTCTTCACTATTATTTTTTTAGTATTATTTATTGTTTATTATTTAATTTTAATTTATATTATTTTACAATTTTTAATTTAATTTTTATATTTTATATTTTATATTATTTTATTTAAATCTATACTTTATATTCTTATATTTTTATTATTATTTTTTAATTATTATTATTATATTATTAATATTGATTAGTATTATTATTAATTAATTAATTTATATTATTATTATATATTAATATTATTATTAATGTTAGTATTTTTTATCATTATATTTAAAAAAAACTTAAATAATAAAAAACATTTATATAAAAATAATTTTTTTTGTTAAATTTGTTATATTATTATTATTATTATTATTATTATTATTATTATTATTTATTTTTAAATTATTTTAACTATTGCATTTTATCCGATTTTTATGTTTTATAATAAAATATTTGACTTACATTACATTGAGAATTAATCAAACACTTCGTCAGATTTAATCAAGTATAATTATAATACATTACAATTCTAACATATTTTAATTCTTTCAATTACAATTATATCAAATTAAAATTCTTTAAAAAATATTCTGCGAATCAAAAGGCCCCTAAAAATACAACTATTGAATGCATAATATACAATGATTTGTAAGCATGTTGGATATATGTAAATTTGATTTTAAAAAAATAAAATATTATAAAATTGCCCATATTTTATTTCCTCTATGTATTTTTTTATGATTAGTCCATATAACTTGCTAGTTTAGGCATATTCTTGTCACTATTTTTATTTTCTTGTTTTCTAATTTGTTTTCTTTCTTTCATTTTACTTTTACACTTAATATTAAAATCAAAATAATTTCTTTTATAATTTTGCCATAAAATCAAAAAGCGTAAAAATTGAATTATCAAAGTTTACTTATTCAACATTTTTATGCATAATAACAAATCTTTCAACATCTACTAAAATTACATGTTTGTAAAACAATTCACACGAATAACTGCTAGGGAAGATAAAAATAAAATATAATAACGTAGCGCGCAAGGACTAACAGGCAAAAATTTACCGTCAATCTATCCTTAACCGACTTAACCTCGCCACATACCACATAGGACAAAAAGATCGACACAATCGCATCAAACAATATCTAGATCTAACTACAACATACCTTATATACCTACCACTTAAAAATATGAAGAATGAAAAATAGGTGTAACACATGCCTGAGTAGAAAAGCGAGTGAGACAAAGAGAAAAACTGCACTGACACACAAAATATTTATAGGTTTTGTTTGTGAGAGGAAGGCTTAGAAAGCACGTGAATAAAAAGGCTTGTGAGGAGGCCTCTTCGGCGTTAGTAATAAAAAGTAATAACATCGACGAATAATAAAAGTATAAATGTGTGTCTAATTTTTTCGCTCTTTTCAGTTTAATTTAAAAAATTTATTTAGTAAAGCAAAACAATTAGTAAGAACTTTTTTATTTAAAAAAGAATATTTTTTAATAAGAATAATCTCTTAAATAATCCTTTTTTATTTTTATGTTTTTTAATAAATCTAAATATTTCTTTACTTGATAAAAAATTTAAAAAACTAATGAAGAAAAACAAGACATAAATAATAAATAAATCAAAATGAATCAAATAATATCGGTTTGGTTTAATCCTGTTTGATTTTTTATAATGTTAGTTCATCTGCTGATTTTTTTATATTTTTTGATATTTGGGCAAAAACGGTCATCCTGTGTCTTTTTTATGAAATATAAAGTAATAAATAGTTAAGGTTAGTCCACTTGCAAGCAAGAAAAAAAAGTTACCAAATTACTAACTTTTAATGGGTGTTTGGATGTGCTTATTGAAAACAAATTATTCATTTTGAAAACTCCATTTTGAAAAATCATCATTTTGAAAACTCCATTTTAAAAAATAGAGTTTAGATTTGATATTTCAGTTTGAAATCGCAATAATCAAATAATCACTTTTTGAGTGTTTGGAAAATTTGATTATTTGATAATAAACTCCATTTTGAAAGCTTATTTTTCCAAAACTCCATTTTAAAAATGAAATAAGTAGCTCCCCACTAACATTTTCAAAACTCCATTTTGGAGCTTCTAAACGCAAATAATCACTTATCTCCATTTATTACCCAAACACTTTTTTTTAACTTATCTCCATTTTAGAACTGAGATTATCAAATAATCAAGTTTGCCAAACACTCAAAAAAGTGATTATTTGATTATTGCGATTTCAAACTAGAATATCAAATCCAAACACTATTTTTTAAAATGGAGTTTTCAAAATAATGATTTTTCAAAATGGAGTTTTCAAAATGAATAATTTGTTTTCAATAAGCACATCCAAACACCCACTAACTTTGTTGCGTAAACGGTTAATTTCTGGAAATGAGATGAGTTATTCTCTTTGAATGTATTTATATGTTGTTATCGGTGTTTGTATGTTTTCATACATGTTATTTTATGTTTTTTAAGTTTTTTTACGTTCTGTCCGTTTTCACACACTTTCATATGTTTTATCGGTTTCTTTATGTCCAATACATTTTAAACGGTTTCATATATTCTTATACGTTTTAACATTTTGTACATTTATATATTACGTTTTACCTTTGGCACATTTTTACACATTTCGTACGTTTTTATACATCATCGCACACTTTTTTTTAACATTTTCGTACATTCTCATCCGCTTTAGAACGTACATAAACGAACAAAAATAGATGAAAAAACCTGAACATGGATAAAAACTAATGAAAATGCACAAATGCACAAAATTGAAAGAGCGAGTATAAAAGATATAAGATTGCATAAAATCATACAAAACAGACAAAAATGAAAAATAGAAGAGGATTAAAATGCAAGAAAATTACCAAAAGTGGTCAAAAATTAAAATAGTAACTAAATAACATGAAAATAAAAAATAAAAGATTAAAATAGAATTAATTAATTACTAATAAGTAAATAAATTAAACTTAAAACTTGTAATAAACCTGTGATATCCAATACCAATGGGTCCATCAAACACGTATCCGAATAGTTTTGTCATTTCAGTCTCTCAAACAGTTAGGTGGTATTTGTTTTTAAAAAAAGTCTCGTAAAACCTCTTGATCTAACTCATTCAAACACGCTTAGACATTTGTTCCATTCAATTTCGATTTTTTTTTCTTCCGTTTAGATGCGGTTAGAGGCTGGAACAGAACATCATAAGCAACTAGATGTGAACAGGAGGTTTTGATGCCTCTTAATGCCTTTTATTTAACTCTCATTGTTTTTGTAACTCACAGGTTTGTATGAAAGATGTTCCTTTTTCTAACTAATGCTCAATGGCTCTGCTGGTGAATTAGATTATCATGGATGAAATTAAGTCAAGCCACAATAATGCCTTTATTCAATAAAAAAGAAGTAAAGTTACTACTCTTGTACTAGATAAGATCTGTTAGCAGTAGGGGTGGCTAAATGGGTGAGTATGACGGGTATGGGCAATGGGTCAAATGGACGTTAGTCCATGGACGCGGACTAAATGGACAATTTTTAATATTTGGACCAAATGGATTTGGGCCAAATGGACATTGGACCAAATGGACTTGGGTCAAATGGACTATATTAAAAGAGAAACAAATAGACTCAATATTAATTGATTGATAAAAAATATCCATCACATATTGTCTATAATACCCATTTATTTAACACAATGCTTTTATGTTGTCTAAATAGTCCACCTAAAATAAAAGTCAATACCCATTTAGTCCATTAGTCCAAAAAAGGGGTCCAAATAGCCCAATTTTAAACATGTGGACATGATTTGCCACCTCTAGTTAGCAGTATGTCATTAGCCTACTTGACACCCAAGATCCGAAAAGTAATTAACCCAATGCTTTTAACACCATGCTGATAGGAGAGCGTATAATAACGGCTAATATTTTGATCTTATAAAGTTTTTTATTCCCACATACCCTGCTCGGGCGGGGTTGGGTATCGTTGTTGCTGTAAAGTTTTTTATACAATATTTGAGGCTTCTTAGGTAAAAACAGCCCCTCAGCCTACCAGAACACTTAAAAAGAAAAATTTTTAAGGGAAAACAGAGCATAACTTTATTACTTCTTTCTCCTTCATGTAACTTTTTATTGTGTGTTCTTAATCTGAATGGATTTATGCATTACATCATGGGGGGTTTGGTTGTAAAACAGATGCTGCATCAGGCAAGCGCAGAAAACAAAGGCAATCTAGTCAAAAACACTGTTGGTGTGGTATGTTTCTCTGAAGTGAAATTGTTAATGTTTCATTCAATTAGAGATATGTATTTAGACCCATTTGCATATGACTGGGTCGATTTGGGTTTTGTTTTTTGATTGTATCTCTAATGTGTCAAACTTCTTAAATCCATTATTTGTGAAAGAATTAGGCCCCGTTTGGTTCGCAGAATGTTTCTAAAGGAATTGTAATCTTTGGAAGGAATTGTAATTTGATGTAATTGTAATTGAAAGAATGGGAATGTGTTAGAATTGTAATGTTGTGGAATTGTAATGGGTTAATATTAGATGTGTTTGGTTGAGTTTTTTTTATAAAACTTACAAAATTAATAAAAAATAATAGTTAAAATAAAATAATAAAAACTGAATAGTAAAAATATAAATAATTAAAAATAAAATAAAATTATTATTTTAAAAAAATTATTTTAATAAAAATTATTATTTTAATAAAAATTATTATTATTATTAAACTAAAAATATAGTAATTAATATTATTTTAATATTTTAAAAGTATAATAATAAGAAATATTATTATTAATAAAATATGAAAATAAATAATAATAATAATACTTAAAAAATAAAAATATAAAAAATAATAACTAATTAAAATAGAAATTTATAATATTATAAAAAAATATTAAAAAATAATATAAATTAAATAAATAAAAATCAAATAAATATTCTATAAATTAAATTTAAAATTTTTAAAAAAAATAAAATAATATGAATTGAAAATTAGTAAACATATAAATAATAATAATAAATAATAGTAATTAATAATAATAAAATTATTATTATTAATTTTTTTTAATATTTTATTATATAATAGTAAAAAAAATAATTATATTATTTTAGTATAATAATAATAATAATAATAAATATGATTATTATTAATTAATAATAATAATAGTGGTTTAAATTATAAAATTACGACTTACGACGTAATTCAAAACATTTCATCAAACTTCCTATGTAATCTCAATTACATCATTTGATGTAATTGTAATGTCCCAATTACAATTACGTAGCATACCAAACATCATATGTAATGTAAAGTGAATTACATCCCCCTCATTCTATGAACCAAACAAGCTATGTAATGTAATTGAATTAAAATTACATCCAATGAAATTCAATTACAATGAACCAAACGGGCCTTAGATTATTACACTTGATCGCAATAATATTATTTTGTAATCATACTTAACTTATATTTTTATCTAGAAAACTAAAAATGGATAAAAAGTTTTTACAAGCAAACTTTACCCGTCGCGTACTTTTGTTTAATGTTTACTAGCGGCTTGTCTTTCTCATTCTAGGTGTTCTACAGTTGCCCACATTTTGGTAGCAAACTAGTAGATATGCCCTGGCGAATGGGTTATGTGTTCCGCCCTGCACCATCGGTAAGCTCCTTTATTTTTATTTGTTCTCCATCAATTGTAGGCTTACTTTCCCTTCCCCATAAATATTATTAAAGAACGGGAGATCAATTAAGAAAAGCTTGTATGAGATTTTTATGGCTACTGTGACAGTGTGACCATTCAGCTTTTTATTTAATAAATTACGAAAAAAATTGGCAGATAGGAGAATTGAGAAGTGAGTCTACAAGATTAGTGGAGCTTAATGATTTCATTCACAACCTACATAAACAAGGATCTCTTGATGTTCTCAGTTTTTGCGAGGTAGTACCATTAATTTAATCACTTTCTATTCAAGCGTGTTTAAGAATCTAATGACCAATAAATGTGTTTCAGACTAAAGTAACTCCAATAGTTGAAGGATATGGAGGATGGGTTTTTCGAATGGAAATAGTTCCTATTGAATCAACATATCCTGGATTTGGCGAACTTGTTGTAAGTTTTCAAATATGAACATAACTACTTAAGACTAGATAGATTACTTTTTTTTACTCCCGTCTGGCAACAAGACCTATATCAACAAACTAATTTTTCGAAATTTTGTAGTTCCAATTTTGCCAACAGTTTTTTTTACCACAATAAGGTTTGGCATAATACTTCTAAGCTGTAAAATTATTCAGTTCTGACTGGCATAGAAAGGGTTCTATTATACGCTGACTTGGAACAGTCTACTTAGAAGCAAAACTACCTGTAAATGCTCCCGCTGATTTTTGACTTTGGAAGGTGCTGGAATCAACGGATCATATTAATGAAAGTTTATGGACTTAAAATAAATAGTCGTGAGATAGGATCAAACTCGGGATCACGGGATTGCACACATAACGTAAAGGGTTAATTTATTTATTAAATATATATTTTATATATTTATTAAATCAAACCAAAGCTTAACTAACAATCGTTAATAAATAATAGTTAAGTTTTAACTACCGTTATGGAATTAAATAGAAGCTAAAAAAAGAAGGAAAAATTACACAAACACCCCTTTGGGGGTTGTTAATCAGCGGCTACAGGGGGGCAAAGGGAGAGTTTTTGTTTCCTTTTTCGTTTATAACTTGGAGCCCAAGGTTTGCCAAGCCTATATAAACAAACCCGTAGCCTCATAATTTTTCAATCCCTCTCTCTTTTTCTCCTTTGATCGCCGGCCACCCCACGCCCAACTTAGGGTTTCGTTTGGTTTTCGATCAAGTCTATTTTTATCTAGTCCTAGCCTCTCTCTAGGGTTGTTGGGTAGATATTCTATAAGCGTTGAAGCTCGGTTTGTTCGTGCTAGACTCACGGTTAACTCGCCGTATTACGTGTGTACAAGAACATGATATAGTCTTACTTTAGACTATATTCTTGGTGGTGTTCGTGATCAACCCTAGTTGTCGTTCGTTCCGTCGTCTTGTGGATCTTGCTAGGATAAAGGTATGTAACCCTAATCTTGATTAATTATAATTGTGTTAAATTAATGATCTTGTTAATTTGCTTCCGCTGTGTGTTCTTTGATCCATATTAGGGTTTTAAATAATTGTTATGGTAAATATAAACCTTCAGTGGCATCGAGAGTCGTTTTAACATGATTATAATTATCAAGATCTAAAGTTTTTTTTAACTAATATTGATTTGTCTTAAAAATTACATGTTGTTTTTTAGGTTTTATTAAAAATTAGGGTTTTTGGTTTTTATTGTTTTTTAAAATCGGCTATGCCGAATTTTTTATTAAAATAAAATAAAATTTTGTATACCCTAAAATTACATGGTAATTAACTTTAAATGTTTTGCATGAATTAATTGTTATGTCATGTGTGGTTACGATCCGTAGTTTTTTAATTGTTAAGAGAATGTGGGAGATCCGTAATAAACATGCATGTTTTTACGGATCATATAATTTTGATTGCTATTTGCTTTATTTGATTCAAAGTTTTAAAATTAGGGAAGACTTTTTATGTTTATAAAAACCCTAGATTTGATGTTCTTTGAATAAATTGTTATGCATGTGGCTATTTGATTTAGTTTTTTTTGTACTACTTATTTTCATGCGTTTTTATATTGTATGTTGCAAACAAGGGTAATTTTTCCAAGAAAAATAATATGGACTAAATCTTATCAAAATTAATGAATTGTTTTGAGATCTAAATTACATATGATTTGTGTTGATTAGAATTGCAATAGAAACTTAACGGCCTACTCAATTTTGACAAACTATAAAGTGGGTATAACGCACCGCTGTTCATGTACCCGGTTAAGGAAGGAGGTGTTATGCTTCAGCGCTGACCAAATTCCCGGCTCGCCTGTGCGTCAAAATTGGAATTACCTACGGTTATTATTGGTATAATTCTTTAAGTTGATTTAACTACATTAATTCACATCCGAAACACAATGAATAAGGTTATTGCTTTGTGCTTTAGCTGAGTTCTAGGAAAAGTACGGTGTGAATTTAGTTGTGTGTAAAATCTTTAATTGGTTTAACCAGTACCTCAACTTGCAAATATATGATGAACTTTTAGTCTCACCAAAAGGTTTACTAAACGTTTGTTATTAAACTTATGTTATGGAGATGTATGCATGCTTCTCCATACATGATTTTGACACCAAAATCTATACCCTAAAAACTTAAGTCATATGCCCTCTAATTGACGAACACTTGAAGTTACAATTATCGTCATATAAGATATTGGACGATGTTGTAATGGAGAGAAAACTTCATGACTGAATAAGATTGCACATGAAGGTTTTACGTTCTTTAGATTAGTCGACTTAATTGAGTTACTCAGTGAGAACTGGAAACTTAAGGCGTAAAGTAGGGATGAAACATGTTTACAATGCAAATGATTTTGGCAATGTAAATCCCTAACATATCTAGAAATTGCAAATTTGTTTGTCAATTATTGTTCGACAAGTTACTGTGTTGAATACATTTGTCACTAGCAGATCAACTGATGTGATGAATCTATGTCAATATGGATTCTAGTTTCAAGGAAAATACTATGGTTTTATTACCGGGGTAATTTTATTTTCTTGAATTGTATTATAAAAAATAATAATGTTTGAACTTATTTCTGTAGAAATGGCTCAACCCGAAAACAATCTGACAATAAGCTCGGCGTTCAAAGCTTTCTTTGAATGGCCTGAACTTACTGGCCCTAATTTCAATGACTGGTATCGCTCACTAAGAACTGTTCTGAGAGCAGCGGGTACTATCAATATCTTGGAAACTCCTTTTCCGGAGGATCTTGCTGAAGGAGCATCTGATGCGGAAAGGCTTCAACACGCTGCTAACGTTAAGAAGCACCATGAGGTGGGTGTTGTAATGTTAGCGAGAATGGCTCCATCACTTCAAAGGAAGTATGAGCTATTTCCACCTCAGCTAATGCTTGAAGAACTCAAGGCTGTGTATGAAACGCCGCAAGCTGTAGAGATCTATGATTTGGTTGATGCTCTACATAGTTGCAAGCAAGCTCCTGGAAAGTTCGTAAGTGCTCATTATATGGAGATGAGGGGTTATATGGAACAACTCATCGCACTAGGACAACCCTTTGATCATAATATGGCTATTAACTTGATCAATAGGTCCATTAATAAGGACTTCAATGATTTCGTTCGTAACTATAATATGCATTACACGGGGAAGACAGTTAATGATCTACATGCAATGCTCATTGACTTTGAGAAGGGGTTAAAAGATAAGGCATCCACTGCTACTCCTCAAGTACTTTATGTGCAAAAGAGTAGAGTGACTAAACCAAAACCGCAAGTGAATAAGAAGCAGAAAGGCAAAGGCAAGGTTGATAAGAGCAAACAAGTTGCGACTACATCAAAACCGAAGCATAACTTTGTCAAGAAATCTCAGAAAGACGAGACTTGTCACTACTGCAAGATGAATGGACACTGGAAGAGGAATTGCTCTCTCTATCTCCATGAAATGCAAGAACATAAGAAGAAGGCTGAGCTAGCTGCTGCAACACCATCTTCAGGTAACTTATTTTTGATAGAGTTATTTAACCTTACATACAAATCAAACTCCTGGGTATATGATACGGGATGTGGTATTAATATTTGTAATACCCTGCAGGGATTTGAGTTGAAGAGGAAGCTTACCTATGCGGAACAATTTCTGCAAGGGGGCAATGGCGCACAAGAAGCGGTTGAAGCTATAGGAATATTTAAATTAGTTTTACCTTCGGGTTTAGTACTGTTTTTAAATAATTGTCATTATGCACCTATAATTGTTAGGGGTGTCATTTTCTTTTCTTGTATGTTGGATCTTGGATTTAATCACAAGATTGATAATAATAGAATTTTTGTTTTCAAAAATGGTTTATTATATTTTGATGTAATTTCTGTGAATGGTGTTTTCGAAATTAACATGCATGATAATAATTCCAAGAGGAAAAATAATTCTGTTTTTAGCATGAATAAGAAGAGAAAGTTAGTCAAGAACTCTTCTTATCTTTGGCATTGTAGACTTGCCCATATTGGGAAGACTCGCATACAAAAGCTTCAACGTGATGGTCTTTTGAAAAATATCAATGATGAATCATTTGATAAATGGGAATCTTGTATCTCTTGAAAGATGACCAATAAACCTTTTAATAGAAATATTGAAAGGGCTACCGAACTACTTGGTTTAATACATACTGATGTGTGTGGACCACTTAGACATGTGTCAAGGAAAGGTGCTAGCTACTTCTTGATGTTTACAGATGATTATAGCCGTTATGGTTATGTTTATTTACTTAAGCATAAACATGAGGTATTTGAAACATTCAAAACGTTTAAAGCAGAAGTAGAGTTACAACTAGGAAAGAAGATTAAAGCTCTTCGTTCTGATCGTGGTGGTGAATATTTAAGTCAAGAGTTTAAAGATTATTTAAGTAGGAATGGAATTGTTCAGAAACTTACTTCTCCATATACTCCACAACAAAATGGTGTATCTGAAAGGAGAAATCGTACATTATTAGATATGGTGCGATCTATGTTTAATCTTACAACTTTACCATTATCCTTTTGGGATTATGCTCTTGAATCTTCTGTTCCTATTCTGAATATGGTTCCCACAAAGAAGGTTGATAAGACACCATATGAACTATGGCATGGCAAGAAGCCATATTTGTCTTATTTGAAAATCTGGGGTTGTGAGGCGTATGTAAAACGTGACTCTTGAGATAAACTCCAACAACGCTCAATAAAATGTATCTTTGTAGGTTACCCTAAGGAAACTATGGATTACTAATTTTATTATCCGGCTGAGAACAAAGTAGTTGTGGCTCGGTATGGAGACTTCCTTGAAAGTGATCTTGTAAATCAAGAATTCAGTGGGAGAAATTATGATCTTGAAGAAATTCTAGAAGATACATTGCCTTCTGAAAATAGTAGCGAAGAAATTCCTGTAGAACCAGAAAGTCTGAGTGTTCCACCGGAATTAATTCCTCCACGTAGGTCTCAAAGAACCATACGTGTGCCAGACAAACTTTGTCTTTACATAGAGGATGATGAGGAGGAAGTAGGGGATCTTGGTGAACCTGCTAATTATCGATCTGCAATGTCTGATCCAGAAAAGTCAAAATGGATAGTTGCGATGAATGAGGAAATGAAATCCATGGAAATCAATGATGTTTGGATTCTTGTAGACGCGTGATAGGTGTGAAAACACCCATCCTTTTACCACTTATTTCTTACTAAAACAAGACCAAAACGCGTGTTTAATATCATTTGTTTGGAATTATGCGTAGTTTTTGTGTTTATTGTGTTTTCAGAGCTAACCGGATGGATATTGGAGAAAACATGGGATTGCACGGGATTTACCGAAGAAAAAGACTCAAGACGAAGTCTATTGTCCAAGAGATGCAAAAGATTTGAAGTCACTGGGCCTTTTTGAAGATTTATCGAAGAAAAGGACCAAAGATGGAAGATTTACATATGTCGAAGAAACTCAAGTCTATTAAACGAAGAAATTAAAAGACGAGTTGAATTTAATCGTCGACAAATCCCGAATTAGAATCGAAAACGTCAACTTTTCTGAAAAGACGAGAAGACAAGAAGAAAGGGAGAAAGCCCACTCACCAACCAAATGGAAGACCTATATAAAGAGATCCCCTCACACAATTTAGCCAGTTTTTAGTTTTTGTTTTTCTCTCTTCTTTCCTTCTTGTTCGTAGGTATCACCAACACCATTAGGGTGCTTGGTGATTTTGATTCTTGTTTTCACAAATTTTGTAGTTTTAATCTTTTCCTTTGATTGTTTAAACCTTAATCATCAATATAATCTTTCCATCTCATCTTGTTCTTTGATTCAAAGTTTTAAAGTTCTTATTTAGTTGATTTTGATCTTCAAAAGTAAGTGGGTTTTGTGTTTTTATTGTTGGGATTTGATGCTTATGGTTAGTAAATGATTAGGGATTAGTTTGGTTTAAATCTTTTGGTTAAATTTGGTTTGTTTGGATTAAAATCATTTTCCCCTATTCTTTCTGCTTACTGTTCTTCGTCTCAGCATTCCGAGTAAAGCATTGTTCAATTTTTATTCCGCATAGAGTTTTTCCATCCGGAATATTTATTAATCTGGATAGCCCATTTATTCCGATAGCCCATTTATTCCGAGTAGCCCATTCATTCCGAGTAGCAACTTTATTCCAGATGGCCATTTATTCCGGATAGCACCTTATTCCGGATAGCACCTTTATTCCGAGTAGCAAATTTATTCCGAGTAGCAGACTTATTCCGAGTAGCACTTTATTCCGCATGACCTTTATTCCGAATAGATCCTTTATTCCGGATCACCATTTATTCCGGATAGCACCATTATTCCGAATCACCCATTTATTCCGGATAGCACCATTATTCCGCATAAGCATTTTATTCCGAATAGCTTTTTATTCCGCATGACCTTTATTCCGAATAGATCCTTTATTCCGGATAGAGCATTTCTTCAGTTATTCCACATCAACATTATTCCGAATCAAGCAAGTTTTCAGTGAGGTTATTTTACTGTTTAATCGTTTAATTGTTTAATTTAAATTCAAGTTTGATTTCATTAACTGTTTTTGGTTTAAATCTTTATTTACTTCATTCATTTACCTTTTTAGTAGAATAGAAAACCAAACCCTCTATTTGTCACCAAGAACAATCATTCCACTTTGAGTTGTGATCAATTCGAGAGGATACCGAGATAAATCTTGAACCCCATAGCAAATCATTGTATCAAATGGCGCCGCTACCGGCTCTTCTCGTTAAGATTAACAGTTTTTTGTGAGAACTTGGATTTTGGGATCCGTTCACCGTGAACGTTATTTTTTCATAAAAAATTTCAAAAAACCCTAAAAATATAAAATTTTCAAAAATACAAAAAAAATTAAAAAACCAAAAACCAAAAATATTTCTTGTTTACTTTGTTAGTTCTTTTGCAGGTGCATGCGTACACGATCAACGTCTTATGAAGAGACCGAGCCTCTCGAAGACTTAGACATGGCCGGTGTACACAACAACAATAACAACCCACCTCAAAACAATAACAACAATAACAATCCACCTCTCAACAACAATAATAACAACAACAATGAGCCTCTACCGGATAATCGCCCTATGATTGAACTTTTGCAAGCACATGTAGATGGCAACAATGATCCAATTGTCATACCCGCGATTGCAGCCAACAACTTTGAGCTCAAATCCGGCTTTATTCAGATGGTCTCTGCTCAACCATTCTTGGGGCGTACCATTGATGGTCCTCATGACCACATCAAAAGGTTCTTGCAACTCACGAATACGGTCAAATTCAATGGTGTTCCACAAGAGGTAATCTGTTTACAACTTTTTCCCTTTTCTTTAGAGGGACAAGCCCGGCATTGGCTTGCAAAGGAACTGTCACAAAGTATTCTGACATGGACTGATTTGGAGACCAAGTTCATAAACTACTTTTTCCCACCCTCTCGTACTACCGCTTTGCGGAATGAAATCATTAATTTTGAACAAAAGTACGATGAGTCTTTTAGTGAATATTGGGACCGTTTTAAAGATCTTTTAAGAAAGTGCCCACAACATGGTTTTACCAAAGTGCACAAATTTAATACTTTTTATAATGGTTTAAGCATGAATGACCAAGATTCACTAAATAGTGTCTCGGGGGGTAATATTTTGGTTAAGACTTCCAATGCCGCTTGGGATATTATTGAAAATAAGTCTCGTGTGCAAACCAAGAGTGTTCGGACCAATGCCGCTAGTGCTAGTACTAGTGACAACGACAAGCGACTTGACAAAATTACTACGCTTCTTGAATCGCTTGTTACCCAAACCGCTAGCAACACCAACAGCATCAACGCTAAAAATGCTCAAGTCAATGCTGTCAGCCAACCATGTGAAATATGCGGTGGTCCTCACTCTTACACCACTTGTACCACCACCCAAGACTACCCTTCTGAGAATGTTAATGCAGCATACGGTACCTATCCTCCGGCCGCTTATCAAGCTCGTCCTCAAGGAGACCGCAACTTGCTTAGCTACCGCTCTAACAACTTTCTCTCACCACCCGGTTTTCCTCCTAACAACCCAAACCAACAACAACAAAACCTCAACCGCCCCCCTCAACAACAACCTCGTGCACCATACCAACCACCTCAAAGACAACCATATCCACCTCAAAGAAACAACCAAGTTTACCAACAACCTGCTTATCAACCACCACTTATAATGCTCCTCCCAACCA
The DNA here is from genome assembly GCA_025667525.1 of Glebionis coronaria. Lineage (NCBI taxonomy): Eukaryota > Viridiplantae > Streptophyta > Magnoliopsida > Asterales > Asteraceae > Glebionis > Glebionis coronaria. The sequence goes on along the minus strand of CM046877.1, from coordinate 557,085,045 downwards.
ACCCACCGCATTACACCAAGATGTTGAAACCTATATGAGGACCAATGATGTGATCGTGGAAAATCTCCAGCGGGAAGTGCTCAACTTGAAAGCAGACATGGTGAAACAAGGGAACGATCTTCGAGCTGATATGAGAAACACTTTGGCAAGTCAAACGAATGACTTAAGGAACATGATGGCTAGTTTCTTCCAAGGTAATCAACCCTCTTCTTCGGGTACTCTTCCGAGTAACACCGTTGCGAATCCAAGAGGGGAGATGAAAGCAATCACCACTCGTAGTGGCAAAGGTACCAAGGAATCCGAGCTTCCTATACCTCCACCGGTGATTGTGACTAAGGAAAACGAGTCACCTGCTCCTATTCCTCAACCTTCTATTTCCCCAATTTCTCCACCTCTTACTTCTACCCCTCCTCCACCCAAGGATGTGAGTGATCCTATTCTCCCAAAGACTTCCTCTTCTTCCGAGATACCTTATCCATCAAGGTTGAGGAAAGAGAAGCTCAAAAGCAAGGACGATATTCAAGTTTCGAACTTTCTCAAAATGTTTAAACAATTGAATTTTAACATCTCCTTCGCTGAGGCTCTCGCTCACATGCCCAAATACGCAAAAATGTTCAAAGATCTTCTTAGCGACAAGGAGAAGCTTCTTGATATTGCTAATACCCAACTTAATGAGAATTGCTCTGCAGTGATCTTAAGGAAATTGCCAACCAAGCTTGGTGATCCGGGTCGTTTCTTAATCCCTTGCAACTTCCCGGGAGTAGAGAATTGCATGGCCCTAGCCGATCTAGGTGCCAGTATTAACTTAATGCCTTTAAGTGTTTGGAAGCAATTATCTCTCCCTGAGCTTGTCCCCACCATAATGACTTTGGAATTGGCTAATCGTACGGTTTCTTATCCAGTGGGGATAGCCGAAGACGTTTTTGTAGGAGTCGACAAATTCACTTTTCCTGCCGATTTCGTCGTGGTCGACTACGATATGGACCCTCGTGTGCCATTAATTGTTGGTCGTCCATTCTTGAGGACCGGTCGCACTCTCATCGATGTTGAAGCCGGTGAGCTTATCATGAGAGTGGGTGACGATAAAATTGTCTTCAACATGGGAAAGCTTTCTAAACAGCCTTATTCATACGAGAGTGTTAATTGTATTGACGTTCTTGATGAGGCTTGTGAAGAACACTTCAAAGATGCTTGTAAAAGTATTCCTACCTCTCTTCCCAATGTTGAGACCGTTTCCTCTATTGACTCATCACTATCTCTATTTGGAGAAAGTGATTTCCTTTGGAAAGATTTGGAAGCCACCATGGGAGATGTGAACTTAGAACATGACGATTCTCCCACCGATTGGGATGAAGATCTTCGCCTCATTGAGAACCTTCTTAAAGAAGACAATATTTCTCCACCATCTCCCAAGGCTATTGCTATCGATGCACCGACTTTGAATACGCCTCCCATCGAAAATCCTCTGGATTTAAAACTTAAGGAGTTGCTGCCCCATCTCGAGTACGTGTTCCTTGAAGATAAGAAGAAGTCGCCCGTTATCATCGCTAAGGACTTGAAAGAAGAAGAGAAATCGCGCCTCATCGCCGTGCTTAAAGATCATAAGAAGGCAATTGGTTGGAAAATTTCCGATATCCGCGGAATTGATCCAAACTTTTGTACTCACAAGATTCTCATGGAAGATGACTTTAAACCCGCAATCCAGAGCCAAAGAAGGGTTAATCCTCGCATTCATGACATCATCAAACAAGAGGTTATCAAACTTCTAGATGCCGGCTTGATTTACCCTATTTCGGATTCGCCATGGGTAAGTCCCGTCCATTGTGTGCCCAAAAAGGGCGGAATAACCGTTGTTCCCAATGAACACAACGAGTTGATTCCCACTCGTCTCGTTACTAGGTGGAGAGTTTGTATCGACTATCGCAAACTCAATGATACCACGAGAAAATATCATTTTCCTTTTCCTTTCATGGATCAAATGCTCGAGCGTCTAGCGGGTAATGACTATTACTGCTTCTTAGACGGTTTCTACGGTATTTTCAAATTCCCATCGATCCCAAAGACCAAGAAAAGACCACATTCACTTGTCCCTACGGAACATTTGCTTACAAACGCATGCCTTTCGGTTTATGCAATGCTCCTGGGACGTTCCAAAGGTGCATGATGGCTATCTTCCATGACATGGTTGAAGAAACTACGGAAGTATTCATGGATGATTTCTCGGTTTATGGTGATTCATTCTCTGCTTGCCTTGCCAATTTAGAACGTATGCTTAAGCGGTGTGAAGACACTCGCCTTGTTCTTAATTGGGAAAAATACCATTTCATGGTAAAAGAGGGCATCGTGCTAGGACACAAGATCTCCAAATCCGGTCTTGAAGTGGACCGTGCTAAAGTCGATGTTATTACTAAGTTGCCTCCACCTTCAACCATAAAGGGTGTGAGAAGTTTCCTCGGTCATGCGGGCTTCTACCGTCGCTTTATCAAAGATTTTTCTAAAATCGCTCGCCCGATGACCCACCTCTTGGAAAAAGATACTCCTTTTATCTTTTCCAACGACTGTATCGAAGCCTTCAACCTTCTTAAGGATAATCTAACTAAGGCACCCGTCTTGGTTACCCCTAATTGGGAGCTGCCTTTCGAGTTGATGTGCGATGCTAGCGACTTTGCTATTGGAGCGGTTCTGGGCCAAAGAGTGAACAAACACTTCCAATCGATCCACTATGCTAGCAAGACAATGACGGGGGCTCAATTGCATTACACGACAACCGAAAAAGAGCTTTTAGTTGTTGTCTATGCCTTTGAAAAGTTCCGCCCCTATCTTGTCCTTTCTACCACCATCGTTTATACCGATCATTCCGCGTTGAAGTACTTGTTGACTAAGCAAGATTCTAAACCAAGACTTCTCCGCTGGGTTTTGCTACTTCAAGAATTTAAAATCGAAATTCGTGATAAGAAGGGAGCTGAAAACCTAGCCGCGGATCATCTCAGTAGACTTGAGGATCCTTTTCAAGGGGATCATCCGAACAAAGAGATCAATGACTCTTTTCCCCTGGAGACCTTAATGTCTATCAACTCGAATTCTGATGAAACCCCGTAGTTTGCGGACATTGCAAACTACTTGGCGGGTGGAATTCTCGTTGACGGGTTCACATCCCAACAAAAGAAGAAGTTCTTCAAAGACATTAAGACTTACTTTTGGGATGACCCGTATCTATTCAAACAATGTGCTGATTTGATTATTCGCCGATGTGTTGATGGACCGGCAGCTTTAGAAATCCTTGACGCTTGCCACAAAGGACCCACCGGTGGTCACTTTGGTCCCAACTACACCGCCAAAAAAGTGTTTGACTCGGGATTTTATTGGCCCACCATTTATCGTGATGCTCACGAGATGGTTAAACGTTGTGATGCTTGCCAAAAACAAGACAAGATCACACATAAAGACGAGATGCCTCAGAATTTCATTCAAGAATGTGAAATCTTTGATGTTTGGGGTATCGACTTTATGGGGCCATTCCCTTCCTCTAAAGGAAACAAATACATCCTTGTAGCCGTTGACTATGTTTCAAAATGGGTTGAAGCCAAAGCTTTACCTACTAATGACGCAAGGGTGGTTTGTAACTTTTTGAAGGCGCTGTTCGCTAGATTCGGTATGCCTCGTGCCATTATTAGTGATCGCGGGACTCATTTTTGCAATGATCAATTTGCAAGAGTCATGGCTAAGTATGGTGTAAATCATCGTCTTTCCACCGCTTACCACCCACAAACTAATGGCCAGGCTGAAATCTCTAACCGAGGATTAAAGCGAATTCTTGAAAGAACCGTGGGAGAGCATCGTGCCTCATGGGCTGATAAACTTGATGATGCTTTGTGGGCTTTTCGTACCGCATACAAGACTCCGATTGGTTGTACACCATATCGTCTCGTGTACGGGAAAGCATGCCACCTCCCTATTGAGTTGGAGCACAAGGCTTACTGGGCCTTGAAGTGGGCTAATTTTGATATCAACAAAGCCGGTGACCTACGCAAGATCCAACTAAATGAGCTGAATGAACTCCAGAATGAGGCTTATGAAAATTCTTTGATCTATAAGGAAAAGACTAAGCTCATTCACGACTCCAAGATTAAAAACCGAGAGTTCCAAGTTGGAGACAAAGTTTTACTCTTTAACTCTCGGTTGAAAATCTTTTCGGGCAAGCTGAAATCTCGTTGGTCCGGCCCATTCACTATTGCCCAAATTTTTCCATATGGTACTCTCGAGCTCGCTCAACCTAATGGACCTAATTTTAAGGTGAATGGCCAAAGAGTGAAGTGGTACTTTAGTGAGGACATCTCTCCGGAGATGATTCCATCCCTCACCACGTTCCCCATGAACTAATTTTGGGTCGAGTCAGGCTCGTGACTCGGTTATCAAAAACAAGCGCTCCTCGGGAGGCAACCCGAGTATCTATCCTTTTCCGTTTTAACCTCCTAAGTGTAGGGGGACCTATATAGGTTGCTTGTGTTTGTGTGGTGATGTGATTACAGGGATGAATGCACTTTTGGAACTTTTGAAGAACCGTGCTCCCGTGTTATCCGAAATCCGGTTCTATCTCTCAACTATCGTGATTCAATTTTCTTCATACTCACATTTGAAATTGATCACGTTAGTCGTCTCTTCCTTAGCTTGATTTAACCAACGTGCACAATGTCATAAGTGTAGGGGAGATTTTTCCCACATGCTTAAACATTGAGGACAATGTATATCATAAGTGTAGGGGGACTTCTATCGAAGTTTTAAGTGGACTTTTCCATGAAAATGCCTTCATTTAACCGGAAAATCATCTTTTTCAGCAATTTTCAAATTTTTAATTAACTTTGGCCATTTAGTCGTAATTTTTAAATTTTTATCGTTGCTTTCATATGTATATATCCCGAAATAAAGTGATAAAAATTAATAAAGTGGTGTGGCTAGTTTTGAAATCTTTGACATATTAGGCCCGTTGCGATTAATTTGACTCAACCCGAATAGACTTATCCAAGTTTATTCTAGCCAGTATCCTTAACCATGTAGACCTTAACTGGGTTTATTAGGCTAAGCATCCACGAGTCTCATTACTTGAGACTTTAAATTGTGGAGAACGAGAAATGATAGAGTCAATTATAAGTCGGTATTCTTGCACAAGCTCACTTGGTATAATTATTTGCCTATTCTCCTATCACTTGCTAATAATTTATCTGCAATAAGTAAGATCGTACGATTTGAAAAGTTACTTAGCTTCTAGCCCAAGATCGTTTAAAAGTTGCTCGGTAATGATAAGAGTTCATAGCCAAGGCATAACTTATGAAGCGGGGCGCGAAGATTGGCGAGTCCGAAAAGGCCCTAACAAGGCATGAGGATTCAATCTTATTGCTAAAGATCCAAGGTGATGTGAAAAGCATTATTCCCAAAATCAATATGAAGGATTAAGACTCACGACGAAAAGCAATCAACTCCCATAAAGATCATGGAGAAGTCTATCCGAAAAGACCCTAACAAGGTATGAGGATAAATAGATCCAAGTCCGAAAAGGAGGCGGATCGTTGTATCTCAAAATCCCAATTAGAGATTGAAGAAATAATCATGAAGTCGTGGTCAACAAAGTTGGAGTACCCCTCAAAAGTCTCCAAGTGAAGAAACTCTATTAACGAAGAGAAGACCATTATCTCAAGAACGTCTCTCAAGATATGAAGTACGAAGTACATGCCAAATATCGGCCCGAGAAAGGTCTCAAATCGTGAAGCGAGTTATGCCAAGATATGAACTTTTTGATATCTCGAGAAGCAGTTTTAAGAGATTTTGTCCTTTAGCTAACTATTGATCAAATCGTCCTACTTTGCTTTCAGCCTAAATAAACTATCGAAATAAGTCCAAAAATGCATCTTCATGATCATTCTAAGACAAAAATAAAATATAAGAGATACCTCTAGGAATAAGGGAGTTTAAGCATATAATTAAGCCATGTGTGTAAGTGTTTGATTTGCTAACTTATAATAACAATGATCTCGTTTTTAAGCTTAGTTTGGGGAACGTGAAACTTGAGGGTGATAAATCTTCGCAGCACCAAAGCCCTAATTTAAGTCCTTGATCTCTTTGCAAGTTATTTCCATATAGCTATTTTCAAGTGAAAATGGTTTTCTATCCTTTTGTTTACTTTAAAGTTTTAATTTTTCTTAGTACTTTAATTTTTGTTTAGTAGTATTTTAATAAGGCCAAGGTTGATTGATTATGAGAAAAGTGTAAACTTGCTTTATCACTAAGCATTGCATTAGGGCATGGCAATGGTTAAGTGTAGGGGATTTGATAGGTGTGAAAACACTCATCCTTTTACCACTTATTTCTTACTAAAACAAGACCAAAATGCGTGTTTAATATCATTTGTTTGGAATTATGCGTGGTTTTTGTGTTTATTGTGTTTTCAGAGCTAACCGGATGGATATTGGAGAAAACATGGGATTGCACGGGATTTACCGAAGAAAAAGACTCAAGACGAAGTCTATTGTCCAAGAGATGCAAAAGATTTGAAGTCACTGGGCCTTTTTGAAGATTTATCGAAGAAAAGGACCAAAGATGGAAGATTTACATATGTCGAAGAAACTCAAGTCTATTAAACGAAGAAATTAAAAGACGAGTTGAATTTAATCGTCGACAAATCCCGAATCAGAATCGAAAACGTCAACTTTTCTGAAAAGACGAGAAGACAAGAAGAAAGGGAGAAAGCCCACTCACCAACCAAATGAAAGACCTATATAAAGAGATCCCCTCACACAATTTAGCCAGTTTTTAGTTTTTGTTTTTCTCTCTTCTTTCCTTCTTGTTCGTAGGTATCACCAACACCATTAGGGTGCTTGGTGATTTTGATTCTTGTTTTCACAAATCTTGTAGTTTTAATCTTTTCCTTTGATTGTTTAAACCTTAATCATCAATATAATCTTTCCATCTCATCTTGTTCATCTTGTTCTTTGATTCAAAGTTTTAAAGTTTTTATTTAGTTGATTTTGATCTTCAAAAGTAAGTGGGTTTTGTGTTTTTATCGTTGGGATTTGATGCTTATGGTTAGTGTAAAACCCGCATGCTTTTACCATGAATAGTGCCCTTAAGATCGTACGTCCTAGATTAAAACTTACCTCAGTTAGTATTGATCACATTCATGTGCTAATAATCAAGCAAGTGCATACGTGTATGACATGACAAGTATCGATTACGTACGAACTCATGATAAACAGTTAATAATATATCACGTGAACATAATTAAATCATGATCACCATTTAAAATACTAACTAAAATAATTACGTAAATACTTATAATATATTTACGAGCGTTAAGTTTACGATAAACGACACGTTAGATTAAACAGAAACACTTTAAACACGAGCACGTTTAACCACGAACGAACACGAAACATCGGGACACGAGAAAGGTACGGGTACCCCATGTGGGGCCCCCATACCCACGGCTCATATACAAGAAATGGGCTTAGCCCATGGACTTTACAAGTATAGGGGGTAAAAGTAAAAACATGTTTTCATTTTCATTTTCAAGAAATAAACATAAAAACCCTAAAAAGAGTTTTCTCCTCTCCTTTTTCTCCTCTTTGTGCCGCCACATAAACACCACCATAGGGGGTGATTTGTTTGATTTTGATCTTAAGAACTATGGTATAATCAGTGTTTGTTCATCCTCTTTCCAAGCTACATAGTGGTATACCTTTCAAACCCTTCTTTCTAATTCTTTTAATTCTTTTGATCTTTGATTATTTTCATGAACATGTTATTATTTTTCTTATTAAAACAAGGTAATTAATCATTGATCTAACATGTTTTGGTATTAATTAAAATCAAGGAATGATTTAAAGGGGTGTTTGTTTCTAGCCGCCTAGCAAAACAAACCCGAGGGGGGTTTGGTTTGCTATTGCCGCCACCACCAAGACCACTTTTGGTCTTGGTTGGCTCATGTGGGACCCATGGCAGCAAGGGGACACGTGTGCCTCGGGTTTGGCCCGGGGTACGGTGTCGAATCATGCCCGATTCATGGTTCGTTGGTTAAATCATGATTCATGCTACATGTTAATTTTTATGAATTATGAACTTAGGATTTAATTAATTAATAAAATGCAATATTAATTAAATCATGACTTAGGTTATTTTAATTATTAGTTTATCATGACATTAATTTAACCTAAGTATTTTATGTTATAAGTTATAATTAATTAATTATTAAAACATGCCTATGATTAATTAATTTAGACATGACTTAGGTTATATTATTATTAATAATAATACACATTTTAACCTAAGTATTTTCATTTCATTTTAATTAAAACATGTTATACTTTAATTAAAATGCTTAACCTATAGTTTAATTAAAATACATGAAATAATAATTAAACTATATACTATATCACATGACTTAAGAAATAAGCTTATAACACTTAGACTTATATGTTAGCTTATGTAACCAGCTTAATTCTAATTATAGAAATCAATCTATTTCAGGCAGCTAATCTAATCATGGAAACCTTCTATATATGGAAACTTATTTAATTAAGGCAGCTGATCTATTTTTGGAAACTTTCTATTTTTAGAAACTAATCTATTTTAAGCAGTAAATTCTATTTTAGGAAACTTTCTATTTTTGGAAACTTTCTATTTTTGGTAACTTTCTATTTTTGGAAACCTGCTATTTTTGGAAAGTTACTTATTATTATACAGTAAGTATAATAATACATGAAACACCAGAAATACTTAATCAGATTAATCAGAATACAAGATAAACACAGTTTAAGGCTTTAAACAGTGAACCATGACCTAAAACATACCAAATCAGCTATAATGAGACACAAAACCCAGTACGTAATCAGTGAATCGATACTTATACACGTGTGTATTCATGTAGCGTTAGTGATCCACAAGTAGGAGTCTTTCTTCCGTTCATTCACTGGACTTGAGGTACGGATTCCCGTCCTTTCAGTATGGACATTCCTTCCTTATTAGGATTTCCCCGTATGCAGCCAACTGTTTTCCCCAGCATTTGTTTTATTGTTTTGAACTGCTTATGTTAATTTAGCATAAACTATAGCCATATACAAGCATGACCAGTTTCACCTAGTTATGGAGGTACCATAACCATAGCATTGGAGGCACCGATGTTATGACTTCCCCACGGCGGAGTGATTGCTCGTGGCGTCCCTTTTCAGTTTTGGCCATATTATTATATCATGTGGGGCGTATGGGTGCATCCTAGTTACATGTTTTATTCAGTTTATCATGGTGAATGTGGTGTGTGCCTTGCACCCTTCACAAGGAGTTGATCCCTCCTACCCAAATCAGTATATTGATTAGAGGCATCCCCTCTAATCAGCATGATGAGGTCACCCCTCCAAGTATTCATGCACGTGACCTTTTCATGACCTATATGGGCTATGGTATATATATGTTAAAACAGTTTTCACAAGTTAAACATAAGGCTTTTCAAACTATAAAACCAGTTTTCCTTGATACTTAACCAGTTACTCAGAACTTAGTCTTCCGCTGTTATATGTTACATGCTTATCCTATTTCATGCTTTATTGTACATCCGTGCACTGAGCGTCTTGCTCAGCCGTTACTTTCCTTTCCATGTCCCAAAACGGCAGGTACCCAAGACTCGAGCATTTGGAGGACGCACATAGGATGGAAGCTGCCAGAGACTTCTTTTCCTTTTTGCTTTCATATAGTTATGCTTGTTTAGTCTTTATTCAGTTCATTTCCTTTATTTATGTTTTGGGCTTATGTTTGGGAACCGATGTTTGATTCCGGTTTTCCCTATGGTCATGTATGTTTTACTACATATCACCTTGCATGCTTTGATGATACGCCATAATCACGCGTGACATTCCATTTATCAAAATGGGGTGTTACAATTATGGTATCAGAGCCAAGGCTTCGACCTGTAGGCTCTAAAACTCGACCTGTGACTAGTGGGTAGTCACCAGGAGCTTCCTAAGCCAACGTTTGTTATTCCACGTGTTGATGTTTCAGCGCGTTGTTGTTTCAACCATTACGTTTTCAGCACCTTTTTGTTTTAGCCATGACGTTTTTAGCACCTTGTTGTTTTCACCATGATGTTTTCACCAGTATCGTCTTACTAATATGGAATGAACAACCGTCATCCATACTTAGTTATGTGTCATTGTCTATGCATGATGTTCCTCGTGAACGGTGACGATGTGGACTGACCCCAGTAGTTCATAATTTTCACATAAAAATTTTTCTGTTAAGTTTTGATAATGACTTTTAATTATTATGTTTCATGCATTCATGCATTTATATCATATGTCATCTGTTACAGGAATTTTGACTAAGTAATGGTTGGTACAGGACTAGCTCTATTTAGTCGCATGTGCTTTTATCGAAACTTTTAACTTTGGGACCGACCCATAGGCGTCCCCTCGCCATGTCTTTTGTTTTGGAACCGACCCATAGGCGTTCCTTCGCACATATAAAGGTTTTATAAACTACATTACGCATTCATGCACTGTTTGTCTTGCATAAATTTTTTTTTTCTCATGATTTAAATTGGCATAAATTTTTTTTTTCATGTCCCATCATAAGTTATTATGTTTTTATGTCAAGTATGCCTTCATACTGTCATGGTTAACTTCAGTTTCATGCTGATTATGTTATACACTTCTTCGTAATGGATGGTTTCATGTTTCCTCATGATGATTCCGTCTTCATGTTGATTATGTTTCACGCCTCTTTTGTTATTTACGTTGTCCTGCAAGACATTGTTAGATTTCTTTAATCATGCTTTCATGATAGTCATGGTTGGTTTTCATTGATCATGCTGTCAGGCAAATCATCGTTGAATTTTGTGTAACCACACTTTAGCGTTTCTCTATGCAACCAGAATGATGTCTATGCTAATACTGCCAGGTTATCATGATGGTTTTCCTAACCGTTTAACCGGTTTACTTTCCTTAAATCAGGACAAATGATCGAGCCATACCGATCATTTCATGTGTATTCCATGTGTACTCCACGTACCGTATTTCATGTGTATTACATGTACCTTAATCCATGTGTATTCCACTTGCAATACTTCACGAGTATTCGCTAGTCGATTCTAAATCATCTCAGGCGTATGTTCACTTACTGATATTCTACAAGATTGTCGATGCCGCTCATAGCTTGGAGATGTCACTGAAGGTTGATGCTGCTGATGTTGGGAGACGCTACGAGATGCTGATGCTGATGCTGTTCACAACCTGGAGATTCTAAAAGACGAAGACAAAGGCGTCGGAGCAAAGCAATTGGACGAGAAGATGCTTCACCATCAGACAATTCCCATCAATCATTGTCCTAAATTCATAGTTACATGTCACACGTCGTTCGGCTGTCATTTCAGCCATATGAGTGCAAACCAGTACCAGCCAGCCACTCAGCTAAATAGTTACATGAGTCACGGTCATGAGAATGACCGTCATGGAACCTACAGACAAGACGATAGTAACCACTACCATGACAGAAAATATCCTAGAAATCGCAACCGAGGCTCTGGCCGCGGACGTGATCAGACATACAAATGATCAGTAGTCCAACCGATCCGCCAATTCTGGCATATTAACCTAATATTTGTAGTTCTAATTGTTTCACATCTCGAGACACATGTCAAGACATCAGTCAAGACACATGTCTCACGTATACTTTCTGAGGACACATGTCAAGATACCAGTCAAGGCATATGTCACGCTCACATTTCTCAAGACACGAGTCAAGACACATGACTCACGTCTAATTATGGAACATTTCTAAGAAATTCAGGGTACCCTCCAAGGGTATATCTATGTTGTTGTGCCATGTATTAATCAGGCCACAAGAATTTCAATACCGTTATTGGCGCATCAGTGAGAACTGTCACGTTGCCGACGTCACTTTCATTTCTTTCACCATACTTCATATATTCATGACCATGAAGGACGCCTTTCGTATTCCCACGTATACGACGGTTTTCCTTCAGCTTAATAATGAGATCCAAGCTGCTAACGCATTTTCCTCGGACAGACACGAGATAAATTTTATCCTAATTATGTACTATGAACACCACACCATGCTATGATTCATAATTATGTACAGTAATGTTCAGGCTCCTGAATACTTTCAGCTTGATTTTCCATCAGGAAAATCTGTACAAGTTATCTATGCTTTTCAAGCACGTGCTTTGTTAGCCATATTGCTAAAATTTTCTAGCTGTTAGTAACACACGACTACTAAGGTCCTTTTACGCATAGCCAGTTGATTATTCCAAAGTCTTCCTATACATTCCAGGAGAACCTACAAGGAGAAGGATGGTACCCTGAGATTATGTGTCGACTATCGTCGACTTAAACAAATCACCATTCATGACCGTTATTCTCCTCCACATATTGACAACATGTCCAATCAACCGTATGGTGTTAATCACTTTTCCAAGATCGAACTCACGATTATGCTGCCAACAGTGACGAGTGAAAAAGCAGGACATGTCCATGACTGCTATTCGTACACGACTCGGTCATGCTAGATTTATGATTTTGAATTAGTCTCATCAATGCTCCAACCGCATTATGGACTTAATAAATTGAGTTTCCATGAACTCCTAAGCAAATTCATCAGCGTTTTCATTGAGGATAACCCGATTTCCTCTAAGCCTAGAGAAGAACAGGAAGACCATATCTGCACTATGTTGCAAATTCTATGACAAGAGAAATTCTACCCTGGAATTTTCTTTCCAATATCAATTCTGTTTGATTACAGTGACACACTGAACCACATGGGTTTCTACGGTTAATCTTACCATGACTCAGCTTATGCGTAAAGGAGAGAACCCTACACTGCATTAGGTGTTCTAGAAAATCCTACGCTGGGAAAAGTCTAGAGTCAGAGACTCAGAGTTTCGCAAACTCCTATGTATCAAGTTCTACGAACAGGATACAGCTACGTCCATATCTATGTACCTGACATACCAACAGGCTAAGATAGGATACCAACAAACTGGGATGTTTCATCATCTGAAATTGTGAATCGAAAAGGGACAAGATCTCCATGGATTTTAGTTACCAGATTTCAGCAAACTCAGAAGAAGCATGATACTATCTGGGTTATTGTCAACAGTTTGATCAAGTCTGCAGAATCCATACATCCATACGGATTTCAGAACCAACAGATTTAACGAACATGTTCCACCCAAGGCTTATCCGATCATTTGGCAATCCCTCAGCTATCGGGTCAGACAAAGATTCGTAATTGTACTCCTAACTTACTTCACGTCTTCATTCTAATTCCACGACTTGCTTTCGCGCTCAAGTTCATGACACTATTCACGTTTATGATCGTATTTTGGCTTACGATTTTACGTTCATTCTTTTCTCATTCTGGGAAGTTTGCAAGAACTTGAGAGACCAGACCCAAGTTTAGTATAACTCTCCATCATCAGATAGACGTTTCACGTCATATTCCACGTCTCACCTTGTAGCGTTTGGCGTTACCACCATTATATTCTATGATCACGATATGTCTCACATGTCATGTTCATTCCACGTTCCTCATATCACGATCAAGATATGTTACACGTATCATGGATCACGATATGTTTACTCATACTACACTCGCCATATCTCCACGTAGCACGTTCAAAATTTTTCACGTATCACGTTCAAAATTTTTCACGTACTATGTTTCTTTATGTCTCGCGCATCGTTTCTAATTATCAGTTCAGTCAGATTGCCTCGCATCGTAACGGTTCAGCTACCCTTGCACGTAAACTCTTATTTTCCTCAATCGAATTTAGGGGATCTACCTTCCGTTGATAACCAAGAATTTCTTCGTATTCCAAGTCAAGGTCAGGAGGACCAAGATTTATCATTTGCGTCAAGATTTTCTGAAGGAACCGTTCCAAGAGGGAGGCCACTTGGAAACGGACAAGTTCATCCGGACTTCTTATCCATTGTTTCTCTTATCGATTAGATATGTCCTTTCAGCCACGTCACGTTCCATGTCCTTTCAAGACATGTCACGTTCCACGTTCCTTCTACCATGTCACCTGCACGTTCATTATCTCACATACCCTCTCAGTCTGATTCGGGTGTGTTCCGCTTCCAGTTACGTTATCTATAATTCGGGGACGAATTATTCTTTTTAGGGGGGAAGAATTGTAAAACCCGCATGCTTTTACCATGAATAGTGCCCTTAAGATCGTACGTCCTAGATTAAAACTTACCTCAGTTAGTATTGATCACATTCATGTGCTAATAATCAAGCAAGTGCATACGTGTATGACATGACAAGTATCGATTACGTACGAACTCATGATAAACAGTTAATAATATATCACGTGAACATAATTAAATCATGATCACCATTTAAAATACTAACTAAAATAATTACGTAAATACTTATAATATATTTACGAGCGTTAAGTTTACGATAAACGACACGTTAGATTAAACAGAAACACTTTAAACACGAGCACGTTTAACCACGAACGAACACGAAACATCGGGACACGAGAAAGGTACGGGTACCCCATGTGGGGCCCCCATACCCACGGCTCATATACAAGAAATGGGCTTAGCCCATGGACTTTACAAGTATAGGGGGGTAAAAGTAAAAACATGTTTTCATTTTCATTTTCAAGAAATAAACATAAAAACCCTAAAAAGAGTTTTCTCCTCTCCTTTTTCTCCTCTTTGTGCCGCCACATAAACACCACCATAGGGGGTGATTTGTTTGATTTTGATCTTAAGAACTATGGTATAATCAGTGTTTGTTCATCCTCTTTCCAAGCTACATAGTGGTATACCTTTCAAACCCTTCTTTCTAATTCTTTTAATTCTTTTGATCTTTGATTATTTTCATGAACATGTTATTATTTTTCTTATTAAAACAAGGTAATTAATCATTGATCTAACATGTTTTGGTATTAATTAAAATCAAGGAATGATTTAAAGGGGTGTTTGTTTCTAGCCGCCTAGCAAAACAAACCCGAGGGGGGTTTGGTTTGCTATTGCCGCCACCACCAAGACCACTTTTGGTCTTGGTTGGCTCATGTGGGACCCACGACAGCAAGGGGACACGTGTGCCCCGGGTTTGGCCCGGGGTACGGTGTCGAATTCATGCCCGATTCATGGTTCGTTGGTTAAATCATGATTCATGCTACATGTTAATTTTTATGAATTATGAACTTAGGATTTAATTAATTAATAACATGAAATATTAATTAAATCATGACTTAGGTTATTTTAATTATTAGTTTATCATGACATTAATTTAACCTAAGTATTTTATGTTATAAGTTATAATTAATTAATTATTAAAACATGCCTATGATTAATTAATTTAGACATGACTTAGGTTATATTATTATTAATAATAATACACATTTTAACCTAAGTATTTTCATTTCATTTTAATTAAAACATGTTATACTTTAATTAAAATGCTTAACCTATAGTTTAATTAAAATACATGAAATAATAATTAAACTATATACTATATCACATGACTTAAGAAATAAGCTTATAACACTTAGACTTATATGTTAGCTTATGTAACCAGCTTAATTCTAATTATGGAAATCAATCTATTTCAGGCAGCTGATCTAATCATGGAAACCTTCTATATATGGAAACTTATTTAATTAAGGCAGCTGATCTATTTTTGGAAACTTTCTATTTTTAGAAACTAATCTATTTTAAGCAGTAAATTCTATTTTAGGAAACTTTCTATTTTTGGAAACTTTCTATTTTTGGTAACTTTCTATTTTTGGAAACCTGCTATTTTTGGAAAGTTACTTATTATTATACAGTAAGTATAATAATACATGAAACACCAGAAATACTTAATCAGATTAATCAGAATACAAGATAAACACAGTTTAAGGCTTTAAACAGTGAACCATGACCTAAAACATACCAAATCAGCTATAATGAGACACAAAACCCAGTACGTAATCAGTGAATCGATACTTATACACGTGTGTATTCATGTAGCGTTAGTGATCCAGAAGTAGGAGTCTTTCTTCCGTTCATTCACTGGACTTGAGGTACGGATTCCCGTCCTTTCAGTATGGACATTCCTTCCTTATTAGGATTTCCCCGTATGCAGCCAACTGTTTTCCCCAGCATTTGTTTTATTGTTTTGAACTGCTTATGTTAATTTAGCATAAAATATAGCCATATACAAGCATGACCAGTTTCACCTAGTTATGGAGGTACCATAACCATAGCATTGGAGGCACCGATGTTATGACTTCCCCACGGCGGAGTGATTGATCGTGGCATCCCTTTTCAGTTTTGGCCATATTATTATATCATGTGGGGCGTATGGGTGCATCCTAGTTACATGTTTTATTCAGTTTATCATGGTGAATGTGGTGTGTGCCTTGCACCCTTCACAAGGAGTTGATCCCTCCTACCCAAATCAGTATATTGATTAGAGGCATCCCCTCTAATCAGCATGATGAGGTCACCCCTCCAAGTATTCATGCACGTGACCTTTTCATGACCTATATGGGCTATGGTATATATATGTTAAAACAGTTTTCACAAGTTAAACATAAGGCTTTTCAAACTATAAAACCAGTTTTCCTTGATACTTAACCAGTTACTCAGAACTTAGTCTTCCGCTGTTATATGTTACATGCTTATCCTATTTCATGCTTTATTGTACATCCGTGCACTGAGCGTCTTGCTCAGCCGTTACTTTCCTTTCCATGTCCCAAAACGGCAGGTACCCAAGACTCGAGCATTTGGAGGACGCACATAGGATGGAAGCTGCCAGAGACTTCTTTTCCTTTTTGCCTTCATATAGTTATGCTTGTTTAGTCTTTATTCAGTTCATTTCCTTTATTTATGTTTTGGGCTTATGTTTGGGAACCGATGTTTGATTCCGGTTTTCCCTATGGTCATGTATGTTTTACTACATATCACCTTGCATGCTTTGATGACACGCCATAATCACGCGTGACATTCCATTTATCAAAATGGGGTGTTACAGTTAGTAAATGATTAGTGATTAGTTTGGTTTAAATCTTTTAGTTAAATTTGGTTTGTTTGGATTAAAATCGTTTTACCCTATTCTTTCTGCTTACTGTTCTTCGTCTCAGCATTCCGAGTAAAGCATTGTTCAATTTTTATTCCGCATAGAGTTTTTCCATCCGGAATATTTATTATTCCGGATAGCCCATTTATTCCGATAGCCCATTTATTCCGAGTAGCCCATTCATTCTGAGTAGCAACTTTATTCCGGATGGCCATTTATTCCGGATAGCACCTTATTCCGGATAGCACCTTTATTCCGAGTAGCAAATTTATTCCGAGTAGCAGACTTATTCCGAGTAGCACTTTATTCCGCATGACCTTTATTCCGAATAGATCCTTTATTCCGGATCACCATTTATTCCGGATAGCACCATTATTCCGAATCACCCATTTATTTCGGATAGCACCATTATTCCGCATAAGCATTTTATTCCGAATAGCCTTTTATTCCGCATGACCTTTATTCCGAATAGATCCTTTATTCCGGATAGAGCATTTCTTCAGTTATTCCACATCAACATTATTCCGAATCAAGCAAGTTTTCAGTGAGGTTATTTTACTGTTTAATCGTTTAATTGTTTAATTTAAATTCAAGTTTGATTTCATTAACTGTTTTTGGTTTAAATCTTTATTTACTTCATTCATTTACCTTTTTTAGTAGAATAGAAAACCAAACCCCCTATTTGTCACCAAGAACAATCATTCCACTTTGAGCTGTGATCAATTCGAGAGGATACCGAGATAAATCTTGAACCCCATAGCAAATCATTGTATCAACGCGCCTAAAAATGCTAAAGTAGTGAAAAATAGGTGGATCTTCAAGAAGAAAACCGACATGGATGGTGAAATACAATCCTATAAAGCATGTTTAGTAGCTAAAGGTTTTACTCAAACTTTTGGCATAGACTACGAGGAGACGTTTTCTCCTGTAGCAGACTTACGAGCC
This sequence comes from Glebionis coronaria, assembly GCA_025667525.1. Classification (NCBI taxonomy): domain Eukaryota; kingdom Viridiplantae; phylum Streptophyta; class Magnoliopsida; order Asterales; family Asteraceae; genus Glebionis; species Glebionis coronaria. The sequence goes on along the minus strand of CM046877.1, from coordinate 557,067,018 downwards.
ATTAGGATTCTCATAGCTATAGCAGCATACTATGACTATGAGATATGGCAAATGGATGTTAAAACTGCCTTCTTGAACGGTCGCTTAGATGAAGACATCTATATGCAACAACCGGAAGGGTACGTTGATCCTAAATATCCAAAGCGCGTGTGCAAACTTTGAAGATCTATTTATGGTTTAAAGCAAGCATCACGTCAATGGAATAAGCGATTTGATGAAGAAATCAAAAAGTTTGGATTTATTCAAAATCGTGATGAGCCATGTGTATATCACAAAGCTAGTGGGAGTAATGTAGTGTTCCTAATTTTATATGTCGATGACATATTAATCATGGGAAGTAACATTCCAAGACTTAAGGAAGTTAAGGATTATCTTGGTAAATGTTTTTCTATGAAGGATTTGGGAGATGTTGTATATATTCTGGGAATTAAAATCTATCGAGATAGGAGTAGACAGTTAATTGGTCTTAGTCAAGATGCTTATATTGATAAGATATTAAAGAAGTATAACATGCATAACTCTAAGAAAGGTTTTCTACCGATGGAGGTTAAGCATGAATTAAGTCATGAGAAATATGCATCAACACCTGAGAGGTGGATTACATGAAGAAGGTGCCTTATGCTTCGGCAGTAGGATCTATTATGTATGTTGTAAGATGCACAAGGCCTGATGTGGCGTTTGCTCAAAACTTGGTCAGTAGATACCAACAGAATCCAAGAAAGTTCCACTGGACTGCTGTAAAGCATATTCTAAAGTATTTGAGGAGTACGAAAGATATGTTTTTGGTATTCGCGGGTAAACCAGACACATAATTGAATGTAACAGGTTTCTGTGATGCGTCCTGGCAATGTGATAAAGACGATCCGAAGTCTCAGACGGGTTACGTGTTTTTCATCAATGGAGGAGCAGTTGGCTGGAAGAGCAGTAAGCAGAAAACCATTGCTATGCATGCAACTCAATATGAGTACATGGTTGCTTCAGAAGCTGCAATGGAAGCTGTTTGGATTAGGAAGTTTATTGGAGATCTTGGAGTGATGCCTTCAATTAAAGAACCTATTGATATATATATTGTGACAATTCTGCTGCAATAATATTCGCCAATGACCCTGGAGTTATGAAAGGTGCCAGACACTTTAAACGTAGATATCACTACGTTCGAGAACAAGTGGAAGCTCGAGAAATAAAATTAATTAAAGTTCACACAGATGATAACGTAGCTGATCCTTTTACTAAGGCTTTATCTAGGCCAAATGTAGTTAAGCATGCCAAGGCAATTGGGTTGCAACTAGCTAGTGAATTCATGCAATAAATCTGTTGATTGTATTTGGATAAAGGATGTAAGACATTATTGAATTGATGAAATAAAGATTGGATTTCGTTTATTTTTCTATTATTTGATTTTGTATCCTATTTTACATGTTTTAATCCATGAGCATTATGATGTTTCTAAATGTCCGTTGTCGATTAATAATATGGGAGTATTATTAAACTAAGACAACTCAAAATGGTGACAAAGTATACTTGAAAGTATATTGGTCAATTTTGGATGATATTTGACGGATCAAATATTGGACTTATCCCAACTATACGATTTTGCTTTATGGATTTTTGTCATTAAGTAAATCATAAATAGTTATTATTAGACCTGAGATACCAGGAAACTACATTGAATGTAGTGCATTTCTGTAAGGTAACCTAACGCTAAACGTAACTGGTAGTTATAAGGGTTATTTTCAGAAGTGTTGCAAAGTTCATGTGTTTTGCTTGTAGTCAAAATAGGATTTGTTTCCTTCAAATTATTTTGAAGTATAAATACAGCTGGGCCCCTCGGGGGAGTAGTAAGATGTTTGTGTGGCTACACCCAAATGTGTTTTGGTAATCTTGCTATATCCATAAACGAGAAACAGAATAGTTAATGAAAGGAATGACTGAGATCTATATCCTTATTAACGACGTATTTGAAATGAAAGGATAATAATAATGATATAATAATTAAAAGGTTCTTATCCAGGAGACCTTACCCGGTTTGTACTAGTGACATTGCTAGTGTAACTAGACGCTAGTCAATGTGATCACGATATTAGAATTTTGTCCAAGTGGGAGCTAAAAGTTTATGGACTTAAAATTAATAGTCGTGAGATAGGATCGGACTCGGGATCACGGGATTGCACACATAACGTAAAGGGTTAATTTACTTATAAAATATATATTTTATATATTTATTAAATCAAACCAAAGCTTAACTAACGATCGTTAATAAATAATAGTTAAGTTTTAACGACCGTTATGGAATTAAATAGAAGCTAAAAGAAGAAGGAAAAATTACACAAACACCCCTTTGGGGGTTGTTAATCGGCGGCTACAAGGGAAAGTTTTTGTTTCCTTTTTCGTTTATAACTTGGAGCCCAAGGTTTGCCAAGCCTATATAAACAAACCCCTAGCCTCATTATTTTTCAATCCCTCTCTCTTTTTCTCCTTTGATCGCCGGCCACCCCACACCCAACTTAGGGTTTCGTTTGGTTTTCAATCAAGTCTATTTTTATCTAGTCCTAGCCCCTCTCTAGGGTTGTTGGATAGATATTCCATAAGCGTTGAAGCTCGGTTTGTTCGTGCTAGGCTCACGGTTAACTCGTCGTATTACATGTGTACAAGAACGTGTTATAGTCTTACTTTAGACTATATTCTTGGTGGTGTTCGTGATCAACCCTAGTTGCCGTTCGTTCCGTCGTCTTGTGTATCTTGCTAGGATAAAGGTATGTAACCCTAATCTTGATTAATTATAATTGTGTTAAATTAATGATCTTGTTAATTTGCTTCCGCTGTGTGTTCTTTGATCCATATTAGGGTTTTAAATAATTGTTATGGTAAATATAAACCTTCAACTAATTCGTGCAAACCTATAAGCCGAACTGATCCATCTTACAGTGAAACTTTGCAGCTTATGCATAAACTTAGAGCAGCTTACCAATGAAGATACGGTGTAAGTGTAACTTTTAAAATTAGCATGACACAAAATGCAGCAAGCCCTAAGCCTAGAAGCTGATGATTAAATACGTACACTACAAGAAATTTGACTTTCAGTGATGAAATAATTTAAGGACGACAAAATTTCGTTACAAAAAACGCCTATGGGCCCACTTTTTCAACTATGTTTCTCAACAAAGGGTTGACTACTAGAAACCTTCGTTTAGGGACGACAGTGTCGTCACCTAGTATTTTCAATTTTTTCAAAAATTATATAACCTTTTTACTCTTTCACAAATCATTTTGTTTTAATTATAGGGACGACAATCTCGTCACAAAGTAGTTTCAAATATTTTTAAAATTAAATTAGTCTTTTTACTCTTATATAATACATTTTCTATTTTATTTAAGGACGACAATGTCGTCACTAAGTATTTTTAATTTTTTTAAATTAATTTAATCAATTTAATATTTTTACGTCATTTTTTATTAATTTTAAAGACGATATTGTCATCCCTAAGAAATTTTCAAAATATTCAAACATATTTAAATCTATGTACTCGTTTATAAATCATTTTATATTAATTTTAGGGATGAAAATGTCGTCTCTAAGTAATTTCCACATTTTCAAAAATAATTATAGTTATTTGATAGTTTAAGATCATTTCTTATTAAACATAGGGACGATAAAATCGTCCCTAAGTAATTTTCATATTTTTAAAAATACTTTCCATATTAAAAAATAATTTGTATATTTTTAAAGATAACTTAAGTTGTTGATAGTAGTTTCAAATACAATTCTCTTTTAATCTAGGGACGACAATGTCGTCCTTAAAATTATTTTTTATATTGAGTTAAAAAACCTTTGCTAAAATAGAAAAATAAGTTAGCAAAATCCTTAAGAACGACAATTTTTTTCAGGAAAGTTTAAAAAGAAATTTAAATTTGTGACTCTTTAAGGTATTGTTGTGGAGGGAACTTTTGGCGCCAATTTTATGACAATAACTTTTGGTAGGAATGATAGCCTATCGACTTATATCGTGTACAACAACACCTTATCGACTCATATCGTGTACAACAATACCTTATCGACACATATCGTGTACACGTGTACAACGATATCCTATCAACTCATATCTTGTACAACGATACCGGATCGACTCATATCGTGTACAACGATACCCGATCAACTCATATTGTGTACAACGGTACCCCGTCGACTCATATCGTGTACAACGGTACCCTGTCGACTCATATCATGCACAACGGTATCCTGTCGACTCATATCGTGTACAACGGTACCATGTCGACTCATATCGTGTACAACGGTACCCTATCGACTCATATCGTGTACAATAATACCTTATTGACTCATATCATGTACAACAATACCTTATCGACTCATATTGTGTACAAGTGTACAACGATATCATATCGACTCATATCTTGTACAACGATACTTTATCGAATCATATCGTGTACAACGATACCTTATCGACTCAGTCGTGTACAGCGAGGTCGTATCGACTCATATCGTGTAAAATGGTACCCTATCGAATCATATCGTGTACAACGATACCTTATCGACTCATATCATGTACAACGATACCCTATCCACACATGTGGTGTACATCAATACCATATCGACTCATATCGTGTACAACGATACCATATCGGCTCATGTCGTGTGCAACGATATCATATCGATTCTTATTGTGTACAACAATACCAATCGACTCATATCTTGTACAACGACATCCTATCGACTCATATCTTGTAAAACGACATCATATCGACTCATATCCCATCTCCTGAATCTTCTAAAACCCCTATACCCTAAACCAAATAGAGTAGAAACTAATACATTATCTTGGTAAACATTCTTGGGGAACCATCTGAGGGAGTTACCACTAGAGGAAACTCAAATCTCTGGAAGCTTCCTCAGCAAATGAATGCCTATTTGCTAACTTTCTTTCGGATGATGAACCCCAAAACATTGTTGCGGCTCTTCTAGATGAAGGTCGGGTAGTCACCATGCAAGAAGAACTGAATCAGATCAAGAGAAACAATGTGTGAACATTGTTCAAGGCTCCGACGGGTGAAAAAGTGGTTGGAACCAAATGGGTCTATAGGAACTACATCTCCAACCAACTTTTTCCAGCCAATATTTTCCCGCCAACCATTAGTTAAAGTTCATCATGATTAGTTAACATTCATGATGATTAGTTAACATTCATCATGATTAGTTAACATCAATGATCCTGATGCTCGCATAAAAAAAATAAAGGTGTGTGTATATAGTGTGTAAAATGATGAAAATGGCAACTTCTTATAAACAATGCATATGTAACCGCCACGGGGAATTTTTGTATTGGATAAACCCTTAAAGGCTATTAGATGATTTAAATTGAATCGATTGTGATCATCTACGCAACTTGCGGATATCCATTGTTCTTTTAAAATGAAAATCATCCTTTGAGAAACCCGACCTTTTTGGTGTCCCTGAAGTAATTTCTCTCGAATGAATTTTGTAAATTCCCATTCATCTTGGGATAAAGAGATTTCATTTGAGTTATGAGTTTATTTATGATTGCAAAGTTTTTAATAGCTAGACCACTTAGTTGTGCTCGATGGTTCGTGTTGAACTCGTTTGTAAACTTTTATAAAAAGTTCCATACACTTTAATCTTTTTAGTGTAAACTTAAAATGGGTAAACATATATCTTTCTCTCCATATATCTGATATATAAAGTCAACCATGGCTTGATCAATGTTTGAGTGTGATCTTGGACAAATATTTATGAGACAACAAAAGTCAGCTCCCACGGACCTCAAGGGGCAGACCCTTTGGGTACAAGGGTCCGACGGGGTCTGTGAGTGTATGGTATGTTGCTTATAAATACCAAGATAACTCCAAGCTTCACACTCACCTCTCTTCTAAGCTAAAAGTGTCGGTAAAAATTGTAAGCTAAAAGTGTAAAGGTTTCTCCACTGGTGTAAAGGAGATTCTTAACTAGTGAAGTAGAACTCTCGAGTGGATACTCGAGGAGTGGAAGTAGGGGCAAGATAAGTGAGATCTTGCTATGCCAAACCACTATAAATTATTGTGCATTATGGTTTGTTTTATTTTTTCCTTATCGTTATCACTTAGTTAATCATTCTTGATCTATATCCAAACTAATCATATAAAAAATTTCAAATAATAAAAAACTAATCGGTAGAACCTATTCAACCCCCATTATAGTTTTCTACACTTCGCATAATTGTTTGGTTCACACGTCGAAGCACCGGTTTACAAGGAAGGATGATATTTTCAAAATCGTTGGGGGCTCGTTCGCCATCGTCATATCTTCTTGGGATTTTCTATTCATAGACGCCATGAGTTTCGTCCTGTTTGACCGTTTGTCTACCAAGGCTTACTTAGTTGATTCATTGTGTAATAAGGGGCACGAGACATGCGTGCATCCTCGATGCCATGGTCGGAATCTTGGTCTTTAGTGAGGGGAGGGGGTGCGGTGGCAGCTTCGTGATGCCTCTACAAGAAGGTTGGTGCATTATTTGGCTAGTCTAGTAACTGCGGCTACAACCACACCTACTAGATTTGGGGACATGATGACGTATAGTGGCCAGTCGAACTATTCGGTCTGACCCAAGTTGCACTGTTCATACTCGACCAGTTACGAGTGGATCTGCTCACCATGGCCAACCTAATGGACTCGACCCAAGGTGAGTCGCACACAACCTCAAGTAGACCACGACAAAGTCGCACACGATTATCAATAGATAAAATTTTAATCCGTAAGGAATAAACTCACTCAAGAATAGGATTAGATATGCATTCCTTATTTAAGGATAAGGATCTCGAATGCATCGCCTAAGCTTGAGTCGTACGATTCGAAAACCATAATTTAGTTTCACCAGCTTTATAAAGAACCTTAACGTTTCACTCAAGGTATCGTATTCTAAATCATAATCGCTACTCGATTATAAAGTGCAAACTGAATACTTACTTTCACGCCGAAGGTGAATTGCGAGAGACAATCTCACGTTAAGCTTAACGATTTTTTTTTCTTTTGTGTATTGTCCGTACAAGAGTCCAAGCTCCAAACACGCGGATTAACCTTAATTCGAGTTACAACATATCCAATTCAACTTTTGTATCAACAATTTTCTAAATTTCAAGCTTGATTTTTTTTACAATAGGTGACAGAAACTCGACTCGCCTTCTTTCACACATAAACTTGAGCAAAAACTTGTAATATATTTCATATCGGTTACTAAAATTATAAAGAACCATATATTTGACTTTTGTATATATGAGGGTCAGTTTATTAAAACACATATTAAATACTAAAAAAAATTATTTTTTTCATGATTTATTTTATAAAAAATAATCATCATTCCTTATAGAAAAATAAAATCTCCCTCCCAACATTTTCACTTGTCCCGCCCAAAAATTTCCCTAAAAATCAAACTGTCCCTCCAACATTTTCACTTATCATATCCCAATCTTATCCTCTTCATCTTATCTCCCATTGTCATCATCCTCACCCACTACTGACCAAGAGAACCAAATCATTTAGATCTATATTCTCGATCACACGTAATACGAACAAATGATATCGCGAGAACTACAAGTAACCCAGGAACAGCAAACCATTCAGAACCTTTCTGACACCCTTAGAACTATCTTATGTCGTACTTAACCCACCAGGTGTTTGGACTAGAATATAAGTATGTTTCGGTGAAACTCTTGTTTTGCTTTCTTCTTTCCATATGTAATATTATTACCTTGTGTCTGATGATATTGTGCTTACTTTCGTTGTATCCTATATTAATTTTATTATTTAGTCCAAAGTTAAAAGTTTGAAGTTGAAAGGTGACTAACTTCGACCCAGAAGAATAAAAATGCATTGAAAGTTGATCTTTTGTCTAACTATTGATATGTTAATCGAACATTAGGAAAAGTTCCACTGCTCATATTTTAATCTAATATAGATGTTGGTTGCAATAGTAAATACAGCAACTAGTGACATGTTAATTACTGTATATGAATTGAATATATGACCTTATCTTGTAAGGAAGGTGTGGTATGTATTGTCTAAAATGAAATCAACTTGGGTATTTTATGCAAGTATATGACTATAGTTAAGTGGTTGGGTTATCGGGTTTATCTTGTCGGGTTGAGCGGGTTTTTCATTTTGAAAAAAGTTACCCGCAACCAATCCGATAAGTAATCGGGTTGGGTTATCGGATCAGGTGATTTGTGTTAATCCGGTTCTTTAGCTAAAAAAAGATTTCTGTTATTTTGATGCAACTGTAGACATGTCTCGTTTTAAATATTCTGCCAAACCTCAATGAACATGATACAATAGTCAATAGAAGAAATGTCTTATTTTAGATTTCATGTTAATTGTACGAAAGTATGCAATTGACTAGAGTTTTTCTATCTAGCTACTATGAAATCAGAACTATTAAACAAAACATACACTTAAGTTTCTTGTCATTTTGATGCAATTTTATGCAAGTATATAATTCTAGTTAACTATATCATACTTTCTTTTTTCTTTTGTATAGGTTACAATTGTGTCTCGAACCCGTGGATAAGTAGGCCTTTCTTGCATACCGATCTTCTGCCCTGCCCTGTGCCGCTTACAGATTTAGTTGCAGGTCAAAACCAAGTTAAGGATACCTTTTTCTATATCTCTTTAAATTTGTAAACATATCACTTTTTTTCAAACAAGGAATTCGTCCATTATGGGAGGTACATAGGATATTTGGACTTTTACATCTTTATCATATAATAGTTGTTGCCGATTCTTATCCTTAGTGCTAGTTGGACTTAAAGTAAGTTTAATCATCTGCTTGTTGGTGTTGTAGGATTCTGCCAATCTATCATCGCATCAGGAAAAGACTTGAGTGACCAGGACTTGTCTTCGATAGTAAGCGAATACATATCAAAGATTGAGAATGAGCTTCAGGGCATTTGTGATAACATTTCTAATCTCACTGTTAAGGAAGCTTATGCTCGGTACCTTGATGATTTTAAAATAGGCTTTCAACTCTATTGCCAGGTTATTTTTTACTAGTTTCTTGATTACAAACATTGTATTTGTTTCGATCGATATAGCTAGATGAAGTACGCTTATTTTCAAATTAAACCTCTAGTCATCTTATGGTCCACATGAATGTTTTAGATTTTTCTTTGATCTTGTATCGTATTTGCGGAAACTATCACTTCATTATAATGATTCTGAACGAAGAAGTGGATGAGGGAAGTTCATTAATTTTGTCTCCTACTATTGGTCATTTACAGGTTTTATTTGGGTAAACTGTTTTGGATAAAATTACGGAAAATGCAGCAAAGCTATTGCTGCAGGGTTTTTTTTTGCTGTGCAGGCAAATTTAGGGACGACATTATCATTAAACTAGTTGTCCCCAAGTTCATTTATATAAAATTAATTAAAAAAATAAAAATGTATTTGTTTTTACAAAATAACTATAGGGATGATAATGTCGTCCGTGAGTGATATTTATTTTAAATAAGTTCAAAATATTTAAAATAAAACTTTTTTATACAAAATAATCTTAGGGACGACAATGTCGTCCTTAAGAAATATTTATTTTAATTTTCACACTTTAAAAAAAATAATATATATAAGAAAATAAACTAAATTAGAAAAAGATTAAGGACGACGTTGTCTGTCTCCAAGTTGATTGGACCCACATGTTCAAGAGTTTTGTTTAAGTTTATGCGGGCCCCAAAAGTCGTCACTATAAGAGTTGACTTATCGTCACTAAGACTTTTGGGGACAAAGGTTTAGGATCGAAATTTTAAGGACGACGTGTCGTAACTAAGAATCTTAGGGACGACATACGATACGCGTTGTCACTGAAAGTTAAAATTCTTGTAGTGGTATGACCAGTTGCCTGTAAACTGGATTCAGAGTTACCAAAAGATGCTGTTATTGATGGGAGGTTGTTGTATATAGCAAATAACAGAAGAAACAAATAGATTCCCAAGTCTTTAGCCAGTTATTTTATTGGGTTTTACGGTTTCTAACCACATTGTAAATTGATCCAGATTTTTGGTATACTATTTTATTGCATTAAATAGTTATGCATTTTCATCAGCATACAAAGATAGTACAAATATTTATACGGGTGGGTTGCAGGTTATTTTTTTGCCAGCATTTTCATTCATTTCTTGATGTTCTCATTTGGGTAGACGTGAACCACAACATCTCATACCTGAACTTAGGGGTGATCACGGTCCAAAGACCCGTCCGGACCGGACCGACAACCGTAATTGTTCAAAACGCGAGACCGAAGACCGGATTGAAATGGTACGGTATGGCCCGGGATGGTCCGATTCGGTCTTCGGTCTGATCCGTTCAGTCCGGTCCAGTTGGCCCGGTTTTTCGGTCCGGTCCGGTCAGATCAATGGTCCGATATGCTCAGCCTGAACTCGTATAACCATGATAACCGATATCATGATCTGAATGTAAAGTTGTAAAGTTGTGTATTGCAACAAGATTAATTATATGCCTAATTGGATACAAGTTTTACTTGACCATCTTAATTTGATTTTACCAATCTCAAATTTTGACTAAACACCAAAAAAGGAAAGAAACATAAAGGAGGTCATGGGAGAATTCAGCACAATTATATCACTTCACAAAAAATTGAAAAATTGGCTCTATATCCAACGAACGAAACTTTCCAGGCATGAAAAAAATTATTTTGTTTTGGTTCAACTTGTAGTCCCATATAAAAAGACCATATACAGTCATAATATATACTCATAATTAAAACTAAGTTAACAAAAACCATATACAGTGATAGACTACCTAATCTGATAATTCATCACAGAATAGACACACTTGTCGCTGGAGGGCAAAGGGACACCGCACTCCGGTCAGGATTGAGATACTTCTTGTAGACTGCTTTTAGCTTATGGTCTCTTGCACGATCAGCATGAAAGCTCAACAAACTCTTTGCACAATCACTTACTTGATCTTCACTGTATCCGGTGTAATGTTTAAGTGTTTCAGTCCACACTGGTGTCTTATTAAGCGTGCACCTAGCAGCATACACAGCTGATGCAGCAAGTTTTGAAGGGTTATTTCTGATGGTAAGGGAATAGTTCATCAAACCAAGCTCAGTGAATAAGAACACCATATCCTCCATCTTTTTGTCAGATGGAAGTGAGGCTTTAGCATATCGGACCGCGAACACATAAGGCGTTGGTACAGAGAGATACCAATCTAAACTACTAAGAATAGCCTTTTCCATAGCAAGAATTTGCTCTCTTGAGTATGGACTACCTGATATAACAATCATATCCTCAACCAGTAGCTGACATATTTCCTCATACTTGGAAGATATAAGCAATACGCAGATACAAACCAAATGAAGTTCAGTTCTGGCAATAGTTGTGACGGCCAGAAATCTATCAAGGATATTGATTGCGAGATAAAGAGTCTCTGGCATGAAGCCACTCTTATAGTGAACTTCCATTATCCAGTCGAGCATGTAAGCTCGAATCTCAACATCAATATCAGGTTGGAAATTTATGTAATCCGTAAAACTCCCTTCGGTCTCCCTATCCTTGTAGATCATGTATATTTCTTCCACATATTCAACCTGACAAAGCTCGTTGTTCATGTCAAACTCGTCAATATCTATGATGACATCATGATCTTTGTTTTGTGTGGTAGCGATCTCACTAGTAACTGATGGAGACTTTTTATGTTTCTTGGAGACATCATCAGTCGTCCCAGCATTCACTCGATTGAATGGATTTGTAATCTCGTCTCGACGTCTTTTTGTTTCGCGTTGTGCAAGACGATGATCAACAGCAGATGTCATGGTATTTGCTTCGTTCACGTATTGAACCTCGTCGTCATCATCTATGATGATGATATGATGATTGTTTTTTGTGGTAGCGATCTCACTAGCAACTGCCTTTCGACGTCCAACCTGAACAAGCTCATTGTTCTTGTCAAACTCGTCATCATCATCGATGATTACGTATTCAACCTCGTCATCATCTATGATGATTACATGATTTTTTGGTTTCTTGTATGGATTTGCAATGTCATCAAGGGCTCGACGTCTTTTCCTATGGATAATCGGTCGAAGATGCTCAATAGCACAAGTCATGATATCTTCTACACCTCGAATACAAATCACCCAAAAAAAAGAGCCTTACTTGTCGACGACACAATCGAATAACTGAAAATCTTGGCGGTGGAAGAATGAAGATGCGAATGAGAGCGTTTTTATTTTTGGGAGGATTGGAAGAATGAAGATGCGAATGGTCTTGGTTAGGTATTTATAAGGTTTGAATAAGGCGGTTGGATGAGATGCGAATGTCGGTTGAGAGACACGCTTTTAGGTTAATTCACGAGTTTTATGTATGTAACTATGCTTTGTCGGTTTAATTAATTGTCAAAAAAAAATTAACGAATTCTTTTTTTTTTTTGTTGCATAGCGGTATAACCCCAATACGTTATTCACCCATTCGAAAGTTGATCTTCGATTCTACCACCCCTAAAAGGGCTACTGCTCATCAAGATCCTTCACCAGGTGCTCAACTCAAGTCACTAGTCACTTCAAGGCCAAAATTCTCACTCAAAAGGTCTAACAAGCCTCTGGAAATGGTTCCGATACTGGTTGTTTTTTATGACTTTGCTGATCATAACGGAAAACAGAGGGGTTCAGAGGTTTATAAACCCCAGGACCCGATAAAGGATATCGTATTAGTTCAGAAGAAAGAGTATACACAATACTTTAAGAACTTGAAGAAAAAAAAACCAAGCGCCATGGAACTGGAAATTGAAACGAAGAGACGGGTCCGGATTTTGATGTCAATGCGATAGATATGTTGTAATTATGTTTTTTAAGTAGAATGTTTGAATGTATATTCTTGTTTTGAGTTAATAATATTCCTGAAATTAAAATAGAGATTACGCCTGAAATTGTTTTTTTTTTCTTTCTGCACAACCAACAATCATTCCGTAGTGGTCATTCGACTCACAGGGTAATACAATCTCGTATTATATCTATCAACCACTAAAGTACTCGGTTCAACATGGTTATAGGACGCTAGCTAATAGTATTAAATTAAATCGAATGCAGAGCCATTTGCCCCATTAATAGACCAAACCTTCTTCATTCAATATGGGTATTAAATAGCAGAAGATGCAGCAATGCGTTGGCGTCTGACCATTTTTACCTGTACTTAAGTTATACCCTTTTGACAGCAATCATTTAACCCGTTAGTAACCTACTTGTTTTTAACAAACCTTCTTCATCAATAGGTACAGATTAGAGGTGGCAGAAAGTAAGAGGCTCGGGTTGAGCAAACCACTTATATCGACACATTAATTTTTCCATTTTTTAAATTCTATCATTTATAAGAAAAACGACCCGACCCATTTTTACCCACAATATCACTTCTTCTGAGTTTAGCTCATTTGGATATGTTGTTTTGGCATACAAACCCCACAGATTAACAGATAAGCATAAATTGTCCAGTTTTGTAACTTTTGGTTGAGTTTTCGCCTTCTAATACAAGTCCTAGACAAATGTATAGCTTCGAGGGCGTAAAGAAATTCCAGTGTATAATGAGAAGGGGAGGATATGTACAGAATCTGGTGTAGCAGACACGTTTTCAAGCAGCTCCATTGTTTCCCCGTGAGGTCTTTCAGTTCTTCATTATATTCATCAGACAATACCTAAGACGATACATAAACAAACACTAGTCAAAATACAAAAGGTATGTATAAAATGCTAATTAACACCCTCAGAGCAAATGCTTGTCAACTTCTGATCTCTTGGGTCAAAATGAGTAAACGGGTCAATTTGGATCTACAAAATGTTGGAATGGATATGGACTTGAAGAATGCATATAATTTCCTTCACTCTTTTATTTCAATAGTTAAATTATCATTGTTGAGGAAGCTTTTTAGTCATATTAAAAGCATTAATTTTCTAAAATTCCCACTTAAAAGAATCCCCATTTTGACCCATTTTCAATCCAACCGACACTTTCCAGCCTATCTATATATTCAGAAGCAGTCGGGGTTTCTTCTATCAAGTGTTTTTTCTCTTGTGTTAAACATTCACCTCTATAACAGATGTGGATGGCATCGACGCATCATCAGATGTAAGGGTTTTCTTTTCAGCTTCAGAGTGGTTGTTAACAGTATCACTAGTCATAGACGGACCTTCATAGGGACCCGGGGGGGCTGTGGCCCTCCCAAGATTTTGTTTTCATAGTGTAATTATACTAGTACCTAGTCGTAATTTTGGAAAAATTTGTATTTGGCCCTCCCAAAAAATATTGTCGGTCCTCCCACTAAAATTGTTCAAGTTCCGTCTATGTCACTAGTTGCATCTTTACTACGCCTTACAGGGCCGTATTTCCGCTTCCATCTAGACACCCAAGTTTCATTTTTTTAGTTGCATTATTCGTCAACTTGATTGTATTAGTTGCAAATTCAATAGTTTCTGTCAGAGAGTTGCATTCGCCTTTCGCCACCTGGAAATTTATAATTAGGTTTAACAATAATCTCGGGATAGCATTTTATTATCATTAAGTTACTTCAATATTAGCATGTGCAAGATTGACAATTAACAATCATGGTAATGTCGTTTTCTGATACAATAATTATGATGTGCAATTAACATATCCCGTACCTGATCTGGGAGATGTGGTTTAAGTTTGGCAGCACACTTCTTGAGTACTTGATCCCCCAGCTTGATCTCAAATGTAGATAATCTGGACGCCGTTTCAGCAAGCTCCCACTGTTCCTGCCTAAGGTCTAAGAGTTCTTTGCCGTCATCATAAAGTACCTAAAATATAAATGTTAAGTATATTGATAATGTTAATCATAACCTCATAGAAAATGTACGTGAACATCACACCTTGTGCCTCTTGTTTCCAAGATCAGAGGATTTCACAACTCCTTGGTAATCTGCAGTAAAAGATTTTCAAATTCATAAAACAGCATAGTGCATAGATTCAAAAAATATTTCACGCAAGTGCTATACTTACTTTTTACCTGCAGGCCACCAAACTTTTATCCTCTTTCCAACCAAATTTTCACCATGCTCAACAGACTGAGCCCGAATCAGGACAGATATGTATATTCCAGAATATGATCAGTATAGCGAGAATGATGAGTTGTTCATGTTTGTTTAAGGAGGACTAGATTAAAGGTGGTAATTTCGACCAGCTACGGGTGAACGGGTCAACTTGGCTATACTTTCCTGTAACTATTCAAATGACACATTTTTTGATTTTAGTAAACCGTAACCGACTTGAAAGGTTTCAATGGGTCAAAATTCAGTAAAACTGTATTCAAATGCATATAACTTCCTAAATCTAGATATCTCTAAGCTTATATTCTCATTGTAAAAGTATAATTCGTGGGTCGGCCCAATCTGCTTTAACCCACTCCAAAATACCCATTTTGACCCGTTCCCCAACCTGACTGACCATTTTGTTGCCTCTAACTAGAATAGTTTTCAGAAGCAGGCTGTCTTCCTTCCATGAAGTGATATATCTCTTTTGTTTTCCACTTTTCCCTTCACCTGTGTTACAGATTTGGTTGGCATCGGTGGATCATCAGTTGAAAGGCTTTCCTTTCTACATTTCCTGGCAACTCGACAACGTCTTGCAGGCTGCACCATATTTCTGCTTCCATTTAGACACTCAACTTTCCTCTTACGAGTCGCATCGTTCCCCAACTTACTCGTATCAGTTGTAGATAGAATAGTTTCCATCAAAATACCGTAAACTTCTTCTGCCACCTGGAAAAGAAATGTTATTATTGGACATTGGGCAATTACTTTCGGATAGCAGTGATACAAAATATGAAAGTTTTTACCAACACCAAAAGTTTCATTTCTTAGTCACATCTACGAACAGCCACTTTATAAATAATCGTGAATATTTTTGCCCATACCTTTTTGCGGAGGCGCGGTTTGAGTTGATTAGCACACTTCTTGAAAACTTCTCTCCCCAGTTGCCAACAAACAGGCGAAGCAATCTAAAAGAGATACAAAACTTCAGTATACAATACGTCAGTATATGATGTAATTAGTGGTAGATGAGAACATAATGATCACCTTGTTCTCCTTCCGCACACTTGTGACTAGTAGATCTACAAGCTCGTGATTCAGTAGCTCAGTTTATTCTATTATCATGATGATAATTTGCTTCATCTTGATTACAACGCCAGGCGAATTGGAGCTTAAAAAGTCAGAACATAGAAGACACATAGTTGAGCTTAGAAGTCCTCCAATAAATGACATAAACTCCCATTTTAGCGTTTTTTCTATCATTTTCAGTTATATGAAAGAATTGTCAACAGCATGGGCCACAAAACAATTCAAGTGTCCAGATTTTGAGTTTGAGCAGATGGAGTGTTTTAGCTAGGGGTATGCCGAAAACCAAAAGGCCTGTAGAATAATCTAACTGAAAAACCTTAGATTTGATTTTAGTGAAAAGGCCACAGATAATATATCGAACGGAGCCAAAAATTAGTACCACAAATAATCTAACTGACAAACATTTTCATTTCAGTTTAGTCAAAAGCAGAACCGGCTTGTGCACACAGCACACCCTGTTATGATCCCACATCGGCCAAGTATGGGAATGGTTGATGGTTTATAATGTCCAGGTGTCCCCTCCTCAAACAAGCTAGCTTTTTGAGTGAGTTCTACGCTTGGGACTTATAAACCGATTACGAGCCTAGTATGGGATAGGTTCGTATCAATTGGTATCAGAGCTAGCCCTACCTTACGAGGTTCCAACACTCAGAGTGGTGGCCTATGGAGTGGTGGCTTGGACCCAAAGGGGGTGCCAACCGTGACCAACGAGCTCGGAGTGGTGGCCTATGGAGTGGTGGCTTGGACCCAAAGGGGGTGCCAACCGTGACCAACATAGCCGTGACCAACGAGGACGTTGGTTCTTCAAAGGGTGGGGTAATGTTATGATCCCACATCGGCCAAGTATGGGAATGGTTGATGGTTTATAATGTCCAGGTATCCCCTCCTCAAACAAGCTAGCTTTTTGAGTGAGTTCTACGCTTGGGACTTATAAACCGATTACGAGCCTAGTATGGGATAGGTTCGTATCACACCCCTAGTAATGCACAGATAATATACCGATTACGAGCCGATGTGGGATCATAACATGTTATCAGAACACAATGTCGCTTGAGTGCTTGGATGGAGTCGGAAACCTTAAGCTTATTAGCCATTTTGAACTTCTTTTAATATGCTCATCTAAACTAGTTCAAACTAATAAAACATGATAGAAAAGCGTAATATTATAGCCTACATGATAATCCACAAAAACCAATCCTTTACGATCAAACAAGTCCCAAGGGGGCGTGCGGGATATCTTATTATTACTGCTTATCATCTTATATAGGGCGGGCTACTTGTTTAGGGGGCAAATAAGCAGTTTCTGATAAGCACATTTTTTCATCATGCTTATTTGATATGAAAGCTATAATCATTTTTACCCTCATAAATAACATAAACATTTTTTTATAAAAGATTACCATTTTGACATTATTTTGCAAAGGTGTGTTTGGGTTAGCTTATTTTTCCAATTTATGAGCTTATATGGATTCACAAAAGCTCATAAGCCCACTTCATTCAACTTATGAGCTTATCACGTTGAGCTTATAGACTTATATAAACAGTAAGCTCAAGTTGGTATGCTCATAAGTTGGGAATCTAAACACTATTTCCTGAACGCAAAATCAGAAACATAAAAGAATAAGCAACCCGAAATACCCCCCTTGGTAACTAAAAAATTACACATTATGTTCTAACAATTCTTTTTGTCTTATTATTATGGGATCCCCTTTTATGATTATCTCAAATTTTTTTAGAAAAAAAGGAGGGTTTTTTATCCTTTGGAATGGTCACGGGTAGCTCCCTTAACCCGCGCACATCTCCCGAAATAACATACATCCCCAGTAGGGGTGTTTGTTTCGGCTTATATAACGGGCTTATGGCTTCCGTGGTTTTGGGCTTCTGTTTCATAAGCTCTTTTGTTTAGTCTTATTTTGAAACTTTTCGGCTTATATAAGATTATCATGCCATAATAAGCTTATATAAGCCGAAAGTTTCAAAATACGCCACAAAAAGTGAGTTATGAGCTTATGATGTGTTTGTTTAACCTTATACGCGGGCTTATGAGCTTGTTTGTGTTTCAGCTTATATTTCATAAGCCCTGATTATCCTCGCCAGATTTTGAAACTTGTGGGCTTATACAAGTTTATTACGATATGATAAACTTATATAAGCCCATAAGTCTCTAAATAAGAGAGAAAATGGGGCTTATGAAACAAAAGCCGAAATCGAAATATTTCATTGTGGTAATCAGAGGGTTGAGTAGCAGAAGCACAAAACAAAGTCAGGAATTCGCCAACACTCATAAGCCCCACATATAAGCCGATATCAAACTCAGGAATTTGGCAACACTCATAAGCCCACATATAAGCCGAAATGAAATAAGCTCGTAAGCTTATATAAGCCGAAACAAACACCCCCGAAACATAAGCCGAAAAGTTTAAAAATATGCCAGAGTTTATGAGGTTATGAAACATAAGGTGAAAACCAAATAAAGAGATATACACCACCACCAATTAACTGGCTTGTGGCTTAGATGGTTTTCAGCTTATATTTGATAAGCGCATTTTTGGGTGGCTTAATTTGAAACTTTTCGGCTTACATATGGTAATCATGTCATAATAAGGCCTAAAAGTTTGAAATAAACCACAAAAAGTAAGCTTACAAAACATAAGGAGAAAACCAAATAAAGCCGTATAGACCACCAATTAACACGCTTATGGCTTAGATGGTTTTCGGCTTATATTTCATAACCTCACTTTTTGTAGCTTATTTTGAAACTTTTCGGCTTATATAAGCTTATCATGACATAACATTGCCCAAAAGTTTTGAAACAAGGCAGAAAAAGTGAGGTTAGGAAACATAAGGCGAAAGTAACCTGAAGAAGAGATACAATTTCATGGGATGATTCTGGTAAAGAAAACAACAAGGCTTTACCAGCATTCATCAGCACAATTTTCTCAGCTGTTCTCATTTTAAAACCACTTGACCTCTTTTTCTTCATGGCTTTTTGCATACTCTCAGCTTACAACACACTCCGTACTCTAATGGATACTACTACTTTAAGGGGGCGTTTGGTTTCTTTGTTTAATGGGTATGGGTTATATGAGCTTACATATAAAAATTCTTTTTAAAATTTTTGGGTAAAAGGTATAAAATACACACATTTTTTTATTACCATATTTAACACATCGGATCAATATGATAAATTTCATGACTTGTTACCTGTTTGGTAGGTAAAAATATATACTCCTACTAACTACGTGGACTTTAATTTTGATTACAATTTAGTCTTTTTGTTAATTGCATTATCCATCGGACTATTTATAACTTAACTTCAAGCTCGTTTCTGTTTTTTTTACGTTTTCTTCTGTTTTGTTCGAACTAAATTAAAAGATTAAGAATTAAAAAAATTTTGAATCGAAAAAAATTAAAAAAGAAAAAGAAAAATTAAGATAAAATTTGAAATAAATTAATAAAAACAAAAAAAAAATTAAAGAAAAAATTTAGTTTAGAAACAAATTCGGAAAGAATTTATAGTAAAAAAATTTACTTTAATTTCGAAAAAGATTTTAAAAATATTGTAAGTTAAAAAAGAAAAAGAAAAGTTAAGATAAAATTTGAAATAAATTAATAAAAACAAAAAAAATTAACGAAAAAATTTAGTTTAGAAAAAAATTCGGAAAGAATTTATAGTAAAAATTTACTTTATTTTCGAAAAAATTTTATTACTAAAAACTTTAATTTCGAAAAAGATTTTTAAAATATTGTAAGTTAAAAAAATTTAATTTAATTTTGAAAAAAATGAAATTTTAAATTTTTGAAAGGTTTCTGATATTTTAAATTTCAGGTTTTTTTGAAATTATTTTTTTCCGAAATATTTTTTTGACATTATTATTTTCTGAAATTATTTTTTTTAAAATTATTATTTTTCAAAATTAAATTTGTAAATTTATTTATTTTTAAACCTTTTATGGTAATATGGTTGTCACTAACACATGCCAATAAGTTACATAGTTAAATATGGTAATAAAAAGTAGGGTATGAGGTGTAATACAGAAAAAATCGTAAGTACGTTGTTATTTTATATCTTTTACCCAATGTTGGGGTTTACTTCGTTCCAACAGGGTGAAGATAATCAATAGCCTAACTACGTACCAATGAATGGTTACCGGATATCTCTTGGAGTCGTGTAATCACTTTCCAAAGAAGATTATTCGACCCTATGCCTGGGTTAACACGAATACCTCCTTGGGATAAAACCAAGAGTTAGTTCTTGTTTTAGGCACAAATCAAGAACTCTATGCGTTTCTGTGTTTCTTGTTTCTGTCTCTCATCATGCAAAATATGATCACTATTTATAGTGATCCTATTCCTTTAAGGAATGTAACTCCTAGTCAAAGGTATTAAGAGCATTAATCGGCCTATTAATCTCATAATAACCTTCATAAAGCATAGTGGTTACATGACCAGAAATCTGGTCATCAAGTCAATATTCAACCCTCATTAACTGGTCAAAGAGGTTACAAAGACTTTGTGCATCACCAGGAGCAACGTCCTAACCAGGAGCAGCTTCCTGACCAGGAGCAGCTTCCCGACCAGGAGCAACTTCCTGACCAGAAGCAACTTCCTGACCAAGAGCAGCTTCCTACTGATATCACAACCACTATATTGAGTCCAGGGAGGTAAGGGACTTAATGGGTGTACACTCCGTACCTCCAAACCCATTTACAAGTATTACCCGTTCCCACAATTGCACTAAATTTCCAACAATCCTCCCCAATTTAGTACAATTCCTTTTTGCATGAAAATCAACTTTAACAAAACCAGTGCATAAATGAAAATGTCCTGAGGATTGAATTTCCATCTTAGTACATCACTCCAAATATTCGAGAATCGGGGTGTTCTAAGAATTGAACCCTTCAACTACTTTGAACACCTGAAGATAACATACACCCAAGTTTTCAAACACTTAAAATGCTCCTGACACCATACAAGCCATGTGTCCATATCCAATTTCATAAATGTTGTAAGAGCCAAAGTCCATGCTCCTTGAGGCGGCGAAACCTCAACATTTACATAGATGGTTCCTATTTAGTTCATGCTCCTGCTTAAGCACCTTTTCAAAGAAATTAACCATTAAGAAGTTTATAACTTCATCCTCCTTTCAGCAGGTACAAGCACATCCTTGGGATGATATGTAAAACATGTGCTTCAGTCCCCTGAATGTTCAGCTTTCCACATTGAACTCAGCTCCCAAGTTTCCTCAGGAGGGAGTTGGGTGTCCTAGCATTCAGTGACTAGAGTGGACTTTTAAACCCATCCCTTTACCAGACTTTATAACCAAGTCTCTAGCCAATCCCTTCGTCAAGTGATCAGCTAAGTTTTGTTGAGACCTCACAAACTCTATTGAAATCACCCCATTCGTGATCAACTCACGAATCATGCTATGTCTAACACCTAGGTGTCTAGACTTGCCATTGTACATCTGGCTATATGCCTTAGCCAATGTAGTTGCACTATCACAACGGATAGAAATGGGTGCCATAGGTTTGACCCACAATGGAATCTCAAGAAGCAAGTTTCTCAACCATTCAGCCTCTTTACCAGCAGCTGCTAGAGCCACAAATTCAGATTCCATTGTTGAACCAGTAATGCAAGTTTGCTTCTTGGATGCCCAAGAAATTGCACCACCACCAAGAAGGAATACCCAGCCACTTGTGGATGAATTATCCTCAGTATTGCTGATCCAACTTGCATCAGTGTAACCTTCCAACACTGAAGGATATCCAGTATAAGACAAACAATAATCCATTGTTCCTTTCAAATACTTCAGTACCCTCTGAATTGCTTGCCAATGCTGAGTACCAGGATTACTAGTATACCTACTCAGTTTACCCACAGCAAATGCAATGTCAGGCCTAGTACTAGTCATGGCATACATCAAGCAACCAATAACCCTAGAATACTCAAGCTGGGAGACAGCCTGACCATTGTTAGGCATTAGTTTCTCACTTGTATCCATAGGTGTACTTACTGGAGTACAATCAAAGTGATTGAATTTCTTCAGCACCTTCTCAATGTAATGAGACTGAGAAATTACAATACCATCACTTTCATGTTTAATCCTTATGCCAAGGATAACATCAGCCTCCCCCATGTCTTTCATGGAGAACTTTGACGACAAAAAATCCTTTGTCTGATCAACCTTAGCTTGGTCAGTACCAAAGATTAACATGTCATCAACATATAGGCAAATGATGACTCCTTTACCAGATTCATCAAATTTTCTATATACACATTTGTCAGCTTGGTTAAGTGAATAACCATTAGACAAAACCACTTCATCAAATTTCTGGTGCCATTGCTTAGGTGCCTGCTTCAGTCCATATAAGGACTTAATCAGTTTACACACCTTTGCTTCATGACCAGGCATGATGAAGCCCTGAGGTTGGTTCATATAAACCTCCTCATCCAAGTCACCATTCAAGAATGTTGTCTTCACATCCATCTGATGAATAATCAGATTGTGAATACTTGCTAGAGCAATCAACATTCTTATGGTACTGATACGTGCTACTGGAGCATAAGTATCAAAATAGTCTATCCCTGACTTTTGTTTAAAGCCTTGAATGACTAGCCTTGCCTTGAACTTTTCAACAGTTCCATCTACCTTCATTTTCCTTTTGAAAATCCACTTGTTACCAAGTGGATTACAACCTGGAGGTAGATCAACCAACACCCAAGTGTTGTCGCCCATGATGGAATCCATCTCATCATTGATTGCTTCTTTCCAGAAAGCAACATCCTGGGACTTCATTGCTTCATCAAATGTTTTGGGATCATCCTTAACATTAAAGCAATAGTAGAATTGGTCAGAGACCTCATCTCTTGTACCTTCAACTAAGTATAGTTGAAACTCAGGCCCAAAATTCCTTGGAGTCCTATGCCTTGTGCTTCTTCTAAGCTCAGGCTCAGGTTGCTGAACCACAACCTCATCAGTGACCCTTTCAGGTTCCACTGAAACACCAGTGTCCTCAGCTCCTATAGGAGTCCTAAGGCTTGGTCTAGGGACTGATGAGAACCTAGTCTCATCAAAGTTAGCATCCCTTGATTCAATGATTGAGTTTATTGAAACTGAATCATTAGGTTCAATAACATAGAACCTATAAGCCTTGGAATGCTCAGCATATCCAACAAAAATGCATTCAATGCCTCTTTCACCCAAGGTTTTCACCTTTAGATCAGGGAGTCTTACAACAGCCCTACAACCCCAAACTTTGAGGTAGTTCAAGTTTGGTTTCCTTTTAGTCCAGAGTTCATAAGGGGTAATCCTGTTCCTTTTATTAGGAACCCTATTTAATAAATAGCAAGTTGTTAACATAGCTTCTCCCCAAAACCCTTGACTCAGTCCTGAGTAGGACAACATGTAGTTAACCATCTCTTTTAGTACTCTATTTTTCCTTTCTGATATACCATTTTGTTGTGGAGTATAGGGGGCAGTTGTTTCATGGATTATTCCAACAGACTGAAAATACTGAGTATTCATGTACTCACCTCCCCTATCAGTCCTAAATCTTTTGATTTGGACTCCTTGTTGTAATTCAACTTCAGTTTTAAATACTTTAAATTTATCTAATGCTTCATCCTTAGTATGTAACAAATAGACATAACAAAACCTAGAAGCATCATCAATAAATGTTACCAAGTATTTCTTATTACCTAATGAGGGAGTAGCATGCAAATCACATAGATCACTATGGATTAGCTCCAAAACTGTAGTTTCACGTTTTACATCCTGAAATGGTTTCTTAGTAATTTTGTTCAGCATACAAGTCTGACACTTATCAGTGTCCATGTCAAAAGCTGGAATTAACCCATCCTTAGACATATCTTGCATCCTCTTATAGTGGACATGGCCTAGTCTAGCATGCCATAGTGATGAATCATTCAGTTTAGTGGTAGTCATCAGGACAGAATCAACATTTATACTAGAATCAATATTAAGCCTAAACATTTGATTACTCAAATAGCCAAAACCAATAAACACACCATGTTTTGATAAAACAAATTTATTAGATTCAATCACTTGTTTATAACCACAATTATTCAAAACACTACTAGAAACCAAGTTCTTCCTAATATTAGGAACATGCAAAACATTAAACAAAGAAACAATCTTTCCAGAACTAAATTTAAGATCTACACAACCACGTCCATGCACTAGGGCTGTTGACTCATTTCCCATGTGAAGAATAGATCCATCATTCATTGACTCATAAGTCTTGAACCAGCATCTATCTTTACACACATGTACTGTTGCTCCAGAGTCAACCCACCACGCAACATCATCATCCTGCACAAAGTAAGCTTCAGATACATATGTAACATAATAAATCTGGAGAGATTCATTAAACATATTCTGACCTTTTGTGCCTGATCCATTAGCTTGGTTGCCAATGCTAACACCTTTACAATCCCTTTTGAAGTGTCCAGGTTTCCCACACTTCCAACAAGCCACTGATGACTTCTTGTTAGGATTAGCTTTGGTGTTATCCTGATGCTTACGTTTGCCCTTGTTGTCATTGTACCTGGTGGAGTTGTTATGCTCCACCATATTGACAACAGATGAACCAGCAACATTGTTGCTCTTTGGCTTATCACTTTCATGCACCCTAAGGGATTCCTCAATGCGCAAATGACTGCCCAACTCAACAAGAGTTAACTCCTCCTTCTTATGTTTCAAGGTGTGCTTGAAATCTTTCCAAGAAGGAGGTAGTTTGTCAATGACACACGAGACCTGAATGGTCTCATCCATGTTCATTTTATGATGTGTAAATCTGCCAAGTATTCCAAGAAGTTCATTGTATTGTTCCATGACTGGTCTTGAATCAGTCATTTTGTAATTTGTGAAATCACTCACAAGGAACTTCTTACTTGATGCATCCTCAGCCATATATTTGGCTTCCAAGGAATCCCATAGTTCTTTAGCAGATTCAACATTTTGGTAAATATCAAATAAAGAATCAGACATACCATTGAGAATTATGCCGCGACACACATAATCATCATTTTCCCATTTGCTCCTTTTCCGCATCTCCTCCAAAGTAGCATCATCACCACCATCAGGAATAGGAGTGGTCAGCACGTACACCACATTCATGGTAGAGAGAAGAAA
Organism: Glebionis coronaria; assembly: GCA_025667525.1. Taxonomy (NCBI): domain Eukaryota; kingdom Viridiplantae; phylum Streptophyta; class Magnoliopsida; order Asterales; family Asteraceae; genus Glebionis; species Glebionis coronaria. The sequence continues at coordinate 557,041,716 of CM046877.1, read as the reverse complement.
GTGCATCTTCTTCTGCCATCTCCTGAAATCAACCCCTTCAAACTTGTCCAGTTTGGAGAAGTTAGCCACCATATGCTTCATTTCCGCCGCCATTGATTATCACAAAATAATCTTCTTTGATTGTTGGGGTTTACTTCGTTCCAACAGGGTGAAGATAATCAATAGCCTAACTACGTACCAATGAATGGTTACCGGATATCTCTTGGAGTCGTGTAATCACTTTCCAAAGAAGATTATTCGACCCTATGCCTGGGTTAACACGAATACCTCCTTGGGATAAAACCAAGAGTTAGTTCTTGTTTTAGGCACAAATCAAGAACTCTATGCGTTTCTGTGTTTCTTGTTTCTGTCTCTCATCATGCAAAATATGATCACTATTTATAGTGATCCTATTCCTTTAAGGAATGTAACTCCTAGTCAAAGGTATTAAGAGCATTAATCGGCCTATTAATCTCATAATAACCTTCATAAAGCATAGTGGTTACATGACCAGAAATCTGATCATCAAGTCAATATTCAACCCTCATTAACTGGTCAAAGAGGTTACAAAGACTTTGTGCATCACCAGGAGCAACGTCCTAACCAGGAGCAGCTTCCTGACCAGGAGCAGCTTCTCGACCAGGAGCAACTTCCTGACCAGAAGCAACTTCCTGACCAGGAGCAGCTTCCTACTGATATCACAACCACTATATTGAGTCCAGGGAGGTAAGGGACTTAATGGGTGTACACTCCGTACCTCCAAACCCATTTACAAGTATTACCCGTTCCCACAATTGCACTAAATTTCCAACACCCAAAAGTTTTTTATAAAGTTATTGATCTGATGACAAAAAACATTATCTAAATATTTTTTTAAATAGTAAAAATGTATTTGAAGTTTATGTGTCGGAGATGCTCTAAGTTGGGTAGTATAAAATTTTGGGACTCATAATTGTTGAAAGAGACAAATACGTAGTACCTTGTGGAAAATGGGTTGAAAGTTGTTTATATGTGTTTTTAATATATATTAGACTCAATCAACTAATTACAATCACTCATTTTTATCATGTAACAAAAAAAACTTATTTTTTTTAAATTAAATATCTCAGAACCCGTTCATCGTTACGTAAAACAAAACATATCATCGCGACGAGAATTAAATCATCTATCTATCGAGGGGCACATGTATATACTCTCGACGAACTTTTTTTCGATTTTTTTTCTTAAGTCACGTCTGAGAGAATTATATATGTTTCGTGACGAATCATATATAATTCTCTCAGATGTGACATAAGCAAAAAAGTCGAAAAAAGTTCGTCGAAAGTATATACATGTGCCCATTGATAGATAGATGATTTAATTCTTGTTGTAATGGTGTATTTTTTTCGTTTGATAATTTATCATTTATGATATATTTAATTTTTAAAAAGGTGATAAGAAGTGAGTTTTTAAAAAAATGAGTGATTATGATTAGTTGAATATGTTTATGCTAATTTAAGAGTATACATAAATCTTAACTCTAACATATATAGGTATCTTTGCGAGCAAATAACAAATTTTTGGTTCAAAACTTATAACCGAAAGTTTTTTTAGTTTTTTTAGTTCTTTCAGTTTTTTTTTTTAAGAGTCGGAGCTTATGAACTTATAAGCCCACGTGATGAACGAGTATAACTTGACCTCATTTTCTTCATGGGTCTTTCATACCTAGCTTACAAAGAATATACTAGAACAACACATACGATGGTCAATGTTACTTTTACTCGAGTGTCGTCACTTATGGGTGTTTTGAATAGGTTAGTAAAAACAGATTATTCATTTTGAAAAGAATAATTAAATAATCATAATTTTAAAAAATTGTGTTTGAATTTGATTATTTTGTTTGAAATCGTAATAATTAGATAATCAGTTTTCTGAATGTTTGGCAAATTTGATTATTTGATTTCTTTTTACAAGTAAAATGATTAAAATAAACTTATTTTAGCTTTTTTTTAAATGAAATAAGTAGCTCCCCACTTATTTTTTCAAAACTCCATTTTGAAAGTTTCTAAACGCAAATAATCACTTTTCTCTATTTATTATCCAAAGTTCCAAACACTCATTTTACTAGGGGTGTGCACGGTTCGGTTTGGGTCGGTTTTTGGCTAAAACCGAAACCGAACCGACATATTCGGTTTTAAAAAAATCAAAAACCGAAACCGTTCGGTTTTGGGCGGTTCGGTTTTTTCGGTTTGTAATCGGTTTCGGTTCGGTTTTTTGGTTTTTTCGGTTTTAAAACCGTTTATATTTGGGTACGTCCGATTTAGATTAAAAAACTTGTTTTGCGTGAAAAATAGTTTTTTTTTTTTATTTTCAATCTAAGCCTAATAATATTTATCTCAAATTTCTAATCTATAATTACACACATATTTTTAAGATAAACACACATGCAAGTAAACATGGGTACATACGATTATTGTCACATATGTAATTATATATCGTCAAGTAAGCACAAATATATATCAAACACGCGTATAAACAAGAAGATAAATATATTACTCCTATTTCCCTAGAAAACAAATATTAACTTATAATTTTGATATATTACTTATTTATTTATATTATATTATATTTATATTTTTTATAAAATAAAATAGTTAGGTTCGGTTAGGTTTTTACGGTACGGTTTTTGGATGAAAACCGAAACCGAACCGAAACTTTTCGGTTTTTAAAAACGTAAAATCCGAACCATCGGTTTTTATATTCGGTCGGTTTTTCGGTTCGGTTTTTTCGGTTTCGGTTTTTCGGTTTTTTTTGCTCACCCCTACATTTTACCTTATATTCATTTCCAAAATAAAATAAGTAGATAATCTAGTTGCAACGTAATATAAAAAATCCGTGAAAACAAAATTAAAAACAAAGGTGCGTTTGGTTTCTTTTTATATTGTTTGGTTTGATTTTGAGAGTTGGCCAAATGAGAGTTAGAGCAGTGAAGCTTATATTTTTATAGAATTATCTAGTGAATTAATTCAAAGAAAGTTATTAATGTAAAATTATATAAAAATATAAGAAATTAAATTTAAATATTTTTCAGTTTTTTATTTAATTATTATGATTAATGAATATTTAAGCAATCTGATTAGTTTTAAGTTTTGTAATTTTTTCTAAGTTTAGGTTTCAAGTTTATAACTTATTATTCTTTTTATAAATTTGTACAAAGTTAATTTATTTTCTCTTTCATTTCTATTTTGTCGTCTTAAAAGAAACTCTAAAACAAAAGTATTCATTTTGCCCTTTGGCTCCTGAGAGTAACAATGGTAAACTCACTCTGACATGAATGATGTTGGGATTTAATATCTAGTTAACCATGTAACTACGAGTACGCAGCGGAATGGATCTAGTTTGAGCAATTATGATTAACACGTAATTAATAATAAACAATAAAGGTAACGCGAAAACTAACCTTCGTCCAAAAGCAAATGAAACAAATAAATGGCTAAAGAAACCACCTCTACGGTTGCTCACACAAACACGTCAACCAAGTACGTTTGGAATGCTAAGTGAATATAAAACATGTATTGTATATTTTTATTCAATTAGTTTAATTAAGCATGTTAATTAATATAATTATTATTCGCGACTTAAGATATAAATTATTTAAATAAAAACCATGGTTTATGTTGTACATATTATTTAAATAAAACTTATGATTAAATAATTATTAATTTAATTATTCATGTACATTAAATTAATTAAAACTTAGTTTAATTAATTTATATCCTTTTTAAGGTAAAGTTTGATTATTAAATCATGGATTGTTATTAACTAATAAATACTTATGATATCATGTAATATTAATATTAATTGATAATTATAAGTTTAGACTAAGTAGTTAGTCATTATTAAACTTTAATGTACAAGACATATTATAAGCTGATTAAAACTATATGTTATGTAATTTTTATAATTTAATAAGCCTATTATTATTTATGGTAATATATTATTTATGGAAACATGTAAATATGGAATTATATGAATTATGGCAACATGATAATTTTGGAAACATATTAAATATGGTAACATGCTATTTATAGAAACATGCTAAATGTGGAAACTTTCTATTTTTGAAAACTTACTATATATATAAACCTGCTATTTTTAGAAAGTTACTCATTATGTTATAACAAGTACTATAACACATAAAACATGAATTATATGAATCTAAAACACATGAAACTATAACAAACACATGATTAAGACAAGATAAGAACAAGTATAATAAGTATGAACACGTCAAGTAAACTAAATAACAAGTATGTATAAGTAGAACCAACACTTATTCATGGCCCTTCATTATGTAGCTATTGTGAAGTCGAAGTGATCTTCTGCATTTGTTTTCGTCTTCATTTACTGGACATAAGGTTCAGATATTCCGTCCTTCAGTAAGGACATTTTTCTTCCTATATTAGGATTCCTGTTTGCAGCCATCTGTTCTCTCCTGTAGTTTAAGTGTCTTAAACACACCAGTATATGTATGATTCTTTTAGATTGCCTGAGCTATATACATGCATGCCAGTTTCACCTAGTTATGGGGGTTCTATAACCATAGCACTGGAGGCACCAGTGTTATGACTCTTCTACGGTGAGAGTGTTTGCTCGTAGCGTCCCTTTACAGTTTTGGCCAGTATTATTATTATTCATATGGGGCGAATGGGTGCATCCTAGGACAAGTAGTATGATTTCATGGTAATTGTGGTGTGTGCCTTGCATCCGTTACAAGAGCTGATCCCTCCACTCATTTTATATATATATTAATTAGAGGCAGCCCCTCTAATTGCATGACGAGGTCACCCCTCCAAGTATTCATGCACGTGGACATAACATGATCTATATGCGCTCTCGGCATATTTAAAATACAGATTTTCAAGATAAACTAAACATAAGTCTTTTAAGAAATATAAACCAGTCTTATGAACTTAAACCATATTTTCTAGGACTTACATTATTCCGCTGCAATATCTTTTCATATTTCCAGTTCACTTTACTTATGTTTATGCTATTCATTTCATTGTCATATATCCGTTCACTGAGCGTATTGCTCAGCCGTATATTTTCCTTTCCATGTCCAGAACGGCAGGTACCTATGGACAGACTTGAGCATTTGAAGGACGTGCATAGGATGGAAGCTGCCTTAGACTTCTTCTCTTTTTTCCTTCTTATACTTATGCTTATTTGGACACTTGTTTTGCCCTTTTCAATTCATTTACTTTATTTATGTTTTGGGCTTATGTTTGGTAACCGACGTTTGATTCCGGTTTTCCCTTTTGGTCATGTATGTTGTACATATTACCTTGCATGCTTTGATGACACGCCATAAGTATCCTGTGATATTCCATTTATCAAAATGGGGTGTTACATCAACAATCTAAGTATTATACGGAAACTAATACTTAGAACAAAGAACAAAGTAACAAGACGATTACCAAACTTTCAATCGATTATCAATATCAAAGTGAACAGAAAGTGTATCTTATGTCTAACCCTAAGGTATCCTTTTATAAGATAAGGATCCTTGTACAATAAGCTAAGACAACTATAATAGGAAGATATACAAAGATAAATATAGTAAATAAATTTTCGTACATATCTTCCTAAATAATCAAAACGTGTTGACACATGCAATCCATGCAATCCGAGTGGGTGGGATTCTTCTCTTTAACGGCTTCTTGTCAGGGGCTACACACAACGTGACAATGGCTACAATATTCTTTGTCAGCGTCTAGAACCCCACTTGTCAGCGGCTAGGGACTTTGTCATTTTTATTCCCAAAAATAATAACGGCGGCAGTGGTGATTATTGGATTATGTCTCAAAGCTATGTTAATATGAAAATAAAATCGATTTAGAATTTATCGTTATTATTATTTCTATTTATTAAATAAAATCGAAGTTGCTACAGTATCAACGACGGCGGCGGTGGTGGTGATGTTCTGGGATAATTTGAGTGGAGAAGAAGAAGAAGTGGGGATGAAAGAAAGTTCGAGGATGTTTTTTGCTTAAACAAAGGTGGGTTTAGGCTGGAAACGAGTGGAAAAGTTAGCAAAAGTAAAAAATCGTAAACCCAAAGTCAAAAATGCACGAGATTTTGAAGTTTAGTGGCAAAATTGCTTGTAGTTTGGACTCAAGGGAAAATTTACGAAATTTAGAAAGTGCAGGGACGTTTTTTGCAGTTTACCATTAAATTATTATGGAATATATGATTGCTAGACATATCTATATTTACGTAAATAGTTTAGCGGCAAATATTTAATGTTATGCTAATTGGTTCGATGGTCAAACATGTGATTTGGTGGCTCGACCGAGTTAACTCAATAGTCGAATTCGTGATATGATGACTAATACACGTGTTTACTGTTTTAACATTTTATTTCTACCTATACTATAAGGCTGCGCGGAGTGGGGTAAAACCCACCCGTGATTTGCACTAAGTCGCGCGCGACTTCCATCCCACCCTCAACCCACTCACGCGCGACTTGTTAGTTATGATCAAAATCATGGGGCAAACTCACCAGCGTGAGTTTCATATATGTGGGCCCAATTGGTTTTATTTTTTTGGTTAGTTTTATTTTTGTGTGTTTTTTGTAAGTGAGGTGTGTTTAAACAATAAAAAATAGGTATGAAAGGTGAGTAGTGGGTGTCATTACCCTCCAAAAAGAAGTATGAGTGAGTTGTAGTAAGTTTGTTAAAAACTGATGTGACGCTGACATGGAGGTAAAGTGGGTTTTACACCACTTCCCTCAGTCTAAGATAAACCTCCAAAGTTACTGTGAGGCTCCCAAATAAAGCCACGTGGACAAGAACAGTAAGCTACTGTTAGTATTACATAACCCATTTTTTGTTCTTTGACTGCCCGAGCAGGTTAACCCATCCCTACACACCATTCTTCATTATGAACTATTACACACAATTCTTTTCTTACCTATCCACTCTTCCTTCATTTCTTTTAAGCCTTATAGTTTCTCATTACTTCCTTTCTCACATACATACTAACAAAGTGTTTCTTTTTCTTTGATACACCTTTGCTAGATTCACTCAAATATATTAATAAATCACTTGCGGCTTCAAATTTGTATGTACAAATACAATCTGAGTGCACAAACAGATCTGCAAAAGATCTATATGTGTTTATGGACTATATATTTGTAGATTTGTGTGCATGTTGACTGTGTTAATTACATTGGTGGTGTTTTTGTAGCTAGAACAGTTGTTTTTATAGCACAAACGGCTAGCAGGTAAGATTAAAATGGTGGAGTTTTTAGAGCTAAAGAGGAGCTTGGTAATGGTATAGGTAATGTTAACGACAGCTCAAGAACCAATGCAAGGAAGACGCTCAAAGGACCTTAATTGGTGCGCATGATTTCGTTGAAAATGATGTTTATATTTAAGTATATTAATTACGTATTTAGTTTTATAATATTATATATTGTAATGGAAGCTAGTGTATGTTTATTTTTTGTCGGCAATTGTAAGCAACTCTTTGTTACTAACTTACTGTACTTATTTTAAATATCTTTGTTACTGTAATATGTATATTTAAATTGAAAATTCAACTCAAGTCACTAGAAAATACTCATAATATTAGATAAATTGCATTTATAGTTTGGACCTTCAGCCTCTTTTTATATCCGATCAACTGATACCAGCCATACATATATGTAGTACTTAAAAGTCTTAGTTGTAGTTTGTAATGTGAATTTTCAGTCAACAGGAATATATATAGTTATATACACTTTCATAAGCAATTTTAGATTAAAAAATGAATATACATGAGGGTGAGTTATAAAAGTTGCAAGTTATTTCAATGGATGGGACAGGTTAGTAGGAAAGGTTGGGTGGAAGAGGCCATCCATATCTTTCAAGTGAGAGGTCATGCCATGACCATGAGAGACCATACGTCTATCATTAAGGTTGAGTGTAGTTCTAATAAATACAAAAGTGTGGTTGTCTATTTTAGAAGTTGTAGAAGATTAAGAATAGGGTAAATGTCAAAAATACCCAATGTATGTTTCTAGATTATCCATTATACACATTATACTATTTAATGTGAAAAATACCCATTTGAATAAGATTTCTAATAACTTGCTTTTACCTGGTATAAAAATTAAGTTCGTTGAAGTGGTTAATTCGAATTGATTACTGGTTAACTATGCGACTCAGTCGTCTTTTGGTGGGAAACAATATATTTATCGTTGTAGTAAAATTAAAATTCAAAACTTTAAAGTAAATGACGGGTAATTAAAGCTAAAACTAATTAAACGTAAATGGTGCAATATTAAAACTTTGAAAAGTAAATTAATTAAATGACTTAAAAATTAAAGCGTGACGAAAAATTAAATTGACAATGTAATAAAAATGTGAACTTTAAAATTAAACTAAAAGAAAAATAGCGGGAAAAATATATGCTTGAGACTAAAAAGAAGAGTAAACAGAACCTGAGCCGGGATCCAAAATACTGTCACTATTCGGAATACCCAATAAAATATGCTTATCCGGAATAAACTCCTACTCCTTATCTGGAATAAATATCTTTACCTTATCCGGAATGCTCGATCCTCCTTATCCGGAATAATTGACTATCCGGAATACCGTTTTGAGGTATATCCGGAATAAGATCTTCCCACTATCCGGAATAAGCTTTTGAGCTTTATCCGGAATAATCTTTAAACCTTTATCCGGAATAATCTTCAAACCTTTATCCGGAATAATCAAAATATTCTTATCCGGAATAAGTAAATCACCCCTTATCCGGAATACCAGATCGTGTAGCTTATCCGGAATCCCATGCTTGTTGCTTATCCGGAATAACCTGTCACTTTATCCGGAATAATTCCAACTCCTCCTTATCCGGAATAATTTTAAGTCCACTATCCGGAATGTCCAATGCAGCCTTATCCGAAATCCGAGAACTTGTTGCTTATCCGAAATAATCACAAAGACTCACTATCCGGAATAATTTCCAGTTGTTTATCCGGAATAAAGGGGTTTTGGATTTTATACAGAATAAAAGGGTTTTGAGAACCCCAGATAACAAGATGAACCAAATAAGCTAAAATCTACAATTAAGCTAGAAACAAATAAGCACTTAACAAAAACTTTTACCAAATCAAATTTAAGAAAAAGCTATTAAGCCAAAATTTAAAAACTTTCAAAAACACTAAATAATAAAAATGTTTAAAAATCAACTTTTTATAAAAATCAACTAAAAAGCACTTAATCAATTTTAAGAAAAGCACAATAAGCTATAAAATCAATAAGCTAACTCAATCATAATCATAAAAACATAACAAGTAATCAAATAAGCATGACAATAAGATAATAAGCACAAAGATTAAGCAAAACAAGAAAGGTAGAATGAGAGATTAATTAAAAACTTGATTAAAATTAAGATTCAACAATAAAAAATAAAGATTAAACTTACAAATTTAAGGTGCAAGATAAGTAATTAAAGGTGCAATTAAGAAAAGTGCAAGTAATTAAAATGGAAGAACTAGATTGTCAAACTAGCCAACGAGTGAAATGAAGTGAAATGGGTGGTATTTATAGTGATAAGGGAGGTTAAGCATGTGTTGCTTCCTTCTTTCTTTCTTTCTCGTCTTTTCGTCATCTTAATTCTTCGACTTTTTCGACTTTGTCTCGGGATTATTTGAACTCGTCTTATAATTTCTTCATTTATTAGACTTGAGTTCCTCGGCTTTATTAAACTTCCGTCTTTAGACTTGTTCTTCTATAAATCTTCAGAATAGGTCTTGGACTTCCGTTCTTTTTGCATTGTTGATCTCTTGACTTCGTCTTTTGTCTTTTTCTTCGATAAAAGCCCGTGAAAGCCCGTGTTTTCCTCCCTTTTCACATTTTGGTCCTAAATCACAACAAAAACACAAACCACGCATAATTCTGACATTTACGACATAAAATACACGTTTTGGCTTGGTTATTATTATAATTAAGTGGTAAAAGGATGGGTGTTTTCACACCTATCAAATCCCCTACACTTGACCATTGCAATCTCCTCATGCAATGTATTAGTTACAAAGGATGTTTTACATTTTTCATCACAATCAATCCACATTGGCCTTTATTAAAGAGACAAAATATTTAAATGAAGAAAACAAATTAAAAGATCAAAAACTTACCTTAGGGTTTTGGAAATGTCATGAATGATTATCATCCTCAAGTTTCACGTTCCCCATACCAAGCTTAAAAACGAGATCATTGTTATTATAATTTAGCAAACTATCACAAACTCATGTGGGCCAATTATTTACTTAGACTCCCTTATTCCTAGGTGTATCTCTTATATTTTATTGTTGTCTTGAATGATCACGAGGATGGATTATTGACTTATTTCGATAATTATTTAGGCTGAAAATAAAGTGGGAGGATTTAATCAATAGTTAGATAAAGGACAAAATCTTTTAAAACTGCTTCTCGGGACCTCATAAAGTTCATATCTTGGCATAACTCGCTTCACGATTTGAGACCTTTCTCGGACCGATATTTGGCAGCGACTTCATACTTCAAATCTTGAGAGACGTTCTTGAAATTATGGTCTTCTCTTCATAATAAGAATTTCTTCACTTGAACTTTTTAAGAGATTCTTCATATTTAGACAACGACTTCTTCATTTTTCTCCAATCTTTATTTGGGATTTTGATTTACAACGATCCGCCTCCTTTTAGGACTTGGATCTATTTATCCTCATACCTTGTTAAGGTCTTTTCGGATAGACTTCTCCATGATCTTTTGGGGAGTTTTTGCTTTTCGTCATGTGTCTCGATCCTTCATATTGATTTTTGATAAATGATTCTTCACATCACTTTTGGATCTTTAGCAACAAAATGTAGCCCTCATGCATTGTTAGGGCCTTTTCGGACTCGCCAATCTTCGTATCCCGCTTCAATAAGTTATGCCTTGGCTATGAACTCTAATTAATACCGAGCAACTTTTAAACGATCTTGGGCTAGAAGCTAAGTAACTTTTCAAATCGTACAACATTATTTATTGCAGATAAATTTATTAGCAAGCGATGGGAGAAAAAGCTCATAATTAACTCACATAAATTCACGAAAGAATACCGAACTTATAATTGACTCTATCATCTCTCGTTCTCCACAATTTAAAATTTCAAAGAATGAGACTCGTTGATGCTTAGCCTATTAAACCAAAGTTTTGGGTTTTCGAGTCATCTATAGGATCTTGCAAACTCTTAGACTTTTTCAAGTTCTATAATCCGCATTTTAAAGCTCCCTTGATAAACGACTCTCTAGGATCAATTATAGGAATTTGCGAAATGTTCTTGTTCTTAACCCGTAAGAGTTAAGACTTTCGTGTTTTAAAGCTCCCTATATAAAAGCCTAGCAAAACTTGACTTAAACACGTTAAGGATACTAGCTAGAGTAAACTTAGATAAGTAAACTCGGGTTGAGTCAAAAAATTCATAACATTTGAAAATTAAAACCACTTTATTAAAATTTATTCTAGCAAGGAAGGAAAATAACTATAACAAAGGAAAAACTAATAGGCCAAAATAGATTAAAAAATTTGAAAAATGTCGAAAAATTAGATTTTCTGGTTAAAATGAGGGCAAATACAAGGAAAAGACCACTTAACTTCGATAGAAGTCCCCCTAAATATATTCATTGTCCTCAATGTTTAAGCATGTGGAAGTAAACTCCCCTACCCTTTGTGTACTTTTTTAAATCTTGCTAAGGAAAGGACAACTAAAGTGATTCCTATTTTAATATTGAAGAATATAAAATAGAGAATCAAAAGAGTTTAGGATAGAACCGGGAAGATGGGAACACGGAATCACGGGTCGTCAAAAGTCATCAAGAATGGATCTTTGAAAGCTCGAATCCCTGCACATGATTAGAAAGAAGACAACAAACACATAATAGGGTCTCCCCTACACTTATTATGAAAATAGAGAAAAAGGATAGATACTGCGGGTTGCCTCCCGAGAAGCGCTTGTTTTTGGTAACCGAGTCGTGAGCCTGACTCGACCTTGATTAGCATAGGAAGAAGCTTGAAACACATCCACCGGGATTAAATACATGGTTTTCGTCCATCAAGTAGCACAGGCTTAAGGCGAACAAGGCAAGCCAAAGAAGAGTAGGCAAGGTTCCCTTAAGCAAAAATTTAGCACGGTGGAAGCAAGTATGGTGAGGTGCAAGCATATCTTCATAAGTTCCAAAGATTTTTCCTTTTATTTCATCAGATGGATACTGAGATGGCTTGAAAATTGCAATACCGGGGTCGAACACCTTTTCCTTTAGGGGAAAAAAACACTCATGCTCAGCAGACCTTGAAGAGGATCCGATCATAAATATCGCAATCTCATCCTCAGACGGTGGATAGAGAGGAGTTAGGACATAAGTTCTGCTGATATCGGTGTCGGCCGGCTTCTTCTCCTTTGAAGCGGGTTTCTTCATATCCAAAGGAGGATAAAGATCATAATCATCAAAGTCTAAAGGAGGAGCATCACTCTCATTTGGGAAGTAAGTATTGAGAAACGTAGCAAAGTCATCCTCAAATGAGTAGTCATCCAAAGTAGGATCAAGTGTTGTTGGCGGAGGATCTTCATCATGTGAAGAATCACTCGAAAGAGTATCGGCCTCATCAAAATCATCATAAGTGGGCATGTCTGGATACTCAGAAGTAAAATCATCATAATCATCTCCATTGGAACTAGAATCGTCATCATCAGCATCATAGATTGGTGGAGAATCATAATTTGGTGGAGGATCAGAATTGGAGAGAGAATCATCCACATCATCTTGGAACAGTGGATTATCATAGAAAGAATCGAACAGAGGATTGTTGTAGACGACAAAATCATCAAGCACATTAATCATATTCGTTGATTCTCTTCCATTTGATTTGTTTGTGATCTTCCCCATTTTGAACACTTGTGCATCATTCCCGACCCTTAAAATGAGCTCACCTTCAGCAACATCGACTAAGGCTTTTCTGGTTCTTAAGAATGGCCGACCAAGTATTAATGAAATACGAGGGTCCATTTCATAATCAACAACAACAAATTCGACCGGAAAAGTGAAGGTGCCAACTTTAATGAACACATCTTCGGCAATACCAACGGGGTAAGCGAGAGTGCGATTTGCAAGCTCAAGAGTCATCTTTGTTGGTGTAAGATCGGGTAATGATAGTGTTTTCCAAACACTTAAAGGCATCAAATTTATATTTGCCCCTAGATCAGCTAAGGCAGTAAATTCTTCGGTTTTGTTAAAAATGCAAGGCAACACAAAACGACCGGGATCTCCAAGTTTTTCCGGAAGTTCTTTAAGAATAACTGTAGAACAGTTTTCATTTAAGCGTGTGTTGACAAGCTCAACCAGCTTTTCCTTCTTGTTAAGCAATTCCTTGAATGCTTTGACGAATTTTGGCATGTGGACAAGTGCTTCAACAAGGTTAATGTTGAAATTCATTTGAGAGATCATCTTCAAATAGTTCGACACTTGAATGTCATCCTTGGTTTGCAATTTAGCCTTGTCTAAGCGAGAAGGATAAGGAATATTGGGTTTATAGGTGGAGGGTGGGGTTGGTGAAGGGTTATTCTTGGGTACTTCAGTAAGAGGTGGAGACGGTAATGGAGAACTAATACTAGGCGTGGGAGTAAGAGGAATAAATGGTGGTGGAGGAGGTGTAGATGGAGTAAGTGAGGGAGGGATAGATGGTCCTACTACGGTTTCTCCACTGCGTGTACTAATAGCACTCACATTCGCTCTTGGGTTAGTGACGGTGTTTGAAGGAAGAGAGCCCGAAGTAGAGGGTTGAGTAGTTGGTAAGAAACTAGCCAGCATATTCTTCAAATCATTTGTTTGAGTGCTAAAAGAGGTTTATATCATGTCGAAGCTCGGATCTTATATCATTACCTTGCTTAGTGATATCCCCTTTCAAGTTGATAATTTGGCTTTGTAGATTCTTGATTTGCTCTCCTTGGGTTCTCATTAAGGCTTCGACATCATGATTAATGGGTGGTGGTTGTTGAGCGGGTGGGTGATAAGGATTAGAAGCTCGAGGTGGGTTTTGGTTGCTTCTATTGTAGTTGTTGGGGTTTTGGTTTTGAGGAGAAAAACCAGGTGAAAGAAAGTTGTTAGAACGGTAACTTAACAAGTTACGATCACCTTGAGGTCGGGCTTGGTAATTTTCCGGTGAATAGTTACCATAAGCCGCATACACTTTTTTCCGGATTGTCCTGAGTAGAAGGACAATCAGTGTATGAGTGAGGACCACCGCAGATCTCACAAGAAGTTGCAACAACTTTAACTTGTTGTTGATTTGTAGCCAAGTGTTGCATATTTTTGCTCATTTCGACCATTGCGCGGGTTAATTCGGTGATATCAGGGTTGGCAGAAGTAGAAGAAACATTGACTCTCGGATTATTCCTTGAAGATGCAGAAGAATCCCAATTCTTGTGATGAGTAGTCATGTTCTCTATAAGCTCTCTACACTCCTCAGGTCTCCTTTTCATAAATGTGCCACCGGCGGCTGCATTAATCGTATCACGATTATCAAAAGTTAAACCGTTGTAGAAAGTATCAATTAAGGTGACGGGGAGCATGTTGTGGTTTGGACATCGATCGATCAAAACATTATATCGTTCCCAAGCATCAAAAAGTGATTAATCAGGTTCTTGAGTAAATCCACTAATTTGATTCCGAAGGCTCGTGACCATGGATGGTGGAAAGTAGAGCGACAAAAAGCGTTAAGTCATGTCATCCCAAGTATGAATTAAATTCTTCAGAAGACGATCAAACCATTTTCGGCATGGTGGGATAAGGTGTGTGGAAATAGGTGAAGGCGAAGAAAATCCATAGTAACCCCGGGCAACTTCATGCTTTGAGTAACGGTAATGAACTTGTCGAGGTGTTTGTTGGCATCATCATCCGGTAATTCTCTAAATGGACAAGTGTTCTGCACTTGTTGGATCATGTAATGCTTCAACGAAAACTCTGGAGCCGTGATTTGCATCGGCGCAATCGGTCCTCCTCGTTCATTCATCGTGGGTTGACAAAGCTCATCCATCGTCCGAAGATCGGGCTGTGGAAGAACATTGTTGTTATTATTATTGTTGAGGTGCGGTGGGTTATTGTTGTTTTGTACACCAGCCATAACTAAATCTTCTCGAGTCTCGGGCTCAGAATAAGTTGAAGATCTAGTACGCATACACCTGCAAAAGCAAAAGAAAAAGAGACCAAATAAAATAGAGAATATATATACAATTTAGAAAAAATAAAATCTTTTTGGATTTTTGAAAATTTTTAATTTTTATGGATTTTAAGAATTTTTTAGCAAGAAAAATAACGTTCACGAGTGAACGGATCCCAAAATTCAACGCGTCTCTCACAGAAAACCGTTAATCTTTACGAAAAGACCCGGCAGCGGCGCCATTTAATAACTTGCTTTTACCTAGTATAAAAATTAAGTTCGTTGAAGTGGTCAATTCGAATTGATTACTGGTTAACTATGCGACTCAGTCATCTTTTGGTGGGAAACAATAGATTTGTCGTTGTAGTAAAATTAAAATTCAAAACTTTAAAGTAAATGACGGGTAATTAAAGCTAAAACTAATTAAACGTAAATGGTGCAATTAAAACTTTGAAAAGTAAATTAATTAAATGACTTAAAAATTAAAGCGTGACGAAAAATTAAATTGACAATGTAATAAAAATGTGAACTTTAAAATTAAACTAAAAGAAAAATAGCAGGAAAAATATATGCTTGAGACTAAAAAGAAGAGTAAACAGAACCTGAGCCGGGATCCAAAATACTGTCACTATTCGGAATACCCAACAAAATATGCTTAGCCGGAACAAACTCCTAGCCCTTATCCGGAACAAATATCTTTCCCTTATCCGGAATGCTCGATCCTCCTTATCCGGAATAATTGACTATGCGGAATACCATTTTGAGGTATATCCGGAATAAGATCTTCCCACTGTCTAGAATAAGCTTTTGAGCTTTATCCGGAATAATCTTCAAACCTTTATCCGGAATAATCTTCAAACCTTTATCCGGAATAATCAAAATATTCTTATCCGGAATAAGTAAATCACCCCTTATCCGGAATACCAGATCGTGTAGCTTATCCTGAATCCCCTGCCTGTTGCTTATCCGGAATAACCTGTCACTTTATCCAGAATAATTCCAACTCCTCCTTATCCAGAATAATTTTAAGTCCACTATCCGGAATGTCCAATGCAACCTTATCCGAAATCCGAGAACTTGCTGCTTATCCGGAATAACCACAAAGACTCACTATCCGGAATAATTTCCAGTTGTTTATCCGGAATAAAGGGGTTTTGGAGTTTATACGGAATAAAAGGGTTTTGAGAACCCCGGATAACAAGATGAACCAAATAAGCTAAAATCTACAATTAAGCTAGAAACAAATAAGCACTTAACTAAAACTTTTACCAAATCAAATTTAAGAAAAAGCTATTAAGCCAAAATTTAAAAACTTTCAAAAACACTAAATAATAAAAATGTTTAAAAATCAACTTTTTATAAAAACAACTAAAAAGCACTTAATCAATTTTAAGAAAAGCACAATAAGCTATAAAATCAATAAGCTAACTCAATCATAATCATAAAAACATAACAAGTAATCAAATAAGCATGCCAATAAGATAATAAGCACAAAGATTAAGCAAAACAAGAAAGGTGGAATGAGAGATTAATTAAAAACTTGATTAAAATTAAGATTCAACAATAAAAAGTAAAGATTAAACTTACAAATTTAAGGTGCAAGACAAGTAATTAAAGGTGTAATTAAGAAAAGTGCAAGTAATTAAAATGGAAGAACTAGATTGTCAAACTAGCCAACGAGTGAAATGAAGTGAAATGGGTGGTATTTATAGTGATTAGGGAGGTTAAGCATGTGTTGCTTCCTTCTTTCTTTCTTTCTCGTCTTTTCGTCTTCTTAATTCTTCGACTTTTTCGACTTTGTCTCGGGATTATTTGAACTCGTCTTATAATTTCTTCATTTATTAGACTTGAGTTCCTTGGCTTTATTAAACTTCCGTCTTTAGACTTGTTCTTCGATAAATCTTCAGAATAGGTCTTGGACTTCCGTTCTTTTTGCACTCTTGATCTCTTGACTTCGTCTTTTGTCTTTTTCTTCGATAAAAGCCCGTGAAAGCCCGTGTTTTCCTCCCTTTTCACATTTTGGTCCTAAATCACAACAAAAACACAAACCACGCATAATTTCGACATTTACGAAATAAAATACACGTTTTGGCTTGGTTATTATTGTAATTAAGTGGTGAAAGGATTGGTGTTTTCACACCTATCAATTTCAAACTTTGACTTTTTTTTATTTGTTGGACCGGGCCCACTACTTGGGTTACCGGTTACATCCCTTAACCTAACCTACAATCGATCAATGGCGATCAAAACACCTCACTCGTTCTTCTTCATCCCAATTTCATAACAATCCTGCCCAAAAACATAGCTTCCACTCCCATTTCATCTCTTCCCCGATCCAGGAACACAAAGAACCATTCTTCTTTCCATCCCTCCAACTCGAACCAAAAACCACATACTTAGTCTGTTTTGTCTCCATTTTCGCCAAGAACACCAACAACACATCACCATCTTCTTTGTAAACAGTAATGTAAGTTCTTCTATCATTGATGTTTCTTTTGTTATTTATGAGGCTAGCTCATTTTTAGAACCCATAAAAATTGAAGATTTAACAATACACTTAATTTCATCTTAATTAGATAACTAAGCTAAATAGACAAAGGCAAAGGTATGATTCAATTTAACCTTCACTTTGTTTCCAGAAAATATTATTATGTTTAGTTCTTCTTTGATTTATATTTAATTATCATTAGGTATAGCTGCTAGTGAGATAGGTGGCCCTGAACCTAGTAAGAAAGCCACACAAGTTGTTAGTGATGTATCTTCTTGGTCTAGTTATGACCCAATGTATTCTTTTAGCATAGACTCATTTCCAAGGGAACCTGGGTTGCCTACCATAGAAAAGTCAAAACAAGCATTAGCAAAATTGAAAAGTGAAGGTCCAAGTCTTGAATTCCTTGATTATCATGGCTGTGGAGACTCAATAGAAAAGTTTAAAAATTATTGTTTGTATTATGGGTCAGATTATTACATAAATTCATTTGTGAAACATACCATCGGGGGTTATAAGGAAGCGGGTAGACATAAAGCTTATGAAAATGATCATGGGTTTCCTATAACTGCTGAAGCAAAAAAATCCGTTTACAAATTGAGAACTGAATAGACTTTCATGGCTTTAGGTCAGAAGAAGAGTATGAACAAACCTGTATCTCCGATAGGTCTGACTATTTCATGAAGATTTTTGTAAGAAATACAATTGGTAGTTTCCCGAGAAAGGATTTAAAGGAATCAACTGATGAAGTTGAAAGCAAACAATCCAAGAGTGTTGTTGGTCCATCCAAAAATGTAAAAACAAATAGAGAAGGCCCTTTAACCAATGCATCAAAATGGAAGGTCCATCAAACCAACTCCCAACAGAAACAGGTGCGCCATTTTTACTTCTAATCTCTAATATAGCATATTCATATAACATGTTTATTAGCCTATGGTCATCTACGCTGAAAACATGTGCACCAAACTAGGAGTGTTTTAAACATAATATATTACATTACCCACGGTTCACTGACCCGAACATACAGTTGACAAGATTAGACTCACAAACTAAACACATACATGCATACATAAAGACATTAACCTGAAGACTTGACACACAACAACCTAGGACTTTTATTATAGACTTGAACACCAACAACCACAGATGCCGTTCACCAGGGTCCGTTTGCCTTGATCTTGGCTAGAAAACCCTCCTTCAAAGCGATCATATTCTGGATCGTGGTTACCTCTGTCTTCAGCTTCTCGATGAAAGCATTATCTTCCACCTGTTTCATGTCCGGCAAGGCTATCATCATGCCATTCATATAGTCTATTGGAAAGGTCTTCAGTTCTTGGATAAAGTGCTCACGCTGGACGACGCCAATGAAAACCTTTCTATAGACCCTCTCTAGTTTAGTCTTCCATGCTTTGTCTGCTTTGATGTCCTTGCCCAAATAACAAATAAACAGGCTGCCCAAATCTGTAGCCCCGGTCTCAGCTTCCAATGCCCATATTCTAGGAACATATGCCATTTTTTTGTTTAGGTTTGGCAAAGTAGTTAACTGACTTGTGTGAGATTAACCAATGCACACATGTCCTTAAATAGCATAACTTGGGACTCTACTGTTTCTACAATTGAGATTCCAGTTACCATTTAGTCCAAGTAGATAACCAAAGTTATCTCACACTTACAACCAACTTAGTTCAAATACAACTTGGAAACACACTTTCCTATAAAACATGTCCTCACCAAAACATCACTTACCCAAAGTAGATAAAAAAAATAATCCCTCAAATATGGTATCCACATATTGGTTAAGACAAATGTGTCAAAATCACTAACTTTTTAGCAAGATACTCAATTGGCACCACTTGATGACTGCATACACAATCCCACTTGATGACTGCATACCTATTTTTAAAAATTTAAAAGCTTTCCATATATTTATTTACTTTTTTAGAACACCAACTTGATGACTGCATATATGTAAAAAAATATATAACCCTTGTTTGCTATGTAACCCTTGTTTGCTATATCACAATGTGCAGGTACTACAACAAAATCCATTGAAGGCAAGTATCTTTGTCTAGGTAACAGAACCAAAGACTGTGGAATTGTCAAAAGCCATGTTCTAGTAACAAGAGTTGTGCTAGGGTTAGCAAATGAGAAAACTTGGGACCATATCCTAAAGCAGGGAAAGAGGAAAGCTTGATGCATCAGCTAGTTGTGTTTGGTTCCTAAACATTTTGTATATGAACAATGGAAGTTAACACTGTTTGTATTAGGTAACAATTTTATAGCACTTGTTTCCTAGTTTTGTTTGGTTCAAGTTTAATGCATGGATCAACTTATGTTACAATTTCTTGTATTTGGTTCAATTTTTTTAACTATGTTACAATTTCTTGAGTTTGGTTCAATTTTATAACTAAGTTACAATTTCTTGTACTGTCTATATTGCTACAGCTTATAGCAAGTAATCACTTATGTCAGGTTACATTAAGCCTGCAACAACATAACAAGTAAAGGATAAACTTATGTTACAATTTGTTGTGCTATGTTTGTATATGTGATTGTACAGATTTGCTGTTTATATTGCTTGCACCAACATAACAGAAACACCTAAACAAATTTCAGGCCTTTGCCTTACAAAGGAGAATCTAAAATGGTATAAATATATGCATCAACATAACAGTAAGCCTGCACCAACATAACAGAAATGCCTAAACAAATTTTAGGCCTTTGCCTTACCATAACCAAACAAGTTTCATCACATAAAAGTGTCTGCATAGAACTCATAAGCATAACCATACAAGTTTATAACCATAAGCATAGTAGTTAATATAACCATACAAGTTTCATTACATAAAAGTGTTATTAAATGATTACTGCCAATGTCTTAACAAGATAAACTTAGTTAATAGGAGAATACAGACACACCTAAACAAATCTAAAAAGCTTCAGGCCTTTGCCTTACCCTTCCCCTTCCCATTGGAACCATCCTTTGCCTTCCCCTTCCCTTTTGAACAACCAGGCCTTTTCCCCATTTTTTGGACAATCTCTTCCCAAGTTTTATTGTTAGAAAGTCCAAGAATGGCATTGTTAAGACGGGTAGGGCTTTTCAGAATGTTTTTTGCTACATAGTTCACATTAGGACCTCTTTTCTTTAGGGTGTCTTCATAGAACTCAAGTTCTTCATCAGCATCATCTGTATCATCAGAAGAGTATAAGCAAATGGACTACCGTTATCTTCATCCCACGTCTTCCAGTATTCTAAATCGGCTTTATACTCATCTACATCAACATATCCATACCATTTTAGATGCTCCTTTATGATATAACCAATCCTAAACATGTAAGCAACCTCAGCCGTAACAGCAAGCCTTGTCCTTTTATCTGTTCCTAAGAGAGGAAGTGCACGTTGCTTTGAAGATCCTTCACACCCAGGTTCAATCCACCCACCATCTCTGCTGTTAGACTCACTCAACTCAATCAATTGAACTTTTTTGTTCATTTTTTTAATCTGAGATATTAATGTTAGACATACATGTTATTAGTCATAACAAATGGAGGGTAAGCTAACTTAAACACAATTAAAGGGAGTAATAAACAAACACATTCAATCTGCATTTGTTTGCTTGTTGGCTGAGCTACACAAGCTTATACAAAGGCAGATAAATCAGAGCAAGAAATAATAACACAAGCATATACCTATTATTTCAAAGTACATTTGGCCAAAATTTGTGCAGGAAACCCTAAGAAGATAAGAATGGAAAAACCCCTTAACCTAAATGTGTATCTATATATATTTACACATACCCTTAACTCAATCAATCTGCACAAAATATAGCTAAATAGGAGTTATCTAAAATTATATCACTTTCACAAAAGCAAAATACCCTAACCATATGTAACTGCTATGATTTTACTACATTGATCCATACTGCCAATGTCTTACCAAGAAAAATATCCATATTGGTACAATACTTTCTATCAAAAAATAGGCTCTAACTCAGCCTCATGGGGTTCAATTAGGGTGATTACTCTCTCCAGTTCAGAATTTAATGATTTAGGGTGATTACTAATGATTTAGGGTGATTACTCTCTCCAGTTCAAAAGATTTCAATGCAATTCATACTAAAACAACCTATTTTTGCTTGACTGAATATTTTGACCCATTTTTTACCCAAATATTAACTTACAAAAATTTGTTTGGTGCCACTACTCTTGATGTAAACTAACAAATGCAATCAATAAGAAAACAATATAAACATATGAATTACCCAAAACAATATAAACGAATGGAGTTCTAATAATTATTAATGATTTAGGGTTCTAATCATGAATTAGGGATCATCAATAACAAAACAATATTGTAGAAACTAGAAGAAGGGGGGGGGGGGGGGTTGAATAGTTTCTCCTCGATTGGTGACCAAATTAAAGTTACTTTCAATTTGGTTTGTATCAAAACTATCTTTTGTTTGAAGCTAAGTTGCATAATGATTAGGTTCAATTCAAATGCACTAGCAAAGATAATAGGTAAGTGTAATGATAATGAAATAAGTAAAGAGTAAGGAAGGAGACAACCTAGTGGGAAGACACCAAGATTTATAGTGGTTCGAAAACGAGGCTCTATCCTCGTTTCTACTCCACTCCTCGAGTACACCTACTCGAGATTTCCACTATATCCACAAGCTCCCTTCTCGGCGGAGAAAACCTTACATCGTTGCTTACATTATTTTCCGACGCTAAGCTAAATGTCGAGACCTAATCTTTAGCTAGGACCAATCTACACAACGTTGCCTACTTCACAATTTAACGACACAAGGCTAGATGTCGAGTTATAATCTTAAGGTAGAACCAATCTTCACGACGTTGCCTACTTCACCATTTTACGACACAAGGCTAGATGTCGAGTTCTAATCCAAAGCTAGAACCAATCTTCACGACTCTTCACTTTGAAGCTAAGTGAGAACTTCACACAACACAACTACTAATAACTTTCAAGTTAAGTGAGAACTCACAAGACACAACCACATCACTTTATAGTTTAGTGAGAACTACTAATCAAATCTATTACAACTCAACTAGACTTATCCAAGTGCACACATGTAGCTTGTATTTACACAACACAAATCCAAGCAAACACATATGCAATGGATGTACACAACAAATCCAAGTATCCACAAATAACTTGGATGAACACAACTAGTCCAAGTATTCATAAATACAATGGATTGACCTAAAAAAAGGGTATCATGATGAATATGACTAGCTCATAGATTCATCTTTATCACAACACTAGTGAGTGAGTGATCTTCTCATTGGACAAGGTAAAGGAGGGGATCAAGAGGATAATCATATGTAAACATCCTTAACACTTTAAGTGATCATTTACTAATGATTATGCTATAGAAAATAGAAAGGGGGCTGGGAAGAACGTCCAAGAGGCTTGTTGGAAAATGAAATTTGACCCACTATTTAAAGAAGACAAAGTATAACGGATATATAACGGCTATCTGGGCGCGGTACCTTATCTAGCCTGGCGGTTCCATATCACTAAGGAACCGCGTAGCTACTTAAGGTATCGCCACTAGAGTATGCTCCGTTTTTTGTCTTTTAGTGGGGTAGGAATATCTGAGGTATTTAAAGCCTTCAAAGGATATTCTAACAACATTTGGAATATGCTATTTCAAATTTTCATTTTCCATTTTAATAAAACATTTTCTAAAAAAGAAAGTTTATTAAAAAGTCTTTTGTCATATTAACAAAAGTGAGTTTTAAGGATAATCATTTTGATGATCACTGATAGTTGTGTAAACACCCATCCTTTTTACCACTTAATTAAAATAATAACCGAGCCAAAACGTGTATTTTATGTCTTTTATGTCGGAATTATGCGTGGTTTGTGTTTTTGTTGTGATTTAGGACGAAATTGTAAAAAGTGGAGAAAACACGGCATTTACGGGCTTTTATTGAAGAAAAAGATGAAAGATGAAGTCGAGAAGTCAAGAGTGGAAAAAGAACGGAAGTCCAAGACCAATTCTGAAGATTTATCGAAGAAAAGGTCAAAAGACGGAAGTTTATCAAAAGCCGAAAAACTCAAGTCTAATTTATTGAAGAATTAAAAGACGAGTTTAAAGAAATCCCGAGCCATAAGTCATTAAAGTCCAAGATTAAAGAAGATTTAAAGGCTTAAGGACTAATGGTGCAATTAACAAAGAGATTAAGAAGGAAGGGCCTAATGATGCAATTAAGAGAAAATGAAGGAGGGGAGGAAGCTTCCTAATCCTCCCCTATATATAGTCATTAGCGTTTCATTTTTACACTTGTTAGCTAATTTGACAAATTAGTTCTCCACTTTATTTTATGCACCTTTAATTACTTGTCATTTTAAATACTTGTTTTGCACTTTAATTTCTTTAAATTCCAAGTAAGTCTTTTAATTTTGTTCTTTAATCTTTAATCTTTTAATCTTCTTGTTCCTCTTCTTTTTATAAATCTTTGTTCGTGTTGATTTAAAGTTTTCAGTCTTAATCTTTTTCATCTTCTTTTTATTTAAAGTTTGAATCTTTTTAAATTTTCGTGTTATGTTTTCAAAGTTTTCATACGTTTTATCTTTGTTCTAGTGTTTTTATTTAGCTTATTGGTGTTTTACTTTGCTTATTGTCTTCCAAAAGTTAAGATTTTTGAGCTTATTTTCGTACTTTTTGTGTTTTCCTAGTTTTTAGGAAATCTGATTCGATTTAGGAACTTTTTCATTAATTGCGAAATCTTGTACTTTCTCCCCATTGCGAAATCTTCTTCCTGATTCGATTTAGGAACTTTTTCTACTATTGCGAAATCTTCTTCCTGATTCGATTTAGGAACTTTTTCTGCTATTGCGAAATCTTCTTCCTGATTCGATTTAGGAACTTTTTCTGCTATTGCGAAATCTTGCCTTTTTCTGCTATTGCGAAATCTTTTTCCTGATTCGATTTAGGAACTTTTTTTGCTATTGCGAAATCTTGCCTTTTTCTACTGTTGCGAAATCTTCTTCCTGATTCGATTTAGGAACTTTTTCTAGCAATTGCGAAATCTTTGATTTCACAATTGCGGAATTGTTCATTTCAATTGCGAAATATTTTGTTTTTTTTACAATTGCGAATTTATTTCTTTTTATTTTGCGAATTTAATTCAGTTTTTATTTAATTGCGAATTTTATTAGTTTTAGTTTAAATTTAATTTTCAAATTTATTTTTTCCCGCCATTTTCCTTAGCAGCACTTTAAGTTTATTATCCTTAAATTTATTTTAGCCTTGCCTTAGTTTTAAGTTTTAGTTGCGTTTTAAGTTTGCCTTAGATAGATTCAAGTTTACGTTATTTACGTTTAGTGCCTTTTAATTTTAGTCACGCTTTTTAAATACTTGCACCATTTACTTTAAATTAGTTTTAGATTTACTTTAACGTCATTTAAATTTACGTCTTTGCACATTTATTTTAAAACAACCAAAAATATTTGCTTCACCAAAAACAATTGAGTCGCATTTTGAACCGGAAATCAATTCGTTAAGATATCGAGAAACGAACAATTGAACCTAGCAAAATCCAAATTTCAAATGGCGCCGCTGCCGGCTCTTTTCATAAAGATTAACGGTTTTCTGTGAGAGACGCGTTGCTTTTTGGGATCCGTTCACTTGTGAGCGTTATTTTCTTGCTTAAAAAATTCAAAAAATCATAAAAATTAAAAATTGCTAAAAATCCATAAAAATTAAAATTTTCAACAATCCAAAAAGATTTTATCTTTATTGTGTATATACATTGTCTTTGTGTTTGGTTTCTTTTTCTTTTGCATTTTCAGGTGTATGCGTACTAGATCTTCTAATTATCAAGAGCCCGAGACTCAAGAAGATTAAAGTATGTCAGGTGTTAACAACAATAATCATCCACCGCACCTCAACAATAACAACAATGTTCTTCCACAGCCCGATCTTCGGACAATGGAGGAGCTTTGTCAACCTACCATGTTTGGACGAGGAGGACCGATTGCGCCGATGCAAATCACGGCTCCGGAGTTTTCGTTGAAGCACCACATGATTCAGAAAGTGCAAACAAATCCTTTAAGAGGAATGCCTGATGATGATGCCAACAAACACCTCGACAAGTTCATTTCAATCACCCAAAGCATGAAGTGCACCGGTGCCAAATGGATGTTCTACGCCTACAACTCTTTCCACATACTTTATCACATCACGCCGAGAAATGGTTTGATCGTCTCCCGAAGAACTCAATTCATAGTTGGGATGACATGACTCAACGCTTTTTGTCGCGCTACTTTTCACCATCCATGGTCACGAGCCTTCGCAATCAAATCAGCGGTTTCATGCAAGATCCTGATGAATCTCTTTTTGATGCTTGGGAAAGATATAATGTCTTGATTGATCGTTGTCCAAACCACAACATGCTCCCTGTGACCTTAATTGATACTTTCTACAACGGATTGACTTTTCGTGATCGTGATACGATTAATGCAGCTGCCGGTGGCACATTAGTGTAGAGAGTTAATTGAGAACATGACTACTCACCACAAAAACTAGGATTCCTCTGCTTCTTCAAGGAACAATCCGAGAGTCAATGTTTCTTCCACTTCAGCAAACCCTGAGATGACTGAACTCACCCGCATGATGACTGAAATGAGCAAAAGTATCACGCTTCTCGCTTCAAACCAACAACAACAACAAGTTAAAGCGGTTGCTAATCCTTGTAAAACATGCGGCGGTCCTCACTCATACACCGATTGTCCTTCAACTCAAGGAAATCCAGAAAATGTGTATGCAGCTTATGGTAATTATTCACCGAAAAATTACCAAGCTCGACCTCAAGGGGATAGAAATCTGCTGAGTTACCGGTCCAACAACTACCTTTCACCCGGTTTTTCTCCTCAAAACCAAAACCCCACCAACCACTACAATAGAAGCAACCAAATCCCACCAAGAGCTTCTAACCCTTATCACCCACCTGCACAATAAGCCCCACCCATTAATCCCGATGTTGAAGCCATCATGAGAACCCAAGGTGAGCAAATCAAGAATCTTCAGAGCCAAATTATCAATCTTAAAGGAGATATTACCAAGCAAGGAAATGAGATAAGATCCGAGCTTCGCGATAATATCCAATCCTCCTTCAGCAATCACACAAATGATTTGAAGAATATGCTTGCTAGTTTCTTGCCCACCGCTCAACCCTCTTCTTCGAGTTCTCTACCTTCAAACACCATCACCAATCCTCGAGCAAATGTGAGTGCTATTACTACGCGTAGTGGAATTACCATTGTCGATCCACCTATCCCACCCCCATCATCTACACCTCCTCCACCACCATTTATCCCTACTCCTCCTACACCTAGTATTAGTGCACCATTACCGTCTCCGCCTTGTCATGACGATGTACCTAGGAAGGACACTTCAACATCTCAACCTTTACCTGCTACACCTGCACCTTCACCACCCAAACCCAATATCCCTTATCCCTCTCATTTAGGCAAGACCAAAATGCTAACCAAGGATGACGCTGAAGTGTCGAGATATGTGAAGATGATCTCTCAAATGAACTTCAACATTAGCTTTCTTGAAGCACTTGTCCACATGCCTAAATTTGTTAAAACATTTAAGGAATTGCTTAACAAGAAGGAGAAGTTAATTGAGATCGCCAACACACGCTTAAATGAAAACTGCTCTGCAGTTATTCTTAAAGAACTTCCGGAAAAGCTTGGAGATCCCGGTCGTTTTGTGTTGCCTTGCTTTTCAACAAAACCGAAGAATTTACTGCCCTTGCTGATCTCGGGGCCAGTATTAATTTGATGCCTTTGAGTGTTTGGAAAACACTATCATTGCCCGACCTCACTCCAACGAAGATGACTCTTGAACTTGCAAATCGCACTCTCGCTTACCCCGTTGGTATAGCCGAAGACGTGTTCATTAAAGTTGACACATTTACTTTCCCGGTCGATTTTGTCGTTGTTGATTATGAAATGGACCCTCGTATTCCTTTAATACTTGGTCGGCCATTCTTGAGAACCGGACGAGCTTTAGTTGATGTGGCCGAAGGTGAGTTAATCTTAAGAGTCGGGGATGATGCACAAGTTTTCAAAATAGGGAAGCTTACAAGCAAATCCTATGGACGAGAATCAGTGAATATGATTAATGTGCTTGATGATTTTGTCGTCTACAACAATCCTCTCTTCGACTCTTGCATTGATAATTCACTTTTTCAAGATGATGTGGATGATTCTCTATCCAATTTGGACGCTTCTCCCATTTATGATTCTCCACCGGTCTTTGATGCTTATGATGATGAGTCTAGCTCAGATTCGGATGATTATGATTACCTTACTTCTGAGTATCCCGATCTGCCCACGTATGATGATTTTGGATGAGGCTGATACTCTTTCGAGCGATTCTTCACATGATGAAGATCCTCCGCCATCACTCGATCCTCCTTTGGACGATTACTCATTTGAGGAAGACTTCTCTATGTTTCTTAACACTTACTTCCCTCATGAGAGTGATGCTCCTCCTTATGATTTTGAAGATTATCGTCTTGATCCTACTTTGGATTTGAAGCTCATTCTTTCAAAGGAGAAGAAACCGGTCGACACTGATATCCGCAGCACGTATGATTTCCCACCTCTTTGTCCCCCTTCTGAGGACGAGGTTGTGATTCTTCGCGGATCTTCTTCACACTCTGCTGAGCCTGAGTGCTATTTTCCCTTAAAGGAAAAGGTGTTCGACCCCGGTATTGAAATCTCTAAGCCATCTCAGTATCCACCTGGTGAAATAAAAGGAAAAATCTTTGGAAATATTGAAGACATTCTTGCACTTCACCCTTGCTCCCACCGTGCTCCATCGCTTTTTAAGTGAACCCTGCCTATCCTTCTTTGGCTTGCCTTGTTCGCCTTAAGCTTGTGCTATTTGATGGAAGAAAACTATGTCTTTGATCCTGGTGGATATATTTCATGCTTCTTCCGTTGATAATCAAGGTCGAGTCAGGCTCACGACTCGGTTAACAAAAATCAAGAGCTTCTTGGGAGGCAACCCATGTATCTATTTTTTCGCTTTCTTTATCATAAGTGTAGGGGGACCCGTTGTTTTGCTTTCCTCTCCTCTCTTAATCAGGGATTCGAGCTTCAAAGACACACTCTTGATTATTATTGACGACCCGTGATTCTGTGTTCCATTATCCCGGTTCTATCCTAAACTCTTTTCGATTCACTATTTTATATTTTATCAATATTAAAATAGGAATCTCTTTAGTTGTCCTTTCCTTAGCAAGATTTAAACAACGTGCACAATGTCCTAAGTGTAGGGGAGTTTACTCCCACATGCTTAAACATTGAGGACAATGTTTATGTTAAGTGTAGGGGGGACTTCTATCGAAGTTAAGTGGCCTTTTCCTTGTATTTGTCCTCATTTTAACCGGAAAATCAATTTTTCGATATTTTTCAAATTTTTTGATCTATTTTGGCCTATTAGTTTTTCCCTTTGTATAGTTATTTTCTTTCTTTGTTGGAATAAATTTTTAATAAAGTGGTTTTAATTTTTAAACGTTGTGAATCTTTTGACTCAACCCGAGTTTACTTATCTTAGTTTACTCTAGCTAGTATCCTTAACGTGTTTAAGTCGAGTTTTGCTAGGCTTTTATATAGGGAGCTATAAAACGCGAAAGTCTTAACTCTCACGGGTTAAGAACAAGAACTTTTCGCAAGTTCCTATAATTGATCCTAGAGAGTCGTTTATCAAGGGAACTTTAAAACGCGATTTCTAAACTTGAAAGAGTCTAAGAATTTGCAAAATCCTATAGGCGACTCGAAAACCCAAAACTTTGATTTAATAGGCTAAGCATCCACGAGTCTCATTACTTGAGATTTTAAACTGTGGAGAACGAGAGATGATAGAGTCAATTATAAGTTTGGTATTCTTTCGTGAATTTATATGAGTTAATTATGAGCCTATTCTCCCATCGCCTGCTATTAAATTTATCTGCAATAAATAAGGTTGTACGATTTGAAAAGTTACTTAGCTTCTAGCCCAAGATCGTTTAAAAGTTGCTTGGTATGGATTAGAGTTCATAGCCAAGGCATAACTTATTGAAGCGGGATGCGAAGATTGGCGAGTCCGAAAAGGCCCTAACAAGGCATGAGGGCTATATTTTGTTGCTAAAGATCCAAAGTGATGTGAAGAATCATTTATCGAAAATCAATATGAAGGATCGAGACACACGACGAAAAGCAAAAACTCCCCAAAAGTCCTTGAGAAGTGTATCTGAAAAGACCCTAACAAGGTATGAGGATAAATAGATCCAAGTCATAAAAGGAGGCGGATTGTTGTATATCAAAATCCAAAATAAAGATTGGAGAAAAATGAAGAAGTCATGGTCCAAGTATGAATCTCTCAAAACTTCAAGTGAAGAAATTCCATTATGAAGAGAAGACCATAATTTCATGAACGTCTCTCAAGGTTTGAAGTATGAAGTCGCTGCCAAATATCGGTCCGAGAAAGGTCTCAAATCGCGAAGCGAGTTATGCCAAGATATGAACTTTATGAGGTCCCGAGAAGCAGTTTTAAAAGATTTTGTCCTTTAGCTAACTATTGATTAAATCGTTCACTTTATTTTCGGACTAAATAACTATCGAAATAAGTCAACAATACATCTTCGTGATCATTTAAGACAATAATAAAAATAAGAGATACACCTAGGAATAAGGGAGTCTAAGTGAGTAATTGGCCCACATGAGTTCGTGTTAGTCTACTAACTTATAATAACAATGATCTCGTTTTTAAGCTTGGTTTGGAGAAAGTGAAAACTTGAGGATGATGATTATTCATGAATTTTCAAAAGCCAAGGTATGCTTTTGATTTCTTTACTTTGAATGTTTATAGTTTTCTATCTCTTTAATAAAGGCAATTATGGATTGATTATGATGAAAAATGTAAACGTGCTTTGTAAGTTGTAACTAATGCATTGCATGAGGACATTGCAATGGTCAAGTGTAGGGGATTTGATAGGTGTGTAAACACCCATCCTTTTTACCACTTAATTACAATAATAACCGAGCCAAAACGTGTATTTTATGTCTTTTATGTCGGAATTATGCGTGGTTTGTGTTTTTGTTGTGATTTAGGACGAAATTGTGAAAAGTGGAGAAAACATGGCATTTACGGGCTTTTATTGAAGTAAAAGATGAAAGATGAAGTCGAGAAGTCAAGAGTGGAAAAAGAACGGAAGTCCAAGACCAATTCTGAAGATTTATCGAAGAAAAAGTCAAAAGACGGAAGTTTATCAAAAGCCGAAAAACTCAAGTCTAATTTATTGAAGAATTAAAAGACGAGTTTAAAGAAATCCCGAGCCATAAGTCATTAAAGTCCAAGATTAAAGAAGATTCAAAGGCTTAAGGACTAATGGTGCAATTAACAAAGAGATTAAGAAGGAAGGGCCTAATGATGCAATTAAGAGAAAATGAAGGAGGAGAGGAATCTTCCTAATCCTCCCCTATATATAGTCATTAGCATTTCATTTTTACACTTGTTAGCTAATTTGACAAATTAGTTCTCCACTTTATTTTATGAACCTTTAATTACTTGTCATTTTAAATACTTGTTTTGCACTTTAATTTCTTTAAATTCCAAGTAAGTCTTTTAATTTTGTTCTTTAATCCTTAAGCTTTTAATCTTTTTCATCTTCTTTTTATAAATCTTTGTTCGTGTTGATTTAAAGTTTTCAATCTTAATCTTTTTCATCTTCTTTTTATTTAAAGTTTGAATCTTTTTAAATTTTCATGTTATGTTTTCAAAGTTTTCATACGTTTTATCTTTGTTCTAGTGTTTTTATTTAGCTTATTGGTGTTTTACTTTGCTTATTGTCTTCCAAAAGTTAAGATTTTTGAGCTTATTTTCGTACTTTTTGTGTTTTCCTAGTTTTTAGGAAATCTGATTCGATTTAGGAACTTTTTCATTAATTGCGAAATCTTGTACTTTCTCCCCATTGCGAAATCTTCTTCCTGATTCGATATAGGAACTTTTTCTGCTATTGCGAAATCTTCTTCCTGATTCGATTTAGGAACTTTTTCTGCTATTGCGAAATCTTCTTCCTAATTCGATTTAGGAACTTTTTCTGCTATTGCGAAATCTTGCCTTTTTCTGCTATTGCGAAATCTTTTTCCTGATTTGATTTAGGAAATTTTTCTGCTATTGCGAAATCTTGCCTTTTTCTGCTATTGCGAAATCTTCTTCCTGATTCGATTTAGGAACTTTTTCTAGCAATTGCGAAATCTTTGATTTCACAATTGCGGAATTGTTCATTTCAATTGCGAAATCTTTTGTTTTATTTACAATTGCGAATTTATTTCTTTTTATTTTGTGAATTTAATTCAGTTTTTATTTAATTGCGAATTTTATTAGTTTTAGTTTAAATTTAATTTTCAAATTTATTTTTTCCCGCCATTTTCCTTAGCAGCACTTTAAGTTTATTATCCTTAAATTTATTTTAGCCTTGCCTTAGTTTTAAGTTTTAGTTGCGTTTTAAGTTTGCCTTAGATAGATTCAAGTTTACGTTATTTACGTTTAGTGCCTTTTAATTTTAGTCACGCTTTTTAAATACTTGCACCATTTACTTTAAGTTAGTTTTAGATTTACTTTAACGTCATTTAAATTTACGTCTTTGCACATTTATTTTAAAACAACCAAAAATATTTGCTTCACCAAAAACAATTGAGTCGCATTTTGAACCGGAAATCAATTCGTTAAGATACCGAGAAACGAACAATTGAACCTAGCAAAATCCAATTTCAATCACTAAGTATGATTAAGAAAGGTTAGTGATATGATTATTACCTTGATGACAATGTTAGTTAAATAATTCGTTTTGTGTTTTATACTAAATGTGTTGTATAGTTTGTTGTGATCAAAACTAAGAAAGATTAGTTAACACTAATAATGTTTTTAGGCATTACTTGCATTAACAATCTCCCCCTTTTTGATTACGACAACCGATAAACTCATTTACGTAAAAGCACAAAATATCGAATTATTAACTAGTTTATCACTATCATTTCTCCCCCTTTGTCGTAGCCAAAAGGTTAGCACAAGTCTTTGAAGAACATCGAACTTTGCTAGTAGCTCCCCCTTGGTGGTTGCTCCCCCTTGCTTGGGGCACCAAGTATATGATCTAAGGTGACATGATACACAAAGGTTATTAGAAAGGAAAGAAACACCAATGTATATATGATCACTACCTACTAAGTAACTTGAGAGGGAGAGAGAGAAGAAATCTCAAATTAGAAGCAAGTATTTTGATAAGTTTGTCCAAAAAGGTAATTGACAAAATCAAACTTCAATCCAATGAAGATGATAAGCTTGTCAATGGGTTAAAGTTTAGAATTGATGGAATCACCCATAAGCAATTGTAAAAATTAACCATGATCAACTGAAAATAGAACTAAAGGGATAACACACAAAGGTTACATAATAGAAAAGACACAACAAAGTAGATAGTCATACACACAATATGAGTATCTAAAGCAAAAGATATGGAAAATAAACCACTAAGCATAAGCTAGTCTAATAGTGATCATTTTCCAAGATTGCTAAAAAAATAAAAGACTCTAAAACAACTAAAGTAATAAAGACTCCAAGAGTAGTTAGTCCTTTAGTTGGAAAAATAAGACGACGATGCATCATTCGAAGTTTTGTCCACCGGAACGAAAACTTGAATAGGAGGTCGAGTGAGGAGGAATTCAAGAAAATTTAACTTCTCATACACATGAGCAAGTTCAATTTGTTGAAATCGACAACAAGCACACGAGGATCTATGATGCAACACAAAATCGTTTGATGGGGGTAGGGCATCAAACTTAGGGTTTGGTGGTGGAGGGGTAATGGGGTAGGAAATGTTTTCACAATGCCTTGTGAGGTTTGGGAAGGTTGAAAGGTCATTGAGTTGAGGGGTATTGAAGGATTGTGGTGGTGGGGGAACATTTTCTTTAGCTCCGGTGATGGGATAATGGTATAAGTCTCATTCCAATACTTGATTGGAGAGAAGGTAGGGTTTTTGGGTGATTTGGAAGAAGATGGTTCGTTCTTCTTAACCCAAATAGGTCGAACCGAGATTTTCGGTTTCTTTGAAAGCTTGGATAAGGAAGCTTTGGGTGAGTGGGGTTGTGACAAAGAAATTTCAAGGTTAGGAATGGAGGAGTTAGGCATTGTGAGAGTGTGAGAATGAAATCTCAAGGTTGTGTGAGAATGAATTCTCAAGGTTGAGAAGGTGTGAGAATGAAATCTCAAGGTTGTGTGAGAATGAATTCTTAAGGTTGGGAAGGTGTGAGAATGAAATCTCAAGGTTGGGGTATATGTAAAATGTAATCAAGGTAAGAATTTGAATACAAAATGTGAAGTGTCAAGGAATGTTTAGTCAATTTGAGTAAACAAGGAATCTTGACAGGGTATAGGGTTTTAGAAGTTTTGACCAAAAAATCCTCAAAAGTTGATTTCTGTCCGCGGTACCTTAAAGGGACCAGCGGTTCCTTATCACATAAGGAACCGCGCGACTTTTAGTGAGCCGCGTCCAGTGGACATGAAACCATGTTTTTCCAGGGTTTTGGGAAAAACTAAGACTTTTTCAAAAAGTTGCAAATCTTGGAATTTTACCTCTATTAGCACCAAATTATGCTAGGGTTGCATAAAACAACACATTCAAAGAGAATGTCTTGACAAAGGGTGACAAAATATTTGAATATCATTTTGAACCAATTTTAGTCAAGTTTTTAGAGGTTGTGATAGATTTAGGTTCAATTTTAATTTCAAATTAAAGTTGATTACTGTGCACATAAGAATAGGAACACATAAGGCTAAATCCATTAACTAACTTCATGAAAAACTCATGAAGGAAGAAAGTACAATGACAAATAAAATTCAAGAACAACTAACTAATATAAAGTTAGCTTAACATTAAATCTAGATGAGTAGTCTTCTTTGGCTTGGTTTTGTTAAAAAAAACTTATTAAGAAAACTCATCATTCATCTCCTAGGAGGAGGAATGGAGAACAAGGTAAGCAAGAACTCTTGCAACCTCCTATGTAGTCCAAACATCTCCATCCTAAGGTTATGGATGATGTAGTGGTTGTAAAGACAACATGGACAATTAGGACCATGTGTTTGTTGAAACCCATAGTATGGATCACCCAAAAGGAGGGAAAGTGGAACACCAAAAATTGGAGTGTTTGAGTTGGGTGGATGTGGAGGAGGCATGTTCTCCAAGGGTGATGTGGGTGAGAGTGGAGGCATGTTCCCTAAAGGGGAAATGGGTGAGTGTGGAGGTATGTTCTCCAAGGTTGGTGAAATGGGTGAGTTAGGAGGGGTAAATGGTGAAGTCACCAAGGTGTCATCAAAGTCATTCACAAAAGGAATGCTTCGGATTGGTTGAGGTTGTGTGGTCACATCCAAGGGTGTACTTGGAGTGAAGGGTGAAGAGAGCTCATTCATTCTTGAGTTGAATGAAGAGGAGGTAGAACCAATGGAGTGGTTAGTACCATGGGTGGATGTTGTCTTGCATGGTACAAGGGGTGGTGAAGGTGATGAGGAAATGAGGATTGGAACCATCTCATTTTTGGGTGTGTGGAAGGGTGAGGAGTTAGGCTTGGCTACCTTAATCCTTATTATAGAAACTAGAAGGGGGGGGGGGGGGTGATAGGTGTGAAAACACCCATCTTTTCTACCACTTAATTACATTAAAACGGGACCTAAACGTATATTTTATGTCATAAATGGCGGAATTATGTGTGGTTTGTGTTTTTATTGTGTTTCAGGGTCGAGAAGGTGAAAAGTGGAGAAAACACGGCTTTCACGGGCTTTTATTGAAGTAAAAGACAAAAGACGAAGTCGAAAGATCAAGAGTGGAAAAAGAACGGAAGTCCAAGACCAATTCTGAAGATTTATCGAAGAAAAAAGTCAAAAGACGGAAGTTTACCAAAAGCCGAAGAACTCAAGTATAATTTATTGAAGAATTACAAGACGAGTTCAAAGAAATCCCGAGCCAAAGTCATTATAGTCCAAGATTTAAGAAGATTAAAGAAAGGAGGGACCTAATGACGCAATTAAGGAAAAGAGGAAAGAGGGGAGGAAGCTTCCTTCCACTAATCCCTTCCTCCCCTATAGATACACATTACTAGCCATTTTGTTTAGGTTGTTGGAGGCTTGACAAGCCTCCCTTCCCCATTTTTCATTTCTCTTGTTCTTTAAATTTATGCATTTTAATCTTTATGTATCGCACCTTTAATCTTCTTTCAATACCAAGTAAGTTTACCTTTAATTGTTGTTAATCTTTATCTTATAGCCAATCTCCTTCTACCTTTCTTGTTTGGTTTGTTCTTTATTTTGATTGTTCATGTTCTTGAGTTTTTATGATTTTGATCAAGTGGGTTTTGATTAATTTGGTTATGTTTGTTAGTTTTGATGATTTGTTTTGATTGATTATTGTTAGTTGATGCTTATTGGTTGTTTCGTTTTAATATTTCGTTTGAATCTGATTAATTTAAGGATTGATTCGTGTTACTGCACATCCCCTGTTCTTCGGGTTCATTGTTACTGTATCTTATCATTTCCCAGAAGTTCCGGATCAAGAATCCTTCATTCGGAAGTCTAAAGTTCCGGACCAAGTGCTTCATTCGGAAGTTAAAAGTTCCGAATGAAGGTAGCTTCATCCGGAAGTCAAAAGTTCCGAATGAATGCTCCTTCATCCGGAAGTTCCAAAGTTCCGAATGAATGCTCTTTCATCCGGAAGTTCCAAAGTTCCGAATGAATGCTCCTTCATCCGGAAGTTGTTCTTCATCCGGAAGTTGGGCTTCATCCGGAAGTTGGGCTTCATCCGGAAGTTTGTTCTTCATCCGGAAGTTGTTCTTCATCCGGAAGTTGTTCTTCATCCGGAAGTTTGGGCTTCATCCGGAAGTTTTTAACTTCCGAATGAAGGTTTCTGTCTAATTTTCTTTGTGGTTTTTCTGTTTAAGTATTTTTGTCTTTTATTTTCAAGTTTTATTTTTCCCGCCTTTTTCTTTAATTGAATTTTTATCTGCTTTCTTTTTAGTTTAAGTTTTGATTTGATTCATGTACTTTATTTACCTTTTAATTTTCTCGCAATTTACTTTTCGCTAAGATTTAATTTTACGTCCTTTCATTTCTCGTCATTTAATTTTAAAGTTTTAAATATCGCACCGTTTACATTTTAACTTGTTTTAATTTCTCGTCATTTATTATTAAGTCTTGCTCATTTTTTTTCCAAAACCAAAAATATTTGTTTCACCAAGAACAACTAATCTCGCACAATTAACCAAAAATCAATTCGAAGAGATACCGAGAACACGAACTTTCAACGAGTAAAAATCTTTGTATCAAATGGCGCCGCTGCCGGATCTTTTCGTGAAGATTGAAGGTTTTTTGTGAGTGACGCGTTGGATTTTGGGATCCGTTCACTTGTGAACGTTATTTTTCTTGTCAAAAAATTTTCAAAAATCCAAAAACATTTGAAAAATCATAAACAGCATTTCTTTTTCAAAGTTTTGCACCAAAAATATTCTTCTTGCTTATCTATCTTTCTTCATGGATTTTTATGTCCATTGCGTCCGGTGTGGGAAACAATTATCTAGGAACAACTCTTGTCAATGGTGTACATGTGAGCGGTGCGGAAATGATATCGACTACACACAATCCGGATTTTGTCCTTTGTGCAACTCGACTAATTCGTACTTTTTGAACCTACCTCCTGTTCCCCCGTGCATCTATTGTGGAAGCGATTCTCATTGGCATGTTTCGTGCCCGGTTCGATACCCGTCTGGTCACGGGCAAGAACCGGGGTACAATTATAACAATGATAATAGCTATCCACAAGACGCACTTGATTTTTCTCCATACCCGGTTTGCAACAACTGTGGGGGTCCTCACGATACCTATTATTGTCAACCACTGAATTGTTATGAGCCAAATCCGTGTCCTCAGTTTTCTTCCCCTATGGATTATTATGAACCAAACCCGGTTTCTAATTATTCCCAACCGATGAACAACTATGAGCCACAACCTTGCTATAATTCTGGTTTTCAACACTATGAACCCCCACATCACACCCTCAATCATCAATCCTCTCAGCAAATTCATCTTGACCCACAACTCACTACCTTGAATGAAGAAACACAATCCATTGTTTTGCAACTTCAAGAGGTCGTTGTTTTGGTTAAAGAACTTCGGGACGAAGAAAAGCGACTGCAACAAGAGCAAGTATCTAATCTTAGTGATTATACCCCTCCGCTTGTGCGTCAATACTATTATGATGATGATGACAATGATGCTGTATGCACTTTCAACTCATCTTCTGAAGTTGCTGCTCCTACTCTCGATGTTCCTACTGCGTCTAAGGATCTAGATTCGTTGCATGAGCTTAGTGATGTTGGTCTCGACAAAGTATTGGATGATGAGGTTTGTGACTTACCTGTTATGGAGCCTGAGGACGACGTTGCTCTTACAGAAGAGGTCGATCCTAGTGATGACGATTCTTCTCTCTGCTATGAGAATTTCACTTTTGAAATTTCTCAATCTCCACCGGGAGATGCAGACGATGACGATTTATTCTCTCCGGTTTACGAGCAGTTCACCGATGAACATGATCTTGTGGATGAGGTGGAAGACGTGCTTCTTCGCGATGGATTACGGAAAGTGCACCTTCTTATTGCTCAAATCGAAGCGTTGACTTCTCCTTCCAAGTCTTTACCTCCATCTATTCCTCCCGTTGAAGATAATGACCCATTGCTGGAAGAAATCGATATCCACTCCATCCCTTCAGGTATTGATGACTCTGACACGGAGGGGGACATTATTTTTGATATTTTGTTGCAGGAAAATATTGACCCAAGTCCCCCTCCCGAGCACCTTCCATCCTCCCTTTTAGCTACTATCACGGAGGATGAGTGCTCTGACCCGAGAGGTGACATTGATTATGCTATCATTGATAACATCACGGCATTGCCGGAGGCTACTATACCCAACCCACCTCCCGTGGATCTTGAATTCACATACTTCTCGTATGTTGAAAGGGTTTTTCTCCCATTCAAGACTTATCCCCCCGCCTCTCCTTTGTTGATGTCAACCGGGAACGAGGACAAGGTCTTTGATCCCGGTATCACCTTCGAGGCTTCCCCATGGACCATTTAATTCGGGGACGAGTCAGGCTCGTGACTCGGTCAACAAAAACAAGCGCTTTTTGGGAGGCAACCCAATTATCTATCTATTTTCACCATAAGTGTAGGGGGAGCCCCGTGGTGTTTCTTGCTTTCTTTCTTATCATGTGCAGGGATTAGAGCTTCAAAGACACACTCTTGATGACTTTTGATGAACCGTGATTCCGTGTTCCCTTCTTCCCGGTTCTATCCTAAACTCTTTTCGATTCACTATTTTATATTTCTCAATATTAAAATAGGAATCTCTTTAGTTGTCTTTCCCTTAACGAGATTTAAACAAAGTGCACAATGTCCTAAGTGTAGGGGAGTTTACTCCCACATGCTTAAACATTGAGGAAAATGTTTATATTAAGTGTAGGGGAACTTCTATCGAAGTTAAGTGGCCTTTTCCTTGTATTTGTCCTCATTTTAACCGGAAAATCTATTTTTCGACATTTTTCAAAATTTTTAATCTATTTTGGCCTAGTTGTAGTTCCCTTTATTTTTGCTACTTTTCTCTTATTTTAATAAAATGGTTTTAGCAAGTTTAGATATCTTAGATATATTAGGCCCGTTGTGAATATTTTGACTCAACCCGAGTTTACTTATCCAAGTTCACTCTAGCTAGTATCCTTAACCATGTAGACCTTAATTGGTTTATTAGGCTAAGCATCCACGAGTCTCATTCCTTGAGATTTTAAATTGTGGAGAACGAGAAATGATAGAGTTTGTTACAAGTTTGGT
Source organism: Glebionis coronaria (assembly GCA_025667525.1). NCBI lineage: Eukaryota > Viridiplantae > Streptophyta > Magnoliopsida > Asterales > Asteraceae > Glebionis > Glebionis coronaria. Next base: position 557,002,097 of record CM046877.1, on the reverse strand, counting down.
ATTCTCTCATTAACTTATGTGAGTTAATTATGATCTTTTTCTCCCATCACTTGCTAATAAATTATCTGCAATAAGTAAGGTCGTACGATTTGAAAAGTTACTTAGCTTCTAGCCCAAGATCGTTTAAAAGTTGCTCGGTAATGACGAGAGTTCATAGCCAAGGCATAACTTATGAAGCGGGGCGCGAAGATTGGCGAGTCCGAAAAGGCCCTAACAAGGCATGAGGATTCCATTTTATTGCTAAAGATCCAAAGTGATGTGAAAAGCATTATTCCCAAAGTCAATATGAAGGATCAAGACTCACGACGAAAAGCAATCAACTCCCATAAAGATCATGGAGAAGTCTATCCGAAAAGACCCTAACAAGGTATGAGGATAAATAGATCCAAGTCCGAAAAGGAGGCGGATCGTTGTATCTCAAAATCCCAAATAGAGATTGAAGAAATAATCATGAAGTCGTGGTCAACAAAGTCGGAGTACCCCTCAAAAGTCTCCAAAGTGAAGAAACTCTATTACGATGAGAAGACCATTATCTCAAGCACGTCTCTCAAGATATGAAGTATGAAGTACATGCCAAATATCGGCCCGAGAAAGGTCTCAAATCGTGAACCAAGTTATGCCAAGATATGAACTTTTTGATATCCCGAGAAGCAGTTTTAAGAGATTTTGTCCTTTAGCTAACTATTGATCAAATCGTCCTACTTTGCTTTCAGCCTTAATAAATTATCAGAATAAGTCAACAATGCATCCTCGTGATCATTCAAGACATCAATAAAATATAAGAGATACCCATAGGAATAAGGGAGTTTAAGTGATTAATTGAACCGCATGAGTAAATGTTTGTTATGCTAACTTGTACTAACAATGATCTTGTTTTTAAGCTTGGCATGGGGAACGTGAAACTTGAGGGTGATAAACATTCATGACACACAAGCCCTAATGTAAGTCTTAGATTTCTTTACAAGTTTCTTCCTTGTTGCATCTTGTTATTTTCTATCTTTTTGATTTTCCTTAGTTGTTTAATAAAGGCCAAGGTAGGTTGATTATGATGGAAAGTGTAAACCTTACTTTATTGCTAAGCATTGCATGAGGGCATTGCAATGGTTAAGTGTAGGGGATTTGATAGGTGTGAAAACACCCATCTTTTCTACCACTTAATTACATTAAAACGGGACCTAAACGTATATTTTATGTCATAAATGGCGGAATTATGCGTGGTTTGTGTTTTTATTGTGTTTCAGGGTCGAGAAGGTGAAAAGTGTAGAAAACACGGCTTTCACGGGCTTTTATTGAAGTAAAAGACAAAAGACGAAGTCGAAAGATCAAGAGTGGAAAAAGAACGGAAGTCCAAGACCAATTCTGAAGATTTATCGAAGAAAAAATTCAAAAGACGGAAGTTTACCAAAAGCCGAAGAACTCAAGTATAATTTATTGAAGAATTACAAGACGAGTTCAAAGAAATCCCGAGCCAAAGTCATAATAGTCCAAGATTTAAGAAGATTAAAGAAAGGAGGGACCTAATGACGCAATTAAGGAAAAGAGGAAAGAGGGGAGGAAGCTTCCTTCCACTAATCCATTCCTCCCCTATAAATACACATTACTAGCCATTTTGTTTAGGTTGTTGGAGGCTTGACAAGCCTCCCTTCCCCATTTTTCATTTTTCTTGTTCTTTAAATTTATGCATTTTAATCTTTATGTATCGCACCTTTAATCTTCTTTCAATACCAAGTAAGTTTACCTTTAATTGTTGTTAATTTTTATCTTATAGCCAATCTCCTTCTACCTTTCTTGTTTGATTTGTTCTTTATTTTGATTGTTCATGTTCTTGAGTTTTTATGATTTTGATCAAGTGGGTTTTGATTAATTTGGTTATGTTTGTTAGTTTTGATGATTTGTTTTGATTGATTATTGTTAGTTGATGCTTATTGGTTGTTTCGTTTTAATATTTCGTTTGAATCTGATTAATTCAAGGATTGATTCGTGTTACTGCACATCCCCTGTTCTTCGGGTTCATTGTTACTGTATCTTATCATTTCCCAGAAGTTCCGGATCAAGAATCCTTCATTCGGAAGTCTAAAGTTCCGGACCAAGTGCTTCATTCGGAAGTTAAAAGTTCCGAATGAAGGTAGCTTCATCCGGAAGTCAAAAGTTCCGAATGAATGCTCCTTCATCCGGAAGTTCCAAAGTTCTGAATGAATGCTCTTTCATCCGGAAGTTCCAAAGTTCCGAATGAATGCTCCTTCATCCGGAAGTTGTTCTTCATCCGGAAGTTGGGCTTCATCCGGAAGTTGGGCTTCATCCGGAAGTTTGTTCTTCATCCGGAAGTTGTTCTTCATCCGGAAGTTGTTCTTCATCCGGAAGTTTGGGCTTCATCCGGAAGTTTTTAACTTCCGAATGAAGGTTTCTGTCTAATTTTCTTTGTGGTTTTTCTGTTTAAGTATTTTTGTCTTTTATTTTCAAGTTTTATTTTTCCCGCCTTTTTCTTTAATTGAATTTTTATCTGCTTTCTTTTTAGTTTAAGTTTTGATTTGATTCATGTACTTTATTTACCTTTTAATTTTCTCGCAATTTACTTTTCGCCAAGATTTAATTTTACGTCCTTTCATTTCTCGTCATTTAATTTTAAAGTTTTAAATATCGCACCGTTTACATTTTAACTTGTTTTAATTTCTCGTCATTTATTATTAAGTCTTGCTCATTTATTTTCCAAAACCAAAAATATTTGTTTCACCAAGAACAACTAATCTCGCACAATTAACCGAAAATCAATTCGAAGAGATACCGAGAACACGAACTTTCAACGAGTAAAAATCTTTGTATCAGGGGGTTGAATAGTTTCTCTTCGATTGGTGACCAAATTAAAATTACTTTCAATTTGGTTTGTATCAAAACTATCTTTTACTTGAGCCTAAGTTGCATAATGATTAGGTTCAATTGAAATGCACTAGCAAAGATAATAAGCAACTATAATGATAATGAAATAAGTAAAGAGTAAGGAAGGAGACAACCTAGTGGGAAGACACCAAGATTTATAGTGGTTCGACAACGAGGCTCTATCCTCGTTTCTACTCCACTCCTCGAATACACCTACTCGAGATTTCCACTATATCCACAAGCTCCCTTCTCGGCGGAGAAAACCTTACATCGTTGCTTACATTATTTTCCGACACTAAGCTAAATGTCGAGACCTAATCTTTAGCTAGGACCAATCTACACGACGTTGCCTACTTCACAATTTAACGACACAAGGCTAGATGTCGGGTTCTAATCTTAAGGTAGAACCAATCTTCACGACGTTGCCTACTTCACCATTTTACGACACAAGGCTAGATGTCGAGTTCTAATCGAAAGCTAGAACCAATCTTCACGACTCTTCACTTTGAAGCTAAGTGAGAACTTCACACAACACAACTACTAATCACTTTTAAGTTTAGTGAGAACTCACAAGACACAACCACATCACTTTATAGTTTAGTGAGAACTCCTAATCAAATCTATTACAACTCAACTAGACTTATCCAAGTACACACATGTAGCTTGGATTTACACAACACAAATCCAAGCAAACACATATGCAATGGATGTACACAACAAATCCAAGTATCCACAAATAACTTGGATGAACACAACTAGTCCAAGTATTCATAAATACATTGGATTGACCTAAAACAAAAAGGGTATCATGATGAATATGACTAGCTCATAGATTCATCTTTATCACAACACTAGTGAGTGAGTGATCTTCTCATTGGACAAGGTAAAGGAGGGGATCAAGAGGATAATCATATGTAAACATCCTTAACAATTTAAGTGATCATTTACTAATGATTATGCTATAGAAAATAGAAAGAGGGCTGAGAAAAACGTCCAAGAGGCTTGCTGGAAAATGAGATTTGACCCACTATTTAAAGGAGACAAAGTATAACGGATCTATAACGGCTACTGTGCGCGGTACCTTATCTCACCCTGCGGTACCATATCGCTAAGGTACCGCGTAGGTACTTAAGGTACCGCCACTAGACTCCGCTCCGTTTTTTGTCTTTTAGTGGGGTGGGAATATCTAAGGTATTTGAACCCTTTAAAGGATATTCTAACAGCATTTGGAATATGCCATTTTCAAATTTTCATTTTCCATTTTAATAAAACACTTTCTAAAAAAGAAATTTTATTAAAAAGTCTTTTGTCATATTAACAAAAGTGAGTTTTAAGGATAATCATTTTGATGATCACTAAGTATGATTAAGAAAGGTTAGTGATATGATTATTACCTTGATGATAGTGTTAGTTAAATAATTCATTTTGTGTTTTACACTAAATGTGTTGTATGGTTTGTTGTGATCAAAACTAAGAAAGATTAGTTAACACTAATAATGTTTTTAGGCATCACTTGCATTTACAATCTCCCCCTTTTGATTACGACAAACGATAAACTCATTTACGTAGAAACACAAAATATGGAATTATTAACTAGTTTATCACTATCATTTCTCCCCCTTTGTCGTAGCAAAAAGGTTAGCACAAGTCTTTGAAGAACATCAAACTTTGCTAGTAGCTCCCCCTTGGTGGTTGCTCCCCCTTGCTTGGGGCACCAAGTTTGTGAGCTAAGGTGACATGCTCCACAAAGGTTAGTAGAAAGGAAAGAAACACCAATGTATATATGATCACTACCTACTAAGTAACTTGAGAGGGAGAAAGAGAAGAAATCTCAAATTAGAAGCAAGTATTTTGCTAAGTATGTCCAAAGAGGTAATTGACAAAATCAAACTTCAATCCAATGAAGATGATAAGCTTGTCAATGGGTTAAAGCTTTAGAATTGATGGAATCACCCATAAGCAATTGTAAAGAAATTAACCAAGATCAACTCAAAAAAGAACTAATGAAATAGCACACAAATAACACAAAGGTTACATAAAAAATACAACAAAGAAGATAGTCATACACATAATATGAGTATCTAAAAGCAATAAATATGGAAAATAAACCACTAAGCATAAGCTTAGTCTAATAGTGATATTTTCCAAGATTGCTAAAAAAACTAAAAAGACGACGATGCATCATTCGAAGTTTTGTCCACCGGAACAAAAACTTGGATAGGAGGTCGAGTGAGGAGGAATTCAAGAAAATTTAACTTCTCATACACATGAGCAAGTTCAATTTGTTGATATCGGCAACAATCACACGAGGATCCATGATGCAACCCAAAATCGTTTGATGGGGGTATGGCATCAAACTTATGGTTTGGTGGTGGTGGGGTAATGGGTTTGGGAGTGTTTTCACAATGCCTTGTGAGGTTTGGGAAGGTTGAAAAGTCATTGAGTTGAGGGGTATTGAAGGATTGTGGTGGTGGTGGAACATTTTCTTTAGCTCCGGTGATGGGTTTTATGGTATAAGTCTCATTCCAATACTTGATTGGAGAGAAGGTAGGGTTTTTGGGTGGTTTGGACGAAGATGGTTCATTCTTCTTAACCCAAACGGGTCGAACCGAGATTTTCGGTTTCTTTGAAAGCTTGGATGAGGAAGCTTTGGGTGAGTGGGATTGTGACAAAGAAATGTCAAGGTTAGGAATGTAGGAGTTAGGCATTGTGAGAGTGTGAGAATGATATCTCAAGGTTATGTGAGAATGAATTCTCAAGGTTGGGAAGGTGTGAGAATGAAATCTCAAGGTTGGGGAATAAGTAAAATGTAATCAAGGTAAGAATTTGAATACAAAATGTGTAGTGTCAAAGAATGTTTAGTCAATTTGAGTAAACAAGGAATCTTGACAGGGTATAGGGTTTTAAAAGTTTTGACCAAAAATTCGTCAGAAGCCACTTACTGTCCGCGGTACCTTATAGGGACCAGCGGTTCCTTATCACTAAGGAACCGCGGGAATTTTAAGGAACCGCGTCCAGTAGACTTTAAACCATGTTTTTCCTGGGTTTTGGGAAAAACTAAGACTTTTTCAAAAAGTTGTAAATCTTGGAATTTTACCTCTATTAGCACCAAAATATGCTAGGGTTGCATAAAGCAATACATTCACAAATAATGTCTTGACAAAGGGTGACAAAATAATTTAGATATCATTTTGAACCAATTTTAGTCAAGTTTAGGGGTTGTGATAGATTTAGGTTCAGTTTTAATTTCAAATTAAAGTTGATTAGTGTGCACAAAAGGATAGAAACACACAAAGCTAAATCCATAAGTCAACAACAAGAAACATTCATTAATGAGGCAAGTACAAAAACAAATAAAAACTAACTAATACATAGCTAGCTTAACATTAAATCTAGATAAGTAGTTTTCTTAGGCTTGGTTTTGTTGAAAACTCTTATTATGAAAACTCCATCATTCATCTCCTAGGAGAGGCATAGAGAACAAGGCAAGCAAGAACTCTTGCAACCTCCTATGTAGTCTATACATATCCATCCTTAGGTTATGGATGATGTAGTGGTTATAGAGACAACATGGACAACTAGGACCATGAGTTTGTTGAAACCCATAGTAAGGATCACCCAAGAGGAGGGAAAGTGTAACACCTAAAATTGGGATGTTTGAGTTGGGTGGAGGTGGAGGAGGCAAGTTCTCCAAGGGTGATGTGGGTGAAAGTGGAGGCATGTTCCCTAAAGGGGAAATGGGTGAGTGTAGAGGTAAATTCTCCAAGGTTGGTGAAATGGGTGAGTTGAGAGGGGTAAATGGTGAAGTCACCAAAGTGTCATCAAAGTCATTCCCAAAAGGAATGCTTTGGATTGGTTGTGGTTGTGTGGTCACTTCCAAGGGTGCACTTGGAGTGAAGGGAGAAGAGAGCTCATTCATTCTTGAGTTGAATGAAGAGGAGGTAGAACCAATGGAGTGGTTAGTACCATGGGTGGATGAAGTCTTTCATGGTGCAAGAGGTGGGGAAGGTGATGAAGAAATGAGGATAGGAGCATTCTCATTCTTAGGTGTGTGGAAAGGTGAGGAGTTAGGCTTAGCTACCTTAACCCTTATTTTGAGTGTTTTCCTTGGGGTGGAGGTTTTGGAAGTGTTTGAGGTTTTGGTACACACCATGGTTGATTAGGGTGGTTTAAGGTTTAGGGAAGTATGTTTGATGTGTGAAGAACATGGCAAACAAGGTGGGTTTAAATGGGTGAGGGGATGATCCAAACTAGTAATGGGTTAAAATCATTTTAGGTAAATAATGAATTTAGGTAACCTAGTTTAGGAAATGTGCAGTTTATTACTGAAAATCATGCAAGGTTTACACAAAATTAAGAAAACAGTGTAAAGCAAAGATGCTGTCGTGCACAGTGACCGGCGGTTCCTTATCTAGGACCGGCGGCACCTTATCGATAAGGAACCGCGAGTCTATATGGAACCGCGACCAGTGGGTTTACAAAAATTTCCCATCCCAGTTTTTGAAAAACCCAGATTTTCCCAAAAGTTTCACAAGCCAAAGTTAACTACAGATCATAATCTAATAAGCTAACTATTATAAGGCATGCACAAAGCTATGTAAAACACAAATATGATGGCATAATTGACATTAAGGAACAAGATAAATGATAATACAAACATGCAATCATAAGTTAATACATATCCAAGATAAAATAAAATTGTTCAACATTACATGTTTACCAACATGCATTCTTTGAAAAGCTTCAAAGCTTTCACCTTATCTTTTTCCCCAATCCCTTGATCATATTCCCCAAGAACTTGAAACCTTTTCTTGATTCAACCCGGTGTTCGTGCAATTCCCCTCGAGTTCTAAGGTTTTCACGGTAAAGATGCTCCATATTGAGATCTTCCGGTACTTCACTAGAATGATGAGGAGGAGGAGCTAAGTCTTCAAATTCATCCTCGAATGGGTTTAAGGATGGATGGGAATTACTCGAAGAGTGGAAATGAGAACTAGTACCTATGCCATCACCATCACTTGTTGGCATGTCCATGTCCTCATCATCCATCTCTTGATGAACAGATTTTCTCGATCCTCGATCACTTCTTGTCTTTCTTGCATATGCCTCTTGAATAGGCAACATAACCCGATGGACCGGGTAGAAGCGAGAAAGATCAAGGTGGGGAAAATCATGAGCAACCCTTTTGAAAAGGCGAGTTAGAAGCATAGCATAGGGAAGGTTTGTCTTGGGCTTCGAAAGGGCATAATTGATTCGTCGAGCGATATAGAATGCCAAGTTGTACTTGGTGGATGTAAAGATGAAACTCAACATATGCACCATACACGCTGGGATGTGATCTCGGTTTCCACCAAGACAAAAGACATTCTCCCTAAGGATATTGGCCCATTGGACCACGAAATCCTTAAGGTCGCTAGAGAGCACTTCATATCGATTCACATTTCGTACATTTGAATGAAGGCTTCTCACAACGTTTCCATCACGCTCTTTCGAGATGATGTCAAGGATGAACTCTAGATCAATTTCGGTGAGGTCATTTGGAGGTTTATCAAAGGATTCCGAGAGAGCATCAAGTCTCCATTTATCCGTAAACCGACAAGTGCCTTCATATGGCACACCGAGAATTTGACCAAAGTTTTCGAGGGAGTATTGAATCAATTGATCATTCAACATGAAACGAATGAAGATTTCTCCGTTGTATTCAAACATGGAGTAGGTGCTAAAGAATTCAAGAAGGAATAGGGGGTAAATATCTTCTTCTATGTTGAGCAAACAATCAAACCCCGAAAGCTCAAACATAGATTGGATATAGTCATAACCCGTTATTTCCTTGTCAACGACTCTACCCTCATGGAAACAACGAGTGGAAAGGGATGGAAAAGCGTTTTGAACTTGGGGGGAAGCATAGGTTTGAGAGATGTCAGGCATATAATCTCTAGTGAATTGATGATCTTTTTGATATTGAGAAGGCATGATTAAGTACCTAAATACATACACAAGACAATATTTCTCCAATCACTCATATGAAAAATAAAAAATAAAGATAAAAAAATATAAGAATGTGTTATATCAATTTCTTGACAAACATAGGATTGAATCCATGTCATTCTCATGTTCACAATGTGTCTATTCCATCATTAACCAAGAACACATGATCTATGCTAGATCAACAATGGATTAGAACATTGGTTTTTCAAAACAAGGTTTTTAGGTAAGCATTAACAATGTCATTACCTACTTGTTCATGGGTTCATCTCAAATCCATCATTCAACCAAAATCATTTAGCCTAAATTCAGATTTGTTCTACAAGTGGGTTTTAGTGAAATCTTAATGAATATCAACCTAAGGAATCATAGTAAAATAACCATGTCAACCCACATTCCTATAAAGGTTTTAATTCAATTTCAATTTTAAAAATCCCCAATTATGAAAGGATGAACCCTAGAACAAAATGGATGAAATTGAAAGAAAATATTTACAATTAATTGATGTTAGATGAAGGATGAGTGAAACCCACAACTTGGAATCAATTAATTTGAGTGATTGAAGGTTTTGGAAGCTTCAACAATGGTGGAAAAAGTAAAACCCATCGGCTGTGTGTTTTTGGGAGAGAGAGAGTTTGGTTTGAAAAAGAATAAAATACTCAAACTGGCGCTCTGACAAAAGTTACTGCCCGCGGTACCTTATCGATAAGGAACCGCGGGTTTGAGCCGCAGAGATAAGGAACCGCCTACAGAGGCAGGTTTTTATCTCTTAAAAACGCCAAATTTTGAAAATCCAGTTTTTCTAAAATACTTAAAATTAAATCATGAGCCTTTTAGAATATCATTGGATCATCATAACACTAAGCAATATGCCTTAACGAAGGATTACGAGTTAAATCAAGATCGAAAAGAACCGAAACGGACAAACGACTACTCGTAGCAAAACGACTAAGTGGAGAGAGGTCAAGGGAAGTGAATCAAGACTAGGATCAATGCTCAAGGGATTAGTTACAATCTTCAAATAGTTGTAGCGAAGAGCTTGTGTCATATATAGTGGTTTAAGACGTGCCTTTCCGGCGAAACGTTAAACGGCTTTGGTAATGAATAAGCACAAAACAATTATTCAAGTATAGACTAGGATCACTTTAAATAATAGTCTTAGTCTAAACCAAAATATGAGCAAGGTATTAATTCACTTTCTCTCCCACAAAGGGCCTACTAACCGTATGGGTGCAAACCATGGAAATCATGCTTGATACTTTCAGCTTCTACTAACTCACTCTACATCACCATAGTGAGTCAAGTATCCAAGCAATGAAGGTTTGAGAGGATAAAAGAAAAGAAACACAAACCACAAATAAATGTCAAGGCAAGGATGCCGAGAACAAGCACATAGTCAAGTAATGATCAAAAGAATGATCAAAGGGCGTGTGGAAGAACGAAAGCGTACCTTGGCCACAAAGAGCAATCCATAAAGGAATAAGTGCTATGCCCAACAAATGACTATGATGAGTACTAAGTCTTCAAGGACTAGTATCATTCCCAATCATCTTGGTATCATCATTCAAAGATGTTAAAGATCAATGAAGATGAGTCTTCTACAAGTGCAAGTAACTCAATCCACAACCAATTAAATGATTGATCTTCATGAGTACCTACACAAAGCAAGATGCAAACTAGTAGATACATTTCAAGAGTATATCTAAAATGCATAAAGGCTACTAATCTTAAGTGGGATGCAATATTATCAATTAAAAGACCTATTTTCAAAGAAAGCATAGTTTTGACCAAAGAGAAACTTTAGTACAACTAGACCTTCTAATTTGAGGAGACAATGGATCGATCCAAGTTTCAAAGTACAATATACTTCAAAGATCTTGAGCCATCGCCCTGATACCAATTGTAGAAACTAGAAGGGGGGGGGGGGGTGAATAGTTTCTCTTCGATTGGTGACCAAATTAAAATTACTTTCAATTTGGTTTGTATCAAAACTATCTTTTACTTGAGCCTAAGTTGCATAATGATTAGGTTCAATTGAAATGCACTAGCAAAGATAATAAGCAAGTATAATGATAATGAAATAAGTAAAGAGTAAGGAAGGAGACAACCTAGTGGGAAGACACCAAGATTTATAGTGGTTCGACAACGAGGCTCTATCCTCGTTTCTACTCCACTCCTCGAGTACACCTACTCGAGATTTCCACTATATCCACAAGCTCCCTTCTCGGCGGAGAAAACCTTACATCGTTGCTTACATTATTTTCCGACACTAAGCTAAATGTCGAGACCTAATCTTTAGCTAGGACCAATCTACACGACGTTGCCTACTTCATAATTTAACGACACAAGGCTAGATGTCGGGTTCTAATCTTAAGGTAGAACCAATCTTCACGACGTTGCCTACTTCACCATTTTACGACACAAGGCTAGATGTCGAGTTCTAATCGAAAGCTAGAACCAATCTTCACGACTCTTCACTTTGAAGCTAGGTGAGAACTTCACACAACACAACTACTAATCACTTTTAAGTTTAGTGAGAACTCACAAGACACAACCACATCACTTTATAGTTTAGTGAGAACTCCTAATCAAATCTATTACAACTCAACTAGACTTATCCAAATACACACATGTAGCTTGGATTTACACAACACAAATCCAAGCAAACACATATGCAATGGATGTACACAACAAATCCAAGTATCCACAAATAACTTGGATGAACACAACTAGTCCAAGTATTCATAAATACATTGGATTGACCTAAAACAAAAAGGGTATCATGATGAATATGACTAGCTCATAGATTCATCTTTATCACAACACTAGTGAGTGAGTGATCTTCTCATTGGACAAGGTAAAGGAGGGGATCAAGACGATAATCATATGTAAACATCCTTAACAATTTAAGTGATCATTTACTAATGATTATGCTATAGAAAATAGAAAGAGGGCTGAGAAAAACGTCCAAGAGGCTTGCTGGAAAATGAGATTTGACCCACTATTTAAAGGAAACAAAGTATAACGGATCTATAACGGCTACTGTGCGCGGTACCTTATCTCACCCCGCGGTACCATATCGCTAAGGTACCGCGTAGGTACTTAAGGTACCGCCACTAGACTATGCTCCGTTTTTTGTCTTTTAGTGGGGTGGGAATATATGAGGTATTTGAACCCTTCAAAGGATATTCTAACAGCATTTGGAATATGCCATTTTCAAATTTTCATTTTCCATTTTAATAAAACATTTTCTAAAAAAGAAAGTTTATTAAAAAGTCTTTTGTCATATTAACAAAAGTGAGTTTTAAGGATAATCATTTTGATGATCACTAAGTATGATTAAGAAAGGTTAGTGATATGATTATTACCTTGATGATAGTGTTAGTTAAATAATTCATTTTGTGTTTTACACTAAATGTGTTGTATGGTTTGTTGTGATCAAAACTAAGAAAGATTAGTTAATACTAATAATGTTTTTAGGCATCACTTGCATTAACACTTATTTTTAGTGTTTTCCTTGGGGTGGAGGTCTTGGAAGTGTTTGAGGTTTTGGTACAAACCATGGTTGTTTAAGGATTAGGGAAGTATGTTTGATGTGTGAAGAACATGACAAACAAGGTGGGTTTAAATGGGTGAGGGGATGATCCAAACTAGTAATGGGTTAAAATCATTTTAGGTGAATAATGAATTTAGGTAAGCTAGTTTAGGAAATGCGCAGTTTATTACAGAAAATCATGCAGTGCTTACACAGAATTAAGAAAACAGTGTAAAGGAAAAGATGCTGTCGGGCACAGTGGCCGGCGGTTCCTTATCTAGGACCCGCGGTTCCTTATCGATAAGGAGCCGCTGGTCGATATGGAACCGCGACCAGAGGTTTCAAAAATTTCCCATCCTAAATTTTGATAAACCCAGATTTTTACCAAAAGATTCACAAGCCGAAGTTAACTACAAATCATAATCTAATAAGCTAACTATCACAAAGATGCACAAAGCTATGTAAATCACAAACATCATTGCATAAGCAACATTTAGGATCAAAGTAAATAATAATCCAAAAATAAGTTAATACACAACCAAATGAAGGAAAGAAAGTCAGGAAATCATCCTAGATGAGTGTTGCAAGTAACCATGAGCATAACATCTAATTCCTTGATTCACTTCTGAGACGTTCTCGAAGAAGATGATTGAGATAAAATTGATAGTCAGAATCAACTTCATGGGAGGACAAAATGGAGATTGAAGAGGACATGAAGATATTGAAATTGGAGGGAGGGTTGCTAGAAGACTCTTCTTGAGAAGTATTTTCGACTTGACACGAGTTCACATTGATCTCAGGTGAAATGTTCCCTTGAATGGGAGACATGACACGATCAACGGAGTGATAAGGAGAGAAAATAAAAGAAGGAAAGTCAAAAAGAACTCTTCTAAGAAGGCGAGAGAGAAGCATTCCGAAGGGAAGACTTGACTTAGACTCAAGAAGAACAAATCTAATTCTTCTAGCTATGAAAAATGCGAGATTGTAAGGAGTTGTAGTGGCAACACAATACATCATATGTGCAAGACAAGGGGGTACTAAGTCCCGATTCCCATCTAGACACATTGCATTTTCCCTAATGATTTCGGCCCAAGGAATCATGAAATCATTAAGATCGCTAGTAAGTAATTCCCAAGGAGAGAGAGTTCGAACAACTCCTTGAAATTCACCAAGAATAGGATGTTCACGAGGTTTAGAAATGACATGAATGATGTCCGAAGATGATGGAAGCACAGTCACATAATGAGCATCAATAGGAGCCGATTCTAAAGAGTCAATACTCCAAGCATCGGTGAATCAACATTGACCATTAGATGGCACTCTAAGAATATCACCGAATTCTTCAAGAGTGTAAATAATGATTTTCCCCATAATAGAAAATCGTATAGATAAACCATTATTGATGCCTATCAATGTGAATGAGCTAAAGAACTCCATAAGAAACGAAGGAAATATTGGCTCATCAATATCAAGAAGACAATCAAACCCAATAGACTTAAACATGAAGCAAATAAACTCATTTGCATAATTGGAACGAACGATGCGTCCTTCATGGAAACAACGATGTTCAAGAGACTTAGACGAGTTTTTGAGAGAGTGAGTTAGATGAGGGTAAGGTGAAGAGGGCATGTATGCTCGTGTTCGTTCATGATCTTTTTGATATCTCGAGGACATGATACGTACCTAAACAAGAGAATATTTTTCCAATCACTCATATGAAAAATTAAAATCAAAAATCGAAAATATGAGAATGTGTTATATCAATTTCTTGACAAACAAAGGATTGAATCCATGTCATTCTTATGTTTACAATGTAGCTATTCCATTATTTACCAAGAACATATGAACTATGTTGGATCAACAATGGACTTAGAACATTGTTTTTTCAAAACAAGGTTTTTTGGTAAGCATTAACAATATCATTACCTATTTGTTCATGGGTTCATCTCAAATCCATCTTTTAACCAAAATCATTTAGCCAAAATTTAGATTTGTTCTACAAGTGGGTTTTAGTGAAATCTTAATGAATATGAACCTAAGGAATCATAGTAAAATAACCATGTCAACCCACATTCCTATTAACGTTTTAATTCAATTTTAATTTTAAAAATCCCCAATTATGAAAGGATGAACCCTAGAGCAAAATAGATGAATTGAAAGAAAATACTTACAATTAATTGATGTTAGATGAAGGATGAGTGAAACCCACAACTTGGAATCAATTAATTTGAGTGATTGAAGGTTTTGGAAGCTTCAACAATGGTGGAAAACAAGAAAAACGTCGGCTGTGTGTTTTTGGGAGAGAGAGATAGTGGTTTGAAACAGAATAAAATAATCAAACTGGCGCTCTGACAAACTTTACTGCCCGCAGTACCTTATCGATAAGGAACCGCGGGTTTGAGCCGCCGAGATAAAGAACCGTCTACAGAGGCAGGTTTTTATCACTGAAAAACGCCAAATTTTAAAAACCAAGATTTTCTAAGATACTTAAAAATATATCATGAACCTTTTAGAATATCATTGGATCATCATAACACTAGGCAATATGCTTTAATGAAGGATTACGAGTCGAATCAAGATCGAAAAGAACCGAAACGGACAAACGACTACTCGTAGAAAAACGGCAAAGTGGAGAGAAGTCAAGGGAAGTGAATCAAGACTAGGATCAATGCTCAAGGGATAAATGACAATCTTCAAATAGTGGTAACGAAGAGCTTGTGTCATATATAGTGGTTTAAGACGTGCCTTTCTGGCGAAACGTTAAACGGCTTTGGTAATGAATAAACACAAAGAAATTATTCATGTATAGACTAAGATCACTTTCAATAATAGTCTTAGTCTAAACCAAAATATGAGCAAGGCATTGATTCACTTTCTTTCCCACGAAGGGCCTACTAACCGTATGGGTGCAAACCATGATATCATGCTTGATACTTTAAGCTACTACTAACTCACTCTACATCACCATAATAAGTCAATTATCCAAGCAATGAAGGTTTGAGAGGATAAAGGGAAGAATCACAAACCACAAACAAATGTCAAGGCAAGGATGCCAAGAACAAGCACATAGTCAAGTAATGATCAAAAGAATAATCAAAGGGCGTGTGGAAGAACGAAAGCGTACCTTGGCCACAAAGAGCAATCCATCACGGAATCAATGCTATGCCCAACAATGACTATGATGAGTACTAAGTCTTCAAGGACTAGTATCATTCCTAATCATCTTGGTATCATCATTCAAAGATGTTAAAGATCAATGAAGATGAGTCTTCTACAAGTGCAAGTAACCCAATCCACAACCAATTAAGTGATTGATCTTCATGAGTACCTACACAAAGCAAGATGCAAACTAGTAGATACATTTCAAGAGTAGATCTAAAATGCATAAAGACTACTAATCTTAAGTGGGATGCAATATTATCAATTAAAAGACCTATTTTTCAAAAACAAAATAGTTTTGACCAAAGAAAAACTTTAGTACAACTTGACCTTCTAATTTGAGGAGACAATGGATCGATCCAAGTTTCAAAGTACAATATACTTCAAAGATCTTGAGTGACCATCGCACTGATACCAATTATAGAAACTAGAAGGGGGGGTTGAATAGTTTCTCTTCGATTGGTGACCAAATTAAAATTACTTTCAATTTGGTTTGTATCAAAACTATCTTTTTGTTTGAAGCTAAGTTGCATAATGATTAAGTTCAATTCAATTGCACTAGCAAAGATAATAGGTAAGTGTAATGATAATGAAATAAGTAAAGAGTAAGGAAGCAGACAACCTAGTGGGAAGACACCAAGATTTATAGTGGTTCGACAACGAGGCTCCCTCGTTTCTACTCCACTCATCGAGTACACCTACTCAAGATTTCCACTATATCCACAAGCTCCCTTCTCGGGGGAGAAAACCTTACATCGTTGCTTACATTATTTTCCGACACTAAGCTAAATGTCAAGACCTAATCTTTAGCTAGGACCAATCTACACAACGTTGCCTACTTCACAATTTAACGACACAAGGCTAGATGTCGAGTTCTAATCTTAAGGTAGAACCAATCTTCACGACGTTGCCTACTTCACCATTTTACGACACAAGGCTAGATGTCGAGTTCTAATCCAAAGCTAGAACCAATCTTCACGACTCTTCACTTTGAAGCTAAGTGAGAACTTCACACAAAACAACTACTAATCACTTTCAAGTTAAGTGAGAACTCACAAGACACAACCACATCACTTTATAGTTTAGTGAGAACTACTAATCAAATCTATTACAACTCAACTAGACTTATCCAAGTGCACACATGTAGCTTGGATTTACACAACACAAATCCAAGCAAACACATATGCAATGGATGTACACAACAAATCCAAGTATCCACAAATAACTTGGATAAACACAACTAGTCCAAGTATTCATAAATACAATGGATTGACCTAAAACAAAAAGGGTATCATGATGAATATGACTAGCTCATAGATTCATCTTTATCACAACACTAGTGAGTGAGTGATCTTCTCATTGGACAAGGTAAAGGAGGGGATCAAGAGGATAATCATATGTAAACATCCTTAACACTTTAAGTGATCATTTACTAATGATTATGCTATAGAAAATAGAAAGGGGGCTGGGAAAAACGTCCAAGAGGCTTGTTGGAAAATGAAATTTGACCCACTATTTAAAGGAGACAAAGTATAACGGATATATAACGGCTATCTGGGTGCGGTACCTTATCTAGCCCGGCGGTTCCATATCGCTAAGGAACCGCGTAGCTACTTAAGGTATCGCCACTAGAGTACGCTCCGTTTTTTGTCTTTTAGTGGGGTAGGAATATCTGAGGTATTTAAAGCCTTCAAAGGATATTCTAACAACATTTGGAATATGCTATTTTCAAATTTTCATTTTCCATTTTAATAAAACATTTTCTAAAAAAGAAAGTTTATTAAAAAGTCTTTTGTCATATTAACAAAAGTGAGTTTTAAGGATAATCATTTTGATGATCACTAAGTATGATTAAGAAAGGTTAGTGATATGATTATTACCTTGATGATAGTGTTAGTTAAATAATTCGTTTTGTGTTTTATACTAAATGTGTTGTGATCAAAACTAAGAAAGATTAGTTAACACTAATAATGTTTTTAGGCATTACTTGCATTAACAAATATAAACAAAACAATTACCCAAAACAATATAAACGAATTAAATTCTAATAAGTATTAATGATTTAGAGTTATAATAATGAATTAGGGTAACATACCTTTGGGTGAAGAAGAAGGCGAAATGGTGTTCCTGGCGAAATGGAGAAGTATTATTGGGGAAAGAAGATGATCGTATACTGGATCGGGGAATAGGCTGAAATGGGGGTGGATGTTATGAAATTGGGGGAAGAAGAAGAACGAGTGGGGTGTTTTGATCGATTGTAGGTTTGGTTATGGGATGTAACCGGTAACAAAAAAAGTGGGCCCGGTCCAACAAATAAAAAAAATCAAAGTTTGAAATCTTATTTAAATGGTATTTTTCACATTAAATAGTATGATGTGTATAATGGATAATCTGGAAAAGTACATTAAGTATTTTTGACATTTACCCTTAGGAATATTACATTTACATGCATGTTGTATCTTTATTGCATATATATATATATAGTAATCATCATAGTAGGTGTACATGGATAAAAAGAGTTGGCGAACCAGCGTTCATAGACTGCTTTATAGAACTTGACCTGAACGAGAATGATATGTAACTCTAAAAATTCCGAAGAGATTGGATCCATAATTATATCAAATGTACACATAGAGATTGGAACCATAATTATATCAAATTTACACATAAGCTACACCACTAATATCAACTATGAGTTTCATATTTCACAAACAAAGTGACCAATGATTCAACTTGGATTTTAAATTTTAAATGAGCCAAAAAACTTAAAGTTGACCCGACCCGAACCCGATCTGAACCCGAACCCGAATAATCATATTCGGGTCGGGTCACTCGGGTCTAAAAGCGTATTCGGGTTGACCCGAATTGACCCGAGTTCTAATTAGGCTCGGGTTCGGGTTATA
This sequence comes from Glebionis coronaria, assembly GCA_025667525.1. NCBI lineage: Eukaryota > Viridiplantae > Streptophyta > Magnoliopsida > Asterales > Asteraceae > Glebionis > Glebionis coronaria. Next base: position 556,983,641 of record CM046877.1, on the reverse strand, counting down.
TATTTTTTACCCTTGACCCGACCCGACTTGACCCGAACCCGACCAACCCGACTTGACCCGACTAAAATTACACTTTTTACATTGTATTAGTACTTAATTGAGCCACTTTTTACTAGGGTTGCAATCAAGCCAAGCTTTTATCAAGCAACTCGAGCACGAACTCGAGCTTTGCTCGATCAAGCCAAGCTTTTATCAAGCTCAAGCCCAAAAAATAGCTTGAAAGCTTATCAAGCTCAAGCTCAAGCTTTTCATATCTCGTCTCGAGTTTTTATCAAGCTTTTTCAAGATCTATTAAAAATATATTTTATGATGAATTTATGTAAGCAAATAATGGTTAATTTGAGTATTGATCTAACTTTAAAGACTAATTTTATAAATAAATAATATATTTTAGAAGGACTTTTAATTTTTATTACATTTATATTTTAGTTCTTTGTATTTTAAATAATTCTTTGTATTTTAAATAATTCTTTGTTTTTGTATATATAATTATTGCATTTACTCGGTACTTGGTAGAATACAATATGTGTATAAATATTTTTGTACTCTTTTTAATACTAAACCTAACGTGTCTAAATTGCACCCGCATTCGCATCATGCAATGGCCTTAGGGACATTAATCGTATTGGAGCGCAACACATTTTGAAACAAAGATTGTATGATGATGTTATTATTGGTTTTATTAATGTTAAATAAATCAAATTTATTTTGAGTAATTATTTTTGGTTGTTTAATTTTATTTTAATGAGTTGTATTATATAAAAAAAATTAGATTTATACACATTCAAGCTTTTCAAGACAAGCTCAAGCTTTTATCAAGCCTTATCAAGCCAAGCTCAAGCCCTAATTGTTAAAGCTTGACAAGTTATCAAGCCAAGCTCAAGCCTAAAATTTTTTTATCAAGCCAAGCTCAAGCCCTATTAAGCTTGAGCTCGGCTCGGCTCGATTACACCCCTGCTTCTTACACTTTTTCCTTAAACTCGGGTTGACCTGAACCCGAGTTGACCCGACCCGACTTGACCCGACCCGAATTGACCCGAACCCGAGTGACCCGAGTTCTAATTAGTCGGGTTCAGGTTATATACTTTTTACCCTTAACTCGACTTGACCCGACCCGAGTTGACCCAAACCCGACCAGGTCAACCCGAATCACACCCCTACACGTCAGGGTCGTGCTAAGCACGACGAAAAAGACGTCACTAGTAATCTAAATGTGGATGTTGAAATTTTCAACAAAATTATAGAGCTCAAGATAACATAAAATGTGGAAAAAGAATTAATGTTTTGAAAAAAAAAGACATTATAAACGAATGACAATAAAATGGTAAAGTTTTTGTTTAGATTACCCATGGCATGTCGGTTGACCAATTTTAAAGTCGGTCAACTACGTTACAGTGACCGATTTGAATCGATCGTGTACGAGAACTCGTTAAAACCTACGATCCATTTGTGAAATTGGTCTCTTCTTTCTTTTTGTTTTATTTTTTTATTTTTTTTTATTTTTTTATTAGATTATATTGGTTTTAATTATGTTTTAATTAGATAAAATTTGTAATAAATTTTCAAATTTTAATATATTGAGTTCTGTTTAATTTCTCACAACATATATTAATTTATTATTTTTAGAGTTAATTTTAGTTAATAAATTTTACCTTTCTTTTACCATTTTTTTAATTATATTTAAATATATATTATTGTAATATTTTATTTTGTTTAAAAAATTATTTGAATAAAAAATATAAAAGAATTTAAACTTAATCGCTTTGTTGTGAAAACAAACTGCCTGTAAATTGCCGAAGGAAAAAAAACTGGTGGTCACTGTTGTGAAGAAGAAGGTCATATGCGAAATCTTGGTTAGCCTTATTTCCGTCTACCCAAACTATCGGCATCGAAATGATATCAATTAATGGAAAGAATGGAATGGATATAAAAAATTATACGGAATCAATTGCAATTGTTTGGTTTTATGAAGGTTTGATAAAATAAACATTATTTAATAGTTGTTATTATTTTATATTTTTTATTAGTATATAGAATATTAATTGTGAGTGATATAATGATGTATATGAAGCTGTGAAACCTATTATATATATATGGTATCAAAATTTTGCAATGATGATAACTTTTGATTCCATCAATGATGATAACTTTTGATTCCATTGATATTGATCAAATTAATACCAAACATATAATAAAGGTAAATAGCATAAAAATGTATTAGTCTTATGTTAAAATTCAATTAAATATACTTAACTTTTTTTTTTCAATTTAAAGTACCGATCTTTTTTCTTGTTGTAATGTTGGGACAATAACAAATTTAAATGTTATATATTAACGACCGTTTATTTTATTATTGCATCGTTAGTCCTTTATATTAACAACATTTTATAATAACCTTAAAATTTGTTTTTTTTTACAGTTTTAGACCGTTTTTTATCTTTTTCGTTTGATTTTTACCGTTTTCATTCGGTTTTTAATCGTTTTAGTCTGTTTTTTGTCGTTTTCTCGGTTTTACCGTTTTCGGCCTTCTTTAATGTGTTTGATATCGTTTTCGACCTTTTTTTTACAGTTCTCGCCCATTTCTTGTCGTTATCGCCTATTTATTTTATAGACGAAAAAAAGTAAATAAACCTAATAAAAATGTTCAGAAATGGTAAAAAAGAAGTCAAAAACGGAAAAACAAACGAAAACAGTTAAAAGCCGTAAAACGGACACAAACGATCAGAAGGGCTCGAAAACGTATAAGAAATGGACGAAACGGTTGAATACGGTAAAAGAACGACGAATGTTGTAAAAATGGATCAAAACGATTAAAACAAAGGAAAACGGTAAAAATCGACGAAAAGGGTGAAAACGGTCTAAAACTGTAAAAAAACGAATTTTGAGTTTATTATACAATGTCATTAATGTAAAGGACTAACGATACAATAATAAAGTAAACGATCGTTAATATATAACCGTTAAATTTATTAATTGTCTAACATTGAAACAAGAAAAAAGGAGAAAAAAATTGAGTACCTTTAATTGAGTTTTATGAGTAACTTTTTATGTTATTTTTCGTATAGGTGTGAATGTGTGATTACATTCTTTCATTGCAAAAAGAGGAGGATACCAAACGTCTCCTTAAGCTTTGAATCTATCGGTTCTAATTAGCCCAATATTCACCTTAGCGCGCAAGTTTAAAAATCACCGCCACATCTTTGTTTGTTTAACCGACTTTATCATCTATAAAAGACCATCAACCCATTCATTCCATCATCAATTCAATTCCATTCCCTTAGATTCGATTCGATTCAATCCATTCATTCCCTCTGTCCTCTCTTTTTCTCTCGATTCAGTTCGATTTGATTCGGTTCGATCAATTCTATTAAGTATATCAGCTGTGTCCGATTAGTTATGGAGATTTACGTCGACACCCCTAACAGGATCCAGGAGGAGGGGATTCTACCAGATTCTAGCATCATCAACGAATCCACCACCCTGCACGTGAATATTCGTCTAAGTGGCGGTATAACCCCAACTACTCCAATACATTATTCACCAATCGGTAAGTGCGTATTCGATTCTACCACCCCTAAAAGGGCTACTGCTCATCAAGATCCTTCACCGTCTGCTGCTCAACTCAAGTCACTTGTCACTTCAAACCCCAAATTCTCATTTAGAAGATCTAATAAGCCTCTGGAAACGCTTCCGATACTTGTTTTTGATGAGTTTGCCGACAAAAGATCAAAGCAGGAACCCTTGAAAAAAAAACCAACTGCGATGGAACTGGAAGACGAAAGGAAGAGACGGGTCAAAATTCTCATGTCAATGCGATGATCCATACGCAATTACTTACTATGCTGTAATATAATGTTTTTTAGTTTGAATGTATATTCTTGTTTTGAGTTAATAATAATATTCTTGTTTTGAATCACATAAACCTTAATGCAAATCTATCAATGCAAACCACAAAACTATTCGGTTCAACATGCTTATAAGACGCTAAACTAAACAAATAGTATCAAATTAAATCGAGTGCAGAGCCATGTCAACCATTAATAGACCAAACCTTCTTCATTCAATATGGCTATTATATAACACAAGTGACAATGTCTTGCCGTTACCTGCACTTAAACTATACCCTTTTCACAACAACCTTTTGACCCGTTAGTAGAACAAACCAACCTACTTGTTTCGCCACCTTTAAGCAATAATAGCAGACTCGTGATAATCTTTGGCAAGCATAAGTATTCTACATAAGACGCCTCGCCTCATTAGAAACAATACAAAATTTACATATCATAGCACGACTTTATAAACCTATATAATTTTATTTTTTTGCTTTAGTCATGAGTGTTTTCAGCGCTAGATTCCAAAATAGTGTTGCTTAGTTTTTCTAAAACAAGATCAAGTACTTTCACGCACCTTTCAGCATTTGCCAGTTGTTGTTTAGCAGTCACAAGCTCCCTACATCCTTCCCACAGATCAACCCGGGCAGCCCTTTTAGCTATAATAGTGCTGATTGGCTTGTCTTCCGCACGATCAAGTACTTTTAGACACTCTTCAGCCTTCCCGCACTGTTCTTGAGCAGCCACGACCCACGAGCTCCTCACATCTCTCTATCAGATCAGTTCGGGCAGCCCGTTTAACCAAAATAGTGTTTGCTTTCATCTCCATAAGCGAAGTGGTCTTTTTCAAGGCTTCATTGCGTGTGTGAATGGTTTTTAATTGAGCTCGAAGCCATGATACATCAATGTTGGCTGCTTCTGCTTGTGACACCAATAATGGTTGTAACATCACTGGTTTCAATTAGCCTGGCAACTTCACAGATAACCTCGAGGAAACACGATCTCACTGAAGCTATTTGGAAAGAACAGTCAGCTAAAATGTCACCGTGTTTCTTGAAAATGGCTTCAAGTGTCGGAGCAATACTCTGCTTCACGCTATAGCCTTGAACACTTACTATGCCACCTGGAGGGGGTGCCTGTCCCGCCTGTAAAAAATAGGTACAGATCAAAGGTGGCAGAAAATGAGAGGCTCGGGTTAAACAACGGGTCAAACCAGTTATATTGACAAGTCGGTTTTTCAATTTTCTTTTAAATTCCATCATAACCAAAATACTAGATATAGCTTTCAAATTACAGTAACGAGATATAAAAGTGCAGCTAAACAGAATATTCAATCTGCGAAAATCAGCAACAAATAGTGTTCTTAAATCACGATTCTACACACAAACTTTTAGCAACCAAAAAAGCTTTGAAATTCACCTACTATACTATTCTGCACAAAATTCAGCAACTAACAACCCTTTCAAGCCGAAATCTACACACTATTTCAGCTTATAAAACAAATTTTGCACAATTTCCATCTTTTCAAAAAGAAGCTGGGCTCTTTGCACATAAGCTAAGTTTAGGATTGTTTGGATAGATTCTAATTTAAGGGGCGTTTGGACATATCTTTTGAAGGCTGTTTAGACAGAAAATAAGCTTAGGGGTTGTCAAACACTAAACAAGTATATTTATTTATTTTCTGGACAAAACTTTTAAGGAGTACCTTAAAGGGGTTAATAAAAATCCAAACAATTTATATAGAACCCGGACACCAACCATTATCACACTACTATTATAAGCATAACTTGACCCAACTATAGAGAATTTGGGAAAAAATCCTATAAGATATATGCATAAAGCTTTTATCACAATCTATTGCGAAAACCAGTTTGAAACATCAAACACTAGAAAGGAACTTGCTAAATCTGTTTTGAAACAGAAACAAGTTTGAATAAAAATTATAGTATGTCTTTTATGAATAGTTTTCAAATGTGAATTGAATAAATCGTTTTAAAATTGTTGGTGAAAGGAATTCATAAACGAAAACGATTTGGATTATCGTTTATAAGGGAGAAAACAATATGGCTCGTTACGAAGCACTCAAAAAGGACTAGTAACCATATAAGGCCTTAACCGTAGCAATTATATATACTAATAATTACCTATGTCCCAACAATAATTTAGTTTGAAAACATAAAACTGAATAAAAAGTTTGAAAGTATAAAGAGTCGGAGGGAAAGATATATACAGAATGACTATGAGCCATGTTTTCAGCGAACTCTTCCTGTGTGAGGTCCATGAAACCTCCATCACCATTATCAAAAGAAACCTAAAGATACATTGAAACAAACATTAGATATAGCATACAAAGTATTTATTAGTTGTAGCATCAACAATATTAAACTATCAGCATGGTGGTAATTATTACGGAAATGGGTCAAATAGGTTGGATAGACCTGTTAATATCTTTCATATTAATTTTGAAACTCATTAAAACACCATTTTCTAATCAAATAGTTTTCTTAATCAAACTTATAAGCATTTGTAGAATATAATAAAAATGACCAAAATGTTTACAGATCAACACAAGACAACCAACCCGACCTATTTTGACCCACAATATCACTTATTAGAAGTTTAGCCCGTTTGGATATGTTGTTTTGCCATACAAACCCAACAGATTAACAGATAACCATAAATTGACCCAGTTTGGTAACTTTGGGTTGAATTTTCGGCTTCTAATACAAGTCCTAGAAATGTATAGCATCGAGTGCTAACGAAAATCCAGTATATAACAAGACCGGGATATGTATACAGAATCTGATGTAGCAGACACGCTTTCATGCAGCTCCCATTGTTTGCCCGTGAGGTCTATCAGTTCTTCATCGTCAGACGATACCTAAAATGATACATAAAAAAACGCTAATCAAAATACAAAATGTACAGACAAAATGCTAATTGACACGTCAGAGCAAATGCTTGTCAACATCTGATCTGTTGGGTCAAAATGAGTAAACGGGTCAAATTGGGTTTAAAGGGAAAATACTAAAACATGTTGGAATGGATACGACTTGAAGAATGCATATAACTTCCTTCACTCTTTTTATTTCAATAGTTAAATTATCTAAACCATTACTTTCTAAAATATAATTTAAGAAAAGAAAAGGTAAGTGAAAAAAAGAAAAGGAAAACAAAGGGTTTGACCCACTTCGAAAATTCCTCATTTTGATCCATTCCCAATCCGACCGACACTTTCCAGCCTATCTAGAATAATATTTAGAAGCAGATGGGGTTTCTTCTATCAAGTATTTTTCTCTCGTGTTAAACATTCACCTCTATAACAGATGTGGATGGCATTGATGGATCACCAGATGAAAGGGTTGTCTTTTCAGCTTCAGAGTGGACGTTAACTGTATCACTAGTGGCATTTTTACTACGCATTACAGGATGCACCCAATTTCTGCTACCATCTAGACACCCAAGCTTCATTTTTTTAATGGCATTTTTCGACCACTTGATTGTATTAGTTGCAGATTCAGTAGTTTCTCTCAGAGAGTTGCATTCGTCTTTTGCCACCAGGAAAACTCTAATTAAGTTTAACAACAATCTCGGGATAGAATTCTATTATTATAAAGTTAGTTCAATATTAGTATGTACAAGATTGGCAATTAACAAACACGTTATGTCTTTTTTTCTAATACATTGATCATGTAGAGCAAATGCCATATCCGATATCGCGTACCTGATCTAGGAGATGTGGTTTAAGTTGGCAGCACACTTCTTGAGTACTTCATTCCCGAGCTTGATCTCAAATGCAGATAATCTGGACGCCTTTTCAGCAAGCTCCCACTGTTCCTGCTTAAGGTCTAAGAGTTCTTCACCATCATCATAAAGTACCTAAAATATAAATGTTAAGACTACATACCAGTATATTGATAATGTTAATCATAACCTCAGAGAAAATGTACCTGAAAATCACACCTTGTGCCTCTTGTTTCTACGATCGGAGGATTTCACAACTCCTTGGTAATACCTGCAGTAAAATATTTTCACATTCATAGAACAGCATAGTGCATAGATTCAAACAATATTTCACGCAAGCGCTATACTTACTTTTTATCTGCAGGCCACCAAACTTTTATCCTCTTTCCAACCAAATTTTCACCATGCTCAACAGACTGAGCCCGAGTATATTCCAGAATATGATCAGTATAGCGAGAATGATGAGTTGTTCATGTTTGAATATGGATGACTAAATTAAAGGTGGTAATTTGACCAGCTACGGGTGAACGGGTCAACTTGGTTATACGTTGCCTGTAACTATTTAAATGAGACATTTCTTGAATTTAATAAAACGTGTAAACGACTTGATAGGTTTCAATGGGTCAAATATCACTAAAACTGTATTCAAATGCATATAACTTCCTAAATCTATATATCTCTAAGCTTATATTCTCATTGTAAAAATATAGTTTCTAGGCCGGCCTAATATGTTTTAACCCACTCCAAAATACCCATTTTGACCCGTTCCCCAACCTGACCGACCATTTTGTTGCCTCTAACTAGAATAGTTTTCAGAAGCAGGCGGTCTTCCTTCCATGAAGTGATATTTCTCTTTTGTTTTCCACGTTTCCCCGATTTGGTTGGCATCGGTGGATCATCAGTTGAAAGGCTTTTCTTTTTACATTTCCTGGCAACTCGACAACGTCTTGCAGGCTCCATTATATTTCTGCTTACATTTAGACACTCAACTTTCCTCTTATGGTATATTTTCCATCAAAATACCATAAACTTCTTCTGCCACCTGGAATTGGGCAATTACTTTCGGATAGCAGTGATATCAAATATGAAAATTTTTACCAACACCAAAAGTTTCATTTCTGAGTCACAACTACGAGCAGCCACTATATAAATAATCATGAATATTAAAGCCCATACCTTTTTGGGGAGGCGCGGTTTGAGTTGAGTAGCACACTTCTTGAAAACTTCTCTCCCTAGTTGCCAACAAACAGGTGAAGCAATCTAAAAGAGATACAAAACTTCAGTATATAATACTTCAGCATATGATGTAACTAGTGGTAGATGAGAACATAATGATCACCTTGTTCTCCTTCCGCACACTTGTGACTAGTAGATCTACAAGCTCGTGATTCAGTAGCTCAGTTTTCCCTATTATCATGATGATAATTTGCTTCATCTTGATTACAACGCCAGGCGAATTGGAGCTTTAAAAGTCAGAACATAGAAGACACATACTTGAGCTTAGAAGTCCTCCAATAAATGACATAAACTCCCATTTTAGCGTTTATTCTATCATATTCAGTTAAATGAAAGAATGTCATAACAACACGAGCCACGAAAAGATTTAAGTGTCCAGGTTTTGAGTTTGAGCAGATGGAGTGTTTTAGCTAAGGGTGTGCAGAAAACCAAAAGCCTGTAGAATAATCTAACTGAAAAACCTTAGATTTGGTTTTAGTGAAAAAACCACAAATAATATATCAAACAGAGAGTACCACAAATAATTTAACTGACAAACACTTTCGTTTCAGTTTAGTCAAAAGCGGAACCGGCTTGTGCACACCCCTAGTAATAGCACAAAACGGTTCCATTCTGCTAAGGCAGAAGTACACTTCCAAGAAAGCGGTGAAGCTGTAAAAACCTATATACAAGGAGTCAATCAAAGAAATAGAAGTTCTTACTCAGCAACGGTAAATAACTGTTTAAATAGTCGAACTATCAGTCCGTCCAGCTGCAGGTCACACACCATCAATGATAATTTACCCCTGTCTAATGTCTTGAGAGCTTTAATCATTCTATTATATGGTCCACAAGATGCAGAAGATAGATTCTCAAGTGTGGTCACAACCAGTTCGAAAAGATCCTGTACACCAAAGAAAGGTGGTTACTTACGAGTTGTATGGTACATTATGCTAGTCTAAAGATTCTCCACGAGAGACGTTTCATACCTTCATTTGGTCATCAGTGTATGGCGTTTTATAAACCATAATTCTCAAGACTTCACCGATGCAACATGCAAACTGAGATATTTACATCCACATCAGAATGTCTTATTTTGAAACTTTCCGGCTTATATAAGATTATCATGCCATAATAAGCTTATATAAGCCGAAAGTTTCAAAATACACCATAAAAAGTGAGTCATGAGCTTATGATTTGTTTCTATGACCTTATGTGTGGGCTTATGAGCTTATTTGTGTTTCGGCTTTATATTTCATAAGCCCTAATTATCATCGCCAAATGTTGAAACCAAATAAAGCCATATACACCACCAATTAACGGGGTTATGGCTTAGATGGTTTTCGGCTTATATTTCATAAGTCTATTATTTGTGTCTTAATTTGAAACTTTTCGGCTTATATAAGCTTATCATGTCATAACAATGCCCAAGAGTTTGAAAACAAGGCAGAAAAAGTGAGGTTAGGAAACATAAGGCGAAAAGAAAATAAAGGCGTAAGCACGCTATATAAGGCGAAAGATATCATAATTTGTACTACATGAATAAAAGGTAAGTTAAGTAACCTGAAGAAGAGTGACAACTTCATGAGATGAATTAGATAAGGAAAACAACAAGCCTCTACCAGCAGAATCTTCTCAGCTGTAGTCATTCTAAAACTCGTTTTCTTCATGGGTTTTGCATACTCAGCTTTACAGTATAGAAGAAGACCAATAAATAGGGGGCGTTTGGTTTCTCTTACACTTGTCAATGTTTTACTCGAGTTTTGGTAGGGGTGAGAAAAAAAACCGAAAAACCGAAACCGAACCGAAAAATCGAAAAAACCGAACTGAAAAAACCGACCGAATATAAAAATCGATGGTTCGATTTTTACGTTTTCAAAAACCGAAAAGTTTCGGTTCGGTTTCGGTTTTCATCCAAAAACCGAACCGTAAAAACCGACCGACCGAACCATTTTATTATATGAAAAATATAAATATAATATAATATAAATAAATAAGTAATATATCAAAATTATAAATTAATATTCATTTTTTAGAGAAAAATAGGAGTAATATATTTATCTTATTGTTTATACGCGTGTTTGATATATATTTGTACTTAATTGACAATTTATAATTACATATGTGACAATAATCGTTTGTACGCACGTTTATTTGCATGTGTGTGTATCTTAAAAATATATGTGTAATTATAGATTAGAAATTTGAAATAAACATTATTAGGCTTGGATTGAAAAAAAAAAACTATTTTTTCACGAAAAACATGTTTTTTAATCTAAATCGGACGTACCAAATATAAACGGTTTTAAAACCGAAAAAACCGAAAAACCGAACCGAAACCGATTACAAACCGAAAAAACCGAACCGCCCAAAACCGAACGATTTCGGTTTTTAGTTTTTTAAAAACCGAATATATCGGTTCGGTTTCGAGTTTAGCCAATAACCGCCCCAAACCGAACCGTGCACACCCCTAAGTTTTGGAGACTAAATTAAGGGGGCGTTTGGTTTCTTATTGTGTATGAACTGATTGGGGAAGAGATCCCTAACATCCTTTTATTTATTAAAGTCCTCATGGACATTTTATATCCATTAGATCTTACATTAATCTAATGGCCATGATTAATCTCCCCCTTAACCTTATACTTTTTACAAAAAAAGAAGAAAACAATAGATCGGGATCCAACCGTTTTCAAACCACCACAACAAACCCATCTCCAGCGACCACCACAACAATCCCAACCGTTTTCCGGCGACCACCACAACAATCCCACCGTTTTCCAGCGACCATAACAACAAACCCACGTTTTTCCGGCGACCTCCATAACAAACCACCATTTTCCGTACATATGGATACTAATGCCATAAATGAAGCTGATGCTGATGCCAATCTCGATGTTATTGAAGATGAAGATGTAGTTGTTTGTAAACAGGTAATAATATAAGTAAAACACATGTTATGATATTTGATGCACACTATGTATTTGATAAAATGACACAATGATAATCACATGTGATTTAGCAAGTTCTAATTTATGAATGAGCAATTTTATTGAAGTCTGATCGATTTTTGTAGTTGATAAGTTGATTACAGAAGTGGGACTTATGATTACAGAATTGGGACTATGACTCGTATATGAGTCGATATGACTCATATATAAGTCACAGTGACTCATATATGAGTCGCTATGACTCATATATGAGTCACGGTGACTCATATATGAACTATACATATGTAAGTCTTTTTTGTAATGCGGGTAATAATATAGCTTCATTTGTAACAAAATCATGGTGACTCATATATAAGTCACAGTGACTCATGTGTGAGTCACTGTGACTCATATATGAGTCGAATTGATGGCGATGTTAATGAAGATGTAGTTGTCGATGCCGATGTTTATGAAAATGTAGTTGTCAATGCAGGTAATATCTTTGTAACAGAATAATAGTTTTGTGGCAGATTTAGTTGGTGACTCATGTATGAGTTACTGTGACTCATGCATGGGTCAGTGTGACTCATACATGACTTATGCTCACTTATTAACTTGTTTCATGTTTATGTTCAAGGTTCTTCGTGATCCTGTAGATGGATCAGTTGAGTGTACGTGTAGGCATTTAATGCGTTATGGTTTTCTTTGTCGCCAGATATTTTGTGTTTTGAAGAACCATGATATTGAAGAGATTTCAGAGAAGTATATTTTAAGGTGTTGGAGAAGGGATTTGATACCGCTTTCATTAAGAAGAAACACAAGCAGATATGGAGAGAAGAACGAAACAATTCAGAGACTAACAAATGAGGATAACTTCCACATAGATGAGTGCTTGTTTTGGTTGAGTAAAGATGCAAAAAAGTAGGAGAATCAAATACAACAATTACTTCAAGTGTTGAAAACATGTGTTGAATATCTGATTTAATTTTTTGTTTTTCTTTTATAAATATGTAAAAGTGAAAACATGTTTTGAATATTTGATTTGAATTTATGATTTCTTTTATTGAAGTATTGAAAACATGTCTTGAATATGTGATTTGAATACTATGTATTGAATATCATGAGTCACCTGACTCATGCATGAGTCGCCTGACTCCTGACTCATGTATGAGTCATATAAATTTGCAAGTGTTTATAAACACTTGTACATTTGATTGTTGTCATTTCTACACTTAATACAGTTTTATAAATATGTAAAAGTGTTTTTAACAATTAAAACATATTCTGAGTCATTATGGCTCATGCATGAGTCATATAATTTTGCAAGTGTTTATAAACACTTGTACATTTGATTGTTGTCATTTCTACACTTAACACGTAAAAGTGTTTTTTTACAGTTAATACATATTCTGAGTCATTATAATACATATTCTGTCATTATGACTCATGTATGAGTCATACTGATTCATACATGAGTCACATGACTCATGTATGAGTCACCTGACTCATGTATGAGTCACATGACTCAAGTATGAGTCACCTGACTCATGTATGAGTCACATGACTCAAGTATGAATCAAAGGCACTTATGATTCTCAGACACCCAAAAACATACTACTATAATTTTTAAAACATACTACTTAAAATTATAAGTATGATTCTCAAACACTGAAAAACTATCAACAAAATTAAGTACTACTATTATTTCTATTACAATATAGCACTTTCCTTCTATAGGCTCTGTTTGTTTCTTCTTGGCAGATGGTTTCTTGGCAGCTGCTGGTTTTTCGGTTGATGCTATCTCGGCTACTTCTTTTGTATCAGTGACAACAAAAGCCAATATGGACATTAGGACATGCTTGGAAGTTTAAGAAACTACCTACCTTTTTTTAACACATGACTCATACATGAGTCAGTGTAACTCATACATGAGTCAGTCTGACTCATACATGAGTCAGTGTGACTCATACATGAGTCATAGTGACTCATACATGATGGTTGTTGTTTATACTCTTTGATATCCTTCTCAGTAACTATTTTCTTTGCCTCTACTTTCTCTGGTTTCTTATTCTTAGCTGCTTTCTCGGTTGCTGGTTTCTCAGCTACTGGTTTCGCGGCTGCGGGTTTCTCGACTGCTCGTTCCTCAGCTGTTGGTTCCTCATCTGCTTGGTCCTCGGCTGCTGGTTTCTCAGTTGATGGTTCTTCAACCTCTTTTAACACGACTGCTTTGTTTGAAGGAAAAGCACTAATAAGCATAAAACTTAGTGACTCATATATGAGTCACCATGACTCATATATGAGTCATAGCGACTCATGTACGAGTCATAGTCCCAGTTATGCAATCATAAGTCATACTTATGCAATCAGCTTCTCAACTACAAAAACCGATCAAACTTCAATAAAAATGGTCATTCATAAATTAGGCTTTGTTAAATCATATGTGATTATCATTGTGTCATTTTATCAAACACATGGTGTGCATCAACAATCAAAACATGTGTTCTACCTAGAGTAGGGTTCAAGCCAAATCATTCGAAGCAGCAAGTTCGTGACGGATATCCATGGTGGTTAATTCAAAGCAGCAAGTTCAAACCAAACGATTCAAAGTAAATAATTAAGCTTAGGGTTCAAACAACCGGTTAGTTAAGTAGGGTTAGGGTTAATTGAAGGTTATTGATCAGAATTTATGGTGGTTAATTGAAGGTTATTGATCAGAATATACGCTTGATAATTGATCAGAATCAATGGCAGTTATTGTGTGTGTGTGTGTGGGTAATGAATAACGACTGGATTAAATTAGGGGAGTTTGTTTATTTTAATTTTTAATTTGGGCCACTGGATTATAATGGATTGGATGGTTTTGATGGGTTTATCAAGACTTTGATAAAAAAAATGGATTTTCATGAACTTTTGGCTATACCAATAACATTTAGTAACAACTTTTTGTAACAATCCATTAAAATAACATCTTTAATTTCAAACTGAAATACCTCATTATTTATTTATTATTTTCATAATTTAAATTCACTATGTTTTTAAAATTTTGAGATGGTTAATTCAATATCCATTTCAATAAAAAAAGTTTTAACTTTTAGTTTTTTTTCCATCTATAATGGGTTTATTTTGATTTAACTATTTTACCACCTTAAATTACTGCGATTATGAACTTTTGATAGGTAAGACAATAAAATGTGTTCATTTTTTCACTATCAAGTATTCGTCGCTTTTTTACGCGGGTAACATGCTAGTATTTTAATAAATATTTAAGTAATTTAGTTAGTATTAAGGTTTTGTAAATTTTTTTAATAAGTTAAAAATCAAACGAATATGTAAAAATACAAACAAAAACATAAAAATCTTGACAAAAACGTAAAAAAATGAAAACTAAAAAGTTTAAATTAACGAAATTGTAAAAATACTTAAAATTCGAAAAATGTTAAAATAATAATTAATGAAAAAAAAATGAATGACGATTAGCAATCAATCTTATCTAACGGTTGTAATTAGCCAAATCGCCGTCAAAAAACAATATTGCAAAAAAATGATAACTTAGCGCGCAAGTTGAAAAGTAAACCGCCAAACCGACATAATCCTGTATAAAAGACCGACCACCTGAAAATCCATTCATTCCATCCATCCTAAAAGACAACAACAATCCCTCAATTCGAACCCCAACAATCCCTTTTTCATTCCACTCACTTCAATTCCCTTTTTCATCCGAACAACCTAAATAAACAATAATCTGATTTTCATATATCTGCTAATTTGAATAGTGATAGAGATCTATATCAACACGCCTAACAGGATCCACGAGGATATGGACGAGGAGGGGATTCTAACGGTTGTAATTAACCAAAGCGCCGTCAAAAAATAATATTGCAAAAAACTGATAACTTAGCGCTCAAGTTTAAAAGTAAACCGCCAAACCGACATACCACCTGAAAATCCCATTCATTCCATACATCCTAAAAAAACAACATCCCTCAATTCGGGATCATCAACAATTTCATTCGATTCAATTCAATTCCACTCAATTCAATTCAATTCAGTTGATAACTTAGCGCGCAAGTTAAAGTTAACCGCCACATCCCTCAATTCGATCATCAACAATCCCCTTTTAATTACATTCAATACATTTCAGCTCCCTTTTTCATTCCATCAACCTAAATAAACAACAATATGGTTTTCATATATCTACTAGTAGTGATGGAGATCTATATCGACACACCTAACAGGATCCACGAGGATATGGAGGAGGAGGAGGGGATTCTAACCCCAATACGTTCTTATCACCATTCACCAAATCGGAAGGTTTATATTGGATTCCCCTACCCCTAAAAGATCAAGAAGAATTGCTTACAAGATCCTGCTGCTCAACTCGTCACTTCAAACCCTAAAAGAACTTCTAAAAAGGTTCCAATTGACGATAAAAGATCAAAGCTTTTTAAACCCAAGGAAAAGAACTTGAAGAAGAAAAAAGCCCTAAGTGCCAAGGAACTGGAAGCCGAAAGGAAGAGACAGGTTAGAATCTTGATGTGGATGAGATAATTTTGTTGATAGATCGTATTTCATGATGGTATAATAGATACCATGCCAATGGTTGGTGAAATTCTCTTGTAATACCAGTACTCCCTCTGTCTCAGAAAATATACTCCACATTATTATTTTCGGATGTCCGAAATTAGTAATTCACTTCCAAAAATAAATAAAGAATGTAAATTGAGTTTAGCATATTACCCACACTTGAAGGTATTATTACCAAAAATTGAGAAGTTGTAAATTAATTGGTTAAGGTAAAAAAATTTATTATGTAAAAAGTGAGAGAAAGAAAACTGAAAATCTAATATTTATTTAAATACGTGTATTTTGTCGGTGGACTATAATTATGGAACGGAGTGAGTAAAATGCGGAAATCTTGGTCAGCTCTAATACCCTCTACCCACATGGCTTATGAGTCTAACGGTTGTGATTGAACAAGCTTTCCATCTAACTGTTGTAATTAGCCGTAAAGCTCCATCAAAGAAACAATATTCCAAAAAATGGATAACTTAGCGTGCAATTTAGGTGCGAAAATCTGAAAGATAACTACAACATTCATCATTAACCGACTTCACCTTGTATCCTCTATAAAAAAACTAGAAAATCCATTTCATTTAATCATCCTACAAACAAAACAATCCCCTTTCATTCAATTAAATTCCATTCAGTTTTATTCGATTCGATTCTTCAAAGTTGTCCTCTTTTTTCTCTTGATTTCATATATCTGAAAATTTTTATCGGTCATGGAAATCTACGTTGATACCCCTTACATCCAGATCCAGGATATCGAGGAGGGGATTCTAACATCCTCAACCCTGCATTTGAATCTTCGTTTAAGTGGAGAAACCCTAACCACCCCAATAAGTTATTTCTTTAATTTTAAGGGGCTTCAAGGCATTGCGCTAGGATTCGAACCCGGCTATCAATTCTGGGAAAATCCCCCACATGAGGAATGCAAGGAGTTGAACCCCTAACCTCCCGTACATGGAGACTACGACCAAATGCATCCATCCAACTGAGCTAGACTTAATTTGCAGTATAAAATTAAATTTAAATATATTTTCAATTTTTGTTTGAATTATTATCTTATCTTACTAATTTTATCTTATCCCCATTTAGAATTTTTGTAACAAAATTTTAAATGCTGAATTTTTAGATTTTTTAACTTAATATATACAAAACTAGTTGCGAGATATCTTCCTCACATTATATACCAATAGCATTTAGTAACAACTTTTTGTAACAATCCATTAAATAACATTTTTAATTTGAAATTGAAATATCTCTTTATTAATTATTTTCAGAATTTAAGTTCACTATGTATTTAAAATTTTGAGATGGTTAATTCAATATCCATTTCAATAAAAAATATAACTTTTAGTTTTTTTCATCTATAATGGGTTTATTTTGATTTAACTATTTTACCACCTTAAATTAATGTGGTTATGAACTATGGATAGATAAGACAATAAAATTTATTCATTTTATCACTACCAAGTATTTGTCGCTGTTTTACGCGAGTAACATGCTAGAATTTTAATAAATATTTAAGTAATTTATAGTCTTAAGGTTTTGTAATTTTTTTCAATAAGTTAAAAATCAAACGAATATGTAAAAATACAGAAAAAAACATAAAAGTATTAACAAAAACGTAAAACAATGAAAAATAAAATGTTAATAAATTAAGGAAATTGTAAACATACTTAAAATTCGAAAAAAAAACGTTAAAAATAATAATTAATAAAAAAAGGAGTGACGATTACCAATCAATCTTATCTAACGGTTGTAATTAACCAAATCGCCGTCAAAAAACAATATTGCAAAGAAAATGATAACTTAGCGCACAAGTTGAAAAGTAAACCGCCAAACTGACATAATCCTGTATAAAAGACCGACCACCTGAAAATCCATTCATTCCATCCATCCTAAAAGACAACAACAATCCCTCAATTCGACCACCAACAATCCCTTTTTCATTCCATTCAATTCAATTCCCTTTTTCATCCGAACAACCTAAATAAACAATAATCTGATTTTCATATATCTGCTATTTTGAATAGTGATGGAGATCTACATCAACAGACATAACAGGATCCACGAGGATATGGACGAGGAGGGAATTCTAACGGTTGTAATTAACCAAAGGGCCGTCAAAAAACAATATTGTAAAAAACTGATAACTTAGCACTCAAGTTTAAAAGTAAACCGCCAAACCGACATACCACCTGAAAATCCCATTCATTCCATACATCCTAAAAAATCCCTCAATTTGATCATCAACAATCCTATTTCATTCGATTCAATTCAATTCAGTTCAGTTGATAACTTATCGCACAAGTTAAAGTTAACCGCCATATCCCTCAATTCGATCATCAGCAATCCCTTTTTCATTCGATCAACCTTAATAAACAATAATCTGATTTTAATATATATGCTAGTAATTTAATTAGTGATGGAGATATATATCGACAAACCTAACATGATCCACGAGGATATGGAGGAGGAGGGGGAGGAGGAGGGGATTCTAAACCCAATACGTTCTTATCACCATTCATCAATCGGAAGGTTTATATTGGATTCCCCTACCCCTAAAAGATCAAGAAGAATTTCTCACCAAGATCCTGCTGCTCAATTCGTCACTTCAAACCCTAAAAGAACTTCTGAAAAGGTTCCAATTGCCAATAAAAGATCAAAGCTTTTTAAACCCGAGGAAAAGAACTTGAAGAAGAAAAAAGCCCCAAGTGCCACGGAAATGGAAGCTGAAAGGAAGAGACGGGTTAGAATCTTGATGTCGATGAGATAATTTTGTTGATAGATCGTATTTCGTGATGGATAACAGATACCATGCCAATGGCTGGTGAAATTTTCTTGTAATACCAGTACTCCCTCTGTCTCAAAAAATATACTCCACTTTACTATTCTCGGATGTCCGAAATTAATAATACACTTCCAAAAATAAATAAAGAATGTAAATTAAGTTTAGCATATTACCCACACTTGAAGGTATTATTACCAAAAATTGAGAAGTTGTAAGTTAATTGGTTAAGGGAAAAATTATCATTGTGTAAAAAGTGAGAGAGAAAACTGAAAATCTAATATATATTTTTTTAAATACGTGTTTTCTGTCGGTGGACTATAATTATGGAACAAAGTGAGTAAAATGCGGAAATCTTGGTTAGCTCTAATTCCATATACCCACATGGCTTATTAGTCTAATGGTTGTGATTGAACAAGCTTTCCATCTAACTGTTGTCATTAGACGTAAAGCTCCATCAAAGAAACAATATTCCAAAAAAATGGATAACTTAGGGTGAAATTTATGTGTGGAAATCTGAAAGATAACCGCCACATTCATCATTGACCGACTTCACCTGGTATCCTCTATAAAACACTAGAAAATCCATTTCATTTAATCATCCTAAAAACATAACAACCCCCTTTCATTCAAGTCAATTCCATTAAGTTCTATTCGATTCAATTCTTCAAAGTTGTCCTCTTTTTCTCTTGATTTCATATATCTAAATTTTTTATTGGTCATGGAAATCTACGTTGATACCTCTAACATCCAGATCCAGGATATCGAGGAGGGGATTCTAACATCCTTAACCATGCATTTGAATCTTCGTTTAAGTGGCGAAACCCTAACTACCCCAATAAGTTATTCCTTTATTTTTTATACTAATAATTTCATTTTTAACTAATTAATTTATAACTTTTTTATTGTTTGTAATACGTAGTACTCCTTCTGTCTCAAAATTATACTCCACATTACTATTTTCGGACGTCCAAAATTAATAGTCCACCTCCAAAATTAGATGAATAATGTAAATTTAGTTTTGCATATTATCCACTCTTGAAGGATTATTACAAAAAATAGAAAATTTGTAAATTAAGTGGTTAAATAAAAAATTGTCATTGTATAAAAAGCAAAAGAGAAAAAGCTGAAATATAATGTTTTTTTTATTAGAATACATGTTTTTTGTAGGTGTATTATAATTATGAAACAGAGTGAGTAAAATGAGGAAATCTTGGCCAGCTCTAGTTCCCTCTACCCACATGGTTTATCATTCTTGTGGTTGTGATTCAACAAGCTTTCCATCTAACGGTTGTAATTAGCCGTAAAGCACCGTCGAAGAAACAATATTTCAAAAAACCAATAACTTAGCGTGCAATTTACGTGCATAAAACTGAAAGATAACTGTTACATCCATCGTTAATCGACATGACCTCCTATACTGTATAAAAGACTAGAAAATCCATTTCATTTAATCATCCTAAAAAGACAACTATCTCTTTTTCATTTTTCCATTTAGTTCTATTCGATTTGATTCTTTAAAATTGTCCTTTTTTTCTTGCTTTCATATATTTGCAACTTTTGATTAGTAATACAAGGCTTTTGGCCAGTATAAAAATTAAAGTTCGTTGAAGTGGTCTAATCGAATTGATTACTGGTTTAAGTGCGACTCAGCTGTCTTTTGGTGGAAACAAATGTTTGTCGTTGTAGTAAAATTAAAAGTGCAAAACGTTAAAGTAAATGGCAGGTAATTAAAGCTAAGATTAACTAAACGTAAATGGTGCAATGTTAAAAACGTTGAAAAGAAAGTTAATTAAATGACAAAAATTAAAGCGTGACGAAAATTAAACTTGACAATGTAATATAATTTGAAAACTTAAAAATAAATCAAGTAAAAATGCGGAAAAACAAAATTTAAAATAAAAACAAAAACAAAACAAGAACACGAGTCCGACCGCACCACGATCGCAACCAACTAATTTGGTTGGATCGTACCCGGATCGTAGCTTGATCGCATCCTAGATCGCACTTGGTGATCGTAGCCCCCGATCGCACTCAATGCGATGGAAACAAAAGGGATCGCAGTCACAGATCGTAGCCAAGTGATCGTGACCAAGCAATCTTACCTTGGATCGCACTCTATGATCGTACCCACGATCACAACAAGTGATCGTGGCGCGGATTAAAGAGTGTGATCGCAGTAGGATCTTAGTCCTTGATCGAAACAATGGATCGCAAGTAGAAAACCTAAGGGTTTATGCGATCGCACTTGTTGGATCGTAACAAACAGAAACCTTAAAGATCGGAACAATGGAAACCAGTAAGCCAATAAGCTAAACTAAATAAGCCAATTTCGACAATAAGCACAAATCAAAACTTTACCAAAGACAATAAGGAGACGAGACAATAAGCAACAAATTTAAAGACTTCTTCAAAACACGAAATAAGTAACACAATAAGCAAACTTTTAGAAAGAATAACTTTTTAGAAAACTAAGAAAAACAAATAAGCTAAGTATGAAACAAGCCAATAAGATTGTCAAACTTATAGCTTATCTCATACAAAAACTTAGATAAAAGTAAAAAGGTAAACTTTTTAGTGAAGTAAGCAAAGAGATTAAGCAATTTCTTGCTTAATCCGAATTTAAAATAAACCAAAAACAAGAAAAGTAGAAGGAGAATGATGAAAGAAAACTAAATTAAAAGTAAATAAAGACCATACAACTAAATAAGGAACACTTACTTGAATTAAAGAAATTAAAGTGCAAGACAATGTATTTAAAATGACATGAAAAGTAAATTTGCAAGAAATGAAGATGGAAGAACTAGTGTCACTCTAGCCAACACCTCAAATGAAGAGGTGTGGCGTCTATTTATAGGGAGAGGGGAGCATGTGTTGCTTCCTTCTTTCCTTCTTTCCTTCTTTCTTTCTTTCTTTCCGTCTTTTCGTCTTCTTAATTCTTCGACTTTTTCGACGTTGTCTCGGGAAAACTCGTCTTGTAATTTCTTCATTAATTTAGACTTGAGTTCTTAGGCTTTATTAAACTTCCGTCTTTGGACTTTTTCTTCGATAAATCTTCAGAATAAGCCTTGGACTTCCGTTCTTTTTGCACTCTTGATTTCTTGACTTCATCTTTTGTCTTTTTCTTCGATAAAAGCCCGTGAAAGTCGTGTTTTCTTCCCTTTTAACATTTTGATCCTAAAATCACAACCAAAACACAAACCACGCATAATTCCGACATTTACGACATAAAATACACGTTTTGGCTTGGTTATTATTGTAGTTAAGTTGTAAAAAGATGGGTGTTTTCACACCTATCAAATCCCCTACACTTGATGTTGGAAATACGTTTTACGCATTTAGAAAGTCTCGGTCACTCCAACAATGTAGTTATAGGCTCGTAGTTAAGTTTAATGTCATTTATTACATAGCCCGACCCATGAGCATGTTCATGGGCCGGAAGCCCAAGTCCTTTAAGGACTTGGGGTATTTAAACCTCTTTCCACCATGGAAAGAGGTGTTGGTTGTTTTATTCTCTCATTTTCAATATATGTGTTTTCTTTCATTTCTCTCTCTAACTCTCTCTCTCTAGAAAAACATCAACCCCCTTGTTTCACAAGATTATCATTGTTCTACAATTGGTATCAAGAGCATGGGATGAGATAAAGGCTTGTTTTTGTGTTGAGTTGTGTATTCTTTACATTCGTAGAGTACAAATTAGCTTTTTGGCCGAAATCTTCAAAATTTTTTCGTTTGATCGTAGGGATAGGTAGTGTAACATAGGAATTTGGGCTTAAACGTGTTCTTGGTATCTTGGTTTCCATTAAAACTTCAGTTTTCTTGGATCAAAAGTGCAAAAAAGTGTGTTTTCTACATTCCGAAATTTCAGCAGAAGCACCCATCGGAAAGTACAAACGGTACTTGGGCCTCCATCGCAATAACTTAACCATCGGAAAGGGTTAGGTTTCTACATTGCGATCGTTGGATTTTTATTACTTATTCCGATCTGAATCATTCCGATAGCTATTGCGATCTGAGATTCCGACGGGTATAAGGAAGGTGTGTTAAGTCGTTACTCTGCTCAAATTTTGTAAGCCACTTTGCGATCTAGATCATTCCGATAGCTATTGCGATCTGAAGCATTCCGATAGACATCGCATTGCGATCTAGGCATTCCGATACCATCATCATTGCTACAAGGTTACATTGCGATCTAAAAGCATTACGATCTGAGCTGATTCCGATAGTAAGACTTTCCGATCTAGGTATTCCGACAGAAAGAACATTGCGACAGAACTGGTTTTAGATACTTAGTGGATTTTATTCTATTTGGCATTTAATTTGGTAATTTGGAAACGTTCAAAAGCTAACACTACAACAAGATAACAATATCTTTTAGTTAACAACACAAAAACTCATAACTTTATTTCATTGTTCGATCATCTTTGATAATCTTATTCAAGGGATCACAAAATGAATTCACATTCATTTATGCCAACTATGACTTCACTCACCGATATATCGATCATTTCGGGTACCGATACTCGCCCGCCTTTGCTCATCAAAGACTTATTTGAATCATGGCAAAGTCGAATGAGAACATACATCATGGGCAAACAAAGTGGTCGACTTATGCTAGAATCAATTGACAAAGGTCCATTAGATTGGGGAGAGGTTACCATCAACAATGTGACAAGGCCAAGGCAGTATCATGAGTTAACCGATGCCAACAAAGCTATTGCAGATGCCGATGAAAGGGCTGTTCAGATAATTCTTCAAGCCCTTCCACCCGATATCTTCAGAATGGTGAGTGAACATAAAGTGGCCAAGGATCTTTGGGATCGACTTGCGGTTTTGCTACAAGGGACATCTCTCACTAAGCAAGAACGAGAATGTCAATTATATGATTTGTTTGATAGATTCCAATACATTCCAGGGGAGACTCTCCATGATTTTTACTGGCGTTTTACCACTCTGATGAATGACATGAATGTCTATAATCTAAGGATTGAACAATTCCAGTTAAACACCAAGTTTTTGAACACACTACCCCCTGAATGGAGTCAATATGTGACGGATGTCAAAATGATTCGTGATCTACACAAGTCCAACTTAGATCAACTGTATGCTTTCTTACAACAACATGAGAAGCATGTGATCCAAAACCGAATCTCTCAAGGACCCTATCATGAACCAATGGCATTATTGGCAAATCATCCTACACTATCATATCACAACTCTCCGCTTGCTTTAGGACACAAATCTTCATATCAACCTGTGTATCAAACACCAAGCTTTCCACAGTACTCGATTCTGCCACCGCCACCAACATCTTATCACCAACCAGCAACATCATCATCACAAGGAGATTCACACCCGTCACCTTATGCTTCACACCAGTATTCACCGTATCAACCTCCCACCAACCCTGTTAGTACCTATCCACAACTCGAGGCTCCTCAACTTCATTACTCACATCAAGAAAGTGTTCCAACCAATCAGTTTGTTGCTCAACCAGCATCAGCATTATACTGTGACGATGACATCCCTATCCCTGAAATTAAACAAGGAGATAGCCCTACTGAAATCCTAGCTCTGTTGTCTGCATTTTTAAGTCAAACTTTGAACAAAAGAGGTTACTGAGGTTCAGCACCAACTAACAATCAGTTAAGGAACTCGTCTAACTCTCGACAACAGGCAACAATTCAGGACGGCAGGGTCATGGTGCAACCACTTCAAGGGAGATCAAATTCGTCTACTGCTGGTGTACATTCATCCAATACTACTGCTACAAGGGCTAACAGCAATGGTAAAATGAAGGTGGTTATTTGTTACAACTGCAAAGGGGAAGGACACATGGCCCGAGAATGCAAGCAGCCTAAGAGGAGAAGGGACGACACATGGTTTAAGGAGAAGATTTACCTGGTGAATGCTCAAGCCCAAGGTCGTGAGCTTGATGAAGAAGAATTGGCATTCCTTGCAGATCCAGGAGTAGCGGAAATTGATCGTCTCACAACAGTCATCACCAACAATGCTGCTTATCAATGTGACGATTTGGATGCATATGACTCGGATTGTGATGATTTTAACACCGCCAAAGCAGCTCTCATGGCAAATCTTTCACTCTATGGGACTGATACCATTGCTGAGGTACCAAATACTGCTACAGATACTAGCATTGTACCTCATCAAGTTGAGCAAATGTCGGAGTATTCGGAAGAGCCTCCGGTGGTTAGTAATTCAATCGATGAGACAAACAATGATAGCAATAACATTGCAAGTCCTCAGATTTTGAGTGAACAACAACCGGAAGCTCCTATGACTATTAATTCGTCTGCTCAACCTGATTTGGTTATGGTCCCTGCATCTTTGCTCAGCCAAATGAATAATGCAGTCCGTGAAACCCTTAATGCTAATCAGACTTTATCTGCTGAGCTTGCTTTGCATAAGGACAAGGTTAAAACCTTGGAAATGACTCCTGTGTCCACTACCTTAACCAATCCTGAATTTGATAGGTTTAGGAAAGTTCAAATGGACAATCTGCTTGAAATTGAAAGTTTAAGAGCAAACCTTTCGAATGAGCTTAAAGAAAAAGAGTCAGTCGTCACTAATTTTCAACAACTTCAAACAGATTTTGAAATTCTGGAATCCAAACAGATTGAAATGGAAATTAAGACGTCTAACAGAATAAAAGAAACGGAACTTAAGCTTTTAAAACAATATGCTGCTTCACATCTAGTACACTTGTTTCATAATTCATTTAAAGAGTTCAACTTATCGTGTCTCATAGATTTACCACCTAACCCGGGTTATGCAAAGCAAGCACTTAACCACAACCCCCGACTGTATGATGCAACAAAGTTAGGTTTGGCATTAAATCCGATAGTGTTCTCAAGTGATTCTATAACACCATATGATGAAAAGCAGTTAAAACTACTTTTGACATATCCTGAATATGATTATGCTTTAATGAATGCAAAAAATGCCACAATAGATCTTAGAACTCGTTTTAATATGAAAAAGAAAACTCTCCAAACATCCACTTTCATGCCGACTAGAGAATGCCTTAGTATAATTCCTACACTTGTCAACTCGGACAAACCAAAGGAAATTCCTAAGAATCTTCCCCCGGTTAGTACGGTAAGGCTCAGTATTGAAGAGCTTGGGCAATACCTTACCGATTTTGACAAGGTCATCTTGGAATGTACGACTTCAACGGCTCAAACCGCTGGAGAATGGGCATTCGAACACATGAAATCGGTGTTTGAAGAAGCAATCGTTCCTTTTGTGAATCATATTAAACAAGGAGTCTATAATCTAGCGTGTAATTTAAGTTTTGAAATTGGTGAAGTTCAAAAAGTTTTCAATGACATGGATGATGCTTATGAACAACACTTAATTGAAAAGGAAAAGATTTTGTCAGAATATGACTGTTTTTTAGAACATATGGTGTCTCTTGAAGTGATGCAAGTTGTTACTATTCAATATACTCATGAAATCTCATCTACTGTGAATACTTGTGATGATGTGCATAAATCTGTGAATACTAATGAACATGTGAATACTGTAGAAAATCATTCTTGTCATGAATCCAACGCTGAATTTTTAAAGCTTCAGGATTCATATAATACACTTTCAAAAAGTTTTAACGAGCTTCAACAACATTCTATATCTCTTGAAATTGAGAATCAATCTAAAAATGAAACTCTTTTAAAACTAAATGATGGTGGAAACTCCGTTGAGACAAGTGACAAGATGATTCAGATGGTTCAAAATTTAGAAGAAGAAATGATGAGACTTAAGAGAGAATTAGTAGAAACAAAACGGAACTAGAGGCTGCAGAGGCTAACAATCATGTCCTAGAAACTAGAATTAATTCTATACTAGGAGAGCGTGAACAAGTAAGGCAGGGAGACTCACAAATTTCTGGTTCAATAGAAGAACACCTCGCGTTTAATGCGACAGAGCGAAAGTCTTTAATTGACAAACTGAACAAGAAATGTGAGGAAACCTCTGACCTAAAAATTCAGCTCATAGACAAAAACATGGTTTTGGCCGAGTTAAAGGAGACACTTCTTTTCACCCGACAAGAAGTTGTTAATAACTTAGCTAGCAATTCTGCACCATCCTCTAGTGCTCCAACAACCAAGTCAGTAGTGCTTTATAAGAATCCACTCCATAAGAAAAACCCGGTTACCTACGATGACTATATGAAGAACGCAACTAAGCACGTAGATCTGGTTAGGGATATTTTAGATGATCTGTATGCGCTAGATCCCTCAAGCAGTTACTACTACACAGCTCATGAATATATTAAGCGTGTTCAATATTGCTTAGCATATTTGCAATATATAGGCAAACCGGGTTCTGCACTACTCACTACTCGACCCATTGCTGTCACCCCATTCAATAAGACTCCAGGAGCAAAACCGTCATTGACACTATCAAGTAAGGCACCTTTAAAATCTGTAACTAATGTTCCCTTGGCTTTTACAGGAGTAAAAGTGTCCACTAAGGCTAAAGGATCTCGAGGAAAGAAAGATAGGATCAAGCCTTCCACTAATAGGACTGAGAAGAAGAAAGTAGAAGTGCACCCTAGGAACGTTGTTTCAGTTTTAAATAAAAAGAATCATGTAGCTAAGACAAAAGGTCCTCTCTATGAGTGGAAACCTAAGCAAAGTGTGAATTCTAATGCGAAATGTTGGAATTGTAACGAATGTATGTTTTCTAAGCATCATGATTTATGCCTTATTGATCACATGAATGAAATGCATGCTATTAAGAACAATCTTGAATGGAAGCCAACAGGTAAGAAATTTACTCAAGTTGGGTGGCAATGGAAACCCACTGGTAGGACCTTTACTGCAAATGGAACTACGTGCCCTTTAACTAGGATCACATCCACGGAAGTTAGGTCTAAGCGTCCTTTAAATAGGAACACTAGCACTAAGAAATGGAAAAAGCGCCCTTTCACTAGGTCTGCCCCCACTAATGTGCCTACCAGTGGTAATGTCCCCAGTCACAAAGTACCTCAGAATACTAGACAACTAGAATCTAAGCCAATCACTAGTAAGAAAATCTGGAAACCTAAAGTTTTGTCTGATAGCAAATCTAAGATAACTATATCTGTACCTGCTAACTCAGAAAAACAATTAGAATCTGATACATCGTCTGTGTTTGGTAAAATTTTCAGGTCGTCCAAATTATTCTTTGGTATTTGGACTCGAGGTGCTCCAAACATATGACTGGAGACCGCTCGATGCTCAAAAATTTCGTCAGCAAGTTTCTAGGAACGGTAAAACTCGGCAACGACCATATTGCAAAGATTATGGGTTATGGTGAATATCAAATTGGGAATGTCACGATTTCAAGGGTTTACTATGTAGAGGGACTTGGTCATAATCTATTCTCAGTAGGACAATTCTGCGATTCTAACCTTGAAGTGGCCTTTCGACAACATACTTGCTTCATTCGCGATCTTGCAGGAAATGATTTGTTAAAGGGTTCTCGAGGGGATAATCTATATACTTTGTCTATTCAAAACATGATGGTCGCCTCTCCTGTTTGCTTACTCTCCAAAGCATCTAAGACCAAGTCATGGTTGTGGCATCGTCGGTTATCTCATCTTAACTTTGATGCTATTAACCATTTGGCTAGAAACGAACTTGTTCGTGGTCTTCCGAAACTTAAGTTCGACAAGGATCATTTATGTTCCGCATGTTCATTGGGGAAAAGCACCAAGAAATCTTACAAACCTAAAGCAGAAGACACCAACCAAGAACCACTGTATCTTTTGCACATGGATCTTTGTGGGCCAATGCGTACATCTAGTGTGAGTGGTAGAAAATACATCCTCGTCATAGTGGATGATTTCTCAAGGTTTACATGGGTAAAGTTTTTAGCATCTAAGGATCAAGCACCAGAGTATATCATTACCTTCTTAAAAATGATCCAAGTACGTCGGAATGCTACTGTTCGCCGCATTCGGACTGATAACGGCACTGAGTTCGTTAATCAGATTCTTCGAACTTATTATGAAAAGGTTGGTATTTCTCATGAAACATCTGTGGCTCGCACTCCACAACAAAATGGTGTCGTTGAAAGACGTAACCGTACACTGATGGAAGCTGCTAGAACTATGTTGATTTATGCGAATGCTCCCTTATTCTTATGGGCAGAAGCAGTGGCAACCGCATGTTATACCCAAAACCGCTCAATCATTCGCAAACGTCATGGCAAAACTCCATATGAGCTTCTTCATGGACATAAACCCGATATTTCCTATCTTCATGTGTTTGGTGCACTTTGCTATCCAAATACAAATAGTGAAAATCTGGGAAAACTTCAACCGAAGGCTGATATTGGAATTTTCATTGGCTATTCACCTGCAAAGAAGGCTTACCGGATTTATAACCGTCGTCTTGGCAAGATTGTAGAAACTTTGGATGTCGCTTTTGATGAGCTGAAAGCGATGGCTTCTGAGCAACACAGCTCTGAACCCACATTACACGAGATGGGAACCGGTACAATCAGTTCCGGCTTAATTCCCAACAACCCTACTTCTCCATCATTCATACCACCAACAAGGTCCGAGTGGGATAAGTTATTTCAACCTATGTTTGATGAATTCTTTGATCCACAGAGTAATGATTCTTCAGTACCCGTAGCAGTAGCTCCGATTCCCGTAGTTGCTGCTCAAGATAATGGAAATGAATCCGAGGCAACTACTGTTACTCTTTATCAAGATGTACCATCCCCTACCAATTCTCAAACAACACCTGAATCATCACCCCCACTCGTTCCTAATGATGTTGAAGAGGAACTTTATGATCACGATCTGGAATATGCTCACTTACAAGAGCTTCCTTTCTTTGGTTCACATATACCTGATGACCCTACGGGTGCGTCTACTTCAGAGGAAGCTCCTGCAATCGTTCACTCCCGACCACCACGGATTGAAACTCACAACACTAAATGGACAAAGGATCACCCAATCTGCAATATTATTGGTGACATCGATCGACCAGTCTTAACACGCCATCAACTCCAAGAACATGCATTATATTGCTATTTTGATGCATTTCTGTCAGACACTGAACCTAAAAACTGGCAACAAGCCATGACCAAATCATCATGGGTTGAAGCAATGCAAGAGGAACTCAATGAATTCCAACGTCTTGAAGTGTGGGAATTAGTTCCGTTACCCAGCAACGCTGAAATCTTGGCACTGTTGTGGGTATACAAGGTTAAGCTCGATGAGTTAGGTAGTGTGCTGAAAAACAAAGCTAGATTGGTCGCTAGAGGTTACAAACAAGCTTTGGGTATCGATTTTGAAGAATCCTTTGCTCTTGTTGCACGATTGGAGGCAATTAGACTATTCCTTGCTTATGCTGCTCACATGAATATGATCGTCTACCAAATGGATGTTAAGACGGCATTTCTTAATGGTGAATTAAGGGAAGATGTCTATGTAAGCCAGCCGAATGGATTCGCCAATTCAGAGTATCCTAATCATGTGTACAAGCTCAAGAAGGCTCTTTACGGGTTGAAACAGGCTCCACGCGCGTGGTAGGATCTCTTATCGACGTATCTCATCTCCAAAGGCTTCTCCAAAGGCAAAGTGGACCCCACATTATTTATTCTCAAGGAGGACAACGACATGATACTGGTATAAATTTATGTTGATGATATAATATTTGCTGCTACTAATCAACGTTTGTCTGACCGTTTTGAGAAAATTATGTCCACACGCTTTAAGATGTCAATGATGGGAAAAATTTCATTTTTCTTAGGGTTGCAAATTTCTCAGAATCCCAGAGGCATCTTTATTAATCAATCCAAATTTGCTCTTGAATCCTTAAAGAAATATCACTTTGAAAACTGTGACCCCGTGGATACTCCAATGGTGGAGAGATCCAAGTTAGATGAAGATAAGGAAGGGATAGCTGTCGATCCTAAACTTTACCGTGGAATGATCGGCACCCTTCTCTATCTGACTGCTAGCAGGCCTGATTTGCAATTTGCTATAGGCATGTGTGCCCGGTATCAGGCTCGGCCTACCGAAAAGCACTTACATGTTGTGAAAAGGATCTTTCGGTATCTAAAAGGAACACTTAATCGTGGTCTGTGGTATCCAAAGGATTCTTCTATTGCATTAATTTCATATGCAGATGCAGATTATGCCGGGTGTCAAGATACCAGACGTAGCACTTCTGGCAGTGTGCAACTCCTTGGAGATAGACTTATCAGTTGGGCATCAAAAAGGCAGAAAAGCGCTGCGATATCAAGTACTGAGGCTGAATACATAGCTATGTCCGGTTGTTGTGCTCAAGTTCTTTGGATGAGATCACAATTGACTGACTACGGTCTTGGATTCAACAAAATCCCGATGTATTGTGATAACAAAAGTGCAATCGCTCTATGCTGCAACTATGTTCAACACTCTCGAGCAAAGCACATTGACATCCGCTACCATTTCATCAAGGAGCAAGTGGAAAATGGAGTGATCAAACTATACTTCGTCAACACTGAGTATCAGCTGGCAGATATATTCACAAAGGCCTTAGATCGAGCACGCATCGAGTTTTTGATCGAAAAGCTAGGCATGAAATCATTCTCACCAGCGACACTTAAGGAGTTGGCAGAAGAGTCTGAAGAATAGTACTGGTAAACTATTCTCGAGTATCCTTTTGATCGTGATCTTGTATATTATAGTACATACTTAAACCATCAAAAGCAAAACACAAAAATATAAAATCAAGAAAAACCATAAAAAATATAAAACCAAGAAAATCCATAAAAAATATAAAATCAAGAAAACCCAAAAATATTTTTTCCTTTCAACTCGGGCATGTCTTTTAGTACGGTAATATTTACGGCTTTAGAAATGTCGATTACAATTGACACGGCGCCATAAATAGAGTCCGTATAAAAGTTGTACAAGTTTTAAAACATGCCCATTATGGCTTGTAGTTATTTCTGACTACAACCCGCTTTTCGTATTAAAGTCACGTATTTCTTTTGAAAACGTTGGCTCACAACGGGAATTAAGTTTCTCGGGCAAGGTTTTACTTTAAAACCTTGTAAGGGGCCAAGTTTACTTAATAACTTGGTCTAACACAAATTCGTGTACGTTTCAGTGCACTTATCTTGTTTAAATAAGAGAAATCTTATTTCCACCAGAATCGTTCTATACAATCACTTAACCGGCAAATGTCCTCATTAATAATTGTGTCCCTAATATCTTTGATTACTGCTCTTTAAATAGAAAACGGGTCAGGGATTAAGGGGGAGCAAATATTAATTCTTTAAGTTAACAAATTTGGTCGTTCAAAAAGATTATCAGAAAATATTAGCTACCCATCATCTTCAGTTACGCTATGTGTGCCATGTGTGATTTAAGTATATCTTGGATAGGTCATTAACATTTTGGCGTCAAGTATTTGTGTTTGTGCTTGGGAATGAGTTTATTATAAGCTAAGTTAACTTGAACTTTCACTTTAACTTACAAATAGGGGGACCAGTTTTGCAACTTTGTAATAATGGTAGGGGATTGAAGCAATTTTGACCAAGTCAAAAGCCAACCCCCCCTCCTTCCCGTCGTCTTTCGCAACACACACAAAACACACTCTTTTCTGCCATTGTTGAAGCACTCCAAGCTCCATCTTGATCCAAGTCTTATAACTTATTTCTCGATTACTTCACTATCTAGGTAACAAATCTATGGCTTAATTATTCTCGTCAAACATGTTTCATCATCATTAATCAACACAGAAACTATAGCTTCAAGATTTCGATTTAGGGTTTTAATTTTTGCCATGAAAATGTATTTTAAGTGCTGGGATTTGTTAAGGATACATTATTACACATTGGTTTTGCTCAGAATCGCTTAAAACGTTGCCTAAAATTCCAGATCGTGAAGTCAAAGTTGAGATCGAATCCCTGTCACGGATTTCGATGTAGATTGCGATACATCATTGTGATGCTGACATTGCGATGAGTCATGTCCATGATTCGTTGCGATGAGCTATTGCGATGAGTCATTGCGATGACTCATTTGCGATGCTCATTGCGATGAGTCATTGCGATGGTTATATTG
Organism: Glebionis coronaria; assembly: GCA_025667525.1. Classification (NCBI taxonomy): domain Eukaryota; kingdom Viridiplantae; phylum Streptophyta; class Magnoliopsida; order Asterales; family Asteraceae; genus Glebionis; species Glebionis coronaria. The sequence goes on along the minus strand of CM046877.1, from coordinate 556,950,494 downwards.
CGATGGGTCGTTGCGACGAGTCATTCCGATGGTTCGTTGCGACAGGCTCATTGCGATGGCCATTCGATGGTTCATTGCGATGGCGTATTGCGATGGCACATTCCGATGTGTCATTGCGATGGATTCGCACTATGTATTGCGATGGGTTATATTGCGATGACTTCCCAGTTATTCCGATGGAAATGCACTGATTGCGATAGCCTTAGATATTGCGATAGGATGGTATTTCATTAGGATTCCGATAATTGTTTCATTGCGATGGTATGGTTCGGATTCTGATGGTTTGCTACATTGCGATGGAATTAGGTCTCTTATTATTATGCTATTGTCTTAGGATATAACATGAGTTCGGCCTAGCTTGCACTAATTCTTCTTTAGCTTTAAGTTCTTTAGGGCCATTTAAACGAAACCAAGTGTTGTTGAAATAAGCCAATTTTTATCTCATAAGAAAACTTGAACGGTTTCTTATTACAGAAGTTCATCTTATTTAATAAGTTGATTCCTATGTAAACAAAAGAGATACAAATTACTTACTCAATGTCTTGGGTTTGTGTTTCCAGGCCATGGCAGACAAAGCTTCATCTTTGTTCAAGCCCACTATCTTTTGGGTTAAGGGTAATCCTACAATTCCTGACGTAGTGGTTGAAACTAAATCAAAACCCACTGAAGTTTTGGTTGAAATCAAACCAAGACCTACTGAGGTGTTAGTAGACATCAAACCTAAACCTACTGAGGTTTTGGTCATGACCTCCAAGAAATCCAAATATTGTAAGAACTAAGGCTAGGACGGTATCTCTTTAGAATAAAATTATCACTGGCATTCATGCCATTTTCCTAAGTGCATTTCTATATGTAAGGACCTTGTTCATCTGATGTATGTGTGAATGTTGTGGTAATAAGTGTAATGATATTTTTCCTGTGTTTAAAAATTGGCATAGATTGAATATATCTCCATATGTTGTGTATATCATTTGTGAATATGTCATCAAAAGCAGGAAAATGTCAATCACCGAGGAAGAACAACGACTCCGTGATCTTAAACTTGTCCCGCTCAGTAATAGGCTCCCATATGCTGAGAACAACACTAGATTACAAGATGATTTTGATCCGGTTTTACCTGCTTTCAAAATAGCCACGGATATCCTAGACATATCACCCATCAGCGACACACTCAGACGTACTGCATCTGTTCCCGAAGTCTACATCCATGAATTCTGGAATACTGCATCTTTCTCTAACAAGATCATATCTTTCGAACTGAACAAAACACCAAGGGTACTCAACTTGAGCATTTTTAGGAAATTGTTTAAGCTCCCTAGGTTGGCACAAGGAGAACAATTTGTGGCTAACCCAAAGAATGATGAAGTGCTTCGAGTCATTCGTGCCATGAATTATGAGGGTGAAATTAACAGTCCATCACAATTTAACACTTCACACATAGGGCAACCCTAGAAAGCAATTATCACCATCATCGTCAAGTGTCTCACTGGTAAAACTAGGGGTACCGATGCAATGAGACCACCACAGGCTCACTTATTTTGGGGATTGTATACTGCATCAAAAGTCGATTATGCACTTCTTCTCTGGCAAGAATTTTGTTATCAGATTACTGGAACGAAGAAGAAATCCGTGTATCTTCCATTCCCGAGATTCACCAAGCTCATTATCCACTATTTTATGAAGCATGACCCAACCATTGACACTCGCGGGAAGTTCTTTTATCACACCAAAGATGATGATTATGTGATTCTCTCAATGAATGCAGACACAAATTCCACAAAGTATGCATTACTTCCTGCACTAGTACCTGACACGACGATTAATGATGGAATCAAGGAGAGTGATAAATACCAAGAAATGCTTCGAGACATTGACGCACAATTCAAGCGGGCAAATTTACCACCCTCAGAGAAGCAAAAAGGTAAACGCAAGAAACGTGTTTCACAGCGTCAACCAGCTGCTCCTAAAGATAAACGCTCAGAAAAAAATGCAAATTGTTGATGAAGATGATGAAGATGAGCTGATCCACACTGAAGAAGAACAAGAAGAAGAAGTACCACTCCGCAGGCCTAAGAAAGCAAGGAAAGCTAAAGGCAAAGAGGCAAGTGTTGCTCAAACTGATCCTGTTCAACAACAACTTTCTGAAGAAAAAAGACTTCGTATTATTCTTCAACAAAGTCGACAGGAAGCCTTTGGTGGATCAGGCTCAAGGGTATTTGATGACTTAGCAGATTTTGGTAATCCTGATGATGATACGGAATTCTTCGACGAAGAAGATACTTATGAAGATGAGTATGAAGATGCTGCTACATTTCAACTTGAAAGTCGGGAACCAAGTGAAGAACGTGAGAGCAGTGCTGACACAGATACAAGTATGATGTATCGGGATGCAAATATCACCACATCTCTGCCTGAACCGACTCACATGGTACTAAATGAAGATGCTCATGCAACTTTCATTCCAGAAACACAACTTCAAAGTAAGTCTACTTCAAACTCTGATGATGTTTTGAAATATCTCAATTTAGAAGGGGAGGGTGTTGAGGTCACCAACACTGATCCGTCAACAAACGAACAAATGGTGGATGTCCCTATAACCACTATCACATCAACCACCACTTCCCTGCTTTCAACCCCAATTATCAGTGAGGTCCCGACCACCACCATTACACCCGCAACTATTGAACAACTAGTATCAACCACCACCATTACCACGGAATCTACACCGGCTTCTACAGTTGAACAACCTGTATCAACCACCGCCCTAACCACTGCATCTACATCAACACCTATCCCGGTACAACCAGTATCATCCACGACCACCTTAACGGGTTTGGTTACACCTCCACCAACCGAACCACAAGCATCATCTACATCAAATCCTTTTCTCACAGTCAATGATCCATTGATCCAGTCTCTTCAACAACAGCTAGAGGCTCAAGCTACACAAATAGCTACGTTGACAGAAAGGTTTGCTACTCCTCCAAAGGAACCGCATCCTGATGAGCCCATTCTTAAAAAACTAACAGACAGAGTGTCAAAGCTCAAAGAACAACATAAAGCATTTCGTAAAGAGAAGAAAACTCGAGATAAAGAAAATGCTTCTTTTCTCGGGTCAATTGACGAGCAGATGACCGCGATCATTCGACGCGAAGTCAAGTCCTATGTTGATCAACAACTACCACATCTTGTCGGTAATGGTCTATCTACTCTTCAAATCATGACATTGCTTCAGAAACGTCTGCTAGATTTGGGAGCTCATAAATCAAAATACAAACGCAAAGTTCTGCAATATCTCAACGAAGTAATTGATGAAGAGAATCCTGCAGACACTACCGACTCTGAGTCTGATGATGAGAATGAGTCAGAAGAGGAAGATGACGAGGAACATGGTGAAAAGGATGATGAGAATGAGGATAAGGATAAGGAAGGCAATCAGAAGGATGAAGAGGATGAACAAGGAAAGGATAAGAATGTTGATGACGATGAGGACGAGGACGAGGATACTGATGATGATCAGGATGACGATGACGATAATGACAAGGGTAATGAAGTCAACAAGGGTGATAAGAATGACAACACTGGTACAAATGCCGACGAGACAAACAAGGATGACAATGAAACGGTCACCGAGAAAGGTCTCGAGGAAACTGCAGAAACGGTTGCTGACACCACAGAAAAGCCACTAGAGACAACAGTATCAGAAACTCAGCAGGTTGCTTCAGGTATATCTACTGCCCTAGAATTCACTACTGCTTCTCACGTTAAATCTGTAGAATACATGCAAGCAGAAGAACCGACAGAAACAATGCTTGAAGAAGAACCTCATGATGATATACCGGTAACGCAAACTCAACCTTCAACGTCATCTACTGTTCAGCATGATGATGACATGGAAGTTGAAGATTTAAATGTTCCAGAACCGACATTTGCTGAATCCCTTATCATTGATGATACTGTACAAGAGCAACTTTGGCTAACAAACGCAGCACCACATCATCCATTTGAAACTGCAACTGTAATGGAGATGACTCAATTCCTCAACAACCCTATCAACTTCTCGGCTTTTCTAAGGTACTCTCATGGGAAACCAACGATGACCCCGGATCTGATCAAAATGGCAGCTGCAAATGTGGACTTCTTTGACACATTAAAGATCACCCATAATGAAGCAGAATATCACCTGAATGAGCTTACTAAAGCAATGAGAGCGACAACTATAGGAATTCAAACTCCCGTTTTACAACCTCTCACACCAACGCTCATCACTAGTTCTGCCACTATCCCAATCGAGCATTTTGTCTCTCACGATCTTGAATACCTTGAAAATGGAGCAAAGAAGTATGCCACGTCACTAACAATGCTCAAGGCTGTCAACTTGGAGAATGTTCCATGGATAGAAGACAAAGTGCCTGACTCAATATGGAGAAAGAAGCTGCTCAAATTTTATGACACCTATGCTTCACTTGGCATATCTCACTGGGACAAAAAGAAGAAGTTAGCTTATAATCACTTCCATCGTCCTAAGAGAGGTGCTTCTATTGTCTCATCTCACAGAATCAAAAGTATCCTTGGGGCAACTACTCAGACGGTTTTCGGTTACGATTACTTAAATGTAATCCTATTCAAACGTACCGATGAGAAAGAATACCGCATTGACGAAAGTGATCTCCAGTACCTTCAACTTGAAGACATAGAAGATCTATTGTTGCTTTTGGCTCAAGAGAAAGTTGACCATCTATCACCTGATATTGTCATAACCTTGAGTTCAAACTTTCGTCAATATGCCAGGAAAATTGTCATTCAACACCGGGTGGAAGATTTTCAACTTGGGGTAGAAAGCTATCAGAAGAAGCTAAACCTGGAACGTCCCCATACGACTCCACTCAGTAACTTCCACAAGAACAAGAAGGTTTACATGGGGACTACCAAGCCGGAAGCAGGAATCTTTTATCCGAATCAGACTGGCGTCATGCAATATATGCGATTCTCAGAACTGCACAAATTCAGTGATGGAACGCTAAAGAATGTTCGAGATGATTTGTCAGTTCTCAATTCCAACTTACCTCTTCCGGCAGTCACATACACCTGGACAACCCAGTGCAGAAAAGGATCTTCGTATGCAATCAGGAAGATTGAGGAAGTGCTAAGGAAGCGCCGGTTGCTACGAAGCATAGAACGATTCGTCGGTGGACGACCATATGGAGCTCACCATCGGCTCACGGAACGAACCAATTAATTTTGGTTCGTCTCATTACAGGTCAACTCCATATGTACATTATTGTGAATATGTTATCTTTTTACTTTATCAGCTTTTATGGCTTGTTGTAGTGTTAAGGTATGATAATTTTTCAAGAATTTCTCACGAGATTCTAAATCTTTCAAAATATATCATACTAAAGCACTACAACTATCCCTTATTAAATTAAGGGGGAGCATTAATATGTTCTATGGCCAAACATCGATTTCATTTTTACCCAAAGACCAGTTAATCCATTCAATATCCAAAATATTAATGGTTAACATTTTGGATAAGGGGAGAAAATGGGATTAAGGAGACTTAAATAATACTTGGCTAAAAGATGAAAAAGATTTAATGATAATCCAACTTAATATGTGCAGAGCACGTGTTAAGGGGGAGCGTTTTTGATGAACAAAACACCTAAGGTACAAAACTTTTGATTTCAATATCACAAGTACCTTAGGTGATTTTCAAGGATTTTTCATGGTGACTATATCAACCTAAAACAACACTTATCTCACGACGATGTGGTGACAAAAGGGTGGTAGGTATAGATATTAGTCCAATGATTCATCAGAACCGATGCAATCTTCGCAAGGACAATTCCTTAGATAGAATTAGAAGTCCTAGGAAAGTTGGAGAAAGATTGTGAACGTAGCTGAATGCCGACCAAGTACTTAAGCTAGCACTGGAACAATCACAACAAGGTGCTAGTGATGACGTATTGGTAAGCATTGAAGGGGTTGAAGAATGAAAAAGAATTGTAAAGATAAAGGGTGTAAAGAAAGAAGCCCTCCTTACAACTTTAGGCAGAAACCGGGTCAATACATATGCTATTGAGGTCATTTTTGCTAATGATTCTCGGTATTGAAGAAAGACATCATGGACCCAGTGATGCAATGCACAACCCTTCCCAGCTAACTCAAATATCTCTCAAAAGGTATTTGTTTTAATCACACGGAGATCAACACGTTATCTATTGGTTTATTCACTCCGAATAGACTGGTATTGAAAAGGTGGCACTCCTCTCCAGCCATCGCTCACTAAATCAAAACGCACAATCGAGTCTAGAGCCAAGAGATCATCAAAAGTCTCATTAGGACACTTTCCATTTATTCCTTGCTTTCTCACACACTGTGAAAAGTAAGAGATCTTTTATGAGTCCTACGCAGTATTCTTGCAATATTGCCAGAACATCCGAGTGATACGCAAGTATTACAGTGAAGATGGAAATCCTGCTTGAGCCAACATCAAACAAGCTCATGGTAGGTGACACGTGCGGTTCTTTACGAACTAATCTTGTGACAACTGGAAAGAAACAGTAGTTTAATTCTTAATTGAACTTAAACTCGTTCCAGGCCTCTACGCATTATCATATGATCTTGCCAGAACACTCAGAGTGACACTCTTTAGTGTTTACAGTGACGAGTGGAAATCCTTCTAGTGTTAACATCAAACAGCACTTGGTAGGTAACAAGCAAGATTCAATTTGAATCAAGTTTGTGACAACTGGAAAGCAACGATGGTGAATATCTTAATTGAAATTCACTTGTTCCAGGTTTCATGAATTGACAGCTTCAATCATAAGGATTTTTAATCCAAATGATTCACTCTTTATGTTCGCAGTCAGCTTTGGACGGTCGAATAAAGAGAACGGGTTTACCCGCGAAATCCTGTCAGGAAGTTACTTAATTGAAACTATCCGTCACGGGTACGATATCTAATATCGTCCAACGGTCTTCACCGACCGGAGGTAAAATGCTACCGAATTAGAATAAAATGTCAAAGCCATTTTATTCGTGTCTTTGCTGTGTACCTGTTAAAGACGGTGGCGTTGCTGTGTACCTGTTGAAGACGGTGGCGTTGCTGTGTACCAGTTGAAGACGGTGGCGTTGCGGTGTACCTGTTGAAGACGTCCTCACATGCTTATTCCTTTAGTATCAAATACTCCTGAAAATTCAAGAAAGTATGACCTAAAAAGTCTTCCGCTGTATCGACTCTGAAACTTTCAAGAATTCAACAAAGGATAAGTTTGTGGGACATGAAGTCACAAAAAAAAGGCGAACCTTACAAGAAAAGTAAAGGCTGCACGTGAAAGGCCAAAAGAACATGTTCCAAGCAAAAAGGCTGATATCATTCAACACATATTCACAAAAGAAAAGAAAAAGAAAGAAAAGAAGACTACGAGCTCAAGAACAAGATCTAACATGCTAGATTAGGACTTTGTAAATTTGGAGTGACCTCCCTTTGGGGGAGATTGTTGGAAATACGTTTTACGCATTTAGAAAGTCTCGGTCACTCCAACAATGTAGTTATAGGCTCGTAGTTAAGTTTAATGTCATTTATTACATAGCCCGACCCATGAGCATGTTCATGGGCCGGAAGCCCAAGTCCTTTAAGGACTTGGGGTATTTAAACCTCTTTCCACCATGGAAAGAGGTGTTGGTTGTTTTATTCTCTCATTTTCAATATATGTGTTTTCTTTCATTTCTCTCTCTAACTCTCTCTCTCTAGAAAAACATCAACCCCCTTGTTTCACAAGATTATCATTGTTCTACACTTGACCATTGCAATGTCCTCATGCAATGCTTTAGTTACAAAGCAAGATTACACTTTTAATCATAATCAATCCACATTGGCCTTTATTAAAGAGATATAAAATAACAAAACAAGTAAAGAAATAAAAAACATACCTTAGGGTTTTAGAATGTCGTGAATGATTATCACCCTCAAGTTTCACGTTCCCCATACCAAGCTTAAAAACAAGATCATTGCTATTATAAGTTAGCAAACTAACATGAACTCATGTGGGCCAATTATTCACTTAGACTCCCTTATTCCTAGGTGTATCTCTTATATTTTATTATTGTCTTGAATGATCACGAGGATGCATTGTTGACTTATTTCGATAGTTATTTAGGCTGAAAATAAAGTGGGACGATTTAATCAATAGTTAGCTAAAGGACAAAATCTTTTAAAACTGCTTCTCAAGACCTCATAAAGTTCATATCTTGGCATAACTCGCTTCACGATTTGAGACCTTTCTCGGACCGATATTTGGCAGCGACTTCATACTTCAAATCTTGAGAGACGTTCATGAAATAATGGTCTTCTCTTCATAATAGGAATTTCTTCACTTGAAATTTTGAGAGATTCTTCAACTTGGACCACGACTTCTTCATTTTTCTCCAATCTTTATTTTGGACTTTGATATACAACGATCCGCCTCCTTTTAGGACTTGGATCTATTTATCCTCATACCTTTTTAGGGCCTTTTTGGATAGACTTATCCATGATCTTTACGGGAGTATTTGCTTTTCGTCGTGTGTCTCGATCCTTCATATTGATTTTTGATAAATGATTCTTCACATCACTTGGGATAGCAACAAAATGTAGCCCTCATGCCTTGTTAGGTCCTTTTCGAACTCGCCAATCTTCGCATCCCGCTTCAATAAGTTATGCCTTGGCTTTGAACTCTAATCCATACCGAGCAACTTTTAAATGATCTTGGGCTAGAAGCTAAGTAACTTTTCAAATCGTACAACCTTATTTATTGCAGATAAAATTTATTAGCAAGCGATGGGAGAATAGGCTTATAATTAACTCACATAAATTCACGAAAGAATACCAAACTTATAATTGACTCTATCATCTCTCGTCCTCCACAGTTTAAAATCTCAAGGAATGAGACTCGTGGATGCTTAGCCTATTAAATCAAAGTTTTGGGTTTTCGAGTCATCTATAGGATCTTTTAAATTCTTAGACTTTTTCAAGTTTAGAAATCGCATTTTAAAGTTCCCTTGATAAACGACTCTCTAGGATCAATTATAGGAACTTGTGAAAAGTTCTTGTTCTTAACCCGTGAGAGTTAAGACTTTCGCGTTTTAAAGTTCCCTATATTAAAGCCAAGCAAAACTTGACTTAAACACGTTAAGGATACTAGCTAGAGTAAACTTAGATAAGTAAACTCGGGTTGAGTCAAAAGATTCACAACGTTGAAAAATAAAACCACTTTATTAAAATTTATTCTAGTAAAGAAAGAAAATAACTATACAAAGGTAAAACTACTAGGCCAAAATAGATCAAAAATTTTGAAAAATGTCGAAAAATTGATTTTCCGGTTAAAATGAGGACAAATACAAGGAAAAGACCACTTAACTTCGATAGAAGTCCCCCCTACACTTGATATAAACATTGTCCTCAATGTTTAAGCATGTGGAAGTAAACTCCCCTACACTTAGGACATTGTGCACGTTGTTTAAATCTTGCTAAGGAAGAGACAACTAAAGAGATTCCTATTTTAATATTGGAAAATATAAAATAGTGAATCGAAAAGAGTTTAGGATAGAACCGGGAAGACGGAAACACGGAATCACGGGTCGTCAAAAATCATCAAGAGTGGATCATTGAACGCTCGAATCCCTGAATATAAGAAGAGAGGAAATAGCAAACACCAACGGGTCTCCCCTACACTTAGGATAAAGATAGCTAAAAGATAGATACTTGGGTTGCCTCCCAAGAAGCGCTTGATTTTTGTTCACCGAGTCGTGAGCCTGACTCGACCTTGATTAGCATGGAAAGAAACTTGAAACACATCCACCGGGATCAAAGACATAGTTTTCGTCCATCAAATAGCACAAGCTTAAGGCGAACAAGGCAAGCCAAAGAAGAGTAGGCAAGGTTCCCTTAAGCAAAGATGGAGCACGGTGGTAGTAAGGGTGTTGAGGTGCAAGCATATCTTCATAAGTTCCAAAGATTTTTCCTTTTATTTCATCAGACGGATACTGAGATGGCTTAAAAATTTCAATACCAGGGTCAAACACCTTTTCCTTTAGGGGAAAATAGCACTCAAGCTCAGTAGAATTTGAAGAAGATCCGCTAAGAAAATGCACAACCTCGTCCTCAGAATGTGGACAAAGAGGTGTCAAAACATACGTGTTGCGGATGTTGGTGTCGTCCGGTGTCGGCTCCTTTGAAAGAATTTTCTTCAAATCCGTAGAAGGACGAAGACCATAATCATCAAAGTCCAAAGGAGGGGCATCACTCTCATGAGGGAAGTATGTATTGAGAAAAGTAGAAAAGTCTTCCTCAATTGAGTATTCATCCAAAGTAGGATTAAGCATGGTTGGCGGAGGATCTTCATCATGAGAAGAATCACTCGAAAGAGTATCAGCCTCATCAAAATCATCATAAGTGGGCATGTCGGGATACTCGGAAGTAAAATCATCATAATCATCCCCATCGGAGCTAGAATCATCATCATAAGCATCATAGATCGGTGGAGAATCATATATGGGTGAAGGTTCCAAATTGGAGAGAGAATCATCCACATCATCTTGAAAAAGTGTATTATCATTGCAAGAATCGAATAGAGGATTGTTGTAGATGACAAAATCATCAAGCACATTAATCATATTCGCGGATTCTCTTCCATTATATTTTCTTGTAAGCTTCCCCATTTCAAAAACTTGTGCATCATCCCCAACTCTTAAGATGAGTTCACATTTACCCACATCTATTAAAGCTCTACCGATTCTCAAAAATGGGCGTCCAAGTATTAACGGAATACGAGGGTCCATTTCATAATCAACAACGACAAGTCGACCGGAAAAGTGAATGTGCCAACTTTAATGAACACATCTTCGGCAATACCAACGGGGTAAGCGAGAGTGCGATTGGCTAGCTCAAGAGTCATCTTGGTGGGTGTAAGGTCGGGCAATGATAACTTTTTCCAAACACTTAAAGGCATAAAATTTATACTTGCCCCAAGATCGGCTAAGGCAGTAAATTCATCGGTTTGGTTAAAAGTATAAGGGAGCATAAAACGACCGGGATCTCCAAGTTTTTCCGGAAGTTCTTTAAGAAGGATTGCAGAGCAATTTTCATTTAAGCGAGTATTAACAAACTCGACCATCTTCTCCTTATTACTAATCAATTCCTTAAACATCTAGACAAATTGTGGCATTTGGGCAAGAGCTTCAACAAGGGTAAAGGTGACTTTCATGCCGGCAATCTTGTTCAAAAAGTTAGAGACTTGAATGTCATTCTTAGTCAAAATGCTAGCCTTGTTGAGTCGAGAAGGGTAAGGAATGCTTGGGTTGGGTGGTGGAGGTATAGAAGGTGAAGGTTGAGATGTTGACGGGTTAAAGGAGGAAGGTGGGTTTGGTGGAGGATTCTGCTTGGGTAATTCTTCATGACGAGGCGGAGACGGTAATGGTGAACTAATACTAGGTGTGGGAGTAGTAGGGATAAATGGTGGTGGAGGAGGTGTAGATGGAGTAACTGGGGGTGGGATAGATGGTCCTACTAAAGTTGCTCCACTACGGGTAGTAATAGCACTCACATTCGCTCTCGGGTTAGTGACGGTGTTTGAAGGTAGAGAGCCCGAAGTAGAGGGTTGAGTAGTGGGTAAGAAACTAGCCAGCATATTTTTCAAATCATTCGTTTGATTGCTGAAGGAGGATTGTATATCATTTCGAAGCTCGGATCTAATGTCATTCCCTTGCTTAGTGATATCCCCTTTAAAATTGATAATTTGGCTTTGTAGATTCTTGATTTGTTCTCCTTGGGTTCTCATTAAAGCTTCAACATCTTGATTCATGGGTGGGGCTTGTTGAGCGGATGGGTGATAAGGATTAGAAGCTCTAGGTGGGATTTGGTTGCTTCGAGTGTAGTTGTTGTTGGGATTGTGGTTTTGAGGAGAAAAATCGGGTAAAAGATAGTTGTTCGACCGGTAACTTAGCAAATTTCGATCCCCTTAAGGTCGGGCTTGGTAATTTTCCGATGAATAGTTACCATAAGCCGCATACATGTTTTCCGGATTGCCTTGAGTAGAAGGACAATCAGTGTATGATTGAGGACCGCCGCATGTCTCACAAGGAATGGCTACCGCTTTAACTTGTTGTTGTTGGTTTGAAGCGATGAGCAAGATATTTATGTTCATTTCGGCCATCATGCGGGTGAATTCGGTCATATCGGGGTTTGCTGAAGTAGAAGAAACATTGACTCTCAGGTTGTTCCTTGAAGAAGCAGAGGAATCCCAATTTTTGTGATGAGTAGTCATGTTCTCAATAATCTCTCTACACTCCTCGGGTCTTCTTTTCATAAATGTGCCACCGACGGCTGCATTAATCGTATCACGATCACGAAAAGTCAAACCGTTGTAGAAAGTATCAATTAAGGTCACGGGGAGCATGTTTTGGTTTGGACAACGATAGATCAAAACATTATATCTTTCCCAAGCATCAAAGAGAGATTCATCGGGTTCTTGCATGAAACCGCTGATTTGATTTCCAAGGCTCGTGACCATGGATGGTGGAAAGTAGCGCGGCAGAAATCGTTGATTCATGTCATCCCAAATATGAATGGAATTCTTCGGGAGATGATCAAACCATTTTTCGGCGTGGTGGGATAAAGTATGTGGAAAGAGTTGAAGGCGAAGGACATCCATTGTAGCACCGGGAAACTTCATGCTTTGAGTAATAGTAATGAATTTGTCGAGGTGTTTGTTGGCATCATCATCAGGCATTCCGCGGAATGGATTAGTTTGCACTTGTTGTATCATGTGATGCTTCAACGAAAACTCCGGAGCCGTGATTTGCATCGGCGCAATCGGTCCTCATCGTCCAAACATTGTGGGTTGACAAAGCTCCTCCATTGTCCGAAGATCGGGCTGTGGAAGAACATTGTTGTAATTATTGTTGAGGTGCGATGGTGATAGCTGTGAAAACACCCATCTTTTTACCACTTAATTACAATAATAACCGAGCCAAAACGTGTATTTTATGTCGTAAATGTCAGAATTATGCGTGGTTTGTGTTTCTGTTGTAGTTTAGGACGAAAAGGTGAAAAGTGGAGAAAACACGGGCATTCACGGGCTTTTATCGAAGAAAACGACAAAAGACGAAGTCAAGAGATCAAGAGTGCAAAAAGAACGGAAGTCCAAGACCAATTCTAAAGATTTATCGAGGAAAAAGTCAAAAGACGGAAGTTTACTAAAAGCCGAAGAACTCAAGTCTTATTTATGAAGAAATGTCGAGACGAGTTCAAAGAAATCCCGAGACAAAGTCATTAAGTCCAAGATTAACAAAAGATGAAGAAGGGAAGGACTTAACTTTGCAATTAAGGAAAAGAAGAAAGAGGGGAGGAAGCTTCCTAAGCTCCTCCCTAATCTCCCTATAAATAGATTGTTATGTTTTCATTTCTAAGTTGTTGGTGGCTTGACAAACCACTCTTCCACCATTTTCATACCTTGTTATTTAATTTCTTGTATTGCTCCTTTAATTTCTTACCTTTAATTCAAGTAAGTGTTCTTAATCTTGTTGTTTTAATCTTCTTTACCTTTGATCAAGCTTTCTATCTTTCATCTCTTTCTACCTTTCTTTGATTTTGGTTACTTTTGGTGCGAATTACATTTGATCCGTGTTGATCTTGATGTTTTTGTGCTTAAAAAGTTCATCTTTTTATAGTTTGATTTAAAAGTGTGCTTATTTTAAGTTGATAAGTTGTTATTTGAGCTTATTTAGTCTTTTTCACTTTTGATTCGTTCTAGTTTTAGTGTGAGATTATCATTATAGCTTATTACTAGCTTAATTCTCGAATCCCATATAAATCGGAAAGGGTAAACCCCTTTCCGATCAAGCATCGCAACCACCCCTTCATTCCGATCACATAGATCGGAAAAGGGTTTCTAATTATTCCGATTTGATTCCCTATATTCCGATCACCTAGATCGCAATAGGGTTTTAAGGATTCCGATTGTGAGCTTTGTTAGTATTCCGATTGGATGTTTTTCTAAGACATTCCGATTGGTGCTATTTTACAACATTCCGATTGTGATGGTTTTCAAGCATTCCGATCTGAATTTCTTTAGTGTATTCCATTTGTACCATTTTTCTATATTCCGATCATGTCCCTTTTTAATCATTCCGATTACAACATTCCGATGGGGATACATTCCGATCAGATCCCTATGGATTCTGATCAAGTGTATTCCGACGGGGTTTTTTGTTTTGTCTTATATTAAGCTTGTTTTTCCGCCATTTTACTTTAGTGTTATTTTAATAATTTTTCTCGCTTTGTTTTTAGTATATTTTAATTTCGTTTTGCATTTTTATTTGATTGTTAATTTACTTTTCGCTAAGTTTTAATTTTACGTCATTTAAATTCTCGTCATTTATTTTCAAAGTATTAAATTTTGCACCGTTTACGTTTCAACTAGTTTTAGTTTTAATTACTCGTCATTTATTCTTAAGTCTTGCACATTTATTTTACTTGAACCAAAAAATATTTGTTCCACCAAAAACGACTGAGTCGCACTTTAAACCAGAAATCAATTCGAAGAGATACCGAGAAACGAATTTTTCAACATACAAAATCGAGAGTATCAAATGGCGTCGCTGCCGGATCTTTTCGTGCGGATTAACGGTTTTTTGTGAGAGACGCGTTGGCTTTTGGGATCCGTTCACTCGTGAACGTTATTTTTCGTGTCTAAAATTTTCAAAAAGTCCAAAAACATTTGAAAAATCTTTAAAAGCATTTCTTTTTCAAAGTTTTTCACCAAAAATATTCTTCTTGCTCATCTATTTTTCTTTATGGATTCTTATGTCCATTACGTCGGGTGTGGGAGACGATTGTACGGGAACGACTCATGTCAATTGTGTACATGTGAGCGGTGCGGAAACGATATCAACAATACACAATTCATATGCGGATTTTGTCCTTTGTGCAACTCGACTAATTCATCCTTTTTGAACCAACCTCCTGTTCCCCCGTGCATCTATTGTGGAAGCGATTCTCATTGGCATGTTTTGTGCCCGATTCAATACCCGTATGGTCACGGGCAAGAACCGGGGTACAATTATGACATTGATAATAGCTATCCACAAGACGCACCCAGTCTTTCTCCTTAACCGTTTTGCAACAACTGTGGGGGTCCTCACGATACTTCTTATTGTCAACCAATGAATTATTATGAGCAAAATCCGTGTCCTCAGTTTTCTTCACCAATGGATTATTATGAACCAAACCCGGTTTCTATTTCTCCTCAATCGATGAACTACTATGAGCCACAACCATGCTATAATTCAGGTTTTCAACACTTTGAGCCCCCACATCACACCCTCAATCATCAATCCTCTCAGCAAATTAGTCTTCACAAACAACTCACTTCTTTGAACCATATTCTAGAAGGTCTAGCTCAACTCCGAGCTGACTTGCATCAGGAAAGGCAACCGTTGCTTGATGTGGACGAAACCTTGAAAACCACCGACACCTTTTTGAGCCAATTTAGTCGTTTTCCCTTTTTTTCTACACCAAAATGTTTAATTACAGTATGGGATAGAATTGGTGAAATTGAACATACTCGGGGCGATGAACAACAAAAGTTGCTGCATGAGCTTCTTAAAGATGTGGAGGTTATCAAGGAAGAGTTAGCCGACTACGTCACTCCTAACTGGACTCGTCCCATCTATTATGATGATGACGACGACGATGATGTCTACACTTTCAACCAATCTTCTGAAGTTGCTGCTCCTACTCTCGGTGTTCCTACTGCATCTAAGGATCTAGATTCGTTGAATGCGCTTAGTGATGTTGGTCTCGACAAGGTATTGGATGATGAGGTTTGTGACTTACCTGCTATGGAGCCTGAGGACGACGTTGCTCTTACGGACGAGGTCGATCCTAGTGATGACGATTCTTCTCTCCGCTATGAGAATTTCACTTTTTAAATTTCTCAATCTCCACCGGGAGATGCGGGTGATGACGATTTATTCTCTCCAGCTTACGAGAAGTTCACCGATGAACTTGATCTTGTGGATGAGGTGGAAGACGTGCTTCTTCGCGATAGATTACGGAAAGTGCACCTTCTTATTGCTCAAATCGAAGAGTTGACTTCTCCTTCTCTTTCCAAGTCTTTACCTCCATCTATTCCTCCCGTTGAAGATAATGACCCATTGCTAGAAGAAATCGATATCCACTCCATCCCTCCAGGTATTGATGATTATGACACGGAGGGGGACATTATTTTTGATAATTTGCTGCAGGAAAGTATTGACCCAAGTCCCCCTCCCGAGCACCTTTCATCCTCCCCTTTAGCCACTCTTACGGAGGATGAGTGCTTTGACCCGGGAGGTGACATTGATTTTATCATCATTGACAACATTACGGCTTTGCCGTATGCTCAGCCTCCATTGTCTTTGGGGGATGACAATGTGCTTACTTTACCCACCCCACCTCCCGTGGATCTTGATTTCACATACTTTACGTATGTTGACAACCCTTTCTCCCATACAAGACTTATCCCCCCGCCTCTCCTTTGTTGATGTCAACCGGGAACGAGGACAAGGTCTTTGATCCCGGTATTACATTCGAGGCTTCCCCATGGACCATTTAATTCGGGGACGAGTCAGGCTCGTGACTCGGTTAATATAAACAAACGCTTTTTGGGAAGCAACCCAATTATCTATCTATCTTTATCATAAGTGTAGGGGGGAGCCCTGTTGGTGTTTCTTGCTTTCTTTCTTATCATGTGCAGGGATTAGAGCTTCAAAGACACACTCTTGATGACTTTAGACGACCGTGATTCCGTGTTCCCTTCTTCCCGGTTCTATCCTAAACTCTTTTCGATTCACTATTTTATATTTCTCAATATTAAAATAGGAATCTCTTTAGTTGTATATTCCTTAGCAAGATTTAAACAAAGTGCACAATGTCCTAAGTGTAGGGGAGTTTACTCTCACATGCTTAAACATTGAGGACAATGTTTATATTAAGTGTAGGGGAGACTTCTATCGAAGTTAAGTGGCTCTTTTCCTTGTATTTGTCCTCATTTTAACCGGAAAATCAATTTTTCGACATTTTTCAAAATTGTTGATCTATTTTGGCCTATTAGTTTTTCCTTTTGTATAGTTATTTTCTTTCTTTGCTAGAATAAATTTTTAATAAAGTGGTTTTAATTTTCAAACGTTGTGAATCTTTTGACTCAACCCGAGTTTACTTATCTTAGTTTACTCTAGCTAGTATCCTTAACGTTTTTAAGTCAAGTTTTGCTAGGCTTTTCTATAGGGAGCTATAAAACGCGAAAGTCTTAACTCTCACGGGTTAAGAACAAGAACTTTTCCCAAGTTCCTATAATTGATCCTAGAGAGTTGTTTATCAAGGGAACTTTTAAATGCGATTTCTAAACTTGAAAAAGTCTAAGAATTTGCAAGATCCTATAGACGACTCGAAAACCAAAACTTTGATTTAATAGGCTAAGCATCCACGAGTCTCATTCCTTGAGATTTTAAACTGTGGAGAACGAGAGATGATAGCGTCAATTATAAGTTCGGTATTCTTTCGTGAATTTATGTGAGTTAATTATGAGCCTATTCTCCCATCGCTTGCTAAAAAATTTATCTGCAATAAATAAGGTTGTACGATTTGAAAAGTTACGTAGCTTCTAGCCCAAGATCGTTTAAAAGTTGCTCGGTATGGATTAGAGTTCATAGCCAAGGCATAACTTATTGAAGCGGGATGCGAAGATTTGCGAGTCCAAAAAGGTCCTAACAAGGCATGAGGGCTATATTTTGTTGCTAAAGATCCAAAGTGATGTGAAGAATCATTTATCGAAAATCAATATGAAGGATCGAGACACACGACGAAAAGCAAAAAAACTCCCCAAAAGTCATGGAGAAGTGTATCCGAAAAGACCCTAGCAAGGTATGAGGATAAATAGATCCAAGTCCTAAAAGGAGGCGGATCGTTGTATATCAAAGTCCAAAATAAATATTGGAGAAAAATGAAGAAGTCGTGGTCCAAGTATGAATCTCTCAAAACTTCAAGTGAAGAAATTCCTATTATGAAGAGAAGACCATAATTTCAAGAACGTCTCTCAAAGATTTGAAGTATGAAGTCGTTGCCAAATATCGGTCCGAGAAAGGTCTCAAATCGTGAAGCGAGTTATGCCAAGATATGAACTTTATGAGGTCCCGAGAAGCAGTTTTAAAAGATTTTGTCCTTTAGCTAACTATTGATTAAATCGTTCACTTTATTTTCGGCCTAAATAATTATCGAAATAAGTCAAAAATGCATCCTCGTGATCATTCAAGACAATAATAAAATATAAGAGATACACCTAGGAATAAGGGAGTCTAAGTGAATAATTGGCCCACATGAGTTCGTGTTAGTTTGCTAACTTATAATAACAATGATCTCGTTTTTAAGCTTGGTTTGGAGAAAGTGAAAACTTGAGGATGATGATCATTCATAACATTTCCAAAACCCTAAGGTATGTTTTTGATTTCTTTACTTTGAATGTTTATAATTTTCTATTCTTTAATAAAGGCCAACGTGGATTAATTATGATGAAGAATGTAAACGTGCTTTGTAACTAATGCATTGCATGAGGACATTGTAATGGTTAAGTGTAGGGGATTTGATAGGTGTGAAAACACCCATCTTTTTACCACTTAATTACAATAATAACCGAGCCAAAACGTGTATTTTATGTCGTAAATGTCAGAATTATGCATGGTTTGTGTTTCTGTTGTGATTTAGGACGAAAAGGTGAAAAGTGGAGAAAACACGGGCATTCACGGGCTTTTATCGAAGAAAACGACAAAAGACGAAGTCAAGAGATCAAGAGTGCAAAAAGAACGGAAGTCCAAGACCAATTCTGAAGATTTATCGAGGAAAAAGTCAAAAGACGGAAGTTTACTAAAAGCCGAAGAACTCAAGTCTTATTTATGAAGAAATGTCGAGACGAGTTCAAAGAAATCCCGAGACAAAGTCATTAAGTCCAAGATTAACAAAAGATGAAGAAGGGAAGGACTTAACTTTGCAATTAAGGAAAAGAAGAAACAGGGGAGGAAGCTTCCTAAGCTCCTCCCTAATCTCCCTATAAATAGATTGTTATGTTTTCATTTCTAAGTTGTTGGTGGCTTGACAAACCACTCTTCCACCATTTTCATACCTTGTTATTTAATTTCTTGCAATTTAATTTCTTGTATTGCTCCTTTAATTTCTTACCTTTAATTCAAGTAAGTGTTCTTAATCTTGTTGTTTTAATCTTCTTTACCTTTGATCAAGCTTTCTATCGTTCATCTCTTTCTACCTTTCTTTGATTTTGGTTACTTTTGGTGCGAATTACATTTGATCCGTGTTGATCTTGATGTTTTCGTGCTTAAAAAGTTCATCTTTTTATAGTTTGATTTAAAAGTGTGCTTATTTTAAGTTGATAAGTTGTTATTTGAGCTTATTTAGTCTTTTTCACTTTTGATTCGTTCTAGTTTTAGTGTGAGCTTATCATTATAGCTTATTACTAGCTTAATTCTCGAATCCCATATAAATCGGAAAGGGTAAACCCATTTCCGATCAAGCATCGCGACCACCCCTTCATTCCGATCACATAGATCGGAAAAGGGTTTCCAATTATTCCGATTTGCTTCCCCATATTCCGATCACCTAGATCGTAATAGGGTTTTAAGGATTCCGATTGTGAGCTTTGTTAGTATTCCGATTGGATGTTTTTCTAAGACATTCCGATTGGTGCTATTTTACAACATTCCGATTGTGATGGTTTTCAAGCATTCCGATCTGAATTTCTTTAGTGTATTCCGATTGTACCATTTCTCTATATTCCGATCATGTCCCTTTTTAATCATTCCGATTACAACATTCCGATAGGGATACATTCCGATCGAATCCCTATGGATTCCGGTCAAGTGTATTCCGACGGGGTGTTTTGTTTTGTCTTAATATTAAGCTTGTTTTTCCGCCATTTTACTTTAGTGTTATTTTAATAATTTTTCTCGCTTTGTTTTTAGTATATTTTAATTTCGTTTTGCATTTTTATTTGATCGTTAATTTACTTTTCGCTAAGTTTTAATTTTACGTCATTTAAACTCTCGTCATTTATTTTCAAAGTATTAAATTTTGCACCGTTTACGTTTCAACTAGTTTTAGTTTTAATTACTCGTCATTTATTCTTAAGTCTTGCACATTTATTTTACTTGAACCAAAAAATATTTGTTCCACCAAAAACGACTGAGTCGCACTTTAAACCAGAAATCAATTCGAAGAGATACCGAGAAACGAATTTTTCAACATACAAAATCGAGAGTATCAGGTGGATTATTGTTGTTGTTTACACCTGCCATAGCTAAGTCTTCACGAGTCTCAGGCTCTGGATAAGTAGAAGATCTAGTACGCATACACCTGCAAAAGCAAAAGAAAAAGAAAAAGATACCAAAGCAATAGACAATATATATACACTATAAAAATAAAATCTTTTTGGATCTTTGAAAATTTTTATTTTTTTTTGGATTTTTAACAATTTTTAATTTTTATGGATTTTTAGAAAATTTTAAGCAAGAAAAATAACGCTCACGAATGAACGGATCCCAAAAAGCAACGCGTCTCTCACAGAAAACCATTAATCTTTACGAAAAGAGCCGACAACGGCGCCATTTATTACAAGGCTTTTGGCCAGTATAAAAATTAAAGTTCGTTGAAGTGGTCTAATCGAATTGATTACTGGTTTAAGTGCGACTCAGCTGTTTTTTGGTGGAAACAAATGTTTGTCGTTGTAGTAAAATTAAAAGTGCAAAACGTTAAAGTAAATGGCAGGTAATTAAAGCTAAGATTAATTAAACGTAAATGGTGCAATGTTAAAAACGTTGAAACGAAAGTTAATTAAATGACAAAAATTAAAGCGTGACGAAAATTAAACTTGACAATGTAATATAATTTGAAAATTTAAAAATAAATCAAGTAAAAATGCGGGAAAACAAAATTTAAAATAAAAACAAAAACAAAACAAGAACACGAGTCCGACCGCACTACGATCGCAACCAACTAATTTGGTTGGATCGTACCCGGATCGTAGCTTGATCGCAGCCTAGATCGCACTTGGTGATCGTAGCCGCCGATCGCACTCAATGTGATGGAAACAAAAGGGATCGCATTCACAGATCGTAGCCAAGTGATCGTGAACAAGCAATCTTACCTTGGATCGCACTCTATGATCGTACCCACGATCGCAACAAGTGATCGTGGCGAGGATTAAAGAGTGTGATCGCAGTAGGATCTTAGTCCTTGATCGCAACAATGGATCGCAAGTAGAAACCCTAAGGGTTTATGCGATCGCACTTGTTGGATCGTAACAAACAGAAACCTTAAAGATCGGAACAATGGAAACCAGTAAGCCAATAAGCTAAACTAAATAAGCCAATTTCGACAATAAGCACAAATCAAAACTTTACCAAAGACAATACGGAGACGAGACAATAAGCAACAAATTTAAAGACTTCTTCAAAACACGAAATAAGTAACAAAATAAGCAAACTTTTAGAAAGAAGAACTTTTAGAAAACTAAGAAAAACAAATAAGCTAAGTATAAAACAAGCTAATAAGATTGTCAAACTTATAGCTTATCTCATACAAAAACTTAGATAAAAGTAAAAAGGTAAACTTTTTAGTGAAATAAGCAAAGAGATTAAGCAATTTCTTGCTTAATCCGAATTTAAAATAAACCAAAAACAAGAAAAGTAGAAGGAGAACGATGAAAGAAAACTAAATTAAAAGTAAATAAAGACCATACAACTAAATAAAGAACACTTACTTGAATTAAAGAAATTAAAGTGCAAGACAATGTATTTAAAATGACATGAAAAGTAAATTTGCAAGAAATGAAGATGGAAGAACTAGTGTCACTCTAGCCAACACCTCAAATGAAGAGGTGTGGCGTCTATTTATAGGGAGAAGGGAGCATGTGTTGCTTCCTTCTTTCCTTCCTTCTTTCTTTCTTTCCGTCTTTTCGTCTTCTTAATTCTTCGACTTTTTCGACGTTGTCTCGGGAAAACTCGTCTTGTAATTTCTTCATTAATTTAGACTTGAGTTCTTCGGCTTTATTAAACTTCTGTCTTTGGATTTTTTCTTCGATAAATCTTCAGAATAAGCCTTGGACTTCCGTTCTTTTTGCACTCTTGATTTCTTGACTTCGTCTTTTGTCTTTTTCTTCGATAACAGCCCGTGAAAGCCGTGTTTTCTTCCCTTTTAACATTTTGATCCTAAAATCACAACAAAAACACAAACCACGCATAATTCCGACATTTACGACATAAAATACACGTTTTGGCTTGGTTATTATTGTAGTTAAGTGGTAAAAAGATGGGTGTTTTCACACCTATCAATTAGTCATGGGAATCTACGTTGATACCCCCAACATCGAGATCTAGGATCTAAAGGAGGGGATTCTAATATCCTCAGCCTTGCATTTGAATCTTTGTTTAAGTGTGAAACCCCAACCACCCCAATAAGTTATTCAACAGTTGGAAGTGTATGTTCGATTCTCCCACCCCTAAAAGGGTTACTGCTCATGATCATCAACATCTTTCACCATCACAATCGGGTGCTCAAATGGAGTCACAGATGACTTCAAACCCCAAAGTTCTTATTTAAAAAGCTGTAAGAACCCGTACTTTCCCAGTATTATTTTATTCTTTTATTCGTGCTGCTTGAATTTTTCCAACGTATTACATTTTCTTGTATTCTTATATGTAAATCCGGAGATCATGATAATTTTAATAAATTATATTTTTTAAATATTTTCTGATCATTTATAATACTTTAGATGGAATTATAAAAAATTAATTTTATTTTTCCATATTTATTTAAATCAAAATTTTTGATTTAAAAGAACCCGCGTGCATTTTAAAAAAAGTTTACTCAAATCAACGTATAACGAGAGCTACTAGTGATCGCGATACCGACGGATGCCCAATATTTTACATTTTATTATCGATTGTTTCGATAATTAATATTTTTGACGACTTCGTTTTAATTACGTGTTAAGTCGTGTCGGGAAACCATATTATCATATTTCTAATGTATTTTAACTTTTGAAAGTATTTTTACGAAACTCGAGCCCGTAAATATTTTCAAAACTTACTAATAGTCATTTTCTACCTTTTAAACTATCTAATTGCTTTTCAGTCCAAAAGATTTTACATTTGGCAAAACTAGCCCTCCACCCCACTATATAAATTAAAATATTCACACCTAACCTCATTTTTCATCACAAAATACACACACTTGAAAAAAAAACTCTTCTCTCCTCCGTCCCTTGTGAATTCCGCCACCCTCTCTACCACAATACCACCAAAAATCTTGATTTTTAACATGTGTTAGCTAAAATTAAATCAAGACCCATCTCTAAAATCAAAAGGTGATTAAGTTGATACAAAAATCATACACATGCATCAAGTTTTCTAGTTTTTATGATTTTTATGGTTGGTATATGTTTTGATCATTATGCATGTAATGATCTTAGTAAGATCATCATGTTTTGATCATAAAAGGTTTTATTTTTTATCTTTGATTTTTTAAAGTTTGACATGCAAGTGTTTAGGAGTTTGTTTGGTTGATGGGTATGATAGTAGGGAGATTTTAGAGGTATGGATCATGTTAAAATGGGTCAGAATATTAATTTGATATGATTTCTAAAAGTGTATATTACATCAGTGGGTTAAGGGCTGTATTTTGTGGGTTAAAGATTGGATAAAGGTTGAGATTATTGATTTTGTTGTAAAGTTTTTTGATACGCTCATTTTGATATAAAGATAGAGCTTCTAACTCATTATGGATCAAAAGTTATGCTAGTTTTAGCATTCGTGTACCGGGAGACGCAAATTGGCACAATCCGAAATTGTGGCTGATTTTGGGTCGACTCCCGGGGACTTTAGACATGGTTAGATAAATTATACTACTGGTTTTCAAAGTTTATAAATTTAATATGATGAGTCTAGTAGTGGGTTTATAAGGACAAATGTCATGATAGTAATTTTAAAGTGGTATAAATGATTTTATAAAACAAGTACACATTCTGTCCCAAATTTTAGAGTCGAGTAAAGTGTCGAGCTAATGGGTTTTAAAGTATGAACTTTGGCTCAAATTTTGGCAGGGTCTTATACAGGTTATAAGTGACCTTGACACCAAGTTTCATCGATATCGGACAAGTCTAGATAGGGTAGATCGGTGTGTACATTCCGAGTGTACTTGCTGATTTGTATTTTGGACACATAGTTCAATGCTCGTGTGGCGTGAGTTTGAGTATTCACTATTAGACATGGTGACTTACTCAAGTGTTTAGTCGTTATATAAATGACTTATTTACTGGTCCGAGTGATGTAGAATGATAGTTTGACTTGCGTTGACTTGGCGTCTTATGACGGGTCAAATTCAAGAGTGCAAGTGTTTAGACGGGTAGTGTTGGATAAATGGTATAGTATTGATTCATTTGGTCCGTGTCATTAGTCATGAAATATGAATACTTTGAAAATATTTAAAGTCAGTTATACTTAGTATATATCGATATTTGAGTTCGAGTCTTAACGCACGCCTTATTTTGATAGGTTGCGGCTTTCGTGTTTTCCCAGGCATCCATATCGTCGGTGATCGTCTTATCACTACCGTTTCTACTCAGCTTCTGAGTACCGTGATTCACTTACCTCGTGACTAAGGTGAGTTCATAGCCCCTTTTTACTTGTACATGGTTTCTAAGCGTGGGGTGAGATTTTACATGGTGGAACACAACCATTTAAAACTGTATGCTATCCATAGCTTGTATGTTATCCAGAACTTGTATGCTATCCAGAACTTGTATGCTTTCCAACTGTTTTCATGATTATTATTGCTATTATTCTTTAGCCTTAAGTTGTCTCTCTTGATCATGAACCGTTAATTTACTTGTGTTGCTAAGCGCGAATGTTGTGGGTGGATCCATCGGGATTGACAATCCCCGTCCCGATTACCTTGACGTATTTAACATTTGATTTATTACTTGAGTATTCAGGCTGAATACTCACCAGAGGAACTTACATGAGTTAAGCTTCGGTTCATGAACTAAAAAGCAATAATTCTGTCTCGGACTATGGTTAATGATCATAACCATTTTCCGTATTTCTTGTTTACAAATGAATGCTTGTGTTCCACACCTTTACTGCTAAACCTATGAATATCACTCAACTTTATGTTGACGATTTTACATGTTTAATCTCGGGTATTATTACTTAGCTTTGCTTGGATGGGAGCCCGCGGGATATTATTGCAGCTTGGAGATTTCTGTGTATATTTAATGTCTGGTTTTGGTAAAAACTATCATAAATTTATCTTATATTCTTGATAACTAAATGTTACAAAACCATTATTGAATAATAGATTTTCCGCTTATAAAACTCTGGGACCCTTTGTTTAAAACACTGATCTTTTTATGATGTAATGTATAAGTTTTTATTACGATAACTTTGTGTCAATCGTATTTCATTATTTCTTGTACCATGATGTGGAACCCCCTTGATGCCTAGTTTTTTCCTTGCCTGATTTTGGGGGTCTCACAGATTGGTATCAGAGCGATGGTTATAGAGAACTGAGTCGTTTTCAAAACTTAGTCTATAACCGAAAGTTCAAATATTTCATGTTTCTAAGTGTCAACCACAGAATCTGCCTATGTTGTTTGATATCTGCGCGGGTAACTCTCTAATCCTTATTATTTACTTTTAATTATCGTTGTAGTATTTCATCGCTTGATTACATGTTGAAATATTACATTACCCTAATGATGATAATTACTATGTCTTTTCTAGGCCTTTGTACTTCATGAATTATCATTGGATATTACTTGATTACATATGCTCTTACTGCATTTCTTGAATTCTTGTTCATGTAAACTTGATCTTGTTACCATGATTTTATGTTGTTATGACATTCCATACTTGTATTTAGAGCACGTATGCTGTCGAATTTTCATACTCAATTTTCTAAGTACTATTGCTATTTCATTTATGCGTGATACGACTAACTTCATATACTCGTTCGTTTTGAACCGTCTGTTTTTCTCGACTCACTGTTACATATTGTGCATACTCTCGTGATACCATTGTTCGGGATTAAGAAGTGTTGCTTTCAATGAAACTTCTGATTTTCATTTTACTACCGTGCGTGTTACTTTCATTGTTAAACCTATTTAAAATATCTATTTAGATATACAGATTACTTTCCAATCATTTGTGATTGGATGTCTTGGAAAATAGTCTATAAACCATTATGTAGCTCAATGTGTCTCCGAAAAAGGCTAAATGACATCGTGTGAGTCACACATCTCGAAGCATTCCTTGGAAACCGTGTTGAATAATATCGTGAGTTTTCGTAACTTTATTGACCTTTACGTCATCGCTTTACGCGACACTTGTATATCGATTAAATACTACTTCATTGACCATTCTACGTTTCGACTTCGAATTACAACGTTCGTTTGTACCATGGAAACACCATTGTCATCTTGTAAATCATCCTCTATTATGTAGCGATTGTTTGAAATACAATTCTACTACTATAAACTTGTATCCTCCCTTTTTATTAAACCTCCTCGCTCCGGGAGTGCAACCCGTTAATGTTCTAATTCTTTCCCGGTATGTCTTGTGATTATTAGAAAATCACACTGCCAAGAGACCTTCCTGCATTGCATCTTAAAATCGAAGATATGAATGTCATGCATCGTTTTTGATTTCTTAGATCTTCGTTGGTATTCTTGAACCATTTCTATACTATGTTTTCTTTACATGATTAATTATGCGGTTTATTCTCTTTCGTCTTTATGGAATCCACAAGTCTTGTGTGTACATTAATTCTGGGTTATTATGAAATTTGGATTTAATTTCAAGTTGTGTCAAAAAATATACTTTGTACAGAAACTTTACAGGAAATTTAATAGTGTCGAGAAAATATTTTTATAAGCTTTAGGACATAAAATTCGACCAGAAAATCTTAAAAACGAGCAAGTTACGCTCATTTGAAATTGTAAAATTTAAGAACTCATTTTCTATACATTTATAAAATGTCATGTTGTTGACAGATTTAATGCAAGGGCATTTTCGTTCATTTATTATACATTTCAAGTCTCGAGTAAAACTGGAAAGTTGTCTGAAACGTCGTTTTACATCAAATTGCTTTAGACTCCGAGTCTTGACAAAGTCATTTAGTGAGTGAATTGGTCTGATCAAACCCAAAATTCAAACTTAAAAGTCAAAGCAGATAGACTTTAAAAATATGGTTTGAAGCGTTTTGAGTTCGTTTGAACTCGTAAAACTTTAACAAGTGAGACTTTCCAATTACCAAACATTGATTGCGTTGAAAACGTTTAAAATAGTAACTTTGAGTTTGGTCATACATACATATATCTTGAGCTTTTGGAACCAAGTGATTTGATAAACCGATAATGAACTAGTTTTGTCGAAAAAGTTGTGCATTTTTATGCATTACTATTTACGAGCTAAATTCCTAAACTTTCCTAAAATAGAAACTTTTCGGAGTAGTTGTACTGTTTGGGAACTGATGCCCTACTTTCTTAAAAGAACATTTTAAGTCAACTGAATTATGAGGTGCACACATATGGATTCCTTTATCCTTTCTTTTATATATGACGTATTTGTCACTAACTTGGGTAAAGATTTGAAGTTCTTATTTTTATTGTCCGTTATTTTAACACCCCCAAGTTACAATGAGCAGCGGAAATACACATTTGGGTGCTAATTACAAACATCGTTACACAAGACATTTTGAACAAACTCAAAATGATAAATTTGAAAATAAAAGAATATAATTTAACCACTGTCTAAAACTTTCAATCCCAAGTAAAACAATTTTAGAAATATCAGAGTAATATTTAGGTCCCCCAAAGACTTTATCAATTTCACAAACACTTTACCAAAGTACTCGACTATACAGTATTATTTTTATGACAAAAGGGAAAGAAATCCGTTTTAGACCAAACACCACAAAAGCAATCCCGCAATCCTTCTCCAGCAAGCTCCGCAATTCATCAACTTCAACACCTAAAATACATGCTTAAAATCATCACCACAACGGTTGAGAGAGTCTATAGGTTTTCCAAATCAACATTTGAACACAAGAGAAAAATCAATCAAGATCATTTAATAGAATTGTGTGCATACAATCTATTAGTCAGGCATTCTGGTATATAACAACAACTACTGAATTGTATTAAGCTCATGACACCGACCCCTTAACTTAGTCACCCACGCCTAAAGCCGGCATGACTAGATGAAATTCCAGTGCCCCTACTAGGGTATCATTTGCAAGGATACCAATTCTCATTCTCGTAAAATAATCCTTCCCAGCGTGTTACTCAGCGTAAAGCCCTAGTCTCGGATAGGGTCGTCAGCCCAATAGTACTATTATTAGAATAAGCGGCTATTCCCAACTCACAACATCAAGTCAGAAGATAGTTAACGGCTCATGAATTTAGGGTCTTTTGCAAATAGGGTACTTATACAATTCAAACAACAAGGGCAACAAAGCAACATTCGGGTCCGAACAATCAATCATGACTTTTGTTCATTTTACTTTCAAATAGCATGTATCCCCCTCGCGGGTTTTAAAATCATTCAAACAAGTACAAAAGCGAGGCTATAGACTCACCTGGAGTAATAGCAGTAGTAAGACGATCTTCGACGATAGTTGATGCCCGTTAAACACAAAAACCGCAACCTATCAAATAAGGCGCGTTCATCAATAATAAAATCGAATAAAATCCATACATAACAACATCAAACTCAAACTCATAAAGTCACGATAAACTCGAGAGAAAACGATATAAATAACTTCATTATACTTTACTACACATTTAATTAACCATTTTACACTTTTTACAAAGTCCGCCGGTACATACTACATGTACTAGCTTATTTACCCCTTTTAAACTTGTCAACCGTTTATGAAATGACTCGATAAACTAACTTACTATATATAGAAAGTCCTCTTACAAGTTTATCAAATGAAATTACTTTTAAAGTACTTTACCCAACTCATTTTCAATCTATAAAATCCGGACAGAATTACGTTATTTTTTCATACAACCGTTTTAACTTATTTAAACGACTCCGTTTACAAAACCGACACTCGGGTTTTAAAGTAAACTCAACCTATAAAATAAACACCTCATTATCAGTAGGTTAAATTTTTCAAAACATCCATTTAGAGTCCCCGAGATTCGATCCAAATATCGACAACAACTACTTGTAGTGCTGATACTCGTCTCCCGGTACACGATCATTCAATACATCATAACTTCGCGCTCGTTTGGAGCTAGAAGCTCTACCTTATATCAAATCGAAGCTAAGAAAATTATCTACAACCCTAGGCTATAAGTTAAGCCATTTACAAAACATAAAAATTCGGATTTTACACTTTACTTACTGTTATAAAATGACTATAAAAATCTTGTATAAAATCAACTTTTTGATAAAAACCAACCATAGAAATGGTCATTTCTACACCCTAATATCATCATACATCAACCATAACATCAAAATCATAATCAAAATAAAAATCTTTAGATCAAAATGAAGTTTTAACAAGATCTTTAGCAAGAATCACCATGGATCATCATGAAAATGCCATGCATGATCATAGCTCCTACCTACCAACATCAAGAAAAAAATGTGCTTGCATGTAAGGAATTCTTACACCAAAATGATCCTTATGCAATTATAAGAGTGGGTCTATGCTTGGTTTTGTTGGATTCAACCTCAAACTTGAGATAAAATTAATTGAATGTGAATTTTGGGTGTGTTGTGGGTTTCGGCAAAACTAGAGAGCAAGAGAGAGAAGTGGAAGATCTTTGTAAGTGGAAAATGAGGTGTGTGTATTTGGTTTTGGTTTATATATAGTGGGGTAGGGACCAAAGTTGAAAATTTAACAATAGTTGTGGCTAAAAATATAAATAGTTAGCTAAAAAGCGGGAAATAACTATTAGTCAATTTTCAAAATATTTACGGGGCTAAAGTTTCATAGAGATACTTTTAAAATTTTAAAACGTACCTCAAAAATAATAATATCGACTCTCGACTCGACTTAATACAAACTTAAAATAAAAACATCAAAAATATAAACATCGAGACAACAATTGATAAAACATAAAATCTCGGGCATCCGTCGATATCGTGGTCACTAATAATACTCGCTATTAGTAAAAAGATAAAAATAAGTCCTCCAACGTCGGTTTTAAATAAAACCATCAATCGTCATTTCATTCAACTCATCAAAAATTTCAAAGTTATTTGTAAAAATAATATTATATAATAGTAAATAAATGACCTCGGGTTTGGGTTGTCACATCTTACCCTCCTAAAAGAGAGCGACGTCCCGGCGCTCTGCCCCTCTTATATTCACATCCCATACCTCCAGAACAAATGAGAACTCTTTTCCTTAAAGAAATCCTCATGCTTCTTTCACAATTTCAAATTCCACTTCTGTAATACTTGTATCCTCACAATATAATCATTACTATGTTTCGACCTCATAAGAACTCTTCACAGTTCTTTCTTTGAAAAGCAACTTATCTTCAAGTTGAATTCTTTCCTTGTTGTTGTTCTGAAAACAAATTTCATCCGTCATAACGACACCTTATGCATAACCACGTTTCCCAATTTCAAACTCCATCGACTTCCTTCGATTGCCAACATAACTCTTCTGACAACTCCTTGTTACTAATAAACGGTCCTTAACCCATACAATCTCATCATTAATTACCAACATTATTTCTTGTTCAGTCATTCAATTCCACCTACATTTCTACAATACACCGAAACCCAAATCTTACGTCCATAACTCACAATCTTTACCCTTCACAAATTGAAGTTCTTTATGTACCATCAAACAGTACAGCCTCATTACTAGCATGACAATCATCGTCATAAAAAAAATCCAACAATTTCTAAGTCAATCACACACGCACAAGTATATAGTTCAATGTCCGATTCATCCTTTCACTCTGTCCATCAGTCTCTGTATAACACACATTACTCAACTCAACTTTCATCTTTACCCAAACCGAATCGTATCGATTACTTGACTTGTGAGATTCCTTCATCACTAAGTCTCACTCTTTTAACTTAGATATGTTAAGAGTGCTCAATATACCATACCTAACTTGGCGTTACCACAAAATCCTTTCCATAAGTTTAACAAAATGTTGAAACCAATTACCTTGACATCCTTCTCAATTCAGACCACTAGCTTAAAATTTTATATCCTTGCTATCAAGCCCACACTTCTTGTTTTGAATCTTAAAAGATTTTCCCCTTTTTATCCCTGATAAGTGCATTAGCTACCATATTCGCCTTTCCCGGATGGTAGCGAATCTCGTATTCATGATCATTCACAGTCATAACCACCATCATACTCAAATACTCAAAATATATAACTGGTAATCCTCTACTCATTTCTTTTATCATCCCAAGAAATTAATTATGGAGCAACTTCTTATGATCCTTTACTACATACTTGATTCCATACAAGTAGTATTTCTACCATCTCAAAACAAACACCACAACTATATAACCCTTATGAGACGCATCACAGCAAACTACAAACTATAAATACTTCAAAACCTTTCAACAACGACAACATCGGTGCAGAACACAATCTACCCTTCAGTGTTCAGAATACAACTTCCTCATCTGATAAGGATCAGACTTATCAGATCTCGAAACTTACAATTTAGATGTATAAGTGGGACTCACACATCTAATTCTTCTTAGTCAGCTTAATCAATGGTTTAACAATCAGTGAAAACCTTTCGATAAACCTCCGATTATTCCCATATTAAACCAAGGAATTAACATATTTCCGTCGGCATCGTTGGTACCGACCAATCATTGATCGTTTCAATCTTGGCAAGATCTTCACGAATACCTTTGTTGTCAATCAACTTTCTTAGAAAACGCAAATATTTCAACTAACATTCACACATAGGAAACTTTACATACAGTTTCTCTTTTTCCAACCATCCCAAAAATTATCCTCATATGTTACTTATGTTCCTTCTTTCCCCTTGGAATAAAATAGAATACCTTCAATAGATATAATGACTAACTCATCCTAGCACATCTTACACACAAGATTCACCCAATCCGTTAATACAGCAGACGCGCTCGTCCATTCCAAAAACATCACTTGCTACTTAAAGTACCCATATCAAGTACGAAAAACAACTATAGGAACATCTTCCTTACTAACTCTCAGTTAATGATAACCAGAACTCAAAACAATCCTTTAGTACACACTGGATCCAGACAAGTTGCAAAGATCGCACGAATCATCAATTCTCGGTAATGAGTACTGATTCTTAGCTGTCAGTTGTTAAACTCTCGATAATCAATACACATCCGAAACAATCCATCCTTCTTTGACAAACAACACAGATGATCGCCATTGGCAACCAAACTTAATCTAATACATCCCTTATCCGTCACTTCTCGCAGTTGACCGAATAACTCATTCCATTCTGACGGTACCAAATGATAAGGCATACAAATACTACTCAATAAAACATAGAAGCACTGCACAACGAAATGCAGAAGCACTACACCTATCACTTACAACACTCAATCAAAACGAATTCCATTTCACAAGGCGGCAGCAACACTACAAAACTTTAGGAAAACCTCAGAATACTCTCGATTCATTAACAGATCTCTCAAATTCTCCTCAACCACTCTATCACTAATTACCTGAGCTAGGAATACATCACATTCCTCTTCCACATACTTCCTTGTTTCCAAACAAGATACTTCTCAAACAGAAAAATTCACTCATCACCCCTCATAGTCAACACTCAGCTTCGCAGCAAAATCTAAGCCAGCAACTATCAATTTATAGTGAAGGTTAGTTCAACCTCAAGCATCAGCACTTCGCACCACAACCAATTCATACCAATAATCCATATCTAAAGATTCCAACTCTTTGAGCATCAAGTCGATACTAAACATCTACTTTCCTAAATTCAAGGAACACACTCTCATTGTAAAACTAACACTAGCAACCATTCCATCGGTTAACTCCATATCATAGTTAATTGTCAATCTTATTGACTCTCCGTTGATAAAACAACTAAATCTTTACATTTCTACAGCTTCTACCCGATCTGAAACCAAACAACATACTGACATAAAGAATCTCAAGTAAGAATATACCATTTACAACATCCAGACCTTAAGGTTTGTCAGCATCACTCAAACGTGAACCGGAGCGGGCCTATCTTGTCAATTTCCTTTCCTTGGACAATTCCTTTGTTTGTATTCCTTCTCACCACGGCTAAAACATATCACTACTCCAGGGGTACTAATTCCATTGACTAATCCTCTTGTTCTGCACTTAGCAGCTTTATGACCAGGTTGTCCTAACTCTAGCCACAATTGTGTAAAATTACCTACATGGTATAGAGTACAACAAACACACTCGAGATTTATCTTGTCACTTCTAGACACAGTGGCAGTACGAAATTCCTCATTCTTTTCATGGTTTAAATACTGATTTCGGTTCTGTCTTTGGTTATTGTTAGTATTGTAATCCTTACAATTCTAACCTCGATTCGGGTTAGACTAAGTAGATTCCCACTTTCTCTTATTGTTTCAACAATGCTATCTTTCCTATCTTGTACTTTCACATACATTAAATCAAACGTCCTCTGAACAGCTTCATCGAAAGATTCAGGTTATGAAGAAATAATCTCACTCTTGGTATCACTAGACAATCCCCTAATGTACTGCTTCGTTGTTTTACGGTCATTCACAAAAGTATCATGGCATAGCAATTATAGCTCAAAAAATTTCCTAGTAAGCAGTAGTATCATCATCCCTTAGCACTAATTATCTCAATTTGGATTCCAACTGTCCTAGTTCCTTCCTAGGACAAAACCTAGCAGTCAATAGTCCTTTCATCACGGTCCATGCCTTACTATTAGTCACAACCAATCCTAAAGTAGTCACTTAGTATTCCACCATCTTAGTGTACCATCCTGAAATATAGCAGCAACATATTTCACCTTATTAGTTTCTGAACATCCAATAATCTCAAAGTACTCTCTATCTTATCAATCCAACTATGTGATTCTAATGCACCACTAATACCACAAAACTGCGCAGAACCACACTTCTAAAAACCAACATATATATATATATATATATATATATATATATATATATATATATATATATATATATATATATATATATATATATATATATATATATATATATATATATATATATATATATATATATATATATATATATATATATATATATATATATATATATATATATATATATATATATATATATATATATATATATATATATATTCTTCTGAACTTGCAGAACAGCAGCAACACTATCATCTAGATCAGCAGCATCATCATTATGTTCAGCAGCATCATCATTATTCTCAGCAGCATCATCATTATTCTCAACAGCATCATCATTATTCTCAGCAGCATCAACTGCAGCACCATTATCTTCAGCACAACTAACCCCAGCATCTTGATTCCTTGCAACACGGTCAGCTTCAGGTGTTCTAGCAATAACTTGTTCAGTCATAGTGTTCACAGTAGCAGTCGTTAGTTTTGGCAACATATTTCAAGAAACTTAGTCACATAGCGATCTACTAATGACAGAAATATGCTTCCCCTACTCCTTCTTCCATCCTCACAGAGGAAAGAAACATGATAAGTATACATATCAAGAATAAAGAAGGAATTCTTTATCAGGATGTCTCATGGATACTACATGCACGAACCACACAAACTACAATGGTTCATCAACCAAAACTCAAAAGAGTTAATAAGGGCACATCATAGATCATGAGGGTAATTCAGATTGCGTCGAGGACTCAACAGGATAGTGGCACTGTCTGTCACTACAATCATCTACCGAACAAACTTAAAAGATAATAAGTTCCATCACAATGCTACGACACAAGGGTTTAAATAAGTCCAATTACAAAAGAAAATAAGATACAAAGAAATCCATTACGCGATTTGTTCCTTAGACAGCAGCTCCTCATCCTCCTTAACATTGTTGTCAGCTTCATCACACTCATCTATTTCCCTTTTCACACCTCAAGGTCAAATCCATAACCTGATGGCAGTTCACTCTCAAAATCCAAATACTCACTCATACACGGCAGATCAATCACAATGTAAGTCTCAATACGACTTTCAACATTCCTAAACTTCCAAACTCTACTCAGAATCAATCTCACATGAGACTCCACTCACTCATCCTTTCAAAATTTACTTACTTCTCTTTAAATCATTCAATTCAAACACACCAATTCATCACAATCGACTCAAGACTAGCAATCTCATCCATCTTCCAAGTCCTAACAAACTCAAATTTCCACATACCATATACAACCTTTTAAAACCACTTTTCTTTCATATCAACCCTCTAATCACACCAATTTCAACCACATATCTATCATACATCAACTAATCAAACTTCCTCATACCCGATACAAGTCGCAAGAAATCAGTTGTAAAATCGTTCAACATCTGGTCTACTGTGCTAGACCCTCGGTAGTATATAAGGTCATTATTTAGAATTATATACATATGCATTACATAAAGAAAATTACGATAACAAGTACTCAACGTACTTTCAACAACATCAATACATCATCATAGTATTTACTTAATAAATACTCTAAAATCATTTCAATTTTAAGGGATACATCAATTATAAAACAATACAAAACAATAATCTTACCGGAGCCTTGCGGAGAAGTTGCGTTGCTTTTGTAAAATATTTTCGACACCAAAGTTATAGTTTATGACATTTTTCAAAAATCGACCTAATTCGCTATAACTAAAAAGCTCTGATACCAATCTTTAACACCCCCAAATTACTATGCGCAGCGTAAATACACATTTGGGTGCTAATTACAAACATCGTTACACAAGACATTTTGAACAAACTCAAAATGATAAATTTGAAATATAAAAGAATATAATTTAACCACTGTCTAAAACTTTCAATCCCAAGTAAAACAATTTTAGAAATATAAGAGTAATATTTAGGTCCCCCAAAGACTTTATCAATTTCACAAACACTTTACCAAAGTACTCGACTATACAGTATTATTTTTATGACAAAAGGGAAAGAAATCCGTTTTAGACCAAACACCACAAAAGCAATCCCGCAATCCTTCTCCAGCAAACTCCGCAATTCATCAACTTCAACACCTGAAATACATGCTTAAAATCATCACCACAACGGTTGAGCGAGTCTATAGGTTTTCCAAATCAACATTTGAACACAAGAGAAAAATCAATCAAGATCATTTAATAGAATTGTGCGCATACAATCTATTAGTCAGGCATTCTGGTATATAACAACAACTACTGAATTGTATTAAGCTCATGACACCGACCCCTTAACTTAGTTACCCACGCCTAAAGCCGGCATGACTAGATGAAATTACAGTGCCCCTACTAGGGTATCATTTGCAAGGATACCAATTCTCATTCTCGTAAAATTATCCTTCCCAGAGGGTTACTCAGCGTAAAGCCCTGGTCTCAGATAGGGTCGTCAGCCCAATAGTACTATTATTAGAATAAGCGGCTATTCCCAACTCACAACATCAAGTCAGCAGATAGTTAACGGCTCATGAATTTAGGGTCTTTTGCAAATAGGGTACTTATACAATTCAAACAACAAGGGCAACAAAGCAACATTCGGGTCCAAACAATCAATCATGACTTGTGTTCATTTTACTTTCAAATAGCATGTATCCCCCTCGCGGGTTTTAAAATCATTCAAACAAGTACAAAAGCGAGGCTATAGACTCACCTGGAGTAATAGCAGTAGTAACACTATCTTCGACGATAGTTGATGCCCGTTAAACACAAAAACCGCAACCTATCAAATAAGGCGCGTTCATCAATAATAAACTCAAATAAAATCCATACATAACAACATCAAACTCAAACTCATAAAGTCACGATAAACTCGAGAGAAAACGATATAAATAACTTCATTATACTTTACTACACATTTACTTAACCATTTTACACTTTTTACAAAGTCCGCCGGTACATACTATATGTACTAGCTTATTTACCCCTTTTAAACTTGTCAACCGTTTATGAAACGACTCGATAAACTAACTTACTATATATAGAAAGTCCTCTTACAAGTTTATCAAATGAAATTACTTTTAAAGTACTTTACCCAACTCATTTTCAAACTATAAAATCCGGACAGATTTACGTTAATTTTTCATACAACCGTTTTAACTTATTTAAACGACTCCGTTTACAAAACCGACACTCGGGTTTTAAAGTAAACTCAACCTATAAAATAAACACCTCATTATCAGTAGGTTACATTTTTCAAAACATCCATTTAGAGT
Organism: Glebionis coronaria; assembly: GCA_025667525.1. Lineage (NCBI taxonomy): Eukaryota > Viridiplantae > Streptophyta > Magnoliopsida > Asterales > Asteraceae > Glebionis > Glebionis coronaria. The sequence goes on along the minus strand of CM046877.1, from coordinate 556,912,999 downwards.
CCCCGAGATTCGGTCCAAATATCGACAACAACTACTTGTAGTGCCGATACTCGTCTCCCAGTACACGATCATTCAAAACATCATAACTTCGCGCTCGTTTGGAGCTAGAAGCTCTACCTTATATCAAATCGAAGCTAAGAAAAGTATCTACAACCCTAGGCTATAAGTTAAGCCATTTTCAAAACATAAAAATTCGGATTTTACACTTTACTTAATGTTATAAAATGACTATAAGAATCTTGTACAAAATCAACTTTTTGATAAAAACCAACCATAGAAATGGTCATTTCTACACCATAATATCATCATACATCAACCATAACATCAAAATCATAATCAAAATAAAAATCTTTAGTTCAAAATGAAGTTTTAACAAGATCTTTAGCAAGAATCACCATGGATCATCATGAAAATGCCATGCATGATCATAGCTCCTACCTACCAACATCAAGAAAAAAAAATGTGCTTGCATGTAAGGAATTATTACACCAAAATGATCCTTATGCAATTATAAGAGTGGGTCTATGATTGGTTTTGTTGGATTCAACCTCAAACCTGAGATAAAATTAATTGAATGTGAATTTTGGGTGTGTTGTGAGTTTCGGCAAAACTAGAGAGCAAGAGAGAGAAGTGGAAGATTTTTGTAAGTGGAAAATGAGGTGTGTGTATTTGTTTTTGGTTTATATATAGTGGGGTAGGGACCAAAGTTGCAATTTATCAATAGTTGTGACTAAAAATATAAATAGTTAGCTAAATAGCGGGAAATAACTATTAGTCAATTTTCAAAATATTTACGGGGCTCGGGTTTCATAAAGATACTTTTAAAAATTTAAAACGTACCTCAAAAATAATAATATCGACTCTCGACTCGACTTAATACAAACTTAAAATAAAAACGTCAAAAATATAAACATCGAGACAACAATTGATAAAACATAAAATCTCGGGCATCCGTCGATATCGTGGTCACTAATAATTCTCGCTATTAGTAAAAAGATAAAAATAAGTCCTCCAACGCCGATTTTAAATAAAACCATCAATCGTCATTTCATTCAACTCATCAAAAATTTCAAAGTTATTCGTAAAAATAATATTATATAATAGTAAATAAATGACCTCGGGTTTGGGTTGTCACAGTTATAATCTTGACACGTGTCTCATGACGAATCCAACTAAACATTTTGAAACCTTATCACCTTGTAACCATTTCATCATTGTCTGATGAACTACTCCTTACTACTCTCGTGTAAACCACTCGCTATATTATAAGATGCCATATAAACTTAAATTATTATTGTTTTACGTATAATTTTACAAAAGGTTCTACTTGGGTTTTACAAAATACTTGAATATTACCCAATAAAATTAATTGACATTAATTTTACGATGTATTTTCACATAGTGTTCTACCTTGGTTTTATAAAGAATTCTTGTGACAACAAAATTGTTGATTTAAACATCTAGCCAATTTATTGCTGGGGAAAAGTTTCATAAATTATTTGATTCCTGTTTTTTCAAATGGAATTATATACATATTTTAAATCACATTACGTATAATACTGGGTTGACGAAGCTAAGCATCGCATTTCTAGTCCTAAATTATGCATGGTCTGATCACCTATGCTTAATTTAGAAGGAGCCATGCTAGACCGAATAGTAGTCACCTTAAATATTTGGCCAGGAACCAATTTTTTACTTGTGTTTCTGAAAAAGTTAGATAAATGAAAATTTTGAAAACTTTTAAATCTTATGCGAGTAGCAACAGTTCGCAACTTACACATATGAACCCTTATCTTTTCTTGAACAAAGTACATGTCTCAAGCACATATTTCCTTACTCGACGATCTTTGTTTTGCATGTTACCTCATCTTCCTTCGTGATATAATCCTCGTTACCACTCATTTAATTACTGACCATTGATACCAGACCTGAAAATCGCAATGTTTTTATGCTTATTCATTGACCGACCTTCTCTATCTATTTTGGTAGACCTTCGAAACATCTCTAGACGCGAATATAGATTTATGACTGGACATGAATGATGATTTCGTGTACTTGTCGTGATGTGTGTTAGACTATATTGTCTTGAAATTCATTCGGTGAACCACGTATTGATTTCGCCTCTCATTGCTAATGTTGTTCATCTTACTGGAATTACTCTCAAGTGACTTCTTAAGAATTTTCTTTGATTCGAAAATTCGTTGTGTGGCTTTTCTCTTTCGATCGTGTATCGACCATCGAGAACTTAATAAGCCGTTGTTGGTGACACCAACTGCACTCGAGAAGTGATGACTTACTATAATCCTTTGTTTCTTATTATTCTTATCATCAACTCGTCTATTCTATCACGTTTGTTTAGAATTGATACGAATATCGTTTTATTCCCTCTTGCTATTGCTTGTATTCTAATTTTGACTATTATTTGCTATTTTGTCTCCCTTTGAAAACCCGAATATGTCACATGTTTACCAATTGATGCATTAAAAACCTTCTTGGATTTCTAAAAAATTGTTACAATCTTTAAAAACGTTTTACACATTATATCAAGTGGTTAAATTACCAAAATAACCGTTACAAGTTTAATGTTGGATCTATACATCCTCTTTGGTAAATTATAACTAGTGTTTAAAAAGGATGTCAAGGTATATCTTTTAAAGTATTTGATTATATCATACTTTACTTTCAACCTAATGAAAATTATCACTTTAATTTATAGATTCTAACAATGATTCTAAATAATTTGGAAACTTGATTTTCACTAATGGTAACGATAAACTTGAGTTTTTAACAATAACTTCATACATTCATCCAAAAGCTCTTAAGCTAATCGAAATAACTATTTTGAACTACTCTACTTTTTGGCTTTGAAATCCTAATCAAGAAAAAGATATAGCAACAACTTACTCACTAAATGTAGATAGTTGGATTTTAAATCACTAAACCTTGTAAAATTTTCTTTTAATAAAGAAAATACTTAAGCTAAATTTGAAAGTGATACCAAATCCTATACAAGTAATTGTGACAACATGTATTTTAAATGTTCATATGTAATTCATCTTTTCCTTCTATTTCTCTTGTAATTAGATTGCTAAGTTTTAAGATTGTCATGGTTTACAGTTGATCGATTTGCGACTCCTTGTCGATTAACAATCTTGATTCGTTTTGGCGCACTTTGTACGTGCAAGCTATCATTGTGTTCATTTTACCCTTAATATTTCTCCGTACTGAAAGGTCATTAATCTAATCCAAGCTTGAAAAATTTATTCGAAAAGGAGTAAGAAACAAAAGAATAGTGAATTCAAATTGTTAAGGTACGCTGTGGTGCATAAATTATCTGGGAAGCAATGAGTTTGTTCTACACTTTGCATCTCCATTTTTTGGTATCTTCTTATGTCTCTAGTTGAACTATGAGGGACCAGAGGTCTATTAGGGGGGTAAACTGTAAGAACCCGTACTTTTCGAGTATTATTTGATTCTTTTATTCGTGCTACTCGAATTTTTCCAACGTATTACATTTTCTTGTATTCTTATATGTAAATCTTGAGATCATGATAATTTTAATAAATTATACTTTTTAAGTATTTTCTGATCATTGATAATACTTTAGTTGGAATTATAAAAAAATTATTTTATTTTTCCATATTTATTTAAATCAAAAATTTTGATTAAAAGCACCCGCGTGCATTTTACAAAGAGTTTACTCAAATCAACGTATAACGAGAGCTACTAGTGATCGCGATACCGACGGATTACATTTTATTATCGATTGTTTCGGTAATTAATATTTTCGACGACTTCGTTTTAATTACGTGTTAAGTTGTGTCGGGAAACCATATTATCATATTTATGATGCATTTTAAATTTTGAAAAGTATTTTTACGAAACCCGAGCCCCGTAAATATTTTCAAAATTTACTAATAGTCATTTTCTACCCTTTAAACTATCTAATTGCTTTTAAGTCCGGAAGATTTAACATTTGGAAAAACTAGCCCTCCACCCCAGCCCTCCACCCCACTATATAAATTAAAATATTCATACCTAACCTCATTTTTCATCACAAAATACACACACTTGAAAAAAAACTCTTCTCTCCTCCCCCCCCCCCTTGTGAATTCCGCAACCCTCTCTACCGCAATACCACCAAAAATCTTGATTTTTAACATGTGTTAGCTAAAATTAAATCAAGACCCATCTCTAAAATTAAAAGGTGATTAAGTTGATACAAAAATCATACACATGCATCAAGTTTTCTAGTTTTTATGATTTTTATAGTTGGTATATGTTTTGATCATTATGCATGTAATGATCTTAGTAAGATCGTCATGTTTTGATCATAAAAGGTTTTATTTTTTATCTTTGGTTTTTTTAAAGTTTGACATGCAAGTGTTTAGGAGTTTGTTTGGTTGATGGGTATGATAGTAGGGAGATTTTAGAGGTATGGATCATGTTAAAATGGGTTAGAATATTGATTTGATATGATTTCTAAAAGTGTATATTACATCAGTGGGTTAAGGGCTGTATTTCGTGGGTTAAAGATTGGATAAAGGTTGAGATTATTTGATTTTGTTGTAGAGTTTTTTTATACGCTCATTTTGATATAAGATAGATGTAATGTAACGCCCCACTTTGGTAAGTGGACCGTTACGCGTATTTAAGGCGTGTCATCAAAGCATGCAAGGTAATATGTAGTAAAACATACATGACCATAGAGAAAACCAGAATCAAACATCGGTTCCCAAACATAAGCCCAAAACATAATTAAAGTAAATGAAATGAATGAAAGACTAAACAAGCATAAGTATATGAAGGCATGAGGAGAAGAAGTCTAAGGTAGCTCCCACCCTATGCGTGTCCTCCAAATTCTCCAGTCTAACTTTAGGTACCTGCCGTTTTGGGACATGGAAAGGAAAGTAACGGCTGAGCATAACGCTCAGTGCACGAATATACGACATAGTATGAATGGCTGAAACATAAATAAGACTAATAGCAGCGGAAATAACTATGTCCTGGATAACCTGACATAACTTATGAAAACTGGTTTTATAGTTTGAAAAGCCTTATCTTTATCTTATAAAATCTGTTTAACATGTTTACCGTTAGCCAATATAGGTCATGAAAATATCAACTTGAATGAATACTTGGAGGGGTGACCTCGTCATGCAATTAGAGGGGCTGCCTCTAATTAATATAACTGTTTGGGTTGGAGGGATCAACTCCTTGTGAAGGATGCAAGACACACACCACATTCACCTGTATAATCTGCTGAAAACATGTAAACTAGGATGCACCCATACGCCCCACGTGATAAATATAATATGGCCAAAAGCTAAAGGGACACCACGAGCTATCACTCCGTCGTGGTGGAGTCATAACACTGGTGCCTCTAGTATTATGGTTATGGTACCTCCATAACTGGGTGAAACTGGTCATGCATGTATATGGATTTAGGTATCTAATTAAACATAAGCAATTCAAAAACATATAAAACATATACTGGGGAAAACAGTTGGCTGCATACGGGGAATCCTAATAAGGAAGAATGTCCATACTGAAAGGACGGAGAATCCGTACCTTGTGTCCAGTAAACGAAGAAGATGAACGATAGAGAGTCCTACTTCGGTATCACTAATGCTACATAAATAATATACGTGTATAAGTGTCCTGATTACTGAGTACATAACTGGTTTTAAATCTTGTCTTAGCTTGTTTTATATGTTCATGTCATGTTTTACTGATTTTAGCCTTATACTGTGTTTATCATGTACTCTGTCTATTCTGATTAGGTATTACATGTATTTCTTGTATTATTATACTTGTTGTTTAATAATAAGTAACTTTCTAAAAATATCAAGTTTCCAAAAATAGAAAGTTTCCAAAAATAGAAAGTTTCCTAAAATAGATTGTTTCTATAATTAGATTAGCTGCCTTAATTAAATAAGTTTCTAAAAATAGAAAGTTTCCATAAATAGATTAGCTGCCTTAATTAAATAAGTTTCTAAAAATAGAATGTTTCCATAAATAGATTAGCTGCCTTAATATAAATAAGTTTCAAAATAATAGAAAGTTTCCATAATTAGAAATAAGCTGGATAATTAAGCTAATAAGATAAGCTTAAGTTTTACTGATTAAATATACTAAGTCATGTGATTAATAGTATAGTTTATAACATGTTAGTTAAATAAACTATATGTTATACGATTTAATTAAATATAATCATGATTTTATTAAATTAATGTGTACATAATACTTAGGTTAACACATGTATAAGTATTTATATTAATATAACCTAAGTCATGAAAATTAAGTAATTATATGTCATGTTTTAATAATTAACTAATTTCTATAGTCTAAATTACATAAATAAGTGCTTAGGTTAAAATCATGTGTTATTAAATAATAATAATAAACCTAAGTCCATGTTTTAATTAAATTAATTATATGCCATGTTAAATTAATTTAATTAACCTGTAAATAAATATACTTGTAAAACTATTAAACTTGTAAAAATAAATTAGCTTGTAAGAAATTGAATAAAACGTGACTTGTAGAAAAGATTCCCATGTACAAACCCGTGTTTAATATAAGTCGAACCAAAACACACCCAACCGGCGGATAGGGTTGTGGCCAGCCGTCGGATGCCACTGTCAAGCAGGGTTCCCCCTGCCGTGGTGTTTGTTCCCACTGGCTTAGACCGGTTCACCTTGCCGGCAGCCGGTTCCCCCTGTTCTTAATCAAAACCCACCGAGAGTCATGGGACTCTCGGTTTGCTACTGCCTCACCAAAACGCACCCCTGTTGGGGTTTCTGATTGCGGCCGACCAACCAAACAGCCCCTCGGTTGTTGGTAATTCCCACCGAGACCTTAAGTGGTCTCGGTTCCCATGTTTACCCGAACCAAAAACTCATCTTGTACTTGTTTAATTCATGTTTATGTATACCAACCCATCCCGTGTTCTTATTGATTTAAACAATTTCATAAACACATAATTAAATAAGAAAAAAAATAAAAGGGTTCATGGAATACCTTATGTATAATGATTTAGGATTAAGAGTACGAATCATGCTTGTAAATCAAACAAGAATCAAAACTTCTCCCTTTTTCTTCCTCCTTAAGGCCGGCGGCCATATACCCATTTTAGGGTTTTTATTTGTTTGTTAGTTCCTTGAAAAAATGAATGTGTAAGACTTGTTCCTTGGTTTAATTAGTTTTCTAAATGGGTTGGGCTTAAAAGCCCTTTTCTTGTTATAGTTAAGTCAAAAGTGGGCTTAGCCCCTTCCTTTTCCTTTCCTAGCCGTGGCCATGTGGGCCCCTGATGAGACTGCTTTTATACATAGTCTCATCGTCCAAATAGGGCTTAAAATGCATTAAATATCATCAAAATACCCATATATATGCTTGTGTTTGTTGCTTGTGTATTTTAGGTACGGATATTGGGAAAATGACAAAAGATCACAAGAATCATACCAAAACGAACACGGGAAACGAAGCCGCACAATGAACCAAGCCCTAATGAAGAATTTTCCCAAGAAAACCCTTGAAGACTTAAAGATTTATGAAGAAGGGTCCTCCAATATTGAAGAATTGACACTTTATACCCTTGTATCCTCAAAATTATAAGATTGGAACCTAAAGTTTGTCAAAATTACAAAAAGGGCCCTCCACTTTGAAGAATTGGCAATTTTAGTCCCTCATCAAAACTAAAATGTCAATATTTATCCTCCTCAAAGTCAAACATACCAAGAAGGACTCTAAGTTACAAGAAATTACAAGTTTGGTCCTTTAAAAATCCCAAAATTACAAAAAGGACCCTTAACTTTGAAGATTTGGCAAAAATGGTCCCTCATTAATCATGACTTGGAAATTTCAGTCCTCCAAAAGGTCAATCATACAATTCAAGACCATTATCAATCAAGAAAAATCCAAATCAGTCCTTCAAGAATCAAAAAATGGCAAGAAATACCCCTGAAAATACTTTGGAAAAGTATTTGGGGCAAAAGTGTGAAAAATAAAACTTCAATTACAAAGGAAACCGGATTTTTGCTAGTTTATATACAAGTGACAAGAGAAAGGAAAGAAAGGGGTTAAACATGGCAGACAAACGAAGTTACCTAGACCACTCATGCTTTGACACCTGTCCCACTCACCCATTTCCACCAATCACAAGCCTCCATTGCTCCACCTCACCAATCCACTCATACCAGATTAACAACTTAATTTATTAAGTTTAAATTTGGCGCTTAACATGTTTTTTAAACACTAATCCGGATCAAACTAGCAACTATTCCCTCAAGAACACAAATTGGGTTTTCTTAATTGTGTTATAATTAAACCCCCAACTGCTATAGAATGATGATTAGGGTCTCCTTAATCACAACCCAACTTTTAAAAACCTTTCCACATCACCCCACACCCCACACAAGATTCCCTGCTACACACCTTTGTGCATACTGCCAAATGTTGGACAGTCATCCAACGTTCCACAGCAATGCTTTGAAGTTAAGCTTGTTTCAAGCCATTTGATCAACTTTTACCTTGCCAGCTCTACAAACAAACAAGAAAATGTCACATGATCTTCAAAGACTCAAAACAAGACAAGGGCATAATGGGGACTTCATAGCTTTAGGGTTTACATTTTTTAGCCTCTTAGCAAGTAGTCTGTAGCCTATATAAGGCATAGGACTGAGTACTTTAATTTTTGCTCTTGAATTTTCAGTTGTTCACAAATCTGTAAATATCATATTCATATCAATGAAATGTGTTTGAATTTGTTGAAGAAAGCTCAAGTGCCACTCTTATAATCTGTTTGATATTGTTCTTTGTTCATTATTCTCGAATCAAAACCTGTTTTCAAAAAGGAGTGTGCAAAAGTTTGCACATTTTCCATTTTCTTGATATTTTGCTAAGTTCTTGTTCAAACCTTGGAATTCTTGGGCTATAGGGCTGATCATAGCATCCTGATATTGTGTTATCAAGGTGTGGTGAGGCTTATAACTTGGGGATAATCAAGTGTGGGGTAACAAGGTTGCATTAATCAAGGATTTTTACCTTTTCTGTTTTTATAATTGTGCTCTTAACCTTGTTGAATCTTAGCAGGGTTGTTTGCGGAAGCTTGTACTTCTTCTTGCTAGTACATAAGCTCAAAATTCGTGGGTGTGGATGTACATCCATGAGGTTTGCATACTTAATCCTAAAATCTGCTTAAATCTTGATTTTTGGTGATATTTGTGTGTGACTTGTGTTCTTGTGAATTTTGTGGCTTAAAACTACTTGAATTTGCTTATCTTAGCTGTTATTGTGTTAAATTAGGCTTGGGTGGTCTTAAATCTCACTTTTGATTTGAAAAACTTGTTTTTGAAAAGTTAAAGGGGTGTTTGGGATTACCTGTTTGAAATCATTGTGTGTTATTGTGTTATTGGAAGTTTGTGTTTGTGTTTGTGTTTGTTATCTGTCATACACTTGTTTGAGAGTATTTTGCTGCAAGTTATTGGACTTAAACCTTGAAATCAAACAATCTGCTATAAAATCTTTGTTATTGCCTGTTTTGACCTAGGATCTTGAGAACACTTAGGGTGTATGCATGCTTAGGGCTAAAAGTGGTTTAAACAAAGTCATTGTAACCTGTTTGTGAGATTTGAGGTGTTGAATCTGGCTTGTTGGTCAAATACATCAGCAAAGTGAAATCTGCTTGTGTTTAGTGTTCATCAGTAACATTCATAAGCTTGAATCTTGATTTAGGCTTAAATCCATTGCATGAAAACTGTTTAGACTTGTTTATTTGAGTTTATAATAGCTTGTGTATGCATTTGGTTGAATTTGGTTGGTTGATTATTGCTAAAACTGCTTATAAGTGCTCAACTGCTTATTGTGCTAAGTCTGTGCTAGATCTGGTGCTTTATTGAATTAACTGTATCAATTGGGTTTTGTAATTTTTTTATTGTTATTGACTCCTTATGATCCAAAGATCATTTGGAAGCCTTTGTGAAATCTGAATCTCCAAAAAGCTCACTAAAGACAAAAAGTCAAACAAGTCAAGCAGTGGAAAAAGTTTCCACTACTGAACACCTAAAACTAGCCCCTGCTAGTGTTAATTTTTACTCAGCTTATCAATAAGCTATTTTAGCTTATCCAGACCTGCAACAACTTATTTTTTGTGATAGATCTTCATTATTTGACCCATTTGATTAGACTGGAGCTTATTGGACTTTGACTTTGACTTTTTGCTAGAAAACCAACTTATTTGACTTTTTCATAAGTGCTTATTTGCTTATTCCAGCTTATTGAGTCTCTTATTTGAAATTTTTTTTGTTGAAATAGCTTAATTAAGTCATTTAAAAGCTTTTGCAATTTGAATCAGCTCTTGGGGTGGCCTAGAACTCAAAAACGACAATTTTGTCGTTTTCTGTAGATTGCTTATTGCATTTTCAGGCTTATTCCTTGGGCTTATTTCAAATTTCTTTTTACAGAAGTCTTATTTAGGACAAAAGAAGCTTGTGTGTCTAATTTGAACTTATGGCATTAGCTTATAGCTTAATGGGCCAAAAAGCCCATTAAGAATAAGCTGTTTGGTATAAGCTAGCTTATTTCACACTTTCAGCTTTTGGGCCTTTGGAAAAAGTTGTTTAAAATCAAATTTTGAGTCAAGTAGTGCTTTTTGGGCTTATTTGGACCACTTTTTTTATTTTGGGCTCAAATTTAGCCCATTAAGGATCTGTTTTGGGTTTAGCCCATTTTCTAGGCCCGTTAAGGGTATTTAGGTCATTTCAAGTTCATTTCTGAGTTACTTAGGTTAAATTAAGCTAGTTTGCACTTATTAGAATTTTTTTATGATTTTTGGATTTTTAATAATATTTTAATATTATTTTATTGTTAAAAATTAAAAGTCTGATTTTCTAAGGTTTTATATTTTTCCTAGATTGTAGACACTTAATTAGAAATTTTACAACTTTCCAAATATTTTTATAGTCTTTTAATTATTTTCTAGAATTATTTTAAGTTTTATTAGTTTTTGATAGTTTTTAATTGTTTAAAAATAGTTTTTAGTGGTTTTAAAATTTTGAAAAATACTTTTTAGCTTAATTAGGTTAATTTAAAGGTTTAAAAACTTTAAGATCTTGTTTGGGACTTTTTATTAGTTAATATTGATTTTTAGGGCTTTAACTAGCATTAAAAAGTTAATATTTAATTAATTAAAAGGTTTTGGCAAGTTTGGATTTTTTGTAAACTCTTAGAATATTTTTGTGGATTTTTAGGAATTTTTAGGGTAAAATTTTAATTTTGGTGCTTTTTACGGTTTTACGTGTACACCTTTTTCGTCTTAGTTTAATTTGACATCGTAACCGTCATTCTCTTCTTATCTCATTTCTATTTTTCTTTCTCACAAATATAATCACAAAGTTATCCAAATCATTACACACATAACACACTAGCCTCCTTGAGAACGATCCCCACTAAGGGTCATTAGTGCTTGGTTTTCCTAAACCGACACTTAATACTTGCCACTTTTGCTCTCTTTTCCTAAAGAGAAGTAAAAACACTACATCAGCCCCCAAAGGGAAAACTCGTTGTTTTTCCATGTTCTATTTATTTACGTGTTCTCGTGTCGTGTTTACGTGATTTAATTATTAATCGTTCGTGTCGTTAAATATATTAATACGTAGGCGTAATAAATATACATAAATACATAATAATAGGTTCGTGATTATTTACGTTCATGATTTTCATGTTCGTGATTATAATTATTATTGATAATAATTATCGTGTCTTAATACGTAATAAATACTTATCGTGTAATCACATGTACGTAATACTTGTAATTCCTATTCGTGAAACGTAAACGTGCTAAATAAGGAAAGTTCTAATCATGTACGTACGATTATATATGTACTGTTCATGGTAAAAACGTGCGGGTTTTACAATAGAGCTTCTAACTCATTAAGAGTCAAAAGTTATGCTAGTTTTAGTATTCGTGTACCGAGAGACGCAAATTGGCACAATCCGAAATTGTGGCTGATTTTGTGTCGAATCCCGGGGACTTTAGACATGGTTAGATAAATTATACTACTGGTTTTCAAAGTTTATAAACTTAATATAGTAGTGGGTTTATAAGGCGAAATGTCATGATAGTAATTTTAAAGTGGTATAAACGATTTTATAAAACAAGTACACATTTTGTCCCAAATTTTAGAGTCGAGTAAAGTGTCGAGCTGATGGGTTTTTAAGTATGAACTGTGGCTCAAATTTTGGCAGGGTCTTACACAAGTTATAAGTGACCTTGACACCAAGTTTCATCGAAATCGGACAAGTCTAGATAAGGTAGATCGGTGTGTACATTCGGAGTGTACTTGCTCATTTGTATTTTGGACACATAGTTCAATGCTCGTGTGGCGTGAGTTTGAGTATTCACTATTGGACATGATGACTTACTCAAGTGTTTAGTAGTTATATAAATGACTTAGTTACTGGTCCGAGTGATGTAAAGTTGTAAAACCCGTATTTAAAATTTCGTATATTAAATACGCAGTCTCGATCTATTATAAACTATATATATAATTATTCAGAAAAAATAATAATTACGAATGTATTAGTTTAGCATACAGAAAAGATAATTACGTTTCAGAAAACTAAAACACACGAAAATTTAATACGAAATTACGTGAATAAAATATAAGTGTCGAAGAAAATAATAATAATAATAAAAAACTATATAGTTAAAAGAGGGGCCGGTTTGTAAAAAAAAAAGAATGACCTTGGGCTTTGAGTGCAGCCTATTTTCGAACAAAAACAAAGGGGAAAAATTACACTTCTCTTTTTTCATAACACATACAAAGAAAAAAACGACTAGGGTTCATAAAAATATGTCGCCAAGTGGATATCAAGAACAAGGGGGTTTCGGCCTAGTTTTCATCAGGGATTTCGTGTCTTTCATCGTCTCCTATCAATCTACAACGGCAATCTGTTAACTTCTTTTAATTTCAGTGTTGATCATGAATTAATATTGCGTATGGTCTATACAAACGAATCACGAGTAATATAAACAAGGGGGTGTCGGGTTTTTGTTGTGAAATCAAGAAAACCGAGACCTATTGGTCTCGGTGTGGTTTTCTTTTGGCCAGCCGTGACCACAAATGGAGTGTGGTGTGCTTGACTGGATTCACAGCCCCAAAAAGCCAAACAGGGGGTGTTTGGTTAGTGTACAGTAGGGAACAAAGCCAAACAGGGGGTATCGTATGCTAAAGGGGTGTTTGGGTTCGCAATCAGTGGGAACCCGACCCAAAGCAGTGGGAACTTTAAACAGTGGGAAGAGACAAGAAAACAGTGGGAACCGTACTATAAATCAGTACCTAGAATCGGGACAGAAATAGTGAGTTTTATTTTAAGTTTAACGACGGTTTAGTGACACAAATTTCCGTCGCAGAATTGTTATTGACAATTTTTAAATATCAGCTTTTAGTCACACAGTTTTAGTGACAGTTTTTCTGTCGCTAGTTCTTATAGGCAGATTTTATATATTTTGTTTAATTGTTTTAGTGCGACCGAGAAGAGGTATCTCGGTAGGCTCGGGATATAGTTTAAACATTAAAAATGAAGATTTTAAATTATACCTTTTATTACTTACTTTTATAAATGTTTTAATTGTATATTTAAATGAATCAAATTAAAATAGTTTTTTAATATTTAAAAGGGTATAATTTTATAGAAATTATAAACGATTTTGAAAACTTTCTAATTTAGGAAACTTTCTATTTTTAGCAGGGTTACATATTATAGTATTATTATCACGTCATAATACGTTTGTACCGTAATTAATAGTAGATCGACAATACATTAAAAAGAATTATAAGAAAGATCAGATTTATCAATTAAGATACGTAAAGAAGTTCAAAAATAAATAAATAAATGAGAAGCCGATAAGATCAGTAAATTAAATAAAGATCAGTAACTTATTCGCTTCTATTATTATTGTTGCTTCCGTGAAGCCCGAGTAGTGTTCGTTCAGTCTTCCTTCAGTCAGTTACTAGACAAGAGGTACGGATTTTCTGTCCTTTTAGTAAGGACTTCCTTATGTGCATGATTAGGATTTTTCGTCTGCAGCCAAATGTTTTCCCCAATTATATGTTATAAGTTTTATCAGAAATCAGTTTCATAATTAAGTTAAAATTGCCTGAGCCTTATATACAAGCATGACCAGTCAGTAGTACTAGTTACGGAGGTACCGTAACTATGACACTTGAGGCACCGGTGTCATGACTCACCCACGGGAGAGTGATATCTCGCAACGTTCCACTCAGTTCAGCTTGGCCATTTTATCTGTATTATTAGTGGGGCGTATGGATGCATCCTAGGCTTATCAGTTTACAGTTATCAGGTGAATGTGGTGTGTGCTCTATATCCTTCATATTAGAGCTGATCCCTCCACCCAGCACAGTTATTTAGAGGTCATCAGTCTACAACATAACGAGGTCACCCCTCTATGTATTCATGTAGTAGTTGTTACAGTACATGACCTATATAAGCTCTTGGCATTAAAGGATAGTAAAATATGTTATCAGGATTAACAGTATAATTCAGCTTTAATAGTTTATAAATCAGACTTATCAGATTTTCTAAAGTTTTCTTCACATTCTTCATATCAGTCTTTCAGCTTCAGAAGTTATTAATTATTTCAAGTACAGTATATTCTTATCATGCATTATAGCCGTTCACTGAGCGTTATGCTCAGCCGTAGTTCTTTCATGTTCTAGCGGCAGGTACACCAGGACACTCGTAAGATTCTGAGAGCATGTGCATTGGATGGAAGCAATCCAGACTTCTTTACTTTATGCACTTCATTCTTATATTGCCTGTTGGACATTGTTCAGTCCTTTCTTTCAGTATTTTACTTTTCATGTTTTGAGCTTATGTTGGATTACTGATGTTTGATTCTGGTATTTCCGTTATGGTCAGTTAATGTTTTAGGACATTTACCTTATGCTTTGATGACACGTCATAAATACACGTAACGGTCCACTTATCCAAGTGGGGTGTTACAACTATGGTTTCAGAGAGCAAGGTTCGGCCTGTAGGCTCTAAAACTTGACCTGTGACTAGTGGGTAGTCACCAGGAACTTCCCAGATTTTGGCATTGTTATCTTTCATGTTTATCATGCATTTATCAGTCACTTTTCTTCAGTTATCAGCCGGTTTTCTTAAAGTTTTTTACTAAGTAAAAGGTTGGTACTGGACTGACCATATTTAGTCGCATGCGCTTCTTAGCGAATTTTAGTTTTGGTGAACTGAGCATAGGCGTTCACCCTTGCCGTTCAGATTTTTGTATAGATGAACTGACCATAGGCGTTCATCCTTACTCATGCCAGATTCATGTTTTCAGTCGAATATTACTTGGTGAACCAGCCCCGTATACGTTTACCAATGTTCAGATCAAATTTCATGCTTTTCAGTCGAATGTTGTTTTGTGAACCGATCCATAGTTGTTCACCTTTGTCATATCATGACGTTTCATAAAATCTTGACAAATATGAATTGGACTACATCCAACCACATTTAGTCCCAGATTGTACATTTCTATACATGACAGTTCTCAGAAAATTTTGAAAAGTATGGATCGAAACAGAATCGCCCATACTTAGTCACATGCTTCCTACTATGAATACTGTAGATTAAACCATAACTATCCACATCAGTTGATGTTAAACCTCAGTTGATTATTCTTCTATGTTATTTGTATCAGTCAAGTTTATACTCTCACGTGAATGTCGTTTTCATGCTGACTAAGTTCATGTATCCTTATGAGGATTATGTTTTCAGCAAGGTGATGATGTTTTCATGCTAAGATACATAAGGGGTTACAGTAAAAATCCTGTTTTCAAAATAATCATGTTTGATCTTCATCAGTCATGTCTTCATGCTAACCATTGTTGAAATTCCGTTTAATCATATTCTTGAAACTCTATACAACCAGCTTTAAGCCCACGCAGGAATTACCAGGCTATCATGTTACTCATTTCAGTTCAGTTTACTACCGTTTAAATCAATTCATTTCTTTGATCATGTCAGACAAGCGACACCAATCGGTCAGCCCATAAATTTCCACCAGTGCCATGTACATTATTCCATCTGTACCCCATCAACAGTGTCTCAGTTATACTCCATGTACAGTATTTCATGAGTACTCCACGTATAGTGTCTCAGATATGCTTCGTGTGCAGTATTCATTTTGTACTTCATGTACTGTAGTCCAGGTGTACTCCAGGTACCCTACTCCATGGATATTACTAATCGATCCTCAATCATCTCAAGCATTGCCACTTGTCGATATTCTACCAGATGCTGATGCTGCTCGTGGGTTGAAGATTTTACCAGATATTGATGTTGCTAACACTTTGAAGACCTCGTAAATGTTGATGCTGTTGATGCTTTGGAGATTTCTCAAGATGCTGATGCTGTTTATACTATGAAGACTCTGCAGAACAAGGTCGAAAACTATAAATTTGAAATTTCTGACAAGAAATTTTTTTTAACCATCAGACACTACCATTCTATTCCATGCTTTTACTCCCCCAGTTAGATGTCACACTTCACTCAGCTAATCTTTTAGTCAGGAGAGTGGGAACCGATAACCAGCCGGCCACTCAGCAGAAATAGTTACATAAATCACGGTCATGATAACGACCGTCAGGAAACTGACAGACAAGGCGGTAATGACAACCACCATACTTATAATTAATCACTCAGTAACCATCGGAACATCGGAACGGACGTGACCAGAAATACCGAGGTCAGCCGTCTAACAGGTCCGCCAACCCTAGTAGTTACCAGAAATTCTTAACCTTATTTAGACTCACCCATTAAAATACATGTCCAAACAATAGTCAAGACACAGGTCGCAAGTATCATTTCAGAAGACACATGTTAGGACTCCAGTAATAGTACACGTCATACGAATATCATCTCAATGTACGAGTCAGATTCATAACACCAGTACGCCTCCTAAACCAGGTCCTCAGAAATTCAGGGTACCCTCCAAGGGGGTATACCCGTACTGTTACGCCACGCATAAATCAGACCATTACAATTCAGTTACCACCACCGGAGTATTATTCAGATTAGACACACAGTGTCCATTCTGTGAGATTACAGATGAATACAATCTGTGAAAATTGTCACGTTTACTTCACGTGTTCCTATGTCAGCTTTATCTTAAATCAGGTAGTTACCTGCCTCTCACCTAGAAAAGACTCCACAGTACCACCCATAATTATTAAAGTTTTCTTTTCAGTTAACGACGAGATCTATCTTACCAAATCCTGAACATATTCATTTTATTTCTACCAGAATAATCAGTACAAATTGTTTCAGCTTTATCAGCACGTGAATTATTATCTTATAGCTGCAAAGACTTCTAGTCACCAGTCATGATGCGACTTTTGAATTTCCTTAAATTCATGATCAGCAGATTATCTCAAAGTTTCCAGATGTCATCCTAGGAGGTTTTCCAGAAATTCCTTTCTAACCACGAGATAGGGTTCAACATAGAGCTTGTCTCAAGTAAAGAACATGTTTTCAGAACTCTTTATCGTAGTGCTTCGGCCGAGTTAAAAGAGTTGCAGCAATTGTTGCGAGAGTTACCGGAACGAGGATTTATTCTCCCTAACGCACCACCAGGAGGTGCACCTTTTCTGTCTATCAGGAAGAAGGCCGGTAACCTGAGATCATGTATCGACCACCAAAAATTTGACAAGATCACTATTCATAAACGATATTCATTCCACGAATAGAAGGTTTACCTGACCTGCTATGATATCTAAAATATTTTCCAGAACAATTCACGATCATGCCACCAGCAGTGGTGAGAGAAGGAACATGAGAGTTTCCAAACTATTGTTGCACACATTATAGTCTCTCTAAAATTTTGACTTCTACTTCTGAGCTCCCTAATACTCCAACTATAGTATAAAATTTATGAATAAAATTTTTCCATGACTTCTCAGACAAAATCGTCAGTATATTCATTGATAACATTATGATCTGCTAAATTCTAAGAGAAGTACTAGAGAATCATCTTCTCACAGTTGTACAGAATCTCCGATAGGAGAAAATTATATAAGCAGCTTCCTAGATGCGAGTTCCAGTTGAACACGATGGCATTTATGAACCACCCTATTTCAGCAGAAACAAGTTTTAGAAATCCTGCGAAGGTGAAGACTATCACCAGATGGTCAAGACCGACGTGTGTAATTAGAGTACAAAATTTTCTAGAAATCAGTTGACTGCTACCGCAGAAATTACTGACAGTTCTCACTAAAATTCTTTCATGACTTTTCACCCAGATTCCACCGGAATGTACAATAATCCCAGGCAGAATTTTGATAGAATCAGCATAACACAATTGATGCAACTATGTTCATATCTAGATGCCTGACATACCGCAGGGTCAAGATAGGACACCGATATGCTAATGAGTTATTACAACCACTAGAAATTTCTGAACAGAAATGAGATAAGATTCCATGGAGGTTATTTCCAGTTACCACAGGCTCAGACGAAGCATGATGCTATCTAAGTCGTTGTTAACCAGTTAACCCAGCCTACGCGTCTTCTTTTATTCGAGGATTTCGCAGTAACAAATCCATAGGAAATCCAGCAATAGATCGTATGATTCCAAGGTATTCCATCAACAATCTTGTCAGATAGAAATTATCGTTCACAAATCGCGCTCACATTCATGTTCACGATCACGTGTACGTTCACATTCATGTTCAAGTTTATTTTCACTTTCACGTTTACGCCTCAATCGCGGTATGATGCTGTTTCAGTTTATGTTTCGGGTCATCTCATGATTTAAGCTCACGTTAGCGTTCATAACCTTGTTCACGTTCACGCTCGTGTGTCATTTCGCGATACCCTGTTTCACAGTTTATTACCGAATTCGGTTATAGAAAGCTTAAGAAACCAGACTCAAGTTAGCAGAGCTTCTCCATACCCAGGCAGACGTTTCACGTCTCAGGCCGTATCGTTTGACATTCATTCTTCAGTCATCATATGTTCATGATATGTCCTAGCATCACGTTCACAGAATGTTTCATGTATTATCGTGCACGATATATATTCCATGCCAGCATTCCTCATTTAATTGTGAACCACGTTCACAATTGCTCACGTAGCACGTTCATAATTGTTCACGTAGTTCGTCCCTATATATTTGAGCAGCTTGCTCAGATATATAAATGTTATCTTTCAGGATATTTATACGTACCGTTTCATGTATCCTAAATAGCTTGTTCATTCTATCAGATTCAGAAAATCCATCTTATGTATGGAACCGGAAACTATTCAGCATCATTAGGACAGGGTCATCAGGACCAAGATTTTCATTGTGTCTAGACCTTTGAAGGAGTCGTTCGAGTGGGAAGCCACTCGGAACATAGGAGTCCATCCGGACCTCTCATCCTTTTACTCCAATAGATTCAGTTAAGTTCTTTCAGTCATGTTATGTTCCACGTTCTCTTCAGTCAGGTCATGCTATATATTCTTTCAGCAACAATATGTATTAATTCGAGGACGAATTATCTTTCAACTTATATGTCCTTCAGCTTTCATGTTCTTTCAGCCTATGTGTCCTTTCAGCTTTTATAACTTCACCGGCTTAATTATTCTTAATTTGAGTACGAATTTCTCCTTTTTAGAGGGGAAGAATTGTAAAAACCAGTATAGTTGTATCGTTAATTCGGGGACGAATTATTCTTTTTATAGGGGAAGAATTATAAAACCCGTATTTAAAATTTCGTATATTAAATACGCAGTCTCGATCTATTATGGACTATATATATAATTATTCAGAAAAAAAATTATTATTACGTATGTATTAGTTTAGCATACTGAAAAGATAATTACGTTTCAGAAAACTAAAGCACGCGAATATTTAGTACGAAATTACGTGAATAGAATATAAGTTTCGAAGAAATAATAATAATAATAATAATAACTATATAGTTAAAAGAGGGGCCGGTTTGTAAAAAAAAAAGAGAAAGACCTTGGGCTTTGAGCCCAGCCCGTTTCCAAACAAAAACACAGGGGACAAATTACACTTCTCTTTTGTCATAACACATACAAAGAAAAAAAAGAAACGACTAGGGTTAATAAAAATATGCCGCCAGGTGGATATAAAGAACAATGGGGTTTCGGCCTAGTTTTCATCAGGGATTTCGTGTCTTTCATCATCTCTTATCAATCCACAACGGTAATTTGTTAACTTCTTTTAATTTCAGTGTTGATCATGAATGAATATTGTGTATTGTCTATACAAACGAATCACGAGTAATATAAACAAGGGGGTGTCGGGTTTTTGTTGTGAAATCAGGAAAACCGAGAACTATTGGTCTCAGTGTGGTTTTCTTTTGGCCAGCCATGACCACAAATGGAGTGTGGTGTGTTTGACTGGATTTACAGCCCCAAAAAGCCAAACAGGGGGTGTTTGGTTCGTGTACAGTGGGGAACAAAGCCAAACAGGGGGTATCGTATGCTAAAGGGGTGTTTGGGTTTGCAATCAGTGGGAACCCGACCCAAAGTAGTAGGAAGTTTAAACAGCGGGAAGAGACAAGAAAACAATGGGAACCGTACTATAAATCAGTACCTAGAATCGGGACAAAAATAGTGAGTTTTATCTTAAGTTTAACGACGGTCTAGTGACACAAATTTCCGTCGCAGAATTGTTATTAATAGTTTTTAAATATCGGCTTTTAGTCACACAGTTTTAGTGACAGTTTTTCTGTCGCTAATTCTTATAGGCAGATTTTATATATTTTGTTTAATTGTTTTAGTGCGACGGAGAAGGGGTATCTCGGTAGGCTCGGGATATAGTTTAAACATTAAAAATGAAGATTTTAAATTATACCTTTTATTACTTACTTTTATAAAAAAATTAATTGTATATTTAAATGAATTAAATTAAAATAGTTTTATAATATTTAAAAGGGTATAATTTTATAGATATTATAAACGATTTTGAAAACTTTCTAATTTAGGAAACTTTCTATTTTTAGCAGGGTTACCTATTATAGTATTATTATCACGTCAGAATACGTTTGTACCGTAATTAATAGTAGATCGATAATACATTAAAAAGAATTATAAGAAAGATCAGATTTATCAGTTAACATACGTAAAGAAGTTCAGAAATAAATAAATAAATGAGAAGCCGATAAGATCACTAAATTAAATAAAGATCAGATAACTTATTCATGTCAATTATTATTGTAGCTTCCGTGAAGCCCGAGTAGTGTTCGTTCAGTCTTCCTTCAGTCGGTTACTGGACAAGAGGTACGGATTTTCCGTCCTTTCAGTAAGGACTTCCTTATGTGCATGATTAGGATTTCCCGTCTGCATCCAAATGTTTTCCCCAATTATATGTTATAAGTTTTATCAGAAATCAGTTTCATAATTAAGTTAAAATTGCCTGAGCCTTATATACAAGCATGACTAGTCAGTAGTACTAGTTACGAAGGTACCGTAACCATGACACTTGAGGCAGCGGTGTCATGACTCACCCGTGGGAGAGTGATATCTCGCAACGTTCCACTTAGTTCAGCTTGGCCATTTTATCAGTATTATTAGTGGGGCGTATGGATGCATCCTAGACTTATCAGTTTACAGTTATCAGGTGAATGTGGTGTGTGCTCTACATCTTTCACATAATCACATTGGAGCTGATCCTTCCACCCAACACAGTTATTTAGAGGTCACCTCTCTACAGCATGCCGAGGTCACCCCTCTATGTATTCATGCAGCAGTTGTTACAGTACATGACCTATATAAGCTCTTGGCATTAAAGGATAGTAAAATATGTTATCAGGATTAACATTATAATTCAGCTTTAATAGTTTATAAATTAGACTTATCAGATTTTCTACACTTTTCATCACATTCTACATATCAGTCTTTCAGCTTCAGAAATTATTAATTATTTCAAGTACAGTATATTCTTATCATGCATTATATCCGTTCACTGAGCGTTATGCTCAGTCGTAGTTCTTTCATGTTCTAACGGCAGGTACACCCGGACACTCGTAAGATTCTGAGAGCATGTGCATTGGATGGAAGCAATCCAGACTTCTTTACTTTATACACTTCATTCTTATATTGCATGTTGGACATTTTTCAGTCCTTTCTTTCAGTATTTAATTTTCATGTTTTGAGCTTATGTTGGATTACCGATGTTTGATTCTAGTATTTCCGTTATGGTCAGTAAATATTTTAGGACATTTACCGTATGCTTTGATGACACGTCATAAATACACGTAACAGTCCACTTATCCAATTGGGGTGTTACAAAAGTGATAGTTTGACTTGCCTTGACTTGGCGTCATATGACGGGTCAAATTCAAGAGTGCAAGTATTTAAACGAGTAGTGTTGGATAAATGGTATAGTATGGATTCATTTGGTTCGTGTCATTAGTCATGAAGTATGAATACTTTGAAAATATTTAAAGTCATGTTATACTTAGTATATATCGATATTTGAGTTCGAGTCGTAACGCGCACCTTATTTTGATAGGTTGTGGCTTTCGTGTTTTCCCAGGCATCCATATCGTCGGTGATCGTCTTACCACTACCGTTTCTACTCAGCTTCTGAGTATCGTGATTCACTTACCTTGTGGCTAAGGTGAGTTCATAGCCTCTTTTTACTTGTACATGGTTTCTAAACGCGGGGTGAGATTTTACATGGTGGAACACAACCATTTAAAACTGTATGTTATCCAGAACTTGTATGCTATCCAGAACTTGTATGCTTTCCAACTGTTTTCATGATTATTAATGCTTTTAGTCTTTAGCCTTAAGTTGCCTCTCCTGATCATGAACCGTTAATTTACTTGTGTTGCTAAGCGCGAATGTTGTGGGTGGATCCATCGCGATTGACAATCCCCGTCCCGATTACCTTGACGCATTTAACATTTGATTTATTACTTGAGTATTTAGGCTGAATACTCACCAGAGGAACTTACATGAGTTAAGCTTCGGTTCATAAACTAAAAAGCAATATAATGTTTTGGACTATGGTTAATGATCATAACCATTTTCCCTATTTCTTGTTTACAAATGAATGCTTGTGTTCCACACCTTTACTGCTAAACCTATGAATATCACTCAACTTTATGCTGACGATTTTACATGTTTAATCTCAGGTATTATTACTTAGCTTTGCTTGGATGGGAGCCCGTAGGATATTATTGCAGCTTGGAGATTTCTGTGTATATTTAAAGTTTGGTTTTGGTAAAAACTGTCAGAAACTTATCATATATTCTTGATAACTAAATGTTACAAAACCATTATTGAATAATAGATTTTCCGCTTATAAAACTCTAGGACCCTTTGTTTCAAGCTCTGATCTTTTTATGATGTAATGTATAAGTTTTTATTACATCAACTTTGTGTCAACCGTATTTCATTATTTCTTGTACCATGACGTGGAACCCCCTTGCCGCCTAGTAGTTTCCTTGCCTGATTTTGGGGGTCTCACAAAAGCCATGTACTTCTTAAAAGGTTCCCATACTTATTTTTGATGAGTTTGCCCATAAATAATCAAAGCTTTATGAACCCTATGAGCTGTTAAAGGATATCGTATTAGTTCCGAAGAAGGAGTATACATAACACTTGACGAACTTGAAAAAAACCAAGTGTTATGGAAGTGGAAGTTGAAAGGAATAGACGGGTCAAGGTTCTAATGTCAATGCGATGATATTTTGTCATTTTGTCCTCAATAAAGCCTGTAAAGCTGAGTACTCAAAAAGTTTTAGGAAAAAGTAGAAAAAATAGACGTCGCCGCAAAAAAATTCACGGTGGACAAAAGTAAGAAAAAAGAAGGAAGAAGGTTAAATGTAAAAGGAATAATTATGTTTTCTTGCGCAAGTCACGATATATATAATAGTATTCTTCGTCTCAATATTATTGTTCACGTATTTTTAGGATGTTCCAATTTACTTGTCCATCAATAATGGAAAAAAAGTTTGATTTATTTTATTATATTATCTTCGCTTGAAGTTAATTACAAATTCAAAAAGACATAAATTAATTAACTAAAAGTAAAATGTTATTCTGTGAAAAAGTAAGAGAGTATATTTTAATAAATATGTTTTTTAAATGTGTGTTTTTATCGGAAGACAATAATTTTGGGAGGGAGGGAAGAGTAAATAGAACCCCGCTCACTTTCTTTTTGTATTCTTTATTGGATTAATTTCATATATGACCCTCTTTTCAAGATCAATTTCATATATACTCTGACCCTGTATGGTTTACCGTAATCTTACGTAATAGGACGTAATTGTAATTAAATTACATTACATAGTCCTTTTGGTTTACATAATGAAGAGAATCGTAATTCCGTTTACATTACGTAAGGTGTTTGGTTGGCATTGTAATTACAATTACATCAAAGGATGTAATTAAACTTACATAGAAAGTTGGATGAAAATGTTTTGAATTACGTCGTAATTCTTAATTTTATATTTTAAATCATTATTATTGATGATATTATTATTATTATTATTATTATTATTATTATTATTATTATTATTATTATTATTATTATTATTATTATTATTATTATTATTAAAAAATTATTGTTATTATAACATCACTTCATTAAATATTAATAGGATTTACAAAAAGTTAGTGGGAAGCCGAGATACAATCTGAGCCCCCACTCCTTTAGCAATAGCAAAGCCTATCCTATTAAAAATGTGAGCCGCAACACGAGCTCCAATGTCTTGAGTCATATAGAACCGTCAAATCCGCTTCAGTAAGGCAACCGCTTCAGTTAGGATCCGCTTCATTAGTCACTCAATTATTATTATTATTATTATTAATTTTATTATTTTTTTATTATCAACATCACTTTATTAGAATAACAGGATTTACAAAAAGTTAGTGGGGAGCCGAGATACTATCTGGGCCCCCACTCCTTTAACTATATCGAAACAGATCCTATTAAAAATGTAAATAGCAGCACGTGCTCCAAGATCTTGATTCATGGAGAAACTTCGGATCCGCTTTAGTAAGCTTAAAGCATCCTTCTCAAGTTCTCCAAAGGAAGAGAAAGAGAAAGGGAGAAAACCGTATCCAATATCCGCGCACTTAGCCTCGTACTTGACATGTTTACGCCTTGCTGCCTCAATTACTGCACGGCCTGAAACAAAATCAACCATCCCAGATTGCGTCAAGGGAGATGACCCTGTGAGATCAACACATATATCAGTACCTCTATCCCACGAGTAAAGCAACATATCAGCTAGGCGTAATGGTTATTATTATTATTAGTATTATCATTATTATTATTTTATAAAGACATTTACATAAATTTGGATGAGAGTCTAGACACAAGTTGTGCTCCTACTCCTTTATGAATACTCTTTATATGAAAGATTAATGCACTACTCTTGACATTATTAGAGTGACTAATGAAAATAAACTTAATGCGTGAAAGCGTATCCAAAGCCTTCGCATTGAACTCCTCAAATGTAGAGAATTCAAATGGTATGAACTTGTATCCATTGTCCTTATATAGATGCATACTTTCTCTTATTATTATTATTATTATTATTATTATTATTTATTATAAACATCAATTTATTATAATAAAAATATTTACAAAAAGTTAGTGAGAAGTCGAGATACAATATGAGCTTCCACTCCTTTGTTATTATTATTATTATTCTTATTTTTTTATTAATAATTATTATCATTATTATTATTATTTTATTAATCACACAAAATTGGAAGGGAGTCGAGAGACAAGTTGTGCTCCCACCCATTTCTGGATACAAAAGCCAAGTCTAGAAAATAGAAAAATACCACTTCTAACATCATTAGAATGACAAATAGATAAGCGCTTGAGGCGCGAAAGAGTAACCAAGGCTTCCTCGTCAAGCCCCCGAAAAGTAGAGAAGGCAAAATGGATGAACGAGTAACCATGCTCTGCACAAATAGAAGAATACTTCCTCCTCTTCTTCTGAACAGTAGTACACAAAGCAACCACAGGGGCCCAAGAATCCAAACCCGCACCAGCAAACAGAGAGACACCCGTAACATCCAAGCAAGCGTCTTTGCCTTGGGACTAATTATACAACAATAAATCCGCTGGACGAAGGTCTCGTCCATCATCTGAAAGAAATCCCATAGGGCCTCTTTCCGCACTGAAACACCAACTTTAGAACAGATATCAAACAACATATCGCGCATAAGATTATGTCGAAACTTCACCCCACCTTACTAGAGCAGTGAACACCATGGTCACCCCACTGGTCCATCTGATGCACATGGCAACTCAAACAAGAAGATGCATCAGGAAACAAAGGAACCACCAAACGATAACACATGACGGTTCGAAACTGACGTAGGTTCATCTGCTGCCCCATCCCATCAATAGGAATAGTAAAGAGATAATCCTGTGCATGAGGAGCACGTATGCAGCTAAGAAGAGCTTCCTGGCAGCGACTCAAACTATATCATGACGACAAAAGTCCATCAATGATACCAAAATATCTCATTGCCAAAGACTTCATAAACTGGGGGGCAGGAGAGCTAGAGGTAAGAGAGAGAGAGAGAGAATCAACACCACAAAAGGTCGAGAAATCATCCAGAACAGACAGAAAGATAGAACCCGGTGAAACAATCCCAGACCTAGCCAAAATACGATCCTACAAAGAACTAGACTGCAAACGAGAGGCTACGAAGGCAAAACACCCGACATCCTTAGCACACAATATAAATATACAATTAATAATAATAATTTTTATTATTATTAATATTATTATTGATAATATTATTATATTATTATTATTTTAGTATTATTTGTTATTGTTCTTCACTATTATTTTTTAGTATTATTTATTGTTTATTAATTTAATTTTAATTTATATTATTTTTCAATTTTTAATTTAATTTTTAATTTAATTTTTATATTTTATATTTTATATTATTTTATTTAAATCTATACTTTATATTCTTATATTTTTATTATTATTTTTTAATTATTATTATTATATTATTAATATCGATTAGTATTATTATTATTAATTAATATATATTATTATTATATATTAATATTATTATTAATGTTAGTATTTTTATCATTATATTTAAAAATAATAATAAAAAACATTTATATAATAATAATTTTTTTTGTTAAATTTTTTATATTATTATTGTTATTATTATTATTATTATTTATTTTTAAATTATTTTAACTATTGCATTTTATTCAATTTTTATGTTTTATAATAAAATATTTAAATTACATTACATTGAGAATTAATCAAACACTTCGTCAGATTTAATCAAGTATAATTATAATACATTACAATTCTAGCACATTTTGATTCTTTCAATTACAATTATATCAAATTAAAATTCTTTAAAAAATATTCTGCGAATCAAAAGGCCCCTCAAAATACAACTATTGAATGCATAATATACAATGATTTGTAAGCATGTTTGGATATATATAAAATTGATTTTAAAAAAATAAAATATTATAAAATTGCCCATATTTTATTTCCTCTATGTATTTTTTATGATTAGTCCATATAACTTGCTAGTTTAGGCATATTCTTGTCACTATTTCTATTTTCTTGTTTTCTAATTTGTTTTCTTTCTTTCATTTTACTTTTACACTTAATATTAAAATCAAAATAATTTCTTTTATAATTTTGCCATAAAATAAAAAACCGTTAAAAATTGAATTATCAAGTTTACTTATTCAACATTTTTATGCATAATAACAAATCTTTCAACATCTACTAAAATTACATGTTTGTAAAACAATTCACACGAATAACTGCTAGGGAAGATAAAAATAAAATATAATAACATAGCGCGCAAGGGCTAACAGGCAAAAATTTACCGTCAATCTATCCTTAACCGGCTTAACCTCGCCACATACTGAAGGAATATGTACACGTAAATAATATATGTCCGGAAGTCGTCCCGAGCCTAAGGAGACGCACGCGTTAATACGTAAAACAATTGTACGTTAATATATTAGGCGTAATATATTAATTAGTGATAAGCTATAACGAACGTTAATTAATTAGTTAGTTAACGGAATTTTATTAACGATAGTTAAAAGTTAACTATAATAATTATAATATAAAACAATTAAAGGAATTGTGAATAATACCTTTTTGTATGTTGTTCCAATATGGATTGGGCTAACCGACCTTAGCAAGTATATATACAATGCTTTTGGTCATTGAGATAGATAATAATATAATCTACGACAAAAGCAATTGTAAGATTCCCTGCGATAAAACTAAAGGTTGGTTTTGCAATCTACTATTATTGTGCAATCATATACCAAAGTTCGTTTGGTTTATTGTTTTATTTGTTTTAAGAAAACAAATTATAATTTGCTTATCACTATCGGTACTAGCATACTTAATTGTTTGCTATAACGTATTGTGTGCGTATCCTTAGAGAGATCATTGTTTGATCTTTGGGTTTTCGTTTATATTGGTGGTTCGATAAAGGTGTTTAATCCATCGCTAAAAGGTACGCGTTTCTTTATCGTAATTGTTAATTACTTGTCTATACGTGATCCTAAATTCCGCTGCGTACTCGTGATTATTAATGTGTTAATATGATAAAAGGTTTTTATAAATTCCAACAGTGGCATCACGAGCCGTTCGTATAGCTTTTAATTACATTAAAAATAACGAAAGAGATAAAATTGTGTAAACTTACTATGATGGCGTTTGAATTATTTTATTTGAAGATTAGTTTTTCATAAACCCTAATTAGGGTTAATAAAATTAATTAGACAAACCCTAAGTTGTATGCAATTTTTGTTGATAAATATGTTGTTAATTGTTAATTAGTCGTTATTTATCACGTTGTTAATTGTTAATTTATGGTTCGATCCATGGGAATCATGCAAGTTTACCATGGATCATGTGTTCTTGATTAATTGTTTTAATTGAAGTCATGATAGATGTGGTATGCATGAAGTATGTGATTAATTATTGATTGGATATATGTTTTAGGTTAATGTTTATTTGTTTTGCTTTTGATTATAATTGTTATATCATGGTTCAAGCAAAGGGTTTTTCGAAAAATAAAAATAAACCGGACTAAAACTATATGAAATTTGATTTATTATAATCTTGTTCTTGCACGATCATATGTGGCAACAAACGAGTCGCCCTTACATGGTTTTAAATCTAACTCACGCCGTGATTAGCAAGAATCAAGTTTATAATTTGTTTTCTACTTTAAAGTTGTAAAATTTTATTAATGACGTAATTTGCAAAAGTACTATCTAGTTGCAAGGCTAAGGTTCGGGAAGACTCATCAAGACTTCGGTCTTGTAGATACCATTGCCCTATAATGCCTGACTACTTGTAGTCTCCTTATCTTGCATACTATTTAGGAAGCCGCGAATGGTCTAGGGTTTGAATGATTTTAATCATTCTTTAATCTTTTCCCGTGATAAAATTAAACTTCTTTAAATAGAATACATGTTGAATCGTCAATTTTTATGATATCACTATTTATACAATTGAATTGTAAGTTAAATAAGTGATGTTTATAATTAACGAATTGAGTAAATTTTATAAATTATCATGATACAAAGATGTTGCATGCTTCTTTGTACATGTTTTGAATTGTCAAAAATTATACCCTTTGAAATAAGTTTATTTGCCATCCAACGTGTAAAAGCACTTGCACTTACTCTTTCACCATACGTGAGACTGTGGTGATTTTGTAACCCAAGGTGATATAATACACTCGATTGTGAGACGTCGGTGCTATATAATCACGGTTTTTAGTTGGACGACTTAAGCAAGTTAAGATAGGTGAGACCTTAACTCGTGGCAATAGATGGGATAAACATGCTCACTTTTTCACTTTTGAATTGTCACAAGTGATGGATATAAAGTTGAGTCCCATAATTCTAGAAGTTGTATTGGATGCAATTATTGAACGTCAATTACCCCTTGAATATCATCATCACTAGCAGATCAACTGATGCGGTGGTGGTATGTCTTGGTGGATTCTAGCTTTTAGAAAATTAATTGTTTATTTATAGACATGGGTATTTAATTTTCTATAAAGGGAGTATTATCGAAAATACTAAATTATTGAACTTTGTTTATTTGTAGATGGCAACGAACAATGCCCAAACCAAACAAAACAGTTCGGCTTTCAGGTCGATGGTTGAGAAGCAACAACTTACTGGTCCTAACTTCAATGAGTGGTTACGCGCGCTCAAACTAGTTGTGCGTGTGGAGAAACTAGAGGATGTGTATGACAATCCTTTGCCTGACCATCCTGGTGCTAATGCTACTAATGAACAATTAGTAGAATGGAATGCTCTTTATGATCGTCATAATGAAGTTGCTTGTTTAATGCTTGGAACTATGTCTCCATCGCTTTATCAGCAATTTGAATACAAAAGTCCTAAGGACATGATAACTGAGCTCCAACAGATGTATGGAAAGCCTCCTGGTGTCGAACTACAAGAGTTAGTACACACTTTCCATTCATGCAAGCAGGAAGAGGGTCAATCCGTTAGCGATTATGTTCTATTGATGAAAAGCTATTTGGATCATTTAGCAACTCTCAACTATGTTCTTCCAGAAGCTGTCTCTGTCAGCTTGATCCTCAATTCACTTTCGAGTGATTTTGAGGGCTTTGTGCAAAATTACAATATGCAAAGCATGGGGAAGACAATTAGTGAAGTTCATTCTTTGCTTATTGAATTTGAGAAAGGAGTTAAGAAGAACAAGAAGTCAAATGTTGCATCTTCTTCTACACCACAAGTGATGGCGATCCAAGGTGGTAGGATCCAGAAGTACAAACCGCAAGGAGGTAAGGCTAAAGGTAAAGGTAAGGATAAGGGTCCTAAAAATTCTTATCCTCCTAAACCTAAAAAGCCTCAACCTTATAAGAAAGAGCATCCGGCAAAAGATTCCATATGTCACCACTGCAAAGAGGTTGGACATTGGAAGAGGAATTGTCCTGTTTATCTAGCTGAGTTGATGAAAAAGAAGAAGCAAGTTGGATCGTCCACTTCTTCAGGTATTTATACTATTGAATTATTTGCTTGTTCTAAAAATTCCTGGGTGTATGACACTGGTTGTGGTACTAATATTTGTAACACAAAACAGGGACTTAGAGGAGCAAAGAAGCTGAAGCAAGGTGCTGTCTACTTGTATGTTGGAAACGGCGTACGTGCTGAAGTAGAAGCTATTGGAAGTTTTGACTTAGTTTTACCTAATGGTTTAATTCTTGTATTGGATGATTGTCATTATGCACCTACTATAACTAGAGGTGTTGTTTCAGTTTCTTGTTTGCATGATAAAGGATTTATTCATAAATTTACGGATTCTGGTATGACCGTTTCTTTTAATGATATGATTTATTTTAATTGTATCCGTGTTAATGGTATTTATGAAATTGATATGCATGATCCTACTTTACAAATTGTGAATTCAATGTATTCGATTAGCAATAAGAAATCTAAAGCAAGTTTAGATTCGACTTATCTTTGGCATTGTCGACTTGCTCATATTAGCAAGAAGCGAATTGAAAAGTTGCAACATGATGGACTTTTAAACTCAACGGATAATGAACCGTTTGATCAATGCGTTTCTTGTATATCGGGCAAGATGACAAGGAAATCTTTTTCGCATAAAACGGAAAAGGTGAAAGATCTACTTGGATTAATCCATACCGATGTATGTGGTCCACTTAGACATGTGTCAAAACAAGGTGCTACATACTTCATTACCTTTACTGATGATTATAGTCGTTATGGTTATGTTTATTTACTTAAACATAAACATGAAGTCTTTGAAACATTCAAGGTATTCAAGAATGAAGTAGAAAATCAACTCGGGAAGACTATTAAAGCCATTCGATCGGATCGTGGTGGTGAATATATTAGTCAAGAATTTAAAGATTATCTAAAGGCTAGTGGAATTGTCCAACAGCTGACTCCTCCTTACACGCCACAACACAATGGTGTTTCTGAGAGGAGAAATCGAACTTTGCTAAACATGGTTCGATCAATGATGAGTCTTTCTACTTTGCCACTATCCTTTTGGGATTATGCTCTGGAGACTGCTACACGCATTCTCAATATGGTTCCAACCAAGAAGGTTGACAAGACTCCATATGAACTATGGCATGGAAAAGTTCCTAACTTGTCTTACTTAAAGGTCTGGGGTTGTGAGGCTCATGTGAAACGTCACACGCCTGACAAACTTCAATCAAGATCGGTTAAGTGTGTCTTCATAGGTTACCCTAAGGAAACTATGGGTTACTATTTCTACTACCCACCTGAAAACAAAATAGTTGTTGAGAGGTATGCAGATTTCTTTGAAAAGAATCTCATAGTTCAAAAAGAGAGTGGGAGGATTGTAGAACTAGAGGATGAAGATATTTTACCTTCTGAAACTACTAGCGAACATCCAATTGAGGAAGAAAGTCTTGCACCTGATGTAACTCAAGAAGAGGATGTTGTCCCCATTCGTAAATCAAAAAGAACAATCAAAGCACCTGAACGACTATGTCTAAATGTAGAAGTCGAGGAACATAGTTTAGGGGATCTTAATGAACCCACTAACTATAGAGATGCAATATTGGATTCTGAATCTGATAAGTGGATTGTTGCTATGAATGCGGAAATGCAATCTATGTATGATAATCAAGTCTGGAGACTTGTAGATTTACCACCCAATGCGAAGGTCGTAAAGGGTAAATGGATTTACAAGAAAAAGACGGACATGGATGGCATTGTACACACCTATAAAGCTCGATTTGTAGCAAAAGGGTTTACACAAACTTATGGTGTTGACTATGAGGAAACCTTTTCTCCTGTTGCAGATTTGAGAGCTATTAGAATTCTCATAGCTATAGCAGCGTACTATGACTATGAGATATGGCAAATGGATGTAAAAACCGCGTTCTTAAATGGTTACTTGGAAGAAGAAATCTATATGGAACAACCTGAAGGTTTTGTTGATCCTAAGCATCCCAGAAAAGTATGTAGGCTTCAAAGATCCATTTATGGACTTAAGCAAGCATCAAGAAGCTGGAATAAAAGATTTGATGAAGAAATCAAAAAGTTTGGTTTTGATCAAAATCTAGATGAGCCATGTGTATATCAAAAAGCTAGTGGGAGTAATGTTGTTTTCCTAATCTTGTATGTTGATGACATAATCATTATGGGAAATCATATTCCAAGTTTACAAGAGGTAAAGACCTATCTTGGGAAGTGTTTTTCTATGAAAGATTTAGGGGAAGCGACATTTATTCTTGGAATCAAAATCTATAGAGATAGATCGAAGCGGTTAATTGGACTAAGTCAAAATGCATATCTTGATAAGATCTTGAAGAAGTATAGAATGGATAATTCCAAGCGTGGTCTCATTCCTATGCAAGTGCACACTGACTTAAATAAAACACAAGGTGCTACTACATCTGAAGAGATGAAGCGTATGCAAAATGTTCCTTATGCTTCGACTGTAGGATCTATTATGTATGCTGTGAGATGCACAAGACCTGATGTTGCGTTCGCGCAAAATATTACAAGCCGATTTCAGCAAAATCCAGGTGAAAGTCACTGGACTGCTGTGAAAAATATTCTTAAGTATTTAAGACATACTAAGGATACGTTTTTGGTTTATGGTGGAAATCCTGAAGCTACTGAGCTGCAAGTTAATTGTTATTGTGATGCTGGATTCGAAACCGATAGAGATGACACTAAATCTCAAACTGGGTATGTTTTCGTTTTGAACGGAGGCGCGGTAGTATGGAAGAGCTCCAAACAAAGTACTACTGCACAATCTGCCACAGAAGCTGAATATATCGCTGCTTCTGAAGCTGCAAAGGAAGTTGTTTGGATGAGGAAGTTTATTGGTGAACTTGGCGTAGTTCCTACCAATGAAGAACCTATAAAGATGTATTGTGACAATTCAAGTGCAATCATCATAGCTAACGAACCGGGAGTTCAGAGAGGCGCCAGACACTATCAAAGGAGATATCACTATGTTCGAGAATGTATCGAACTTGGTGAGATTGATCTAGTTAAAGTTCATACAGATAATAATCTAGCAGATCCTTTTACGAAGGCTTTACCTGGTAAAAAGCTTACTCAACATGCTAGGAGCATGGGACTTCGTCCTGCTAGTAGTTTCATGTAATCTGTTTTAGTATTTGGATAAAGGATATTGTTAAACAATATTTATTTTATGAATTGAAGTATTGGATATATTCGTTTTCTTTATTATTTATTGGTCCTATTTTTGCATGTTTAAATCCTTGAATAATATGTTATTCTAAATTGTCTATGTCAATTAATTATATGGGAATATAATTAAATTAAGACATATATGAGAGATGGTAATATTCGTAGAATATGCAAGAACGGTTCACCAACTCATACGATATCCAAAAGTTGTATATTGGACATCTCCTACTAACAAGTCAATCACTTTATGGATCGGCGTCTTTAAGTGAAACTTGTAAATGATTTACATTACTAAATCCTTTGACTTGAGATGCAAGCAGGTCTTATATATGTGGATGGTACTTTTTGCTATAGATCTAACGCTATCCTGAATAAGGTAGTAATAAAGACTATAATCATTTGTATCTTGAAGCATGTAAGAGGCACGTGTAGTCAAGATAGAATTTGTTCATTCAACTAGGATTGAAGAATAATGCTACTGGGCCCCTCGTTAATTAATTAGATGTTTGTATGGCCATACCCAATGGTAATCTAGATTTGTCTCGATTAGATTGGTAATCTATATTAATTATGTAATGCGAGAAACAGAATAGTTAAAATGGAATGACTTTGATCCATATCCATTTTTAGCATGGCATTTGAGAAACAAAGGGATTGTAAATGTTTAAGTCATTTAAATGTACTTTATGGAAAACTACACTCGAGAGTTTCTGGGAGCATTGGCGTGTTGCTAGACGCTAACTAATGTTATTATATTATATTATTGTACATGTCCAAGTGGGAGCTGAAGGAATATGTACACGTAAATAATATATGTCCGGAAGTCGTCCCGAGCCTAAGGAGACGCACGCGTTAATACGTAAAACAATTGTACGTTAATATATTAGGCGTAATATATTAATTAGTGATAAGCTATAACGAACGTTAATTAATTAGTTAGTTAACGGAATTTTATTAACGATAGTTAAAAGTTAACTATAATAATTATAATATAAAACAATTAAAGGAATTGTGAATAATACCTTTTTGTATGTTGTTCCAATATGGATTGGGCTAACCGACCTTAGCAAGTATATATACAATGCTTTTGGTCATTGAGATAGATAATAATATAATCTACGACAAAAGCAATTGTAAGATTCCCTGCGATAAAACTAAAGGTTGGTTTTGCAATCTACTATTATTGTGCAATCATATACCAAAGTTCGTTTGGTTTATTGTTTTATTTGTTTTAAGAAAACAAATTATAATTTGCTTATCACTATCGGTACTAGCATACTTAATTGTTTGCTATAACGTATTGTGTGCGTATCCTTAGAGAGATCATTGTTTGATCTTTGGGTTTTCGTTTATATTGGTGGTTCGATAAAGGTGTTTAATCCATCGCTAAAAGGTACGCGTTTCTTTATCGTAATTGTTAATTACTTGTCTATACGTGATCCTAAATTCCGCTGCGTACTCGTGATTATTAATGTGTTAATATGATAAAAGGTTTTTATAAATTCCAACACATACCACATAGGACAAAAAGATCGTCACAATCGCATCAAACAATATCTAGATCTAACTACAAAATACCTTATATACCTACCACTTAAAAATATGAAGAATGAAAAATAGGTGTAACACATGCCTGAGTAGAAAAGCGAGTGAGACAAAGAAAAAACTGCACTGACACACAAAATATTTATAGGTTTTGTTTGTGAGAGGAAGGCTTAGAAAGCACGTGAATAAAAAGGCTTGTGAGGAGGCCTCTTCGGCGTTAGTAATAAAAAGTAATAACACCGATGAATAATAAAAGTATAAATGTGTGTCTAATTTTTTTCGGTCTTTTCAGTTTAATTTAAAAAATTTATTTAGTAAAGCAAAACGATTAGTAAGAACTTTTTTATTTAAAAAAGATTATTTTTTAATAAGAAATAATCTCTTAAATAATCCTTTTTTATTTTTATGTTTTTTAATAAATCTAAATATTTCTTTACTTGATAAAAAAAATTAATAAAACCTAATGAAGAAAAAAAAAAGACATAAATAATAAATAAATCAAAATGAATCAAATAATATCAGTTTGGTTTAATCCTGTTCGATTTTTTATAATGTTAGTTCATCTGCTGATTTTTTTTATATTTTTTGATATTTGGGCAAAAACGGTCATCGTGTGTCTTTTTTATGAAATATAAAGTAATAAATAGTTAAGATTAGTCCACTTGCAAGCAAGAAAAAAAAGTTACCAAATTACTAACTTTGTTGCGTAAACGGTTAATTTCTGGAAATGACATGAGTTATTCGCTTTGAATGTATTTATACGTTGTTATCGGTGTTTGTACGTTTTCATACTTGTTTTTTTTATGTTTTTTAAGTTTTTTTTACGTTGTGTCCATTTTCACACACTTTCATATGTTTTATCGGTTTCTTTATGTCCAATACATTTTAAACGGTTTCATATATTCTTATACGTTTTAACGTTTTGTACATTTATATATTACGTTTTACCTTTGGCACATTTTTACACATTTCGTACGTTTTTATACATCATCGCACACTTTTTTTTAACATTTTCGTACATTCTCATCCGCTTTAAAACGTACATAAACGAACAAAAATAGAAGAAAAAACCTGAACATGGATAAAAACTAATAAAAATACACAAATGTACAAAATTGCAAGAGCGAGTATAAAAGGTATAAGATTGTATAAAATCATACAAAACAGACAAAAATGAAAAATAGAAGAGGATTAAAATGCAAGAAAATTACCAAAAGTGGTTAAAAATTAAAATAGTAACTAAATAACATGAAAAAAAAGATTAAAATAGAATTAATTAATTACTAATAAGTAAATAAATTAAACTTAACACTTGTAATAAACCTGTGATATCTAATACCAATGGGTCCATCAAACACGTATCCGAATAGTTTTGTCATTTCAGTCTCTTAAACAGTTAGGTGGTGTTTGTTTTAAAAAAAGTCTCGTAAAACCTCTTGATCTAACTCATTCAAACACGCTTAGACATTTGTTCCATTTAATTTCTATTTTTTTTCTTCCGTTTAGATGCGGTTAGAGGCTGGAACAGAACATCATAACCAACTAGATGTGAACAGGAGGTTTTGATGCCTCTTAATGCCTTTTATTTAACTCTCTTTGTTTTTGTAACTCACATGTTTGTATGAAAGATGTTCCTTATTCTAACTAATTCTCAATGGCTCTGCTGGTGAATTATATTATCATGGATGAAATTAAGTCAAGCCACAATAATGCATTTATTCAATAAAAAAGAAGTAAAGTTACTACTCTTGTATTAGATAAGATCTGTTAGCGGTAGGGGTGGCTAAATGGGTGAGTAGGACGGGTATGGGCAATGGGTCAAATGGACGTTAGTCCATGGACGCGGACTAAATGGACAATTTTTAATATTTGGACCAAATAGACTTGGGCCAAATGGACATTGGACCAAATGGACTTAGGTCAAATGGACTATATTAAAAGAGAAACAAATAGACTCAATATTAATTGATTGACAAAAAATATCCATCACATATTGTCCATAATACCCATTTATTTAGCCCAATGCTTTTATGTTGTCCATATAGTCCAACTAAAATAAAAGTCAATACCCATTTAGTCCATTAGTACAAAAAGGGGTCCAAATAGCCCAATTTTAGACATGTGGACATGATTTCCCACCTCTAGTTAGCAGTATGTCATTAGCCTACTTGACACCCAAGATCCGAGAAGTAATTAACCCAATGCTTTTAACACCATGTTGATAGGAGAGCGCATAATAACGGCTAATATTTTGATCTTTTGAAGTTTTTTATTCCCACATACCCTGCTCGGGCGGGGTTGGGTATCATTGTTGCTGTAAAGTTTTTATACAATATTTGAGGCTTCTTAGGTAAAAACAGCCCCTCAGCCTACCAGAACACTTAAAAAGAAGAAATTTGAAGGGAAAACTTGTGTGTTCTTAATCTGAAAGGATTTATGCATTGCAGCATGGGGGGTTTGGTTGTAAAACAGATGCTGCATCAGGCAAGCGCAAAAAACAAAGGCAATCTAGTCAAAAACACTGTTGGCGTGGTATGTTTCTGTGAAGTGAAATTGTTAATGTTTCATTCAATTAGAAATATGTATTTAGACCCATTTGCATATGACTTGGTAGATTTGGGTTTTGTTTTTTAATTGTATCTCTAATGGGTCAAACTTCTTAAATCCATTATTTGTGAAAGAATTAGGCCCCGTTTGGTTCGCGGAATGTTTCTAAAGGAATTGTAATCTTTGGAAGGAATTGTAATTTGATGTAATTGTAATTGAAAGAATGGGAATGTGTTAGAATTGTAATGTTGTGGAATTGTAATGGGTTAAATATGAGATGTGTTTGGTTGAGTCTCAACGTAATGTAATTCAATTTTTTTTATAAAACTTACAAAATTAATAAAAAATAATAGTTAAAATAAAATAATAAAAACTGAATAGTAAAAATATAAATAATTAAATATAAAATAAAATTATTATTTAAAAAAAATTATTTTAATAAAAATTATTATTTTAATAAAAATTATTATTATTATTATTAAATTAAAAATATAATAATTAATATTATTTTATTATTTTAAAAGTATAATAATAAGAAATATTATTATTAATAAAATATTAAAATAAATAATAATAATGATAATATTTAAAAAATAAAAATATAAAAAATAATAACTAATTAAAATATAAATTTATAATATAATAAAAAAATATTAAAAAATAATATAAATTAAATAAATAAAAATCAAATAAATATTCTATAAATCAAATTTAAAATATTAAAAAAAATAATATAAATTAAAAATTAGTAAACATATAAATAATAATAATAAATAATAATAAATAATAGTAATTAATAATAATAATAAAATTATTATTATTAATTTTTTTAATGTTTTATTATATAATAGTAAAAAAATTAATTATATTATTTTAATATAATAATATTATTAATAATAATAAATATGATTATTAGTAATTAATAATAATAATAGTGGTTTAAAGTACAAAATTACAACTTACGACGTAATTCAAAACATTTCATCAAACTTTCTATGTAATCTCAATTAGATCATTTGATGTAATTGTAATGTCCCAATTACAATTACGTAGCATACCAAACATCATATGTAATGTAAAGTGAATTACATCCCCTTCATTCTATGAACCAAACAAGCTATGTAAAGTAATTGAATTACAATTATATCCAATTAAATTCAATTACAATGAACCAAACGGGGCCTTAGATTATTACACTTGATCGCAATAATATTATTTTTGTAATCATACTTGACCTATATTTTTATCTAGAAAACTAAAAATGGATAAAAAGTTTTTACAGGCAAACTTTACCTGTCGCGTACTTCTGTTTAATGTTTACTAGCGCTTGTCTTTGTCATTCTAGGTGTTCTACAGTTGCCCACATTTTGGTAGCAAACTAGCAGATATGCCCTGGCGAATGGGTTATGTGTTCCGCCCTACACCATCGGTAAGCTCCTTTATTTTTATTCGTTCTCCATCAATTGTAGGCTTACTTTCCCTTCCCCATAAATATTATTAAAGAACGGGAGACCAATTAAGAAAAACTTGTATGAGATTTTTATGGCTATTGTGACAGTGTGACCATTCAGCTTTTTATTTAATAAATTATGCAAAAAAAATAGGCAGATAGGAGAATTGAGAAGTGGGTCTACAAGATTAGTGGAGCTTAATGATTTCATTCACGACCTACATAAACAAGGATCTCTTGATGTTCTCAGTTTTTACGAGGTAGTACCATTAACTTAATCACTTTCTATTCAAGCGTGTTTAAGAATCAATAAATATGTTTCAGACTAAAGTAACTCCAATAGTTGAAGGATATGGAGGATGGGATTTTCGAATGGAAATAGTTCCCATTGAATCAACATATCCTGGATTTGGCGAACTTGTTGTAAGTTTTCAAATATGAAAATAACTACTTAAGACTAGATAGATTACCTTTTTTTACACCCGTCTGGCAACAAGACCTATATCAACAAACTAATTTTTCGAATTTTTGTAGTTCCAATTTTGCCAACAGTGTTTTTTTACCACAATAGGGTTTTGCATAATACTTCTGAGCTGTAAAATTATTCAGTTCTGACTGGCATAGAAAGGGTTGTATTATACACTGACTTGGAACAGTCT
This sequence comes from Glebionis coronaria, assembly GCA_025667525.1. Taxonomy (NCBI): domain Eukaryota; kingdom Viridiplantae; phylum Streptophyta; class Magnoliopsida; order Asterales; family Asteraceae; genus Glebionis; species Glebionis coronaria. The sequence goes on along the minus strand of CM046877.1, from coordinate 556,872,555 downwards.
ACTTAGAAGCAAAATTACCTGTAAATGCTCCCGCTGATTTTTGACTTTGGCAGGTGCTGGAATCAACGGATCATATTAATGAAAGTTTATGGACTTAAAATTAATAGTCGTGAGAGAGGATAGAACTCGGGATCATGGGATTGCACACATAACGTAAAGGGTTAATTTATTTATTAAATATATAGTTTATATATTTATTAAATCAAACCAAAGCTTAATTAACGATCGTTAATAAATAATAGTTATAAAAGTTTTTGTTTCCTTTTTCGTTTATAACTTGAAGCCCAAGGTTTGCCAAGCCTATATAAAAAAACCCATAGCCTCATAATTTTTCAATCCCTCTCTCTTTTTCTCCTTTGATCGTCGGCCACCCCACGCCCAACTTAGGGTTTCGTTTGGTTTTCAATCAAGTCTATTTTTATCTAATCCTAGCCCCTCTCTAGGGTTGTTGGGTAGATATTCCATAAGCGTTGAAGCTTGGTTTGTTCGTGCTAGACTCACGGTTAACTCGCCATATTACGTGTGTACAAGAACGTGATATAGTCTTACTTTAGACTATATTCTTGGTGGTGTTCGTGATCAACCCTAGTTGTCGTTCGTTCCGTCGTCTTGTGGATCTTGCTAGGATAAAGGTATGTAACACTAATCTTGATTAATTAGAATTGTGTTAAATTAATTATCTTGTTAATTTGCTTCCGCTGTGTGTTCTTTGATCTATATTAGGGTTTTAAATAATTGTTATGGTAAATATAAACCTTCAGTGGCATCGAGAGCCGTTTTAACATGATTATAATTATCAAGATCTAAAGTTTTTTTAACTAATATTGATTTGTGTTAAAAATTACATGTTGTTTTTTAGGTTTTATAAAAATTAGGGTTTTTGGTTTTTATTGTTTTTTTAAAATCGGCTATGCTGAATTTTTTATAAAAAATTTTTTTGTAAACACTAAAATTACATGGTAGTTAACTTTAGATGTTTTGCATGAATTAATTGTTATGTCATGTGTGGTTACGATCCGTTGTTTTATAATTGTTAAGAGAATGTGGGAGATCCTTAATAAACATGAATGTTTTTACGGATCATATAATTTTGATTGCTATTTGCTTTATTTGATTCAAAGTTTTAAAATTAGGGAGGACTTTTTATGTTTATAAAAACCCTAGATTTGATGTTCTTTGAATAAATTGTTATGCATGTGGCTATTTGATTTAGTTTTTTTTTTGTACTACTTGTTTTCATGCGTTTTTATATTGTATGTTGTAAACAAAGGTAATTTTTTCCAAGAAAAATAATATTGACTAAATCTTATCAAAATTAATGAATTGTTTTGAGATCTAATTTACATATGATTTGTGTTGATTAGAATTGCAATAGCAACTTAACGGCCTACTCAATTTTGACAAACTATAAAGTGGGTATAACGCACCGCTGGTCATGTACCTGGTTAAGGAAAGAGGTGTTATGCTTCAGCGCTGACCAAATTCCTGGCTCGCCTGTGCGTCAAAATTGGAATTACCTACGGTTATTATTGGTATAATTCTTTAAGGTTGATTTAAGTACATTAATTCACATCCGAAACACAATGAATAAGGTTATTGCTTTGTGCTTTAGCTGAGTTCTAGGAAAAGTACGGTGTGAATTTAGTTGTGTGTAAAATCTTTAATTGGTTTAACCAATACCTCAACTTGCAAATATATGATAAACTTTTAGTCTCACCAAAAGGTTTACTAGACGTTTTTTATTAAACTTATGTTATGGAGATGTATCAATGCTTCTCCATACATGATTTTGACACCAAAATCTATACCCTAAAAATTTTAGTCATATGCCCTCTAATTGACGAACACTTGAAGTTACAATTGTCTTCATATAAGATATTGGACGATGTTGTAATGGAGAGAAAACTTCATGACTGAATAAGATTGCACATTAAGTTTTTACGTTCTTTAGATTAGTCGACTTAATTGAGTTAGTCAGTGAGAACTGGAAACTTAAGGCGTAAAGTAGGGATGAAACATGTTTACAATGCAAATGATTTTGGCAATGTAAATCCCTAACATATCTAGAAATTGCAAATTTGTTTGTCAATTACTGCTCGACAAGTTACTGTGTTGAATACATTTGTCACTAGCAGATCAACTGATGTGATGAATCTATGTCAATATGGATTCTAGTTTCAAGGAAAATACTATGGTTTTATTACCGGGATAATTTTTTTTCTTGAATTGTATTATCAAAAATACTAATGTTTGAACTTATTTATATAGAAATGGCTCAACCCGAAAACAATCTGACAATAAGCTCGGCGTTCAAAGCTTTCTTTGAACGGCCTGAACTTACTGGCCCTAATTTCAATGACTGGTATCGCTCACTAAGAATTGTTCTGAGAGCAGCGGGTACTATCAATATCTTGGAAACTCCTTTTTCGGAGGATCTTGCTGAAGGAGCATCTGATGCGGAAAGGCTCCAACACGCTGCTAACGTTAAGAAGCACCATGAGGTGGGTGCTGTAATGTTAGGGAGAATGGATCCATCACTTCAAAGGAAGTATGAGCTATTTCAACCTCAGCTAATGCTTGAAGAACTCAAGGCTGTGTATGAAACGTCGCAAGCTGTAGAGATCTATGATTTGGTTGATGCTCTACATAGTTGCAAGCAAGCTCCTGGAAAGTCCGTAAGTGCTCATTATATGGAGATGAGGGTTTATATGGAACAACTCATCGCACTAGGACAACCCTTTGATCATAATATGGCTATTAACTTGATCAATAGGTCCCTTAATAAGGACTTCAATGATTTCGTTCGTAACTATAATATGCATTACATGGGGAAGAAAGTTAATGATCTACATGCAATGCTCATTGACTTTGATAAGGGGTTAAAAGATAAGGCATCCACTGCTACTCCTCAAGTACTTTATGTGCAAAAGGGTAGAGTGACTAAACCAAAACCGCAAGTGAATAAGAAGCAGAAAGGCAAAGGCAAGGTTCATAAGAGCAAACAAGTTGCGACTACATCAAAACCGAAGCAGAACTTTGTCAAGAAATCTCAGAAAGATGAGACTTGTCACTACTATAAGATGACTGGACACTGGAAGAGGAATTGCTCTCTCTATCTCCATGAAATGCAAGAACATAAGAAGAAGGCTGAGCTATCTGCTGCAGCACCATCTTCAGGTAACTTATTTTTTATAGAGTTATTTAGTCTTACATACAAATCAAACTCCTAGATATATGATACAAGATGTGGTATTAATATTTGTAATACCCTGCAGGGATTTGAGTTGAAGAGGAAGCTTAACTATGGGGAACAATTTCTGCAAGTGGGCAATGGCGCACAAGCAGCGGTTGAAGCTATAGGAATATTTAAATTAGTTTTACCTTCGGGTTTAGTACTGTTTTTAAATAATTGTCATTATGCACCTACAATTGTTAGGGGTGTCATTTCCTTTTCTTGTATGTTGGATCTTGGATTTAATCACTCGATTGATAATAATAGAATTTCTGTTTTCAAAAATGGTTTATTCTATTTTGATGCAATTTCCGTGAACGGTGTTTTTGAAATTAACATGCATGATAATAACTCCAAGAGGAAAAATAATTATGTTTTTAGCATGAATAAGAAGAGAAAGTTAGACAAGAACTCTTCTTATCTTTGGCATTGTAGACTTGCCCAATTAGGAAGACTCGCATACAAAAGCTTCAACGTGATGGTCTTTTGGAAAATATCAATGATGAATCATTTGATAAATGCGAATCTTGTATCTCTGGAAAGATGACCAAGAAACCTTTTAATAGAAATATTGAAAGGGCTACCGAACTACTTTTTAATACATACTGATGTGTGTGGACCACTTAGACATGTGTCAAGGAAAGGTGCTAGCTACTTCTTGACGTTTACGGATGATTATAGCCGTTATGGTTATGTTTATTTACTTAAGCATAAACATGAGGTATTTGAAACATTCAAAACGTTTAAAGCAGAAGTAGAGTTACAACTAGGAAAGAAGATTAATGATCTTCGTTCTGATCGTGGTGGTGAATATTTAAGTCAAGAGTTTAAAGATTATTTAAGTAGGAGTGGAATTGTTCAGAAACTTACTTCTCCATATACTCCACAACAAAATGGTGTATCTGAAAGGAGAAATCGTACATTATTAGATATGGTGTGATCTATGTTTAATCTTACAACTTTACCATTATCCTTTTGGGATTATGCTCTTGAATCTGTTGTTCGTATTCTGAATATGGTTCCCACAAAGAAGGTTGATAAGACACCATATGAACTATCGCATGGCAAGAAGCCATATTGGTCTTATTTGAAAATCTAGGGTTGTGAGGCGTATGTAAAACGTGACTCTGGAGATAAAGTCCAACAACGCTCAGTAAAATGTATCTTTGTAGGTTACCCTAAGGAAACTATGGGTTACTACTTTTATTATCCGGCTGAGAACAAAGTAGTTGTGGCTCGGTATGGAGACTTCCTTGAAAGTGATCTTGTAAATCAAGAATTCAGTGGGAGAAATTATGATCTTGAAGAAATTCAAGAAGATACATTGCCTTCTGAAAATACTAGCGAAGAAATTCCTGTAGAACCAGAAAGTATGAGTGTTCCACCGGAATTAATTCCTCCACGTAGGTCTCAAAGAACCATACGTGCGCCAGACAAACTTTGTCTTTACATAGAGGATGATGAGGAGGAAGTATGGGATCTTGGTGAACCTGCTAACTATCGATCCGCAATGTCTGGTCCAGAAAAGTCAAAATGGATAGTTGCGATGAATGAGGAAATGAAATCCATGGAAATCAATGATGTTTGGATTCTTGTAGACACGCCTAAAAATGCTAAAGTAGTGAAAAATAGGTGGATCTTCAAGAAGAAAACCGACATGGATGGTGAAATACAATCCTATAAAGCACGTTTAGTAGCTAAAGGTTTTACTCAAACTTTTGGCATAGACTAGGAGGAGACGTTTTCTCCTGTAGCAGACTTATGAGCCATTAGGATTCTCATAGCTATAGCAGCATACTATGACTATGAGATATGGCAAATGGATGTTAAAAGTGCCTTCTTAAACGGTCGCTTAGATGAAGACATCTATATGCAACAACTGGAAGGGTACGTTGATCCTAAATATCCAAAGCGCGTGTGCAAACTTCAAAGATCTATTTATGGTTTGAAGCAAGCATCACGTCAATGGAATAAGCGATTTGATGAAGAAATCAAAAAGTTCAGATTTATTCAAAATCGTGATGAGCCATGTGTATATCGCAAAGCTAGTGGGAGTAATGTAGTGTTCCTAATTTTATATGTCGATGACATATTAATCATGGGAAGTAACATTCCAAGACTTAAGGAAGTTAAGGATTATCTTGGTAAATGTTTTTCTATGAAGGATTTGGGAGATGCTGCATATATTCTGGAAATTAAAATCTATCGAGATAGGAGTAGACGGTTAATTGGTCTTAGTCAAGATGCTTATATTGATAAGATATTAAAGAAGTATAACATGCATAACTCTAAGAAAGGTTTTCTACCGATGGAGGTTAAGCATGAATTAAGTCATGAGAAAGATGCATCAACACCTGAAGAGGTGGCTTACATGAAGAAGGTGCCTTATGCTTCGGCAGTAGGATCTATTATGTATGTTGTAAGATGCACAAGGCCTGATGTGGCGTTTGCTCAAAACTTGGTCAGTAGATACCAACAGAATCCAGGAAAGTTCCACTGGACTGCTGTAAATTATATTCTAAAGTATTTGAGGAGTACGAAAGATATGTTTTTGGTATTCGGGGGTAAACCAGACACAAAATTAAATGTAACAGGTTTCTGTGATGCGTCCTGGCAATGTGATAAAGATGATACGAAGTCTCAGACGGGTTACGTGTTTGTCATCAATGGAGGAGCATTTGACTGGAAGAGCAGTAAGCAGAAAACCATTGCTATGCAAGCAACTCAATTTGAGTACATGGCTGCTTCAGAAGCTGCAATGGAAGCTGTTTGGATTAGGAAGTTTATTGGAGATCTTGGAGTGATGCCTTCAATTAAAGAACCTATTGATATATATTGTGACAATTCTGCTGCAATAATATTCGGCAATGACCCTGGAGTTATGAAAGGTGCCAGACACTTTAAACGTAGATATCACTACGTTCGAGAAAAAGTGGAAGCTCGAGAAATAAAATTAATTAAAGTTCACACAGATGATAACGTAGTTGATCCTTTTACTAAGGCTTTATCTACGCCAAATGTAGTTAAGCATGCCAAGGCAATTGGGCTGCAACTAGCTAGTGAATTCATGCAATAAATCTGTTGATTAGTATTTGGATAAAGGATGTAAGACATTATTGAATTGATGAAATAAAGATTGGATTTCGTTTATTTTTCTGTTATTTGATTTTGTATCCTATTTTACATGTTTTAATCCATGAGCATTATGATGTTTCTAAATGTCCGTTGTCGATTTTTAATATGGGAGTATTATTAAACTAAGACAATTCAAAATAGTGACAGAGTATACTTGAAAGTATATTGGTCAATTTTGGATGATATTTGATGGATCAAATATTGGACTTATCCCAACTATATGATTTTGCTTTATGGATCTTTGTCATTAAGTAAATCATAAATAGTTATCCATAGACCTGAGATACCAGGAAACTGCATTGAATGTAGTGCATTTCTGTAAGGTAACCTAACGCTAAACGTAATTGGTAGTTATAAGGGTTATTTTCAGAAGTGTTGCAAAGTTCATGTGTTTTGCTTGTAGACAAAATGGGATTTGTTTCCTTCAAATTATTTTGATGTATAAATACAGCTGGGCCCCTCGGGGGAGTAGTAAGATGTTTGTGTGGCCACACCCAAATGTGTTTTGGTAATCTTGATATATCCGTAAACGAGAAACATAATATTTAATGAAAGGAATGACTGAGATCCATATCCTTATTAACGATGTATTTCAAATGAAAGGATAATAATAATGATATAATCATTAAAAGGTTCTTATCCAGAAGACCTTGCCCGGTTTGTACTAGTGACATTGCTAGTGTAACTAGACGCTAGTCAATGTGATCACGATATTAGAATTTTGTCCAAGTGGGAGCTGAAAGTTTATGGACTTAAAAGTAATAGTCGTGAGATAGGATCGAACGCGGGATCACGGGATTGCACACTTAACGTAAAGGGTTAATTTATTTATTAAATATATATTTTATATATTTATTAAATCAAACCAAAGCTTAACTAACGATCGTTAATAAATAATAGTTAAGTTTTAACGACTGTTATGGAATTAAATAGAAGCTAAAAGAAGAAGGAAAAATTACACAAACACCCCTTTGGGGGTTGTTAATCGGCGGCTACAAGGGGGGGGGGGGGGGGGGCAAAGGGAAACTTTTTGTTTCCTTTTTCGTTTATAACTTAGAGCCCAAGGTTTGTCAAACCTATATAAACGAACCTCTAGCCTCATAATTTTTCAATCCCTCTCTCTTTTTCTCCTTTGATCGCCGGCCACCCCACGCCTAACTTAGGGTTTCGTTTGGTTTTCGATCAAGTCTATTTTTATCTAGTCCTAGCCCTCTCTAGGGTTGTTGGGTAGATATTCCATAAGCGTTGAAGCTCGGTTTGTTCGTGCTAGGCTCACGGTTAACTGGCCGTATTACGTGTGTACAAGAACATGATATAGTCTTACTTTAGACTATATTCTTGGTGGTGTTCGTGATCAACCCTAGTTGCCGTTCGTTCCGTCGTCTTGTGGATCTTGCTAGGATAAAGGTATGTAACCCTAATCTTGATTAATTATAATTGTGTTAAATTAATGATCTTGTTAATTTGCTTCCGCTGTGTGTTCTTCTATCCATATTAGGGTTTTAAGTAATTGTTATGGTAAATATAAACCTTCAATTAATTCGTGCAAACCTATAAGCTGAACTGATCCATCTTACAGTGAAACTTTGCAGTTTCTGCATAAACTTAGAGCATCTTACCAATGAAGATACGGTGTAAGTGTAACTTTTAAAATTAGCATGACACAAAATGCAGCAAGCCCTAAGCCTAGAAGCTAATGATTAAATACGTATGACCAGTTGCCTGTGTTGGTTCCTTGTAATTAGTACTATACTCAAGTAAACTAAGTATAGTACTAACCCATGGTAAAGTAATGCAATAAACTTAATACAAGTAAGTAAATTAACACAATGTTTTCAACGTTTAACTCTTAGCTTTATTAAAGAATTATACCCTATTGTATACGAAGCTACAATAGGGATTGAATAGACAATGTGTGGTTTTGTGATCTCATCACTAACAAGCTAGTCCAATCCTAACGATTGCTAAGCTTGACGATTCTATCAACAGGAGTTTATAACTCAAGTGTATGATCGTGTTTGGAGGAGAGAAGAACTTGTTTGTGAATGTCTAAAGCATTTGCTGCACAAACTTGTTTTTCTCTCCTTTACAAGCATCTTATTTATAGAAGGAAAGTGGGTAGAAGACAATAATTGCCCATGTGCAATTCTTGTCTTATTGGTACAGTGTAGTATCTTGTCTTAACCTATTCTAAGTAGTAAGACGTAAGTCCTTTACACTTGTCAGTACCCTATCTATCCCAAAAGGGTAAGTCACGCTAATTGTGTGATGTACTTCATCTTGTCACAATTCAACTTATCCCGCCTTTTCTTCAGTCTTGGAGAATGCTTGTTTTCTTCAAGGAGATCGTATGGGGTTCAGTGAGTCTATTGCCACAACTCACTGAACCCATCACCTTCTTCTTTGTCATAGAAGACATTCGTTGAGCTTCGCCTCTCTGAATGCTTGAGTCTTCCTTTTAGACTCAGTCTAGGAACTCGAAGGCAACTCACTGAGTGACTGTTCACTCAGTGACTTCTTTATGTTCAAGGTTAATTATTCACTTAGGCTGATTGTTATTCAAATCCTTCAAGGAGGTCATTGGGTACTAAATCAACCTAACAATCTCCCCCTATTTGGATATAAAATTTGCCTAAGTGAAATTGTTATAAGTGAGCAAAGAGGCTTCTTCTTATTACAAACTATTCTTCCTGATGAAAAGACTTAATATAACAAAGTACTTCATTTTCATTTATCATTACATAAGACTGAATAGTCTGATACAAGAAACAAAAAAAAAACAACAGATTACAGTTATTCAGGAATCCATTGCTTCCCTCTTCACCCTTGATGACTTTAACACCTTTTCTTTGTCAGGCCTCCTAGCAATTATCTCCCTGAACTTCTCACCAAATATTCTATTCTCATCAGTCTGAATTTGTCCAGCCATCACAAGAAAGATGAGAACACTCTCAGTGGTGCATTTCTCTATGTCACTCATTCTTTGAAATGCTTGATCCCCAAATACATCAATGAAGAAGATACCTCACTCAGGTTCCTCTATAACCATGTTGTTCACAAAGGGGACATTTTCAGGGAGAGTACGATTGCATTCTAACCCAGAGATCTTAGTCTCAGCTTCAAACTCAACTCTTTTTCTCTTTCTTCCCTGGGCTTTGGTAGGATCCTATTCAGATAAAGGAAGATCTTCAGTGATTCCCAATTGTTCCTTCATTTGCTTCAACCTCTCATATCTCTTACTGAGAGAGTTGAGTATTTCAGGGACACACTTGTTTGTTTTAGTCCTGAAAATCCTTCCCATCTCGTCCCACTCACTGAGACCGAAATCACCAAATGAAAATTTCTTCATGACTTCAAAGTTCCTCTCATCATTATTTCTGTAAACAGATACTGAGACTGGTGTGGTATGAGGAATGATCTGAAGATTAGTGATTGGTTCAGGCTTTCTTCTTTGAGTGACGACTTTGGTGTATTGGTCATACAACCTCTTAAGTTATGTGGTTCTTTGTTTTTGCTTCAAGACCATTTCTTCCTAAATGGCCTTGAGTTCCTCCTCCTGCTTCTGAATGAACTCCTCTCCCCCTTTCTTGCTCAGCAAGACCTCAGGATTACCACCTACTTCTTTTACAAACTCAGTGGACACCTTCAAGATCTCAGCCTTTGTTGCTTCATTAGCCTTAGCCGACTCCATTCTATCTAGATACACTTAGATTTGATTAGGAGTCATTTGGTACATTATTCCATTTATCTCATATGGTACCAAGACCAAAGCATCAAGATCGGGCCTTACTTCCCTTGAAGCCTTTACAAGTTTCTTTGGAGGTGTAAGGGTTTCATCAGCTATACATTTTCCCCTATCTGTCTTAGATACTGATGGCTCAGGTTTGGGAGGAATTGAGTTTAAGGGTTGGGGTTGTGCTAGTCTTTCCTGCTCCCCCTCAGTGTGAGAGGGAGGTTCATTCCATGTTAGCATCATTGGTGGCACATTCTCCCCCTCAAAAGTTGAAGGATCAGCCTGACTAATCCCAACTTTTGCCCGTTGTGAGGATCCTGAGGTGGGGAATGATCCCTTAAAAGCCTGAAACATCTCAGTCACCATTTCCTTCATGGACTGAGTGTCTGCTTTGATAGTGCGAACATCTAACTGAATGAGGGATTGAGTGTTTTCAATGGTGGTGATCCTTGTCCTGAGCCTAGGAATATCAGCTTCTTTCAGAGATTTGGAGATGTCAGAGAGATTGGTGGCATTAGCCATGTATCCTTGTGCAGCCTTTAACAATCTGAACTCTGCTTCTGCATCCATATGAACATCCTCATAGATGGCATCGCATTTCCCTTTCACCACATCCAAGTCAGACTTGAGAGAGCCTAACCTAGTGAAAACCTCAGTGAGCCTGTCCACCTTCAGGAACTCAAGTAATTGACCAACTCTGGAATTAGACTCAGTGGTGCTAGTGATCAATCCATCCAGAGTTGTCTTTAAGGACACATTTGCCTCAACCGTTGGAAGAGCATGGTTAAGGAAGTTGATGAGCTTCTTTTCCTGATTCTCATGACTGTTGTTAACAGAGCTGATGAATTCCATTTGATTATCTACCTGAATTTTCATCTTCTCCTCAGCCACATCAAACCTATCACCATATGTCCTGAACTCATCAAGGATTTCATCAGCCTTTGAAGCCAAATCTTCATGAGCCTGAGTTACCTCAGTCTGTAAGTCTTGCAAAGCTAACTGATCCAGAACCACAGTCTGAGTCCCCAATGTAGAGGTGTCGAGTTTTGCCTCATGGGAGGGCTTGTTTGGTGCCTCAGGGGAGGGCTCCTTTTATTCGGATGCCTTAGGGGAGGGCTTTTGTTGAGCCTCAGGGGAGGGTTGTATGTCTTCAAACAAGGGAGGGGACTGTGGCTTCTGGTCTGATTGAGGAGGAGCCTGAGTGTCAGGTTCTTCCCCAGCCTCAATCATTTCTTCATCGTCACTGAACCCTTGGAGTAACTCATCAGGCTTCTCAAGTAAACTTATAAAATCTCCAAAGTTCAGTGACCCCTTAGTTTTATCCAGCTCCCCTTCAGAAGAAGGTTTGCCTTTGTTGTCGTCACTCCCTGCCCCAAATCCTGAGGCTTGGGATTTAGCCAACTGATACTCAGGGACAGTTTGTGATTGATCAGGTGTGGAGGTAGGATCCCTATCAGCGGGGTGTTTTACCCGTGGGCGTCCCTCTGAGTCTTTGGGATCAAGAGTGGTTCCCTTAGGCAAAGACTTTTGGTTTAGTGTGCCTTCATCAGGAGTTGTGGAAGTGAGATTCCTAACAGCAGGGTGTTTTACCCGTGGGCGTCCCTCTGAGTCTAAGGAATCAAGTTTTGGGTCCTCAGGCAAAGACTTTGGAGCTAGTGTGCCTTCATTGGACTTGGTAGAAGTTAGAGGCCTATCAGCGAGGTGTGTTACCCGTAGGCGTCTCCCTGAGTCTTTGGCCTTAGTTTTGACCTCAGACAAAGGTTGTGATTTACTAATGCCCTCATCAGTCTGAGTGGAAGGCAGTCCCGTAGAAGAAGGTTGTATGTTTCCTTCTTCATCAAGAGGACCAGTAGGTTGGCCCGTCGACCCTGATTGTGATGTATCAGGGCCTCCCGTAAGCTCTTTCCCTTTGGGTATTTGAAGCTTGGTCTGAACAAGGGTAGTCTTTTTAGCCTTGGCCTTTTTGGGTCGTGCCTCGGAAGCCTCAGGGCCCTGTGCTTTTGTTGGTTTGGTCTTTGGCACAGTCTGAGTCTTCTTGTTCCCCTTCTTTGGTAAGAAGGGAATGGGAGACACGGATGATTCACGACTGATCACCTCAGTCATGTGAGCCGTCAATACAATGGGGTTGACTTCATATGGGTTCTTTGAAAAATTTGTGGAACTCAGGATTGTAGTAAAAAAAACATTGAAATTTTCCTGAGTGTAAAGAGAACCCAGTAACCGTTCTAAGGCGCATGATAAGAATCTTGGGTAAGAAACATATTTTTGCCTTGACCCCTTTAGGAGCCTGGTTACGAGATCATTATAAACAATCTCTCCTATGTCAATCTTCAGTCCATTAATAAGACTGTAGATTAGCATCTGCTGAGTAGAATTAACTTGCTCAGTAGATGAGTAGTTCCCACCGATCACCTGAATCACAAAAGTAACCAGGATCCTCCAAGCCATGGGGAAAACAGTTTTTATCAATGGGGTTTTAGTCACAAGTAACTCAGGGACCCCGATTTCTTTTAAGCCTTTTTTAACTGACTCCATGTCAGGGTGTGCAACATACTTCCCATTGTTATAATCAAGTCCACTACTTTGACAAAATGTTTTGAAGTCTAAAATCAATGGTGTCTTCCCATTGTTTACAGTGAACATGATGACACAGTTCTTATGTGACTTGATTTCAGACCCCTGAGATCCTTTAGGCCCTTGGGTAGGGGTTACAACCACAGCCGTATACCAGAACTACCTGAGATATTCATGGTAGAAGACTAAGCGGGTTTTTGTAAAAGCATCAGCCCAATCACAGTTTTTCAAAAATTTGCAAATTGGTTTGTAGGCTGATACACTACTAGGGTAATTGAAATTTCCCTCATAGTTGTTTCCAGCAAAATGGACACCCTCAATGGTGAGATGTACAGCCTGAGGGGAATATTTGATAGCCTTGGACATTGCCATTAAAGATAGTTGTTTTTTTTTAAATTGAAAAAGGACAATGGCAATTTGTGGAAATCAAATCAAGACTTGTTTCTTGCTATAATACAACAAGATTCACCAAGTGACATAATGAGAACTTTTGCCTTATAAAAGGATCAAGAGTTAGAAACAATAGGTAACTTTGATTGCTTGTGCTATATAACAATAAAACGAGTAGTCAATGTGATCGCCTTGTGTACAAGAAATCTTTTCTGGAAATTAGTTTGAACACACACACTTTTTCTTTGAGAGAAAATATTTGGCAGAGTAAAGTTGCAAGTTCTTTGTGTGTGTGTTTGTTTGTGGTTCTGGGGTATTTATAGGCTCGGATGTGAAGGAGATTTATATTTGCTATAATGTCTTTTCACATCCGCATTTAATGAAAGCGTACAAGTGGTCCCCCTATTTTCTTGGCAATTGTTCCATTACTGCAAAGATAACGCTTTTTCCAGAGATGACGTGGGGTCACGTGCATTTGAAAGGACGTTTTTACAACGGATTTTCCTAGAAAAGGGTAAGCATTTAATGCTTAGTGGGATACTTGTCATGAGTGACCCTTTGACTGGTTTATGACAATTTATTGAAGGAATATATGTTCCTTATTTAATATTGTGACTCGCTAACCTAGGACATTAAGTAACTAAATCCTTAGAGCATTTAGTTACATCATTTAATGTACCTCAGTGTCAAAGGGTGGACAATAAGATATATTTACTCAGAGTGAAGATAAAGAATATACATTATACTGATTCCAATGTCATCAGGGAGACTGATTAATCAATATTCAGCATACCAAGTTCAGATTTTAGTCTAGTGAACGTTGGTTCATCCAAAGGTTTGGTGAAAATATCAGCTAGCTGATATTCAGTGGGGATGAATTGTAATTCAATATCTCCTTTTAATATGTGATCCCTGAGGAAATGATATCTTATGTCAATGTGTTTAGTCCTTGAATGTAAGACTGGATTGTTTGAAATGGCAAATACACTAGTGTTGTCACAAAAGATAGGGACTACTTTGTATTCCACATTATAGTCCCTGAGTTGACTTTTCATCCAAAGGATGTTTGCACAACAACCAGTAGCTGTCACGTATTCAGCCTCAGCAGAGGACATTGCGACTGACTGCTGTTTCTTTGCACTCCAACATACTAGCTTTCCACCAAGGAATTGACATGCACCTGAGGTACTTTTTCTATCCATGTTGCAGCCAGCATAGTCTGAGTCTGAGTATCCTTTAAGATCGAACCCTGAACAACGAGGATACCATAGACCTAGTGAGGGAGTACCCTTCAGGTACCTGAAGATTCGTTTAACAGCAGTAAGGTGTGATTCTTTGGGATCGGCCTGATATCTTGCACATAAGATTGTTGAGAACTGAATATCAGGCCTGGTTGCAGTTAGGTACATTAATGATCCAATCATTCCCCTGAATAAGGTTTGATTGACTGATTTACCAGCAAGAGCAGGACCTAAGTTGTGGGGGGGAACCATGGGGGTCTTTACTGAAGCACACTCAGAGATATCATATTTCTTAAGTATTTCTCTGGTGTATTTTTCTTGACAGACTGAGATCCCCTTGTCCCCCTGTTTGATTTGTAGTCCAAGAAAATATGTTAATTCCCCCATCATACTCATTTCAAATTTCTTTGTCATAAGTTTTTCAAACTTTCTACAAAGATCATAGTTAGTAGATCCGAATATGATGTCATCAACATATATCTGAACTAGTAGAACATCCTCCTTGGTTCTGAAGATAAACAATGTGTTGTCTATCTTTCCCCTGACAAATTTGTTCATTATCAGGAATGTAGAGAGAGTTTCATACCATGCCCTTGGTGCTTGTTTCAGTCCATAAAGGGCTTTGTCAAGTTTACAAACATGGTTTGGGAACTCAGAACTCTCAAAACCAGGGGGTTGAGCAACATAAACTTCTTCAATGGTCTTTCCATTCAGGAAGGCACTTTTTACATCCATTTAGAAAACTTTGAAGTTCATGTAGGTAGCATAGGCCAGGAAGATCCTGATGGCTTCCATTCTTGCTACAGGGGCGAAGGTTTCCTCATAGTCGATCCCTTCAAGTTGACCACACCCCTGAACAACCAGCCTAGCTTTGTTTTTTATGACAATTCCATCTTCATCAGTCTTGTTTTTAAATACCCATTTTGTACCAAGAGCTGATTTCCCTTTAGGGAGAGGAACTAGTTTCCACACTTTGTTCCTGAGGAATTGGTTGAGCTCTTCTTGCATGGCCTCAACCCATCCTGGATGTGTCAGGGCCTCTGAAACCTTCTTTGGTTCAATTTCAGAGAGAAAGTCTGCAAACAGACATTCATGGGCTGAGGCAGCAGAGAGTTTAGCAGCCTGACTACGTGTGAGCATCCCCTCAGATACATCACCAATTATGTTTACAAGCTCTATGTGTTGTTGTCTTGACCATCTGTCCTGAGGACTTGGATTAGAGCTTGTTGATGGTTGGTGATTATCAGGGACCAAAGATTCAGTACATTGTACTGAAACATCACCTCCTTCTGAAGGATTTTCAGTAATAGGGTATTCAATATTTTCATCACTTGTCCCTTCAGTGTTCTCATATATGGGTGAACCGTTTGATTCATTAGCTTGAGAAGTGATAACTTCAGGGATATGTTGGGATGTGATTAAATTATCAATTGACCTATTATGAGGTGACATATGGAAGAAAATATCAGCATCAGTTTGATACTGTTTTGAGGGACAGTGTTCATACTCATCAGGAGGATATCTTGATGAGTCATTGATCCCTATTTCTTCCATTGATTGATTTGTGAAGTTAATAACATCCATACTTTCATCAACGGTGACATGAAATGACTCCTCAATCTGTTGTCTCCTTGTGTTAAAGACCCTGAAGGCTTTGGAGACAAAGGAGTATCCAAGAAAGTATCCATCATCAGCTTTGGAATCAAATTTACCAAGATGGTCCTTTTGATTGTGAATGAACACAGGACAACCAAACACATGAAAGTAGCTGATATCTGGAATCCTTTCCCTGAATATTTCATAAGGAGTCTTATCATGTCTTTTGACAATGATACATCTGTTCTGAGTATAGCAAGCTATTTTTACGGCCTTAGTCCAGAAGTGTTTTGAAAGATTGGATCCATTAAGCATGGTTTGAGCAGCTTCGATGAGAGTTCTATTCTTCCTTTCAGCCACACCATTTTGTTCAGGTGTGTAAGGAGAAGAGAAGTTCTAAGAAATTCCTTTCTCATCACAAAAACTCTCAAGCTCTTGGTTCCTGAATTCTGTTCCATTATCAGTTTGTATTTGTTTAACTTTAGTATCATTTTGATTTTCTACTTGCCTGATAAAAGACATTATGAATTCAGGAGCTTGACTTTTCTTTTTCAGGAAGTATACCCAAGTGTATCTAGAATATTCATCAACAATCACAAGAGTGTATTTCTCATGATTTATAGACATTGGACTGACTGGTCCAAACAAGTCCATATGAAGAAGATGAAGACACTTCCTGATAGAAAAGTTCAGTTTTGGCTTAAAAGAAGCTCTCTTGTGTTTACCTTTTTCACAGGCTGAACAAGGTTTGTCTTTTGCGTACACAAGAGAAGGTAAGCAAAGAACTTTGTTTTGTTTTGCAAGTTTGTTCATATCTTTGAAATTTAGATGTGACAGTCTCTTATGCCAAATCCAATTGACAGAGTCAGAGGCTTTAGCAAAGAAACATGCTCCTGAGTTTGTTACAGAGGACATGTCTAGGACATATACATCATTTCTTCTTGGAGCAGTCAACACAATTTCTTTGTTAGCATTGAAGATTGTACCTTGCTTATCATCAAACTGAACGATGTACTTAGCATCACACAGTTGACTGATACTGATGAGATTGTACTTCAGACCGTTTACAAACGCCACTTTTGAGAAAACTATTCCACCACATTTGATTGAACCATATCCCTCAATAACACAGGATGAATTATCACCGAATACTACCTTAGGACCTGGTTGCTCCACGTATTTGTGCAGATAACTTTTGACCCCTGTCATACTTCTTGAACACCCACTGTCTAAGTACCAGACAGGCTCCTTGAAGTGTTTCTGCACAAATAACGAGGTGGATTAGTTTCTCTTGTGAGCCCACTTCTTAGTATGCCCTTTGGCTCGAAGAGCCTGACGTCTTTCACCTCGTTTGAAATACTCAAACTCAGCGTGGTCTGAGGTAGAATGAACATTGCTTCCACATGTTTTGCAGCTTAGTCCGACTGAGGATTCAGTACTTTGAGATGACTAAGCTATCATTCCTATTCTGGCCATGATGATTCTATTGTGTCCCGAGGTAGTGTGATCATTGCTTCCACAAATCTCACACTCAGGGTAGTACACACAATCATCAGGTCTGTGATCGGGAATCCCACAATGTGTACAAGGTGGGTAAGGCTTAGCCTTGGATTTTCTGGTTTGTTCTGAGGTGGGCCCATAGTTGTAAGGCTGAGCATTGTATCTTTTAGCATTTTTAATAGAATCAATGTGCATCTCATGATCTGTTGTCCTGTGATCTTCACTTTTACATTTCATGCAATAGAGAACTCTATAGCAGTCATCAGTGGTGTGATTTGTATAGTGGCATAGCTCACAGGTAGGTTTCTTTGTTTTAACTTTCTTGGAAGACTCAGGTTCAGTTTTGTTTACTTTTTGATGATTCAGGCTGTGAGGACACAAATGTTTCACCCTGAGATTTAGAGGCTGAGTTCAGCTTCTCTTCCATGAAAAGTTGGAATAATCTACTTAACTCCTCTTGATTTACAATAGGAGTAGAGTTGACTGAATGTGTAGGAGTACCTGAGGGAGATATGGGTTTGGTTATCTTGTCAGTGACAGTTCCTGACTCAGTGTGATCTGGTATCATTTTTGAGTCAGGCTTTGTTTGTTTCATACAACCTAACCCAGTTCTTCCTCTAGGTGAGTGTTCTTGATAAGACAATGGAATTAATTCAGAACATGGACTTTCTCCTTGAAGGTTTTTCAAAATTGGTAGAGGAGTCTGAATGTTTTCAGCGACACTGGATGTTTCAGTGTTGCTGACTTTATCAGTCTCTTCATTCAGACCAAGTTTTTCATTAATAGCCTGAGATTCAGGAATCAATATTTTTCCAGTGTCAAAGTTAGGCAAAACACTCTCAGGATTTGATCTCTCAACCCAGTCTTTTGACTTAGGAATCATTTCATGATCAAACCCAACTGAAGCAGGGAGAAATGCCTTTTCACTCATTTCCTTAGTTGGTGCCTTTTCAGTGAGTTGTCGTGCCCCAAGAATTTTCTTCTTTTGGGCAGGTATTTGACTGTCTATACACTGAGAAGCTAAGGTAGAGCTATTTGTCCTTTTCTCATTGATTCGTTTTTCTTCCTTAAGTTGTTCTTGAAGAGCATGATTGATTTTGGTGAGTTCAGTGTTCTGAAGTTGACAGCTTACTGCTTCAAGTTTAGCTTGTTTTAGAACTAATAAATCATCTCTACATTTGTTTAATTCAAAAACGAGTTTATTATATTTTGACAAAAGATTCAATCTTTGCTCTTCAACAAACGATAGGTTAATGTTAATATACTTAAGGAATTTTTGCCAATCAGATTCTTCATCCATAGAGAGAAGCATATTTACCTTTCTCATGGTGATGTCAACCCATTCTCCATTTCGAGCATGATTCTTTCCAACTGATAACTCATCATCAGCTAGATCCATTAACACTTGATACCTGACTTCTTCCTCTTCTGAGGACAAATCTTCATCATCCCAATCAAAAGTTTCAGCTACTAGACCTTTGGCTTTGTTTTGAGCAGGCTTTTGAGTCTGAGCTATGGTAGGTTCAGCTTCCAAGAGTGCAAGTTTAGCTTTTACCTTTTTATACTCAGACCTATAGTCCTTCTCAATTTTCTTATTATTCTGAAAACTTTGATTAATTGGAGAAGCCTGAATTAGTTTTGGTGTAAACTTGGGTTGAAAATTGTCATTCCCTGATGAAAAACTTTGATTTTTATAAGAGGCCAACGGGGTTTTTGAAAGACAATATTTAGCAAAATACCCAGTTTTACCACATCGATAGCAATCCACTCCCTCAGTGGATTGGTTACCAGCAAATCTAGTTCTTTTGATATAACGTTTGGTATTTGCAAACATGGCCCTTTCATGATATTCCCTGTTCAAATCTCTTATGTATTCAGTACTAGATCTTTCATCTACCTCATCATCTGAGGTTTCCTGAAAATTTTGAACAATTGTATTTGAGTAAAAAGCAGTTGAAATGGGGCCATTGTCCATTTGAGTGGGTTTGGCTGAGGTGTCTGTTATTAAGGCCTTCTTGGACTCAACATATCTTCTATTTATCAGATTATCTTCATAGATGAATCTCCCATAAATATCTGCAAGATCCTGAGTCTGTATGTGATTAGCATTTCTCAGTCCTTGAGAAAAACCAAGCCATTTTTCAGGGAGACTATTCACAAAACCAACATTGATTTCATGCTTAGACAGTTTCACCCCGTCATTCGTTAGCTCATTGAGCAAGGTTTTATACCTGGTGTAAGTCTGGGGAAGTGTTTCAGATGTTTTGGCCCTGAAAGTGTTATATTCTAACTTCAGGTCCATAATCCTATTTTCCTTTGTGTCAGATGGTCCTTCGAAACTATGAACAAGATCTGTCCAAGTCTCTTTGGCCGTCTCACACTCAATGACAGCCTCCATAATATCGTCAGGAAGACAAGATATTATGATGCTTTTGAGACGTTGGTCTTGATTGACCACTCTCCTTTCATCGTCAGACCATTGGTTTTCAGGTTTGTCATCACCAGTTGCTGTTTTTGGTTTGAATGGACCATCTTTAATACAAGTTATGTAATAAGGTTCCATTCCCATCAAATAACACAACATTCTTTTCATCCATTTGTTAAATCTTTCAACTTCTAACTTAGGAGCGTTAACAGAGTAACTCGCTCCTTTTTTGTTAACAAGTTGAGGTACATTACTTTCAGCCATAATGGATCAAGGTTTTAAAAACTTTGAGACGGTGGTTAAAAGTTTTATAATCCTACTGCTCTGATACCACTTGTTGGTCCCTTGTAATTAGTACTATACTCAAGTAAACTAAGTATAGTACTAACCCATGGTAAAGTAATGCAATAAACTTAATACAAGTAAGTAAATTAACACAATGTTTTCAACGTTTAACTCTTAGCTTTATTAAAGAATTATACCCTATTGTATACGAAGCTACAATAGGTATTGAATAGACAATGTGTGGTTTTGTGATCTCCTCACTAACAAGCCGTCCAATCCTAACTATTGCTAACCTTGACGATACTATCAACAGGAGTTTATAACTCAAGTGTATGATCGTGTTTGGAGGAGAGAAGAACTTGTTTGTGAATGTCTAAAGCATTTACTGCACAAACTTGTTTTTCTCTCCTTTACAAGCATCCTATTTATAGAAGGAAAGTGGGCAGAAGACAATAATTGCCCATGTGTAATTCTTGTCTTATTGGTACAGTGTAGTATCTTGTCTTAACCTATTCTAAGTAGTAAGACGTAAGTCCTTTACACTTGTCAGTACCCTATCTATTCCAAAAGGGTAAGTCACGCTAATTGTGTGATGTACTTCATCTTGTCACAATTCAACTTATCCCGCCTTTTCTTCAGTCTTGGAGAATGCTTGTTTTCTTCAGGGAGATCGTATGGGGTTCAGTGACTCTATTGCCACAACTCACTGAACCCATCACCTTCTTCTTTGTCATAGAAGACATTCGTTGAGCTTCGCCTCTCTGAATGCTTGAGTCTTCCTTTTAGACTCAGTCTAGGAACTCGAAGGCAACTCACTGAGTGACTGTTCACTCAATGACTTCTTTATGTTCAAGGTTAATTATTCACTTAGGCTGATTGTTATTCAAATCCTTCAGGGAGGTCATTAGGTACTGAATCGACCTAACAGCCTGTAAACTGGATTCAGAGTTACCAAAAGATGTTATTATTGATGAGAGGTTGTTGTATATAGCAAATAACAGAAGAAACAAATAGATTCCCAAGTCTTTAGCCAGTCATTTTATTGGGTTTTACGGTTTCTAACCACATTGTAAATTGATCTAGATTTTTGGTATACTATTTTATTGCATTAAATAGGTATGCATTTTCATCAGCATACAAAGATAGTACAAATATTTATACGGGTGGGTTGCAGGTTATTTTTTTGCCAGCATTTTCATTCATTTCTTGATGTTCTCATTTGGGTAGACGTGAATCACAACATCCGATACCTGAACTTAGGGGTGATCACGGTCCAAAGACCCGGCCGGACCGGACCGACAACCGTAATTGTTCAAAACGCGAGACCGAATACCGGATTGAAATGGTACGGTATGGCCCGGGATGGTCCGATTCGGTCTTCGGTCTGATCCGTTCAGTCCGGTCCAGTTGGCCCGGTTTTTCGGTCCGGTCCGGTCAGATCAATGGTCCGATATGCTCAGCCCTACCTGAACTCGTATAACCATGATAACCGATATCATGATATGGATGTAAAGTTGTAAAGTTGTGTATTGCAACAAGATTAATTATACGCCTAATTGGATACAAGTTTTACTTGACCATCTTAATTTGATTTTACCAATCTCAAATTTTGACTAAACACCAAAAAAGGAAAGAAACATAAAGGAGGTCATGGGAGAATTCAGCACAATTATATCACTTCACAAAAAATTGAAAAATTGGCTCTATATCCAACGAACGAAACTTTCCAGGTATGAAAAAAATTATTTTGTTTTGGTTCAACTTGTAGTCCCATATAAAAAGACCATATACAGTCATAATATATACTCATAATTAAAACTAAGTTAACAAAACCATATATAGTGATAGACTACCTAATCTGATAATTCATCACAGAATAGACACACTTGTCGCTGGAGGGCAAAGGGACACCGCACTCCGGTCAGGATTCAGATACTTCTTGTAGACTGCTTTTAGCTTATGGTCTCTTGCACGATCAGCATGAAAGCTCAACAAACTCTTTGCACAATCACTTACTTGATCTTCACTGTATCCGGTGTAATGTTTAAGTGTTTCAGTCCACACTGGTGTCTTATTAAGCGTGCACCTAGCAGCATACACAGCTGATGCAGCAAGTTTTGAAGGGTTATTTCTGATGGTAAGGGAATAGTTCATCAAACCAAGCTCAGTGAATAAGAACACCATATCCTCCATCTTTTTGTCAGATGGAAGTGAGGCTTTAGCATATCGGACCGCGAAGACATAAGGCGTTGGTACAGAGAGATACCAATCTAAACTACTAAGAATAGCCTTTTCCATAGCAAGAATTTGCTCTCTTGAATATGGACTACCTGATATAACAATCATATCCTCAACCAGTAGCTGACATATTTCCTCATACTTGGAAGATATAAGCAATACGCAGATACAAACCAAATGAAGTTCAGTTCTGGCAATAGTTGTGACGGCCAGAAATCTATCAAGGATATTGATTGCGAGATAAAGAGTCTCTGGCATGAAGCCACTCTTATAGTGAACTTCCATTATCCAGTCGAGCATGTAAGCTCGAATCTCAACATCAATATCAGGTTGGAAATTTATGTAATCCGTAAAACTCCCTTCGGTCTCCCTGTCCTTGTAGATCATGTATATTTCTTCCACATATTCAACCTCACAAAGCTCGTTGTTCATGTCAAACTCGTCAATATCTACGATGACATCATGATCTTTGTTTTGTGTGGTAGCGATCTCACTAGTAAGTGATGGAGACTTTTTATGTTTATTCACTCGATTGAATGGATTTGTAATCTCAGCAAGGTCTCGACAATCAACAGCAGATGTCATGGTATTTGCTTCGTTCACGTATTGAACCTCGTCATCATCTATAATGATGATATGATCATTGTTTTTTGTGGTAGCGATCTCACTAGCAACTGCCTTTCGACGTCCAACCTGAACAAGCTCATTGTTCTTGTCAAACTCGTCGTCATCATCGATGATTACGTATTCAACCTCGTCATCATCTATGATGATTACATTATCTTTTGGTTTCTTGTATGGATTTGCAATGTCATCAAGGGCTCGACGTCTTTTCCTATGGCATTGTGCGATAATCGGTCGAAGATGCTCAATAGCAGAAGTCATGATATCTTCTACACCTCGAATACAAATCACCCAAAAAAAAGAGCCTTACTTGTCGACGACACAATCGAATAACTGAAAATCTTGGCGGTGGAAGAATGAAGATGCGAATGAGAGCGTTTTTATTTTTGGGAGGATTGGAAGAATGAAGATGCGAATGGTCTTGGTTAGGTATTTATAAGGTTTGAATAAGGCGGTTGGATGAGATGCGAATGTCGGTTGAGAGACACGCTTTTAGGTTAATTCACGAGTTTTATGTATGTAACTATGCTTTGTCGGTTTAATTAATTGTCAAAAAAAAATTAACGAATTCTTTTTTTTTTTTGTTGCATAGCGGTATAACCCCAATACGTTATTCACCCATTCGAAAGTTGATCTTCGATTCTACCACCCCTAAAAGGGCTACTGCTCATCAAGATCCTTCACCAGGTGCTCAACTCAAGTCACTAGTCACTTCAAGGCCAAAATTCTCACTCAAAAGGTCTAACAAGCCTCCGATACTGGTTGTTTTTTATGACTTTGCTGATCATAACGGAAAACAGAGGGGTTCAGAGGTTTATAAACCCCAGGAGCCGATAAAGGATATCGTATTAGTTCAGAAGAAAGAGTATACACAAAACTTTAAGAACTTGAAGAAAAAAAAACCAAGCGCCATGGAACTGGAAATTGAAACGAAGAGACGGGTCCGGATTTTGATGCCAATGCGATAGATATGTTGTAATTATGTTTTTTAAGTAGAATGTTTGAATGTATATTCTTGTTTTGAGTTAATAATATTCCTGAAATTAAAATAGAGATTACGCCTGAAATTGTTTTTTTTCTTTCTGCACAACCAACAATCATTCCGTAGTGTTCATTCGACTCACAGGGTTATAAAATCTCGTATTATATCTATCACTGCAAACCACTAAAGTACTCGGTTCAACATGGTTATAGGACGCTAGCTAATAGTATTAAATTAAATCGAATGCAGAGCCATTTGCCCCATTCATAGACCAAACCTTCTTCATTGAATATGGGTATTAAATAGCAGAAGATGTAGCAATGCGTTGGCGTCTGACCATTTTTACCTGCACTTAAGTTATACCCTTTTGACAGCAATCATTTAACCCGTTAGTAACCTACTTGTTTTTAACAAACCTTCTTCATCAATAGGTACAAGAGGTGGCAGAAAGTGAGAGGCTCGGGTTGAGCAAACCACTTATATCGACACATTAGTTTTTCCATTTTTTAAATTCCATCATTTATAAGAAAAACGACCCGAGCCTTTTTTACCCACAATATCACTTCTTCTGAGTTTAGCTCATTTGGATATGTTGTTTTGGCTACAAACCCCACAGATTAACAGATAAGCATAAATTGTCCAGTTTTGTAACTTTTGGTTGAGTTTTCGCCTTCTAATACAAGTCCTAGATAAATGTATAGCATCGAGTGCGTAAAGAAATTCCAGTGTATAATGAGAAGGGGAGAATATGTACAGAATATGGTGTAGCAGACACATTTTCAAGCAGCTCCCATTGTTTCCCCATGAGGTCTGTCAGTTCTTCATTATATTCATCAGACAATACCTAAGACGATACATAAACAAAGACTAGTCAAAATACAAAAGGTATGTATAAAATGCTTATTAACACCCTCAGAGCAAATGCTTGTCAACTTCTGATCTCTTGGGTCAAAATGAGTAAACGGGTCAATTTGGATCTACAAAATGTTTGGAATGGATATGGACTTGAAGAATGCATATAATTTCCTTCACTCCTTTTATTTCAATAGTTAAATTATCATTGTTGAGGAAGCTTTTTAGTCATATTAAAAGCATTAATTAAAATTCCCATTTAAAAAAATCCCCATTTTGACCCATTGTCAATCCAACCGACACTTTCCAGCCTATCTAGATATTCAGAAGCAGTCGGGGTCTTCTATCAAATGTTTTTGCTCTTGTGTTAAACATTCACCTCTATAACAGATGTGGATGGCATCGACGCATCATCAGATGTAAGGGTTTTCTTTTCAGCTTCAGAGTGGTTGTTAACTGTATCACTAGTTGCATCTTTACTACGCCTTACAGGCTGCGCCGTATTTCCGCTTCCATCTTGACACCCAAGTTTCATTTTTTTAATTGCATTATTCGTCCACTTGATTGTATTAGTTGCAGATTCAATAGTTTCTGTCAGAGAGTTGCATTCGCCTTTCGCCACCTGGAAATTTATAATTAGGTTTAACAATAATTTCGGGATAGCATTTTATTATCATTAAGTTACTTTAATATTAGTATGTGCTAGATTGAAAATAAACAAACATGATGTGCAATTAACATATCCCGTACCTGATCTGGGAGATGTGGTTTAAGTTTGGCAGCACACTTCTTGAGTACTTGATCCCCCAGCTTGATCTCAAATGTAGATAATCTGGACGCCGTTTCAGCAAGCTCCCACTGTTCCTGCTTAAGGTCTAAGAGTTCTTCGCCGTCATCATAAAGTACCTAAAATATAAATGTTAGACTACATACCAGTATATTGATAATGTTAATCATAACCTCATAGAAAATGTACGTGAACATCACACCTTTTGCCTCTTTTTCTCAATCAGAGGATTTGACAACTCCTTGGTAATACCTGCAGTAAAAGATTTTCACATTCATAAAACAGCATAAATTCAAAAAATATTTCACGCAAGTGCTATACTTACTTTTTATCTGCAGGCGACCAAACTTTTATTCTCTTACCAACCAAATTTTCACCATGCTCAACAGACTGAGCCTGAATCAGGACAGATATGTATATTCCAGAATATGAGGACAGATATGTATATTCCAGAATATGATCAGTATAGTGAGAATGATGAGTTGTTCATGTTTGTTTAAGTAGGACTAGATTAAAGGTGGTAATTTCGACCAGCTACGGGTGAACGGGTAAACTTGGTTATAACTATTCAAATGACACCTTTCTTGAATTTAGTAAAACGTAACCGACTTGAAAGGTTTCAATGGGTCAAAATTCAGTAAAACTGTATTCAAATGCATTTAACTACCTAAATCTAGATATCTCTAAGCTTATATTCTCATTGTAAAAGTATAGTTTGTGGGTCGGCCCAATCTGTTTTAACCCACTCCAAAATACCCATTTTGACCCGTTCCCCAACCTGACCGATCATTTTGTTGCCTCTAACTAGAATAGTTTTCAGAAGCAGGCTTTCTTCCTTCCATGAAGTGATATATCTCTTTTGTTTTCCACTTTTCCCTTCACCTCTGTTACAGATTTGGTTGGCATCGGTGGATCATCAGTTGAAACTTGAAAGGCTTTTCTTTCTACATTTCCTGGCAACTCAACAACGTCTTGCAGGCTGCACCATATTTCTGCTTCCATTTAGACACTCAACTTTCCTCTTACGAGTTGCATCGTTCCCCAACTTACTCGTGTCAGTTGTAGATGGAATAGTTTCCATCAAAATACCGTAAACTTCTTCTGCCACCTGAAAAAGAAATGTTATTATTGGACATTGGGCAATTACTTTCGGATAACAGTGATACAAAATATGAAAAATTTTACTAACACCAAAAGTTTCATTTCTTAGTCACAGCTACGAGCAGCCACTTTATAAATAATCATGAATATTTTTGCCAATACCTTTTTTGCGGAGGCGCGGTTTGAGTTGAGTAGCACACTTCTTGAAAACTTCTCTCCTTAGTTGCCAACAAACAGGCGAAGCAATCTAAAAGAGATACAAAACTTCAGTATACAATACTTCAGTATATGAGTAGCACACTTGTGACTAGTAGATCTACAAGCTCGTGATTCAGTAGCTCAGTTTTCTCTATTATCATGATGATAATTTGCTTCATCTTGATTACAACGCCAGGCGAATTGGAGCTTAAAAAGTCAGAACATAGAAGACACATATCTGAGCTTAGAAGTCCTCCAAGAAATGACATAACTCCCATTTTAGCGTTTATTCTATCATTTTCAGTTATATGAAAGAATTATCATAACAGTACGAACCACGAAACGATTAAAGTGTCCAGATTTTGAGTTTGAGCAGATGGAGTGTTTTAGCTAGGGGTGTGCAGAAAACCAAAAGGCCTGTAGAATAATCTAACTGAAAAACCTTAGATTTGGTTTTAGTGAAAAGACCACAGATAATATATCGAACGGAGCCAAAAATTAGTACCACAAATAATCTAACTGACAAACATTTACGTTTCAGTTTAGTCAAAAGCAGAACCAGCTTGTGCACACCCCTAGTTATAGCACAAAATCGGTTCCATTCTGCTAAAGCAGAAGTACACTTCCAAGAAAGCGGTGAAGCTGTAAAAATCTATAGAACAAGTCAATTAAAGAAATAGATGTTCTTACTCAGCAACGGTTAAGAACTGTTTAAATAGTCGAACTATCAGTCCGTCCAGCTGCAGGTGACACATAATTTACCCTTGTCTAATGTCTTGAGAGCTTTAATCATTCTATTATACGATCCACAAGATGCAGAAGACAGATTCTCAAGTGTGGTCACAACAAGTTCGAAAAAATCCTGTACACCAAAGAAGGGTGGTTACTTACGAGTCGTATGGTACCTTATACTAGTCTAAAGATTCTCCACGGGAGACGTTTCATACCTTCATTTGTTCATCGGTGTATGGCGTTTTATAAACCATAATTCTCAAGACTTCGCTGATGCAACATGCAACTGAGATATTTACATCCACATCAGGATGTCTTAACAGTTCTTTAGCAATCAGTGCTTTGATTACTGGTTGCATTGCACATTTCATCGACTGGCTTGTCATTTGGTGCACCCTCATTAGACGTTTCTCCAATCCCTATAATAGTTATACAGCATAGAGTTACAAACTGATAATTGTTGGAAAACAATACGAGGCAAATTGAAAAACTATGTTCAGTTAAAACATCACTAATGCTATAGTACCTATGAGGGCATTTGGTTAAATCTTACTTAAGCAGCTTATTGCGTTATCAGAACACAATGTCGTTTTAGTGCTTTGGTTAAACCTTAAGCTTATTAGCCATTTTGAACTTCTTTTATTACGCTCGCCTAAACTAGTTCAAACTAATAAAATGTGATAGATAAGCGTAATCAGTTGTACATGATAATCTACAAAAACCAGGTCTTTACTATCAAACAAGTCCCAAGGGGGCGTGCAGGATATCTTATTATTAATGCTTATCATCTTATATAGGGTGGGCTACTTGTTTAGGGGGCCAATAAGCAGTTTCTGATAAGCACATTTTTTCAACATGCTTATTTGATATGAAAGCTATAATCACTTTTACCCTCATAAATAACATAAACATTTTTTTATAAAAGATAACCATTTTGACATTACTTTGCAAAGGTGTGTTTGGGTTAGCTTATTTTTCCAATTTATGAGCTTATATGGATTTTCAAAAGCTCATAAGCCCACTTCATTCAACTTATGAGCTTATCAAGTTGAGCTTATATACTTATATAAACAGTAAGCTCAAGTTGATATGCTCATAAGTTGGGAATCTAAACACTATTTCCTGAACGCAAAATCAGAAACACAAAAGAATAAGCAACTACAAAATGAGATACGCTCTAACAATTCTTTTTGCATTATTATTATGGGATCCCAATTATTATTATCTCAAATTCTTTTAGAAAAAAAGGAGGGGGGTTTTTATCCTTTGTAATGGTCACTGTAGCCTGCTTAAGCCGCGCACATCTCCCGAAATAAGTCAATAACCTAAACAGAGAAAGCCCTAACCATTTACCCATATACCCCCCCAATAGGGGTGTTTGTTTCGGCTTATATAACGGGCTTATGGATTACGCGGTTTTGGGCTTATGTTTAGGCTTATTTTGAAACTTCCCGGCTTATATAAGATTATCATGCCATAATAAGCTCATATAAGTCAAAAAATACGCAACAAAAAGTGAGTTATGAGCTTATGATGTGTTTGCTTAAGCTTATACGCGGGCTTATGAGCTTATTTGTGTTTCAGCTTATATTTCATAAGCCCTAATTATTCTTGCCAGATTTTGAAACTTGTGGGCTTATACAAGTTTATTACGATATGATAAACTTATATAAGCCCATAACTAGTCTATAAATAAGCGAGAAAATGGGGCTTATGAAATAAAAGCCAAAATCAAATAATCTCCTTGTGGTAATCGGAAGGTTGAGTAACAGAAGCACAAAACAAAGTAAGGAATTTGCCAACACTCACAAGCCCACATATAAGCCGATATCAAATAAGCTGATAAGCCGAAACATAAGCCGAAAAGTTTGAAAATAAGGGACAAAAAGTGAGTTGATGAGGTCATGAAACATAAGCTGGAAACCAAATAAAGCCATATAGACCACCAAGTAACGGGCTTATGGCTTAGATGGTTTTGGGGTTATATTTCATAAAGCTCATTTTTGGTGGCTTAATTTGAA
This sequence comes from Glebionis coronaria, assembly GCA_025667525.1. Lineage (NCBI taxonomy): Eukaryota > Viridiplantae > Streptophyta > Magnoliopsida > Asterales > Asteraceae > Glebionis > Glebionis coronaria. Next base: position 556,842,909 of record CM046877.1, on the reverse strand, counting down.
ACTTTTGGGCTTATATAAGCTTATCATGACATAACAAGGCCCAAAAGTTTTGAAATAAGCCATGAAAAGTGAGGTTACGAAACATAAGGCAAAAACCAAATAAAGCCAAATAGACAACCAATTAACGTGCTTATGGCTTAGATGGTTTTCAGCTTATATTTCATAAGTTCATTTTTTGTAGCTTAATTTGAAACTTTTGGGCTTATATAAGCTTATCATGTCATAACAATGCCCAAAAGCTTACAAGTCACAAAAAGTAAGCTTAGGAAACTGACATAAGGCGAAAAGCAAATAAAGGCGAAAGAAACACCCTAAAGCAGATATCATGATTTGTACAAGTAAGTTTATTTATTACGATATGATAAACTTATATAAATAAGTAACCTGAAGAAGAGAGACAACTTCATGGGATGAATGAGGTAAAGAAAACAACAACCTTTTACCAGCAGAATTTTCTTCATGGCTTTTGCATACTCTCAGCTTACAACAACATACTCTACTCTAGTAGAAGATGACCCATAAATGGGAAGGATACTTGTTTTCTTACACTTGTCAATCTTTTAGTGGATACTACTTTAAGGGGGCGTTTGATTTCTTTGTTTAATGGGTATGGGTTTAAAAAATGTATCATACGAGACTATATCGAACTAAGAGCATATGCAATGCTTGGTTTGAAGAATGACTTTTCACTATTTTGAAAAGTTTTTCAAAAACTTTTTGCCATTAAATAGAATGACTTTTAGAAATGTTTGAAAGAAAGACTTGGTTAGTGCAAGTCTGTAGAGCATCAACAATGGTAAGCTTTTTCAAAAGCTTTTCATTGTTTGGAAAAGCTTTGCAAAAGCTTTTTACCATTAAATAGCAAGACTTTTTAAACCATTTTGATTAAAGACTTGGGAGATACCAAGTGTTTGATGAAATAGCTTTGTACTTTCAAGCATTCTAGTAAATGTAGCAACTTCAATCTTTAATGTCATTAATGCACCAAGTCTTTATGACTTGGTGCCATTGCTCATGCTCTTAAAGAAGATAGTTTTTCACTTTTTATATATGTAATAAATGCATCCTAGACAAAATCACTTTATTATGTATGTCATCAATGCTTCAAGTCATTAAGGACTTGAAGCATTATGAATGCTCTAACTTTTGATCATCTCTGATGCTAAAAAAGTTATAAAAGACTTTTATCATTTAATGCTTTTATTTTAATAGTACATGTCATGTTAATACTTTTTTATGAAATAACTTTTGGTATACAAAGTCTTTTAAAAAAATTATAAAGTTATTAATCTATTAAAAAAATATTATTTAAAGATTTTTTTAAATAATAAAAAGTTATTTGAGTTTTATGCATTAGAAATGCTCTAAGTTATGTAGTATATAATTTTGGGTTGAAAGAGACAATCAGACAAATACGTAGGATTTTTTGCAAAATGGGTTGAAAGAATAGATTATATTACAAGCCAAAAATGATTTTTAGAGTAACGAGAATAATGACTGTTAAGTGGCATGTTAAGTCTTTGGCATCATATGATCTTTGGCTCATCGCTCCACCTCTCGTGTCAAAGGTTGTCGCACCAAAAACATAAGTTCGGTTGGTAAGTTTTTTTTTTTTTAAGTAATAAAAATGGATATATGTGGGCCCATTTAACATCATTTTTTATCGTGTGAACCACTCCAGCATAAATGTGATACTAAAGGATTTCTAGTGCCAAACCTTCCAAATCCTACATGTCGACTTTGACATATTTTTTATGCCAACCGCCCTAGTTCTCTTATGAATACCTTTGACGTAATAATTTGAGATTTTTGGCTAAAGTTTTGGGTTAAGTTTTGGGCTTATTATTGCAAAATAGCTAAAATAGATATGATTAAATGTGTTTTTAATATGGGAAATTCTTGAAATGTGCTAAAGTTTAACTTTATTTCTCAAAATACACCGATCAAATGAAAAATTATCAAAATATCTTATGCAACCTATGCAACTTATGCGACTTAAATAAAAATATGAAAAGTGTACTTTTATTCCTAATGACACATGTCGGAATGTGTCATAAAAAATACATGTGTGTAAGGGCTTGTCTCTTATGCAACTTTTTATTTTTTTATGCGAATTAAATAAAAAAATATTTTTTTTCAAAAAAACAACTTTTAACAAAATCTTTTTATTTACTTATTTTATATTACTTTTTTTATACAACTTGTACTATTATAATGTGACATTTGTGTAAGACACTTTTTGCCAAAATCTATAAACACACTTTTTACACTTTTTATGCAACTTTTATATATTAAAAAATAATAAAAGGTACCATGGATTTAAGTGTAAAAGTAGGTATGTGTAATACGCAACCTTTATTTACTTTTTAAGAAACTTGTATTTATTAAAAATAATAAAAAGTAACATGGATTAATGTGTAAAAGTAGGTATATGTAAGTAACATATTATGCAACTTTTATTTACTTATTATGCAACTTTTATTTATTAAAAATTAAAAAATAAATAAATAATTTTTATAATTAAAAAAAAAAGTTAATAAAAATAATTTGTTTATAAAAAGTATAAATAAATCCTTTTAAAAAATTATTTAATTATTAAATAAATAATTACTACATTAAACTATTAATTTTATAATAAATTAATAAATTTTAAAAAAAAATTAAAAATATTTATTTTCTATCTATTAAAAAATTAAAAAATAAATAAATAATTTTTATAATTTTAAAAAAGAAAAACAAAGTTTCTAAAACTTTTGTATAGTGTTTTGGGTTAATAAAACATAATTAATTTTTTTTTTTCCTTTCTTAAAATTATAAAAATTATTTATTTAATTTTTAGTTTTTTAATAAATAGAAAAAAAAAATATTTTTTAAATTTTTTTAAAATTTTTTAATTTATTCTAAAATCAGTAGTTAATTAATAATTGAATATAATAATTATTTTTTTATAATTAAATATTTTTTGTAAAAGGATTTATTTATACTTTATATAAACAAATTTTTTTATTAACTTTTTTTTTCTTTTTTAAAATTATAAAAATTATTTCTTTATTTTTTAATTTTTTAATAAATAGAAAATAAATATTTTATTAAAAAAATTAATTTAGTAACTTATTATAAAATTAATAATTGAATATAATAATTATTTATTTAATAATTAAATAATTTAAAAGTTGAATAAAAAGTGTAAAAAGTGTGTTCATAGATTTTGGCAAAAATTGTCTTACACAAATGTCACATCATTGTTTACTAATAGTACAAGTTGCACAAAAAAAATATAAAATAAGTAAATAAAAATAATTTGTTAAAAGTTGTTTTTTTGAAAAAAAATATTTTTTTATTCAAGTCGCATAAAAAACTTAAAAGTTTGTATAAGAGACAAGCTCTTACACACATATACTTTTTATGACACATTCTGACATGTTTCATAAGGTGGGGGTGTGCACGGTTCGGTTTGGGTAGGTTTTTGGCTAAAACCAAAACTGAACCGACATATTCGGTTTTTAAAAACTAAAAACCGAAACCGTTCGGTTTTGGGCGATTCGGTTTTTTCGGTTTGTAATCGGTTTCAGTTCGATTTTTTGGTTTTTTCGGTTTTAAAACCGTCTATATTTGGGTACGTCCGGTTTAGATTAAAAAACTTATTTTACGTGAAAAATAGTTTTTCTTTTTTTTTAATCTAAGTCTAATAATGTTTATCTCAAATTTCTAATCTATAATTACACACATATTATTAAGATAAACACACATGCAAGTAAACATGCATACAAACGATTATCGATTATTCTCAACTATATAATGATTTATTGTCAAGTAAACACGTGTATATATCAAACACGCGTATAAACAATAAGATAAATATATTACTCCTATTTCTCTAAAAAAACGAATATTAATTTATAATTTTGATATATTACTTATTTATTTATATTGATACATCTTTATACAATAAAATAGTTCGGTTCGGTTTTTACGGTTCGGTTTTAGATGAAAACCGAAACCGAACCAAAAATTTTCGGTTTTTGAAAACGTAAAAACCGAACCATCGATTTCTATATTCGGTCGGTTTTTTGGTTCGGTTTTTCGGTTTTTCGGTTTTTTTGCTCACCGGAATAAAAGTACACTTTTCATATTTTTATTCAAGTCGTATAAATTGCATAGGTTTCATAGGTTGCATAAGATATTTTGAGAATTTTTTATTTAGTCGGTGTATTTTAGGAAATAAAGTTAAACTTTGGGACATTTTAAGAATTTTTCCTTTTAAAATATATAGGTATCTTTGCGAGCAAATAAGAAATTTTTGGTTCATAAATTATAACCGAAAGCTTTTTTAGTTTTTTTTTTTTTTTTTTGAGTTGGAGCTTATGAACTTATAAGCCCACGTGATGAACGAGTATAACTTGACCTCATTTTCTTCATGGGTCTTTCATACCTAGCTTACAAATAATATACTAGAACAATACATACGATGGTCAATGTTACTTTTACTCGAGTGTCATTTAAAGGCGTTTGAAATTGCTTATTGAAAAACATATTATTTATTTTAAAAAGAACAATCAGATAATTATAATTTTGAAAACGTAATTTTAGGAAAATAATGCTTGGATTTGATTATCTTGTTTAAAATCACAATAATTAGATAATTAGTTTTTTGAATGTTTGGCAAATTTAATTATTTGATTTTTTTATAAGTAAAACAACTAAAATAAAGTCATTTTAGCTTTTCTATATTTTGAAATAAAATAAGTAGCTAATCTAGTTGCAAACGTAATCTCAACCACCCATTTAATGAAAACAAAATAAAAGGTGCGTTTGGTTTTTTATTATTTGAATTTGCAATAGGTATGGGTTTAAAAGAGGTATCAGAATTCCAGTTACTACATTTTATATTGTTTAGTTTGATTTTGAGAGTTGGCCAAATGAGAGTTAGAGCAGTGAAGCTTATATTTTTATAGAATTATTTGGTGAATTAATTGAAAGAAAGTTATTATATAAAAATATATCAAAATTAAATTTAAATATTTTTAAGTTTTTAATTTAATCATTATGTTTTAATAAATATTTAAACAATCTGATTAGTTTTAAGTTTTTGTAAATTTTTTTCACTAAGTTTAGGTTTTAGGTTTATGGCTTATTATTCATTTTATAAATTTGTATGATAAATGAAACTAATTTTATAAAGTAATTTATAAAAGGTCTAACAAGCCTCTGGAAATGGTTCCGATACTGGTTGGTTTTTATGACTTTGCTGATCATAACGGAAAACAGAGGGGTTCAGAGGTTTATAAACCCCAGGACCCGATAAAGGATATCGTATTAGTTCAGAAGAAAGAGTATACACAATACTTTAAGAACTTGAAGAAAAAAAAAACCAAGCGCCGTGGAACTGGAAATGGAAAGGAAGAGACGGGTCCGGATTTTGATGTCAATGCGATAGATATGTTGTAATTATGTTTTTTTAGTAGAATGTTTGAATGTATATTCTTGTTTTGAGTTAATAATATTCCTGAAATTAAAATAGAGATTACGCCTGAAATTGTTTTTTTTTTCTTTCTGCACAACCAACAATCATTCCGTAGTGGTCATTCGACTCACAGGGTTATACAATCTCGTATTATATCTATCAACCACTAAAGTACTCGGTTCAACATGGTTATAGGACGCTAGCTAATAGTATTAAATTAAATCGAATGCAGAGCCATTTGCCCCATTCATAGACCAAACCTTCTTCATTGAATATGGGTATTAAATAGCAGAAGATGTAGCAATGCGTTGGCGTCTGACCATTTTTACCTGCACTTAAGTTATACCCTTTTGACAGCAATCATTTAACCCGTTAGTAACCTACTTGTTTTTAACAAACCTTCTTCATCAATAGGTACAAGAGGTGGCAGAAAGTGAGAGGCTCGTGTTGAGCAAACCACTTATATCGACACATTAGTTTTTCCATTTTTTAAATTCCATCATTTATAAGAAAAACGACCCGACCCTTTTTTACCCACAATATCACTTCTTCTGAGTTTAGCTCATTTGGATATGTTGTTTTGGCTACAAACCCCACAGATTAACAGATAAGCATAAATTGTCCAGTTTTGTAACTTTTGGTTGAGTTTTCGCCTTCTAATACAAGTCCTAGATAAATGTATAGCATCGAGTGCGTAAAGAAATTCCAGTGTATAATGAGAAGGGGAGGATATGTACAGAATCTGGTGTAGCAGACACATTTTCAAGCAGCTCCCATTGTTTCCCCGTGAGGTCTGTCAGTTCTTCATTATATTCATCAGACAATACCTAAGACGATACATAAACAAAGACTAATCAAAATACAAAAGGTATGTATAAAATGCTTATTAACACCCTCAGAGCAAATGCTTGTCAACTTCTGATCTCTTGGGTCAAAATGAGTAAACGGGCCAATTTGGATCTACAAAATGTTGCAATGGATATGGACTTGAAGAATGCATATAATTACCTTCACTCGTTTTATTTCAATAGTTAAATTATCATTGTTGAGGACGCTTTTTAGTCATATTAAAAGTATTAATTCTCTAAAATTCCCATTAAAAAAAATCCCCATTTTGACCCATTGTCAATCCAACCGACACTTTCCAGCCTATCTAGATATTCAGAAGCAGTCGGGGTTTCTTCTATCAAGTGTTTTTTCTCTTGTGTTAAACATTCACCTCTATAACAGATGTGGATGGCAACGACGCATCATCAGATGTAAGGGTTTTCTTTTCAGCTTCAGAGTGGTTGTTAACTGTATCACTAGTTGCATCTTTACTACTCCTTACAGGCTGCGCCGTATTTCTGCTTCCATCTAGACACCCAAGTTTCATTTTTTTAATTGCATTATTCGTCCACTTTATTGTATTAGTTGCAGATTCAATAGTTTCTGTCAGAGAGTTGCATTCGCCTTTCGGAAATTTATAATAAGGTTTAACAATAATCTCGGGATAGCATTGTATTAACATTAAGTTACTTCAATATTAGTATGTGCAAGATTGACAATTAACAATCATGGTAATGTCATTTTCTGATACAATAATTATGATGTGCAATTAACATATCCCGTACCTGATCTGGGAGACGTGGTTTATGTTTGGCATCACACTTCTTGAGTACTTGATCCCCCAGCTTGATCTCAAATGTAGATAATCTGGACGCCGTTTCAGCACGATCCCACTGTTCCTGCTTAAGGTCTAAGAGTTCTTCGCCGTCATCATAAAGTACCTAAAATATAAATGTTAGACTAAATACCAGTATATTGATAATGTTAATCATAACCTCATAGAAAATGTACGTGAACATCACACCTTGTGCGTCTTGTTTCTCAATCAGAGGATGTCACAACTCCTTGGTAATACCTGCAGTAAAAGATTTTCACGTTCATAAAACAGCATAATGCATAAATTCAAAAAATATTTCACGCAAGTGCTATACTTAATTTTTATCTGCAGGCCACCAAATTTTTATTCTCTTTCCAACCAAATTTTCGCCATGCTCAACAGACTGAGCCTGAATCAGGACACATATGTATATTCCAGAATATGATCAGTATAGTGAGAATGATGAGTTGTTCGTGTTTGTTTAAGGAGGACTAGATTAAAGGTGTTAATTTCGACCAGCTACGGGTGAACGGTTCAACTTGGCTATAACTATTCAAATGACGCCTTTCTTGAATTTAGTAAACCGTAACCGACTTGAAAGGTTTGAATGGGTCAAAATTCAGTAAAACTGTATTCAAATGCATATAACTTCCTAAATCTAGATATCTCTAAGCTTATATTCTCATTGTAAAAGTATAGTTTGTGGGTCGGCCCAATCTGCTTTAACCCACTCCAAAATACCCATTTTGACCCGTTCCCCCAACCTGACTGACCATTTTGTTGCCTCTAACTAGAATAGTTTTCAGAAGCAGGCTGTCTTCCTTCCATGAAGTGATATATCTCTTTTGTTTTCCACTTTTCCCTTCACCTGTGTTACAGATTTGGTTGGCATCGGTGGATCATCAGTTGAAAGGCTTTCCTTTCTACATTTCCTGGCAACTCGACAACGTCTTGCAGGCTGCACCATATTTCTGCTTCCATTTAGACACTCAACTTTCCTCTTACGAGTTGCATCGTTCCCCAACTTACTCGTATCAGTTGTAGATGGAATAGTTTCCATCAAAATACCGTAAACTTCTTCTGCCACCTGGAAAAGAAATGTTATTATTGGACATTGGGCAATTACTTTCGGATAGCAGTGATACAAAATATGAAATTTTTTACCAACACCAAAAGTTTCATTTCTTAGTCACAGCTACGAGTAGCCACTTTATAAATAATCATGAATATTTTTGCCCATACCTTTTTGCGGAGGCGCGGTTTGAGTTGAGTAGCACACTTCTTGAAAACTTCTCTCACCAGTTGCCAACAAACAGGCGAAGCAATCTAAAAGAGATACAAAACTTCAGTATACAATACTTCAGTATATGATGTAATTAGTGGTAGATGAGAACATAATGATCACCTTGTTCTCCTTCCGCACACTTGTGACTAGTAGATCTACAAGCTCGTGATTCAGTAGCTCAGTTTTCTCTATTATTATGATGATAATTTGCTTCATCTTGATTACAACGCCAGGCGAATTGGAGCTTTAAAAGTCAGAACATAGAAGACACATAGCTGAGCTTAGAAGTCCTCCAATAAATGACATAAACTCCCATTTTAGCGTTTATTCTATCATATTCAGTTATATGAAAGAATGTCATAACAGCACGAGCCACGAAAAGATTTAAGTGTCCAGATTTTGAGTTTGAGCAGATGGAGTGTTTTAGCTAGGGGTGTGCAGAAAACCAAAAAGCCTGTAGAATAATCTGACTGAAAGACCTTTAGATTTGGTTTTAGTGAAAAAACCACAAATAATATATCAAACAGAGAGTACCACAAATAATTTAACTGACAAACACTTTCGTTTCAGTTTAGTCAAAAGCGGAACCGGCTTGTGCACACCCCTAGTAATAGCACAAAACGGTTCCATTATGCTAAAGCAGAAGCTGTAAAAACCTATATATAAGGAGTCAATCAAAGAAATAGAAGTTCTTACTCAGCAACGGTTAAGAACTGTTTAAATAGTCGAACTATCAGTCCGTCCAGCTGCAGGTCACACATCATCAATGATAATTTACCCTTGTCTAATGTCTTGAGAGCTTTAATCATTCTATTATACGATCCACAAGATGCAGAAGATAGATTCTCAAGTGTGGTCACAACAAGTTTGAAAAAATCCTGTACACCAAAGAAGGGTGGTTACTTACGAGTCGTATGGTACCTTATGCTAGTCTAAAGATTCTCCACGAGAGACGTTTCATACCTTCATTTGTTCATCAGTGTATGGCGTTTTATAAACCATAATTCTCAAGACTTCCCTGATGCAACATGCAACTGAGATATTTACATCCACATCAGGATGTCTTAGCAATTGTTAGCAATCAGTGCTTACATTTCAACGACTGGCTTGTCATTTGGTACACCCTTATTAGACGTTTCTCCAATCCCTATAATAATTATACAGCATAGAGTTACAAACTGATAATTGTTGGAAAACAATATGAGGCAAATTGAAAAACTATGTTCAGCTAAAACATCACTAATGCTGTAGTACCTATGAGGGCTGTTGGAGCATAGTTTGGCTGGGCCGGCTCGACGACTCTTCTGGGCCGTTAATCGTCTTCCCCGGTCCTGAGTAATGCTGCAAACAAAGGTAAACCGGTTGACGTGGACCCGAGGCCGGAGCCCCGGGGTCCACCTCCGACGGTCAAGTTAGTATCGGATGAATATGTGGTATAAGAGGTGTAGTTATGAGAGAAAACCTGATGTAGAATGAGACCCCTACCCTTGTATTTATAGGCTTAGGGTTTCTTGAAGGATAAGTTAGGTATGTGTGGGCCGCGGGCCTGTCGGGCTAGGCCCTTAACCGACTGTACGTCGACATGTCCCCCAGTCTAGTATGATATGGTTCATGATCATGTTATGCTAGACTCATTCGTGTATCATGCTCACTAACAACCGCGTGCGCTTGCTGCTAGGACATCCTCATGGGTCGTCCGTAACATATGGCTCCACTCGTAAATTGGCTACCTTTTAGTAAAAATATGATGGGTTGGGATTGCGAATAGTGAGCATAGCCACTATAAGCCATCATGTCCCCCTAGTCTAGTATGCGAGGTTATCACCGAGGTTACTAGACTAGACACCATATCCGCTACCTGTAAGCATATCCATGTCGAAAGAAATGGGGAACCCGTGTACGTAAGACGGGTGGGTGTGCCCGAGTGCTTGGTTTCCCGTGATTAGACGGTAAGGACCCCGTAAGAAGAAAACGTGTTCTATAGCCGGGGTAACACCGGCACTGGCAAGGTATCATTCTTATTCATCTCTAACGTGAGGACGAAGGTTTTGTGAAGGTGAAGGTGGAACCCGTATGCTACATCTTGAACATTTGAAGGCGTACTTCTTATACCCACTAATGATGCAACATAATGCGAATGTGTCATTCGTCTTAAAGACAACAGAAGACGTACCTCTGTGGAAAGGTAATGCGGATATTACATCCGTCTTACGGCCACGACATCCAATAATGACTTCAAAAATTTGTCACAGTTTTTCCTAGATTAAACATAGTTGATCAGGCTCCATCTAATTAAGTATAAATGATGTAAACTTTGGAAACATCACTCCATGGTCGGGCAAACTAATTAGTCACAGAAGACGTACTTCCGTAACAAAGATATGCACCAACAGAAGACGTGCTTCTGTGGCAGAATGAGCCAGTGGAAGGCGTACTTCCACGGCAAAAGATAACGATGCGCCGTGGAAGAATACTTCCACGGCGAAAATAATGAGCACGTGGAAGAATACTTCCACGGCGAAGATAAGAAGCACGTGGAAGAATACTTCCACGGCGAAGATAAGAAGCACGTGGAAGAATACTTCCACGGCGAAGATAAGAAGCACGTGGAAGAATACTTCCACGGCTAAGATAACGAGCACGTGGAAGAATACTTCCACGGCGAAGATAATAAGCACGTGGAAGAGATACTTCCACGGCGAAGATAAGAAGCACGTGGAAGAATACTTCCACGGCGAAGATAAGAAGCACGTGGAAGAATACTTCCACGACGAATATAACGAGCACGTGGAAGTGATACTTCCACGGCGAAAATAATAAGCGCGTGGAAGAATACTTCCACGGCGAAGATAAGAAGCACGTGGAAGAATACTTCCACGGCTAAGATAACAAGCACGTGGAAGAATACTTCCACGGCGAAGATAATAAGCACGTGGAAGAGATACTTCCACGACGAAGGATAATGAGCACGTGGAAGAGATACTTCCACGGAAAAGATAATAAGCACGTGGAAGGAATACTTCCACGACGAAGGATAATGAGCACGTGGAAGAGATACTTCCACGGAAAAGATAATAAGCACGTGGAAGGAATACTTCCACGGCGAAGACAATAAGCCAGTGGAAGGAGGACTTCCACGGCAAAGACAATAAGCCAGTGGAAGGAGTACTTCCACGGCAAAGACAATAAGCCAGTGGAAGGAGGACTTCCACGGCAAAGACAATAAACCAGTGGAAGGAGGACTTCCACGGCAAAGACAATAAGCCAGTGGAAGGAGGACTTCCACGGCAAAGACAATAAGTCCGTGGAAGGAGTACTTCCACGACGAAAGAATAAGCCAATGGAAGTGATACTTCCATGGCAAAGGAATAACCCGGCAGAAGGCGAACTTCTGCGACAAAGAAATATATCCAAAGATATTTGCGTGTCATGCACGTAAATAGTGGTATGATTATACCCTCGTAGCCCCCCAAGTTTAATGGTGCTAAACTCGATTAGTAATATTAAACTTAATCAAGTATTCAAAAAATTACGATCACGTAGACCAGCGCGAATGGACGTACCATAGCCGCGTACGAAAGATAGAAATTGGGTTCGAACGTGCGAACCAACGCGGATGGGTCGTGCCATAATTGCGAATTGTCACATAGTTTAAGACGTATCTTAACTAACTTATGGGATAAGCTATGCCGTTATGTGCGGCGTACCGCTACTACCATAAGGACGGTCAAAGTTTTGACAAAATTTTGTTAGACGTGCACAGTGTGTCTTTTGCAAGTCCATCATGAGTCATGTGGTTTGCGTAACTTACTACAACGTCTTGATAGCAAGGTGTCTAACAAGGATACATGATCCGTGGTCGTTGGGGTTGCATCCCTCTTACACGACAAGTTTAATTAGTAGGTTAAACTCATTCCTCTTATTTCACCTAGAAACGATGTGTACGCGTACGCCCGTAGGCAAATGATATCCGAGTGTACGGACTAGCATATATGTATATGTATAATAAGTAATAACTTAATACTAGACGTGAAAATATGTATCTAGATATGTATTGAAAGATGCGAATATTTATCGGAATAAAAGAAATCCACACAAAGCTAAAAGATATATTAGATCTTGTTACCAAGTTAAGAGATATACGGAATATCTTTTATAAATATAGAAAAATTTAGGTAATATCTTGTTACCTTGTTAAAAATTAATATAAGTAATATTTTACAACTTAATAAAATATTAGAATATATCCTTAACAAATTTAAAAAAGAAATAATATCTTTTAGTATTTTAAATGATATGTGTGATATCTTATAATAATATAAGCAATATTATCCGAACGCACGGATTAATATGGAGGACGCGGCTCATGACCGCAGTGAAAAAATAAAATATGACCGAACATAAAGATGAGCACGGCTAGACATACCATAACCGCGTATAAAAAATAAAAGTAAACATCTCCGGGCGTGCGCGGCTTGGTACCGCGGATAAAAATAAAATATAATATGTCCAAACGTGGGGACGAACGCGGATGAATGTTTCATAATCGTGATTAAAATAAGAATAAAATAGATCGACAGATACTCTGTGTGATCATGAAGTTAAGTCTTCCATCGATTAACAAATATATGAAAAATCTTTTTTTTTTAACTTTTGAAAACAAATACTTAGCAGAATATTAGTAAGTAACTAAATATTGACTTCGCTTTACGCTTGATTAATGGGTTGATTTTTCTCAATCGTATATCAATAATTAACTTATGTGTTAGAGATTCCGCAAGCATGTTATCACACGATAATAAAAAAAACGATATGTACATGTGCATGTAAACGATTTATGTAAGGGCGTTATATAGATCGTATTTGTTCTTCTTTTATTATATGTTTTCACATGATAGGTATAGTCTAAAACAGAATATGGTTGCCACGTTGTTGTTTTCACTCATGATAGGTATGTCATGGCAAAATAAAACAAGGTATGAACCAAAAAGAAAACGAACCCGAAAAAGAACACGAGGAATGTTTTAGTCGGGTCCCACGGATGGCGCCAACTTGTTGGAGCATAGTTTGGCTGGGCCGGCTCGACGACTCTTCTGGGCCGTTAATCGTCTTCCCCGGTCCTGAGTAATGCTGCAAACAAAGGTAAACCGGTTAGACGTGGACCCGAGGCCGGAGCCCCGGGGTCCACCTCCGACGGTCAAGTTAGTATCGGATGAATATGTGGTATAAGAGGTGTAGTTATGAGAGAAAACCTGATGTAGAATGAGACCCCTACCCTTGTATTTATAGGCTTAGGGTTTCTTGAAGGATAAGTTAGGTATGTGTGGGCCGCGGGCCTGTCGGGTTGGGCCCTTAACCGACTGTACGTCGACAAGGGCATTTGGTTAAATCTTACTTAAGCAGCTTATTGCGTTGTCAGAACACAATGTCGTTTTAGTGCTTTGGTTAAACCTTAAGCTTATTAGCCATTTTAAACTTCCTTTAATAAGCTCACCTAAACTAGTTCAAACTAATAAAATGTGATAGAAAAGCGTAATGAATTTGTACATGATAATTTACAAAAACCAGGTCTTTACTATCAAACAAGTCCCAAGGGGGCGTGCAGGATATCTTATTATTAATGCTTATCATCTTATATAGGGTGGGCTGCTTGTTTAGGGGGCAAATAAGCAATTTCTGATAAGCACATCATTTCAACATGCTTATTGGATATGAAAGCTATAATCATTTTTACCCTCATATATAACCTAATAAAACATTTTTTATAAAAGATTACCAATTTGACATTATTTTGCAAAGGTGTGTTTGGGTTAGCTTATTTTTCCAATTTATGAGCTTATATGGATTTGCAAAAGCTCATAAGCCGACTTCCTTCGACTTATGAGCTTATAGTCTTATATAAACAGTAAGCTCAAGTTGATACGCTCATAAGTTGGGAATCTAAACATCATTTCCTGAACGCAAAATCAGGAACACAAAAGAATAAGCAACCTGCAAACTCGTATATGCTCTAACCATTCTTTTTGTGTTATGATCATGAGATCCAATTATTATTATCTCCAATTCTTTTAGAAAAAAAGGAGGGTTTTTTTATCCTCGTAATGGTCACGTGTAGCCCGCTTAAGCCAAGCACATCTCCCAAAATAAGTCAATAACCTAAATAGAGAAAGCCCTAACCATTTACCCATATACACCCCCAATAGGGGTGTTTGTTTCGGCTTATACTATAACGGGCTTATGGATTACGCGGTTTTGGGCTTATGTTTAGGCTTATTTTGAAACTTTCCGGCTTATATAAGATTATCATGCCATAATAAGCTTATATAAGCCGAAAGTTTGAAAATACGCCACAAAAAGTGAGTTATGAGCTTATGATGTGTTTGTTTAAGCTTATACGCGGGCTTATGAGCTTGTTTGTGTTTCAGCTTATATTTCATAAGCCCTAATTATCATCACCAAATTTTGAAACTTGTGGGCTTATACAAGTTTATTACGATATGATAAACTTATATAAGCCCATAACTAGTCTCTAAATAAGAGAGAAAATGGGGCTTATGAAACAAAAGCCGAAATCGAAATATTTCATTGTGGTAATCAGAGGGTTGAGTAGCAGAAGCACAAAACAAAGTCAGGAATTCGCCAACACTCATAAGCCCCACATATAAGCCGATATCAAACTCAGGAATTTGCCAACACTCATAAGCCCACATATAAGCTGAAATGAAATAAACTGATAAGCCCACATATAAGCCGAAACATAAGCCGAAAAGTTTTAAAAAATAAACCAGAATAAGTAAGCTTACAAAACGTAAGGCGAAAACCAAATAAAGCCATATAGACCACCAATTAACGGGCTTATGGCTTAGATGGTTTTCAGCATAAGCTCAGTTTTTGTGGCTTAATTTGAAACTTTTGGGCTTATATAAGCTTATCATGTCATAACAATGCCCAAAAGCTTACAAGGCAGAAAAAAGTGAGGTTAGGAAACATAAGGCGAAAAGCAAATAAAGGCGTAAGCAGGCTATATAAGGCGAAAGAAACACCCCAAGCTAGATATCATCATTTGTACAATAGGTATATTATATAAATAAAAAAGTTAAGTAAAGTAAGTAACCTGAAGAAGAGAGACAACTTCATGGGATGAATCAGGTAAGGAAAACAACAAGGCTTTACCAGCATTCATCAGCACAATTTTCTCAGCTGTAGTCATTCTAAAACCACTTTACCTCATTTTCTTCATTCATGGGTTTTGCATACTCAGCTTACAAACAACATACTGTAGAAGACCAATAAATAGGGTATCTTCTTACACTTGTCAATGTTTACTTTTACTCGACTTTTGGAGACTAAATTGAGGGGGCGTTTGGTTTGTTATTACTATTTGGATTCGCAATGGGTATGGCCTATGGGTTTAAAAGAGGTATCAGTTATACCAGTTACCTGTATTACAATAAATTTTATTTTGTTTGGTTTGATTTTGAGAGTTGCCTGATGGGAGTTATTTTGGTGAATTAATTGAAGGAAAGTTATTGATGTAAAATTATACAAAAATATATGAAATTAAATTTAAATATTTTTTTAGTTTTTTTATTTAATTATAATGTTTTAATAAATATTTAAACAATCTGATTAGTTTTAAGTTTTTGTAATTTTTTTTCAGTAAATTTGTGTTTTAGGTTTATGGCTTATTTATTCTTTTTTATAAATTTATATGATAAATGAACTAATCTTATAAAGTAATTTATTTTATAAGTTGATTTTTTGTTAATTTTTTTCTCAAAAGATCAATTTATTTTGTCTTTCATTTCTATTTTCTCGTCTAAAAAGAAACTCTAAAACAAAAGTATTCATTTTGCCTTTTGACTCGTGAGAGTAACAATGGTAAACTCACTCCCACATGAATGACAAATCATGTTTTTCTCGTAACTCGTTAAAAACTCATATTTCAACTGTATACCCACTAAATATTTCAGTATTTTTACACACTCCCAATGCAGTTAAAAAATAATTAAAAAAAACACACATATAGACAAACTCATCAACGATGAGTTACTCACCGTTCATGATTTTTTATATGTAAATCACTCGTAATTTAAAAAAAATAAAAATAAAGACCCACTTACTCCTTTCGACATTAAATCTCAAGAAGTGGTGTACGTCATTTCTCTTAATACATACACAACGCAATGTACAATATTAAATTACACATTTACTCCTTTCGACATTAATAACTGAAAAGTGACTCAAGAAGTGATGTATACGAAGACATCTGGACCTTTTTTCCAACTTGGTCTATTAGCGATCATGTTTGGTTAAGAGAGCACAGTATGGCAAACTGGTGGCTGGCTGGTCACGACGGCGCGAGGCCACGGCAGCGTCAACCACACCGTGGCTCGCGTCGTCGGTTTTGGGCTGGTTACTACCAGCCGACGCCATGGTGACGGCGCGAGGCCACGGCGGCGCCAACCACACCGTGGCTCGCGTCGTCGGGTTTTTTTAATTTTTTTAAAAAAAAATTTAAAAAATTTACCGTTGGGCAACGGCTATTTTTTTGTTTTTCCATGTTTTTGACCGTTTTTGGTGTTAAATACCCCATTTTTCATATAATTTCACTATATATCACACACGTTTTTGGTGTTAAATACCCCAATCCTTTGTAATGATCACGTGTAGCCCGCTTAAGCCGCGCACATCTCCCGAAATAAGTCAATAACCTAAACAGAGAAAGCCCTAAACATTTACCCATATACACCCCCAATAGGGGTGTTTGTTTCGGCTTATATAACGGGCTTATGGATTACGCGGTTTTGGGCTTATGTTTAGGCTTATTTTAAAACTTTTCGGCTTATATAAGATTATCATGCCATAATAAGCTTATAGAAGCCGAAAGTTTGAAAATACGCCAGAAAAAGTGAGTTATGAGCTTATGATGTGTTTGTTTAAGCTTATACGCGGGCTTATGAGCTTGTTTGTGTTTCAACTTATATTTCATTAGCCCTAATTATCATCGACAGATTTTAAGACTTGTGGGCTTATACAAGTTTATTACGATATGATAAACTTGTATAAGCCAAGCGAGAAAAAAACAAAAAAATCTGAAATCAAATAATGTCATTCTGGTAATCAGAGGGTTGAGTAGCAGAAGCACAAAACAAAGTCAGGAATTCGGCAACACTCATAAGCCCACATATAAGCCGATATCAAACTCAGGAATTTGCCAACACTCATAAGCCTACATATAAGCCGAAACAAACACCCCGAAACATAAGCCGAAAAGTTTTAAAATATGGCCGAGTTTATGAGGTCATGAAATATAAGCCGGAAACCAAATAAAGCCATATACAGCACCAATTAACGGGCTTATGGCATAGATGGTTTTGGACATAGATGGTTTTGGGCTTAGATTTCATAACCTCACTTTTTGTAGCTTATTTTGAAACTTTCCGGCTTATATAAGCTTATCGTGTCATAATAAGGCCCAAAAGCTTACAAGCCACAAAAAGTGAGCTTGCGAAACATAAGGCGAAAACCAAAAATGCCTTAAGCACACTATATAAGGCGAAAGAAACACCCCTATATATCATGATTTGTACAAGGAAAACATGGATAATAAGTAAAAAAACTAAATAAATCCATATACACCACCAATTAACGGGCTTATGGCCTAGATAGTTTCCAGCTTATATTTCATAAGCTCATTTTTTTGTGGCTTATATTATGAAACTTTTTGGCTTATGTAAACTTATCGTGTCATAACAATGCCCAAGAGTTTGAAAACAAGGCAGAAAAAGTAAGCTTAGGAAACATAAGGCGAAAACCAAATAAAGGCGTAAGCAGGCTATATAAGACCGAAAGAAAGACCCCAAGCTAGATAGCATCATTTGTACAACAAGAAAAACATGAAGAAAAAAAAAGGAAGTAAGGTAAGTAACCTGAAGAAGAGGGACAATTTGATGGGATGAATCGGCTAAGGAAAACAACAAGGCTGTAGTCATTGTAAAACTTGACCTCATTTTCTTCATGGGTTTTACTCAGCTTACAAACTAAACAACATAGAAGAAGAAGATAATAAAATAGGATTTCTTACACTTGTCAATGTTTGACTCGAGTTTTGGAGACTAAATTAAGGGGGCGTTTGGTTTCTTATTGTACTTGGATTCGCAATAGGTATCAACTGATTGAGGGAAAGTTATTAGGTTTGGTTACAAAATGTGTGGGTGTAAAAGCTGAGGTTTAGAGTAGAAATATTTTTAGTTCTTTTTTTTATTTATAACGGGCTTATTTTGGTTTAACTATTTTACTACCTTAAATTACTTGGTTATGAACTTTTGATAGGTAAGACAATAACATTGTTCATTTCAAAAATCACTACCAAGTATTTGTCGCTGTTTTACGCGGGTAACATGCTAGTATTTTAATAAATATTTAAGTAATTTAGTTAGTTTTAAGGTTTTGTAATTTTTTTTACAATAAGTTAAAAATCAAACGAATATGTAAAAATACTGACAAAAACATAAAAAAAATAAAAAAAAAATATTAATACATTAACGAAATTGTAAAAATACTTAAAATTCGGAAAAACGTTAATAATAATAATCAATGTAAAAAACGAATGACGATAAAATAGTAGAGTAGTTATTTGTTGAAAGAAGGTGAAATGCGGAAATATTAGTTAGCTCTATTTCCCTTTACCATTCAGTCTTATCTAACGGTTGTAATTAACCAAATCGCCGTCAAAAAACAGTATTGCAAAAAAATGATAACTTATCGCACAAGTTGGAAAGTAAACCGCCAAACCGACATAATCATGTATAAGAGACCGACCACCTGAAAATCCATTCATTCCATCCATCCTAAAAGACAACAACAATCCCTCAATTCGATCACCAGCAATCCCTTTTTCATTCCATTCAATTCAATTCCACTCAATTCAATTCCCTTTTTCATTCGAACAACCTAAATAAACAATAATCTAATTTTCATATATCTGCTAATTTGAATAGTGATGGAGATCTATATCAACAAGCCTAACAGGATCCACGAGGATATGGACGAGGAGGGGATTCTAACGGTTGTAATTAACCAAAGCGCCGTCAAAAAACAATATTGCAAAAAAATGATAACTTAACGCTCAAGTTTAAAAGTAAACCGTCAAACCGACATACCACTTGAAAATCCCATTCATTCCATACATCCTAAAAAACAACATCCCTTAATTCGATCATCAACAACCTATTTCATTCGATTCAATTCAATTCCACTCAATTCAATTCAATTCAATTCAGTTGATAACTTAGCGCGCAAGTTAAAGTTAACGCCACATCCCTCAGTTCGATCATCAGCAATCCCTTTTTCATTCCATACAATTCAATTAACCAACTGGCTTAGCTCAGTTGGCCACCAAGGTTCCACTAAGTGGTTTCCTTGGGGAAGGTTTTCTGGAGGTCTTGGGTTCAAGACCTGCCAAGGGCCTTTCAGGCGAAGCGGATAAGGAGTCTAACATAACTAGGCGAGGGTTTGAAGAAGACATTCTTCCGCTTGGATGTCATTGCACGACTTGACCCACTAACCACTAACATTTGTCGTTCTAAAAAAATCCATACAATTCAATTCAATTGAATTCATTTCAGTTCACTTTCCTTTTTCATTCGATTAACCTAAATAAACAATAATCTGATTTTCATATATGTGCTAGTAATTTGATTAGTGATGGAGATCTATCTCGACACACCTAACAGGATCCACGAGGATATGGAGGAGGAGGGGATTCTAACCCCAATACGTTCTTATCACCCTTCACCAATCGGAAGGTTTATATTGGATTCTCCTACCTCTAAAAGATCAAGAATTGCACATCAAGATCCTGCTGCTCAACTCGTCACTTCAGACCCTAAAAGAACTTCTGAAAAGGTTCCAATTTCCGATAAAAGATCAAAGATTTTTAAACCCAAGAAAAAGAACTTGAAGGAAAAAAAGCCCCAAGTGCCATGGAACTGGAAGCTGAAAGGAAGAGACGAGTTAGAATCTTGAAGTCGATGAGATAATTTTGTTGATAGATCGTATTTCGTGATGGTATAACAGATACCAGGGCAATGGCTGGTGAAATTTTATTTTAATACCAGTACTCCCTCTGTCTCAAAAATATACTCTATATTACTATTTTCGGATGTCCGAAATTAATAATCCACTTCAAAAAATAAATAAAGAATGTAAATTAAGTTTGGCATATTACCCACACTTGAAGGTATTTGTTGGGAATCTAAGTTTAATAGATTCCCTATATCATAGATTTAAACACAAATCAAGCTGTTAGATAATAACTTGCTTGTGCCTAGGAGGCAGGCAAGTATCGCAAGACTCACAGAGATCTAAGTCTTTGTGAGAAACCTCAGAGGAGTCCATGTTAGAGACATTGTCAAGGAAGTCGAAGAATACTTGAAGACATACTCATTAGCTGTGATGGATAACAACCAAGATGTATCAGGGACTCTAAGGGGTTGAGGGTTAACAGGGGTAGCAATACCCTGTTAACACTCGACACACTTTGGACATTCCATTTGTGTGTACGAGACTATGAAGAAAAGGGAAACTGTGTCATCTCTTTTTCCCTAAAGCATTGTGGCAGACTACCAAGAATAGAAGAGCATCTTGTGACAGATGTCTGACTAGTGTCTGTCTTGTGTAGTCACCATCAACCAGTACTTAGATCAACCTTGTATCACTATAAATAGAATATGTAGCCAAGAATTAATGTTTAACACTTTGAGATATTTTACACATTAATGCTTAGAACTTATTGAATCAAACAGTTGTGACTGTATTCATAAGTTAAGGTTTTTTAGTTGTTCAAAGTGTGCACAACACATTGTCATCAAACGATGTTATCCGTAACACTTGTAATTCTTTATTATACAATAATAAGTATTACGTTTGAAAAGTAATTACATGTGTTGATTAGTCAAGTTTATTGTTTCTAGCATAGTTTGGGGACTTTCAATCAAACGGTGTTATCCATAACACTTGTAATTCTTTATTATACAATAATAAGTATTACGTTTGAAAATTAATTACGTGTGTTGATTAGTCAAGTTTATTGTTTCTAGCATAGTTTAGGGACTTTCAATTGGTATCAGAGCGGTGTTTGATATTAAAACCTTCAAAAACATCGTTCTCAGTTTTATAATCAAGATCCACCATGCCAGAAACAACCAATGCACCACCATCGTCTTCTGGGAACACCAACAACAATGCACCACCAACTTCACCAAGACTCACTCCTCCACCTCCAAATGAAGATGATCTACCTCAACTTCTTGACTCAAGAGGCGGATCTCATGTCACTAGTGTACCAGTCTTTGATGAAGAAGATTTTGCTAGTTGGAAGAGTCAATTCCTCGTGTATCTCGACGGACTTGAACCATTTCTTCTAGAAATTCTAGACAATGGTCCTTATGTTCCCATGGAGCTTACCTCTACTGATGAGAACCCTCTTCCCAAACCTCTCAAACAATGGACTCCAGCTGATAGGAAATTGGCAAACCAAGATAAACGTCTCAAAAGCATCATCATATCCTGTCTTCCCAAACACATCATGAAGTCTGTCATTCTGTGTCCCACAGCCAAGAAAATGTGGACAGACCTTATCCTTGGTCATGAAGGACCCTCTGAAACCAGAGAAACCAAGATTCAGGCACTCAGACTTCAGTTCAATGCTTTCAAGGCACTTGAAGGTGAAAAGGTTCAACAAACATATACAAGGCCGAAGTTTCTTCTCAATGACCTTGCTATGAATGATGTCACCATTGGTCAAGCTGAAATTAATGCCACATTTGTCAACAGCCTTCCAAGAAAATGGCTGAGTATGAATCAGACTCAGAGAGCCAATAACTTAATCAAGAATGACACCTTAGCTCAGCTTTATGGAAAGTACAATTATGAAGAAGGGCTGATTGATACTATATACAAATCAGAGAATGAAAGACTTGTAGTTCAAGGAGCAACTTCCAAAGCTTTAATTTCTACCCCACACCCTCATGACAGCGACTCTGATGTTGAAGAAGACACACGCAGCAGCCAAGAGTTCTTGACAGACCTTAATGTTGAATTTCACGAAAGAGCCTTGCTAGCAAATCAAAGAAGATTCTACAAAAGATCAGGAAGAATAGGATCAGCTAGCAGACAAACCGACAAATCAAAAGAGACTTATTTTGCCTATGGAATACTTGGACATTTCCAAAAAGACTTTCCTTCCACAAAGTCATCCTCACCTTCTTATCCATCATCTTCCAACAAACCCTATAAGTTCAAATGACAACACAACAACTCATCTCACCAATTCAACTCCTCAGACAATGAGAAGAAGGATTACAAGAACAAGTATAAGGCACTTAAACCTGAGTTAGAATAGATGAATTTGAAGCTTGAAGCTCTGTCTAAAAAGAAAGTGGGTGATAAAAAGACAGAGAAAGGGTTGGTAGCTGAAGCGTATGATTAGAATGATGAACCGCTGACTTCAGATGAGGAAGATACTACTAGAGTCAGGGCTTTCAAGGCTATAGCTGAGGATGAACCAGCTGTTGGGAAAGGTGATGCAAGATCAGGACAATGGGTTGACATCACAATGAAAAAGGTACACAGGCTTTTATCTATGTCTGATAGTGATGAACGCAAACATGTCCTTGATTACACTATTGTTGATTTGCACTTTGTTGAGGAACATAGAAAGAACTTGCTTGATAAGTTTCACTCTGTTAAAAATGAACTGTTAACTGCTAAGGCTGAATGTGAAACTCTCAAACGGGTTAATTTAGAAAAGATATCTCTTCAAAACGAAGTCAATAGGTTAACCTTGAAGAATAGTGCCTTAAATGATCAAGTATCTGAATTAAACAAGGTTATTGAAAAATGGTTGTGCAGTAGGTTCACTATAGATCAACTGCTTAATGATGAACTACCTCCTGATATTAAAAGGGATGTCTCTGCCAAGAAAAATAAGTTGAAAATTCTCACCAAACCCAAAGAGATTGTTTTGAAATCCACAGAGATAATTCATATGTTAGATCCCCTCTTGACTGATGACCCTGTCTCTGAAGATATGGTTGAATTACCACCCTTACCTAAACTCTCAGGAGTTGAACCCAGCAGTTCCTCTAGAGGAGCTAAGGGTGAACCAAAGACAGATGTTGAGAAACCACCAGCTAAAGTATTTTATGTACCTGCTAAACAATCTGTTAAGCAAGTTGCCTTTAAGCCGGTCTCAACAAAATCTATGAACAAAGTTGATTCCTCAACTGAATAACGCCTGTTGTCATTAATGAAAGAAGTAGAACTCTTAAAACAACATATTAAGCCTTCTGCTGAATGCTCTACTTCCCAAGCACCTAAGTATATTCTAGGTGAACCCAAAGGTGAAAGGATAGTCAAACCTTACTGCAATATCTGTAAAAACTCTCATCACATGACCCCAGATCATGATAGACAAATGGCTGTTAAGAGAGCTCAGACACCTTCTAGGGAAAGACAATAGGCTTCTAAGAGACAAATAGGTAATTACAGACCTTATCCTCCCTGTAAATTTTGTGGATTCACAAACCATCACTCAGATGAGTGTGGTGACTTTCCAGGATGTGATATCTGTGGAAGTTTCACCCATGAGATAGACAACTGCCATTCCCATCGTCAAAAGTTCTATAGGAACTCAAGAGTTGCGAATCAGCAATTCAGGGAACCCACTGGAAAGTGGGTTCACCATAGGAACTAACTTGTTTCTCTGTATCTGTGCAGAAACATCTTAAGGAATCAATATGGTATCTAGACAGTGGCTGTTCTAGACACATGACAGGGATTCAACAATACCTGCACAGATACTCAAAGGAGTCAGGTCCTAAGGTGGTGTTTGGGGATAACTCTTCAGGCGACATAGAGGGATACGGCTCAGTGAACTGTAATGGGATAACATTTACAAGGGTTGCATATGTGAATGGTCTTAAACACAATCTTATTAGCATCAGCCAGTTGTGTGATGCTGACTACAAGGTGTTGATTACTAAGACTTATGGAACCATATTCAACAAGAACAATGATGTGGTGCTTATTGCACCAAGAAGGAGAGATGTGTATGTCATCAACATGGCTACTTGCTCTGAAGACAGCTCAAATTGTTTTCTAGCTAAAGCCTCTGAAAGTGTCAATTGGCTGTGGCACAAAATACTGTCTCATCTCAACTTTAGGAACATCAACAAGATAGCCACACAAAACTTGGTTGCTGGTCTACCTTCAGTGATGTTTTCCAAAGACAAGACTTGTTCAGCTTGTGTCAAGGGAAAGCATCACAAGTCTTCTTTTAGAACCAGACAATCATTCTATATTGACAAGTGCTTACATCTCCTTCACATGGGTTTGTTTGAACCTGTCAAACCTTAGACCATTAATCACAACAAATACACCTTGGTCATAGTTGATGAGTTTTCAAGGTATACATGGGTTTTCTTCCTCAGAAGGAAAAGTGATGTTGCTGACACCATCATGTCCTTCATCAGACAGGTTGAAAATATGAATGATGTTAGAGTCAAAGCTCTAAGAAGTGATAATGGTACAGAATTCAAGAATCAACAACTTGAATCTTTTTGTGATGAAAAAGGAATATCACAAAGCTTCTCTTCAGCTGGCACTCCTGAACAAAATGGTGTGGCTTAAAGAAGAAACAGGACTCTGATTGAAGCTGCTAGAACTATGTTAAATGGTACAGCTTTACCAAAGCAGTTTTGGGGAGAAGCTGTTCACACTGCATGCTACACTCAAGATAGATCAATCATTGTCAAGAGACATGGCAAAACTTCATATGAAGTTTTCAGGAATAGAGCTCCTGATGTCAGCTATTTCCATGTTTTTTGATGCCCTGTGTTCATTTATAACTACAGGGATAAACTTGGAAAATTTGATGAAAAAGTTGATGATGGTTTCTTCTTAGGATACTCTCCCACAGCCAAGGCCTTTAGAGTATTCAATACTAGAAGACAAGAAGTAGAAGAAACCTTTCATGTAAGATTCAATGAAGATGATGATGTTATACAGTAAACAGGTACAGAAGGTGATGAAATTGATTTCAATGAAAATGTGCCCTTTCCAAGTGATGAATTCTCAGAACCAAGACCTTCCTGTCATCACTCCAACACTCTCACTCCTTATGTTCCTACTTTTGACCCTCTGTCTATGACATTATGATTTTGCTAGGGTTAAAAAGTTATCGTCCGATCTTTTCAAATTGACTTCCGGTTTAAAGTGTGACTCAGTTGTTTTTGGTGAAAAAGAATATTTTTGGTTGTTGTAAAACAAATTGCAAAACCTTAAAGTAAATGACGATAATATTTAAAAATAGAACTAATTAAAAGAAAATCGTGCAATATTTAAAACTCTAAAAGTAAATGACGAGAAATTAAATGACGTAAAATTAAAACTTGAAGAAAAGTAAATTTGGCAATTAAATAAAAATGCAAAAATGTAATTAAAATAAACTAAAAACAAAACGAGAAAAACTGTCACTTTTTCTCTTTAAAAAATAAAAACTAGAAAAACACTTGGTAAAATCAGACATTTCGGGAAGCGTGAAAATTTGAAAACTTAGAATAATGCAAACTTAAAAATAAATTAAACTAAGACAAAAAACCAAATTCATCAGAATACCCCACCATCGGAATGTTCTAATCGATAAGTACTCGTCAGAACATGGTCGTAATGCATAAAAGGAATGCTGGTCGGAATATCTAATCGGAATAAGTAAAAGGGACATAATCGGAAAGTACGCAAAAAGGAAAGCAATCGGAATGTGTAAAAGTAATCCAGATCGGAATATCAAGACCTTAAATCGGAATATGCTAAACCCTATTCCGATCTAATGATAGGAATACAAGTGATGCAATCGGAATACAAATGATGCAAGTCCAATCGAAATGTCAAAGCCCTAATCCGATCAAGTGATCGGAATACAAAGGGGACTAATCGGAATACCAAATCGGAAAAGGGTTTTAACCTTTTCCGATGACCTTGTGATTCGAAAATAAGCTAAGGATAACCTATAATGATAAGCTAACACCAAAACTTAACCAAACCAGTAATGAAATAAACTAAATAAGCTCGAATAACAACTTATCCAAGTTTAAGTAAGCAATCTTTTAAATCAAACCATAAAAAGACGAATACTTTTTAGAAAACTTTAAATCAAATAAGCATTAAGATGAAATAAAATCAAGGATTAACATGAATCAAAGATAAACAAAATAAGAAAGGTAGAAGAAGATGATTAAAAACTTGAATTAAAAAGATTAGAGATCAAAGATTTAAACAAGATTAAAGAAAAAGCTTGAAGAACATTAAAGAAAACTAGAGAGAGAAAGTAATCTACTCCTACTCCTAATTTAGTCTACTCCTAATTTCTAACCACCTCCTAATGAAACATTAGGAGGGTTTATATAGGAGGAGAGGAGGAGTGTTGATGTTTTCTTCTTTCTTTCTTCTTGTCTCGACTCGATCTAAATTCTTTGTCTTTCTCGACGTCGTCTTGGGATTTGTCGATATAAATTGAACTCGTCTTATAATTTTCATCTTTAATTAGACTTGGTTCTTCGACTTCATTAAACTTCCGTCTTTAAACTTTTTCTTCGATAAATCTTCAGAATAGGCCTTGGACTTCCGTTCTTTTTGCATTCTTGATTTTTTGACTTCGTCTTTTCTAATTTTCTTCGATAAAAGCCCGTGAAAGCCCGCGTTTTCTTCCCTTTTCACATTTTGATCCTAAATTACAACAAAAACACAAACCACGCATAATTCCGATATTTACAGCATAAAATACACGTTTTGGCTTGGTTTTTATTATAATTAAGTGGTAAAAGAATGGGTGTTTTCACACCTATCAAATCCCCTACACTTGACCATTGCAATGTCCTCATGCAATGCATTAGTTACAAAGCACGTTTACACTTCTCATCACAATCAATCCAGATTGGCCTTTATTAAATAGATAGAAAATTATAAACATTCAAAATAAAGAAATCAAAAACATACCTTCGGGTTTTAGAAATGTCATGAATGATCATCATCCTCAAGTTTTCACTTTCTCCAAACCAAGCTTAAAAACGAGATCACTGTTATTATAAGTTAGCAAACTAACATGAACTCATGTGGGCTAATTATTTACTTAGACTCCCTTATTCCTAGGTGTATCTCTTATATTTTATTATTGTCTTGAATGATCGCGAGGATGCATTGTTGACTTATTTCGATAGTTATTAAGGCTGAAAATAAGGTGGGACGATTTAATCAATAGTTAGCTAAAGGACAAAATCTTTTAAAACTGCTTCTCGGGACCTCATAAAGTTCATATCTTGGCATAACTCGCTTCGCGATTTGAGACCCTTCTCGGACCGATATTTGGCAGTGACTTCATACTTCAAATCTTGAGAGACGTTCATGAAATAATGGTCTTCTCTTCATAATAGGAATTTCTTCACTTTAAGTATTGAGAGATTCTTCATATTTGGACCACGACTTCTTCATTTTTCTCCAATCTTTATTTTAGACTTTGATATACAACGATCCGCTTCCTTTAGGACTTGGATCTATTTATCCTCATACCTTGCTAGGGTCTTTTCGGATAGACTTCTCCATGATCTTTACGGGAGTATTTGCTTTTCGTCGTGTGTCTCGATCCTTTATATTGATTTTCGATAAATGATTCTTCACATCACTTTGGATCTTTAGCAACAAAGTATAGCCCTCATGCCTTGTTAGGACCTTTTTAGACTCGCCAATCTTCGCATCCCGCTTCAATAAGTTATGCCTTGGCTATGAACTCTAATCCATACCGAGCAACTTTTAAACGATCTTGGGCTAGAAGCTAAGTAACTTTTCAAATCGTACAACCTTATTTATTGCAGATAAATTTATTAGCAAGCGATGGGAGAATAGGCTTATAATTAACTCACATAAATTCACGAAAGAATACCAAACTTATTATAGACTCTATCATCTCTCGTTCTCCACAGTTTAAAATCTCAAGGAATGGGACTCGTGGATGCTTAGCCTATTAAATCAAAGTTTTGGGTTTTCGAGTCATCTATAGGATCTTGCAACTCTTAGACTTTTTCAAGTTTAGAAATCGCATTTTAAAGTTCCCTTGATAAACGACTCTCTAGGATCAATTATAGGAACTTGCGAAAAGTTCTTGTTCTTAACCCGTGAGAGTTAAGACTTTCGCGTTTTAAAGCTCCTTATATAAAAGCCTAGCAAAACTTGACTTAAACACGTTAAGGATACTAGCTAGAGTGAACTTAGATAAGTAAACTCAGGTTGAGTTAAAAGATTCACAACTTTGAAAATTTTAAAACCACTATATTAAAAAATTATTCTAATAAGGAAAGAAAATAACTATAACAAAGGAAAAACTAATAGGCCAAAATAGATTAAAAATTTTGAAAAATGTCGAAAAATTGATTTTCCGGTTAAAATGAGGACAAATACAAGGAAAAGGCCACTTAACTTCGATAGAAGTCCCCCCTACACTTAATATAAACATTGTCCTCAATGTTTAAGCATGTGGGAGTAAACTCCCCTACACTTAGGACATTGTGTACTTTGTTTAAATCTCGCTAAGGAAAAGACAACTAAAGAGATTCCTATTTTAATATTGTGAAATATAAAATAGTGAATCGAAAAGAGTTTAGGATAGAACCGGGAAGACGGGAAACCAGAATCACGGTTGTCAAAAGTCGTCAAGAGTGTGCCTTTGAAGCTCTAATCCCTGCACAAGGTAAGAAAGAAAACAAGAAACACCAAAGGGGCTCCCCCTACACTTATGATAAAGATAGATAGATAATTGGGTTGCCTCCCAAAAAGCGCTTGTTTATATTAACCGAGTCACGAGCCTGACTCGTCCCCGAATTAAATGGTCCATGGGGAAGCCTCGAATGTAATACCAGGATCAAAGACCTTGTCCTCGTTCCCGGTTGACATCAACAAAGGAGAGGCGGGGGGATAAGTCTTAAATGGTAGAAAGGTCCTTTCAACATACGAAAAGTATGTGAAATCAAGATCCACGGGAGGTGGGGTGGGTAAAGTAAGCACATTGTCATCCCCCAAAGACAATGGATGCTGAGCACTCGGCAAAGCCGTAATGTTATCAATGATAGAATAATCAATGTCACCTCCCGGGTCAAAGCACTCATCCTCTGAAGTGGTGGCTAAAGGGGAGGATGAAAGGTGTTCGGGAGGGGGACTTGGGTCAATACCTTCCTGCAGAAAATTATCAAAAATAATATCCCCCACCGTGTCATCATCATCAATACCTGGAGGGATGGAGTGAATATCGATTTCTTCCAGCAATGGGTCATTATCTTCAACGGGAGGAATAGATGGAGGTAAAGACTTGGAAAGAGGAGGAGAAGTCAACTCTTCGATTTGAGCAATAAGAAGGTGCACTTTCTGTAATCTATCGCGAAGAAGCACGTCTTCCACCTCATCCACAAGATCAAGTTCATCGGTGAACTTCTCGTAAGCCGGAGAGAATAAATCGTCATCGCCCGCATCTCCCGGTGGAGATTGAGAAATTTCAAAAGTGAAATTCTCATAGCGGGGAGAAGAGTCGTCATCATTAGGATCGACCTCTTCCGTAAGAGCAACGTCGTCCTCAGGCTCCATAGCAGGTAAGTCACAAACCTCATCATCCAATAATTTGTCGAGACCAACATCACTAAGCACATTCAACGAATCTAGATCCTTAGACGCAGTAGGAACATCGAGAGTAGGAGCAGCAACTTCAGAAGATTGGTTGAAAGTGTAGACATCATCGTTGTCGTCATCATCATAATAGATGGGACGAGTCTAGTTAGGAGTGACGTAGTCGGATAACTCTTCCTTGATAACCTCCACATCTTTAAGAAGCTCATGAAGCAACTTTTATTGTTCATCTCCCCGAGTATGTTCAATTTCACCAATTCTATCCCACACTGTAATTAAACATTTTGGTGTAGAAAAGAAGGGAAAATGACTAAATTGGCTCAAAAAGGTGTCGGTGGTTTTCAAGATTTCTTCATTATCAAGCAAAGGTTGCTTTTCCTGATGCAAGTTAGCTCGGAGTTGAGCTATACTTTCAAGAATATGGTTGAAAGAAGTGAGTTGTTGGTCAAGATTAATTTGCTGAGAGGATTGATGATTGAGGGTGTGATGTGGGGGCTCAAAGTTATAGACACTGGGATGATAGCACGGAACTTTCTCAAAGACCATCGACGGATCACAAGAAGAAGCATCGTGTGGCCCCCCACAAATATAGCACCATGGGTATGGAGAGAAACTGGGTGCGTCATGTGGATAGCTATTGCCATTGTCATAATTGTAACCCGGTTCTTGCTCGTGACCATACGGGTATCGAACCGGGCACGAAACATGCCAATGAGAATCGCTTCCACAATAGATGCACGGGGGAACATGAGGTGGATTCAAAAAGGACGAATTAGTCGAGTTGCACAAGGGACAAAATCCAAATTGTGTGTTGTCGATATCGTTTCCGCACCGCTCACATGTACACCATCGACATGAGTCGTTCCCGTATAATCGTCTCCCACACCCGACGCAATGGACATAAGAATCCATAAAGAAAAATAGATAAGCAAGAAGAATATTTTTGGTACAAAACTTTGAAAAAGAAATGCTTTTTATGATTTTTCAAATGTTTTTGGGATTTTTGAAAATTTTTGACACGAGAAATAACGTTCACAAGTGAACGGATCCCAAAAGCCAACGCGTCTTTCACAAAAAACCGTTAATTCTCACGAAAAGAGCCGGCAGCGGCGCCATTTGACATTATGATTTTGCTAGGGTTAAAAAGTTATCGTCCGATCTTTTCGAATTGACTTCCGGTTTTGAAGTGTGACTTAGTTGTTTTTGGTGAAAAAGAATATTTTTGGTTGTTGTAAAACAAATTGCAAAACGTTAAAGTAAATGACGATAATTTTTAAAAATAAAACTAATTAAAAGAAAATCGTGCAATATTTAAAACTCTAAAAGTAAATGACGAGAAATTAAATGACGTAAAATTAAAACTTGAAGAAAAGTAAATTTGGCAATTAAATAAAAATGCAAAAATGTAATTAAAATAGACTAAAAACAAAACGAGAAAAACTGTCACTTTTTCTCTTTAAAAAATAAAAACTAGAAAAACACTTGGTAAAAACAGACATTTCGGGAAGCGTGAAAATTTGAAAACTTAGAATAATGCAAACTTAAAAATAAATTAAACTAAGACAAAAAACCAAATCCATCGGAATACCCCACCATCGGAATGTTCTAATCGGAAAGTACTCGTCGGAACATGGTCGGAATGCATAAAAGGAATGTTGGTCGGAATATCTAATCGGAATAAGTAAAAGGGACATAATCGGAAAGTACGCAAAAAGGAAAGCAATCGGAATGTGTAAAAGTAATCTAGATCGGAATATCAAGACCTTAAATCGGAATATGCTAAACCCTATTCCGATCTAATGATCGGAATACAAGTGATGCAATCGGAATACAAATGATGCAAGTCCAATCGGAATGTCAAAGCCCTAATCCGATCAAGTGATCGGAATACAAAGGGGACTAATCGGAATACCAAATCGGAAAAGGGTTTTAACCTTTTCTGATGACCTTGTGATTCGAAAATAAGCTAAGTGATAAGCTATAATGATAAGCTAACACCAAAACTTAACCAAACCAGTAATGAAATAAACTAAATAAGCTCGAATAACAACTTATCCAAGTTTAAGTAAGCAATCTTTTAAATCAAACCATAAAAAGACGAATACTTTTTAGAAAACTTTAAATCAAATAAGCATTAAGATGAAATAAAATCAAGGATTAACATGAATCAAAAATAAACAAAATAAGAAAGGTAGAAGAAGATGATTAAAAACTTAAATTAAAAACATTAAAGATCAAAGATTTAAACAAGATTAAAGAAAAAGCTTGAAGAACATTAAAGAAAACTAGAGAGAGAAAGTAATCTACTCCTACTCCTAATTTAATCTACTCCTAATTTCTAACCACCTCCTAATGAAACATTAGGAGGGTTTATATAGGAGGAGAGGAGGAGTGTTAATGTTTTCTTCTTTCTTTCTTCTTGTCTCGACTCGATCTAAATTCTTTGTCTTTCTCGACGTCGTCTTGGGATTTGTCGATATAAATTGAACTCGTCTTATAATTTTCATCTTTAATTAGACTTGGTTCTTCGACTTCATTAAACTTCCGTCTTTAGACTTTTTCTTCGATAAATCTTCAGAATAGGCCTTGGACTTCCGTTCTTTTTGCATTCTTGATCTTTTGACTTCGTCTTTTCTTATTTTCTTCGATAAAAGCCCGTGAAAGCCCGCATTTTCTTCCCTTGTTCACATTTTGATCCTAAATTACAACAAAAACACAAACCACGCATAATTCCGACATTTACAGCATAAAATACACGTTTTGGCTTGGTTTTTATTATAATTAAGTGGTAAAAGGATGGGTGTTTTCACACCTATCAGTCTACACACAACATTGAAGTTCCTACCTCTCAGGAACCTGATGAAGAAGAACCACAACCTTCTTGTAGTCCTACTTCCTCAACTGCTGTAGATGACTCACTAATTCTTCAGACCCTTGAAGACTCTCCTGCTGATAATGAATTTGTACCCCTTGATATGGCTGAAGTTGACACAGACACTAAAGTCATCTTTGAAGAAAGCCCTCCTATTCAGCAAGATGAGACTCATATAGTGTCATCTACCTCCATAATTGTCCATGTCCATGATTCCCCAGCTCCTCAAACTAAGTGGTCAAGAGTTCAACACATTCTTCTTGTCAACATTATTGGGTAACCTAATGCAGGGGTTACTACTAGACAGCGAATTCATGACTCAGAGTCAGCCTCAGCCAACGAATGTGTCTTTGCTGAATTTCTTTCTCAAATTGAACCTAAGAGAGTAGCTGAGGCTCTTGTGGAAGATGGGTGGGTAGCTACTATGCAGGAAGAAATAAATCAGTTCAAAAGGAACAAAGTATGGACTCTAGTACCAGCTCCACCTGGTAAGAACATTACAGGCACTAGATGGATTTATAGAAATAAGATGGATGAAATTGGAAACATCATCAGAAACAAGGCTAGGCTGGTAGCTCAGGGGTTTACTTAGACTGAAGGGATTGATTATGATGAAACATTTTCTCATGTGGCAAGACTTGAAGCCATCAGAATCTTCCTTGCTTATGCTGCATATATGAACTTCACTGTGTATCAGATGGATGTTAAGAGTGCCTTTCTTAATGGAGGTTTGGCTAAGGAAGTGTATGTTACTCAGCCTGAAGGATTCGAGAACAGCGAGTTTCCTAATCATGTGTACAGACTACACAAAGCCATGTATGGGCTGAAACAAGCTCCAAGAGCATGGTATGAAACTCTTTCTAATTTCCTAACTGTAAATAAATTTGTCAGGGGTTCCGTTGATAAAACACTCTTTACCTTCAAAGATAAGAGTGATTTCAACATTGTGCAGATTTATGTGGATGATATCATCTTTGGGTCAACTAATGTTAATCTTAGTAAACGTTTTGCTAAATTAATGACCAAGAAATATGAGATGAGTATGATGGGTGAATTAACTTACTTTTTAGGTTTTCAAATTAAACAATGCCCTAAGGGAATCTCAAATTGTCAAGAAAAGTATGTTAAAGATTTACTTAAAAAATATGACTTAGCTGATTGTGCATCAGTGAAATGCCCCATGCTTCCACCCAACAACTTGGGTCCTGATGAGTCAGGGGTGTCTGTTAATGAGACTTTATACAGAGGCATGATTAGGTCACTAATGTATTTAACAGCTAGTCGTCCTGATATCCAATTCTCCACATGTCTTTGTGCAAGGTACCAAGCTAACCCAAAAGAATCCCATCTAGTGGCTGTTAAGAAAATTTTCAGGTATCTCAAAGGAACAACCTCCTTAGGTCTATGGTATCCCAAGGAATCAGACTTTGATCTCAAGGCCTATTCATATTCAGACTATGCTAGATGTTGTATTGACAGGAAAAGCACCTCAGGTAGCTGTCAAATCCTAGGAGGAAAATTGGTTGGATGGAGTGTTAAGAAGCAAAACTCTGTGGCCATGTCATCAGCTGAAGCAAAATATGTTGTTGCTGCCAGCTGTTGTGCTCAGGTGCTCTAGATGAAAATTCAATTGTCTGACTATGAGATCTTATATGATAAAATGCCAATCTTCTGTGAAAACACCAGTGCCATTGTCATCTCCAACAACCCTTTTCTTCACTCAAGAACTAAACACATTGATATCAGGTATCATTTTATCAGGGATCACATAATGAAGGGAGATATTGAGCTACATTTTGTTTCCACTGAGCTGCAACTAGCTGACATTTTTACTAAGCCTTTGGCTGAACCTTCGTTCAACAGGCTAGTTGTTGAGCTAGGGATGCTTAATATCTCAAAGCCTGTGGCTTGATAATAAATGTGTTCATTAAATATTAAATGTTTTTCACATGAAACTAGGTAGTTACTTTCCAAGTAAATGCTAAAAACATCCTCTATATTTAATTATTTATTTCCCGAATAACGAGGAGACAAGCGGTTTTTGAAAGGTCAAGGGATCCACATGTGCAGTCATTTTCACATTACGCTTTAAATGCGTTTGAATAACTGTTTCAACTTTTGAATATATATATTGTCTCACGTTTCTTCTCACCTACCACTATTCTCATTTCTCACAATCTCATCTCTCTTTAAGCTTTCTCTCTCTAAACCCATCCTCCATTTTCGCTTCTCTTCAACCTTTAATCCATGGCATTCCCAGTTCCCAAGGCAGCAAACGTTAACTTTGAACTAAATGAAAGAATTCTTGCATCGAACAACTCTATTGGATGGCTCAAGGCTCCCAACGAATCCTACTCAGATTTGGTGAACTTCATGAAAAGTTGTGATGCAAGTGAAGCACTCATCAAGTCCCCAACCATTTTCTACCAAGAATACCTTAGGGAATTCTGGTACTCTGCTGAAGTTGTTGACGACACCATCACCTTTAGCCTCTCATGCAACGAACACCCCTTTGCCTTCTCACTAAACGACTTTGCAAGTGTGGCTGGGTTAAGACATGGCAATGAATGCCTGAAGGTGGTTGACAAAAAGGCTGTAAAGGACGCCCTTGCCACACTTAAACCTACTCATGATGTAAACCCTGCTCTTACACCTGCTGAAGTTCTTTCCAAGTCCCCTCTAAGGATCAAGTACTTTTCCCCTATGTGGCGTGTCCTCTTCACTCACATAGTCAAATCCTGGGAGGTATGCAGGGATCCCAAGATCAGATGTCCTTTAATCACCAATCTATTGCTTATGGGCTGATCTGGGGAATAAACGTTGATGTGGATAACCTTCTATTCTCCAACCTAATGGAAAAGCTTAAGGGACCAAACCAGGTCAGGGAGAAAAACATCTGCTACGTTCGCTTTCTATCTCTTATCTTCGAAAGCCTGTTGGGTGACAGCTACCACAACTCTGCACTCACTTCCCTGAAGCCATATCGCCTTACTGGAGCCATATACAAGGAGATTGGACCTGAAGATGTCCCGGTTACTTCTCACATGCTGAACATAGCAAATAAACAACCATCTGTTGTGAAGTCCTTGCTCCCTTCCTTTGAGAAGGTGAATACCTCTGATGTGTCTGGCAAGTCTACGTCTTTGACCTCTGGGCAGCACACCACGACGTCCAAGGCAACAACTGGCCAACATCCAAAGAAGAAGAAAAACCCATCTTCTTCCCACACCAAAAATGTTGCAAAGGCCAGGGCAAAAAAGAACGTGAACCTCACAACCTCCTCTGTTCCAGAGACTCATGTGGATTCAGAGACCTCAGCTGACCAACAAAAAGGGTCTAGCGTCTCGATGTCAGCCGAGACAACAGGGAACCCGCCAAACACTGTTGATATCGTACAGGTAATCAGTCTCATAATTTTTAGAGGTCCACAAGCAGCCACTCTCAAATGTCTGTAGGTGAGAGTGGTAAAGTTAGGGTAATCCTCGACCCATAGAAGTCATTGAATGCACTTAGAAATCCTTAAGACTTCTGTACACCCTGTCTATGCACCAGGGAGTGATTCATTTGTGTTTCTAAAGGACACCGATGACCCTGCACCCTCTAGACAGTATTCAAGCAAACAACAACCTGCATACATATATGTCTCGACCTCGAGTAGTTGTACCTCACACAGCCTCTTGGTTCCCTCAGAAAAAGAATCCCAAAAGTTTTACTTTTAGGGGAGCTGAATAATCATCCTCAGCTCTTCTAGGGACAACGTAACAAGACGACCTTAACCTACATCTTTTTTCACATTTAAAAGAATCCCAAAGGATTTATCCTTTTAAGGGGAGCTGAATCATCACCCTCAGCTTTCCTAGGGGCAGCGTAACAGGCAATCTTTAACTACATATGTTTCATCCTTAAAAAGAGTCCTAAAGGTTTCTTAACCTTTTGGGGGGGGGGGGGGGGGGGCTGAATAATCACCCTCAGCCTTCCTAGGGGCAGCGAATGGCGATCCTTAACAACATATGTTTCATAATCAAAAGAGTCCCAAAGGTTTTAACCTTTTAGGGGGCTGAATAATCACACTCAGCTTTCCTAGGGGCAACGAATGGCCACCATTAACCTCATAATTTTCACTCTTAAAAGAATCCCAACGATTTATCCTTTGTAGTGGTTGAGTAATCACCCTCAGTCTCTCTAGGACAGCGAACTGGCGACCATTCCCCTTATTTATTTCCCTGTAACTAATTTAACACAACTTGTAGGCTGATATTGTACAACCAAACAATGACTCCCTGGAGCAGCCAGAAAAAGAAGCTGATACAATAATTCAGGATCAGCTAACTGAAGAAGAGCCCCTGCTTGATATTGATGAAGAGGTGCTCTCATTAGTCGATGATTTCTTTGAACCTGAATCAATGCCTGAGGACGAGATTCTCTCTGAGGGGATGTTTGAGGAGGAGGACGATGAAGAAGATGATGACCAGCAATCTCTGTCTCCTCCAAAGGAAGTAGTTGTGTCCAAACCAGCTGTTGATACCACTCATCCTCCCAAGGAAGTTGTAGTAACTCCCACCTCTGCTACCTCAGCCACTACAGTCTTCCAAAGACCTGCTTATGATCCGACAGCTGAGTTCCTAATGTTTGATCATCCTTCCCAAACCAACTTTGACATATTGCCAAGGGAGGATGATTATGAACAACAAAGACTGAACATCCATAATCTCAAACCTGAACATCATCAATCAGACATGGAACGACTGTCAAGAAAGTTGGACATCATCAAATCTGAAATGCACTCATTCACTGTCAACTTTCCAAGGATCATCACACAGGCGGTTAAGGAGGCAGTCACTGAACCTATCAAAGATGATACAAGAAAGGGAGTGTCTCAAGGACTTAGTCATTTGTCCACTCGAATCAAAGATGCCATCGTCACAGAGGTCCCTGCTCTTTTCCACACTCATGAGTTGACAATGCATAGAGAGTTTGAAGTTTTTCGTAACAGGAAACCTCGTCACACTAACTTTATCATTGATCGTGTTCATCGCAACACAAATGGAAACTGCAACCTCCTGCTGAAGATTGCCAGAGCTTCAAGGACCAGGCAACGCAAAATGGCTGCCTTTGTTGAACAGATTGCAAGGCGCTTTCAAGCACGTTCATCTAAACGTCTGAAACGACAGGCTGAACATGAGGGGGAGAAGGAAAAAGTACTTAACCTTGAATCTGCCAAACAAGGCTCAAACTCTGCTGATAACACTATTTATTCACATGTCCCTCTCCAAGTCATCACACAGTGATCATACCAGATGATGATGATGAAATTAAGGGGGAGCAACAGACTAAGGATGGAGTTGATTCATCAAAGTCCCTGACTCTGGTTAACACCAGCGAGTCTGTGGATGATGGTGAACCAGCTGCCAAGAAACTCAAGTTCACTGTTAGCTCCCTACCCAAGGCTATACAAACCCACGCTCAGACGGCGTTTGTCAAAAGAGCTGAAGAGCTGAAAAACATGAGCGTGGAATCCTATGTCTCGAAGAAAGGAAAGGAAATAGTTATGGTAGACACAGACGCCAAACTAAAGAAAATAGTTGCGATGCTAGAGACAGGAGGATCAACCACATAACTATCCCAATTTACAACCTTCACACCTTCAAATGAGAATCCTCTAACACCTGAAGAAATTGAGAAACAGGCTGTTGAATTCAAAAGGTTGAATGAAATCAAGAAAGCCAAAGAGCTTCATGAGGAAACTCTGAGAAAGATGACTCCACTTCAAAGGGAGAAGCAAATACAAAGGTTGAGGGAAATGGAAGCCAAACGCACAGAGGCACTAAAAAGGTAAAAGCTGATTATGATGCCTGTGTCAACAACAGGTATGCACTTGGAAAGATCACCAAGTTCAAATACACCATTCACAAGTCTACTAACACACCACAAATGATTTTGTGGAGAGATAACCAATAGGCCAATATGAATGTCTTTGAGGACTTCAGATTAAAACAACTTGGCTTATCTGAATGGTTTGAACTTGAAGCTTTGGCTGCTAAAAGAACTAGTTAGGCTAATTTTACCCTTCTTAAGACCCTCAAAGCTAAGTTTAACTAGGTTAATGAAACAGCAGCCAAGCTCAAAGTAGATCACCCACCACAGCTGTTTGAACAAGAACCTCCAAAGTCTGGAAAGAAAAGAAGAAGGATGACTCAACTTGTTAAGGAAACCTTCGTCACAGATGATGTTCAAGTGGATGGAATGCACAGGGATTTGGTACTACCAAATGGAATCATTGGTCCTATTGATGGTCAGACTTACACAGAGCCTGAAAGAGGTATGGCCTTCATGAACAGAGCTTGCCAATATGCATTTTAAAGGGAAGATGAGCTAGGCTTAGCATCAACTATTCAGCTGATTTGTCTCAAAAAGGGACTCAAAATTAACACAGAGTATTCCAAGGTATTTGCACAAGCCTTGCAGGATGAATTGGATACTAGGACAGACTTAACTGAAGCTGAAGAAAGGGTAAAAAATGATGACTATTGAATATTTTCACAACTGAATTTTACCTTCATGTTTTATGTAACTTTTATAATGCACTTGTAATTTCCTTTAAGTATTAATAAAATCATGAGGTATGTTTGTTTAGATCTGTTATGAGTAAGAATAAGCTGTTATCTCACTTACCTTAACATGGATAGATCTAGCTGTATTTATGTTTAAATAGGGGAGATTGTTGGGAATCTAAGTTTAATAGATTCCCTATATCATAGATTTAAACACAAATCAAGCTGTTAGATAATAACTTGCCTGTGCCTAGGAGGCAGGCAAGTATCGCAAGACTCACAGAGATCTAAGTCTCTGTGAGCAACCTCAGAGGAGTCCATGTCAGAGACGTTGTCAAGGAAGTCGAAGATTACTTGAAGACATACTCATTGGCTGTGATGGATAACAGCCAAGATGTATCAGGGACTCTGAGGTGTTGAGGGTTAACAGGGGTGGCAATACCCTGTTAACACTCAGCACACTTTGGATATTCCATTTGTGTGTACAAGACTATGAAGAAAAGGGAAACTATGTCAGCTCTGTTTCCCTAAAGCATTGTGGCAGACTACCAAGAATAGAAGAGCATCTTGTGACAGATGTCTGACTAGTGTCTGTCTTGTGTGGTCACCATCAATCAGTACTTAGGTCAACCTCGTATCACTATAAATAGGATATGTAGCCAAGCATTAATGTTTAACACTTTGAGAGAATTTACACATTAATGCTTAGAACTTATTGAATCAAACAGCTGTGACTGTATTCATAAGTTAAGGTTTTTTAGTTGTTCAAAGTATGCATAACACATTGTCATCAAACGGTGTTATCCATAACACTTGTAGTTCTTTATTATACAATAATAAGTATTATGTTTGAAAAGTAATTACGTGTGTTGATTAGTCAAGTTTATTATTTCTAGCATAGTTTAGGGACTTTCAATCAAACGGTGTTATCCATAACACTTGTAATTCTTTATTATACAATAATAAGTATTACGTTTGAAAAGTAATTACGTGTGTTGATTAGTCAAGTTTATTGTTTCTAGCATAGTTTAGGGACTTTCAGTATTATTACTAAAAATTGAGAAGTTGTAAATTAATTGGTTAAGGGAAAAGTTGTCATTGTGTAAAAAGTGAGAGACAAAACTGAAAATCTAATTTTTTTTAAATACATGTTTTCTATCGGTGGACTATAATTATAGAACGGAGTGAGTAAATGCGGAAATCTTGGTTAGATCTAATTCCCTCTACCCACGTGGCTTATCAGTCGAATGGTTGTGATTGAACAAGCTTTCCATCTAACAGTTGTAATTAGCCGTAAAGCTCCGTTAAAGAAACAATATTCCAAAAAAATGGATAACTAAGGTGCAATTTAGGTGCATAAATCTGAAAGATAACCGCCACATATCATTAACCGACCTTACCTCGTATCCTCTATAAAAGACTAGAAAATCCATTTCATTTAATCATCCTATAAACATAACAACCCCCTTTCATTCAATTTAATTCCATTCAGTTCTATTTGATTCGATTTCAAAGTTGTCCTTTTTTCTCTTGATTTCATATATCTGGAATTTTTTATTGATCATGGAAATCTACGTTGATACACCTAACATCCAGATCCAGGATAGGGTATTCTAACATCCTCAACCCTGCATTTGAATCTTCGTTTAAGTGGTGAAACCCTAACCACCCCAATAAGTTATTCCTTTTTTTATACAATAATAATTTTATTTTTAACTAATTAATTTATAACTTTTTTATTGTTTGTAATATGTATTACTCCTTCTGTCTCAAAATTATGGTCCACATTACTATTTTCAGACGTTCAAAATTAATAGTCCACCTCCAAAAATAGATAAAGAATGTAAATATAGTTTATAATATTATCCACTCTTGAAGAATTATTACGAAAAATAGAGAATTTGTAAATTAAGTGGTTAAGGAAAAAATTGTCATTGTGTAAAAAGTAAAAAAGAGAAAGCTCAAATATAATGTTTTTTATTAGAATACATGTTTTTTGTAGGTGGACTATAATTATGAAACATAGTGACTAAAATGTGGATTCTCGGTCAGCTCTAGTTCCCTCTACCCACATGGCTTATGAGTATAATGGTTGTGATTGAACAATCATTCTATCTAAAAGTTGTAATTAGCTGTAAAACCCGCATAAAATACATAAGAACATTAATTACATGAAACACAGATTAACTAAAACTTTATGATTAATTAATACACGACACGTATCAAGAACATTAACTAAAACTCTCGGTGGTATATTTGCTCGGCCAGCCACACCCTATAAGGGGCGGTTGTTTTGCTTTGGTAGCCGCAACACCAAACATCCCAACAGGGGCGCGTTTGGCTTGGCAGTGGCAACCGAGAGCATTAAGCTCTCGGTGGGAAGCTGCGACGCGGCAGGGGGAAAACTGGCTAGGCCGGTGGCTGCCTTGGGCAGACGACGGCAAGGCCACAACCTTGCGGCTGTGGTGGTGTTTGTGGTTCGAGCCAAGCCGAGACCACGGGGTCTCGGTGTAGGCTAGTTACGGGGCTCGGGTACACATGAAAAACAAAAGGGTGTGTTTGGCTATTATTTTTACTAAATTACTTTATATTAATTTATATTAGTTATATCAATATTAAACATGTTTAATAAATTAAGTCAAGACTTAGGATATAAATACTTATGTTATATAATTTGGCACGAAATTAACATGGTACCATTTTAATTTAATTAATGCTAGACTTATAATAATTATTAATATAATTATTCATGATATAAGTTACATGGCAAATTTAATTAATTTAATTAAGAATTTAGCTTAGTTATTTAATTATATTCTAATCATGGTTTAATTAAATTAATACTATACTTTAATTTAGTTATACAATCATCAATTAAAGTAAAGTTTTATTAATTTAAATCATGTTATATTATTAAATAATAATCACTTATAAACCATATATTATATTATTAATTAATAATCATTATGTAAAGACTAAAGTATTTATTTATTAAAAGACTTTACTATATATGACATTTAAATAGTCATGACTTATAAAATATGCTTATTAAGCCTTAGCTTATATCTTATGCTTATTAAACAAGCTTATTAATAATTATGGAAACATGTTATTTATGGAAACTTTATATTTTTAGAAACTTACTAATTATGGGAACTTTCTATTTTTGGAAACTTACTATCTATGGAAACGTGCTATTTTTGGAAAGTTACTATATATGGAAACTTGCTATTTTTGGAAAGTTACTATATATAGAAACCTGCTATTTTTAGAAAGTTACTTATTATGAAACATGAAGTATAATAACACAAAAAACATGAAATACGTTAATCAAGAACACACGAAACTAAGAAATACATGATAAACACATGAAACAG
Source organism: Glebionis coronaria (assembly GCA_025667525.1). NCBI lineage: Eukaryota > Viridiplantae > Streptophyta > Magnoliopsida > Asterales > Asteraceae > Glebionis > Glebionis coronaria. The sequence goes on along the minus strand of CM046877.1, from coordinate 556,799,986 downwards.
TGAAACAAGTCAAGAACATGTAAAACAAGACAAGAACATGTAAAAAAAGTTAAGAACAAGTAACTAAACTAAAATCAGTAAATCCTACATTAAACATACAACTCATCCACGTCCTTTATTATGTAGCACTCATGAAGTCAGAGTGGTTTCTTTCTGCTTTCATCTTCATTTCATTATTGGACATAAAGTACGGATATTCCGTCCTTCAGTATGGACATTCTTTCTATGATTAGGATTCCCCGTTTGCTACCATATGTTTTCCCCAGTTGTTTACATGTCATAAAACATTTCAATAATTACTATGTTATCATTTTAAACTGCCTGAGCTATATACATGCATGATCATGTCCACCTAGTTATCGAGGTACCATAACCATAACACTTGAGGCACCAATGACTCTTTCGCGACGAGAGTGATTTCTCGTGGCGTCCCTTTCAGTTATTGGCCATTATTATTATTATCATGTGGGGCGTACTGGTGCATCCTAGTACGTGTTTTGTAAATTTACATGGTAACTGTGGTGTGTGCTCAAAATCCATCACATGGAGCTGATCCCTCAACCCAGACTAATATAACTAGAGGCAACCCCTCTAATTGCATGACGATGTCACCCCTCTATGTATTCATGTACGTTGATATCTTTCATGACCTATATGGGCTCCTGGCATTTAAAATACAGTTTTATGAATTAAACATAAGTCTTTTAAGTTATAAACCAGTTTATAAAACATGTTTCAGGTTTTCCAGGACTTACACATATTCCGCTTCATTTTCATACTTCACTTATGTTTTAGTTATTCATATACTCTCATATATCCGTTCACTGCGCGTATTGCTCAGCTGTATTTTCTTTTCATGTTCGCATACGGAAGGTACTAAAGGACAGACTTAGACATTCAAGAGTACGTGCATAGGATGGAGGCTACCTTTTACTTTATTTCCTTTATGCATTTATATACTTATGCTTGGTTGAACATTGTTTAGTCCTTTTTCTACATTTCTTTACTTATGCATGTGTGAGCTTATGTTTGATTCTGGTTTCCTTTATGGTCATTTATGTTTTTAAGACATTTACCTTGCATAAGTTGATGACACGTCATAATTATCATGTAACGGTCCACTTGTCAAAGTGGGGTGTTACGATTATGGTATCAGAGCCAAGGTTTCGACCTGTAGGCTCTAAAACTTGACCTGTGACTAGTAGGTAGACACCAGGATCTTCCTAAGCTGACAGTTGATTTTATTTCATGTATCATTGTTTTCTTAAGTTTTTGACTAAGTAAGGGTTGATACAGGATTGATCATACTTAGTCACATGTGGTTTTCTTCAAATTTTGTTTTGTGGGTTGAACCATAGTCGTCCACCTTTGCTAATGTCAGATTTCGTTGGCTATGCCTTCATAATTCTTCCATGTATCTCTTATGTTTATTCCATGTTTCTAACAGAAATCGTTTATTTTTCCTTTAAACTTTCAGATGGTTAACACACGCAATGATCAAGAACTTGTTGCAGCTGTCTGAGCAGCTTTGCAGAATATGCTCCCTTAGATCCGAAATGAGATTTGGGCAGAATTTTAGGCTGGACCACAACATGGAAATAACCCTCCTCCTCCTCCACCAGTCACACTCCACACATGGCTAGAAAGGTTCAACAAGCAGAAGCCTCGATCATTCGAGAAGGCTGATGTCCCATCAGATGCTAAGAACTGGATCTCGCATATAGAGAAGAATTTTGACGCCATGGGTTGCGATGGGGTATACAAGGCAAGGTTGGCATGCTACAAGTTTGAGGGTGATGCGTTAGCATGGTGGGGGCTTACAAGCAGAATAATAGAGGCGAAGCATGGCTTGCTACTTTGACATGGGCGCAGTTTACAGAGTTGTTCTATAATCTGTTCTTCCCTAGAGCTGAGAAAGAACGACTAAAGAGGTATTATCATGCTATCCGTCAGAAGGCAGGAGAGAACAACACAAAATTCATACATCGTTTCCTCATGCTAGCTGATTTTCGGGGTGCAGCTACTGGCACAGTAGAAGAGCAAACGAAGCATTTCCGTTGGGCTCTTCGCACCTCGATCATTGATCGTCTGCTATGTGCTACATTTACTAATGTGGAACAAGTTGCTGACACAACACGCGGTTTGGAGATGCTCTAGGAGAGGGATGAGTATAAGGAGTCAGCTCGACTTGAGAAGAGGCAGAAGGGTGGAGACCTTTCCCAACCGGCCACTCAGCAGAACAACTACAAGGGACACGGTCAGACTAACAACCGTTATGGATCAGACAGGCGTAGTGGTAGTGATAACTACCGTAACAATGCCAACTACTCCAACTACAGCAGGAACTCTAGTAACGGGCGTGACCAAGACCTCAAGGGTTAGCAGCCCAACCCTTCCGCTTCATCTGGCCCCCAGCTAGCGAGGGTACCCACTGGAGGGTATACCAATCCTATCTGCACCACCTGTGGACGAAGGCATCCTGGACCATGTCGTCGTGCTACCGGTGTTTGCTTCAAGTGTGGGCAAGGAAGTCATCTCATGAAAGACTACAAGAAGGGAGAAACCGTGGGTACATCGGGACATGCCCTGCAGAAACCAGCAGCATCCGGCCGTGTGTTCACCACTACCAGGGACCAGGCCAACAAGTCTTCAGGTACCATTACTGGCATCTTATTTATGTATGGACATGCTGCCTGTGTTTTATTTGATACAGGTGTGACCCATTCAGTCATATCTACTACTTATGCTGCTCGTATTAATAAGACACCAATGCCACTTGATAATGTGTTATATATCCACATCGATGAGAGACTATGTTCGCATTACCCATGTGTACAGAGATCTTCCCATAGAATTTGATGACAAGATTCATCCTGTCGATGCACTTCCTTTGGACATGTGCGAATTTGATATGATCTTAGGCATTGACTGGTTAGCAAAGCACCACGCCACGATTGATTGCCATACTAATCGAGTCATATTCGGTGACGTTCGAGCTCCAGAATACATGTATAATGGTTTTATACCAGGAAAGTCTGTACAAATCATTTCTGCCTTACAAGCATGTGCCTTACTAGCTCATGGCTGCGAAGGCTTCTTAGCTACTATTCGTGACACTACTGTTGAAGCTCCATCTATTCAGGATCAGCTAATTGTGGCAGAATTCCTAGATATGTTTACAGAAGAACTTCCGGGTATACCACCTATCCGTAAAGTAAAGTTTGGCATTGAGCTCATTCTAGGAGCTGAACCTATCTCTAAGGCTCCTTATCGCATGGCTCCCATTGAGCTCAAGGAGTTGAAAGACCAGCTGCAGGAGTTACTAGAGCGAGGTTTCATCCGCCCGAGTGTATCACCATGAGGTGCACCAGTGCTATTCGTTAAGAAGAAGGACGGCAACATGCGACTATGCATTGACGACCGTAAGCTGAACAAGATCACAATCAGAAACTGTTATCCATTACCACGTAATGATGATTTATTTGACCAACGACAAGGTGCCAAGCATTTCCCAAGATTGATCTACGATCAGGCTACCATCAGTTGCGAGTGAAGGAGCATGATATTTCTAAGACTGCTTTTCGCATAAGATATGGTCACTACGAGTTCATAGTCATGCCTTTTGGACTCACTAACGCTCCAGCGGTATTCATAGATCTGATGGACCGTGTTTTCCATGAGTTTCTGGACAAATTCGTCATCGTATTCATCGATGACATTCTGATCTTCTCAAAATCTAAGGAAGAACACGAGGAGCATCTTCGCACTGTACTGCATATTCTTCGCCAAAAGCAACTGTATACAAAATTTTCCAAGTGTGAATTATGGTTTAGCACGGTGGCATTTCTGGGTCACATTGTTTCCGTAGAAGGGATCACCATGGATCCTGCGAAGGTTGAAGCTATCACAAAATGGACGTGACCGACATTTGAAACATAGGTTTGTAGTTTTCTGGGTTTAGCTGGATATTATCGGAGATTTGTGGAGAACTTTTCACGGTTAGCCTTGCCTTTGACCAAGCTGATGCGTAAGGGAGAGAAATTCTTCTGGAATGATGAGCGGGAGAAGAGCTTTGAAGAACTTAAGCAGCGATTGGTTTCTGCACCTATTCTTACTCTCCCATCAGGCACATGTGGATTTCAGATTTATAGCGATGCTTCGGGAAAAGGACTTGGTTGTGTACTCATGCAACCTGGGAAGGTGATTCCATATGCATCACGTCAGCTTAAGCCTTACGAGGAAAATTATCCCACTCATGATCTGGAATTAGCAGCAGTTATTTTTGCGCTCAAAATCTAGAGGCATTATCTTTACGGTGAGTCATGTGACATCTTCACTGATCACAAGAGCCTCAAATACATATTCACTCAGCGAGAACTAAACTTGAGGCAGAGAAGGTGGTTACAGCTACTAAAGGATTATGACACCAACATTCAGTACCATCCTGGTAAAGCTAATGTGGTGGCCGATGCTCTAAGCAGGAAATCAGGCATGATTGCTGGCATCAAGGTGGAAGAAGAAATTATTCGGGATTTAGAGCGTTTAGACATTAAGCTTTTTCTACGTGGACAACATGGTTACTGGGCTAATTTGAGAGTTGAGCCAGACTTAATCTCTCAGATCAAGGCAGCTCAGAAGGACGACGGTGAGATATGGGCGATTATTCAGAATATTATCAATAGACAAAGTTCCCAATAGATGACGATGACATTGTTTGGCAGGGTACCAAGTTATGTGTTCCAGAAGATTCTACACTCAAAGAAGCCTTATTGACTGAGGCTCACAACTCTCAATTCTTCATGCATCCATGTTCTACCAAAATGTATCATGACCTCAAGCAGCATCTTTGGTGGAGTGGCATGAAGCAAGATGTTGCTACCTTTGTTTTTAAATGTCTGACCTGCCAGCAGGTTAAGATAGAACATCAGCAAGCTAGTGGTTTACTGCAACCATTAGAAATCCCCGAATGGAAGTGGGATAAGATCTCCATGGATTTTGTTACTGGACTACCGCAGACTAAGAGGAAGCATGATGCTATATGGGTCATTGTTGATCGTCTAACCAAATCTGCACATTTCCTTCCAATCCACAAGGATTACCCAGTTGGCAGATTGGCAGAAATATTCCAGCAGGAGATCATGCGACTGCATGGTACTCCATCAGATATCATATCAGATAGAGATCCATGGTTTACATCTCGTTTATGGAGAAGTTTGTAGAAAGCTTGGGGCACCAGACTCAAGCTTAGCACAACCTTCCATCCTTAGACCGACGGTCAGCCAGAACGAATGATTCAGACTTTAGAATACATGTTGCATGCTTGTTCTTTGGAGTGGACAGGAAATTGGGATGACTACATCTGCTTGGTTGAGTTTGCTTACAACAATAGCTGGCACGCAAGTATCAAGTGTGCACCATTCGAGATGTTGTATGGCAGGAAGTGTCGTGATCCAATCTATTGGGATCAGATTGGTGAACGAATCATTGAGGGTCCAGAGATGATTGAGGTGATCAATGAGAAGGTCGCCATTGCTAAGGCGAAGCTTCAGGAAGCTCGTGCTCGTTAGAAGAGCTATGCTGACAAACATCACAGATATTTAGAATTTCAGCCTGGTGATCATGTCTTCTTAAAAGTATCACCAGCACGTGGAGTCAAGCATTTTGGTATTAAGGGCAAGCTCAGTCCTCATTTTATCGGACCGTTCGAGATCCTCGAACGTGTCGGTGATGTATCGTATCGTTTGGTGTTACCTCCTCATCTATCTCATGTTCACAATGTGTTCCATGTGTCCTTACTCAGATGTTACAATTATCATCATCTGCAGATTGTCTCGTATCCACTTGAGCAAATTCATGAGGATCTATCCTATATTGAGGAACCCGAGACAGATTTCGATTGTCAGGATCGGGTCATGAGGAGAAAGACGATTCCATTTGTCAAGATCCTCTTGAGGGATCATTCCGAGCAGTAAGCCACTTGGGAAACAGAGGAGTCTATCTGGACTTCTTACCCTCATTTTCAGCAATGATTTGGGTATGTCCTTTTCAGCTCATCGTATCTCTAATTCGAGGACGAATTATTCTTTTTAGAGGTGAAGAGTTGTAAAACCCGCATAAAATACATAAGAACATTAATTACATGAAAACACGGATTAATTAAAACTTTATGATTAATTAATACACGACACGTATCAAGAACATTAAATAAATAAATACAAGTGTTACGTATATTGTTTATTTATTTACGACAAGTATTACGTATGTAAATTATCACATAATAAGTATTTACGTATAATACTTAAAACATGACAAGAATTAACACGAGATTAAAACACGAACATATGCCATGAATATTAAAACAAGGGATTTAATAGAAACGAAAACGAAATATATGTTTAAGGGGTGTTTGTTGGACGGATCCAAGAAAAGAAACACAAGGGCTTATGGGCCCGGCCCATTAAACCATTTTAACTAGTAAAAATACTCACATGGAATTTCATATATCACTTTTACAAAAAAATCAAAATCCCTAGCCCTTTTTTGTCTCTCTTGGCAGACGGTTACACAAAGAAAAGAAAGGAGAAAAGCTTTGTTGATCTTTGATTTGTTTATGGGTTTTGTTCTTGTTCTTACTCCTTAATCACTACACATTTGGTATCCCTTAAACTTTAACCCTTTTCTTTTTATTATTGTTTCATGAATTTAATTAAGTTATTAATAGAACATATGTATGAACAAATATAAAACATGGAATTAAACAAGATCTAATCAAGGTTGGTTCGGGTTGTCATGGGAACCGAGAGCCAATGGCTCTCGGTGGTATATTTTCTCGGCCAGGCGCACCCTATAAGGGGCGGTGGCTGTTTTGCTTTGGCATCCGCAACACCAAAAATCCCAACATGGGCACGTTTGGCTTGGTAGTGGCAACCGAGAGCATTAAGCTCTCGGTGGGAAGCTGCAGCGCAGCAGGGGGAAACCGGCTAGGCCGGTATCTGCCTTGGGCAGACATCGGCAAGGCCACAACCTTGCCACTATGGTGGTATTTGTGGTTCGATCAAAGGCGAGACCATGAGGTTTTGGTGTAGGCTAGTTACGGGGCTCGGGTACACATGAAAAACACAAGGGTGTGTTTGGCTATTGTTTTTGCTAAGTTACTTTATATTAATTTATATTAGCTATATTAATATAAAACATGTTTAATAATTAAGTCAAGACTTAAGATTCAAATACTTATGTTATATAATTTGGCATGAAATTAACATGGTACCATTAATTTAATTAATGCTAAACTTATTATAATTATTAATATAATTATTCATGATATAAATTTCACGACACATTTAATTAATTTAACTTAGAACTTAGCTTATATATTTAATTATATTTTAATCTTGGTTTAATTAAATTAATATTATACTTTAATTTAATTATACAAGGCAAAGTTTTAGTAATATAAATTTTTTATATTATTAATTAATAATCACTTATAAACCATGTATTATATTATTAATTAATAATCATTAGATTAAAGTATTTATTTATTAATAAACTTTACTATATATGACATTTAAATGATCATGACTTATAAAATATGCTTATTAAGCCTTATCTTATATCTTATGCTTATTAAACAACCTTATTACTAATTATGGAAACATGTTATTTATGTAAACTTTTTATTTTGGAAACTTACTAATTATGGAAGCTTTCTATTTTTGGAAACTTACTATTTATGGAAACTTGCTATTTTTGGAAAGTTACTATATAAGGAAACTTGCTATTTTGGAAAGTTACCATATATAGAAACCTGCTATTTTTAGAAAGTTACTTATTATGAAACATCAAGTATAATAACACGTAAAACATGAAATACGTTAATCAAGAACACATGAACACGAAGAAATACATGATAAACATGAAACAGTGAAACAAGTCAAGAACATGTAAAAAAACAAAACAAGAACAAGTAAAACAAGTTAAGAACTAGTAAACTAAACTAAAAATTAGTAAATTATACATTAAACATACAACTCATTCACGTCCTTTATTATGTAGCACTCGTGAAGTCGGAGTAGTTTCTTTCTGCTTTCATCTTCATTTCATTACTGGACATAAGGTTCGGATATTCCGTCCTTTTGTAAGGACATTCTTTCTATGATTAGGATTCCCCGTTTGCTGCCATCTATTTTTCCCAGTAGTTTACATGTCATAAAATGTAAAACCCGCATGCTTTTACCATGAATAGTACCCTTAAGATCGTACGTACTAGATTAAAACTTTCCTAATATAGCATGATTACGATTACGTGTTAGGATTTTACGTATTATGTACGTGTTAGAACACGATAAGTATTTACTACGTACGATCACGTAATATTTATTTGATGATAATTAATCACGAACATGCGATCATGAAATCATGAACGTAATTAAAACACAAACTATTATTAATTACGTATATATATATTTATTACGAGCGTAATTAAATATATTAGATCACGGTATTTACGTAATGAGAACACTTAAAACACGAACACAAATAATCACAAACGTTTAACTTAACAACGAAACCCTCCTCCCTTGTCTTCTTTGTGCCGCCACCCTACAACCACCACAAGGAGTTGATTTGTGATCTTGGATCTTGGGAATTAAGTTGGTGATCGTGTTTGTTCTTCATCCTTTTGATCCACGAATTCGGTAAATCCTTTTTAAACTTTTTTCTTTTGATTTGATCTTTTAATAAATCAAGAATATGTTATGTTTTTATAAAAACCTAATAAATAAACATGGATCTAACATGATTTGGGGTTTAATAAAATCAAAAGTATGTTTTAAGGGGTGTTTGTTTTTGGCCGCAGGCTGCACCGAACCCGAAGGGGTTTCGGTTTGGCCAAACCGACCACCACCAAGACCATACGGTCTTGGTTGGTGTGTGTGGGTCCCACGGCAGCAGTAAGACATGGGGTACCCCGAGTTGATTCGGGGTACGGTGTCGATTTCATGTCCGGTTCATTGTTTTTAGTTTGAATCCGGTTCATGGTGTATGTTTAGTTTTTTTTATGTTTATGATCTTATGTTAAAAATTAAATTAATAAAATGATATGATTAATTTAATAACATGACTTAGGTTATTTTAATTATTATAATCATGAAATTAATTAACCTAAGTATTTTATATTTTAGACTTATAACTAATTAATTATTTAAAAACCATGACTATAATTAATTAATTAACATGACTTAGGTTATATTATTAATATATAATAATACATGTTTTAACCTAAGTATTTAACTTTATTTAATTAAAAACATGTTATACTTTAATTAAATATTTTAACCTATAGTTTAATTTAATTACATGAAATAATTATTAAACTATACACTATATCATATGACATAGAAAATAATCATGAAAACACTTAGGCTTATATACTTAGCTTATTTAACCAGCTTATTTCTAGTTATGGAAACTTATTTAATTAAGGCAACTGATCTATTTATGGAAACTTTCTATTTTTAGAAACTTATCTATTTTAAGCAGTAAATCTATTTTTGGAAACTTTCTATTTTTGGAAACTTTCTACTTTTGGAAACTTTCTATTTTTGGTAACTTTCTATTTTTTTGAAACTTTCTATTTTAGGAAACCTGCTATTTTTGGAAAGTTACTTATTATTACACAGTAAGTATTATAACACATGAAATACCAGAAATACTTAATTAGATTAAACATAATATAAGATAAACACAGCGTAAGGCTTAAAAACAGTAAAACATGGTAAGAACACATAAAATAAGCTAAGACATGACATAAAACCAGCTACGTATTTAGTAAACAGATACTTATTCACGTATGTATTCATGTAGCATTAGTGATACGGAAGTAGGATTCCTCTCAGTTCGTCTTATTCGTTCACTGGACATAAGGTACAGATTCCCGTCCTTTCAGTATGGACATTCTTTCCTTATTAGGATTCCCCGTATGCAGCCAACTGTTTTCCCGTAGTATAAGTTACGTGTTTGATTGCTTATGTTTAATTAAGATTACCTATAGCCATATACATGCATGGCCAGTTTCACCTAGTTATGGAGGTACCATAACCATAACATTAGAGGCACTGGTGTTATGACTTCACCACGGCGGAGTGATTGCTCGCGGCGTCCCTTCAGCTTTTGGCCATTTATATTATATTTATCATGTGGGGCGTATGGGTGCATCCTAGTTACATGTTTTCATTCAGGATTTCATGGTGAATGTGGTGTGTGCCTTGCATCCTTCACAAGAAGCTGATCCCTCCTACCCAAAAACCAGTATATTAAATTAGAGGCAGCCCCTCTAATTTGCATGATGAGGTCACCCCTCCAAGTATTCATGCACGGTGGATTTTCATGACCTATATTGGCTAATGGTAAAATATGTTAAACATTTTTCATAAGATAAACATAAGGCTTTTCAAACTATAAAACCAATTTTATGAACATGTTCCAGGTTTTCCAGGACTTATACATTTCTGCTGCTATTAAGTCTCTATTATGTTTTAGTCACTTATACTATGTCTATATCCGTGCACTGAGCGTTTTGCTCAGCCGTTACTTTCCTTTCCATGTCCCAAAACGGCAGGTACCCTAGGAAAGACTCGAGCATTTGGAGGACGTGCATAGGATGGAAGCTGCTAGAGACTTCTTTTCCTTTTTGCCTTCATATACTTATGCTTGATTAGTCTTTCATTCATTTCTTTTGCTGTATTATGTCTTGGGCTTATGTTTGGGAACTGATGTTTGATTCCGGTTATCCCTATGGTCATGTAGTGTTTTATACATTTATCCTTGTATGCTTTGATGACACGCCATAATTACGCGTGACATTCCATTATCAAAATGGGGTGTTACATAAAACATTTCAGTAAGTACTATGTTATCATTTTAAACTTCCTGATTTATATACATGCATGACAATGTCCACCTAGTTATGGAGGTACCATAACCATAACACTTGAGGCACCAGTGTTATGACTCTTCTGCCATGAGAGTGATTTCTCGCGGCGTCCCTTTCAGTTATTGGCCATTATTATTATTATCATGTGGGGCGTATGGGAGCATCCTAGTACATGTTTTGCAGATTTACACGGTGAATGTGGTGTGTGCTCTATGTGACACCCCCAAATTGAGTCAAATGCAACGGAAATAATATTTGGGTGTCACGTAGGTGGATCAACAACAAATAGCGTACAGAGTAGCAGATAAAAGATTATCATTACATTTATTACATGGATAAAAGTGAAAATAGTATTAAAATTGTCTTAAACATTGTTCAACAGTTTGAATTATTCCCCAGTTTATAAAACCCTAGATGAGCTCTATAAATGCAGCCTATCATGATGCTTGACTCCATGCACACCAATACCTGCTTTAGTTTCCTAAGAAAACATGCTTAGAGAGTCAACATAAAGTTGGTGAATTCACAGGTTTAATAAAATAATTTTGTACAATAAACATTCACTGAAGTAGTAATGCACAAAGCTCCAATACTTAAAAGTAATTACATTCCGATATTGCCTGAAACTGAGACTTGACAGTTAAGTCCTTAACAAATAAGGACCCTTCGCCTTATAAAAAGGCACCCAAAAATAATAAGTGCTGACATGTGAAACATCTGTTGTCCTCGCCTAGGCACAGTGAGCATGACTCACCCATATGGGGATGGTCAATCCCAAATAGATCTATTTATAACATTTAGGTAATTCAATAATTCTAACAGTTTCAGATGCACGGGTCATGCGGGTTCATCTACAATAGGCAAATGTAATCAAAAGTTTCACATTTCAATTTATGTCCACAAAATAAAATATGTTGCATGTTTTCTTCCCCGTTAAAAGGTTTAAAAGTTTGTCAATATATAAAGCGGGGCCATGAACTCACCTCAATAGTACAACAAATAGTCACAAGTAACTCTGATATGATGCTCACGATACTGTCAACGACCTAATAATTATAAGGTCTCAGTAAATGCATAACATAATGCATAAAAGTTTCAGAACAAATTTGTGTATGCTTATATCGGTTTTAAGCATTTTATTACGATATTTGTATTTTAGTTCATCGTTGTACAAGTTATAGTAGTATTTATTTTAAGTATAAAATAAATAATATTATTAAATTAATTAATCTATTTAATTAATTTTCTTGTCCTTGTATTGTTTATAAAATAATGTAAATATTTATAGAAGGAAGTTTTATATATATGTAAAGTAATAGAAAATAAATATAGTTAATATATTTATTTTTATAAGTTAATTATTTTTAATTTATATTTTATATATAAATAAGGTTTATAAAATGTATAACAGTTTTGTTTAATTTCCACGTTCTCGTAGTGTATATAATTATTAAATTATAAGTTGGAAAAATAATAAATGTTATGTTTATTTAAGTTTTACGTTTTAAGTATCGGGTATAAACATATGATAAATTTAGGGTTTGTTATACTTTGTATAAATTACATTTTAGTCCCTCTATTTATATAATTACCCGCGGTTATATTATATAATAAACCTAGGGTTCGTTTAAATTTCAAATAGTGGCAAAACAAGCCCCTCCCTAGTTACACGTGTAACTAGGGTTTGTTTAAGTTTCCGAAAGTGTCAATTTTAGTCCTCCTATATTCGGCTTATTTTAGGTTTAGAAACAAGTTACACAAATGCCCCCTAGGGCTTCTATTGACTTTCGGCTTATGCCAAAAACCACCCCTAGGGTTTATTAAAGTTTACTATATTGGCAAAATAGGGCTTCTATTAGTTTCAGCAATGGGCAAAGGGGGTCCCTAGGTCCTTACTAAGTTCCACAAATTTCCCTAACATTATAGTGATCTCCTTTAAGTCCTTGTGTTAAGTTTTGGAGTTTCGGATAGTGTCAAAACACTACCCCCAACTCTTGGCTAATTATCAAATCAACCCTTATGTTTATATTTTGATAATATAAGTTTCTATACTTGTTCATTTAGATCCCCAAACTTAATAAAATTACAAATTTAACCCGAAAGTATTATATTTACCATTCTAATCCGAAACATTATGGATTTACCATTTTAACCCAAAACTTCATAGATCTATCATTTTAGTCCAAAATATTTATAGATCTATGTTTTTAACCCGAAACTTTATAAAGTTATAATTTTGACACCAAAAGTTTTATGAAAACATTATTTAGTAACAATGAAGTTTATTTAGGAAAGCTTATTATAGTGGGCTTAAAACTAAATCCTATAAGGCAAAAATAGTGAGCTTAACATTTTAAGGCAACTAATAATATAGATCTAATGTTTCTAGGCATGTTTATACATTACAAGATTAACCAATATTGAACCATAGGGTGTAAACCCCACGTCCAATATATGCATGCTTATGTTTTTCATATTTTTTCTAGTTTAACTAGTTCATAATGATATGTTCATCATGGTTATTAAGATTTACATCATTTGAACTCATAAAACATTTTAAGCCGTGACCTATTTTAGGTTTTAAGGTTTTATGTTTTTGTTTCAACATCAAGTTTTACTAGTGAATGCATATTTAAGTTTATGTGAATGAAAGTAAACATATTGAAATATTGGTTTTAAGTTTTACTTACTTGCTTAGGTAGAACTAGGAATGAATAGGAGGATGAGTAGGAATGAGAACTAAGTTTCAACAATTGTGACTCTTGTAGCTAAAATCAAGCCGTGGGCTTTAATGGAGGTTTTAGGGCTTCTTTGTTGACTTGAGGATCAAGATACTTGTAGGAGTTGACAATGATTAGCATTCAAGATAGGAGACTCATAGTTAATAAGCTTTGAAGGATTTGGTAATGAAGGAAGTAAATAAACCGTAGGTTGAGAGAGAGATGTGAGATTGGGTTTTCAAGTGAAATGTATTGGGGTGTGTGTGTGTCTCGGCTATATGAATAAAGAGAGGGATCCCCATGAGATCTTAGTTGTACCATGAATCTCAAGTGTATCTTGGTTAGATACTTACTAGATTTTTTGGATATCCCCACATGCTTAAACTAGAAACACTCCTTTCCTTCCTTTTTAGTTTGCGACCGTGTGTTTTGCAAGGTCAAAGGGGACAAAAATGTCTCAAATAGTGTCACATGTATGGCTACATAGTGTATGGTTTTGAATTTGTGACATGGTTTGCTTACAAGTTTGTATGTAATTATGAGTGTGTAAGTATAGCATGGTTAAGTATGAAAAGTGGTAAGCGGTATAAGGATAGTGTAAGACATAGTGAAGTGTGTAAGAAAAAGTATAGGGTATAGTGTATTAGTGGATGGTAGCTTGTAGGTTTAATAATTAGGATTAGTGCATGCATACTTACACATACACAGCACACTTATGTGTATTTTGGAGAATTGTGTTAACTTGTATCAAGTGTTGGGTGAAAATAATAGTCCTTGTATGATATTGTATGCATTTTGTTAAGTTATAGGTACTTTAGTTAAACCTTTAGGTAATTTAGTGAAAGTATATAATGAATACATCATTATAATTATTTTACTTAAATAAAGTAAATAAATGTCAATGTAAAATAATGTACATTGTTTTAAGGTGTTAGGTGTTTATTCCTATTATGAAATATATGTAAATATGTACATATAAAAATAAGTCCAAGTACTTAATAATTTAATTAAGTAAAGTTACAGTTTATCTCAAAATGTGTACTGAGGTGGAGAGTCCTTTATTTATGCAAGTGGCCAGTCAGTTGCCAGAGTAGTCAACAATGACTAAAGGTCCATATAAATATAGATATAAATATGAAAGGTAGTATGACAAAAGGCATATGATTAATAATAAGTCATATAAAAGTGGAATTATATAGATTCCAAAAATAAAGAGTACAACAGTTGACAAAGTCAATAAGGTAAAATCAGAGGCTTTACAGCACCATCCCGTTGTTTTAGCTTTGTCCTCAAAGCTTAAGATGAAGTCATTGGTCAGGTGAACAAGTGTGGGTACTTGGTTTTGAACGAGTCTTCTCGTTACCATGTGAACTCAGGGCCTCTCCTCGAGTTCCAACGTACTTTGACCAACGGGATGCGACTGCGTTTCAATTTCTTAACCGTCCTCTCCATGATTTCTACTGGTTCTTCTATGAACTAGAGTTTGTCGTCAAACTGAACTCCTTCCAATGGCATAGTTAATGGTTCTTCAGCATAGCACTTCTTCAAGTTAGACACATGAAAGGTAGAGTTTACCCGACTCAGTTGCTGGGGCAACTCTAAACGATAAGCTACTTCCCCGATCCTGGCTATTACTTTGAAAGGGCCAACATAACGTGGATTCAGTTTTCCACGTTTGCCAAAGCGTACAACACCCTTCCAATATGATATCTTGAGCATAACACGGTCACCTACTTCAAATTGCATAGGTTTGCGTTTCAAGTCCGCGTAGCTCTTTTGTCGGTCGCGAGCAGCTTGAATTCTTTGCTTAATGAGGACGATTTTGTCTGTAGTCTCCTAGATTAGTTCTGGTCCAGTGAGCTGAAATTCACCTAATTCTGCCCAGCACACAGGCGAATGGCATTTGCGACCGTACAGTGCTTCAAAAGGGGCAGCCTTAATACTGGCGTGATAAATGTTGTTGTTGGAGAATTCCACTAAAGGAATGTGATCAACCCATCCATTTCCAAAATCAAGCACACATGCCCGTAGCATGTCCTCTAGAGTCTGGATGGTTCGTTCACTTTGACCGTCAATCTGCGGATGATAAGCAGTGCTCATGTCCAAATTGGTACCTAAGGCTCATTGGAAAGCCATCCAAAAGTTTGATGTGAACCTACCGTCTCGATCACAAATTATCGACACTGGTATTCCATGTTTGGTCACAATCTCCTTCAGGTACGTTTTTGCTAGTCTTGCAAGGGAATCGTTCTCCCTAATTGGCAGGAAATGAGCGGACTTGGTGAGTCGGTCTACGATTACCCAGATAGTATCGTAACCGTGAGATGACTTTGGGATTTTGGTGACAAAGTCCATGGTGATGTTGTCCCACTTCCATTTCGGTATCTCAGGTTGTACAGGTAAACCCGATGGTCTCTGGTGTTCAGTCTTGACACGTGAACATGTCAAACACTTCTGCACGTAGGTGGCGATGTCGGCTTTCATATTCGGGCACTAGTATAATTTCTTCATATCCTGATACATCTTTTCAGATCTGGGATGTATAGAATATTTAGACTTATGAGATTCGTGCATGATCACGTTCCTCAAATCTCCATAGCAAGGTAACCAACTTCGTCCGTGAAGGCATAGGGTTCCATCTGCCCTAGGTTCTAGCTTTTCCTTACTAAGGTCGGTTCGGAGCATTCCCCTGACGTCTTCCTTCACGAGGTTTTCAGGTAATTGAGCTTGAGTCTGAGCTTCAAAAATCTGTTTGGGTAGATCCAAACTGATTGTCATAACTAATGCCCAAACTCTCATGGGAGGGTCTGTTTCCTTACGACTTAAAGCATCAGCAACCACATTTGCTTTACCGGGGTGGATTTGATCTCGCAGTCATAGTCACTTAAAAGCTCAATCCAACGACGTTGTCTCATGTTCAGCTCCTCCTGATCCAATATGTGTTGCAAACTTTTATGGTCAGTATGCACTGTGCACTTCGTTCCGTATAGGTAATGTCTCCATATTTTGAGAGCAAAAACTACGGATCCAAGTTCTAGATCGTGAGTGGTGTAGTTCTTCTCATGCTTCTTCAGTTGCCTTGAAGCATAGGTAATCACTTTCATCCTCTGCATTAGTACTGCTCCTAGACCTTTATGTGAAGCATCACAGTATACAACAAAATCATCGTTGCCTTCAGGCAAGGCTAATATAGGTGCACTGCACAACTTCTGCTTGATCAGCTGAAAAGCTGATTCTTCCTTCTCTCCCCAATCGAACTTTATTCCTTTCTGTGTGAGTTTGGTAATTGGCTTGGCTATTTTGGAAAAATCTTCAATAAATCTGCGGTTGTACCCGGCAAGGCCTAGAAATTGGCGGATCTCTGTCGGTGATTTAGGAGATACCCAATCCTTGACAGATTTGACCTTTGCTGGATCTACGTGAATACCGTCACAATCGATGACATGACCGAGGAATTGCACTCTGGGAATCCAGAATTCACATTTGGAGAATTTAGCATAGAGCTGCTCTTCCTTGAGTACCTTTAGTACTTGTGCAAGGTGTTCCCCGTGTTCTTGTTCGTTCTTGGAATAAGTGAGTATATCGTCAATGAAGAATATCACGAATTTATCCAGGTAGGGTCTGCACACACGGTTCATAAGGTCCATGAAAATAGCTGGTGCATTGTTCAACCCAAATGGCATAACCTGGAATTCGTAATGACCGTAACGGGTTCTAAAAGCTGTTTTTGAAATATCTTCTTTCCTGACCCGTAGTTGATGGTATCCAGATCTCAAGTCAATCTTGGAATACACACTTGACCCTTGCAGTTGGTCAAATAGGTCGTCAATGCGAGGAAGCGGATAATGATTCTTCACAGTTAGCTTATTCAGTTATCTGTAATCAATGCACATTCAAAAAGAACCGTCTTTCTTTTTGACAAATAACGCAGGTGCTCCCCATGGTGAGGAACTGGGTCGAATGAATCCTTTGTCAGATAGTTCCTGGAGTTGTTCAGCTAGTTCTTTCATTTCTGATGGTGCCAACCGGTATGGAGATTTCGCTACAGGTGCAGCTCCGGGAATCAAGTCGATTTGAAATTCAACTTGTCGGGTCGGTGGTAAGCCTGGCAACTCATCAGGAAAGAATTCTGGATAATCCCGGACGATGGGTACGTCCTTGATTTGTTTCTTCTCGGGCCTGTCGTCTTCATCTGTTTGAGAAATATGGGCCAAGAAGATAGGACATCCTCTCAACAAATATTTCTGGGCTTTAGTACAAGAGATAGCACTAAGTCTAGTGTTAGTGAGGTCGGTGTTACCGTCTCCTCGAATGATTAAAGTTTCGTTTCCCCATGGAATACGGACTAGTTTTTCATCACAAACAATAATTTCGCGGTATCGCGCTAACCAGTCCATACCAATAATAACATCAAAACTACCAAGGTTTACGGGGATAAGGTCAATTTTGAACGGATGTTTGGAAAGATTTAAGGTACAACCTCTAATGATAGTGTCAGCATCTACAGTTTTACCGTCAGCTAATTCTACAGAGTAGTGGTGATCTGAAGTTGTAGGAACAACTTCTAGTACTTGGCTAAATTCAGTAGATATAAAACTTCGGTCTGCTCCAGTATCAAATAAAACAGATGCATAACGATTGTTTAGTAGGAACGTACCAGTAACGATATTTGAATCGGGGTTGGCTTTTGCATTGCCGACCACGTACACTCTTGATGAAGATCCTCCACTATTCTTGTTCTGGATGGCCCGCTTAGGGCAACCTGGTCTCACGTGTCCTGGTGCTCCACACTCATAGCACACAACTCCATTCTTGGGTCCATTGTTATTTCCTCCAACAGCATTGTGGTTCCCTTGCCGTCCATTCCCGTTCCCACGGGCATTGTATCCGACCCTGTTGTTGTAGTTCCCAGTGTTTTGATTCGGTCGGGCCTGAGTGACAGCATTAACTCGACAGGTTTTAGCAAAATGACCCACTTGTCCACATCTGTAGCAGGTCTGGCATGGGCTATCAACAGTATGATGATAGTTTCACTTGGGGCACAAAGGTTTTGCGCCCACGTACGACTTAGTCCCTGCAGAGGTAGCACTGTAAACTTGCCCATCATTTTGCTTCTTAGGATGCTGCTGGTGCTGACTACGGAAGTACTCATCTGCCTTTCGCTTGTTGTCAGTTTTCCTCTCGGATATGGTACGGACTCTCTTGTTGATCAATTCAATAGCGAACTCGATGGCATTCTCGACGGTAGTAGGTCGAGATGCGAGCACACTGTCGTGAATGGCATCTGGGAGTCCACCCACATACTTTTCAATCTTATCTTCCTCCTCCACAAACATTCTGGTACACATTAGAGTCAACTCTTGGAACCTTTGGTTGTATGCAGTGATGTCATTGTTCATGCATCTGAGATCCCACAATTAGATTTCAAGCTTCTTCATTTCACCCCTTGGACAATATTTCTCTGTCATTCTCTCGTTCAGTTCAGTCTAGTTGAGAGCATAGGCGGCGTCGTGTCTAAGAGTAGAAACTACAGAGTTCCACCAAGTAAGATCACTCTCAAGTAAGGTGCAGGTGGAAAACTTTACCTTGTTCTCTTCTGCACAGTCGCTGATGCGGAATACAGTTTCCAACCTTTCAAACCACTACATCAGTTCCACCACTCCTTCCTTGCCCTTGTAGTAGGAAGGCTTACATTTCAAGAAGTCGGGGTAAGAGCAACCCCTAGTGGTCTGATTATTCCAGCGGTTGTTGGAGTTTTGACTATCGTCTACATTTCTGCTGGCAGCCATCGCAGTTGCGATGCCTTGATCAATCATTTCCCTTAGTTGGGCAGCAGTGACGTTTTGGGTAGTGTCGACATTATTGGGGTTCGTTCTAGTGATTACCATTTTTCTATAATTATACACAAAAATGAAATCATTAGTTTAAGGTGTTAGCATAGTTTTATATGAATACACGAAAAGAAATTCATGCATAGACTTTGCAACAAATTGGATAACCTGTTTAAAAGTTCATAATATAATACAGTACATGATATAATAAAAGCTAATGAGTACATGCCATATGTCTAGAATAGAAATACAGTACAAATTGCACAACCAATCCAAGACAGAGCACAGACCACCTGTCTGGGATGGTGGTATACATAATATAAAGTACATCATCTATGAATCCTTAATCTAAATAGTACAGTACAAAGATACAACTGATAAAGGAAAGTAAAAATACATGAGGTCCTATATCATGATAGCCGGGATGCAACCCTAATAGCTTATCATGATGTACAAAAGATCTAGTACACCTAGTCTACTCATGTCTAACAGACTCCGCAGATACGGCTGGTGCCACTGGTGGTGATGAGACGGCTGGTGCCTGCATGGAATCATGCATCGAAGTCATGGCCTCCCGGGTCTCCTTAAGGAGTCGGAGTGCCTCCAAGAACTGGTCTCTGAGGGTCTGCTGAACTCCCCGAAGATGAGCGGTCTCTGATGTCAATCCCTGGTGACGGACGTCCTGGAGATCGAAGAAGATGGCAAGCGTCTACTCTATGGTCATGAGAGCCGTGTGAGTCTCCGTTTGCTGACTCTGCAGTAGGTAGATCTGCTCACGGAGGAACTCATTCTCCTCCAGCAACCACTGGAGAGAATGGTAAGTCGTGGACCATGCTCCACGGGCAACATGTGCCTCAACACTAACAGTCCAGCACAGAAGGTCCTAACGTAACAGCAGAGCAGTGCGTCCAAGCTGTCTATCGGCCAGCAGAGCATGAATCTCTACAACATCTTGTACCTGGCGTGCTACTAGTGCAGTGATCTGGGCCTGGACAGGATCCACTCGCCTCGTACCCGAACCCTCGCCGACCTCAAAAGTAGAGTCGACAGGTGCCTCATACCTCCTCTTACGAGGCGGCAGAGACTCGGGTGCGTAGTCCCGTAGTGAAGAAACTGGTGGTAAGGGTGGTATGGCAGCAGTCGGCTGCACCTCTTCCCCAGCGGGGGAAATAGGTGAAACAGGTGGAGTAGTAATGAGGGCAGCAACTAGAGCGGTGTCACCAGATGTGTGACTGTCGTCTGTGTCACTAGCAGATATCCATCCACACAAGACGGATGTCGGTGATATGGCAACAGGAGTATCAGTAGGTGATGCCATAATAATCTGAAAATAATATCGTTTTAATTGACATAAGTATAAACCTAATCAAGTTAAAAGTTTTTGGGAAATAATGATTAAATTATATAATAGTGCCATTTAACATGACGATGTTAAAGGTTACGTCAATACTTATGAGATTAATTAACCGGATGTTAATAATCAATGCACAGGTAGCCACGTAAGAATGTATGCTCTACACTCTATATGCTTAACTATTCTAGTCCCGAAAACCCCAAAAGATTTTTAAAGCAGTTATAGTCCAGTTTATATAAAAATTTTATTTTTATATTTATTTAAATTTTGTTCTGGTTCTCTATAACTATCGCTCTGATACCATTCTGTGACACCCCCAAATAGAGTCAAATTCAGCGGAAATAATATTTCGGTGTCACGTAGGTGGATCAACAGCAGATAGCGTACAGAGCAGCAGATAAAAGATTATGATTACATTTATTACATGGATAAAAGTGCAAATAGTATTAAAACTGTCTTAAACATTGTTCAACAGTTTGAATTATTCCCCAGTTTATAAAACCCCAGATGAGCTCTATAAATGCAGCCTATCATGATGCTTGACTCCATGCACACCAATACCTGCTTCAGTTTCCTGAGAAAACATGCTTAGAGAGTCAACATAAAGTTGGTGAATTCACAGGTTTAATAAAATAAGTTTGGACAATAAACATTCACTGAAGTAGTAATGCACAAAACACCAATACTTAAAAGTAATTACATTCCCATATTGCCTGAAACTGAGACTTGATAGTTAAGTCCTTAACAAATAAGGACCCTTCGTCTTATAAAAAGGCACCCAAAAATAATAAGTGCTAACATGTGAACCATCTGTTGTCCTGGCTTAGGCACAGTGAGCATGACTCACCCAGATGAGGATGGTCAATCCCAAATAGATCTATTTATAACATTCAGGTAATTCAATAATTCTAACAGTTTCAGATGCACGGGTCATGCGAGTTCATCTACAATAGGCAAATGTAATCAAAAGTTTCACAGTTCAATTTATGTCCACAAATAAAATATGTTGCATGTTTTCTTCCCCGTTAAAAGGTTTAAAAGTTTGTCAATATATAAAGTGGGGCCATGAACTCACCTCAATAGTACAGCAAATAGTCACAAGTAAATCTGATATGATGCTCACGATACTGTCAAAGACCTAAATAATTATAAGGTCTCAGTAAATGCATAACATAATGCATAAAAGTTTCAGAACAAATCTGTGTATGCTTATACCGGTTTTAAGCATTTTATTAAGATATTTGTATTTTATTTCATCGTTGTACAGGTTATGGTAGTATTTATTTTAAGTATAAAATAAATAATATTATTAAATTAATTAATCTATTTAATTAATTTTCTTGTACTTGTATTGTTTATAAAATATGTAATTATTTATAAAAGGAAGTTTTATATATATTTAAAGTAATAGAAAATAAATATAGTTAATATATTTATTTTTATAAGTTAACCATTTTTAGTTTATATTTTATATATAAATAAGGTTTATAAAACGTATAACAGTTTTGTTTAATTTCCACGTTCTCGTAGTGTATATAATTATTAAATTATAAGTTGGAAAAGTAATAAATGTTATGATTATTTAAGTTTTACGTTTTAAGTATCGGGTATAAGCATATGGTAAATTTAGGGTTTGTTATACTTTGTATAAATTACATTTTAGTCCCTCTATTTAAATAATTACCCGCGGTTATATTATATAATAAACCTAGGGTTCGTTTAAGTTTCAAATAGTGGCAAAACAAGTCCCTCCCTAGTTACACGTGTAACTAGGGTTTGTTTAAGTTTCAGAAAGTGTCAATTTTAGTCCTCCTATATTCGGCTTATTTTAGGTTTAGAAACAAGTTACACAAATGCCCCCTAGGGCTTCTATTGACTTTCAGCTTATGCCAAAAACCACCCCTAGGGTTTATTAAAGTTTACTATATTGGCAAAATAGGTCCCTAGGGCTTCTATTAGTTTCGGTAATGGGCAAAAAGGGTCCCTAGGTCCTTACTAAGTTCCACAAATTACCCTAACATTATAGTGATCTCCTTTAAGTCCTTGTGTTAAGTTTTGGAGTTTCGGATAGTGTCAAAACACTACCCCCAACTCTCGTCTAATTACCAAATCAACCCTTATGTTTATATTTTGATAATATGAGTTTCTATACTTGTTCATTTAGATCCCCAAACTTAATAAAATTACAAATTTAACCCGAAAGTATTATATTTACCAATTTAATCCGAAACATTATGGATTTACCATTTTAACCCAAAACTTCATAGATCTATCATTTTAGTCCAAAGTATTTATAGATCTATGTTTTTAACTCGAAACTTTATAAAGTTATAATTTTGACACCAAAAGTTTTATAAAAACATTATTTAGTAACAATGTAGTTTATTTAGGCAAGCTTATTATAGTGGGCTTAAAACTAAATCCTATAAGGCAAAAATAGTGAGCTTAACATTTTAAGGCAACTAATAATATAGATCTAATGTTTCTAGGCATGTTTATACATTACAAGATTAACCAATATTGAACCATAGGGTGTAAACCCCACGTCCAATATATGCATGCTTATGTTTTTCATAGTATTTTTCTAGTTTAACTAGTTCATAGTGATATGTTCATCATGGTTATTAAGATTTGCATCATTTGAACTCATAAAACATTTTAAGCAGTGACCTATTTTAGGTTTTAGGGTTTTATCTTTGTAGAAACTAGAGGGGGGGGGGGGGTTGAATAGTTTCTTATATTTATTTGTTAAATGATGGTTTTCAAAAATTCTTTTTCTCAAAAAAACTTAGACTTAAGGAAATAAGTGAAATCTTCTTATGCAAAATATGAACAATGATAGTGTAATTTAAACTAATACTAACTAATATATATGCACAAAGAATAAAGAATGTAAAGAGTTATGGGTAAAGAAATATCAAACCAAACACCAAGGATTTATAGTGGTTCGGAAACGAAGCTCACTCCTCGTTCCTAATCCACTCCTCGAGTACTCCTTACTCGAGAGTTCACTACACAACAAGCTCCTTATTGTGGAGAAAACCGTACACGTCGCTTAACCAATTTCTGACCCTAAGCTAAAAGTCGAGCCCTAATCGTAGCTAGGACCAATCTACACAACTATACTTAGTACATACACAACTTCCAAATAGACACAACTACTTGGATCTTCATAACTATTACACAACAACAAATGTATAAGATTTGATCTTCAAAGGATCTTTGGTGGTGGACTCAACACTTCACAATGATAGTGTTCTTCTCTTTGCACTTAAAGAGGAAGGGATGGTGGAGATAAATTCACTTCTAAACAAGTAGTAATCAATCAAATAATCAAGGATTTGAGTGATTTAAGAAGTATGTTTGAATCTGGAAATTTGTGTGCAAAAGAGGCGAATTGAAAATCTAAGAAAGGTCCACTATTTATAGGACAAAGGGCCAACGGCTATATCTGCCCGCGGTTCCTTATCTTAGCCCGCTGTACCTTATCTATAAGGAACTGCCTAGGCGCTAAGGAACCGTCGGGCTAGACTCCGCTCCCTTTTTGTCCTTTAGTGGTGGAGGTCATATCTGTTTATAAAATATCCAGAAAGGATATTCCAAACCAAAAGGGAATATGCCATTTTCAAATTTTCAAATATTTAATTTAATAAAACATTTTCTTAAAAAGAAAGTTTAATAAAAAAACTTGTCACACTTAAAAAACTGAGTTTTAAGAAAAGATTAAATCACTTGATCACTTGATTAAGGTTAGTACTTGTTTATTCATACCTTAAGTGAAAATGGGTAAAATGAAAAGTACTTGAACTCAAGAATTCATTTTTCGTTGTTTTTGTAAATGCTTGTTTTTACATATTGTCGTAATCAAAACTAAGCGAGACTGAACAATGCAAGTAACGTTTTTAGGCATTATTGCATTAACAATCTCCCCCTTTTTGATTCCGACAATATATAAACTCAATCATACAAAACACAAGATTTTCGAAGACGAGTTTATTCATTTCTCCCCCTTTGTCGAAGCAAAAAGGTTGCACAAGTCGGTGTTGAAGAGACGGACTTTGCAAAGACTCCCCCTTGGTGCTTACTCCCCTAGCTTGGGGCACCGAGGAATCGAGATATCGTGACAAGCTACATAGAAGGGTTAGTTGAACTAAAGAAACAACCAACAAGACATAGCTAAAGGTCACACTAAAAGAATAAAAGAGAAGAAAAAACAAAGACTAAGATCCAAGTGAAGTCATATAGAAATAAGAAAAGAGTCATACAAAGATGTATGAAATAGAAAACAAGCCAAAAGCATAAATCTAATCCTAGTTAATCTAGAATTCTAAGATTTGCTTAAAAGAAAAGGGTGTCTTGAGGATAAGAAACCAATGCTTATATGAAAGACAAGGTAGTGCCGGAATGTGGTGGTGGTGGCTTGGTGGAGATCTCATTATCAAAGTGAAGAGGAGGCTTGATTAAGAGACTCTTGATATTAACAACAATGACAATATGTCCCATGGTGCATGACATTATCATAAGAAGGAGGAAGAACACTAAAGGGTGGTGGTGGAAGAAAAGATGTTCCACAATCAACATTCTTGGTAGGAGAAATGTGATTAAGAGTGTTCTTGAGTGAATTGGGATTGAAAGCAATTGGGGAGAATGGAGGTGAATCAAGGCTTTCATTAGGAGAGTAAGACATTTTGGGATGTGAAGTAAGGCAAAATGCTTATGGTTTAATAGGGAAGGATCAAAGTATTTTTAGGGTGGTCAAAGGGTTGAAGCAAGGATTCTCAAAAATGTTGGAACAAATTTGGAATTTCCTAAATACCCGAAAAATAAGGAAGCACTGTCTGCGGTTCATTATTGCTTCAGGCGGTTCCTTATTGAAAAGGAACCGTGGTTCATATATGGAACCGCCTACAGTGGTTGAGTTTTGGTGGTGAAGGAAGATTTTTCAGCAAATCTTATTTTTCTAGTCTAACTTATCATAGGAACATGCTTGAGAGCAAAGATAGACAAAGAGAACACATATTAACTCACCAAATAGAGATTGACTAAAATACATGGATTTTAAAAAATCGATGTAGGAGGTGTGTAAGACAAGACCTTAAGTCATGACACAAGGATCCTCCATGATTCTATCTTGTTCTTTTTATGTTTGAGAGAATCATACATATGAATTATGTAAGCTCGAGATTAATAGCAAGAATCTACGAAAAACGTTTTTAGATTGAATTAACAATGTCAAAACATTTCTCAACCATTTTTGAAAGAGACTTTGAGGATTTTGAAAAGGAGAAGAGAAGATTTTCAAGAAGAGTTTAGGAGACTCAAGGACTCAAAGTGATACAAGACTCAAAGGAAAGAAAAAGACTCAATAAAGGAAAGCAATTAAGGAATATGTTCCATTAATCCTAGACCTAGACGCAAGTAATTAAAAGGTTCCCTCTTAAGTGGCTTAGTGAAGATGTCGGCTAAGTTATCCTCGGAGGGTACCTTCTCAATTGAAATGTTCCCCTTTTAAACATTAGCCCTAAGAAAATGGTGACGAATTTCTATGTGCTTGGTTCGCGAATGTTGCACGGGATTCTTGCTAAGGTCTATAGCACCCTTATTGACACACATGATGGGAACATCATCAAGACAAATCCCGTAATCAACAAGCGCTTGCTTCATCTATAGAGCTTGTTGGCATGATTTTCCGGCACTCACATACTCGGCTTCCGTGGTGGATATCGCAAGAGCGGTTTGTTTCTTGGAGAACCAAGAAGTTAAACAACAACCCATCAAGGTACAAACACCACTAGTGCTTTTCCGGTCCACATAGTCTCTCGCATGATCCGAGTCCGCGTAGACAATGGTTTCTACGCCGGTCCCTTTAGGATAACATAATCCTAAATGTATAGTGCCTTTAATGTATCGGAAGATATGCTTAACCGCTTCAAGGTGAGAGGTTTTGGGAGTCTCTTGGAAGCGAGCACAAAGGCAAACACTAAACATGATATCCGGTCGACTTGCCGTTAGGTACAACAAACTACCAATCATACCTCTATATTTGGTGTTGTCTACCGACTCACAATCATCATCTACGGTGAGTTTAATATCCGAGGCCATAGGGGTCTTCATTGGTCTAGATTCTTCTAATCCAAATTTCTTTAGCATTTCTTTAGCGTACTTAGATTGACTAAAGAGAATACCATCG
Source organism: Glebionis coronaria (assembly GCA_025667525.1). NCBI lineage: Eukaryota > Viridiplantae > Streptophyta > Magnoliopsida > Asterales > Asteraceae > Glebionis > Glebionis coronaria. Next base: position 556,772,958 of record CM046877.1, on the reverse strand, counting down.
TCCATTTGTTTAATTTGGAGTCCTAAAAAGAAGTTAAGTTATCCCATCACACTCATTTCGAACTCATCATGCATGATTTTGGCAAAGTCATCACACAATTCTTGACAAGTTGAGCCAAATATAATGTCATCAACATATATTTGCACGATTATGAGATGAGAACCTTTCTTCTTTGTAAAGAGAGTGTTGTCTACCATTCCCATGGTATACTCATGTTTGACAAGAAACGCTTTAAGTCTATCATACCAAGCTTTGGATGCTTGTTTAAGACCATAAAGTGCCTTCTTAAGCTTGTAAACATGATCCGGTTTCTCAAAATCAATGAAGCCGGGAGGTTGAGCCACATATACCTCCTCATTGATGAAACGTTAAGAAACACAATCTTTACATCCATTTGTTGAAGCTTAATATCTAAGGCACAAGCGTAGGCTAAAAGGATTCTGATGGATTCTAATCTAGCTACCGGTGCATATGTCTCGTCATAATCAATCCCTTCTTGTTGATTATAGCCTTGTGCTACAAGTCTAGCTTTGTTACGAGACACAACACCATGCTCATCTAGTTTATTCCTATATACCAATTTGGTTCCTATAATTGTAGAACTTCTAGGTGGAGGAACAAGTTCCCAAACATCATTAGCAACTAATTGATTCAATTCTTCTTGCATCGCAATGACCTAACTCTCATCCGTAAAAGCTTCTGTAACATTCTTTGGTTCAATCAAGGAGACAAAACAAAAGAAGTTACTTTGGTTTTGGACTTGAGATCTTAGGGTCCTTTGATTGAAGTCGCCAATGATATTATTGAGAGTATGATCCTTAGACTCCTTAATGTTTACTTCCTTTTCAACACTAAGGTCTTCAACTCCTATTTTTCTAACCTCTTTGGCTCTAACTACTTCTACTTCATCCAAGTCAACATCAACCAATGGTGGTGTCTTGGTTAAAGGAGGGGTTTCATCAAAAGTCACGTTAAGGATTCTTCAATTACGCCCGAGGTTCTATAAAGGACTATGTAAGCTTTGCTAGTTTGTGAATAACCTAAAAAGATACCTTCGTAAGACTTTGGGTCAAACTTGGTAAGGTAGTCTTTGGTGTTGGGGATAAAGCACTTGCTTCCAAACACCCTAAAGTATTCCAATGAGGGTTTCTTACCTTTAAGAATCTCATAGGGGGTCTTTCCTAGGAAGGGTCGAATAAGAATTCGGTTGAGAATATAAGTCGATGTGTCCACGGCATTGCACCAAAACTTTTGAGGCAAAGATTTCTCGTTTAACATCTTCCTACTCATCTCTTGGATGGTCCTATTCTTCCTTTCAACTACCCCATTTGATTGTGGAGTGCGAGGAGCCGAGAAGTTATGGGTAATACCATGAGCTTCACAAAAGGCACCAAATTGCACTTCATTATCAAATTCCCTACCATGATCCGTCCTAATAGAGAAAATTGGACATCCTAGTCGATTTTGAATTCTTTGACTAAAGATTTCGAAATGATCGAAAGCTTCATTCTTAGATGCCAAAAATCTAGTCCAAGTGAATCTAGAGTAGTCGTCAACTATAACTAAGGTATAAAGGTTACCTCCATAACTCCGTATGGCGGTAGGTCCAAAGAGATCCATATGTAGGAGTTCTAAGCACCGAGAGGTTGAAACCAAATTCTTGGCTTTGTGACTTGAGTGAACTTGCTTTCCAACTTTGCAAGCATCACAAAAGTGACTATCAAACTTCATCTTGGGGAGGTGTCTTACCAACTTCTTAGAGACTAAAGATTGAATTAGACGCATATTAGCGTGACCTAATCTCCTATGCCAAAGAGTAGAACTATCATCTATAGTCGCAAGACATATGTTGTCTTTTGACTTCTTATTGACCTTCGTGACATAAAGCCCATGCTTACTAATACCTTTTCCAATGACCTTTCCATCTTTTACGATTTCACTATCATTTTTTGAAAAGATGACCTTACACTTATTGTCACAAATTTGACCTATGCTTAAAAGGTTAAACCCTAAATTATCTATGTGCTCAACATTTTCATTAGTCATGGAGTCAAGAGAAACCGTACCTTTGCCAATGATATTACCACGTAGACTACTAGCAAATGTGACGTTACCTCCATCATATGCTTTTTACCGTGAGAAAAAACTTCGATTAACCGTCATGTGTTTAGAACAACCACTATCCTTAATCCACTCGTCGGGTTCCAAATCAATTCCCAAGCATATATAGGTAACAACAAACACGATCAAACATTTGGTCCCCAATATCTCATGGGTCCAAAATTGTTAGTTCCAAACATGCCTTGAATTTGGTTGGGATGCATGAATTGAGGAGGGTTTCCCCATGGGGAACAAAAGGGAGGAGGATAAAAATTCATATAACCATTTTGTTGTTTATTATTTCTCCTAGGTGTATTTGATCTTGGTTTAGAGTTATGGTCATTCCTTCTAGGTGTTGGAGTTTTACTTGTAGGTCGTGAATTGTTTTGACTATCTCTTCCAGGTGTTATCGTTCTACTTCTAGGCCTAGACTCATTCCGTACTCTTGGTGGAGTAGAAGATGGTCTTGATAAACTTCTATATCCCATTAGAGGTTTACTCAAAGGCTTATAGAACTTATCAACGACATTGTAGTCAAATATAGGTAACTTCACTTTGTTAACAATAAGATGCTTAGGATGTTCACCTAAATTTGATTTTTCAGAAAGTTCAGGATTTTCATCAAAAACGTTTTCTGGCCACGGTACCTTATCTATGGCAGCGGTTCCATATCGATAAGTGATGAGACTGCTTTTATACATAGTCTCATCGTCCAAATCGGGCTTAAAATGCATTAAATATCATTAAAACTGCCAAATATATGCTCGTGTTTGTTGCTTGTGTATTTTAGGTACGGATATTGAGGAAATGACAAAAAGATCACAAGAATCAATCAAAAATGAACACGGGAAACGAAGCCGCACAATGAACCGGACCCGAATCCTGAATTTCCAAAATGGTCCTTGAAGAATTGAAGATTGACAACATTGGTCCCTCATTTTTGAAGATTTGGCAAGAAAGGCCCTTGGAAAATTCATTTATACAAGATACATCCTTGGATTTTGAAGACATGTCATTAAAAGCCCTTGAAGAATGCAAATTATGCATTTTAAGTCCTTGTTTAAAGTTGTGACAACTCTTGTGCCAAAAGTGACAACACTTGCAAAGTTGTTATAAAGAGTTTAGAAGTTGTTGGCTGTTTTTACAAAGTAAACAAAACAAGAAACATTGGGGACCATATCTGTCATGACAACAAACCTTACCCAATCCACTCCCAGCCTTACACGTCACCTCTTTCCACCCATCCACCAATCAAAACGCCCCATCAACCTACGTCACACCCCACTCACAGGTTTATTTAAATAAACCTGGGTCAACCAAAGTCAAACCCCATCTTTCCCTCCCTACCACTTTATTTAAATTTAATCATCCCCAAAACAGATTAAAACCAACCCTTAATCCCACATAAACCCTAAATAATCCCAGGGTTAATCAACTCCAAAACAAAGGGGTTTTGCTTAATTATTTCCAGATGGTTAATTAGCGTCTTTGTCACCAAAACCCACACCAAAACCATGACCAAGACGCACCCATGTGTCTTGTAGGGCCCTCCCCTGCACCCGTCACTTTCCCCAAACCCCAATACCAGACAAAACCAACGGATGGATCAAATTCCTTTGTCCCCAAGCACAAATAAATGAATGAGATCACTTTCAAACAGCTATCATCCAGCAAGCATCACATGGGCGAATTTGACCAAGATTCCAAGAATTCAAACAAAGGGATTTTCAGGAATTTCATGTATTAGGGTTTTAGTCTCTAGTATGTTCTATCACTTAGTATTTAAAGGGCATTCGCATGTGAATGCACCTTTGTTCCAGATTTTCCCAAGCTTTTGAAATTCCTTTTTAGAAGTAATAAAAGTTGGTATTTTTGTTTTAAAATATAATTCCTTTTTATGAGTTTTAAAAGTTGGTGCTTATCTTGAGGGAAATCTGAGTTCCAAATTCAGTTTGTTGAAAGTTTGTTTCAAAGGTTTCTAGAAAATCAGTTTTTCAAAAGATTTTTGTTTATTTTGTTGCTCTAAGCTAACTGTTTGTATAAGCTTGCTCATAAGCTATTTTGACACTAGCTTATGAGCACTGGCTTATAGAAGCTTGAAGTTTGGTCCTGGTTTGTTGTGATTGTGCAAGAACAAAGAAGGAAACAAGCATCCATATTTATCCATTTTTTTGTCAAGTAAAATCTACATAAGTAGCTCAACAAAGTTCAGCACAAGCCCGGGCTTGTTGGAGGTGGCTTTTCAGCCATTGTGGGACCTGGATTGTAGGTCCCACAAGGTAAATCCCTTGTTCTTTGTTTTCAGTTTTCTAGTTAGTAATTTGTGTGATTTATGTGATTTATGTGAAAAATGCATGAAATCTGTTTGTTCATGTTAGGTCTTTATGCATCTTAGATTGAGTCATAATCAGTTTGGTTTGAGTTTGACTTGATTTGGTTTGAAAATTTTCAATTTCAGTAGTTAAAGGAGTGTTTGGTTTAGGGTTTAATTGCTTGCTAGGTAATATAATACTGGTTAAAAACTTGTTAAACACACTCAACAAGTTAGTAATAGGTTGTATGTTACTTGGTTTTCAGTTTGGATAGGTGTTTAAACAAGATTGCATGAAAAATAATGGGTATTATGGTCAAAAATCAGCAAGTGCCTTGTTTTGACTGTTTTTGTTGGAATCTGCTCATCCAATCTTGTTCATTGTTAGATATTAGGTTTAAGTAGGGTTTGTAATTGATTGTGTGCTAGTTGGTAGGGTTGTGTGCAAGAATTAGCCAAGCAAAAATCACATTTGTGCCATTTGAACCAGGTCACTGTTCATCAGATACTATACTAGCTTAATTAGAAACTTTCTTTGGTCGTTTTGTGTGATTTTTGTGAAGAACTTGTGTGTTTTTGTGATTCAATAGACTCCATACACTCCACTGAGTGTAGGGGTGCCCCATTGTCCAAAGAAATCCAAGCAAACAAGCTTTCCTAAGCTCTAAGGTCAACTGACCAATTTTTATAACTAGCAGTGGGAACCAGTTTCCCACTGGTAGTCCATCTGTTTCCACTGCTCAGCTAAAAAACAAAAATCAGGCACATGTCACTTTTAGAAAGTTGATTTTTTTGTCTTTTGTGGACTTATTTGGGAGTTAGGACTTGAAACAAGTTTTGTTATTTTTCTAATTTAATTTTTGATTTTTTGGTTTAATTAGATTTTTTATTACTGTTCATTTACTATTTTTTACAATTAATAGCTATTTTAATTAACTTTTAATATTTCTGTTTTTGTCTTTTAGTGCCAAAAATCATTATTTTTCAGTTTTAAGATTTTTCTTGGATTTAGAAAAATAATCTAAGATTTTTAGTTTAAAAAGTTTTTACTGTTCACTTTTTAATTATTTTTTAGGATTAATTTAGTTTAATTAGGGTTTTAATTCAAACTGTTTTTGTCTTCTAGTGAAAAATTTTATATTTTTCAAACTTTTTCATTTTTCTACTATTCTTTAGAGTAAATTAGGATTTTTAAAATTGTCAAATTATTTTTAGCCTTATTTTATTATTTTTTATGATTATTTTAGTTTAAAAATAGTTTTTAGCCTTTTAAAAATAGAAAAATAGTATTTAAAAATTAGGAAAAATACTTTTTAGTCTTTAAATAATATAAGTAACTTATTAGTTCAATAAAATAATATTTTGGACATTTTGATTAATTATATTTAATTTTAGGGCTTTAATTAGCATTTAAAATTGAATATTTAATTAATAGAAGGTTTTAAAATATTTTTATTAGATTTTTATTCTTATTTATATTATTTTAGACTTAGTTTAGCTTTTAATTAATTTTTAGGTTTAAAATTTTTAATTTGTAGCTTTTTACGGTTTTACGTGAACGCCTTTTTCGTCTTAGTTTAATCCGTCTACGTAACCGTCATTCTCTTCTCACCCCCTTTCTATTTTCTTTTCTCTTAGCAATATTATCAGAAATCAAAATCAATTCATCACACAACACACTTGCCTCCTTGGGAAACGAACTTGAACTTCATAAGGGTCATTAGTGCTCGGTTTTCCTAAACCGACACTTAACGCTTACCACTATTTTGTCATCCTTTTCCTAAAGGGTAGCAAAAACTCTACATCAATTTTTGGCGCCGATGCCGGGGAGGCGTGTTGTGTTTTGATTGGAATTTTTGTTTTTATATACTAACCATAAATAGTATTTGTATTAGTAGCACTCTACTAATACGTATTATCGGTTTTCGGTTTTTGTGTGAATACTATTACTATATTGTATACGTAGAACAATAAATTCACAAGTACTCCAAATACGTGAGCAATCACAACCTTGACTTGGGAGGTCATTACCCAATCATTGTATTCGAATCTCAAACCAAAGAAAAAGGCAAAAATAGATAAATACTTTCGTGAAGCTCGATTTTGAGAATACAAACTATAAGGTGGGTATAAGGCGGATATTATAAAATATATCCTAAGGAAAAAGGCTCTTAAGTGCTTCGCGCCGCCTCATTTCCCCGCTTGCTTGTGAGTATTTGATTTTGAAAGCTAATCGAGGGTTTTGCCGCCCAAAGTATTACTAAGTATCATATATATTTTCTTGGTTTCCATTGATTAAACCCTCTTGAACGTTTTGGTGTTCCACCAACGTTCTAAAGTCATCGAAGGTGTTCACCTCACGTGATCGTTTTCATTCCTTGAGGCTTCTTTAATCAAGAGATTTGATTAAGGAGGAGATTTGTAGATTTGTGTCTACCTAATACATCCACAAATTCCAAAAAGGTTAATACAATCAAAAACCACAAAAAAATTGAAAAATACAAAACACCAAAAAGAATCTTCTTTGCTCGTCCCCTCGTTGTACGTGACGTTTATGCTAACTCGTAATCAAGCAAGACGTGCACGTAAACGAAAGAACAAAACTCCCACTCCAAATCATTCTAGTGAGGAGTCTCCTATTGACGAACCCATTGTAAGAGAAGCACCAACCATGGCGAATCGAACTATGATGGAGTTACTTCAAGCACCCACCGAGGGTTATGGAGAGGCTATTGTGATTCCCGCTATCCTTGCGGAGAATTTTGAGGTGAAAACGGGTTTGTTGTCGATGATCCAAAACAACAAATTCCGTGGTGATGAGAAGGACAATCCACACAACCATATCCGCCAATTCAATCGTCTTACCGCTACTTGCAAATTTAAGGATGTCTCGAATGACTCGATTAAGATGATGCTTTTTCCGTATTCCTTAGCGGGGCCCGCTAAAATTTGGTTAGAGAAAGAGCCACCCAATTCTATATTGACGTGGAAGGATCTCGTTTCAAAATTCATGAACCAATTTTTTCCGCCCTCTAAGACTACGCATTTGAAAAACGAGATTTCAAAATTTTCACAAGAATATAATTGAAGTTTTTCAATGGCTTGGAATAGGTTTAAGGAGATGTTACATGAATGTCCTCATCACGGTTTTTCCGACTTGCATCAAATTGACACGTTTTACAATGGACTTAACGATCATGAAAGAGATTATTTAAATGCCGCCGCGGGTGGTAATTTTTTGTGTAAAACGGTCGAGGAAGCTTTGGTGATAATTGAGAATAGGTCTAAGGTTTATAGCCCTCGTAACACACCGAGTGTTGCCAAATTGGGTTCATCATCGTCACCATCGTCTCGTAGCATTAATGCCTTGCAAGATGAAGCAAATGAGGAGAATCGGTTTTTTGATAGATTTCTAATCTTATGACTCATTGGAAAAATCAAGAAGCTTCAAATTCCGCTTCGGTTAAAGCGGTTGCTAAGAGTTGTTTGTCGTGTGGTGGAGCTCATGATCTTTCCGAGTGCATTACCGCGGATGGTAACACTTCGAGTGCTTATGTAGCCACGGGAACTTATAACCAAAACGGTCAAGGTTCCCGCCCAAATCAAGCTCCACCAAATCAAAATGCTAATAACTATCAAAACAACAACCAAGGTGGTAATTATCAAGGCAATCAACGTAACTACAACAAAGGTAATTATCAAAGTGGAAATGGGCAAATTTCAAACCAAAACCAAAACCGTGATTTTCAAACTAACACTCAAGGTTTTCAAAATGATCACACCAAAAATCTTCAAGGAGAATTTTTGAATTATGCTAAAGCAAACGATGCTAAGTTTGACAATATGCAACGTGAAATGGTTAGCTTAAGATCCGAGTTGAAAAACGAGCTTAAAAACGAACTTGCCAATGAACTTAAGACTCATGCTAATAAAATGGAAGGAAATGTTCAACGACTCCAACAAAATCAACAAAAAATGGAGCAAGGTCAACATGAGATTAAGCAAGAGTTGTTAAAAGCGGATGCTAGGCAATCTAAGTTTAAAGACCGAATGGGAAAAATGTTTGAATCTATCATGTGTAAACCTTCTTCTTCGGGTGGTCTTCCTAGTGATACCATCGTAAACCCGAAAGGAGAATTGAAGGTTATTACTACTCGTAGTGGTAAAACTTTCAAAGAACCCATTTCTCGTCCAAGTACTTCTATGGAGAAGGAAAAAGAGAAAGAACCCGAGGTGGTGGTCGAAAAGGAGCAAATTCCAAGCCCACAAAGTACCGCTCAAACCACACCTACGGTTGAACCAATACCAATAGTGGAACCCGAGATTCCAAGGCCTTTGCCTATGCCTCAACCCACACCACCCTTACCCTACCCTTCAAGACGAGACAAGGAAAAGGCACAAGAACGAAATAATTATCAATTTGAACTTTTTATCCAAATGTTTCGTGACTTGCATTTTAATATAAGTTTTGCCGACGCCTTGGTCATGATGCCTCGATTTGCCGCGAACTTTAAAAGTATGTTGAATAACAAAGAAAAATTGCAAAAATCGTCTAGTTGTTCTTCGGTTTTTCTTAGCCGCGTACCTCAAAAAGTCGGTGATCCCAGAAAGTTTTTAATCCCATGTGCTATACAAGATATGGAGGAATGCTACGCCTTGGCCGATCTTCGTGCTAGTATTAACTTGATGCCTCTTGAGATTTTTAAATCGCTCAATCTTCCCAATCTCACTCCTTCAAGAATGTCAATCGAGATGGCCGATCATTCTACGATTCTAGCTTGTGGAGTAGTCGAGGACGTCTTCGTGAAAGTTGGAAAGTTCTACTATCCCGTGGACTTTATTGTTGTTGATATTCCCATCGATCCTAAAGTTCCTTTAATTTTAGGTCGATCATTTTTGGATACCTCGAGATCACTTATCGATGTGCATGCAAGAAAAATCACTCTACGTTTCAATGAGGAAGAACTCGTCATTAATGCAACTCAAAACTCCACACTTTCTCATGTGTATTCCATCACGTCTTTGTACAATGTCAATCCCATCAAAAACATTTGCAAAAAGATTTCAAAAAGAGTTTTAGGAGTTGTTGATAAAAATGAAGTTCCGTCCCCTCCGCCGGTGGAGGTTAAGAGTGTTAAGCCTACGATTCCAATCACGAATGATTCTTCGGATGATGAATGTGTTGACCCCGATGGGGGAGTTTTCTTTGTTAACAAACGTTTTGAGAACTTACCACCACCTTTACCAAAACGGTTTTAAAATGTGAGAATTTTTAGTGTGACTAACATTGCTTTAGAAACACCAAATATTTTTGACATAATTAAGTCGGGTTTTCATAAGGAGAGTTTAAAAGATGAAAAAGGGAAAGATTTTAAATTGGATTTAAAAGATTTTTCTACAATTCTAACTCCGTCATCACCACGTGTTTTGAGTGCTACAAGCTCGTCTTCTCCTTTTGACGATGCTTTGTGTGGACCTAGTGTGGGGGAAGCCCTTTATGTTCCCTTCCCTTTCTCCACCGAGGACGAGATATTTGATCCCGGAATTGCTTATAAAGGGAAATCTCGGTCTTCCACCGATGCAATAAATGGAAAATCTTTCTATTTGATTGGTGCGAGTCTACCTCGAGTAGCTCAATGTTTTTATAACTTACCCATTGTCCCACCCTTCTATTTCTTCTCATCTATTTTATTGAAACTCTTTGGGTTTTTGTTGACTCATGATGAAGTGGCGTTGATTTGTTTTTCCAATAAAAACGAGAACGCCATCTTCGATCCCGGTATTTTGCACCATCAAAGGACTTAGTCCTTTAATACCGGTTGTTTTTTTTGGGCCTTGTTTATCATGTAAGCCCCACTAAAAATTGACCATACCAAGATAATCCCTAAATGATCACATTTATGGGGATTCGAGTCGAGCTTTTTACTCAGTTATCAAAAATAAGGTGCCTCTTGGGGGAAACCCATGCTTATCCATGTACATATTATTGATTTCTAATTAGTTTAATGTGAGGGGATTTGTGCCATTCCAACCTTTGTTCCGTGGTTGTTTGTGCATTGTGGTTTTTAGATCATGATCTTCACGATTGGAGCCTCTCGTGTTTGTTTTATGGGAGCACTCGATCGTTTGCTTTGAAGACTTTCTCAATATCCAAATGATATATCCCTATATGTTCTAACCTTAGGTTTATAGCACACTTCATAAACGGCTATTAATTTATTGGTTACACCCTTTCCATGCTAGATTAGGCATTCGACTTCGTCTCTAGTATGGGGGTGTTTGCACCCCTAGACTCGAAACATTGAGGACAATGTTTAACTTTAGTATGGGGAGGGGGGTGAATAGATACTTGCCTTGCCAAACCTTCATGCTTTCCAAAATTTATCTTTTTGTTATCGTTTTGTTGCAAAATAAGGCTAAAAATGGCAAAATTTTAAAATTTTTCTCATGTTTTATAAGTGTTTGAAGACACGAATGTAGGTTTTTCGATGGCGAGAATAAGAGTAATTTTTGACTCGACCGTGCGTGTTGAGCACTTAGCTTTGATTCCTTAACTTCACATTAGGCTAAGTCTCTTAAATGAGGACGAGAAATGATAGAGTTAATTATAAGTTACTATGCTAAACGTAGAGTACTCGTATTCTTTCAAAAACTCATGTGTTCTCGTTGTTTGCTTATTCTCCCTTCGCATGTAAATATTTTTTGCTTAATAAATATTGACTTAGCGGTTTAGTTAGGATTGTTGGGTTTCTAGTCTTTTCTAGTAGCTTCCGTGTAATTAAATTGGGAAGACATTAAGGTATCGCTAGCGTCACGGTTTTGAAGTATTGGCACCCGAATAATCGAAAGCTTCACCCAATAATAAGATTTCAAGTGCTCACCTAAATCTAGCAAACAATTTGAAGCCCCACAAGGCCGAAAAATCTATGCAAAATTGAAAGTGAATCAAGCCTTAATCTTCGAAGCTTTAAAGATCCAAAATTCGCTTTAGCGTGAGGATATACGTCTTTGGCTAATAAAACCACCGATGAGGCGGATAATAAAAGGCAAGACAAGACCGAAGTCATAATAAAAGCTTCATGGAAAAGTTGAATAAAAGATGGAGGTAAACCAAAGATAATAAGGCCCTTCCGTTAGGGGGCGTATAAAAGTCTTGGTAATAAGTCTCATGTTCAAAACCGTTATAAAACCGTGTTTATCGATTCTTCTTGTCAACTTAATTTTTTAACATCGTTGTCTATTGGGAGGGGTTATTGATTTGATGGTCTTGGTTACACCGTTAGGACTCTATTTTTAGACCTAAATCTCTATTATCGCATAAGTCAAACAATGTATCCTCGTGAAACATTCAAGACAAAATAAAATATAAGAGATACAACTTAGGAATAATGGGAGGATAAATACGTGATTAGGGCATATGAGTAGTGTTAGCATTACTAACTTATAATGACAATGATCTCGTTGCACGCTTGGCATGGAATTAGGGTGAAAATCGAGGACGATGAAATTATTTTTAACGAAGCATTCACGTGTTCTTATTCTACGAACCTAAACGTCCCATTTTGCGATGAAAATCATACATTATGTCTAAAACGCAAGTAGTAGTAATAGTGGTAGTGTAGCTAGTTTATCGTTTAATAAAGTGAATAAAAATAAATTTTGGAGGTGCTACGATACTTTATTCTAGCATTGCGTGAGGGCACGGCAATGGTTTAGTATGGGGGAGTGATGAGACTGCTTTTATACATAGTCTCATCGTCCAAATCGGGCTTAAAATGCATTAAATATCATTAAAACTGCCAAATATATGCTCGTGTTTGTTGCTTGTGTATTTTAGGTACGGATATTGAGGAAATGACAAAAAGATCACAAGAATCAATCAAAAATGAACACGGGAAACGAAGCCGCACAATGAACCGGACCCGAATCCTGAATTTCCAAAGTGGTCCTTGAAGAATTGAAGATTGACAACATTGGTTCCTCATTTTTGAAGATTTGGCAAGAAAGGCCCTTGGAGAATTCATTTATACAAGATACATCCTTGGATTTTGAAGACATGTCATTAAAAGCCCTTGAAGAATGCAAATTATGCATTTTAAGTCCTTGTTTAAAGTTGTGACAACTCTTGTGCTAAAAGTGACAACTCTTGCAAAGTTGTTATAAAGAGTTTAGAAGTTGTTGGCTGTTTTTACAAAGTAAACAAAACAAGAAACATTGGGGACCATATCTGCCCAGACAACAAACCTCACCCCATCCACTCCCAGCCTTACACGTCACCTCTTTCCACCCATCCACCAATCAAAACAGCCCATCAACCCACGTCACACCCCACTCACAGGTTTATTTAAATAAACCTGGGTCAACCAAAGTCAAACCCCATCTTTCCCTCCCTAACACTTTATTTAAATTTAATCATCCCCAAAACAGATTAAAACCAACCCTTAATCCCACATAAACCCTAAATAATCCCAGGGTTAATCAACTCCAAAACAAAGGGGTTTTGCTTAATTATTTCCAGATGGTTAATTAGGGTCTTTGTCACCAAAACCCACACCAAAACCATGACCAAGACACACCCATGTGTCTTGTAGGGCCCTCCCCTGCACCCGTCACTTTCCCCAAACCCGAATACCAGACAAAACCAACGGATGGATCAAATTCCTTTGTCCCCAAGCACAAATAAACGAATGAGATCACTTTCAAACAACTATCATCCAGCAAGCATCACATGGGCGAATTTGACCAATATTCCAAGAATTCAAACAAAGGGCTTTTCAGGAATTTCATGTATTAGGGTTTTAGTCTCTAGTATGTTCTATCACTTAGTATTTAAAGGGCATTCGCATGTGAATGCACCTTTGTTCCAGATTTTCCCAAGCTTTTGAAATTCCTTTTTATAAGTAATAAAAGTTGGTATTTTTGTTTTAAAATATAATTCCTTTTTATGAGTTTTAAAAGTTGGTGCTTATCTTGAGGGAAATTTGAGTTCCAAATTCAGTTTGTTGAATGTTTGTTTCAAAGGTTTCTAGAAAATCAGTTTTTCAAAATATTTTTGTTTATTTTGTTGTTCTAAGCTAACTGTTTGTATAAGCTTGCTTATAAGCTATTTTGACACTAGCTTATGAGCACTGGCTTATAGAAGCTTGAAGTTTGGTCCTGGTTTGTTGTGATTGTGCAGGAACAAAGAAGGAAACAAGCATCCATATTTATCCATTTTTTTTGTCAAGTAAAATCTACATAAGCAGCTCAACAAAGTTCAGCACAAGCCCGGGCTTGTTGGAGGTGGCTTTTCAGCCATTGTGGGACCTGGATTGTAGGTCCCACAAGGTAAATCCCTTGTTCTTTGTTTTCAGTTTTCTAGTTAGTAATTTGTGTGATTTATGTGATTTATGTGAAAAATGCATGAAATCTGTTTGTTCATGTTAGGTCTTTATGCATGTTAGATTGAGTCATAATCAGTTTGGTTTGAGTTTGACTTGATTTGGTTTGAAAATTTTCAATTTCAGTAGTTAAAGGAGTGTTTGGTTTAGGGTTTAATTGCTTGCTAGGTAATATAATACTGGTTAAAAACTTGTTAAACACACTCAACAAGTTAGTAATAGGTTGTATGTTACTTGGTTTTCAATTTGGATAGGTGTTTAAACAAGATTGCATGAAAAATAATGGGTATTATGGTCAAAAATCAGCAAGTGCCTTGTTTTGACTGTTTTTGTTGGAATCTGCTCATCCAATCTTGTTCATTGTTAGATATTAGGTTTAAGTAGGGTTTGTAATTGATTGTGTGCTAGTTGGTAGGGTTGTGTGCAGGAATTAGCCAAGCAAAAATCACATTTGTGCCATTTGAACCAGGTCACTGTTCATCAGATACTATACTAGCTTAATCAGAAACTTTCTTTGGTCGTTTTGTGTGATTTTTGTGAAGAACTTGTGTGTTTTTGTGATTCAATAGACTCCCTACACTCCACTAAGTGTAGGGGTGCCCCATTGTCCAAAGAAATCCAAGCAAACAAGCTTTCCTAAGCTCTAAGGTCAACTGACCAATTTTTATAACTAGCAGTGGGAACCAATTTCCCACTGGTAGTCCATCTGTTTCCACTGCTCAGCTAAAAAACAAAAATCAGGCACATGTCACTTTTAGAAAGTTGATTTTTTGTCTTTTGTGGACTTATTTGGGAGTTAGGACTTGAAACAAGTTTTGTTATTTTTCTAATTTAATTTTTGATTTTTTATTTTAATTAGATTTTTTATTACTGTTCATTTACTATTTTTTACAATTAATAGCTATTTTAATTAACTTTTAATATCTCTGTTTTTGTCTTTTAGTGCCAAAAATCATTATTTTTCAGTTTTAAGATTTTTCTTGGATTTAGAAAAATAATCTAAGATTTTTAGTTTAAAAAGTTTTTACTGTTCACTTTTTAATTATTTTTTAGAATTAATTTAGTTTAATTAGGGTTTTAATTCAAACTGTTTTTGTCTTCTAGTGAAAAATTTTATATTTTTCAAATTTTTTCATTTTTCTACTATTCTTTAGAGTAAATTAGGATTTTTAAAATTGTCAAATTATTTTTAGCCTTATTTTATTATTTTTTATGATTATTTTAGTTTAAAAATAGTTTTTAGCCTTTTAAAAATAGAAAAATTGTATTTAAAAATTAGGAAAAATACTTTTTAGTCTTTAAATAATATAAGTAACTTATTAGTTCAATAAAATAATATTTTGGACATTTTGATTAATTATATTTAATTTTAGGGCTTTAATTAGCATTTAAAATTGAATATTTAATTAATAGAAGGTTTTAAAATATTTTTATTGGATTTTTATTCTTATTTATATTATTTTAGACTTAGTTTAGCTTTTAATTAATTTTTAGGTTTAAAATTTTTAATTTGTAGCTTTTTACGGTTTTACGTGAACGCCTTTTTCGTCTTAGTTTAATCCGTCTACGTAACCGTCATTCTCTTCTCACCCCCTTTCTATTTTCTTTTCTCTTAGCAATATTATCACAAATCAAAATCAATTCATCACACAACACACTTGCCTCCTTGGGAAACGAACTTGAACTTCATAAGGGTCATTAGTGCTCGGTTTTCCTAAACTGACACTTAACGCTTACCACTATTTTGTCATCCTTTTCCTAAAGGGTAGCAAAAACTCTACATCAATTTTTAGCGCCGATGCCGGGGAGGCGTGTTGTGTTTTGATTGGAATTTTTGTTTTTATATACTAACCATAAATATTATTTGTATTAGTAGCACTCTACTAATACGTATTATCGGTTTTCGGTTTTTGTGTGAATACTATTACTATATTGTATACGTAGAACAATAAATTCACAAGTACTCCAAATACGTGAGCAATCACAACCTTGAATTGGGAGGTCATTACCCAATCATTGTATTCGAATCTCAAACCAAAGAAAAAGGCAAAAATAGATAAATAATTTCGTGAAGCTCGACTTTGAGAATACAAACTATAAGGTGGGTATAAGGCGGATATTATAAAATATATCCTAAGGAAAAAGGCTCTTAAGTGCTTCGCGCCGCCTCGTTTCCCCGCTTGCTTGTGAGTATTTGATTTTGAAAGCTAATCGAGGGTTTTGCCGCCCAAAGTATTACTAAGTATCATATATATTTTCTTGGTTTCCATTGATTAAACCCTCTTGAACGTTTTGGTGTTCCACCAACGTTCTAAAGTCATCGAAGGCGTTCACCTCACGTGATCGTTTTCATTCCTTGAGGCTTCTTAAATCAAGAGATTTGATTAAGGAGGAGATTTGTAGATTTGTGTCTACCTAATACATCCACAAATTCCAAAAAGGTTAATACAATCAAAAACCACAAAAAAATTGAAAAATACAAAACACCAAAAAGAATCTTCTTTGCTCGTCCCCTCGTTGTATGTGACGTTTATGCTAACTCGTAATCAAGCAAGACGTGCACGCAAACGAAAGAACAAAACTCCCACTCCAAATCATTCTAGTGAGGAGTCTCCTATTGACGAACCCATTGTAAGAGAAGCACCAACCATGGCGAATCGAACTATGACGGAGTTACTTCAAGCACCCACCGAGGGTTATGGAGAGGCTATTGTGATTCCCACTATCCTTGCGGAGAATTTTGAGGTGAAAACGGGTTTGTTGTCGATGATCCAAAACAACAAATTCCGTGGTGATGAGAAGGACAATCCACACAACCATATCCGCCAATTCAATCGTCTTACCGCTACTTGCAAATTTAAGGATGTCTCGAATGACTCGATTAAGATGATGCTTTTTCCGTATTCCTTAGCGGGGCCCGCTAAAATTTGGTTAGAGAAAGAGCCACCCAATTCTATATTGACGTGGAAGGATCTCGTTTCAAAATTCGTGAACCAATTTTTTCCGCCCTCTAAGACTACGCATTTGAAAAACGAGATTTCAAAATTTTCACAAGAATGTAATGAAAGTTTTTCAACGGCTTGGAATAGGTTTAAGGAGATGTTACATGAATGTCCTCATCACGGTTTTTCCGACTTGCATCAAATTGACACGTTTTACAATGGACTTAACGATCATGAAAGAGATTATTTAAATGCCGCCGCGGGTGGTAATTTTTTGTGTAAAACGGTCGAGGAAGCTTTGGTGATAATTGAGAATAGGTCTAAGGTTTATAGCCCTCGTAACACACCGAGTGTTGCCAAATTGGGTTCATCATCGTCACCATCGTCTCGTAGCATTAATGCCTTGCAAGATGAAGCAAATGAGGAGAATCGGTTTTTTGATAGATTTGCTAATCTTATGACTCATTGGAAAAATCAAGAAGTTTCAAATTCCGCTTCGGTTAAAGCGGTTGCTAAGAGTTGTTTGTCGTGTGGTGGAGCTCATGATCTTTCCGAGTGCATTACCGCGGATGGTAACACTTCGAGTGCTTATGTAGCCACGGGAACTTATAACCAAAATGGTTAAGGTTCCCGCCAAAATCAAGCTCCACCAAATCAAAATGCTAATAACTATCGAAACAACAACCAAGGTGGTAATTATCAAGGCAATCAACGTAACTAAAACAAGGGTAATTATCAAAGTGGAAATGGGCAAATTTCAAACCAAAACCAAAACCGTGATTTTCAAACTAACACTCAAGGTTTTCAAAATGATCACACCATAAATCTTCAAGGAGAATTTTTTAATTATGCTAAAGTAAACGATGCTAAGTTTGACAATATGCAACGTGAAATGGTTAGCTTAAGATCCGAGTTGAAAAACGAGCTTAAAAACGAACTTGCCAATGAACTTAAGACTCATGCTAATAAAATGGAAGGAAATGTTCAACGACTCCAACAAAATAAACAAAAAATGGAGCAAGGTCAACATGAGATTAAGCAAGAGTTGTTAAAAGCGGATCCTAGGCAATCTAAGTTTGAAGACCGAATGGGAAAAATGTTTGAAGCTATCATGTGTAAACCTTCTTCTTTGGGTGGTCTTCCTAGTGATACCATCGTAAACCCGAAATGAGAATTGAAGGTTATTACTGCTCGTAGTGGTAAAACTTTCAAAGAACCCATTTCTCGTCCAAGTACTTCTATGGAGAAGGAAAAAGAGAAAGAACCCGAGGTGGTGGTCGAAAAGGAGCAAATTCCAAGCCCACGAAGTACCGCTCAAACCACACCTACGGTTGAACCAATACCAATAGTGGAACCCGAGATTCCAAGGCCTTTGCCTATGCCCCAACCCACACCACCCTTACCCTACCCTTCAAGACGAGACAAGGAAAAGGCACAAGAACGAAATAATTATCAATTTGAACTTTTTATCAAAATGTTTCGTGACTTGCATTTTAATATAAGTTTTGCCGACGCCTTGGTCATGATGCCTCGATTTGCCGCGAACTTTAAAAGTATGTTGAATAACAAAGAAAAATTGCAAAAATCGTCTAGTTGTTCTTCGGTTTTTCTTAGCCGCATACCTCAAAAAGTCGGTGATCCCGGCAAGTTTTTAATCCCATGTGCTATACAAGATATGGAGGAATGCTACGCCTTGGCCGATCTTCGTGCTAGTATTAACTTGATGCCTCTTGAGATTTTTAAATCGCTCAATCTTCCCAATCTCACTCCTTCAAGAATGTCAATCGAGATGGCCGATCATTCTACGATTCTAGCTTGTGGAGTAGCCGAGGACGTCTTCGTGAAAGTTGGAAAGTTCTACTATCCCGTGGACTTTATTGTTGTGGATATTCCCATCGATCCTAAAGTTCCTTTAATTTTAGGTCGATCATTTTTGGATACCTCGAGAGCACTTATCGATGTGCATGCAAGAAAAATCACTCTACGTTTCAATGAGGAAGAACTCGTCATTAATGCAACTCAAAACTCCACACTTTCTCATGTGTATTCCATCACGTCTTTGTACAATGTCAATCCCATCAAAAACATTTGCAAAAAGATTTCAAAAAGAGTTTTAGGAGTTGTTGATAAAAATGAAGTTCCGTCCCCTTCGCCGGTGGAGGTTAAGAGTGTTAAGCCTACGATTCCAATCACGAATGATTCTTCGGATGATGAATATGTTGACCCCGATGGGGGAGTTTTCTTTGTTAACAAACGTTTTGAGAACTTACCACCACCTTTACCAAAACGGTTTTCAAATGTGAGAATTTTTAGTGTGACTAACATTGCTTTAGAAACACCAAATATTTTTGACATAATTAAGTCGGGTTTTCATAAGGAGAGTTTAAAAGATGAAAAAGGGAAAGATTTTAAATTGGATTTAAAAGATTTTCCTACAATTCTAACTCCGTCATCACCACGTGTTTTGAGTGCTACAAGCTCGTCTTCTCCTTTTGACGATGCTTTGTGTGGACCTAGTGTGGGGGAAGCCCCTTATGTTCCCTTCCCTTTCTCCACCGAGGACGAGATATTTGATCCCGGAATTGCTTATAAAAGGAAATCTCGGTCTTCCACCGATGCAATAAATGGAAAATCTTTCTATTTGATTGGTGCGAGTCTACCTCGAGTAGCTCAATGTTGTTATGACTTACCCATTGTCCCACCATTCTATTTCTTCTCATCTATTTTCTTGAAACTCTTTGGGTTTTTGTTGACTCATGATGAAGTGGCGTTGATTTGTTTTTCCAATAAAAACGAGAACGCCATCTTCGATCCCGGTATTTTACACCATCAAAGGACTTAGTCCTTTAATACCGGTTTTTTTTTGGCATTGTTTATCATGTAAGCCCCACTAAAAATTGACCATACCATGATAATCCCTAAATGATCACATTTATGGGGATTCGAGTCGAGATTTTTACTTGGTTATCAAAAACAAGGTGCCTCGTGGGGGAAACCCATGCTTATCCATGTACATATTATTGCTTTCTAATTAGTTTAATGTGAGGGGATTTGTGCTCTTCTAACCTTTGTTCTGTGGTTGTTTGTGCATTGTGGTTTTTAGATCATGATCTTCACGATTGGAGCCTCTCGTGTTCGTTTTATGGGAGCACTCGATCGTTTGCTTTGAAGACTTTCTCAATATCCAAATGATATATCCCTATATGTTCTAACCTTAGGTTTATAGCACACTTCATAAACGGCTATTACTTTATTGGTTACACCCTTTCCATGCTAGATTAGGCATTCAACTTCGTCTCTAGTATGGGGGTGTTTGCACCCCTAGACTCGAAACATTGAGGACAATGTTTAACTTTAGTATGGGGGGGGGGGGGGGGGGTGAATAGATACTTGCCTTGCCAAACCTTCACGCTTTCCAAAATTTATCTTTTTGTTATCGTTTTGTTGCAAAATAAGGCTAAAAATGGCCAAATTTTAAAATTTTTCTCATGTTTTATAAGTGTTTGAAGACACGAATGTAGGTTTTCCGATGGCGAGAATAAGAGTAATTTTTTACTCGACCGTGCGTGTTGAGCACTTAGCTTTGATTCCTTAACTTCACATTAGGCTAAGTCTCTTAAATGAGGACGAGAAATGATAGAGTTAATTATAAGTTACTATGCTAAACGTAGAGTACTCGTATTCTTTCAAAAACTCATGTGTTCTCGTTGTTTGCTTATTCTCCCTTCGCATGTAAATATTTTTTGCTTAATAAATATTGACTTAGCGGTTTAGTTAGGATTGTTGGGTTTCTAGTCTTTTCTAGTAGCTTCCGTGTAATTAAATTGGGAAGACATTAAGGTATCGCTAGCGTCACGGTTTTGAAGTATTGGCACCCGAATAATCGAAAGCTTCACCCAATAATAAGATTTCAAGTGCTCACCTAAATCTAGCAAACAATTTGAAGCCCCACAAGGCCGAAAAATCTATGTAAAATTGAAAGTGAATCAAGCCTTAATCTTCGAAGCTTTAAAGATCCAAAATTCGCTTTAGCGTGAGGATATACGTCTTTGGCTAATAAAACTACCGATGAGGCGGATAATAAAAGGCAAGGCAAGACCGAAGTCATAATAAAAGCTTCATGGCAAAGTTGAATAAAAGATGGAGGTAAACCAAAGATAATAAGGCCCTTCCGTTAGGGGGCGTATAAAAGTCTTGGTAATAAGTCTCATGTTCAAAACCGTTATAAAACCGTGTTTATCGATTCTTCTTGTCAACTTAATTTTTTAACATCGTTGTCTATTGGGAGGGGTTATTGATTTGATGGTCTTGGTTACACCGTTAGGACTCTATTTTTAGACCTAAATCTCTATTATCGCATAAGTCAAACAATGTATCCTCGTGAAACATTCAAGACAAAATAAAATATAAGAGATACAACTTAGGAATAATGGGAGGATAAGTACGTGATTAGGGCATATGAGTAGTGTTAGCATTACTAACTTATAATGACAATGATCTCGTTGCACGCTTGGCATGGAATTAGGGTGAAAATCGAGGACGATGAAATTATTTCTAACGAAGCATTCACGTGTTCTTATTCTATGAACCTAAACGTCCCATTTTGCGATGAAAATCATACATTATGTCTAAAACGCAAGTAGTAGTAATAGTGGTAGTGTAGCTAGTTTATCGTTCAATAAAGTGAATCAAAATGAATTTTGGAGGTGCTACGATACTTTATTCTAGCATTGCGTGAGGGCATGACAATGGTTTAGTATGGGGGAGTGATGAGACTGCTTTTATACATAGTCTCATCGTCCAAATCGGGCTTAAAATGCATTAAATATCATTAAAACTGCCAAATATATGCTCGTGTTTGTTGCTTGTGTATTTTAGGTACGGATATTGAGGAAATGACAAAAAGATCACAAGAATCAATCAAAAACGAACACGGGAAACGAAGCCGCACAATGAACCGGACCCGAATCCTGAATTTCCAAAATGGTCCTTGAAGAATTGAAGATTGACAACATTGGTTCCTCATTTTTGAAGATTTGGCAAGAAAGGCCCTTGGAGAATTCATTTATACAAGATACATCCTTGGATTTTGAAGACATGTCATTAAAAGCCCTTGAAGAATGCAAATTATGCATTTTAAGTCCTTGTTTAAAGTTGTGACAACTCTTGTGCTAAAAGTGACAACTCTTGCAAAGTTGTTATAAAGAGTTTAGAAGTTGTTGGCTGTTTTTACAAAGTAAACAAAACAAGAAACATTGGGGACCATATCTGCCCAGACAACAAACCTCACCCCATCCACTCCCAGCCTTACACGTCACCTCTTTCCACCCATCCACCAATCAAAACGCCCCATCAACCCACGTCACACCCCACTCACGGGTTTATTTAAATAAACATGGGTCAACCAAAGTCAAACCCCATCTTTCCCTCCCTAACACTTTATTTAAATTTAATCATCCCCAAAACAGATTAAAACCAACCCTTAATCCCACATAAACCCTAAATAATCCCAGGGTTAATCAACTCCAAAACAAAGGGGTTTTGCTTAATTATTTCCAGATGGTTAATTAGGGTCTTTGTCACCAAAACCCACACCAAAACCATGACCAAGACACACCCATGTGTCTTGTAGGGCCCTCCCCTGCACCTGTCACTTTCCCCAAACCCGAATACCAGACAAAACCAACGGATGGATCAAATTCCTTTGTCCCCAAGCACAAATAAACGAATGAGATCACTTTCAAACAGCTATCATCCAGCAAGCATCACATGGGAGAATTTGACCAAGATTCCAAGAATTCAAACAAAGGGCTTTTCAGGATTTTCATGTATTAGGGTTTTAGTCTCTAGTATGTTCTATCACTTAGTATTTAAAGGGCATTCGCATGTGAATGCACCTTTGTTCCAGATTTTCCCAAGCTTTTGAAATTCCTTTTTAGAAGTAATAAAAGTTGGTATTTTTGTTTTAAAATATAATTCCTTTTTATGAGTTTTAAAAGTTGGTGCTTATCTTGAGGGAAATCTGAGTTCCAAATTCAGTTTGTTGAAAGTTTGTTTCAAAGGTTTCTAGAAAATCAGTTTTTCAAAAGATTTTTGTTTATTTTTTTGTTCTAAGCTAACTGTTTGTATAAGCTTGCTCATAAGCTATTTTGATACTAGCTTATGAGCACTGGCTTATAGAAGCTTGAAGTTTGGTCCTGGTTTGTTGTGATTGTGCAGGAACAAAGAAGGAAACAAGCATCCATATTTATCCATTTTTTTTGTCAAGTAAAATCTACATAAGCAGCTCAACAAAGTTCAGCACAAGCCCGGGCTTGTTGGAGGTGGCTTTTCAGCCATTGTGGGACCTGGATTGTAGGTCCCACAAGTTAAATCCCTTGTTCTTTGTTTTCAGTTTTCTAGTTAGTAATTTGTGTGATTTATGTGATTTATGTGAAAAATGCATGAAATCTGTTTGTTCATGTTAGGTCTTTATGCATGTTAGATTGAGTCATAATCAGTTTGGTTTGAGTTTGACTTGATTTGGTTTGAAAATTTTCAATTTCAGTAGTTAAAGGAGTGTTTGGTTGAGGGTTTAATTGCTTGCTAGGTAATATAATACTGGTTAAAAACTTGTTAAACACACTCAACAAGTTAGTAATAGGTTGTATGTTACTTGGTTTTCAGTTTGGATAGGTGTTTAAACAAGATTGCATGAAAAATAATGGGTATTATGGTCAAAAATCAGCAAGTGCCTTGTTTTGACTGTTTTTGTTGGAATCTGCTCATCCAATCTTGTTCATTGTTAGATATTAGGTTTAAGTAGGGTTTGTAATTGATTGTGTGCTAGTTGGTAGGGTTGTGTGCAAGAATTAGCCAAGCAAAAATCACATTTGTGCCATTTGAACCAGGTCACTGTTCATCAGATACTATACTAGCTTAATCAGAAACTTTCTTTGGTCGTTTTATGTGATTTTTGTGAAGAACTTGTGTGTTTTTGTGATTCAATAGACTCCCTACACTCCACTGAGTGTAGGGGTGCCCCATTGTCCAAAGAAATCCAAGCAAACAAGCTTTCCTAAGCTCTAAGGTCAACTGACCAATTTTTATAACTAGCAGTGGGAACCAATTTCCCACTGGTAGTCCATCTGTTTCCACTGCTCAGCTAAAAAACAAAAATCAGGCACATGTCACTCTCAGAAAGTTGATTTTTTTGTCTTTTGTGGACTTATTTGGTAGTTAGGACTGGAAACAAGTTTTGTTATTTTTCTAATTTAATTTTTGATTTTTTAGTTTAATTAGATTTTTTATTACTGTTCATTTACTATTTTTTATAATTAATAGCTATTTTAATTAACTTTTAATATTTCTGTTTTTGTGTTTTAGTGCCAAAAATCATTATTTTTTAGTTTTAAGATTTTTCTTGGATTTAGAAAAATAATCTAAGATTTTTAGTTTGAAAAGTTTTTACTGTTCACTTTTTAATTATTTTTTAGAATTAATTTAGTTTAATTAGGGTTTTAATTCAAACTGTTTTTGTCTTCTAGTGAAAAATTTTATATTTTTCAAACTTTTTCATTTTTCTACTATTCTTTAGAGTAAATTAGGATTTTTAAAATTGTCAAATTATTTTAGCCTTATTTTATTATTTTTTATGATTATTTTAGTTTAAAAATAGTTTTTAGCCTTTTAAAAATATAAAAATAGTATTTAAAAATTAGGAAAAATACTTTTTAGTCTTTAAATAATATAAGTAACTTATTAGTTCATAAAATAATATTTTGGACATTTTGATTAATTATATTTAATTTTAGGGCTTTAATTAGCATTTAAAATTAAATATTTAATTAATAGAAGGTTTTAAAATATTTTTATTGGATTTTTATTCTTATTTATATTACTTTAGACTTAGTTTAGCTTTTAATTAATTTTTAGGTTTAAAATTTTTAATTTGTAGCTTTTTACAGTTTTACGTGAACGCCTTTTTCGTCTTAGTTTAATCCGTCTACGTAACCGTCATTCTCTTCTCACCCCCTTTCTATTTTCTTTTCTCTTAGCAATATAATCACAAATCAAAATCAATTCATCACACAACACACCTTCCTCCTTGGGAAACGAACTTGAACTTCATAAGGGTCATTAGTGCTCGGTTTTCCTAAACCGACACTTAACGCTTACCACTATTTTGTCATCCTTTTCCTAAAGGGTAGCAAAAACTCTACATCAATAAGGAACCGCCCCATACAGTTTGGGACCGCGTACAGCAGATGGTTTTTCTGAAAATCGAACTTTTTTAGGTTCACTAGTTGATGCTTCATCTGAGTTAAAGCCTACACCAAGTCTTTCTTTAGAATGAATTTGTTTGTTTAACATATCATCAAGAGCACTAGTACTTTTCATGAACTTTTCCAATTTTATGGAGGTGCTCCTAAGATCTTCATTCTCTAACCCAAGTTTCTCACAACTTAAGCAACCTATATCAACTTCTTTATTTTTCTCAAGCTTGCCTAATTTTTCCCTAAGTTCATTAATCTCATTTTCAAGCTTAGTTTTAGTTGATTTTAGTGTTTTGTTCTTTTCTATGAATTTAAGGCTAAGTTTGTGTAAATTATCATATTGGCCTTCTAATTCAATATCATCTAAGGTGGAGCTATCATTGCTATAATATTCGGTTTCGGAATGTACCTCTTTAGAAGTGTGAGCCATGAGACATTTCTCCTCTTTGGGGTTGTCATCAACATCTTCACCTCTATCGCTCCAAGAACCACTAACGAATGCCGTGTGATTCTTATCGCGTGAAGGCTTTGGACACTCATTAATGAAATGATTTGGATCACCACATCTAAAGCAATTCCTATCACCCTTTTCGTTCTTGGAAAACCGATTCTTTAAGAATGGTTTCTTGTAATTGTTAGGTTGCCTCACGTGTTGACCTCGTCTTTTGAAGAACCTCTTGAAATCTCTTACCGCCAATGCATACTCCTCGTCATCACTATCCGAGGAACTATCATGATCGCTTTGTGCCTTCTTGGCTTTGAGTGCAAGAGACTTCCTTTCACTCTTGGTCTTTACCAATTCCGAGTCCTTCAAAATTATCATCTCATGAACCTTCAAGTTGCCTATGAGTTCATCGAGTGATAAAGTTGAGAGATCTTTTGATTCTTCGATCGCCGTGACCTTTGCTCTCCACTTCGGATGTAAGGCCCTAAGAAACTTCCTAACATTGTTCTTGCTAGAAAAACCTTCATCAAGTGCTTTTAGACTAGTAATAATAGTGTTAAATCTAGCAAAAGTACTATCAATAGCTTCATCTTCTAAGATGACAAATTGTTCATATTTTGCTGGACAAGAAGATCGATTTTGCTTTCTTTGACTTGGCTATTACCTTGGTGGGTTACTAAAAGAGTGTTCCAAATATCTTTAGCGGTTTCCCACATAAAAATCCTTTCATACTCTTTCTTAGGTAAAGCATTATAAATCGCCATTTTAGCCTCATTATTTTTCGAAAGTTTCTTTTTAGTATCATCATTAGCTTTGTCAAAAGTGACCAATTCCTTTATTTTAGAAACTTCATTAAATTGATAAGGTAAAAAATCACCATTGGTAATAACATGCCAAAGATCTAAATCTTTTGATTTCACATAAGTCTCAAATCTATTTTTCCAATAAATAAAACTATCGGTTTCAAAAAGTGGTGGTCTTTGCATAGATTTCCCTTCTAGGTACTTGTTGGAATCCATAGATCGATTCAAGTTTTAAAATACAATATACTTTAAAAATACTTGAGCAACCCGCTCTGATACCAATTGTAGAAACTAGAAGGGGGGGGGGGGGGGGTTGAATAGTTTCTTATATTTACTTGTTAAATGATGGTTTTCAAAAATTCTTTTTCTCAAAAAAACTTAGACTTAAGGAAATAAGTGAAATCTTCTTATGCACAATATGAACAATGATAGTGTAATTTAAACTAATACTAACTAATATATATGCACAAAGAATAAAGAATGTAAAGAGTTAAGGGTAAAGAAAGATCAAACAAAACACTAAGGATTTATAGTAGTTCGGCAACGAAGCTCACTCCTCGTTCCTACTCCACTCCTCGAGTACTCCTTACTCGAGAGTTCACTACACAACATGCTCCTTATGGTGGAGAAAACCGTATACGTCGCTTAACCAATTTCCGACCCTAAGCTAAAAGACGATCCCTAATCGTAGCTAGGACCAATCTACACAGCTATACTTAGTACATACACAACTTCCAAATAGACACAACTACTTGGATCTTCACAAGTATTACACAACAACAAATGTATAAGATTTGATCTTCAAAGGATCTTTGGTGGTGGACTCAACACTTCATAATGATAGTGTTCTTCTCTTTGCACTTGAAGAGGAAGGGATGGTGGAGATAGATTCACTTCTAAACAAGTAGTAATCAATCAAATAATCAAGGATTTGAGTGATTTAAGAAGTATGTTTGAATCTGGAAATTTGTGTGCAAAAGAGTTGAATTGAAAATCTGAGAAAGGTCCACTATTTATAGGACAAAGGGCCAACGGCTATATCTGCCCGCGGTTCCTTATCTTAGCCCGCGATACCTTATCGATAAGGAACCGCCGGGCTAGACGCCGCTCCCTTTTTGTCCTTTAGTTGTGGAGGTCATATTTGTTTATAAAAATATCTAGAAAGGATATTCCAAACCAAAAGGGAATATGCCATTTTCATGTTTTCAAATATTTAATTTAATAAAACATTTTATTAAAAAGAAAGTTTAATAAAAAAACTTGTCACACTTAAAAAAGTGAGTTTTAAGAAAAGATTAAATCACTTGATCACTTGACTAAGGTTAGTACTTGTTTATTCATACCTTAAGTGAAAATGGGTAAAATGAAAAATACTTGAACTCAAGAATTCGTTTTTCGTTGTTTTTGTAAATGCTTGTTTTTACATATTCTCGTAATCAAAACTAAGCGAGACCGAAAAATGCAAGTAACGTTTTTAGGCATTATTGCATTAACAATGTTTTTGTTTCAACATCAAGTTTTACTAGTGAATGCATATTTAAGTTTATGTGAATGAAAGTAAACATATTGAAATATAGGTTTTAAGTTTTACTTACTTGTTTAGGTAGAACTAGGAATGAATAGGAGGATGAGTAGGAATGAGAGCTAAGTTTCAACAATGGTGACTCTTATCAAGCTGTGGGCTTCAATGGAGTTTTTAGGGCTTCCTTGTTGACTTAATGATCAAGATACTTGTAGGAGTTGACAATGATTAGCATTCAAGATAGGAGACTCATAGTTAATGAGCTTTGAAGGATTTGGTAATGGAGGAAGTAAATAAACCGTAGGTTGAGAGAGAGAGATGTGAGATTGGGTTTTTCAAGTGAAATGTGTTGGTGTGTGTGTGTGTCTCGGCTATATGAAGAAAGAGAGGGATCCCACATGAGATCTTAGTTGTACCATGAATCTCAAGTGTATCTTGGTTAGATACTTACTAGATTTGTTGGATATCCCCACATGCTTAAACTAGAAACACTCCTTTCCTTCCTTTTTAGTTTGTGGCCGTGTGTTTTGCAAGGTCAAAGGGGACAAAAATGTCTCAAATAGTGTCACATGTATGGCTACATAGTGTATGGTTTTGACTTTGTGACATGGTTTGCTTACAAGTTTGTATGTAATTATGAGTGTGTAAGTATAGCATGGTTAAGTATGAAAAGTGGTAAAGGGTATAAGGATAGTGTAAGACATAGTGAAGTGTGTAAGAAAAAGTATAGGGTATAGTGTATTAGTGGATGGTAGCTTGTAGGTTTAATAATTAGGATTAGTGCATGCATACTTACACATACACGACACACTTATGTGTATTTTGGAGAATTGTGTTAACTTGTATCAAGTGTTGGGTGAAAATAATAGTCCTTGTATGATATTGTATGTATTTTGTTAAGTTATAGGTACTTTAGTTAAACCTTTAGGTAATTTAGTGAAAGTATATAATGAATACATCATTATAATTATTTTACTTAAATAAAGTAAATAAATGTCAATGTAAAATAATGTACATTGTTTTAAGGTATTAGGTGTTTATTCCTATTATGAAATATATGTAAATATGTACATATAAAAATGAGTCCAAGTACTTAATAATTTAATTAAGTAAAGTTACAGTTTATCTCAAAATGTGTACTGAGGTGGTGTGTCTTTTATTCATTCAAGTGGCCAGTCAGTTGCCAGAGTAGTCAACAATGACTAAAGGTCCATATAAATATAGAAATAAATATGAAAGGTAGTATGACAAAAGGTATATGATTAATAATAAGTCATATAAAAGTGGAATTATATAGATTCCAAAAATAAAGAGTACAACAGTTGACAAAGTCAATAAGGTAAAATCAGAGGTTTTACACTCTACATCCGTCACATGGAGCTGATCCCTCCATCTAGACTAACATAATTAGAAGCAACCCCTCTAATTACATGATGAGGTCACCCCTCTATGTATTTATGCACGTTGATACCTTTCGTGACCTATATGGGCTCTTGGCATTTAAAATACAGTTTTATGAATTAAACATAAGTCTTTTCAGATATAAACCGTTTATAAAACGTGTTTCAGCTTTTCCAGGACTTACACATATTCCGCTGCATTTTCATACTTTACTTATGTTTCAGTTATTCATATCATGTCATATATCCTTCACTGAGCGTATTGCTCAGCCGTATTTTCCTTTCACGTTCCCATACGGCAGGTACTAAAGGACAGACTTAGGCATTCAAGAGTACGTGCATAGGATGGGGGCTCCCTTTTACTTCATTTCCTTTATGCATTTATATACTTATGCTTGGTTGGACATTGTTTAGTGCTTTTTCTATATTTCTTTACTTATGCATGTGTTAGCTTATGTTTGGGACCGATGTTTGATTCTGGTTTCCTTTATGGTCATTTATTTTTGTAAGTCATTTACCTTGCATGCTTTGATGACACGCCATAATTATCATGTAGCAGTCCACTTGTCAAAGTGGGGTGTTACATTAGCCGTAAATCACCGTCAAAGAAACAATATTTCAAAAAAATGAATAACTTAGCGCGCAATTTACGTGCATAAAATTGAAAGATAACTGTTACATCTACCGTTAATCGACTTGACCTCATATACTCTATAAAAGACTAGAAAATCCATTTCATTCCATCATCCTAAAAAGACAACTATCCCTTTTTCATTTAATTTAATTCCATTTTTTTCTATTCGATTCGATTCTTCAAAACTATCCTTTTTTTTCTTGCTTTCATATATTTGTAACTTTTGATTAGTCATGAGAATCTACGTTGATACCCCGAACATCGAGAGTCAGGATCTAGAGGAGTGGATTCTAATATCCTCAGCCGTGCATTTGAACCTTTGTTTAAGTGTGAAACCCCCCAATAAGTTTTTCAAGAATTGGAAGTGTATGTTCGATTCTTCCACCCCTAAAAGGGTTACTGCTCATGATCATCAACATCCTTCTCCATCACCATCGGGTGCTCAAATGGAGTCACAAATGACTTCAAACCCTAAATTTTCATTTTAAAATCCATGTACTTCTAAAAAGGTTCCAATACTTATTTTGATGAGTTTACCCATAAAAAATCAAAGCTTTATGAACCCTATGAGTTGTTAAAGGATATCATATTAGTTCAGAAGAAGGAGTATACAGAAGACTTGAAGAACTTGAAAAAAACCAAGTGCTATCGAAGTGGAAGTTGAAAGGAAGAGACAGGTCAATATTTTAATGTCAATGCGATGATATTGTATCATTTTTCCCTCAATAAAGCCAGTAAAGCTGAGTACTCAAGAAGTATTAGGAAAAAGTAGAAAATATAGATGTTACCGCAAAAAATTTCACAGTTGACGAAAGTAAGCAAAAAGAAGGAAGAAGGCTAAATGTAAAAAAAGAATTATGTTTTCTTGCGCATAGTCACGATATGTATAATAGTATTCTCCGTCCCAATATTATTGTTTAGTTTTTTCGGATGTTTCAATTTACTTGTCCATTAATAATGGAAAAAAGTTTGATTTATTTTATTATATTATCTTTGCTTGAAGTTAATTACAAATTAAAAAAGATATAAATTAATTAACTAAAGTAAAATGTCATTCTGTGAAAAAGTAAGAGAGTATATTTTAATAAATATGTTTTTTTAACTGTGTATTTTTTATCGGAAGATAATAATTTTGGGACGGAGGGAAGAGTAAATAGAACCCCACCCACTTTCTTTTTGTATTCTTTATTGGATTAATTTCATATATGACCCTCTTTT
Organism: Glebionis coronaria; assembly: GCA_025667525.1. Classification (NCBI taxonomy): domain Eukaryota; kingdom Viridiplantae; phylum Streptophyta; class Magnoliopsida; order Asterales; family Asteraceae; genus Glebionis; species Glebionis coronaria. The sequence goes on along the minus strand of CM046877.1, from coordinate 556,741,948 downwards.
CAAAATCAATTTCATATATACTTAGACCCCGTTTGGTTTGCCGTAATCTTACGTAATAGGACGTACTTGTAATTAAATTACATTACATAGTCCGTTTGGTTACATAATGAAGGAAATCTTAATTCAGTTTATATTACTTAAGGTGTTTGGTTGGCATTGTAATTAGAATTACAACAAAGGATGTAACTAAACTTACATAGAAAGTTGGATGGATTATTTTGAATTACGTCGTAATTTATAATTTTATATTTTAAATTATTATTATTATTATTATTATTATTATTATTATTATTATTTTTTATTTTTTTTTTGTTTTTTTTTTGTTTTTTTTTGTTTTTTTTTTGTTTTTTTGTTTTTTTAATCGAAATTCCAATTTTATTAATCACACAAAATTGGAAGGGAGCCGCGAAACAAGCTGCGCGCCCACCCCTTTTTTAATACAAAAACTAAGTCTAGACATCAAAAAACCACCACTCCTCGCGTCATTAGAATGACAACCAGCTAACCGCTTAAGACTCGAGAGAGTACCCATCGCCTCCTCCTCAAACTCCCCGAAAGTCGAGAAGGCGAATGGAATAAACGAGTAACCATGCTCAGCACAAACAGAAGAATACTTCCTCTTCTTCTTCTGAACAGCCGACTGCAAAGCACTCCCAGGAACCCACGAATCCAACCCCGCCCCTGCAAACGGAGAAACCCCTGTAACATCTAAACACGCATCTTTGCCCTGGGACCAATTGTGTAGCAATAAATCTGCTGGCCGAAGATCACGCCCACCATCAGAAACAAATCGCATATCAGCTTCTTTCCTCACCGACACACCAACCTTAGAACAAATATCAAACAACACATCACGAACAAGATTGTGCCGAAACTTAACCCCCAAATCACTAGCGCAATGAACAGCATGATCACCCCACAGATCCATCCGATGTACATGGCAACCCGAGCACAAAGAACCATCAGGAAATAAAGGAATCGACAAACGATAACACAATACCGCACGAAACTGTCTCGGGTTCATCCGCTGTCCCAGCCCATCAATCAGAATAGTGAAGAGGTAATCTTGCGCATGAGGAGCACGCACACAGCTGAGAAGTGCCTCCTGACGACGACTCAACCCGAAACGCAACATCAAACAACCATCAATAAAACCAAAGTAACTCTTTGTCAAAGACTTCATAAACTGGGGGACAGGAGAGCTAGTGGTGACAGAGAGAGGATCGACACCACAACAGGTCGAGAAAGCATCAAGAGTAGACTGAAAAATAGGGCCCGGTGAAACAATCCCAGACCTCGCCAAAATCCGATCCTGCAAATCACCATACTATAAACGAGAAGCAATAAAGGCAAAGCACCTGACATCCTCAGCACATAAGACCCCTAGGCCACCAATACTGATAGGAAGAGTAGCAAGACGCCACTGCAAATCACCAAACACAGGCCCTGAACCCGTAACAATCAACTCCAAAGACGCGCGTAAGGCCTGATCAAACTGTGACAAAACACCCTCAAGAAACCCAGGGGGGCAAGTCCTCAAAGCATACACCAACTTTGAAACACCAGAACAATAACGAAGGAGAAGAAGTTCACATTGCGGGTCATCAAGCCCCCTAATAGCCTCTAACAAAGAAATAGCCTTAGAAACCCGACGCGCAACAAAATTACCAGCAAAACCTAAATCACGACTAATAGAGCCACCAAGAAGCTTGACACCAGACCTCGGACGAGAAATAGAAGCAGGGAAGAGGCCATCTACCAACCCCCGAGGATCCTCCACCGGCCAGAAAAGCTCAGACTTATCAACGTTTAGATGTAGCCCACGAGCCGGTCCCTCCACACTAATAATATCCAAAGCCTTAGCAACCATAAGATTATCACCAATAATAGTGCCGTCATCAAGGTACCATGCATGAAGGGAGAGCTCACACGCCTGATGAATAGCATGAACAAGTGGATGCAGAGCAAGAGAGAATAATAAGGGACCGAATGGATCACCCTGCTGAACCCCCTGAGAAGACCAAAGAATAGAATCCCCATAATAAAGCCGAGCTGGCCGAGAATAGCAAAACTCCACCCAAGGCGAGATAGCCGGACACCTCAGCCGAACTTCATGAATAATGGTGCTCCTATCAACAAGATTAAAGGCATTCTGAAAATCCACCAAAAGCATAGAAAGTCCGGCCTCATCCCCTCTCTCCTCCACAAACCTACTGACAGAATGAAGAACCGCCTCACGCCCACCTGGCACCCCCACACCAAACTGAAAATCATGCAGATAAGAGGTCATCGATTCCCCAACAGAAGAAGATGCAACCTTAGAGACAAGCCTCCTCCACACAGTACCAATAGCAATAGGCCGAATGCCCCCTCCAGGCTTAACAAGCGGAGTCAAAGGGGCACTGGCAATAAACTCACCAAGCAGACTAGGACACTTACCAGAAAGAAACAGATTAACCACACCAGTGATAGAAACCAAAAGATCATCAGCCACAGCAGAAGCTGCTCCTCCCAAAACATCTAAAAAATGTTGAGCTCTAAGCCCATCTAGACCACAAGAAGTACCTTTGGGAAAACTTCGAATCGATTCCATACCAGATCCTTGCGAACAAAAAGCGTGTCCACCCTACAAGAAGAAGAAGGCACAACAGGAGGAGAAGCAAAGGGATGCTTAGCCTCCAAATCCCCCAGGGTGTCAGGAGAATCAGGGGCAACACCCGAAGAAGTGAGGACCTTAATAGCCGCTGAAAAGTGGCCATCACTCAACTTACGCTTCATTTAATAACATCAGTTCATTTAATATTAATAGGATTTACAAAAAGTTAGTGGAAAGCCGAGATACTATCTGAGCGCCTACTCATCTAGCAATAACAAAGCCTATTCTATTAAAAATGTGAGCCGCAACACGAGCTCCAATGTCTTGAGTTATAGAGAACTGTCATATCCGCTTCAGTAAGGCAACCGTTTCATTATTATTATTATTATTATTATTATTATTATTATTATTATTATTATTATTATTATTATTATTATTATTTTATTTTTTTTGCTTTTTTATTATTATTATTATTATTATTATTGAAGACATCACGTTATTAATATATTATTATTATTTTATTTTATTTTATTTTTATTTTATCTTTTTTATTATTTTTATTATTTTTATTATATTTATTTATTTTTTTATTTTTTAATTATTATTATCTTTACTATTATTATTATTTATTTATTTTTTTATCGGAAATTTTTATTTTATTAATCACAAAAAATTGGAAGGGAGCCGTGAAACAAGCTGCACTCCCACCCCCTTTTGAATACAGAAACCAAGTCTACAAAATAGCAAAGAGCCACTCCTAGCATCATTAGAATTATTATTATTATTATTATTATTTTAATCATCACTTTATTAGAAACAAAAAGGGATTTTTATATCATTAGGATTTTTTTTAACCATCACTTTATTATTATTATTATTATTATTATTATTATTATTATTATTTTTATATTATTTTAACTATTGCATTTTATTCAATTTTTATGTTTTATAATAAAATATTTGAACTACATTACATTGGAAGTCAACCAATCACATCTTCAGATTTAATCAGTTATAATTATAATATATTACAATCCAACACATTTTAATTCTTTCTTTACAATTACATCAAATTAAAATTCTTTCAAAAACATTTTGTGAATCAAAAGGCCCTCAAAGTGCAACTATTGAATGCATAATGTACAATGATTTTTAAGCATGTTTGGATATTTATGAAATTGATTTTAAAAATATAATGATATATGAAATTACTTATATTTTATTTGCTTTATATATATTTAATGATTAGTTCATATAACTTGCTAGTTTAGGCATATTCTTATCACTATTTTATTTTCTTGTTTTCTAATTTGTTTTCTTTCTTTTCAGTTTGTTTTTACACTTAATATTAAAATCAAAATAATTTCTTTTATAATTTTGACATAAAATCAAAAACCGTTAAACATTGAATCATCAGAGTTTACTTGTTGAACATTTTTATGCATAATAACAAATCTTTCAACAACTACTAAAATTACATGTTTGTAAAACAATTCACGCGAATAACTACTGGTGAAAATAAAAATAAAATATGGCAACGTAGCGCATGAGGGCTAACGGGCAAAAATTTACCGTCGATCTATCTTTAAACGAATTAACCTCACCACACCACAGAGGATGAAAAGATCGACACAATCGCATCAAACAATATCCATATTCAACTACAACATACGTTATATACCCACCAACCTAAAAAATATGTAGAATGGAAAACAGGTGTAACACGTGCCTGAGTAGAAAAGCGAGTGAGACAAAGAGAAAAACTGCACAAGACACACAAAATATGTATAGGTTTTGTTTGTGAGAGGAAGACATAGAAAGCACGTGAATAAAAAGGCTTGTGAGGAGGCTTCTTTGGCGCTAGTAATAAAAAGTAATAACACCGATGAATAATAAAAGTATAAATCTAATTTTTTTCGCTCTTTTCAGTTTAATTCAAAAAATTTATTAGTAAAGCAAAACGATTAGTAAGAACTTTTTTATTTAAAAAAGAATATTTTTTTATAAGAAATACGGAGTAATGTCTTAATTTAATCTTTTTGTTTTCATGTATTTTTAATAAATCTAAAAATTTATTTATTTGATAAAAAAATTAAAAAAACTAATGGAGAAAAAAAAGACATAAAAATATAGATGTCAAATTTGTGATTTTTTTTATAAAATGAGGTATTATATAAAACTTTAGTAGTTAAAATTTAAATAAATTAAATGGTGTTAAGTGAAAATTATAATTTTTCATATTTAAAAAATTAACAAATACTCCTTACGCTTTACTAACCTAATAATATCAGAAAATATGAAACACGATTTTTTTTATATATTCATATATTAAACAAATATGTTAAAATAAATTAAATTTATCCATAAACTTGTGCATACATACTTATAACTAGTAAAAAGTAAAACAAAATTAAAATAATTCCATTTGGCAAAAGAAATTATCACAAGTTATTACCATATTTGAAACTCAAAAAGTAGGAAAAAATATAAGCATCAGATTATTAACTTTACGCATACAAATCAAATGAATGAAAATATTTTTAATCGAAATATAAAAGTGAAAACGTGAGTCATTAATAAAAGTCCGGTCAATAATATTATTCACGCTAAACTTTTTGTTAAATCTGAATCGAATCGATCAAAACTGCCTCGAATCAAAAATCAAATTTGCAAAAAAAAAATGAACCAAGAACTAAACAAAGTTAACTTAGCAAACCCGAAACTAACCGAATTTAACCTAGTGAAATCGTTTTAGATATTCAAGTGTATTTTTATCAATACAGTTCAAACCGAATCGAAAAAAAAGACATAATAAATAAATAAATAAAATGAATCAAATAAAATCGGTTCGGTTTAATCCTGTTCAATTTTTTATAATTTTACTCATCCGCTGATTTTTTATATTTTGGCAAAAACGGTCATTCCGTGTTTTTTTCATGAAATATAATCTTAAGTAATTAATAGTTAAGATTAGTCCACTTACTTGCAAGAAAAAAAAGTAACCAAATAACTCAACTCTTATTCGAAAGCAACAAAGGTTAACCAACCTTTTCCATCTAACGGCTCTGATTAGCCAAATATTCATTCAACTTAGCGCGCAAGTTTGAAAATGGCCGCCACATCTTTCTTTGTTTAACCGACTTTATCATCTATAAAAGACCAGCAGCAATCCATTCATTCCCATCATCAATTTAATTCCATTCCCTTTTTCATTAGATTCGATTCAATCCCTTTTATTTAATTCAGTTCGATTTGATTCGGTTTGATCGATCAATTCTATAAAGTATATCAGTCGTGCTCGATTAGTGATGGAGATCTATATCGACACACCTAACATGATCCAAGAGGATATGGAGGAGGAGGAGGGGATTCTAACCCCAATACGTTCTTATCGCCATTCACCATTCGGAAGCTTTATATTGGATTCTCTTACCTCTAAAAGATCAAGAAGAATTGTTCATCAAGATCCTGCTGCTCAACTCGTCACTTCAAACCCTAAAAGAACTTCTCAAAATGTTCCAATATTAGTCGATAAAAGATTAAAGCTTTTTAAACCCAAGGAAAGAATTGATGTTTTTGAAAAAAGGACATAATAAAAGTATGACAATAAAATAGTAAGGTTTTTTGTTTAGATTATCCGCCATATCTCGGTTGGCCGACTTTAAAGTCGGTCAACTGCGTTGCAGTAACCGATTTGAATCAGCCGTCTGTGAGAACTCGTTCGAACCTATGATCCATTTGTGAAATTGGTCTCCTCCTTTTTTTTGTTAGAGTTAATTTTAGTTAATGAATTTTATCCTTTTTATTTGTAATTAAGCCTTTTTTAATCATTTTTAAATAATATTTAAATATAAATATTGTTATAATTTTATTTAAATAATTATTTGAATAAAAAATATAAAAACTTTTAAATTTGATCATCTTGTAGTAAAAACAAATCGCTTGTAAATCGTCGAAAGAAAAGCTCATGGTAGCTGCTGTGAAAGAAAAAGATCATATGCGGAATCTTGGTTAGCCCTATTTTTGTCTACCTAAACTTAAGCTTTCAATCTAACGGTTCTAATATCACTGGTGAAATATCACAGTTGATAAAAATCAGTTTAAAAAATTTACAATTTTAGTCCCTTAGTTGATTTTTATATGTTTTTGACATTTTGGTAAAAATGATTTTTCGTATTTTTTTTTCATAAAATTTTATATTAAATAATAAATAGTTAAAATAAATCCACTTGTTTGCAAGTAAAAAGAAGGTTGCAAAATAACTTAACTTTTATTTAAATTGGTTGAAAATAAATAACCTTAAAACATTGAGAAATATTACACCTGCATAACTGATGGTCCCTAATACAAGCGTGAAACGATAAATTAACACAATCAAAACACGTAATTACTTTTCAAACGTAATACTTATTATTGTATAATAAAGAATTACAAGTGTTATGGATAACACCGTTTGATGACAATGGGTTGTGCACACTTTGGACAAACTAAACCTAACTTAGGAACACAGTCGCAGCTGTTTGGTTCAATAAGTTCTAAAGAGTTCATGTGTGTAAAGTGTTAAAGTGAACAACATTAACTCTAGGCTACATATCCTATTTATAGTGGTACGAGGTTAACTTCAAGTACTGGTTGATGGTGACTACACTAAACAGACACTTGTCAGACATCTGTCACAAAATGCTCTTCTATTCTTGGTAGTCTGCCACAATGCTTTAGGAAAACAGAGCTGACATAGTTTCCTTTTTCTTCATAGTCTCGTACATACTAAGGTATGTCCTAAGTGTACTGAGTGTTAACAGGGTATTTCCACCCCTGTTAATCCTCAACCCCTCAGAGTTCCTGATACATCTTGGCTGTTATCCATCACAGCCAATGAGTATGTCTTCAAGTACTCTTCGAGTTCCTTAACAATGTCTCTGACATGTACTCCTCTGAGGTTTCTCACATAGACTTAGATCTCTGCGAGTCTTACGATACTTGCCTGCCTCCTAGGCACAGACAAGTTAATATCAAACAGCTTTATTTACGTTTAAATCTATGATACATGGAATCTAATAAACTTAGATTGCCAACAATCTCCCTGTAAAACCCGCATGCTTTGACCATGAATAGTACCCATTAGATCGTACGTACTAGATTAAAACTTTCCTTTTATAACATATTTACGTTCACGTATAAGAATCTTAAGTGTTACGTACGTGTTAGAACACGATAAGTATTTATTACGTATGAACACACAATAATTATTCAAATAATAATTATAATCCCGAGCATGCGATCATGAAATCATGAACGTAAATTAATCACGAGAGAATATTATTTACGTATATATATTTATTACGAACGCGAATAAATATATTAAGTCACGATCAATAATTAATTAGTACACGTTAAAACACGAACATGCACTATTATATTTAGACTCGAGAAAGGTACGGATTACCCCAAGTGGGGCCCCCTACCCGAGGCTACACCAAGGAGAATGGGCCAAGCCCATTTTGATTTTTACTAAAACAAGTAATTAGGAAAACATGTTTTATTATTTACAAAACAAGAAAAATAGTTAAAACCCGAAAATCTTTTCCTTCTTCCTTCTCTCCGTTGGCCGCCGGATTCAAGACACCAAAAGGGGGTGTTCGGTTGATTTTTGATCTTGGAAATTGTGCAAGCATTCGTGTGTGTTCATCCTTAATTGATCCACGTAATAGGTATAACCTTTTTAACCCTTTTCTTTTATGTTTTGATTTAATGAATCACATAAAATCATGATGTTTTTAAAAACTAATTAAAAACAATTATTAAAACATGTCTATGATCATGGGGTAAATCAAAACAAGGGTTTTTAGGGGTGTTTGTGTTGGCCGACGCCTAACCGAGCCCAAGGGGGGGGGGGGGGGGTCTCGGCTTGGCTTATTAACAACCACCGAGACCATATGGTCTCGGTATGGTGATGGTGGTCCCACGGCAGCAGCAAACAAGGGGAACCCCGACCTTGGTTCGGGGTATGGTGTTGATTTCGGGTCCGGTTCATGGTTTCTAGTCACGGGTCTGGTTCATATATTATTTTAAGGTTTATGATTTTAATAGTTATGTGTTAAAAATTAAATTAATAAACATGACATGTTTAATTTAATTAATATGACTTAGGTTACAAATTTAATTATTAGATCATGAATTTTAACCTAAGTATTTATATTTAACTAGACCTTATAATTAATTAATTATTAAAAACCATGACTATAATTAATTAATTAACATGACTTAGGTTATATTATTAATAATTAATAATACAAGTTTTAACCTAAGTATTTTACCTTATTTAATTAAAATCATGATATATTTAATTAAATACTTTTAACCTATAGTTTATTTAATTTACATGTAATAATTAATAAACTATACTTTATAACGACATGACTTAGAATAATAATCAGAAAACACTTAAGCTTATATAATTAGCTTATTTAACCAGCTTATATCTAATTATGGAAACTTTCTATTTTTAGAAACTTATATAATTAAGGCAGCTAATCTATTTATGAAAACTTTCTATTTTTAGAAACTTATCTATTTTAAGCAGTAATCCTATTTTTGGAAACTTTCTATTTTTGGAAACTTTCTATTTTTGGAAACTTTCTATTTTTGGTAACTTTCTATTTTTGGAAACTTTCTATTTTAGGAAACCTGTTATTTTTATAAAATTACTTATTATTACACAACAAGTATAATAATACATGAAATACAAGTAATACTTAATCAGAATAGACAGAATATAAGATAAATACATTATAAAGCTTAAAACAGTAAAACATGACATGAACGTATAAAATAAGCTAAGACATGACATAAAACCAGTTACGTATTCAGTAATCAGATACTTATACATGTATGTATTTATGTAGCATTAGTGATACCGAAGTAGGACTCTCTTCCGTTCGTCTTCTTCGTTCACTGGACATAAGGTACGGATTCCCGTCCTTTCAGTATGGACATTCTTTCCTTATTAGGATTCCCCGTATGCAGCCAACTGTTTTCCCATAGTATAAATTTATATGTTTGATTGCTTATGTTTAATTAGAATACCTATAGCCATATACATGCATGACCAGTTTCACCTAGTTATGGAGGTACCATAACCATAACACTAGAGGCACTGGTGTTATGACTTCCCCACAGCGGAGTGATTGCTCGTGGCGTCCCATCAGCTTTTTGCCATATTATTATATTTATCATGTGGGGCGTACGGGTGCATCATAGTTACATGTTTTTCAGCAGATTACTCAGTGTGAATGTGGTGTGTGCCTTGCATCCTTCACAAGGAGATGATCCCTCCTACCTAAAACCAGTATATTAAATTAGAGGCAGCCCCTCTAATTTGCATGATGAAGTCACCCCTCCAAGTATTCATGCACGGTGGATTTTCATGACCTATATTGGCTAATGGTAGAATATGTTAAACAGTTTTTATAAGATAAACATAAGGCTTTTCAAACTATAAAACCATTTTTACTAAGACTTAGCCGGGTTATTTGGGACTTAGTTTTCTTCCGCTGTTATATGCTTTTATGCTTATATTATTCATGCTTTATTGTACATCCGTGCACTGAGCGTATTGCTCAGCCGTTTTCCTTTTCATGTTCCCAAAACGGCAGGTACTCAGGGACGCTCGGAGACTTTAAGCGTACGTGCATATGGACTGGAAGCTTTCTAGCCTTTCCTTACTTTATGCATTATCTATACTTTGATACTATTTCCATGGACATTGTTTAGTCCTTTCATTTACAGTACTTATGTTTATGTGTGATGAGCTTTACTTTTGGACTACCGATGTTTGATTCCGGTATTTCCTTTTATGGTCATGTAATGTTTTAGACATTTATCCTTGTATGTTTTGATGACACGCCATAATTACGCGTGACATTCCATTTATCAAAATGGGGTGTTACACTCCCCCTATTTAAACATAAATGCAGCTAGATCTAAATAAGTTACAGTAAGTGAGATGACAACTTCTTTGTTGGAAATACGTTTTACGTATATAGAAAGTCTCGGTCACTCCAACTATGTAGTTATAGGCTCGTAGTAGTGTTTAGTTTCATTTATTAAATAGCCCGACCCATGAGCATGTTCATGGGCCGGAGGCCCAAGTCCATTAAGTACTTGGGTATTTAAACCTCTTTCCACCATGGAAAGAGGTGTTGGTTGTTTCATTTCTTGTTTTCCATAATACAAGTTTCTTTCATTTCTCTCTCTAAGTTTCTCTCTCTAGAAAACATCAACCCCTTGATTCTTAAAGATTATCATTGTTCTACAATTGGTATCAAGAGCATGGGATGAAATATAGGTTTGTTTTTAGTGTTGCGTATGTTTTCATAAACATTTCGTAGCTTTTTGAGTGTTTCTTGCCGAATCATCAAAATTTTTTGTGTTTGATCGTGATTTCAAGTAGTATAACGTATTTATTCGTGTTATAGTGTTTTTGGTATCTTGGTTTTGGTTAAAACACAATCTTTCTTGGATCAAAAGTTCAAAAAGTTCGTGTTTTCTTCATTCCGAATTTCAAGCAACCATCACCATCGGAAAGTACAAGTAAAAAGGGGTTTCCATCGCAATAACCATCACCATCGGAAAGTGACTGGTTCTACTTTGCGATACTTGGATTTCGATACTTATTCCGATCTGGACATTCCGATTGATCTTTGCGATCTGGGATTCCGACGGTTATAAGGAGTTTTAAGTCGTTACTCTGCCTAAATTTTGTCTGCTATATTCCGCTCTGAATCATTCCGACAGCACTTTGCGATCTGAGCATTCCGACAGGACTTTGCGATCTGAACATTTCGACAGCTTTGGATTGCGATCTAGGCATTCTGATACCATCAACACTCCGACAGGGTTACATTACGATCTAAGCATTCCGATAGTAAGACATTCCGATCTGGACTTTCCGATCTGGGTATTCCGACAGAAAGCAACATTCCGATAGAACTTGTTTTTGGATACTTAGTGGATTTCTTCTATTTGGCTTTAAATTTGGTAATTTGGTAAAAATTTCAAAAGCAAACACAACAACAAGATAACAACATCTTTTAGTTAACAACACAAAAACAACTCATAACCTTATTTCATTGTTCGATAATCTTTGATAATCTTTGATAATCTTTTTCAAGGGATTACAAAATGAATTCACATTCATATATGCCAACTATGACTTCACTTACCGATATTTCGATCATTTCGGGTACCGATACTCGCCCACCTTTGCTCATCAAATATTTATTTGAAGCATGGCAAGGCCGTATGAGAACGTACATCATGGGCAAACAAAATGGTCGACTTATGCTTCAATCAATTGATAAAGGCCCATTAGATTGGGAAGAGGTTACCGTCAACAATGTGACAAGGGAAAGGGAGTATCACGAGTTAACCGATGCTAACAAACTCATTACAGATGCCGATGAGAGGGCTGTTCAGACAATTCTTCAAGCCCTTCCACCCGATATCTTTCGAATGGTAAGTGAACATACAGTGGCCAAGAATCTTTGGGATCGACTTGCGGTTTAACTACAAGGGACATCTCTCACTAAGCAAGAACGAGAGTGTCAACTGTATGATTTGTTTGATAGCTTCAAATACATTCCAGGGAGACTCTTCATGATTTTTACTGGCGTTTTACCACTTTGATGAATGACATGAACATCTATAATCTAAGGATTGAACAGTTTCAGTTAAACACCAAGTTTTTGAACACATTACCCCCTGAATGGAGTCAATATGTCACTGATGTCAAGATGATTCGCGATTTACACAAGTCCAATTTAGATCAACTCTATGCTTTCTTACAACAACACGAGAAGCATGTGATCCAAAACCAAATCTCTCAGGGATCTTATCATGAACCAATGGCATTATTGGCAAACCATCCTACACTGTCATACCACAACTCTCAGCTTGCTTTAGGACACAAATCTTCATATCAACCTGTGTATCAAACACCAAGCTTCCCACAGTACTCGATTCTGCCACCGCCGCCTACATCTTATCACCAACCAGCAACATCATCATCACAAGGAGATTCACATCCATTACCTTATGCTTCACACCAGTATTCACCGTATCAACCCCCAACAAACCTTTCTTGTACCTATCCACAACTTGAGGCTCATCAACCTCATTACTCACAACAAGTCAGTGCTCCATCCAATCAGATTGTAGCTCAAGCAGCACCAGCATTCTACTGTGAAGATGACATCCGTGTTCCTGAATTTAGACAAGGAGATAGCCCTACTGATATCCTTGCTCAGATGTCTGCTTATTTAAGTCAAACATTGAACAAACGAGGTTACAGAGGTCCAGCAACAACTAACAATCAGTTAAGGAACTCGTCTAACTCTCGACAACAGGCAACAATTCAGGACGGAAGAGTCATGGTGCAACCACTTCAAGGGAGATCTAATTCGTCTACTGCTGGTGCACGTTCATCCAATACTACTGCTACAAGAGCAAATAGCACTGGTAAAATGAAGGTGGTTATTTGCTACAACTACAAAGGGGAAGGGCACATGGCCCGAGAGTGCAAACAGCCTAAGAGGAAAAGGGACGGCACATGGTTTCAGGAGAAGATCTACCTGGTGAATGCTCAAGACCAAGGTCGTGAGCTTGATGAAGAAGAATTGGCATTCCTTGCAGATCCGAGAGTAGCGAAAACTGATGGTCTCACAACAGTCATCACCAACAATGCTGCATATCAGTGTGATGATTTGGATGCATACGACTCTGATTGTGATGATCTTAACACCGCCAAAGCAGCTCTCATGGCAAACCCTTCACTATATGGAGCTGATACAATTTCTGAGGTACCACATACTGCTACAGATACTAGTATTATACCTTATCAAGTTGAGCAAATGTCTGAGTATTCGGAACAGCCTCCGGTGGTTAGTAACTCAATTGATGAGACAAACAATGATAGCAATATCAGTGAAAGTCCTCAGACTTTGAGTGAACCACAACCGGGAGCTATTACGACTACCAATTTGTTTGCTCAACCTGATTTGGTTATGGTCCTGGCATCTTTGCTTAGCCAAATGAATAACGCGGTCCTTGAAACCCTTAATGCTAATCAGACTTTATCTGCCGAGCTTGATTTGCATAAGGACAAGGTTAAAACCTTGGAAATGACTCCTGTGTCCACTACCTTAGCCAATCCTGAATTTGATAGGTTTAGGAAAGTTCAAATGGACAATCTGCTAGAAACTGAGAGTTTAAGAGCAAATCTTTCGAATGAACTTAAAGAAAAAGAGTCAGTCGTTAATAATTTTCAACAGCTTCAAACGGATTTTGAAATTCTTGAGTCCAAACAGATTGAAATGGAAATTAAGACGTCTGAAAGAATAAAAGAAACAGAAATTAAGCTTTTAAAACAATATGCTGCCTCACATCTAGTACACTTGTTTCATGCATCATTTAAAGAGTTCAATCTATCGCGTCTAATAGACTTACCACCTAACCCGGGGTATGCAAAGCAAGCGCTTCACCACAACCCACGTCTTTATGATGCAACCAAGTTAGGATTGGTATTAGATCCGATGGTGTTCTTGAATGATTCTGAGAGTATGACACCATATGAAGAGAAGCGGTTAAAATTACTTCCTACATATCCTGAATATGATTATGCTCAAATGAATGCAAAAAATGCTACTATAGATCTTAGAACTCGATTTAATATGCAAAAGAGAACTATCCAAACATCCATTTTCATGCCTACTAGAGAATGCCTTGGTATAATTCCTACACTCGTTAACTCAGACCAACCGAAGGAAATTCCTAAGAATCTTCCACCAGTTAGTACGGTAAAGCTCAGCTTGGAAGAGATTGGGCAATACCTTACCGATTTTGACAAGGTCATCCTGGAATGTACGACTTCAACGGCTCAAACCGCTGGAGAATGGGCGTTCGAACACATGAAAACGGTATTTGAGAAAGAGATCGTTCCGTTTGTGGACCATATTAAACAAGGAGTCTATGATCTAGCGTGTAATCTAAGTTTTGAAATTGGTGAAGTTAAAAAAGTTTTCTATGAAACGGATGATGCTTATGAACAACATTTAATTGAAAAGGAAAAGATTTTATCCGAATATGACCGATTTTTAGAACATATGGTGTCTCTCGAAGTGATGCAAGTGGTTACTGTTAAATATACTCATGAAATTTCATCTACTGTGAATATTTGTGATGATGTGCATGAATTTGTGAATACGGTTGAACATGTGAATACTGTAGATAATCATTCTTGTCATGAATCCAACGCTGAATTTTTAAAGCTTCAAGATTCGTATAATACACTCTCAAAAAGTTTTAATGAGCTTCAACAACATTCTATATCTCTTGAAATTGAGAATCAATCTAAAAATGAAACTCTTTCAAAACTAAATGATGGTGGAAACTTCGTTGAGACAAGTGACAAGATGATTCAGATGGTTCAGGATTTAGAGGAAGAGATGATGAGAATTAAAAGAGAATTACTAGAAACAAAAACGGAACTAGAGGCTGCAGAGACTAAGAATCATGTCCTAGAAAATAGAATTAATTCTATGCCTAGGAGAGCGTGAACAAGTAAGGCAGGTTGACTCACAAAATTCTGGTTCAATAGAAGAACGCCTCGCTTTTCATGCGACAGAACAAAAGTCATTAATTGACAAACTGAACAGGAAATGTGAGGAATCCTCTGACCTAAAAATTCAGCTCATAGACAAAAACATGGTTATAGCAGAATTAAAGGAGACACTTCAACTCAAAGGACGAGAAAGTGTTGATAATCCAGCTACTGTCTCTGCCTCGACCTCTAGTGCTCCCAAACCCAACCCACGTGTGCTATATCGGGATCCAAAATTCAAGAAAAGTCCCACTAAGTTTGCCACATATATGAAAAATGCCTTAGAACATGCTGATCTAGCTAGAGAGATTGTTGATGAAATGCGTGAACGTGATCCCACAAGTCATAGTGTATATGAGCTTTTATTATATGTTGATCGCGTTCAGGACTGTTTAGCATACTTAGAGTACATTGGGCAACCGATATTTGTACCATCTAAACAACAAACCACCATTGCTATTACTCCATTCAATAAGACCCCAGGAGCTAAGCCTGTTTTAAACACACCCATCAAGGCTAAGTCAAAATCTGTAACTAATGTTCCCTTGCCTTCTACAGGAGTAACTGTGTCCACTAAGGCTAAAGGATCTCAAGAAAAGAAAGATAGGATCAAGCCTTCCACTTATAGGACTGAGAAGAAGAAAGTAGAAGTGCACCATAGGAATGTTATTTCAGTTTTAAATAAAAAGAATCATGTGGCTAAGACAAAAGGTTCTCTTTATGAGTGGAAACCTAAGCAAAATGTGAATTCTAATGCGAAATGTTGGAATTGTAATGAATGCATGTTTTCTCAGCGTCATGATTTATGCCTTGTTGATCACGTGAATGAAATGTATGCTATTAAGAACAATCTTGAATGGATTCCAACGGGGAAGAAATTCACCCAAGTTGGTTGGCAATGGAAACCCACTGGTAGGACCTTCACTGCTAATGGAACTAAGTGCCCTTTAACTAGGATCACATCCACGGAAGTTAGGTCTAAGCGTCCTTTAAATAGGAACATTAGCACTAAGAAATGGAAAAAGCGCCCTTTAACTAGGTCTGCCCCCACTATTATGCCTACCAGTGGTAATGTGCCCAGTCAAAAAGTACCTCAGAATACTAGACAACTAGAATCTAAGCCAACCACTAGTAAGAAAATCTGGAAGCCTAAAGTTTCGTCTGATAGCAAATCTAAGATAATTATATCTATACCTGCTAACTCAGAGGAACAATTAGATCCGATACATCGTCTGTGTTTGGTAATATTTTCAGGTCGTCCAAATTATTCTTTGGTATTTGGACTCGGGGTGCTCCAAACATATGACTGGAGACCGCTCGATGCTCAGAAATTTCGTCAGCAAGTTTCTAGGAACGGTTAAATTCGGCAACGACCATATTGCAAAGATTATGGGTTATGGTGAATACCAAATTGGGAATGTTATGATTTCAAGGGTTTATTATGTGGAGGGACTTGGTCACAATCTATTCTCAGTAGGTCAATTTTGCGATTCAAACCTTGAAGTAGCCTTTTGACAACATACTTGCTTCATTCGCGATCTTGCAGGAAATGATTTGTTAAAGGGTTCTCGAGGGGATAATCTCTATACATTGTCTATTCAAAATATGATGGTCGCCTCTCCTGTTTGCTTGCTCTCCAAAGCATCGAAGACCAAGTCATGGTTGTAGCATCGACGGTTATCTCATCTTAACTTTGAGGCTATTAACCATTTGGCTAAAAACGAACTTGTTCGTGGTCTTCCAAAACTTAAGTTTGACAAGGATCATTTATGTTCCACGTGTTGTTTGGGGAAAAGCACCAAGAAATCTTACAAACCTAAAGCAGAAGACACCAACCAAGAACCATTATATCTTTTGCACATAGATCTTTGCGGGCCAATGCGTACGACTAGTGTGAGTGATAGAAAATACATCCTCGTCATAGTGGATGATTTCTCAAGGTTTACATGGGTAAAATTTTTAGCATCCAAGGATAAAGCACCATAGTATATCATTACTTTCTTAAAGATGATCCAAGTTCGTCTTAATGCTACTGTTCGCCGCATTCGCACTGATAATGGAACTGAGTTTGTTAATCAAACTCTACGAGACTATTACGAAAAGGTAGGTAATTCACATGAAACTTCTGTTGCCCGCACTCTACAACAAAACGGTGTCGTGGAAAGACGTAACCGTACACTTATGGAAGCTGCTCGAACTATGTTGATTTATGTGAATTCTCCTTTATTCTTATGGGCTGAAGCAGTGGCAACAACATGTTATACCGAAAACCGCTCCATCATCCGCAAACGCCATGGTAAAACTCCATATGAGCTACATCATGGACACAAACCCGATATTTCATTTCTTCATGTGTTTGGTGCACTTTGCTATCCAAATACAAATAGTGAGAATCTGGGAAAACTTCAACCAAAGGCTGATATTAGAATTTTCATTGGTTACTCGCCTGCAAAGAAAGCTTACCGGATTTATAACCGTCGTCTTGGCAAGATAGTAGAAACTTTGGATGCCGATTTTGATGAGCTGACAGCGATGGCTTCTGAGCAACACAGCTCTGAACCCGCATTACACGAGATGGGAACCGGTACAATCAGTTCCGGATTAACTCCCAACAATCCTACTTCTCCATCATTTATACCACCTACAAGGTCCGAGTGGGATAAGTTATTTCAACCTATGTTTGATGAATTATTTGATCCACCGAGTAATGATTCTCCAGCACCTGTAGTAGTAGCTCCGATTCCCGAAGTTGTTGCTCAAGATAATGGAAATCTATCTGAGGCATCTACTGTTACTCTTGAACCAGATGTCCCATCCCCCACCAATTCTCAAACAACACCTGGATCTTCACCCCCACTCGTTCCTAATGATGTTGAAGAGGATCTCTATGATCACGATTTGGGATATGCTCACTTACAAGAGCTTCCCTTCTTTGGTTCACATATACCTGAAGACCCTAACGGTGCGTCTACCTCAGAGGAAGCTCCTTCAATCGTTCACTCCCGACCACCACGGATTGAAACTCACAACACTAAATGGATAATGGATCACCCAATCCGCAATATTATTGGTGACATCGATCGACCAGTCATAACACGCCATCAACTCCAAGAACATGCATTATATTGCTATTATGATGCATTTCTTTCAGACACTGAACCTAAAAACTGGCAACAAGCCATGACCAAATCGTCATGGATTGAAGCTATGCAAGAGGAACTTAATGAATTCCAACGTCTTGAAGTGTGGGAATTAGTTCTGTTACCCAGCAACGTTGAAATCTTGACATTGTTGTGGGTATACAAGGTTAAACTCGATGAATTAGGTAGTGTGCTAAAAAACAAAGCTAGATTGGTTGATAGAGGTTACAAACAAGCTTTGGGTATTGACTTATCCTTTGCTCCTGTTGCACGTTTGGAGGCAATTAGACTATTTCTTGCTTATGCTGCTCACATGAACATGATCGTCTACCAAATGGATGTTTAGATGGCATTTCTCAGTGGTGAATTAAGGGAAGATGTCTATGTAAGCCAGCCGAATGGATTCGTCAATTCAGAGTATCCTAATCACGTGTATAAGCTCAAGAAGGCTCTTTACGGGTTAAAACAAGCTCCACGCGCATGGTACAATCTCTTATCGTCGTATCTCATCTCCAAAGGCTTCTCCAAAGGCAAAGTGGACCCAACATTATTCATTCTCAAGGAGGACAACGACATGATACTAGTACAAATTTATGTTGATGATATAATATTTGCTGCTACTAATCAACGTTTGTCTGACCAATTTGAGAAAATTATGTCCACACGCTTTAAGATGTCGATGATGGGAAAAATCTCCTTTTCCTTAGGGTTGCAAATTTCTCAGAATCCTAGAGGCATCTTTATTAATCAATCCAAATTTGCTCTTGAATCATTAAAGAAATATCATTTTGAAAGCTGTCGATCCTAAACTTTACTGTGGAATGATCGGCACCCTTCTCTATCTGACTGCTAGCAGGCCTGATTTGCAATTTGCTATAGGCATGTGTGCCCGGTATGAGGCTCGGCCTACCGAAAAGCACTTACATGTTGTGAAAAGGATCTTTCGGTATCTAAAAGGAACACTTCATCGTGGTCTGTGGTATCCGAAGGATTCCTTTATTGCACTAATCTCATATGCAGATGCGGATTATGTCGGGTGTCAAGATACCAGACGTAGCACTTCTGGCAGTGTGTAACTTCTTGGAGATAGACTTGTTAGTTGGGCATCAAAAAGGCAGAAAAGCGTTGCGATATCAAGTACGGAGGCTAAATACATTGCTATGTCCGGTTGTTGTGCTCAAGTTCTTTGGATGAGATCACAATTGACTGACTACGGTCTTGGATTCAACAAAATCCCGATGTATTGTGATAACAAAAGCGCAATCGCTCTTTGCTGCAACTACGTTCAACATTCTCGAGCAAAGCACATTGACATCCGCTACCACTTCATCAAGGAGCAAGTGGAAAATGGAGTGATCGAACTGTACTTCGTCAACACTGAGTATCAGCTGGCAGGTATATTCACAAAGGCCTTAGATCGAGGACGTATCGAGTTTTTGATCGAAAAGCTAGGCATGAAATCATTCTCCCCAGCGACACTTAATGAGTTGGCAGAAGAATCTGAAGAATAGTAGTGGTAAACTATTCTCGTGTATCCTTTGATCGTGATCTTGTATATTATTATATATATTTAAACCAACAAAAGAAAAATACAAAAATATAAAACATAGAAAAACCATAAAAAAATAAAAATATAAAACATAGAAAATCCATAAAAAATATAAAATCAAGAATATCCAAAAATATTTTTCATTTTTAAATCGGGCATGTCTTTTAGTACGGTAATATTTACGTCTTTAGAAATGTCGATTAATATTCACACGGTGCCATAAATAGAGTCCGTATAAAAGTTGTACAAGTTTTAAAACATGCCCATTATGGCTTGTAGTTATTTCTGACTGCAACCCGCTTTTCGTATTAAAGTCACATATTTCTTATGAAAACGTTGGCTCACAACGGGAATTAATTTTCTCGGGCAAGGTGATAGGTGTGTAAACACCCATCCTTTTTACCACTTAATTATAATAATAACCGAGCTAAAACGTGTATTTTATATCTTTTATGTCGGAATTATGCGTGGTTTGTGTTTTTGTTGTGATTTAGGACGAAAAGGTGAAAAGTGGAGAAAACACGGGCATTTACGGGCTTTGATTGAAGAAAAAGATGAAAGACGAAGTCAAGAAGTCAAGAGTGCAAAAAGAACGGAAGTCCAAGACCAATTCTGAAGATTTATCGAAGAAAAAGTCGAAAGACGGAAGTTTACTTAAAGCCGAAGAACTCAAGTCTAATTTATTGAAGAATTAAAAGACGAGTTCAAAGAAATCCCGAGCCAAAAGTCATTAAAGTCCAAGATTAAAGAAGATTTAAAGGCTTAAGGACTAATGGTGCAATTAACAAAGAGATTAAGAAGGAAGGACCTAATGATGCAATTAAGAGAAAAGGAAAGAGGGGAGGAAGCTTCCTAATCCTCCCCTATATATAGATTAGTTGTTAATCATTTTTCTTTGTTAGCTAATTTAACAAATTAGTTCTCCACTTTATTTTATGCACCTTTAATTACTTGTCATTTTAAATACTTGTTTTGCGCTTTAATTTCTTTAAATTCCAAGTAAATCTTTTAATTTTGTTCTTTAATCTTTAAGCTTTTAATCTTCTTGTTCATCTTCTTTTTATAAATCTTTGTTTGTGTTGATTTAAAGTTTTCAATCTTAATCTTTTTCATCTTCTTTTTATTTAAAGTTTGAATCTTTTTAAATTTTCGTGTTATGTTTTCAGAGTTTTCATACGTTTTATCTTTGTTCTAGTGTTTTTATTTAGCGTATTGGTGTTTTACTTTGCTTATTGTCTTCCAAAAGTTAAGATTTTTGAGCTTATTTTCGTACTTTTTGTGTTTTCCTAGTTTTTAGGAAATCTGATTCGATTTAGGAACTTTTTCATTAATTGCGAAATCTTGTACTTTCTCCCCATTGCGAAATCTTCTTCCTGATTCGATTTAGGAACTTTTTCTGCTATTGCGAAATCTTCTTCCTGATTCGATTTAGGAACTTTTTCTGCTATTGCGAAATCTTCTTCCTGATTCGATTTAGGAACTTTTTCTGCTATTGCGAAATCTTGCCTTTTTCTGCTATTGCGAAATCTTCTTCTTGATTCGATTTAGGAAATTTTTCTGCTATTGCTAAATCTTGCCTTTTTCTGCTATTGCGAAATCTTCTTCCTGATTCATTTAGGAACTTTTTCTAGCAAGTGCGAAATCTTTGATTTCACAATTGCGGAATTGTTCATTTCAATTGCGAAATCTTTTGTTTTTTTTACAATTGCGAATTTGTTTCTTTTTATTTTGCGAATTTAATTCAGTTTTTATTTAATTGCGAATTTTATTAGTTTTAGTTTAAATTTAATTTTCAAGCTTTATTTTTCCCGCCATTTTCCTTAGCCGCACTTTAAGTTTATTATCCTTAAATTTATTTTAGCCTTGCCTTAGTTTTAAGTTTTAGTTGCGTTTTAAGTTTGCCTTAGATAGTTTTAAGTTTGCGTTATTTACTTTAGTGCCTTTTAATTCTCGTCATGCTTTTAAATTCTTGTCATTTACTTTAAATTAGAGTTAGATTTACTTTAACGTCATTTAAATTTACGTCTTTGCACATTTATTTTAAGACAACCAAAAATATTTGTTTCACCAAAAACAATTGAGTCGCATTTTAAACCAGAAATCAATTCGAGAAGATACCGAGAAACGAACAATTGAACCTAGCAAAATCCCTTCATTAAAAATGGCGCCGTTGCCGGCTCTTTTCGTGAAGATAAACGGTTTTCTGTGAGAGACGCGTTGCTTTTTGGGATCCGTTCATTCGTGAGCGTTATTTTCTTGCTTAAAAAATTCAAAAAACCATAAAAATTAAAAATTGCTAAAAATCCATAAAAATTAAAAATTTCAAAAATCCAAAAAGATTTTATTTTTATTGTGTATATATATTGTCTTTACGTTTGGTATTGTTTTCTTTTGTCTTTGTAGGTGTATGCGTACTAGATCTTCTAATTATCAAGAGCCCGAGACTCGAGAAGATTTAAGTATGTCAGGTGTTAACAACAACAATAATCCACCGCACCTCAACAATAACAACAATGTTCTTCCATAGCCCGATCTTCGGACCATGGAGGAGCTTTGTCAACCTACCATGTTTAGACGAGGAGGACAGATTGCGTCGATGCAAATCACGGCTCCAGAGTTTTCGTTGAAGCACCATATGATTCAGCAAGTGCAAACAAATCCTTTTCGAGGAATGCCTGATGATGATGCCAACAAACACCTCGACAAGTTCATTACAATCACTCAAAGCATGAAGTTCACCGGTGTCACAATGGATGTTCTTCGCCTTCAATTCTTTCCACATACTTTATCACACCACGCCGAGAAATGGTTTGATCGTCTCCCGAAGAATTCCATTCATACTTGGGATGACATGACTCAACGCTTTTGGTCGCGCTACTTTCCACCATCCATGGTCACGAGCCTTTGCAATCAAATCAGCGGTTTCATGCAAGAACCCGATGAATCTCTCTTTGATGCTTGGGAAAGATATAATGTCTTGATTGATCGTTGTCCAAACCACAACATGCTCCCTGTGACATTAATTGATACTTTCTACAGCGGTTTGACATTTCGAGATCGTAATACGATTAATGCAGCCGCCGGTGGCACATTCATGAAAAGGAGACCCGAGGAGTGTAGAGAGCTAATTGAGAACATGACTACTCACCACAAAAACTGGGATTCCTCCGCTTCTTCAAGGAACAACCCGAGAGTCAATGTTTCTTCTACTTCAGCAAACCCAGATATGACCGAACTCACCCGCATTATAACTGAAATGAGCAAAGGTATCACGCTTCTCGCTTCAAACCAACAACAACAACAAGTTAAAGCGGTTGCTAATCCTTGTGAAACATGCGGTGGTCCTCACTCATACACCGATTGTCCTTCTACTCAAGGAAATCCGGAAAATGTGTATGCAACTTATGGTAATTATTCACAAGAAAATTACCAAGCTCGACCTCAAGGGGATCGAAATTTGCTGAGTTACCGATCAAACAACTACCTTTCACCCGGTTTTCCTCCTCAAAACCAGAACCCCGCCAACAACTACAATAGAAGCAACCAAATCCCACCTCGTGCTTCTAATCCTTATCACCCACCCGCTCAACAAACCCCACCCATTAACCCCGATGTTGAAGCCATCATGAGAACCCAAGGTGAGCAAATCAAGAATCTACAGAGCCAAATTATCAATCTAAAAGGAGATATTACCAAGCAAGGAAATTACCTTAGATCCGAGCTTCGCGATAATATCCAATCTTCCTTCAGCAATCACACAAATGATTTGAAAAATATGCTTGCTAGTTTCTTGCCCGCAGCTCAACCTTCTACTTCGAGTTCTCTACCTTCAAACACCGTCACCAATCCGCGAGCAAATGTGAGTGCTATTACTACTCGTAGTGGAATTACCATTGTCGATCCACCTATCCCACCCCCATAATCTACACCTCCTCCACCACCATTTATCCCTACTCCTCCTACACCTAGTATTAGTGCACCATTACCGTCTCCGCCTCGTCATGACGATGTACCTAGGAAGGACCCTTCAACATCTCAACCTTTACCTACACATGCACCTTCACCACCTAAACCCAGTATCCCTTATCCCTCTCGTTTAGGCAAGACCAAAATTCTAACCAAGGATGACTCTGAAGTGTCACGCTATGTGAAGATGATCTCTCAAATGAACTTCAACATTAGCTTTCTTGAAGCACTTGTCCACATGCCCAAATTTGTTAAAGCATTTAAGGAATTGCTTAACAAGAAGGAGAAGCTGATTGAACTCGCCAACACACGCTTAAATGAAAACTGCTCTGCAGTTATTCTTAAAGAACTTCCGGAAAAGCTTGGAGATCCCGGTCGTTTTGTGTTGCCTTGCGTTTTCAACAAAACTGAAGAATTTACTGCCCTTGCTGATCTCGGGGCCAGTATTAATTTGATGCCATTGAGTGTTTGGAAAACACTATCATTACCCGACCTCACTCCAACAAAGATGACTCTTGAACTTGCTAATCGCACTCTCGCTTACCCCGTTGGTATTGCCGAAGACGTGTTCATTAAAGTTGGCACATTTACTTTCCCGGTCGACTTTGTCGTTGTTGATTATGAAATGGACCCTCGTATTCCATTAATACTTGGTCGGCCATTCTTGAGGACCGGACGAGCTCTAGTTGATGTTGCCGAAGGTGAATTAATTTTAAGAGTCGGCGATGATGCACAAGTTTTTAAAATGGGGAAGCTTACAAGCAAATCCTATGGACGAGAATCTGCGAATATGATTAATGTGCTTGATGAGTTTGTCATCTACAACAATCCTCTATTCGAGTCTTGCAATGATAACCCACTTTTTCAAGATGATGTGGATGATTCTCGCTCTAATTTGGAACCTTCTCCCATTTACAATTCTCCACCGATCTTCGATGCTTATGATGATGATTCTAGCTCAGATTCGGATGATTATGATGACCTTACCTCTGAGTATCCCGACCTGCCCACGAATGTTGATTTCGATGAGGCTGATACTCTTTCGAGCGACTCTTCACATGATGAAGATCCTCCGCCATCACTCGATCCTACTTTGGACGATTACTCATTTGAGGAAGACTTCTCTATGTTTCTCAACACTTACTTCCCTCATGAGAGTGATACTCCTCCTTATGATTTTGAAGATTTTCATCTTAATCCTACTTTGGATTTGAAGAACATACTTTCAAAGGAAAAGAAACCGGTCGACACCGATATCCGCAGCACGTATGATTTAACACCTCTTTGTCCCCCTTCTGAGGACGAGGTTGTGCTTCTTCGCGGATCTTCTTCCCATTCTGCTGAGCCTGAGTGCTATTTTCCCTTAAAGGAAAAGGTGTTCGACCCCGGTATTGAAATCTTTAAGCCATCTTAGTATCCACCTGATGAAATAAAAGGAAAAATATTTGGAATTATTGAAGACATGCTTGCACCACTTCACCGTTGATTTCACCATGCTCCATCGCTGCTTAAGGGAACCTTGCCTCTTCTTCTTTGGCTTGCCTTGTTCGCCTTAAGCTTGTGCTATTTGATGGACGAAAACTATGTCTTTGATCCTGGTGGATATGTTTCATGCTTCTTCCTATGATGATCAAGGTCGAGTCAGGCTCACGACTCGGTTAACAAAACCAAGCGCTTCTTGGGAGGCAACCTATGTATCTATCTTTTAGCTTTCTTTATCCTAAGTGTAGGGGAGACCCGTTGGTTTGCTATCTCCTCTCCTTTCTTAATCATGGATTCGAGCTCAACGATCCACTCTTGATGATTCTTGACGACCCGTGATTCCGTGTTCCCTTCTTCCCGGTTCTATCCTAAACTCTTTTCGATTCACTATTTTATATTTTCCAATTTTAAAATAGGAATCTCTTTAGTTGTCTTTTCCTTAGCAAGATTTAAACAAGGTGCACAATGTCCTAAGTGTAGGGGAGTTTACTCCCACATGCTTAAACATTGAGGACAATGTTTATGTTAAGTGTAGGGGGGACTTATATCGAAGTTAAGTGGCCTTTTCCTTGTATTTGTCCTCATTTTAACCGGAAAATCAATTTTTCGACATTTTTCAAAATTTTTGATCTATTTTGGCCTATTAGTTTTTACCTTTGTATAGTTATTTTTTTTCTTTGCTAGAATAAATTTCTAATAAAGTGGTTTTAATTTTCAAACGTTCTGAATCTTTTGACTCAACCCGAGTTTACTTATCTAAGTTACTCTAGCTAGTATCCTTAACGTGTTTAAATCAAGTTTTGCTAGGCTTTTATATAGGGAGCTATAAAACGCGAAAGTCTTAACTCTCACGGGTTAAGAACAAGAACTTTTCGCAAGTTCCTATAATTGATCCTAGAGAGTCGTTTATCAAGGGAACTTTAAAATGCGATTTCTAAACTTGAAAAAGTCTAAGAGTTTGCAAGATCCTATAGACGACTCAAAAACCCAAAACTTTGATTTAATAGGCTAAGCATCCACGAGTCTCATTCCTTGAGATTTTAAACCGTGGAGAACGAGAGATGATAGAGCCAATTATAAGTTCGGTATTCTTTCGTGAATTTATGTGAGTTGATTATAAGCCTATTCTCCCATCGCTTGCTAATAAATTTATTTGCAATAAATAAGGTTGTACGATTTGAAAAGTTACTTAGCTTCTAGCCCAAGATCGTTTAAAAGTTGCTCGGTATGGATTAGAGTTCATAGCCAAGGCATAACTTATTGAAGCGGGATGCGAAGATTGGCGAGTCCGAAAAGGCCCTAACAAGGCATGAGGGCTATATTTTGTTGCTAAAGATCCAAAGTGATGTGAAGAATCATTTATCGAAAATCAATATGAAGGATCGAGACACACGACGAAAAGCAAAAACTCCCCAAAAGTCATGGAGAAGTGTATCCGAAAACACCCTAGCAAGGTATGAGGATAAATAGATCCAAGTCAAAAAAGGAGGCGGATCGTTGTATATCAAAGTCCAAAATAAAGATTGGAGAAAAATGAAGAAGTCGTGGTCCAAGTATGAATCTCTCAAAACTTCAAGTGAAGAAATTCCTATATGAAGAGAAGGCCATTATTTCATGAACGTCTCTCAAGGTTTGAAGTATGAAGTCGCTGCCAAATATCGGTCCGAGAAAGGTCTCAAATCGCGAAGCGAGTTATGCCAAGATATGAACTTTATGAGGTCCCGAGAAGCAGTTTTAAAAGATTTTGTCCTTTAGCTAACTATTGATTAAATCGTTCACTATATTTTCGGACTAAATAACTATCTAAATAAGTCAACAATGCATCCTCGTGATCATTCAAGACAACAATAAAATATAAGAGATACACCTAGGAAAAAGGGAGTCTAAATGAATAATTGGCCCACATGAGTTCGTGTTAGTTTGCTAACTTATAATAACAATGATCTCGTTTTTAAGCTTGGTTTGGAGAAAGGGAAAACTTGAGGATGATGATTATTCATAACATTTCCAAAACCCAAGGTATGATTTTGATTTCTTTACTTTGTATGTTTATAATTTTCTATCTCGTTAATAAAGGCCAACGTGGATTAATTATGATGAAAAATGTAAACTTGCTTTGTAACTAATGCATCATTGCAATGGTCAAGTGTAGGGGATTTGATAGGTGTGTAAACACCCATCCATTTTACCACTTAATTACAATAATAACCGAGCCAAAACGTGTATTTTATGTCTTTTATGTCGGAATTATGCGTGGTTTGTGTTTTTGTTGTGATTTAGGACGAAAAGGTGAAAAGTGGAGAAAACACGGGCATTTACGGGCTTTTATTGAAGAAAAAGATGAAAGACGAAGTCAAGAAGTCAAGAGTGCAAAAAGAACGGAAGTCTAAGACCAATTCTGAAGATTTATCGAAGAAAAAGTCGAAAGACGGGAGTTTACTTAAAGCCGAAGAACTCAAGTCTAATTTATTGAAGAATTAAAAGACGAGTTCAAAGAAATCTCGAGCCAAAAGTCATTAAAGTCCAAGATTAAAGAAGATTTAAAGGCTTAAGGACTAATGGTGCAATTAACAAATAGATTAAGAAGGAAGGACCTAATGATGCATTTAAGAGAAAAAGAAAGAGGGGAGGAAGCTTCCTAATCCTCCCCTATATATAGATTAGTTGTTAATCATTTTTCTTTGTTAGCTAATTTGACAAATTAGTTCTCCACTTTATTTTATGCACCTTTAATTACTTGTCATTTTAAATACTTGTTTTGCACTTTAATTTCTTTAAATTCCAAGTAAGTCTTTTAATTTTGTTCTTTAATCTTTAAGCTTTTAATCTTCTTGTTCATCTTCTTTTTATAAATCTTTGTTTGTGTTGATTTAAAGTTTTCAATCTTAATCTTTTTCATCTTCTTTTTATTTAAAGTTTGAATCTTTTTAAATTTTCGTGTTATGTTTTCAAAGTTTTCATACGTTTTATCTTTGTTCTAGTGTTTTTATTTAGCTTATTGGTGTTTTACTTTGCTTATTGTCTTCCAAAAGTTAAGATTTTTTAGCTTATTTTCGTACTTTTTGTGTTTTCCTAGTTTTTAGGAAATCTGATTCGATTTAGGAACTTTTTCTTTAATTGCGAAATCTTGTACTTTCTCCCCATTGCGAAATCTTCTTCCTGATTCGATTTAGGAACTTTTTCTACTATTGCGAAATCTTCTTCCTGATTCGATTTAGGAACTTTTTCTGCTATTGCGAAATCTTGCCTTTTTCTGCTATTGCGAAATCTTCTTCCTGATTCGATTTAGGAACTTTTTCTGCTATTGCGAAATCTTGCCTTTTTCTGCTATTGCGAAATCTTCTTCCTGATTCGATTTAGGAACTTTTTCTAGCAATTGCGAAATCTTTGATTTCACAATTGCGGAATTGTTCATTTCAATTGCGAAATCTTTTTTTTTTACAATTGCGAATTTATTTCTTTTTATTTTGCGAATTTAATTCAGTTTTTATTTAATTGCGATATTTATTAGTTTTAGTTTAAATATAATTTTCAAGCTTTATTTTTCCCGCCATTTTCCTTAGCCGCACTTTAAGTTTATTATCCTTAAATTTATTTTAGCCTTGCCTTAGTTTTAAGTTTTAGTTGCGTTTTAAGTTTGCCTTAGATAGTTTTAAGTTTGCGTTATTTACTTTAGTGCCTTTTAATTCTCGTCATGCTTTTAAATTCTTGTCATTTACTTTAAATTAGAGTTAGATTTACTTTAACGTCATTTAAATTTACGTCTTTGCACATTTATTTTAAGACAACCAAAAATATCTGTTTCACCAAAAACAATTGAGTCGCATTTTGAACCAGTAATCAATTCGAGAAGATACCGAGAAACGAACAATTGAACCTAGCAAAATCCCTTCATTACAAGGTTTACTTTAAAACCTTTTAAGGGACTAAGTTTACTTCATAACTTGGTCTAACACAAATTAGTGTACGTATCAGTGCACTTATTTTGTAAAAATAAGAGAAATCTTATTGCCACCAGAATCGTTCCATAAAATCACTTAACCGGAAAATGTCCTCATTAATATTTGTGTCCTTAAAATCATTGGCTACAGCTCTTTAAATAGAAAACGGGTCCGTGTTTAAGGGGGAGCAAATATTAAATCTTCGTGAAATCAAATTTGGTCTTTAAAAAAGGATTGTCAGAAAATATTAACTATTCATCATCATCTATTATGCTAAGTGTGCCTTCTGTGGGATCGAAATTCATATATAGGTTATTAAATTTTGGCGTTAAGTTTTTGTGGTCGTGTTTGTGTGCGGGTTGGTATTTTGGTAAATTGATTTGTTTAAATCAAATTCACTTTACATCAAATACTAATACAAAAGGGGGAACATATTTGCAATTATTGTAAAAATGGAGGGTTAATATGTCAACTTGCCAACAAGTTGACCAAGTCAAAACATACCACCCCCCCTTTTTCCCTGTCACAATCGCAAACACACACAACACTTTATTCATCCGCCATTGTTGAAAAACTTCAAAACCTTCGTTCCTTGTGTATTTGAATCTCTGTTATTTGCTCATCATCTGGGTATGGTATTAAGCTATATTTGTTATCATTTATCCCATTTCATTGCATCTCATCAAAAACAGTGCCATTAGATCATTTCAAGATTTAGGGTTTCGCGTTTTGCTATGGAAATGGTAATTAAGTTGTGGGATTTGTTCAGTATGTCTAGATGAACATTGGTCTTGCCCAGAATCGTTTAAAACATTGCCTAGTTCCTGGAATCGAGAAGTCAACGTTTAGATCGAATCCCTGTCACGGATTTCGATGATCATTGCAACACCATCATTGTGATGCCTGTCATTGCGATGAGTTATTCTGATGACTCATTGTGATGGGCTATTGCGATGAGTCATTTCGATGGCTCATTGCGATGTGTCATTGCGATAGCTCATTGCGATGGGCTATTGCAATGGGTCATTTCGATGGCTCATTGCGATGGCTCATTGCGATGGGTCATTCTGATGGCGCATTGCGATGGCATATTGCGATGACGCATTCCGATGCGTTATTGCGATGGCTTCGTTATAGGTATTGCGATGGGACATATTGCGATGGATTCTCATTCATTCCGATGGAACTGCATCTATTGCGATGGACATAGATATTGCGATAGGACTTTATTTTGATAGGGTTGCGATGCTTGAATCATTGCGATGGCTTGGTTAGGATTCTGATGGATTGATACATTGCGATGGACTTAGGAATCTTATGATTCTGATACATTGTAACTTTGTTATGGAATTTTAAGTATTATGCACTTGCCTTAGACTATCTAATGAGTTTGGCCTAGCTTGCACTATTTCCTCATTAGGCTTTAAGTAAAATAGGGCCACTAACACGAAACCAAGTTTTATTGAAACTAGTTAATTTTTATCTCATAAGAATACTTGAACGGTTTCTTATTACAGAAGTTCATCTTATTTAATAAGTTGATTCCTATGTAAACAAAAGAGATACAAATTACTTACTCAATGTCTTGTGTTTTGTTTCCAGGCCATGGACGACAAAGCTTCATCTTTGTTCAAGCCCACTATATTTTGGGTTGAGGATAATCCTACAATTCCTGACGTAGTGGTTGAAACTAAACCAAAACCCGCTGAAGTTTTGGTTGAAACTAAACCAAAACCTACTGAGGTGTTAGTAGACATCAAACCTAGACCTACTGAGGTTCTGGTCATGACCACCAAGAAATCTAAATATTTTAAGAACTAATGCTAGGTCGTTATCTATTTAGAATAAAATGTCTTTGGCATATCTGTCATTTTCCTAAGTGTGTTGTTAAATGTAAGGACCTTGTTCATCTGAACTATGTTTGTATGTTGTTTCTCTATAATATGTGGAAATAATTGTTATGGATTTTTTCCTATTATTCAACTTGGCATAGACTTCAGATATATATATATATATATGTTGTGTATATCATTTGTGCTTATGTCATCAAAGCAGGAAAATGTCAATCATAGAGGAACAACACCAACTTCGTGATCTTGAACTTGTTTCGCTCAGCGATAGGCTTCCATATGCTGAGAACAACTCTCGATTACAAGATGATTTTGATCCGTCCTTACCAGCTTTCAAAATCGCCACTGATATCCTAGACATATCACCCATCAGAGACACACTCAGATGTACTGCATCTGTTCCCGAAGTCTACATGCATGAATTCTGGAACACTGCATCTTTCTCTAAAAAGACTATCTCTTTCCAACTGAACAAAACACCAAGGGTACTCAGCTTGAGCATTTTTCAGAAATTGTTTAAACTTCCTAGGTTGGCACAAGGAGAACAATTTGTGGCTAACCCAAAGAACGATGAAGTACTTCGAATCATTCGTGCCATGAACTATGAGGGTGAAATCAACAACCAATCCCAGCTTAACACCTCACACATAGGGCAACCCTGGAAAGCACTTATCACCATCATCGTCAAGTGTCTTACTGGAAAAACTAGGGGCACCGATGCAATGAGACCACCACAGGCTCACTTATTTTGGGGATTGTACACTGCATCTAAGGTAGACTATGCACTTCTTATCTGGCAAGAATTTTGTTATCAGTTTACTGGAACGAAGAAGAAATCCGTGCATCTTCCATTCCCGAGATTCACCAAGCTCATTATCAGCCACTTCATGAAGAATGACCCAACCATTGACACTCGCGGGAATTTCTTCTATCACACCAAAGATGATGATTATGTGATTCTCACAATGAATGCATACACTAATTCCACAAAGTATGCATTACTTCCTGCTCTAGTACCTGACACAATGCTTAATAATGGAATCAAGGAGAGTGATAAATACCAAAAGATGCTTAATGATATTGACGCACAGTTTAAACGTGCAAATTCACATCCTTCAGAGAAGCAAAAAGGTAAACGCAAGAAAAGAGTTTCAAAGCGCCAATCAACTGCTTCTTCCAAAGATAAAGGCCCAGGAAAAATGCAAATAGTTGATGAAGATGATGAAGATGAGCTGATCCATACTGAGGAAGAACAAGAAGAAGTACCACTCCGCAGGCCTAAGAAAGCGAAGAAGACTAAAGGCAAAGAAGCAAGTGTTGCTTTGGAGGACCCTGCTCAACAACAACTTTCTGAAGCCAAACGACTGCGTATCGTTCTTCAACAAAGCAGACAGGAAGCTTTTGCAGGATCAGGCTCAAGAGTGTTTGAAGACTTAGCAGATTTTGGTAATCATGATGCTGACATGGCATTTTATGAAGATCCTACTGATGAAGATGCTTATGAAGATGCTGGTAACTATCATTTTGAAAGTCGAGAGCAAAGTAAAGAACATGGTAGCAGTGCAGACACCGATACAAGTATGATGTATCGAGACGTCAATATCACCACTTCCTTACCCGAACCAACTAACACAGTGGTACACGATGATGCTCATGCTACTTTCATACCAGAAACGCAACTTCAAAGTAAGTCTACTTCCAACTATGATGATGTTATGAAATATCTAAATTTAGAAGGGGAGGGTGTCAAGGTCACAAACACTGATCCGTCAACAAATGAAGGAATGGTGGATGTTCCTATAACTACTGTTACATCAACAACCACTCCACTATTATCCACCCCGATCATCAGTGAGGTCATAACAACCACTATCACACCCGCACTCGTTGAACAACCAGTATCAACCACCACCCTAACAACTGAATCTACACCGTCATCCACAGCTGAACAACATGTATCAACCACCGCCCCAACCACTGAATCTACACCAACACCTATCCATGTACAACCAGTATCATCCACCACCACCTTAACGGTTATGGTTACACCTCCACCAACAGAACCACAAGTATCATCCACACTCAATCCATTCCTCACAGTCAATGATCCACTGATCCAGTCTCTTCAACAACAGCTAGAGGCTCAAGCTATACAAATAGCTACATTGACTGAAAGGTTAACTACTCCTCCCAAGGAACCGCAACCTGATGAGTCTACTCTTCAAAAACTAACAGACAGAGTGTCCAAACTTAAAGCACAACATAAATCATTTCTTAAAGAGAAGAAAACTCGTGATAAAGAAAATGATGCTTTTCTTAGGTCAATTGACGAGCAGATGACCACGATCATTCGACGAGAAGTCAAGTCTTATGTTGATCAACAACTACCAAATCTTGTCGGTAATGGTTTATCTACTCTTCAACTAATGACATTGTTACAGACACGTCTGCTAGACATGAAAGCTCATAAATCGAAATACAAACGAAAAGTTCTGCAATATCTCAACAAAGCAATTCTTGAAGAGACACCTGCAGACACTACCGACTCTGAGTCTGACGATGAAGATGAGCTAGAATAGGAAGATGACGAGGGTAACGGTGAAGAGGATGATGGTAACAATGATCAAAATGAGGATAAGGATAAGGAAGGAGATGAGGAGGAAGAAGAGGATGAAGAAGGAAAGGATAAGGATGAAGATGAAGATGAGGACGAGGATACAGATGATGATCAGGATGACGATGATGATAATGACAAGGGTAATGAAATCAACAAGGGTGATAAGAATGACGACACGGGTACACATGCCGAAGATTCAAACAAGGATGACAATGATAAGGCTACTGAGAAAGGTTTAGAGGAAACTGCAGAAAACATTGCTGACACCACAGAAAAAACGTTGGAGTCAACAATACCAGAAACTCAGCAAGTTGCTACAGGTATAACTACTGCACCAGCTTTTACTGCTGATTCTCAAAATGAATCTGTAGAATATATGCAAGCAGAAGAACCGACAGAGCCAATGCTTGAAGAAGAACCTCACGATGATATACCGGTGATGCAAAATCAACCTTCAACACCATCTGCAGATCAGCATGACGTTGATATGGAAGTTGAAGATTTAAATGTTCCAGAACCGACGTTTGCTGAATCTCTTATCATCGATGATACTGTACAAGAGCAACTTTGGCTAACAAATGCAGCACCACAGCATCCATTTGACACTGCAATTGAAATGGAGCTGACTCAATTCCTCAACAACCCTATCGATTTCTCGGCTTTTCTAAGGTATTCTCATGGGAAACCGACAATGACTCCGGATCTGATCAAAATGGCAGCTACAAATGTGGACTTCTTTGACACTTTAAAGATCAGCCATAATGAAGCAGTATATCACTTGAATGAGCTTACAAAGGCAATGAGAGCGACAACTATAGGAATTCAGACTCCTGTGTTGCAACCTCTTACACCAACGGTCATCACCGGTTCTGCCACGATCCCAATAGAGGACTTTGTCTCTAACAATCTTGAATACCTTGAAAATGGAGCAAAGAAATATGCCACGTCACTAACAATGCTAAAGGCTGTTAACTTGGAGAATGTTCCATGGATAGAGGATAAAGTGCCTGACTCAATATGGAGAAAGAAGCTGCTCAAGTTTTATGATACCTATGCTTCACTTGGCATCTCTCACTGGACTGCAAAGAAAAGGTTAGCCTATAATCATTTCCATCGTCCTAAGAGAGGTTCCTCTATTGTCTCAGCTCACAGAATCAAAAGCATCCAAGGAGCAACCACTCAGACTGTCTTCGGTTATGATTACTTGAATGTAATCGTGTTCAAACGTACCGATGAGAAAGAATACCGCATTGACGAAAGTGATCTCCAGTACCTTCAACTTGAAGACATCGAAGATCTTTTTTTGCTATTGGCTCAAGAAAAAGTTGACCATCTATCACCTGATATTGTCATAGCCATGAGTTCAAACTTTCGTCAATATGCCAGGAAAATTGTCATTCAAAAACGGGTGGAAGACTTTCAACTTGGAGTAGAAAGCTATCAGAAGAAGGTAAACCTGAAACGTCCCCATACAACTCCACTCAGTAATTTCCATAAGAACAAGAAGGTTAACATGGGGCCCACAATGCCGGAAGCAAGGATCTTTTATCCAAATGAGACTGGGGTCATGAAATATATGCGATTCTCCGAGCTACGCAAATTCAGTGATGGAACGCTAAAGCATGTTCGAGATGATCTGTCGGTTCTTAATGCCAACTTACCACTTCCGGCAGTCAAATACACCTGGACAACCCAGTGCAAAAATGGAGCATCGTATGCAATCAGGAAGATTGAGGAACTTCTAAGGAAGCGCCGGTTGCTACGAAGTATAGAACGATTCGTCGGTGGACGACCATATGGAGCTCACCATAGGTTCACGGAACGAACCATTTAATTATGGTTCGTCTTATATCAGGTCAACTCCATATGTCTATAATTGTGAATATGTTACTTTTTGTATAATCAGCTTTTGTGGCATGTTGTAGTGTAAATGTATGATATTTTTCAAGAATTTCTCTCGAGATTCCAAATCTTTCAAAATATATCATACTCAAGCACTACAACTAACCCTCATAAATTTGAGGGGGAGCATTAATATGTTCTTTGGCCAACATCTAATTTCATTTTATTACCCAAAGACCGGTTAATCCATTAATATCCAAAATATTGATGGTTAACATTTTGGAAAGGGGAGAAAATGGGATTAAGGAGACTTAATGATATTTGGCTAAAACAATGAAAAAGGCTTAAAAGATAAACCAACCTAACATGTGTAATGCACAAGTTAAGGGGGAGCATTTTTGATGATCAAAACACTTAAAGCACAAAAACTTTGATTACAATATCACAAGTGCTTTAAGTGATTTTCAAGGATTTTTTCATGGTGACTATATCAACCCAAAACACACTTAACTCACGACGGATGTGGTGACAAAAGGGTGGTAGGTATAGGTATTAGTCCAATGATTCATCAGAACCGATGGAATCTTCCCAAGGACAATTCCCTAGATAGAACTAGAAGTCCTAGGAAAGATGGAGAATGAATGTGAACGTAGTTGAATGCCGACCAAGTACTTAAGCTAGCACTGGAACAATCACAACAAGGTGCTAGTGATGACGTATTAGTAAGCATTGAAGGGGTTGAAGAATGAAAAATAATTGTAAAGATAAAGGGTGTAAAGAAAGAAGCCCTCCTTACAACTTTAGGCAGAAACCGGGTCAATACATATGCTATTGAGATCATTTGTTAATGATTCTCGATATTGAAGAAAGCCATCATGGACCCAGTGAGGCAATGCACAACCCTCCCTAGCTAACTCAAATATCTCTCAAAAGGTATTTGTTTTAATCACACGGAGATCAACACATTATCTATTGGTTTATTCACTCCAAATAGACTGATATTGAATAGGTGACACTCCTATCTAGCCATCGATCACTAAATCAAAACGCACTATCGAGTCTAGAGCCACAAGATCATCAAAAGTCTCATTAGGACACTTTCCATTTATTCCTTGCTTCTTCACACACTGTGAAAAGTAAGAGATCGTTATGAGTCCTACGCAGTATTCTTGTAATATTTCCAGAACATCCGAGTGATACGCAAGTATTACAGTGAAGATGGAAACCCTGCTTGAGCCAACATCAAACAAGCTCATGGTAGGTGACACGTGCGGTTCTTTAAGAACTAATATTGTGACAACTGGAAAGAAACAGTAGTTTAATTCTTAATTGAACTTAAACTCATTCCAGGCCTCTACGCATTATCGTATGATCTTGCCAGAACACTCAGAGTGACACTCTTTAGTGTTTATAGTGACGAGTGGAAATCCTTCTAGTGTTAACATCAAACAACACTTGGTAGGTGACAAGCTAGATTCAATTTGAATTGAGTTTGTGACAACTGGAAAGCAACGATGGTGAATATCTTAATTGAAATTCATTGTTCCAGGTTTCATGAATTGACGGCTTCAATCATAAGGATTTTTAATCCAAATGATTCACTCTTTATGTTCGCAGTCAGCTTTGGACGGTCGAATAAAGAGAACGGGTTTACCCGCGAAATCCTATCAGGAAGTTACTTAATTGAAACTATCTGTCACGGGTATGATATCTAATATCGTCCAACGGTCTTCACCGATCGGAGGTAAAATGCTACCGAATTAGAATAAAATGTCAAAGTCATTTTATTCGTGTCTTATTATGTTACTGCATTCAAAGACGGTGGCGTTGCGGTGTACCTGTTGAAAACGGTGGCGTTGCGGTGTACCTGTTGAAGACGTCCTCACATGCTTATTCCTTCTGCATCAAATAATTCTGCAAATTCAAGAAAGTATGACCTAAAAGTCTTCCGCTATATCAACTCTGAAACTTTTAAGAATTCAACAAAGGATAAGTGTGTGGGACATGAAGTCACAAAGAGGCGAACATCACAAGACAATAAAGACTGCACGTGAAAGGCCAAAAGAACGTGTTCCAAGCAAAAGGCTGATATTATTCAACACATATTCACAAAAGGAAGAAAAAGAAAGAAAAGAAGACTACGAGCTCAAGAACAAGATCTAACATGCTAGATTAGGACTTTGTAAATTTGGAGTGACCTCCCTTTGGGGGAGATTGTTGGAAATACGTTTTACGTATATAGAAAGTCTCGGTCACTCCAACTATGTAGTTATAGGCTCGTAGTAGTGTTTAGTTTCATTTATTAAATAGCTCGACCCATGAGCATGTTCATGGGCCGGAGGCCCAAGTCCATTAAGGACTTGGGTATTAAACCTCTTTCCACCATGGAAAGAGGTGTTGGTTGTTTCATTTCTTGTTTTCCATAATACAAGTTTCTTTCATTTCTCTCTCTAAGTTTCTCTCTCTAGAAAACATCAACCCCCTTGATTCTTAAAGATTATCATTGTTCTACATTATTCTTACTCATAACAGATCTTAACAAACATACTTCATGATTTTATTATGACTTAAAAGAAATTACAAGTACAAAACATAAGTGTAACAAAATATGAAAGTAAAGTTCAGCTATGAAAGACTTCAATAATCATCATTTTTTATTTTTTCTTTAGCTTCAGCTATGTCTGTCCTGGCATCCAGTTCGGCCTGCAAAGCTTGTGCAAATACCATGGAATACTCTGTGTTGGTTTTAAGTGCATTTTTAAGACAAATAAGCTAAATAGTTGATGCTAGTCCCATCTCATCTTCCTTTTGGAACACATATTGACATCCCCTGTTCATGAAGGCCATACCTTTCTCAGGCTCAGTATATGTCTGACCATCAATAGGGCCTACAATCCCATTTGGTAAAACCAAATCCCTGTGCATTCCATCCACTTGAACATCATTAGTTACAAAGGACTCCTTAACAAATTGTGTCATCCTTCTTCTTTTCTTTCTAGACTTTGGAAGATCTTGTTCAAACAGTTGTGGTGGGGGATCAACCTTAAGCTTGGCTGCAGTTTCCTTAACCCAATTAAACTTAGCCTTGAGAGTTTTAAGAAGTGTAAAATTTGCCTGTCCAGTCTTCTTTGCAGCTAATGCCTCAAGTTCAAACCATTCAGACAGACCAAGTTTCTTTAACTTAAAGTCTTCAAAGAGATCCATGTTTGCCTGTTGATTATCTCTCCATAAAACCATTTGTGGTGTATGAGTAGACTTGTGAATAGTATACTTGAACTTGGTAATTTTTCCAGGTGCAAACCTATTATTGACGCATGCATCATAGTCAGCTTTTACCTTTTTAAGTGCCTCTGTGTGTTTAACTTCCATTTCCTTCAACCTTTGTCTTTGCTCCTCCCTTTGTTGAGGAGTCATTTTTCTCTCTGTTGCCTCATTAAGCTCCTTGGCTTTCTTGATTTCATTTAACCTCTTGAATTTAATAGCCTATTTCTCAATTTCTTCAGTTGTTAGAGGGTTCTCATTTGCTGCTTTAAAGGTTGTGAATTGGGATAGTTAAGTGGTTGATCCTCATGTCTCTAGCATCGCATCTATTTTCTTTAGCTTGGCGTCTGAGTCTACCACGACTATTTCCTTTCCATTCTTAGAGACAGAGGATAACACACTTGTGTTCTTCAACTCTTCAGCTTATTTGATGAAAGCCATCTGAGCTTGTTTTTGTACAGCTTTTGGTAGGAAGCTAACAGTGAACTTGAGTTTCTTGGCAGCTGGTTCACCATCATCCACAGCCTCATTGGTGTTAACTAGAGTCAGGGACTTTGATAGGGATGGCAACAGGGCTGGTTTGGGGTGGGGTGATCGTCCCCATCCCTAAACTCGATTAGTAAAGTTTTCCCCAAACCCACCCCGATCCCCTTCGGGGATTTAATCGGGGTGCCCCGTTGGGGTGCAATGCTCCCTCAAACCCGTCCCGTACTAATCGGGGATCTTATCGGCTACCCTCTTTGAGTGAAATTTTCTATCAAAACCGCATTATTTTACATTTATTATTATTTTTAGACTGTTAGAAATAAGCCTGAAGTATTATAAACTTACTAATTATATAATAATGAATTACAAACAAGACTTATAAGGTATAAAACGATACTATTATACATAAATAATGATATGTTACACCACAAAGAACTTACAATACATTAAATAAGTTTCTATAATAACAATTTGTAATACACTAAAGAAATATTTATTATGACGTAAATAGTAAGAAAATACTATATAAAATTACTTATATTTGTATATGTGTATATTAATCGGGCGGGGCGGGTCGGGGATCTTATTCCCCGTGTTTGCCCCAAACCTGATTAAAAATCCCCGTTTAAGCCCCAAACACGCCTCATAACCCAATAAAGTTAACCCGCTCCGCCCAAATTATTCCGGGTTTCGGGTTTCCCCGTCGGGTTCGGGTTTTTTTGCCATCCCTAGACTTTGATGAATCGACTCCATCCTTTGTCTGTTGCTCCCCCTTAAGTTCATCATCATCATCAGGTACAGTTATTGGAGTGATGACTTGGTGAGGGATGGGTGAAAGGATAGTGTTGTCAACAGATCCTGAGCTTTGCTTAGCAGATTCAAGGTTAAGTACATTTTCCTTTTCCCCCTCACATTCAACATGTCTTTTTAGACGTTTGGATGAACGTGCCTAAATGTATGCAGCAATCTGCTCAACAGAGGTAGCCATTTGTCTTTGCCTGGTTCTTGAAGCTCTGGCAATTTTCAACAGCTGGTTGCAATTTCCATTGATGTTGCGATGTACACGGTCAACTATGAAGTTGGTGTGGCGAACTTGCCTGGATCGTACAACCTCAAGTTCTTTATGCATAGTCAACTCATGAGCAGAGAATAGGTCAGGGGCCTCTATGGCTATGGCATCTTTGATACGAGTGGATAAATGGCTAAGTCCTTGGGACACTCCTTTTTGTGTGCCATCCATAATGGGTTCAGTGACATCATCCTTAACCGCATGTGTGATTGATAGTTGAGTTATTACGTCTTTTAGGAAAAAGAGCGTAATTAGGGTAAGTATTAACAAGTGATTTAGGAAAACCACAAGTTATGACCCAAAGTGGGGATCGTTCTCAAGGAGGCTTGGTGTGTGTGTTAAGAGATGATTAACTTTGTGATTATATTGATTATGAGAAAAGAAAATAGAAATGAGATAAGAAGAGAATGACGGTTACGATGACGAATTAAACTAAGACGATAAAGTCGTACACGTAAAACCGTAAAAAGTAGCAAAATTAAAAATTTACCCTAAAAATTCCTAGAAAATTGCAATAAATCCTAAATAATGTAATTAGAGTTTACAAAAAAATCAAAAGTCACCCAAACCTTTTATTTAATTAAATAATAATTTTTAAATGCTAATTAAAGCCCAAAAAATCAATTTAATTAACAAAAAGCCCAAAATGAGATTTTATCAATTGTAAACCTCTAAAATGACTTAACTTTATTTAAAACTATTTTTGAAAATTTTATAATTAATAAAAACTATTTAAAAAATTAAAAACTATTAAAACTTAAAATAATTATAAAAATTAATCTAATGACAATAAAAATATTCTAAAAATTTTAAAATTCCTAACTTATTGTATTTAACCTAATAAAAATATAAAAACTTGAAAAATCTAAACTTTAATTTTTACCAAAAAAAAATATTAAAAATCCAAAATTTATAAAAAATTCTAAAAAGTTGCAAACTAGCTTATTTTAACCTAATAAACTCAGAAATGAAGTTGAAATTACAAAAATACCCCTAATGGGCCCTCAAATGGGCCAAAATCCAAAATAGACCCTTATTGGGCCAAAATAAGCCCAATAAGACAAATGTTTATAAAATAGCCCAAAAGCTCCTATCTGACCTAAAATTTGATTCAGAACACAATTTTCCAAAGGCCCAAAAGCTGAAAATGCCCTTAAGTTAGCTTATTTCACCACATCTTATTCTTAATGGGCTTTTTGGCCCATTAAGCTATAAGCTGATGCCATAAGATAAAATTACACACACGTCCTTCTTTTGACTTAAGTAAGCTATTTGCAAAAAGAAATTTGAAAAAAGTCCAAGAAATAAGCCTGAAAAAGCAAAAAGCAATCTTCACAAAATGACAAAATAGTCGTTTTCGAGTTCTAGGCTATTTCAAGAGCTGATTCAAGTAGATTTAAGTCACAAATAGCTTAACTAAGCTTAATCAACAAAAAGTTTTCAAATAAGCCCACTCAATAAGCTGGAATAAGAAAATAAGCACTTAATTAAAAGTCAACTTTAAGAGTTTTCTAGCAAAAATTCAAAGCTAAGGTCTGATAAGCTCCAGTTCAAACAAATGAGTCAAATGAGGAAGATTGATCACAAAAAGTAAGTTGTTGCGGGTCTAGATAAGCCAATATGGCTTATTAATAAGCTAACTAAAAAATTACACTAGAAGGGGCTAGTTTTAGGTGCTGAGCAGTGGGAACT
Source organism: Glebionis coronaria (assembly GCA_025667525.1). NCBI lineage: Eukaryota > Viridiplantae > Streptophyta > Magnoliopsida > Asterales > Asteraceae > Glebionis > Glebionis coronaria. The sequence continues at coordinate 556,699,799 of CM046877.1, read as the reverse complement.
TTTCCCACTGCTTGACTTTCTTGACTTTCTGTCTTTAGTGACTTTTTTGTAGATTTAAGTTTCACAAAGGCACCCAAATGATCATTTAATCATAAGGAGTCAATAACAACAAAGAAATCACAATCTCAAACAGCCAATTTGTACAGTTAATTCATTTAATCACCAGACATGCACCAGACTTGAACAAATAAGCAGTTATGGTTCAATAAGCACTTATAGCACAATTCAGCCAGCCAAACTTCACCAAATGCATACACAAGCTATAATAAACTTAAATGAACAAGTCTAAACAAGTTTCATGCAATGATTCAAAGTGTAGGTCAAGATTCAAGCACTAAAAGTTACTGATGAATTATGAACATGCAGTTATGAACACTTGCTGATGTATTTGACCACCAAGCCAAATTCAAACCCCCAAATCTTGTTAACAGGTTATATTAACTATGTTTAAACACTTTTTAGCCCTAAGCATGCATACACTCTAGGTGTTCCCAAAGTCTTAGGTCAAAAACAGTCAAAACAAGCAAATTATAGCACAATCTTTGATTCAAAGTTTTAAGACTGAAAACTTGCAGCAAATAGCACACAAACAAGTATTTTGTAGATACAAAGCACAAACACACACTTCCAACAAAAAAATAACAAACTATGATCTAAAACAGGTAATCCAAAACACCCTTTTATATTTTCAAATCAAAATTTTCAAATCAAAAGTGTATTCCAAGGTTACCTAAGCCCAAATCAACACAATAATAGATGTAATATGCAGATTTTAGCAAGATTAAGCCACAAATTTCACAAGAACACAAGCAACACACAAATATCACAAATATCCAACTTTTTATCAGATTTTGAGATTAAGGGTGCAAACCTCATGGATGTACATCCACACCCATGAATGTTTGAGCTTATGTGCTAGCAAGAACAAGCACAAGCTTCCACAATAAAGCCTGCTATGATTCAACAATGTTAGAAGCAATTATATAAAAATAGAAAAGTGACAAAGACTTGATTAATGTAACTCTTGTACCCCACACTTGATTATCCCCAAGTTATAAGCTTCACAACACCTTGATATCACAATATCAGGATGCTATGATCAACTTTATAGCCCAAGAATTCCAAGGTGTACCAAGAAACTTAGCAAAATATCAAGCTATAGGAAAATGTGCAAACTTTTCCACACTCCTTGTGAAAACGTTTTGAGATTCAGGTTTTAGCAAACAATAAACATAAACAATCAGTAAAGAACAATGGCACTTGACTTTTCTTCAAAGATTCAAACACATTTCATTACTTAGAAAATATGATTTACAGAACTTTGAACAAAGGAAAATTCAAGAGCAAACTGAAATGTAATGAGTCCTATGCCTTTTATAGGCGTACAATGAACTAGTGAAAGCTAAAAAAACGTGAACCCTAATGCAGTAGAAGTCCCAAAATGACCCTTGTCTTGTTTGAATATTTTGAGGATCATGTGAGTGAATTTGGCTTGTTGCATGAGTTAGCAAGGTGAAAATGCATCCAATGGTGTAAAATAAGCTTAAGATGTAAGCTGGAATCATGCACGTTGGATTGCTGTCATTGTTTTGTCTTCTTGTTCAAAGGCGTAGCAGGGGAGTCTCTTGTGGGGCTCATGGTTGATGTAGCATGTATTTTCAAGGTTGGGATGTGACTAAGGAATGCTTAATCATTAATCTGGAAGGTTTTAACACTTAATTATTAGTGATTAAGAAAAACCCAAATCTGGTGATGAACATGAAGAACATGTGTTTGATCCGGTTTTGTGTTTAAATGGGGTGTTTAGCGTCACATTTAACAAATTAAATAACTAGTTAGTTAAGCTGGTGAGTGGGATGGTGATGTGGATCCAGGGTGGAAGCTGATTGGTGGAGAAGTGGTAGTGGGGCACGTGTCACCCCACTACTAGTCTAGGTAAGATTGGATGTTTGACATGATTTACCCCTCAACTCTTTAACCCTTTTCACTTGCTATAAAACTAGCCAAATCCAGATTCCCTTTGTAATTAAAGTTTTGGTTTTCATACTTTTGCCCCAAATACTTTTCCAAAGTATTTTCAAGGGTATTTCTTGCCAATTCATGATTCTTGAAGGGCTGTTTTGGCATTTTCTTCATTAGTAATGGTCTTGACTTGTTTGTTTGACTTCTTGGAGGACTAATATTGCCAAGTCATGATTAATGAGGGACCATTTTTTCCATTTCTTCAAAGGCAAGGGTCCTTTTGGTAATTTTGACATTTTTAAAGGACCAAACTTGTAATTTCTTGTAACTTGAAGTCCTTAATGGTATGTTTGACTTTGAGGAGGACTAATATTGACAATTTAGTTTTGTTGAGGGACTAAAATTGCCAATTCTTCAAAGTGGAGGGCCCTTTTTGCATAATTGACAAACTTTAGGGACCAATCTTGTAATTATGAAGATACAAGGGTTTAAAGTGTCAATTCTTCAATATTGGAGGACCCTTCTTGCATAATCTTTAAATCTTCAAGGGTTTGTCTTGGAAAATTTTTCATTAGGGCTTGGTTCAATGTGCGACTTCGTTTCCCGTGTTCGTTTTTGCATGATTCTTGTGATCTTTTGTCATTTTCTCAATATCCGTACCTAAAATACACAAGCAACAAACACAAGCATATATTTGGCCAATTTCATGATATTTTATGCATATAAAGCCCTTTTTGGACGATGAGACTATGTATAAAAGCAGTCTCATCACTCCCCCATACTAAACCATTGCCGTGCCCTCACGCAATGCTAGAATAAAGTATCGTAGCACCTCCAAAATTCATTTTTATTCACTTTTATGAAATGATAAACTAGCTACACTACTACTATTACTACTACTTGCGTTTTAGACACAATGTATGATTTTCATCGCAAAATGGAACGTTTAGGTTCATAGAATAAGAACACGTGAATGCTTTGTTAGAAATAATTTCGTCGTCCTCGATTTTCACCCAAATTCCATGCCAAGCGTGCAACGAGATCATTGTCATTATAATATAGTAATGCTAACACTACTCATATGCCCTAATCACGCACTTATCCTCCCATTATCCTAAGTTGTATCTCTTATATTTTATTTTGTCTTGAATGTTTCACGAGGATACATTGTTTGACTTATGCGATAATAGAGATTTAGGTCTAAAAATAGAGTCCTAACGGTGTAACCAAGACCATTAAATTAATAACCCCTCCTAATAGACAACGATGTCAAAAAATTAAGTCAACAAGAAGGATCGATAAACACGGTTTTATACCGGTTTTGAACATGAGACTTATTACCAAGACTTTTATACGCCCCCTAACAGAAGGGCCTTATTATCATAGGTTTACCTCCATCTTTTATTCAACTTCGCCATGAAGCTTTTATTATGACTTCGGTCTTGCCTTGCCTTTTATTATCCACCTCATCAGTGGTTTTATTAGCCAAAGACGTATATCCTCACGCTAAGGCGAATTTTGGATCTTTAAACCTTCAAAGATTAAGGCTTGATTCACTTTCAATTTTGCATAGATTTTTCGGCCTTGTGAGCTTCAAATTGTTTGCTTGATTTAGGTGAGCACTTGAAATCTTGTTATTGGGTGAAGCTTTCAATTATTCGGGTGCCAATACTTCAAAACCGTGACGCTGGCGATACCTTAATGTCTTCCAAATTTAATTACACGGAAGCTACTAGAAAAGACTAGAAACCAACAATCAAGACTAAACCGCTAAGTCAATATTTATTAAGCAAAAAATAATTAAAAGCGCAGGGAGAATAAGCAAACAATGAGAACACATGAGTTTTTGAAAGAATACGAGTAATCTACGTTTAGCATAGTACCTTATAATTAACTCTATCATTTCTCGTCCTCATTTAAGAGACTTAGCCTAATGTAAGTTAAGGAATCAAAGCTAAGTGCTCAACACGCACGGTCGAGTCAAAAATTACTCTTATTCTCGCCATCGGAAAACCTACATTCGTGTCTTCAAACACTTATAAAACATGAGAAAAATTTTAAAGTTTGGCCATTTTTAGCCTTATTTTGCAACAAAACGATAAATAAAAAGATAAACTTTGGAAAGCGTGAAGGTTTGGCAAGGCAAGTATCTATTCACCCCCCCCATACTGAAGTTAAACATTGTCCTCAATGTTTCGAGTCTAGGGGTGCAAACACCCCCATACTAGAGACGTAGTCGAATGCCTAATCTAGCATGGAAAGGGTGTAACCGTTAAATTTAAAGCCGTTTATGAAGTGTGCTAAAAACCTAAGGTTAGAACATCAAAGGATATATCATGGATATTGAGAAAGTCTTCAAAGCAAACGATCGAGTGCTCCCATAAAACGAACACGAGAGGCTCCAATCGTGAAGGTAATGATCATCTAAAATCCACAATTCACAAACAACCACGAAACAAAGGTTGGAAGGGCACAAATCCCCACACGTTACTACATTAGAAAGCGATAATATAGACACAGGATAAGCATGGGACTCCCCCACGAGGCACCTCGTTTTTAATTACTGAGTCATGAGCTCGACTCGATCCCCTCAATACTAATTATCGTTGGGGAAGGTGATTTGGTCGAGGTAGTTCAAGGATGGAACTTCCCCGCCAAAGTAGTGCTTCAACCTATGTCTATTCACCTTGAAATTGGGGCCATCATTTTGAGCTAGCTCGATGGTCCCATAAGGAAAAACTTGAGTCACGGTGAATGGACCAGACCAACGAGATTTCAACTTACCGGAAAAGATTTTCAAACGAGAATTAAAAAGCAAAACTTGATCCCCAATGTTAAAAACCCGGTTTTTAATTTTTGAATCATGCAACTTTTTAGTCTTTTCTTTATAAATCAATGAATTTTCATAAGCAATATCCCTTAATTCATTATCCCTTAATTCATCCAATTCATTTAATTGCATTTTTTGGTGTTTCTCGCGGTCTCCATATCATCATTACAATGCCTTAGGGCCCAATAAGCCTTGTGTTCCAATTCAATTGACAAGTGACAATTTTTCTCATACACAAGCTTATAAGGAGTGCACCCAATAGGCGTCTTATGAGCGGTCCTAAAGGCCCATAAAGCATCGTCCAACTTATCCGACCAAGATTGTCGGTTTTCCCCAATGGATCTCTCCAAGATCCTCTTCAACGCTCGGTTTGAAACCTCGACTTGCCCACTCGTTTGTGGGTGATAAGCCGTAGAAAGCTGATGTGTGACCCCATATTTCCTTAGGACCCTTTCGAATTGGTCGTTACAAAAATGGGTTCCACGATCGCTTATGATCGCACGAGGGATTCCAAACCGAGAAAACAAGCTTTTCAAAAACTTGACTACCACACGAGCATAATTGGTGGGCAAAGCCTTAGCTTCCACCCACTTAGATAGGTAGTCAACGGCGACAAGGATGTACTTATTACCACGAGATGATGGGAACGACCCCATAAAGTCAATGCCCCAAACGTCAAATATCTCACACACTTGGATGATATTTTGTGGCATCTCATCTTTTTGTGAGGCTTTTCCTTGCCGTTGGCATGAGTCACACGACTTCACAAGTTCATGTGCATCTCGGTAAATAGTAGGCCAAAAGAAACCGGCATCAAGAACCTTCTTATCCGTGAGATTAGCACCATGGTGACCACCCGTGGGTCCCTTGTGACAAGCTCTAAGGATGTTAGAAGCTTCGGTACCAAAGACACAACGTCGAATAATTTGATCCGCACAAGTGCGAAACAAGTAAGGGCCGTTTCAAAAGTAGAACTTGACGTCATGAAAGAATTTTCGTTTTTCTTGAGTCGTCATACCCTTGATGATGAAGTTGCCCGCATGGTAATTTGCGATGTCCGCAAACCATGGGGTGGAAGAATCAAGCTTAGAATTCACTACACCAAGTGTCTCGAGCGGAAATGTTTCGGTGATTTCCTTGGGCTCGTAAACACTTTGGTGAGGATCTTCCAAACGAGAAAGATGATCGGTCGCTAGATTCTCGACTCCTTTTTTGTCAACAATTTTGTGATCAAATTCTTGAAGGAGGAGAATCCAACGAAGTAATCTTGGCTTAGCATCTTGTTTAGCCATAAGATACTTGATAGCCGAATAATCCATATACACTATTCATTTCGTCAAGACGAGATAAGGTCGGAATTTCACGGCAAGGAATTCCTTCTCTGTTGTAGTGTATTTTAGTTGAGCCTCGGTCATCGTCTTGCTAGCATAGTGAATAGGCAAGAAGTGTTTTTCATGGCGTTGCCCCAATACGGCCCTAATAGCATAGTCACTATCATCACACATGAGCTCAAAGGGGAGGTTCCAATTGGGAGCAACAAGAATGGGAGCTTCGGTAAGTTTCCTCTTAAGGATTTCAAAGGCTCGTACATAACCTTCGTCAAAGACAAAACGTGCATCTTTTTCAAGGAGATGTGTAATAGGTCGAGAGATCTTTGAAAAATCCTTGATGAATCGTCGATAAAAGCCAGCGTGGCCTAGAAAACTCCTAACTCCCTTAACGGTTTTGGGATGAGGTAATTTGCTGATGACGTCGACCTTAGCTTGATCAACCTCAATCCCCGCTTTCGAAACCTTGTGCCCTAAGAGGATTCCACTTTTAACCATAAAATGACATTTTTCCCAATTAAGCACAAGGTTGGTTTCCTCACAACGCTTCAACATTCTCTCGAGATTCGACAAACACAAAGTGAACGAACTACCAAACACGGAAAAGTCATCCATGAAGACTTCCATCGTCTTCTCGATCATATCATGAAAAATAGCCATCATGCACCTTTGAAAGGTTCCCGGTGCATTGCAAAGTCCGAATGGCATTCTATGATAGGCAAACGTTCCATATGGACACGTAAACATAGTTTTTTCTTGATCACGAGGATCGATGAGGATTTGGAAGTAACCGGAAAAACCATCTAGAAAGAAATAGAAATCGTTTCCCGCAAGACGCTCCAACATTTGGTCCATGAAGGGCAAGGGAAAATGGTATTTTCGAGTGGCTTCATTCAACTTACGATAGTCAATGCACACTCTTCATCCGGTCACGAGTCTAGTGGGAACTAACTCGTTGGCATCGTTTGGCACAACGGTCATTCCTCCCTTCTTAGGGACACAATGAATATGACTCACCCAAGGGCTATCGGAAATAGGGTAAATCATTCCCGCGTCAAGGAGTTTTAGGACCTCCTTTTTAATGACGTTGTGAATTTTGGGGTTCACCCTCCTTTGACATTGGATTACGGGCTTGTAATCCTCCTCCATTAAGATTTTATGGGTACAAAGTTTGGGATCGATTCCCTTAATGTCGGATAACTTCCACGCAATTGCCCCTTTGTGATCCTTTAGAACATCGACAAGTGCGGTTTTTTCATCATCCGAAAGTTCTTTCGCAATAATAACCAGCAACTTGTCGTCCTCCTCCAAATAGACATATTCGAGATGAGGAGGTAAATCTTTCAACTCGAGGATAGGTGGTTCCTCAATTGAAGATTTGGGCTAGATACTCATAACCTCCTCAGGTGGAGGAAATGGGAAATCATTTAGAAAATCCTTGATAATCGAGAAGTCCTCATCGTTGTCGAGGTCTTCGTCACAAGTACGTGGAACATCAAATTCTTCCAACGTAAAACCACCACCTTCAAATGGAGTGAAGGTTGGTGTCGAATTATCAAGAATGGGATCTAACATAGTGGGATTGCCACTATTTTCACCATCACCAAAACCTAAAACTTCTTGTGAAAATTCCTCGCAAACAATGTCAATCATATCAACGAGGTTTATGGTTGCAACGGAATAAACATTAGAAATTTGAGAGTTTTGAGTTGCGTTTATAACAAGTTCCTCATCGTTGAAACGTAAGGTGATCTTTCTAGCATGCACTTCGATCAAAGCCATAGACGTATCTAAAAACGAACGACCTAAAATGAGAGGAACTTGAGGATCCGTGGGAATATCGACAACGATAAAGTCTACCGGATAATAGAACTTTCCCACTTTCACAAAAACGTCTTCCGCCAATCCACATGCGGGAATTGTGGAATGGCCGGCCAACTCGATAGACATTAGTGAAGGAGTAAGATTAGGAAGATTGAGCGACTTGAAGATAGCAAGTGGCATCAAGTTAATGCTAGCATAAGATCGGCCAAGGCATAGCATTCTTCCATATCTTGGATTGCACAAGGGATCAAGAATTTACCGGGATCACCGACTTTTTGAGGTATGCGATTAAGATAAACCGATGAACAACTAGACAATTGTTGCAATTTCTCCTTGTTGTTCAACATACTCTTAAAGTTAGCGGCAAATTGAGGCATCATGACCAAAGCATCGGCGAAACTCACATTAAAGTTCAAATCACGAAACATTTTCATAAAAAGCTCAAATTGGTAATTATCGCGCTCTTGACGTTTCTCCTTACTAAGTCTCGATGGCTAGGGCAAAGGTGGTGTGGGTTAAGGCATAGGCATAGCCTTTGGAATCTCGGGTTCCAATGTTGGTAATGAGTCAAGCGTAGGTGTGGCATGAGCGGTACTTCGTGGGATTGGGACATGCTCCTTTTCCACCACCATCTCGGGTTCTTCCTCAATTGCATCCTTCGTAGGAGCAATTGGTTTAGGAGTCGGTTCCTTAAGTGTCTTACCACTACGTGTGGTAATCACTTTCATCTATCCCTTAGGGTTCGATATGGTGTTGCTAGGAAGACTACTCGAAGACGGTTTGCACATAATAGCCTCAAACATAGATGAAATTTTGTCCTCAAACATGGATTGCCTCTTCTCGGCTTTAATCATTTCTTGCTTAATTTCATGATGCCCTTCTTCCATTTTTTGTTGGTTTTGTTGTAACCTAACTCATTTTTCAACTCCTTCTTCAAGTCGTTCTTAAACTCGGATCTTAGGCTAATGATTTCTCTTTGAATGTTGTCAAACCTAGCATCGTTTCCATTAGCGTATTCAATAAATTCATTTGAAAGATCTTTCAAAGTTTGCAAACTCTTGTTGTTGTTTTGAAAATCATTATTTTGATTTTTGTTTGAAACTTGATTATTAGCCCCTTGATTCCCATAGTTTCCTTTGTAATTGCTTTTAAAACCAACTTGATTGTTTCGATAGTTATTGTTAGCATTTTGATTTGAAGCAAAACCCAGTGGAGTCAATTGATTGGAGAGGGTAACTTGAACGTTTTGGTTGTAAGTTCCCGTGGCCACGTAGTCACTCAAAGAAATCATGACCTCCACCACAATACATACATGAAGCCTCAACCGCTTTAGCTGTAGCGGGAGCACTTTGTTCTCCAACTTTGAATTAAATTAAAAGTCCTTTAAGCTTATCAAAGATTTTGTTTTCCAAGTTCGCCTCAATTTGGCAAGCATCGATGGTATTAGACAAAGCAGGTGAAGCCGAAGACGAAGCCTTACGAAAAATTGATGTGTTACGAGGACTATACACCTTACATCTATTCTCAATTATCACCAAAGCTTCCTCAACCGTTTTACACAAAAAATTACCACCCGCGGCGGCATTTAGATAATCCCTTTCATGATCATTAAGTCCATTGTAAAACGTGTCAATTTGATGCAAATCGGAAAAACCGTGATGAGGACACTGATGTAACATTTCCTTAAACCTATTCCAAGCCGTTGAAAAACTCTCATTAAATTCTTGTGAAAATTTTGAAATCTCGTTTTTCAAATGCGTAGTCTTAGAGGGCGGGAAAAATTGGTTCACAAACTTTGAAACGAGATCCTTCCACGTCAATATAGAATTGGGTGGCTCTTTCTCTAACCAAATTTTAGCGGGCCCCGCTAAGGAATACGGAAAAAGAATCATCTTAATTGAGTCATTAGCAACATCCTTAAATTTGCAAGTGGCGGTAAGACGATTGAATTGGCGGATATGGTTGTGCGGGTTGTCCTTTTCATCACCACAAAATTTGTTGTTTTGGATCATCGACAACAAACCCGTTTTCACTTCAAAATTCTCCGCAAGGATAGCGGGAATTACAATACCCTCTCCATAACCCTCGGTGGGTGCTTGAAGTAACTCCATCATAGTTCGATTCTCCATGGTTGGTTCCTCTCTTACGATAGGTTCGTCAATAGGAGACTCCTCATTAGAAAGATTAGGAGTAGGTGTTGACTCCTTTTGGTTTCTATGTTTACGTGCACATCTTGCTTGGCTGCGGGTTTGCATAAACGTCACGTACAACGAGGGGATGAGAAAAGAAGATTCTTTTTGGTGTTTTGTATTTTTCCAATTTTTTTGTGGTTTTTGATTGTTTTTACTTTTTTGGATTTTGTGATTGTATTAAGTAGACCAAAATCTACAAATCTCCTCCTTAATCAAATCTCTTGATTAAAGAAGCCTCAAGGAATGAAAACGATCACATGAAGTGAACGCCTTCGATGACTTTAGAATGTTCGTGGAACACCAAAACATTCAAGAGGGTTTAATCAATGAAACCAAGAAAGTATATATGATACTCAATACTTTGGGCGGCAAGACCCTCGATTAGCTTTCAATCTCAAAATACTCACAAGCAAGCGGAGAAACGAGGCGGCGCGAAGCACTTAAGTGCCTTTTTCCTTAGGGTATATTTAATAATACCCGCCTTATACCCACCTTATAGTTTGTATTTTTCAAAATCGAGCTTCACGAAAGTGTTTATCTATTTTTTCCTTTTCTTTCTTGTTTGAGATTTGAATACAATGATTGGGTAATGACCTCCCAAGTCAAGGTTGTGTTTTCACACTTTTGGAGTACTTGTGAATTTATTGTTCTACGTATACAATATAGTAATAGTATTCACACAAAAAACGAAAGACCGATAATACGTATTAGTATTAGTGTTACTAATACAAATAGATACTATGGCTATATATAAAAACAACAATTGCCAAATCAAAACACAACACGCCTCCCCGGCAGTGGCGCCAAAATGATAGTTGAGTTTTTACGTCTTTTAGGAAAGAGAGCGTAATTAGGGTAAGTATTAACAAGTGATTTAGGAAAACCACAAGTTATGACCCAAAGTGGGGATCGTTCTCAAGGAGGCTTGGTGTGTGTGTTAAGAGATGATTAACTTTTGTAGAAATGCTAAATCGGATCTGGTAGTCTAACATGGTGGAAATAGGTGGTGGTAGCCATTGTTGGTTTAGAGAGAGAGAAGAGAGGTTGAATGTAAAGAGAAAATGTATTAAAAACAAATGAAAAATGACAAGCAACACCCCTCCTTGGAAGCTAAGGAGGGGTATATATAGTCACACACGCACCTTAAACTATACATCAAACCTAGTCTAGTCTAAGCTTGTGTGACTATGATAACTAATGGGAATTCTTAAATGTCGTCACATAAAGTGAGTTTCCAAAAAATCTTCCCCCATGGGACGACGTGTAGAATTCCTTACAATATTCTTCCTAACAATTATAAAATGATTAAGAACAAGAGCTTTCATGAAGCATCCAATGCTGATGAAGTCTTCTGAGGCCTTCGTCTTCAAAACGACTCATCTTTAAAGTAACTTGTAGAAGAAATACTGTAACGGCACGAGCTAAGTAACCCATACACTTCTGGTTAAGGAGAAGCTTCTGAATTAGCCTCCCCCTAATTCATGCCACATAAACTTGATGTAGAAGCTTTTTAAATAGCTTCCCCCTAAACCAACAATCCTCGTAAGCAACTTCAAAGCTTTCAATAAAGCTTAGAATGATTAAGCGCACAACGAAATCTAACTAGCAAATCCCATCATATAACATGATAATGTTGCTAAGAGGGATTGAAAGTTTGGGGCACACCAAGTAGATCAACAACTTTTCTTCTCACGCTTGAATAATTCTTCTGAATTTTTCTTCCCCCTGAGAGTTCAAGTTATGCATACCAGAAAGAATCAAGACACTTCTTCCCCCACATAGTTGAAGAAGGTAAATCAATCCCAATTATGAAGCTCAAATACTGAAGTGGACACTTTATCCCATTCATGAAGTTGACATCGTAACACCAGAGTCAATTAAGTCCCGGAAATGCACATGTCTTCTTCCGGAGATGCACCAGAGTCAATTAAGTCCCGGGAATGCATATAGGATAATGATGATGTTTAATTGCAACAATCAAACAATTAAACCTCGAATCAGTAGTGTACCGTTTGGAGATTGATAACGACACGAGTTAAAACACTGATTTTTCTCTGCGGCTATGACAAATGTCATCTCGGAATATCTTCAAACCAAAAGAAGGTATGAAGTTCATCACGTGTACTCGTTGTGCGTTCAATGTGTCTTCTTCTTCCCCCTTGATGGTTTCGAAACTCGGAACCATCAATAAATTGTACGCACATGAACCTGAAATCTCGTGAGAATAATAAATAAGCTGAATTATATATTTTGTGAGAATCAGCTGTTGATCGAAAATATCTTCTCATAAACTCTCCATGGCCACCTTTACTATCCCACGTGAAAGCAATTTGAAGTGACCACTGAAAGAATGAACCGGATACATCAAACGTGAAACTGATTAAGAATCCTTTGATCTTGTGACTTAAGCTTGCACTATTGTTGAATCTGTAGCCACTAAAAAATCGCCCATTTTTTCTTGGTCTCGTCTCAAATAAATTCTCGTCACATTTGTCACGTCACTTTGTCACGACACGATGTCACCGTTAAATCCCGACAATATTCACAAAATTTTATTCAAAATAATTAATTTTGAAATAAAAATTCGTTTATATTGTGTGTTTAAAAACATACGGCCCAAATACAAGTAGCCCAGTCCAATCTATCAGAATAGAGCCCTTGTTTAAATGGCAATACCAAGCCCATCACTTGTCCATAACCCGGTCTATCACACCAAGTTATAACACTTTTTCCCAACCCTAAACACACGCACAGTTAACATAACCCTAAATCCTCACACCTAGATTACTCCGCCCCTCAAACACACTCCTACCAAACTCCTCACTTAGATATCTCCGTCCCACCAAACATTCTCATCCATTTCTCAAACCAAATCATACATCAAATCTCATCCCAATAATCTATCAATCTTTCAAAAAAAGAAAGATCATCAATCTCACTAATACATGAATCACGAAACCTATTTAATCTGATCTGATCCTTAACTGCCTCACCATATAATCAATCCGTCTCAATCATATCAAAACGTTCATATTGATTTGAATCAAGTGGCTTCAAGATCTTAATAAAAGATCTCGGGTAGGTTTAAAATATGGTACATGTGATTATTGAGGTGTTGTTCATATTAAAAACGAAACCAAGTTCGAATCTAACATAGTTTTTAGGATTCGTTCTTAATATTCGTAAATTAATAAAGGTGTATGCCTGAACAGATGTGATTCGGATTGCATGTGATTGATGTGACGAATTCGAAACAAAGATTGGTTTTAACATATTTGTTAAAAACCATTCTTATTTTCGTACAGTAAATGGGTAAAAACCCAAACATAAGATCTATGATGAAAAACAGTTTTTGATAAATAGATCTTAAAGGATCCTTAATCGAAAAACAATCAACTGAGATCTTTTTGATATTCTGTATTAAGTCCGAGTCTAGATGGGATATAAGTGACGAAGGGAATTAGGGATAGATTGATGGTGTTGAGGAGAAATAAGGTTGGATGTGATAACGTCGACTTAGTGAGTTAACTGAGTCAACTCGGTAATTACTGAGTTGACTCGGTTGAGATGGTTTCAGTTTTGGAAACCATGATAATATAACTGAGTCTTTCATGATAATATAACTGAGTCTTTTTGGTTGAGATGGTTGTGATATGATACATTGTTGGGGTCACATTTTTGGTTCACAAATATTTTTAAAACACATGGTCCATCGGAATGTCAAAAAAAAAAAAAACAATCCCATCAGAATGTTTTGTTTTTTGAGTCAAAGTTATGTCTTACAAATGAGTCCATCGGAAAGTAAAAAAGAATCCCATCGGAATGTTTTTCTAAGTCGTCATCGGAATCAAACAAACACCCCCATCGGAATAGCTTAATCTGAATCCCCATCTGAATGTTCAATCTGAATGACCATCGGAAACCCAATCGGAATCCCCATCTGAAAAGGGTTTTGACCCTTTTTCATGGTTTTTCCAAAAAAAAAGGAATCTGTAAACTTTGTCCTTATCTGTTTGCATAAACAAGAAAAAAAGAAACCCAGAAATAGTTACCAGATTTGTATACTTTGACCATGATATGATGAAATTGAGACCCCAAAACATGTGACTGTTTGGACAGAATGGACAAAAAATAAGACGTGACAAAAAGTTTGTGACAAATGGACAGAAAATGATATAACGAGACATAAAAAAAATTAGACCACCTAATCGAATACACGAACACGATCCAAGGATAGAACCGAGGCTCTGATGCCAAATGTAGAAATGCTAAGTCGGATCCGGTGGTCTAACATGGTGGAAATAGGTAGTGGTAGCCATTGTTGGTTTAGAGAGAGAGAAGAGAGGTTGAATGTAAAGAAAAAATGTATTAACAACAAATGAAAAATGACAAGCAACACCCCTCCTTGGAAGCTAAGGAAGGGTATATATAGTCACACACGCACCTTAAACTATACATCGAACCTAGTCTAGTCTAAGCGTGTGTGACTATGATAACTAATGGGAATTCTTAAATGTCGTCACATAAAGTGAGTTTCCAACAACTTTGTGATTATATTGATTATGAGAAAAGAAAATAGAAATGAGATAAGAAGAGAATGACGGTTACGATGACGAATTAAACTAAGATGATAAAGTCGTACACGTAAAACCGTAAAAAGTAGCAAAATTAAAAATTTACACTAAAAATTCTTAAAAAATTGCAATAAATCCTAAATAATGTAATTAGAGTTTACAAAAAAAATCAAAAGTCACCCAAACCTTTTATTTAATTAAATAATAATTTTTTAATGCTAATTAAAGCCCAAAAAATCAATTTAATTAACAAAAAGCCCAAAATGAGATTTTTTCAATTGTAAACCTCTAAAATGATTTAAATTAATCTAAAACTATTTTTGAAAATTTTAAAATTAATAAAAACTATTTAAAAACAATTAAAAACTATTAAAACTTAAAATAATTATAAAAATTAATCTAATGACAATAAAAATATTCTAAAAATTGTAAAATTCCTAACTTAATGTATTTAACCTAAGAAAAATATAAAAACTTGAAAAATCTAAATTTTAATTTTTAATAATAAAATAATAATAAAATAATATTAAAAATCCAAATTTTATAAAAAATTCTAAAAAGTTGCAAACTAGCTTATTTTAACCTAATAAACTCAAAAATGAAGTTAAAATTACAAAATACCCCTAATGGGCCCTCAAATGGGCCAAAATCCAAAACAGACCCTTATTGGGCCAAAATAAGCCCAATAAGACAAATGTTTATAAAAATGGCCCAAAAGCTCCTATTTGACCTAAAATTTGATTCTGAACACAATTTTCCAAAGGCCCAAAAGCTGAAAATGCCCTTAAGTTAGCTTATTTCACCACAACTTATTCTTAATGGGCTTTTTGGCCCATTAAGCTATAAGCTGATGCCATAAGCTAAAATTAAACACACGTCCTTCTTTTGACTTAAGTAAGCTATTTGAAAAAAGAAATTTGAAAAAAGCCCAAGAAATAAGCCTGAAAAAGCAAAAAGCAATCTTCACAAAACGACAAAATAGTCGTTTTCGAGTTCTAGGCTATTTCAAGAGCTGATTCAAGTTGCTTTAAGTCACAAATAGCTTAACTGAGCTTAATCAACAAAAAGTTTTCAAATAAGCCCACTCAATAAGATGGAATAAGCAAATAAGCACTTAATTAAAAGTCAACTTTAAGAGTTTTCTAGCAAAAAAAGTCAAAGCTAAGGTCTGATAAGCTCCAATTCAAACAAATGAGTCAAATGAGGAAGATTGATCACAAAAAGTAAGTTGTTGTAGGTCTAGATAAGCCAATATGGCTTATTAATAAGCTAACTGAAAAATTACACTAGCAGGGGCTAGTTTTGGGTGCTGAACAGTGGGAACTTTTCCCATTGCTTGACTTTCTTGACTTTTTGTCTTTAGTGACTTTTTTGTGGATTCAAGTTTCACAAAGGCACCCAAATGATCAGTTAATCATAAGGAGTCAATAACAACAAAGAAATCACTATCTCAAATAGCCAATTTGTACAGTTAATTCATTTAATCACCAGACATGCACCAGACTTGAACAAATAAGCAGTTATGGTTCAATAAGCACTTATAGCACAGTTCAGCCAGCCAAACTTCACCAAATGCATACACAAGCTATAATAAACTTAAATGAACAAGTCTAAACAAGTTTCATGCAATGATTCAAAGTGTTGGTCAAGATTCAAGCACTAAAAGTTACTGATGAACTATGAACATGTAGTTGTGAACACTTGCTGATGTATTTGACCACCAAGTCAAATTCAAACCCGCAAATCTTGTTAACAGGTTATATTAACTATGTTTAAACACTTTTTAGCCCTAAGCATGCATACACTCTAGGTGTTCCCAAAGTCTTAGGTCAAAAAATAGTCAAAACAAGCAAATTATAGCACAATCTTTGATTCAAGGTTTTAAGACTGAAAACTTGCAGCAAATAGCACACAAACAAGTATTTTATAGATACAAAGCACAAACACACACTTCCAACAACAAAATAACAAACTATGATCTAAAACAGGTAAACCCAAACACCCTTTTATATTTTCAAATCAAAAGTGTATTCCAAGGTTACCCAAGCCCAAATCAACACAATAACAGATGTAATATGCAGATTTTAGCAAGATTAAGCCACAAATTTCACAAGAACACAAGCAACACACAAATATCACAAATATCCAACTTTTTATCAGATTTTGAGATTAAGGGTGCAAACCTCATGGATGTACATCCACACCCACGAATTTTTGAGCTTATGTGCTAGCAAGAAAAAGCACAAGCTTCCACAATAAAGCCTGCTAAGATTCAACAAAGTTAGAAGCAAATATATAAAAATAGAAAAGTGACAAAGCCTTGATTAATGCAACTCTTGTACCCCACACTTGATTATCCCCAAGTTATAAGCTTCACAACACCTTGATATCACAATATCAGGATGCTATGATCAGCTTTATAGCCCAAGAATTCCAAGGTGTACCAAGAAATTTAGCAAAATATCAAGCTATAGGAAAATGTGCAAACTTTTACACACTCCTTGTGAAAACGTTTTGAGATTCAGGCTTCAGCAAACAATAAACATAAACAATCAGTAAAGAACAATGGCACTTGACTTTTCTTCAAAGATTCAAACACATTTCATTACTTAGAATATATGATTTACAGAACTTTGAACAAAGGAAAATTCAAGAGCAAACTGAAATGTAATGAGTCCTATGCCTTTTATAGGCGTACAATGAACTAGTGAAAGCTAAAAAACGTGAACCCTAATGTAGTAGAAGTCCCAAAATGCCTCTTGTCTTGTTTGAATATTTTGAGGATCATGTGACTGAATTTGGCTTGTTGCATGAGTTGGCAAGGTGAAAATGCATCCAATGGTGTAAAATAAGGTTAAGATGTAAGCTGGAATCATACACGTTGGATTGCTGTCACTGTTTTGTCTTCTTGTTCAAAGGCGTAGCAGGGGAGTCTCTTGTGGGGCTCATGGTTGATGTAGCATGTATTTTCAAGGTTGGGATGTGATTAAGGATGCTTAATCATTAATCTGGAAGGTTTTAACACTTAATTATTAGTGATTAAGAAAAACCCAAATCTGGTGATGAACATGAAGAACATGTGTTTGATTCGGTTTTGTGTTTAAATGGGGTGTTTAGCGCCACATTTAACTAATTAAATAAGTAGTTAGTTAAGCTGGTGAGTGGGATGGTGATGGGGAGCCAGGGTGGAAGCTGATTGGTGGAGAAGTGGTAGTGGGGTACGTGTCATCCCACTACTGGTCTAGGTAAGATTGGATGTTTGACATGATTTACCCCTCAACTCTTTAATCCTTTTCACTTGCTATAAAACTAGCTAAATCCGGATTCCCTTTGTAATTAATGTTTTGGTTTTCACACTTTTGCCCCAAATACTTTTCCAAAGTATTTTCAGGGGTATTTCTTGCCAATTCGTGATTCTTGAAGGGCTTTTTTGGCATTTTCTTCATTGTTAATGGTCTTGAATTGTTTTTTTGACTTCTTGGAGGACTAATATTGCCAAGTCATGATTAATGAGGGACCATTTTGCCATTTCTTCAAAGTTAAGGGTCCTTTTGGTAATTTTGACATTTTTAAAGGACCAAACTTGTAATTTCTTGTAACTTGAAGTCCTTCATGGTATGTTCGACTTTGAGGAGGACTAATATTGACAATTTAGTTTTGTTGAGGGACTAAAATTGCCAATTCTTCAAAGTGGAGGGCCCTTTTTGCAATATTGACAAACTTTAGGGACCAATCTTGTAATCATGAAGATACAAGGGTTTAAACTGTCAATTCTTCAATATTGGAGGACCCTTCTTGCATAATCTTCAAATATTAAAGGGTTTATCTTGGAAAATTCTTCATTAGGGCTTGGTTCAATGTGCGGCTTCGTTTCCCGTGTTCGTTTTTGCATAATTCGTGTGATCTTTTGTCATTTTCTTAATATCCATACCTAAAATACACAAGCAACAAACACAAGCATATATTTGGCCAATTTCATGATATTTTATGCATTTAAAGCCCTTTTTGGACGATGAGACTATGTATAAAAGCAGTCTCATCAGTGATAATCTTTTGAATGTTGACAGTGAAGGAGTGTATATCAGTGCCAATGCGATCCAACTTTCTTGACTGGCGTTCAATGTATGAGGCATGATGTTCAGGCTTTAAGTCATGGATGTTCATACTTTGTTGTGCATAATCATGCTCTCTTGGCAAGATGTCAAAGTTGGTCTGTTTAGGATGGACAAACAAAAAAATTCGATTGTCGGATCATAATCAAGCCTTTAAAACACTATGGTGACAGAGGTAGCAGAAGTAGGAGTCACTACAGCTTCCTTGGGAGGAGGAGTGGTTTCAATAGCTGGTGTGGACACAACGATATTCTTGGGAGGAGACAGAGGCAGCTGATCATCATCCTCTTCATCATCATCCTCCTCAATCATCCCTTCAGGGAGAATCTCATCATCTGGCATTGATTCAGGTTTAGAGAAGCTTTCAATTAAGGCAAGCACATCCTCTTCAACATCAGGCATGGGCTCATCCTCATTTGGCTGATCCTGAGTCAATTTATCAGCTCCTTCGTTTGGCTGCGCCAGATAGTCTACATTTGGTTGTACAACATCAGCCTGCAATATGTTTAAGTTAGTAACAGTGAAATGGATAAAGGGAATGGTCGCCAGTGCGCTGTCCCAGAGAGGCTGAGGATGATTATTCAGCCACTCCAAAGGATAAATCCTTGGAATTCTTTTAAGAGTGAAAGTAATGAGGTTAATGGTCACCATTCGCTGCCCCTAGGAAAGCTAAGTGTGATTATTCAGCCCCCCCCCCCCCCCCCAAAAGGTTGAAACCTTTGGGACTCTTTTATTTGTGAAACATATGTTGTTAAGGATCGCCATTCGCTGCCCTTAGGAAGGCTGATTGTGATTATTCCACACCCCCAAAAGGTTAAGAAACCTTTGGGACTCTTTTATGTGAAACATATGTTGTTAAGGATCGCATGTTATGCTGCTCCTAGGAAAGCTGAGGGTGATGATTCAGCTCCCATGAAAGAATAAATCATTTGGGATTCTTTTAATTGTGAAAAAGATGTAAGATAAGGTCGTCATATATCGTTCTCCCCGGGAGAGATGAGGATGATTATTCAGCTCCCCCTAAAAGTAAAACTTTTGGGATTCTTTTTTTTGGATGAACCACGAGGCTGTGTGAGGTACAACTACTCTAGGTCGAGACATATATGTATTCAGGTGGTTGTTTGCCTGAATACTGTCTAGAGGGTGCAGGGTCATTGGGGTGCTTTATAAACACAAATAAATCACTCCCTGGAGCAGAGACATGGTGTACAGAAGTCTTAAAAGATTTCTAAGTGCATACAAAGACTCCTATGGGTCGAGGATAACCCTAACTTCACCACTCTCACCTATAGACATTTGAGAATGGCTGCTTGTGAACCTCTAAAAATGATAAGACTGATTACTTGTGCGATATCAACGGAATTGGGTTGGTTCCCTGTTGTCTCTGCTGAGATCGAGACGCTAGACTCCTGTTGTTTGTCAGCTGAGGTCTCTGTGTCCATAGAAGTCTCTAGAACAGAGGTCGTGGAGAGGTTCACAGTCTTCTTAACCCTGGCCTTAGCAACAGTTTGGGTTTGGGAAGAAGATGGGTTTTTCTTCTTCTTTGGTTGTTGGCCAGTTGTTTCCTTGGACGACGTGGGGTGTTGTCCAGAGGTCAAAGACGCTGACTTGCCAGACACACTAGCTGTATTCACCTTCTCAGAGGAAGTGAGCAAGGACTTCACAACAGATGATTGTTTATTAACAATGTTCAACATATGGGCAGCATATGGCACATCCTCAGGTCCAATCCTTTTGTAGATAGCTTTGGTTATGTGATACGGCTTCAAAGTTGTGAGTTTAGAGTTGTGGTAGTTGTCACCCAACAAGCTTTCAAAGAGAAGATAAAGAAAGCGAACATAGCAAATATTTTTCTCCCTGACTTGATTGGTTAGAGAAAAGAAAGAAAGTAAGTTTTTTGACAGGGTTAGAGAAAAGAATGCTTCCAACATCCACGTCTGCGCCCCATATCAGTCCAAAAGCAATGGTTTGATGATTGAACATCATTTGGTCTTGAGATCCCTGCATACCACCCAGGGATTTGACTATGTGTGTGAAGAGGACACGCCACATAGGGGAGAAATATCTAATCTTCAGATGAGACTTGGCAACGACTTCAGCAGGGCTAAGGGCTGGGTTAACATCAGATACAGGTTTATGTGTGGCAAGGGCATCCTTTACAACCTTTTTGTCATCAACTTTCAGGCATTCATCGCCATGCCTTAGCCCAGCCATATTGGAAAAGTCTTTGAGAGAGAAGGCGAAAGGGTGTTCATTGCAAGAGATGTTAAAGGTGATGGAGCCATCAATGACTTCTGTAGAATACCAGAATTCCCTGGTATTCTTGGTAGAAAACGGATGGGGATTTTGTGAATGCTTCACTAACATCACAATTCTTCATGAAGTTAACCAGATCTGTGTAGGTGTTGTTTGGAGCCTTGAGCCATCCAATCGAGTTGTTAGAAGCAAGGATGCTCTCATTCAGTTCGAAGTTAACGTTGGAAGCCTTTGGTACTGGGAATGCCATGGATTTGAGGTTGAAGAAGATGAAGATGCTAAGAGGGTTTAGAGAGATATTTTAGAGAGAGAGATGGATTTTTGAGAATTGAGAAAAGTGTTAGGTGAGAAAAATATTGAGACAATATTTATATTCAAAATTTGAAACAGTTATTCAACCGCATTAAATGCATAGTGGGAAAATGACTGCACACAAGTGGGTCCCTTGACCTTTCAAAACAATTTGTCTCCTCGTTATTCGGAAAAGAAATAATTAAATATAGGGAATGTTTTATAGCATTTACTTGGAAAGTAACTACCTAGTTTTATGTGAAAAACATTTAATATTTAATCAGACTTTATGAACACATTAAATATCAAGCCACAGGCTTAGATATATTAAGCATACCTAGCTCAGCAACTAGCATGTTGAACGAAGGTTCAGCCAAAGGCTTGGTAAAGATGTCAGCTAGTTGCAGCTCAGTGGGGACAAAATGCAGCTCAATATGTTTGTTTTTGTTGAATTCTTGAAAGCTTCAGAGTTTAGTACAGCGGAAGACTTCATTTTGAACTTTCTTGAATTTTGCTGAAATTGATGCAGAAAAACATAAGCATGTGGGAGCGACTTCATCTGGTACACCGCAATGCCACCGTCTTCAAATGCCGCAACATAACAAGACATGAACGAAATGGCTTAGAACATTTCATTCTAACTTGGTAGCATTTTACCTCCGGTCGGTGAAGACCGTTGTACGATATTAGATATCGTCATGTGACAGATAGTTTCAATTAAGTAACTTCCTGACAGGATTTCGCGGGTAGACCCGTTCTCCTTATTCGACGATGACTAAGCCTGACTGCGAACATAAAGAGTGAATAACTTGGATAAATTATCCTTCTGATTGAATCCGTCAATTCATGAACCTGGAACAAGTGAATTTCAATTAAGATTTTCACCATTGTTGCTTTCTAGTTGTCACGAGCTTGATTCATATAGAATCTTGCACGTCACCTACCAAGTGTTGTTTGATGTTAACACTAGAAGGATTTCCACTCGTCACTGTGAACACTAAAGAGTGTCACTCTGAGTGTTCTGTCAAGATCGTACGATAATGCGTAGAGGCCTGGAACGAGTTTAAGTTCAATTAAGAATTAAACTACTATTTCTTTCCAGTTTTCACAAGATTGGTTCTTAAAGAACCGCACGTGTCACCTACCATGAGCTTGTTTGATGTTGGCTCAAGCAGGATTTCCATCTTCAATGTAATACTTGCGTATCACTCGGATGTTCTGGCAATATTACAAGAATACTGCGTAGGACTCATAAAGATCTGTTACTTTTCACAGTGTGTGAAAAAGCAAGGAATAAATGAAAAGTGTCCTAGTGAGACTTTTGATGATCTCGTGGCTCTAGACTCGATAGTGCGTTTTGATTTAGTGAGCGATGGCTGGAGAGGATTGCTGATAGGTGTGAAAACACCCATCCTTTTAACACTTAATTCTGGCTAAAGCGAGACCAAAACACGTATTTAATATCATTTGTTTGGAATTATGCGTGGTTTTTGTGTTTATTGTGTTTTCAGAGTCGACCGGATGAATATTGAAGAAAACATGGGATTGCACGGGTTTTATCAAGGAAAAAGACTCAAGACGCAGTCTATTGTCCAAGAGATGCAAAAGATTTGAAGTCATTGTGCCTATTTGAAGATTTATCGAAGAATAGAGCCAAAGATGGAAGATTCATATATGTCGAAGAACTCGAGTCTATTAAATAAAAGATTATAAGACGAGTTGGAATTATTCACCGACACTTCTCAAATCCAAGTCAGAAACGTTTATTTGAAGAAGCGTGAAGACTTAAGAAGAAAGAAGAAAAAGAAGCCCAAACCAAAGCCCAATCACAAGCCCACCACCACAAGACACGCCTATATAAAGGGCCTTACTTCACAAAAATAAACACTTAGTTCTTTTTAGGTAGTTTTGTAGCTATTCATTCTCTCTAGTTTTAGAGAGAGAAAGTTTTAAAAACTTTCTCTCTCTAGATTTCATCTTTTTCTCTTTCTAGATCAAAACATTTGTATTACTTTTTCATTAATCAAGTTCAAGTTTTTATCTTTTAATCTTTAATCTCATCCTTCCTTTCTTTTATTTTGATTGATTTTGGTACAAATCTCGTATGATCCGTGTTGTTCATCAATGATTTGTGCTTAAAAAGTTGATTTCTTTTTATGTTTCCTTAAGTTTATACATGAATAAGCTTTGAGATCCTTGTTCTTATTGGCTTATTTGTTGATTTAGCTTATTTACTTTTTAATGTTTTTATGAAAAGTTCATCTCTTTATTAATTCAATTTATAAGTTTGCTTATTAAAAGTTAGAAAAGTTGTTTTTAGTGCTTATTTGATCAGCTTATTTGTGGATTCGAGCTAGTTCGGGAGTTAGCTTATTCCATAAGCTTATTTCCCTTGCTTTTAGTGTCGAATTTGCACCATTTTCGGAAAGGGTAACTCCCTTTTCCGGCCTTGTATTCCGACCAGAACACCATCCCTTCATTCCGATCACCCGATCGGAAAAGGGTTTTGGTTTTCCGATCTGTCCCATTTGCCTAAGATTCCGATTGAGCAAGTTTAGTGTTTTCCGATTGATGCATTTTTACCATATTCCGATTTGTCCATTTGTTAGATATTCCGATCGGTAAATTCCCTGTATTCCGATTGGTACTAAGTTCAACATTCCGATTGTTATTGCTTTTGATCATTCCGATTGGTCCATTTTGCAACATATTCCGATCATTCGATCGGAATACATTCCGATTAAACCCATTTTTTGTTATTCCGATTGAGTTGTTTTGCTATTCTCCGTTCTTACTTTCTTTTAGTAGTTTCCAGTTAAGTTCTTATTTTTCACAAAGTTTTCCAAGTGTTAGTTTTTATTGAATGTCCATTCATTTTTCTAGTATAATCTTTAACATTTTTCAAACTTTTAATTTTAAGCTCGTCTTTTAGTTTAAACTTTCAAGTCTTTAATTTTACTCTTCGACACTTAATTTCTTATCATCAGTTTAAAATAGATAAACAAACCAACCACTTTTTACTAACCAAGAACAAATCATTCCACTTAGAACCGAGATCAATTCGAGAGGATATCGAGAGAATTAAATTGAACCCATTGAAAAATGATAGTATCAAATGGCGCCGCTGCCGGCTCTTCTCGTTAAGATCAAAAGTTTTTTGTGAGAACTTGGATTTTGGGATCCGTTCCCCGTGAACGTTACTTTTTCATAAAAATTTTCAAAAAAATCCTAAAAAATATAAAATTTTCAAAAATACAAAAAAATTAAAAACATAAAAACCAAAAATATTTTTGCTTTGTTTTTCTTTGTTCGTTCTTTTGCAGGTGTATGCGCACTCGATCTACGTCTTATCAAGAGCCCGAGCCTCTCGATCACTTAGACATGGCCGGTGTACAAAACAACAACAACATACCACCTCCAAACAATAATAATAACAACAACAACCCGCCTTCCAACAACATGAATAATAACAACAACAATGAGCATCAACCGGATAATTGCCCGATGATTGAACTGCTGCAAGCTCATGTAGATGGAAACACTGATCCAATTGTTATACCAGCGATTGTAGCCAACAACTTTGAGCTAAAATCAGGCTTTATCCAGATGGTCTCCGCTCAACCATTCTTGGGACGTACCATTGATGACCCACATGACCATATCAAGAGATTCTTGCAACTCACCAACACGGTCAAGTTCAATGGTGTTCCACAAGAGGTTATCAGGTTACAACTTTTTCCCTTTTCTTTAGAGGGACAAGCCCGGCATTGGCTTGCTAAAGAACCGCCACAGAGTATTCTCTCGTGGACGGATTTGGAAACCAAGTTTATCAATCACTTTTTCCCACCCTCTCGTACTACCGCTTTGCGGAATGAAATCATAAATTTTGAACAAAAGTACGATGAGTCGTTCAGTGAATCTTGGGATCGTTTTAAAGATCTTTTAAGAAAATGCCCACAACATGGTTTTACCAAAGTACATCAAATTAATACTTTTTACAATAGTTTAAGCATGAGTGACCAAGATTCACTAAACAGTGCCTCGGGGGGTAATCTTTTGGCTAAGACTTCCAATGCTGCTTGGGATATCATTGAGAATAAGTCTCGTGTGCAAACCAAGAGTGTTCGGACCAATGTCGCTAGTGCTAGCACTAATGACAGCGACAAGCGACTGGACAAAATCACTACGCTTCTTGAATCGCTTGTCACCCACACCGTTAACAACAACAACAGCAGCAACGCTAAAAATGCTCAAGTCAATGCTGTCAGCCAACCATGCGAGATATGCGGTGGTCCTCACTCTTACACCACTTGTACCGCCACCCACGACTACCCTGCTGAGAATGTGAATGCAGCATACGGCACCTATCCTCAACCTGCTTATCAAGCCCGTCCTTAAGGTGACCGTAATTTGCTTAGCTACCGCTCCAACAACTACCTCTCACCACCTGGTTTTCCTCCTACCAACCCAAACCAACAACAAAACCTCAATCGCCCTCCTCAACAACAACAACAACCTCGTACACCATACATCCCACGTCACAAGCAGCAACAACCACCTCAACGAACCAACCAAGTTTACCAGTAACCTGCTTATCAACCACCCGCTTACAATGCTCCTTCCAACCAAACCCCCGCATTACATCAAGACATTGGAACCTACATGAGGACTAACGATGTGATCGTGGATAATCTCCAACAGGAAGTGCGCAACTTGAAAGCAGACTTAGTCAAACAAGGGAACGATTTGAGAGCCGACATGAGAAACACGTTGGATAGCCAAACGAATGACTTGAAGAACATGATGGCTAGTTTCTTCCAAGGTAATCAACCCTCTTCTTCGGGTACTCTTCCGAGTAACACCGTTGCGAATCCAAGAGGGGAGATGAAAGCAATCACCACTCGCAGTGGTAAAGGTACCAAGGAACCCGAGCTTCCTATACCTCCACCCGTGGTTGTGACTAAGGAGAACGAGTCACCTGCTCCTATTCCTCATCCTTCTCCTTCCCCAATTTCTCCACCTCTTCCTTCTACCCCTCCTCCACCCAAGGATGTGAGTGATCCTATTCTCCCAAAGCCTTCCTCTTCTTCCAATATACCTTATCCATCTAGGTTGAGGAAAGAGAAGCTCAAAAGCAAGGACGATATTCAGGTTTCGAACTTCCTTAAAATGTTTAAACAACTGAATTTCAATATCTCCTTCGCTGAGGCTCTCGCTCACATGCCCAAATACGCGAAAATGTTTAAAGATCTTCTGAGCGACAAGGAAAAACTTCTTGATATTGCCAACACCCAACTTAATGAGAATTGCTCTATAGTGCTCTTAAGGAAATTGCCAACCAAGCTTGGTGATCCGGGTCGTTTCTTAATCCCTTGCAATTTCCCGGGAGTAGAGAATTGCATGGCCCTAGCCGATCTAGGTGCCAGTATCAATCTAATGCCTCTAAGAGTTTGGAAGCAATTATCTCTCCCTGAGCTAGTCCCCACCAAAATGACTTTGGAATTAGCTAACCGTACGGTTGCTTATCCAGTGGGGATAGCTGAAGACGTCTTTGTAGGAGTCGACAAATTCACTTTTCCTGCCGATTTCGTCGTCGTCGACTACGAGATGGACCCTCGTGTTCCCTTGATCGTGGGTCGTCCATTCCTGAGGACCGGTCGCACTCTCATCGATGTTGAAGCTGGTGAGCTTATCATGAGAGTGGGTGACGATAAAATCGTCTTCAACATGGGAAATTTATCCAAACAACCTTATTCCAACGAGAGTGTTAATTGTATTGACGTTCTTGATGAGGCTTGTGAAGAACACTTCCAAAATGCTTGCAAAAGTATTCCTACCTCTCTTCCCAATGTTGAAACCATTGCCTCTATTGATTCATCACTGTCTCTATTTGGAGAAAGTGATTTGTTTTGGAACAATCTTGAAGACACCATGGGAGATGTGAATTTAGCTACTGATGATTCTCCCACCGATGGGGATGAAGACATGCATTTCTTTGACAACCTTCTCAACGAAGACAATCCTTCTCCTCCATCTCCCACGGTTATTGCTGTCGATACTCCGACTTTGAAAACGCCTCCCGTCGAAAATCCTCCGGATTTAGAACTTAAGGAGTTGCCGTCCCATCTTGAGTATGTATTCCTTGAAGAAGAGAAGAAGTCGCCAGTCATCATTGCTAAGGACCTAAAGGAAGAAGAAAAAGCCCGACTTATCACCGTGTTGAAAGCTCATAAGAAGGCTATTGCTTGGAAAATATCTGATATTCGCGGAATTGATCCTCACTTCTGCACACACAAAATTCTCATGGAGGACGACTTTAAGCCCACAATACAAAGCCAACGAAGGGTGAATCCAAAAATACATGAAGTCATCAAAACAGAGGTTATCAAACTTCTTGATGCGGGTATGATTTACCCTATTTCAGATTCACCATGGGTTAGTCCAATCCATTGTGTGCCCAAAAAGGGCGGAATAACCGTTGTTCCCAATGAACACAACGAGTTGATTTCCACTCGTCTCGTTACAGGGTGGAGAGTTTGTATAGACTACCGCAAACTCAATGATGCCACGAGAAAGGATCATTTCCCTCTACCTTTTATGGACCAAATGCTTGAACGTTTAGCGAGTAATGAATATTACTGCTTTCTTGATGGTTTCTCGGGTTATTTCCAAATACCCATCGATCCCCAAGATCAAGAGAAGACAACATTCACTTGTCCCTATGGCACATTTGCTTACAAAAGAATGCCTTTTGGCTTATGCAATGCCCCCGGGACTTTCCAAAGGTGCATGTTAGCTATCTTCCATGACATGGTTGAACAAACCATGGAAGTCTTCATGGATGATTTCTCGGTCTTCGTGGATTCCTTCTCTTCTTGCCTTGCCAATTTGGAACGTATGCTTAAGCGGTGCGAAGACACTCGCCTTGTTTTGAATTGGGAAAAATGCCATTTTATGGTAAAAGAAGGCATCGTGCTAGGACACAAGATTTCCAAAGCCGGTCTTGAAGTAGACCGTGCTAAAGTCGATGTTATCGCTAAGTTGCCTCCACCTTCAACCGTGAAGGGTGTGAGAAGTTTTCTGGGTCATGCGGGCTTTTACCGTCGATTCATCAAAGATTTTTCTCAAATCGCTCGCCCGATGATCCACCTCTTGGAAAAAGATACTCCTTTTATCTTTTCCAAAGAGTGCCTTGAAGCCTTCAACTCGCTTAAGGATAAGCTAACTAAGGCACCCGTCTTGGTTACCCCTAATTGGGAGCTTCCCTTTGAGTTGATGTGCGATGCTAGTGATTTTGCTATTGGTGCGGTTCTGGGACAAAGAGTGAACAAACACTTCCAACCAATCCATTACGCTAGCAAGACAATGACAGGGGCACAATTACATTATACGACAACCGAAAAAGAGCTTTTAGCTGTTGTCTATGCCTTTGAAAAATTTCGCCCCTATCTTGTCCTTTCCACCACAATCGTTTACACCGATCATTCTACGTTGAAGTACTTGTTGACAAAGCAAGATTCCAAACCAAGACTTCTTCGCTGGGTTTTGCTGCTCCAGGAATTTAAAATCGAAATTCGCGATAAAAAAGGAGCTGAAAACCTAGCCGTGGATCATCTCAGCAGACTTGAGGATCCTTACCAAGGGGATCATCCGAACAAAGAAATCAATGATTCTTTTCCCTTGGAGACCTTAATGTCTATCAACTCGACTGCTGATGAAACCCCATGGTTTGCGGACATTGCAAACTACTTGGCGGGTGGAATTCTCGTTGACGGGTTAACATCACAGAAAAAGAAGAAGTTCTTTAACGACATTAAGACTTACTTTTGGGATGACCCGTATCTATTCAAACAATGTGCCGACTTTATTATTCGCCGATGTGTTGATGGACCGACAGCTTTAGAAATCCTTGATGCTTGCCACAAAGGACCCACTGGTGGTCACTTTGTCCCAACTACACCGCCAAAAAAGTGTTTGATTCGGGATTTTATTGGCCCACCATCTACCGTGATGCTCACGAGATGGTTAAACGATGTGATGCTTGCCAAAAACAAGGCACGATCACACATAAAGACGAGATGCCTCAGAATTTCATTCAAGAGTGTGAAATCTTTGATGTTTGGGGTATCGACTTTATGGGGCCATTCCCTTCATCTAAAGGAAACAAATACATCCTTGTAGCCGTTGACTACGTTTCAAAGTGGGTTGAAGCCAAAGCTTTACCTACTAATGATGCAAGGGTGGTTTGTAACTTTTTAAAATCGCTGTTCGCTAGATTCGGCGTTCCTCGTGCTATTATCAGTGACCGCGGGACTCATTTTTGCAACGATCAATTTGCAAGAGTCATGGCTAAGTACGATGTAAATCACCGTCTTTCCACCGCCTATCATCCCCAAACCAATGGGCAAGCCGAGATATCCAACCGTGGATTGAAGTGAATTTTGGAGCGTACTGTGGGAGAGCATCGTGTCGCGTGGGCCGATAAGTTAGATGATGCTCTGTGGGCTTTCCGTACTGCTTATAAGACCCCGATCGGTTGTACACCTTATCGTCTTGTGTACGGGAAAGCATGCCACCTTCCCATCGAGCTGGAGCATAAGGCGCACTGGGTCTTGAAGTGTGCTAACTTCGACATCAACAAATCCGGAGATCATCGCAAGATTCAACTCAACGAGCTCAACGAACTAAGGAATGAAGCTTATGAGAACTCGCTGATCTACAAAGAGAAGACGAAGATCCTTCATGACGCAAAAATCAAGAACCAAGAGTTCCACGTTGGAGATCAAGTCTTACTTTTTAACTCTCGGTTGAAGATCTTCTCTGGCAAGTTGAAGAGCCGCTGGTCTGGTCCATTCACCGTCGCCAAAGTCTTTCCATATGGGACCATTGAGCTTTCTCAGCCAAATGGGCCCAATTTCAAAGTGAATGGCCAGCGTCTAAAGCTGTTCTTTGGTGAGGACATCTCTCAGGAGATGATTCCATCCCTCACCACGTTCCCCATGAACTAATTTTGGGTCGAGTCAGGCTCGTGACTCGGTTATAAAAAACAAGCGCTCCTCGGGAGGCAGCCCGAGTATCTATCCTTTTATGTTTTAACCTCCTAAGTGTAGGGGGACCTGTTTAGGTGTTTGTTTTTGTGTGCATGTGATTATAGGGATGAATGCACTCTTGGAATCTCTGAATAACCGTGCTCCCGTGTTATCCGAAATCCGGTTCTATCTCTCAACTATCGTGATTCAATTTTCTTCATACTCACATTTGAAATTGATCACTTTAGTCGTCTCTTCCTTAACTTGAGTTAACCAACGTGCACAATGTCATAAGTGTAGGGGAAACATTTCCCACATGCTTAAACATTGAGGACAATGTTTATCTTAAGTGTAGGGGGGACTTCTATCGAATTTTTAAGTGGACTTTTCCATGAAAATGACTTCAGTTAACCGGAAAATCATCCTTTTCAACATTTTTCAAATTTTTTATTAACTTTGGCCATTTAGTCGTAATTTTTAAATTTTTATCGTTGCTTTCATATGTATATATCCCGCAATAAAGTCAAATTTTAATAAAGTGGTGTAGCTAGTTTAGAAGTCTTTGACATATTAGGCCCGTTGCGTTTATTTTGACTCAACCCGAATAGACTTATCCAAGTTTATTCTAGCTAGTATCCTTAACCATGTAGACCTTAATTGGTTTATTAGGCTAAGTATCCACGAGTCTCATTACTTGAGATTTTAAATTGTGGAGGACGAGAAATGATAGAGTTAATTATAAGTCGGTATTCTTGCACAAGCTCACTTGGTGTAATTATTTTCCTATTCTCCCATCACTTGCTAATAATTTATCTGCAATAAGTAAGGTCGTACGATTTGAAAAGTTACTTAGCTTCTAGCCCAAGATCGTTTAAAAGTTGCTCGGTAATGATAAGAGTTTATAGCCAAGGCATAACTTATGAAACGGGGCGCGAAGATTGGCGAGTCCGAAAAGGCCCTAACAAGGCACGAGGATTCCATTTTATTGCTGAAGATCTAAAGTGATGTGAAAAGCATTATTCCCAAAATCAATATGAAGGATCAAGACTCACGACGAAAAGCAATCAACTCCCATAAAGATGATGGAGAAGTCTATCCAAAAAGACCCTAACAAGGTATGAGGATAAATAGATCCAAGTCCGAAAAGGAGGCGGATCGTTGTATCTCAAAATCCCAAATAGAGATTGAAGAAATAATCATGAAGTCGTGGTCAACAAAGTTGGAGTACCCCTCAAAAGTCTCCAAGTGAAGAAACTCTATTAACGATGAGAAGACCATTATCTCAAGCACGTCTCTCAAGATATGAAGTATGAAGTACATGCCAAATATCGGCCCGAGAAAGGTCTCAAATCGCGAACCAAGTTATGCCAAGATATGAACTTTTTGATATCCCGAGAAGCAGTTTTAAGAGATTTTGTCCTTTAGCTAACTATTGATCAAATCGTCCTACTTTGCTTTCAGTCTAAATAAACTATCGAAATAAGTCCAAAAATGCATCTTCATGATCATTCTAAGACAAAAATAAAATATAAGAGATACACCTAGGAATAAGGGAGTTTAAGCATTTAATTAAGCCATGTGTGTGAGTGTTTGAATTGCTAACTTATAATTACAATGATCTCGTTTTTAAGCTTAGTTTGGGGAACGTGAAACTTGAGGGTGATAAATCTTCGCAGCACCGAAGCCCTAATGTAAGTCCTCGATCTCTTTGCAAGTTATTTCCATATAGCTATTTTCTATCCTTTTGTTTACTTTAAAGTTTTAATTTCTCTTGGTACTTTAATTTTTGTTTAGTAGTATTTTAATAAGGCCAAGGTTGATTGATCATGAGAAAAGTGTAAATGTGCTTTGTCACTAAGCATTGCATGAGGGCATGACAATGGTTAAGTGTAGGGGATTTGATAGGTGTGAAAACACCCATCCTTTTACCACTTAATTCTGGCTAAAGCGAGACCAAAGCACGTATTTAATATCATTTGTTTGGAATTATGCGTGGTTTTTGTGTTTATTGTGTTTTCAGAGTCGACCGGATGAATATTGAAGAAAACATGGGATTGCACGGGTTTTATCAAGGAAAAAGACTCAAGACGAAGTCTATTGTCCAAGAGATGCAAAAGATTTGAAGTCATTGTGCCTATTTGAAGATTTATCAAAGAATAGAGCCAAAGATGGAAGATTCATATATGTCGAAGAACTCGAGTCTATTAAATAAAAGATTATAAGACGAGTTGGAATTATTCACCGACACTTCTCAAATCCAAGTCAGAAACGTTTATTTGAAGAAGCGTGAAGACTTAAGAAGAACGAAGAAAAAGAAGCCCAAACCAAAGCCCAATCACAAGCCCACCACCACAAGACACGCCTATATAAAGGGCCTTACTTCACAAAAATAAACACTTAGTTCTTTTTAGGTAGTTTTGTAGCTATTCATTCTCTCTAGTTTTAGAGAGAGAAAGTTTAAAAACTTTCTCTCACTAGATTTCATCTTTTTCTCTTTCTAGATCAAAACATTTGTATTACTATTTCATTAATCAAGTTCAAGTTTTTATATTTTAATCTTTAATCTCATCCTTCCTTTCTTTTATTTTGATTGATTTTGGTACAAATCTCGTATGATCCGTGTTGTTCATCAATGATTTGTGCTTAAAAAGTTTATTTCTTTTTATGTTTCCTTAAGTTTATACATGAATAAGCTTTGAGATCCTTGTTCTTATTGGCTTATTTGTTGATTTAGCTTATTTACTTTTTAAAGTTTTTATGAAAAGTTCATCTCTTTATTAATTCAATTTATAAGTTTGCTTATTAAAAGTTAGAAAAGTTGTTTTTAGTGCTTATTTGATCAGCTTATTTGTGGATTCGAGCTTGTTCGGGAGTTAGCTCATTCCATAAGCTTATTTCCCTTGCTTTTAGTGTCGAATTTGCACCATTTTCGGAAAGGGTAACTCCCTTTTCCGACCTTGTATTCCGACCAGAACACCATCCCTTCATTCCGATCACCCGATCGGAAAAGGGTTTTGGTTTTCCGATCTGTCCCATTTGCCTAAGATTCCGATTGAGCAAGTTTAGTGTTTTCCGATTGATGCCTTTCTACCATATTCCGATTTGTCCATTTGTTAGATATTCCGATTGGTAAATTCCCTGTATTCCGATTGGTACTAAGTTGAACATTCCGATTGTTATTGCTTTTGATCATTCCGATTGGTCCATTTTGCAACATATTCCGATCATTCGATCGGAATACATTCCGATTACACCCATTTTTGGTTATTCCGATTGAGTTGTTTTGCTATTCTCTGTTCTTACTTTCTTTTAGTAGTTTCCAGTTAAGTTCTTATTTTTCACAAAGTTTTCCAAGTGTTAGTTTTTATTGAATGTACATTCATTTTTCTAGTATAATCTTTAACATTTTTCAAACTTTTATTTTTAAGCTCGTCTTTTAGTTTAAACTTTCAAGTCTTTAATTTTACTCTTCGACACTTAATTTCTTGTCATCAGTTTAAAATAGATAAACAAACCAACCACTTTTTACTAACCAAGAACAAATCATTCCACTTAGAACCGAGATCAATTCGAGAGGATATCGAGAGAATTAAATTGAACCCATTGAAAAACGATAGTATCAATTGCCACCTATTCAATATCAGTCTATTCAGAGTGAATAAACCAATAGATAGCGTGTTAAGCTCCGTGTGATTAAAACAAACATCTTTTGAGAGATATTTGAGTTAGCTGGGAGGGGTTGTGCATGACATCACTGGGTCCATGATGTCTTGTCTTCAATATTGAGAATCATTAAAAATGATCCCAATAATAGATGTGTTGACCCGGTTTCTATCCTAAGTTGTAAGGAGGGCTTCTTTCTTTACACCCTTTATCTTTACATTTCTTTTTCATTCTTCAACCCCTTCAGTACTTACCAATACATCATCACTAGCACCTTCTTGTGATTGTTCCAGTGCTAGCATCAGTAATTAGTCGGTACTCTACTACGTTCACAATCATCTCCAACTTTCCTAGGACTTCTAATTCTATCTAGGGAATTGTCCTTGGGAAGATTCCATCGGTTCTGATGAATCATTGGACTAATACCTAATCCTACCACCCTTTTGTCACCACATCCGTCGTGAATTAAGTGTGTTTTAGGTAAGTATTGTCACCATGAAAAATCCTTGAAAATCACTTAAAGCACTTGTGATATTATAATCAAAGTTTTTGTGCCTTAAGTGTTTTGTTCATCAAAAACGCTCCCCCTTAACATGTGCATTGCACATATTAAGTTGGTTTATCTTTTAAGTATTTTTCATTTGTTAGCCAAATAGCGTTAAGTCTCCTTAATCCCATGTTCTCCCCTTATCCAAAATGTTAACCATTAGTATTTGGGATATTGAATGGATTAATCGGTCTTAGGGTAAAAATGAAATCAATCTATGGCCATAAGAACATATTAATGCCCCCCCTCAAATTAATGAGGGTTAATTGTAGTGCTTGAGTGTAAAACCCGCATGCTTTTACCATGAATAGTGCCCTTAAGATCATACGTCCTAGATTAAAACTTACCTTATTTAGTATTGATCACATTCATGTGCAAATAGTCAAGCAAGTGCATACGTGTATGACATGATAAGTATCGATTACGTACGAACTCATGATAAACAGTTAATAAATATGTCACGTGAACATAATTAAATCATGATCACCATTTAAAATACGAACTAAAATAATTACGTAAATATATAATATAATTACGAGCGTTAAGATTACGATAAACTACATGATAAAATAAACAGTAACACTTTAAACACGAACACGTTTAACCACGAACGAACACGAAACATCGGGACACGAGAAAAGGTACGGGTACCCCATGTGGGGCCCCATACCCATGGCACACTAACCAAAATGGGCTTAGCCCATTGACTTTTACAAGAAAAGGGGGGGGGGTTATGGTAAATATGTTTTTCATTTTTTACATTTCAAGCAAAATAACTTTTAACCTAAAAAGGTTTTCTCTCCTCCTCTTGGTCTCTCTTTGTGCCGCCACCCATAGGACCACCATAGGTGGTTGTTGATTGATTTTGATCTTGAAAATCATTGCTATAAACCGTATTTGTTCATCCTCTTTTAAGCTACGTATTGGTATATCATTCTAAACCTTTCTTTTTAATTCTTTTTAAATCTTTGATTATTTTCATGAACATGTTATTATTATTCTTATTAAAACATGATAATTAAACATTGATCTAACATGTTTTGGGGTGAATTAAAATCAAAGGACGATATAAAAGGGTGTTTGTCTTGGCCGCCTAGCATAACCAACCCGAGGGAGGGTTCGGTTTGCTTTTAGCCACCACCACCAAGACCATTATTGGTCTTGGTTGGTGCATGTGGGAGCCACGGCAGCAAGGGGGCACAAGTACCCCGAGTTTGGCTCGGGGTACGGTGTCGAGTTCATGGCCGATTCATGGTTCGTTGGTTAAATCATGATTTATGCTACATGTTAAAATTTATGAATTATGAACTTAGGATATAAATTAATTAATAACATGAGATATTAATTAAACCATGACTTAGGTTATCTTTAATTATTAATTTAGCATGATATTAATTTAACCTAAGTATTTTATGTTATATGTTATAATTAATTAATTATTTAAAACATGCTTATAATTAATTAATTTAGACACGACTTAGGTTATATTATTAATACATAATAATACACATTTTAACCTAAGTATTTTATTCCATTTTAATTAAAACATGTTATACTTTAATTAAAATGCTTAACCTATAGTTTAATTAAATACATGAAATAATAATTAAACTATACACTATATCATATGACTTAAGAAATAAGCTTATAAACACTTAGACTTATATGTTAGCTTATGTAACCAGCTTAATTCTAGTTATGGAAACTCCTATTTATAGAAACTTAATTAAATAAGGCAACTAATCTATTAATGGAAACCTTCTATATATGGAAATCTATCTATTTCAGGCAGCTAATCTAATCATGGAAACCTTCTATATATGGAAACTTATTTAATTAAGGCAGCTGATCTATTTTTGGAAACTTTCTATTTTTAGAAACTAATCTATTTTAAGCAGTAAATTCTATTTTAGGAAACTTTTTATTTTTGGAAACTTTCTATTTTTAGAAACTTTCTATTTTTGGAAACTTTCTATTTTTGGTAACTTTCTATTTTTGGAAACTTTCTATTTTTGGAAACTTTCTATTTTAGGAAACTTTCTATTTTTGGAAACTTTCTATTTTTGGAAACCTGCTATTTTTGGAAAGTTACTTATTATTATACAGTAAGTATAATAATACATGAAATAACAGTAATACTTAATCAGATTAATCAGAATACAAGATAAACACAGTTTAAGGCTTTAAACAGTAAACCATGACCTAAAACATACAAAGTAAGCTAAGGTGAGACATAAAACCCAGTACGTAATCAGTGATTCGATACTTATACACGTGTGTATTCATGTAGCTTTAGTGATCCAGAAGTAGGAGTCTTTCTTCCGTTCATTCACTGGACTTGAGGTACGGATTCCCATCCTTTCAGTATGGACATTCTTTCCTTATTAGGATTTCCCCGTATGCAGCCAACTGTTTTCCCCAGTAATTGTTTTATTGTTTTGAACTGCTTATGTTTAATTAGCATAATCTATAGCCATATACAAGCATGACCAGTTTCACCTAGTTATGGAGGTACCATAACCATAACATTGGAGGCACCAATGTTATGACTTCCCCACGGCGGAGTGATTGCTCGTGGCGTCCCTTTTCAGTTTTGGCCATATTATTATATCATGTGGGGCGTATGGGTGCATCCTAGTTACATGTTTTATTCAGTATATCATGGTGAATGTGGTGTGTGCCTTGCATCCTTCACAAGGAGTTGATCCCTCCTACCCAAACCAGTATATTAATTAGAGGCATCCCCTCTAATCAGCATGATGAGGTCACCCCTCCAAGTATTCATGCACGTGACCTTTTCATGACCTATATGGGCTATGGTATATTTATGTTAAAACAGTTTTCTTAAGATAAACATAAGGCTTTTCAAACTATAAAACCAGTTTTCTTAATCCTTAACCAGTTTACTCAGAACTTAGTCTTCCGCTGTTATATGTTACATGCTTATCCTATTTCATGCTATATTGTACATCTGTGCACTGAGCGTCTTGCTCAGCCGTTTTCCTTTTCATGTTCCCAAAACGGCAGGTACTCAGGGACGCTCGTAGATCTCAAACGTACGTGCATATGGACTGGAAGCTTTACTGTCTTTCTTTACTTTATGCATTTCCTTTACTTTAATACAGTTGCTATGGACATTGTTTCGTCCTTTCCTTTTACAGTATTTATGTTTGTGTGTGATGAGCTCTACTTTGGGGTTACCGATGTTTGATTCCGGTATTTCCCTTTTATGGTCAAATAATGCTTAGACATTTATCCTTGTATGCTTTGATGACACGCCATGATTATGCGTAAGATTCCATTTCCAAAATGGGGTGTTACAATTATGGTATCAGAGCCAAGGTTTCGACCTGTAGGCTCTCAAATATGACCTGTGATTAGTGTGTAGTCACTACGGTCTTCCTAGAACTGACAGTTGTTTTCATGCATTCATCATTTCTTTAAGCATACATATACATGTCATTGTTACAGGGTTTTTGACTAAGTAATGGTTGGTACAGGACTGGCCCTATTTAGTCGCATGTGTTTTATCGAAACTTTTAGATTTGGGACCGACCCATAGGCGTCCCCTCGATATGTCTTTTGTTTTGAGTGAACTGACCAGAGGCGTTCACTCTCGAGCATCAAAAGTTTTCATAAAACTGCATCATGCATTCATACAAAAATTTTCTTGCATAAAATTTTTCTCGTGAAATTTTTTGTATAAAATTTTTTTTCATGTCTATATATAAGTTATATTTTATGTTTGAACTGTTAATCATATGTTTTATGTTATACTGTCAGATGATTCTCACACGCGAGCAAGAGTAGCTCAATGCTACAATTCAGGCTGCCATGCAAGCCTTGCTTCCTCAACTGAGGAATGACATCCGTGCTGAAGTCCAAGCTGCCAACAATCAGCAGCAGCAGAATCAGGCACCTCCTCCTCCTCCCCTAGTGACACTAGCAGTGTGGCTGGAAAGATTCAACAAGCTCCGTCCTAGAGCTTTTGAAAAGACTGATAGCCCCAGCGATGCTGAAAGCTGGTTGACTCATATCGAGAAGATTTTCAATGCTATGGGATGTGACCCCGCATTCAAGGCGAGATTGGCATGCTACCGGTTTGAAGGCGATGTACTCAACTGGTGTCTAGCCTTGACGCAGTCGGAAGGAGGTGATGATTGGGTCGCTGGTTTGACATGGGCCCAATTCAATGAGAGAGTGATGGAGCAGTTCTTTCCCAAGGCAGAGCAGGACAAGCTCAAGCGAGAGTACCATGGGATACGTCAGAGAGCGGGCGAGAATAGCAACGAATTAATGCAGCGCTTTCTTCGCTTAGCTGGTTTTCTGGGAGCAGCAGCTGGTACTCCTGAGGAGCAGGCACACCACTTTAGGTGGGCACTTCGCACCTCGGTCGCGAACAATCTGGTGTGTGCTACGTTCAATACAGTAGCACAAGTGGCCGACGCAGCAAGGAAGCTAGAGATGTTGCAGGAACGAGATGAGTTCGGGGAAGCTGAAAGACCCGACAAGAGGTAAACATTTCGTATTCTAACGATAACCAGACCGCATCCTATCATTATATGTTCTATAATCATCTCTTAAACTGTATCTTCCAGGCAGAAAACTGGGGACCGGTCTCAGCCGGCTACTCAGCAGCAGCCTCATCAGCCCAAAGGAAACGGTCACACTAACGACCGTTCTGTTGTAGAAAGGCGTAGCGGTAATGATAATTACCGTAACAACGCTGGACACTCCAACAACAGCAGGTCCTACTATTTTCGCATCTTCTTATGATTTCATGTTATAGCTCTCATGCTGACACTATTTTAACCTCTACCAGGAACCATGGTAACGGGAAGGACCAGAACCACAGGGGTTCGCAGCCTAACCGTTCAGCTAACACTGGTGAACATCTTATGATGCATATGTCTTATACTCGTGCATATACTTTATTTTTAACACATTTTGTCATCAGCAGGCCCTCAGCAAGCAATGACTCCTGCTGGAGGATTCACTCATCCTCTTTGCAGCACTTGCCATCGTAGACACCCTGGCCCATGTCGTCGTGATTCCGACGCGTGCTACAAGTGCGGCCTCCCTGGCCATCGTATGAGAGATTGTCGTAGGGGTGAAATGGAGGGTACCTCAGGTCATGCTGATACTAAGCCGCCTCCTACCACTGGGCGTGTCTACACGATATCTCGTGATCAGGCAAACAAATCTACAGGTACCATTACTGGAATTTTGTATATGTACGGCCAAGCTGCATGTGTTCTTTTCGACACGGGTGCCACTCACTCAGTTATTTCCACTACTTATGCCAAGAACATCAGGACACTTCCCTTGCCATTAGAAAATAGGCTTACCATTTCCATGCCTTTGAGGGACTCTGTATTACTAACTCATGTATACAAGAGTCTTCCTCTAGAGTTTGACGATAAAGTTCGTGCAGTAGATGCACTTCCCCTAGACATGATTGAGTTCGATATGATTCTCGGCATGGACTGGCTATCCAAGCACCATGCTACCATAGACTGCCACTCATATCGGGTGATCTTCGGCGACATTAATGCACCAGAGTACATTCATAACGGGTTCATACCCGGACGGTCTGTACAAGTCATATCTACCTTGCAAGCACGTGCATTACTGTCACATGGCTGTGAGGGTTATCTAGCTACGGTTCACGACATGGATGCTGAATCTCCATCGATTCAGGATCAACCAGTAGTTTCGGAATTTCAAGACGTCTTCCCAGCTGAACTTCCAGGCATACTAATAACTGACTTTTGGGTTGGTTAATAAAAGGTTTTTGCTTGCAAGATCTCTCTTTGCGTTGCTCGTACCCAATTGATATATCGTTGTTTCGTTCTCGGTATCTTCTCGAATCAATCACGGTCAAAAGTGGAATAGTTGTAATTGGTGACTAAAAGGGGGAGCTTTGGTCTAAATCTACTAAAATGATAAAGGCAGGTAATAATAAAACTAAACTAGAAGCTTTAAATGAAACAGTAATACCTCATGAAAAATAAATCTGGAATTCTTCTATTCGGAATGTTTCCCTTACTCGGAATAATGCTGAA
Organism: Glebionis coronaria; assembly: GCA_025667525.1. NCBI lineage: Eukaryota > Viridiplantae > Streptophyta > Magnoliopsida > Asterales > Asteraceae > Glebionis > Glebionis coronaria. Next base: position 556,659,126 of record CM046877.1, on the reverse strand, counting down.
CAGATCCCCTATGCGGAAAACGAGAGGCTATGCGGAAAGTTATGATCATGCGGAAAAAATCTTCTCACTCGGAATAAATGGGAAATATCCTATTCGGAATATTCTGGAAATTCCCTATGCGGAAAGTTTGCTTATTCGGAATATTTTGTTCCATGCGGAAAATACCTCTTATGCGGAACAATAAACTCCATGCGGAAAAATCCCTAATTAGGAAAAAAGAATTCTATGCGGAAAGAATGGACTATTCGGAATATGGAAATGTTCCGAATAACCAAAATGATAAAACCCTTACTCGGAATGTTGGAATGTTCCGAATAACACAAAATTAAAAATCCTTACTCGGAATAAACGAAAGTTCCGAATAACACAAAAATAAAAATCCTTACTCGGAATAAACGAAAGTTCCGAATGGAGATGAAATGAAATCCTTTACTCGGAATAATGGAATATTCCGAATAGATACCACCCCAGATTCCCTTATTCGGAATCTGGGCAAGATCAGAGACTGGGACGAAGAACAGTAAGCTACGAATGATCACAAACCAACTCAATCAAGTAAAAAGGTTTTACCAAATCAACCACAAATCATCTACTAACTACAAGGATCAAATCCCAATCATAAAAACACCAATTCAACAACTTTTTAGAATCAAGCTAGAACCAAATAGAGCTTAAGATCATGAAAGAAAAAGATGAAGAAGAACAAGATGAATCAAAAGATTAAAAGAGGAATTGTATTAATGATTTAAGATTCAAAACAACAAAGATTAACTTACAAGATTGGAAGATAAATCAAACAAAGATTAAAACCACTCCTTAAGGGAGATGGTTCCTAAGAACTAGGAAGAAAATAAAACTGGAAAAAGAAGAAGAGAGAGCCCTCTCGTGTGTGTATTGGGAGGAGTATTTATAGGCTTCTCCCTTGGTTGGTGAGTGGGCTTTCTTCCCTTCTTTTTGTCTTCTCGTCTTTTCAGAAAAGTTGACGTTTTCGATTCTGATTCGGGATTTGTTGTCGATTAAATTCAACTCGTCTTTTAATTTCTTCGTTAAATAGACTTGAGTTTCTTCGACTTATGAAAATCTTCCGTCTTTAGTCCTTTTCTTCGATAAATCTTCGAATAGGCCTAGTGACTTCAAATCTTTTGCACCTCTTGGTCAATAGACTTCGTCTTGAGTCTTTTTCCTTGATAAAACCCGTGCAATCCCATGTTTTCTCCAATATTTATCCGGTTGGCTCTGAAAACATAACAAACACACAAACCACGCATAATTCCAAACAAATGACATTAAATACGCGTTTTGGTCTTGTTTTTGCAAGAAATAAGTGGTAGAAAAGATGGGTGTTTACACACCTATCAAATCCCCTACACTTAACCATTGCCATGCCCTCATGCAATGCTTAGTGATAAAGCAACATTACACTTTTCTCATAATTAATTAACCTTGGCCTTATTCAAATTCTACTAAACAAAAATTAACGCACTAAAAGAAATTTAAAGCAACAAAAGGATAGAACATAACTATGTGGAAATAACTCGTAAAGAGATTCAGGACTTACATTAGGGCTTTTGGTGCTGCGAAGATTTATCACCCTCAAGTTTCACGTTCCCCAAACTAAGCTTAAAAACGAGATCATTGTTATTATAAGTTAGCAATTCAAACACTTACACACATGGCTTAATTAAATGCTTAGACTCCCTTATTCCTAGGTGTATCTCTTATATTTTATTTTTGTCTTAGAATGATCATGAAGATGCATTTTTGGACTTATTTCGATAGTTTATTTAGGCTGAAAGCAAAGTAGGACGATTTGATCAATAGTTAGCTAAAGGACAAAATCTCTTAAAACTGCTTCTCGGGATATCAGAAAGTTCATATCTTGGCATAACTTGGTTCACGATTTGAGACCTCTCTCGGGCCGATATTTGGCATGTACTTCATACTTCATATCTTCGAGAGACGTTCTTGGGATAATGGTCTTCTCATCATAATAGAGTTTCTTCACTTTGGAGACTTTTGAGGGGTACTCCAACTTTGTTGACCACGACTTCATGATTATTTCTTCAATCTCTATTTGGGATTTTGAGATACAACGATCCGCCTCCTTTTCGGACTTGGATCTATTTATCCTCATACCTTGTTAGGGTCTTTTTGGATAGACTTCTCCATCATCTTTGTGGGAGTTGATTGCTTTTCGTCGTGAGTCTTGATCCTTCATATTGATTTTGGAGATAATGCTTTTCACATCACTTTTGGATCTTCAGCTATAAAATTGAATCCTCATGCCTTGTTAGGGCCTTTTCGGACTCGCCAATCTTCGCGCCCCGCTTCATAAGTTATGCCTTGGCTATGAACTCTCGTCATTACCGAGCAACTTTTAAACGATCTTGGGCTAGAAGCTAAGTAACCTTTCAAATCGCATGACCTTACTTATTGCAGATAACTTATTAGCAAGTGATGGGAGAATAGGCAAATAATTACACCAAGTGAGCTTGTGCAAGAATACCGACTTATAATTAACTCTATCATTTCTCGTCCTCCACAATTTAAAATCTCAAGTAATGAGACTCGTGGATACTTAGCCTAATAAACCAATTAAGGTCTACATGGTTAAGGATACTAGCTAGAATAAACTTGGATAAGTCTATTCGGGTTGAGTCAAAATAAACGCAACGGGCCTAATATGTCAAAGACTTCTAAACTAACTACACCATTTTATTAATATTTTTGTCTTATTGCGGGATGTATACATATGAAAGTAACGATAAAAATTTAAAATTTACGACAAAATGGCCAAAGTTGATTAAAAATTTGAAAAATGTTGAAAAGTATGATTTTCCGGTTAAATGAAGGCATTTTCATGGAAAAGTCCACTTAAAACTTCGATAGAAGTCTCCCCTACACTTAAGATAAACATTGTCCTCAATGTTTAAGCATGTGGGAAGGGTCTCCCCTACACTTATGATGAAAAACGGGAAAGAGGGATAGATACCCGGGTTGCCTCCCGAGGAGCGCTTGTTTTTGTTTACCGAGTCGCGAGCCTGACTCGGTCCCGAACTAATTTAAGGGAAACGTAGTGAGGGATGGAATCATCTCCTTAGAGATGTCCTCACCAACGTACAACTTCAAACGCTGGCCATTCACCTTGAAGTTAGGCCCATTTGGCTGAGAAAGCTCAATGGTGCCATAGGGAAAGACATTGGCGATGGTGAATGGACCAGACCAGCGGCTCTTCAACTTGCCTGAGAAGATCTTCAACCGAGAGTTAAAGAGTAAGACTTGATCACCAACGTTGAACTCTCGGTTCTTGATTTTGGCATCGTGGATAATCTTGGTCTTCTCCTTGTAAATCAAGGAGTTCTCGTAAGCTTGATTCCTCAATTCTTGAAGCTCGTTGAGTTGAATCTTCCGAAAATCACCGGCTTTGTTGATGTCGAAGTTAGCCCACTTCAAGGCCCAGTATGCCTTATGTTCCAGCTCGATGGGGAGGTGGCAGGCTTTCCCGTACACAAGACGATAAGGTGTACAACCAATCGGCGTCTTATAGGCGGTACGGAAAGCCCACAGAGCATCATCAAGTTTATCGGCCCACGAGGCACGATGCTCTCCCACAGTACGTTCCAAAATTCTCTTCAATCCACGGTTGGATATCTCGGCTTGACCGTTGGTTTGAGGATGATAGGCGGTGGAAAGACGGTGATTGACACCGTACTTAGCCATGACTCTTGCAAATTGATCGTTGCAAAAATGAGTCCCGCGGTCACTGATGATAGCACGAGGAACACCGAAACGAGCAAACAGCTGTTTCAAGAAATTACAAACCACCCTCGCGTCGTTAGTGGGTAAAGCTTTTGCTTCAACCCATTTAGAAACGTAGTCGACAGCGACAAGGATGTATTTGTTGCCTTTAGAAGACGGGAATGGCCCTATAAAGTCGATGCCCCAGACATCAAAGATTTCACATTCTTGTATGAAATTTTGAGGCATCTCATCTTTATGTGTGATCTTGCCTTGTTTTTGGCAAGCATCACAATGTTTAACCATCTCGTGAGCATCACGATAAATGGTGGGCCAATAGAATCCCGAGTCAAACACTTTTTTGGCGGTGAAGTTGGGACCAAAGTGACCACCGGTGGGTCCTTTGTGGCATGCTTGGAGAATATCAAAAGCTGCCGGTCCGTCAACATACCGACGAATAATCAGGTCAGCGCATTGTTTGAATAGAAAAGGGTCCTCCCAAAAGTAAGTCTTAACATCGTTCAAGAACTTCTTCTTTTGTTGGGATGTTAACCCTTGGATGAGAACACCACCCGCTAAGTAGTTTGCAATATCGGCAAACCACGGGGTGCCATCAAGATTGTGATTGATAGACATTAAGGTTTCAAGGGGAAAAGAGTCATTGATCTCTTTGTTCGGATGGTCCCCTTGATATGGATCCTCAAGTCTGCTCAAATGATCCGCGGCCAGGTTTTCAGCACCCTTCTTGTCACGAATTTCAATGTTGAATTCTTGAAGGAGCAAAACCCAGCGGAGAAGTCGTGGCTTAGAATCATTCTTAGTCATCAAGTACTTCAACGCGGAATGGTCCGTGTATACGATGGTGGTGGATAAAACAAGATAGGGGCGAAATTTCTCAAAAGCATAGACAACAGCTAAAAGTTCTTTTTCGGTTGTCGTATAATGCAATTGAGCCCCCGTCATTGTTTTGCTAGCGTAGTGGATTGGTTGGAAGTGTTTATTCACTCTCTGGCCCAAAACCGCACCAATAGCAAAGTCGCTAGCATCGCACATCAATTCAAAAGGCAGCTCCCAATTGGGGGTAACCAAGACTGGTGCCTTAGTCAGCTTATCCTTGAGAAGATTGAATGCTTCGAGACACTCTTTAGAAAAGATAAAAGGAGTATCTTTTTCCAAGAGGTGGGTCATCGGGCGAGCGATTTTAGAGAAATCTTGAATGAATCGTCGATAGAAACCCGCATGACCCAAAAAACTTCTCACACCCTTCACGGTTGAAGGTGGAGGTAATTTGGCTATGACATCAACTTTAGCACGGTCGACTTCAAGACCGGCTTTAGAGATTTTGTGTCCTAGCACAATGCCTTCTTTTACCATAAAATGGCATTTTTCCCAATTTAGAACAAGGCGAGTGTCTTCGCACCGCTTAAGCATGCGTTCCAAATTGGCAAGGCAAGCAGAGAAGGAATCCCCGAAAACCGAGAAATCATCCATGAAGACTTCCATGGTTTGCTCAACCATGTCATGGAATATAGCCAACATGCACCTTTGGAAAGTCCCGGGGGCATTGCATAAACCAAAAGGCATTCTTTTATAAGCAAATGTGCCGTAGGGACAAGTGAATGTTGTCTTTTCTTGATCTTGGGGATCGATGGGTATTTGAAAATAACCCGAGAAACCATCCAGAAAGCAGTAATATTCATTACCCGCTAGACGTTCAAGCATTTGGTCCATAAAGGGTAGAGGGAAATGATCCTTTCTCGTGGCATCATTGAGTTTGCGGTAGTCTATACAAACTCTCCACCCAGTAACGAGACGGGTAGGAATTAACTCGTTGTTTGCATTGGGCACAACGGTTATACCACCTTTCTTCGGCACACAATGGACTGGACTAACCCACGGGGAATCCGAAATAGGGTAAATCATACCCGCATCAAGAAGTTTGATAACCTCTTTTTTGATGACATCATGGATTTTAGGATTCACCCTTCTTTGGCTTTGAATAGTGGGCTTAAAGTCGTCCTCCATGAGAATTTTATGTGTGCAAAAGTGAGGATCAATTCCGCGGATGTCGGAGATTTTCCAAGCGATAGCGCGTTTATGCTTCTTCAACACTGCAACAAGGCGGGCTTTTTCGTCTTCTTTCAGATCCTTTGCGATGATAACCGGTAACTTCTCGTCGTCTTCTAGGAAAACGTACTCAAGATGAGGCGGTAGGTCCTTAAGCTCGAGAATAGGAGGAGCCTCAATAGATGGTGAAACTAACGATGGATCATCATTAGTCACCTCTTTAGGAGTAGGAGGAGACAATGGGTCCTCATTGAGAAGTCTCTCAATAGTACGAATATCTTCATCCCAATTGGTGGACGAATTATCATACTTAATATCGAGAGGACCCAGGCTAGCTTCGAACTCATCTAAGTCACTTTCTCCAAAAGGAGTAAATGCTGGAGCAATTGAGGCAACGGTCTCAACAATGGGTAGGGAAGAGAGAGTACTTTTGCAAGCATCATAAAAATGTTCTTCACAAGCCTCATCGAGAACATCAATAGCATTAACACTCTCATAGGAATAAGGTTGTTGAGAAATCTTACCCATGTTGAAGACAATTTGATCGTCACCAACTCTCATGATTAATTCGCCTGCGGCTACATCAATGAGAGTGCGACCGGTCCTCAAGAATGGACGTCCAACGATTAATGGAACACGAGGGTCCATCTCGTAGTCAACGACGACAAAATCCGCCGGAAAGGTGAATTTATCAACGCCAACAAAGACATCTTCAGCGATCCCCACTGGATAAGCAACCGTTCGGTTGGCTAATTCCAAAGTCATTCGTGTGGGGACTAGCTCGGGGAGAGATAATTGCTTCCAAACACTTAAAGGCATTAAGTTTATACTGGCACCTAGATCAGCGAGGGCCATGCAATTCTCTACTCCCGGGAAGTTGCAAGGAATCAAGAAGCGACCCGGATCACCAAGTTTGGTGGGCAATTTCCTTAAGAGCACTGCGGAGCAGTTCTCATTAAGTTGGGTCTGAGCAATGTCAAGAAGCTTTTCTTTATCACTTAGAAGATCTTTAAACATCTTAGCATATTTGGGCATGTGAGCGAGAGCCTCGGCAAAGGAGATGTTAAAATTCAATTGTTTAAACATTTTTAGGAAGTTTGAAACCTGAATATCATCCTTGCTCTTTTGCTTCTCTTTCCTCAACCTTGAAGGATAAGGTATATTGGATGAAGAAGAAGGCTTTAAAGGGAAAGGATCACTCACAACCACGGGTGGTGGGGAAATGGGGATAGAAGGTGAAGGAGGTAGAGAAAGTTGCTCTTTTTCCTTGTTCACAATCACGGGTGACGGTGTAGGAAGCTCGGGTTCCATATAACCTTTTCCACTACGAGTGGTGATTGCTTTCATCTCCCCTCTTGGATTTGCAACGGTATTACTCGGAAGAGTACCCGAAGAAGAGGGTTGATTACCTTGGATGAGCGAACCAATCATATCACGAAGGTGAAGAGCTTGATTATTGAAAGAGTTTTGCATGTTGGTATTAATAGCATCGCTATGTTTGGCCATATCATTCCTTAGCTCGGCTCGAATATCGCTTCCTTGTTTCACCATGTCATTCTTCAAGTTGACAAACTGACTCTGAAGATTCGTCACCATGTCACGATTGGTCTTCATGAACGACTCGACGTCGGGATTCACTGCCATCGGTTGATTGAGAGGTGGAACTTGGTAAGCTTGAGAATTTCCTTGAGTTTGGTAGGTATTTCTTTGGGACGGATATTGGTTTTGAGCACGAGGTTGGGGTTGGTTGTTTCGGTTATAGTTTTGTTGTTGGGTTTGGTTTGCAGGAGGGAAACCGGGAGGTGCAAGATAATTGTTGGAACGATAACTTAGTAAGCTACGGTCTCCTTGAGGGCGAGCTTGATAGCCTCCCGTGGGATATGTACCGTATGCTGCGTTAACGTTTTCAGAATAATTGCCTTGAGTGGAAGGACAATCATTATAAGAATGAGGACCACCACATGTGTCACAAGAAATAGCAACGGCTTTAGCTTGTTGAAAGTGGTTTGTGGCCATGGTCATGAAATTTTTGTTCATTTCAGCAAGTTGTCGAGAAATTTCAGACATTTCAGGATTGGAGGTAGTGGAAGAAACATTGACTCTCGAGTTAGATCTTGAGGATGCAGATGAATCCCAATTCTTGTGGTGAGTAGTCATGTTTTCAATCAACTCTCGACACTCCTCTGGTCTCCTTTTCATAAAAGTACCACCGGCGGCGGCATTGATCGTGTCACGATCACGAAAGGTGAGACCATTATAGAAGGTGTCAATGAGAGTGACGGGGAGCATATTGTGATTAGGACAGCGGTCGATCAAATCATTGTAACGTTCCCAAGCATCGAAAAACGATTCATCATTTTCTTGCATAAATCCACTGATTTGGTTACGAAGGCTAGTGACCATGGATGGGGGAAAGTAGCGCGATAAAAAGCGTTGAGTCATGTCGTTCCATGTATGAATAGAATTCTTAGGAAGACGGTCAAACCATTTTTCGGCATGGTGAGAAAGCGAGTGAGGAAAGAGTTGGAGGCGAAGGTCATCCATAGAAACACCGGGAGATTTCATGCTTTGGGTAATAGTGATGAATTTGTCGAGGTGTTTGTTGGCATCATCATCCGGAATTCCGCGAAATGGATTCGTTTGTACTTGCTGGATCATGTGATGCTTCAACGAAAACTCCTGAGCCGTGACATGCATCGGTGCAATCGGGCCTCCACGTCCGTTCATTGTGGGTTGGCATAGCTCCTCCATGGTTCGTAAGTCAGGTGGATTATTCATATTTGGGTGGGGTGGGTTATTATTATTATTGTTGTTTTGGGGGGGTGGAATATTATTGTTGTTGTTGTGCACACCGGCCATGTCTAATTGTTTGAGAGTCTCGGGCTCTGAATAAGACGTGGATCGAGTACGCATACACTAAAAAGAAAATGCAAGAGAAAATATTTTTGGTTTTTATAGGTTTTATATTGTTTTTGTGTTTTTTGGAAATTTTATATTTTTATGGATTTTTGAAAATTTTTGTGCTTGAAAATAACGTTCCCGAAAGAACGGATCCCAAAATCCAATTTTTCTCACAAGAAACCGTTGATCATTACGAAAAGAGCCGGCAGCGGCGCCATTTTAATAACTGACTTTTGGGTTGGTTAATAAAAGGTTTTTGCTTGCAAGATCTCTCTTTGCGTTGCTCGTACCCAATTGATATATCGTTGTTTCGTTCTCGGTATCTTCTCGAATCGATCACGGTCAAAAGTGGAATAGTTGTAATTGGTGACTAAAAGGGGGAGCTTTGGTCTAAATCTACTAAAATGATAAAGGCAGGTAATAATAAAACTAAACTAGAAGCTTTAAATGAAACAGTAATACCTCATGAAAAATAAATCTGGAATTCTTCTATTCGGAATGTTTCCCTTACTCGGAATAATGCTGAACAGATCCCCTATGCGGAAAACGAGAGGCTATGCGGAAAGTTATGATCATGCGGAAAAAATCTTCTCACTCGGAATAAATGGGAAATATCCTATTCGGAATATTCTGGAAATTCCCTATGCGGAAAGTTTGCTTATTCGGAATATTTTGTTCCATGCGGAAAATACCTCTTATGCGGAACAATAAACTCCATGCGGAAAAATCCCTAATTCGGAAAACAGAATTCTATGCGGAAAGAATGGACTATTCGGAATATGGAAATGTTCCGAATAACCAAAATGATAAAACCCTTACTCGGAATGTTGGAATGTTCCGAATAACACAAAATTAAAAATCCTTACTCGGAATAAACGAAAGTTCCGAATAACACAAAAATAAAAATCCTTACTCGGAATAAACGAAAGTTCCGAATGGAGATGAAATGAAATCCTTTACTCGGAATAATGGAATATTCCGAATAGATACCACCCCAGATTCCCTTATTCGGAATCTGGGCAAGATCAGAGACTGGGACGAAGAACAGTAAGCTACGAATGATCACAAACCAACTCAATCAAGTAAAAAGGTTTTACCAAATCAACCACAAATCATCTACTAACTACAAGGATCAAATCCCAATCATAAAAACACCAATTCAACAACTTTTTAGAATCAAGCTAGAACCAAATAGAGCTTAAGATCATGAAAGAAAAAGATGAAGAAGAACAAGATGAATCAAAAGATTAAAAGAGGAATTGTATTAATGATTTAAGATTCAAAACAACAAAGATTAACTTACAAGATTGGAAGATAAATCAAACAAAGATTAAAACCACTCCTTAAGGGAGATGGTTCCTAAGAACTAGGAAGAAAATAAAACTGGAAAAAGAAGAAGAGAGAGCCCTCTCGTGTGTGTATTGGGAGGAGTATTTATAGGCTTCTCCCTTGGTTGGTGAGTGGGCTTTCTTCCCTTCTTTTTGTCTTCTCGTCTTTTCAGAAAAGTTGACGTTTTCGATTCTGATTCGGGATTTGTTGTCGATTAAATTCAACTCGTCTTTTAATTTCTTCGTTAAATAGACTTGAGTTTCTTCGACTTATGAAAATCTTCCGTCTTTAGTCCTTTTCTTCGATAAATCTTCGAATAGGCCTAGTGACTTCAAATCTTTTGCACCTCTTGGTCAATAGACTTCGTCTTGAGTCTTTTTCCTTGATAAAACCCGTGCAATCCCATGTTTTCTCCAATATTTATCCGGTTGGCTCTGAAAACATAACAAACACACAAACCACGCATAATTCCAAACAAATGACATTAAATACGCGTTTTGGTCTTGTTTTTGCAAGAAATAAGTGGTAGAAAAGATGGGTGTTTACACACCTATCGCATACCACCTGCACGAGAAGTGGAGTTCAACATCGACCTTGTTCCAGGAGCTGAACCAATCTCTAAGGCTCCGTATCGTATGGCTCCTATAGAGCTAAAAGAACTGAAGGACCAACTGCAGGAACTTCTTGAACGAGGGTTCATTAGACCAAGCGCATCTCCATGGGGCGCACCGGTCTTGTTCGTTAAGAAGAAGGACGGCAGCATGCGACTTTGCATAGACTACCGTGAACTTAATAAGATTACCATCCGCAATAGATATCCACTGCCACGTATAGATGATCTGTTTGACCAACTTCAAGGAGCCAAACACTTCTCAAAGATCGATCTAAGGTCAGGCTACCATCAGCTAAGGGTTAAAGAGCAGGATATTGCCAAGACTGCTTTTCGTACCCGCTATGGCCATTATGAGTTTGTGGTCATGCCATTCGGCCTGACTAATGCTCTAGCAGTATTCATGGATCTGATGAACAGAATCTTCCACGAATTCCTTGATAAGTTTGTCATTGTATTCATCGATGACATCCTGATTTTCTCAAAGTCCACGGAGGAACACGAAGACCATCTCCGTACGGTACTACAGATTCTTCGTCAGAAGCAGCTGTATGCGAAATTCTCCAAGTGTGAGTTCTGGTTAAACAAGGTGGCATTCTTAGGTCACATTGTATCAGCAGAAGGGATCACTATGGATCCAGAGAAGGTTGAGGCTATCACTAAATGGCCAAGACCAACGTCAGCGACTGAAGTCCGCAATTTCTTAGGCTTAGCTGGATATTATCGCAGATTCGTGGAGAACTTTTCCCGCTTGGCACTACCTCTCACCAAACTGATGCGAAAAAGAGAGAAATTCGTCTGGACGGAAGAACGAGAGAAGAGCTTCGAAGACCTAAAGCAGAAGTTAGTAACTGCACCTATTCTTACTCTCCCATCTGGTACAGGTGGATTTCAGATCTACAGCGATGCATCGGGGAAGGGATTGGGCTGTGTTCTCATGCAACATGGGAAAGTGATCGCGTATGCTTCACGGCAGCTTAAGCCCTATGAAGAAAACTATCCTACGCATGACCTGGAACTTGCTGCAGTGGTGTTCGCATTGAAAATATGGAGGCATTACTTATACGGAGAATCATGCGACATTTTCACGGATCACAAGAGCTTGAAGTATATCTTCACTCAACGAGAATTGAACATGAGACAAAGGAGATGGTTGGAACTGTTGAAGGATTATGATATTAACCTACAGTATCATCCCGGGAAGGCTAATGTAGTAGCAGATGCACTCAGCAGAAAGTCCGGAATGATCAACGGCATTGAAATCAAGGAACAAAACATAAGAGACTTGGAGCGGCTAGACATCGAAATCATGGTACGTGGGCAGCACGGATACTGGGCGAATCTTAGAGTAGAACCCGAGTTACTGTCTAGGATCAAGGAAGAGCAGAAGGATGATGGAGAAATTTGGGCGATAATTCAGAATATAGAGAAGCAGACAGAATTCAGAATGGACGCAGACGGTATCGTTTGGCAGGGCACGAGACTTTGTGTTCCTGACAATCAAGAACTCCGGGAAGCATTGTTAGCTGAAGCTCACAGCTCCCCATTTTCTATACATCCTGGGTCGACAAAAATGTACCATGACATCAGACAGCACTTTTGGTGGAGTGGTATGAAACAGGATGTAGCCACTTATGTTTCCAAATGTCTTACCTGCCAGCAGGTTAAGATTGAGCATCAGCGATCGGGCGGTCTCCTTCAACCGTTGGATATTCTAGAGTGGAAGTGGGACAAAATCACCATGGATTTTGTTACCGGTCTTCCGCCTACCAAAAAGAAGCACGATGCTATTTGGGTCATTGTTGATCGACTCACCAAATCAGCTCATTTCTTACCGATACGCAAGGAAGATCCGGTAAGTAAACTCGCAGATACTTATAGAAGGGAGATCATGAGACTTCACGGTACTCCCTCCAGCATCGTCTCAGACAGAGATCCCCGTTTTACGTCGCGATTCTGGAAAGGTCTGCAAAAAGCTTGGGGTACACAACTTAAGCTGAGTACAGCCTTTCATCCTCAAACGGACGGACAGTCGGAGCGAACAATTCAGACATTGGAAGATATGTTAAGGTCGTGTGCGTTGGAATGGACAGGTGATTGGGACGATTACATCTGTTTGGTCGAGTTTGCATACAACAACAGCTGGCACGCAAGTATCAAATGTGCTCCTTTCGAAATGTTGTATGGCATGAAGTGTCGCGCTCCAATCTGCTGGGATCAAGTGGGAGAGCGAACACTCGAAGGACCAGAGATTATAGAAATGACCAATGAGAAGATCGAAGTAGCTAAACAGAAGCTGCAGGAAGCACGGTCACGTCAGAAGAGTTACGCCGATAAGCATCGTAGGGACATACATTTTAATGTGGGAGACCACGTCTTCCTCAAGGTTTCGCCGGCACGTGGTGTTAAACGCTTCGGGATCAAAGGGAAACTCAGTCCTCATTTCATCGGACCATTTGATATCATTGAATGAATCGGTGAAGTATCTTACCGATTGGCGTTACCTCCTCAGCTTTCGCACGTGCATAACGTGTTCCATGTGTCCTTACTCAGAGGGTACAAGTATCATCCCCTTCACATGGTTCAGTATCCACTGGAACAGATACGTGAAGATCTCACTTATATAGAGGAACCCGAACGAGTTCTCGACAGGCAAGAACGAGTCATGAGAAGGAAGACGATTCCATTCGTCAAAATTCTTTGGAGGGACCATACCGAGCGGGAAGCCACTTGGGAAACAGAGGAGTCTATCCGGGCTTCTTACCCTCACTTCATATTTTGAGTTCGGGTATGTTACTTCTTTCCAGTTTGCTTTATCTATAATTCGGGGACGAATTATTCTTTTTAGGGGGGGAATAATTGTAAAACCCGCATGCTTTTACCATGAATAGTGCCCTTAAGATCGTACGTCCTAGATTAAAACTTACCTTATTTAGTATTGATCACATTCATGTGCAAATAGTCAAGCAAGTGCATACGTGTATGACATGATAAGTATCGATTACGTACGAACTCATGATAAACAGTTAATAAATATGTCACGTGAACATAATTAAATCATGATCACCATTTAAAATACGAACTAAAATAATTACGTAAATATATATAATATAATTACGAGCGTTAAGATTACGATAAACTACATGATAAAATAAAGAGTAACACTTTAAACACGAACACGTTTAACCACGAACGAAAACGAAACATCGGGACACGAGAAAAGGTACGGGTACCCCATGTGGGGCCCCATACCCACGGCACACTAACCAAAATGGGCTTAGCCCATTGACTTTTACAAGAAAAGGGGGGGGGTTATGGTAAATATGTTTTTCATTTTTTACATTTCAAGCAAAATAACTTTTAACCTAAAAAAGTTTTCTCTCCTCCTCTTGGTCTCTCTTTGTGCCGCCACCCATAGGACCACCATAGGTGGTTGTTGATTGATTTTGATCTTGAAAATCATTGCTATAAACCGTGTTTGTTCATCCTCTTTCAAGCTACGTATTGGTATATCATTCTAAACCTTTCTTTTTAATTCTTTTTAAATCTTTGATTATTTTCATGAACATGTTATTATTATTCTTATTAAACCATGATAATTAAACATTGATCTAACATGTTTTGGGGTGAATTAAAATCAAAGGACGATATAAAAGGGTGTTTGTTTTGGCCGCCTAGCATAACCAACCCGAGGGAGGGTTCGGTTTGCTTTTAGCCGCCACCACCAAGACCATTGTTGGTCTTGGTTGGTGCATGTGGGACCCACGGCAGCAAGGGGGCACAAGTACCCCGAGTTTGGCTCGGGGTACGGTGTCGAGTTCATGCCCGATTCATGGTTCGTTGGTTAAATCATGATTTATGCTACATGTTAAAATTTATGAATTATGAACTTAGGATATAAATTAATTAATAACATGAGATATTAATTAAACCATGACTCAAGTTATTTTTAATTATTAATTTAGCATGATATTAATTTAACCTAAGTATTTTATGTTATATGTTATAATTAATTAATTATTTAAAACATGCTTATAATTAATTAATTTAGACACGACTTAGGTTATGTTATTAATACATAATAATACACATTTTAACCTAAGTATTTTATTTCATTTTAATTAAAACATGTTATATTTTAATTAAAATGCTTAACCTATAGTTTAATTAAATACATGAAATAATAATTAAACTATACACTATATCATATGACTTAAGAAATAAGCTTATAAACACTTAGACTTATATGTTAGCTTATGTAACCAGCTTAATTCTAATTATGGAAACTCCTATTTATAGAAACTTAATTAAATAAGGCAACTAATCTATTAATGGAAACCTTCTATATATGGAAATCTATCTATTTCAGGCAGCTAATCTAATCATGGAAACCTTCTATATATGGAAACTTATTTAATTAAGGCAGCTGATCTATTTTTGGAAACTTTCTATTTTTAGAAACTAATCTATTTTAAGCAGTAAATTCTATTTTAGGAAACTTTCTATTTTTGGAAACTTTCTTTTTTGGAAACTTTCTATTTTTGGAAACTTTCTATTTTTGGTAACTTTCTATTTTTGGAAACTTTCTATTTTAGGAAACTTTCTATTTTTGGAAACTTTCTATTTTTGGAAACCTGCTATTTTTGGAAAGTTACTTATTATTACACAGTAAGTATAATAATACATGAAATAACTGTAATACTTAATCAGATTAATCAGAATACAAGATAAACACAGTTTAAGGCTTTAAACAGTAAACCATGACCTAAAACATACAAAGTAAGCTAAGGTGAGACATAAAACCCAGTACGTAATCAGTGATTCGATACTTATACACGTGTGTATTCATGTAGCTTTAGTGATCCAGAAGTAGGAGTCTTTCTTCCGTTCATTCACTGGACTTGAGGTACGGATTCTCGTCCTTTCAGTATGGACATTCTTTCCTTATTAGGATTTCCCCGTATGCAGCCAACTGTTTTCCCCAGTAATTGTTTTATTGTTTTGAACTGCTTATGTTTAATTAGCATAATCTATAGCCATATACAAGCATGACCAGTTTCACCTAGTTATGGAGGTACCATAACCATAACATTGGAGGCACCAATGTTATGACTTCCCCACGGCGGAGTGATTGCTCGTGGCGTCCCTTTTCAGTTTTGGCCATATTATTATATCATGTGGGGCGTATGGGTGCATCCTAGTTACATGTTTTATTCAGTATATCATGGTGAATGTGGTGTGTGCCTTGCATCCTTCACAAGGAGTTGATCCCTCCTACCCAAACCAGTATATTAATTAGAGGCATCCCCTCTAATCAGCATGATGAGGTCACCCCTCCAAGTATTCATGCACGTGACCTTTTCATGACCTATATGGGCTATGGTATATTTATGTTAAAACAGTTTTCTTAAGATAAACATAAGGCTTTTCAAACTATAAAACCAGTTTTCTTAATACTTAACCAGTTTACTCAGAACTTAGTCTTCCGCTGTTATATGTTACATGCTTATCCTATTTCATGCTATATTGTACATCCGTGCACTGAGCGTCTTGCTCAGCCGTTTTCCTTTTCATGTTCCCAAAACGGCAGGTACTCAGGGACGCTCGTAGATCTCAAACGTACGTGCATATGGACTGGAAGCTTTACTGTCTTTCTTTACTTTATGCATTTCCTTTACTTTAATACAGTTGCTATGAACATTGTTTCGTCCTTTCCTTTTACAGTATTTATGTTTGTGTGTGATGAGCTCTACTTTGGGGTTACCGATGTTTGATTCCGGTATTTCCCTTTTATGGTCAAATAATGCTTAGACATTTATCCTTGTATGATTTGATGACACGCCATGATTATGCGTAAGATTCCATTTCCAAAATGGGGTGTTACATTGAGTATGATATATTTTGAAAGATTTAGAATCTCATGAGAAATTCTTGAAACATTATCATACTAATTGCATCTAATTATCATGAGAATTTCTTCAAGCTTATTGATTGAGGCATCTAATTGCATGAAGTGACGAATAATAAGCTTAATGAAACGTGGGAAAGGAAAGTAACCTGTCTTCTTCTTGGTATTGTGGATGTCACACCCCCAAATTCACCACGGCGGAAGACTAGCTTTTGGAGGCTGTGAACTTCATGAGTAATCGAGAGCTTGATCCGAGAACGACCTCTACATGCCAAAAACCACAACTAAGACTCCAAATAATCCACATAGTCAAGTACCTGAAAATACATGCTTAAAAATGTCAACATAAAGTTGGTGAGTTCATAAGTTTTGTTTTAAGGTGTTTATGAAAAATTAGAGTTTATATCGACCATTACACCTTGCAGTAAAAATATAAGTGTTTCAAAATCATAGTTTCTTAGTAGAATGCGTCTCTTGATGAAAACATAATTTGTTAATAATCACAGAGTTTATGATAAAAAAAACAGAGTTCATTGATAATAACAAACATCAATAATAAAGGCAAAGTTTACGGATAGAAACAGAGATTATTTATATAAGTAAATTTTACTGATAATAATAGATGTCCTCGTTAATAATAGAATTCTCTGATAATAAAAGATGTTTCAATTAACAAATAAGATTCTTGTTAATAAAATAAGTGTTTAATGAATCACAAGATTTTCCAACCATTGATGACATTATAACAAATACAAAGCCACCAAAAATGCGTTTATTATTGTCTAAGCTCATGACACCGAAACGTTAACGACACCAGTAGTATAATCATATAATGTAGCCCCTACGAGTGCCTAACCCACGACATCCGTCCTCAGACTCAAATGAAACTGTGCCCGCTTGTCCTCTGTTGGACCAAGCCGGACAGGGGCGTCAACCCCGATAGATCTATCCATGACATTCATGCTTTCGACCGGTCATCCGGTCTGAAATTAACGGTTCATGATAATGGGCCAAGTAATTGGGTTAAAGCGGGACTTAGACCAATACATAAGCGAGTATATGCACTTGTGTTTATTCTTGCAACCATTGTCTCTGCCCGAGAACCAGTGAAAAGCAGTTAAAGTTTTGGGCTATGAAACCCACAATAGAAATTTAGTATCAGCATTAAAGAGTATAACAATTAATGAAGTTAACCACTCAGCACGTAATAATTAAAGCAGTTTATAACCAATCAAGCAAATTATAAATAGTTTGTGACCAAGCATGTACTTCCCCCAAAATGATTATAAAACCTTTATAAATCAATTTAAAACTAGAAAGGTGGGGTATGAACTCACCTCGACGTAGTAGCGCGAACAATATTGATGCTAAAAATACGCTCCGCGCAAACGGAAATCGATACGGCTCGGTCATAGTGTTGTGGTTTAACTAATCGGCTAAATTCAATAACTTAAAAATGTGTATTTGAGTTCTCGATATGTATGTACATCAACGTGACCCGTTGATAAAATATTTAAGTTCCAAGTTGTAAGAGTTCGGTGGTTGGTTAAATAAAATGAATAAATTATACACACACCAAGTATGTAATGTATTCCGTACACATTACTTATAACCAGACGATTATATAATTCTTATGTTGAATTATATAATAGAGACAACAATCTTACATTATAAATTAAAGTATATATATTTATTTTATAGTTATAGTATAAATATCGTGATAAAGATAATTCGACAACATCGTTCGACACATTTTAAGAAAATCATCATTTAATTAATAATTGTCACTTTTAGGTAAAAGGTATAATTTTTATTGGTTTATCAATACAATAAAATCCATTAATATCGATTTACAAATATAATAGTATTTACTTATTTATCGATATACAAATATAATAGTAGTTTGTACCTAACAAAATATAAAGTATAGAATTTTATAGAAATTTCGACATGACCTATTCGTTTATACAGCCTTTTCCATATTAATCAATTCTCAATATTATCAAACAATCTACGTTATGCAAATCACGTTTTAACATATATCCAAACTAGATTATTTAATCACCATAATTAAATAGAACCAAACACAACCAATGTGTTTTAATTTAAAAACCAAACGCTCGATGTGAGCTATTTAAACACATATTTAAACGTATAATCATTTTTGTAGTTCTCGTGATAATGATAGTGTTTGACACATTTATTTAACCATATGTATATATTTATATATGTATACCACCTTTAGTTTTAATTAATTAATAAGGCTAGATGCGTTATTAGCCGATTTCAAAACCACAACGAACCATGAGCTTAATTCATGCCCGACACTCTAAACCCTCGACATCCCGCGTCCAAACACACCCGAAACAAATAATCAGCAACCCAAACGTCCTTATAACTTTCTGCAACTCCAAACGCCCCTTTACAATTCGTCAGCAATCCCAAACGCCCTTTTATAACTCGTCAGCAATCCCAAATGCCCCTTTATCAGTAGTCCGCAATCCCAAACACACCCTATTGTTGTTACACGACGAACCAAAAACTCCCTGATGTTGTTACACATTGAACCAAACGCTCCCTGTTGCTGGTACGCAGCGAACCAAACGCGCCTGTTGCTCGTACGCAAGAACCAAATGCGCTTGCTGTTGGTACGCAGCGAACTAAACGCACCCCTACTGCTAATATTTTACCCGCGCCAAAACGCACCTTTGGTGCTGCCGTGGTAAGCCGAACGCACCCTTAATCGGTTCATAAACATCGAAACAAACGCTCCCGGTGGTGTTTTCTGCTCGATCCAAACACCCTCTTTCTGCATATTATCAGCAGATCCAAATAGCCTCTTGTTGCAACTTACTGGCAGATCCAAACACTCCGTTAGCAACTCCATCGCGGCTGTGACGCGGTTCTACTGAAGATGGAAGAGGTGGTGGTGACGTGGTTTACAAAGACAGGTGTGATGATCACAGATCCACCAAGAAAGTGGTGTTGCTACTGCGTGGTTTTGAAGACCATGGTGGGTAATGGTGGAATTTGTTGTGACAGCGGTGGGTGGCTAGAAGGAGACAACAGCGACGACTGTTTGTGGTGGCAAGTAGTGGTATGATGGTTTCCAGCGGCTGCTGTGGTGAGTGGCTCGAGATGTTGATGTTGGTAGGGTGGTTATGGCAGTCACGCATGGTGGTTCAAAGAAGGGTGATGGGTAGTGGTGATGATAGCACACACAACGACTGGTGGTTGTTGGTGATTCGTGGATGGTGATGATGATATAGATCTCGGTGGTGATGATAGCTATGGCGGCTGGTGACGGAAATAACATGGTGGGGGTGTGCTGGTAGTTTTAGTGGCGGCGGCAACCAATTCCGGCAAAGGAGGCCGGTGCGGCGCCGGAAAAGTAGAGATTGGTGGCTAGGGTTTTGTGTGTGAAAAATTTAGGGTTAGGTTATGATAGATGTGATGAAAATTAATAACATTACTATTTATACTAAAATAAAAATGTAAGGTGTGTAAAGTTGAGGGTTGAAAACATAAACTGTTTACTTAACTTTTTTTTTTCAAACGTGACTCGAAACTCGATTGAGATCGATAAAATTTGATTTTGTTTTTGAAATTCGCGCCCTTATTTTTAAAATAATTTTCCCAATAAATAAGAGTATTTACACGACTAATACTTATAAATAATATATACGTTCATTTAAAATGTTGACTTATTTATCGATTATCACGGTTAATTATTATTTAAAAAATAAATAAATAAATTTCACTCTAATTATTATTGTTTGTAACTTACGTTATAATACTAAGGTAAAAAGAATAAATAATTTAATAATAATTCTTTTTATTAAATATCTCTTAATAACTAAATATAAATTAAATTTGTATCGCGTCAGTTCACAGATTTTCGCAGTCTTTACAATTTACAAAATAAACTCATGTTTTCGAATCAAATAACTTTGATATCTCTCAAAAATGAATTCCGATTAATAAAGAATATAATTTATTATTATTTAAAGTCTAGAAAATTCCCGGTTGTCACAGTCTATCCGTGTTATTTTGAGTTCGTCCTCGAACTCAATTGTTGTTACCCAATTAAACGTGTAAAGAAAAGGATTTTGAGGTTCTACCCCAATGTTATATCGAATATACTTAGATCTACTCACAGATAGCTATGTCCAAAATTTTTAAAATCGTTTATTCACCAATAGTCACTTAGGTAAGCAATAGATAAAAGTGGGTTATATCTGAGCGGTTCTACATGTAATCTGGCAAATCGGACATCGTCCACCGAACGATAAAATGAAACTATTCGAAGCGACTAGTCTAGAAAAATCGTCAGCACTTAAAAGTCTATAAGGGTTCACCACCACCAACCCGTTAGGTTCACGTCGGTCAGTAATAGTAGGAAAAATCAATGCGATAACTCGCAAATCAAAAGAAGCTTTAAATATTCACTCGTCGAAACGTTGTAATGATAACGATTTAAGGAAATAATAATTAATTCATACAGACGAATCATGAGTAAAAAGAAATACACTCCAAACTGGAATACTGAATCATACCATAAATATACAAGGTCACGTCGGGTATCCTTAAGCCCACTCATTTATAATCTCATATTTGCATACAAAAGCGTCCTAATCTATGCAAATATGTCATTATAAACTCATGGTTCAGTGATTTATGATTTCTTTATTCAAATGCAAAGGCGTTCCAATCCATTTCAATAAATAATTCATAAATCATCCTACTTAAGTGTCACCGGCAAAATACCCAATTGAGAATCGTTAAAATCTCTAAACGATGTTATCCAAAATTACCAAAGCAAAGAGCATGAGTGTAATAAATCGTCTTCCATAAGTAGACTTTTCGAAAGTACCAAATCGAAGAACATAAGTGTCGATAGGCGATAAAGCGATCGTAGACTATATCAAACAAAGAAACTCGCGGTTATAAATAGGATATTTATATATTATTCTGTTCCAAATAAGCAATTATCCAATCCCACAAATCTTTCCTATCCTCGAGGAAGATATCAAACACTGAGCTGAATAATAACTTATCATAACCCAACATCGAAACTCACTCACAAAGAATGGCCCGGGGTTTGTTATGAATTATTACACATCTCAACCTTTTGATGACTCAGCTCGACTCTGAAAATACAACACATTCCACATTAGCACGTAAGACTACGAGTCTTACCCATCCCCGAGGTAATTTATCAAAAATCATAGGTTGTGTAACGTCCCATACTTAATTCCATCTGGCACTCAATCAAACATGAGGCCCACCAAGGCATCGTTAAGTATTGTTACACCTCTCAACTTTTTTAAATGAATTAGCTCGAACCTGGGGATTACTCACGACCAATCGTCAACTAAAAGTCACATAATATCTCTAGGGTTGATTATAAAAAGATTTTTTCTTTTGGGACTATTGTGCAACTCACAATGCCCAATAAATGTTCTAGCATTCATATATAAAAAATATGGTATCTGTCTTAGTGCCCTACTCAAGCAATCGAACTCATTTAAACAAGTAATAGCATGACAGACAACAAAGCAAAAGCAATAGCAAACATGCATTACAAGTATTCATATAACAGCGGAATAAGTATGATGTGATGAGTGTTACTACTAAATAAAACTGAGAGCCGGTTATAGTCTAAAGTTACTAATGCAACCTAGTTCTCTATAACCAAGGCTATGATACCAATCTGTCACACCCCCACATTCACCGCAGCGGAAGACTAGCTTTTGGAGGCTGTGAACTTCATGAGTAATCGAGAGCTTGATCCGAGAACGACCTCTACATGCCAAAAACCACAACTAAGACTCCAGATAATCCACATAGTCAAGTACCTAAAAATACATGCTTAAAAATGTCAACATAAAGTTGGTGAGTTCATAAGTTTTGTTTTAAGGTGTTTATGAAAAATTAGAGTTTATATCGACCACTACACCTTGCAGTAAAAATATAAGTGTTTCAAAATCATAGTTTCTTAGTAGAATGCGTCTCTTGATGAAAACATAATTTGTTAATAATCATAGAGTTTATGATTAAAAAAACAGAGTTCATTGATAATAACAAACATCAATAATAAAGGCAAAGTTTACGGATAGAAACAGAGATTATTTATATAAGTAAATTTTACTGATAATAATAGATGTCCTCGTTAATAATAGAATTCTCTGATAATAAAAGATGTTCCAATTAACAAATAAGATTCTTGTTAATAAAATAAATGTTTAATGAACCACAAGATTTTCCAACCATAGATGACATTATAACAAATACAAAGCCACCAAAAATGCGTTTATTATTGTCTAAGCTCATGACACCGAAACGTTAAGACACCGGTAGTATAATCATATAATGTAGCCCCTACGGATGCCTAACCCACGACATCCGTCCTCAGACTCAAATGAAACTGTGCCCGCTTGTCCTCTGTTGAACCAAGCCGGACAGGGGCGTCAACCCCGATAGATCTATCCATGACATTCGCGCTTTCGACCGGTCATCCGGTCTAAAATTAACGGTTCATGATAATGGGCCAAGTAATTGGGTTAAAGCGGGACTTAGACCAATACATAAGCGAGTATATGCACTTGTGTTCATTCTTGCAACCATTGTCTCTGCCCGAGAACCAGTGAAAAGCAGTTAAAGTTTTGGGCTATGAAACCCACAATAGAAATTTAGTATCAGCATTAAAGAGTATAACAATAAATGAAGTTAACCACTCAGCACGTAACAATTAAAGCAGTTTATAACCAATCAAGCAAATTATAAATAGTTTGTGACCAAGCATGTACTTCCCCCAAAATGATTATAAAACCTTTATAAATCAATTTAAAACTAGAAAGGTGGGGTATGAACTCACCTCGACGTAGTAGCACGAACAATATTAATGCTAAAAATACGCTATGCGCAAACGGAAATCGATACGGCTCGGTCATAGTGTTGTGGTTTAACTAATCGGCTAAATTCAATAACTTAAAAATGTGTATTTGAGTTCTCGATATGTATGTACATCAACGTGACGCGTTGATAAAATATTTAAGTTCCAAGTTGTAAGAGTTCGGTGGTTGGTTAAATAAAACGAATAAATTATACACACACCAAGTATGTAATGTATTCCGTACACATTACATATAACCAGACGATTATATAATTCTTATGTTGAATTATATAATAGAGACAACAATCTTACATTATAAATTAAAGTATATATATTTATTTTATAGTTACAGTATAAAGATCGTGATAAAAATAATTAGACAACATCGTTCGACACATTTTAAGAAAATCATCATTTAATTAATAATTGTCACTTTTAGGTAAAAGGTATAATTTTTATTGGTTTATCAATACAATAAAATCCATTTATTTTATCGATTTACAAATATAATAGTATTTACTTATTTATCGATTTACAAATATAATAGTAGTTTGTACCTAACAAAATATAAAGTATAGAATTTTATAGAAATTTCGACATGACCTATTCGTTTATACAGCCTTTTCCATATTAATCAATTCTCAATATTATCAAAGAATCTACGTTATGCAAATCACGTTTTAACATATATCCAAACTAGACTATTTAATCACCATAATTAAATAGAACCAAACACAACCAATGTGTTTTAATTTAAAAACCAAACGCTCGATGTGAGCTATTTAAACACATATTTAAACGTTTGCCTTATCCTAATATGTAAATTATAATTATTAATAATGAAGTTTATGATTTAAAATTTAAACGTATAATCATTTTTGTAGTTCTCGTGATAATGATAGTGTTTGACACATTTATTTAACCATATGTATATATTTATATATGTATACCACCTTTAGTTTTAATTAATTAATAAGGCTAGATGCGTTATTAGCCGATTTCAAAACCACAACGAACCATGAGCTTAATTCATGCCCGACACTCTAAACCCTCGACATCCCGCGTCCAAACACACCCGAAACAAATAATCAGCAACCCAAACGTCCTTATAACTTTCTGCAACTCCAAACGCCCCTTTACAACTCGTCAGCAATCCCAAACGCCCTTTTATAACTCGTCAGCAATCCCAAACGCCCCTTTATCAGCAGTCCACAATCCCAAACACACCCTATTGTTGTTACACGACGAACCAAAAACTCCCTGATGTTGTTACACATTGAACCAAACGCTCCCTGTTGTTGGTACGCAGCGAACCAAACGCGCCTGTTGCTCGTACGCAAGAACCAAATGCGCTTGCTGTTGGTACGCAGCGAACTAAACGCACCCCTACTGCTAATATTTTACCCGCGCCAAAACGCACCTTTGGTGCTGCCGTGGTAACCCGAACGCACCCTTAATCGGTTCATAAACATCGAAACAAACGCTCCCGGTGGTGTTTTCTGCTCGATCCAAACACCCTCTTTCTGCATATTATCAGCAGATCCAAATAGCCTCTTGTTGCAACTTACCGGCAGATCCAAACACTCCGTCGGCAACTCCATCGCGGCTGTGACGCGGTTCTACTGAAGATGGAAGAGGTGGTGGTGACGTGGTTTACAAAGACAGGTGTGATGATCACAGATCCACCAAGAAAGTGGTGTTGCTGTTGCGTGGTTTTGAAGACCATGGTGGGTAATGGTGGAATTTGTTGTGACAGCGGTGGGTGGCTAGAAGGAGACAACAGCGACGACTGTTTGTGGTGGCAAGTAGTGGTATGATGGTTTCTAGCGGCTGCTGTGGTGAGTGGATCGAGATTGATGTTGGTAGGGTGGTTATGGCAGTCACGCATGGTGGTTCAAAGAAGGGTGACGGGTAGTAGTGATGATAGCACACACAACGACTGGTGGTTGTTGGTGATTCGTGGATGGTGATGATGATATAGATCTCGGCGGTGATGATAGCTATGGCGGCTGGTGACGGAAATAACATGGTGGGGGTGTGCTGGTAGTTTTAGTGGCGGCGACAACCAATTCCGGCAAAGGTGGCCGGTGCGGCGCCGAAAAAGTAGAGATTGGTGGCTAGGGTTTTGTGTGTGAAAAATTTAGGGTTAGGTTATGATAGATGTGATGAAAAATTAATAACATTACTATTTATACTAAAATAAAAATGTAAGGTGTGTAAAGTTGAGGGTTGAAAACATAAACTGTTTACTTAACTTTTTTTTTGTTCAAACGTGACTCGAAACTTGATTGAGCTCGATAAAATTTGATTTTGTTTTTGAAATTCGCGCCCTTATTTTTAAATTAATTTTTCCAATAAATAAGAGTATTTACACGACTAATACTTATAAATAATATATACGTTCATTTAAAATGTTGACTTATTTATCGATTATCACGGTTAATTATTATTTAAAAAAATAAATAAATAAACTTCACTCTAATTATTATTGTTTGTAACTTACGTTATAATACTAAGGTAAAAAGAATAAATAATTTAATAATAATTTTTTTATTAAATATCTCTTAATAACTAAATATAATTAAATTTGTATCGCGTCAGTTCACAGATTTTCGCAGTCTTTACAGTTTACAAAATAAACTCATGTTTTCGAATCAAATAACTTTGATATCTCTCAAAAATGAATTCCGATTAATAAAGAATATAATTTATTATTATTTAAAGTCTAGAAAATTCCTGGTTGTCACAGTCTATCCGTGTTAGTTTGAGTTCGTCCTCGAACTCAATTATTGTTACCCAATTAAGCGTGTAAAGAAAAGGATTTTGAGGTTCTACCCCAATGTTATATCGAATATACCTAGATCTACTCACAGATAGTTATGTCCGAACTTTTTAAAATCGTTTATTCACCAATAGTCACTTAGGTAAGCAATAGATAAAAGTGGGTTATATCTGAGCGGTTCTACATGTAATATGGCAAATCGGACATCATTCACCGAACGATAAAATGAAACTATTTGAAGCGACTAGTCTAGAAAAATCGTCAGCACTTAAAAGTCTATAAAGGTTCCCCACCACCAACCCGTTAGGTTCACGTCGGTCAGTAATAGTAGGAAAAATCAATGCGATAACTCGCAAATCAAAAGAAGCTTTAAATAGTCACTCATCGAAACGTTGTAATGATAACGATTTAAGGAAATAATGATTAATTCATACAGACGAATCATGAGTAAAAAGAAATACACTCCAAACTGGAGTACTGAATCATACCATAAATATACAAGGTCACGTCGGGTATCCTTAAGCCCACTCATTTATAATCTCATATTTGCATACAAAAGCGTCCTAATCTATGCAAATATGTCATTATAAACTCATGGTTCTGTGATTTATGATTTTTTTATTCAAATGCAAAGGCGTCCCAATCCATTTCAATAAATAATTCATAAATCATCCTACTTAAGTGTCACCGGCAAAATACCCAATTGAGAATCGTTAAAATCTCTAAACGATGTTATCCAAAATTACCAAAGCAAAGAGCATGAGTGTAATAAATCGTCTTCCATAAGTAGACTTTTCGAAAGTACCAAATCGAAGAACATACGTGTCGATAGGCGATAAAGCGATCGTAGACGTATATCAAACAAAGAAACTCGCGGTTATAAATAGGATAATTATATAGTATTCTGTTCCAAATAAGCAATTATCCAATCACACAAATCTTTTCTATCCTCGAGGAAGACATCAAACACTAAGCTGAATAATAACTTATCATAACCCAACATCGAAACTCACTCACAAAGAATGGCCCGGGTTTTGTTATGAACTATTACACATCTCAACCTTTCGATGACTCAGCTCGACTCTGAAAATACAACACATTCCACATTAGCACGTAAGACTACGAGTCTTACCCATCCCCGAGGTAATTTATCAAAAATCATAGGTTGTGTAACGTCCCATACTTAATTCCATCTGGCACTCAATCAAACATGAGGCCCACCAAGGCATCGTTAAGTATTGTTACACCTCTCAACTTTTTTAAATGAATTAGCTCGAACCTGGGGATTACTCATGACAATCGTCAACTAAAAAGTCACATAATATCTCTAGGGTTGATTATAAAAAGATTTTTTTTTGGGACCATTGTGCAACTCACAATGCCCAATAAATGTTCTAGCATTCATATATAAAAAATATGGTATATGTCTTAGTGCCCTACTCAAGCAATCGAACTCATTTAAACAAGTAATAGCATGACAGACAACAAAGCAAAAGCAATAGCAAACATGCATTACAAGTATTCATATAACAACGGAATAAGTATGATGTGATGAGTGTTACTACTAAATAAAATTGAGAGCCGGTTATAGTCTAAAGTTACTAATGCAACCTAGTTCTCTATAACCAAGGCTCTGATACCAATCTGTCACACCCCCAAATTCACCACAGCGGAAGACTAGCTTTTGGAGGGTGTGAACTTCATGAGTAATCGTGAGCTTGATCCGAGAACGACCTCTACATGCCAAAAACCACAACTAAGACTCCAAATATTCCACATAGTCAAGTACCTGAAAATACATGCTTAAAAATGTCAACATAAAGTTGGTGAGTTCATAAGTTTTGTTTTAAGGTGTTTATGAAAAATTAGAGTTTATATCGACCACTACACCTTGCAGTAAAAATATAAGTGTTTCAAAATCATAGTTTCTTAGTAGAATGAGTCTCTTGATGAAAACATAATTTTTTAATAATCATAGAGTTTATGATAAAAAAAACAGAGTTCATTGATAATAACAAACATCAATAATAAAGGCAAAGTTTACGGATAGAAACATAGATTATTTATATAAGTAAATTTTACTGATAATAACAGATGTCCTCGTTAATAATAGAATTCTCTGATAATAAAAGATGTTCTAATTAACAAATAAGATTCTTGTTAATAAAATAAGTGTTTAATGAACCACAAGATTTTCCAACCATTGATGACATTATAACAAATACAAAGCCACCAAAAATGCGTTTATTATTGTCTAAGCTCATGACACCGAAACGTTAACGACACCGGTAGTATAATCATATAATGTAGCCCCTACGGATGCCTAACCCACGACATCCGTCCTCAGACTCAAATGAAACTGTGCCCGCTTGTCCTCTGTTGGACCAAGCCGGACAGGGGCGTCAACCCCGATAGATCTATCCATGACATTCGCGCTTTCGACCGGTCATCTGGTCTGAAATTAACGGTTCATGATAATGGGTCAAGTAATTGGGTTAAAGCGGGACTTAGACCAATACATAAGCGAGTATATGTGTCACACTCCCAAAATATCAGAGTATAATGGCGACAAGGGAGTGGTGACGTCATGATTATCATACGCACATAGTCACAAAGAACGACCTCTAAATGAGACGTTCGGAAAATAGATCACTTGTAATTAATAAAATAAATTGTTTTAACAAAGTGCGGAAGCATAAACTGAATACAGTTACAAACATAGTTTTCTCAAATGGTACAAATGATCGTTGTTTCAAAGAAATGACGGCAATGCATGAGACCTCATTTAGCATCTTCCTTCTTAATACCTGAGAAAAACATTGCTAAAGTGTCAACATAAAGTTGGTGAGTTCATAGGTTTAGTTAAGTGGAAAAGTTTAATGAACCACAAGATTTTCCCAAATGTGATGACAATATAACAGATACAAAGTCATCCCAAAAGTATTTATTACAGTCTAAGCTCGTGACACCGAAGCGTTAACAACACCGGCAGTATAATCATATAAATGTAGCCCAAACTAGATGCCTAAACCCACGACATCCTATCTCAAACTCAAATGAAACTGTGCCCGCTTGTCCCCTTGTTGGACAAGACAGACAGGGACGTCAATCCCGATAGATCTATCCATAACATTCGCGCTTACACAAAGTAATTAACGGTTCACGATTCACGGGCCAAAGCAACTGGGTTTTTAGTGGGACTTAGACTAATATATAAATCAGTAAATGCACTTGTGTTCACACGTTAAAATCAAGCAATGTCTCACCCCAAAAAGCAGTGAAAATAGTAAAGTATGGGGCTATAAACTCACCTCGTTAATTCAGCAAAGAGAACGAAGATAAAATAGCTCGAGAGTACGATTACGCTAGCCGCGACCTAATTAATTATGAGAATCGAGTTACGATACGAAAAATTATATTAATAAAGACACGACACCCTAGTTGTGCTTGACGAAACCATACGTTTACGAAAAAGTACGACAAATAAAAGTCGGTTATTACACGGTCGGGTTTTACGGGTCGAATTATATCCTAAATTTACAAAATTCGTTTTATGGGCTTTAACCAAACTAAATAAATATACAAGGCCCAAAATGGGTCCAATAACTTCTCTCAATAACCGGCCCAAGGGTCATTAGACCCGGCCCGGCCCATGGGCGGAATAAACAAGGACAAGGAGTAAATATACGCGTGTTTACACACACATCTCCATAACAGAGAGTTATACTCTCTCTCATCCCTCGATAACAACTCCACCGCCCCAATCTCTTCTCTCTCTGAAATCTAGATCGGTTCACCCCTTTCCATGGCTAATATCTTATCAGTTGGGATATAACAATCATGTGTGGGTGGTCTGAGGTGTTTAGATCGCGTGAGATGTGGGGTTTCATCCCCACATCAAACCGATTTGGTTTTCTGATGTGTTCATCTTATGGTCACGTTAATCTCCAGCCATCAATCAAAGATAAGTTTGTTTCTCCTTGTTTTCTTTTAAAAGTTAATTGATTTTGGATTTAATAAAGATCAGTGGGTTTGATTGATTTGTATAAACTTGTTGAGAATCATAAGGCTCTCGGATTTGAAATAAACGAATTTAGGGTTTTGAAATATTTGGGGGTTTTCATCAATCTCGGGTTTATATGTAATTAATCGGTGTTTTCTTGTATTAAATCAAACATATAATCGGTTTATAAAAATTAGGGTTTCGGTAAATTGGGGGTTTTTGCATAACTCGTTTTCAATTAAATTAACTATGGGGTTTGGGTTTAGATTAGGTTTAATTAATGTTTTAATTAATAAAAAGTCAATCTAGGGTTTTTATAAAATTGGGGGTTTTTATACCCGCGGCATGTTTAAGGGTTTTAGGGTGTTTCTGTAAAATAAAATTGGTTAAGACATTTAGATTAGTTGGTATTGATTGTCGATAGTTTTTGGCAGAAAGTAAGGAACTTGGTTGGCTTGGTTTGGTTCTCGGTTTGGCCTTTAATTGGGTCACGGTTTGGTTTGACTTGGGTCTCGGTTTGGTTCTTGATTGTGGTCTTGGTTGGGTCACGGTTTGGTCTAGGTCGGGGTCTCGGTTTGGTCTAAGTCGGGTCTCGGTTTGGTCTAAGTCGGGTCTCGGTTTGGTTGACAGAAAAGTAAAGTTGTAGCCATGCTTGTATTAGTTATTAAGGTTTAACCAATTTCAGTTTTTAGTTAAAAATAAGGCCGTTACAATGACTAACACATTGGTTTGTTTATTCGCAGGTTTGTACACAACGAGCACAACTAGGACTTCATAAAGGAAAACGAAAAGACGAAAAGACTCACAATGGGATGCTATGTTTTGGTTTGCAGGTTCGGACGGGATGGAAAGCTTGACTCTTTCGGTTTTGCAGGTTGGACGCGACGTGTGGGTCGGCTGGACACTAATCTTCACCTTCCCAGGAGTTGTATTTTGAAAGACTTGCACAGATTTTTGTGTTTGTAATTTGGACAGTGATAAACTTTGTATTTGGACATTGGATAAACTTTGGGTTTGTATATAAACATGTATTGTTAGTCTAGGGTTACCTTCAAACTGAAAATGGTAACTTGTGATATACCCAAATGGGGTAAACTAGGCATGTGTGTTGTCTTGTAGTGGTTAGTGGGTAATAAACTATGTGCTTTATTTGTAGTTAGACATGTGACTGAAATTTGGGACTCTTGTAAGGCAAGTTTTGTAATAAACCTAAATGAAAGTTTATACTCAAATATGTGTACATGCTGTGACAGTTTATACAATTCGACTCGGGTTCACGATGTTTAAGTTTAGACGCGAACTGCATAAACACGACACTATAACCGTTTGACACACGATCCCAAAACAAAGCAATTGTGCGAGACTTCACGTAATCTAGTAAGTATACCAAATAAATGTACGGCAAATATAAAACGCCCACCAACTTCGTGTATTGCATTCAACTTAATAATCGCGAAAACTCGAGATGTTACATATGCTCTCCCTAAAAAGGGCTTTGTCCGCAAAGCAAAATAATTAACACATTCATGTCGACAACTCGTCGGTAAATAGTTAAAGTACTCGTACTACATGAATAAATTAAGATGGAAATTTGACGAATGTCACAATATGCACTTGTGTTCATTCTTGCAACCATTGTCTCTGCCCGAGAACCAATGAAAAGTAGTTAAAGTTTTGGGCTATGAAACCCACAATAGAAATTTAGTATCAGCATTAAAGAGTATAACAATTAATGAAGTTAACCACTCAGCACGTAACAGTTAAAGCAGTTTATAACCAATCAAGCAAATTATAAATAGTTTGTGACCAAGCATGTACTTCCCCCAAAATGATTATAAAACCTTTATAAATCAATTTAAAACTAGAAAGGTGGGGTATGAACTCACCTCGACGTAGTAGCGCGAACAATATTGATGCTAAAAATACGCTCCGCGCAAACGGAAATCGATACGGCTCGGTCATAGTGTTGTGGTTTAACTAATCGGCTAAATTCAATAACTTAAAAATGTGTATTTGAGTTCTCGATATGTATGTACATCAACGTGACCCGTTGATAAAATATTTAAGTTCCAAGTTGTAAGAGTTCGGTGGTTGGTTAAATAAAATGAATAAATTATACACACACCAAGTATGTAATGTATTCCGTACACATTACGTATAACCAGACGATTATATAATTCTTATGTTGAATTATATAATAGAGACAACAATCTTACATTATAAATTAAAGTATATATATTTATTTTATAGTTACAGTATAAAGATCGTGATAAAAATAATTAGACAACATCGTTCGACACATTTTAAGAAAATCATCATTTAATTAATAATTGTCACTTTTAGGTAAAAGGTATAATTTTTATTGGTTTATCAATACAATAAAATCCATTTATTTTATCGATTTACAAATATAATAGTATTTACTTATTTATCGATTTACAAATATAATAGTAGTTTGTACCTAACAAAATATAAAGTATAGAATTTAATAGAAATTTCGACATGACCTATTCGTTTATACAACCTTTTCCATATTAATCAATTCTCAATATTATCAAACAATCTACGTTATGCAAATCACGTTTTAACATATATCCAAACTAGACTATTTAATCACCATAATTAAATAGAACCAAACACAACCAATGTGTTTTAATTTAAAAACCAAACGCTCGATGTGAGCTATTTAAACACATATTTAAACGTATAATCATTTTTGTAGTTCTCGTGATAATGATAGTGTTTGACACATTTATTTAACCATATGTATATATTTATATATGTATACCACCTTTAGTTTTAATTAATTAATAAGGCTAGATGCGTTATTAGCCGATTTCAAAACCACAACGAACCATGAGCTTAATTCATGCCCGACACTCTAAACCCTCGACATCCCGCGTCCAAACACACCCGAAACAAATAATCAGCAACCCAAACGTCCTTATAACTTTCTGCAACTCCAAACGCCCCTTTACAACTCGTCAGCAATCCCAAACGCCCTTTTTATAACTCGTCAGCAATCCCAAACGCCCCTTTATCAGCAGTCCGCAATCCCAAACACACCCTATTGTTGTTACATGACGAACCAAAAACTCCCTGATGTTGTTACACATTGAACCAAACGCTCCCTGTTGTTGGTACGCAGCGAACCAAACCAAACGCGCCTGTTGCTCGTACGCAAGAACCAAATGCGCTTGCTGTTGGTACGCAGCGAACTAAACGCACCCCTACTGCTAATATTTTACCCGCGCCAAAACGCACCTTTGGTGCTGCCGTGGTAACCCGAACGCACCCTTAATCGGTTCATAAACATCGAAACAAACGCTCCCGGTGGTGTTTTCTGCTCGATCCAAACACCCTCTTTCTGCATATTAGCAGCAGATCCAAATAGCCTCTTGTTGCAACTTACCGGCACATCCAAACACTCCGTCAGCAACTCCATCGCGGCTGTGACGCGGTGCTACTGAAGATGGAAGAGGTGGTGGTGACGTGGTTTACAAAGACAGGTGTGATAATCATAGATCCACCAAGAAAGTGGTGTTGCTGCTGCGCGGTTTTGAAGACCATGGTGGGTAATGGTGGAATTTATTATGACAGCGGTGGGTGGCTAGAAGGAGACAACAGCGACGACTGTTTGTGGTGGCAAGTAGTGGTATGATGGTTTCCAGCGGCTGCTGTGGTGAGTGGCTCGAGATGTTGATGTTGGTAGGGTGGTTATGGCAGTCACGCATGGTGGTTCAAACAAGGGTGACGGGTAGTGGTGATGATAGCACACACAACGACTGGTGGTTGTTGGTGATTCTTGGATGGTGATGATGATATAGATCTCGGTGGTGATGATAGCTATGGCGGCTGGTGACGGAAATAACATGGTGGGGGTGTGCTGGTAGTTTTAGTGGCGGCGGCAACCAAATCCGGCAAAGGTGGCCGGTGCGGCGCCAGAAAAGTAGAGATTGGTGGTTAGGGTTTTGTGTGAAAAATTTAGGGTTAGGTTAGGATACATGTGATGAAAAATTAATAACATTACTATTTATACTAAAATAAAAATGTAAGGTGTGTAAAGTTGAGGGTTGAAAACATAAACTGTTTACTTAACTTTTTTTTTGGTCAAACGTGACTCGAAACTCGATTGAGCTCGATAAAATTTGATTTTGTTTTTAAATTCGCGCCCTTATTTTTAAAATAAATTTTCCAATAAATAAGAGTATTTACACGACTAATACTTATAAATAATATATACGTTCATTTAAAATGTTGACTTATTTATCGATTATCACGGTTAATTATTATTTAAAAAAATAAATAAATAAACTTCACTCTAATTATTACTGTTTGTAACTTACGTTATAATACTAAGGTAAAAAGTATAAATAATTTAATAATAATTTTTTTTATTAAATATCTCTTAATAACTAAATATAAATTAAATTTGTATCGCGTCAGTTCACAGATTTTCGCAGTCTTTACAATTTACAAAATAAACTCATGTTTTCGAATCAAATAACTTTGATATCTCTCAAAAATGAATTCCGATTAATAAAGAATATAATTTATTATTATTTAAAGTCTAGAAAATTTCCGGTTGTCACAGTGGAAGAGTTGATAAGTAAAATCCTCCCATAGTAACTCTGCATAGTTCACATTCTTCCTCTCATAGATGCCCCAAAAGATACAAGCAGTTGAAAAACGCAAAGAGTCATATCCAGTTCATTTAGCAGTAAAACACCGAACGAGTATTCCGAAAAATGTTTTCCAAGTTTGACCCAAGTTAAACTGAGACACCAGTCGTAAATCAGGATCACCATATCCAAGAGAGTGATACATCTTCACAATTGCATTCTTGTCCGGGTCGGCTGTAAACTTATGACCTGCAGGTTGTATTGGTAATCCGAATAGACGAAAGATAGAAATTGTGAGAGTACATTCCTTTTTGTTGATGGTGAATGAGAACTTTATGTCTGTTAGTCGTTTCTTTGAAGCCCAAAATTCAAACATATAATCGGTTGGAACCGAAGCCGTACCCCAGAACACCTTCTTAATTGGAGTTCGATCAAGAATGTATGTGGCCACTTTGAAAGCATAGTGAGCTGAGGCATAGTCTTCTTTGTCTTCTTTTAGTCGAAAGTTGTTTGGTATGAACTGTAGAGCCTTGGTAGCTTCAAGTGCCTGATTAGCTTTGATTTGCTTGTCGGTAAGTTGAGACATGTTTTCTGCTTAAGACGAACAAACATACAAGATTGATATACCCAAAAATATATATCATGATGTATCTATACCTAAGCAAATCAAGCATATACCAAGGACAACAAGCAATACACCATCTACGTATAAAATCACATTCTTTGAATAAATGCACTTGACATTTTCGGAGTAAGTGACATTTTCAGATAAAAAACATGTTTTTCGGATAAACAAATTTTTTTCAGAAAAACTACTTTTTCGGAAAAACAACTTCTTCGGAAAAACAACTTCTTCGGAAAAACAACTTCTTCGGAATAAATTAAATTTTCAGAAAAACAACTTTTTCGGAATAAATGACTTTTTCAGTGAAATCAACTTTTTCGGAATAAATGACTTTTTCAGTAAAACCAACTTTTTCAGAATAAATGACATTTTCAGAGAAACAAATTTTTCGGAAAAATAACATTTTCAGAGAAACAGCTTTTTCGGAAAAATAACATTTTCAGAGAAACAACTTTTTCGGAAAAAAAAACATTTTCAGAGAAACTACTTTTTCGGAAAAATAACATTTTCAGGGACACAACTTTTTCGGAAAAATATACTTTTTCAGTGAAATCATGTTTTTCAGATAAACGATTTTTTCAGAAAAAAGTGTGTTTTTCAGATAAATCTTCGGAAAAATGCCATGTTTTCAGAAAAAATCACGTGTTTCATAGAAATCTTCGGATAAAATCATTTTTTCAGAAAAAAAAAGTCTATGACATCCTCAGCTACAATCACGCTATGATTCTTAGGGAAAACAGTGATTCTAAGGCATCCTAAACAAAAACATCTATGATCCCTTTCAAAACCCACCTATTAAATCAATTATGCAACCTAATTAAATACATAAACCCTAATTGATATTTTTTGGGGATTTGACTAATTAGAGTAATACACAAGAGAATCATAAACGAAATTATATAAGAACATGTTTACCTGTGATGTTTTAGGAGATAAAATCGATGATAAGCTTAATGAAAGAAATCAATGGCGGTAAAGTTTTTGTGGTTTGAGTGTGATGTAAACAGAGAAACGAAACTAACCAAATTAGGGGGGCGCGTATTAATATGTTTGACTTAGGTAAAAAAATAAGCCTTTTCCCTTTTTGCGCAATTAGTCCTCCTATTTTCGTATATTTGCGTTAAGTGAGTATCCTATTTAGTCACACTCAATCCAAACCACACAATTGACCTCCTATGTCTTAGATATTAATTATATTATCACGAAAAAATCCTAAGACCGATTCACATAAATCACGAAAAGTCACGAAGCACAACGAGTACACACGGAGAATGATACACCATAAAGCAAATAGCCAATTAATTTATCTGAAAGACTTTAGAAGACCGATTTGATGATGAAAGCAATTTGACATTTTCTCCCCCTTAAATACAGACCCGTTTTCTATTTAAAGAGATGTAGTCTTTGTATTTAAGAAAACTGATGAAAGACTTTTTCGTTTATGATGATAATAAAACAATTTGTGGTGGCAATAAGATTTCTCTTATTTTAACAAAAGAAGTGCACTGAAACGTACACAAATTTGTGTTAGACCAAGTTATGAAGTAAACTCGATCCCTTGTATGGTTTTAAAGTAAACCATACCCGCGAAAATTAATTCCCGTTGAGAGCCAACGCTTTCGTAAGAAATACGTGACTTTAATGTGAAAAACGGGTTGTAGTCAGAAGTAACTACAAGCCATGTGGGCATGTTTTAAAAATATGTACAACTTTTATACGGACTCTATTTATGGCGTCGTGTCAATTTTAATCGACATTTCTAAGGCCATAAATATTACCGTACTAAAAGACATGCCCGTTTTAAAATTAAAATATTTTTGAATTTTCGTGATTTTATATTTTTTATGGATTTTCTATGTTTTATATTTTTTTATGGTTTTTTTTATGTTTTATATTTTTGAATTTTTCTTTTGGTGGTTTAAATATATACGATAATATACAAGATCACGATCAAAGGATACTCTAGAATAGTTTACCACCACTATTCTTCAGATTCTTCTGCCAACTCCTTAAGTGTCGCTGGTGAGAATGATTTCATGCCTAGCTTTTCGATCAAAAACTCGATACATCCTCGATCTAAGGCCTTTGTGAATATATCTGCCAGCTGATAATCAGTGTTGACGAAGTACAGTTCGATCACTCCATTTTCCACTTGCTCTTTGATGAAGTGGTAGCGTATGTCAATGTGCTTTGCCCGGGAATGTTGAACGTAGTTGCAGCACAGAGCAATTGCACTTTTGTTATCACAGTACATCGGGATTTTGTTGAAACAAAGACCGTAGTCAGTTAATTATGATCTCATCCAAAGAACTTGAGCACAACAATCGGACATAGCAATGTATTCAGCCTCCGTACTTGATATCGCAGCGCTTTTCTGCCTTTTAGATGCCCAACTAACCAGTCTATCTCCAAGAAGTTGCACACTGCCAGAAGTGCTACGTCTGGTATCTTGACACCCAGCATAATCCGCATCTGCATATGATATGAGTGCAATAGAGGAATCCTTCGGATACCACAGACCACAATGAAGTGTTTCTTTAAGATATCGAAAGATCCTTTTCACAACATGTAAGTGCTTTTCGGTAGGCCAAGCCTGATACCGGGCACACATGCATATAGCAAATTGCAAATCAGGCCTACTAGCAGTCAGATAAAGAAGGGTGCCGATCATTCCACGGTAAAGTTTAGGATCGACAGCTATCCCTTCCTTATCTTCATCTAACTTGGATCTCTCCACAATTGGAGTATCTACGGGGTCACAATTTTCAAAATGATATTTCTTTAATGATTCAAGAGAAAATTTGGATTGATTAATGAAGATGCCTCTGGGATTCTGAGAAATTTGTAACCCTAAGAAAAATGAAATTTTTCCCATCATTGACATCTTAAAACGTGTGGACATAATTTTCTCAAAATGGTCAGATAGTCTTTGATTAGTAGCAGCAAATATTATATTATCAACATAAATTTGTACCAAAATCATGTCGTTGTCCTCCTTGAGAATAAATAATGTTGGGTCCACTTTTCCTTTGGAGAAGCCTTTCGAGATGAGATACGACGATAGGAAATCGTACCACGCGCGTGGAGATTTTTTCAACCCATAAAGAGCCTTTTTGAGCTTGTACACGTGATTAGGATACTCCGAGTTGACGAATCCATTCGGCTGGCTTACGTAGACATCTTCCCTTAATTCACCATTAAGAAATGTCGTCTTAACATCCATTTGGTAGACGATCATGTTCATGTGAGCAGCATAAGCAAGGAATAGTCTAATTGCCTCCAATCGTGCAACAGGAGCAAAGGATTCTTCAAAGTCAATACCCAAAGCTTGTTTGTATCCTCTAGCAACCAATCTAGCTTTGTTCTTTAGCACTCCACCTAAATCATCGAGTTTAACCTTATTTACCCACAACAATGTAAGGATTTCAACGTTGCTGGGTAAAGGAACTAATTCCCACACTTCAAGACGTTGAAATTCATTAAGTTCCTCTTTCATGGCTTTAATCCAAGATGATTTAGTCATGGCTTGTTGCCAGTTTTTAGGTTCAGTATCAGAAAGAAATGCATCAAAGTAGAAATATAATGCATGTTCTTGGAGTTGGTGGCGAGTTAAGACTGGTCGATTGATGTCACCAATAATATTGCGGATTGGGTGATCCTTTGTCCATTTTGTTTTGTGAGTCTCAATCCGTGGTGGTCGGGAGTGAACGATTGCAGGAGCTTCCTCTGAGGTAGACACACCGTTAGGGTTTTCAGGTATGTGTGAACCAAATAAAGGAAGCTCTTGTAAGTGAGCAAATTCCAAATCGTGATCATAGTGATCCTCTTCAACATCATTAGGAATGAGTGGGGGTGAAGATTCAGGTATGGTTTGTGAATTGATGGGGGATGGGGCATCTTTTTCAAGAGTGACAGTAGATGCCTCTGACTGATTTCCATTATCTTGAACAATAACTTCAGGAATTGGAGCTACTGCTACAGGTGCTGGAGAATCATCATTAGGTGGATCAAAGAATTCATCAAACATAGGTTGAAATAACTCATCCCACTCGGGCCTTGTAGGTTGTATAAATGATGAAGAAGTAGGATTGTTGGGATTTAATCCGGAACTAATTGTACCGGTTCCCATCTCATGTAATGCGGGTTTAGAGCTGTGTTGCTCAGAAGCCATCGCTGTTAGCTCATCAAAATCGGTATCCAAAGTTTCT
Source organism: Glebionis coronaria (assembly GCA_025667525.1). Classification (NCBI taxonomy): domain Eukaryota; kingdom Viridiplantae; phylum Streptophyta; class Magnoliopsida; order Asterales; family Asteraceae; genus Glebionis; species Glebionis coronaria. The sequence goes on along the minus strand of CM046877.1, from coordinate 556,619,438 downwards.
ACTATCTTTCCAAGACGACGGTTATAAATTTGGTAAGCTTTCTTTGCAGGTGAGTAACTAATGAAAATTCCAATACCAGCCTTCGGTTGAAGTTTGCCCAAATTCTCACTATTAGTATTTGGATAACACAGTGCACAAAATACATGAAGAAATGAAATATCCGGTTTTTGTCCATGAAGTAGCTCATATGGAGTTTTACCATGGCGTTTACGAATGATGGAGCGGTTTTGGGTATAACATGCGGTTGCCACTGCTTCAGCCCATAAGAATAAAGGAGCATTCGCATAAATCAACATAGTTCTAGCAGCTTCCATTAGTGTACGGTTACGTCTTTCTACGACACCATTTTGTTGTGGAGTGCAAGCAACAGAAGTTTTATGTGAAATACCGACCTCTTCATAATAGTCTCGTAGAGTTTGATTAACGAACTCAGTTCCATTATCAGTGCGAATGCGACGAACAGTAGCATTAAGACGTACTTGGATCATCTTTAAGAAAGAAATAATATACTTTGGTGCTTGATCCTTGGATGCTAAAAAATTTACCCATGTAAACCTTGAGAAATCATCCACCATGACGAGGATGAATTTTCTACCACTCACACTAGCCGTACGCATTGGCCCGCAAAGATCCATGTGCAAAAGATACAGTGATTCTTGGTTGGTGTCTTCAGCTTTAGGCTTGTATGATTTCTTGGTGCTTTTTCCCAAAGAACACGCGGAACATAAATGATCCTTGTCGAACTTAAGTTTTGGAAGACCACGAACAAGTTCATTTTTAGCCAAATGGTTTATAGCATCAAAGTTAAGATGAGATAACCGACGATGCCACAACCATGACTTGGTCTTAGATGCTTTGGAAAGAAGGCATACAGGAGAGGCGACCATCATGTTTTGAATAGACAGTGTGTAGAGATTATTCCCTCAAGAACCCTTTAACAAATCATTTCCTGCAAGATCGCGAATAAAGCAAGTATGTTGTCGAAAAGCCACTTCAAGGTTTGAATCGCAAAATTGTCCCACTGAAAATAAAATTATGACCAAGTCCCTCCACATAATATACCCTTGAAATCGTAACATTCCCAATTTGATATTCACCGTAACCCATGATCTTTGCAATATGGTCGTTGCCGAATTTTACCGTTCCTAGAAACTTGCTGACGAAATTTCTGAGCATCGAGCGATCTCCGGTCATATGCTTTGAGCATCCAGAGTCCAAGTACCAGAGGATGATTTAGACCACCTAAAAATATCAACAGACAAAGACGATGTATCGGAATCTAGTAGTTCCTCTGTGTTAGCAGGTACAGATTTAATTATCTTAGATTGCTAACCGAAGAATTCTTAGGCTTCCAGATTTGCTTTCTAAATGCCGGCTTAGATTCTAGTTGTCTAAGATCCTGAGTTACTTCTTCACTGGTAGGCACAATAGTGGGGGCAGACCTAGTTAAAGGGCACTTTTTCCATTTCTTAGTGCTAGTGTTCCTGTTTAAAGGACGTTGAGACCTAACTTTCGTGGATGTGATCCTAGTTAAAGGGCACGTAGTTCCATTAGCATTGAAGGTCCTACCAGTGGGTTTCCATTACCAACCAACTTCGGTGAATTTCTTCCCCTTTGGAATCCATTCAAGATTGTTCCTAATTGCATACATTTCATTCACGTGATCGACAAGGCATAAATCATGATGCTTAGAAAACATGCATTCATTACAATTCCAACATCTCAAATTAGAATTTACATTTTTCTTAGGCTGCTGCACAAGCGCAGGGCCTTTAGTCTTAGTTACATGATTCTTTTTATACAAATTTGAAATAACATTCCTAGGGTGAACTTCTACTTTCTTCTTCATAGTCCTACTAGTGGAAGGCTTGATCCTATTCTTCTTATCTTGAGATCCTTTAGCCTTAGTAGATACAATTAATCCTGTAGAAGCCAAGGGAACATTAGCTACAGATTTTGATTTAGCCTTGATGGGTGTGTTTAATATAGGCTTAGATCCTGGATTCTTATTGAATAGATTCATGGCAATGGTGATGGTTTGTTGTTTAAGTGGTGCAGAACCCGGTTGTCCTATGTACTTCACGTGCTCTAAGCATTGTTGTACCCTCTCAATGTAAGCATGAGCAGAGTAATAGTGACTATTCATAGGATCAATTTCATAGTAATCATCTACCACATCCCTAGCAAGCTCCGCGTGCTTAACTGCATCTTCCATATACCATGTGACAATCTAACATTTTCAGGTAGTGAAATATTTTCTCGTATAATATTTTGAAACTTATTTTTGTGTTGGTTGACGAACTCACAATTTACGGATTTAAATTTGGGCTTACGTGCATAATTTAGCGTCTTTTACGACTAAACCGGAAACCTTAGGATTACGTATTTACGTTTTTGAACTCCGTTTTTGATGAGACAATTTTTATTGGATTCGTTTTGTGACGTTGATTCATAATTTATAAAAACGTTTTTTGTAAAACGACCCGAGGGCACGCAAATCGAGAAAACTAGAATCGAGGAATACCCGTAAACTAGTGAGATGGGACAAAATACATTGTCCCACCCCACTAGCTAGCTTGGACGGCACACACATGACACCACATCTTAGATGTGGCATCATGTTAGCTCAATGTTTACAAGTGTAAGCATAGCTTACTCTTTATGCTATACTTCCACTTCCACTAACTCAAAACTAGCAACTAACTTCATTCCACCATTTCCTTACATGCAAACTCTCTCAAATCCTCTCAAAACCACTCACCCTTGCCGTCCACTTTGAAGCAACAAACAACCCTTTTGATCTTTTTTAGCCATGAAATACATGTTTACTAGCTCTATCATGGAGTTATCTTGAAACCTTGATCATTTGGTTGCCATATTAACAACATTGGAGGTGATTTGCTTGTGTCCTAGGGCTGATTTCCCAACTTATGTTCTTGGTGTTTGATGGTCATGGAGTTACTTGTTGTATTCATCAAGTTCTTGTCTTTCAAAAACAAGAAATACACTTGGTTGGTAAAGAAGATCATCCTCTCCATTTTTCTCTTGTTATTTTGTAAAGAACAAATGTATTTACTTTCATTTTGTATATGTATATGATGTATATATGATGATAAAAATGTTGTGTGGGGATCAAGTGTTGATAGATATGCTTAAAAAGGTTAATAACTATAAGAAATGATGCTAAAATCTTGATTATTTAGTTGGCTGTATAAAAACAGTATATAACTAAAACTTGAACTGATAAAATTGCATGGTATGATCCATTTACAGTAAGTACAAGATGTTATACACATGTGAGAGTTGGCCATGCAATGGAATCAATATAATGAGTGATATATGATCAAAACAAGTTAGGTGTTCTAATCTGAATAAGCAGTTTAGTTGGGACTGTTAAGGCAAGATGAACTTAAAATGAGCAGTAGCTATAACTAAGTTAAATGTAGCACATCATATGAAGAAAATGTCACCCAAAAATGAGCTTCTAATTCATTATAGAACTCTAGATATGGTAAAAATGGTGAACATGAAGATAAAAATTAGATTTTAAGAATTAATGTTTATTATTATTATATAAGCACTCACATTTTATTGTATAAAATATAAAATAAAAACCCACTAACTTATAAAACTTATTTATATAAATATATAAAAGGTTAATTAAATGGATAAATTATATAAATGGTAGTGGAATAATATTTACAAGTAATAAAAAATATAAACTTGATTTTTACGACTTTTTCGGCTATTACCGTAAAATTAACGTTTTTCGCCAAATAAAACTTAGATGATCAAACCCGTCTAATGTAAAGTTTATAAAAGTCATATAATGATATGTAAGTAACCAATACAAGTAAAAACCGATAAAACCCGAACTATAAGAAATACGGACATTAACAAGCTAACTAAACATATTGGACTAATAATTGGACTAAATAAGATAAATACTTGTAAAAAGTACTTATTGTGCTTAACCCATTTGGGCCCAACATGGAAAGTATATATACTGATAATATAGGTATAAAATGGATTAAAACAAGTTAAAGAACTTATACTAAGCTTAATGGACTTAAAATAGGTAAATAGGTAAAACTAGCAAACTAGTAAAACGTTACCAAAACGTAAACACTAAAATGAGTAAACAAGGATGTATAAACCCACTTGATCATCATCATATATACAAAATCATCATATGTATATTGTTAATTTGATAAAAGTCATTGGACAAAGTCTAAGACCGATTATTATTTATATAGGTTTCCGTGACCGAAGCACACCCGTAGCCGATAATCCGCCTTTCATTAACAACGTGAGTTCATAGCCTTGCACTCTTTTAAATGTTTTATAAAATAAGTTGTAAACCCACGAGGGAGATAACATGCTATATTTTGATAAAAAAAAATAGAACACAAGTAGTCCCGATTGTATGCTTAATGATATGGACCCGAATGATGCTATGACCCTATAAACGAGACTAAAAGGATTATTAGTAGTTAGGTTATGTCACTTAAAGTCCCATTAGCATGAATTGTGAACTACCGGGATTTGGTAGACGCTTATGCATTTGATAGTACTATTTGGGGACGATCACGCCAGTTCGCGCCTTGACGGTTGATCCACGTCGTACCACATTGATTGGTAAGCGAATTTATGTATGAGAAGATTCCATAGCGTGATTTTTGTGACGACACGCTAACTTAGATGGGCAAATTGTTTGTCAGGTTCGCGGCCCGCTGTTTTCATAGTAAGGTAACAATGTCATACGGCTAATAATAATCCTATATAATCTAAATAAAATGTATCCTATACATAATGTAATCCAGTAACGACGCTAATAACGATGAATATATTACCTATTATGGTAATATTGAGGCTACGGTCTCATGGACGGTTTAAGATGTATGCTTGATTTATATATTGCCTGACTAGCAATATGAGGACTTACTTCCGATATTATACTTGTGTTCTGATTTTAAATGATTGTTCTATATAACGGTTTTTATTAAACTCTATGAATTCACTCGGCATTCGCTGATACGATTTTGCATGTTTTTATCTCAGGTGCTTGAAGGTAATCCGGATGGAGATCGACTCTGATGGCCCACATAATATTAAAAATGTTCATTCGATCTATGTTTTGTAAAGTTAATGACCTGTATAATTTGGGACCTGTTGTACGCTTTTAAACTTTTTATCGAATGAATGAATGTTGAACCTTGTACAACCATTTTTATGTGTTGTCTATGATTGGAGTTATTGTGCTATCCTGTAACACTCTGAAAGACCCTTCCGCTGTACCGATACGAAAAATGAGAGTGTTACAGTTTGGTACCAGAGCTCTCGTTATAGAGAACAAAAGATTTTAAAAACCAAGGTTTTGAACAAAACTTTTCAAAATCTTTTGACAATGAACATTTGAGAAAATATTTGAAAAATCTTTTGACTATAACGGTGCCAGAGATCTCCGACGTTACCAACAAGCCCTATTGAGAAGATATATATTTTGATATATATAATTTAATTTATATATATGTATATATCGTGATTTCATTATGTAATTGTTTAACTAGTATGTTATCCTAATACGAGATAAATATATATAAATGCAGATTGTCATGGCTGACCCTAATATCCCTGTAGAAACCCATGCTATTCCCGAACCTAATGTAGAAGATGATCCTTATTTAGACTTAGTAGATTATGATATGGATGATGAGGAGGAACCATTTGAGGATCCCGAGCCCGAGTTAGGACTAGGAGATCAGATTGCCCCTCAGGTTGATATGGTAGAGAATGAGATTGAGAATGTTGATATTGAGAATGATGATGAGATTGGGTTAGATAATTTAGATGATGAGATTGACGACGAGGATGTCGAGGAGGATGTAGGTATAGATGTTGAGGTCGATGATGATGAGGAAGCTGAGCTTATTTATCCTTATGATGTTCCAGAGGGCGAGCCTTTGCCCCCACCAGTTTATTTGTCTGATTCTGAGGTTGAGTTACCTAGGGATGGAATGTCTGATTCGTCTGAATCTGATTCTGAATCAGAGGAGGATGAGGATGATAATGCACCTGATGGTACTGATGGTATTGCTACTCGTAGAGGTGAGATAGGAGAGTCGTCTAGTGCTCGAGAGGCTACTCATATTGATGGTCTTGCACCATGGGCCTTGAGACGTGATCTAGATGCTTCCCGTGTTAAGAGTTGTATGACAGAGGTTGGATTAGGTGTTGTTCAGACTCAGGTTTCTTATTTGGAGTCGAAGACTAAGGTTGGCGAGAAAGAGCGGGAATTACTTAGTTTGGATTTGACTAATGTCGAGCGTGGTTTGAATGAGGCTTTTAGGAGGTTATCGGTGTTGGAAAGTGGTGAGTTTGCTGAAATGAAGAGAAAGGTGAATTCTATGGAGATTCAGTTGAGTGTGGCTCGTACGATGCGTGAGAAAGCTGAGAAGGAGTTGAATATATCTGTGGGATGGAATAGTAGATTTTATGCTGACATGGTTGAAAGAGGAGTAATCCGTAAGCGCCCAGATGAAGATGTGTCTAGTGATCGTCCGACGAAGATTCAGAAGACGATGGATGATGGACCATCTGGCGGTTCTCAGTAGACCAGTCTGTATTTAGTAGTGACCTTCATATCTTTTGTGCTTTTGTAGCTTTGACTGAACCGACTTGTTAGTAGTAGACTTGGCACAAATTTTGAGTGTGTATAGTGCTAGAACTTTGATATGGGATGTACTAAGACAATACTTTTGTTTCAGATCGAATGAAATATGTATCTTGTCTTGAATTCCATATTGTGCCTTATTTGTATCTTGATTATGAATTCAATCCATATTATATGAATCCTTGTTGGGTGAATGCTTAATATTTTAAAATTGTGAAATTATAGAACTATGCCGCCCAAGAAGGCTGTGACTGAGGATGATGTACGTAGGATTATTACGGAGCAAGTTACCACATCTATGACTGAATTTATGGCAAATGCTAGAAATGAAGCTGGCGGTAGTGGAGCTGGCGGTAGTGGAGCTGGCGGTAGTGGAGCTGGCGGTAGTGGAGTTGGCGGTAGTGGAATTGGCGGTACTAATGTGAATGTGAATGCTAATAATGTGAATGCTAATGCTGGAGGAAATGTAGGAGGACTTGGAACTAATGCACCTGAAGTTGGTGGCTGTACTTATGTGACGTTCATGAAGTGTGAACCTCTACCTTTTAATGGAACTGAAGGTGTTGTAGGAGTAAGCCAGTGGATTGAGAAGATTGAATCGGTGTTTCAGATTAGTAAGTGTAAGGAGGAAGATAAGGTGACTTTTGCTATGGCTACTCTTAAAGGTCGTGCGTTGACTTGGTGGAACGGGAGAATTGCTTTCATGGGTCTTGATGCTGCTAATGCTACTCCTTGGGCTGAAATTAAGAAGTGGATGACTTTGGAGTTTTGTCCTCGTAGTGTGATTATTAGGTTAGAACAGGAGTTGATTCATTTGAGAATGAAAGGTGTGGACATTGATAGTTACACGAACCGATTCCATGAGTTGGCCTTTCCTCGATTGGTTAAACCCGAAGAGATCCGAATTGAGCAATATATTAAAGGGTTGACCAGGAATATCCGGGGGGACGTGACATCATCTAAACCACTGACCATTGATGATGTTGTTCGAATGGCTTACCAACTCATTGGACAGATAATTCAGGATAGGGAAGATGAAGCCCGTGTAGGTGAGAAAAGAAAGGGAGACGGTGAGCGTGTAGATAGAGGTGATAATAGGAAGAATTTCAATCGCCGTCAGAACCAGAGAAAGGGGAATGCAAATGCTCTTACCAACAACACACCGCGCAACGATGATAGATGTCCTAAGTGTGGCAACAAGAGGCATGCTGGCGACTGCTGGAAGTGCCAAAATTGCGGAAAGCTTGGACACAAGGTTGAAAGGTGTAAGAAGGGAACCATTTGCTTCAACTGTAATGAAGAAGGTCATAGGAAATCGAAATTCCCCAAGTTGAAAGCGATTGTACCTGGAAGAAACCCCCAGGGTGGTATCTATCAACTTGGAACAATTTAGGTGAAGAAAGAGGATCCGAATGTCGTTACCGGTACGTTTTTACTCAACAATCATTATGCTGTTGCTTTATTTGATTCGGGTGCTGATAGGAGCTTTGTATCCACTAAATTTAGTGCCCTTATTGATATTGAACCTGTTGAGATAAGTACCAGTTACGAGGTGGAATTGGCTGATGGTAAATTAGTGAAAACTAATAAGCTATTAGAAGGATGCTCTCTAAATCTCTTGAACCATTCCTTTCCGATTGATTTGATGTTGATAGAATTAGGTAGTTTTGATATTATTATTGGTATGGATTGGTTGTCGTTGAATAATGCTACTATTTTATGTGGAGGGAAGAAAGTTAAGATTCCTCTTAGGAATAGGACGTTAGTAATTGATGGTAGTCGAGGTGAATCCCGTTTGAAGATCGTTTCATGTATTAAAGTCCAAAAGTACATCAGGAACGGTTGTGAGTTATTTTTAGCTCAAGTGACCGGGAATGAGTCTAGGGAGAAACGATTGGAAGATGTACCTATTATTTGTGAATTTCCTGAGGTATTTCCTAAAGATTTACCCGGACTTCCACCGATAAGGCAAGTAGAGTTTCAAATCGATTTAATTCCTGGTGCTGCACCGGTGGCACGTGCGCCATACCGATTAGCCCCTTCTGATTAAAAGAGTTATCTGAGCAACTTAAGGAGTTGTCTGATAAAGGTTTTATTCGACCGAGCTCGTCGCCTTGGGGAGCTCCAGTCTTGTTCGTTAAGAAGGATGGATCTTTCCGTATGTGCATTGATTATAGGGAACTGAATAAGTTGACAATTAAAAATCGATATCCTTTACCTAGGATTGATGATTTGTTTGATCAACTGCAAGCATCTAGTGTGTATTCTAAGATAGATTGCGGTCAGGATATCACCAACTTCGCGTCCGTGAAGAAGATATTCCTATAACTGCATTTAGAACTCGTTATGGACACTATGAATTTCAAGTAATGCCATTTGGGTTAACTAACACACCTGCGGTTTTCATGGATTTAATGAATCGAGTGTGCAAGCCCTACTTGGATAAATTTGTGATTGTGTTTATTGACGATATTCTAATCTATTCTAAGAATGAAGATGAACATAGAGAACATTTGAGGATTGTTTTGAAATTGTTGAAGGATGAAAGGTTGTATGCTAAGTTTTCGAAATGTGATTTCTGGTTAGATTTTGTGCAAAATCTTGGTCATGTGATTAACAAAGATGGAATTCATGTTGATCCTGCAAAGGTTGAAGCTATTAAGAATTGGTCTGCACCGACAACGCCAACGGAAGTGCGACAGTTCTTAGGATTGGCTGGCTATTATAGGCGATTCATTAAAGAATTTTCTTTGATAGCTAAACCCTTGACTAAGCTTACTCAGAAGAATAAACCTTTCGTTTGGGGAAGTGATGAAGATGGAGCATTTCAGACATTGAAGCAAAAATTATGTAGTGCGCCAATCTTATCATTACCCGACGGGAGTGAAGATTTTGTAGTGTATTGTGATGCATCTCTTAGAGGCTATGGAGCTGTTTTGATGTAGCGAGAGAAAGTGATAGCTTATGCTTCTAGGCAATTAAGGAAGAGTGAGGAGAATTATACTACTCATGATCTTGAGTTAGGAGCTGTAGTCTTTTCTCTTAGGTTGTGGAGACATTATCTGTATGGCACCAAGTGTACGGTATTCACCGATCACAAAAGTCTATAGTATATTCTCGACCAGAAGGAATTGAACATGAGGCAACGAAGATGGATAGAGTTGTTAAGTGATTATGACTGTGATATAAAATATCACCCAGGAAAAGCCAATGTTGTTGCCGATGCGTTAAGCAGGAAAGATAAAGAGCCTATCAGGGTGCGTTCTCTAGTCTTGACCGTGCATAATAATTTGCCTGAGCAAATTAGAAATGCGCAAATAGAAGCTTGTAAGAAGGAGAATTTTGTTAATGAAGGGTTCCGAGGAGAAGGAGATCCTTTAGAGGTTAGAGCTGATGGAGTGAAATGCTTAAGAGGTCGTATGTGGATACCTAAGTTTGGAGGCTTAAGAGATTTGATTATGTTAAAATCCCATAAATCTAAGTATTCCATTCATCCGGGATCTGATAAGATGTACCATGATTTGAAGAAGTTGTACTGGTGGCCGAATATGAAAGCTGACATAGCTATGTATGTTCTTCAATGCTTGACTTGTGCTAGAGTTAAAGCTGAACATCAAAAGCCATCAGGACTACTTCAACAGCCAAAGATTCCTGAATGGAAGTGGGAGCGAATTACGATGGACTTTATCACCAAGCTTCCTAGAACATCATTTGGAAACAACTCGATTTGGGTTATTGTTGACAGACTGACCAAATCAGCACACTTCATTCCGGTTAAAGAGTAGTTCTCGCTAGAGAAGCTGACTCGTATATACCTTGATAATGTTGTATGCAAGCATAGAGTGCCTGTATCGATCATTTCAGATCGAGATCCTAGATTCGCATCGAATTTTTGGAAATCTCTCCAAAGATCTTTGGGAACGAATCTCGACATGAGCACTGCTTATCACCCCCAGACTGATGGGCAGAGTGAAAGGGCGATACAAACACTAGAAGATATGTTGAGAGCTTGTGTGTTAGACTTTGGTAAGAATTGGGATAAACATTTGCCGTTAGCAGAGTTTTCGTATAACAATAGTTACCATTCTAGTATAAGGCTGCACCGTTTGAAGCTTTGTACGGTAGGAAGTGTAGATCTCCTGTATGATGGTGTGAAGTTGGGGATACCCAGCTCACGGGACCGGAATTGATCCGGGAGACTACGGAGATGATAGTTCAGATTAAGAATAGGTTGTTGACTGCCCGTAGTAGACAGAAAAGTTACACGGATGTGCGGCGGAAGCCAGTGGATTTTGAAGTGGGTGACCGAGTAATGTTGAAGGTATCGCCATGGAAAGGCGTTATAAGATTTGGAAAACGAGGAAAATTGAATCCCCGTTATATTGGACCCTTTAAGATTTTATCTAGAGTAGGTCCGGTGGCTTACAAACTAGAGTTACCCCCAGAACTTCATGGTGTTCACAACACATTCCATGTATCTAATCTAAAGAAATGTCTAGCAGTGAGTGATGAGAAAATTCTGTTAGGTAAGGTTCGAATAGATGGGAAGTTACATTTTATCGAAGAGCCCGTAGAGGTTATGGACCGTGAGGTAAAGCAACTGAAACAAAGTCGGATACCTATTGTCAAGATCCGATGGAATTCAAAGCATGGACCGGAGTATACTTGGGAACGAGAGGATGAAATGTGGAAGAAATATCCGCACCTCTTCGATTTCAATAAGAAACGGACATCCAAATGAAATGGATCACGAGGACGTTGATCCCTTTTAGGAGGAAAAGCTGTGACAATCTAACATTTTCAGGTAGTGAAATATTTTCTCGTATAATATTTTGAAACTTATTTTTGTGTTGGTTGACGAACTAACAATTTACGGATTTAAATTTGGGCTTACGTGCATAATTTAGCGTCTTTTACGACTAAACCGGATACCTTAGGATTACGTATTTACGTTTTTGAACTCCGTTTTTGATGAGACAATTTTTATTGGATTCGTTTTGTGACGTTGATTCATAATTTATAAAAACATTTTTCGTAAAACGACCCGAGGGCACGCAAATCGAGAAAACTAGAATCGAGGAATACCCGTAAACTAGTGAGATGGGACAAAATACATTGTGCCACCCCACTAGCTAGCTTGGACGGCACACACATGACACCACATCTTAGATGTGGCATCATGTTAGCTCAATGTTTACAAGTGTAAGCATAGCTTACTCTTTAAGCTATACTTCCACTTCCACTAACTCAAAACTAGCAACTAACTTCATTCTACCATTTCCTTACATGCAAACTCTCTCAAATCCTCTCAAAACCACTCACCCTTGCCGTCCACTTTGAAGCAACAAACAACCCTTTTGATCTTTTCTAGCCATGAAATACATGTTTACTAGCTCTATCACGGAGTTATCTTGAAGCCTTGATCATTTGGTGGCCATATTAACAACATTGGAGGTGATTTGCTTGTGTCCTAGGGTTGATTTCCCAACTTATGTTCTTGGTGTTTGATGGTCTTAGAGTTACTTGTTGTATTCATCAAGTTCTTGTCTTCCAAAAACAAGAAATACACTTGGTTGGAAAAGAAGATCATCCTCTCCATTTTTCTCTTGTTATTTTGTAAAGAACAAATGTATTTACTTTCATTTTGTATATGTATATGATGTATATATGATGATAAAAATGTTGTGTGGGGATCAACTGTTGATAGATATGCTTAAAAAGGTTAATAACTATAAGAAATGATGCTAAAATCTTGATTATTTAGTTGGCTGTATAAAAACAGTATATAACTAAAACTTGAACTGATAAAATTGCATGGTATGATCCATTTACAGTAAGTACAAGATGTTATACATATGTGAGAGTTGGCCATGCAATGGAATCAATATAATGAGTGATATATGATCAAAACAAGTTAGGTGTTCTAATCTGAATAAGCAGTTTAGTTGGGACTGTTAAGGCAAGATGAACTTAAAATGAGCAGTAGATATAACTAAGTTAAATGTAGCACATAATATGAAGAACATGTCACCCAAAAATAAGCTTCTAATTCATTATAGAACTCTAGATATGGTAAAAATGGTGAACATGAAGATAAAAATCAGATTTTAAGAATTAATGTTTATTATTATTATATAAGCACTCACATTTTATTGTATAAAATGTAAAATAAAAACCCACTAAATTATAAAACTTATTTATATAAATATATAAAAGGTTAATTAAATGGATAAGTTATATAAATGGTAGTGGAATAATATTTACAAGTAATAAAAACTATAAACTTGATTTTTACGACATTTTCGGCTATTACCGTAAAATTAACGTTTTTCGCCAAATAAAACTTAGATGATCAAACCCGTCTAATGTAAAGTTTATAAAAGTCATATACTGATATATAAGTAACCAATACAAGTAAAAACTGATAAAACCCGAACTATAAGAAATACAGACATTAACGAGCTAACTAAACATATTGGACTAATAATTGGACTAAATAAGATAAATACTTGTAAAAAGAACTTATTGGGCTTAACCCATTTGGGCCCAACATGGAAAGTATATATACTGATAATATAGGTATAAAATGGATTAAAACAAGTTAAAGAACTTATACTAAGCTTAATGGACTTAAAATAGGTAAATAGGTAAAACTAGCAAACTAGTAAAACGTTACCAAAACATAAACACTAAAATGAGTAAACAAGGATGTATAAACCCACTTGATCATCATCATATGTACAAAATCATCATATGTATATTGTTATTTTGATAAAAGTCATTGGACAAAGTCTAAGACCGATTATTATTTATATAGGTTTCCGTGACCGAAGCACGCCCGTAGCCGATAATCCGCCTTTCATTAACAACGTGAGTTCATAGCCTCGCACTCTTTTAAATGTTTGATAAAATGATTTGTAAACCCGCGAGGGAGATAACATGCTAGATTTTGATAAAAATAGAACACAAGTAGTCCCGATTGTATGCTTAATGATATGGAACCGAATGATGCTATGACCCTATAAACGAGACTAAAAGGATTATTAGTAGTTAGGTTATGTCACTTAAAGTCCCATTAGCATGAATTGTGAACTACCGGGATTTGGTAGACGCTTATGCATTTGATAGTACTATTTGGGGACGATCACCCCAGTTCGCGCCTTGACGGTTGATCCCCGTCGTACCACATTGATTGGTAAGCGAATTTATTTATGAGAAGATTCCATAGCGTGATTTTTGTGACGACACGCTAACTTAGATGGGCAAATTGTTTGTCGGGTTCGCGGCCCGCTGTTTTCATAGTAATGTAACAATGTCATGCGGCTAATAATAATCCTATATAATCCAAATAAAATGTATCCTATACATAATGTAATCCAGTAACGACGCTAATAACGATGAATATATTACCTATTATGGTAATATTGAGGCTACGGTCTCATGGACGGTTTAAGATGTATGCTTGATTTATATATTGCCTGACTAGCAATATGAGGACTTACTTCCGATATTATACTTGTGTTCTGATTTTAAATGATTGTTTTATATAACGGTTTTTATTAAACTCTATGAATTCACTCGGCATTCGCTGATATGATTTTTGCATGTTTTTATCTCAGGTGCTTGAAGGTAATCCGGATGGAGATCGACTCTGATGGCCCACATAATATTAAAAATGTTCATTCGATCTACGTTTTGTAAACTTAATGACCCGTATAATTTGGGACCTGTTGTACGCTTTTAAACTTTTTATCGAATTAATGAATGTTGAACCTTGTACAACCATTTTTATGTGTTGTCTATGATTGGAGTTTTTGTGCTATCCCGTAACACTCTGAAAGACCCTTCCGCTGTACCGATACGAAAAATGAGAGTGTTACATACCACTTATATGATAGTGAGTTGTTCTTATTGTACGGGTTTTTAATGATCACCACCTTGTTGGTTTTTGGAGCACTAGAGGTCGGGGTAGAGTTGGTGGCTGGATTATCAACAACTTCTTGTCCTTTGAGTTGAAGTGTCTCCTTTAATTCAACCAAAACCATGTTTTTGTCTATGAGTTGAATATTTAAGTCAGAGATTTCCTCACACTTACGGTTCAATTGGTCAACGAGTGACTTTTGCTCTGCCGCATTAAAAGCGAAGTGATCTTCTAATGAACCATAAATTTGTGAAAAAACCTGCTTGACTTTATCAAACTCCCCTAGCATAGAAGTAATTCTATCTTCTAGGGCATGATTTTTAATCTCTGCAGCCTCTAGTTCCAATTTCTCTACTACTGATCTCTCTTAAGTCTCATAATTTCTTCCTCTAATGCCTGAACAACCTGAATCATCTTGTCACTTGTCTCAACGGAGTTTTCACAATCATTTGTTTTTGAAAGAGTTTCATTTTTAGATTGATTTTCAATTTCAAGAGATATACAATGTTGTTGAAGCTCATTAAAACGTTTTGAAAGTGTGTTATAAGAATCTTGAAGCTCTAAAAATTCAGCGTTAGATTCATGACAAGAATGATTATCTACATTAATCACAGGCTCAACAATATTCACAGATATATCATGCACATCATCACATTTATTCACAGTAGATGAAATCTCATGAGCATATTTAAGAGTAACAACTTGCATCACTTCGAGAGACACTATATGTTCTAAGAATCGGTCATATTCGGATAAAATCTTTTCTTTTTCAATTAAATGTTGTTCATAAGCATCATCCATTTCATAGAAAACTTTTTGAACTTCACCTATTTCGAAACTTAGATTTCACGCGAGATTATAGACTCCATTTTTAATATTGTTTACAAACGGAACGATCTCTTTCTCAAACACCGTTTTCATGTGTTCGAAAGCCCATTCTCCAGTGGTTTGAGCCGTTGAAGTCGTACATTCCAGGATGACCTTGTCAAACTCGGTAAGGTGTCGCTCAATCTCTTCCAAGCTTAGCTTTACTGTACTTACCGGTGGAAGACTCTTAGGAATTTCCTTCGGTTCGTCCGAGTTAACGAGTGTAGGAAGTATACTAAGGCTTCTCTAGTAGGCGTGTAAAGGGATGTCTGGATAGATTTCTTTTGCATATTAAATCGAGTTCTAAGATCTATTTTTGCATTCGTTGCATTCATTTGTGCATAGTCATACTCAGGATATGTAGGAAGTAATTTTAGCCGATTCTCTTCATATGGTGACATGCTCTCAGATTCATTTGAAAACACAATCGGATCTAATACCAATCCTAACTTGGTTGCATCATAAAGTCGTGGGTTGTGGTGAAATGCTTGCTTTGCATACCCCGGGTTAGGTGGTAGGTCTATTAGACGCGATAGATTGAACTCTTGAAAAGAAGAATGAAACAAGTGTACTAAATGTGAAGCAGAGTATTGTTTTAACAGCAAAATTTCAGTCTTTTTAACTCTCTCAGACGCCTTAATTTTCGTTTCAACCCTTTTAGACTCGAGAATTTCGAAATCCATTTGTAGTTTTTGAAAATTATTAACGACTGACTCTTTTTCTTTAAGTTCTTTCGAAAGATTTGCTCTTAAACTCTCAATTTCTAGCAGATTATCCATTTGGACTTGCCTAAACCTATCAAAATCAGGATTGGTTAAGGTAGTGGACACTGGAGTTAATTCCAAGGTTTTAACCTTTTCCTTATGCAAAGCAAGCTCGGCAGATAAAGTCTGATTAACACTAAGGGTTTCAAGGACCACATTATTCATTTGGCTAAGCAAAGATACTGAGACCATAACCAAATCAGGTTGAGCAAACGAATTTGTAATCGTAATAGCTCCCGGTTGTGGTTCACTCAAAGTCTGGGGACTTGCATTGATATTGCTATCATTGTTTGTCTCCTCGATTGAGGTACTAACCACCGGAGGCTGTTCCGGATACTCAAACACTTGCTCAACTTGATAAGGTATAATACTAGTATCCGTAGCAGTATTTGGTACCTCAGAAATTATGTCAGCTTCATAAAGTGAAAGATTTGCCATGAGAGCTGCTTTGGCAGTATTGATATCATCACAGTCAGAGTCGTATGCATCCAAATCATCACATTGATATGCGGCATTGATTGTGATGGCTGCTGCGAGACCGTCGGTGTCCGCGACTCCCAGATCTGTGAGAAATGCCAACTTTTCTTCATCGAGCTCACGTCCTTGGGCTTGAGCATTCACCAAGTAGATATTCTCCTGAAACCATGTGTTATCCCTTTTCCTCTTGGGCTGCTTACACTCTCGGGCCATGTGCCCTTCCCCTTTGCAGTTGTAGCATATAATCATCTTCATTTTGCCAGTGCTATTACTTCTTGTAGCAGCAGTGTTAGATGAGCGTGCACCAGCAGTAGATGAATTGGGTCTCCCCTGAAGTGGTTGCACCATGACTCTGCCATCTTGAATTGTAGCTTGTTGTCGAGAGTTAGAAGAGTTCCTTAACTGATTGTTTGTAGGAGTTGGTCTTCTGTAACCTCGTTTATTCAATGTTTGAGTGAGATAAGCAGACATTAGAGCAAGTATATCAGTAGGACTATCCCCTTGTCTAAACTCAGGGATAGGAATCTCATCATCACAATAGAACGCTGGTTCTGATTGAGCTACAAGCGGATTTGAGGGAACACTACCATGTTGTGGGTAATGGGGTTGAGAAGCCTCAAGTTGTTGATAGGTAAGAGCAGGGTTTGTTGGAGGTTGATAAGGTGAATACTGTTGTGAAGCATAAGGTAACTGATGTGAGTCTTCTTGTGATGATGTTGTTGGTTGCTTGTATTGTTGGTGATAAGATGTAGGCGGTTGTGGCAAGATCGAATACTGTGGGAAACTTGGTGTTTGATACAATGGTTGATAGGAAGATTGGTGTCCTAAAGCCAACGGAGAGTTGTGATATGACAATGTTGGATGGTTTGCCATTAATGCAAATGGTTCTTGATAGGATCCATGAGAGATGCGGTTTTGGATCACGTGTTTCTCGTGTTGTTTCAAGAAAGCATAGAGTTGATCTAAATTTGACTTGTGCAAATCTCGAATCATCTTAACATCGGTGACATACTGAATCCATTCTTGGGGTAATGTGTTCAAGAACTTTGTGTTTAGTTGAAACTGTTCAATCCTTAGATTATAAATGTTCATGTCATTCATCAAAGTAGTGAAACGCCAGTAGTAATCGTGAAGAGTCTCCCCTGGAATGTATACAAACCTATCAAACAAGTCATACAAATGACACTCTCGTTCTTGCTTAGTTAGAGAGGTCCCTTGTAACAAAACAGCTAATCGATCCCAAAGATTTTTTGCCACTGTGTGTTCACTTACCATTCTATAGATATCGGGTGGAAGGGCTTGAAGTATTGTCTGAACAACCCTTTCATCTGCATCGGCAATGATTTTATTAGCATCGGTTAACTCATGATACAACCTTTCCCGCGTCACATTGTTGACGGTAACTTCTCCCCAATCTAATGGACCTTTTTCAATTGATTGAAGCATAAGTCGACCATTGGGTTTTCCCATGATGTACGTTTTCATACGATCTTGCCATGCTTCAAATAAATCTTTCATGAGCAAAGGTGGGCGAGTGTCGGTACCTGAGATGATTGAGATATCGGTAAGTGAAGTCATTGTAGGCATGAATGAATGAGGATTCATTGTTAGAACACTTGATTGAAAAAGATTATCTTTTGATCGTTCAATGAAGTAAGGATGTGAAAAATGTTGTTGTCGATTTAGGTCGTATGTTGATGTATCAGTATTGAAATCCACTAAGAATCCTAGAAAAATATTCTAAATAAAACCAATCACTAATCTTCGGAATAATCCCCTATCTTCGGAATATCCTTATCTTCGGAATAACCTTGATTTTCAGAAAAATGATGGATTTTCGGAATACTTGACTTTTCAGAGAAATCTTCGGAATAACCTTGATTTTCTGAAAAATGATGGATTTTCGGAATACTTGACTTTTCAGAGAAATCTTCGGAATAACCTCGATTTTCAGAAAAATGATGGATTCTCGGAATACTTGACTTTTTCAGAGAAATCTTTAGAATAACCTTGATTTTCAGAAAAATGATGGATTTTCGGAATACTTGCTTTTTCTGAGAAATCTTCGGAATAAGTGGGTTTTCAGAAAAGAACCAATCTTCGGGATAAGTAAACTTTTCAGAGATTTCTTCGGAATAAGTGGGTTTTCAGAAAAGACCAATCTTTGGAATAAGTGAACTTTTCAGATATTTCTTCGGAATAAGTGAGTTTTCAAAAAAAATCTTCGGAATAAATGAACTTTTCAGAGATTTCTTCGGAATAAGTGAGTTTTCAAACAAATATTCAGAATAAATAACCCTTTTCTGAAAAAACTAATTTCAGACTTATAAACCCTTTTCCGAAACGAAAAAATTTCGGAATAATAAACCCTTTTCCGAAATTTCGGGTACTTCTTGATGTACAGTAACTGAATAATAGCCAAAGATTACCCAAAAACACGAAAAAAAATTTGTGATTTCTACCAAGATAATCAAACCGTATGTTTTGTTTACCACTTTAAACCATAAAATCACAAAAATTTTCAAGATTTGAGATGGATTATCCTAAAACATCCACTAACCCAAACAAACACTAAACAACACGAATCAACATACCTTAAATCATCCCATGCTCTTGATACCAATTTAGAACAATGATAATCTTATAACTAATCAAGAGGGTGGTTGTTATTCTAGAGAGATAAACAAAGAAACTTTTATTAATGTGTAAAACAAACTAAACAACCAACACCCCTTTCCATGGTGGAAAGGGGTTTATATACCCAAGTCCTTAATGGACTTGGGCCTCCAACCCATGAAAAGCGCATGGGCCGGGTTAAACATTAATATAACGTAACATTTAACTACGAGCTACTAAATGTATTACAATATTATTGGAGTGACCGATACTTCTAATATACGTTAAAAACGTATTTCCAACAATATCTCCCTTCATTATATGATCCCTGATAAAATGATACCTGATATCAATGTGTTTGGTTCAAGAGTGAAGCACAGGGTTGTTTGAGATGGCAATGGCGCTGGTGTTGTCACAGAAGATTGGCACTTTGTCATATAGAATCTCATAGTCAGCTAATTGACTCTTCATCCAAAGCACTTGTGCACAACAGCTGGCAGCGGCAACATATTCAGCTTTAGCTGATGACATGGCTACAGAGTTTTGCTTCTTTGCACTCCATCCAACCAACTTTCCTTCTAGGATTTGACAGCTACCTGATGTACTTTTCCTGTCAATGCAGCATCCAACATAGTATGAATCTGAATAGGCCTTGAGATCAAAGCCTGATTCCTTGGGATACCACAGACCTAATGAGGTTGTCCCTTTGAGATACCAGAAAATTTTCTTAACAGCCACTAGATGAGATTCTTTTGGGTT
This sequence comes from Glebionis coronaria, assembly GCA_025667525.1. Lineage (NCBI taxonomy): Eukaryota > Viridiplantae > Streptophyta > Magnoliopsida > Asterales > Asteraceae > Glebionis > Glebionis coronaria. Next base: position 556,599,361 of record CM046877.1, on the reverse strand, counting down.
AGCTTGGTACCTTGCACAGAGACATGTGGAGAACTGGATATCAGGATGACTGGCTGTTAAATATATGAGTGACCCAATCATGCCTCTGTATAAAGTCTCATTAACAGAGACCCCTGACTCATCAGGACCCAAGTTATTGGGTGGAAGCATGGGGCATTTCACTGATGCATAATCAGCCAAGTCATATTTTTTAAGTAAATCCTTAACATACTTCTCTTGACAAAGCGAAATCCCTTAGGACATTGTTTAATTTGAAAACCCAAAAAGTAAGTTAATTCACCCATCATACTCATCTCATATTTCTTGGTCATCAGTTTAGCAAAACGTTTACTAAGATTAACATTAGTTGACCCAAAGATGATATCATCCACATAAATTTGCACAATGATGAAATCACTCTTATCCTTGAAGGTAAAAAGTTTTTTATCAATAGAACCCCTGACAAATTTATTATATGTTAAAAAAATTAGACAGAGTTTCATACCATGCCCTTGGAGCTTGTTTCAGCCCATACATGGCTTTGTGTAGTCTGTACACATGATTGGGAAATTCGTTGTTCTCGAATCCTTTAAAATGTTCAACATACACTTCCTCAGCCAAATCTCCATTGAGGAAGGCACTCTTAACATCCATCTGATACATAGTGAAGTTCATATATGCAGCATAAGCAAGGAAGATTCTGATAGCTTCAAGTCTTGCAACAGGTGCAAAAGTTTCATCATAATCAATCCCTTCAGTCTGTGTATACCCTTGTACAACCAACCTAGCCTTGTTTCTGATGATGTTTCCAATTTCATCCATCTTGTTTCTATAAATCCATCTAGTGCCTGTGATGTTCTTACCAGGTGGAGCTGGCACTAGAGTCCATACCTTGTTCCTTTTGAACTGATTGATTTCTTCTTGCATAGCAGCTACCCAACCATCTTCCATAAGAGCTTCAGCTACTCTCTTAGGTTCAATTTGTGAGAGAAATTCAGCGAAAAGACATTCATTGGCTGAGGCTGATTCTGAGTCATGAATTCGCTGTCTAGTAGTAACCCCTGTATTAGGTTCCCCAATAATGTTGACAAGAAGAATGTGCTGATTTCTTGACCATTTAGTTTGGGGAGCTGGGGAATCATAGACAGGGACAACTATGGAGGTAGCTAGCACTATCTGAGTTTCATCCTGCTGAGTAGGAGGACTCTCTTCAAAGATGACCTCAGTATCTGTGTCAACTTCAGCCATATCAAGGGGCACAAATTCATTTCCAACAGGAGAGTCTTTAGGAATTTGAAGAATAGGTGAGTCATCTTCAGCTGATGTGGAACAAGGACTATAGGAAGGCTGTAGTTCTTCTTTATTAAGTCCCTGAGAAGAGGGAACTTCAATGTTGTGTGTTGATAGCGGGTCAAATGCAGGAACATAAGGAGTGAGGGTGTTGGTGAGATGATGACAGGGGGGTCTTGGTTCTAAGAATTCATCACATGGGAAAGACCTGTTTTCATTAAAATCAATTTCATCACCCTCTGTTCCTGATCTTTGTATGACTTCATCATCTTCATTGAATCTGACATGAAAGGTTTCTTCTACTTCTTGTCTTCTAGTGTTGAATACTCTGAAGGCCTTGGTAGTTGGAGAGTATCCTGAAAAGAAACCATCATCAGCCTTTTCATCAAATTTTTCAAGTTCATCCTTGTAGTTATAAATGATCACGGGATATCCAAAAACATGGAAATAGCTGACATCTGGAGCTCTATTTCTAAAAACTTCATAGGAAGTTTTGCCATGTCTCTTGACAATGATTGATCTATTCTGAGTGTAGCATGCAGTGTGAACAGCTTCTCCCCAAAATTGCTTTGGTAAAGCTGCACCATTTAACATAGTTTTGGTTGCTTCAATCAGAGTCCTGTTTCTTCTTTCAGCCACATGATGAGATGGCATTTATACATGATCTCATCGTTCTTTTCGGGCTTTAAATGCATAAAAATGTCATAATATACCATATATATGCTTGTGTTTATTTACTTGTGTATTTTAGGTATGGATATCGTGAAAAAGACAAAAGATCACAAGTTACAAGGAAAAACGGACACGAGAAACGAAGCCGTACAAAGAACCGGGCCCTAATCATGGAATTCTCAACAAGTACCCTTGAAGACTTGAAGACAAACAAGATTGATCCTCATTTATTGAAGAAATGACACTTAAAACCCTTGTATATTGATAATTACAAGTTTGGTCCCTTAAGCTTGTCAAAATTACACAAAAGGTCCTTCAACTTTGAAGAAATGGCAAGATTGGTCCCTCAACAATTCCAAATTGTCAATTATGGTCCCTCATCAAGCCAAAGATACATTGAAGACATTTGAAGATCAAGAATGTCGAAGATCAGTCCTTGAAATATCTCAAAATGGCAAAAACAACCCTTGAAAATCCTTTTGAAAAGTTATGTGCCAAAATTGCCAAATGGTGAAAGATATTAACAAAGGAATGGAAGTTTTGGTGGCTGGAAACACGTTTTACCCATTTTCTGAAAACACAAGGGGCAAAGCTGTGCATTTGAAACATTTGAAAAAGAAATGCGCCAAACACAACTCCACTCCACCAAAAACGGATCAAAGGGGACCACTACTCACCCCATGAACCCAGATTTTACTTTTTACTGCCAAAGGTTTTTTCCCAATTACTTTAACCAAAAACTAATTCACCCTAGCACGATCACATCCCACACATGTAACCTCACACCACTCCACCATGGACCCCACCCCCAATTCCCTTTCCACCAATCAGAATGCAACTTGGCCTCCAAGCTTAGCCACGTGTCAAGATCAACAGCTGACACTCATTTCTTCATCACAAAGCTATTTTAAACGGTTTGGATGCATTTTGGACAACTCACACCAAGAAAACGTCTAGAAGGACTTAGGGCATTTAGGGAATTTCACTTCTAGGGTTTGTGAATAGTGTTTAGCCAGGCATTTGCCTATAAAAGGAGACCTCAACATGTGAGAGTCCCTTTGTTCCAGATTTTAGCTTTAAATCTTTGTAATTCCTTTTTATGAAATAAAGTTTGAATTTATTAAAATTTTGAGTTCTAATCTGTTATTTATAAAAGTTTGGTGTTTGAGAAGCTAAAATCTGAGTTCCATTATCTTGTTTGAAGGTTTTTGAGGCAAGGTTTTAAGTGATAAAGCTTGTGCATCAAAAATCAGAAAGTTGGTATTATTTTGATCTCACCTTGTGGTTTGTTCTTCTTAGCAGCTTGGAAGCTGGTACTTGTTCTGCTAGTACCTAAGCTCAAACAATCCAGGGCCTGGATGTAGGTCTTGGAGGTTTGCATCCTTTTCCCTTTTCATTTTCTCTTTTATTTTTCTGAATTTTGTGATTATTGCATGTTTATGCTTGAATCTGTGTTATTGTGGCTGATTATTGTTGATTTGGCTTGGTTTGATGTTATTGAGGTGTTATTGATCTGATTTGTGGGTTGAATCTTCATAAGCCTTTGAAAATTTGTGGAATCAAGTTTTAAAAGGGTGTTTGGGATTACTGCATAAGTTAGGATTGTGGTTTGTTAAGTGCTTGTTTTGTGTAAGTAAGTGTTGGTATCTGTTATTTAGGTGCATATGTTCATCTGTTTGCAGGTTTTGTGGGTTTGAACACATAGATTCATAGATTGGTTATAAAATCTTAAATACTTGGTAAAATTGGCTAGGATTTTGAGGACACCTAGATCTAAGCATAGGCTAGGGCTAACAAGTGCTAAATCATAGTTAATCACACCAGGGAAGAAGGATTTGAGGTTTGAAATTGGATCAAGTGTCAAGTATATCAGCAAACTTGTTTCTGCATATGTTCATTGTTCATCAGTAACTTCTAGTGCTTTGATCTTGTTATTTACTTTGATTCAGTGTTTGATTCTTGTTGCTTTGTGATTGTTCTTAGTTTATATAGCTTGTGTATGCATCTTGTTAAGTTTGGTTGGCTTATTGTGGCTAAATCTGCTTATTAAGTGCTTAACTGCTTATTTCCATATCTGGTGCATATTTGGTGACTGTTTGGCTTATTGTGGCTTATTGTGTGAACCAATTTGTGATTTTATTGTTGCTATTGACTCCTTGTGATTCACTGATCACAAGGGTGCCTTTGTTTCCAATTGAATCAAACCAGAACTCTCAAACAAGCTTGGTCAAATAGTCAAAGCAGTGGGAACTCCTTTCCCCTGCTAGTTGCCACTGATAGTGTAAAACTGGTGTCAGCTTATCAATAAGCTATAATAGCTTATTCCAACCTGCAACAACTTTGTTTTTGTAATAGGTGCTCATATTTTGACCCATTTGTTCATACTGGAGCATTTGGGTGGTTGACTTTAGGGTTTGACTAGAAAACCAACTCCTTTGACTTTTACTTAAGTTCATTTGTGCTTATTCTGGCTTATTGGCTGTGCTTATTGGATTTTTGTTGATTGATTTTGCTTATTGAGTCCATTTGAAAGCTTTTGCAAGTTGAATCAAGTCCTGAGGTGCCCTAAATCTCTAAAACGACTATTTTGTCTTTTAGTGAAATTTTTCTTTGCTTATTTCTGGCTTATTGAGTGAGCTTTTTCAAAAATTCTTTTTACAGATCTCATAAGCATCCCAAAAGAAGGTTGTGTGTCAAATTAGAGCTTATGGCATTAGCTTATGGCTTAATGGGCTGAAAAGCCCAATAAGAATAAGCTGAGTGTTAAATAAGCTGTGATAAGCTCATTTTCAGCTTTTGGGCCTTTAGAGTTTTGTTCTTAGAATTGAATTTTGAGTCAGATAGGGCTTTTCCAAGTCAATTGGGCCAAGTTTGACTTTTTGGGCCCAAAAGCCCATTTGTGTTGACTGATTTTGGATTTGGCCCATTTGAGGGCCCATTAGGGGTATTTTGGTAATTTCACTTTGATTTTCTGATTATTTAGGTTAAAATAAACTAGTTTGCAAGTTTTTAGAATTTTTTATAATTTTTGGATTTTTAATATTATTTTATTATTATCTTATTATTATTTTTAAAAATTTCACATTTTCCAACTTTTTACATTTTTCTTAGGTTAATTACATTAAAATAGGAATTTAACAACTTTTAGAATAATTTTATCTCTTTTAGATTAATTTTTATAATTATTTTAAGTTTTAATAGTTTTTAAATCATTTTAAATAGTTTTTATTAGTTTAAAAATTTCTAAAAATAGTTTTTAATCTTTTTAGGTCATTTTAGCGGTTTACCAATTGAAAAATATTTATTTGGGCTTTTTGATAATTTATTTGATTTTTAGGGCTTTAATTAGCATTTAAATATTGAGTATTTAATTATTTAAAAGGTTTGAAAAAGTTTTGATCATTGGTAAACTCTTAGTTTATTATTTTTTATTTTTGGTGAATTTTTGGTAATTTTTAGAATTTATTTTTATTTTTGTGGTTTTTAAGGTTCTACGTTTTAACTTTCTAGTAGTGATTTTTTGTTAATTTTTATTTTTACGTCTTCGTCATCTTCTTTTCTAATCCCCTTCTAAACCAATCATTAATCACAAACATTTAACAAATTTCTCACACACATATACCTCCTTGGGAAACGAACTTTCATACCTTAAGGGTCATTAGTGTTTACATTTTCCTAAACGTACACTTAATACTTTCCCTATTTACGCTCTTTTCCTAAAGAGTAGTAAAACTCTACAATCACATTGGCGCCGCTGCCGGGGAGGTGTGTCGTGATTAATTTGCATTGTTTTTTTTAATATTAACCAAATAGTATTTGTATTAGTAGAACTCTACTAATACGTATTATCGGTTTTCTTGGTTTTTCTTGTACAAATATTATTACTATATTGTATTAAGTATCACAATAAATTCACAATATCTGCAAAAGTGTGAAAACACAACCTTAATTGGGATTTCATCACTCAGTTATTGTATTCGAATCTCAAACAAAAAGAAAAAGGCAAAAATAGATAAATACTTTCGTGAAGCTTGATTTTGAAAAATACAAACTATAAGGTGGGTATTATAAAATATACCCTAAGGAAAAAGGCTCTTAAGTGCTTCGCGCCGACTCGTTTCCCCGCTTGCTTCTGAGTATTTTGAGATTGAAGGCTAATCGAGGGTTTTGCCGCCCAAAGTATTATTACGTATAATATATTTGCTTGGTTTCTTTGTGATTAAAACCTCTTGAACAATTTGGTTTTCACCAAAGTTCTAAAGTCATTCGAAGGCGTTCACTCCACGTGATCGTTTTCATTCCTTTGAGGCTTCTTTAATCAAGAGTTTGATTCGAGGAGAGATTTTGTAGATTGTTGTCTACGAAGATACACCAAAATCCAAAAAAATTAAATATCATCAAAAACACAAAAAAAAAAATTGAAAATTCACAAAACACTTAAAAAGAATCTTCTTTGCTCACCTCCCATTCTTCGTGAAGTTTATGATCACTCGTAATCAAGCAAAACGAGCTCGTAAACGACTTCAAAAGCAAGCTAATCAAGAGACGTTGATTGAGGAACAACCTCCAATTGTTGAACCTATTATAGAACAAGAAGTCGTCATGGCTAATCGTACTATGATGGAGTTGCTACAAGCACCCACCGAGGGTTTTGGAGAGGCTATTGTAATTCCCGCCATCCTTGCGGAGAATTTCGAAATTAAGACGGGTTTAATGTCGATGTTGCAAGCAAATAAGTTTAGAGGTCACGAGAAAGACAACCCACATTACCACATTAGGAATTTCAACCGTCTCACCGCCACTAGCAAGTTTAAGGATGTTCCACATGACGCCATTAAGATGATGTTGTTTCCATACTCGTTGGATGGACCCGCTAAAATTTGGCTTGAGAAAGAACCGCCAAATTCGATTTTGACATGGGCCGATCTCGTTTCTAAGTTTGTGAACAAGTTTTTTCCACCATCTAAAACAACACACTTGAAAAATGAGATTTCACGATTTGTGCTAAAAAATAATGAAAGTTTTTCAATGGCATGGGAACGATTTAAAGAAATGTTACATGAATGTCCACACCATGATTTTATGGAATTGCATCAAGTGGATACTTTTTATAATGGGCTTAATGATCATGAACGAGATTATTTGAATGCCGCCGCGGGTGGTAATTTTTTGTGCAAGACGACAAATGAGGCTTTACAAATCATCGAGAATAGATCTAAGGTTTATAGCCCTCGTAACACACCGAGTGTTGCCAATATGGGTTCGTCATCTTCGTCACAATCGTCTCGTAGCATTAATGCCTTACATGATGAAGCTAATGAGGAAAATCGGTTTTTTGATAGATTTGCTAATCTTATGTCCCATTGGAAGGCTCAAGAAGCTTCCAATTCCGCTTCGGTAAAAGCGGTTGCTAAGATTTGTTTATCTTGTGGGGGAGCGCATGATCTTTCCGAGTGCATTACCGCGGATGGTAACACTTCGAGTGCTTATGTAGCAACGGGAACTTACAACCAAAACGGTCAAGGTTCACGCCAAAATCAAGCTCCACCCAACCAAAATGTTAACAATTATCGAAACAACAACCAAGGTAATTACCAAGGCAATTCACGCAATTACAACAAGGGGAATTATCAAAGTGGGAATGGACAAATTTCTAATCAAAACCAAAACCGTGATTTTCAAAACACTACACAAGGTTTTCAAAATGCTCACACTAAAAATTTGCAAGGAGAATTTTTGGATTATGCAAAAGCAAATGATGCTAAATTTGATAACATGCAACGTGAGATGATTAGCTTAAGATCCGAGTTGAAAAACGAGATAAAATGAACTTGCTAATGAACTTAAAACTCATGCAAACAAAATGGAAGGAAATGTCCAACGTCTTCAACAAAATCAACAAAAGATGGAATTAGGACAACATGAGATTAAGCAAGAGTTATTAAAAGCGGATGCTAGGCAACCAAAATTTGAGGACCGAATGGCTAAGATGTTTGAAGTGATCATGTGTAAACCCTCCTCCTCGGGTGGTCTTCCTAGTGATACCATTGCAAACCCGAAGGGAGAAATGAAGGTTATTACTACACGAAGTGGTAAAACTTTCAAGGAACCAATCTCTCAACCAAGTACTTCTACGGAGAAGGAAATCGAGAAAGAACCCGAGGTGATGGTCGAAAAGGAGCACATTACAATCCCACGAAGTACCGCTCAAACCACTCCTACGGTTGAACCAATACCAATTGTGGAACCCGAGTTTCCAAGGCCATTGCCTAATGCCCAACCCACACCACCTTTACCCTACCCTTCGAGACGAAACAAAGAGAAAATGCAAGAACGTAACAAACAACAAATCGAGCTTTTTATAAAAATGTTTCAACAAGTGCATTTTGATGTGAGTTTAGCCGACGCGTTGTTATATATGCCTCGTTTCGCTTCCACTTTTAAAAGTATGATGAGCGATAAGGAAAAGCTTTCAAAGCTTGCTAATTGTTCTTCGGTTTATCTTAACCGCATACCGGAAAAAGTTGGTGATCCCGGAAAGTTTCTCATTCCTTGTGACATACAAGATATGAAAGAATGCCTCGCCTTGGCCGATCTTGGTGCGAGCATTAATTTGATGCCATTTTCCATTTGGAAATCGCTTTCGCTTCCGGCTCTCATTCCTTCGAACATGTCCATCGAGATGGCCGATCATTCTATGATAATGGCATGTGGAGTAGCCGAAGATGTTTTCGCGAAAGTGGGGAAGTTCTACTATCTCGTTGATTTTATAGTAGTTGACATCCCCGCGGATCCTCAAGTTCCTCTAATTTTAGGTCGTTCATTTTTAGATACTTCGAGATCGCTTATCGATGTTCATGCGAGAACTATCACTTTGAGATTCAACGAAGAGGAACTTGTTATAAACGCTACTCAAAACTCGAAACCTTCTCATGTTTATGCAATCGCTACCATCAATCACATTGACATCGTTGATGTGGTTTGCGATGAGTTTTCACAAGAAGTGTTAGGTTTTTCCGATAGCTCGTCAAGTGGCAATCCCACTATTTTGGATCCGATTCTTGCTAATTCCACACCAAATCTCACTCCATTCCAATGATCTCACTTCAAATGAAATCGACAATGAAGATGAGGTGTTGATTAGTGATGATACTTCTATTCCACCATTTCTTTCGCCAATGGAAGTTATGAGTGTTGAACCAAAATCTTCAATCGAGGAACCACCTATCCTTGAATTGAAAGATCTTCCTTCTCACCTTGAATACGCATTCTTGGAAGGTGATGACAAGTTTCCGGTTATTATTGCAAAAGGTCTTGCTAATAATGAAAAAACCGAGCTCTTGAAAGTTCTTAAGGCTCATAAAGGGGCAATTGCGTGGAAAATATCCGACATTAAGGGTATTGACCCAAAATTTTGTACTCACAAGATTTTAATGGAGGAGGACTACAAACCCGCAATTCAAAGTCAAAGAAGGGTGAATCCCAAAATTCACGATGTCATTAAAAAGGAGGTCCTTAAACTCCTTAACGCGGGATGATTTATCCTATATCCGATAGCCCATGGGTGAGCCCAATCCATTGTGTCCCTAAAAAGGGAGGAATGACCGTTATGCCTAATGAAAACAACGAGTTAATTCCCACTCGTGTTGTGACCGGTTGGAGGGTGTGTATTGACTACCGAAAGTTAAATGACGCCACTCGTAAAGACCACTTTCCTTTGCCCTTCATGGATCAAATGTTGGAGCGACTTGCAGGAAATGAATTCTATTGCTTTTTAGATGGTTTTTCCGGTTACTTTCAAATCCCTATCGACCCTCGTGATCAAGAGAAGACTACTTTTACGTGTCCTTATGGAACATTCGCTTATCGTAGGATGCCTTTCGGACTTTGCAATGCACCCGGTACGTTTCAACGGTGTATGATGGCAATTTTTCACGATATGATCGAGAAGTCGATGGAAGTGTTTATGGATGACTTTTCGGTGTTTGGTAATTCGTTCACGTCATGTTTATCTAATCTCGAGCAAATGTTAACACGTTGTGAAGAAACCAATCTTGTGCTTAATTGGGAAAAATGTCATTTTATGTGTAAACAAGGAATCGTCTTAGGACATAAGGTGTCGAAGGCGGGGATTAAGGTCGATAAAGCTAAGGTAGACGTCATCGCCAAGTTACCTCATCCCAAAACCGTTAAGGGAGTTAGGAGTTTCCTAGGCCACGCGGGCTTTTATCGTCGTTTCATCAAGGACTTTTCAAAAATATCTCGTCCTATGACACACCTTCTCGAGAAGGATGCTCCTTTTAACTTCAATGAGGATTGTGTTAAGGCTTTCGAAACTCTCAAAAGGAAACTTATCGAAGCTCCCATTCTTGTTGCTCCTAATTGGGAATTACCCTTTGAAATCATGTGCGATGCAAGTGATTATGCTATAGGGGCCGTCTTAGGGCAACGTTATGACAAGCATTTCCGTCCTATCCACTATGCTAGTAAGACGATGACCGAGGCTCAATTAAAGTACACCACAACGGAAAAGGAATTCCTTGCCGTGGTCTATGCTTTTGAGAAATTCCGACCTTATCTCGTCTTAACTAAAAGCATCGTGTATACCGACCATTCGGCTATCAAGTATCTCTTAGCTAAGCAAGATGTTAAGCCGAGATTGCTTCGTTGGATGCTCCTCCTCCAAGAATTTGATGTCACCGTGCTTGACAAAAAAGGAGCCGAGAATCTAGCGGCCGATCATCTCTCTCGTCTAGAAGATCCTCACAAAGATGTTTTCGAGAACAAGGAAATCACCGAAACATTTCCTCTTGAGACTCTCGGTGTAGTGAATTCTAAAGACACCACCCCATGGTTTGCCGACATTGCAAATTACCATGCGGGCAATTTCATAATCAAGGGTATGACGACACAACAAAAACAAAAATTCTTTCGTGACGTCAAGTTCTATTTTTGGGACGACCCTTATCTTTTCCGGATTTGTGCGGATCAACTCGTTCGACGTTGTGTGTTTGGTGCCGAAGCTTCTAATATCCTTAGAGCTTGTCACGAGGGACCCACGGGTGGTCACCACGGTGCTAATCTCATGGCTAAGAAAGTGTTCGATGCCGGTTTCTTTTGGCCTTCTATCTATCGTGATGCACACGCACTTGTGAAGTCGTGTGATTCGTGCCAACATCAAGGAAAATCGTCTCAACGTGATGAAATGCCGCAAAACATAGTTCAAGTATGTGAGATTTTCGACATATGGGGAATAGACTTTATGGGGCCGTTCCCATCATCTCATGGCAACAAATATATCCTCGTCACGGTGGACTACCTTTCTAAGTGGGTGGAAGCTAAGGCTTTGCCTACTAATGATGCTCGTGTGGTAGTGAAGTTTTTGAAGCAACTATTTTCTCGGTTCGGAACCCCTCGAGCTATTATAAGTGATCGTGGAACCCATTTTTGTAATGACCAATTCGAAAAGGTTCTAAAGAAATATGGAGTTACTCATCGTCTTTCTACGGCTTATCACCCGCAAACAAGTGGGCAAGTCGAGGTTTCGAACCGAGCTTTGAAGAGGATTTTAGAGAGGTCAATTGGAGAAAACCGTGCTTCATGGTCCGACAAACTTGATGACGCTTTATGGGCCTTTAGGACCGCTTATAATACACCCATCGGTTGCACTCCTTATAAGTTAGTCTATGGGAAGAATTGTCATTTTCTCATTGAGTTGGAGCATAAGGCATATTGGGCCCTTAAGCATGCAAACTTTGACTTGAAGACCGCGGGAGATCACCGGAAAATACAATTGAATGAATTGGATGAATTAAGAGATAATGCTTATGAAAATTCATTAATTTTTAAAGAAAAGACTAAAAAGTTTCATGATTCAAAGATTAAAAACCGGGTTTTTAACGTTGGTGATCAAGTGTTGCTTTTTAACTCTCGTCTTAAGATATTTTCCGGGAAATTGAAATCTCGTTGGTCGGGTCCGTTCACCATTACACAAGTGTTTCCATATGGGACCATTGAGCTAGCTCAAGATGATGGTCCTAATTTCAAGGTGAATGGACATAGGCTTAAGCACTACTTTGGTGGGGAAATTCCTTCAATGGTTGCCCTCGACCAAGTCACCTTCCCCAATGATAATTAGCATTGAGGGGATCGAGTCGAGCTCATGACTCGGTAATAAAAAACGAGGTGCCTCGTGGGGGAGATCCCATGCTTATCTTTTATGCTCACTATTCACTAATAAGGGGACTTGTACCCTTTCAACTCGTTGTCTCGTGGTTGTTTGTGATTGTGTTATCTAGATCATCATTATCTACGATTGAAGACTCTCGTGTTCGTTTACGTGAGCCTCCATCATTCGTTTGAAGAAGTTTTTCACGAATCCATGACATATCCTTCATTGTTCTAACAATTATCTTTTAGCATACTTAATAAACGGCTTTAGATATATTGTTGATCACCCTTTCCATGCTAGATCCTAAGCATTCGACTCTTCGTCTCTAGTATGGGGGTGCTCCACCTTTAGACTCGAAGCATTGAGGACAATGTTTACTTTTAGTATGGGGGGTGAATAGGTACTTGCTTTGCTACGCCCTTACGCTTTCTAATTTTCAATGTTTTGTTTTGCTAATAAGGCTAAAAATGGCCAAATTTTAAAATTTTTCTTAGTTTTCATAAGTGTTTTTAAGACACGAATGTATATTTTCCGATGGGTAGAATAAGAGTTAATTTTTGACTTGATGGGCATTTGGAGCCATTTGCATTCCTTAACCCGCTCAATTCCAGTTTTGCTAGACTTTTATATAGGGAGCTTTAAAACGCGAAAGTCTTAATTCATACGGGTTAAGAACAAGAACTTTTCGCAAGTTCCTATAATTGATTCTAGAAAGTCACTTATCAAGGGAACTTTAAAACGCATTCTCTAAACTTGAAAAAGTCCAAGAAAGTGCAAGATCCTATAGGTGGCTTGAAAACCCAAAACTTTGATTTGATATAGTCTTAATGAAAGCTAATCCAAATTTGGCTTAATTTTTACTTGCATGGCTAAGTATTCACGAGTCTCTTTAATTAGAGGTCTTTATATAGTGAAGAACGAGAAATGATAGAGTTAGACAAGTCATCATGCTAAACGTAGAACATGAAAGTGTTCTTTCAAAAACTCATATGTTTTTAATTGTGGCTTTTTCTTCCCATAAGATCAATGCATTAGGAATAAATCATAATTGCAATAAGTAAGGTCGTACGATTTGAAAGGTTACTTAGCCTCTAGCGCAAGATTGTTTAAAAGTTGCTCGGGGTTGAATAGAGTTCATAGCCAAGGCATAACTTATTGAAGCGGGACGCGAAGATTGGCGATCATCCAAAAAGGCCCTAACAAGGCATGAGGAGCTCTATTTTTGCTAAAGATCCAAAGATGATGTGAAGTATCATTATTCCTAAATCAATATGAAGGATCGAGACACACGACGAGAAGCAATTACTCCCCTAAAGAATGGAGAAAGTCTATCCAAAAAGACCCTAACAAGGTATGAGGATAAATATATCCAAGTCCGAAAAGGAGGCGGATCGTTGTATATCAAAATCCAAAGTAAAGATTGAAGAAAAATGATGAAGTCGTGGTCCAATATGAAGAATCTCTCAAAAACGTCAAGTGAAGAAATTCCAAATATATGAAGAGAAGACCATAATTTCAAGAACGTCTTCCCAAGATTTGAAGTATGAAGTACATGCCAAATATCGGTCCGAGAAAGGTCTCAAATCGTGAAACGAGTTATGCCAAGATATGAACTTAAGGAGATACACGAGAAGCCGTTTTAAAAGATTTTGTCCTTCGGCTAACTATTGATCAAATCGTGCTACTTTGCTTTCGGACTAATAACTACTCAAATAAGTCAATATGAATCACTTGTGATCCATGACAAATAGATAAAAAATGCTAGTAACCCATTTCCTCTCATAATAACTAGGATTGCGGGGAGAAAAAGTATTACACAATTTGAACGTATGAGTAGTGTTAGCATTGTGACTTGTACCAACAATGATCTAGTTTTTGCACTTAGCATGGAATGTATGTCAATCAAGGATGACGAAGTTTACTCTAAGAGGACATTTACTTGTTTCTATTCTTTGACCCTAAAAGTCACTTTTTGTGATGAAAATCATATGTTATGTCTTTACACATCATCGTAGTATGTTGCAAGTCTTTTACTTTTCAATAAAGGTTAATAAAATTGAACTTTGGTGATGCTTAGATACTTTATTCTAGCATTGCGTGAGGGCACGGCAATGGCTTAGTATGGGGGAGTGATGAGATGGCATTTATACATGATCTCATCGTTCTTTTCGGGCTTTAAATGCATAAAAATGTCATAATATACCATATATATGCTTGTGTTTATTTACTTGTGTATTTTAGGTATGGATATCATGAAAAAGACAAAATATCACAAGTTACAAGGAAAAACAGACACGAGAAACGAAGCCGTAAAAAGAACCGGGCCCTAATCATGGAATTCTCAACAAGTACCCTTGAAGACTTGAATACAAACAAGATTGATCCTCATTTATTGAAGAAATGACACTTAAAACCCTTGTATATTGATAATTACAAGTTTGGTCCCTTAAGTTTGTCAAAATTACACAAAAGGTCCTTCAACTTTGAAGAAATGGCAAGATTGGTCCCTCAACAATTCCAAATTTTCAATTATGGTCCCTCATCAAGCCAAAGATACATTGAAGACCTTTGAAGATCAAGAATGTCCAAGATCAGTCCTTGAAATATCTCAAAATGGCAAAAACAACCCTTGAAAATCCTTTTGAAAAGTTATGTGCCAAAATTGCCAAATGGTGAAAGATATTAACAAAGGAATGGAAGTTTTGGTGGTTGGAAACACGTTTTACCCATTTTCTAAAAACACAAGGGGCAAAGCTGTGCATTTGAAACATTTGAAAAAGAAATGCGCCAAACACAACTCCACTCCACCAAAAACGGATCAAAGGGGACCACTACTCACCCCATGAACCCAGATTTTACTTTTTACTGCCAAAGGGTTTTTCCCAATTACTCTAACCAAAAACTAATTCACCCTAGCACGATCACATCCCACACATGTAACCTCACACCACTCCACCATGGACCCCACCCCCAATTCCCTTTCCATCAATCAGAATGCAACTTGGCCTCCAAGCTTAGCCACGTGTCAAGATCAACAGCTGACACTCATTGCTTCATCACAAAGCTATTTTAAACGGTTTGGATGCATTTTGGACAACTCACACCAAGAAAACGTCTAGAAGGACTTAGGGCATTTAGGGAATTTCACTTCTAGGGTTTGTGAATAGTGTTTAGCCAGGCATTTGCCTATAAAAGGAGACCTCAACATGTGAGAGTCCCTTTGTTCCAGATTTTAGCTTTAAATCTTTGTAATTCCTTTTTATGAAATAAAGTTTGAATTTCTTAAAATTTTGAGTTCTAATCTGTTATTTATAAAAGTTTGGTGTTTGAGAAGCTAAAATCTGAGTTCCATTATCTTGTTTGAAGGTTTTTGAGGCAAGGTTTTAAGTGATAAAGCTTGTGCATCAAAAATCAGAAAGTTGGTATTATTTTGATCTCACCTTGTGGTTTGTTCTTCTTAGCAGCTTGGAAGTTGGTACTTGTTCTGCTAGTACCTAAGCTCAAACAATCCAGGGCCTGGATGTAGGTCTTGGAGGTTTGCATCCTTCTCCCTTTTCATTTTCTCTTTTATTTTTCTGAATTTTGTGATTATTGCATGTTTATGCTTGAATCTGTGTTATTGTGGTTGATTATTGTTGATTTGGCTTGGTTTGATGTTATTGAGGTGTTATTGATCTGATTTGTGGGTTGAATCTTCATAAGCCTTTGAAAATTTGTGGAATCAAGTTTTAAAAGGGTGTTTGGGATTACTGCATAAGTTAGGATTGTGGTTTGTTAAGTGCTTGTTTTGTGTAAGCAAGTGTTGGTATCTGTTATTTAGGTGCATATGTTCATCTGTTTGCAGGTTTTGTGGGTTTGAACACATAGATTCATAGATTGGCTATAAAATCTTAAATACTTGGTAAAATTGGCTAGGATTTTGAGGACACCTAGATCTAAGCATAGGCTAGGGCTAACAAGTGCTAAATCATAGTTAATCACACCAGGGAAGAAGGATTTGAGGTTTGAAATTGGATCAAGTGTCAAGTATATCAGCAAACTTGTTTCTGCATATGTTCAATGTTCATCAGTAACTTCTAGTGCTTTGATCTTGTTATTTACTTTGATTCAGTGTTTGATTCTTGTTGCTTTGTGATTGTTCTTAGTTTATATAGCTTGTGTATGCATCCTGTTAAGTTTGGTTGGCTTATTGTGGCTAAATCTTCTTATTAAGTGCTTAACTGCTTATTTCCATATCTGGTGCATATCTGGTGACTGTTTGGCTTATTGTGGCTTATTGTGTGAACCAATTTGTGATTTTATTGTTGCTATTGACTCCTTGTGATTCACTGATCACAAGGGTGCCTTTGTTTCCAATTGAATCAAACCAGAACTCCCAAATAAGCTTGGTCAAATAGTCAAAGCAGTGGGAACTCCTTTCCCCTGCTAGTTGCCACTGATAGTGTAAAACTAGTGTAAGCTTATCAATAAGCTATAATAGCTTATTCCAACCTGCAACAACTTTGTTTTTGTAATAGGTGCTCATATTTTGACCCATTTGTTCATACTGGAGCATTTGGGTGGTTGACTTTAGGGTTTGACTAGAAAACCAACTCCTTTGACTTTTACTTAAGTTCATTTGTGCTTATTCTGGCTTATTGGCTGTGCTTATTGGATTTTTGTTGATTGATTTTTCTTATTGAGTCCATTTGAAAGCTTTTGCAAGTTGAATCAAGTCCTGAGGTGCCCTAAATCTCTAAAACGACTATTTTGTCTTTTAGTGAAATTTTTCTTTGCTTATTTCTGGCTTATTGAGTGAGCTTTTTCAAAAATTCTTTTTACAGATCTCATAAGCATCCCAAAAGAAGGTTGTGTGTCAAATTAGAGCTTATGGCATTAGCTTATGGCTTAATGGGCTGAAAAGCCCAATAAGAATAAGCTGAGTGTTAAATAAGCTGTGATAAGCTCATTTTCAGCTTTTGGGCCTTTAGAGTTTTGTTCTTAGAATTGAATTTTGAGTCAGATAGGGCTTTTCCAAGTCAATTGGGCCAAGTTTGACTTTTTGGGCCCAAAAGCCCATTTGTGTTGACTGATTTTGGATTTGGCCCATTTTAGGGCCCATTAGGGGTATTTTGGTAATTTCACTTTGATTTTCTGATTATTTAGGTTAAAATAAACTAGTTTTTAGAATTTTTATAATTTTTGGATATTTAATATTATTTTATTATTATTTTATTATTATTTTTAAAAATTTCACATTTTCCAACTTTTTACATTTTTCTTAGGTTAATTACATTAAAATAGGAATTTAACAACTTTTAGAATAATTTTATCTCTTTTATATTAATTTTTATAATTATTTTAAGTTTTAATAGTTTTTAAATCATTTTAAATAGTTTTTATTAGTTTAAAAATTTCTAAAAATAGTTTTTAATCTTTTTAGGTCATTTTAGAGGTTTACCAATTGAAAAATCTTTATTTGGGCTTTTTGATAATTTATTTGATTTTTAGGGCTTTAATTAGCATTTAAATATTGAGTATTTAATTATTTAAAAGGTTTGAAAAAGTTTTGATCATTGGTAAACTCTTAGTTTATTATTTTTTATTTTTGGTGAATTTTTGGTAATTTTTAGAATTTATTTTTATTTTTGTGGTTTTTAAGGTTCTACGTTTTAACTTTCTAGTAGTGATTTTTTGTTAATTTTTATTTTTACGTCTTCGTCATCTTCTTTTCTAATCCCCTTCTAAACCAATCATTAATCACAAACATTTAACAAATTTCTCACACACATATACCTCCTTGGGAAACGAACTTTCATACCTTAAGGGTCATTAGTGTTTACGTTTTCCTAAACGTACACTTAATACTTTCCCTATTTACGCTCTTTTCCTAAAGAGTAGTAAAACTCTACAATCACCACACCATTTTGTTCAGGGGTGCAACCTGAAGAGAAGTTTTATGATATTCCTTTTTCATCACAAAAGGATTCAAGTTGTTGATTCTTGAATTCAGTACCATTATCACTTCTTAGAGCTTTTACTCTAACATCATTCATGTTTTCAACTTGTCTGATGAAGGACATGATAGTATCAGCTGCATCACTTTTCCTTCTGAGGAAGAAAACCCATGTATACCTGGAAAATTCATCAACAATGACCAAGGTATATTTGTTGTGATTGATGGTCTGAGGTTTGACAGACTCAAACAAATCCATGTGAAGGATATGTAAGCACTTGTCAATAGAGAATGATTGCCTGATCTTAAAAGAAGACCTGTGATGCTTTCCCTTGACACAAGCTGAACAAGTCTTGTCTTTAGAAAAAGTCACTGAAGGTAGACCAGCAACCAGGTTTTGTGTGGGTATCTTGTTGATGTTTTCGAAGTTGAGATGAGACAGTATTTTGTGCCACACCCAATTGACACTTTCAGAGGCTTTGGCAAGAAAACAGTTTGAGCTGTCTTCAGAGCAAGTTTCCATATTGATGACATACACATCTCTTCTTCTAGGTGCAATAAGCACCACATCATTGTTCTTGTTAAATATGGTTCCATGAGTCTTGGTAAACAAAACCTTGTAGTCAGCATCACACAATTGGTTGATGCTAATAAGATTGTGCTTAAGACCATTCACATATGCAACCCTTGTAAACGTTATCCCATTGCAGTTAACTGAGTCGTATCCCTTTGTGTCGCCTGAAGAATTATCCCCAAACACCACTTTAGGACCTGGCTCCTTTGAGAATCTGTGCAGGTATTGTCGAATCCCTGTCATGTGTCTAGAACAGCCACTGTCTAGATGCCATACAGATTCCTTAAGATGTTTCTGAACAGATACATAGAAACAAGTTAGTTCCTATAGTGAACCCACTTTCTAGTGGGTTCCCTGAATTGCTGATTAGCAACTCTTGAGTTCCTGCAGAACTTTTGACGATGTGATGGACGGTTGACTGTCTCATGTGTGAACCTTCCACAGATATCACATCCTGGAAAGTCTCTGCACTCATTTGAGTGATGGTCTATAAATCTACAAAATTTATAAGGAGGGTAAGGTCTGTAGTTACCTAATGGTCTCCTAGAAGCCTGGTGTCTTTCCCTAGAAGGTGTCTGAGATCTCTTAACAGCCATATGTCTATCATGATCTATGGTCATGTGATGAGAGTTTTTACACACATTATAGTAAGGTTTGACTATCCTTTCACCTTTGGGTTCTCCTAGAATAGACTTAGGTTCAGAGGAAGTAGAGCATTCAGCAGAAGGCTTAATATGTAGTTTCAAGAGTTCTACTTCTTTCATTAATGACAACAGGCGTTCTTTAGTTGAGGAATCAACTTTGTTCGCATATTTTGTTAAGACATGCTTAAAGGCAACTTGCTTAACAGATTGTTTTACTGGTATGGCAAACACCTTAGCTGGTGGTTTTTCAACATCTGTTTTGGGTTCAGCCTTAGCTCCTCTAGAAGAGCTGCTGGGTTCAACTCCTGAGAGTTTAGGTAAAGGTGGTAAATCAACCACATCTTCAAAGACATGTACATCTGTCAAGAGGGGATCTGACATATGTATAGTCTCTGTTGATTTGAAAATAATATCTTTGGGTTTAGTAAGAGATTTCAATTTGTTTTTCTTAGCAAAGATATCCCTTTTTATGTCAGCAGGTAGTTCATCATTAAGCAATCCATCTATAGTGAACCTACTGCACAACCATTTTTCTATAACCTTATTTAATTCAGATACTTGATCATTTAAGGCAATGTTCTTTAAGGTTAACCTATTAACTTCGTTTTGAAGAGATATCTTTTTAGAATTAACTTGTTTAAGAGTGTCACATTCAACCCTAGCAGTTAATAGTTCATGATTAACATAGTGGAACTTATCAAGCAGGTTCTTTCTTTGTTCCTCAACAAAGTGTAAATCAACAATGGTGTAATCAAGGACATGTTTGCGTCCATCACTTTCAGACATAGAGAGAAGCCTGTGTACCTTTTTCATTGTGATGTCAACCCATTGTCCTGATCTTGCATCTCATTTCCCAACAACTGGTTCATCCTCAGATATTGCCATAAATGCCCTGACTCTTGTAGTATCTTCTTCATGAAGTCAGCGGCTCATCATTCCAGTCATACGTTTCAGCTACCAACCCTTTCTTTGTCTTCTTATCACCCCCTTTCTTCTTAGACAGATCTTCAAGCTTCAAATTCATCTGTTCCAACTCAACTTTAAGTGCCTTGTACTTGATCTTCTAATCCTTCTTCTCATTGTCAGATGAGTTAAATTGGTGGGATGAGTTGTTATGTTGTGATTTAAACATGTATGGTTTGGTGGAAGATGATGGATAGGAAGGTGAGGATGTCTTTGTGGAAGAACAGTCTTTTTGAAAGTGTCCAAGTTTTCCACAGGCAAAGCAAGTTTCTTTTGATTTGTCGGTTTGTTTGCTAGTTGATCCTACTCTCCCTGATCTTTTGTAGAATCTCCTTTGATTAGCTAGCAAGACTCTTTCATGAAACTCAGCATTAAGGTCTGTAGTGAACTCTTGGCTGTTGCGTGTGTCTTCTTCAACATCAGAGTCGCTGTCCTGGGAATGTGAGGTGGAAATCAAGTCTTTGGATGTTGCTCCCTGAACTACAAATATTTCAGTCTCTGATTTGTATATGGTATCAATCAGCCCTTCTTCATAATTGTACTTTCCATATAGCTGAGCCAAGGTGTCATTCTTGATGGAGTTATTAGCTCTCTGAGTCTGATTCATACTCAGCCATTTTTTGGGAAGGCTGTTGACTAATGTTGCATTTACTTCAGCTTGAGCAATGGTGACGTCACTCATAGCAAGGTCATTGAGAAGAATTTTCAGCCTTGTATATGTTTGTTGAACCTTTTCACCTTTAAGTGCCTTGAAAGCATTGAACTAAAGCCTGGGTGCCTGAATCTTGGTTTCTCTTGTTTCAGAGGGTCCTTCATGACCGAGGATAATGTCTGTCTACATTTGTTTGGCTGTAGGACATTGAATCACAGACTTCATGATGTGTTTTGGAAGACAGGATATAATGATGCTCTCGAGACGTTTATCTTGGTTTGCCACTTTCCTATCAGCTGGAGTCCACTATTTGAGAGGTTTGGGAAGAGGATTCTCATCAGTAGAGGTAAGCGCCATGGGAACATAAGGTCTATTTTCTATAATTTCTAGAAGAAATGGTTCAAGTCCGTCGAGATATACGAGGAACTGACTCTTCCAACTTGCAAAATCATCTTCATCAAAGATTGGTACGTTGGTGACATGAGATCCGCCTCTTGAGTCAAGAAATTGAGGTAGATCATCTTCATTTTGAGGAGGAGGAGTAAGTCTTGGTGAGGATGGTGGTGGAGGAGTGTTGTTTCCAGAAGACGGTGGTGGTGGTGGTGGAGGTGTATTGCTCGTTTCAGGCATGGTGGATCTTGATTATAAAACTTAGAACGATGTTTATGAAGGTTTTAATATCAAACACAACTCTGATACCAATTGATGGTCCCTAATACAAGCGTGAAACGATAAACTAACACAATCAACACACGTAATTACTTTTCAAACGTAATACTTATGATTGTATAATAAAGAATTACAAGTGTTATGGATAACACTGTTTGAAGACAATGTGTTGTGCACACTTTGGACAAACTAAACCTAACTTAGGAACACAGTCGCAGTGTTTGGTTCAATAAGTTCTAAAGAGTTAATGTGTGTAAAGTGTCAAAGTGAACAACATTAACTCTAGGCTACATATCCTATTTATTGTGGTACGAGGTTGACTCCAAGTACTGGTTGATGGTGACTACACTAAACAGACAGTTGTCAGACATCTTTCACAAGATGCTCTTCTATTCTTGGTAGTCTGCCACAATGCTTTAGGAAAACAGAGCTGACACAATTTCCCTTTTCTTTATAGTCTCGTACACACTAAGGTATGTCCAAAGTGTACTGAGTTTTAACAGGGTATTGCCACCCCCGTTAACCCTCAACCCCTCAGAGTCCCTGATACATCTTGCCTGTTATCCATCACAACCAATGAGTATGTCTTCAAGTAATCTTCGACTTCCTTGACAATGTCTCTGACATGGACTCCTCTGAGGTTGCTCACAAAGACTTAGATCTCTGTGAGTCTTGCGATACTTGCCTGCCTCCTAGGCACAGGCAAGTTAATATCAAACAGCTTGATTTACGTTTGAATCTATGATACAGGGAATCTAATAAACTTAGATTCCCAACAATAACTTTTACAAACAAATTATCACATAATGATGTGACAAATGTGATAATTCAACGATGTTGTAATGTAATTTCTCTTTTTTATTTTTATAATTCATAAATTGAATGACAATTGAAATGTAAAAAAAATTTATATAAATTATGTGATGTATCATTTCTCTAAAATATTTTGTTTATAGGTTTAGAAGCAACAAAAATTAACCTTTTCCATCTAACGGCTCTGATTAGCCAAAATATTAAACGTAGCGCGCAAGTTTCAAAAATTTCACCGCCACGTCTTTGTTTGTTTAACCGACTTCATCTATACTACTTTATAAAACATTTAACACTTTTTATTTTTAGAAGTCTTAAAAAAATTAAGCCTCAAACATTGCTAAAAAAAGAAGTTTTAACAATTGAGTCAATTTTGTTTAAAAATAGTCAACCTGGAAAGCAAAACGTAATTTTATTATAAATACAATGTAACCGTCCGTAGCTATTCACTAAATGCATCACAATTCCTAAAAATGTAACCTCCGTAACAAATACACATTTAAGAAAATTAAATATCCTTTATTATATAAAGTTGTAACAATTTGTAACTGGTACTATTTCATCATGACGACAATTCCAATTTAATGAAAATTAAATAAATAATTGTAACAACCCAAATATTAAAATTAGACACCAACTATATATAGTTACCCCTAAAATGAAAAACAAATCAAACAAGACAGAAACATAGAACATATTCATTTCTTTGGCATAACATCACCTAACCGTCGCCTCCACCACCATCGGGATCCGCCAGCAACACCGTCACATATATCGCTAATCAAGTATTTAAGTTTGAGTGTGTTTGCTGGTGTTTTTTATTTCGGTGGGATTTTTCTGCTTTTTTATCTATTATTACCTGTCACAAAGTCTTGGTGGTACGAGACCAAGAAAGTTGTTCGTTTTAGTTTCATCTTTGGTTATTTGGATGGTTGTTCATCGCCACTAACACCATAAATCTAAGATATGTTCTATGAAATTGGGCTGTCTCACACGGGTTTGATGGATTTGGGTTGTCTCAACTCTTTAAAAGAAAGAGAAAAGCAACAAGAAAACAATATTTTGTTAGCCCGTATGTATTATCATATTCTATGTTTGGTCACTATTGTATTATGATATTTTATTATTTTAGTTAATGATTTAATGTAGTTTAAAAGTTGGAGAAGAATGAGAGTCATTCATTTTTTTCTATGATTTGCCTTTAAATACAAAATAGGTGTAGTTGGTATTGAATAATACTTTCATTTTTTTCATTTGAAAGATTGTAAATTTATTTTATCATTATCTTTTGCGTGCCTTTTCATTTGCTTTCTTGTATCCGTTTTTATTATTGGGCTTTTACAAAGTTGCTCTCAACACAACTTTTAAAGTTGCCCTGCACGGACTCAACCGAACATAAGAAAAATTGTTATACTACTTAAAGATTCTAGCCACCTTTTTGAGTTACCATTAGTTTAACCCTTTGATAAATGTCTCACTTTGTGTTGTGAGACTCCTTATAGTTATTATTAAAAGTTTTCATTTATTCGTAAAATTATTGGTTCGCCGTAAAATTTGTCATCGGGTACCCACCGCCGCATTACGCGGGTACCCGGCTAGTCATCTATAAAAGACCAGCAGCAATCCATTCATTCATCAATTTAATTCCATTCCCTTTTTCATTCATTCATTCCCTCTTTCATATAATTCAATTCAATTCTATTCGATTCTCTCTTTCTCTGCATTCAATTCGATTTGATTCGGTTCGATCCATCAATTCTATAAAGTATATCTGATTAGCTATGGAGATTTACGTGGACACCCCTAACAGGATCCATAAGGAGGGGATTCTTCCAGATTCGAAAATCATCAACGAATCCACCAGCCTCCATCTCAATCTTCGTCTAAGTGGCGGTATAACCCCAATACGTTATTCACCCATTCGAAAGTTGATCTTCGATTCTACCACCCCTAAAAGGGAGGTTTCTACTCATCAAGATCCTTCACCAGGTGCTCAACTCAAGTCACTAGTCACTTCAAGGCCAAAATTCTCACTCAAAAGGTCTAACAAGCCTCTGGAAATGGTTCCGATACTGGTTGTTTTTTATGACTTTGCTGATCATAACGGAAAACGGAGGGGTTCAGTGGTTTATAAACCCCAGGAGCCCTTAAGGGGGTGTTTGGATGTGCGGTTAGGAGGAGATTATCTCCAAATCTCAGTTCTAAAATGGAGATAAGTTAAAAAAAAAGTGTTTGGGTAATAAATGGAGATAAGTGATTATTTGCGTTTAGAAGCTCCAAAATGGAGTTTTGAAAAAGTTAGTAGGGAGTTACTTATTTCATTTTCAAAATGGAGTTTTGGAAAAGTAAGCTTTCAAAATTGAGTTTATTATCAAATAATCAAATTTGCCAAACACTCAAAAAAGTGATTATTTTATTATTGTGATTTCAAACAGGAATATCAAATCCAAACACTGTTTTTTAAAATGGAGTTTTCAGAATGATGATTTTTCAAAACGGAGTTTTCAAAACGAATAATTTGTTTTCAATAAGCACATCCAAACACCCACTAACTTTGTTGCGTAAACGATTAATTTCTGGAAATGACATGAGTTATTCGCTTTGAATGTATTTAATACGTTGTTTCATACTTGTTTTTTTTATGTTTTTTAAGCTTTTTTTACGTTGTGTCCGTTTTCACACACTTTCATATGTTTTATCGGTTTCTTTATGTCCAATACATTTTAAACGGTTTCATATATTCTTATACGTTTTAACGTTTTGTACATTTATATATTACGTTTTACCTTCGGCACATTTTTACACATTTCGTACGTTTTTATACATCATCGCACACTTTTTTTTA
This sequence comes from Glebionis coronaria, assembly GCA_025667525.1. NCBI lineage: Eukaryota > Viridiplantae > Streptophyta > Magnoliopsida > Asterales > Asteraceae > Glebionis > Glebionis coronaria. The sequence goes on along the minus strand of CM046877.1, from coordinate 556,574,157 downwards.
ACATTTTCGTACATTCTCATCCGCTTTAAAACGTACATAAACGAACAAAAACAGAAGAAAAAACCTGAACATGGATAAAAACTAATGAAAATGCACAAATGTACAAAATTGCAAGAGCGAGTATAAAAGGTATAAGATTGTATAAGATCATACAAAACAGACAAAAATGAAAAATAGAAGAGATTAAAATGCAAGAAAATTACCAAAAGTTGTTAAAAATTAAAATAGTAACTAAATAACATGAAAATAAAAAATGAAAGACTAAAATAGAATTAATTAATTACTAATAATAATTAAACTTAACACTTGTAATAAACCTGTGATATCCAATACCAATGGGTCCATCAAACACGTATCCGAATAGTTTTGTTATTTCAGTCTCTCAAACAGTTAGGTGGTATTTGTTTTAAAAAAAGTCTAGTAAAACCTCTTGATCTAACTCATTCAAACACGCTTAGACATTTGTTCCATTCAATTTCTATTTTTTTCTTCCGTTTAGATGCGGTTAGAGGCTCCCAAAACATCATAACCAACTAGATGTGAACAGGAGGTTTTGATGCCTCTTAATGCCTTTTATTTAACTCTCATTGTTTTGTAACTCACAGGTTTGTATGAAAGATGTTCCTTTTTCTAACTAATGCTCAATGGCTCTGCTGGTGAATTAGATTATCATGGATGAAATTAAGTCAAGCCACAATAATGCCTTTATTCAATAAAAAAGAAGTAAAGTTACTACTCCTGTATTAGATAAGATCTGTTAGCAGTAGGGGTGGCTAAATGGGTGAGTAGGACGGGTATGGGCAATGGGTCAAATGGACGTTAGTCTATGGACGCGGACTAAATGGACAATTTTTAATATTTGGACCAAATGGATTTGGGCCAAATGGACATTGGACCAAATGGACTTGGGTCAAATGGACTATATTAAAAGAGAAACAAATAGACTCAATATCAATTGATTGACAAAAAATATCCATCACATATTGTCCATAATACCCATTTATTTAACCCAATGCTTTTATGTTGTCCAAATAGTCCAACTAAAATAAAAGTCAATACCCATTTAGTCCATTAGTACAAAAAAGGGGGTCCAAATAGCCCAATTTTAAACATGTGGACATGATTTACCACCTCTAGTTAGCAGTATGTCATTAGCCTACTTGACACCCAAGATCTGTAAAGTAATTAACCCAATGCTTTTAACACCATGCTGATAGGAGAGCGTATAATAACGGCTAATATTTTGATCTTATAAAGTTTTTTATTCCCACATACCCTGCTCGGGCGGGGTTGGGTATCGTTGTTACTGTAAAGTTTTTTATACAATATTTGAGGCTTCTTAGGTAAAAACAGCCCCTCAGCCTATCAAAACACTTAAAAAGAAGAAATTTGAAGGGAAAACAGAGCATAACTTTATTACTTCTTTCTCCTTCATTTAACTTTTTATTGTGTGTTCTTAATCTGAAAGGATTTATGCATTGCAGCATGGGGGGTTTGGTTGTAAAACAGATGCTGCATCAGGCAAGCGCAAAAAACAAAGGCAATCTAGTCAAAAACACTGTTGGTGTGGTATGTTTCTGTGAAGTGAAATTGTTAATGTTTCATTCAATTAGAAATATGTATTTAGACCCATTTGCATATGACTGGGTCGATTTGGGTTTTGTTTTATGATTGTATCTCTAATGGGTCAAACTTCTTAAATCCATTATTTGTGAAAGAATTAGGCCCCGTTTGGTTCGCAGAATGTTTCTAAAGGAATTGTAATCTTTGGAAGGAATTGTAATTTGATGTAATTGTAATTGAAAGAATGGGAATGTGTTAGAGTTGTAATGGGTTAAATATGAGATGTGTTTGGTTGAGTCTCAACGTAATGTAATTCAATTTTTTTTAATAAAACTTACAAAATTAATAAAAAATAATAGTTAAAATAAAATAATAAAAAATGAATAGTAAAAATATAAATAATTAAAAATAAAATAAAATTATTATTTAAAAAAAGCTATTTAAATAAAAATTATTGTTTTAATAAAAATTATTATTATTATTATTAAAATAAAAATATAATAATTAATATTATTTTAATATTTTAAAAGTATAATAATAAGAAATATTATAATTAATAAAATATTAAAATAAATAATAATAATAATAATATTTAAAAAATAAAAATATAAAAATAATAACTAATTAAAATATAAATTTATAATATTGTAAAAATATTAAAAAATTATATAAATTAAATAAATAAAAATCAAATAAATATTCTATAAATTAAATTTAAAATTTTTAAAAAAATAAAATAATATAAATTAAAAATTAGTAAAAATATAAATAATAGTAATAAGTAATAGTAATTAATAATAATAATAAAATTATTATTATTAATTTTTTTAATATTTTATTATATAATAGTAAAAAAATTAATTATATTATTTTAATATAATAATAATAATAGTAAATATGATTATTAATAATTAATAATAATAATAACAGTGGTTTAAAGTAAAAAATTACGACTTACGACGTAATTCAAAACATTTCATCAAACTTCGTCTGTAATCTCAATTACATCATTTGATGTAATTGTAATGTCCCAATTACAATTACGTAGCATACCAAACATCATATGTAATGTAAAGTGAATTACATCCCCCTCATTCTATGAACCAAACAAGCTATGTAATGTAATTGAATTACAATTACATCCAATTAAATTCAATTACAATGAACCAAACGGGGCCTTAGATTATTACACTTGATCGCAATAATATTATTTTTGTAATCATACTTGACCTATATTTTTATCTAGAAAACTAAAAATGGATAAAAAGTTTTTACAGGCAAACTTCTCGTCGCGTACTTTTGTTTAATGTTTACTAGCGCTTGTCTTTGTCATTCTAGGTGTTCTACAGTTACCCACATTTTGGTAGGTAGCAAACTAGCAGATATGCCCTGGCGAATGGGTTATGTGTTCCGCCCTGCACCATCGGTAAGCTCCTTTATTTTTATTTGTTCTCCATCAATTGTAGGCTTACTTTCCCTTCCCCATAAATATTATTAAAGAATGGGAGACCAATTAAGAAAAACTTGTATGAGATTTTTATGGCTACTGTGACAGTGTGACCATTCAGCTTTTTATTTAATAAATTATGCAAAAAAAATTGGCAGATAGGAGAATTGAGAAGTGGGTCTACAAGATTAGTGGAGCTTAATGATTTCATTCACGACCTACATAAACAAGGATCTCTTGATGTTCTCAGTTTTTGCGAGGTAGTACCATTAATTTAATCACTTTCTATTCAAGCGTGTTTAAGAATCTAATGACCAATAAATGTGTTTCAGACTAAAGTAACTCCAATAGTTGAAGGATATGGAGGATGGGCTTTTCGAATGGAAATAGTTCCTATTGAATCAGCATATCCTGGATTTGGCGAACTTGTTGTAAGTTTTCCAATATGAACATAACTACTTAAGACTAGATAGATTACCTTTTTTTTACTCCCGTCTGGCAACAAGAACTATATCAACAAACTAATTTTTCGAAATTTTGTAGTTCCAATTTTGCCAACAGTTTTTTTTACCACAATAGGGTTTGGTATAATACTTCTAAGCTGTAAAATTATTCAGTTCTGACTGGCATAGATTATACGCTGACTTGGAACAGTCTACTTAGAAGCAAAATTACCTGTAAATGCTCCCGCTGATTTTTGACTTTGGCAGGTGCTGGAATCAACGGATCATATTAATGAAAGTTTATGGACTTAATATTAATAGTCGTGAGATAGGATCGAACTCGGGATCACGGGATTGCACACATAACGTAAAGGGTTAATTTATTTATTAAATATATATTTTATATATTTATTAAATCAAACCAAAGCTTAACTAACGATCGTTAATAAATAATACTTAAGTTTTAACGACCGTTATGGGATTAAATAGAAGCTAAAAGAAGAAGGAAAAATTACACAAACACCCCTTTGGGGGTTGTTAATCGGCGGCTACAAGGGGGGGGGGGCAAAGGGAAAGTTTTTGTTTCCTTTTTCGTTTATAACTTGGAGCCCAAGGTTTGCCAAGCCTATATAAACAAACCCCTAGCCTCATAATTTTTCAATCCCTCTCTCTTTTTCTCCTTTGATCGCCGGCCACCCCACGCCCAACTTAGGGTTTCGTTTGGTTTTCGATCAAGTCTATTTTTATCTAATCCTAGCCACTCTCTAGGGTTGTTGGGTAGATATTCCATAAGTGTTGAAGCTCGGTTTGTTCGTGCTAGACTCACGGTTAACTCGCCGTATTACGTGTGTACAAGAACGTGATATAGTCTTACTTTAGACTATATTCTTGGTGGTGTTCGTGATCAACCCTAGTTGCCGTTCGTTCTGTCGTCTTGTGGATCTTGCTAGGATAAAGGTATGTAACCCTAATCTTGATTAATTATAATTGTGTTAAATTAATGATCTTGTTAATTTGCTTCCGTTGTGTGTTCTTTGATCCATATTAGGGTTTTAAATAATTGTTATGGTAAATATAAACCTTCAGCGGCATCGAGAGCCGTTTTAACATGATTATAATTATCAAGATCTAAAGTTTTTTTAACTAATATTGATTTGTGTTAAAAATTACATGTTGTTTTTTAGGTTTTATAAAAATTAGGGTTTTTGGTTTTTATTGTTTTTTAAAATCGGCTATGCCGAATTTTTTATAAAAAAAAATTGTAAACCCTAAAATTACACGGTAATTAACTTTAGATTTTTTGCATGAATTAACTGTTATGTCATGTGTGGTTACGATCCGTAGTTTTTTAATTGTTAAGAGAATGTGGGAGATCCGTAATAAACATGCACATGTTTACGGATCATATAATTTTGATTGCTATTTGCTTTATTTGATTCAAAGTTTTAAAATTAGGGAAGACTTTTTATGTTTATAAAAACCCTAGATTTGATGTTCTTTGAATAAATTGTTATGCATGTCGCTATTTGATTTAGTTTTTTTTTGTACTACTTGTTTTCATGCGTTTTTATATTGTATGTTGTAAACAAGGGTAATTTTTTCCAAGAAAAATAATATGGACTAAATCTTATCAAAATTAATGAATTGTTTTGAGATCTAAATTACATATGATTTGTGTTGATTAGAATTGCAATAGCAACTTAACGGCCTACTCAATTTTGACAAACTATAAAGTGGGTATAACGCACCGCTGGTCATGTACCCGGTTAAGGAAGGAGGTGTTATGCTTCAGCGCTGACCAAATTCCCGGCTCGCCTGTGCGTCAAAATTTGAATTACCTACGGTTATTATTGGTATAATTCTTTAAGGTTAATTTAACTACATTAATTCACATCTGAAACACAATGAATAAGGATATTGCTTTGTGCTTTAGCTGAGTTCTAGGAAAAGTACGGTGTGAATTTAGTTGTGTGTAAAATCTTTAATTTGTTTAACCAATACCTTAACTTGCAAATATATGATGAACTTTTAGTCTCACCAAAAGGTTTACTAAACTTTTTTTTATTAAACTTATGTTATGGAGATGTATGCATGCTTCTCCATACATGATTTTGTCACCAAAAACTATACCCTAAAAATTTAAGTCATATGCCCTCTAATTGACGAACACTTGAAGTTACAATTGTTGTCATATAAGATATTGGACGATGTTGTAATGGAGAGAAAACATCATGACTGAATAAGATTGCACATGAAGGTTTTACGTTCTTTAGATTAGTCGACTTAATTAAGTTACTCAGTGAGAACTGGAAACTTAAGGCGTAAAGTAGGGATGAAACATGTTTACAATGCAAATGATTTTGGCAATGTAAATCCCTAACATATCTAGAAATTGAAAATTTGTTTGTCAATTATTGTTCGACAAGTTACTGTGTTGAATACATTTGTCACTAGCAGATCAACTGATGTGATGAATCTATGTCAATATGGATTCTAGTTTCAAGGAAAATACTATGGTTTTATTACCGGGGTAATTTTATGTTCTTGAATTGTATTATCAAAAATACTAATGTTTGAACTTATTTCTGTAGAAATGGCTCAACCCGAAAACAATCTGACAATAAGCTCGGCGTTCAAAGCTTTCTTTGAATGGCCTGAACTTACTGGCCCTAATTTCAATGACTGGTATCGCTCACTAAGAATTGTTCTGAGAGCAGCGGGTACTATCAATATCTTGGAAACTCCTTTTCTGGAGGATCTTGCTGAAGGAGCATCTGATGCGGAAAGGCTTCAACACGCTGCTAACGTTAAGAAGCACCATGAGGTGGGTGCTGTAATGTTAGGGAGAATGGATCCACCACTTCAAAGGAAGTATGAGCTATTTCAACCTCAGCTAATGCTTGAAGAACTCAAGGCTGTGTATGAAACGCCACAAGCTGTAGAGATCTATGATTTGGTTGATGCTCTACATAGTTGCAAGACAGCTCCTGGAAAGTCCGTAAGTGCTCATTATATGGAGATGAGGGGTTATATGGAACAACTCCTCGCACTAGGACAACCCTTTGATCATAATATGGCTATTAACTTGATCAATAGGTCCCTTAATAAGGACTTCAATGATTTCGTTCGTAACTATAATATGCATTGCACGGGGAAGACAGTTAATGATCTACATGCAATGCTCATTGACTTTGAGAAGGGGTTAAAATATAAGGCATCCACTGCTACTCCTCAAGTACTTTCTGTGCAAAAGGGTAGAGTGACTAAACCAAAACCGCAAGTGAATAAGAAGCAGAAAGGCAAAGGCAAGGTTGATAAGAGCAAACAAGTTGCGACTACATCAAAACTGAAGCAGAACTTTGTCAAGAAATCTCAGAAAGATGAGACTTGTCACTACTGCAAGATGACTGGACACTGGAAGAGGAATTGCTCTCTCTATATCCATGAAATGCAAGAACATAAGAAGAAGGCTGAGCTAGCTGCTGCAGCACCATCTTCAGGTAACTTATTTTTGATAGAGTTATTTAATCTTACATACAAATCAAACTCCTGGGTATATGATACGGGATGTGGTATTAATATTTGTAATACCCTGCAGGGATTTGAGTTGAAGATGAAGCTTACCTATGGGGAATAATTTCTGCAAGTGGGCAATGGCGCACAAGCAGCGGTTGAAGCTATAGGAATATTTAAATTAGTTTTACCTTCGGGTTTAGTACTGTTTTTAAATAATTGTCATTATGCACCTACAACTGTTAGGGGTTGATGTTGAGTAAAACTACACCTTTAGGAAAAGGATGCAATAAATAGGTCAAGTGAGCACGACGATTTAGGAAAACCGTGTGTGAATGACCCAATTAAGTTCGTTCTCAAGGAGGCTAGTGTGTTATGTGTGTAATGATTTGGATTAATTTGTGATTATATTTGAAAAAGAAGAATAGAAAGGGGATTAGAAGAGAGTGACGGTTATGAAGACGGATTTAACTAAGTCTAAAAAGGCGTACACGTAAAGTCGTAAAAACCACCAAAATTAAAATTAATACCTAAAAATTCCTAAAAATCACCAAAAATCCTTAATAATATTCTAAGAGTTTACAAAAAATCAAAACTTGCAAAAACCTTTTAATTAATTAGATAATGACTTTTTAATGCTAATTAAAGCCCTAAAAATCAAAATTAATTATTAAAAAGCCCTAAACAAGATTTTCAATTTTGTAAACCTCAAAAATACTCTAATTAAGCTAAAAACTATTTTTCAAAATTTTAAAACCAATTAAAACTATTTTTAAATAATTAAAAACTCCTAAAATCAATTAAATCTTAAATTAATTATAACAAATAATTAAAAGACCTAAAAAATATTTGGAAAGTTGCAAAAATCCTAATTAAGTATTTAGAACCTAGGAAAAATATAAAAACCTAGAAAATCAGACTTTTAATTTTTAATAATAAAATAATATTAAAATAATATTAAAAATCCAAAAATTATAAAAAAATTCTAAAAACTTGCAAACTAGCTTAATTTAACCTAAATAACTCAGAAATGAAAGTGAAATTACCTAAATACCCCTATTGGGCCTAGAAAATGGGCCAAACCCAAAACAGTCCCTTATTGGGCTTAATTAAGGCCCAATAAGAAAAAGTGCTCAAAATAAGCTCAAAAAGCACAGGTTGACTCAAAATTTGATTTTAAACAACTTTTTCCAAAGGCCCAAAAGCTGAAAATGTGAAATAAGCTAACTTATAATAAGCAGCTTATTCTTGATGGGCTTTTTGGCCCATTAAGCTATAAGCTGATGCCATAAGCTAAAATTTAACACACAACCTTCTTTTGACCTAACAAAGACTTCTGCAAAAAGAAATTTCAAATAAGACCACTCAATAAGCCAGAAACAAGTCAACAACTTATTCACAAAACGACAAAATAGTCGTTTTTATGATCTAGACCACCTCAGAAGCTGATTCAAGTTGCAAAATGTTTCTTTTGACAAAACTAAGCTTATAAACCAAAGAACTTTCAAATAAGCACACTCAATAAGCTGGAAAATCAAATAAGCACTTATCTTAAAAGTCAAACAAGTTGGTTTTCTAGTGAAAAGTCAAAGTCAAAATCTGATAAGCTCCATTTCACTTAAATGGGTCAAATAATGAAGATCTATTACAAAAAATAAGTTGTTGCAAGTCAGAATAAGCTAGAATAGCTTATTAATAAGCTGATGATAAAATTGCACTAGCAGGGGCTAGTTTTGGATGTTGAGCAGTGGGAACTTTTCCCACTGCTTGACTATTTTGACTTGTTGTCTTTAGTGACTTTTTCTTGGATTCAGATTTCACAAAGGCACCCAATTGATCTTTGGATCAAAAGGAGTCAATAACAATCAAAATAACACAATCACAAACAGCCAATTGATACAGTTTAATCAATTAATCACCAGACATTGCACAGACATGAACAATAGGCAGTTTAGCATTCAAGAGCAATTTTAGCACAAATCAGCCAACCAAATTCAACCAAATGCACACACAAGCTATAATAAACTCCAATAAGCAAGTCTAAACAGGTTTCATGCACTGGTTCAAAGAATTAAGCAAGATCCAAGCTATGAAAGTTACTGATGAACACTACAAATGCAGATTTCTACTTTTGCTGATGTATTTGACACACAAGCCAATTTCAACACCTCAAATCTTTCAAACAGGTTATGTTAACTTTGTTTAAACCACTTTTATCCCTAAGCATGCATACACACTAAGTGTTCCCAAAATCCTAGGTCAAAACAAGCAAAAACAAGGTCTATATAGCAGATTGATCAATTCAAGTGTTCAAACCCAAAAACTTGCAGCAAAACACTCTCAAACAAAGGTATAACAGATACAAAGCATGGACAACACTTTCTCTTAACACAAAATCAGATTACAAGCATAAACCAGTAGACCCAAACACCCCTTTAACTTTTTCAAATCAAGATTTTCAAAAGCAAAACAAGATTTCAGGCCAACCAAGCATCAATTAACACTCAAACAAGTCTAATAAACAGATTCAAGCAAGAACAAGCCACAAAATTCACAAGAACAACAGTTTCATACAAATATCACCAAAAATCACAATTTATGCAGATTTGGAGATTAAGTAAGCAAACCTCATGGATGTACATCCACACCCACGAATTTTGAGCTTATGTGCTAGCAAGAACAAGCACAAGCTTCCACAAAAGCCTGCTAAGATTCAACAAGGGTTAAGCACAATAACATGAAAAATCAGAAACTTGGAAAAATCTTGATTGATGCAAACTTGTTACCCCACACTTGATTATCCCCAAGTTATAAGCCTCACCACACCTTAACCAACTTAGTTAGGATGCTATGATCAGACCTATAGCCCAAGAATTCCAAGATTGGAACAAGACTTAGCAAAATATCAAGAAAATGAGGAAAATATGCAAACTTGTGCACACTCCTCTTTTGAAAACAGGTTTTTAACTTCAAAAGCAATAAACTAAGAACATAAACAAGCAGAATAAAGATGGCACTTGGTCTTTCTTCAAAGCACTTAACTCAAATTCATTAAACTGAAAAAGGATTTACAAGTGTTTGAACAAAGGAAAAACCAAAAGCAAACGTCTAATGAAGCACCCTAAGGCCTTTATATAGGCATACAAATGACTAAGGAACAGCTAATAACTAGAAACCCTAATGGTTGAAGTCCCAAATATGCCCTTGTAGTTTTTGTCTTCTTTGGAGAATCATGTGACTGAATTTGTCATGTAGCTGAGGTGTGAGCTGTTGAAATAGCATCAAGGGCTTAAAATGAGCTTAGGATGCAAGCAGGATTGTGAGGCGTTGGATTGCTGGCATAATCTTGTCTTCTTCCTCAAACGTGTAGCAGGGCATGTCCCATGTGGCATGTGGGGTAAAGTGGCAAGTGTTTTTAAGGTTGGGATATGATTAGGGCATGCTTAATCATTAATCTGGAGGTTTATGAGGTTTAATTACAAGTGAATTAAGAAAACCCAATTTGTGTTCTTGGTGAATAGTTGGGCGTTTAATCTGAGTATGGGTTAAAAAAAGTGTTTAGCGCCAGATTATTAAACTAATATAGATTAGTTTAAATCTGGTAATGGTGGGAAGTGATGTGGCCAAATGAAAGAAGATGATTGGTGGAAGGGAGTAAGTGGGACACTTGTCACCATTTGGTAGGTTAAGGTAAGTTTTATGTCTGGCCATAATAAGTCCCTTACCTTCTTTTCTCTTTTCACTTGCGATTTAAATAACCAAATCCGGATTTCCTTTGTTAACAAACTTTCACTTTTCACACTTTTGCCCCAAATACTTTTCCAAAGTATTTTCAGGGGTATTTCTTGCCATATTGTGATACTTGAGGGGCTGTTTTGGCATTTTGTTGATAGATAATGGTCTTGACTTGTATGTTGAGCATTTTGGAGGACTAAAATTGCCAAGTCTTGATAAATGAGGGACCATTTTTGCCAATTGTTGAAAGTTGAGGGTCCTTTTTGTAATTTTGGATTTTTAAAAGGACCAAACTTGTCATTTCTTGTACTTTGAAGGATTTCATGATGTATTTGGCTTTGTGGATGATATTGGTTGACAATTTAGCTTTGTTGAGGGGCTAAACTTGCCAATTCTTCAAAGTTAAGGGTCCTTTTTGTAATTTTGACAAACTTTAGGGACCAAACTTGTAATTATGAGGATACAAGGGTATAAAGTGTCAATTCTTCATAATTGGAGGACCCTTCTTCATAATTCTTCAAATCTTCAAGGGTTGATTTTGGGAAAGTCTTCACTAGGGCTTGGTTCATTGTGCGGCTTCGTTTCCCGTGTTCGTTTTTGCATGTTTCTTGTGATCTTTTGTCATTTTCTCAATATCCGTACCTAAAATACACAAGCAACAAACACAAGCATATATTTGGGTATTTTGATGATATTTAATGCATTTTAAGCCCTATTTGGAAGATGAGACTATGTATAAAAGCAGTCTCATCACTCCCCCATACTAAACCATTGCCGTGCCCTCACGCAATGCTAGAATAAAGTATCAAAGCATCTCCAAAATTTAATTTTATGACTTTATTTGAATTATAAACTAGCTACACTACTACTATTACTACTACTTGTGTTATAGACATAATGTACGATTTTCATCGCAAAATGGGACGTTTAGGTTCATAGAATAAGAACACGTGAATGCTTCGTTAGAAATAATTTCATCGTCCTCGATTTTCACTCCAATTCCATGCTAAGCGTGCAACGAGATCATTGTCATTATAAGTTAGTAATGCTAACACTACTCATATGCCCTAATCACGTACTTATTCTCCCATTATTCCTAAGTTGTATCTCTTATATTTTATTTTGTCTTGAATGTTTCACGAGGATACATTGTTTGACTTATGCGATAATAGAGATTTAGGTCTAAAAATAGAGTCCTAACGGTGTAACTAAGACCATCAAATCAATAACCCCTCCTAATAGACGACGATGTTAAAAAAATTAAGTTGACAAGAAGAATCGATAAACACGGTTTTATAACGGTTTTGAACATGAGACTTATTACCAAGACTTTTATACGCCCCCTAACGGAAGGGCCTTATTATCTTTGGTTTACCTCCATCTTTTATTCAACTTCGCCATGAAGCTTTTATTATGACTTCGGTCTTGCCTTGCCTTTTATTATCCGCCTCATCGGTGGTTTTATTAGCCAAAGACGTATATCCTCACGCTAAGGCGAATTTTGGATCTTTAAAGCTTCGAAGATTAAGGCTTGATTCACTTTCAATTTTAGCATAGATTTTTCGGCCTTGTGAGGCTTCAAATTGTTTGCTTGATTTAGGTGAGCACTTGAAATCTTATTATTGGGTGAAGCTTTCGATTATTGGGGTGCCAATACTTCAAAACCGTGACGCTGGCGATACCTTAATGTCTTCCCAATTTAATTACACGGAAGCTACTAGAAAAGACTAGAAACCCAACAATCAAAACTAAACCGCTAAGTCAATATTTATTAAGCAAAAAATATTTACATGCGAAGGGAGAATAAGCAAACAACGAGAACACATGAGTTTTTGAAAGAATACGAGTACTCAACGTTTAGCATAGTAACTTATAATTAACTCTATCATTTCTCGTCCTCATTTAAGAGACTTAGCCTAATGTATAGTTAAGGAATCAAAGCTAAGTGCTCAACACGCACGATCGAGTCAAAAATTACTCTTATTCTCGCCATCGGAAAATCTACATTCGTGTCTTCAAACACTTATAAAACATGAGAAAAAATTTAAAATTTGGCCATTTTTAGCCTTATTTTGCAACAAAATGATAAACAAAACGATAAACTTTGGAAAGCGTGAAGGTTTGGCAAGGCAAGTATCTATTAACCCCCCATACTAAAGTTAAACATTGTCCTCAATGTTTCGAGTCTAGGGGTGCAAACACCCCCATACTAGAGACGTAGTCGAATGCCTAATCTAGCATGGAAAGGGTGTAACCATTAAGTAATAGCCGTTTATGAAGTGTGCTAAAAACCTAAGGTTAGAACATCAAAGGATACATCATGGATATTGAGAAATGTCTCCAAAGCAAACGATCGAGTGCTCCCTTAAAACGAACACGAGAGGCTCCAATCGTGAAGATCATGATCTAAAAACCACATATCACAAACAACCACGGAACAAAGGTTGGAAGGGCACAAATCCCCACACGTAAGCTACATTAGACTAAGAAAGCGATAATATGTACATAGGATAAGCATGGGACTCCCCCACGAGGCTCCTCGTTTTTGATTACCGAGTCATGAGCTCGACTCGATCCCCTCAACACTAATTATCATTGGGGAAGGTGACTTGGTCGAGGTAGTTCAAGGATGGAACTTCCCCACCAAAGTAGTGCTTCAACCTATGTCCATTCACCTTGAAGTTAGGACCATCATCTTGAGCTAGCTCGATGGTCCCATACGGAAATACTTGAGTCACGGTGAATGGACCGGACCAACGGGATTTCAGTTTACCGGAAAATATTTTCAATCTTGAATTAAAAAGTAAAACTTGATCCCCAATGTTAAAAACCCGGTTTTTAATTTTTGAATCATGCAACTTTTTAGTTTTCTCTTTGTAAATTAATGAATTTTCATAAGCAATGTCTCTCAATTCATCCAATTCATTTAATTGCATTTTCTGGTGTTTTCCCGCAGTCTCCATATCATCATTACAATGCTTTAGGGCCCAATAAGCCTTGTGTTCTAACTCGATAGGCAAATGACAATTCTTTCCATACACAAGCTTATAGGGAGTGCACCCAATGGGCGTCTTATGAGCGGTCCTAAAGGCCCATAAAGCATCGTCTAACTTATCCGACCAAGATTGTCGGTTTTCCCCCACGGATCTCTCCAAGATCCTCTTCAATGCTCGGTTTGAAACCTCGACTTGCCCACTCGTTTGTGGGTGATAAGCCGTAGAAAGACGATGTGTAACCCCATATTTCCTTAAGACTCTTTCGAATTGGTCATTACAAAAATGGGTTCCACGATCGCTTATGATCGCACGAGGGGTTCCAAACCTAGCAAACAAACTTTTCAAGAACTTAACTACCACACGAGCATCATTGGTGGGCAAGGCCTTTGCCTCCACCCACTTAGATAGGTAGTCAACCGCAACAAGGATGTACTTATTACCACGAGATGATGGGAACGGCCCCATAAAGTCTATACCCCAAATGTCAAAGATCTCACATACTTGAATGATATTTTGTGGCATTTCATCTTTTTGTGAGGCTTTTCCTTGTCGTTGGCATGAATCACAAGACTTCACAAGATCTTGTGCATCTCGGTAAATAGTAGGCCAAAAGAAGCCGGCATCAAACACCTTTTTAGCCGTGAGATTAGCACCGTGGTGACCACCCGTGGGTCCCTCATGGCAAGCTCTAAGGATGTTAGAAGCTTCGGTGCCAAATACACAACGGCGGATGATTTAATCCGCACACGTTCGAAACAAGTAAGGGTCGTTCCAAAAATAGAACTTGACATCACGAAAGAATTTTCGTTTTTCTTGAGTTGTCATACCCTTAATGATGAAATTACCCGCATGATAATTTGCAAAATCCGCAAACCATGGGGTAGAAGAATCAAGTTTGGAATTCACTACACCAAGTGTTTCAAGCGGAAATGTTTCGGTGATTTCCTTAGGCTCGTAAACACTTTGGTGAGGATCTTCTAAACGAGAGAGATGATCGGCCGCTAGATTCTCGGCTCCTTTTTTGTCAACAATGGTGTGATCAAATTCTTGAAGGAGGAGAATCCAACGAAGTAATCTCGGCTTTGCATCTTGTTTAGCCATGAGATACTTGATAGCCGAATGGTCCGTATACACTATGCATTTCGTCAAGACGAGATAAGGTCGGAATTTCTCAAATGCATACACCACGGCAAGGAACTCCTTTTCCGTTGTAGTGTATTTAAGTTGAGCCTCGGTCATCGTCTTGCTAGCATAGTGGATAGGCAAGAAGTGCTTTTCATGACGTTGCCCCAAAACGGCCCCAATAGCGTAATCACTTGCATCACACATAAGTTCAAAGGGGAGGTTCCAATTTGGAGCAACAAGAATGGGAGCTTCGGTAAGTTTCCTCTTAAGGATCTCAAAGGCTCGTACACAATCTTCGTCAAAGACAAAATGTGCCTCTTTTTCAAGAAGATGTGTAATGGGTCGAGAAATCTTCGAGAAATCCTTGATGAATCGTCGATAAAAGCCCGCGTGGCCTAGGAAACTCCTAACTCCCTTGACGGTTTTGGGATGAGGTAATTTGGCGATGACGTCTACCTTAGCTTGATCTACCTCAATCCCTGCTTTCGAGACCTTGTGCCCTAAGACGATTCCACTCTTAACCATAAAATGACACTTTTCCCAATTGAGCACAAGGTTGGTTTCCTCACAACGTTTTAACATTCTCTCAAGGTTCGACAAACACGAAGTAAAGGAATCACCAAACACGGAAAAGTCATCCATGAAGACTTCCATCGTCTTCTCGATCATATCATGAAAAATAGCCATCATGCATCGTTGAAAAGTTCCCGGTGCATTGCAAAGTCCGAATGGCATTCTACGATAGGCAAACGTTCCATATGGACACGTAAACGTAGTTTTTTCTTGATCACGAGGATCGATGGGAATTTGGAAGTAACCAGAAAAACCATCTAAAAAACAATAGAAATCGTTTCCCGCAAGACGCTCCAACATTTGGTCCATGAAGGGCAAGGGAAAATGGTCTTTTCGAGTGGCTTCATTCAACTTACGATAGTCAATGCACACTCTCCATCCGGTCACGAGTCTAGTGGGAATCAACTCGTTGGCATCGTTTGGCACAACGGTCATCCCTCCCTTTTTAGGGACACAATGAATAGGACTCACCCAAGGGCTATCGGAAATAGGGTAAATCATTCTTGCGTCAAGGAGTTTAAGGACCTCCTTTTTGATGACGTCGTGAATTTTGGGGTTCACCCTCCTTTGACTTTGGATTGTTGGCTTGAAATCCTCCTCCATTAAGATTTTGTGGGTACAAAATTTGGGATCAATCCCCTTAATGTCGGATAACTTCCACGCAATCGCCCCTTTGTGAGCTTTAAGAACATCGACAAGTGCGGTTTTTTCATCATTCGAAAGTTCCTTCGCAATAATAACCGGCAACTTGTCGTCCTCCTCCAGATAGACATACTCGAGGTGAGGAGGTAAATCTTTCAACTCGAGAATAGGTGGTTCCTCAAGTGAAGATTTGGGCTCGATACTCATAACCTCCTCGGGTGGAGGAAATGGGAAATCGTTGAGAAAATCCTTGATAATCGAGAAGTCCTCATAGTTGTCGAGGTCTTCGTCACAAGTACGTGGAACATCGAATTCTTCCAACGTAAAACCACCACCTTCGAAAGGAGTGAAGGTTGGTGTCGAATTATCAAGAATTGGATCCAACATAGTGGGATTGCCACTAGTTTCTTCATCACCAAAACCTAGAACTTCTTGTGAAAATTCCTCGCAAACCACGTCAATCATATCAACGAGGTTTATGGTTGCAACGGAATAAACATGAGAAATTTGAGAGTTTTGAGTTGCGTTTATAACAAGTTCCTCGTCGTTGAAACGTAAGGTGATCTTTCTAGCATGCACATCGATCAAAGCCATAGACGTATCTAAAAACGAACGACCTAAAATAAGAGGAACTTGAGGATCCGTGGGGATGTCAACAACAATGAAGTCTACGGGATAGTAGAACTTCCCCACTTTCACAAAAACGTCTTCTACCAAACCACATGCAAGAATCGTGGAATGGTCGGCCAACTCAATAGACATTCTTGAAGGAGTAAGATTAGGAAGATTGAGCGACTTGTAGATTGCAAGTGGCATCAAGTTAATGCTAGCACCAAGATCGGCCAAGGCGAAGCATTCTTCCATATCTTGAATTGCACAAGGGATCAAAAATTTACCGGGATCACCGACTTTTTGAGGTATGCGATTAAGATAAACCGACGAACAACTAGACTTTTGGTGTAATTTCTCCTTGTTGTTCAACATACTCTTAAAGTTAGCGGCAAATCAAGGCATCATGACCAAGGCATCGGCGAAACTCACATTAAAGTGCAAATCACGAAACATTTTCATAAAAAGCTCAAATTGATAGTTGTCGCGCTCTTGTCGTTTCTCCTTCCTAAGTCTCGATGGATAGGGCAAAGGTGGTGTGGGTTGAGGCATAGTAGGCATAGCCTTTGGAATCTCGGGTTCCAATGATGGTAATGGGTCAACCGTAGGTGTGGTATGAGCGGTACTTCGTGGGATTGGAACATGCTCCTTTTTGACCACCACCTTGGGTTCTTCCTCAATTGCTTCCTCCGTAGGAGCAATTGGTTGAGGAATCGGCTCCTTAAGTGTCTTACCACTACGTGTGGTAATCACTTTCATCTCACCCTTAGGGTTGGATATTGTGTTACTAGGAAGACCACTTGACGACGGTTTACACATTATTGCCTCAAACATAGACGAGATTTTATCCTCAAAATTAGATTGCCTCAATACGGCTTCGGTTTGCCTTTTTTCGGCCTTAAGCGTCTCTTGTTTAATCTCATGTTGCCCTTGTTCCATTTTTTGTTGGTTTTGTTGCAACCTAGTGACATTTCCTTCCATCTTGTTGGTGTGGATTTTAAGTTCATTAGCTAACTCATTTTTCAACTCTTTCTTCAAGTCGTTTTTGAACTCGGATCTTAGGCTAATTATTTCTCTTTGAATGTTGTCAAATCTAGCATCATTACCACTAGCATATTCAACAAACTCACTTGGAAGATCTTTCAATGTTTGCAAACTTTTGTTGTTATTTTGAAAATCATTTTTGTTTGAAACTTGATTATTAGCCCCTTGATTCCCATAATTTCCCTTGTTGTAATTGTTCTTAAAACCAACTTGATTGTTGCGATAGTTGTTAGCATTTTGATTTGATCCAAAACCCGGTGGAGTCATTTGATTGGAGCGGGAAACTTGACCGTTTTGGTTGTAATTTCCCGTGGCCGCAAAGGCACTCGAAGTGTTACCACCGTTGGTAATGCACTCGGAGAAATCATGACCTCCACCACAATACATGCAAGAAACCTCAACCGCTTTAGCCGTAGCGGGAGCACTTGGTTCACCAACTTTAAACTCAATCAAAAGTCCTTTCAACTTATCAAAAATCTTGTTTTCCAAGTTCGCCTCAATTTGGCAAGCATCGATGGTATTAGACAAAGAAGGTGAAGCCGAAGACGAAGCCTTACGAACACTAGACGTGCTACGAGGACTATACACCTTAGATCTATTTTCAATAATCACCAAAGCTTCCTCAACCGTTTTACACAAAAAATTACCACCCGCGGCGGCATTCAAATAATCCCTCTCATGATCATTAAGTCCATTGTAAAACGTGTCAATTTGATGCAAATCGGAAAAACCGTGATGAGGACATTCATGTAACATTTCCTTAAACCTATTCCAAGCCGTTGAAAAACTTTCATTAAATTCTTGTGAAAACTTTGAAATCTCGTTTTTCAAGTGCGTAGTCTTAGAGGGCGGAAAAAATTGGTTCACAAACTTAGACACGAGATCCTTCCACGTCAATATAGAATTGGGTGGCTCTTTCTCTAACCAAATTTTTGTGGGCCCCGCTAAGGAATACGGAAAAAGCATCATCTTAATCGAGTCGTTAGACACATCCTTAAACTTGCAAGTAGCGGTAAGACGATTGAATTGGCGGATATGGTTGTGTGGATTGTCCTTCTCATCACCACGGAATTTGTTGTTTTGAATCATGGACAACAAACCCGTCTTAACCTCAAAATTCTCCGCAAGGATAGCGGGAATCACAATAGCCTCTCCATAACCCTCGGTGGGTGCTTGAAGTAACTCCATCATAGTTCGATTCGCCATGGTTGGTGCTTCTCTTACAATGGGTTCGTCAATAGGAGACTCCTCACTAGAATTGTTTGGAGTGATGGATTTGTTTTTTCGTTTACGAGCACGTCTTGCTTGATTTCGAGTTAGCATAAACGTCACGTACAACGAAGGGATGAGCAAAGAAGATTCTTTTTGGTGTTTTGTATTTTTTTAATTTTTTTTTTTGGTTTTTGATTGTATTAACTTTTTTGGAACTTGGTGAAATGTATTAGGTAGACAAAAAGTCCACAAATCTCCTCACTAATCAAATCTCTTGATTAACGAAGCCTCAAGGAATGAAAACGAACACGTGGAGTGAACGCCTTCGATGACTTTAGAACGATGGTGGAACACCAAATCGTTCAAGAGGGCTTAATCAATAGAAACCAAGAAAATATATATGATACTTAGTAATACTTTGGGCGGCAAAACCCTCGATTCACTCTCACAATCAAATACTCACAAGCAAGCGGGGAAACGAGGCGGCGCGAAGCACTTAAGAGCCTTTTTCCTTAGGATATATTTTATAATATCCGCCTTATACCCACCTTATAGTTTGTATTTTCAAGATTAAGCTTCACGAAAGTATTTATCTATTTTTGCCTTTTTCTTTGGTTTGAGATTCGAATACAATGATTGGGTAATGACCTCCCAAGTCAAGGTTGTGATTTCTCACGTATTTGGAGTACTTGTGTATTTATTGTTCTACGTATACAATATAGTAATAATATTCACACAAAAACCAAAAAACGATAATACGTATTAGTAGAGTGCTACTAATACAAATACTAATTATGGTTAGTATAAAAACAACAATGCCAAATCAAAACACAACACGCCTCCCCGGCAGCGGCGCCAAAATGATGTTGAGTAAAACTACACCTTTAGGAAAAGGATGCAATAAATAGGGCAAGTGAGCACGACGATTTAGGAAAACCGTGTGTGAATGACCCAATTAAGTTCGTTCTCAAGGAGGCTAGTGTGTTATGTGTGTAATGATTTGGATTAATTTGTGATTATATTTGAAAAAGAAGAATAGAAAGGGGATTAGAAGAGAGTGACGGTTATGAAGACGGATTTAACTAAGTCTAAAAAGGCGTACACGTAAAGTCGTAAAAACCACCAAAATTAAAATTAATACCTAAAAATTCCTAAAAATCACCAGAAATCCTTAATAATATTCTAAGAGTTTACAAAAAATCAAAACTTGCAAAAACCTTTTAATTAATTAGATAATGACTTTTTAATGCTAATTAAAGCCCTAAAAATCAAAATTAATTATTAAAAAGCCCTAAACAAGATTTTCAATTTTGTAAACCTCAAAAATACTCTAATTAAGCTAAAAACTATTTTTCAAAATTTTAAAACCAATTAAAACTATTTTTAAATAATTAAAAACTCCTAAAATCAATTAAATCTTAAATTAATTATAACAAATAATTAAAAGACCTAAAAAATATTTGGAAAGTTGCAAAAATCCTAATTAAGTATTTAGAACCTAGGAAAAATATAAAAACCTAGAAAATCAGACTTTTAATTTTTAATAATAAAATAATATTAAAATAATATTAAAAATCCAAAAATTATAAAAAATTCTAAAAACTTGCAAACTAGCTTAATTTAACCTAAATAACTCAGAAATGAAAGTGAAATTACCTAAATACCCCTATTGGGCCTAGAAAATGGGCCAAACCCAAAACAGTCCCTTATTGGGCTTAATTAAGGCCCAATAAGAAAAAGTGCTCAAAATAAGCTCAAAAAGCACAGGTTGACTCAAAATTTGATTTTAAACAACTTTTTCCAAAGGCCCAAAAGCTGAAAATGTGAAATAAGCTAACTTATAATAAGCAGCTTATTCTTGATGGGCTTTTTGGCCCATTAAGCTATAAGCTGATGCCATAAGCTAAAATTTAACACACAACCTTCTTTTGACCTAACAAAGACTTCTGCAAAAATAAATTTCAAATAAGACCACTCAATAAGCCAGAAACAAGTCAACAACTTATTCACAAAACGACAAAATAGTCGTTTTTATGATCTAGACCACCTCAGAAGCTGATTCAAGTTGCAAAATGTTTCTTTTGACAAAACTAAGCTTATAAACCAAAGAACATTCAAATAAGCACACTCAATAAGCTGGAAAATAAAATAAGCACTTATCTTAAAAGTCAAACAAGTTGGTTTTCTAGTGAAAAGTCAAAGTCAAAATCTGATAAGCTCCAGTTCACTTAAATGGGTCAAATAATGAAGATCTATTACAAAAAATAAGTTGTTGCAAGTCAGAATAAGCTAGAATAGCTTATTAATAAGCTGATGATAAAATTGCACTAGCAGGGGCTAGTTTTGGATGTTGAGCAGTGGGAACTTTTCCCACTGCTTGACTATTTTGACTTGTTGTCTTTAGTGACTTTTTCTTGGATTCAGATTTCACAAAGGCACCCAATTGATCTTTGGATCAAAAGGAGTCAATAACAATCAAAATAACACAATCACAAACAGCCAATTGATACAGTTTAATCAATTAATCACCAGACATTGCACAGACATGAACAATAGGCAGTTTAGCATTCAAGAGCAATTTTAGCACAAATCAGCCAACCAAATTCAACCAAATGCACACACAAGCTATAATAAACTCCAATAAGCAAGTCTAAACAGGTTTCATGCACTGGTTCAAAGAATTAAGCAAGATCCAAGCTATGAAAGTTACTGATGAACACTACAAATGCAGATTTCTACTTTTGCTGATGTATTTGACACACAAGCCAATTTCAACACCTCAAATCTTTCAAACAGGTTATGTTAACTTTGTTTAAACCACTTTTATCCCTAAGCATGCATACACACTAAGTGTTCCCAAAATCCTAGGTCAAAACAAGCAGAAACAAGGTCTATATAGCAGATTGATCAATTCAAGTGTTCAAACCCAAAAACTTGCAGCAAAACACTCTCAAACAAAGGTATAACAGATACAAAGCATGGACAACACTTTCTCTTAACACAAAATCAGATTACAAGCATAAACCAGTAGACCCAAACACCCCTTTAACTTTTTCAAATCAAGATTTTCAAAAGCAAAACAAGATTTCAGGCCAACCAAGCATCAATTAACACTCAAACAAGTCTAATAAACAGATTCAAGCAAGAACAAGCCACAAAATTCACAAGAACAACAGTTTCATACAAATATCACCAAAAATCACAATTTATGCAGATTTGGAGATTAAGTAAGCAAACCTCATGGATGTACATCCACACCCACGAATTTTGAGCTTATGTGCTAGCAAGAACAAGCACAAGCTTCCACAAAAGCCTGCTAAGATTCAACAAGGGTTAAGCACAATAACATGAAAAATCAGAAACTTGGAAAAATCTTGATTGATGCAAACTTGTTACCCCACACTTGATTATCCCCAAGTTATAAGCCTCACCACACCTTAACCAACTTAGTTAGGATGCTATGATCAGCCCTATAGCCCAAGAATTCCAAGATTGGAACAAGACTTAGCAAAATATCAAGAAAATGAGGAAAATATGCAAACTTGTGCACACTC
Source organism: Glebionis coronaria (assembly GCA_025667525.1). NCBI lineage: Eukaryota > Viridiplantae > Streptophyta > Magnoliopsida > Asterales > Asteraceae > Glebionis > Glebionis coronaria. The sequence continues at coordinate 556,551,701 of CM046877.1, read as the reverse complement.
CTCTTTTGAAAACAGGTTTTTAACTTCAAAAGCAATAAACTAAGAACATAAACAAGCAGAATAAAGATGGCACTTGGTCTTTCTTCAAAGCACTTAACTCAAATTCATTAAACTGAAAAAGGATTTACAAGTGTTTGAACAAAGGAAAAACCAAAAGCAAACGTCTAATGAAGCACCCTAAGGCCTTTATATAGGCATACAAATGACTAAGGAACAGCTAATAACTAGAAACCCTAATGGTTGAAGTCCCAAATATGCCCTTGTAGTTTTTGTCTTCTTTGGAGAATCATGTGACTGAATTTGTCATGTAGCTGAGGTGTGAGCTGTTGAAATAGCATCAAGGGCTTAAAATGAGCTTAGGATGCAAGCAGGATTGTGAGGCGTTGGATTGCTGGCATAATCTTGTCTTCTTCCTCAAACGTGTAGCAGGGCATGTCCCATGTGGCATGTGGGGTAAAGTGGCAAGTGTTTTTAAGGTTGGGATATGGTTAGGGCATGCTTAATCATTAATCTGGAGGTTTATGAGGTTTAATTACAAGTGAATTAAGAAAACCCAATTTGTGTTCTTGGTGAATAGTTGGGCGTTTAATCTGAGTATGGGTTTAAAAAGTGTTTAGCGCCAGATTATTAAACTAATATAGATTAGTTTAAATCTGGTAATGGTGGGAAGTGATGTGGCCAAATGAAAGAAGCTGATTGGTGGAAGGGAGTAAGTGGGACACTTGTCACCATTTGGTAGGTTAAGGTAAGTTTTATGTCTGGCCATAATAAGTCCCTTACCTTCTTTTCTCTTTTCACTTGCGATTTAAATAACCAAATCCGGATTTCCTTTGTTAACAAACTTTCACTTTTCACACTTTTGCCCCAAATACTTTTCCAAAGTATTTTCAGGGGTATTTCTTGCCATATTGTGATACTTGAGGGGCTGTTTTGGCATTTTGTTGATAGATAATGGTCTTGACTTGTATGTTGAGCATTTTGGAGGACTGAAATTGCCAAGTCTTGATAAATGAGGGACCATTTTTGCCAATTGTTGAAAGTTGAGGGTCCTTTTTGTAATTTTGGATTTTTAAAAGGACCAAACTTGTCATTTCTTGTACTTTGAAGGATTTCATGATGTATTTGGCTTTGTGGATGATATTGGTTGACAATTTAGCTTTGTTGAGGGGCTAAACTTGCCAATTCTTCAAAGTTAAGGGTCCTTTTTGTAATTTTGACAAACTTTAGGGACCAAACTTGTAATTATGAGGATAAAAGGGTATAAAGTGTCAATTCTTCATAATTGGAGGACCCTTCTTCATAATTCTTCAAATCTTCAAGGGTTGATTTTGGGAAAGTCTTCACTAGGGCTTGGTTCATTGTGCGGCTTCGTTTCCCGTGTTCGTTTTTGCATGTTTCTTGTGATCTTTTGTCATTTTCTCACTATCCGTACCTAAAATACACAAGCAACAAACACAAGCATATATTTGGGTATTTTGATGATATTTAATGCATTTTAAGCCCTATTTGGAAGATGAGACTATGTATAAAAGCAGTCTCATCAGGGGTGTCATTTCCTTTTCTTGTATGTTGGATCTTGGAATTAATCACACGATTGATAATAATAGAATTTCTGTTTTCAAAACTGGTTTATTCTATTTTGATGCAATTACTGTGAATGGTGTTTTTGAAATTAACATGCATGATAATAATTCCAAGAGGAAAAATAATTCTGTTTTTAGCATGAATAAGAAGAGAAAGTTAGACAAGAACTCTTCTTATCTTTGGCATTGTAGACTTGCCCATATTAGGAAGACTCGCATACAAAAGCTTCAACGTGATGGTCTTTTGGAAAATATCAATGATGAATCATTTGATAAATGCGAATCTTGTATCTCTGGAAAGATGACCAAGAAACCTTTTAATAGCAATATTGAAAGGGCTACTGAACTACTTGGTTTAATACATACTGATGTGTGTGGACCACTTAGACATGTGTCAAGGAAAGGTGCTAGATACTTCTTGACGTTTACGGATGATTATAGCCGTTATGGTTATGTTTATTTACTTAAGCATAAACATGAGGTATTTGAAACATTCAAAACGTTTAAAGCAGAAGTAGAGTTACAACTAGGAAAGAAGATTAAAGCTCTTCGTTCTAATCGTGGTGGTGAATATTTAAGTCAAGAGTTTAAAGATTATTTAAGTAGGAATGGAATTGTTCAGAAACTTACTTCTCCATATACTCCACAACAAAATGGTGTATCTGAAAGGAGAAATCGTACATTATTAGATATGGTGCGATCTATGTTTAATCTTACAACTTTACCATTATCCTTTTGGGATTATGCTCTTGAATCTGCTGTTCGTATTATGAATATGGTTCCCACAAAAAAGGTTGATAAGACACCATATGAACTATGGCATGGAAAGAAGCCATATTTGTCTTATTTGAAAATCTGGGGTTGTGAGGCGTATGTAAAACGTGACTCTGGAGATAAACTCCAACAACGCTCAGTAATATGTATCTTTGTAGGTTACCCTAAGGAAACTATGGGTTACTACTTTTATTATCTGGCTGAGAACAAAGTAGTTGTGGCTCGGTATGGAGACTTCCTTGAAAGTGATCTTGTAAATCAAGAATTCAGTGGGAGAAATTATGATCTTGAAGAAATTCAAGAAGATACATTGCCTTCTGAAAATACTAGCGAAGAAATTCCTGTAGAACCAGAAAGTCTGAGTGTTCCACCGGAATTAATTCCTCCACGTAGGTCTCAAAGAACCATACGTGCGCCAGACAAACTTTGTCTTTACATAGAGGATGATGAGGAGGAAGTAGGGGATCTTGGTGAACCTGCTAACTATCGATCCATAATGTCTGATCCAGAAAAGTCAGAATGGATAGTTGCGATGAATGAGGAAATGAAATCCATGGAAATCAATGATGTTTGGATTCTTGTAGACGCGCCTAAAAATGCTAAAGTAGTGAAAAATAGGTGGATCTTCAAGAAGAAAACTGACATGGATGGTGAAATACAATCCTATAAAGCACGTTTAGTAGCTAAAGGTTTTACTCAAACTTTTGGCATAGACTACGAGGAGACGTTTTCTCCTGTAGCAGACTTACGAGCCATTAGGATTCTCATAGCTATAGCAGCATACTATGACTATGAGATATGGCAAATGGATGTTAAAACTGCCTTCTTGAACGGTCGCTTAGATGAAGACATCTATATGCAACAACCGGAAGGGTACGTTGATCCTAAATATCCAAAGCGCGTGTGCAAACTTCAAAGATCTATTTATGGTTTGAAGCAAGCATCACGTCAATGGAATAAGCAATTTGATGAAGAAATCAAAAAGTTCGGATTTATTCAAAATCGTGATGAGCCATGTGTATATCGCAAAGCTAGTGGGAGTAATGTAGTGTTCCTAATTTTATATGTCGATGACATATTAATCATGGGAAGTAACATTCCAAGATTTAAGGAAGTTAAGGATTATCTTGGTAAATGTTTTTCTATGAAGGATTTGGGAGATGCTGCATATATTTTGGAAATTAAAATCTATCGAGATAGGAGTAGACGGTTAATTGGTCTTAGTCAAGATGCTTATATTGATAAGATATTAAAGAAGTATAACATGCATAACTCTAAGAAAGGTTTTCTACCGATGGAGGTTAAGCATAAATTAAGTCATGAGAAAGATGCATCAACACCTGAAGAGGTGGCTTACATGAAGAAGGTGCCTTATGCTTCGGCAGTAGGATCTTTTATGTATGTTGTAAGATGCACAAGGCCTGATGTGGCGTTTGCTCAAAACTTGGTCAGTAGATACCAACAGAATCCAGGAAAGTTCCACTGGACTGCTGTAAAGCATATTCTAAAGTATTTGAGGAGTACGAAAGATATGTTTTTGGTATTCGGGGGTAAACCGGACACAAAATTGAATGTAACAGGTTTCTGTGATGCGCCCTGGCAATGTGATAAAGACGATACGAAGTCTCAGACGGGTTACGTGTTTGTCATCAATGGAGGAGAATTTGATTGGAAGAGCAGTAAGCAAAAAATCATTGCTATGCATGCAACTCAATATGAGTACATGGCTGCTTCAGAAGCTGCTAAGGAAGCTGTTTGGATTAGGAAGTTTATTGGAGATCTTGGAGTGATGCCTTCAATTAAAGAACCTATTGATATATATTATGACAATTCTGCTGCAATAATATTCGCCAATGACCCTGGAGTTATGAAAGGTGTCAGACACTTTAAACGTAGATATCACTACGTTTGAGAACAAGTGGAAGCTCGAGAAATAAAATTAATTAAAGTTCACACAGATGATAACGTAGCTGATCCTTTTACTAAGGCTTTATCTAGGCCAAATGTAGTTAAGCATGCCAAGGCAATTGGGCTGCAACTAGCTAGTGAATTCATGCAATAAATCTGTTGATTAGTATTTGGATAAAAGATGTAAGACATTATTAAATTGATGAAATAAAGATTGGATTTCGTTTATATTTCTGTTATTTGATTTTGTATCCTATTTTACATGTTTTAATCCATGAGCATTATGATGTTTCTAAATGTCCGTTGTCGATTAATAATTTAGGAGTATTATTAAACTAAGACAATTCAAAATAGTGACAGAGTATACTTGAAAGTATATTGGTCAATTTTGGATGATATTTGATGGATCAAATATTGGACTTATCCCAACTATATGATTTTGCTTTATGGATCTTTGTCATTAAGTAAATCATAAATAGTTATCCTTAGACCTGAGATACCAGGAAACTGCATTGAATGTAATGCATTTCTGTAAGGTAACCTAACGCTAAACGTAACTGGTAGTTATAAGGGTTATTTTCAGAAGTGTTGCAAAGTTCATGTGTTTTGCTTGTAGTCAAAATGGGATTTGTTTCCTTCAAATTATTTTGAAGTATAAATACAGTTGGGCCCCTCGGGGGAGTAGTAAGATGTTTGTGTGGCCACACCCAAATCTGTTTTGGTAATATTGCTATATCCGTAAACGAGAAACAGAATAGTTAATGAAAGGAATGACTAAGATCCATATCCTTATTAACGATGTATTTGAAATGAAAGGATAATAATAATGATATAATCATTAAAAGTTTCTTATCCAGGAGACCTTACCCGGTTTGTACTAGTGACATTGCTAGTGTAACTAGACGCTAGTCAATGTGATCACGATATTAGAATTTTGTCCAAGTGGGAGCTGAAAGTTTATGGACTTAAAATTAATAGTCGTGAGATAGGATCGAACTCGGGATCACGGGATTGCACACATAACGTAAAAGGTTAATTTATTTATTAAATATATATTTTATATATTTATTAAATCAAATCAAAGCTTAACTAACGATCGTTAATAAATAATAGTTAAGTTTTAACGACCGTTATGGAATTAAATAGAAGCTAAAAGAAGAAGAAAAAATTACACAAACACCCCTTTGGGGGTTGTTAATCGGCAGCTACAAGGGGGGCAAAGGGAAAGTTTTTGTTTCCTTTTTCGTTTATAACTTGGAGCCCAAGGTTTGCCAAGCCTATATAAACAAACCCCTAGCCTCATAATTTTTCAGTCCCTCTCTCTTTTTCTCCTTTGATCGCCGGTCACCCCGCCCAACTTAGGGTTTTGGTTTGGTTTTCGATCAAGTCTATTTTTATCTAGTCCTAGCCCCTCTCTAGGGTTGTTGGGTAGATATTCCATAAGCGTTGAAGCTCGGTTTTTTCGTGCTAGGCTCACGGTTAACTCGCCGTATTACGTGTGTACAAGAACGTGATATAGTCTTACTTTAGACTATATTCTTGGTGGTGTTCGTGATCAACCCTAGTTGCCGTTCGTTCCGTCGTCTTGTGGATCTTGCTAGGATAAAGGTGTGTAACCCTAATCTTGATTAATTATAATTGTGTTAAATTAATGATCTTGTTAATTTGCTTCCGCTGTGTGTTCTTTGATCCATATCAGGGTTTTAAATAATTGTTATGGTAAATATAAACCTTCAATTAATTCGTGCAAACCTATAAGCCGAACTGATCCATCTTACAGTGAAACTTTGCAGTTTATGCACAAACTTAGAGCAGCTTACCAATGAAGATACGGTGTAAGTGTAACTTTTAAAATTAGCATGACACAAAATGCAGCAAGCCCTAAGCCTAGAAGCTGATGATTAAATACGTATGACCAGTTGCCTGTAAACTGGATTCAGAGTTACCGAAAGATGCTGTTATTGATGGGAGGTTGTTGTATATAGCAAATAACATAAGAAACAAATAGATTCCCAAGTCTTTAGCCAGTCATTTTATTGGGTTTTACGGTTTCTAACCACATTGTAAATTGATCCAGATTTTTGGTATACTATTTTATTGCATTAAATAGTTATGCATTTTCATCAGCATACAAAGATAGTACAAATATTTGTACGGGTGGGTTGCAGGTTATTTTTTTGCCAGCATTTTCCTTCATTTCATGATGTTCTCATTTGGGTAGACATGAACCACAACATCTGGTACCTGAACTTCGGGGTGATCATGGTCCAAAGACCCAGCCGGACCGGACCGACAACCGTAATTGTTCAAAACGCGAGACCGAAGACCGGATTGAAATGGTACGGTATGGCCCGGGATGGTCCGATTCGGTCTTCGGTGTGATCCGTTCAGTCCGGTCCAGTTGGCCCGGTTTTTTGGTCCGGTCCGGTCAGATCAATGGTCCGATATGCTCAGCCCTACCTGAACTCGTATAACCATGATAACCGATATCATGATCTGAATGTAAAGTTGTAAAGTTGTGTATTGCAACAAGATTAATTATACGCCTAATTGGATACAAGTTTTACTTGAGCATCTTAATTTGATTTTACCAATCTCAAATTTTGACTAAACACCAAAAAAGGAAAGAAACATAAAGGAGGTCATGGGAGAATTCAGCACAATTATATCACTTCACAAAAAATTGAAAAATTGGCTCTATATCCAACGAACGAAACTTCCAGGTATGAAAAAAATTATTTTGTTTTGGTTCAACTTGTAGTCCCATATAAAAAGACCATATACAGTCATAATATATACTCATAATTAAAACTAAGTTAACAAAAACCATATACAGTGATAGACTACCTAATCTGATAATTCATCACAGAATAGACACACTTGTCGCTGGAGGGCAAAGGGACACCGCACTCCGGTCAGGATTCAGATACTTCTTGTAGACTGCTTTTAGCTTATGGTCTCTTGCACGATCAGCATGAAAGCTCAACAAACTCTTTGCACAATCACTTACTTGATCTTCACTGTATCCGGTGTAATGTTTAAGTGTTTCAGTCCACACTGGTGTCTTATTAAGCGTGCACCTAGCAGCATACACAGCTGATGCAGCAAGTTTTGAAGGGTTATTTCTGATGGTAAGGGAATAGTTCATCAAACCAAGCTCAGTGAATAAGAACACCATATCCTCCATCTTTTTGTCAGATGGAAGTGAGGCTTTAGCATATCGGACCGCGAAGACATAAGGCGTTGGTACAGAGAGATACCAATCTAAACTACTAAGAATAGCCTTTTCCATAGCAAGAATTTGCTCTCTTGAATATGGACTACCTGATATAACAATCATATCCTCAACCAGTAGCTGACATATTTCCTCATACTTGGAAGATATAAGCAATACGCAGATACAAACCAAATGAAGTTCAGTTCTGGCAATAGTTGTGACGGCCAGAAATCTATCAAGGATATTGATTGCGAGATAAAGAGTCTCTGGCATGAAGCCACTCTTATAGTGAACTTCCATTATCCAGTCGAGCATGTAAGCTCGAATCTCAACATCAATATCAGGTTGGAAATTTATGTAATCTGTAAAACTCCCTTCGGTCTCCCTATCCTTGTAGATCATGTATATTTCTTCCACATATTCAACCTGACAAAGCTCGTTGTTCATGTCAAACTCGTCAATATCTATGATGACATCATGATCTTTGTTTTGTGTGGTAGCGATCTCACTAGTAACTGATGGAGACTTTTTATGTTTCTTGGAGACATCATCAGTCGTCCCAGCATTCACTCGATTGAATGGATTTGTAATCTCGTCTCGACGTCTTTTTGTTTCGCGTTGTGTAATAATCGGTTGACGAAGATCAACAGCAAATGTCATGGTATTTGCTTCGTTCACGTATTGAACCTCGTCGTCATCATCTATGATGATGATATGATGATTGTTTTTTGTGGTAGCAATCTCACTAGCAACTGCCTTTCGACGTCCAACCTGAACAAGCTCATTGTTCTTGTCAAACTCGTCATCATCATCGATGATTACGTATTCAACCTCGTCATCATCTATGATGATTACATTATCTTTTGGTTTCTTGTATGGATTTGCAATGTCATCAAGGGCTCGACGTCTTTTCCTATGGCATTGTGCGATAATCGGTCGAAGATGCTCAATAGCAGAAGTCATGATATCTTCTACACCTCGAATACAAATCACCCAAAAAAAAGAGCCTTACTTGTCGACACAATCGAATAACTGAAAATCTTGGCGGTGGAAGAATGAAGATGCGAATGAGAGCGTTTTTATTTTTGGGAGGATTGGAAGAATGAAGATGCGAATGGTCTTGGTTAGGTATTTATAAGTTTGAATAAGGCGGTTGGATGAGATGCGAATGTCGGTTGAGAGACACGCTTTTAGGTTAATTCACGAGTTTTATGTATGTAACTATGCTTTGTCGGTTTAATTAATTGTCAACAAAAAATTAACGAATTCTTTTTTTTTTGTTGCATAGCGGTATAACCCCAATACGTTATTCACCCATTCGAAAGTTGATCTTCGATTCTACCACCCCTAAAAGGGCTACTGCTCATCAAGATCCTTCACCAGGTGCTCAACTCAAGTCACTAGTCACTTCAAGGCCAAAATTCTCACTCAAAAGGTCTAACAAGCCTCAGAGGGGTTCAGAGGTTTATAAACCCCAGGAGCCGATAAAGGATATTGTATTAGTTCAGAAGAAAGAGTATACACAATACTTTAAGAACTTGAAGAAAAAATAACCAAGCGCCATGGAACTGGAAATTGAAACGAAGAGACGGGTCCGGATTTTGATGTCAATGCGATAGATATGTTGTAATTATGTTTTTTTAGTAGAATGTTTGAATGTATATTCTTGTTTTGAGTTAATAATATTCCTGAAATTAAAATAGAGATTACGCCTGAAATTGTTTTTTTTTTCTTTCTGCACAACCAACAATCATTCGGTAGTGTTCATTTAACTCACAGGGTTATAAAATCTCGTATTATATCTATCACTGCAAATCGAATGCAGAGCCATTTGCCCGATTAATAGACCAAACCTTCTTCATTCAATATGGCTATTAAAAAGCAGAAGATGTAGCAATGCGTTGGCGTCTGACCATTTTTACCTGCACTTTAGTTATACCCTTTTGACAGCAATCATTTAACCCGTTAGTAACCTACTTGTTTTTAACAAACCTTCTTCATCAATAGGTACAAGAGGTGGCAGAAAGTGAGAGGCTCGTGTTGAGCAAACCACTTATATCGACACATTAGTTTTTCCATTTTTTAAATTCCATCATTTATAAGAAAAACGACCCGACCCTTTTTTACCCACAATATCACTTCTTCTGAGTTTAGCTCATTTGGATATGTTGTTTTGGCTACAAACCCCAAAGATTAACAGATAAGCATAAATTGTCCAGTTTTGTAACTTTTGGTTGAGTTTTGGCCTTCTAATACAAGTCCTAGATAAATGTATAGCATCGAGTGCGTAAAGAAATTCCAGTGTATAATGAGAAGGGGAGGATATGTACAGAATCTGGTGTAGCAGACACATTTTCAAGCAGCTCCCATTGTTTCCCCGTGAGGTCTGTCAGTTCTTCATTATATTCATCAGACAATTCCTAAGACGATACATAAACAAAGACTAATCAAAATACAAAAGGTATGTATAAAATGCTTATTAACACCCTCAGAGCAAATGCTTGTCAACTTCTGATCTCTTGGGTCAAAATGAGTAAACGGGCCAATTTGGATCTACAAAATGTTGCAATGGATATGGACTTGAAGAATGCATATAATTTCCTTCACTCGTTTTATTTCAATAGTTAAATTATCATTGTTGAGGACGCTTTTTAGTCATATTAAAAGTATTAATTCTCTAAAATTCCCATTAAAAAAAATCCCCATTTTGACCCATTGTCAATCCAACCGACACTTTCCAGCCTATCTAGATATTCAGAAGCAGTCGGGGTTTCTTCTATCAAGTGTTTTTTCTCTTGTGTTAAACATTCACCTCTATAACAGATGTGGATGGCAACGACGCATCATCAGATGTAAGGGTTTTCTTTTCAGCTTCAGAGTGGTTGTTAACTGTATCACTAGTTGCATCTTTACTACTCCTTACAGGCTGCGCCGTATTTCTGCTTCCATCTAGACACCCAAGTTTCATTTTTTTAATTGCATTATTCGTCCACTTTATTGTATTAGTTGCAGATTCAATAGTTTCTGTCAGAGAGTTGCATTCGCCTTTCGGAAATTTATAATAAGGTTTAACAATAATCTCGGGATAGCATTGTATTAACATTAAGTTACTTCAATATTAGTATGTGCAAGATTGACAATTAACAATCATGGTAATGTCATTTTCTGATACAATAATTATGATGTGCAAATAAAATATCCCGTACCTGATCTGGGAGACGTGGTTTATGTTTGGCAGCACACTTCTTGAGTACTTGATCCCCCAGCTTGATCTCAAATGTAGATAATCTGGACGCCGTTTCAGCACGATCCCACTGTTCCTGCTTAAGGTCTAAGAGTTCTTCGCCGTCATCATAAAGTACCTAAAATATAAATGTTAGACTACATACCAGTATATTGATAATGTTAATCATAACCTCATAGAAAATGTACGTGAACATCACACCTTGTGCGTCTTGTTTCTCAATCAGAGGATGTCACAACTCCTTGGTAATACCTGCAGTAAAAGATTTTCACGTTCATAAAACAGCATAATGCATAAATTCAAAAAATATTTCACGCAAGTGCTATACTTAATTTTTATCTGCAGGCCACCAAATTTTTATTCTCTTTCCAACCAAATTTTCACCATGCTCAACAGACTGAGCCTGAATCAGGACACATATGTATATTCCAGAATATGATCAGTATAGTGAGAATGATGAGTTGTTCGTGTTTGTTTAAGGAGGACTAGATTAAAGGTGTTAATTTCGACCAGCTACGGGTGAACGGTTCAACTTGGCTATAACTATTCAAATGACGCCTTTCTTGAATTTAGTAAACCGTAACCGACTTGAAAGGTTTCAATGGGTCAAAATTCAGTAAAACTGTATTCAAATGCATATAACTTCCTAAATCTAGATATCTCTAAGCTTATATTCTCATTTTAAAAGTATAGTTTGTGGGTCGGCCCAATCTGCTTTAACCCACTCCAAAATACCCATTTTGACCCGTTCCCCAACCTGACTGACCATTTTGTTGCCTCTAACTAGAATAGTTTTCAGAAGCAGGCTGTCTTCCTTCCATGAAGTGATATATCTCTTTTGTTTTCCACTTTTCCCTTCACCTGTGTTACAGATTTGGTTGGCATCGGTGGATCATCAGTTGAAAGGCTTTCCTTTCTACATTTCCTGGCAACTCGACAACGTCTTGCAGGCTGCACCATATTTCTGCTTCCATTTAGACACTCAACTTTCCTCTTACGAGTTGCATCGTTCCCCAACTTACTCGTATCAGTTGTAGATGGAATAGTTTCCATCAAAATACCGTAAACTTCTTCTGCCACCTGGAAAAGAAATGTTATTATTGGACATTGGGCAATTACTTTCGGATAGCAGTGATACAAAATATGAAATTTTTTACCAACACCAAAAGTTTCATTTCTTAGTCACAGCTACGAGTAGCCACTTTATAAATAATCATGAATATTTTTGCCCATACCTTTTTGCGGAGGCGCGGTTTGAGTTGAGTAGCACACTTCTTGAAAACTTCTCTCACCAGTTGCCAACAAACAGGCGAAGCAATCTAAAAGAGATACAAAACTTCAGTATACAATACTTCAGTATATGATGTAATTAGTGGTAGATGAGAACATAATGATCACCTTGTTCTCCTTCCGCACACTTGTGACTAGTAGATCTACAAGCTCGTGATTCAGTAGCTCAGTTTTCTCTATTATTATGATGATAATTTGCTTCATCTTGATTACAACGCCAGGCGAATTGGAGCTTTAAAAGTCAGAACATAGAAGACACATAGCTGAGCTTAGAAGTCCTCCAATAAATGACATAAACTCCCATTTTAGCGTTTATTCTATCATATTCAGTTATATGAAAGAATGTCATAACAGCACGAGCCACGAAAAGATTTAAGTGTCCAGATTTTGAGTTTGAGCAGATGGAGTGTTTTAGCTAGGGGTGTGCAGAAAACCAAAAAGCCTGTAGAATAATCTGACTGAAAGACCTTTAGATTTGGTTTTAGTGAAAAGACCACAAATTATATATCGAACAGAGAGTACCACAAATAATTTAACTGACAAACACTTTCGTTTCAGTTTAGTCAAAAGCGGAACCGGCTTGTGCACACCCCTAGTAATAGCACAAAACGGTTCCATTCTGCTAAAGCAGAAGCTGTAAAAACCTATATATAAGGAGTCAATCAAAGAAATAGAAGTTCTTACTCAGCAACGGTTAAGAACTGTTTAAATAGTCGAACTATCAGTCCGTCCAGCTGCAGGTCACACATCATCAATGATAATTTACCCTTGTCTAATGTCTTGAGAGCTTTAATCATTCTATTATACGATCCACAAGATGCAGAAGATAGATTCTTAAGTGTGGTCACAACAAGTTTGAAAAAATCCTGTACACCAAAGAAGGGTGGTTGCTTACGAGTCGTATGGTACCTTATGCTAGTCTAAAGATTCTCCACGAGAGACGTTTCATACCTTCATTTGTTCATCAGTGTATGGCGTTTTATAAACCATAATTCTCAAGACTTCCCTGATGCAACATGCAACTGAGATATTTACATCCACATCAGGATGTCTTAGCAATTGCTAGCAATCAGTGCTTACATTTCAACGACTGGCTTGTCATTTGGTACACCCTTATTAGACGTTTCTCCAATCCCTATAATAATTATACAGCATAGAGTTCCAAACTGATAATTGTTGGAAAACAATATGAGGCAAATTGAAAAACTATGTTCAGCTAAAACATCACTAATGCTGTAGTACCTATGAGGGCTGTTGGAGCATAGTTTGGCTGGGCCGGCTCGACGACTCTTCTAGGCCGTTAATCGTCTTCCCCGGTCCTGAGTAATGCTGCAAACAAAGGTAAACCGGTTAGACGTGGACCCGAGGCCGGAGCCCCGGGGTCCACCTCCGACGGTCAAGTTAGTATCGGATGAATATGTGGTATAAGAGGTGTAGTTATGAGAGAAAACCTGATGTAGAATGAGACCCCTACCCTTGTATTTATAGGCTTAGGGTTTCTTGAAGGATAAGTTAGGTATGTGTGGGCCGCGGGCCTGTCGGGCTGGGCCCTTAACCGACTGTACGTCGACATGTCCCCCAGTCTAGTATGATATGGTTCATGATCATGTTATGCTAGACTCATTCGTGTATCATGCTCACTAACAACCGCGTGCGGCTTGCTGCTAGGACATCCTCATGGGTCGTCCGTAACATATGGCTCCACTCGTAAATGGGCTACCTTTTAGTAAAAATATGATGGGTTGGGATTGCGAATAGTGAGCATAGCCACTATAAGCCATCATGTCCCCCTAGTCTAGTATGCGAGGTTATCACCGAGGTTACTAGACTAGACACCATATCCGCTACCTGTAAGCATATCCATGTCGAAAGAAATGGGGAACCCGTGTACGTAAGACGGGTGGGTGTGCCCGAGTGCTTGGTTTCCCGTGATTAGACGGTAAGGACCCCGTAAGAAGAAAATGTGTTCTATAGCCGGGGTAACACCGGCACTGGCAAGGTATCATTCTTATTCATCTCTAACGTGAGGACGAAGGTTTTGTGAAGGTGAAGGTGGAACCCGTATGCTACATCTTGAACATTTGAAGGCGTACTTCTTATACCCACTAATGATGCAACATAATGCGAATGTGTCATTCGTCTTAAAGACAACAGAAGACGTACCTCTGTGGAAAGGTGATGCGGATATTACATCCGTCTTACGGCCACGACATCCAATAATGACTTCAAAAATTTGTCACAGTTTCTCCTAGATTAAACATAGTTGATCAGGCTCCATCTAATTAAGTATAAACGATGTAAACTTTGGAAACATCACTCCATGGTCGGGCAAACTAATTAGTCACAGAAGACGTACTTCCGTAACAAAGATATGCACCAACAGAAGACGTGCTTCTGTGGCAGAATGAGCCAGTGGAAGGCGTACTTCCACGGCAAAAGATAACGATGCGCCGTGGAAGAATACTTCCACGGCGAAAATAATGAGCACGTGGAAGAATACTTCCACGGCGAAGATAAGAAGCACGTGGAAGAATACTTCCACGGCGAAGATAAGAAGCACGTGGAAGAATACTTCCACGGCGAAGATAAGAAGCACGTGGAAGAATACTTCCACGGCTAAGATAACGAGCACGTGGAAGAATACTTCCACGGCGAAGATAATAAGCACGTGGAAGAGATACTTCCACGGCGAAGATAAGAAGCACGTGGAAGAATACTTCCACGGCGAAGATAAGAAGCACGTGGAAGAATACTTCCACGACGAAGATAACGAGCACGTGGAAGTGATACTTCCACGGCGAAAATAATAAGCGCGTGGAAGAATACTTCCACGGCGAAGATAAGAAGCACGTGGAAGAATACTTCCACGGCTAAGATAACAAGCACGTGGAAGAATACTTCCACGGCGAAGATAATAAGCACGTGGAAGAGATACTTCCACGACGAAGGATAATGAGCACGTGGAAGAGATACTTCCACGGAAAAGATAATAAGCACGTGGAAGGAATACTTCCACGACGAAGGATAATGAGCACGTGGAAGAGATACTTCCACGGAAAAGATAATAAGCACGTGGAAGGAATACTTCCACGGCGAAGACAATAAGCCAGTGGGAGGAGGACTTCCACGGCAAAGACAATAAGCCAGTGGAAGGAGGACTTCCACGGCAAAGACAATAAGCCAGTGGAAGGAGGACTTCCACGGCAAAGACAATAAGCCAGTGGAAGGAGGACTTCCACGGCAAAGACAATAAGTCCGTGGAAGGAGTACTTCCACGACGAAAGAATAAGCCAATGGAAGTGATACTTCCATGGCAAAGGAATAACCCGGCAGAAGGCGAACTTCTGCGACAAAGAAATATATCCAAAGATATTTGCGTGTCATGCACGGAAATAGTGGTATGATTATACCCTCGTAGCCCCCCAAGTTTAATGGTGTTAAACTCGATTAGTAATATTAAACTTAATCAAGTATTCAAAAAATTACGATCACGTAGACCAGCGCGAATGGACGTACCATAGCCGCGTACGAAAGATAGAAATTGGGTTCGAACGTGCGAACCAACGCGGATGGGTCGTGCCATAATCGCGAATTGTCACATAGTTTAAGACGTATCTTAACTAACTTATGGGATAAGCTATGCCGTTATGTGCGGCGTACCGCTACTACCATAAGGACGGTCAAAGTTTTGACAAAATTTTGTTAGACGTGCACAGTGTGTCTTTTGCAAGTCCATCATGAGTCATGTGGTTTGCGTAACTTACTACAACGTCTTGATAGCAAGGTGTCTAACAAGGATACATGATCCGTGGTCGTTGGGGTTGCATCCCTCTTACACGACAAGTTTAATTAGTAGGTTAAACTCATTCCTCTTATTTCACCTAGAAACGATGTGTACGCGTACGCCCGTAGGCAAAAGATATCCGAGTGTACGGACTAGCATATATGTATATGTATAATAAGTAATAACTTAATACTAGACGTGAAAATATGTATCTAGATATGTATTGAAAGATGCGAATATTTATCGGAATAAAAGAAATCCACACAAAGCTAAAAGATATATTAGATCTTGTTACCAAGTTAAGAGATATACGGAATATCTTTTATAAATATAGAAAAATTTAGGTAATATCTTGTTACCTTGTTAAAAATAAATATAAGTAATATTTTACAACTTAATAAAATATTAGAATATATCCTTAACAAATTTAAAAAAGAAATAATATCTTTTAGTATTTTAAATGATATGTGTGATATCTTATAATAATATAAGCAATATTATCCGAACGCACGGATTAATATGGAGGACGCGGCTCATGACCGCAGTGAAAAAATAAAATATGACCGAACATAAAGATGAGCACGGCTAGACATACCATAACCGCGTATAAAAAATAAAAGTAAACATCTCCGGGCGTGCGGACTATCGCTGAAGGACGCGGCTTGGTACCGTGGATAAAAATAAAATATAATATGTCCAAACGTGGGGACGAACGCGGATGAATGTTTCATAATCGTGATTAAAATAAGAATAAAATAGATCGACAGATACTCTGTGTGATCATGAAGTTAAGTCTTCCATCGATTAACAAATATATGAAAAATCTTTTTTTTTTAACTTTTGAAAACAAATACTTAGCAGAATATTAGTAAGTAACTAAATATTGACTTAGCTTTACGCTTGATTAATGGGTTGATTTTTCTCAATCGTATATCAATAATTAACTTATGTGTTAGAGATTCCGCAAGCATGTTATCATACGATAATAAAAAAAACGATATGTACATGTGCATGTAAACGATTTATGTAAGGGCGTTATATAGATCGTATTTGTTCTTCTTTTATTATATGTTTTCACATGATAGGTATAGTCTAAAACAGAATATGGTTGCCACGTTGTTGTTTTCACACATGATAGGTATGTCATGGCAAAATAAAACAAGGTATGAACCAAAAAGAAAACGAACCCGAAAAAGAACACGAGGAATGTTTTAGTCGGGTCCCACGGATGGCGCCAACTTGTTGGAGCATAGTTTGGTTGGGCCGGCTCGACGACTCTTCTGGGCCGTTAATCGTCTTCCCCGGTCCTGAGTAATGCTGCAAACAAAGGTAAACCGGTTAGACGTGGACCCGAGGCCGGAGCCCCGGGGTCCACCTCCGACGGTCAAGTTAGTATCGGATGAATATGTGGTATAAGAGGTGTAGTTATGAGAGAAAACCTGATGTAGAATGAGACCCCTACCCTTGTATTTTTAGGCTTAGGGTTTCTTGAAGGATAAGTTAGGTATGTGTGGGCCGCGGGCCTGTCGGGTTGGGCCCTTAACCGACTGTACGTCGACAAGGGCATTTGGTTAAATCTTACTTAAGCAGCTTATTGCGTTGTCAGAACACAATGTCGTTTTAGTGCTTTGGTTAAACCTTAAGCTTATTAGCCATTTTAAACTTCCTTTAATAAGCTCACCTAAACTAGTTCAAACTAATAAAATGTGATAGAAAAGGCGTAATGAATTTGTACATGATAATTTACAAAAACCAGGTCTTTACTATCAAACAAGTCCCAAGGGGGCGTGCATGATATCTTATTATTAATGCTTATCATCTTATATAGGGTGGGCTGCTTGTTTAGGGGGCAAATAAGCAATTTCTGATAAGCACATCATTTCAACATGCTTATTGGATATGAAAGCTATAATCATTTTTACCCTCATATATAACCTAATAAAACATTTTTTATAAAAGATTACCAATTTGACATTATTTTGCAAAGGTGTGTTTGGGTTAGCTTATTTTTCCAATTTATGAGCTTATATGGATTTGCAAAAGCTCATAAGCCGACTTCCTTCGACTTATGAGCTTATAGTCTTATATAAACAGTAAGCTCAAGTTGATACGCTCATAAGTTGGGAATCTAAACATCATTTCCTGAACGCAAAATCAGGAACACAAAAGAATAAGCAACCTGCAAACTCGTATATGCTCTAACCATTCTTTTTGTGTTATGATCATGAGATCCAATTATTATTATCTCCAATTCTTTTAGAAAAAAAGGAGGGTTTTTTTATCCTCGTAATGGTCACGTGTAGCCCGCTTAAGCCAAGCACATCTCCCAAAATAAGTCAATAACCTAAATAGAGAAAGCCCTAACCATTTACCCATATACACCCCCAATAGGGGTGTTTGTTTCGGCTTATACTATAACGGGCTTATGGATTACGCGGTTTTGGGCTTATGTTTAGGCTTATTTTTAAACTTTCCGGCTTATATAAGATTATCATGCCATAATAAGCTTATATAAGCCGAAAGTTTGAAAATACGCCACAAAAAGTGAGTTATGAGCTTATGATGTGTTTGTTTAAGCTTATACGCGGGCTTATGAGCTTGTTTGTGTTTCAGCTTATATTTCATAAGCCCTAATTATCATCACCAAATTTTGAAACTTGTGGGCTTATACAAGTTTATTACGATATGATAAACTTATATAAGCCCATAACTAGTCTCTAAATAAGAGAGAAAATGGGGCTTATGAAACAAAAGCCGAAATCGAAATATTTCATTGTGGTAATCAGAGGGTCGAGTAGCAGAAGCACAAAACAAAGTCAGGAATTCGCCAACACTCATAAGCCCCACATATAAGCCGATATCAAACTCAGGAATTTTCCAACACTCATAAGCCCACATATAAGCTGAAATGAAATAAACTGATAAGCCCACATATAAGCCGAAACATAAGCCGAAAAGTTTTAAAAAATAAACCAGAATAAGTAAGCTTACAAAACGTAAGGCGAAAACCAAATAAAGCCATATAGACCACCAATTAACGGGCTTATGGCTTAGATGGTTTTCAGCATAAGCTCAGTTTTTGTGGCTTAATTTGAAACTTTTGGGCTTATATAAGCTTATCATGTCATAACAATGCCCAAAAGCTTACAAGGCAGAAAAAAGTGAGGTTAGGAAACATAAGGCGAAAAGCAAATAAAGGCGTAAGCAGGCTATATAAGGCGAAAGAAACACCCCAAGCTAGATATCATCATTTGTACAATAGGTATATTATATAAATAAAAAAGTTAAGTAAAGTAAGTAACCTGAAGAAGAGAGACAACTTCATGGGATGAATCAGGTAAGGAAAACAACAAGGCTTTACCAGCATTCATCAGCACAATTTTCTGAGCTGTAGTCATTCTAAAACCACTTTACCTCATTTTCTTCATTCATGGGTTTTGCATACTCAGCTTACAAACAACATACTGTAGAAGACCAATAAATAGGGTATCTTCTTACACTTGTCAATGTTTACTTTTACTCGACTTTTGGAGACTAAATTGAGGGGGCGTTTGGTTTGTTATTACTATTTGGATTCGCAATGGGTATGGCCTATGGGTTTAAAAGAGGTATCAGTTATACCAGTTACCTGTATTACAATACATTTTATTTTGTTTGGTTTGATTTTGAGAGTTGCCTGATGGGAGTTATTTTGGTGAATTAATTGAAGGAAAGTTATTGATGTAAAATTATACAAAAATATATGAAATTAAATTTAAATATTTTTTTAGTTTTTTTATTTAATTATAATGTTTTAATAAATATTTAAACAATCTGATTAGTTTTAAGTTTTTGTAATTTTTTTTCAGTAAATTTGTGTTTTAGGTTTATGGCTTATTTATTCTTTTTTATAAATTTATATGATAAATGAACTAATCTTATAAAGTAATTTATTTTATAAGTTGATTTTTTGTTAATTTTTTTCTCAAAAGATCAATTTATTTTGTCTTTCATTTCTATTTTCTCGTCTAAAAAGAAACTCTAAAACAAAAGTATTCATTTTGCCTTTTGACTCGTGAGAGTAACAATGGTAAACTCACTCCCACATGAATAACAAATCATGTTTTTCTCGTAACTCGTTAAAAACTCATATTTCAACTGTATACCCACTAAATATTTCAGTATTTTTACACACTCCCAATGCAGTTAAAAAATAATAAAAAAAAACACACATATAGACAAACTCATCAACGATGAGTTACTCACCGTTCATGATTTTTTATATGTAAATCACTCGTAATTTAAAAAAAATAAAAATAAAGACCCACTTACTCCTTTCGACATTAAATCTCAAGAAGTGGTGTACGTCATTTCTCTTAATACATACACAACGCAATGTACAATATTAAATTACACATTTACTCCTTTCGACATTAATAACTGAAAAGTGACTCAAGAAGTGATGTATAAGAAGACATCTGGACCTTTTTTCCAACTTGGTCTATTAGCGATCATGTTTGGTTAAGAGAGCACAGTATGGCAAACTGGTGGCTGGCTGGTCACGACGGCGCGAGGCCACGGCAGCGTCAACCACACCGTGGCTCGCGTCGTCGGTTTTGGGCTGGTTACTACCAGCCGACGCCATGGTGACGGCGCGAGGCCACGGCGGCGCCAACCACACCGTGGCTCGCGTCGTCGGGTTTTTTTTATTTTTATTTTTTTTTTTTTTTAAATTTTAAAAAATTTACCGTTGGGAAAAGGCTATTTTTTTGTTTTTCCATGTTTTTGACCGTTTTTGGTGTTAAATACCCCATTTTTTCATATAATTTCACTATATATCACACACGTTTTTGGTGTTAAATACCCCAATCCTTTGTAATGATCACGTGTAGCCCGCTTAAGCCGCGCACATCTCCCGAAATAAGTCAATAACCTAAACAGAGAAAGCCCTAAACATTTACCCATATACACCCCCAATAGGGGTGTTTGTTTCGGCTTATATAACGGGCTTATGGATTACGCGGTTTTGGGCTTATGTTTAGGCTTATTTTAAAACTTTTCGGCTTATATAAGATTATCATGCCATAATAAGCTTATAGAAGCCGAAAGTTTGAAAATACGCCAGAAAAAGTGAGTTATGAGGTTATGATGTGTTTGTTTAAGCTTATACGCGGGCTTATGAGCTTGTTTGTGTTTCAACTTATATTTCATTAGCCCTAATTATCATCGACAGATTTTGAGACTTGTGGGCTTATACAAGTTTATTACGATATGATAAACTTGTATAAGCCAAGCGAGAAAAAAACAAAAAAATCTGAAATCAAATAATGTCATTCTGGTAAGAGTAAAGTGCAAAAATCATCCCTGTGGTTTGTCAAAAGTTTGAATTACATCCCTCGTTAATACTTCGTGCAACATACATCATTGTGGTTGTAAAATAGTACACCATACATCCCTGAGGACGGATGGTGCAAATATTTTTCCGTTAAGGGTTAAAAGTGTTTGTTATCTTAGGGGTATTTTAGTCCTTTTACAACCTAGGGATGATTTTTGCACCTAACTTTTCAAAAAAAAAAATTTCCAAAAAAAATTTTAAAAAAAATTCAAATTTTTTTTAAAAAAGTTTCGAAAAATGTTTTCTTTTTTCGAAAAATGTTTTTTTTAATGTTTTTTTTTAAGTTTCGAAAATATATTTGAAAAAAGTTTTTTTTTCAAAAGTTTTTTTTAAATGTTTTTCGAAAATTTAAAAAAAAAATTGAAACTTTTTGAAAAAAAAATTTCAAATTTTTTTTGAAACTTATTTTAAAAAAGAAAACATTTAAAAAATAAAACATTTTTCGAAACATTAAAAAAAACATTTTTCAAAACTTTTTAAAAAAAAATTGAATTTTTTTGAAAAAAACTTTTTTCAAATATATTTTCGAAACTTAAAAAAAACATTAAAAAAAACATTTTTCGAAAAAAGAAAACATTTTTCGAAACTTTTTTAAAAAAAATTTGAAATTTTTTTGAAATTTTTTTTGGAATTTTTTTTTTGAAAAGTTAGGTGCAAAAATCATCCTTAGGTTGTAAAAGGACTAAAATACCCCTAAGATAACAAACACTTTTAACCCTTAACGGAAAAATATTTGCACCATCCGTCCTCAGGGATGTATGGTGTACTATTTTACAACCACAATGATGTATGTTGCGCGAAGTATTAACGAGGGATGTAATTCAAACTTTTGACAAACCACAGGGATGATTTTTGCACTTTACTCTTCTGGTAATCATAGGGTTGAGTAGCAGAAGCACAAAACAAAGTCAGGAATTCGGCAACACTCATAAGCCCACATATAAGCCGATATCAAACTCAGGAATTTGCCAACACTCATAAGCCTACATATAAGCCGAAACAAACACCCCCGAAACATAAGCCGAAAAGTTTTAAAATATGGCAGAGTTTATGAGGTCATGAAATATAAGCCGGAAACCAAATAAAGCCATATACACCACCAATTAACGGGCTTATGGCATAGATGGTTTTGGACATAGATGGTTTTGGGCTTAGATTTCATAACCTCACTTTTTGTAGCTTATTTTGAAACTTTCCGACTTATATAAGCTTATCGTGTCATAATAAGGCCCAAAAGCTTACAAGCCACAAAAAGTGAGCTTGCGAAACATAAGGCGAAAACCAAAAATGCCTTAAGCACACTATATAAGGCGAAAGAAACACCCCTGTATATCATGATTTGTACAAGGAAAACATGGATAATAAGTAAAAAAAACTAAATAAATCCATATACACCACCAATTAACGGGCTTATGGCCTAGATAGTTTCCAGCTTATATTTCATAAGCTCATTTTTTTGTGGCTTATATTATGAAACTTTTTGGCTTATGTAAAATTATCGTGTCATAACAATGCCCAAGAGTTTGAAAACAAGGCAGAAAAAGTAAGCTTAGGAAACATAAGGCGAAAACCAAATAAAGGCGTAAGCAGGCTATATAAGACCGAAAGAAAGACCCCAAGCTAGATAGCATCATTTGTACAACAAGAAAAACATGAAGAAAAAAAAAGGAAGTAAGGTAAGTAACCTGAAGAAGAGGGACAATTTGATGGGATGAATCGGCTAAGGAAAACAACAAGGCTGTAGTCATTGTAAAACTTGACCTCATTTTCTTCATGGGTTTTACTCAGCTTACAAACTAAACAACATAGAAGAAGAAGATAATAAAATAGGATTTCTTACACTTGTCAATGTTTGACTCGAGTTTTGGAGACTAAATTAAGGGGGCGTTTGGTTTCTTATTGTACTTGGATTCGCAATAGGTATCAACTGATTGAGGGAAAGTTATTAGGTTTGGTTACAAAATGTGTGGGTGTAAAAGCTGAGGTTTAGAGTAGAAATATTTTTAGTTCTTTTTTTTATTTATAACGGGCTTATTTTTGTTTAACTATTTTACTACCTTAAATTACTTGGTTATGAACTTTTGATAGGTAAGACAATAACATTGTTCATTTCAAAAATCACTACCAAGTATTTGTCGCTGTTTTACGCGGGTAACATGCTAGTATTTTAATAAATATTTAAGTAATTTAGTTAGTTTTAAGGTTTTGTAATTTTTTTTACAATAAGTTAAAAATCAAACGAATATGTAAAAATACTGACAAAAACATAAAAAAAAATTAAAAAAAAATATTAATACATTAACGAAATTGTAAAAATACTTAAAATTCAGAAAAACGTTAATAATAATAATCAATGTAAAAAACGAATGACGATAAAATAGTAGAGTAGTTATTTGTTGAAAGAAGGTGAAATGCGGAAATATTAGTTAGCTCTATTTCCCTTTACCATTCAGTCTTATCTAACGGTTGTAATTAACCAAATCGCCGTCAAAAAACAGTATTGCAAAAAAATGATAACTTATCGCACAAGTTGGAAAGTAAACCGCCAAACCGACATAATCATGTATAAGAGACCGACCACCTGAAAATCCATTCATTCCATCCATCCTAAAAGACAACAACAATCCCTCAATTCGATCACCAGCAATCCGTTTTTCATTCCATTCAATTCAATTCCACTCAATTCAATTCCCTTTTTCATTCGAACAACCTAAATAAACAATAATCTAATTTTCATATATCTGCTAATTTGAATAGTGATGGAGATCTATATCAACAAGCCTAACAGGATCCACGAGGATATGGACGAGGAGGGGATTCTAACGGTTGTAATTAACCAAAGCGCCGTCAAAAAACAATATTGCAAAAAAATGATAACTTAACGCTCAAGTTTAAAAGTAAACCGTCAAACCGACATACCACTTGAAAATCCCATTCATTCCATACATCCTAAAAAAACAACATCCCTTAATTCGATCATCAACAACCTATTTCATTCTATTCAATTCAATTCCACTCAATTCAATTCAATTCAATTCAGTTGATAACTTAGCGCGCAAGTTAAAGTTAACGCCACATCCCTCAGTTCGATCATCAGCAATCCCTTTTTCATTCCATACAATTCAATTAACCAACTGGCTTAGCTCAGTTGGCCACCAAGGTTCCACTAAGTGGTTTCCTTGGGGAAGGTTTCCTGGAGGTCTTGGGTTCAAGACCTGCCAAGGGCCTTTCAGGCGAAGCGGATAAGGAGTCTAACATAACTAGGCGAGGGTTTGAAGAAGACATTCTTCCGCTTGGATGTCATTGCACGACTTGACCCACTAACCACTAACATTTGTCGTTCTAAAAAAATCCATACAATTCAATTCAATTGAATTCATTTCAGTTCACTTTCCTTTTTCATTCGATTAACCTAAATAAACAATAATCTGATTTTCATATATGTGCTAGTAATTTGATTAGTGATGGAGATCTATCTCGACACACCTAACAGGATCCACGAGGATATGGAGGAGGAGGGGATTCTAACCCCAATACGTTCTTATCACCCTTCACCAATCGGAAGGTTTATATTGGATTCTCCTACCTCTAAAAGATCAAGAATTGCACATCAAGATCCTGCTGCTCAACTCGTCACTTCAGACCCTAAAAGAACTTCTGAAAAGGTTCCAATTGCCGATAAAAGATCAAAGATTTTTAAACCCAAGAAAAAGAACTTGAAGGAAAAAAAGCCCCAAGTGCCATGGAACTGGAAGCTGAAAGTAAGAGACGGGTTAGAATCTTGAAGTCGATGAGATAATTTTGTTGATAGATCGTATTTCGTGATGGTATAACAGATACCAGGGCAATGGCTGGTGAAATTTTATTTTAATACCAGTACTCCCTCTGTCTCAAAATATACTCTATATTACTATTTTCGGATGTCCGAAATTAATAATCCACTTCCAAAAATAAATAAAGAATGTAAATTAAGTTTGGCATATTACCCACACTTGAAGGTATTTGTTGGGAATCTAAGTTTAATAGATTCCCTATATCATAGATTTAAACACAAATCAAGCTGTTAGATAATAACTTGCTTGTGCCTAGGAGGCAGGCAAGTATCGCAAGACTCACAGAGATCTAAGTCTTTGTGAGCAACCTCAGAGGAGTCCATGTCAGAGATATTGTCAAGGAAGTCGAAGAATACTTGAAGACATACTCATTAGCTGTGATGGATAACAACCAAGATGTATCAGGGACTCTGAGGGGTTGAGGGTTAACAGGGGTAGCAATACCCTGTTAACACTCGACACACTTTGGACATTCCATTTGTGTGTACGAGACTATGAAGAAAAGGGAAACTGTGTCATCTCTTTTTCCCTAAAGCATTGTGGCAGACTACCAAGAATAGAAGAGCATCTTGTGACAGATGTCTGACTAGTGTCTGTCTTGTGTAGTCACCATCAACCAGTACTTAGATCAACCTTGTATCACTATAAATAGAATATGTAGCCAAGCATTAATGTTTAACACTTTGAGATATTTTACACATTAATGCTTAGAACTTATTGAATCAAACAGTTGTGACTGTATTCATAAGTTAAGGTTTTTTAGTTGTTCAAAGTGTGCACAACACATTGTCATCAAACGGTGTTATCCATAACACTTGTAATTCTTTATTATACAATAATAAGTATTACGTTTGAAAAATAATTACATGTGTTGATTAGTCAAGTTTATTGTTTCTAGCATAGTTTGGGGACTTTCAATCAAACGGTGTTATCCATAACACTTGTAATTCTTTATTATACAATAATAAGTATTACGTTTGAAAATTAATTACGTGTGTTGATTAGTCAAGTTTATTGTTTCTAGCATAGTTTAGGGACTTTCAATTGGTATCAGAGCGGTGTTTGATATTAAAACCTTCAAAACATCGTTCTCAGTTTTATAATCAAGATCCACCATGCCAGAAACAACCAATGCACCACCATCGTCTTCTGGGAACACCAACAACAATGCACCACCAACTTCACGAAGACTCACTCCTCCACCTCCAAATGAAGATGATCTACCTCAACTTCTTGACTCAAGAGGCGGATCTCATGTCACTAGTGTACCAGTCTTTGATGAAGAAGATTTTGCTAGTTGGAAGAGTCAATTCCTCGTGTATCTCGACGGACTTGAACCATTTCTTCTAGAAATTCTAGACAATGGTCCTTATGTTCCCATGGAGCTTACCTCTACTGATGAGAACCCTCTTCCCAAACCTCTCAAACAATGGACTCCAGCTGATAGGAAATTGGCAAACCAAGATAAACGTCTCAAAAGCATCATCATATCCTGTCTTCCCAAACACATCATGAAGTCTGTCATTCTGTGTCCCATAGCTAAGAAAATGTGGACAGACCTTATCCTTGGTCATGAAGGACCCTCTGAAACCAGAGAAACCAAGATTCAGGCACTCAGACTTCAGTTCAATGCTTTCAAGGCACTTGAAGGTGAAAAGGTTCAACAAACATATACAAGGCCGAAGTTTCTTCTCAATGACCTTGCTATGAATGATGTCACCATTGGTCAAGCTGAAATTAATGCCACATTTGTCAACAGCCTTCCAAGAAAATGGTTGAGTATGAATCAGACTCAGAGAGCCAATAACTGAATCAAGAATGACACCTTATCTCAGCTTTATGGAAAGTACAATTACGAAGAAGGGCTGATTGATACTATATACAAATCAGAGACTGAAAGACTTGTAGTTCAAGGAGCAACTTCCAAAGCTTTAATTTCTACCCCACACCCTCATGACAGCGACTCTGATATTGAAGAAAACACACGCAGCAGCCAAGAGTTCTTGATAGACCTTAATGTTGAATTTCACGAAAGAGCCTTGCTAGCAAATCAAAGAAGATTCTACAAAAGATCAGGAAGAATAGGATCAGCTAGTAGACAAACCGACAAATCAAAAGAGACTTATTTTGCCTATGGAATACTTGGACATTTCAAAAAATACTGTCCTTCCACAAAGACATCCTCACCTTCTTATCCATCATCTTCCAACAAACCCTATAAGTTCAAATCACAACACAACAACTCATCTCACCAATTCAACTCCTCAGACAATGAGAAGAAGGATTACAAGAACAAGTATAAGGCACTTAAACCTGAGTTAGAACAGATGAATTTGAAGCTTGAAGCTCTGTCTAAAAAGAAAGTGGGTGATAAAAAGACAGAGAAAGGGTTGGTAGCTGAAGCGTATGATTAGAATGATGAACCGCTGACTTCAGATGAGGAAGATACTACTAGAGTCAGGGCTTTCAAGGCTATAGCTGAGGATGAACCAGCTGTTGGGAAAGGTGATGCAAGATCAGGACAATGGGTTGACATCACAATGAAAAAGGTACACAGGCTTTTATCTATGTCTGATAGTGATGAACGCAAACATGTCCTTGATTACACTATTGTTGATTTGCACTTTGTTGAGGAACATAGAAAGAACTTGCTTGATAAGTTTCACTCTGTTAAAAATGAACTGTTAACTGCTAAGGCTGAATGTGAAACTCTCAAACGGGTTAATTTAGAAAAGATATCTCTTCAAAACGAAGTCAATAGGTTAACCTTGAAGAATAGTGCCTTAAATGATCAAGTATCTGAATTAAACAAGGTTATTGAAAAATGGTTGTGCAGTAGGTTCACTATAGATCAACTGCTTAATGATGAACTACCTCCTGATATTAAAAGGGATGTCTCTGCCAAGAAAAATAAGTTGAAAATTCTCACCAAACCCAAAGAGATTGTTTTGAAATCCACAGAGATAATTCATATGTTAGATCCCCTCTTGACTGATGACCCTGTCTCTGAAGATATGGTTGAATTACCACCCTTACCTAAACTCTCAGGAGTTGAACCCAGCAGTTCCTCTAGAGGAGCTAAGGGTGAACCAAAGACAGATGTTGAGAAACCACCAGCTAAAGTATTTTATGTACCTGCTAAACAATCTGTTAAGCAAGTTGCCTTTAAGCCGGTCTCAACAAAATCTATGAACAAAGTTGATTCCTCAACTGAATAACGCCTGTTGTCATTAATGAAAGAAGTAGAACTCTTAAAACAACATATTAAGCCTTCCGCTGAATGTTCTACTTCCCAAGCACCTAAGTATATTCTAGGTGAACCCAAAGGTGAAAGGATAGTCAAACCTTACTGCAATATCTGTAAAAACTCTCATCACATGACCCCAGATCATGATAGACAAATGGCTGTTAAGAGAGCTCAGACACCTTCTAGGGAAAGACAATAGGCTTCTAAGAGACAAATAGGTAATTACAGACCTTATCCTCCCTGTAAATTTTGTGGATTCACAAACCATCACTCAGATGAGTGTGGTGACTTTCCAGGATGTGATATCTGTGGAAGTTTCACCCATGAGACAGACAACTGCCCTTCCCATCGTCAAAAGTTCTATAGGAACTCAAGAGTTGCGAATCATCAACTCAGGGAACCCACTGGAAAGTGGGTTCACCATAGGAACTAACTTGTTTCTCTGTATCTGTGCAGAAACATCTTAAGGAATCAATATGGTATCTAGACAGTGGCTGTTCTAGACACATGACAGGGATTCAACAATACCTGCACAGATACTCAAAGGAGTCAGGTCCTAAGGTGGTGTTTGGGGATAACTCTTCAGGCGACATAGAGGGATACGGCTCAGTGAACTGCAATGGGATAACATTTACAAGGGTTGCATATGTGAATGGTCTTAAACACAATCTTATTAGCATCAGCCAATTGTGTGATGCTGACTACAAGGTGTTGATTACTAAGACTTATGGAACCATATTCAACAAGAACAATGATGTGGTGCTTATTGCACCAAGAAGGAGAGATGTGTATGTCATCAACATGGCTACTTGCTCTGAAGACAGCTCAAATTGTTTTCTAGCTAAAGCCTCTGAAAGTGTCAATTGGCTGTGGCACAAAATACTGTCTCATCTCAACTTTAAGAACATCAACAAGATAGCCACACAAAACTTGGTTGCTGGTCTACCTTCAGTGATGTTTTCCAAAGACAAGACTTCTTCAGCTTGTGTCAAGGGAAAGCATCACAAGTCTTCTTTTAGAACCAGACAATCATTCTATATTGACAAGTGCTTACATCTCCTTCACATGGGTTTGTTTGAACCTGTCAAACCTTAGACCATTAATCACAACAAATACACCTTGGTCATAGTTGATGAGTTTTCAAGGTATACATGGGTTTTCTTCCTCAGAAGGAAAAGTGATGTTGCTGACACCATCATGTCCTTCATCAGACAGGTTGAAAATATGAATGATGTTAGAGTCAAAGCTCTAAGAAGTGATAATGGTACAGAATTCAAGAATCAACAACTTGAATCTTTTTGTGATGAAAAAGGAATATCACAAAGCTTCTCTTCAGCTGGCACTCCTGAACAAAATGGTGTGGCTTAAAGAAGAAACAGGACTCTGATTGAAGCTGCTAGAACTATGTTAAATGGTACAGCTTTACCAAAGCAGTTTTGGGGAGAAGCTGTTCACACTGCATGCTACACTCAAGATAGATCAATCATTGTCAAGAGACATGGCAAAACTTCATATGAAGTTTTCAGGAATAGAGCTCCTGATGTCAGCTATTTCCATGTTTTTTGATGCCCTGTGTTCATTTATAACTACAGGGATAAACTTGGAAAATTTGATGAAAAAGTTGATGATGGTTTCTTCTTAGGATACTCTCCCACAGCCAAGGCCTTTAGAGTATTCAATACTAGAAGACAAGAAGTAGAAGAAACCTTTCATGTAAGATTCAATGAAGATGATGATGTCATACAGTAAACAGGTACAGAAGGTGATGAAATTGATTTCAATGAAAACATGCCCTTTCCAAGTGATGAATTCTCAGAACCAAGACCTTCCTGTCATCACTCCAACACTCTCACTCCTTATGTTCCTACTTTTGACCCTCTGTCTATGACATTATGATTTTGCTAGGGTTAAAAAGTTATCGTCCGATCTTTTCGAATTGACTTCCGGTTTAAAGTGTGACTCAGTTGTTTTTGGTGAAAAAGAATATTTTTGGTTGTTGTAAAACAAATTGCAAAACCTTAAAGTAAATGACGATAATATTTAAAAATAGAACTAATTAAAAGAAAATCGTGCAATATTTAAAACTCTAAAAGTAAATGACGAGAAATTAAATGACGTAAAATTAAAACTTGAAGAAAAGTAAATTTGGCAATTAAATAAAAATGCAAAAATGTAATTAAAATAAACTAAAAACAAAACGAGAAAAACTGTCACTTTTTCTCTTTAAAAAATAAAAACTAGAAAAACACTTGGTAAAATCAGACATTTCGGGAAGCGTGAAAATTTGAAAACTTAGAATAATGCAAACTTAAAAATAAATTAAACTAAGACAAAAAACCAAATTCATCAGAATACCCCACCATCGGAATGTTCTAATCGATAAGTACTCGTCAGAACATGGTCGTAATGCATAAAAGGAATGCTGGTCGAAATATCTAATCGGAATAAGTAAAAGGGACATAATTGGAAAGTACGCAAAAAGGAAAGCAATCGGAATGTGTAAAAGTAATCCAGATCGGAATATCAAGACCTTAAATCGGAATATGCTAAACCCTATTCCGATCTAATGATAGGAATACAAGTGATGCAATCGGAATACAAATGATGCAAGTCCAATCGAAATGTCAAAGCCCTAATCCGATCAAGTGATCGGAATACAAAGGGGACTAATCGGAATACCAAATCGGAAAAGGGTTTTAACCTTTTCCGATGACCTTGTGATTCGAAAATAAGCTAAGGATAACCTATAATGATAAGCTAACACCAAAACTTAACCAAACCAGTAATGAAATAAACTAAATAAGCTCGAATAACAACTTATCCAAGTTTAAGTAAGCAATCTTTTAAATCAAACCATAAAAAGACGAATACTTTTTAGAAAACTTTAAATCAAATAAGCATTAAGATGAAATAAAATCAAGGATTAACATGAATCAAAGATAAACAAAATAAGAAAGGTAGAAGAAGATGATTAAAAACTTGAATTAAAAAGATTAAAGATCAAAGATTTAAACAAGATTAAAGAAAAAGCTTGAAGAACATTAAAGAAAACTAGAGAGAGAAAGTAATCTACTCCTACTCCTAATTTAATCTACTCCTAATTTAATCTACTCCTAATTTCTAACCACCTCCTAATGAAACATTAGGAGGGTTTATATAGGAGGAGAGGAGGAGTGTTGATGTTTTCTTCTTTCTTTCTTCTTGTCTCGACTCGATCTAAATTCTTTGTCTTTCTCGACGTCGTCTTGGGATTTGTCAATATAAATTGAACTCGTCTTATAATTTTCATCTTTAATTAGACTTGGTTCTTTGACTTCATTAAACTTCCGTCTTTAGACTTTTTCTTCGATAAATCTTTAGAATAGGCCTTGGACTTCCGTTCTTTTTGCATTCTTGATCTTTTGACTTCGTCTTTTCTAATTTTCTTCGATAAAAGCCCGTGAAAGCCCGCGTTTTCTTCCCTTTTCACTTTTTGATCCTAAATTACAACAAAAACACAAACCACGCATAATTCCGACATTTACAGCATAAAATACACGTTTTGGCTTGGTTTTTATTATAATTAAGTGGTAAAAGAATGGGTGTTTTCACACCTATCAAATCCCCTACACTTGACCATTGCAATGTCCTCATGCAATGCATTAGTTACAAAGCACGTTTACACTTCTCATCACAATCAATCCAGATTGGCCTTTATTAAAGAGATAGAAAATTATAAACATTCAAAATAAAGAAATCAAAAACATACCTTCGGGTTTTAGAAATGTCATGAATGATCATCATCCTCAAGTTTTCACTTTCTCCAAACCAAGCTTAAAAACGAGATCACTGTTATTATAAGTTAGCAAACTAACACGAACTCATGTGGGCTAATTATTTACTTAGACTCCCTTATTCCTAGGTGTATCTCTTATATTTTATTAGTGTCTTGAATGATCGCGAGGATGCATTGTTGACTTATTTCGATAGTTATTAAGTCTGAAAATAAAGTGTGACGATTTAGTCAATAGTTAGCTAAAGGACAAAATCTTTTAAAACTGCTTCTCGGGACCTCATAAAGTTCATATATTGGCATAACTCGCTTCGCGATT
The DNA here is from genome assembly GCA_025667525.1 of Glebionis coronaria. Lineage (NCBI taxonomy): Eukaryota > Viridiplantae > Streptophyta > Magnoliopsida > Asterales > Asteraceae > Glebionis > Glebionis coronaria. The sequence continues at coordinate 556,519,356 of CM046877.1, read as the reverse complement.
TGAGACCCTTCTCGGACCGATATTTGGCAGTGACTTCATACTTCAAATCTTGAGAGACGTTCATGAAATAATGGTCTTCTCTTCATAATAGGAATTTCTTCACTTTAAGTATTGAGAGATTCTTCATATTTGGACCACGACTTCTTCATTTTTCTCCAATCTTTATTTTGGACTTTGATATACAACGATCCGCTTCCTTTAGGACTTGAATCTATTTATCCTCATACCTTGCTAGGGTCTTTTCGGATAGACTTCTCCATGATCTTTACGGGTGTATTTGCTTTTCGTCGTGTGTCTCGATCCTTTATATTGATTTTCGATAAATGTTTCTTCACATCACTTTGGATCTTTAGCAACAAAATATAGCCCTCATGCCTTGTTAGGACCTTTTTGGACTCGCCAATCTTCGCATCCCGCTTCAATAAGTTATGCCTTGGCTATGAACTCTAATCCATACCGAGCAACTTTTAAACGATCTTGGGCTAGAAGCTAAGTAACTTTTCAAATCGTACAACCTTATTTATTGCAGATAAATTTATTAGCAAGCGATGGGAGAATAGGCTTATAATTAACTCACATAAATTCACGAAAGAATACCAAACTTATTATAGACTCTATCATCTCTCGTTCTCCACAGTTTAAAATCTCAAGGAATGGGACTCGTGGATGCTTAGCCTATTAAATCAAAGTTTTGGGTTTTCGAGTCATCTATAGGATCTTGCAACTCTTAGACTTTTTCAAGTTTAGAAATCGCATTTTAAAGTTCCCTTGATAAACGACTCTCTAGGATCAATTATAGGAACTTGCGAAAAGTTCTTGTTCTTAACCCGTGAGAGTTAAGACTTTCGCGTTTTAAAGCTCCTTATATAAAAGCCTAGCAAAACTTGACTTAAACACGTTAAGGATACTAGCTAGAGTGAACTTAGATAAGTAAACTCAGGTTGAGTTAAAAGATTCACAACTTTGAAAATTTTAAAACCACTATATTAAAAAATTATTCTAATAAGGAAAGAAAATAACTATAACAAAGGAAAAACTAATAGGCCAAAATAGATTAAAAATTTTGAAAAATGTCGAAAAATTGATTTTCCGGTTAAAATGAGGACAAATACAAGGAAAAGGCCACTTAACTTCGATAGAAGTCCCCCCTACACTTAATATAAACATTGTCCTTAATGTTTAAGCATGTGGGAGTAAACTGCCCTACACTTAGGACATTGTGTACTTTGTTTAAATCTCGCTAAGGAAAAGACAACTAAAGAGATTCCTATTTTAATATTGTGAAATATAAAATAGTGAATCGAAAAGAGTTTAGGATAGAACCGGGAAGACGGGAAACCAGAATCACGGTTGTCAAAAGTCGTCAAGAGTGTGCCTTTGAAGCTCTAATCCCTGCACAAGGTAAGAAAGAAAACAAGAAACACCAAACGGGCTCCCCCTACACTTATGATAAAGATAGATAGATAATTGGGTTGCCTCCCAAAAAGCGCTTGTTTATATTAACCGAGTCACGAGCCTGACTCGTCCCCGAATTAAATGGTCCATGGGGAAGCCTCGAATGTAATACCAGGATCAAAGACCTTGTCCTCGTTCCCGGTTGACATCAACAAAGGAGAGGCGGGGGGATAAGTCTTAAATGGTAGAAAGGTCCTTTCAACATACGAAAAGTATGTGAAATCAAGATCCACGGGAGGTGGGGTGGGTAAAGTAAGCACATTGTCATCCCCCAAAGACAATGGATGCTGAGCACTCGGCAAAGCCGTAATGTTATCAATGATAACATAATCAATGTCACCTCCCGGGTCAAAGCACTCATCCTCTGAAGTGGTGGCTAAAGGGGAGGATGAAAGGTGTTCGGGAGGGGGACTTGGGTCAATACCTTCCTGCAACAAATTATCAAAAATAATATCCCCCTCCGTGTCATCATCATCAATACCTGGAGGGATGGAGTGAATATCGATTTCTTCCAGCAATGGGTCATTATCTTCAACGGGAGGAATAGATGGAGGTAAAGACTTGGAAAGAGGAGGAGAAGTCAACTCTTCGATTTGAGCAATAAGAAGGTGCACTTTCTGTAATCTATCGCGAAGAAGCACGTCTTCCACCTCATCCACAAGATCAAGTTCATCGGTGAACTTCTCGTAAGCCGGAGAGAATAAATCGTCATCGCCCGCATCTCCCGATGGTGATTGAGAAATTTCAAAAGTGAAATTCTCATAGCGGGGAGAAGATTCGTCATCATTAGGATCGACCTCTTCCGTAAGAGCAACGTCGTCCTCAGGCTCCATAGCAGGTAAGTCACAAACCTCATCATCCAATAATTTGTCGAGACCAACATCACTAAGCACATTCAACGAATCTAGATCCTTAGACGCAGTAGGAACATCGAGAGTAGGAGCAGCAACTTCAGAAGATTGGTTGAAAGTGTAGACATCATCGTTGTCGTCATCATCATAATAGATGGGACGAGTCTAGTTAGGAGTGACGTAGTCGGATAACTCTTCCTTGATAACCTCCACATCTTTAAGAAGCTCATGAAGCAACTTTTATTGTTCATCTCCCCGAGTATGTTCAATTTCACCAATTCTATCCCACGCTGTAATTAAACATTTTGGTGTAGAAAAGAAGGGAAAACGACTAAATTGGCTCAAAAAGGTGTCGGTGGTTTTCAAGATTTCTTCACTATCAAGCAAAGGTTGCTTTTCCTGATGCAAGTTAGCTCGGAGTTGAGCTATACTTTCAAGAATATGGTTGAAAGAAGTGAGTTGTTGGTCAAGATTAATTTGCTGAGAGGATTGATGATTGAGGGTGTGATGTGGGGGCTCAAAGTTATAGACACTGGGATGATAACACGGAACTTTCTCAAAGACCATCGACGGATCACAAGAAGAAGCATCGTGTGGCCCCCCACAAATATAGCACCATGGGTATGGAGAGAAACTGGGTGCGTCATGTGGATAGCTATTGCCATTGTCATAATTGTAACCCGGTTCTTGCTCGTGACCATACGGGTATCGAACCGGGCACGAAACATGCCAATGAGAATCGCTTCCACAATAGATGCACGGGGGAACAGGAGGTGGATTCAAAAAGGACGAATTAGTCGAGTTGCACAAGGGACAAAATCCAAATTGTGTGTTGTCGATATCGTTTCCGCATCGCTCACATGTACACCATCGACATGAGTCGTTCCCGTATAATCGTCTCCCACACCCGACGCAATGGACATAAGAATCCATAAAGAAAAATAGATAAGCAAGAAGAATATTTTTGGTACAAAACTTTGAAAAAGAAATGCTTTTTATGATTTTTCAAATGTTTTTGGGATTTTTGAAAATTTTTGACACGAAAAATAACGTTCACAAGTGAACGGATCCCAAAAGCCAACGCGTCTTTCACAAAAAACCGTTAATCCTCACGAAAAGAGCCGGCAGCGGCGCCATTTGACATTATGATTTTGCTAGGGTTAAAAAGTTATCGTCCGATCTTTTCGAATTGACTTCCGGTTTTGAAGTGTGACTTAGTTGTTTTTGGTGAAAAAGAATATTTTTAGTTGTTGTAAAACAAATTGCAAAACGTTAAAGTAAATGACGATAATTTTTAAAAATAAAACTAATTAAAAGAAAATCGTGCAATATTTAAAACTCTAAAAGTAAATGACGAGAAATTAAATGACGTAAAATTAAAACTTGAAGAAAAGTAAATTTGGCAATTAAATAAAAATGCAAAAGTGTAATTAAAATAGACTAAAAACAAAACGAGAAAAACTGTCACTTTTTCTCTTTAAAAAATAAAAACTAGAAAAACACTTGGTAAAAACAGACATTTCGGGAAGCGTGAAAATTTGAAAACTTAGAATAATGCAAACTTAAAAATAAATTAAACTAAGACAAAAAACCAAATCCATCGGAATACCCCACCATCGGAATGTTCTAATCGGAAAGTACTCGTCGGAACATGGTCGGAATGCATAAAAGGAATGTTGGTCGGAATATCTAATCGGAATAAGTAAAAGGGACATAATCGGAAAGTACGCAAAAAGGAAAGCAATCGGAATGTGTAAAAGTAATCTAGATCGGAATATCAAGACCTTAAATCGGAATATGCTAAACCCTATTCTGATCTAATGATCGGAATACAAGTGATGCAATCGGAATACAAATGATGCAAGTCCAATCGGAATGTCAAAGCCCTAATCCGATCAAGTGATCGGAATACAAAGGGGACTAATCGGAATACCAAATCGGGAAAGGGTTTTAACCATTTCCGATGACCTTGTGATTCGAAAACAAGCTAAGTGATAAGCTATAATGATAAGCTAACACCAAAACTTAACCAAACCAGTAATGAAATAAACTAAATAAGCTCGAATAACAACTTATCCAAGTTTAAGTAAGCAATCTTTTAAATCAAACCATAAAAAGACGAATACTTTTTAGAAAACTTTAAATCAAATAAGCATTAAGATGAAATAAAATCAAGGATTAACATGAATCAAAAATAAACAAAATAAGAAAGGTAGAAGAAGATGATTAAAAACTTGAATTAAAAAGATTAAAGATCAAAGATTTAAACAAGATTAAAGAAAAAGCTTGAAGAACATTAAAGAAAACTAGAGAGAGAAAGTAATCTACTCCTACTCCTAATTTAATCTACTCCTAATTTCTAACCACCTCCTAATGAAACATTAGGAGGTTTTATATAGGAGGAGAGGAGGAGTGTTGATGTTTTCTTCTTTCTTTCTTCTTGTCTCGACTCGATCTAAATTCTTTGTCTTTCTCGACGTCGTCTTGGGATTTGTCGATATAAATTGAACTCGTCTTATAATTTTCATCTTTAATTAGACTTGGTTCTTCGACTTCATTAAACTTCCGTCTTTAGACTTTTTCTTCGATAAATCTTCAGAATAGGCCTTGGACTTCCGTTCTTTTTGCATTCTTGATCTTTTGACTTCGTCTTTTCTTATTTTCTTCGATAAAAGCCCGTGAAAGCCCGCGTTTTCTTCCCTTGTTCACATTTTGATCCTAAATTACAACAAAAACACAAACCACGCATAATTCCGACATTTACAGCATAAAATACACGTTTTGGCTTGGTTTTTATTATAATTAAGTGGTAAAAGGATGGGTGTTTTCACACCTATCAGTCTACACACAACATTGAAGTTCCTACCTCTCAGGAACCTGATGAAGAAGAACCACAACCTTCTTGTAGTCCTACTTCCTCAACTGCTGTAGATGACTCACTAATTCTTCAGACCCTTGAAGACTCTCCTGCTGATAATGAATTTGTACCCCTTGATATGGCTGAAGTTGACACAGACACTAAAGTCATCTTTGAAGAAAGCCCTCCTATTCAGCAAGATGAGACTCAGATAGTGTCATCTACCTCCATAATTGTCCATGTCCATGATTCCCCAGCTCCTCAAACTAAGTGGTCAAGAGTTCAACACATTCTTCTTGTCAACATTATTGGGTAACCTAATGCAGGGGTTACTACTAGACAGCGAATTCATGACTCAGATTCAGCCTCAGCCAACGAATGTCTCTTTGCTGAATTTCTTTCTCAAATTGAACCTAAGAGAGTAGCTGAGGCTCTTGTGGAAGATGGGTGGGTAGCTGCTATGCAGGAAGAAATAAATCAGTTCAAAAGGAACAAAGTATGGACTCTAGTACCAGCTCCACCTGGTAAGAACATTACAGGCACTAGATGGATTTATAGAAATAAGATGGATGAAATTGGAAACATCATCAGAAACAAGGCTAGGCTGGTAGCTCAGGGGTTTACTTAGACTGAAGGGATTGATTATGATGAAACATTTTCTCATGTGGCAAGACTTGAAGCCATCAGAATCTTCCTTGCTTATGCTGCATATATGAACTTCACTGTGTATCAGATGGATGTTAAGAGTGCCTTTCTTAATGGAGGTTTGGCTAAGGAAGTGTATGTTACTCAGCCTGAAGGATTCGAGAACAGCGAGTTTCCTAATCATGTGTACAGACTACACAAAGCCATGTATGGGCTGAAACAAGCTCCAAGAGCATGGTATGAAACTCTTTCTAATTTCCTAACTGTAAATAAATTTGTCAGGGGTTCCTTTGATAAAACACTCTTTACCTTCAAAGATAAGAGTGATTTCAACATTGTGCAGATTTATGTGGATGATATCATCTTTGGGTCAACTAATGTTAATCTTAGTAAACGTTTTGCTAAATTAATGACCAAGAAATATGAGATGAGTATGATGGGTGAATTAACTTACTTTTTAGGTTTTCAAATTAAAAAATGCCCTAAGGGAATCTCAAATTGTCAAGAAAAGTATGTTAAAGATTTACTTAAAAAATATGACTTAGCTGATTGTGCATCAGTGAAATGCCCCATGCTTCCACCCAACAACTTGGGTCCTGATGAGTCAGGGGTGTCTGTTAATGAGACTTTATACAGAGGAATGATTAGGTCACTAATGTATTTAACAGCTAGTCATCCTGATATCCAATTCTCCACATGTCTTTGTGCAAGGTACCAAGCTAACCCAAAAGAATCCCATCTAGTGGCTGTTAAGAAAATTTTCAGGTATCTCAAAGGAACAACCTCCTTAGGTCTATGGTATCCCAAGGAATCAGACTTTGATCTCAAGGCCTATTCATATTCAGACTATGCTAGATGTTGTATTGACAGGAAAAGCACCTCAGGTAGCTGTCAAATCCTAGGAGGAAAATTGGTTGGATGGAGTGTTAAGAAGCAAAACTCTGTGGCCATGTCATCAGCTGAAGCAAAATATGTTGTTGCTGCCAGCTGTTGTGCTCAGGTGCTCTAGATGAAAATTCAATTGGCTGACTATGAGATCTTATATGATAAAATGCCAATCTTCTGTGAAAACACCAGTGCCATTGTCATCTCCAACAACCCTTTTCTTCACTCAAGAACTAAACACATTGATATCAGGTATCATTTTATCAGGGATCACATAATGAAGGGAGATATTGAGCTACATTTTGTTTCCACTGAGCTGCAACTAGCTGACATTTTTACTAAGCCTTTGGCTGAACCTTCGTTCAACAGGCTAGTTGTTGAGCTAGGGATGCTTAATATCTCAAAGCCTGTGGCTTGATAATAAATGTGTTCATAAAATATCTGATTAAATATTAAATGTTTTTCACATGAAACTAGGTAGTTACTTTCCAAGTAAATGCTAAAAACATCCTCTATATTTAATTATTTATTTCCCGAATAACGAGGAGACAAGCGGTTTTTGAAAGGTCAAGGGATCCACATGTGCAGTCATTTTCACATTACGCTTTAAATGCGTTTGAATAACTGTTTCAATTTTTGAATATATATATTGTCTCACGTTTCTTCTCACCTACCACTATTCTCATTTCTCACAATCTCATCTCTCTTTAAGATTTCTCTCTCTAAACCCATCCTCCATTTTCGCTTCTCTTCAACCTTTAATCCATGGCATTCCCAGTTCCCAAGGCAGCAAACGTTAACTTTGAACTAAATGAAAGAATTCTTGCATCGAACAACTCTATTGGATGGCTCAAGGCTCCCAACGAATCCTACTCAGATCTGGTGAACTTCATGAAAAGTTGTGATGCAAGTGAAGCACTCATCAAGTCCCCAACCATTTTCTACCAAGAACACCTTAGGGAATTCTGGTACTCTGCTGAAGTTGTTGACGACACCATCACCTTTAGCCTCTCATGCAACGAACACCCCTTTGCCTTCTCACTAAACGACTTTGCAAGTGTGGCTGGGTTAAGACATGGCAATGAATGCCTGAAGGTGGTTGACAAAAAGGCTGTAAAGGACGCCCTTGCCACACTTAAACCTACTCATGATGTAAACCCTGCTCTTACACCTGCTGAAGTTCTTTCCAAGTCCCCTCTAAGGATCAAGTACTTTTCCCCTATGTGGCGTGTCCTCTTCACTCACATAGTCAAATCCTGGGAGGTATGCAGGGATCCCAAGATCAGATGTCCTTTAATCACCAATCTATTGCTTATGGGCTGATCTGGGGAATAAACGTTGATGTGGATAACCTTCTATTCTCCAACCTAATGGAAAAGCTTAAGGGACCAAACCAGGTCAGGGAGAAAAACATCTGCTACGTTCGCTTTCTATCTCTTATCTTCGAAAGCCTGTTGCGTGACAGCTACCACAACTCTGCACTCACTTCCCTGAAGCCATATCGCATTACTGGAGCCATATACAAGGAGATTGGACCTGAAGATGTCCCGGTTACTTCTCACATGCTGAACATAGCAAATAAACAACCATCTGTTGTGAAGTCCTTGCTCCCTTCCTTTGAGAAGGTGAATACCTCTGATGTGTCTGGCAAGTCTACGTCTTTGACCTCTGGGCAGCACACCACGACGTCCAAGGCAACAACTGGCCAACATCCAAAGAAGAAGAAAAACCCATCTTCTTCCCACACCAAAAATGTTGCAAAGGCCAGGGAAAAAAAGAACGTGAACCTCACAACCTCCTCTGTTCCAGAGACTCATGTGGATTCAGAGACCTCAGCTGACCAACAAAAAGGGTCTAGCGTCTCGATGTCAGCCGAGACAACAGGGAACCCGCCAAACACTGTTGATATCGCACAGGTAATCAGTCTCATAATTTTTAGAGGTCCACAAGCAGCCACTCTCAAATGTCTGTAGGTGAGAGTGGTAAAGTTAGGGTAATCCTCGACCCATAGAAGTCATTGAATGCACTTAGAAATCCTTAAGACTTCTGTACACCCTGTCTATGCACCAGGGAGTGATTCATTTGTGTTTCTAAAGGACACCGATGACCCTGCACCCTCTAGACAGTATTCAAGCAAACAACAACCTGCATACATATATGTCTCGACCTCGAGTAGTTGTACCTCACACAGCCTCTTGGTTCCCTCAGAAAAAGAATCCCAAAAGTTTTACTTTTAGGGGAGCTGAATAATCATCCTCAGCTCTTCTAGGGACAACGTAACAAGACGACCTTAACCTACATCTTTTTTCACATTTAAAAGAATCCCAGAGGATTTATCCTTTCAGGGGGAGCTGAATCATCACCCTCAGCTTTCCTAGGGGCAGCGTAACAGGCGATCTTTAACTACATATGTTTCATCCTTAAAAAGAGTCCTAAAGGTTTCTTAACCTTTTGGGGGGGCTGAATAATCACCCTCAGCCTTCCTAGGGGCAGCGAATGGCGATCCTTAACAACATATGTTTCACAATCAAAAGAGTCCCAAAGGTTTTAACCTTTTAGGGGGCTGAATAATCACACTCAGCTTTCCTAGGGGCAACGAATGGCGACCATTAACCTCATAATTTTCACTCTTAAAAGAATCCCAACGATTTATCCTTTGGAGTGGTTGAGTAATCACCCTCAGTCTCTCTAGGACAGCGAACTGGCGACCATTCCCCTTATTTATTTCCCTGTTACTAATTTAACACAACTTGTAGGCTGATATTGTACAACCAAACAATGACTCCCTGGAGCAGCCAGAAAAAGAAGCTGATACAATAATTCAGGATCAGCTAACTGAAGAAGAGCCACTGCTTGATATTGATGAAGAGGTGCTCTCATTAGTCGATGATTTCTTTGAACCTGAATCAATGCCTGAGGACGAGATTCTCTATGAGGGGATGTTTGAGGAGGAGGACGATGAAGAAGATGATGACCAGCAATCTCTGTCTCCTCCAAAGGAAGTAGTTGTGTCCAAACCAGCTGTTGATACCACTCATCCTCCCAAGGAAGTTGTAGTAACTCCCACCTCTGCTACCTCAGCCACTACAGTCTTCCAAAGACCTGCTTATGATCCGACAGCTGAGTTCCTAATGTTTGATCATCCTTCCCAAACCAACTTTGACATATTGCCAAGGGAGGATGATTATGAACAACAAAGACTGAACATCCATAATCTCAAACCTGAACATCATCAATCAGACATGGAACGAATGTCAAGAAAGTTGGACATCATCAAATCTGAAATGCACTCATTCACTGTCAACTTTCCAAGGATCATCACACAGGCGGTTAAGGAGGCAGTCACTGAACCTATCAAAGATGATACAAGAAAGGGAGTGTCTCAAGGACTTAGTCATTTGTCCACTCGAATCAAAGAAGCCATCGTCACAGAGGTCCCTGCTCTTTTCCACACTCATGAGTTGACAATGCATACAGAGTTTGAAGTTTTTCGTAACAGGAAACCTCATCACACCAACTTTATCATTGATCGTGTTCATCGCAACACAAATGGAAACTGCAACCTCCTGCTGAAGATTGCCAGAGCTTCAAGGACCAGGCAACGCAAAATGGCTGCCTTTGTTGAACAGATTGCAAGGCGCTTTCAAGCACGTTCATCTAAACGTCTGAAACGACAGGCTGAACATGAGGGGGAGAAGGAAAAAGTACTTAACCTTGAATCTGCCAAACAAGGCTCAAACTCTGATGATAACACTATTTATTCACCTGTCCCTCTCCAAGTCATCACACAGTGATCATACCAGATGATGATGATGAAATTAAGGGGGAGCAACAGACTAAGGATGGAGTTGATTCATCAAAGTCCCTGACTCTGGTTAACACCAGCGAGTCTGTGGATGATGGTGAACCAGCTGCCAAGAAACTCAAGTTCACTGTTAGCTCCCTACCCAAGGCTATACAAACCCACGCTCAGACGGCGTTTGTCAAAAGAGCTGAAGAGCTGAAAAACATGAGCGTGGAATCCTCTGTCTCGAAGAAAGGAAAGGAAATAGTTATGGTAGACACAGACGCCAAACTAAAGAAAATAGTTGCGATGCTAGAGACAGGAGGATCAACCACATAACTATCCCAATTTACAACCTTCACACCTTCAAATGAGAATCCTCTAACACCTGAAGAAATTGAGAAACAGGCTGTTGAATTCAAAAGGTTGAATGAAATCAAGAAAGCCAAAGAGCTTCATGAGGAAACTCTAAGAAAGATGACTCCACTTCAAAGGGAGAAGCAAATACAAAGGTTGAGGGAAATGGAAGCCAAACGCACAGAGGCACTAAAAAGGTAAAAGCTGATTATGATGCCTGCGTCAACAACAGGTATGCACCTGGAAAGATCACCAAGTTCAAATACACCATTCACAAGTCTACTAACACACCACAAATGATTTTGTGGAGAGATAACCAATAGGCCAATATGAATGTCTTTGAGGACTTCAGATTAAAACAACTTGGCTTATCTGAATGGTTTGAACTTGAAGCTTTGGCTGCTAAAAGAACTGGTTAGGCTAATTTTACCCTTCTTAAGACCCTCAAAGCTAAGTTTAACTAGGTTAATGAAACAGCAGCAAAGCTCAAAGTAGATCACCCACCACAGCTGTTTGAACAAGAACCTCCAAAGTCTGGAAAGAAAAGAAGAAGGATGACTCAACTTGTTAAGGAAACCTTCGTCACAGATGATGTTCAAGTGGATGGAATGCACAGGGATTTGGTACTACCAAATGGAATCATTGGTCCTATTGATGGTCAGACTTACACAGTGCCTGAAAGAGGTATGGCCTTCATGAACAGAGCTTGCCAATATGCATTTTAAAGGGAAGATGAGCTAGGCTTAGCATCAACTATTCAGCTGATTTGTCTCAAAAAGGGACTCAAAATTAACACAGAGTATTCCAAGGTATTTGCACAAGCCTTGCAGGCCGAATTGGATACTAGGACAGACTTAACTGAAGCTGAAGAAAGGGTAAAAAATGATGACTATTGAATATTTTCACAACTGAATTTTACCTTCATGTTTTATGTAACTTTTGTAATGCACTTGTAATTTCCTTTAAGTATTAATAAAATCATGAGGTATGTTTGTTTAGATCTGTTATGAGTAAGAATAAGCTGTTATCTCACTTACCTTAACTTGGATAGATCTAGCTGTATTTATGTTTAAATAGGGGAGATTGTTGGGAATCTAAGTTCAATAGATTCCCTATATCATAGATTTAAACACAAATCAAGCTGTTAGATAATAACTTGCCTGTGCCTAGGAGGCAGGCAAGTATCGCAAGACTCACAGAGATCTAAGTCTCTGTGAGCAACCTCAGAGGAGTCCATGTCAGAGACGTTGTCAAGGAAGTCGAAGATTACTTGAAGACATACTCATTGGCTGTGATGGATAACAGCCAAGATGTATCAAGGACTCTGAGGGGTTGAGGGTTAACAGGGGTGGCAATACCCTGTTAACACTCAGCACACTTTGGATATTCCATTTGTGTGTACAAGACTATGAAGAAAAGGGAAACTATGTTAGCTCTGTTTCCCTAAAGCATTGTGGCAGACTACCAACAATAGAAGAGCATCTTGTGACAGATGTCTGACTAGTGTCTGTCTTGTGTGGTCACCATCAATCAGTACTTAGGTCAACCTCGTATCACTATAAATAGGATATGTAGCCAAGCATTAATGTTTAAAACTTTGAGAGAATTTACACATTAATGCTTAGAACTTATTGAATCAAACAGCTGTGACTGTATTCATAAGTTAAGGTTTTTTAGTTGTTCAAAGTATGCACAACACATTGTCATCAAACGGTGTTATCCATAACACTTGTAGTTCTTTATTATACAATAATAAGTATTACGTTTGAAAAGTAATTACGTGTGTTGATTAGTCAAGTTTATTATTTCTAGCATAGTTTAGGGACTTTCAATCAAACGGTGTTATCCATAACACTTGTAATTCTTTATTATACAATAATAAGTATTACGTTTGAAAAGTAATTACGTGTGTTGATTAGTCAAGTTTATTGTTTCTAGCATAGTTTAGGGACTTTCAGTATTATTACTAAAAATTGAGAAGTTGTAAATTAATTGGTTAAGGGAAAAGTTGTCATTGTGTAAAAAGTGAGAGAGAAAACTGAAAATCTATTTTTTTTTAAATACATGTTTTCTATCGGTGGACTATAATTATAGAACGGAGTGAGTAAATGCGGAAATCTTGGTTAAATCTAATTCCCTCTACCCACGTGGCTTATCAGTCGAATGGTTGTGATTGAACAAGCTTTCCATCTAACAGTTGTAATTAGCCGTAAAGCTCCGTTAAAGAAACAATATTCCAAAAAATGGATAACTAAGGTGCAATTTAGGTGCATAAATCTGAAAGATAACCGCCACATATCATTAACCGACCTTACCTCGTATCCTCTATAAAAGACTAGAAAATCCATTTCATTTAATCATCCTATAAACATAACAACCCCCTTTCATTCAATTTAATTCCATTCAGTTCTATTTGATTCGATTTCAAAGTTGTCCTTTTTTTCTCTTGATTTCATATATCTGGAATTTTTTATTGATCATGGAAATCTACGTTGATACACCTAACATCCAGATCCAGGATAGGGTATTCTAACATCCTCAACCCTGCATTTGAATCTTCGTTTAAGTGGTGAAACCCTAACCACCCCAATAAGTTATTCCTTTTTTTATACAATAATAATTTTATTTTTAACTAATTAATTTATAACCTTTTTATTGTTTGTAATATGTATTACTCCTTCTGTCTCAAAATTATGATCCACATTACTATTTTCAGACGTTCAAAATTAATAGTCCACCTCCAAAAATAGATAAAGAATGTAAATATAGTTTATAATATTATCCACTCTTGAAGAATTATTACGAAAAATAGAGAATTTGTAAATTAAGTGGTTAAGGAAAAAATTGTCATTGTGTAAAAAGTAAAAAAGAGAAAGCTCAAATATAATGTTTTTTATTAGAATACATGTTTTTTGTAGGTGGACTATAATTATGAAACATAGTGACTAAAATGTGGATTCTCGGTCAGCTCTAGTTCCCTCTACCCACATGGCTTATGAGTATAATGGTTGTGATTGAACAATCATTCTATCTAAAAGTTGTAATTAGCTGTAAAACCCGCATAAAATACATAAGAACATTAATTACATGAAACACAGATTAACTAAAACTTTATGATTAATTAATACACGACACGTATCAAGAACATTAACTAAAACTCTCGGTGGTATATTTGCTCGGCCAGCCACACCCTATAAGGGGCGGTGGTTGTTTTGCTTTGGTAGTCGCAACACCAAACATCCCAACAGGGGCGCGTTTGGCTTGGCAGTGGCAACCGAGAGCATTAAGCTCTCGGTGGGAAGCTGCGACGCGGCAGGGGAAAACTGGCTAGGCCGGTGGCTGCCTTGGGCAGACGACGGCAAGGCCACAACCTTGCGGCTGTGGTGGTGTTTGTGGTTCGAGCCAAGCCGAGACCACGGGGTCTCGGTGTAGGCTAGTTACGGGGCTCGGGTACACATGAAAAACAAAAGGGTGTGTTTGGCTATTATTTTTACTAAATTACTTTATATTAATTTATATTAGTTATATCAATATTAAACATGTTTAATAAATTAAGTCAAGACTTAGGATATAAATACTTATGTTATATAATTTGGCACGAAATTAACATGGTACCATTTTAATTTAATTAATGCTAGACTTATAATAATTATTAATATAATTATTCATGATATAAGTTACATGGCAAATTTAATTAATTTAATTAAGAATTTAGCTTAGTTATTTAATTATATTCTAATCATGGTTTAATTAAATTAATACTATACTTTAATTTAGTTATACAATCATCAATTAAAGTAAAGTTTTATTAATTTAAATCATGTTATATTATTAAATAATAATTACTTATAAACCATATATTATATTATTAATTAATAATCATTATGTAAAGACTAAAGTATTTATTTATTAAAAGACTTTACTATATATGACATTTAAATAGTCATGACTTATAAAATATGCTTATTAAGCCTTAGCTTATATCTTATGCTTATTAAACAAGCTTATTAATAATTATGGAAACATGTTATTTATGGAAACTTTATATTTTTAGAAACTTACTAATTATGGGAACTTTCTATTTTTGGAAACTTACTATCTATGGAAACGTGCTATTTTTGGAAAGTTACTATATATGGAAACTTGCTATTTTTGGAAAGTTACTATATATAGAAACCTGCTATTTTTAGAAAGTTACTTATTATGAAACATGAAGTATAATAACACAAAAAACATGAAATACGTTAATCAAGAACACACGAAACTAAGAAATACATGATAAACACATGAAACAGTGAAACAAGTCAAGAACATGTAAAACAAGACAAGAACATGTAAAAAAAGTTAAGAACAAGTAACTAAACTAAAATCAGTAAATCCTACATTAAACATACAACTCATCCACGCCCTTTATTATGTAGCACTCATGAAGTCAGAGTGGTTTCTTTCTGCTTTCATCTTCATTTCATTATTGGACATAAAGTACGGATATTCCGTCCTTCAGTATGGACATTCTTTCTATGATTAGGATTCCCCGTTTGCTACCATATGTTTTCCCCAGTTGTTTACATGTCATAAAACATTTCAATAATTACTATGTTATCATTTTAAACTGCCTGAGCTATATACATGCATGATCATGTCCACCTAGTTATCGAGGTACCATAACCATAACACTTGAGGCACCAATGACTCTTTCGCGACGAGAGTGATTTCTCGCGGCGTCCCTTTCAGTTATTGGCCATTATTATTATTATCATGTGGGGCGTACTGGTGCATCCTAGTACATGTTTTGTAAATTTACATGGTAACTGTGGTGTGTGCTCAAAATCCATCACATGGAGCTGATCCCTCAACCCAGACTAATATAACTAGAGGCAACCCCTCTAATTGCATGACGATGTCACCCCTCTATGTATTCATGTACGTTGATATCTTTCATGACCTATATGGGCTCTTGGCATTTAAAATACAGTTTTATGAATTAAACATAAGTCTTTTAAGTTATAAACCAGTTTATAAAACATATTTCAGGTTTTCCAGGACTTACACATATTCCGCTTCATTTTCATACTTCACTTATGTTTTAGTTATTCATATACTCTCATATATCCGTTCACTGCGCGTATTGCTCAGCCGTATTTTCTTTTCATGTTCGCATACGGCAAGTACTAAAGGACAGACTTAGACATTCAAGAGTACGCGCATAGGATGGAGGCTACCTTTTACTTTATTTCCTTTATGCATTTATATACTTATGCTTGGTTGAACATTGTTTAGTCCTTTTTCTACATTTCTTTACTTATGCATGTGTGAGCTTATGTTTGATTCTGGTTTCCTTTATGGTCATTTATGTTTTTAAGACATTTACCTTGCATAAGTTGATGACACGCCATAATTATCATGTAACGGTCCACTTGTCAAAGTGGGGTGTTACGATTATGGTATCAGAGCCAAGGTTTCGACCTGTAGGCTCTAAAACTTGACCTGTGACTAGTAGGTAGTCACCAGGATCTTCCTAAGCTGACAGTTAATTTTATTTCATGTATCATTGTTTTCTTAAGTTTTTGACTAAGTAAGGGTTGATACAGGATTGATCATACTTAGTCACATGTGGTTTTCTTCAAATTTTGTTTTGTGGGTTGAACCATAGTCATCCACCTTTGCTAATGTCAGATTTCGTTGGCTATGCCTTCATAATTCTTCCATGTATCTCTTATGTTTATTCCATGTTTCTAACAGATTAATCGTTTATTTTTCCTTTAAAACTTTCAGATGGTTAACACACGCAATGATCAAGAACTTGTTGCAGCTGTCTGAGCAGCTTTGCAGAATATGCTCCCTTAGATCCGAAATGAGATTTGGGCAGAATTTTAGGCTGGACCACAACATGGAAATAACCCTCCTCCTCCTCCACCAGTCACACTCCACACATGGCTAGAAAGGTTCAACAAGCAGAAGCCTCGATCATTCGAGAAGGCTGATGTCCCATCAGATGATAAGAACTGGATCTCGCATATAGAGAAGAATTTTGACGCCATGGGTTGCGATGGGGTATACAAGGCGAGGTTGGCATGCTACAAGTTTGAGGGTGATGCGTTAGCATGGTGGGGGCTTACAAGCAGAATAATAGAGGCGAAGCATGGCTTGCTAATTTGACATGGGCGCAGTTTACAGAGTTGTTCTATAATCAGTTCTTCCCTAGAGCTGAGAAAGAACGACTAAAGAGGTATTATCATGCTATTCGTCAGAAGGCAGGAGAGAACAACACAAAATTCATACAGCGTTTCCTCATGCTAGCTGATTTTCTGGGTGCAGCTACTGGCACAGTAGAAGAGCAAACGAAGCATTTCCGTTGGGCTCTTCGCACCTCGATCATTGATCGTCTGCTATGTGCTACATCTACTAATGTGGAACAAGTTGCTGACACAACACGCGGTCTGGAGATGCTCTAGGAGAGGGATGAGTATAAGGAGTCAGCTCGACCAGAAAAGAGGCAGAAGGGTGGAGACCTTTCCCAACCGGCCACTCAGCAGAACAACTACAAGGGACACGGTCAGACTAACAACCGTTATGGATCAGACAGGCGTAGTGGTAGTGATAACTACCGTAACAATGCCAGCTACTCCAACTACAACAGGAACTCTATTAACGGGCGTGACCAAGACCTCAAGGGTTAGCAGCCCAACCGTTTCGCTTCATCTGGCCCCCAGCTAGCGAGGGTACCCACTGGAGGGTATACCAATCCTATCTGCACCACCTGTGGACGAAGGCATCCTGGACCATGTCGTCGTGCTACCGGTGTTTGCTTCAAGTGTGGGCAAGCAAGTCATCTCATGAAAGACTGCAAGAAGGGAGAAACCGTGGGTACATCGGGACATGCCCTGCAAAAACCAGCAGCATCCGGCCGTGTGTTCACCACTACCAGGGACCAGGCCAACAAGTCTTCAGGTACCATTACTGGCATCTTATTTATGTATGGACATGCTGCCTGTGTTTTATTTGATACAGGTGCGACCCATTCAGTCATATCTACTACTTATGCTGCTCGTATTAATAAGACACCAATGCCACTTGATAATGTGTTATATATCCACATCGATGAGAGACTATGTTCGCATTACCCATGTGTACAGAGATCTTCCCATAGAATTTGATGACAAGATTCATCCTGTCGATGCACTTCCTTTGGACATGTGCGAATTTGATATGATCTTAGGCATTGACTGGTTAGCAAAGCACCACGCCACGATTGATTGCCATACTAATCGAGTCATATTCGGTGACGTTCGAGCTCCAGAATACATGTATAATGGTTTTATACCAGGAAAGTCTGTACAAATCATTTCTTCCTTACAAGCACGTGCCTTACTAGCTCATGGCTGCGAAGGCTTCTTAGCTACTATTCGTGACACTACTGTTGAAGCTCCATCTATTCAGGATCAGCTAATTGTGGCAGAATTCCCAGATATGTTTACAGAAGAACTTCCGGGTATACCACCTATCCGTAAAGTAAAGTTTGGCATTGAGCTCATTCTAGGAGCTGAACCTATCTCTAAGGCTCCTTATCGCATGGCTCCCATTGAGCTCAAGGAGTTGAAAGACCAGCTGCAGGAGTTAATAGAGCGAGGTTTCATCCGCCCGAGTGTATCACCATCAGGTGCACCAGTGCTATTCGTTAAGAAGAAGGACGGCAACATGCGACTATGCATTGACGACCGTAAGCTGAACAAGATCACAATAAGAAACCGTTATCCATTACCACGTAATGATGATTTATTTGACCAACGACAAGGTGCCAAGCATTTCCCAAGATTGATCTACGATCAGGCTACCATCAGTTGCGAGTGAAGGAGCAGGATATTTCTAAGACTGCTTTTCGCATAAGATATGGTCACTACGAGTTCATAGTCATGCCTTTTGGACTCACTAACGCTCCAACGGTATTCATAGATCTGATGGACCGTGTTTTCCATGAGTTTCTGGACAAATTCGTCATCGTATTCATCGATGACATTCTGATCTTCTCAAAATCTAAGGAAGAACACGAGGAGCATCTTCGCACTGTACTGCATATTCTTCGCCAAAAGCAACTGTATGCAAAATTTTCCAAGTGTGAATTATGGTTTAGCACGGTGGCATTTCTGGGTCACATTGTTTCTGTAGAAGGGATCACCATGGATCCTGCGAAGGTTGAAGCTATCACAAAATGGACGTGACCGACATTTGAAACATAGGTTTGTAGTTTTCTGGGTTTAGCTGGATATTATCGCAGATTTGTGGAGAACTTTTCACGGTTAGCCTTGCCTTTGACCAAGCTGATGCGTAAGGGAGAGAAATTCTTCTGGAATGATGAGCGGGAGAAGAGCTTTGAAGAACTTAAGCAGCGATTGGTTTCTGCACCTATTCTTACTCTCCCATCAGGCACATGTGGATTTCAGATTTATAGCGATGCTTCGGGAAAAGGACTTGGTTGTGTACTCATGCAACCTGGGAAGGTGATTCCATATGCATCACGTCAGCTTAAGCCTTACGAGGAAAATTATCCCACTCATGATCTGGAATTAGCAGCAGTTATTTTTGCGCTCAAAATCTAGAGGCATTATCTTTACGGTGAGTCATGTGACATCTTCACTGATCACAAGAGCCTCAAATACATATTCACTCAGCGAGAACTAAACTTGAGGCAGAGAAGGTGGTTAGAGCTACTAAAGGATTATGACACCAACATTTAGTACCATCCTGGTAAAGCTAATGTGGTGGCCGATGCTCTAAGCAGGAAATCAGGCATGATTGCTGGCATCAAGGTGGAAGAAGAAATTATTCGGGATTTAGAGCGTTTAGACATTAAGCTTTTTCTACGTGGACAACATGGTTACTGGGCTAATTTGAGAGTTGAGCCAGACTTAATCTCTCAGATCAAGGCAGCTCAGAAGGACGACGGTGAGATATGGGCGATTATTCAGAATATTATCAATAGACAAAGTTCCCAATAGATGACGATGACATTGTTTGGCAGGGTACCAAGTTATGTGTTCCAGAAGATTCTACACTCAGAGAAGCCTTATTGACTGAGGCTCACAACTCTCAATTCTTCATGCATCCATGTTCTACCAAAATGTATCATGACCTCAAGCAGCATCTTTGGTGGAGTGGCATGAAGCAAGATGTTGCTACCTTTGTTTTTAAATGTCTGACCTGCCAGCAGGTTAAGATAGAACATCAGCAAGCTAGTGGTTTACTGCAACCATTAGAAATCCCCGAATGGAAGTGGGATAAGATCTCCATGGATTTTGTTACCGGACTACCGCAGACTCAGAGGAAGCATGATGCTATATGGGTCATTGTTGATCGTCTAACCAAATCTGCACATTTCCTTCCAATCCACAAGGATTACCCAGTTGGCAGATTGGCAGAAATATTCCAGCAGGAGATCATGCGACTGCATGGTACTCCATCAGATATCATATCAGATAGAGATCCATGGTTTACATCTCGTTTATGGAGAAGTTTGTAGAAAGCTTGGGGCACCAGACTCAAGCTTAGCACAACCTTCCATCCTCAGACCGACGGTCAGCCAGAACGAATGATTCAGACTTTAGAATACATGTTGCGTGCTTGTGCTTTGGAGTGGACAGGAAATTGGGATGACTACATCTGCTTGGTTGAGTTTGCTTACAACAATAGCTGGCACGCAAGTATCAAGTGTGCACCATTCGAGATGTTGTATGGCAGGAAGTGTCGTGATCCAATCTATTGGGATCAGATTGGTGAACGAATCATTGAGGGTCCAGAGATGATTGAGGTGATCAATGAGAAGGTCGCCATTGCTAAGGAGAAGCTTCAGGAAGCTCGTGCTCGTTAGAAGAGCTATGCTGACAAACATCGCAGCTATTTAGAATTTCAGCCTGGTGATCATGTCTTCTTAAAAGTATCACCAGCACGTGGAGTCAAGCATTTTGGTATTAAGGGCAAGCTCAGCCCTCATTTTATCGGACCGTTCGAGATCCTCGAACGTGTCGGTGATGTATCGTATCGTTTAGTGTTACCTCCTCATCTATCTCATGTTCACAATGTGTTCCATGTGTCCTTACTCAGATGTTACAATTATCATCATCTGCAGATTGTCTCGTATCCACTTGAGCAAATTCATGAGGATCTATCCTATATTGAGGAACCCGAGACAGATTTCGATTGTCAGGATCAGGTCATGAGGAGAAAGACGATTCCATTTGTCAAGATCCTCTTGAGGGATCATTCCGAGCAGTAAGCCACTTGGGAAACAGAGGAGTCTATCTGGACTTCTTACCCTCATTTTCAGCAATGATTCGGGTATGTCCTTTTCAGCTTATCGTATCTCTAATTCAAGGACGAATTATTCTTTTTAGAGGTGAAGAGTTGTAAAACCCGCATAAAATACATAAGAACATTAATTACATGAAAACACGGATTAATTAAAACTTTATGATTAATTAATACACGACACGTATCAAGAACATTAAATAAATAAATACAAGTGTTACGTATATTGTTTATTTATTTACGACAAGTATTACGTATGTAAATTATCACATAATAAGTATTTACGTATAATACTTAAAACATGACAAGAATTAACACGAGATTAAAACACGAACATATGCCATGAATATTAAAACAAGGGATTTAATAGAAACGAAAACGAAATATATGTTTAAGGGGTGTTTGTTGGACGGATCCAAGAAAAGAAACACAAGGGCTTATGGGCCCGGCCCATTAAACCATTTTAACTAGTAAAAATACTCACATGGAATTTCATATATCACTTTTACAAAAAAATCAAAATCCCTAGCCCTTTTTTGTCTCTCTTGGCAGACGGTTACACAAAGAAAAGAAAGGAGAAAAGCTTTGTTGATCTTTGATTTGTTTATGGGTTTTGTTCTTGTTCTTACTCCTTAATCACTACACATTCGGTATCCCTTAAACTTTAATCCTTTTCTTTTTATTATTGTTTCATTAATTTAATTAAGTTATTAATAGAACATATGTATGAACAAATATAAAACATGGAATTAAACAAGATCTAATCAAGGTTGGTTCGGGTTGTCATGGGAACCGAGAGCCAATGGCTCTCGGTGGTATATTTTCTCGGCCAGGTGCACCCTATAAGGGGCGGTGGCTGTTTTGCTTTGGCATCCGCAACACCAAAAATCCCAACATGGGCACGTTTGGCTTGGTAGTGGCAACCGAGAGCATTAAGCTCTCGGTGGGAAGCTGCAGCGCAGCAGGGGGAAACCGGCTAGGCCGGTATCTGCCTTGGGCAGACATCGGTAAGGCCACAACCTTGCCACTGTGGTGGTATTTGTGGTTCGATCAAAGGCGAGACCATGAGGTTTTGGTGTAGGCTAGTTACGGGGCTCGGGTACACATGAAAAACACAAGGGTGTGTTTGGCTATTGTTTTTGCTAAGTTACTTTATATTAATTTATATTAGCTATATTAATATAAAACATGTTTAATAATTAAGTCAAGACTTAAGATTCAAATACTTATGTTATATAATTTGGCATGAAATTAACATGGTACCATTAATTTAATTAATGCTAAACTTATTATAATTATTAATATAATTATTCATGATATAAATTTCACGACACATTTAATTAATTTAACTTAGAACTTAGCTTATATATTTAATTATATTTTAATCTTGGTTTAATTAAATTAATATTATACTTTAATTTAATTATACAAGGCAAAGTTTTAGTAATATAAATTTTTTATATTATTAATTAATAATCACTTATAAACCATGTATTATATTATTAATTAATAATCATTAGATTAAAGTATTTATTTATTAATAAACTTTACTATATATGACATTTAAATGATCATGACTTATAAAATATGCTTATTAAGCCTTATCTTATATCTTATGCTTATTAAACAACCTTATTACTAATTATGGAAACATGTTATTTATGTAAACTTTTTATTTTGGAAACTTACTAATTATGGAAGCTTTCTATTTTTGGAAACTTACTATATATGGAAACTTGCTATTTTTGGAAAGTTACTATATAAGGAAACTTGCTATTTTGGAAAGTTACCATATATAGAAACCTGCTATTTTTAGAAAGTTACTTATTATGAAACATCAAGTATAATAACACGTAAAACATGAAATACGTTAATCAAGAACACATGAACACGAAGAAATACATGATAAACATGAAACAGTGAAACAAGTCAAGAACATGTAAAAAAACAAAACAAGAACAAGTAAAACAAGTTAAGAACTAGTAAACTAAACTAAAAATTAGTAAATTATACATTAAACATACAACTCATTCACGTCCTTTATTATGTAGCACTCGTGAAGTCGGAGTAGTTTCTTTCTGCTTTCATCTTCATTTCATTACTGGACATAAGGTTCGGATATTCCGTCCTTTTGTAAGGACATTCTTTCTATGATTAGGATTCCCCGTTTGCTGCCATCTATTTTTCCCAGTAGTTTACATGTCATAAAATGTAAAACCCGCATGCTTTTACCATGAATAGTACCCTTAAGATCGTACGTACTAGATTAAAACTTTCCTAATATAGCATGATTACGATTACGTGTTAGGATTTTACGTATTATGTACGTGTTAGAACACGATAAGTATTTACTACGCACGATCACGTAATATTTATTTGACGATAATTAATCACGAACATGCGATCATGAAATCATGAACGTAACTAAAACACGAACTATTATTAATTACGTATATATATATTTATTACGAGCGTAATTAAATATATTAGATCACGGTATTTACGTAATGAGAACACTTAAAACACGAACACAAATAATCACAAACGTTTAACTTAACAACGAGACACGGAAAAAGGTACGGGTACCCCAAGTGGGGCCCCTACCCGCGGCTACAAGGGCAAATGGGCCAAGCCCATTTGTCAAAATTACTAAAACGGAAAAAGGGGATTTTCACTACTCATTAGTTTTTACAGAAGATTTTTAGAAAAACCTAAAAACCCTCCTCCCTTGTCTTCTTTGTGCCGCCACCCTACAACCACCACAAGGAGGTGATTTGGGATCTTGGATCTTGGGAATTAAGTTGGTGATCGTGTTTGTTCTTCATCCTTTTGATCCACGAATTCGGTAAATCCTTTTTAAACTTTTTTCTTTTGATTTGATCTTTTAATAAATCAAGAATATGTTATGTTTTTATAAAAACCTAATAAATAAACATGGATCTAACATGATTTGGGGTTTAATAAAATCAAAAGTATGTTTTAAGGGGTGTTTGTTTTTGGCCGCAGGCTGCACCGAACCCGAAGGGGTTTCGGTTTGGCCAAACCGACCACCACCAAGACCATACGGTCTTGGTTGGTGTGTGTGGGTCCCACGGCAGCAGTAAGACACGGGGTACCCCGAGTTGATTCGGGGTACGGTGTCGATTTCATGTCCGGTTCATTGTTTTTAGTTTGAATCCGGTTCATGGTGTATGTTTAGTTTTTTTTATGTTTATGATCTTATGTTAAAAATTAAATTAATAAAATGATATGATTAATTTAATAACATGACTTAGGTTATTTTAATTATTATAATCATGAAATTAATTAACCTAAGTATTTTATATTTTAGACTTATAATTAATTAATTATTTAAAAACCATGACTATAATTAATTAATTAACATGACTTAGGTTATATTATTAATATATAATAATACATGTTTTAACCTAAGTATTTAACTTTATTTAATTAAAAACATGTTATACTTTAATTAAATATTTTAACCTATAGCTTAATTTAATTACATGAAATAATTATTAAACTATACACTATATCATATGACTTAGAAAATAATCATGAAAACACTTAGGCTTATATACTTAGCTTATTTAACCAGCTTATTTCTAGTTATGGAAACTTATTTAATTAAGGCAACTGATCTATTTATGGAAACTTTCTATTTTTAGAAACTTATCTATTTTAAGCAGTAAATCTATTTTTGGAAACTTTCTATTTTTGGAAACTTTCTATTTTTGGAAACTTTCTACTTTTGGAAACTTTCTATTTTTGGTAACTTTCTATTTTTTTGAAACTTTCTATTTTAGGAAACCTGCTATTTTTGGAAAGTTACTTATTATTACACAGTAAGTATTATAACACATGAAATACCAGAAAAACTTAATCAGATTAAACATAATATAAGATAAACACAGCGTAAGGCTTAAAAACAGTAAAACATGGTAAGAACACATAAAATAAGCTAAGACATGACATAAAACCAGCTACGTATTTAGTAAACAGATACTTATTCAAGTATGTATTCATGTAGCATTAGTGATACGGAAGTAGGATTCCTCTCAGTTCGTCTTCTTCGTTCACTGGACATAAGGTACGGATTCCCGTCCTTTCAGTATGGACATTCTTTCCTTATTAGGATTCCCCGTATGCAGCCAACTGTTTTCCCGTAGTATAAGTTACGTGTTTGATTGCTTATGTTTAATTAAGATTACCTATAGCCATATACATGCATGGCCAGTTTCACCTAGTTATGGAGGTACCATAACCATAACATTAGAGGCACTGGTGTTATGACTTCACCATGGCGAAGTGATTGCTCGCGGCGTCCCTTCAGCTTTTGGCCATTTATATTATATTTATCATGTGGGGCGTATGGGTGCATCCTAGTTACATGTTTTCATTCAGGATTTCATGGTGAATGTGGTGTGTGCCTTGCATCCTTCACAAGAAGCTGATCCCTCCTACCCAAAAACCAGTATATTAAATTAGAGGCAGCCCCTCTAATTTGCATGATGAGGTCACCCCTCCAAGTATTCATGAACGGTGGATTTTCATGACCTATATTGGCTAATGGTAAAATATGTTAAACATTTTTCATAAGATAAACATAAGGCTTTTCAAACTATAAAACCAATTTTATGAACATGTTCCAGGTTTTCCAGGACTTATACATTTCTGCTGCTATTAAGTCTCTATTATGTTTTAGTCACTTATACTATGTCTATATCCGTGCACTGAGTGTTTTGCTCAGCCGTTACTTTCCTTTCCATGTCCCAAAACGGCAGGTACCCTAGGAAAGACTCGGGCATTTGGAGGACGTGCATAGGATGGAAGCTGCTAGAGACTTCTTTTCCTTTTTGCCTTCATATACTTATGCTTGATTAGTCTTTCATTCATTTCTTTTGCTGTATTATGTCTTGGGCTTATGTTTGGGAACTGATGTTTGATTCCGGTTATCCCTATGGTCATGTAGTGTTTTATACATTTATCCTTGTATGCTTTGATGACACGCCATAATTACGCGTGACATTCCATTATCAAAATGGGGTGTTACATAAAACATTTCAGTAAGTACTATGTTATCATTTTAAACTTCCTGATTTATATACATGCATGACAATGTCCACCTAGTTATGGAGGTACCATAACCATAACACTTGAGGCACCAGTGTTATGACGCTTCTGCCATGAGAGTGATTTCTCGCGGCGTCCCTTTCAGTTATTGGCCATTATTATTATTATCATGTGGGTCGTATGGGTGCATCCTAGTACATGTTTTGCAGATTTACACGGTGAATGTGGTATGTGCTCTATGTGACACCCCCAAATTGAGTCAAATGCAACGGAAATAATATTTGGGTGTCACGTAGGTGGATCAACAACAAATAGCGTACAGAGTAGCAGATAAAAGATTATCATTACATTTATTACATGGATAAAAGTGAAAATAGTATTAAAATTGTCTTAAACATTGTTCAACAGTTTGAATTATTCCCCAGTTTATAAAACCCCAGATGAGCTCTATAAATGCAGCCTATCATGATGCTTGACTCCATGCACACCAATACCTGCTTTAGTTTCCTAAGAAAACATGCTTAGAGAGTCAACATAAAGTTGGTGAATTCACAGGTTTAATAAAATAATTTTGTACAATAAACATTCACTGAAGTAGTAATGCACAAAGCTCCAATACTTAAAAGTAATTACATTCCGATATTGCCTGAAACTGAGACTTGACAGTTAAGTACTTAACAAATAAGGAACCTTCGCCTTATAAAAAGGCACCCAAAAATAATAAGTGCTGACATGTGAAACATCTGTTGTCCTCGCCTAGGCACAGTGAGCATGACTCACACATATGGGGATGGTCAATCCCAAATAGATCTATTTATAACATTCAGGTAATTCAATAATTCTAACAGTTTCAGATGCACGGGTCATGCGGGTTCATCTACAATAGGCAAATGTAATCAAAAGTTTCACATTTCAATTTATGTCCACCAAATAAAATATGTTGCATGTTTTCTTCCCCGTTAAAAGGTTTAAAAGTTTGTCAATATATAAAGCGGGGCCATGAACTCACCTCAATAGTACAACAAATAGTCACAAGTAAATCTGATATGATGCTCACGATACTTTCAACGACCTAAATAATTATAAGGTCTCAGTAAATGCATAACATAATGCATAAAAGTTTCAGAACAAATTTGTGTATGCTTATATCGGTTTTAAGTATTTTATTACGATATTTGTATTTTAGTTCATCGTTGTACAAGTTATAGTAGTATTTATTTTAAGTATAAAATAAATAATATTATTAAATTAATTAATCTATTTAATTAATTTTCTTGTCCTTGTATTGTTTATAAAATAATGTAAATATTTATAGAAGGAAGTTTTATATATATGTAAAGTAATAGAAAATAAATATAGTTAATATATTTATTTTTATAAGTTAATTATTTTTAATTTATATTTTATATATAAATAAGGTTTATAAAATGTATAACAGTTTTGTTTAATTTCCACGTTCTCGTAGTGTATATAATTATTAAATTGTAAGTTGGAAAAATAATAAATGTTATGTTTATTTAAGTTTTACGTTTTAAGTATCGGGTATAAACATATGATAAATTTAGGGTTTGTTATACTTTGTATAAATTACATTTTAGTCCCTCTATTTATAAAATTACCTGCGGTTATATTATATAATAAACCTAGGGTTCGTTTAAGTTTCAAATAGTGGCAAAACAAGCCCCTCCCTAGTTACACGTGTAACTAAGGTTTGTTTAAGTTTCCGAAAGTGTCAATTTTAGTCCTCCTATATTCGGCTTATTTTAGGTTTAGAAACAAGTTACACAAATGCCCCCTAGGGCTTCTATTGACTTTCGGCTTATGCCAAAAACCACCCCTAGGGTTTATTAAAGTTTACTATATTGGCAAAATAGGGCTTCTATTAGTTTCAGTAATGGGCAAAAGGGGTCCCTAGGTCCTTACTAAGTTCCACAAATTTCCCTAACATTATAGTGATCTCCTTTAAGTCCTTGTGTTAAGTTTTGGAGTTTCGGATAGTGTCAAAACACTACCCCCAACTCTCGGCTAATTATCAAATCAACCCTTATGTTTATATTTTGATAATATAAGTTTCTATACTTGTGCATTTAGATCCCCAAACTTAATAAAATTACAAATTTAACCCGAAAGTATTATATTTACCATTCTAATCCGAAACATTATGGATTTACCATTTTAACCCAAAACTTCATAGATCTATCATTTTAGTCGAAAATATTTATAGATCTATGTTTTTAACCCGAAACTTTATAAAGTTATAATTTTGACACCAAAAGTTTTATAAAAACATTATTTAGTAACAATGAAGTTTATTTTGGAAAGCTTATTATAGTGGGCTTAAAACTAAATCCTATAAGGCAAAAATAGTGAGCTTAACATTTTAAGGCAACTAATAATATAGATCTAATGTTTCTAGGCATGTTTATACATTACAAGATTAACCAATATTGAACCATAGGGTGTAAACCCCACGTCCAATATATGCATGCTTATGTTTTTCATATTTTTTCTAGTTTAACTAGTTCATAGTGATATGTTCATCATGTTATTAAGATTTACATCATTTGAACTCATAAAACATTTTAAGCCGTGACCTATTTTAGGTTTTAGGGTTTTATGTTTTTGTTTCAACATCAAGTTTTACTAGTGAATGCATATTTAAGTTTATGTGAATGAAAGTAAACATATTGAAATATTGGTTTATGTTTTACTTACTTGCTTAGGTAGAACTAGGAATGAATAGGAGGATGAGTAGGAATGAGAGCTAAGTTTCAACAATGGTGACTCTTGTAGCTAAAATCAAGCCGTGGGCTTTAATGGAGGTTTTAGGGCTTCTTTGTTGACTTGATGATCAAGATACTTGTAGGAGTTGACAATGATTAGCATTCAAGATAGGAGACTCATAGTTAATAAGCTTTGAAGGATTTGGTAATGAAGGAAGTAAATAAACCGTAGGTTGAGAGAGAGATGTGAGATTGGGTTTTCAAGTGAAATGTATTTGTGTGTGTGTGTGTCTCGGCTATATAAATAAAGAGAGGGATCCCCATGAGATCTTAGTTGTACCATGAATCTCAAGTGTATCTTGGTTAGATACTTACTAGATTTTTTGGATATCCCCACATGCTTAAACTAGAAACACTCCTTTCCTTCCTTTTTAGTTTGCGACCGTGTGTTTTGCAAGGTCAAAGGGGACAAAAATGTCTCAAATAGTGTCACATGTATGGCTACATAGTGTATGGTTTTGAATTTGTGACATGGTTTGCTTACAAGTTTGTATGTAATTATGAGTGTGTAAGTATAGCATGGTTAAGTATGAAAAGTGGTAAGCGGTATAAGGATAGTGTAAGACATAGTGAAGTGTGTAAGAAAAAGTATAGGGTATAGTGTATTAGTGGATGGTAGCTTGTAGGTTTAATAATTAGGATTAGTGCATGCATACTTACACATACACAGCACACTTATGTGTATTTTGGAGAATTGTGTTAACTTGTATCAAGTGTTGGGTGAAAATAATAGTCCTTGTATGATATTGTATGCATTTTGTTAAGTTATAGGTACTTTAGTTAAACCTTTAGGTAATTTAGTGAAAGTATATAATGAATACATCATTATAATTATTTTACTTAAATAAAGTAAATAAATGTCAATGTAAAATAATGTACATTGTTTTAAGGTGTTAGGTGTTTATTCCTATTATGAAATATATGTAAATATGTACATATAAAAATAAGTCCAAGTACTTAATAATTTAATTAAGTAAAGTTACAGTTTATCTCAAAATGTGTACTGAGGTGGAGAGTCCTTTATTTATGCAAGTGGCCAGTCAGTTGCCAGAGTAGTCAACAATGACTAAAGGTCCATATAAATATAGATATAAATATGAAAGGTAGTATGACAAAAGGCATATGATTAATAATAAGTCATATAAAAGTGGAATTATATAGATTCCAAAAATAAAGAGTACAACAGTTGACAAAGTCAATAAGGTAAAATCAGAGGCTTTACAGCACCATCCCGTTGTTTTAGCTTTGTCCTCAAAGCTTAAGATGAAGTCATTGGTCAGGTGAACAAGTGTGGGTACTTGGTTTTGAACGAGTCTTCTCGTTACCAAGTGAACTCAGGGCCTCTCCTCGAGTTCCAACGTACTTTGACCAACGGGATGCGACTGCGTTTCAATTTCTTAACCGTCCTCTCCATGATTTCTACTGGTTCTTCTATGAACTAGAGTTTGTCGTCAAACTGAACTCCCTCCAATGGCATAGTTAATGGTTCTTCAGCATAGCACTTCTTCAAGTTAGACACATGAAAGGTAGAGTGTACCCGACTCAGTTGCTGGGGCAACTCTAAACGATAAGCTACTTCCCCGATCCTGGCTATTACTTTGAAAGGGCCAACATAACGTGGATTCAGTTTTCCACGTTTGCCAAAGCGTACAACACCCTTCCAATGTGATATCTTGAGCATAACACGGTCACCTACTTCAAATTGCATAGGTTTGTGTTTCAAGTCCGCGTAGCTCTTTTGTCGGTCGCGAGCAGCTTGAATTCTTTGCTTAATGAGGACGATTTTGTCTATAGTCTCCTAGATTAGTTCTGGTCCAGTGAGCTAAAATTCACCTAATTCTGCCCAGCACACAGGCGAATGGCATTTGCGACCGTACAGTGCTTCAAAAGGGGCAGCCTTAATACTGGCGTGATAAATGTTGTTGTTAGAGAATTCCACTAAAGGAATGTGATCAACCCATCCATTTCCAAAATCAAGCACACATGCCCGTAGCATGTCCTCTAGAGTCTGGATGGTTCGTTCACTTTGACCGTCAATCTGCGGATGATAAGTAGTGCTCATGTCCAAATTGGTACCTAAGGCTCATTGGAAAGCCATCCAAAAGTTTGATGTGAACCTACCGTCTTGATCACAAATTATCGACACTGGTATTCCATGTTTGGTCACAATCTCCTTCAGGTACGTTTTTGTTAGTCTTGCAAGGGAATCGTTCTCCCTAATTGGCAGGAAATGAGCGGACTTGGTGAGTCGGTCTACGATTACCCAGATAGTATCGTAACCGTGAGATGACTTTGGGAGTTTGGTGACAAAGTCCATGGTGATGTTGTCCCACTTCCATTTCGGTATCTCAGGTTGTACAAGTAAACCCGATGGTCTCTGGTGTTCAGTCTTGACACGTGAACATGTCAAACACTTCTGCACGTAGGTGGCGATGTCGGCTTTCATATTCGGGCACCAGTATAATTTCTTCATATCCTGATACATCTTTTCAGATCTGGGATGTATAGAATATTTAGACTTATGAGATTCGTGCATGATCACGTTCCTCAAATCTCCATAGCAAGGTAACCAACTTCGTCCGTGAAGGCATAGGGTTCCATCTGCCCTAGGTTCTAGCTTTTCCTTAATAAGGTCGGTTCTGAGCATTCCCCTGACGTCTTCCTTCACGAGGTTTTCAGGTAATTGAGCTTGAGTCTGAGCTTCAAAAATCTGTTTGGGTAGATCCAAACTGATTGTCATAACTAATGCCCAAACTCTCATGGGAGGGTCTGTTTCCTTACGACTTAAAGCATCAGCAACCACATTTTCTTTACCGGGGTGGATTTGATCTCGCAGTCATAGTCACTTAAAAGCTCAATCCAACGACGTTGTCTCATGTTCAACTCCTCCTGATCCAATATGTGTTGCAAACTTTTATGGTCAGTATGCACTGTGCACTTCGTTCCGTATAGGTAATGTCTCCATATTTTGAGAGCAAAAACTACGGATCCAACTTCTAGATCGTGAGTGGTGTAGTTCTTCTCATGCTTCTTCAGTTGCCTTGAAGCATAGGCAATCACTTTCATCCTCTGCATTAGTACTGCTCCTAGACCTTTATGTGAAGCATCACAGTATACAACAAAATCATCGTTGTCTTCAGGCAAGGCTAATATAGGTGCACTGCACAACTTCTGCTTGATCAGCTGAAAAGCTGATTCTTCCTTCTCTCCCCAATCGAACTTTATTCCTTTCTGTGTGAGTTTGGTAATTGGCTTGGCTATTTTGGAAAAATCTTCAATAAATCTGCGGTTGTACCCGGCAAGGCCTAGAAATTGGCGGATCTCTGTCGGTGATTTAGGAGATACCCAATCCTTGACAGATTTGACCTTTGCTGGATCTACGTGAATACCGTCACACTCGATGACATGACCGAGGAATTGCACTCTGGGAATCCAGAATTCACATTTGGAGAATTTAGCATAGAGCTGCTCTTCCTTGAGTACCTTTAGTACTTGTGCAAGGTGTTCCCCGTGTTCTTGTTCGTTCTTGGAATAAGTGAGTATATCGTCAATGAAGACTATCACGAATTTATCCAGGTAGGGTCTGCACACACGGTTCATAAGGTCCATGAAAATAGCTGGTGCATTGTTCAACCCAAATGGCATAACCTGGAATTCGTAATGACCGTAACGGGTTCTAAAAGCTGTTTTTGAAATATCTTCTTTCCTGACCCGTAGTTGATGGTATCCAGATCTCAAGTCAATCTTGGAATACACACTTGACCCTTGCAGTTGGTCAAATAGGTCGTCAATGCGAGGAAGCAGATAATGATTCTTCACAGTTAGCTTATTCAGTTATCTGTAATCAATGCACATTCAAAAAGAACCGTCTTTCTTTTTGAAAAATAACGCAGGTGCTCCCCATGGTGAGGAACTGGGTCGAATGAATCCTTTGTCAGATAGTTCCTGGAGTTGTTCAGCTAGTTCTTTCATTTCTGATGGTGCCAACCGGTATGGAGATTTCGCTACAGGTGCAGCTCCGGGAATCAAGTCGATTTGAAATTCAACTTGTCGGGTCGGTGGTAAGCCTGGCAACTCATCAGGAAAGAATTCTGGATAATCCCGGACGATGGGTACGTCCTTGATTTGTTTCTTCTCGGGCCTGTCGTCTTCATCTGTTTGAGAAATATGGGCCAAGAAGATAGGACATCCTCTCAACAAATATTTCTGGGCTTTAGTACAAGAGATAGCACTAAGTCTAGTGTCAGTGAGGTCGGTGTTACCGTCTCCTCGAATGATTAAAGTTTCGTTTCCCCATGGAATACGGACTAGTTTTTCATCACAAACAATAATTGCGCGGTATCGCGCTAACCAGTCCATACCAATAATAACATCAAAACTACCAAGGTTTACGGGGATAAGGTCAATTTTGAACGGATGTTTGGAAAGATTTAAGGTACAACCTCTAATGATAGTGTCAGCATCTACAGTTTTACCGTCAGCTAATTCTACGGAGTAGTGGTGATCTGAAGTTGTAGGAACAACTTCTAGTACTTGGCTAAATTCAGTAGATATAAAACTTCGGTCTGCTCCAGTATCAAATAAAACAGATGCATAACGATTGTTTAGTAGGAACGTACCAGTAACGATATTTGAATCGGGGTTGGCTTTTGCATTGCCGACCACGTACACTCTTGATGAAGATCCTCCACTATTCTTGTTCTGGATGGCCCGCTTAGGGCAACCTGGTCTCACGTGTCCTGGTGCTCCACACTCATAGCACACAACTCCATTCTTGGGTCCATTGTTATTTCCTCCAACAGCATTGTGGTTCCCTTGCCGTCCATTCCCGTTCCCACAGGCATTGTATCCGCCCCTGTTGTTGTAGTTCCCAGTGTTTTGATTCGGTCGGGCCTGAGTGACAGCATTAACTCGACAGGTTTTAGCAAAATGACCCACTTGTCCACATCTGTAGCAGGTCTGGCATGGGCTATCAACAATATGATGATAGTTTCACTTGGGGCACAAAGGTTTTGCGCCCACGTACGACTTAGTCCCTGCAGAGGTAGCACTGTAAACTTGCCCATCATTTTGCTTCTTAGGATGCTGCTGGTGCTGACTACGGAAGTACTCATCTGCCTTTCGCTTGTTGTCAGTTTTCCTCTCGGATATGGTACGGACTCTCTTGTTGATCAATTCAATAGCGAACTCGATGGCATTCTCGACGGTAGTAGGTCGAGATGCGAGCACACTGTCGTGAATGGCGTCTGGGAGTCCACCCACATAATTTTCAATCTTATCTTCCTCCTCAACAAACATTCTGGTACACATTAGAGTCAACTCTTGGAACCTTTGGTTGTATGCAGTGATGTCATTGTTCATGCATCTGAGATCCCACAATTAGATTTCAAGCTTCTTCATTTCACCCCTTGGACAATATTTCTCTGTCATTCTCTCATTCAGTTCAGTCTAGTTGCGAGCATAGGCGGCGTCGTGTCTAAGAGTAGCAACTACAGAGTTCCACCAAGTAAGATCACTCTCAAGTAAGGTGCAGGTGGAAAACTTTACCTTGTTCTCTTCTGCACAGTCGCTGATGCGGAATACAGTTTCCAACCTTTCAAACCACTACATCAGTTCCACCACTCCTTTCTTGCCCTTGTAGTAGGAAGGCTTACATTTCAAGAAGTCGGGGTAAGAGCAACCCCTAGTGGTCTGATTATTCCGGCGGTTGTTGGAGTTTTGACTATCGTCTACATTTCTGCTGGCAGCCATCGCAGTTGCGATGCCTTGATCAATCATTTCCCTTAGTTGGGCAGCAGTGACGTTTTGGGTAGTGTCGACATTATTGGGGTTCGTTCTAGTGATTACCATTTTTCTATAATTATACACAAAAATGAAATCATTAGTTTAAGGTGTTAGCATAGTTTTATATAAATACACGAAAAGAAATTCATGCATAGACTTTGCAACAAATTGGATAACCTGTTTAAAAGTTCATAATATAATACAGTACATGATATAATAAAAGCTAATGAGTACATGCCATATGTCTAGAATAGAAATACAGTACAAATTGCACAACCAATCCAAGACAGAGCACAGACCACCTGTCTGGGATGGTGGTATACATAATATAAAGTACATCATCTATGAATCCCTAATCTAAATAGTACAGTACAAAGATACAACTGATAAAGGAAAGTACAAATACATGAGGTCCTATATCATGATAGCCGGGATGCAACCCTAATAGCTTATCATAATGTACAAAAGATCTAGTACACCTAGTCTACTCATGTCTAACAGACTCCGCAGATACGGCTGGTGCCACTGGTGGTGATGAGACGGCTGGTGCCTGCATGGAATCATGCATCGAAGTCATGGCCTCCCGGGTCTCCTTAAGGAGTCGGAGTGCCTCCAAGAACTGGTCTCTGAGGGTCTGCTGAACTCCCCGAAGATGAGCGGTCTCTGATGTCAATCCCTGGTGACGGACGTCCTAGAGATCGAAGAAGATGGCAAGCGTCTACTCCATGGTCATGAGAGCCGTGTGAGTCTCCGTTTTCTGACTCTGCAGTAGGTAGATCTGCTCACGGAGGAACTCATTCTCCTCCAGCAACCACTGGAGAGAATGGTAAGTCGTGGACCATGCTCCACGGGCAACATGTGCCTCAACACTAACAGTCCAGCACAGAAGGTCCTAACGTGACAGCAGAGCAGTGCGTCCAAGCTGTCCATCGGCCAGCAGAGCATGAATCTCTGCAACATCTTGTGCTTGGCGTGCTACTAGTGCAGTGATCTGGGCCTGGACAGGATCCACTCGCCTCGTACCCGAACCCTCGCCGACCTCAAAAGTAGAGTCGACAGGTGCCTCATACCTCCTCTTACGAGGCGGCAGAGACTCGGGTGCGTAGTCCCGTAGTGAAGAAACTGGTGGTAAGGGTGGTATGGCAGCAGTCGGCTGTACCTCTTCCCCAGCGGGGGAAATAGGTGAAACAGGTGGAGTAGTAATGAGGGCAGCAACTAGAGCGGTGTCACCAGATGTGTGACTGTCGTCTGTGTCACTGGCAGATATCCATCCACATAAGACGGATGTCGGTGATATGGCAGCAGGAGTATCAGTAGGTGATGCCATAATAATCTGAAAATAATATCGTTTTAATTGACATAAGTATAAACTTAATCAAGTTAAAAGTTTTTGGGAAATAATGATTAAATTATATAATAGTGCCATTTAACATGACGATGTTAAAGGTTACGTCAATACTTATGAGATTAATTAACCGGATGTTAATAATCAATGCACAGGTAGCCACGTAAGAATGTATGCTCTACACTCTATATGCTTAACTATTCTAGTCCCGAAAACCCCAAAAGATTTTTAAAGCAGTTATAGTCCAGTTTATATAAAAATTTTATTTTTATATTTATTTAAATTTTGTTCTGGTTCTCTATAACTATCGCTCTGATACCATTCTGTGACACCCCCAAATAGAGTCAAATTCAGCGGAAATAATATTTCGGTGTCACGTAGGTGGATCAACAGCAGATAGCGTACAGAGCAGCAGATAAAAGATTATGATTACATTTATTACATGGATAAAAGTGCAAATAGTATTAAAACTGTCTTAAACATTGTTCAACAGTTTGAATTATTCCCCAGTTTATAAAACCCCAGATGAGCTCTATAAATGCAGCCTATCATGATACTTGACTCCATGCACACCAATACCTGCTTCAGTTTCCTGAGAAAACATGCTTAGAGAGTCAACATAAAGTTGGTGAATTCACAGGTTTAATAAAATAAGTTTGGACAATAAACATTCACTGAAGTAGTAATGCACAAAACACCAATACTTAAAAGTAATTACATTCCCATATTGCCTGAAACTGAGACTTGACAGTTAAGTCCTTAACAAATAAGGACCCTTCGTCTTATAAAAAGGCACCCAAAAATAAGAAGTGCTAACATGTGAACCATCTGTTGTCCTGGCTTAGGCACAGTGAGCATGACTCACCCAGATGAGGATGGTCAATCCCAAATAGATCTATTTATAACATTCATGTAATTCAATAATTCTAACAGTTTCAGATGCACGGGTCATGCGAGTTCATCTACAATAGGCAAATGTAATCAAAAGTTTCACAGTTCAATTTATGTCCACAAATAAAATATGTTGCATGTTTTCTTCCCCGTTAAAAGGTTTAAAAGTTTGTCAATATATAAAGTGGGGCCATGAACTCACCTCAATAGTACAGCAAATAGTCACAAGTAAATCTGATATGATGCTCACGATACTGTCAAAGACCTAAATAATTATAAGGTCTCAGTAAATGCATAACATAATGCATAAAAGTTTCAGAACAAATCTGTGTATGCTTATACCGGTTTTAAGCATTTTATTAAGATATTTGTATTTTATTTCATCGTTGTACAAGTTATGGTAGTATTTATTTTAAGTATAAAATAAATAATATTATTAAATTAATTAATCTATTTAATTAATTTTCTTGTACTTGTATTGTTTATAAAATATGTAATTATTTATAAAAGGACGTTTTATATATATTTAAAGTAATAGAAAATAAATATAGTTAATATATTTATTTTTATAAGTTAAACCATTTTTAGTTTATATTTTATATATAAATAAGGTTTATAAAACGTATAACAGTTTTGTTTAATTTCCACGTTCTCGTAGTGTATATAATTATTAAATTATAAGTTGGAAAAGTAATAAATGTTATGATTATTTAAGTTTTACGTTTTAAGTATCGGGTATAAGCATATGGTAAATTTAGGGTTTGTTATACTTTGTATAAATTACATTTTAGTCCCTCTATTTAAATAATTACCCGCGGTTATATTATATAATAAACCTAGGGTTCGTTTAAGTTTCAAATAGTGGCAAAACAAGTCCCTCCCTAGTTACACGTGTAACTAGGGTTTGTTTAAGTTTCAGAAAGTGTCAATTTTAGTCCTCCTATATTCGGCTTATTTTAGGTTTAGAAACAAGTTACACAAATGCCCCCTAGGGCTTCTATTGACTTTCGGCTTATGCCAAAAACCACCCCTAGGGTTTATTAAAGTTTACTATATTGGCAAAATAGGTCCCTAGGGCTTCTATTAGTTTCGGTAATGGGCAAAAAGGGTCCCTAGGTCCTTACTAAGTTCCACAAATTACCCTAACATTATAGTGATCTCCTTTAAGTCCTTGTGTTAAGTTTTGGAGTTTCGGATAGTGTCAAAACACTACCCCCAACTCTCGTCTAATTACCAAATCAACCCTTATGTTTATATTTTGATAATATGAGTTTCTATACTTGTTCATTTAGATCCCCAAACTTAATAAAATTACAAATTTAACCCGAAAGTATTATATTTACCATTTTAATCCGAAACATTATGGATTTACCATTTTAACCCAAAACTTCATAGATCTATCATTTTAGTCCAAAGTATTTATAGATCTATGTTTTTAACTCGAAACTTTATAAAGTTATAATTTTGACACCAAAAGTTTTATAAAAACATTATTTAGTAACAATGTAGTTTATTTAGGCAAGCTTATTATAGTGGGCTTAAAACTAAATCCTATAAGGCAAAAATAGTGAGCTTAACATTTTAAGGCAACTAATAATATAGATCTAATGTTTCTAGGCATGTTTATACATTACAAGATTAACCAATATTGAACCATAGGGTGTAAACCCCACGTCCAATATATGCATGCTTATGTTTTTCATAGTATTTTTCTAGTTTAACTAGTTCATAGTTATATGTTCATCATGGTTATTAAGATTTGCATCATTTGAACTCATAAAACATTTTAAGCCGTGACCTATTTTAAGTTTTAGGGTTTTATGTTTGTAGAAACTAGAGGGGGGGGGGGGGGGGTTGAATAGTTTCTTATATTTATTTGTTAAATGATGGTTTTCAAAAATTCTTTTTCTCAAAAAAATTTAGACTTAAGGAAATAAGTGAAATCTTCTTATGCAAAATATGAACAATGATAGTGTAATTTAAACTAATACTAACTAATATATATGCACAAAGAATAAAGAATGTAAAGAGTTATGGGTAAAGAAATATCAAACCAAACACCAAGGATTTATAGTGGTTCGGAAACGAAGCTCACTCCTCGTTCCTAATCCACTCCTCGAGTACTCCTTACTCGAGAGTTCACTACACAACAAGCTCCTTATTGTGGAGAAAACCGTACACGTCGCTTAACCAATTTCTGACCCTAAGCTAAAAGTCGAGCCCTAATCGTAGCTAGGACCAATCTACACAACTATACTTAGTACATACACAACTTCCAAATAGACACAACTACTTGGATCTTCATAACTATTACACAACAACAAATGTATAAGATTTGATCTTCAAAGGATCTTTGGTGGTGGACTCAACACTTCACAATGATAGAGTTCTTCTCTTTGCACTTAAAGAGGAAGGGATGGTGGAGATAAATTCACTTCTAAACAATTAGTAATCAATCAAATAATCAAGGATTTGAGTGATTTAAGAAGTATGTTTGAATCTGGAAATTTGTGTGCAAAAGAGGCGAATTGAAAATCTAAGAAAGGTCCACTATTTATAGGACAAAGGGCCAACGGCTATATCTGCACGCGGTTCCTTATCTTAGCCCGCTGTACCTTATCGATAAGGAACTGCCTAGGCGCTAAGGAACCGTCGGGCTAGAATCCGCTCCCTTTTTGTCCTTTAGTGGTGGAGGTCATATCTGTTTATAAAATATCCAGAAAGGATATTCCAAACCAAAAGGGAATATGCCATTTTCAAATTTTCAAATATTTAATTTAATAAAACATTTTCTTAAAAAGAAAGTTTAATAAAAAAAACTTGTCACACTTAAAAAACTGAGTTTTAAGAAAAGATTAAATCACTTGATCACTTGATTAAGGATAGTACTTGTTTATTCATACCTTAAGTGAAAATGGGTAAAATGAAAAGTACTTGAACTCAAGAATTCGTTTTTCGTTGTTTTTGTAAATGCTTGTTTTTACATATTGTCGTAATCAAAACTAAGCGAGACTGAACAATGCAAGTAACGTTTTTAGGCATTATTGCATTAACAATCTCCCCCTTTTTGATTCCGACAATATATAAACTCAATCATACAAAACACAAGATTTTCGAAGACGAGTTTATTCATTTCTCCCCCTTTGTCGAAGCAAAAAGGTTGCACAAGTCGGTGTTGAAGAGACGGACTTTGCAAAGACTCCCCCTTGGTGCTTACTCCCCTAGCTTGGGGCACCGAGGAATCGAGATATCGTGACAAGCTACATAGAAGGGTTAGTTGAACTAAAGAAACAACCAACAAGACATAGCTAAAGGTCACACTAAAAGAATAAAAGAGAAGAAAAAACAAAGACTAAGATCCAAGTGAAGTCATATAGAAATAAGAAAAGAGTCATACAAAGATGTATGAAATAGAAAACAAGCCAAAAGCATAAATCTAATCCTAGTTAATCTAGAATTCTAAGATTTGCTTAAAAGAAAAGGGTGTCTTGAGGATAAGCAACCAATGCTTATATGAAAGACAAGGTAGTGCCGGAATGTGGTGGTGGTGGCTTGGTGGAGATCTCATTATCAAAGTGAAGAGGAGGCTTGATTAAGAGACTCTTGATATTAACAACAATGACAATATGTCCCATGGTGCATGACATTATCATAAGAAGGAGGAAGAACACTAAAGGGTGGTGGTGGAAGAAAAGATGTTCCAAAATCAACATTCTTGGTAGGAGAAATGTGATTAAGAGTGTTCTTGAGTGAATTGGGATTGAAAGCAATTGGGGAGAATGGAGGAGAATCAAGGCTTTCATTAGGAGAGTAAGACATTTTGGGATGTGAAGTAAGGCAAAATGCTTATGGTTTAATAGGGAAGGATCAAAGTATTTTTAGGGTGGTCAAAGGGTTGAAGCAAGGATTCTAAAAAATGTTGGAACAAATTTGGAATTTCCTAAATACCCGAAAAATAAGGAAGCACTGTCTGCGGTTCATTATTGCTTCAGGCGGTTCCTTATTGATAAGGAACCGTGGTTCATATATGGAACCGCCTACAGTGGTTGAGTTTTGGTGGTGAAGGAAGATTTTTCAGCAAATCTTATTTTTCTAGTCTAACTTATCATAGGAACATGCTTGAGAGCAAAGATAGACAAAGAGAACACATATTAACTCACCAAATAGAGATTGACTAAAATACATGGATTTTAAAAAATCGATGCAGGAGGTGTGTAAGACAAGACCTTAAGTCATGACACAAGGATCCTCCATGATTCTATCTTGTTCTTTCTATGTTTGAGAGAATCATACATATGAATTATGTAAGCTCGAGATTAATAGCAAGAATCTACGAAAAACGTTTTTAGATTGAATTAACAATGTCAAAACATTTCTCAACCATTTTTGAAAGAGACTTTGAGGATTTTGAAAAGGAGAAGAGAAGATTTTCAAGAAGAGTTTAGGAGACTCAAGGACTCAAAGTGATACAAGACTCAAAGGAAAGAAAAAGACTCAATAAAGGAAAGCAATTAAGGAATATGTTCCATTAATCCTAGACCTAGACGCAAGTAATTAAAAGGTTCCCTCTTAAGTGGCTTAGTGAAGATGTCGGCTAAGTTATCCTCGGAGGGTACCTTCTCAATTGAAATGTTCCCCTTTTAAACATTAGCCCTAATAAAATGGTGACGAATTTCTATGTGCTTGGTTCGCGAATGTTGCACGGGATTCTTGCTAAGGTCTATAGCACCCTTATTGACACACATGATGGGAACATCATCAAGACAAATCCCGTAATCAACAAGCGCTTGCTTCATCTATAGAGCTTGTTGGCATGATTTTCCGGCACTCACATACTCGGCTTCCGTGGTGGATATCGCAAGAGTGGTTTGTTTCTTGGATAACCAAGAAGTTAAACAACAACCCATCAAGGTACAAACACCACTAGTGCTTTTCCGGTCCACATAGTCTCCCGCATGATCCGAGTCCGCGTAGACAATG
This sequence comes from Glebionis coronaria, assembly GCA_025667525.1. NCBI lineage: Eukaryota > Viridiplantae > Streptophyta > Magnoliopsida > Asterales > Asteraceae > Glebionis > Glebionis coronaria. The sequence goes on along the minus strand of CM046877.1, from coordinate 556,477,364 downwards.
GTTTCTACGCCGGTCCCTTTAGGATAACATAATCCTAAATGTATAGTGCCTTTAATGTATCGGAAGATATGCTTAACCGCTTCAAGGTGAGAGGTTTTGGGAGTCTCTTGGAAGCGAGCACAAAGGCAAACACTAAACATGATATCTGGTCGACTTGCCGTTAGGTACAACAAACTACCAATCATACCTCTATATTTGGTGTTGTCTACCGACTCACAATCATCATCTACGGTGAGTTTAATATCCGAGGCCATAGGGGTCTTCATTGGTCTAGATTCTTCTAATCTAAATTTCTTTAGCATTTCTTTAGCGTACTTAGATTGACTAAAGAAAATACCATCGTCCATTTGTTTAATTTGGAGTCCTAAAAAGAAGTTAAGTTATCCCATCACACTCATTTCGAACTCATCATGCATGATTTTGGCAAAGTCATCACACAATTCTTGACAAGTTGAGCCAAATATAATGTCATCAACATATATTTGCACGATTATGAGATGAGAACCTTTCTTCTTTGTAAAGAGAGTGTTGTCTACCATTCCCATGGTATACTCATGTTTGACAAGAAACGCTTCAAGTCTATCATACCAAGCTTTGGATGCTTGTTTAAGACCATAAAGTGCCTTCTTAAGCTTGTAAACATGATCCGGTTTCTCAAAATCAATGAAGCCAGGAGGTTGAGCCACATATACCTCCTCATTGATGAAACGTTAAGAAACACAATCTTTACATCCATTTGTTGAAGCTTAATATCTAAGGCACAAGCGTAGGCTAAAAGGATTCTGATGGATTCTAATCTAGCTACCGGTGCATATGTCTCGTCATAATCAATCCCTTCTTGTTGATTATAGCCTTGTGCTACAAGTCTAGCTTTGTTACGAGACACAACACCATGCTCATCTAGCTTATTCCTATATACCAATTTGGTTCCTATAATTGTAGAACTTATAGGTGGAGGAACAAGTTCCCAAACATCATTAGCAACTAATTGATTCAATTCTTCTTGCATCGCAATGATCTAACTCTCATCCGTAAAAGCTTCTGTAACATTCTTTGGTTTAATCAAGGAGACGAAACAAAAGAAGTTACTTTGGTTTTGGACTTGAGATCTTAGGGTCCTTTGATTGAAGTCGCCAATGATATTATTGAGAGTATGATCCTTAGACTCCTTAATGTTTACTTCCTTTTCAACACTAAGGTCTTCAACTCCTATTTTTCTAACCTCTTTGGCTCTAACTACTTCTACTTCATCCAAGTCAACATCAACCAATGGTGGTGTCTTGGTTAAAGGAGGGGTTTCATCAAAAGTCACGTTAAGGATTCTTCAATTACACCCGAGGTTCTATAAAGGACTATGTAAGCTTTGCTAGTTTGTGAATAACCTAAAATGATACCTTCGTAAGACTTTGGGTCAAACTTGGTAAGGTAGTCTTTGGTGTTGAGGATAAAGCACTTGCTTCAAAACACCCTAAAGTATTCCAATGAGGGTTTCTTACCTTTAAGAATCTCATAGGGGGTCTTTCCTAGGAAGGGTCAAATAAGAATTCGGTTGAGAATATAAGTCGATGTGTCCACGGCATTGCACCAAAAATTTTGAGGCAAAGATTTCTCGTTTAACATCTTCCTACTCATCTCTTGGATGGTCCTATTCTTCCTTTCAACTACCCCATTTGATTGTGGAGTGCGAGGAGCCGAGAAGTTATGGGTAATACCATGAGCTTCACAAAAGGCACCAAATTGCACTTCATTATCAAATTCCCTACCATGATCCGTCCTAATAGAGAAAATTGGACATCCTAGTCGATTTTGAATTCTTTGACTAAAGATTTTGAAATGATCGAAAGCTTCATTCTTAGATGCCAAAAATCTAGTCCAAGTGAATCTAGAGTAGTCGTCAACTATAACTAAGGTATAAAGGTTACCTCCATAACTCCGTATGGCGGTAGGTCCAAAGAGATCCATATGTAGGAGTTCTAAGCACCGAGAGGTTGAAACCAAATTCTTGGCTTTGTGACTTGAGTGAACTTACTTTCCAACTTTGCAAGCATCACAAAAGTGACTATCAAACTTCATCTTGGGGAGGTGTCTTACCAACTTCTTAGAGACTAAAGATTGAATTAGACGCATATTAGCGTGACCTAATCTCCTATGCCAAAGAGTAGAACTATCATCTATAGTCGCAAGACATATGTTGTCTTTTGACTTCTTATTGACCTTCATGACATAAAGCCCATGCTTACTAATACCTTTTCCAATGACCTTTCCATCTTTTACGATTTCACTATCATTTTTTGAAAAGATGACCTTACACTTATTGTCACAAATTTGACCTATGCTTAAAAGGTTAAACCCTAAATTATCTATGTGCTCAACATTTTCATTAGTCATGGAGTCAAGAGAAACCGTACCTTTGCCAATGATATTACCACGTAGACTACTAGCAAATGTGACGTTACCTCCATCATATGCTTTGTACCGTGAGAAAAAACTTCGATTAACCGTCATGTGTTTAGAACAACCACTATCCTTAATCCACTCGTCGGGTTCCAAATCAATTCCCAAGCATATCTAGGTAACAACAAACACGATCAAACATTTGGTCCCCAATATCTCATGGGTCCAAAATTGTTAGTTCCAAACATGCCTTGAATTTGGTTGGGATGCATGAATTGAGGAGGGTTTCCCCATGGGGAACAAAAGGGAGGAGGATAAAAATTCATATAACCATTTTGTTGTTTATTATTTCTCCTAGGTGTATTTGATCTTGGTTTAGAGTTATGGTCATTCCTTCTAGGTGTTGGAGTTTTACTTGTAGGTCGTGAATTGTTTTGACTATCTCTTCTAGGTGTTATCGTTCTACTTCTAGGCCTAGACTCATTCCGTACTCTTGGTGGAGTAGAAGATGGTCTTGATAAACTTCTATATCCCATTAGAGGTTTACTCAAAGGCTTATAGAACTTATCAACGACATTGTAGTCAAATATAGGTAACTTCACTTTGTTAACAATAAGATGCTTAGGATGTTCACCTAAATTTGATTTTTTAGAAAGTTCAGGATTTTCATCAAAAACGTTTTCTGGCCACGGTACCTTATCTATGGCAGTGGTTCCATATCGATAAGTGATGAGACTGCTTTTATACATAGTCTCATCGTCCAAATCGGGCTTAAAATGCATTAAATATCATTAAAACTGCCAAATATATGCTCGTGTTTGTTGCTTGTGTATTTTAGGTACGGATATTGAGGAAATGAGAAAAAGATCACAAGAATCAATCAAAAACGAACACGGGAAACGAAGCCGCACAATGAACCGGACCCGAATCCTGAATTTCCAAAATGGTCCTTGAAGAATTGAAGATTGACAACATTGGTCCCTCATTTTTGAAGATTTGTCAAGAAAGGCCCTTGGAGAATTCATTTATACAAGATACATCCTTGGATTTTGAAGACATGTCATTAAAAGCCCTTGAAGAATGCAAATTATGCATTTTAAGTCCTTGTTTAAAGTTGTGACAACTCTTGTGCCAAAAGTGACAACACTTGCAAAGTTGTTATAAAGAGTGTTGGGAATAAATTTAGGCCAGAACACTTGAACGCTGACAAGAACGACTCAAGCGTTGACAAGAGCAAAGTGAGCGCTGACAGCATAAGCGTTGACAAGATAAAGTCAAGCGTTGACAGATTGAAGACAAGCACTGATGGAAGATGTGAGCTACACGTATATTATATTCTAGATTACTTCTAGTAAGGATAGAAACGACAATGTATTTTCTATGTTTATCTTTACCTAGAATAGTTGATTCGTAGCTTATTGTACAAGACTTCTTGTTCTATAAAAGAAGATCTTTTGGGTTAATGTTTAATATCAGTTTTCATAGTATTCGCAAGTTAAACCTTTCATTGTAATCAACACGATTATTCTAATACAAGTGAAAGTTTGTTTAACATCATTGTGTTTTAGATCAAGTGTTAATTCCGCATAACACTTTGTTACTTTATTCATAAGCAAAGGTTTCTCTACGTGTTATACTTGATCTAATCTCGTATACACAAAGCTAATCGATCTAAGTTTGGGATCAACAAGTGGTATCAGAGCTTGTTGAGAAACTTTTGATCTTTAAGTAACGCAGAACCCTAAAACACCAAACCCTAAAAACCCTAAAATTCTCAAAACCCTAAAAACATCATGTCTGGCACAAATCAACCTCCTGCTTTGCTTCAAAACAACTTCTCAAACCCTAGTATCAAAATTCCCATGTTTGATGCCAGGAACTTTGAACTCTGGAAGTCCAATTTTGAGCAATACATAGCTATTCATGGGTTATTGTGTGAAAGTCCAAATGAGCCCACACCAATCACAAAACCAATTGATGATCCTAAACCTATTAAGATCACACACCCTACCACTGGCAAACCTGTTGACCTTGGCCCACAAAATGTTAGAAAACCTAGTGTTAAATATGCAGAAATGTATAGAAATTCTAGGTCACCAAAAAGCCAAGTTAGTAACCATGGAACAGGTTTCTTTGCTTCTAGACCTAAGACTATGTCTAGAAAAGCTTGTTACACATGTGGGAGCTTTTCACATTTGGCCTACAAATGTGTCAACGCTTCCAATGTCAACGCTGACAGGAACCATTTCAGCGCTGACAAAAGTCAACATAGGTCAAACACTGTCAGACCCAATACCTTTGTGAACAAAAGTTCACAAGTTGTTAGACCAGCCCCATTCTTTTCTAGAGGGTCTAACACACAAGGCCTAAGACCTTTTCAAAAGTCAAATACTTGGTCAAATAGGCAATGGGTTCCTGTAGCAAACCCTAGGTTCAACGCTGATAAGAGCAATCGGGGCGCTGACAGGAGTAATTTCAGCGCTGACAGACACACTGCTAAACCTAGGTATTTGCAACCACAGGGAAATAGGTCTAAAGCTTCTACTAGCTTAACATGGAGACCAAAACAAGACCAGAACCCTAATAATACTGGTATTTCTATGACATGCAACAGGTTTCATTATATTTCTAAGGCATTGTCAACACCAATTGGGGTTAACTGGGAATTTCATTCAAACAGGGATGAAAATGGGGTTGTTATGAGAACCAAGTCTGTTCTTATTGAACAACCAAATGAATCCAAGTCTTCTAAGGCTTGGGTTCCCAAAGAAAACTAATGTGTTTTCTTTATGTGCAGGGCATTCAGAAGAAGATCAATGACTATGGATACTGGGATAGTGGATGCTCAAGGCACATGACTGGAAAGGAAGACTATCTGACCAATTTCTCTCCTATTCAAGATGGTGATAAGGTATACTTTGGAGGTGGCTACGGCACAATCACAGGAAAAGGAACCCTTGTCACCAACAATCTAAGGTTTGATAATGTCTTCTTGGTGAAAGACCTGGATTATAATTTGTTTAGTGTATCACAAGTGTGTGATAACAAAAATAAGGTTCTTTTCACAGATACTGAGTGCTTGGTGTTAAGCAAAGATTATAAGCTCCCTGAGGAGAAATACATAGATTTTAGAACACCAAGGCATAAAGACATATATAATGTGAATCTTAATGGAATTAAGGTAAATAATAAAATGTCATGTCTGTATGCTAAAGCCTCAGTAGATGAAAGTAATCTTTGGCACAGGAGACTAGGGCACATAAACTTTAAGAATATTAATAGGCTTGTGAGGCTTGGTTTAGTTGATGGTTTGCCTGAAAAGGCTTTCCACAATGACCACTCTTATGTTGCATGCCTTAAGGGCAAGCAGCACAAGGTCTCATTCAGGTCTAAACAGGTGCACTCTAGTTCTAAACCCCTTCACTTATTGCATATGGACCTCTTTGGTCCAACTAATATAGAAAGTTTGAAGGGTAAATCATATTGTTTTGTCATTACTGATGATTTCTCCAGGTTTACATGGACTTTCTTTTTAGCCAAGAAAAGTGAAACTGCCCTAAGTCTGATTAATTTCATTACCCAAATTGAAAAGAAAAATGGTAATGAGGTCAAGATTATTAGAAGTGACAATGGGGGTGAGTTTAGAAATCAGTTGTTAGATGATTTTTGTGCCAAGAAAGGGATTACTAGGCAGTTTAGTATAGCTAGAACCCCACAACAAAATGGGGTTGCTGAAAGGAAGAATAGGACCCTTATTGAAGCAGCCAGAACCATGTTGGCTGATGCCCACTTTCCTATAGCCTTTTGGGCTGAAGCTGTTAACACAGCTTGTTATGTTCAGAATAGGGCATTGGTCAACAAGATACATAATAAGACACCTTATGAATTACTTTGGGGAAGGAAGCCCAATATTGGCTTTCTTAAGCCATTTGGTTGTCATGTAGTTGTGTTAGAAACTAGTGAGGCCCTAGGTAAATTTGATTCAAAAGGTGATGAAGGCTACTTCATGGGTTATTCAGTGCAGAGTAAAGGATATAGGGTTTACATTAAAAAGGAAAAACGTATACTTGAAAAAGTACATGTTAGGTTTTTAGAAAGTAAACCTAGTGATCCTGAGAGTGGTCCAAATTGGTAGTTTGACTTAGAACCTTTATCTAGAGCTTTAAATTATATGCCTGTTACTGATCCAGACATTGTGAAGGTAACTTCAAATGTTTTGGAAAAGAGAATTGGTAATGTTTCAGGTATACAGGTTGCTAAGGAGGATGGACCACCAGCAGTTGAATCATCTCCCACACAAGAATATGTTACACTTCCTATATGGACAGATGAGTATTATGCTGCTGCTACTGCTGCTACTGCTGCAAGGAAAGATAATGGTGGTGTTCAAATACCACCAAATACAAACATGCATGATTCTTCAGGCGCTGACAAAGGGAAATCAAGCGCTGACACGACCAATTCAGACGCTGATGGCTCCAACGCTGACAACACAAGTTCAAGCGTTGTTAGCCCAAACGCTGACAAACAAGGATCAGACTTTGGAGACACCTTTACACAGCTTTTCTCTTCCCATTTTGAACAGGGTGGACCTTCCAATATTCATGAAGAGATTCCTGTTGATCAAGAAGAATCTGAAGAAGATATTGGCAACATGGAGCGTGACATTGAGGACACCAGACTTTTTGAAGGAGGAGTCTTCCAAAGGGGAGGAAGCAAGAAATCTGAGTGATAAGAGCAGTCAAGATGGTCAATCATTGGATATTGCTGAAGCTCTTACTACATTGAAGGAACAAAAAGGTTTTGATACGTCCTTAATCTCTCCAACAAATTTAAATTTATCATTTACAGATATGCTGAGAGAGGTTACACAAGGCGCTGAGGGAAAATATTTAAGCGTTGATAAGACAAGTTTGGACGCTGACAGAAGTATTTTGGGCGCTGATAGAGGAAATTTGGGCGTTGACAGATCTGCATATGGAGGTGATGTATTCCAGTCATCATCTATCATCAAAGATGTTCCTACTCAGGTATTATCATCTACCCTACCAACAATTGAACCAACAGATAAGGGTAAGGGTAAGTTGGTAGAAGCAAATGTTCCAAAGAATGCAGCTCAGGTTGAATTTGATAGAAGATTGGCTGAGCAAATGATGGAACAAGGTGAGAAGGAAAAGTCACCATTTGTTGTGACTTCTGAGGAAGAAAGTGATGGAGGCAGCTCAGATTCAAGTGTGATGATTGTTGAACCAGAAAGACTTGAGTATGGTGATGAGCTTGCTAAGGAAAGGCTGAGAGATTTGAAGTTGCAAATTGATTTTGATATGCCAGAGGTAGTTCAGATGTACAATTCTTGGGAAGAAAGCTGTATGGATAATCCAGACTTGACCATTTCAGACCAAATATGGGGTTTGGAAATTCTTCTTAGAGTTCAGCAGGATTGTAAGGTGATGTTGAAGTACAGGGCAAGCAACATTCTCTCTGAATTAAAAAGGGATAGAAGGAAGCTCTACTTTATGTTGCTCAAATGTCATGGAGTTGGATGGACACATCAGAAGCTGAAGGCTTTGACATTTGATGAGTTGGAACATAGGGCTTATCCTATTTGGGTGAAAGTGCAGGAAGAGAATACTTTCAGACTTCTTTCAGATGAAAGAAAGGAGCAACTTGCAGAAGAGATGGCAATCAAGAAAGCTATGATAGTCCCTAGACCAGTGAAGAAGGGATTTGTTCTTGAGTTTCCAAAAGATATGTCTCAACTGTATCCAAGTGAAGCAATCATTAGAAAGAGCCTTAAGCTCTCCCCATTAGAAGCTTCAGATATGGTTCATGTGTTACCACTAGATTCCAGGAATCCAATTGTAAGTTATGAGGAAGATGAATGTGGATTCTGGAAAATTGGAAGATTTGGCAAGGAGGTACACACTTTTACCACTCTCATATCTTTATTTGCAAGTTGTGACAGAGAAGACTTGGTAGACCTTTGGAGGTTGCTAGAGACCAAGTATGAGGCTGAAGCACCAACTTCAGCCAATGGAATAAAACTTTGGACCACATTCAAAAGAATGTGTGGGACAAAAGAAGAAGATCCTGAAATATGGAAGGATCTTGAAGATGACCTCAGTGGTCTTCAATGGAGGTTATATTCAGCTGCAGGTGTATACCATTTGAGTTCTACAAAGTTTGCTGAGTATTTACTTGTAGATGCTCAGTATTTCATATCCAAGGCTGTTTTGGAGAAGATGAAGGACACCCAGTTGGAGATAGACTATACAAGTGACGTGGCAAAGAATTTGATCAGATTTATTTATTACCAATATGATAAGGTTTGTCAGACTCCTCCAAGTTCTTAATGTTTATTCAGAAACTTGATCATAAGAGTGGATATCAAGTTTAGGGGAGGATTGTTGGGAATAAATTTAGGCCAGAACACTTGAACGCTGACAAGAACGACTCAAGCGTTGACAAGAGCAAAGTGAGCGCTGACAGCATAAGCGTTGACAAGATAAAGTCAAGCGTTGACAGATTGAAGACAAGCACTGATGGAAGATGTGAGCTACACGTATATTATATTCTAGATTACTTCTAGTAAGGATAGAAACGACAATGTATTTTCTATGTTTATCTTTACCTAGAATAGTTGATTCGTAGCTTATTGTACAAGACTTCTTGTTCTATAAAAGAAGATCTTTTGGGTTAATGTTTAATATCAGTTTTCATAGTATTCGCAAGTTAAACCTTTCATTGTAATCAACACGATTATTCTAATACAAGTGAAAGTTTGTTTAACATCATTGTGTTTTAGATCAAGTGTTAATTCCGCATAACACTTTGTTACTTTATTCATAAGCAAAGGTTTCTCTACGTGTTATACTTGATCTAATCTCGTATACACAAAGCTAATCGATCTAAGTTTGGGATCAACAAAGAGTTTAGAAGTTGTTGGCTGTTTTTACAAAGTAAACAAAACAAGAAACATTGGGGACCATATCTGTCATGACAACAAACCTCACCCAATCCACTCCCAGCCTTACACGTCACCTCTTTCCACCCATCCACCAATCGAAACGCCCCATCAACCTACGTCACACCCCACTCACAGGTTTATTTAAATAAACCTGGGTCAACCAAAGTCAAACCCCATCTTTCCCTCCCTACCACTTTATTTAAATTTAATCATCCCCAAAACAGATTAAAACCAACCCTTAATCCCACATAAACCCTAAATAATCCCAGGGTTAATCAACTCCAAAACAAAGGGGTTTTGCTTAATTATTTCCAGATGGTTAATTAGCGTCTTTGTCACCAAAACCCACACCAAAACCATGACCAAGACACACCCATGTGTCTTGTAGGGCCCTCCCCTGCACCCGTCACTTTCCCCAAACCCCAATACCAGACAAAACCAACGGATGGATCAAATTCCTTTGTCCCCAAGCACAAATAAACGAATGAGATCACTTTCAAACAGCTATCATCCAGCAAGCATCACATGGGCGAATTTGACCAAGATTCCAAGAATTCAAACAAAGGGCTTTTCAGGAATTTCATGTATTAGGGTTTTAGTCTCTAGTATGTTCTATCACTTAGTATTTAAAGGGCATTCGCATGTGAATGCACCTTTGTTCCAGATTTTCCCAAGCTTTTGAAATTCCTTTTTAGAAGTAATAAAAGTTGGTATTTTTGTTTTAAAATATAATTCCTTTTTATGAGTTTTAAAAGTTGGTGCTTATCTTGAGGGAAATCTAAGTTCCAAATTCAGTTTGTTGAAAGTTTGTTTCAAAGGTTTCTAGAAAATCAGTTTTTCAAAAGATTTTTGTTTATTTTGTTGTTCTAAGCTAACTGTTTGTATAAGCTTGCTCATAAGCTATTTTGACACTAGCTTATGAGCACTGGCTTATAGAAGCTTGAAGTTTGGTCCTGGTTTGTTGTGATTGTGCAGGAACAAAGAAGGAAACAAGCATCCATATTTATCCATTTTTTGTCAAGTAAAATCTACATAAGCAGATCAACAAAGTTCAGCACAAGCCCGGGCTTGTTGGAGGTGGCTTTTCAGCCATTGTGGGACCTGGATTGTAGGTCCCACAAGGTAAATCCCTTGTTCTTTGTTTTCAGTTTTCTAGTTAGTAATTTGTGTGATTTATGTGAAAAATGCATGAAATCTGTTTGTTCATGTTAGGTCTTTATGCATGTTAGATTGAGTCATAATCAGTTTGGTTTGAGTTTGACTTGATTTGGTTTGAAAATTTTCAATTTCAGTAGTTAAAGGAGTGTTTGGTTTAGGGTTTAATTGCTTGCTAGGTAATATAATACTGGTTAAAAACTTGTTAAACACACTCAACAAGTTAGTAATAGGTTGTATGTTACTTGGTTTTCAGTTTGGATAGGTGTTTAAACAAGATTGCATGAAAAATAATGGGTATTATGGTCAAAAATCAGCAAGTGCCTTGTTTTGACTGTTTTTGTTGGAATCTGCTCATCCAATCTTGTTCATTGTTAGATATTAGGTTTAAGTAGGGTTTGTAATTGATTGTGTGCTAGTTGGTAGGGTTGTGTGCAAGAATTAGCCAAGCAAAAATCACATTTGTGCCATTTGAACCAGGTCACTGTTCATCAGATACTATACTAGCTTAATTAGAAACTTTCTTTGGTCGTTTTGTGTGATTTTTGTGAAGAACTTGTGTGTTTTTGTGATTCAATAGACTCCATACACTCCACTGAGTGTAGGAGTGCCCCATTCTCCAAAGAAATCCAAGCAAACAAGCTTTCCTAAGCTTTAAGGTCAACTGACCAATTTTTATAACTAGCAGTGGGAACCAGTTTCCCACTGGTAGTCCATCTGTTTCCACTGCTCAGCTAAAAAACAAAAATCAGGCACATGTCACTTTTAGAAAGTTGATTTTTTTGTCTTTTGTGGACTTATTTGGGAGTTAGGACTTGAAACAAGTTTTGTTATTTTTCTAATTTAATTTTTGATTTTTTGGTTTAATTAGATTTTTTATTACTGTTCATTTACTATTTTTTACAATTAATAGCTATTTTAATTAACTTTTAATATTTCTGTTTTTGTCTTTTAGTGCCAAAAATCATTATTTTTCAGTTTTAAGATTTTTCTTGGATTAGAAAAATAATCTAAAATTTTTAGTTTAAAAAGTTTTGCTGTTCACTTTTTAATTATTTTTTAGAATTAATTTAGTTTAATTAGGGTTTTAATTCAAACTGTTTTTGTCTTCTAGTGAAAAATTTTATATTTTTCAAACTTTTTCATTTTTCTACTATTCTTTAGAGTAAATTAGGATTTTTAAAATTGTCAAATTATTTTTAGCCTTATTTTATTATTTTTTATGATTATTTTAGTTTAAAAATAGTTTTTAGCCTTTTAAAAATAGAAAAATAGTATTTAAAAATTAGGAAAAATACTTTTTAGTCTTTAAATAATATAAGTAACTTATTATTTCAATAAAATAATATTTTGGACATTTTGATTAATTATATTTAATTTTAGGGCTTTAATTAGCATTTAAAATTGAATATTTAATTAATAGAAGGTTTTAAAATATTTTTATTAGATTTTTATTCTTATTTATATTATTCTAGACTTAGTTTAGCTTTTAATTAATTTTTAGGTTTAAAATTTTTAATTTGTAGCTTTTTACGGTTTTACGTGAACGCCTTTTTCGTCTTAGTTTAATCCGTCTACGTAACCGTCATTCTCTTCTCACCCCCTTTCTATTTTCTTTTCTCTTAGCAATATTATCACAAATCAAAAACAATTCATCACACAACACACTTGCCTCCTTGGGAAACGAACTTGAACTTCATAAGGGTCATTAGTGCTCGGTTTTCCTAAACCGATACTTAACGCTTACCACTATTTTGTCATCCTTTTCCTAAAGGGTAGCAAAAACTCTACATCAATTTTTGGCGCCGATGCCGGGGAGGCGTGTTGTGTTTTGATTGGAATTTTTGTTTTTATATACTAACCATAAATAGTATTTGTATTAGTAGCACTCTACTAATACGTATTATCGGTTTTCGGTTTTTGTGTGAATACTATTACTATATTGTATACGTAGAACAATAAATTCACAAGTACTCCAAATACGTGAGCAATCACAACCTTGACTTGGGAGGTCATTACCCAATCATTGTATTCGAATCTCAAACCAAAGAAAAAGGCAAAAATAGATAAATACTTTCGTGAAGCTCGATTTTAAGAATACAAACTATAAGGTGGGTATAAGGCGGATATTATAAAATATATCCTAAGGAAAAAGGCTCTTAAGTGCTTCGCGCCGCCTCGTTTCCCCGCTTGCTTGTGAGTATTTGATTTTGAAAGCTAATCGAGGGTTTTGCCGCCCAAAGTATTATTAAGTATCATATATATTTTCTTGTTTTCCATTGATTAAACCCTCTTGAACGTTTTGGTGTTCCACCAACGTTCTAAAGTCATCGAAGGTGTTCACCTCACGTGATCGTTTTCATTCCTTGAGGCTTCTTTAATCAAGAGATTTGATTAAGGAGGAGATTTGTAGATTTGTGTCTACCTAATACATCCACAAATTCCAAAAAGGTTAATACAATCAAAAACCACAAAAAAATTGAAAAATACAAAACACCAAAAAGAATCTTCTTTGCTCGTCTCCTCGTTGTACGTGACGTTTATGCTAACTCGTAATCAAGCAAGACGTGCACGTAAACGAAAGAACAAAACTCCCACTCCAAATCATTCTAGTGAGGAGTCTCCTATTGACGAACCCATTGTAAGAGAAGCACCAACCATGGCGAATCGAACTATGATGGAGTTACTTCAAGCACCCACCGAGGGTTATGGAGAGGCTATTGTGATTCCCGCTATCCTTGCGGAGAATTTTGAGGTGAAAACGGGTTTGTTGTCGATGATCCAAAACAACAAATTCCGTGGTGATGAGAAGGACAATCCACACAACCATATCCGCCAATTCAATCGTCTTACCGCTACTTGCAAATTTAAGGATGTCTCGAATGACTCGATTAAGATGATGCTTTTTCCGTATTCCTTAGCGGGGCCCGCTAAAATTTGGTTAGAGAAAGAGCCACCCAATTCTATATTGACGTGGAAGGATCTCGTTTCAAAATTCGTGAACCAATTTTTTCCGCCCTCTAAGACTACGCATTTGAAAAACGAGATTTCAAAATTTTCACAAGAATGTAATTGAAGTTTTTCAACGGCTTGGAATAGGTTTAAGGAGATGTTACATGAATGTCCTCATCACGGTTTTTCCGACTTGCATCAAATTGACACGTTTTACAATGGACTTAACGATCATGAAAGAGATTATTTAAATGCCGCCGCGGGTGGTAATTTTTTGTGTAAAACGGTCGAGGAAGCTTTGGTGATAATTGAGAATAGGTCTAATGTTTATAGCCCTCGTAACACACCGAGTGTTGCCAAATTGGGTTCATCATCGTCACCATCGTCTCGTAGCATTAATGCCTTGCAAGATGAAGCAAATGAGGAGAATCGGTTTTTTGATAGATTTGCTAATCTTATGACTCATTGGAAAAATCAAGAAGCTTCAAATTCCGCTTCGGTTAAAGCGGTTGCTAAGAGTTGTTTGTCGTGTGGTGGAGCTCATGATCTTTCCGAGTGCATTACCGCGGATGGTAACACTTCGAGTGCTTATGTAGCCACGGGAACTTATAACCAAAACGGTCAAGGTTCCCGCCCAAATCAAGCTCCACCAAATCAAAATGCTAATAACTATCAAAACAACAACCAAGGTGGTAATTATCAAGGCAATCAACGTAACTACAACAATGGTAATTATCAAAGTGGAAATGGGCAAATTTCAAACCAAAACCAAAACCGTGATTTTCAAACTAACACTCAAGGTTTTCAAAATGATCACACCAAAAATCTTCAAGGAGAATTTTTGAATTATGCTAAAGCAAACGATGCTAAGTTTGACAATATGCAACGTGAAATGGTTAGCTTAAGATCCGAGTTGAAAAACGAGCTTAAAAACGAACTTGCCAATGAACTTAAGACTCATGATAATAAAATGGAAGGAAATGTTCAACGACTCCAACAAAATCAACAAAAAATGGAGCAAGGTCAACATGAGATTAAGCAAGAGTTGTTAAAAGCGGATGCTAGGCAATCTAAGTTTAAAGACCGAATGGGAAAAATGTTTGAATCTATCATGTGTAAACCTTCTTCTTCGGGTGGTCTTCCTAGTGATACCATCGTAAACCCGAAAGGAGAATTGAAGGTTATTACTACTCGTAGTGGTAAAACTTTCAAAGAACCCATTTCTCGTCCAAGTACTTCTATGGAGAAGGAAAAAGAGAAAGAACCCGAGGTGGTGGTCGAAAAGGAGCAAATTCCAAGCCCACGAAGTACCGCTCAAACCACACCTACGGTTGAACCAATACCAATAGTGGAACCCGAGATTCCAAGGCCTTTGCCTATGCCTCAACCCACACCACCCTTACCCTACCCTTCAAGACGAGACAAGGAAAAGGTACAAGAACGAAATAATTATCAATTTGAACTTTTTATCCAAATGTTTCGTGACTTGCATTTTAATATAAGTTTTGCCGACGCCTTGGTCATGATGCCTCGATTTGCCGCGAACTTTAAAAGTATGTTGAATAACAAAGAAAAATTGCAAAAATCGTCTAGTTGTTCTTCGGTTTTTCTTAGCCGCGTACCTCAAAAAGTCGGTGATCCCAGAAAGTTTTTAATCCCATGTGCTATACAAGATATGGAGGAATGCTACGCCTTGGCCGATCTTCGTGCTAGTATTAACTTGATGCCTCTTGAGATTTTTAAATCGCTCAATCTTCCAAATCTCACTCCTTCAAGAATGTCAATCGAGATGGCCGATCATTCTACGATTCTAGCTTGTGGAGTAGTCGAGGACGTCTTCGTGAAAGTTGGAAAGTTCTACTATCCCGTGGACTTTATTGTTGTTGATATTCCCATCGATCCTAAAGTTCCTTTAATTTTAGGTCGATCATTTTTGGATACCTCGAGATCACTTATCGATGTGCATGCAAGAAAAATCACTCTACGTTTCAATGAGGAAGAACTCGTCATTAATGCAACTCAAAACTCCACACTTTCTCATGTGTATTCCATCACGTCTTTGTACAATGTCAATCCCATCAAAAACATTTGCAAAAAGATTTCAAAAAGAGTTTTAGGAGTTGTTGATAAAAATGAAGTTCCGTCCCCTCCGCCGGTGGAGGTTAAGAGTGTTAAGCCTACGATTCCAATCACGAATGATTCTTCGGATGATGAATGTGTTGACTCCGATGGGGGAGTTTTCTTTGTTAACAAACGTTTTGAGAACTTACCACCACCTTTACCAAAACGGTTTTAAAATGTGCGAATTTTTAGTGTGACTAACATTGCTTTAGAAACACCAAATATTTTTGACATAATTAAGTCGGGTTTTCATAAGGAGAGTTTAAAAGATGAAAAAGGGAAAGATTTTAAATTGGATTTAAAAGATTTTTCTACAATTCTAACTCCGTCATCACCACGTGTTTTGAGTGCTACAAGCTCGTCTTCTCCTTTTGACGATGCTTTGTGTGGACCTAGTGTGGGGGAAGCCCTTTATGTTCCCTTCCCTTTCTCCACCGAGGACGAGATATTTGATCCCGGAATTGCTTATAAACGGAAATCTCGGTCTTCCACCGATGCAATAAATGGAAAATCTTTCTATTTGATTGGTGCGAGTCTACCTCGAGTAGCTCAATGTTTTTATAACTTACCCATTGTCCCACCCTTCTATTTCTTCTCATCTATTTTCTTGAAACTCTTTGGGTTTTTGTTGACTCATGATGAAGTGGCGTTGATTTGTTTTTCCAATAAAAACGAGAACGCCATCTTCGATCCCGGTATTTTGCACCATCAAAGGACTTAGTCCTTTAATACCGGTTGTTTTTTTTGGGCCTTGTTTATCATGTAAGCCCCACTAAAAATTGACCATACCATGATAATCTCTAAATGATCACATTTATGGGGATTCGAGTCGAGCTTTTTACTCGGTTATCAAAAATAAGGTGCCTCTTGGGGGAAACCCATGCTTATCCATGTACATATTATTGCTTTCTAATTAGTTTAATGTGAGGGGATTTGTGCCCTTCCAACCTTTGTTCCGTGGTTGTTTGTGCATTGTGGTTTTTAGATCATGATCTTCACGATTGGAGCCTCTCGTGTTTGTTTTATGGGAGCACTCGATCGTTTGCTTTGAAGACTTTCTCAATATCCAAATGATATATCCCTATATGTTCTAACCTTAGGTTTATAGCACACTTCATAAACGGCTATTAATTTATTGGTTACACCCTTTCCATGCTAGATTAGGCATTCGACTTCGTCTCTAGTATGGGGGTGTTTGCACCCCTAGACTCGAAACATTGAGGACAATGTTTAACTTTAGTATGGGGAGGGGGTGAATAGATACTTGCCTTGCCAAACCTTCATGCTTTCCAAAATTTATCTTTTTGTTATCGTTTTGTTGCAAAATAAGGCTAAAAATGGCAAAATTTTAAAATTCTTCTCATGTTTTATAAGTGTTTGAAGACACGAATGTAGGTTTTTCGATGGCGAGAATAAGAGTAATTTTTGACTCGATCGTCCGTGTTGAGCACTTAGCTTTGATTCCTTAACTTCACATTAGGCTAAGTCTCTTAAATGAGGACGAGAAATGATAGAGTTAATTATAAGTTACTATGCTAAACGTAGAGTACTCGTATTCTTTCAAAAACTCATGTGTTCTCGTTGTTTGCTTATTCTCCCTTCGCATGTAAATATTTTTTGCTTAATAAATATTGACTTAGCGGTTTAGTTAGGATTGTTGGGTTTCTAGTCTTTTCTAGTAGCTTCCGTGTAATTAAATTGGGAAGACATTAAGGTATCGCTAGCGTCACGGTTTTGAAGTATTGGCACCCAAATAATCGAAAGCTTCACCCAATAATAAGATTTCAAGTGCTCACCTAAATCTAGCAAACAATTTGAAGCCCCACAAGGCCGAAAAATCTATGGAAAATTGAAAGTGAATCAAGCATTAATCTTCGAAGCTTTAAAGATCCAAAATTCGCTTTAGCGTGAGGATATACGTCTTTGGCTAATAAAACCACCGATGAGGCGGATAATAAAAGGCAAGGCAAGACCGAAGTCATAATAAAAGCTTCATGGAAAAGTTTAATAAAAGATGGAGGTAAACCAAAGATAATAAGGCCCTTCCGTTAGGGGGCGTATAAAAGTCTTGGTAATAAGTCTCATGTTCAAAACCAATATAAAACCGTGTTTATCGATTCTTCTTGTCAACTTAATTTTTTAACATCGTTGTCTATTGGGAGGGGTTATTGATTTGATGGTCTTGGTTACACCGTTAGGACTCTATTTATAGACCTAAATCTCTATTATCGCATAAGTCAAACAATGTATCCTCGTGAAACATTCAAGACAAAATAAAATATAAGAGATACAACTTATGAATAATGGGAGGATAAGTACGTGATTAGGGCATATGAGTAGTGTTAGCATTACTAACTTATAATGACAATGATCTCGTTGCACGCTTGGCATGGAATTAGGGTGAAAATCGAGGACGATGAAATTATTTCTAACGAAGCATTCACGTGTTCTTATTCTATGAACCTAAACGTCCCATTTTGCGATGAAAATCATACATTATGTCTAAAACGCAAGTAGTAGTAATAGTGGTAGTGTAGCTAGTTTATCGTTCAATAAAGTGAATAAAAATGAATTTTGGAGGTGCTACGATACTTTATTCTAGCATTGCGTGAGGGCACGGCAATGGTTTAGTATGGGGGAGTGATGAGACTGCTTTTATACATAGTCTCATCGTCCAAATCGGGCTTAAAATGCATTAAATATCATTAAAACTGCCAAATATATGCTCGTGTTTGTTGCTTGTGAATTTTAGGTACGGATATTGAGGAAATGACAAAAAGATCACAAGAATCAATCAAAAACGAACACGGGAAACGAAGCCGCACAATGAACCGGACCCAAATCCTGAATTTCCAAAGTGGTCCTTGAAGAATTGAAGATTGACAACATTGGTTCCTCATTTTTGAAGATTTGGCAAGAAAGGCCCTTGGAGAATTCATTTATACAAGATACATCCTTGGATTTTGAAGACATGTCATTAAAAGCCCTTGAAGAATGCAAATTATGCATTTTAAGTCCTTGTTTAAAGTTGTGACAACTCTTGTGCTAAAAGTGACAACTCTTGCAAAGTTGTTATAAAGAGTTTAGAAGTTGTTGGCTGTTTTTACAAAGTAAACAAAACAAGAAACATTGGGGACCATATCTGCCCAGACAACAAACCTCACCCCATCCACTCCCAGCCTTACACGTCACCTCTTTCCACCCATCCACCAATCAAAACGCCCCATCAACCCACGTCACACCCCACTCACAGGTTTATTTAAATAAACCTGGGTCAACCAAAGTCAAACCCCATCTTTCCCTCCCTAACACTTTATTTAAATTTAATCATCCCCAAAACAGATTAAAACCAACCCTTAATCCCACATAGACCCTAAATAATCCCAGGGTTAATCAACTCCAAAACAAAGGGGTTTTGCTTAAATATTTCCAGATGGTTAATTAGGGTCTTTGTCACCAAAACCCACACCAAAACCATGACCAAGACACACCCATGTGTCTTGTAGGGCCCTCCCCTGCACTCGTCACTTTCCCCAAACCCGAATACCAGACAAAACCAACGGATGGATCAAATTCCTTTGTCCCCAAGCACAAATAAACGAATGAGATCACTTTCAAACAGCTATCATCCAGCAAGCATCACATGGGCGAATTTGACCGAGATTCCAAGAATTCAAACAAAGGGATTTTCAGGAATTTCATGTATTAGGGTTTTAGTCTCTAGTATGTTCTATCACTTAGTATTTAAAGGGCATTCGCATGTGAATGCACCTTTGTTCCAGATTTTCCCAAGCTTTTGAAATTCATTTTTAGAAGTAATAAAAGTTGGTATTTTTGTTTTAATATATAATTCCTTTTTATGAGTTTTAAAAGTTGGTGCTTATCTTGAGGGAAATCTGAGTTCCAAATTCAGTTTGTTGAATGTTTGTTTCAAAGGTTTCTAGAAAATCAGTTTTTCAAAATATTTTTGTTTATTTTGTTGTTCTAAGCTAACTGTTTGTATAAGCTTGCTCATAAGCTATTTTGACACTAGCTTATGAGCACTGGCTTATAGAAGCTTGAAGTTTGGTCCTGGTTTGTTGTGATTGTGCAGGAACAAAGAAGGAAACAAGCATCCATATTTATCCTTTTTTTTTGTCAAGTAAAATCTACATAAGCAGCTCAACAAAGTTCAGCACAAGCCCGGGCTTGTTGGAGGTGGCTTTTCAGCCATTGTGGGACCTGGATTGTAGGTCCCACAAGGTAAATCCCTTGTTCTTTGTTTTCAGTTTTCTAGTTAGTAATTTGTGTGATTTATGTGATTTATGTGAAAAATGCATGAAATCTGTTTGTTCATGTTAGGTCTTTATGCATGTTAGATTGAGTCATAATCAGTTTGGTTTGAGTTTGACTTGATTTGGTTTGAAAATTTTCAATTTCAGTAGTTAAAGGAGTGTTTGGTTTAGGGTTTAATTGCTTGCTAGGTAATATAATACTCTTTAAAAACTTGTTAAACACACTCAACAAGTTAGTAATAGGTTGTATGTTACTTGGTTTTCAATTTGGATAGGTGTTTAAACAAGATTGCATGAAAAATAATGGGTATTATGGTCAAAAATCAGCAAGTGCCTTGTTTTGACTGTTTTTGTTGGAATATGCTCATCCAATCTTGTTCATTGTTAGATATTAGGTTTAAGTAGGGTTTGTAATTGATTGTGTGCTAGTTGGTAGGGTTGTGTGCAGGAATTAGCCAAGCAAAAATCACATTTGTGCCATTTGAACCAGGTCACTGTTCATCAGATACTATACTAGCTTAATCAGAAACTTTCTTTGGTCGTTTTGTGTGATTTTTGTGAAGAACATGTGTGTTTTTGTGATTCAATAGACTCCCTACACTCCACTAAGTGTAGGGGTGCCCCATTGTCCAAAGAAATCCAAGCAAACAAGCTTTCCTAAGCTCTAAGGTCAACTGACCAATTTTTATAACTAGCAGTGGGAACCAATTTCCTACTGGTAGTCCATCTGTTTCCACTGCTCAGCTAAAAAACAAAAATCAGGCACATGTCACTTTTAGAAAGTTGATTTTTTGTCTTTTGTGGACTTATTTGGGAGTTAGGACTTGAAACAAGTTTTGTTATTTTTCTAATTTAATTTTTGATTTTTTAGTTTAATTAGATTTTTTATTACTGTTCATTTACTATTTTTTACAATTAATAGCTATTTTAATTAACTTTTAATATCTCTGTTTTTGTCTTTTAGTGCCAAAAATCATTATTTTTCAGTTTTAAGATTTTTCTTGGATTTAGAAAAATAATCTAAGATTTTTAGTTTAAAAAGTTTTTACTGTTCACTTTTTAATTATTTTTTAGAATTAATTTAGTTTAATTAGGGTTTTAATTCAAACTGTTTTTGTCTTCTAGTGAAAATTTTTATATTTTTCAAAATTTTTCATTTTTCTACTATTCTTTAGAGTAAATTAGGATTTTTAAAATTGTCAAATTATTTTTAGCCTTATTTTATTATTTTTTATGATTATTTTAGTTTAAAAATAGTTTTTAGCCTTTTAAAATAGAAAAATTGTTAAAAATTAGGAAAAATACTTTTTAGTCTTTAAATAATATAAGTAACTTATTAGTTCAATAAAATAATATTTTGGACATTTTGATTAATTATATTTAATTTTAGGGCTTTAATTAGCATTTAAAATTGAATATTTAATTAATAGAAGGTTTTAAAATATTTTTATTGGATTTTTATTCTTATTTATATTATTTTAGACTTAGTTTAGCTTTTAATTAATTTTTAGGTTTAAAAGTTTTAATTTGTAGCTTTTTACGGTTTTACGTGAACGCCTTTTTCGTCTTAGTTTAATCTGTCTACGTAACCGTCATTCTCTTCTCACCCCCTTTCTATTTTCTTTTCTCTTAGCAATATTATCACAAATCAAAATCAATTCATCACACAACACACTTGCCTCCTTGGGAAACGAACTTGAACTTCATAAGGGTCATTAGTGCTCGGTTTTCCTAAACCGACACTTAACGCTTACCACTATTTTGTCATCCTTTTTCTAAAGGGTAGCAAAAACTCTACATCAATTTTTGGCGCCGATGCCGGGGAGGCGTGTTGTGTTTTGATTGGAATTTTTGTTTTTATATACTAACCATATATAGTATTTGTATTAGTAGCACTCTACTAATACGTATTATCGGTTTTCGGTTTTTGTGTGAGTACTATTACTATATTGTATACGTAGAACAATAAATTCACAAGTACTCCAAATACGTGAGCAATCACAACCTTGACTTGGGAGGTCATTACCCAATCATTGTATTCGAATCTCAAACCAAAGAAAAAGGCAAAAATAGATAAATACTTTCGTGAAGCTCGACTTTGAGAATACAAACTATAAGGTGGGTATAAGGCGGATATTATAAAATATATCCTAAGGAAAAAGGCTCTTAAGTGCTTCGCGCCGCCTCGTTTCCCCGCTTGCTTGTGAGTATTTGATTTTGAAAGCTAATCGAGGGTTTTGCTGCCCAAAGTATTACTAAGTATCATATATATTTTCTTGGTTTCCATTGATTAAACCCTCTTGAACGTTTTGGTGTTCCACCAACGTTCTAAAGTCATCGAAGGCGTTCACCTCACGTGATCGTTTTCATTCCATGAGGCTTCTTTAATCAAGAGATTTGATTAAGGAGGAGATTTGTAGATTTGTGTCTACCTAATACATCCACAAATTCCAAAAAGGTTAATACAATCAAAAACCACAAAAAAATTGAAAAATACAAAACACCAAAAAGAATCTTCTTTGCTCGTCCCCTCGTTGTATGTGACGTTTATGCTAACTCGTAATCAAGCAAGACGTGCACGCAAACGAAAGAACAAAACTCCCACTCCAAATCATTCTAGTGAGGAGTCTCCTATTGACGAACCCATTGTAAGAGAAGCACCAACCATGGCGAATCGAACTATGATGGAGTTACTTCAAGCACCCACCGAGGGTTATGGAGAGGCTATTGTGATTCGCACTATCCTTGCGGAGAATTTTGAGGTGAAAACGGGTTTGTTGTCGATGATCCAAAACAACAAATTCCGTGGTGATGAGAAGGACAATCCACACAACCATATCCGCCAATTCAATCGTCTTACCGCTACTTGCAAATTTAAGGATGTCTCGAATGACTCGATTAAGATGATGCTTTTTCCGTATTCCTTAGCGGGGCCCGCTAAAATTTGGTTAGAGAAAGAGCCACCCAATTCTATATTGACGTGGAAGGATCTCGTTTCAAAATTCGTGAACCAATTTTTTCCGCCCTCTAAGACTACGCATTTGAAAAACGAGATTTCAAAATTTTCACAAGAATGTAATGAAAGTTTTTCAACGGCTTGGAATAGGTTTAAGGAGATGTTACATGAATGTCCTCATCACGGTTTTTTCGACTTGCATCAAATTGACACGTTTTACAATGGACTTAACGATCATGAAAGAGATTATTTAAATGCCGCCGCGGGTGGTAATTTTTTGTGTAAAACGGTCGAGGAAGCTTTGGTGATAATTGAGAATAGGTCTAAGGTTTATAGCCCTCGTAACATACCGAGTGTTGCCAAATTGGGTTCATCATCGTCACCATCGTCTCGTAGCATTAATGCCTTGCAAGATGAAGCAAATGAGGAGAATCGGTTTTTTGATAGATTTGCTAATCTTATGACTCATTGGAAAAATCAAGAAGTTTCAAATTCCGCTTCGGTTAAAGCGGTTGCTAAGATTTGTTTGTCGTGTGGTGGAGCTCATGATCTTTCCGAGTGCATTACCGCGGATGGTAACACTTCGAGTGCTTATGTAGCCACGGGAACTTATAACCAAAATGGTTAAGGTTCCCGCCAAAATCAAGCTCCACCAAATCAAAATGCTAATAACTATCGAAACAACAACCAAGGAGGTAATTATCAAGGCAATCAACGTAACTAAAACAAGGGTAATTATCAATGTGGAAATGGGCAAATTTCAAACCAAAACCAAAACCGTGATTTTCAAACTAACACTCAAGGTTTTCAAAATGATCACACCAAAAATCTTCAAGGAGAATTTTTGAATTATGCTAAAGCAAACGATGCTAAGTTTGACAATATGCAACGTGAAATGGTTAGCTTAAGATCCGAGTTGAAAAACGAGCTTAAAAACGAACTTGCCAATGAACTTAAGACTCATGCTAATAAAATGGAAGGAAATGTTCAACGACTCCAACAAAATAAACAAAAAATGGAGCAAGGTCAACATGAGATTAAGCAAGAGTTGTTAAAAGCGGATCCTAGGCAATCTAAGTTTGAAGACCGAATGGGAAAAATGTTTGAAGCTATCATGTGTAAACCTTCTTCTTCGGGTGGTCTTCCTAGTGATACCATCGTAAACCCGAAATGAGAATTGAAGGTTATTACTGCTCGTAGTGGTAAAACTTTCAAAGAACCCATTTCTCGTCCAAGTACTTCAATGGAGAAGGAAAAAGAGAAAGAACCCGAGGTGGTGGTCGAAAAGGAGCAAATTCCAAGCCCACGAAGTACCGCTCAAACCACACCTACGGTTGAACCAATACCAATAGTGGAACCCGAGATTCCAAGGCCTTTGCCTATGCCCCAACCCACACCACCCTTACCCTACCCTTCAAGACGAGACAAGGAAAAGGCACAAGAACGAAATAATTATCAATTTGAACTTTTTATCAAAATGTTTCGTGACTTGCATTTTAATATAAGTTTTGCCGACGCCTTGGTCATGATGCCTCGATTTGCCGCGAACTTTAAAAGTATGTTGAATAACAAAGAAAAATTGCAAAAATCGTCTAGTTGTTCTTCGGTTTTTCTTAGCCGCATACCTCAAAAAGTCGGTGATCCCGGCAAGTTTTTAATCCCATGTGCTATACAAGATATGGAGGAATGCTACGCCTTGGCCGATCTTCGTGCTAGTATTAACTTGATGCCTCTTGAGATTTTTAAATCGCTCAATCTTCCCAATCTCACTCCTTTAATAATGTCAATCGAGATGGCCGATCATTCTACGATTCTAGCTTGTGGAGTAGCCGAGGACGTCTTCGTGAAAGTTGGAAAGTTCTACTATCCCGTGGACTTTATTGTTGTTGATATTCCCATCGATCCTAAAGTTCCTTTAATTTTAGGTCGATCATTTTTGGATACCTCGAGAGCACTTATCGATGTGCATGCAAGAAAAATCACTCTACGTTTCAATGAGGAAGAACTCTTCATTAATGCAACTCAAAACTCCACACTTTCTCATGTGTATTCCATCACGTCTTTGTACAATGTCAATCCCATCAAAAACATTTGCAAAAAGATTTCAAAAAGAGTTTTAGGAGTTGTTGATAAAAATGAAGTTCCGTCCCCTCCGCCGGTGGAGGTTAAGAGTGTTAAGCCTACGATTCCAATCACGAATGATTCTTCGGATGATGAATGTGTTGAACCCGATGGGGGAGTTTTCTTTGTTAACAAACGTTTTGAGAACTTAGCACCACCTTTACCAAAACGGTTTTCAAATGTGAGAATTTTTAGTGTGACTAACATTGCTTTAGAAACACCAAATATTTTTGACATAATTAAGTCGGGTTTTCATAAGGAGAGTTTAAAAGATGAAAAAGGGAAAGATTTTAAACTGGATTTAAAAGATTTTACTACAATTCTAACTCCGTCATCACCACGTGTTTTGAGTGCTACAAGCTCGTCTTCTCCTTTTGACGATGCTTTGTGTGGACCTAGTGTGGGGGAAGCCTCTTATGTTCCCTTCCCTTTCTCCACCGAGGACGAGATATTTGATCCCGGAATTGCTTATAAAAGGAAATCTCGGTCTTCCACCGATGCAATAAATGGAAAATCTTTCTATTTGATTGGTGCGAGTCTACCTCGAGTAGCTCAATGTTTTTATGACTTACCCATTGTCCCACCATTCTATTTCTTCTCATCTATTTTCTTGAAACTCTTTGGGTTTTTGTTGACTCATGATGAAGTGGTGTTGATTTTTTTTTCCAATAAAAACGAGAACGCCATCTTCGATCCCGGTATTTTACACCATCAAAGGACTTAGTCCTTTAATACCGGTTTTTTTTGGCATTGTTTATCATGTAAGCCCCACTAAAAATTCACCATACCATGATAATCCCTAAATGATCACATTTACGGGGATTCGAGTCGAGATTTTTACTTGGTTATCAAAAACAAGGTGCCTCGTGGGGGAAACCCATGCTTATCCATGTACATATTATTGCTTTCTAATTAGTTTAATGTGAGGGGATTTGTGCTCTTCCAACCTTTGTTCTGTGGTTGTTTGTGCATTGTGGTTTTTAGATCATGATCTTCACGATTGGAGCCTCTCGTGTTCGTTTTATGGGAGCACTCGATCGTTTGCTTTGAAGACTTTCTCAATATCCAAATGATATATCCCTATATGTTCTAACCTTAGGTTTATAGCACACTTCATAAACGGCTATTAATTTATTGGTTACACCCTTTCCATGCTAGATTAGGCATTCAACTTCGTCTCTAGTATGGGGGTGTTTGCACCCCTAGACTCGAAACATTGAGGACAATGTTTAACTTTAGTATGGGGGGAGGGGGTGAATAGATACTTGCCTTGCCAAACCTTCACGCTTTCCAAAATTTATCTTTTTGTTATCGTTTTGTTGCAAAATAAGGCTAAAAATGGCCAAATTTTAAAATTTTTCTCATGTTTTATAAGTGTTTGAAGACACGAATGTAGGTTTTCCGATGGCGAGAATAAGAGTAATTTTTGACTCGACCGTGCGTGTTGAGCACTTAGCTTTGATTCCTTAACTTCACATTAGGCTAAGTCTCTTAAATGAGGACGAGAAATGATAGAGTTAATTATAAGTTACTATGCTAAACGTAGAGTACTCGTATTCTTTCAAAAACTCATGTGTTCTCGTTGTTTGCTTATTCTCCCTTCGCATGTAAATATTTTTTGCTTAATAAATATTGACTTAGCGGTTTAGTTAGGATTGTTGGGTTTCTAGTCTTTTCTAGTAGCTTCCGTGTAATTAAATTAGGAAGACATTAAGGTATCGCTAGCGTCACGGTTTTGAAGTATTGGCACCCGAATAATCGAAAGCTTCACCCAATAATAAGATTTCAAGTGCTCACCTAAATCTAGCAAACAATTTGAAGCCCCACAAGGCCGAAAAATCTATGCAAAATTGAAAGTGAATCAAGCCTTAATCTTCGAAGCTTTAAAGATCCAAAATTCGCTTTAGCGTGAGGATATACGTCTTTGGCTAATAAAACTACCGATGAGGCGGATAATAAAAGGCAAGGCAAGACCGAAGTCATAATAAAAGCTTCATGGCAAAGTTGAATAAAAGATGGAGGTAAACCAAAGATAATAAGGCCCTTCCGTTAGGGGGCGTATAAAAGTCTTGGTAATAAGTCTCATGTTCAAAACCGTTATAAAACCGTGTTTATCGATTCTTCTTGTCAACTTAATTTTTTAACATCGTTGTCTATTGGGAGGGGTTATTGATTTGATGGTCTTGGTTACACCGTTAGGACTCTATTTTTAGACCTAAATCTCTATTATCGCATAAGTCAAACAATGTATCCTCGTGAAACATTCAAGACAAAATAAAATATAAGAGATACAACTTAGGAATAATGGGAGGATAAGTACGTGATTAGGGCATATGAGTAGTGTTAGCATTACTAACTTATAATGACAATGATCTCGTTGCACGCTTGGCATGGAATTAGGGTGAAAATCGAGGACGATGAAATTATTTCTAACGAAGCATTCACGTGTTCTTATTCTATGAACCTAAACGTCCCATTTTGCGATGAAAATCATACATTATGTCTAAAACGCAAGTAGTAGTAATAGTGGTAGTGTAGCTAGTTTATCGTTCAATAAAGTGAATCAAAATGAATTTTGGAGGTGCTACGATACTTTATTCTAGCATTGCGTGAGGGCACGACAATGGTTTAGTATGGGGGAGTGATGAGACTGCTTTTATACATAGTCTCATCGTCCAAATCGGGCTTAAAATGCATTAAATATCATTAAAACTGCCAAATATATGCTCGTGTTTGTTGCTTGTGTATTTTAGGTACGGATATTGAGGAAATGACAAAAAGATCACAAGAATCAATCAAAAACGAACACGGGAAACGAAGACGCACAATGAACCGGACCCGAATCCTGAATTTCCAAAATGGTCCTTGAAGAATTGAAGATTGACAACATTGGTTCCTCATTTTTGAAGATTTAGCAAGAAATGCCCTTGGATAATTCATTTATACAAGATACATCCTTGGATTTTGAAGACATGTCATTAAAAGCCCTTGAAGAATGCAAATTATGCATTTTAAGTCCTTGTTTAAAGTTGTGACAACTCTTGTGCTAAAAGTGACAACTCTTGCAAAGTTGTTATAAAGAGTTTAGAAGTTGTTGGTTGTTTTTACAAAGTAAACAAAACAAGAAACATTGGGGACCATATCTGCCCAGACAACAAACCTCACCCCATCCACTCCCAGCCTTACACGTCACCTCTTTCTACCCATCCACCAATCAAAACGCCCCATCAACCCACGTCACACCCCACTCATAGGTTTATTTAAATAAACATGGGTCAACCAAAGTCAAACCCATCTTTCCCACCCTAACACTTTATTTAAATTTAATCATCCCCAAAACAGATTAAAACCAACCCTTAATCCCACATAAACCCTAAATAATCCCAGGGTTAATCAACTCCAAAACAAAGGGGTTTTGCTTAATTATTTCCAGATGGTTAATTAGGGTCTTTGTCACCAAAACCCACACCAAAACCATGACCAAGACACACCCATGTGTCTTGTAGGGCCCTCCCCTGCACCCGTCACTTTCCCCAAACCCGAATACCAGACAAAACCAACGGATGGATCAAATTCCTTTGTCCCCAAGCACAAATAAACGAATGAGATCACTTTCAAACAGCTATCATCCAGCAAGCATCACATGGGCGAATTTGACCAAGATTCCAAGAATTCAAACAAAGGGCTTTTCAGGATTTTCATGTATTAGGGTTTTAGTCTCTAGTATATTCTATCACTTAGTATTTAAAGGGCATTCGCATGTGAATGCACCTTTGTTCCAGATTTTCCCAAGCTTTTGAAATTCCTTTTTAGAAGTAATAAAAGTTGGTATTTTTGTTTTAAAATATAATTCCTTTTTATGAGTTTTAAAAGTTGGTGCTTATCTTGAGGGAAATCTAAGTTACAAATTCAGTTTGTTGAAAGTTTGTTTCAAAGGTTTCTAGAAAATCAGTTTTTCAAAAGATTTTTGTTTATTTTTTTGTTCTAAGCTAACTGTTTGTATAAGCTTGCTCATAAGCTATTTTGATACTAGCTTATGAGCACTGGCTTATAGAAGCTTGAAGTTTGGTCCTGGTTTGTTGTGATTGTGCAGGAACAAAGAAGGAAACAAGCATCCATATTTATCCATTTTTTTTGTCAAGTAAAATCTACATAAGCAGCTCAACAAAGTTTAGCACAAGCCCGGGCTTGTTGGAGGTGGCTTTTCAGCCATTGTGGGACCTGGATTGTAGGTCCCACAAGTTAAATCCCTTGTTCTTTGTTTTCAGTTTTCTAGTTAGTAATTTGTGTGATTTATGTGATTTATGTGAAAAATGCATGAAATCTGTTTGTTCATGTTAGGTCTTTATGCATGTTAGATTGAGTCATAATCAGTTTGGTTTGAGTTTGACTTGATTTGGTTTGAAAATTTTCAATTTCAGTAGTTAAAGGAGTGTTTGGTTTAGGGTTTAATTGCTTGCTAGGTAATATAATACTGGTTAAAAACTTGTTAAACACACTCAACAAGTTAGTAATAGGTTGTATGTTACTTGGTTTTCAGTTTGGATAGGTGTTTAAACAAGATTGCATGAAAAATAATGGGTATTATGGTCAAAAATCAGCAAGTGCGTTGTTTTGACTGTTTTTGTTGGAATCTGCTCATCCAATCTTGTTCATTGTTAGATATTAGGTTTAAGTAGGGTTTGTAATTGATTGTGTGCTAGTTGGTAGGGTTGTGTGCAAGAATTAGCCAAGCAAAAATCACATTTGTGCCATTTGAACCAGGTCACTGTTCATCAGATACTATACTAGCTTAATCAGAAACTTTCTTTGGTCGTTTTATGTGATTTTTGTGAAGAACTTGTGTGTTTTTGTGATTCAATAGACTCCCTACACTCCACTGAGTGTAGGGGTGCCCCATTGTCCAAAGAAATCCAAGCAAACAAGCTTTCCTAAGCTCTAAGGTCAACTGACCAATTTTTATAACTAGTAGTGGGAACCAATTTCCCACTGGTAGTCCATCTGTTTCCACTGCTCAGCTAAAAAACAAAAATCAGGCACATGTCACTTTCAGAAAGTTGATTTTTTTGTCTTTTGTGGACTTATTTGGTAGTTAGGACTGGAAACAAGTTTTGTTATTTTTCTAATTTAATTTTTGATTTTTTAGTTTAATTAGATTTTTTATTACTGTTCATTTACTATTTTTTATAATTAATAGCTATTTTAATTAACTTTTAATATTTCTGTTTTTGTGTTTTAGTGCCAAAAATCATTATTTTTCAGTTTTAAGATTTTTCTTAGATTTAGAAAAATAATCTAAGATTTTTAGTTTGAAAAGTTTTTACTGTTCACTTTTTAATTATTTTTTAGAATTAATTTAGTTTAATTAGGGTTTTAATTCAAACTGTTTTTGTCTTATAGTGAAAAATTTTATATTTTTCAAACTTTTTCATTTTTCTACTATTCTTTAGAGTAAATTAGGATTTTTAAAATTGTCAAATTATTTTAGCCTTATTTTATTATTTTTTATGATTATTTTAGTTTAAAAATAGTTTTTTTAAAAATAGAAAAATAGTATTTAAAAATTAGGAAAAAATACTTTTTAGTCTTTAAATAATATAAGTAACTTATTAGTTCATAAAATAATATTTTGGACATTTTGATTAATTATACTTAATTTTAGGGCTTTAATTAGCATTTAAAATTAAATATTTAATTAATAGAAGGTTTTAAAATATTTTTATTGGATTTTTATTCTTATTTATATTACTTTAGACTTAGTTTAGCTTTTAATTAATTTTTAGGTTTAAAATTTTTAATTTGTAGCTTTTTACGGTTTTACGTGAACGCCTTTTTCGTCTTAGTTTAATCCGTCTACGTAACCGTCATTCTCTTCTCACCCCCTTTCTATTTTCTTTTCTCTTAGCAATATAATCACAAATCAAAATCAATTCATCACACAACACACTTGCCTCCTTGGGAAACGAACTTGAACTTCATAAGGGTCATTAGTGCTCGGTTTTCCTAAACCGACACTTAACGCTTACCACTATTTTGTCATCCTTTTCCTAAAGGGTAGCAAAAACTCTACATCAATAAGGAACCGCCCCATACAGTTTGGGACCGCGTACAGCAGATGGTTTTTCTGAAAATCGAACTTTTTTAGGTTCACTAGTTGATGCTTCATCTGAGTTAAAGCCTACACCAAGTCTTTCTTTAGAATGAATTTGTTTGTTTAACATATCATCAAGAGCACTAGTACTTTTCATGAACTTTTCCAATTTTATGGAGGTGCTCCTAAGATCTTCATTCTCTAACCCAAGTTTCTCACAACTTAAGCAACCTATATCAACTTCTTTATTTTTCTCAAGCTTGCCTAATTTTTCCCTAAGTT
Organism: Glebionis coronaria; assembly: GCA_025667525.1. Classification (NCBI taxonomy): domain Eukaryota; kingdom Viridiplantae; phylum Streptophyta; class Magnoliopsida; order Asterales; family Asteraceae; genus Glebionis; species Glebionis coronaria. Next base: position 556,446,051 of record CM046877.1, on the reverse strand, counting down.
CATTAATCTCATTTTCAAGCTTAGTTTTAGTTGATTTTAGTGTTTTGTTCTTTTCTATGAATTTAAGGCTAAGTTTGTGTAAATTATCATATTGGCCTTCTAATTCAATATCATCTAAGGTGGAGCTATCATTGCTATAATATTCGGTTTCGGAATGTACCTCTTTAGAAGTGTGAGCCATGAGACATTTCTCCTCTTTGGGGTTGTCATCAACATCTTCACCTCTATCGCTCCAAGAACCACTAACGAATGCCGTGTGATTCTTATCGCGTGAAGGCTTTGGACACTCATTAATGAAATGATTTGGATCACCACATCTAAAGCAATTCCTATCACCCTTTTCGTTCTTGGCAAACCGATTCTTTAAGAATGGTTTCTTGTCATTGTTAGGTTGCCTCACGTGTTGACCTCGTCTTTTGAAGAACCTCTTGAAATCTCTTACCGCCAATGCATACTCCTCGTCATCACTATCCGAGGAACTATCATGATCGCTTTGTGCCTTCTTGGCTTTGAGTGCAAGAGACTTCCTTTCACTCTTGGTCTTTACCAATTCCGAGTCCTTCAAAATTATCATCTCATGAACCTTCAAGTTGCCTATGAGTTCATCGAGTGATAAAGTTGAGAGATCTTTTGATTCTTCGATCGCCGTGACCTTTGCTCTCCACTTCGGATGTAAGGCCCTAAGAAACTTCCTAACATTGTTCTTGCTAGAAAAACCTTCATCAAGTGCTTTTAGACTAGTAATAATAGTGTTAAATCTAGCAAAAGCACTATCAATAGCTTCATCTTCTAAGATGACAAATTGTTCATATTTTGTTGGACAAGAAGATCGATTTTGCTTTCTTTGACTTGGCTATTACCTTGGTGGGTTACTAAAAGAGTGTTCCAAATATCTTTAGCGGTTTCCCACATAAAAATCCTTTCATACTCTTTCTTAGGTAAAGCATTATAAATCGCCATTTTAGCCTCATTATTTTTCGAAAGTTTCTTTTTAGTATCATCATTAGCTTTGTCAAAAGTGACCAATTCCTTTGTTTTAGAAACTTCATTAAATTGATAAGGTAAAAAATCAGCATTGGTAATAACATGCCAAAGATCTAAATCTTTTGACTTCACATAAGTCTCAAATCTATTTTTCCAATAAATAAAACTATCGGTTTCAAAAAGTGGTGGTCTTTGCATAGATTTCCCTTCTAGGTACTTGTTGGAATCCATAGATCGATTCAAGTTTTAAAATACAATATACTTTAAAAATACTTGAGCAACCCGCTCTGATACCAATTGTAGAAACTAGAAGGGGGGGGGGGGGGGTTGAATAGTTTCTTATATTTACTTGTTAAATGATGGTTTTCAAAAATTCTTTTTCTCAAAAAAACTTAGACTTAAGGAAATAAGTGAAATCTTCTTATGCACAATATGAACAATGATAGTGTAATTTAAACTAATACTAACTAATATATATGCACAAAGAATAAAGAATGTAAAGAGTTAAGGGTAAAGAAAGATCAAACAAAACACCAAGGATTTATAGTAGTTCGGCAACGAAGCTCACTCCTCGTTCCTACTCCACTCCTCGAGTACTCCTTACTCGAGAGTTCACTACACAACATGCTCCTTATGGTGGAGAAAACCGTACACGTCGCTTAACCAATTTCCGACCCTAAGCTAAAAGACGAGCCCTAATCGTAGCTAGGACCAATCTACACAGCTATACTTAGTACATACACAACTTCCAAATAGACACAACTACTTGGATCTTCACAAGTATTACACAACAACAAATGTATAAGATTTGATCTTCAAAGGATCTTTGGTGGTGGACTCAACACTTCATAATGATAGTGTTCTTCTCTTTGCACTTGAAGAGGAAGGGATGGTGGAGATAGATTCACTTCTAAACAAGTAGTAATCAATCAAATAATCAAGGATTTGAGTGATTTAAGAAGTATGTTTGAATCTGGAAATTTGTGTGCAAAAGAGTTGAATTGAAAATCTGAGAAAGGTCCACTATTTATAGGACAAAGGGCCAACGGCTATATCTGCCCGCGGTTCCTTATCTTAGCCCGCGATACCTTATCGATAAGGAACCGCCGGGCTAGACGGCGCTCCCTTTTTGTCCTTTAGTGGTGGAGGTCATATTTGTTTATAAAAATATCTAGAAAGGATATTCCAAACCAAAAGGGAATATGCCATTTTCATGTTTTCAAATATTTAATTTAATAAAACATTTTATTAAAAAGAAAGTTTAATAAAAAAACTTGTCACACTTAAAAAAGTGAGTTTTAAGAAAAGATTAAATCACTTGATCACTTGACTAAGGTTAGTACTTGTTTATTCATACCTTAAGTGAAAATGGGTAAAATGAAAAATACTTGAACTCAAGAATTTGTTTTTCGTTGTTTTTGTAAATGCTTGTTTTTACATATTGTCGTAATCAAAACTAAGCGAGACCGAAAAATGCAAGTAACGTTTTTAGGCATTATTGCATTAACAATGTTTTTGTTTCAACATCAAGTTTTACTAGTGAATGCATATTTAAGTTTATGTGAATGAAAGTAAACATATTGAAATATAGGTTTTAAGTTTTACTTACTTGTTTAGGTAGAACTAGGAATGAATAGGAGGATGAGTAGGAATGAGAGCTAAGTTTCAACAATGGTGACTCTTATCAAGCTGTGGGCTTCAATGGAGTTTTTAGGGCTTCCTTGTTGACTTAATGATCAAGATACTTGTAGGAGTTGACAATGATTAGCATTCAAGATAGGAGACTCATAGTTAATGAGCTTTGAAGGATTTGGTAATGGAGGAAGTAAATAAACCGTAGGTTGAGAGAGAGAGATGTGAGATTGGGTTTTTCAAGTGAAATGTGTTGGTGTGTGTGTGTGTCTCGGCTATATGAAGAAAGAGAGGGATCCCACATGAGATCTTAGTTGTACCATGAATCTCAAGTGTATCTTGGTTAGATACTTACTAGATTTGTTGGATATCCCCACATGCTTAAACTAGAAACACTCCTTTCCTTCCTTTTTAGTTTGTGGCCGTGTGTTTTGCAAGGTCAAAGGGGACAAAAATGTCTCAAATAGTGTCACATGTATGGCTACATAGTGTATGGTTTTGACTTTGTGACATGGTTTGCTTACAAGTTTGTATGTAATTATGAGTGTGTAAGTATAGCATGGTTAAGTATGAAAAGTGGTAAAGGGTATAAGGATAGTGTAAGACATATTGAAGTGTGTAAGAAAAAGTATAGGGTATAGTGTATTAGTGGATGGTAGCTTGTAGGTTTAATAATTAGGATTAGTGCATGCATACTTACACATACACGGCACACTTATGTGTATTTTGGAAAATTGTGTTAACTTGTATCAAGTGTTGGGTGAAAATAATAGTCCTTGTATGATATTGTATGTATTTTGTTAAGTTATAGGTACTTTAGTTAAACCTTTAGGTAATTTAGTGAAAGTATATAATGAATACATCATTATAATTATTTTACTTAAATAAAGTAAATAAATGTCAATGTAAAATAATGTACATTGTTTTAAGGTATTAGGTGTTTATTCCTATTATGAAATATATGTAAATATGTACATATAAAAATGAGTCCAAGTACTTAATAATTTAATTAAGTAAAGTTATAGTTTATCTCAAAATGTGTACTGAGGTGGTGTGTCTTTTATTCATTCAAGTGGCCAGTCAGTTGCCAGAGTAGTCAACAATGACTAAAGGTCCATATAAATATAGAAATAAATATGAAAGGTAGTATGACAAAAGGTATATGATTAATAATAAGTCATATAAAAGTGGAATTATATAGATTCCAAAAATAAAGAGTACAACAGTTGACAAAGTCAATAAGGTAAAATCAGAGGTTTTACACTCTACATCCGTCACATGGAGCTGATCCCTCCATCTAGACTAACATAATTAGAAGCAACCCCTCTAATTACATGATGATGTCACCCCTCTATGTATTTATGCACGTTGATACCTTTCGTGACCTATATGGGCTCTTGGCATTTAAAATACAGTTTTATGAATTAAACATAAGTCTTTTCAGATATAAACCGTTTATAAAACGTGTTTCAGCTTTTCCAGGACTTACACATATTCCGCTGCATTTTCATACTTTACTTATGTTTCAGTTATTCATATCATGTCATATATCCTTCACTGAGCGTATTGCTCAGCCGTATTTTCCTTTCACGTTCCCATACGGCAGGTACTAAAGGACAGACTTAGGCATTCAAGAGTACGTGCATAGGATGGGGGCTCCCTTTTACTTCATTTCCTTTATGCATTTATATACTTATGCTTGGTTGGACATTGTTTAGTGCTTTTTCTATATTTCTTTACTTATGCATGTGTTAGCTTATGTTTGGGACCGATGTTTGATTCTGGTTTCCTTTATGGTCATTTATTTTTGTAAGTCATTTACCTTGCATGCTTTGATGACACGCCATAATTATCATGTAGCAGTCCACTTGTCAAAGTGGGGTGTTACATTAGCCGTAAAGCACCGTCAAAGAAACAATATTTCAAAAAAATGAATAACTTAGCGCGCAATTTACGTGCATAAAATTGAAAGATAACTGCTACATCTACCGTTAATCGACTTGACCTCATATACTCTATAAAAGACTAGAAAATCCATTTCATTCCATCATCCTAAAAAGACAACTATCCCTTTTTCATTTAATTTAATTCCATTTTGTTCTATTCGATTCGATTCTTCAAAACTATCCTTTTTTTCTTGCTTTAATATATTTGTAACTTTTGATTAGTCATGAGAATCTACGTTGATACCCCGAACATCGAGAGTTAGGATCTAGAGGAGTGGATTCTAATATCCTCAGCCGTGCATTTGAACCTTTGTTTAAGTGTGAAACCCCCCAATAAGTTTTTCAAGAATTGGAAGTGTATGTTCGATTCTTCCACCCCTAAAAGGGTTACTGCTCATGATCATCAACATCCTTCTCCATCACCATCGGGTGCTCAAATGGAGTCACAAATGACTTCAAACCCTAAATTTTCATTTTAAAATCCATGTACTTCTAAAAAGGTTCCAATACTTATTTTGATGAGTTTACCCATAAAAAATCAAAGCTTTATGAACCCTATGAGTTGTTAAAGGATATCATATTAGTTCAGAAGAAGGAGTATACAGAAGACTTGAAGAACTTGAAAAAAACCAAGTGTTATCGAAGTGGAAGTTGAAAGGAAGAGACAGGTCAATATTTTAATGTCAATGCGATGATATTGTATCATTTTTCCCTCAATAAAGCCAGTAAAGCTGAGTACTCAAGAAGTATTAGGAAAAAGTAGAAAATATAGATGTTACCGCAAAAAATTTCACAGTTGACGAAAGTAAGCAAAAAGAAGGAAGAAGGCTAAATGTAAAAAAAGAATTATGTTTTCTTGCGCATAGTCACGATATGTATAATAGTATTCTCCGTCCCAATATTATTGTTTAGTTTTTTCGGATGTTTCAATTTACTTGTCCATTAATAATGGAAAAAAGTTTGATTTATTTTATTATATTATCTTTGCTTGAAGTTAATTACAAATTAAAAAAGATATAAATTAATTAACTAAAGTAAAATGTCATTCTGTGAAAAAGTAAGAGAGTATATTTTAATAAATATGTTTTTTTAACTGTGTATTTTTTATCGGAAGATAATAATTTTGGGACGGAGGGAAGAGTAAATAGAACCCCACTCACTTTCTTTTTGTATTCTTTATTGGATTAATTTCATATACGACCCTCTTTTCAAAATCAATTTCATATATACTTAGACCCCGTTTGGTTTGCCGTAAACTTACGTAATAGGACGTACTTGTAATTAAATTACATTACATAGTCCGTTTGGTTACATAATGAAGGAAATCTTAATTCAGTTTATATTACTTAAGGTGTTTGGTTGGCATTGTAATTAGAATTACAACAAAGGATGTAACTAAACTTACATAGAAAGTTGGATGGATTATTTTGAATTACGTCGTAATTTATAATTTTATATTTTAAATTATTATTATTATTATTATTATTATTATTATTATTATTTTTTATTATTTTTTATTATTTTTTATTTTTTTTGTTTTTTTTTTTGTTTTTTTTTTGTTTTTTTTTGTTTTTTTTTTTAATCGAAATTCCAATTTTATTAATCACACAAAATTGGAAGGGAGCCGCGAAACAAGCTGCGCGCCCACCCCTTTTTTAATACAAAAACTAAGTTTAGACATCAAAAAACCACCACTCCTCGCGTCATTAGAATGACAACCAGCTAACCGCTTAAGACGCGAGAGAGTACCCATCGCCTCCTCCTCAAACTCCCCGAAAGTCGAGAAGGCGAATGGAATAAACGAGTAACCATGCTCAGCATAAACAGAAGAATACTTCCTCTTCTTCTTCTGAACAGCCGACTGCAAAGCACTCCCAGGAACCCACGAATCCAACCCCGCCCCTGCAAACGGAGAAACCCCTGTAACATCTAAACACGCATCTTTGCCCTGGGACCAATTGTGTAGCAATAAATCTGCTGGCCGAAGATCACGCCCACCATCAGAAACAAATCGCATATCAGCTTTTTCCTCACCGACACACCAACCTTAGAACAAATATCAAACAACGCATCACGAACAAGATTGTGCCGAAACTTAACCCCCAAATCACTAGCGCAATGAACAGCATGATCACCCCACAGATCCATCCGATGTACATGGCAACCCGAGCACAAAGAACCATCAGGAAATAAAGGAATCGACAAACGATAACACAATACCGCACGAAACTGTCTCGGGTTCATCCGCTGTCCCAGCCCATCAATCGGAATAGTGAAGAGGTAATCTTGCGCATGAGGAGCACGCACACAGCTGAGAAGTGCCTCCTGACGACGACTCAACCCGAAACGCAACATCAAACAACCATCAATGAAACCAAAGTAACTCTTTGTCAAAGACTTCATAAACTGGGGGACAGGAGAGCTAGTGGTGACAGAGAGAGGATCGACACCACAACAGGTCGAGAAAGCATCAAGAGCAGACTGAAAAATAGGGCCCGGTGAAACAATCCCAGACTTCGCCAAAATCCGATCCTGCAAATCACCATACTGTAAACGAGAAGCAATAAAGGCAAAGCACCTGACATCCTCAGCACATAAGACCCCTAGGCCACCAATACTGATAGGAAGAGTAGCAAGACGCCACTGCAAATCACCAAACACGGGCCCTGAACCCGTAACAATCAACTCCAAAGACGCGCGTAAGGCCTGATCAAACTGTGACAAAACACCCTCAAGAAACCCAGGGGGGCAAGTCCTCAAAGCATACACCAACTTTGAAACACCAGAACAATAACGAAGGAGAAGAAGTTCACATTGCGGGTCATCAAGCCCCCTAATAGCCTCTAACAAAGAAATAGCCTTAGAAACCCGACGCGCAACAAAATTACCAGCAAAACCTAAATCACGACTAATACAGCCACCAAGAAGCTTGACACCAGACCTCGGACGAGAAATAGAAGCAGGGAAGAGGCCATCTACCAACCCCCGAGGATCCTCCACCGGCCAGAAAAGCTCAGACTTATCAACGTTTAGATGTAGCCCACGAGCCGGTCCCTCCACACTAATAATATCCAAAGCCTTAGAAACCATAAGATTATCACCAATAATAGTACCGTCATCAAGGTACCATGCATGAAGGGAGAGCTCACACGCCTGATGAATAGCATGAACAAGTGGATGCAGAGCAAGAGAGAATAATAAGGGACCCAATGGATCACCCTACTGAACCCCCTGAGAAGACCAAAGAATAGAATCCCCATAATAAAGCCGAGCTGGCCGAGAATAGCAAAACTCCACCCAAGGCGAGATAGCCGGACACCTCAGCCGAACTTCATGAATAATGGTGCTCCTATCAACAAGATTAAAGGCATTCTGAAAATCCACCAAAAGCATAGAAAGTCCGTCCTCATCCCCTCTCTCCTCCACAAACCTACTGACAGAATGAAGAACCGCCTCACGCCCACCTGGCACCCCCACACCAAACTAAAAATCATGCAGATAAGAGGTCATCGATTCCCCAACAGAAGAAGATGCAACCTTAGAGACAAGCCTCCTCCACACAGTACCAATAGCAATAGGCCGAATGCCCCCTCCAGGCTTAACAAGCGGAGTCAAAGGGGCACTGGCAATAAACTCACCAAGCAGACTAGGACACTTACCAGAAAGAAACAGATTAACCACACCAGTGATAGAAACCAAAAGATCATCAGCCACAGCAGAAGTTGCTCCTCCCAAAACATCTAAAAAATGTTGAGCTCTAAGCCCATCTAGACCACAAGAAGTACCTTTGGGAAAACTTCGAATCCGATTCCATACCAGATCCTTACGAACAAAAAGCGTGTCCACCCCACAGGAAGAAGAAGGCACAACAGGAGGAGAAGGAAAGGGATGCTTAGCCTCCAAATCCCCCAGGGTGTCAGGAGAATCAGGGGCAACACCCGAAGAAGTGAGGACCTTAATAGCCGCTGAAAAGTGGCCATCACTCAACTTACGCTTCATTTAATAACATCAGTTCATTTAATATTAATAGGATTTACAAAAAGTTAGTGGAAAGCCGAGATACTATCTGAGCCCCTACTCATCTAGCAATAATGAAGCCTATTCTATTAAAAATGTGAGCCGCAACGCGAGCTCCAATGTCTTGAGTTATAGAGAACTATCATATCCGCTTCAGTAAGGCAACCGTTTTATTATTATTATTATTATTATTATTATTATTATTATTATTTTATTTTTTTTGCTTTTTTATTATTATTATTATTATTATTGAAGACATCACTTTATTAATATATTATTATTATTATTTTATTTTATTTTATTTTTATTTTATCTTTTTTATTATTTTTATTATTTTTATTTATTTTTTTATTTTTAAGTATTATTATTTTTACTATTATTATTATTTATTTATTTTTTTATCGGAAATTTTTATTTTATTAATCACACAAAATTGGAAGGGAGCCGTGAAACAAGCTGCACTCCCACCCCCTTTTGAATACAGAAACCAAGTCTAGAAAATAGCAAAGAGCCACTCCTAGCATCATTAGAATTATTATTATTATTATTATTTTAATCATCACTTTATTAGAAACAAAAAGGGATTTTTATATCATTAGGATTTTTTTTAACCATTACTTTATTATTATTATTATTATTATTATTATTATTATTATTATTTTTATATTATTTTAACTATTGCATTTTATTCAATTTTTATGTTTTATAATAAAATATTTGAACTACATTACATTGGAAGTCAACCAAACACATCTTCAGATTTAATCAGTTATAATTATAATATATTACAATCCAACACATTTTAATTCTTTCTTTACAATTACATCAAATTAAAATTCTTTCAAAAACATTTTGTGAATCAAAAGGCCCTCAAAGTGCAACTATTGAATGCATAATGTACAATGATTTTTAAGCATGTTTGGATATTTATGAAATTGATTTTAAAAATATAATGATATATGAAATTACTTATATTTTATTTGCTTTATATATATTTAATGATTAGTTCATATAACTTGCTAGTTTAGGCATATTCTTATCACTATTTTATTTTCTTGTTTTCTAATTTGTTTTCTTTCTTTTCAGTTTGTTTTTACACTTAATATTAAAATCAAAATAATTTCTTTTATAATTTTGACATAAAATCAAAAACCGTTAAACATTGAATCATCAGAGTTTACTTGTTGAACATTTTTATGCATAATAACAAATCTTTCAACAACTACTAAAATTACATGTTTGTAAAACAATTCACGCGAATAACTACTGGTGAAAATAAAAATAAAATATGGCAACGTAGCGCATGAGGGCTAACGGGCAAAAATTTACCGTCGATCTATCTTTAAACGAATTAACCTCACCACACCACAGAGGATGAAAAGATCGACACAATCGCATCAAACAATATCCATATTCAACTACAACATACGTTATATACCCACCAACCTAAAAAATATGTAGAATGGAAAACAGGTGTAACACGTGCCTGAGTAGAAAAGCGAGTGAGACAAAGAGAAAAACTGCACAAGACACACAAAATATGTATAGGTTTTGTTTGTGAGAGGAAGACATAGAAAGCACGTGAATAAAAAGGCTTGTGAGGAGGCTTCTTTGGCGCTAGTAATAAAAAGTAATAACACCGATGAATAATAAAAGTATAAATCTAATTTTTTTCGCTCTTTTCAGTTTAATTCAAAAAATTTATTAGTAAAGCAAAATGATTAGTAAGAACTTTTTTATTTAAAAAAGAATATTTTTTTATAAGAAATACGGAGTAATGTCTTAATTTAATCTTTTTGTTTTCATGTATTTTTAATAAATCTAAAAATTTATTTATTTGATAAAAAAATTAAAAAAACTAATGGAGAAAAAAAAGACATAAAAATATAGATGTCAAATTTGTGATTTTTTTATAAAATGAGGTATTATATAAAACTTTAGTAGTTAAAATTTAAATAAATTAAATGGTGTTAAGTGAAAATTATAATTTTTCATATTTAAAAAATTAACAAATACTCCTTACGCTTTACTAACCTAATAATATCAGAAAATATGAAACACGATTTTTTTATATATTCATATATTAAACAAATATGTTAAACTAAATTAAATTTATCCATAAACTTGTGCATACATACTTATAACTAGTAAAAAGTAAAACAAAATTAAAATAATTCCATTTGGCAAAAGAAATTATCACAAGTTATTACCATATTTGAAACTCAAAAAGTAGGAAAAAATATAAGCATCAGATTATTAACTTTACGCATACAATCAAATGAATGAAAATATTTTTAATCGAAATATAAAAGTGAAAACGTGAGTCATTAATAAAAGTCCGGTCAATAATATTATTCACGCTAAACTTTTTGTTAAATCTGAATCGAATCGATCAAAACTGCCTCGAATCAAAAATCAAATTTGCAAAAAAAAAATGAACCAAGAACTAAACAAAGTTAACTTAGCAAACCCGAAACTAACCGAATTTAACCTAGTGAAATCGTTTTAGATATTCAAGTGTATTTTTATCAATACAGTTCGAACCGAATCAAAACAAAAGACATAATAAATAAATAAATAAAATGAATCAAATAAAATCGGTCCGGTTTAATCCTGTTCAATTTTTTATAATTTTACTCATCCGCTGATTTTTTATATTTTGGCAAAAACGGTCATTCCGTGTTTTTTTCATGAAATATAATCTTAAGTAATTAATAGTTAAGATTAGTCCACTTACTTGCAAGAAAAAAAAGTAACCAAATAACTCAACTCTTATTCGAAAGCAACAAAGGTTAACCAACCTTTTCCATCTAACGGCTCTGATTAGCCAAATATTCATTCAACTTAGCGCGCAAGTTTGAAAATGGCCGCCACATCTTTATTTGTTTAACCGACTTTATCATCTATAAAAGACCAGCAACAATCCATTCATTCCCATCATCAATTTAATTCCATTCCCTTTTTCATTAGATTCGATTCAATCCCTTTTATTTAATTCAGTTCGATTTGATTCGGTTTGATCGATCAATTCTATAAAGTATATCAGTCGTGCTCGATTAGTGATGGAGATCTATATCGACACACCTAACAGGATCCAAGAGGATATGGAGGAGGAGGAGGGTATTCTAACCCCAATACGTTCTTATCGCCATTCACCATTTGGAAGCTTTATATTGGATTCTCTTACCTCTAAAAGATCAAGAAGAATTGTTCATCAAGATCCTGCTGCTCAACTCGTCACTTCAAACCCTAAAAGAACTTCTCAAAATGTTCCAATATTAGTCGATAAAAGATTAAAGCTTTTTAAACCCAAGGAAAGAATGGATGTTTTTGAAAAAAGGACATAATAAAAGTATGACAATAAAATAGTAAGGTTTTTTGTTTAGATTATCCGCCATATCTCGGTTGGCCGACTTTAAAGTCGGTCAACTGCGTTGCAGTAAGCGATTTGAATCAGCCGTCTGTGAGAACTCGTTCGAACCTATGATCCATTTGTGAAATTGGTCTCCTCCTTTTTTTTGTTAGAGTTAATTTTAGTTAATGAATTTTATCCTTTTTATTTGTAATTAAGCCTTTTTTAATCATTTTTAAATAATATTTAAATATAAATATTGTTATAATTTTATTTAAATAATTATTTGAATAAAAAATGTAAAAACTTTTAAATTTGATCATCTTGTAGTAAAAACAAATCGCTTGTAAATCGTCGAAAAAAAGCTCATGGTAGCTGCTGTGAAAGAAAAAGATCATATGCGGAATCTTGGTTAGCCCTATTTTTGTCTACCTAAACTTAAGCTTTCAATCTAACGGTTCTAATATCACTGGTGAAATATCACAGTTGATAAAAATCAGTTTAAAAAATTTACAATTTTAGTCCCTTAGTTGATTTTTATATGTTTTTGACATTTTGGTAAAAATGATTTTTCGTATTTTTTTTTCATAAAATTTTATATTAAATAATAAATAGTTAAAATAAATCCACTTGTTTGCAAGTAAAAAGAAGGTTGCAAAATAACTTAACTTTTATTTAAATTGGTTGAAAATAAATAACCTTAAAACATTGAGAAATATTACACCTGCATAACTGATGGTCCCTAATACAAGCGTGAAACGATAAATTAACACAATTAAAACACGTAATTACTTTTCAAATGTAATACTTATTATTTTATAATAAATAATTACAAGTGTTATGGATAACACCGTTTGATGACAATGGGTTGTGCACACTTTGGACAAACTAAACCTAACTTAGGAACACAGTCGCAGCTGTTTGGTTCAATAAGTTCTAAAGAGTTCATGTGTGTAAAGTGTTAAAGTGAACAACATTAACTCTAGGCTACATATCCTATTTATAGTGGTACGAGGTTAACTTCAAGTACTGGTTGATGGTGACTACACTAAACAGACACTTGTCAGACATCTGTCACAAGATGCTCTTCTATTCTTGGTAGTCTGCCACAATGCTTTAGGAAAACAGAGCTGACATAGTTTCCCTTTTCTTCATAGTCTCGTACATACTAAGGTATGTCCTAAGTGTACTGAGTGTTAACAGGGTATTTCCACCCCTGTTAATCCTCAACCCCTCAGAGTTCCTGATACATCTTGGCTGTTATCCATCACAGCCAATGAGTATGTCTTCAAGTACTCTTCGAGTTCCTTAACAATGTCTCTGACATGTACTCCTCTGAGATTTCTCACATAGACTTAGATCTCTGCGAGTCTTACGATACTTGCCTGCCTCCTAGGCACAGACAAGTTAATATCAAACAGCTTTATTTACGTTTAAATCTATGATACATGGAATCTAATAAACTTAGATTGCCAACAATCTCCCTGTAAAACCCGCATGCTTTGACCATGAATAGTACCCATTAGATCGTACGTACTAGATTAAAACTTTCCTTTTATAACATATTTACGTTCACGTATAAGAATCTTAAGTATTACGTACGTGTTAGAACACGATAAGTATTTATTACGTATGAACACACAATAATTATTCAAATAATAATTATAATCCCGAGCATGCGATCATGAAATCATGAACGTAAATTAATCACGAGAGAATATTATTTACGTATATATATTTATTACGAACGCGAATAAATATATTAAGTCACGATCAATAATTAATTAGTACACGTTAAAACACGAACACGCACTATTATATTTAGACTCGAGAAAGGTACGGATTACCCCAAGTGGGGCCCCCTACCCGAGGCTACACCAAGGAGAATGGGCCAAGCCCATTTTGATTTTTACTAAAACAAGTAATTAGGAAAACATGTTTTATTATTTACAAAACAAGAAAAATAGTTAAAACCCTAAAATCTTTTCCTTCTTCCTTCTCTCCCTTGGCCGCCGGATTCAAGACACCAAAAGGGGGTGTTCGGTTGATTTTTGATCTTGGAAATTGTGCAAGCATTCGTGTGTGTTCATCCTTAATTGATCCACGTAATAGGTATAACCTTTTTAACCCTTTTCTTTTATGTTTTGATTTAATGAATCACATAAAATCATGATTTTTTAAAAACTAATTAAAAACAATTATTAAAACATGTCTATGATCATGGGGTAAATCAAAACAAGGGTTTTTAGGGGTGTTTGTGTTGGCCGACGCCTAACCGAGCCCAAGGGGGGGGGGGTCTCGGCTTGGCTTATTAACAACCACCGAGACCATATGGTCTCGGTATGGTGATGGTGGTCCCACGGCAGCAGCAAACAAGGGGAACCCCGACCTTGGTTCGGGGTATGGTGTTGATTTCGGGTCCGGTTCATGGTTTCTAGTCACGGGTCTGGTTCATATATTATTTTAAGGTTTATGATTTAAATAGTTATGTGTTAAAAATTAAATTAATAAACATGACATGTTTAATTTAATTAATATGACTTAGGTTACAAATTTAATTATTAGATCATGAATTTTAACCTAAGTATTTATATTTAACTAGACCTTATAATTAATTAATTATTAAAAACCATGACTATAATTAATTAATTAACATGACTTAGGTTATATTATTAATAATTAATAATACAAGTTTTAACCTAAGTATTTTACCTTATTTAATTAAAATCATGATATATTTAATTAAATACTTTTAACCTATAGTTTATTTAATTTACATGTAATAATTAATAAACTATACTTTATAACGACATGACTTAGAATAATAATCAGAAAACACTTAAGCTTATATAATTAGCTTATTTAACCAGCTTATATCTAATTATGGAAACTTTCTATTTTTAGAAACTTATATAATTAAGGCAGCTAATCTATTTATGAAAACTTTCTATTTTTAGAAACTTATCTATTTTAAGCAGTAATCCTATTTTTGGAAACTTTCTATTTTTGGAAACTTTCTATTTTTGGAAACTTTCTATTTTTGGTAACTTTCTATTTTTGGAAACTTTCTATTTTAGGAAACCTGCTATTTTTAGAAAATTACTTATTATTACACAACAAGTATAATAATACATGAAATACAAGTAATACTTAATCAGAATAGACAGAATATAAGATAAATACATTATAAAGCTTAAAACAGTAAAACATGACATGAACGTATAAAATAAGCTAAGACATGACATAAAACCAGTTACGTATTCTGTAATCAGATACTTATACACGTATGTATTTATGTAGCATTAGTGATACCGAAGTAGGACTCTCTTCCGTTCGTCTTCTTCGTTCACTGGACATAAGGTACGGATTCCCGTCCTTTCAGTATGGACATTCTTTCCTTATTAGGATTCCCCGTATGCAGCCAACTGTTTTCCCATAGTATAAATTTATATGTTTGATTGCTTATGTTTAATTAGAATACCTATAGCCATATACATGCATGACCAGTTTCACCTAGTTATGGAGGTACCATAACCATAACACTAGAGGCACTGGTGTTATGACTTCCCCACAGCGGAGTGATTGCTCGTGGCGTCCCATCAGCTTTTGGCCATATTATTATATTTATCATGTGGGGCGTACGGGTGCATCATAGTTACATGTTTTTCAGCAGATTACTCAGTGTGAATGTGGTGTGTGCCTTGCATCCTTCACAAGGAGATGATCCCTCCTACCTAAAACCAGTATATTAAATTAGAGGCAGCCCCTCTAATTTGCATGATGAAGTCACCCCTCCAAGTATTCATGCACGGTGGATTTTCATGACCTATATTGGCTAATGGTAGAATATGTTAAACAGTTTTTATAAGATAAACATAAGGCTTTTCAAACTATAAAACCATTTTTACTAAGACTTAGCCGGGTTATTCGGGACTTAGTTTTCTTCCGCTGTTATATGCTTTTATGCTTATATTATTCATGCTTTATTGTACATCCGTGCACTGAGCGTATTGCTCAGCCGTTTTCCTTTTCATGTTCCCAAAACGGCAGGTACTCAGGGACGCTCGTAGACTTTAAGCGTACGTGCATATGGACTGGAAGCTTTCTAGCCTTTCCTTACTTTATGCATTATCTATACTTTGATAATATTTCCATGGACATTGTTTAGTCCTTTCATTTACAATACTTATGTTTATGTGTGATGAGCTTTACTTTTGGACTACCGATGTTTGATTCTGGTATTTCCTTTTATGGTCATGTAATGTTTTAGACATTTATCCTTGTATGTTTTGATGACACGCCATAATTACGCGTGACATTCCATTTATCAAAATGGGGTGTTACACTCCCCCTATTTAAACATAAATGCAGCTATATCTAAATAAGTTACAGTAAGTGAGATGACAACTTCTTTGTTGGAAATACGTTTTACGTATATAGAAAGTCTCGGTCACTCCAACTATGTAGTTATAGGCTCGTAGTAGTGTTTAGTTTCATTTATTAAATAGCCCGACCCATGAGCATGTTCATGGGCCGGAGGCCCAAGTCCATTAAGTACTTGGGTATTTAAACCTCTTTCCACCATGGAAAGAGGTGTTGGTTGTTTCATTTCTTGTTTTCCATAATACAAGTTTCTTTCATTTCTCTCTCTAGAAAACATCAACCCCTTGATTCTTAAAGATTATTATTGTTCTACAATTGGTATCAAGAGCATGGGATGAAATATAGGTTTGTTTTTAGTGTTGCGTATGTTTTCATAAACATTTCGTAGCTTTTTGAGTGTTTCTTGCCGAATCATCAAAATTTTTTGTGTTTGATCGTGATTTCAAGTAGTATAACGTATTTATTCGTGTTATAGTGTTTTTGGTATCTTGGTTTTGGTTAAAACACAATCTTTCTTGGATCAAAAGTTCAAAAAGTTCGTGTTTTCTTCATTCCGAATTTCAAGCAACCATCACCATCGGAAAGTACAAGTAAAAAGGGGTTTCCATCGCAATAACCATCACCATCGGAAAGTGACTGGTTCTACTTTGCGATACTTGGATTTCGATACTTATTCCGATCTGGACATTCCGATTGATCTTTGCGATCTGGGATTCCGACGGTTATAAGGAATTTTAAGTCGTTACTCTGCCTAAATTTTGTCTTCTATATTCCGCTCTGAATCATTCCGACAGCACTTTGCGATCTGAGCATTCCGACAGGACTTTGCGATCTGAACATTTCGACAGCTTTGGATTGCGATCTAGGCATTCTGATACCGTCAACACTCCGACAGGGTTACATTACGATCTAAGCATTCCGATAGTAAGACATTCCGATCTGGACTTTCCGATCTGGGTATTCCGACAGAAAGCAACATTCCGATAGAACTTGTTTTTGGATACTTAGTGGATTTCTTCTATTTGGCTTTAAATTTGGTAATTTGGTAAAAATTTCAAAAGCAAACACAACAACAAGATAACAACATCTTTTAGTTAACAACACAAAAACAACTCATAACCTTATTTCATTGTTCGATAATCTTTGATAATCTTTGATAATCTTTTTCAAGGGATTACAAAATGAATTCACATTCATATATGCCAACTATGACTTCACTTACCGATATTTCGATCATTTCGGGTACCGATACTCGCCCACCTTTGCTCATCAAATATTTATTTGAAGCATGGCAAGGCCGTATGAGAACGTACATCATGGGCAAACAAAATGGTCGACTTATGCTTCAATCAATTGATAAAGGCCCATTAGATTGGGAAGAGGTTACCGTCAACAATGTGACAAGGGAAAGGGAGTATCACGAGTTAACCGATGCTAACAAACTCATTACAGATGCCGATGAGAGGGTTGTTCAGACAATTCTTCAAGCCCTTCCACCCGATATCTTTCGAATGGTAAGTGAACATACAGTGGCCAAGAATCTTTGGGATCGACTTGCGGTTTAACTACAAGGGACATCTCTCACTAAGCAAGAACGAGAGTGTCAACTGTATGATTTGTTTGATAGCTTCAAATACATTCCAGGGAGACTCTTCATGATTTTTACTGGCGTTTTACCACTTTGATGAATGACATGAACATCTATAATCTAAGGATTGAATAGTTTCAGTTAAACACCAAGTTTTTGAACACATTACCCCCTGAATGGAGTCAATATGTCACTGATGTCAAGATGATTCGCGATTTACACAAGTCCAATTTAGATCAACTCTATGCTTTCTTACAACAACACGAGAAGCATGTGATCCAAAACCGAATCTCTCAGGGATCTTATCATGAACCAATGGCATTATTGGCAAACCATCCTACACTGTCATACCACAACTCTCAGCTTGCTTTAGGACACAAATCTTCATATTAACCTGTGTATCAAACACCAAGCTTCCCACAGTACTCGATTCTGCCACCGCCGCCTACATCTTATCACCAACCAGCAACATCATCATCACAAGGAGATTCACATCCATTACCTTATGCTTCACACCAGTATTCACCGTATCAACCCCCAACAAACCTTTCTTGTACCTATCCACAACTTGAGGCTCATCAACCTCATTACTCACAACAAGTCAGTGCTCCATCCAATCAGATTGTAGCTCAAGCAGCACCAGCATTCTACTGTGAAGATGACATCCGTGTTCCTGAATTTAGACAAGGAGATAGCCCTACTGATATCCTTGCTCAGATGTCTGCTTATTTAAGTCAAACATTGAACAAACGAGGTTACAGAGGTCCAGCAACAACTAACAATCAGTTAAGGAACTCGTCTAACTCTCGACAACAGGCAACAATTCAGGACGGAAGAGTCATGGTGCAACCACTTCAAGGGAGATCTAATTCGTCTACTACTGGTGCACGTTCATCCAATACTACTGCTACAAGAGCAAATAGCACTGGTAAAATGAAGGTGGTTATTTGCTACAACTGCAAAGGGGAAGGGCACATGGCCCGAGAGTGCAAACAACCTAAGAGGAAAAGGGACGGCACATGGTTTCAGGAGAAGATCTACCTGGTGAATGCTCAAGACCAAGGTCGTGAGCTTGATGAAGAAGAATTGGCATTCCTTGCAGATCCGGGAGTAGCGAAAACTGATGGTCTCACAACAGTCATCACCAACAATGTTGCATATCAGTGTGATGATTTGGATGCATACGACTCTGATTGTGATGATCTTAACACCGCCAAAGCAGCTCTCATGGCAAACCCTTCACTATATGGAGCTGATACAATTTCTAAGGTACCACATACTGCTACAGATACTAGTATTGTACCTTATCAAGTTGAGCAAATGTCTGAGTATTCGGAACAGCCTCCGGTGGTTAGTAACTCAATTGATGAGACAAACAATGATAGCAATATCAGTGAAAGTCCTCAGACTTTGAGTGAACCACAACCAGGAGCTATTACGACTACCAATTTGTTTGCTCAACCTGATTTGGTTATGGTCCCGGCATCTTTGCTTAGCCAAATGAATAACGCGGTCCTTGAAACCCTTAATGCTAATCAGACTTTATCTGCCGAGCTTGATTTGCATAAGGACAAGGTTAAAACCTTGGAAATGACTCCTGTGTCCACTACCTTAGCCAATCCTGAATTTGATAGGTTTAGGAAAGTTCAAATGGACAATCTGCTAGAAATTGAGAGTTTAAGAGCAAATCTTTCGAATGAACTTAAAGAAAAAGAGTCAGTCGTTAATAATTTTCAACAGCTTCAAACGGATTTTGAAATTCTTGAGTCCAAACAGATTGAAATGGAAATTAAGACGTCTGAAAGAATAAAAGAAACAGAAATTAAGCTTTTAAAACAATATGCTGCCTCACATCTAGTACACTTGTTTCATGCATCATTTAAAGAGTTCAATCTATCGCGTCTAATAGACTTACCACCTAACCCGGGGTATGCAAAGCAAGCGCTTCACCACAACCCACGTCTTTATGATGCAACCAAGTTAGGATTGGTATTAGATCCGATTGTGTTCTTGAATGATTCTGAGAGTATGACACCATATGAAGAGAAGCGGTTAAAATTACTTCCTACATATCCTGAATATGATTATGCTCAAATGAATGCAAAAAATGCTACTATAGATCTTAGAACTCGATTTAATATGCAAAAGAGAACTATCCAAACATCCATTTTCATGCCTACTAGAGAATGCCTTGGTATAATTCCTACACTCGTTAACTCAGACCAACCGAAGGAAATTCCTAAGAATCTTCCACCAGTTAGTACGGTAAAGCTCAGCTTGGAAGAGATTGGGCAATACCTTACCGATTTTGACAAGGTCATCCTGGAATGTACGACTTCAACGGCTCAAACCGCTGGAGAATGGGCGTTCGAACACATGAAAACGATATTTGAGAAAGAGATCGTTCCGTTTGTGGACCATATTAAACAAGGAGTCTATGATCTAGCGTGTAATCTAAGTTTTGAAATTGGTGAAGTTCAAAAAGTTTTCTATGAAACGGATGATGCTTATGAACAACATTTAATTGAAAAGGAAAAGATTTTATCCGAATATGACCGATTTTTAGAACATATGGTGTCTCTCGAAGTGATGCAAGTGGTTACTGTTAAATATACTCCTGAAATTTCATCTACTGTGAATATTTGTGATGATGTGCATGAATTTGTGAATACGGTTGAACATGTGAATACTGTAGATAATCATTCTTGTCATGAATCCAACGCTGAATTTTTAAAGCTTCAAGATTCGTATAATACACTCTCAAAAAGTTTTAATGAGCTTCAACAACATTCTATATCTCTTGAAATTGAGAATCAATCTAAAAATGAAACTCTTTCAAAACTAAATGATGGTGGAAACTTCATTGAGACAAGTGACAAGATGATTCAGATGGTTCAGGATTTAGAGGAAGAGATGATGAGAATTAAAAGAGAATTACTAGAAACAAAAACGGAACTAGAGGCTGCAGAGACTAAGAATCATGTCCTAGAAAATAGAATTAATTCTATGCTAGGAGAGCGTGAACAAGTAAGGCAGGTTGACTCACAAAATTCTGGTTCAATAGAAGAACGCCTCGCTTTTCATGCGACAGAACAAAAGTCATTAATTGACAAACTGAACAGGAAATGTGAGGAATCCTCTGACCTAAAAATTCAGCTCATAGACAAAAACATGGTTATAGCAGAATTAAAGGAGACACTTCAACTCAAAGGAAGAGAAAGTGTTGATAATCCAGCTACTGTCTCTGCCTCGACCTCTAGTGCTCCCAAACCCAACCCACGTGTGCTATATCGGGATCCAAAATTCAAGAAAAGTCCCACTAAGTTTGCCACATATATGAAAAATGCCTTAGAACATGCTTATCTAGCTAGAGAGATTGTTGATGAAATGCGTGAACGTGATCCCACAAGTCATAGTGTATATGAGCTTTTATTATATGTTGATCGCGTTCAGGACTGTTTAGCATACTTAGAGTACATTGGGCAACCGATATTTGTACCATCTAAACAACAAACCACCATTGCCATTACTCCATTCAATAAGACCCCAGGAGCTAAGCCTGTTTTAAACACACCCATCAAGGCTAAGTCAAAATCTGTAACTAATGTTCCCTTGGCTTCTACAGGAGTAACTGTGTCCACTAAGGCTAAAGGATCTCAAGACAAGAAAGATAGGATCAAGCCTTCCACTAATAGGACTGAGAAGAAGAAAGTAGAAGTGCACCCTAGGAATGTTATTTCAGTTTTAAATAAAAAGAATCATGTGGCTAAGACAAAAGGTTCTCTTTATGAGTGGAAACCTAAGCAAAATGTGAATTCTAATGCGAAATGTTGGAATTGTAATGAATGCATGTTTTGTCAGCGTCATGATTTATGCCTTGTAGATCACGTGAATGAAATGTATGCTATTAAGAACAATCTTGAATGGATTCCAACGGGGAAGAAATTCACCCAAGTTGGTTGGCAATGGAAACCCACTGGTAGGACCTTCACTGCTAATGGAACTAAGTGCCCTTTAACTAGGATCACATCCACGGAAGTTAGGTCTAAGCGTCCTTTAAATAGGAACATTAGCACTAAGAAATGGAAAAAGCGCCCTTTAACTAGGTCTGCCCCCACTATTATGCCTACCAGTGGTAATGTGCCCAGTCAAAAAGTACCTCAGAATACTAGACAACTAGAATCTAAGCCAACCACTAGTAAGAAAATCTGGAAGCCTAAAGTTTCGTCTGATAGCAAATCTAAGATAATTATATCTATACCTGCTAACTCAGAGGAACAATTAGATCCGATACATTGTCTGTGTTTGGTAATATTTTCAGGTCGTCCAAATTATTCTTTGGTATTTGGACTCGGGGTGCTCCAAACTTATGACTGGAGACCGCTCGATGCTCAGAAATTTCGTCAGCAAGTTTCTAGGAACGGTTAAATTCGGCAACGACCATATTGCAAAGATTATGGGTTATGGTGAATACCAAATTGGGAATGTTACGATTTCAAGGGTTTATTATGTGGAGGGACTTGGTCACAATCTATTCTCAGTAGGTCAATTTTGCGATTCAAACCTTGAAGTAGCCTTTTGACAACATACTTGCTTCATTCGCGATCTTGCAGGAAATGATTTGTTAAAGGGTTCTCGAGGGGATAATCTCTATACATTGTCTATTCAAAATATGATGGTCGCCTCTCCTGTTTGCTTGCTCTCCAAAGCATCGAAGAACAAGTCATGGTTGTAGCATCGACGGTTATCTCATCTTAACTTTGAGGCTATTAACCATTTGGCTAAAAACGAACTTGTTCGTGGTCTTCCAAAACTTAAGTTTGACAAGGATCATTTATGTTCCACGTGTTCTTTGGGGAAAAGCACCAAGAAATCTTACAAACCTAAAGCAGAAGACACCAACCAAGAACCATTATATCTTTTGCACATAGATCTTTGCGGGCCAATGCGTACGACTAGTGTGAGTGATAGAAAATACATCCTCGTCATAGTGGATGATTTCTCAAGGTTTACATGGGTAAAATTTTTAGCATCCAAGGATAAAGCACCATAGTATATCATTACTTTTTTAAAGATGATCCAAGTTCGTCTTAATGCTACTGTTCGCCGCATTCGCACTGATAATGGAACTGAGTTTGTTAATCAAACTCTACGAGACTATTACGAAAAGGTAGGTATTTCACATGAAACTTCTGTTGCCCGCACTCTACAACAAAACGGTGTCGTGGAAAGACGTAACCGTACACTTATGGAAGCTGCTCGAACTATGTTGATTTATGCGAATTCTCCTTTATTCTTATGGGCTGAAGCAGTGGCAACAACATGTTATACCGAAAACCGCTCCATCATCCGCAAACGCCATGGTAGAACTCCATATGAGCTACATCATGGACACAAACCCGATATTTCATTTCTTCATGTGTTTGGTGCACTTTGCTATCCAAATACAAATAGTGAGAATCTGGGAAAACTTCAACCAAAGGCTGATATTGGAATTTTCATTGGTTACTCGCCTGCAAAGAAAGATTACCGGATTTATAACCGTCGTCTTGGCAAGATAGTAGAAACTTTGGATGCCGATTTTGATGAGCTGACAGCGATGGCTTCTGAGCAACACAGCTCTGAACCCGCATTACACGAGATGGGAACCGGTACAATCAGTTCCGGATTAACTCCCAACAATCCTACTTCTCCATCATTTATACCACCTACAAGGTCCGAGTGGGATAACTTATTTCAACCTATGTTTGATGAATTATTTGATCCACCGAGTAATGATTCTCCAGCACCTGTAGCAGTAGCTCCGATTCCCGAAGTTGTTGCTCAAGATAATGGAAATCTATCTGAGGCATCTACTGTTACTCTTGAACCAGATGTCCCATCCCCCACCAATTCTCAAACAACACCTGGATCTTCACCCCCACTCGTTCCTAATGATGTTGAAGAGGATCTCTATGATCACGATTTGGGATATGCTCACTTACAAGAGCTTCCCTTCTTTGGTTCACATATACCTGAAGACCCTAACGGTGCGTCTACCTCAGAGGAAGCTCCTTCAATCGTTCACTCCCGACCACCACGGATTGAAACTCACAACACTAAATGGACAATGGATCACCCAATCCGCAATATTATTGGTGACATCGATCGACCAGTCATAACATGCCATCAACTCCAAGAACATGCATTATATTGCTATTATGATGCATTTCTTTTAGACACTGAACCTAAAAACTGGCAACAAGCCATGACCAAATCGTCATGGATTGAAGCTATGCAAGAGGAACTTAATGAATTCCAACGTCTTGAAGTGTGGGAATTAGTTCTGTTACCCAGCAACGTTGAAATCTTGACATTGTTGTGGGTATACAAGGTTAAACTCGATGAATTAGGTAGTGTGCTAAAAAACAAAGCTAGATTGGTTGATAGAGGTTACAAACAAGCTTTGGGTATTGACTTTGAAGAATCCTTTGCTCCTGTTGCACGTTTGGAGGCAATTAGACTATTTCTTGCTTATGCTGCTCACATGAACATGATCGTCTACCAAATGGATGTTAAGATGGCATTTCTCAATGGTGAATTAAGGGAAGATGTCTATGTAAGCCAGCCGAATGGATTCGTCAATTCAGAGTATCCTAATCACGTGTATAAGCTCAAGAAGGCTCTTTACGGGTTAAAACAAGCTCCACGCGCATGGTACAATCTCTTATCGTCGTATCTCATCTCCAAAGGCTTCTCCAAAGGCAAAGTGGACCCAACATTATTCATTCTCAAGGAGGACAACGACATGATACTAGTACAAATTTATGTTGATGATATAATATTTGCTGCTACTAATCAACGTTTGTCTGACCAATTTGAGAAAATTATGTCCACACGCTTTAAGATGTCGATGATGGGAAAAATCTCCTTTTTCTTAGGGTTGCAAATTTCTCAGAATCCTAGAGGCATCTTTATTAATCAATCCAAATTTGCTCTTGAATCATTAAAGAAATATCATTTTGAAAGCTGTCGATCCTAAACTTTACTGTGGAATGATCGGCACCCTTCTCTATCTGACTGCTAGCAGGCCTGATTTGCAATTTGCTATAGGCATGTGTGCCCGGTATGAGGCTCGGCCTACCGAAAATCACTTACATGTTGTGAAAAGGATCTTTCGGTATCTAAAAGGAACACTTCATCGTGGTCTGTGGTATCCGAAGGATTCCTTTATTGCACTAATCTCATATGCAGATGCGGATTATGTCGGGTGTCAAGATACCAGACGTAGCACTTCTGGCAGTGTGCAACTTCTTGGAGATAGACTTGTTAGTTGGGCATCAAAAAGGCAGAAAAGCGTTGCGATATCAAGTACGGAGGCTAAATACATTGTTATGTCCGGTTGTTGTGCTCAAGTTCTTTGGATGAGATCACAATTGACTGACTACGGTCTTGGATTCAACAAAATCCCGATGTATTGTGATAACAAAAGCGCAATCGCTCTTTGCTGTAACTACGTTCAACATTCTCGAGCAAAGCACATTGACATCCGCTACCACTTCATCAAGGAGCAAGTGGAAAATGGAGTGATCGAACTGTACTTCGTCAACACTGAGTATCAGCTGGCAGGTATATTCACAAAGGCCTTAGATCGAGGACGTATCGAGTTTTTGATCGAAAAGCTAGGCATGAAATCATTCTCCCCAGCGACACTTAATGAGTTGGCAGAAGAATCTGAAGAAGAGTAGTGGTAAACTATTCTCGTGTATCCTTTGATCGTGATCTTGTATATTATTATATATATTTAAACCAACAAAAGAAAAATACAAAAATATAAAACATAGAAAAACCATAAAAAAATAAAAATATAAAACATAGAAAATCCATAAAAAATATAAAATCAAGAAAATACAAAAATATTTTTCATTTTTAAATCGGGCATGTCTTTTAGTACGGTAATATTTACGTCTTTAGAAATGTCGATTAATATTCACACGGCGCCATAAATAGAGTCCGTATAAAAGTTGTACAAGTTTTAAAACATGCCCATTATGGCTTGTAGTTATTTCTGACTGCAACCCGCTTTTCATATTAAAGTCACATATTTCTTATGAAAACGTTGGCTCACAACGGGAATTAATTTTCTCGGGCAAGGTGATAGGTGTGTAAACACCCATCCTTTTTACCACTTAATTATAATAATAACCGAGCTAAAACGTGTATTTTATATCTTTTATGTCGGAATTATGCGTGGTTTGTGTTTTTGTTGTGATTTAGGACGAAAAGGTGAAAAGTGGAGAAAACACGGGCATTTACGGGCTTTGATTGAAGAAAAAGATGAAAGACGAAGTCAAGAAGTCAAGAGTGCAAAAAGAACGGAAGTCCAAGACCAATTCTGAAGATTTATCGAAGAAAAAGTCGAAAGACGGAAGTTTACTTAAAGCCGAAGAACTCAAGTCTAATTTATTGAAGAATTAAAAGACGAGTTCAAAGAAATCCCGAGCCAAAAGTCATTAAAGTCCAAGATTAAAGAAGATTTAAAGGCTTAAGGACTAATGGTGCAATTAACAAAGAGATTAAGAAGGAAGGACCTAATGATGCAATTAAGAGAAAAGGAAAGAGGGGAGGAAGCTTCCTAATCCTCCCCTATATATAGATTAGTTGTTAATCATTTTTCTTTGTTAGCTAATTTGACAAATTAGTTCTCCACTTTATTTTATGCACCTTTAATTACTTGTCATTTTAAATACTTGTTTTGCACTTTAATTTCTTTAAATTCCAAGTAAGTCTTTTAATTTTGTTCTTTAATCTTTAAGCTTTTAATCTTCTTGTTCATCTTCTTTTTATAAATCTTTGTTTGTGTTGATTTAAAGTTTTCAATCTTAATCTTTTTCATCTTCTTTTTATTTAAAGTTTGAATCTTTTTAAATTTTCGTGTTATGTTTTCAGAGTTTTCATACGTTTTATCTTTGTTCTAGTGTTTTTATTTAGCGTATTGGTGTTTTACTTTGCTTATTGTCTTCCAAAAGTTAAGATTTTTGAGCTTATTTTCGTACTTTTTGTGTTTTCCTAGTTTTTAGGAAATCTGATTCGATTTAGGAACTTTTTCATTAATTGCGAAATCTTGTACTTTCTCCCCATTGCGAAATCTTCTTCCTGATTCGATTTAGGAACTTTTTCTGCTATTGCGAAATCTTCTTCCTGATTCGATTTAGGAACTTTTTCTGCTATTGCGAAATCTTCTTCCTGATTCGATTTAGGAACTTTTTCTGCTATTGCGAAATCTTGCCTTTTTCTGCTATTGCGAAATCTTCTTCCTGATTCGATTTAGGAAATTTTTCTGCTATTGCTAAATCTTGCCTTTTTCTGCTATTGCGAAATCTTCTTCCTGATTCGATTTAGGAACTTTTTCTAGCAATTGCGAAATCTTTGATTTCACAATTGCGGAATTGTTCATTTCAATTGCGAAATCTTTTGTTTTTTTTACAATTGCGAATTTGTTTCTTTTTATTTTGCGAATTTAATTCAGTTTTTATTTAATTGCGAATTTTATTAGTTTTAGTTTAAATTTAATTTTCAAGCTTTATTTTTCCCGCCATTTTCCTTAGCCGCACTTTAAGTTTATTATCCTTAAATTTATTTTAGCCTTGCCTTAGTTTTAAGTTTTAGTTGCGTTTTAAGTTTGCCTTAGATAGTTTTAAGTTTGCGTTATTTACTTTAGTGCCTTTTAATTCTCGTCATGCTTTTAAATTCTTGTCATTTACTTTAAATTAGAGTTAGATTTACTTTAACGTCATTTAAATTTACGTCTTTGCACATTTATTTTAAGACAACCAAAAATATTTGTTTCACCAAAAACAATTGAGTCGCATTTTAAACCAGAAATCAATTCGAGAAGATACCGAGAAACGAACAATTGAACCTAGCAAAATCCCTTCATTAAAAATGGCGCCGCTGCCGGCTCTTTTCGTGAAGATAAACGGTTTTCTGTGAGAGACGCGTTGCTTTTTGGGATCCGTTCATTCGTGAGCGTTATTTTCTTGCTTAAAAAATTCAAAAAACCATAAAAATTAAAAATTGCTAAAAATCCATAAAAATTAAAAATTTCAAAAATCCAAAAAGATTTTATTTTTATTGTGTATATATATTGTCTTTACGTTTGGTATTGTTTTCTTTTGTCTTTGTAGGTGTATGCGTACTAGATCTTCTAATTATCAAGAGCCCGAGACTCGAGAAGATTTAAGTATGTCAAGTGTTAACAACAACAATAATCCACCGCACCTCAACAATAACAACAATGTTCTTCCATAGCCCGATCTTCGGACCATGGAGGAGCTTTGTCAACCTACCATGTTTGGACGAGGAGGACAGATTGCGTCGATGCAAATCACGGCTCCGGAGTTTTCGTTGAAGCACCATATGATTCAGCAAGTGCAAACAAATCCTTTTCGAGGAATGCCTGATGATGATGCCAACAAACACCTCGACAAGTTCATTACAATCACTCAAAGCATGAAGTGCACCGGTGTCACAATGGATGTTCTTCGCCTTCAATTCTTTCCACATACTTTATCACACCACGTCGAGAAATGGTTTGATCGTCTCCCGAAGAATTCCATTCATACTTGGGATGACATGACTCAACGCTTTTGGTCGCGCTACTTTCCACCATCCATGGTCACGAGCCTCTGCAATCAAATCAGCGGTTTCATGCAAGAACCCGATGAATCTCTCTTTGATGCTTGGGAAAGATATAATGTCTTGATTGATCGTTGTCCAAACCACAACATGCTCCCTGTGACATTAATTGATACTTTCTACAGCGGTTTGACATTTCGAGATCGTGATACGATTAATGCAGCCGCCGGTGGCACATTCATGAAAAGGAGACCCGAGGAGTGTAGAGAGCTAATTGAGAACATGACTATTCACCACAAAAACTGGGATTCCTCCGCTTCTTCAAGGAACAACCCGAGAGTCAATGTTTCTTCTACTTCAGCAAACCCTGATATGACCGAACTCACCCGCATGATGACTGAAATGAGCAAAGGTATCACGCTTCTCGCTTCAAACCAACAACAACAACAAGTTAAAGCGGTTGCTAATCCTTGTGAAACATGCGGCGGTCCTCACTCATACACCGATTGTCCTTCTACTCAAGGAAATCCGGAAAATGTGTATGCAACTTATGGTAATTATTCACAAGAAAATTACCAAGCTCGACCTCAAGGGGATCGAAATTTGCTGAGTTACCGATCAAACAACTACCTTTCACCCGGTTTTCCTCCTCAAAACCAGAACCCCGCCAACAACTACAATAGAAGCAACCAAATCCCACCTCGTGCTTCTAATCCTTATCACCCACCCGCTCAACAAACCCCACCCATTAACCCCGATGTTGAAGCCATCATGAGAACCCAAGGTGAGCAAATCAAGAATCTACAGAGCCAAATTATCAATCTAAAAGGAGATATTACCAAGCAAGGAAATTACCTTAGATCCGAGCTTCGCGATAATATCCAATCTTCCTTCAGCAATCACACAAATGATTTGAAAAATATGCTTGCTAGTTTCTTGCCCGCAGCTCAACCTTCTACTTCGAGTTCTCTACCTTCAAACACCGTCACCAATCCGCGAGCAAATGTGAGTGCTATTACTACTCGTAGTGGAATTACCATTGTCGATCCACCTATCCCACCCCCATCATCTACACCTCCTCCACCACCATTTATCCCTACTCCTCCTACACCTAGTATTAGTGCACCATTACCGTCTCCGCCTCGTCATGACGATGTACCTAGGAAGGACCCTTCAACATCTCAACCTTTACCTACACATGCACCTTCACCACCTAAACCCAGTATCCCTTATCCCTCTCGTTTAGGCAAGACCAAAATTCTAACCAAGGATGACTCTGAAGTGTCACGCTATGTGAAGATGATCTCTCAAATGAACTTCAACATTAGCTTTCTTGAAGCACTTGTCCACATGCCCAAATTTGTTAAAGCATTTAAGGAATTGCTTAACAAGAAGGAGAAGCTGATTGAACTCGCCAACACACGCTTAAATGAAAA
The DNA here is from genome assembly GCA_025667525.1 of Glebionis coronaria. Taxonomy (NCBI): domain Eukaryota; kingdom Viridiplantae; phylum Streptophyta; class Magnoliopsida; order Asterales; family Asteraceae; genus Glebionis; species Glebionis coronaria. Next base: position 556,416,096 of record CM046877.1, on the reverse strand, counting down.
CTGCTCTGCAGTTATTCTTAAAGAACTTCCGGAAAAGCTTGGAGATCCCGGTCGTTTTGTGTTGCCTTGCGTTTTCAACAAAACTGAAGAATTTACTGCCCTTGCTGATCTCGGGGCCAGTATTAATTTGATGCCATTGAGTGTTTGGAAAACACTATCATTACCCGACCTCACTCCAACAAAGATGACTCTTGAACTTGCTAATCGCACTCTCGCTTACCCCGTTGGTATTGCCGAAGACGTGTTCATTAAAGTTGGCACATTTACTTTCCCGGTCGACTTTGTCGTTGTTGATTATGAAATGGACCCTCGTATTCCATTAATACTTGGTCGGCCATTCTTGAGGACCGGACGAGCTCTAGTTGATGTTGCCGAAGGTGAATTAATTTTAAGAGTCGGCGATGATGCACAAGTTTTTAAAATGGGGAAGCTTACAAGCAAATCCTATGGACGAGAATCTACGAATATGATTAATGTGCTTGATGAGTTTGTCATCTACAACAATCCTCTATTCGAGTCTTGCAATGATAACCCACTTTTTCAAGATGATGTGGATGATTCTCGCTCTAATTTGGAACCTTCTCTCATTTACAATTCTCCACCGATCTTCGATGCTTATGATGATGATTCTAGCTCAGATTCGGATGATTATGATGACCTTACCTCTGAGTATCCCGACCTGCCCACGAATGTTGATTTCGATGAGGCTGATACTCTTTCGAGCGACTCTTCACATGATGAAGATCCTCCGCCATCACTCGATCCAACTTTGGACGATTACTCATTTGAGGAAGACTTCTCTATGTTTCTCAACACTTACTTCCCTCATGAGAGTGATACTCCTCCTTATGATTTTGAAGATTATCGTCTTAATCCTACTTTGGATTTGAAGAACATACTTTCAAAGGAAAAGAAACCGGTCGACACCGATATCCGCAGCACGTATGATTTAACACCTCTTTGTCCCCCTTCTGAGGACGAGGTTGTGCTTCTTCGCGGATCTTCTTCCCATTCTGCTGAGCCTGAGTGCTATTTTCCCTTAAAGGAAAAGGTGTTCGACCCCGGTATTGAAATCTTTAAGCCATCTCAGTATCCACCTGATGAAATAAAAGGAAAAATCTTTGGAATTATTGAAGACATGCTTGCACCACTTCACCCTTGCTTTCACCGTGCTCCATCGCTGCTTAAGGGAACCTTGCCTCTTCTTCTTTGGCTTGCCTTGTTCGCCTTAAGCTTGTGCTATTTGATGGACGAAAACTATGTCTTTGATCCTGGTGGATATGTTTCATGCTTCTTCCTATGATGATCAAGGTCGAGTCAGGCTCACGACTCGGTTAACAAAACCAAGCGCTTCTTGGGAGGCAACCTATGTATCTATCTTTTAGCTTTCTTTATCCTAAGTGTAGGGGAGACCCATTGGTTTGCTATCTCCTCTCCTTTCTTAATCATGGATTCGAGCTCAACGATCCACTCTTGATGATTCTTGACGACCCGTGATTCCGTGTTCCCTTCTTCCCGGTTCTATCCTAAACTCTTTTCGATTCACTATTTTATATTTTCCAATTTTAAAATAGGAATCTCTTTAGTTGTCTTTTCCTTAGCAAGATTTAAACTAGGTGCACAATGTCCTAAGTGTAGGGGAGTTTACTCCCACATGCTTAAACATTGAGGACAATGTTTATGTTAAGTGTAGGGGGGACTTCTATCGAAGTTAAGTGGCCTTTTCCTTGTATTTGTCCTCATTTTAATCGGAAAATCAATTTTTCGACATTTTTCAAAATTTTTGATCTATTTTGGCCTATTAGTTTTTACCTTTGTATAGTTATTTTTTTTTCTTTGCTAGAATAAATTTTTAATAAAGTGGTTTTAATTTTCAAACGTTCTGAATCTTTTGACTCAACCCGAGTTTACTTATCTAAGTTACTCTAGCTAGTATCCTTAACATGTTTAAATCAAGTTTTTCTAGGCTTTTATATAGGGAGCTATAAAACGCGAAAGTCTTAACTCTCACGGGTTAAGAACAAGAACTTTTCGCAAGTTCCTATAATTGATCCTAGAGAGTCGTTTATCAAGGGAACTTTAAAATGCGATTTCTAAACTTGAAAAAGTCTAAGAGTTTGCAAGATCCTATAGACGACTCAAAAACCCAAAACTTTGATTTAATAGGCTAAGCATCCACGAGTCTCATTCCTTAAGATTTTAAACCGTGGAGAACGAGAGATGATAGAGCCAATTATAAGTTCGGTATTCTTTCGTGAATTTATGTGAGTTGATTATAAGCCTATTCTCCCATCGCTTGCTAATAAATTTATTTGCAATAAATAAGGTTGTACGATTTGAAAAGTTACTTAGCTTCTAGCCCAAGATCGTTTAAAAGTTGCTCGGTATGGATTAGAGTTCATAGCCAAGGCATAACTTATTGAAGCGGGATGCGAAGATTGGCGAGTCCGAAAAGGCCCTAACAAGGCATGAGGGCTATATTTTGTTGCTAAAGATCTAAAGTGATGTGAAGAATCATTTATCGAAAATCAATATGAAGGATCGAGACACACGACGAAAAGCAAAAACTCCCCAAAAGTCATGGAGAAGTGTATCCGAAAAGACCCTAGCAAGGTATGAGGATAAATAGATCCAAGTCAAAAAAGGAGGCGGATCGTTGTATATCAAAGTCCAAAATAAAGATTGGAGAAAAATGAAGAAGTCGTGGTCCAAGTATGAATCTCTCAAAACTTCAAGTGAAGAAATTCCTATATGAAGAGAAGGCCATTATTTCATGAACGTCTCTCAAGGTTTGAAGTATGAAGTCGCTGCCAAATATCGGTCCGAGAAAGGTCTCAAATCGCGAAGCGAGTTATGCCAAGATATGAACTTTATGAGGTCCCGAGAAGCAGTTTTAAAAGATTTTGTCCTTTAGCTAACTATTGATTAAATCGTTCACTTTATTTTCGGACTAAATAACTATCTAAATAAGTCAACAATGCATCCTCGTGATCATTCAAGACAACAATAAAATATAAGAGATACACCTAGGAAAAAGGGAGTCTAAATGAATAATTGGCCCACATGAGTTCGTGTTAGTTTGCTAACTTATAATAACAATGATCTCGTTTTTAAGCTTGGTTTGGAGAAAGTAAAAACTTGAGGATGATGATTATTCATAACATTTCCAAAACCCAAGGTATGATTTTGATTTCTTTACTTTGTATGTTTATAATTTTCTATCTCGTTAATAAAGGCCAACGTGGATTAATTATGATGAAAAATGTAAACTTGCTTTGTAACTAATGCATTGCATGAGGACATTGCAATGGTCAAGTATAGGGGATTTGATAGGTGTGTAAACACCCATCCATTTTACCACTTAATTACAATAATAACCGAGCCAAAACGTGTATTTTATGTCTTTTATGTCGGAATTATGCGTGGTTTGTGTTTTTGTTGTGATTTAGGACGAAAAGGTGAAAAGTGGAGAAAACACGGGCATTTACGGGCTTTTATTGAAGAAAAAGATGAAAGACGAAGTCAAGAAGTCAAGAGTGCAAAAAGAATGGAAGTCCAAGACCAATTCTGAAGATTTATCGAAGAAAAAGTCGAAAGACGGAAGTTTACTTAAAGCCGAAGAACTCAAGTCTAATTTATTGAAGAATTAAAAGACGAGTTCAAAGAAATCTCAAGCCAAAAGTCATTAAAGTCCAAGATTAAAGAAGATTTAAAGGCTTAAGGACTAATGGTGCAATTAACAAATAGATTAAGAAGGAAGGACCTAATGATGCATTTAAGAGAAAAGGAAAGAGGGGAGGAAGCTTCCTAATCCTCCCCTATATAAAGATTAGTTGTTAATCATTTTTCTTTGTTAGCTAATTTGACAAATTAGTTCTCCACTTTATTTTATGCACCTTTAATTACTTGTCATTTTAAATACTTGTTTTGCACTTTAATTTCTTTAAATTCCAAGTAAGTCTTTTAATTTTGTTCTTTAATCTTTAAGCTTTTAATCTTCTTGTTCATCTTCTTTTTATAAATCTTTGTTTGTGTTGATTTAAAGTTTTCAATCTTAATCTTTTTCATCTTCTTTTTATTTAAAGTTTGAATCTTTTTAAATTTTTGTGTTATGTTTTCAAAGTTTTCATACGTTTTATCTTTGTTCTAGTGTTTTTATTTAGCTTATTGGTGTTTTACTTTGCTTATTGTCTTCCAAAAGTTAAGATTTTTTAGCTTATTTTCGTACTTTTTGTGTTTTCCTAGTTTTTAGGAAATCTGATTCGATTTAGGAACTTTTTCATTAATTGCGAAATCTTGTACTTTCTCCCCATTGCGAAATCTTCTTCCTGATTCGATTTAGGAACTTTTTCTGCTATTGCGAAATCTTCTTCCTGATTCGATTTAGGAACTTTTTCTGCTATTGCGAAATCTTGCCTTTTTCTGCTATTGCGAAATCTTCTTCCTGATTCGATTTAGGAACTTTTTCTGCTATTGCGAAATCTTGCCTTTTTCTGCTATTGCGAAATCTTCTTCCTGATTCGATTTAGGAACTTTTTCTAGCAATTGCGAAATCTTTGATTTCACAATTGCGGAATTGTTCATTTCAATTGCGAAATCTTTTGTTTTTTTTTTACAATTGCGAATTTATTTCTTTTTATTTTGCGAATTTAATTCAGTTTTTATTTAATTGCGAAATTTATTAGTTTTAGTTTAAATTTAATTTTCAAGCTTTATTTTTCCCGCCATTTTCCTTAGTCGCACTGTAAGTTTATTATCCTTAAATTTATTTTAGCCTTGCCTTAGTTTTAAGTTTTAGTTGCGTTTTAAGTTTGCCTTAGATAGTTTTAAGTTTGCGTTATTTACTTTAGTGCCTTTTAATTCTCGTCATGCTTTTAAATTCTTGTCATTTACTTTAAATTAGAGTTATATTTACTTTAACGTCATTTAAATTTACGTCTTTGCACACTTATTTTAAGACAACCAAAAATATCTGTTTCACCAAAAATAATTGAGTCGCATTTTGAACCAGAAATCAATTCGAGAAGATACCGAGAAACGAACAATTGAACCTAGCAAAATCCCTTCATTACAAGGTTTACTTTAAAACCTTTTAAGGGACTAAGTTTACTTCATAACTTGGTCTAACACAAATTAGTGTACGTATCAGTGCACTTATTTTGTAAAAATAAGAGAAATCTTATTGCCACCAGAATCGTTCCATAAAATCACTTAACCGGAAAATGTCCTCATTAATATTTGTGTCCTTAAAATCATTGGCTACAGCTCTTTAAATAGAAAACGGGTCCGTGTTTAAGGGGGAGCAAATATTAAATCTTCGTGAAATCAAATTTGGTCTTTAAAAAAGGATTGTCAGAAAATATTAACTATTCATCATCATCTATTATGCTAAGTGTGCCTTCTGTGGGATCGAAATTCATATATAGGTTATTAAATTTTGGCGTTAACTTTTTGTGGTCGTGTTTGTGTGCGGGTTGGTATTTGGGTAAATTGATTTGTTTAAATCAAATTTACTTTACATCAAATACTAATACAAAAGGGGGACCATATTTGCAATTATTGTAAAAATGGAGGGTTAATATGTCAACTTGCCAACAAGTTGACCAAGTCAAAACATACCACCCCCCCTTTTCCCTGTCACAATCGCAAACACACACAACACTTTATTCATCCGCCATTGTTGAAAAACTTCAAAACCTTCGTTCCTTGTGTATTTGAATCTCTGTTATTTGCTCATCATCTGGGTATGGTATTAAGCTATATTTGTTATCATTTATCCCATTTCATTGCATCTCATCAAAAACAGTGCCATTAGATCATTTCAAGATTTAGGGTTTCGCGTTTTGCTATGGAAATGGTAATTAAGTTGTGGGATTTGTTCAGTATGTCTAGATGAACATTGGTCTTGCCCAGAATCGTTTAAAACATTGCCTAGTTCCTGGAATCGAGAAGTCAACGTTTAGATCGAATCCCTGTCACGGATTTCGATGATCATTGCAACACCATCATTGTGATGCCTGTCATTGCGATGAGTTATTCTGATGACTCATTGCGATGGGCTATTGCGATGAGTCATTTCGATGGCTCATTGCGATGGCTCATTGCGATGTGTCATTGCGATAGCTCATTGCGATGGGCTATTGCAATGGGTCATTTCGATGGCTCATTGCGATGGCTCATTGCGATGGGTCATTCTGATGGCGCATTGCGATGGCATATTGCGATGATGCATTCCGATGCGTTATTGCGATGGCTTCGTTATAGGTATTGCGATGGGACATATTGCGATGGATTCTCATTCATTCCGATGGAACTGCATCTATTGCGATGGACATAGATATTGCGATAGGACTTTATTTTGATAGGGTTGCGATGCTTGAATCATTGCGATGGCTTGGTTAGGATTCCGATGGATTGACACATTGCGATGGACTTAGGAATCTTATGATTCTGATACATTGTAACTTTGTTATGGAATTTTAAGTATTATGCACTTGCCTTAGACTATCTATTGAGTTCGGCCTAGCTTGCACTATTTCCTCATTAGGCTTTAAGTAAAATAGGGCCACTAACACGAAACCAAGTTTTATTGAAACTAGTTAATTTTTATCTCATAAGAATACTTGAACGGTTTCTTATTATAGAAGTTCATCTTATTTAATAAGTTGATTCCTATGTAAACAAAAGAGATACAAATTACTTACTCAATGTCTTGTGTTTTGTTTCCAGGCCATGGACGACAAAGCTTCATCTTTGTTCAAGCCCACTATATTTTGGGTTGAGGATAATCCTACAATTCCTGACGTAGTGGTTGAAACTAAACCAAAACCCGCTGAAGTTTTGGTTGAAACTAAACCAAAACCTACTGAGGTGTTAGTAGACATCAAACCTAGACCTACTGAGGTTCTGGTCATGACCACCAAGAAATCTAAATATTTTAAGAACTAATGCTAGGTCGTTATCTCTTTAGAATAAAATGTCTTTGGCATATCTGTCATTTTCCTAAGTTTGTTGTTAAATGTAAGGACCTTGTTCATCTGAACTATGTTTGTATGTTGTTTCTCTATAATATGTGGTAATAATTGTTATGGATTTTTTCCTATTATTCAACTTGGCATAGACTTCAGATATATATATATATATATATATTGTGTATATCATTTGTGCTTATGTCATCAAAGCAGGAAAATGTCAATCACAGAGGAACAACAACGACTTCGTGATCTTGAACTTGTTTCGCTCAGCGATAGGCTTCCATATGCTGAGAACAACTCTCGATTACAAGATGATTTTGATCTGTCCTTACCAGCTTTCAAAATCGCCACTGATATCCTAGACATATCACCCATCAGAGACACACTCAGATGTACTGCATCTGTTCCCGAAGTCTACATGCATGAATTCTGGAACACTGCATCTTTCTCTAAAAAGACTATCTCTTTCCAACTGAACAAAACACCAAGGGTACTCAGCTTGAGCATTTTTCGGAAATTGTTTAAACTTCCTAGGTTGGCACAAGGAGAACAATTTGTGGCTAACCCAAAGAACGATGAAGTACTTCGAATCATTCGTGCCATGAACTATGAGGGTGAAATCAACAACCAATCCCAGCTTAACACCTCACACATAAGGCAACCCTGGAAAGCACTTATCACCATCATCGTCAAGTGTCTTACTGGAAAAACTAGGGGCACCGATGCAATGAGACCACCACAGGCTCACTTATTTTGGGGATTGTACACTGCATCTAAGGTAGACTATGCACTTCTTATCTGGCAAGAATTTTGTTATCAGTTTATTGGAACGAAGAAGAAATCCGTGCATCTTCCATTCCCAAGATTCACCAAGCTCATTATCAGCCACTTCATGAAGAATGACCCAACCATTGACACTCGCGGGAATTTCTTCTATCACACCAAAGATGATGATTATGTGATTCTCACAATGAATGCATACACTAATTCCACAAAGTATGCATTACTTCCTGCTCTAGTACCCGACACAATGCTTAATAATGGAATCAAGGAGAGTGATAAATACCAAGAGATGCTTAATGATATTGACGCACAGTTTAAACGTGCAAATTCACATCCTTCAGAGAAGCAAAAAGGTAAACGCAAGAAAAGAGTTTCAAAGCGCCAATCAACTGCTTCTTCCAAAGATAAAGGCCCAGGAAAAATGCAAATAGTTGATGAAGATGAGCTGATCCATACTGAGGAAGAACAGGAAGAAGTACCACTCCGCAGGCCTAAGAAAGCGAAGAAGACTAAAGGCAAAGAAGCAAGTGTTGCTTTGGAGGACCCTTCTCAACAACAACTTTCTGAAGCCAAACGACTGCGTATCGTTCTTCAACAAAGCAGACAGGAAGCTTTTGCAGGATCAGGCTCAAGAGTGTTTGAAGACTTAGCAGATTTTGGTAATCATGATGCTGACATGGCATTTTATGAAGATCCTACTGATGAAGATGCTTATGAAGATGCTGGTAACTATCATTTTGAAAGTCGAGAGCAAAGTAAAGAACATGGTAGCAGTGCAGACACCGATACAAGTATGATGTATCGAGACGTCAATATCACCACTTCCTTACCCGAACCAACTAACACAGTGGTACACGATGATGCTCATGCTACTTTCATACCAGAAACGCAACTTCAAAGTAAGTCTACTTCCAACTCTGATGATGTTATGAAATATCTAAATTTAGAAGGGGAGGGTGTCAAGGTCACAAACACTGATCCGTCAACAAATGAAGGAATGGTGGATGTTCCTATAACTACTGTTACATCAACAACCACTCCACTATTATCCACCCCGATCATCAGTGAGGTCATAACAACCACTATCACACCCGCACTCGTTGAACAACCAGTATCAACCACCACCCTAACAACTGAATCTACACCGTCATCCACAACTGAACAACATGTATCAACCACCGCCCCAACCACTGAATCTACACCAACACCTATCCATGTACAACCAGTATCATCCACCACCACCTTAACGGTTATGGTTACACCTCCACCAACAGAACCACAAGTATCATCCACACTCAATCCATTCCTCACAGTCAATGATCCACTGATCCAGTCTCTTCAACAACAGCTAGAGGCTCAAGCTATACAAATAGCTACATTGACTGAAAGGTTAACTACTCCTCCCAAGGAACCGCAACCTGATGAGTCTACTCTTCAAAAACTAACAGACAGAGTGTCCAAACTTAAAGCACAACATAAATCATTTCTTAAAGAGAAGAAAACTCGTGATAAAGAAAATGATGCTTTTCTTGGGTCAATTGACGAGCAGATGACCACGATCATTCGACGAGAAGTCAAGTCTTATGTTGATCAACAACTACCAAATCTTGTCGGTAATGGTTTATCTACTCTTCAACTAATGACATTGTTACAGACACGTCTGCTAGACATGAAAGCTCATAAATCGAAATACAAACGAAAAGTTCTGCAATATCTCAACAAAGCAATTCTTGAAGAGACACCTGCAGACACTACCGACTCTGAGTCTGACGATGAAGATGAGCTAGAATAGGAAGATGACGAGGGTAACGGTGAAGAGAATGATGGTAACAATGATCAAAATGAGGATAAGGATAAGGAAGGAGATGAGGAGGAAGAAGAGGATGAAGAAGGAAAGGATAAGGATGAAGATGAAGATGAGGACGAGGATACAGATGATGATCAGGATGACGATGATGATAATGACAAGGGTAATGAAATCAACAAGGGTGATAAGAATGACGACACGGGTACACATGCTGAAGATTCAAACAAGGATGACAATGATAAGGCTACTGAGAAAGGTTTAGAGGAAACTGCAGAAAACATTGCTGACACCACAGAAAAAACGTTGGAGTCAACAATACCAGAAACTCAGCAAGTTACTACAGGTATAACTACTGCACCAGCTTTTACTGCTGATTCTCAAAATGAATCTGTAGAATATATGCAAGCAGAAGAACCGACAGAGCCAATGCTTGAAGAAGAACCTCACGATGATATACCGGTGATGCAAAATCAACCTTCAACACCATCTGCAGATCAGCATGACATTGATATGGAAGTTGAAGATTTAAATGTTCCAGAACCGACGTTTGCTGAATCTCTTATCATCGATGATACTGTACAAGAGCAACTTTGGCTAACAAATGCAGCACCACAGCATCCATTTGACACTGCAATTGAAATGGAGCTGACTCAATTCCTCAACAACCCTATCGATTTCTCGGCTTTTCTAAGGTATTCTCATGGGAAACCGACAATGACTCCGGATCTGATCAAAATGGCAGCTACAAATGTGGACTTCTTTGACACTTTAAAGATCAGCCATAATGAAGCAGTATATCACTTAAATGAGCTTACAAAGGCAATGAGAGCGACAACTACAGGAATTCAGACTCCCGTGTTGCAACCTTTACACAAACGGTCATCACCGGTTCTGCCACGATCCCAATAGAGGACTTTGTCTCTAACGATCTTGAATACCTTGAAAATGGAGCAAAGAAATATGCCACGTCACTAACAATGCTCAAGGCTGTTAACTTGGAGAATGTTCCATGGATAGAGGATAAAGTGCCTGACTCAATATGGAGAAAGAAGCTGCTCAAGTTTTATGATACCTATGCTTCACTTGGCATCTCTCACTGGACTGCAAAGAAAAGGTTAGCCTATAATCATTTCCATCGTCCTAAGAGAGGTTCCTCTATTGTCTCAGCTCACAGAATCAAAAGCATCCAAGGAGCAACCACTCAGACTGTCTTCGGTTATGATTACTTGAATGTAATCGTGTTCAAACGTACCGATGAGAAAGAATACCGCATTGACGAAAGTGATCTCCAGTACCTTCAACTTAAAGACATCGAAGATCTTTTTTTGCTATTGGCTCAAGAAAAAGTTGACCATCTATCACCTGATATTGTCATAGCCATGAGTTCAAACTTTCGTCAATATGCCAGGAAAATTGTCATTCAAAACCGGGTGGAAGACTTTCAACTTGGAGTAGAAAGCTATCAGAAGAAGGTAAACCTGAAACGTCCCCATACGACTCCACTCAGTAATTTCCATAAGAACAAGAAGGTTAACATGGGGCCCACAACGCCGGAAGCAAGGATCTTTTATCCAAATGAGACTGGGGTCATGAAATATATGCGATTCTCTGAGCTACACAAATTCAGTGATGGAACGCTAAAGCATGTTCGAGATGATCTGTCGGTTCTCAATGCCAACTTACCACTTCCGGCAGTCAAATACACCTGGACAACCCAGTGCAAAAATGGAGCATCGTATGCAATCAGGAAGATTGAGGAACTTCTAAGGAAGCGCCGGTTGCTACGAAGTATAGAACGATTCGTCGGTGGACGACCATATGGAGCTCACCATAGGTTCACGGAACGAACCATTTAATTATGGTTCGTCTTATATCAGGTCAACTCCATATGTCTATAATTGTGAATATGTTACTTTTTGTATAATCAGCTTTTGTGGCATGTTGTAGTGTAAATGTATGATATTTTTCAAGAATTTCTCTCGAGATTCCAAATCTTTCAAAATATATCATACTCAAGCACTACAACTAACCCTCATTAATTTGAGGGGGAGCATTAATATGTTCTTTGGCCAACATCTAATTTCATTTTATTACCCAAAGACCGGTTAATCCATTAATATCCAAAATATTGATGGTTAACATTTTGGAAAGGGGAGAAAATGGGATTAAGGAGACTTAATGATATTTGGCTAAAACAATGAAAAAGGCTTAAAAGATAAACCAACCTAACATGTGTAATGCACAAGTTAAGGGGGAGCATTTTTTATGATCAAAACACTTAAAGCACAAAAACTTTGATTACAATATCACAAGTGCTTTAAGTGATTTTCAAGGATTTTTTCATGGTGACTATATCAACCCAAAACACACTTAACTCACGACGGATGTGGTGACAAAAGGGTGGTAGGTATAGGTATTAGTCCAATGATTCATCAGAACTGATGGAATCTTCCCAAGGACAATTCCCTAGATAGAACTAGAAGTCCTAGGAAAGATGGAGAATGAATGTGAACGCAGCTGAATGCCGACCAAGTACTTAAGCTAGCACTAGAACAATCACAACAAGGTGCTAGTGATGACGTATTAGTAAGAATTAAAGGGGTTAAAGAATGAAAAATAATTGTAAAGATAAAGGGTGTAAAGAAAGAAGCCCTCCTTACAACTTTAGGCAGAAACCGGGTCAATACATATGCTATTGAGATCATTTGTTAATGATTCTCGATATTGAAGAAAGCCATCATGGACCCAGTGAGGCAATGCACAACCCTCCCTAGCTAACTTAAATATCTCTCAAAAGGTATTTGTTTTAATCACGCGGAGATCAACACATTATCTATTGGTTTATTCACTCCAAATAGACTGATATTGAATAGGTGACACTCCTCTCTAGCCATCGATCACTAAATCAAAACGCACTATCGAGTCTAGAGCCACGAGATCATCAAAAGTCTCATTAGGACACTTTCCATTTATTCCTTGCTTCTTCACACACTGTGAAAAGTAAGAGATCGTTATGAGTCCTACGCAGTATTCTTGTAATATTGCCAGAACATCCGAGTGATACGCAAGTATTACAGTGAAGATGGAATCCTGCTTGAGCCAACATCAAACAAGCTCATGGTAGGTGACACGTGCGGTTCTTTAAGAACTAATCTTGTGACAACTGGAAAGAAACAGTAGTTTAATTCTTAATTGAACTTAAACTCGTTCCAGGCCTCTACGCATTATCGTATGATCTTGCCAGAACACTCAGAGTGACACTCTTTAGTGTTTATAGTGACGAGTGGAAATCCTTCTAGTGTTAACATCAAACAACACTTGGTAGGTGACAAGCTAGATTCAATTTGAATTGAGTTTGTGACAACTGGAAAGCAACGATGGTGAATATCTTAATTGAAATTCATTGTTCCAGGTTTCATGAATTGACGGCTTCAATCATAAGGATTTTTAATCCAAATGATTCACTCTTTATGTTCGCAGTCAGCTTTGGACGGTCGAATAAAGAGAACGGGTTTACCCGCGAAATCCTATCAGGAAGTTACTTAATTGAAACTATCTGTCACGGGTACGATATCTAATATCGTCCAACGGTCTTCACCGATCGGAGGTAAAATGCTACCGAATTAGAATAAAATGTCAAAGCCATTTTATTCGTGTCTTATTATGTTACTTCATTCAAAGACGGTGGCGTTGCGGTGTACCTGTTGAAGACGGTGGCGTTGCGGTGTACCTGTTGAAGACGTCCTCACATGCTTATTCCTTCTGCATCAAATACTTCTGCAAATTCAAGAAAGTATGACCTAAAAGTCTTCCGCTATATCAACTCTGAAACTTTTAAGAATTCAACAAAGGATAAGTGTGTGGGACATGAAGTCACAAAGAGGCGAACATCACAAGACAATAAAGACTGCACGTGAAAGGCCAAAAGAACGTGTTCCAAGCAAAAGGCTGATATTATTCAACACATATTCACAAAAGGAAGAAAAAGAAAGAAAAGAAGACTACGAGCTCAAGAACAAGATCTAACATGCTAGATTAGGACTTTGTAAATTTGGAGTGACCTCCCTTTGGGGGAGATTGTTGGAAATACGTTTTACGTATATAGAAAGTCTCGGTCACTCCAACTATGTAGTTATAGGCTCGTAGTAGTGTTTAGTTTCATTTATTAAATAGCTCGACCCATGAGCATGTTCATGGGCCGGAGGCCCAAGTCCATTAAGGACTTGGTATTTAAACCTCTTTCCACCATGGAAAGAGGTGTTGGTTGTTTCATTTCTTGTTTTCCATAATACAAGTTTCTTTCATTTCTCTCTCTAAGTTTCTCTCTCTAGAAAACATCAACCCCCTTGATTCTTAAAGATTATCATTGTTCTACATTATTCTTACTCATAACAGATCTTAACAAACATACTTCATGATTTTATTATGACTTAAAAGAAATTACAAGTACAAAACATAAGTGTAACAAAATATGAAAGTAAAGTTCAGCTATGAAAGACTTCAATAATCATCATTTTTTATTTTTTCTTTAGCTTCAGCTATGTCTGTCCTGGCATCCAATTCGGCCTGCAAAGCTTGTGCAAATACCATGGAATACTCTGTGTTGGTTTTAAGTGCATTTTTAAGACAAATAAGCTGAATAGTTGATGCTAGTCCCATCTCATCTTCCTTTTGGAACACATATTGACATCCCCTGTTCATGAAGGCCATACCTTTCTCAGGCTCAGTATATGTCTGACCATCAATAGGGCCTACAATCCCATTTGGTAAAACCAAATCCCTGTGCATTCCATCCACTTGAACATCATTAGTTACAAAGGACTCCTTAACAAATTGTGTCATCCTTCTTCTTTTCTTTCTAGACTTTGGAAGATCTTGTTCAAACAGTTGTGGTGGGGGATCAACCTTAAGCTTGGCTGCAGTTTCCTTAACCCAATTAAACTTAGCCTTAAGAGTTTTAAGAAGTGTAAAATTTGCCTGTCCAGTCTTCTTCGCAGCTAATGCCTCAAGTTCAAACCATTCAGACAGACCAAGTTTCTTTAACTTAAAGTCTTCAAAGAGATCCATGTTTGCCTGTTGATTATCTCTCCATAAAACCATTTGTGGTGTATGAGTAGACTTGTGAATAGTATACTTGAACTTGGTAATTTTTCCAGGTGCAAACCTATTATTGACGCATGCATCATAGTCAGCTTTTACCTTTTTAAGTGCCTCTGTGTGTTTAACTTCCATTTCCTTCAACCTTTGTCTTTGCTCCTCCCTTTGTTGAGGAGTCATTTTTCTCTCTGTTGCCTCATTAAGCTCCTTGGCTTTCTTGATTTCATTTAACCTCTTGAATTTAATAGCCTATTTCTCAATTTCTTCAGTTGTTAGAGGGTTCTCATTTGCTGCTTTAAAGGTTGTGAATTGGGATAGTTAAGTGGTTGATCCTCATGTCTCTAGCATCGCATCTATTTTCTTTAGCTTGGCGTCTGAGTCTACCACGACTATTTCCTTTCCATTCTTAGAGACAGAGGATAACACACTTGTGTTCTTCAACTCTTCAGCTTATTTGATGAAAGCCATCTCAGCTTGTTTTTGTACAGCTTTTGGTAGGAAGCTAACAGTGAACTTGAGTTTCTTGGCAGCTGGTTCACCATCATCCACAGCCTCATTGGTGTTAACTAGAGTCAGGGACTTTGATAGGGATGGCAACAGGGCTGGTTTGGGGTGGGGTGATCGTCCCCATCCCTAAACTCGATTAGTAAAGTTTTCCCCAAACCCGCCCCGATCCCCTTCGGGGATTTAATCGGGGTGCCCCGTTGGGGTGCAATGCTCCCTCAAACCCGTCCCGTACTAATCGGGGATCTTATCGGCTACCCTCTTTGAGTGAAATTTTCTATCAAAACCGCATTATTTTACATTTATTATTATTTTTAGACTGTTAGAAATAAGCCTGAAGTATTATAAACATACTAATTATATAATAATGAATTACAAACAAGACTTATAAGGTATAAAACGATACTATTATACATAAATAATGATATGTTACACCACAAAGAACTTACAATACATTAAATAAGTTTCTATAATAACAATTTGTAATACACTAAAGAAATATTTATTATGACGTAAATAGTAAGAAAATACTATATAAAATTACTTATATTTGTATATGTGTATATTAATCGGGCGGGGCTGGTCGGGGATCTTATTCCCCGTGTTTGCCCCAAACCTGATTAAAAATCCCCGTTTAAGCCCCAAACACGCCTCATAACCCAATAAAGTTAACCCGCTCCGCCCAAATTATTCCGGGTTTCGGGTTTCCCCGTCGGGTTCGGGTTTTTTTGCCATCCCTAGACTTTGATGAATCGACTCCATCCTTTGTATGTTGCTCCCCCTTAAGTTCATCATCATCATCAGGTACAGTTATTGGAGTGATGACTTGGTGAGGGATGGGTGAAAGGATAGTGTTGTCAACAGATCCTGAGCTTTGCTTAGCAGATTCAAGGTTAAGTACATTTTCCTTTTCCCCCTCACATTCAACATGTCTTTTCAGACGTTTGGATGAACGTGCCTAAATGTATGCAGCAATCTGCTCAACAGAGGTAGCCATTTGTCTTTGCCTGGTTCTTGAAGCTCTGGCAATTTTCAACAGCTGGTTGCAATTTCCATTGATGTTGCGATGTACACGGTCAACTATGAAGTTTGTGTGGCGAACTTGCCTGGATCGTACAGCCTCAAGTTCTTTATGCATAGTCAACTCATGAGCAGAGAATAGGTCAGGGGCCTCTATGGCTATGGCATCTTTGATACGAGTGGATAAATGGCTAAGTCCTTGGGACACTCCTTTTCGTGTGCCATCCATAATGGGTTCAGTGACATCATCCTTAACCGCATTTGTGATTGATAGTTGAGTTATTACGTCTTTTAGGAAAAAGAGCGTAATTAGGGTAAGTATTAACAAGTGATTTAGGAAAACCACAAGTTATGACCCAAAGTGGGGATCGTTCTCAAGGAGGCTTGGTGTGTGTGTTAAGAGATGATTAACTTTGTGATTATATTGATTATGAGAAAAGAAAATAGAAATGAGATAAGAAGAGAATGACGGTTACGATAACGAATTAAACTAAGACGATAAAGTCGTACACGTAAAACCGTAAAAAGTAGCAAAATTAAAAATTTACCCTAAAAATTCCTAGAAAATTGCAATAAATCCTAAATAATGTAATTAGAGTTTACAAAAAAATCAAAAGTCACCCAAACCTTTTATTTAATTAAATAATAATTTTTAAATGCTAATTAAAGCCCAAAAAATCAATTTAATTAACAAAAAGCCCAAAATGAGATTTTATCAATTGTAAACCTCTAAAATGACTAACTTAGTTTAAAACTATTTTTGAAAATTTTATAATTAATAAAAACTATTTAAAAAATTAAAAACTATTAAAACTTAAAATAATTATAAAAATTAATCTAATGACAATAAAAATATTCTAAAAATTTTAAAATTCCTAACTTATTGTATTTAACCTAATAAAAATATAAAAACTTGAAAAATCTAAACTTTAATTTTTACCAAAAAAAATATTAAAAATCCAAAATTTATAAAAAATTCTCAAAAGTTGCAAACTAGCTTATTTTAACCTAATAAACTCAGAAATGAAGTTGAAATTACAAAAATACCCCTAATGGGCCCTCAAATGGGCCAAAATCCAAAATAGATCCTTATTGGGCCAAAATAAGCCCAATAAGACAAATGTTTATAAAAATGGCCCAAAAGCTCCTATCTGACCTAAAATTTGATTCAGAACACAATTTTCCAAAGGCCCAAAAGCTGAAAATGCCCTTAAGTTAGCTTATTTCACCACATCTTATTCTTAATGGGCTTTTTGGCCCATTAAGCTATAAGCTGATGCCATAAGATAAAATTACACACACGTCCTTCTTTTGACTTAAATAAGCTATTTGCAAAAAGAAATTTGAAAAAAGTCCAAGAAATAAGCCTGAAAAAGCAAAAAGCAATCTTCACAAAATGACAAAATAGTCGTTTTCGAGTTCTAGGCTTTTTCAAGAGCTGATTCAAGTAGATTTAAGTCACAAATAGCTTAACTAAGCTTAATCAACAAAAAGTTTTCAAATAAGCCCACTCAATAAGCTGGAATAAGAAAATAAGCACTTAATTAAAAGTCAACTTTAAGAGTTTTCTAGCAAAAAGTCAAAGCTAAGGTCTGATAAGCTCCAGTTCAAACAAATGAGTCAAATGAGGAAGATTGATCACAAAAAGTAAGTTGTTGCGGGTCTAGATAAGCCAATATGGCTTATTAATAAGCTAACTAAAAAATTACACTAGAAGGGGCTAGTTTTAGGTGCTGAGCAGTGGGAACTTTTCCTACTGCTTGACTTTCTTGACTTTCTGTCTTTAGTGACTTTTTTGTAGATTTAAGTTTCACAAAGGCACCCAAATGATCATTTAATCATAAGGAGTCAATAACAACAAAGAAATCACAATCTCAAACAGCCAATTTGTACAGTTAATTCATTTAATCACCAGACATGCACCAGACTTGAACAAATAAGCAGTTATGGTTCAATAAGCACTTATAGCACAATTCAGCCAGCCAAACTTCACCAAATGCATACACAAGCTATAATAAACTTAAATGAACAAGTCTAAACAAGTTTCATGCAATGATTCAAAGTGTAGGTCAAGATTCAAGCACTAAAAGTTACTGATGAATTATGAACATGCAGTTATGAACACTTGTTGATGTATTTGACCACCAAGCCAAATTCAAACCCCCAAATCTTGTTAACAGGTTATATTAACTATGTTTAAACACTTTTTAGCCCTAAGCATGCATACACTCTAGGTGTTCCCAAAGTCTTAGGTCAAAAACAGTCAAAACAAGCAAATTATAGCACAATCTTTGATTCAAAGTTTTAAGACTGAAAACTTGCAGCAAATAGCACACAAACAAGTATTTTGTAGATACAAAGCACAAACACACACTTCCAACAACAAAATAACAAACTATGATCTAAAACAGGTAATCCAAAACACCCTTTTATATTTTCAAATCAAAATTTTCAAATCAAAAGTGTATTCCAAGGTTACCTAAGCCCAAATCAACACAATAACAGATGTAATATGCAGATTTTAGCAAGATTAAGCCACAAATTTCACAAGAACACAAGCAACACACAAATATCACAAATATCCAACTTTTTATCAGATTTTGAGATTAAGGGTGCAAACCTCATGGATGTACATCCACACCCATGAATGTTTGAGCTTATGTGCTAGCAAGAACAAGCACAAGCTTCCACAATAAAGCCTGCTATGATTCAACAATGTTAGAAGCAATTATATAAAAATAGAAAAGTGACAAAGCCTTGATTAATGTAACTCTTGTACCCCACACTTGATTATCCCCAAGTTATAAGCTTCACAACACCTTGATATCACAATATCAGGATGCTATGATCAGCTTTATAGCCCAAGAATTCCAAGGTGTACCAAGAAACTTAGCAAAATATCAAGCTATAGGAAAATGTGCAAACTTTTCCACACTCCTTGTGAAAACGTTTTGAGATTCAGGTTTTAGCAAACAATAAACATAAACAATCAGTAAAGAACAATGGCACTTGACTTTTCTTCAAAGATTCAAACACATTTCATTACTTAGAAAATATGATTTACAGAACTTTGAACAAAGGAAAATTCAAGAGCAAACTGAAATGTAATGAGTCCTATGCCTTTTATAGGCGTACAATGAACTAGTGAAAGCTAAAAAAACGTGAACCCTAATGCAGTAGAAGTCCCAAAATGACCCTTGTCTTGTTTTAATATTTTGAGGATCATGTGAGTGAATTTGGCTTGTTGCATGAGTTGGCAAGGTGAAAATGCATCCAATGGTGTAAAATAAGCTTAAGATGTAAGCTGGAATCATGCACGTTGGATTGCTGTCATTGTTTTGTCTTCTTGTTCAAAGGCGTAGTAGGGGAGTCTCTTGTGGGGCTCATGGTTGATGTAGCATGTATTTTCAAGGTTGGGATGTGATTAAGGAATGCTTAATCATTAATCTGGAAGGTTTTAACACTTAATTATTAGTGATTAAGAATAACCCAAATCTGGTGATGAACATGAAGAACATGTGTTTGATCCGGTTTTGTGTTTAAATGGGGTGTTTAGCGCCACATTTAACAAATTAAATAACTAGTTAGTTAAGCTGGTGAGTGGGATGGTGATGTGGAGCCAGGGTGGAAGCTGATTGGTGGAGAAGTGGTAGTGGGGCACGTGTCACCCCACTACTAGTCTAGGTAAGATTAGATGTTTGACATGATTTACCCCTCAACTCTTTAATCCTTTTCACTTGCTATAAAACTAGCCAAATCCAGATTCCCTTTGTAATTAAAGTTTTGGTTTTCATACTTTTGCCCCAAATACTTTTCCAAAGTATTTTCAAGGGTATTTCTTGCCAATTCATGATTCTTGAAGGGCTGTTTTGGCATTTTCTTCATTGGTAATGGTCTTGACTTGTTTGTTTGACTTCTTGGAGGACTAATATTGCTAAGTCATGATTAATGAGGGACCATTTTTTCCATTTCTTCAAAGGCAAGGGTCCTTTTGGTAATTTTGACATTTTTAAAGGACCAAACTTGTAATTTCTTGTAACTTGAAGTCCTTAATGGTATGTTTGACTTTGAGGAGGACTAATATTGACAATTTAGTTTTGTTGAGGGACTAAAATTGCCAATTCTTCAAAGTGGAGGGCCCTTTTTGCATAATTGACAAACTTTAGGGACCAATCTTGTAATTATGAAGATACAAGGGTTTAAAGTGTCAATTCTTCAATATTGGAGGACCCTTCTTGCATAATCTTCAAATCTTCAAGGGTTTGTCTTGGAAAATTTTTCATTAGGGCTTGGTTCAATGTGCGACTTCGTTTCCCGTGTTCGTTTTTGCATGATTCTTGTGATCTTTTGTCATTTTCTCAATATCCGTACCTAAAATACACAAGCAACAAACACAAGCATATATTTGGACAATTTCATGATATTTTATGCATATAAAGCCCTTTTTGGACGATGAGACTATGTATAAAAGCAGTCTCATCACTCCCCCATACTAAACCATTGCCGTGCCCTCACGCAATGCTAGAATAAAGTATCGTAGCACCTCCAAAATTCATTTTTATTCACTTTTATGAAATGATAAACTAGCTACACTACTACTATTACTACTACTTGCGTTTTAGACATAATGTATGATTTTCATCGCAAAATGGAACGTTTAGGTTCATAGAATAAGAACACGTGAATGCTTTGTTAGAAATAATTTCGTCGTCCTCGATTTTCACCCCAATTCCATGCCAAGCGTGTAACGAGATCATTGTCATTATAATATAGTAATGCTAACACTACTCATATGCCCTAATCACACACTTATCCTCTCATTATCCTAAGTTGTATCTCTTATATTTTATTTTGTCTTGAATGTTTCACGAGGATACATTGTTTGACTTATGCGATAATAGAGATTTAGGTCTAAAAATAGAGTCCTAACGGTGTAACCAAGACCATTAAATTAATAACCCCTCCTAATAGACAACGATGTCAAAAAATTAAGTCAACAAGAAGGATCGATAAACACGGTTTTATACCGGTTTTGAACATGAGACTTATTACCAAGACTTTTATACGCCCCCTAACAGAAGGGCCTTATTATCATAGGTTTACCTCCATCTTTTATTCAACTTCGCCATGAAGCTTTTATTATGACTTCGGTCTTGCCTTGCCTTTTATTATCCACCTCATCAGTGGTTTTATTAGCCAAACACGTATATCCTCACGCTAAGGCGAATTTTGGATCTTTAAAGCTTCAAAGATTAAGGCTTGATTCACTTTCAATTTTGCATAGATTTTTCGGCCTTGTGAGCTTCAAATTGTTTGCTTGATTTAGGTGAGCACTTGAAATCTTGTTATTGGGTGAAGCTTTCGATTATTCGGGTGCCAATACTTCAAAACCGTGACGCTGGCGATACCTTAATGTCTTCCAAATTTAATTACACGGAAGCTACTAGAAAAGACTAGAAACCAACAATCAAGACTAAACCGCTAAGTCAATATTTATTAAGCAAAAAATATTTAAAAGCGCAGGGAGAATAAGCAAACAATGAGAACACATGAGTTTTTGAAAGAATACGAGTAATCTACGTTTAGCATAGTACCTTATAATTAACTCTATCATTTCTCGTCCTCATTTAAGAGACTTAGCCTAATGTAAGTTAAGGAATCAAAGCTAAGTGCTCAACACGCACGGTCGAGTCAAAAATTACTCTTATTCTCGCCATCGGAAAACCTACATTCGTGTCTTCAAACACTTATAAAACATGAGAAAAATTTTAAAGTTTGGCCATTTTTAGCCTTATTTTGCAACAAAACGATAAATAAAAAGATAAACTTTGGAAAGCGTAAAGGTTTGGCAAGGCAAGTATCTATTCACCCCCCCCCCATACTGAAGTTAAACATTTTCCTCAATGTTTCGAGTCTAGGGGTGCAAACACCCCCATAATAGAGACGTAGTCGAATGCCTAATCTAGCATGGAAAGGGTGTAACCGTTAAATTTAAAGCCGTTTATGAAGTGTGCTAAAAACCTAAGGTTAGAACATCAAAGGATATATCATGGATATTGAGAAAGTCTTCAAAGCAAACGATCGAGTGCTCCCATAAAACGAACACGAGAGGCTCCAATCGTGAAGGTAATGATCATCTAAAATCCACAATTCACAAACAACCACGAAACAAAGGTTGGAAGGGCACAAATCCCCACACGTTACTACATTAGAAAGCGATAATATAGACACAGGATAAGCATGGGACTCCCCCACGAGGCACCT
The DNA here is from genome assembly GCA_025667525.1 of Glebionis coronaria. Taxonomy (NCBI): domain Eukaryota; kingdom Viridiplantae; phylum Streptophyta; class Magnoliopsida; order Asterales; family Asteraceae; genus Glebionis; species Glebionis coronaria. The sequence goes on along the minus strand of CM046877.1, from coordinate 556,393,647 downwards.
CGTTTTTAATTACTGAGTCATGAGCTCGACTCGATCCCCTCAATACTAATTATCGTTGGGGAAGGTGATTTGGTCGAGGTAGTTCAAGGATGGAACTTCCCCGCCAAAGTAGTGCTTCAACCTATGTCTATTCACCTTGAAATTGGGGCCATCATTTTGAGCTAGCTCGATGGTCCCATAAGGAAAAACTTGAGTCACGGTGAATGGACCAGACCAACGAGATTTCAACTTACCGGAAAAGATTTTCAAACGAGAATTAAAAAGCAAAACTTGATCCCCAATGTTAAAAACCCGGTTTTTAATTTTTGAATCATGCAACTTTTTAGTCTTTTCTTTATAAATCAATGAATTTTCATAAGCAATATCCCTTAATTCATTATCCCTTAATTCATCCAATTCATTTAATTGCATTTTCTGGTGTTTTCTCGCGGTCTCCATATCATCATTACAATGCCTTAGGGCCCAATAAGCCTTGTGTTCCAATTCAATTGACAAGTGACAATTTTTCTCATACACAAGCTTATAAGGAGTGCACCCAATGGGCGTCTTATGAGCGGTCCTAAAGGCCCATAAAGCATCGTCCAACTTATCCGACCAAGATTGTCGGTTTTCCCCAATGGATCTCTCCAAGATCCTCTTCAACGCTCGGTTTGAAACCTCGACTTGCCCACTCGTTTGTGGGTGATAAGCCGTAGAAAGCTGATGTGTCACCCCATATTTCCTTAGGACCCTTTCGAATTAGTCGTTACAAAAATGGGTTCCACGATCGCTTATGATCGCACGAGGGATTCCAAACCGAGAAAACAAGCTTTTCAAAAACTTGACTACCACACGAGCATCATTGGTGGGCAAAGCCTTAGCTTCCACCCACTTAGATAGGTAGTCAATGGCGACAAGGATGTACTTATTACCACGAGATGATGGGAACGACCCCATAAAGTCAATGCCCCAAACGTCAAATATCTCACACACTTGGATGATATTTTGTGGCATCTCATCTTTTTGTGAGGCTTTTCCTTGCCGTTGGCATGAGTCACACGACTTCACAAGTTCATGTGCATCTCGGTAAATAGTAGGCCAAAAGAAACCGGCATCAAGAACCTTCTTATCCGTGAGATTAGCACCATAGTGACCACCCGTGGGTCCCTTGTGACAAGCTCTAAGGATGTTAGAAGCTTCGGTACCAAAGACACAACGTCGAATAATTTGATCCGCACAAGTGCGAAACAAGTAAGGGTCGTTTCAAAAGTAGAACTTGACGTCATGAAAGAATTTTCGTTTTTCTTGAGTCGTCATACCCTTGATGATGAAGTTGCCCGCATGGTAATTTGCGATGTCCACAAACCATGGGGTGGAAGAATCAAGCTTAGAATTCACTACACCAAGTGTCTCGAGCGGAAATGTTTCGGTGATTTCCTTGGGCTCGTAAACACTTTGGTGAGGATCTTCCAAACGAGAAAGATGATCGGTCGCTAGATTCTCGACTCCTTTTTTGTCAACAATTTTGTGATCAAATTCTTGAAGGAGGAGAATCCAACGAAGTAATCTTGGCTTAGCATCTTGTTTAGCCATAAGATACTTGATAGCCGAATGATCCATATACACTATTCATTTCGTCAAGATGAGATAAGGTTGGAATATCATGGCAAGGAATTCCTTCTCTGTTGTAGTGTATTTTAGTTGAGCCTCGGTCATCATCTTGCTAGCATAGTGAATAGGCAAGAAGTGTTTTTCATGGCGTTGCCCCAATACGGCCCTAATAGCATAGTCACTATCATCACACATGAGCTCAAAGGGGAGGTTCCAATTGGGAGCAACAAGAATGGGAGCTTCGGTAAGTTTCCTCTTAAGGATTTCAAAGGCTCGTACATAACCTTCGTCAAAGACAAAACGTGCATCTTTTTCAAGGAGATGTGTAATAGGTCGAGAGATCTTTGAAAAATCCTTGATGAATCGTCGATAAAAGCCCGCGTGGCCTAGGAAACTACTAACTCCCTTAACGGTTTTGGGATGAGGTAATTTGCTGATGACGTCGACCTTAGCTTGATCAACCTCAATCCCCGCTTTCGAAACCTTGTGCCCTAAGACGATTCCACTTTTAACCATAAAATGACATTTTTCCCAATTAAGCACAAGGTTGGTTTCCTCACAACGCTTCAACATTCTCTCGAGATTCGACAAACACGAAGTGAACGAACTACCAAACACGGAAAAGTCATCCATGAAGACTTCCATCGTCTTCTCGATCATATCATGAAAAATAGCCATCATGCACCTTTGAAAGGTTCCCGGTGCATTGCAAAGTCCGAATGGCATTCTATGATAGGCAAACGTTCCATATGGACACGTAAACATAGTTTTTTCTTGATCACGAGGATCGATGAGGATTTGGAAGTAACCGGAAAAACCATCTAGAAAGAAATAGAAATCGTTTCCCGCAAGACGCTCCAACATTTGGTCCATGAAGGGCAAGGGAAAATGGTATTTTCGAGTGGCTTCATTCAACTTACGATAGTCAATGCACACTCTCCATCCGGTCACGAGTCTAGTGGGAATTAACTCGTTGGCATCGTTTGGCACAACGGTCATTCCTCCCTTCTTAGGGACACAATGAATATGACTCACCCAAGGGCTATCGGAAATAGGGTAAATCATTCCCGCGTCAAGGAGTTTTAGGACCTCCTTTTTAATGACGTTGTGAATTTTGGGTTTCACCCTCCTTTGACATTGGATTACGGGCTTGTAATCCTCCTCCATTAAGATTTTATAGGTACAAAGTTTGGGATCGATTCCCTTAATGTCGGATAACTTCCACGCAATTGCCCCTTTGTGATCCTTTAGAACATCGACAAGTGCGGTTTTTTCATCATCCGAAAGTTCTTTCGCAATAACCGGCAACTTGTCGTCCTCCTCCAAATAGACATATTCGAGATGAGGAGGTAAATCTTTCAACTCGAGGATAGGTGGTTCCTCAATTGAAGATTTGGGCTAGATACTCATAACCTCCTCAAGTGGAGGAAATGGGAAATCATTTAGAAAATCCTTGATAATCGAGAAGTCCTCATCGTTGTCGAGGTCTTCGTCACAAGTACGTGGAACATCGAATTCTTCCAACGTAAAACCACCACCTTCAAATGGAGTGAAGGTTGGTGTCGAATTATCAAGAATGGGATCTAACATAGTGGGATTGCCACTATTTTCACCATCACCAAAACCTAAAACTTCTTGTGAAAATTCCTCGCAAACAATGTCAATCATATCAACGAGGTTTATGGTTGCAACGGAATAAACATTAGAAATTTGAGAGTTTTGAGTTGCGTTTATAACAAGTTCCTCATCGTTGAAACGTAAGGTGATCTTTCTAGCATGCACTTCGATCAAAGCCATAGACGTATCTAAAAACGAACGACCTAAAATGAGAGGAACTTGAGGATCCGTGGGAATATCGACAACGATAAAGTCTACCGGATAATAGAACTTTCCCACTTTCACAAAAACGTCTTCCGCCAATCCACATGCGGGAATTGTGGAATGGCCGGCCAACTCGATAGACATTAGTGAAGGAGTAAGATTAGGAAGATTGAGCGACTTGAAGATAGCAAGTGGCATCAAGTTAATGCTAGCATAAGATCGGCCAAGGCATAGCATTCTTCCATATCTTGGATTGCACAAGGGATCAAGAATTTACCGGGATCACCGACTTTTTGAGGTATGCGATTAAGATAAACCGATGAACAACTAGACAATTGTTGCAATTTCTCCTTGTTGTTCAACATACTCTTAAAGTTAGCGGCAAATTGAGGCATCATGACCAAAGCATCGGCGAAACTCACATTAAAGTTCAAATCACGAAACATTTTCATAAAAAGCTCAAATTGGTAATTATCGCGCTCTTGACGTTTCTCCTTACTAAGTCTCGATGGCTAGGGCAAAGGTGGTGTGGGTTAAGGCATAGGCATAGCCTTTGGAATCTCGGGTTCCAATGTTGGTAATGAGTCAAGCGTAGGTGTGGCATGAGCGGTACTTCGTGGGATTGGGACATGCTCCTTTTCCACCACCAGCTCGGGTTCTTCCTCAATTGCATCCTCCGTAGGAGCAATTGGTTTAGGAGTCGGTTCCTTAAGTGTCTTACCACTACGTGTGGTAATCACTTTCATCTCTCCCTTAGGGTTCAATATGGTGTTGCTAGGAAGACTACTCGAAGACGGTTTGCACATAATAGCCTCAAACATAGATGAAATTTTGTCCTCAAACATGGATTGCCTCTTCTCGGCCTTAATCATTTCTTGCTTAATTTCATGATGCCCTTCTTCCATTTTTTGTTGGTTTTGTTGTAACCTAGTTACATTTCCTTCCATTTTGTTTGTATGGATTTTAAGCTCATTTGCTAACTCATTTTTCAACTCCTTCTTCAAGTCGTTCTTAAACTCGGATCTTAGGCTAATGATTTCTCTTTGAATGTTGTCAAACCTAGCATCGTTTCCATTAGCGTATTCAATAAATTCATTTGAAAGATCTTTCAAAGTTTGCAAACTCTTGTTGTTGTTTTGAAAATCATTATTTTGATTTTTGTTTGAAACTTGATTTTTAGCCCCTTGATTCCCATAGTTTCCTTTGTAATTGCTTTTAAAACCAACTTGATTGTTTCGATAGTTATTGTTAGCATTTTGATTTGAAGCAAAACCCAGTGGAGTCAATTGATTGGAGCGGGTAACTTGAACGTTTTGGTTGTAAGTTCCCGTGGCCACGTAGGCACTCAAAGAAATCATGACCTCCACCACAATACATACATGAAGCCTCAACCGCTTTAGCTGTAGCGGGAGCACTTTGTTCTCCAACTTTGAATTCAATTAAAAGTCCTTTAAGCTTATCAAAGATTTTGTTTTCCAAGTTCGCCTCAATTTGGCAAGCATCGATGGTATTAGACAAAGAAGGTGAAGCCGAAGACGAAGCCTTACGAAAAATTGATGTGTTACGAGGACTATACACCTTAGATCTATTCTCAATTATCACCAAAGCTTCCTCAACCGTTTTACACAAAAAATTACCACCCGCGGCGGCATTTAGATAATCCCTTTCATGATCATTAAGTCCATTGTAAAACGTGTCAATTTGATGCAAATTGGAAAAACCGTGATGAGGACACTGATGTAACATTTCCTTAAACCTATTCCAAGCCGTTGAAAAACTCTCATTAAATTCTTGTGAAAATTTTGAAATCTCGTTTTTCAAATGCGTAGTCTTAGAGGGCGGGAAAAATTGGTTCACAAACTTTGAAACTAGATCCTTCCACGTCAATATAGAATTGGGTGGCTCTTTCTCTAACCAAATTTTAGCGGGCCCCGCTAAGGAATACGGAAAAAGCATCATCTTAATTGAGTCATTAGCAACATCCTTAAATTTGCAAGTGGCGGTAAGACGATTGAATTGGCGGATATGGTTGTGCGGGTTGTCCTTTTCATCACCACAAAATTTGTTGTTTTGGATCATCGACAACAAACCCGTTTTCACTTCAAAATTCTCCGCAAGGATAGCGGGAATTACAATACCCTCTCCATAACCCTCGGTGGGTGCTTGAAGTAACTCCATCATAGTTCGATTCTCCATGGTTGGTTCCTCTCTTACGATAGGTTCGTCAATAGGAGACTCCTCATTAGAAAGATTAGGAGTAGGTGTTGACTCCTTTTGGTTTCTATGTTTACGTGCACGTCTTGTAATACAAGGATTTTGACACCCTATATGAAAGTTCGTTATAGTTCCGAATCTTTTCGAATTGAAAACCGGTCTTAAGTGCGACTCAATCGTCTTTTGGTGGATCAAAGGTTTGGTTGATTTGTTTGTTTTAATCTATCAGCAAGAAATTAAGATGTCGTTGAGTAAATGGAAGTTAAAATATTAAAATTGAAATGAAAAGTAAAATAATGCATAAAACTTAAAAGGTGATAATGGAAAAATGCTAACTCACTAGATTAAACTAACACTTGGAAAATTTTCAGAAAAATAAAAGGTACTATATGAAAGTTATATCGAAAGAAACCAAAAACAGCCAAAAGGGAACCCGATCGGAATGTATTCCGATCGGATGGTCGGAATGGGGGAAGAAGTAACACAATCGGAATATTAGATAAAAGGGGTCAATCGGAAAACAATTAACAATCTCAATCGGAATACAAGGCAAAGGAACGATCGGAATACGAGCGAAACACCCCAATCGGAATACGCAGGGAGGTTCAGATCGGAAAGGGAAGTTGGGTGCCGTCGGAATGCAGGAGTTGGGTCCCTGTCGGAATATGCACCAATCGGAAAGGGTAAACCCTAATCCGATTGGGTAAATCGGAATGAGGGAAAGGGGCCCGGTCGGAATGGTCAATCGGAAAGGGAGGTTAAACCGCCTCCTAAAAATGGGGGAATCGGTTAGAAGAACCGATCGGAAAAACCAATCGGAAAGGGGATTAAAACCCTTTCCGAAATCTAAGGGATTCGAGCTAAAAGCTAGAAAATAAGCTATTAAGTTGAGCTTATTTCCAAAACTAAATCGAATCAACAAAACCGAATCAAATAAGCACTTTAATCAACTTATCTAACTCGAATTCAAGCAACTTTTTAGATCAAACAATAAAAACATAAACTTTTTAATTAAACTTTTTAATAAGAAAAATAAGATAATCATAAAAATAAGCCAATAAGCACAAAAGTCTTAAAGCTTAATCAAATGAAAACTTATAAAATGATCAAAAGATTAACTTTTTAGCATGAAATCAATTAGAACAACACGGATCACATGATAATCACACCAAAATCAATCTTAAATCAAAGAAGAGTAGAATGAGATTAAGAAATAAAAGCTTAAAATAGAACTTTGATTAATGAAAAATAAGCATACAAAAGTGTTAATCTTGAAAGATTAAAAGTAAAAGATGAACTAGTGAGAGAAAGTTTAAGACTTTCTCTCTCTAAAAATTAAAAAGTGAAAATTAACTAAAAACTCTAACCACCCTCCTAATGACTATTAGGAGGGTATTTATAGGGAAGGTGGAAGGAGTGCATGTGTTGCATCTTCTTTCTTGCTTTCTTCACGTTTTCTCGACTCGACTTTAAATTCTTCGTCTTTGTCGTCTCGGGATTTGAACTTGTCTTTTAATTTTCTTCTTCTATTAGACTTAAGTTCTTCGACTTCGTTAAACTTCCGTCTTTTGACTTTTTCTTCGATAAATCTTCAGAATAGGTCTTGGACTTCCGTTCTTTTTGCACTCTTGATCTTTTGACTTCGTCTTTTTCCCGTTTTCTTCAGTAAAAGCCCGTGAAAGCCCGTGTTTTCTTCCTTTTTCATATTTTGGTCCTAAAACACAATAAAAACACAAACCACGCATAATTCCGACTTTTACGACATAAATCACACGTTTTGGTCTTGTTATTATTGGAAATAAGTGGTAAAAGGATAAGTGTTTTCACACTTATTAAATCCCCTACACTTGACCATTGCAATGCCCTCATGCAATGCATTAATTTTTAAGCACGGTTTACATTTTCCATCATAAATAACCCACCTTGGCCTTTATTAAATACTAAACATAAAAGATAGAAATAAGTAAAGAAATTAAAAACTTACATTGGGTTTTGGCGGCCATGAACGTTTATCATCCTCAAGTTTCACGTTCCCCATACCAAGCTTAGAAACGAGATCATTGTTATTATATGTTAGCAAACTATCACGAACTCATGTGGGCCAATTATTCACTTAGACTCCCTTATTCCTAGGTGTATCTCTTATATTTTATTTTTGTCTTGAATGATCACGAGGATGCATTGTTTGACTTATTTCGATAGTTATTTAATCCGAAAATAAGGTGAACGATTTAATCAATAGTTAGCTAAAGGACCAAATCTTTTAAAACTGCTTCTCGGGATATCAGAAAGTTCATATCTTGGCATAACTTGGTTCGCGATTTGAGACCTTTCTCGGGCCGATATTTGGCAGCGACTTCATACTTCGAATCTTCGAGAGACGTTCTTGAAATTATGGTCTTCTCTTCATAATAGGAATTTCTTCACTTGAAGTTTGTGAGAGATTCTTCATCTTTGGACCACGACTTCTTCATTTTTCTCCAATCTTTATTTTGGACTTTGATATACAACGATCCGCCTCCTTTTAGGACTTGGATCTATTTATCCTCATACCTTGTTAGGGTCTTTTCGGATAGACTTCTCCATGACTTTTGGGGAGTTCTTGCTTTTCGTCGTGTGTCTCGATCCTTCATATTGATTTTTGATAAATGATTCTTCACATCACTTTGGATCTTTAGCAACAAAATGTAGCCCTCATGCCTTGTTAGGGCCTTTTCGGACTCGCCAATCTTCGCGCCCCGCTTCATAAGTTATGCCTTGGCTATGAACTCTCGTCATTACCGAGCAACTTTTAAACGATCTGGGGCTAAAAGCTAAGTAACCTTTTAAATCGTACAACCCTACTTATTAGCAGATAATTTATTAAGCAAGCGGAGGGAGAATAGGCTCATAATTAACTCACATAAATTCACGAAAGAATACCGAACTTATAATTGACTCTATCATCTCTCGTTCTCCACAGTTTAAAATCTCAAAGAATGAGACTCGTGGATGCTTAGCCTATTAAATCAAAGTTTTGGGTTTTCGAGTCGCCTATAGGATCTTGCAAATTCTTAGACTTTTTTCAAGTTTAGAAATTGCATTTTAAAGTTCCCTTGATAAACGACTCTCTAGGATCAATTATAGGAACTTGCGAAAAGTTCTTATTCTTAACCCGTGAGAGTTAAGACTTTCGCGTTTTATAGCTCCCTATATAAAAGCCTAGCAAAACTTGACTTAAACACGTTAAGGATACTAGCTAGAGTAAACTTAGGCAAGTAAACTCGGGTTGAGTCAGAATGTTCACGACTAAGAAAAATCTAAAACCACTTTATTGAAAATTTATTCTAGCAAAGGAAACATAACAAAGGCAAATACAGCTGTACAACTAGGCCAAAATAGATTAAAAATTTTGAAAAATGTCGAAAAATCAAATTTTCCGGTTAAAATGAGGGCAAATTCATGGAAAAGACCACTTACTTCGATAGAAGTCCCCCCTACACTTGAGACAAACATTGTCCTCAATGTTTAAGCATGTGGGAGTAAACGCCCCTACACTTAGGACATTGTGCACGTTGTTTAAATCTCGCTAAGGAAAAGACAACTAAAGAGAATTCAATGTGAACATATAGAATATGAAATATTGAATCACAAGAGTTTAGGATAGAACCGGGAAGATGGAAAACACGGTATCACGGTTCGTCAAAAGTCATCAAGATGCTCGCTGAAGCTTTAATCCCTGTACAGCACAAGAAACAAGACAACAAACATATGCGGGGCTCCCCCTACACTTATTATGAAAGCAGTAACGGATAGAACACGGGTTGCCTCCCGAGAAGCGCTTGTTTTTGTTCACCGAGTCATGAGCCTGACTCGACCCAATTTTAGTTCATGGGGAACGTGGTGAGGGATGGAATCATCTCCTGAGAGATGTCCTCACCAAAGTACAGCTTCAGACGCTAGCCATTCACCTTGAAATTGGGCCCAGTCGGCTGAGAAAGCTCAATGGTCCCATACGGAAAGACTTTGGCGACGGTGAATGGACCAGTCCAGCGGCTCTTCAACTTGCCAGAGAAGATCTTCAACCGAGAGTTAAAGAGTAAGACTTGATCACCAACGTTGAACTCTCGGTTCTTGATTTTAGCATCGTGGATCATCTTCGTCTTCTCCTTGTAGATCAGCGAATTCTCATAAGCTTCATTCCTCAGTTCATTTAGCTCGTTGAGTTGAACCTTGCGATGATCACCGGCTTTGATTATGTCGAAGTTCGCCCATTTCAAGGCCCAGTGTGCCTTATGTTCCAGCTCGATGGGTAGGTGGCAGGCTTTTCCGTACACAAGACGATAGGGTGTACAACCGATCGGGGTCTTGTAGGCAGTACGAAAAGCCCACAGAGCATCATCTAACTTATCGGCCCACGCGGCACGATGCTCTCCCACAGTACGCTCCAATATTCTCTTCAAGCCACGATTGGAAATTTCGGCTTGCCCATTGGTTTGGGGATGATAGGCGGTGGAAAGACGGTGAGTGACACCATACTTTGCCATGACTCTTGCAAATTGATCGTTGCAAAAATGAGTCCCGCGGTCACTGATGATAGCACGAGGAACGCCAAATCGAGCGAAAAGCTGCTTCAAAAAGTTCACAACCACCCTCGCATCATTCGTAGGAAGAGCCTTAGCTTCAACCCATTTAGAGACGTAGTCGACGGCGACGAGGATGTACTTGTTCCCTTTGGAAGATGGAAATGGCCCCATAAAGTCGATGCCCCATAGATCAAAGATTTCACATTCCTGTATGAAATTTTGAGGCATCTCATCCTTATGTGTGATCTTGCCTTGACGTTGGCAAGCATCACAATGCTTAACCATTTCGTGAGCGTCACGATAAATGGTGGGCCAGTAGAATCCAGAATCAAACACTTTCTTAGCGGTGTAGTTGGGACCAAAGTGACCACCGGTGGGTCCTTTGTGGCAAGCTTGGAGGATGTCAAAAGCTGCCGGTCCGTCAACACATCGTCGAATAATCAGATCAGCACACTGTTTGAATAGATAAGGGTCATCCCAAAAGTAAGTCTTAACATCGTTCAAGAACTTCTTCTTTTGTTGGGATGTTAACCCTTGGATGAGAATACCACCCGCTAAGTAGTTTGCAATGTCCGCAAACCACGGGGTGCCATCAAGATTGAGATTTATAGACATTAGAGTCTCCAGGGGGAAAGAGTCATTGATCTCTTTGTTCGGATGATCCCCCTGATATGGATCCTCAAGTCGACTCAGATGATCCGCGGCCAGGTTTTCGGCTCCCTTCTTATCACGAATTTCAATATTGAATTCTTGAAGGAGTAAAACCCAGCGAAGAAGTCTTGGCTTAGAATCGTTCTTTGTCATCAAGTACTTCAACGCGGAATGGTCCGTGTATACGATGGTGGTGGATAAAACAAGATAGGGGCGAAATTTCTCAAAAGCATAGACAACAGCTAAAAGCTCTTTTTCGGTTGTCGTAAAATGCAATTGAGCCCCTGTCATTGTTTTGCTAGCATAGTGGATTGGTTGGAAGTGTTTATTCACTCGTTGGCCCAAAACCGCACCAATAGCAAAGTCGCTAGCATCGCACATCAATTCAAAGGGCAGCTCCCAGTTAGGGGTGACCAAGACCGGTGCCTTAGTTAGCTTATCCTTGAGAAGATTGAAGGCTTCGAGACACTCTTTAGAAAAGATAAAAGGAGTATCTTTTTCCAAGAGGTGGGTCATCGGGCGAGCGATTTTAGAGAAATCTTGAATGAATCTACGATAGAAGCCCGTATGACCCAAAAAACTTCTCACACCCTTCACGGTTGAAGGTGGAGGTAATTTGGCTATGACATCAACTTTGGCACGGTCGACTTCAAGACCGCTTTAGAGATTTTGTGTCCTAGCACAATGCCTTCTTTTACCATAAAATGGCATTTTTACCAATTCAGAACAAGGCGAGTGTCTTCGCACCGCTTAAGCATACGTTCCAAATTGGCAAGGCAAGCAGAGAAGGAGTCCCCAAAGACCGAGAAATCATCCATGAAGACTTCCATGGTTTGCTCAACCATATCATGAAAGATAGCCAACATGCACCTTTGGAAAGTCCCGGGGGCATTGCATAAGCCAAAAGGCATTCGTTTATAAGCAAATGTGCCGTAGGGACAAGTGAATGTTGTTTTTTCTTGATCTTGGGGATCGATGGGTATTTGAAAATAACCCGAGAAACCATCCAGAAAGCAGTAATATTCATTACCAGCTAGACGTTCAAGCATTTGGTCCATGAAGGGTAGAGGGAAATGATCCTTTCTCGTGGCATCATTGAGTTTGCGGTAGTCTATACAAACTCTCCACCCAGTAACGAGACGGGTAGGAATCAACTCGTTGTTTGCATTGGGCACAACGGTGATACCACCTTTCTTAGGCACACAATGGACTGGACTAACCCACGGTGAATCCGAAATAGGGTAAATCATACCTGCATCAAGAAGTTTGATAACCTCTTTTTTGATGACTTCATGTATTTTGGGATTCACCCTTCGTTGACTTTGAATGGTGGGCTTAAAGTCGTCCTCCATGAGAATTTTATGTGTGCAGAAATGAGGATCAATTCCACGGATGTCGGAGATTTTCCAAGTGATAGCACTTTTATGCTTCTTCAACACAGCGACAAGGCGTTCTTTTTCGTCTTCTTTCAGATCCTTTGCGATGATGACCGGTAGCTTCTCGTCGTCTTCTAGGAAAACGTACTCAAGATGAGGCGGTAGGTCCTTAAGCTCAAGAGTAGGAGGATCCTCAATAGATGGTGAAACTAACGATGGATCATCATTAGTCACCTCTGTAGGAGCAGGAGGAGAGAATGGGTCCTCATTGAGAAGTCTCTCAATAGTACTAATGTCTTCATCCCAATTTGTGGACAAATTATCATACTTAATATCGAGAGGACCCAAGCTAGCTTCAAAGTCATCCAAGTCACTTTCTCCAAAAGGAGTCAATGCTGGAGCAATTGAGGCAACGGTCTCAACATCGGGCAGAGAAAAAGGAGTACTTTTGCAAGCATCATGAAAATGTTCTTCACAAGCCTCATCAAGAACATCAATAGCATTAACGCTCTCATACGAATAAGGTTGCTTAGAAATCTTACCCATGTTGAAGACAATTTGATCGTCACCAACTCTCATGATTATTTCGCCCGCGGCTACATCAATAAGAGTGCGACCGGTCCTCAGAAATAGACGTCCAACGATTAATGGAACACGGGGATCCATCTCGTAGTCAACGACAACAAAATCCGCCGGGAAGGTGAATTTATCGACGCCAACAAAGACATCTTCGGCTATCCCTACTGGATAAGCAACCGTTCGGTTGGCTAATTCTAAAGTCATTTTAGTGGGGACTAGCTCGGGGAGAGATAATTGCTTCCAAACACTTAAAGGCATTAAGTTTATACTGGCACCTAGATCGGCTAGGGCCATGCAATTCTCTACTCCCGGGAAGTTGCAAGGAATCAAGAAGCGACCCGGATCACCAAGTTTGGTGGGCAATTGCCTTAAGAGCACTGCGGAGCAATTCTCATTAAGGTGGGTCTGAGCAATGTCAAGAAGCTTTTCTTTATCACTTAAAAGATCTTTAAACATCTTAGCGTATTTGGGCATGTGAGCGAGAGCCTCGGCAAAGGAGATGTTAAAATTCAATTGTTTGAACATTTTAAGGAAGTTCGAAACCTGAATATCATCCTAGCTCTTTTGCTTCTCTTTCCTCAACCTTGAGGGATAAGGTATATTGGATGAAGAAGAAGGCTTTAAGGGAATAGGATCACTCACAACCACGGGTGGTGGGGAAATGGGGATAGAAGGTGAAGGAGGTTGGGAAAGTTGCTCTTTTTCCTTGGTCACAATCACGGGTGGAGGTGTAGGAAGCTCGGGTTCCATATAACCTTTTCCACTTCGAGTGGTGATTGCTTTCATCTCCCCTCTTGGATTCGCAACGGTATTACTCGGAAGAGTACCCGAGGAAGAGGGTTGATTACTTTGGATGAGCGAACCAATCATATCACGAAGGTGAAGAGCTTGATTGTTGAAAGAGTTTTGCATGTTGGCATTAATATCATTGCTGTGTTTGGCCATGTCATTCCTTAGCTCGGCTCGAATATCGCTCCCTTGTTTCACCATGTCATTCTTCAAGTTGACAAATTGACTCTGAAGATTCGTCACCATCTCACGATTGGTCTTCATGAATGTCTCGACGTCTTGGTTAACGGCCATCGGTTGATTGAGAGGTGGAGCTTGGTAAGCTTGAGAATTTCCTTGAGTTGGGTATGGGTTTCTTTGGGATTGATATTGATTTGGAGCACGAGGTTGGGATTGGTTGTTTCGGTTGTAGCTTTGTTGTTGGTTTTGGTTTGCAGGAGGAAAACCGGGAGGAGCAAGGTAATTGTTGGAGCGATAACTTAGCAAGTTACGGTCTCCTTGAGGGCGGGCTTGATAGCCTCCCGTGGGATAAGTACCATATGCTGCGTTAACGTCTTCAGAATAATTGCCGTGAGTAGAAGGACACTCATTGTAGGAATGAGGACCACCACATGTGTCACACGAGATAACAACGGCTTTAGCTTGTTGAGTTTGGTTAGAAGTCAAAATTTGGAGACTTTTGTTAATATCGAGAATAGCACGTTCCAAAATAGACGGGTTGGTGGTGGAAGAAGTAGACGAAACATTGACTCTCTGATTAGACCTTGAGGATGCGGAAGAATCCCAATTCTTGTGGTGAGTAGTCATGTTTTCAATCAACTCTCGACACTCCTCTGGTCTCCTTTTCATAAAAGTACCACCGGCGGCGGCATTGATCGTGTCACGATCACGAAAGGTGAGACCATTGTAAAAGGTGTCAATGAGAGTGACGGGGAGCATGTTGTGATTAGGACAGCGGTCGATCAAATCATTGTAACGTTCCCAAGCATCGAAAAGCGATTCATCATTTTCTTGCATAAATCCACTGATTTGGTTACGAAGGCTAGTGACCATGGATGGGGGAAAGTAGCGCGATAAAAAGCGTTGAGTCATGTCGTTCCACGTATGAATAGAATTCTTAGGAAGACGGTCAAACCATTTTTCGGCATGGTGAGAAAGTGAGTGTGGAAAAAGTTGAAGGCGAAGGTCATCCATAGAAACACCGGGGCACTTCATGCTTTGGGTAATGGTAATGAATTTGTCGAGGTGTTTGTTGGCATCATCGTCCGGAATTCCACGAAACGGATTCGTTTGCACTTGTTGTATCATATGATGCTTCAACGAAAACTCCTGAGCCGTGACGTGCATTGGCGCAATCGGGCCTCCGCGTCCGTTCATGGTGGGTTGGCACAATTCCTCCATGGTTCGTAAATCAGGTTGAAGGACATTGTTGTTGTTGTTATTGTTGTGGTTGTTATTCAAATTATTTTGAGGTGGGTGATTATTGTTGTTGTTAACACCAGCCATATCTAAATCTTCAAGAGTCTCGGGCTCAGAATAGTTTGTAGATCTAGTACGCATGCACCTGCAGAAGAAAAATATACACAAGGAATATAATATTTTTGGTTTTTATAGGTTTTTTTTAATGTTTTTGTATTTTTGAAGAGTTTTATGTTTTTTTTAGGGTTTTTGAAAATTTTTATAGCAATGAAAATAACGTTCAAAGAACGGATCCCAAAATTCAATGCGTCTCTCACTAGAAACCGTTTATCTTAACGAAAAGAGCCGGCAGCGGCGCCATTTAATACAAGGATTTTGACACCCTATATGAAAGTTCGTTATAGTTCCGAATCTTTTCGAATTGAAAACCGGTCTTAAGTGCGACTCAATCGTCTTTTGGTGGATCAAAGGTTTGGTTGATTTGTTTGTTTTAATCTATCAGCAAGAAATTAAGATGTCGTTGAGTAAATGGAAGTTAAAAGATTAAAATTGAAATGAAAAGTAAAATAATGCATAAAACTTAAAAGGTGATAATGGAAAAATGCTAACTCACTAGATTAAACTAACACTTGGAAAATTTTCAGAAAAATAAAAGGTACTATATGAAAGTTATATCGAAAGAAACCAAAAACAGCCAAAAGGGAACCCGATCGGAATGTATTCCGATCGGATGGTCGGAATGGGGGAAGAAGTAACACAATCGGAATATTAGATAAAAGGGGTCAATCGGAAAACAATTAACAATCTCAATCGGAATACAAGGCAAAGGAACGATCGGAATACGAGCGAAACACCCCAATCGGAATACGCAGGGAGGTTCAGATCGGAAAGGGAAGTTGGGTGCCGTCGGAATGCAGGAGTTGGGTCCCTGTCGGAATATGCACCAATCGGAAAGGGTAAACCCTAATCCGATTGGGTAAATCGGAATGAGGGAAAGGGGCCCGGTCGGAATGGTCAATCGGAAAGGGAGGTTAAACCGCCTCCTAAAAATGGGGGAATCGGTTAGAAGAACCGATCGGAAAAACCAATCGGAAAGGGGATTAAAACCCTTTCCGAAATCTAAGGGATTCGAGCTAAAAGCTAGAAAATAAGCTATTAAGTTGAGCTTATTTCCAAAACTAAATCGAATCAACAAAACCGAATCAAATAAGCACTTTAATCAACTTATCTAACTCGAATTCAAGCAACTTTTTAGATCAAACAATAAAAACATAAACTTTTTAATTAAACTTTTTAATAAGAAAAATAAGATAATCATAAAAATAAGCCAATAAGCACAAAAGTCTTAAAGCTTAATCAAATGAAAACTTATAAAATGATCAAAAGATTAACTTTTTAGCATGAAATCAATTAGAACAACACGGATCACATGATAATCACACCAAAATCAATCTTAAATCAAAGAAGAGTAGAATGAGATTAAGAAATAAAAGCTTAAAATAGAACTTTGATTAATGAAAAATAAGCATACAAAAGTGTTAATCTTGAAAGATTAAAAGTAAAAGATGAACTAGTGAGAGAAAGTTTAAGACTTTCTCTCTCTAAAAATTAAAAAGTGAAAATTAACTAAAAACTCTAACCACCCTCCTAATGACTATTAGGAGGGTATTTATAGGGAAGGTGGAAGGAGTGCATGTGTTGCATCTTCTTTCTTGCTTTCTTCACGTTTTCTCGACTCGACTTTAAATTCTTCGTCTTTGTCGTCTCGGGATTTGAACTTGTCTTTTAATTTTCTTCTTCTATTAGACTTAAGTTCTTCGACTTCGTTAAACTTCCGTCTTTTGACTTTTTCTTCGATAAATCTTTAGAATAGGTCTTGGACTTCCGTTCTTTTTGCACTCTTGATCTTTTGACTTCGTCTTTTTCCCGTTTTCTTCAGTAAAAGCCCGTGAAAGCCCGTGTTTTCTTCCTTTTTCATATTTTGGTCCTAAAACACAATAAAAACACAAACCACGCATAATTCCGACTTTTACGACATAAATCACACGTTTTGGTCTTGTTATTATTGGAAATAAGTGGTAAAAGGATAAGTGTTTTCACACTTATTATCTTGCTTGGTTGCGGGTTTGCATAAACGTCACGTATAACGAGGGGATGAGAAAAGAAGATTCTTTTTGGTGTTTTGTATTTTTCCAATTTTTTTGTGGTTTTTGATTGTTTTTACTTTTTTGGATTTTGTGATTGTATTAAGTAGACCAAAATCTACAAATCTCCTCCTTAATCAAATCTCTTGATTAAAGAAGCCTCAAGGAATGAAAACGATCACGTGAAGTGAACGCCTTCGATGACTTTAGAACGTTCGTGGAACACCAAAACATTCAAGAGGGTTTAATCAATGAAACCAAGAAATTATATATGATACTCAATACTTTGGGCGGCAAGACCCTCGATTAGCTTTCAATCTCAAAATACTCACAAGCAAGCGGAGAAACGAGGAGGCGCGAAGCACTTAAGTGCCTTTTTCCTTAGGGTATATTTAATAATACCCGCCTTATACCCACCTTATAGTTTGTATTTTTCAAAATCGAGCTTCACGAAAGTGTTTATCTATTTTTGCCTTTTCTTTCTTGTTTGAGATTTGAATACAATGATTGGGTAATGACCTCCCAAGTCAAGGTTGTGTTTTCACACTTTTGGAGTACTTGTGAATTTATTGTTCTACGTATACAATATAGTAATAGTATTCACACAAAAAACGAAAGACCGATAATACGTATTAGTATTAGTGTTACTAATACAAATAGATACAATGGCTATATATAAAAACAACAATTGCCAAATCAAAACACAACACGCCTCCCCGGCAGTGGCGCCAAAATGATAGTTGAGTTTTTACGTCTTTTAGGAAAGAGAGCGTAATTAGGGTAAGTATTAACAAGTGATTTAGGAAAACCACAAGTTATGACCCAAAGTGGGGATCGTTCTCAAGGAGGCTTGGTGTGTGTGTTAAGAGATGATTAACTTTTGTAGAAATGCTAAATCGGATCCGGTAGTCTAACATGGTGGAAATAGGTGGTGGTAGCCATTGTTGGTTTAGAGAGAGAGAAGAGAGGTTGAATGTAAAGAGAAAATGTATTAAAAACAAATGAAAAATGACAAGCAACACCCCTCCTTGGAAGCTAAGGAGGGGTATATATAGTCACACACGCACCTTAAACTATACATCGAACCTAGTCTAGTCTAAGTTTGTGTGACTATGATAACTAATGGGAATTCTTAAATGTCGTCACATAAAGTGAGTTTCCAAAAAATCTTCCCCCATGGGACGACGTGTAAAATTCCTTACAATATTCTTCCTAACAAGTATAAAATGATTAAGAACAAGAGCTTTCATGAAGCATCCAATGCCGATGAAGTCTTTTGAGGCCTTCGTCTTCAAAACAACTCATCTTTAAAGTAACTTGTAGAAGAAATACTGTAACGGCACGAGCTAAGTAACCCATACACTTCTGGTTAAGGAGAAGCTTCTGAATTAGCCTCCCCCTAATTCATGCCACATAAACTTGATGTAGAAGCTTTTTAAATAGCTTCCCCCTAAACCAACAATCCTCGTAAGCAACTTCAAAGCTTTCAATAAAGCTTAGAATGATTAAGCGCACAGCGAAATCTAACTAGCAAATCCCATCATATAACATGATAATGTTGCTAAGAGGGATTGAAAGTTTGGGGCACACCAAGTAGATCAACAACTTTTCTTCTCACGCTTGAATAATTCTTCTGAATTTTTCTTCCCCCTGAGAGTTCAAGTTATGCATACCAGAAAGAATCAAGACACTTCTTCCCCCACATAGTTGAAGAAGGTAAATCAATCCCAATTATGAAGCTCAAATACTGAAGTGGACACTTTATCCCATTCATGAAGTTGACATCGTAACACCTGAGTCAATTAAGTCCCGGAAATGCACATGTCTTCTTCCGGAGATGCACCAGAGTCAATTAAGTCCCGGGAATGCATATAGGATAATGATGATGTTTAATTGCAACAATCAAACAATTAAACCTCGAATCAGTAGTGTACCGTTTGGAGATTGATAACGACACGAGTTAAAACACTGATTTTTCTCTGCGGCTATGACAAATGTCATCCCAGAATATCTTCAAACCAAAAGAAGGTATGAAGTTCATCACGTGTACTCGTTGTGTGTTCAATGTGTCTTCTTCTTCCCCCTTAATGGTTTCGAAACTCGGAACCATCAATAAATTGTACGCACATGAACCTGAAATCTCGTGAGAATAATAAATAAGTTGAATTATATATTTTGTGAGAATCAGTTGTTGATCGAAAATATCTTCTCATAAACTCTCCATGGCCACCTTTACCATCCCACGTGAAAGCAATTTGAAGTGACCACTGAAAGAATGAACCGGATACATCAAACGTGAAACTGATTAAGAATCCTTTGATCTTGTGACTTAAGCTTGCACTATTGTTGAATCTGTAGCCACTAAAAAATCGCCCATTTTTTCTTGGTCTCGTCTCAAATAAATTCTCGTCACATTTGTCACGTCACTTTGTCACGACACGATTTCACCGTTAAATCCCGACAATATTCACAAAATTTTATTCAAAATAATTAATTTTGAAATAAAAATTCGTTTATATTGTGTGTTTAAAAACATTCGGCCCAAATACAAGTAGCCCAGTCCAATCTATCATAATAGAGCCCTTGTTTAAATGGCAATACCAAGCCCATCACTTGTCCATAACCCGGTCCATCACACCAAGTTATAACACTTTTTCCCAACCCTAAACACACGCACAGTTAACATAACCCTAAATCCTCACACCTAGATTACTCCGCCCCTCAAACACACTCCTACCAAACTCCTCACTTAGATATCTCCGTCCCACCAAACATTCTCATCCATTTCTCAAACCAAATCATACATCAAATCTCATCCCAATAATCTATCAATCTTTCAAAAAAAAGAAAGATCATCAATCTCACTAATACATGAATCACGAAACCTATTTAATCTGATCTGATCCTTAACTGCCTCACCATATAATCAATCCGTCTCAATCATATCAAAACGTTCATATTGATTTGAATCAAGTGGCTTCAAGATCTTAATAAAAGATCTCGGGTAGGTTTAAAATATGGTACATGTGATTATTGAGGTGTTGTTCATATTAAAAACGAAACCAAGTTCGAATCTAACATAGTTGTTAGGATTCGTTCTTAATATTCGTAAATTAATAAAGGTGTATGCCTGAACATATGTGATTCGGATTGCATGTGATTGATGTGACGAATTCGAAACAAAGATTGGTTTTAACATATTTGTTAAAAACCATTCTTATTTTCGTACAGTAAATGTGTAAAAACCCAAACATAAGATCTATGATGAAAAACAGTTTTTGATAAATAGATCTTAAAGGATCCTTAATCGAAAAACAATCAACTGAGATCTTTTTGATATTCTGTATTAAGTCCGAGTCTAGATGGGATATAAGTGACGAAGGGAATTAGGGATAGATTGATGGTGTTGAGGAGAAATAAGGTTGGATGTGATAACGTCGACTTAGTGAGTTAACTGAGTCAACTCGGTAATTACTGAGTTGACTCGGTTGAGATGGTTTCAGTTTTGGAAACCATGATAATATAACTGAGTCTTTCATGATAATAGAACTGAGTCTTTTTGGTTGAGATGGTTGTGATATGATACATTGTTGGGGTCACATTTTTGGTTCACAAATATTTTTAAAACACATGGTCCATCGGAATGTCAAAAAAAAAAAAACAATCCCATCGGAATGTTTTGTTTTTTGAGTCAAAGTTATGTCTTACAAATGAGTCCATCGGAAAGTAAAAAAGAATCCCATCGGAATGTTTTTCTAAGTCGTCATCGGAATCAAACAAACACCCCCATCGGAATAGCTTAATCTGAATCCCCATCTGAATGTTCAATCTGAATGACCATCGGAAACCCAATCGGAATCCCCATCGGAAAACGGTTTTGACCCTTTTTCATGGTTTTTCCAAAAAAAAAGGAATCTGTAAACTTTGTCCTTATCTATTTGCATAAACAAGAAAAAAAGAAACCCAGAAATAGTTACCAGATTTGTATACTTTGACCATGATATGATGAAATTGAGACCCCAAAACATGTGACTGTTTGGACAGAATGGACAAAAAATAAGACGTGACAAAAAGTTTGTGACAAAATGGACAGAAAATGATATAACGAGACATAAAAAAAATTAGACCACCAAATCGAATACACGAACACGATCCAAGGATAGAACTGAGGCTCTGATGCCAAATGTAGAAATGCTAAGTCGGATCCGGTGGTCTAACATGGTGGAAATAGGTAGTGGTAGCCATTGTTGGTTTAGAGAGAGAGAAGAGAGGTTGAATGTAAAGAAAAAATGTATTAAAAACAAATGAAAAATGACAAGCAACACCCCTCCTTGGAAGCTAAGGAAGGGTATATATAGTCACACACGCACCTTAAACTATACATCAAACCTAGTCTAGTCTAAGCGTGTGTGACTATGATAACTAATGGGAATTCTTAAATGTCGTCACATAAAGTGAGTTTCCAACAACTTTGTGATTATATTGATTATGAGAAAAGAAAATAGAAATGAGATAAGAAGAGAATGACGGTTACGATGACGAATTAAACTAAGATGATAAAGTCGTACACGTAAAACCGTAAAAAGTAGCAAAATTAAAAATTTACCCTAAAAATTCTTAAAAAATTGCAATAAATCCTAAATAATGTAATTAGAGTTTACAAAAAAAAAATCAAAAGTCACCCAAACCTTTTATTTAATTAAATAATAATTTTTTAATGCTAATTAAAGCCCAAAAAATCAATTTAATTAACAAAAAGCCCAAAATGAGATTTTTTCAATTGTAAACCTCTAAAATGATTTAAATTAATCTAAAACTATTTTTGAAAATTTTAAAATTAATAAAAACTATTTAAAAACAATTAAAAACTATTAAAACTTAAAATAATTATAAAAATTAATCTAATGACAATAAAAATATTCTAAAAATTGTAAAATTCCTAACTTAATGTATTTAACCTAAGAAAAATATAAAAACTTGAAAAATCTAAATTTTAATTTTTAATAATAAAATAATAATAAAATAATATTAAAAATCCAAATTTTATAAAGAATTCTAAAAAGTTGAAAACTAGCTTATTTTAACCTAATAAACTCAAAAATGAAGTTGAAATTACAAAATACCCCTAATGGGCCCTCAAATGGGCCAAAATCCAAAACAGACCCTTATTGGGCCAAAATAAGCCCAATAAGACAAATGTTTATAAAAATGGCCCAAAAGCTCCTATTTGACCTAAAATTTATTCTAAACACAATTTTCCAAAGGCCCAAAAGCTGAAAATGCCCTTAAGTTAGCTTATTTCACCACAACTTATTCTTAATGGGCTTTTTGGCCCATTAAGCTATAAGCTGATGCCATAAGCTAAAATTAAACACACGTCCTTCTTTTGACTTAAGTAAGCTATTTGAAAAAAGAAATTTGAAAAAATCCCAAGAAATAAGCCTGAAAAAGCAAAAAGCAATCTTCACAAAACGACAAAATAGTCGTTTTCGAGTTCTAGGCTATTTCAAGAGCTGATTCAAGTTGCTTTAAGTCACAAATAGCTTAACTGAGCTTAATCAACAAAAAGTTTTCAAATAAGCCCACTCAATAAGCTGGAATAAGCAAATAAGCACTTAATTAAAAGTCAACTTTAAGAGTTTTCTAGCAAAAAAAGTCAAAGCTAAGGTCTGATAAGCTCCAATTCAAACAAATGAGTCAAATGAGGAAGATTGATCACAAAAAGTAAGTTGTTGTAGGTCTAGATAAGCCAATATGGCTTATTAATAAGCTAACTGAAAAATTACACTAGCATGGGCTAGTTTTGGGTGCTGAGCAGTGGGAACTTTTCCCATTGCTTGACTTTCTTGACTTTTTGTCTTTAGTGACTTTTTTGTGGATTCAAGTTTCACAAAGGCACCCAAATGATCAGTTAATCATAAGGAGTCAATAACAACAAAGAAATCACTATCTCAAATAGCCAATTTGTACAGTTAATTCATTTAATCACCAGACATGCACCAGACTTGAACAAATAAGCAGTTATGGTTCAATAAGCACTTATAGCACAGTTCAGCCAGCCAAACTTCACCAAATGCATACACAAGATATAATAAACTTAAATGAACAAGTCTAAACAAGTTTCATGCAATGATTCAAAGTGTTGGTCAAGATTCAAGCACTAAAAGTTACTGATGAACTATGAACATGTAGTTGTGAACACTTGCTGATGTATTTGACCACCAAGTCAAATTCAAACCCGCAAATCTTGTTAACAGGTTATATTAACTATGTTTAAACACTTTTTAGCCCTAAGCATGCATACACTCTAGGTGTTCCCAAAGTCTTAGGTAAAAAACAGTCAAAACAAGCAAATTATAGCACAATCTTTGATTCAAGGTTTTAAGACTGAAAACTTGCAGCAAATAGCACACAAACAAGTATTTTACAGATACAAAGCACAAACACACACTTCCAACAACAAAATAACAAACTATGATCTAAAACAGGTAAACCCAAACACCCTTTTATATTTTCAAATCAAAATTTTCAAATCAAAAGTGTATTCCAAGGTTACCCAAGCCCAAATCAACACAATAACAGATGTAATATGCAGATTTTAGCAAGATTAAGCCACAAATTTCACAAGAACACAAGCAACACACAAATATCACAAATATCCAACTTTTTATCAGATTTTGAGATTAAGGGTGCAAACCTCATGGATGTACATCCACACCCACGAATTTTTGAGCTTATGTGCTAGCAAGAAAAAGCACAAGCTTCCACAATAAAGCCTGCTAAGATTCAACAAAGTTAGAAGCAAATATATAAAAATAGAAAAGTGACAAAGCCTTGATTAATGCAACTCTTGTACCCCACACTTGATTATCCCCAAGTTATAAGCTTCACAACACCTTGATATCACAATATCAGGATGCTATGATCAGCTTTATAGCCCAAGAATTCCAAGGTGTACCAAGAAACTTAGCAAAATATCAAGCTATAGGAAAATGTGCAAACTTTTGCACACTCCTTGTGAAAACGTTTTGAGATTCAGGCTTCAGCAAACAATAAACATAAACAATCAGTAAAGAACAATGGCACTTGACTTTTCTTCAAAGATTCAAACACATTTCATTACTTAGAATATATGATTTACAGAACTTTGAACAAAGGAAAATTCAAGAGCAAACTGAAATGTAATGAGTCCTATGCCTTTTATAGGCGTACAATGAACTAGTGAAAGCTAAAAAACGTGAACCCTAATGTAGTAGAAGTCCCAAAATGCCTCTTGTCTTGTTTGAATATTTTGAGGATCATGTGACTGAATTTGGCTTGTTGCATGAGTTGGCAAGGTGAAAATGCATCCAATGGTGTAAAATAAGGTTAAGATGTAAGCTGGAATCATGCACGTTGGATTGCTGTCACTGTTTTGTCTTCTTGTTCAAAGGCGTAGCAGGGGAGTCTCTTGTGGGGCTCATGGTTGATGTAGCATGTATTTTCAAGGTTGGGATGTGATTAAGGATGCTTAATCATTAATCTGGAAGGTTTTAACACTTAATTATTAGTGATTAAGAAAAACCCAAATCTGGTGATGAACATGAAGAACATGTGTTTGATTCGGTTTTGTGTTTAAATGGGGTGTTTAGCGCCACATTTAACTAATTAAATAAGTAGTTAGTTAAGCTGGTGAGTGGGATGGTGATGGGGAGCCAGGGTGGAAGCTGATTGGTGGAGAAGTGGTAGTGGGGTACGTGTCATCCCACTACTGGTCTAGGTAAGATTGGATGTTTGACATGATTTACCCCTCAACTCTTTAATCCTTTTCACTTGCTATAAAACTAGCTAAATCCGGATTCCCTTTGTAATTAATGTTTTGGTTTTCACACTTTTGCCCCAAATACTTTTCCAAAGTATTTTCAGGGGTATTTCTTGCCAATTCGTGATTCTTGAAGGGCTGTTTTGGCATTTTCTTCATTGTTAATGGTCTTGAATTGTTTTTTTGACTTCTTGGAGGACTAATATTGCCAAGTCATGATTAATGAGGGACCATTTTGCCATTTCTTCAAAGTTAAGGGTCCTTTTGGTAATTTTGACATTTTTAAAGGACCAAACTTGTAATTTCTTGTAACTTGAAGTCCTTCATGGTATGTTCGACTTTGAGGAGGACTAATATTGACAATTTAGTTTTGTTGAGGGACTAAAATTGCCAATTCTTCAAAGTGGAGGGCCCTTTTTGCGATATTGACAAACTTTAGGGACCAATCTTGTAATTATGAAGATACAAGGGTTTAAACTGTCAATTCTTCAATATTGGAGGACTCTTCTTGCATAATCTTCAAATCTTAAAGGGTTTATCTTGGAAAATTCTTCATTAGGGCTTGGTTTAATGTGCGGCTTCGTTTCCCGTGTTTGTTTTTGCATAATTCGTGTGATCTTTTGTCATTTTCTTAATATCCATACCTAAAATACACAAGCAACAAACACAAGCATATATTTGGCCAATTTCATGATATTTTATTCATTTAAAGCCCTTTTTGGACGATGAGACTATGTATAAAAGCAGTCTCATCAGTGATAATCTTTTGAATGTTGACAGTGAAGGAGTGCATATCAGTGCCAATGCGATCCAACTTTCTTGACTGGCGTTCAATGTATGAGGCATGATGTTCAGGCTTTAAGTCATGGATGTTCATACTTTGTTGTGCATAATCATGCTCTCTTGGCAAGATGTCAAAGTTGGTCTGTTTAGGATGGACAAACAAAAAAAATTCGATTGTCGGATCATAATCAAGCCTTTAAAACACTATGGTGACAGAGGTAGCAGAAGTAGGAGTCACTACAGCTTCCTTGGGAGGAGGAGTGGTTTCAATTGCTGGTGTGGACACAGCGATATTCTTGGGAGGAGACAGAGGCAGCTGATCATCATCCTCTTCATCATCATCCTCCTCAATCATCCCTTCAGGGAGAATCTCATCATCTGGTATTGATTCAGGTTTAGAGAAGCTTTCAATTAAGGCAAGCACATCCTCTTCAACATCAGGCATGGGCTCATCCTCATTTGGCTGATCCTGAGTCAATTTATCAGCTCCTTCGTTTGGCTGCGCCAGATAGTCTACATTTGGTTGTACAACATCAGCCTGCAATATGTTTAAGTTAGTAACAGTGAAATGGATAAAGGGAATGGTCGCCAGTGCGCTGTCCCAGAGAGGCTGAGGATGATTATTCAGCCACTCCAAAGGATAAATCCTTGGAATTCTTTTAAGAGTGAAAGTAATGAGGTTAATGGTCACCATTCGCTGCCCCTAGGAAAGCTAAGTGTGATTATTCAGCCCCCCCCCCCCAAAAGGTTGAAACCTTTGGGACTCTTTTATTTGTGAAACATATGTTGTTAAGCATCGCCATTCGCTGCCCTTAGGAAGGCTGATTGTGATTATTCCACACCCCCAAAAGGTTAAGAAACCTTTGGGACTCTTTTATGTGAAACATATGTTGTTAAGGATCGCATGTTATGCTGCCCCTAGGAAAGCTGAGGGTGATGATTCAGCTCCCATGAAAGAATAAATCATTTGGGATTCTTTTAATTGTGAAAAAGATGTAAGATAAGGTCGTCATATATCGTTGTCCCCGGGAGAGATGAGGATGATTATTCAGCTCCCCCTAAAAGTAAAACTTTTGGGATTCTTTTTTTTGGATGAACCACGAGGCTGTGTGAGGTACAACTACTCTAGGTCGAGACATATATGTATTCAGGTGGTTGTTTACCTGAATACTGTCTAGAGGGTGCAGGGTCATCGGGGTGCTTTATAAACACAAATAAATCACTCCCTGGAGCAGAGACAGGGTGTACAGAAGTCTTAAAAGATTTCTAAGTGCATACAAAGACTCCTATGGGTCGAGGATAACCCTAACTTCACCACTCTCACCTATAGACATTTGAGAATGGCTGCTTGTGAACCTCTAAAAATGATAAGACTGATTACTTGTGCGATATCAACGGAATTGGGTTGGTTCCCTGTTGTCTCTGCTGAGATCGAGACGCTAGACTCCTGTTGTTTGTCAGCTGAGGTCTCTGTGTCCACAGAAGTCTCTAGAACAGAGGTCGTGGAGAGGTTCACAGTCTTCTTAACCCTGGCCTTAGCAACAGTTTGGGTTTGGGAAGAAGATGGGTTTTTCTTCTTCTTTGGTTGTTGGCCAGTTGTTTCCTTGGACGACGTGGGGTGCTGTCCAGAGGTCAAAGACGCTGACTTGCCAGACACACTAGTTGTATTCACCTTCTCAGAGGAAGGGAGCAAGGACTTCACAACAGATGGTTGTTTATTAACAATGTTCAACATATGGGCAGCATATGGCACATCCTCAGGTCCAATCCTGTTGTAGATAGCTTTGGTTATGTGATACGGCTTCAAAGTTGCGAGTTTAGAGTTGTGGTAGTTGTCACCCAACAAGCTTTCAAAGAGAAGATAAAGAAAGCGAACATAGCAAATATTTTTCTCCCTGACTTGATTGGTTAGAGAAAAGAAAGAAAGTAAGTTTTTTGACAGGGTTAGAGAAAAGAATGCTTCCAACATCCACGTCTGCGCCCCATATCAGTCCAAAAGCAATGGTTTGATGATTGAACACCATTTGGTCTTGAGATCCCTGCATACCACCCAAGGATTTGACTATGTGTGTGAAGAGGACACGCCACATAGGGGAGAAATATCTAATCTTCAGATGAGACTTGGCAACGACTTCAGCAGGGGTAAGGGCTGGGTTAACATCAGATACAGGTTTATGTGTGGCAAGGGCATCCTTTACAACCTTTTTGTCAACAGCTTTCAGGCATTCATCGCCATGCCTTAGCCCAGCCATATTGGAAAAGTCTTTGAGAGAGAAGGCGAAAGGGTGTTCATTGCAAGAGATGTTAAAGGTGATGGAGCCATCAATGACTTCTGTAGAATACCAGAATTCCCTAAGGTATTCTTGGTAGAAAACGGATGGGGATTTTGTGAATGCTTCACTAACATCACAATTCTTCATGAAGTTAACCAGATCTGTGTAGGTGTTGTTTGGAGCCTTGAGCCATCCAATCGAGTTGTTAGAAGCAAGGATGCTCTCATCCAGTTCGAAGTTAACGTTGGAAGCCTTTGGTACCGGGAATGCCATGGATTTGAGGTTGAAGAAGATGAAGATGATAAGAGGGTTTAGAGAGATATTTTAGAGAGAGATATGGATTTTTGAGAATTGAGAAAAGTGTTAGGTGAGAAAAATATTGAGACAATATTTATATTCAAAATTTGAAACAGTTATTCAACCGCATTAAATGCATAGTGGGAAAATGACTGCACACAAGTGGGTCCCTTGACCTTTCAAAACAATTTGTCTCCTCGTTATTCGGAAAAGAAATAATTAAATATAGGGAATGTTTTTTAGCATTTACTTGGAAAGTAACTACCTAGTTTTATGTGAAAAACATTTAATATTTAATCAGACTTTATGAACACATTAAATATCAAGCCACAGGCTTAGATATATTAAGCATACCTAGCTCAGCAACTAGCATGTTGAACGAAGGTTCAGCCAAAGGCTTGGTAAAGATGTCAGCTAGTTGCAGCTCAGTGGGGACAAAATGCAGCTCAATATGTTTGTTTTTGTTGAATTCTTGAAAGCTTCAGAGTTTAGTACAGCGGAAGACTTCATTTTGAACTTTCTTGAATTTTGCTGAAATTGATGCAGAAAAACATAAGCATGTGGGAGCGACTTCATCTGGTACACCGCAATGCCACCGTCTTCAAATGCCGCAACATAACAAGACATGAACGAAATGGCTTAGAACATTTCATTCTAACTTGGTAGCATTTTACCTCCGGTCGGTGAAGACCGTTGTACGACATTAGATATCGTCATGTGACGGATAGTTTCAATTAAGTAACTTCCTGACAGGATTTCGCGGGTAGACCCGTTCTCCTTATTCGACGATGACTAAGCCTGACTGCGAACATAAAGAGTGAATCACTTGGATAAATTATCCTTCTGATTGAATCCGTCAATTCATGAACCTGGAACAAGTGAATTTCAATTAAGATTTTCACCATTGTTGCTTTCTAGTTGTCACGAGCTTGATTCATATAGAATCTTGCACGTCACCTACCAAGTGTTGTTTGATGTTAACACTAGAAGGATTTCCACTCGTCACTGTGAACACTAAAGAGTGTCACTCTGAGTGTTCTGGCAAGATCGTACGATAATGCGTAGAGGCCTGGAACGAGTTTAAGTTCAATTAAGAATTAAACTACTGTTTCTTTCCAGTTTTCACAAGATTGGTTCTTAAAGAACCGCACGTGTCACCTACCATGAGCTTGTTTGATGTTGGCTCAAGCAGGATTTCCATCTTCAATGTAATACTTGCGTATCACTCGGATGTTCTGGCAATATTACAAGAATACTGCGTAGGACTCATAAAGATCTGTTACTTTTCACAGTGTGTGAAAAAGCAAGGAATAAATGAAAAGTGTCCTAATGAGACTTTTGATGATCTCGTGGCTCTAGACTCGATAGTGCGTTTTGATTTAGTGAGCGATGGCTGGAGAGGATTGCTGATAGGTGTGAAAACACCCATCCTTTTAACACTTAATTCTGGCTAAAGCGAGACCAAAACACGTATTTAATATCATTTGTTTGGAATTATGCGTGGTTTTTATGTTTATTGTGTTTTCAGAGTCGACCGGATGAATATTGAAGAAAACATGGGATTGCACGGGTTTTATCAAGGAAAAAGACTCAAGACGCAG
Organism: Glebionis coronaria; assembly: GCA_025667525.1. NCBI lineage: Eukaryota > Viridiplantae > Streptophyta > Magnoliopsida > Asterales > Asteraceae > Glebionis > Glebionis coronaria. The sequence goes on along the minus strand of CM046877.1, from coordinate 556,363,744 downwards.
TCTATTGTCCAAGAGATGCAAAAGATTTGAAGTCATTGTGCCTATTTGAAGATTTATCGAAGAATAGAGCCAAAGATGGAAGATTCATATATGTCGAAGAACTCGAGTCTATTAAATAAAAGATTATAAGACGAGTTGGAATTATTCACCGACACTTCTCAAATCCAAGTCGGAAACGTTTATTTGAAGAAGCGTGAAGACTTAAGAAGAAAGAAGAAAAAGAAGCCCAAACCAAAGCCCAATCACAAGCCCACCACCACAAGACACGCCTATATAAAGGGCCTTACTTCACAAAAATAAACACTTAGTTCTTTTTAGGTAGTTTTGTAGCTATTCATTCTCTCTAGTTTTAGAGAGAGAAAGTTTTAAAAACTTTTTCTCTCTAGATTTCATCTTTTTCTCTTTCTAGATCAAAACATTTGTATTACTTTTTCATTAATCAAGTTCAAGTTTTTATCTTTTAATCTTTAATCTCATCCTTCCTTTCTTTTATTTTGATTGATTTTGGTACAAATCTCGTATGATCCGTGTTGTTCATCAATGATTTGTGCTTAAAAAGTTGATTTCTTTTTATGTTTCCTTAAGTTTATACATGAATAAGCTTTGAGATCCTTGTTCTTATTGGCTTATTTGTTGATTTAGCTTATTTACTTTTTAAAGTTTTTATGAAAAGTTCATCTCTTTATTAATTCAATTTATAAGTTTGCTTATTAAAAGTTAGAAAAGTTGTTTTTAGTGCTTATTTGATCAGCTTATTTGTGGATTCGAGCTAGTTCGGGAGTTAGCTTATTCCATAAGCTTATTTCCCTTGCTTTTAGTGTCGAATTTGCACCATTTTCGGAAAGGGTAACTCCCTTTTCCGACCTTGTATTCCGACCAGAACACCATCCCTTCATTCCGATCACCCGATCGGAAAAGGGTTTTGGTTTTCCGATCTGTCCCATTTGCCTAAGATTCTGATTGAGCAAGTTTAGTGTTTTCCGATTGATGCATTTTTACCATATTCCGATTTGTCCATTTGTTAGATATTCCGATCGGTAAATTCCCTGTATTCCGATTGGTACTAAGTTCAACATTCCGATTGTTATTGCTTTTGATCATTCCGATTGGTCCATTTTGCAATATATTCCGATCATTCGATCGGAATACATTCCGATTACACCCATTTTTTGTTATTCCGATTGAGTTGTTTTGCTATTCTCCGTTCTTACTTTCTTTTAGTAGTTTCCAGTTAAGTTCTTATTTTTCACAAAGTTTTCCAAGTGTTAGTTTTTATTGAATGTCCATTCATTTTTCTAGTATAATCTTTAACATTTTTCAAACTTTTAATTTTAAGCTCGTCTTTTAGTTTAAACTTTCAAGTCTTTAATTTTACTCTTCGACACTTAATTTCTTGTCATCAGTTTAAAATAGATAAACAAACCAACCACTTTTTACTAACCAAGAACAAATCATTCCACTTAGAACCGAGATCAATTCGAGAGGATATCGAGAGAATTAAATTGAACCCATTGAAAAACGATAGTATCAAATGGCGCCGCTGCCGGCTCTTCTCGTTAAGATCAAAAGTTTTTTGTGAGAACTTGGATTTTGGGATCCGTTCCCCGTGAACGTTACTTTTTCATAAAAATTTTCAAAAAAATCCTAAAAAATATAAAATTTTCAAAAATACAAAAAATTTAAAAACATAAAAACCAAAAATATTTTTGCTTTGTTTTTCTTTGTTCGTTCTTTTGCAGGTGTATGCGCACTCGATCCACGTCTTATCAAGAGCCCGAGCCTCTCGATCACTTAGACATGGCCGGTGTACAAAACAACAACAACATACCACCTCCAAACAATAATAATAACAACAACAACCCGCCTTCCAACAACATGAATAATAACAACAACAATGAGCATCAACCGGATAATCGCCCGATGATTGAACTGCTGCAAGCTCATGTAGATGGCAACACTGATCCAATTGTTATACCAGCGATTGTAGCCAACAACTTTGAGCTAAAATCAGGCTTTATCCAGATGGTCTCCGCTCAACCATTCTTGGGACGTACCATTGATGACCCACATGACCATATCAAGAGATTCTTGCAACTCACCAACACGGTCAAGTTCAATGGTGTTCCACAAGAGGTTATCAGGTTACAACTTTTTCCCTTTTCTTTAGAGGGACAAGCCCGGCATTGGCTTGCTAAGGAACCGCCACAGAGTATTCTCTCGTGGACGGATTTGGAAACCAAGTTTATCAATCACTTTTTCCCACCCTCTCGTACTACCGCTTTGCGGAATGAAATCATAAATTTTGAACAAAAGTACGATGAGTCATTCAGTGAATCTTGGGATCGTTTTAAAGATCTTTTAAGAAAATGCCCACAACATGGTTTTACCAAAGTACATCAAATTAATACTTTTTACAATAGTTTAAGCATGAGTGACCAAGATTCACTAAACAGTGCCTCGGGGGGTAATCTTTTGGCTAAGACTTCCAATGCTGCTTGGGATATCATTGAGAATAAGTCTCGTGTGCAAACCAAGAGTGTTCGGACCAATGTCGCTAGTGCTAGCACTAATGACAGCGACAAGCGACTGGACAAAATCACTACGCTTCTTGAATCGCTTGTCACCCACACCGTTAACAACAACAACAGCAGCAACGCTAAAAACGCTCAAGTCAATGCTGTCAGCCAACCATGCGAGATATGCGGTGGTCCTCACTCTTACACCACTTGTACCGCCACCCACGACTACCCTGCTGAGAATGTGAATGCAGCATACGACACCTATCCTCAACCTGCTTATCAAGCCCGTCCTCAAGGTGACCGTAATTTGCTTAGCTACCGCTCCAACAACTACCTCTCACCACCTGGTTTTCCTCCTACCAACCCAAACCAACAACAAAACCTCAATCGCCCTCCTCAACAACAACAACAACCTCGTACACCATACATCCCACCTCACAAGCAGCAACAACCACCTCAACGAACCAACCAAGTTTACCAGTAACCTGCTTATCAACCACTCGCTTACAATGCTCCTTCCAACCAAACCCCCTCATTACATCAAGACATTGGAACCTACATGAGGACTAACGATGTGATCGTGGATAATCTCCAACAGGAAGTGCGCAACTTGAAAGCAGACTTAGTCAAACAAGGGAACGATTTGAGAGCCGACATGAGAAACACGTTGGATAGCCAAACGAATGACTTGAAGAACATGATGGCTAGTTTCTTCCAAGGTAATCAACCCTCTTCTTCGGGTACTCTTCCGAGTAACACCGTTACAAATCCAAGAGGGGAGATGAAAGCAATCACCACTCGCAGTGGTAAAGGTACCAAGGAACCCGAGCTTCCTATACCTCCACCCGTGGTTGTGACTAAGGAGAACGAGTCACCTGCTCCTATTCCTCATCCTTCTCCTTCCCCAATTTCTCCACCTCTTCCTTCTACCCCTCCTCCACCCAAGGATGTGAGTGATCCTATTCTCCCAAAGCCTTCATCTTCTTCCAATATACCTTATCCATCTAGGTTGAGGAAAGAGAAGCTCAAAAGCAAGGACGATATTCAGGTTTCGAACTTCCTTAAAATGTTTAAACAACTGAATTTCAATATCTCCTTCGCTGAGGCTCTCGCTCACATGCCCAAATACGCGAAAATGTTTAAAGATCTTCTGAGCGACAAGGAAAAACTTCTTGATATTGCCAACACCCAACTTAATGAGAATTGCTCTGCAGTGCTCTTAAGGAAATTGCCAACCAAGCTTGGTGATCCGGGTCGTTTCTTAATCCCTTGCAATTTCCCGGGAGTAGAGAATTGCATGGCCCTAGCCGATCTAGGTGCCAGTATCAATCTAATGCCTCTAATCGTTTGGAAGCAATTATCTCTCCCTGAGCTAGTCCCCACCAAAATGACTTTGGAATTAGCTAACCGTACGGTTGCTTATCCAGTGGGGATAGCTGAAGACGTCTTTGTAGGAGTCGACAAATTCACTTTTCCTGCCGATTTCGTCGTCGTCGACTACGAGATGGACCCTCGTGTTCCCTTGATCGTGGGTCGTCCATTCCTGAGGACCGGTCGCACTCTCATCGATGTTGAAGCTGGTGAGCTTATCATGAGAGTGGGTGACGATAAAATCGTCTTCAACATGGGAAATTTGTCCAAACCACCTTATTCCAACGAGAGTGTTAATTGTATTGACGTTCTTGATGAGGCTTGTGAAGAACACTTCCAAAATGCTTGCAAAAGTATTCCTACCTCTCTTCCCAATGTTGAAACCATTGCCTCTATTGATTCATCACTGTCTCTATTTGGAGAAAGTGATTTGTTTTGGAACAATCTTGAAGACACCATGGGAGATGTGAATTTAGCTACTGATGATTCTCCCACCGATGGGGATGAAGACATGCATTTCTTTGACAACCTTCTCAACGAAGACAATCCTTCTCCTCCATCTCCCACGGTTATTGCTATCGATACTCCGACTTTGAAAACGCCTCCCGTCGAAAATCCTACGGATTTAGAACTTAAGGAGTTGCCGTCCCATCTTGAGTATGTATTCCTTGAAGAATAGAAGAAGTCGCCAGTCATCATTGCTAAGGACCTAAAGGAAGAAGAAAAAGCCCGACTTATCACCGTGTTGAAAGCTCATAAGAAGGCTATTGCTTGGAAAATCTCTGATATTCGCGGAATTGATCCTCACTTCTGCACACACAAAATTCTCATGGAGGACGACTTTAAGCCCACAATACAAAGCCAACGAAGGGTGAATCCAAAAATACATGAAGTCATCAAAACAGAGGTTATCAAACTTCTTGATGTGGGTATGATTTACCCTATTTCGGATTCACTATGGGTTAGTCCAATCCATTGTGTGCCCAAAAAGGGCGGAATAACCGTTGTTCCCAATGAACACAACGAGTTGATTTCCACTCGTCTCGTTACAGGGTGGAGAGTTTGTATAGACTACCGCAAACTCAATGATGCCACGAGAAAGGATCATTTCCCTCTACCTTTTATGGACCAAATGCTTGAACGTTTAGCGGGTAATGAATATTACTGCTTTCTTGATGGTTTCTCGGGTTATTTCCAAATACCTATCGATCCCCAAGATCAAGAGAAGACAACATTCACTTGTCCCTATGGCACATTTGCTTACAAAAGAATGCCTTTTGGCTTATGCAATGCCCCCGGGACTTTCCAAAGGTGCATGTTAGCTATCTTCCATGACATGGTTGAACAAACCATGGAAGTCTTCATGGATGATTTCTCGGTCTTCGGGGATTCCTTCTCTTCTTGCCTTGCCAATTTGGAACGTATGCTTAAGCGGTGCGAAGACACTCGCCTTGTTTTGAATTGGGAAAAATGCCATTTTATGGTAAAAGAAGGCATCGTGCTAGGACACAAGATTTCCAAAGCCGGTCTTGAAGTAGACCGTGCTAAAGTCGATGTTATCGCTAAGTTGCCTCCACCTTCAACCGTGAAGGGTGTGAGATGTTTTCTGGGTCATGCGGGCTTTTACCGTCGATTCATCAAAGATTTTTCTCAAATCGCTCGCCCGATGATCCACCTCTTGGAAAAAGATACTCCTTTTATCTTTTCCAAAGAGTGCCTTGAAGCCTTCAACTCGCTTAAGGATAAGCTAACTAAGGCACCCGTCTTGGTTACCCCTAATTGGGAGCTTCCCTTTGAGTTGATGTGCGATGCTAGTGATTTTGCTATTGGTGCGGTTCTGGGACAAAGAGTGAACAAACACTTCCAACCAATCCATTACGCTAGCAAGACAATGACAGGGGCACAATTACATTATACGACAACCGAAAAAGAGCTTTTAGCTGTTTTCTATGCCTTTGAAAAATTTCGCCCCTATCTTGTCCTTTCCACCACAATCGTTTACACCGATCATTCTGCGTTGAAGTACTTGTTGACAAAGCAAGATTCCAAACCAAGACTTCTTCGCTGGGTTTTGCTGCTCCAGGAATTTAAAATCGAAATTCGCGATAAAAAAGGAGCTGAAAACCTAGCCGTGGATCATCTCAGCAGACTTGAGGATCCTTACCAAGGGGATCATCCGAACAAAGAAATCAATGATTATTTTCCCTTGGAGACCTTAATTTCTATCAACTCGACTGCTGATGAAACCCCGTGGTTTGCGGACATTGCAAACTACTTGGCGGGTGGAATTCTCGTTGACGGGTTAACATCCCAGAAAAAGAAGAAGTTCTTTAACGACATTAAGACTTACTTTTGGGATGACCCGTATCTATTCAAACAATGTGCCGACTTTATTATTCGCCGATCTGTTGATGGACCGACAGCTTTAGAAATCCTTGATGCTTGCCACAAAGGACCCACTGGTGGTCACTTTGGTCCCAACTACACCGCCAAAAAAGTGTTTGATTCGGGATTTTATTGGCCCACCATCTACCGTGATGCTCACGAGATGGTTAAACGATGTGATGCTTGCCAAAAACAAGGCACGATCACACATAAAGACGAGATGCCTCAGAATTTCATTCAAGAGTGTGAAATCTTTGATGTTTGGGGTATCGACTTTATGGGGACATTCCCTTCATCTAAAGGAAACAAATACATCCTTGTAGCCGTTGACTACGTTTCAAAGTGGGTTGAAGCCAAAGCTTTACCTACTAATGATGCAAGGGTGGTTTGTAACTTTTTAAAATCGCTGTTCGCTAGATTCGGCGTTCCTCGTGCTATTATCAGTGACCGCGGGACTCATTTTTGCAACGATCAATTTGCAAGAGTCATGGCTAAGTACGATGTAAATCACCGTCTTTCCACCGCCTATCATCCCCAAACCAATGGGCAAGCCGAGATATCCAACCGTGGATTGAAGTGAATTTTGGAGCGTACTGTGGGAGAGCATCGTGCCGCGTGGGCCGATAAGTTAGATGATGCTCTGTGGGCTTTCCGTACTGCTTATAAGACCCCGATCGGTTGTACACCTTATCGTCTTGTGTACGGGAAAGCATGCCACCTTCCCATCGAGCTGGAGCATAAGGCGCACTGGGCCTTGAAGTGGGCTAACTTCGACATCAACAAAGCCGGAGATCATCGCAAGATTCAACTCAACGAGCTCAACGAACTAAGGAATGAAGCTTATGAGAACTCGCTGATCTACAAAGAGAAGACGAAGATCCTTCATGACGCAAAAATCAAGAACCGAGAGTTCCACGTTGGTGATCAAGTCTTACTTTTTAACTCTCGGTTGAAGATCTTCTCTGGCAAGTTGAAGAGCCGCTGGTCTAGTCCATTCACCGTCGCCAAAGTCTTTCCATATGGGACCATTGAGCTTTCTCAGCCAAATGGGCCCAATTTCAAAGTGAATGGCCAGCGTCTAAAGCTGTAGTTTGGTGAGGACATCTCTCAGGAGATGATTCCATCCCTCACCACGTTCCCCATGAACTAATTTTGGGTCGAGTCAGGCTCGTGACTCGGTTATAAAAAACAAGCGCTCCTCGGGAGGCAGCCCGAGTATCTATCCTTTTATGTTTTAACCTCCTAAGTGTAGGGGGACCTGTTTAGGTGTTTATTTTTGTGTGCATGTGATTACAGGGATGAATGCACTCTTGGAATTTTTGAATAACCGTGCTCCCGTGTTATCCGAAATCCGGTTCTATCTCTCAACTATCGTGATTCAATTTTCTTCATACTCACATTTGAAATTGATCACTTTAGTCGTCTCTTCCTTAACTTGAGTTAACCAACGTGCACAATGTCATAAGTGTAGGGGAAACATTTCCCACATGCTTAACCATTGAGGACAATGTTTATCTTAAGTGTAGGGGGGACTTCTATCGAAGTTTTAAGTGGACTTTTCCATGAAAATGACTTCAGTTAACCGGAAAATCATCCTTTTCAACATTTTTTAAATTTTTTATTAACTTTGGCCATTTAGTCGTAATTTTTAAATTTTTATCGTTGCTTTCATATGTATATATCCCGCAATAAAGTCAAATTTTAATAAAGTGGTGTAGCTAGTTTAGAAGTCTTTGACATATTAGGCCCGTTGCGTTTATTTTGACTCAACCCGAATAGACTTATCAAAGTTTATTCTAGCTAGCATCCTTAACCATGTAGACCTTAATTGGTTTATTAGGCTAAGTATCCACGAGTCTCATTACTTGAGATTTTAAATTGTGGAGGACGAGAAATGATAGAGTTAATTATAAGTCGGTATTCTTGCACAAGCTCACTTGGTGTAATTATTTGCCTATTCTCCCATCACTTGCTAATAATTTATCTGCAATAAGTAAGGTCGTACGATTTGAAAAGTTACTTAGCTTCTAGCCCAAGATCGTTTAAAAGTTGCTCGGTAATGATAAGAGTTTATAGCCAAGGCATAACTTATGAAGCGGGGCGCGAAGATTGGCGAGTCCGAAAAGGCCCTAACAAGGCATGAGGATTCCATTTTATTGCTGAAGATCCAAAGTGATGTGAAAAGCATTATTCCCAAAATCAATATGAAGGATCAAGACTCACGACGAAAAGCAATCAACTCCCATAAAGATGACGGAGAAGTCTATCCAAAAAGACCCTAACAAGGTATGAGGATAAATAGATCCAAGTCCGAAAAGGAGGCGGATCGTTGTATCTCAAAATCCCAAATAGAGATTGAAGAAATAATCATGAAGTCGTGGTCAACAAAGTTGGAGTACCCCTCAAAAGTCTCCAAGTGAAGAAACTCTATTAACGATGAGAAGACCATTATCTCAAGCACGTCTCTCAAGATATGAAGTATGAAGTACATGCCAAATATCGGCCCGAGAAAGGTCTCAAATCGCGAACCAAGTTATGCCAAGATATGAACTTTTTGATATCCCGAGAAGCAGTTTTAAGAGATTTTGTCCTTTAGCTAACTATTGATCAAATCGTCCTACTTTGCTTTCAGTCTAAATAAACTATCGAAATAAGTCCAAAAATGCATCTTCATGATCATTCTAAGACAAAAATAAAATATAAGAGATACACCTAGGAATAAGGGAGTTTAAGCATTTAATTAAGCCATGTGTGTGAGTGTTTGAATTGCTAACTTATAATTACAATGATCTCGTTTTTAAGCTTAGTTTGGGGAACGTGAAACTTGAGGGTGATAAATCTTCGCAGCACCGAAGCCCTAATGTAAGTCCTCGATCTCCTTGCAAGTTATTTCCATATAGCTATTTTCTATCCTTTTGTTTACTTTAAAGTTTTAATTTCTCTTGGTACTTTAACTTTTGTTTAGTAGTATTTTAATAAGGCCAAGGTTGATTGATCATGAGAAAAGTGTAAATGTGCTTTGTCACTAAGCATTGCATGAGGGCATGACAATGGTTAAGTGTAGGGGATTTGATAGGTGTGAAAACACCCATCCTTTTACCACTTAATTCTGGCTAAAGCGAGACCAAAGCACGTATTTAATATCATTTGTTTGGAATTATGCGTGGTTTTTGTGTTTATTGTGTTTTCAGAGTCGACCGGATGAATATTGAAGAAAACATGGGATAGCACGGGTTTTATCAAGGAAAAAGACTCAAGACGAAGTGTATTGTCCAAGAGATGCAAAAGATTTGAAGTCATTGTGCCAATTTGAAGATTTATCGAAGAATAGAGCCAAAGATGGAAGATTCATATATGTCGAAGAACTCGAGTCTATTAAATAAAAGATTATAAGACGAGTTGGAATTATTCACCGACACTTCTCAAATCCAAGTCGGAAACGTTTATTTGAAGAAGCGTGAAGACTTAAGAAGAAAGAAGAAAAAGAAGCCCAAACCAAAGCCCAATCACAAGCCCACCACCACAAGACACGCCTATATAAAGGGCCTTACTTCACAAAAATAAACACTTAGTTCTTTTTAGGTAGTTTTGTAGCTATTCATTCTCTCTAGTTTTAGAGAGAGAAAGTTTTAAAAACTTTCTCTCACTAGATTTCATCTTTTTCTCTTTCTAGATCAAAACATTTGTATTACTTTTTCATTAATCAAGTTCAAGTTTTTATCTTTTAATCTTTAATCTCATCCTTCCTTTCTTTTATTTTGATTGATTTTGGTACAAATCTCGTATGATCCGTGTTGTTCATCAATGATTTGTGCTTAAAAAGTTTATTTATTTTTATGTTTCCTTAAGTTTATACATGAATAAGCTTTGAGATCCTTGTTCTTATTGGCTTATTTGTTGATTTAGCTTATTTACTTTTTAAAGTTTTTATGAAAAGTTCATCTCTTTATTAATTCAATTTATAAGTGTGCTTATTAAAAGTTAGAAAAGTTGTTTTTAGTGCTTATTTGATCAGCTTATTTGTGGATTCGAGCTTGTTCGGGAGTTAGCTTATTCCATAAGCTTATTTCCCTTGCTTTTAGTGTCGAATTTGCACAATTTTCGGAAAGGGTAACTCCCTTTTCCGACCTTGTATTCCGACCAGAACACCATCCCTTCATTCCGATCACCCGATCGGAAAAGGGTTTTGGTTTTCCGATCTGTCCCATTTGCCTAAGATTCCGATTGAGCAAGTTTAGTGTTTTCCGATTGATGCCTTTCTACCATATTCCGATTTGTCCATTTGTTAGATATTCCGATTGGTAAATTCCCTGTATTCCGATTGGTACTAAGTTGAACATTCCGATTGTTATTGCTTTTGATCATTCCGATTGGTCCATTTTGCAACATATTCCGATCATTCGATCGGAATACATTCCGATTACACCCATTTTTGGTTATTCCGATTGAGTTGTTTTGCTATTCTCCGTTCTTACTTTCTTTTAGTAGTTTCCAGTTAAGTTCTTATTTTTCACAAAGTTTTCCAAGTGTTAGTTTTTATTGAATGTCCATTCATTTTTCTAGTATAATCTTTAACATTTTTCAAACTTTTATTTTTAAGCTCGTCTTTTAGTTTAAACTTTCAAGTCTTTAATTTTACTCTTCGACACTTAATTTCTTGTCATCAGTTTAAAATAGATTAACAAACCAACCACTTTTTACTAACCAAGAACAAATCATTCCACTTAGAACCGAGATCAATTCGAGAGGATATCGAGAGAATTAAATTGAACCCATTGAAAAACGATAGTATCAATTGCCACCTATTCAATATCAGTCTATTCAGAGTGAATAAACCAATAGATAGCGTGTTAAGCTCCGTGTGATTAAAACAAACATCTTTTGAGAGATATTTGAGTTAGCTGGGAGGGGTTGTGCATGACATCACTGGGTCCATGATGTCTTGTCTTCAATATTGAGAATCATTAAAAATGATCCCAATAATAGATGTGTTGACCCGGTTTCTATCCTAAGTTGTAAGGAGGGCTTCTTTCTTTACACCCTTTATCTTTACATTTCTTTTTCATTCTTCAACCCCTTCAGTACTTACCAATACATCATCACTAGCACCTTCTTGTGATTGTTCCAGTGCTAGCATCAGTAATTAGTCGGTACTCTACTACGTTCACAATCATCTCCAACTTTCCTAGGACTTCTAATTCTATCTAGGGAATTGTCCTTGGGAAGATTCCATCGGTTCTGATGAATCATTGGACTAATACCTAATCCTACCACCCTTTTGTCACCACATCCGTCATGAATTAAGTGTGTTTTAGGTAAGTATTGTCACCATGAAAAATCCTTGAAAATCACTTAAAGCACTTGTGATATTATAATCAAAGTTTTTGTGCCTTAAGTGTTTTGTTCATCAAAAACGCTCCCCCTTAACATGTGCATTGCACATATTAAGTTGGTTTATCTTTTAAGTATTTTTCATTTGTTAGCCAAATAGCGTTAAGTCTCCTTAATCCCATGTTCTCCCCTTTATCCAAAATGTTAACCATTAGTATTTGGGATATTGAATGGATTAATCGGTCTTAGGGTAAAAATGAAATCAATCTATGGCCATAAGAACATATTAATGCTCCCCCTCAAATTAATGAGGGTTAGTTGTAGTGCTTGAGAGTAAAACCCGCATGCTTTTACCATGAATAGTGCCCTTAAGATCATACGTCCTAGATTAAAACTTACCTTATTTAGTATTGATCACATTCATGTGCAAATAGTCAAGCAAGTGCATACGTGTATGACATGATAAGTATCGATTACGTACGAACTCATGATAAACAGTTAATAAATATGTCACGTGAACATAATTAAATCATGATCACCATTTAAAATACGAACTAAAATAATTACGTAAATATTTAATATAATTACGAGCGTTAAGATTACGATAAACTACATGATAAAATAAACAGTAACACTTTAAACACGAACACGTTTAACCACGAACGAACACGAAACATCGGGACACGAGAAAAGGTACGGGTACCCCATGTGGGGCCCCATACCCATGTCACACTAACCAAAATGGGCTTAGCCCATTGACTTTTACAAGAAAAGGGGGGGTTATGGTAAATATGTTTTTCATTTTTTACATTTCAAGCAAAATAACTTTTAACCTAAAAAAGTTTTCTCTCCTCCTCTTGGTCTCTCTTTGTGCCGCCACCCATAGGACCACCATAGGTGGTTGTTGATTGATTTTGATCTTGAAAATCATTGCTATAAACCGTGTTTGTTCATCCTCTTTCAAGCTACGTATTGGTATATCATTCTAAACCTTTCTTTTTAATTCTTTTTAAATCTTTGATTATTTTCATGAACATGTTATTATTATTCTTATTAAAAACTGATAATTAAACATTGATCTAACATGTTTTGGGGTGAATTAAAATCAAAGGACGATATAAAAGGGTGTTTGTCTTGGCCGCCTAGCATAACCAACCCGAGGAAGGGTTCGGTTTGCTTTTAGCCGCCACCACCAAGACCATTGTTGGTCTTGGTTGGTGCATGTGGGACCCACGGCAGCAAGGGGGCACAAGTACCCCGAGTTTGGCTCGGGGTACGGTGTCGAGTTCATGCCCGATTCATGGTTCGTTGGTTAAATCATGATTTATGCTACATGTTAAAATTTATGAATTATGAACTTAGGATATAAATTAATTAATAACATGAGATATTAATTAAACCATGACTTAGGTTATCTTTAATTATTAATTTAGCATGATATTAATTTAACCTAAGTATTTTATGTTATATGTTATAATTAATTAATTATTTAAAACATGCTTATAATTAATTAATTTAGACACGACTTAGGTTATGTTATTAATACATAATAATACACATTTTAACCTAAGTATTTTATTCCATTTTAATTAAAACATGTTATACTTTAATTAAAATGCTTAACCTATAGTTTAATTAAATACATGAAATAATAATTAAACTATACACTATATCATATGACTTAAGAAATAAGCTTATAAACACTTAGACTTATATGTTAGCTTATGTAACCAGCTTAATTCTAATTATGGAAACTCCTATTTATAGAAACTTAATTAAATAAGGCAACTAATCTATTAATGGAAACCTTCTATATATCGAAATCTATCTATTTCAGGCAGCTAATCTAATCATGGAAACCTTCTATATATGGAAACTTATTTAATTAAGGCAGCTGATCTATTTTTGGAAACTTTCTATTTTTAGAAACTAATCTATTTTAAGCAGTAAATTCTATTTTAGGAAACTTTCTATTTTTGGAAACTTTCTATTTTTGGAAACTTTCTATTTTTGGTAACTTTCTATTTTTGGAAACTTTCTATTTTTGGAAACTTTCTATTTTAGGAAACTTTCTATTTTTGGAAACTTTCTATTTTTGGAAACCTGCTATTTTTGGAAAGTTACTTATTATTACACAGTAAGTATAATAATACATGAAATAACAGTAATACTTAATCAGATTAATCAGAATACAAGATAAACACAGTTTAAGGCTTTAAACAGTAAACCATGACCTAAAACATACAAAGTAAGCTAAGGTGAGACATAAAACCCAGTACGTAATCAGTGATTCGATACTTATACACGTGTGTATTCATGTAGCTTTAGTGATCCAGAAGTAGGAGTCTTTCTTCCGTTCATTCACTGGACTTGAGGTACGGATTCCCGTCCTTTCAGTATGGACATTCTTTCCTTATTAGGATTTCCCCGTATGCAGCCAACTGTTTTCCCCAGTAATTGTTTTATTGTTTTGAACTGCTTATGTTTAATTAGCATAATCTATAGCCATATACAAGCATGACCAGTTTCACCTAGTTATGGAGGTACCATAACCATAACATTGGAGGCACCAATGTTATGACTTCCCCACGGCGGAGTGATTGCTCGTGGCGTCCCTTTTCAGTTTTGGCCATATTATTATATCATGTGGGGCGTATGGGTGCATCCTAGTTACATGTTTTATTCAGTATATCATGGTGAATGTGGTGTGTGCCTTGCATCCTTCACAAGGAGTTGATCCCTCCTACCCAAACCAGTATATTAATTAGAGGCATCCCCTCTAATCAGCATGATGAGGTCACCCCTCCAAGTATTCATGCACGTGACCTTTTCATGACCTATATGGGCTATGGTATATTTATGTTAAAACAGTTTTCTTAAGATAAACATAAGGCTTTTCAAACTATAAAACCAGTTTTCTTAATCCTTAACAAGTTTACTCAGAACTTAGTCTTCCGCTGTTATATGTTACATGCTTATCCTATTTCATGCTATATTGTACATCCGTGCACTGAGCGTCTTGCTCAGCCGTTTTCCTTTTCATGTTCCTAAAACGGCAGGTACTCAGGGACGCTCGTAGATCTCAAACGTACGTGCATATGGACTGGAAGCTTTACTGTCTTTCTTTACTTTATGCATTTCCTTTACTTTAATACAGTTGCTATGGACATTGTTTCGTCCTTTCCTTTTACAGTATTTATGTTTGTGTGTGATGAGCTCTACTTTGGGGTTACCGATGTTTGATTCCGGTATTTCCCTTTTATGGTCAAATAATGCTTAGACATTTATCCTTGTATGCTTTGATGACACGCCATGATTATGTGTAAGATTCCATTTCCAAAATGGGGTGTTACAATTATGGTATCAGAGCCAAGGTTTCGACCTGTAGGCTCTCAAATATGACCTGTGATTAGTGTGTAGTCACTACGGTCTTCCTAGAACTGACAGTTGTTTTCATGCATTCATCATTTCTTTAAGCATACATATACATGTCATTGTTACAGGGTTTTTGACTAAGTAATGGTTGGTACAGGACTGGCCCTATTTAGTCGCATGTGTTTTATCGAAACTTTTAGATTTGGGACCGACCCATAGGCGTCCCCTC
This sequence comes from Glebionis coronaria, assembly GCA_025667525.1. Taxonomy (NCBI): domain Eukaryota; kingdom Viridiplantae; phylum Streptophyta; class Magnoliopsida; order Asterales; family Asteraceae; genus Glebionis; species Glebionis coronaria. The sequence continues at coordinate 556,348,534 of CM046877.1, read as the reverse complement.
GATATGTCTTTTGTTTTGAGTGAACTGACCAGAGGCGTTCACTCTCGAGCATCAAAAGTTTTCATAAAACTGCATCATGCATTCATACAAAAATTTTCTTGCATAAAATTTTTCTCGTGAAATTTTTTGTATAAATTTTTTTTTCATGTCTATATATAAGTTATATTTTATGTTTGAACTGTTAATCATATGTTTTATGTTATACTGTCAGATGATTCTCACACGCGAGCAAGAGCAGCTCAATGCTACAATTCAGGCTGCCATGCAAGCCTTGCTTCCTCAACTGAGGAATGACATCCGTGCTGAAGTCCAAGCTGCCAACAATCAGCAGCAGCAGAATCAGGCACCTCCTCCTCCTCCCCCAGTGACACTAGCAGTGTGGCTGGAAAGATTCAACAAGCTCCATCCTAGAGCTTTTGAAAAGACTGATAGCCCCAGCGATGCTGAAAGCTGGTTGACTCATATCGAGAAGATTTTCAATGCTATGGGATGTGACCCCGCATTCAAGGTGAGATTGGCATGCTACCGGTTTGAAGGCGATGTACTCAACTGGTGTCTAGCCTTGACGCAGTCGGAAGGAGGTGATGATTGGGTCGCTGGTTTGACATGGGCCCAATTCAAGGAGAGAGTGATGGAGCAGTTCTTTCCCAAGGCAGAGCAGGACAAGCTCAAGCGAGAGTACCATGGGATACGTCAGAGAGCGGGCGAGAATAGCAACGAATTCATGCAGCGCTTTCTTCGCTTAGCTGGTTTTCTGGGAGCAGCAGCTGGTACTCCTGAGGAGCAGGCACACCACTTTAGGTGGGCACTTCGCACCTCGGTCGCGAACAATCTGGTGTGTGCTACGTTCAATACAGTAGCACAAGTGGCCGACGCAGCAAGGAAGCTAGAGATGTTGCAGGAACAAGATGAGTTCGGGGAAGCTGAAAGACCCGACAAGAGGTAAACATTTCGTATTCTAACGATAACCAGACCGCATCCTATCATTATATGTTCTATAATCATCTCTTAAACTGTATCTTCCAGGCAGAAAACTGGGGACCGGTCTCAGCCGGCTACTCAGCAGCAGCCTCATCAGCCCAAAGGAAACGATCACACTAACGACCGTTCTGTTGTAGAAAGGCGTAGCGGTAATGATAATTACCGTAACAACGCTGGACACTCCAACAACAGCAGGTCCTACTATTTTCGCATCTTCTTATGATTTCATGTTATAGCTCTCATGCTGACACTATTTTAACCTCTACCAGGAACCACGGTAACGGGAAGGACCAGAACCACAGGGGTTCGCAGCCTAACCGTTCAGCTAACACTGGTGAACATCTTATGATGCATATGTTTTATACTCGTGCATATACTTTATTTTTAACACATTTTGTCATCAGCAGGCCCTCAGCAAGCAAGGACTCCTGCTGGAGGATTCACTCATCCTCTTTGCAGCACTTGCCATCGTAGACACCCTGGCCCATGTCGTCGTGATTCCGACGCGTGCTACAAGTGCGGCCTCCCTGGCCATCGTATGAGAGATTGTCGTAGGGGTGAAATGGAGGGTACCTCAGGTCATGCTGATACTAAGCCGCCTCCTACCACTGGGCGTGTCTACACGACATCTCGTGATCAGGCAAACAAATCTACAGGTACCATTACTGGAATTTTGTATATGTACGGCCAAGCTGCATGTGTTCTTTTCGACACGGGTGCCACTCACTCAGTTATTTCCACTACTTATGCCAAGAACATCAGGATACTTCCCTTGCCATTAGAAAATAGGCTTACCATTTCCACGCCTTTGAGGGAATCTGTATTACTAACTCATGTATACAAGAGTCTTCCTCTAGAGTTTGACGACAAAGTTCGTGCAGTAGATGCACTTCCCCTAGACATGATTGAGTTCGATATGATTCTCGGCATGGACTGGCTATCCAAGCACCATGCTACCATAGACTCCCACTCATATCGGGTGATCTTCGGCGACATTAATGCACCAGAGTACATTCATAACGGGTTCATACCCGGACGGTCTGTACAAGTCATATCTACCTTGCAAGCACGTGCATTACTGTCACATGGCTGTGAGGGTTATCTAGCTACGGTTCACGACATGGATGCTGAATCTCCATCGATTCAGGATCAACCAGTAGTTTCGGAATTTCAAGACGTCTTCCTAGCTGAACTTCTAGGCATACCACCTGCACGAGAAGTGGAGTTCAACATCGACCTTGTTCCAGGAGCTGAACCAATCTCTAAGGCTCCGTATCGTATGGCTCCTATAGAGCTAAAAGAACTGAAGGACCTACTGCAGGAACTTCTTGAACGAGGGTTCATTAGACCAAGCGCATCTCCATGGGGCGCACCGGTCTTGTTCGTTAAGAAGAAGGACGGCAGCATGCGACTTTGCATAGACTACCGTGAACTTAATAAGATTACCATCCGCAATAGATATCCACTGCCACGTATAGATGATCTGTTTGACCAACTTCAAGGAGCCAAACACTTCTCAAAGATCGATCTAAGGTCAGGCTACCATCAGCTAAGGGTTAAAGAGCAGGATATTGCCAAGACTGCTTTTCGTACCCGCTATGGCCATTATGAGTTTGTGGTCATGCCATTCGGCCTGACTAATGCTCCAGCAGTATTCATGGATCTGATGAACAGAATCTTCCACGAATTCCTTGATAAGTTTGTCATTGTATTCATCGATGACATCCTGATTTTCTCAAAGTCCACGGAGGAACACGAAGACCATCTCCGTACGGTACTACAGATTCTTCGTCAGAAGCAGCTGTATGCGAAATTCTCCAAGTGTGAGTTCTGGTTAAACAAGGTGGCATTCTTAGGTCACATTGTATCAGCAGAAGGGATCACTATGGATCCAGCGAAGGTTGAGGCTATCACTAAATGGCCAAGACCAACGTCAGCGACTGAAGTCCGCAATTTCTTAGGCTTAGCTGGATATTATCGCAGATTCGTGGAAAACTTTTCCCGCTTGGCACTACCTCTCACCAAACTGATGCGAAAAGGAGAGAAATTCGTCTGGACGGAAGAACGAGAGAAGAGCTTCGAAGACCTAAAGCAGAAGTTAGTAACTGCACCTATTCTTACTCTCCCATCTGGTACAGGTGGATTTCAGATCTACAGCGATGCATCGGGGAAGGGATTGGGCTGTGTTCTCATGCAACATGGGAAAGTGATCGCGTATGCTTCACGGCAGCTTAAGCCCTATGAAGAAAACTATCCTACGCATGACCTGGAACTTGCTGCAGTGGTGTTCGCATTGAAAATATGGAGGCATTACTTATACGGAGAATCATGCGACATTTTCACGGATCACAAGAGCTTGAAGTATATCTTCACTGAACGAGAATTGAACATGAGACAAAGGAGATGGTTGGAACTGTTGAAGGATTATGATATTAACCTACAGTATCATCCCGGGAAGGCTAATGTAGTAGCAGATGCACTCAGCAGAAAGTCCGGAATGATCAACAGCATTGAAATCAAGGAACAAAACATAAGAGACTTGGAGCGGCTAGACATCGAAATCATGGTACGTGGGCAGCACGGATACTGGGCGAATCTTAGAGTAGAACCCGAGTTACTGTCTAGGATCAAGGAAGAGCAGAAGGATTATGGAGAAATTTGGGCGATAATTCAGAATTTAGAGAAGCAGACAGAATTCAGAATGGACGCAGACGGTATCGTTTGGCAGGGCACGAGACTTTGTGTTCCTGACAATCAAGAACTCTGGGAAGCATTGTTAGCTGAAGCTCACAGCTCCCCATTTTCTATACATCCTGGGTCGACAAAAATGTACCATGACATCAGACAGCACTTTTGGTGGAGTGGTATGAAACAGGATGTAGCCACTTATGTTTCCAAATGTCTTACCTGCCAGCAGGTTAAGATTGAGCATCAGCGATCGGGCGGTCTCCTTCAACCGTTGGATATTCTAGAGTGGAAGTGGGACAAAATCACCATGGATTTTGTTACCGGTCTTCCGCCTACCAAAAAGAAGCACGATGCTATTTGGGTCATTGTTGATCGACTCACCAAATCAGCTCATTTCTTACCGATACGCAAGGAAGATCCGGTAAGTAAACTCGCAGATACTTACAGAAGGGAGATCATGAGACTTCACGGTACTCCCTCCAGCATCGTCTCAGACAGAGATCCCCGTTTTACGTCGCGATTCTGGAAAGGTCTGCAAAAAGCTTGGGGTACACAACTTAAGCTGAGTACGGCCTTTCATCCTCAAACGGACAGACAGTCGGAGCGAACAATTCAGACATTGGAAGATATGTTAAGGTCGTGTGCGTTGGAATGGACAGGTGATTGGGACGATTACATCTGTTTGGTCGAGTTTGCATACAACAACAGCTGGCACGCAAGTATCAAATGTGCTCCTTTCGAAATGTTGTATGGCAGGAAGTGTCGCGCTCCAATCTGCTGGGATCAAGTGGGAGAGCGAACACTCGAAGGACCAGAGATTATAGAAATGACCAATGAGAAGATCGAAGTAGCTAAACAGAAGCTGCAGGAAGCACGGTCACGTCAGAAGAGTTACGCCGATAAGCATCGTAGGGACATACATTTTAATGTGGGAGACCACGTCTTCCTCAAGGTTTCGCCGGCACGTGGTGTTAAACGCTTCGGGATCAAAGGGAAACTCAGACCTCGTTTCATCGGACCATTTGATATCATTGAACGAATCGGTGAAGTATCTTACCGATTGGCGTTACCTCCTCAGCTTTCGCACGTGCATAACGTGTTCCATGTGTCCTTACTCAGAGGGTACAAGTATCATCCCCTTCACATGGTTCAGTATCCACTGGAACAGATACGTGAAGATCTCACTTATATAGAGGAACCCGAACGAGTTCTCGACAGGCAAGAACGAGTCATGAGAAGGAAGACGATTCCATTCGTCAAAATTCTTTGGAGGGACCATACCGAGCGGGAAGCCACTTGGGAAACAGAGGAGTCTATCCGGGCTTCTTACCCTCACTTCATATTTTGAGTTCGGGTATGTTACTTCTTTCTAGTTTGCTTTATCTATAATTCGGGGACGAATTATTCTTTTTAGGGGGGGAAGAATTGTAAAACCCGCATGCTTTTACCATGAATAGTGCCCTTAAGATCGTACGTCCTAGATTAAAACTTACCTTATTTAGTATTGATCACATTCATGTGCAAATAGTCAAGCAAGTGCATACGTGTATGACATGATAAGTATCGATTACGTACGAACTCATGATAAACAGTTAATAAATATGTCACGTGAACATAATTAAATCATGATCACCATTTAAAATACGAACTAAAATAATTACGTAAATATATATAATATAATTACGAGCGTTAAGATTACGATAAACTACATGATAAAATAAACAGTAACACTTTAAACACGAACACGTTTAACCACGAACGAACACGAAACATCGGGACACGAGAAAAGGTACGGGTACCCCATGTGGGGCCCCATACCCACGGCACACTAACCAAAATGGGCTTAGCCCATTGACTTTTACAAGAAAAGGGGGGGTTATGGTAAATATGTTTTTCATTTTTTACATTTCAAGCAAAATAACTTTTAACCTAAAAAAGTTTTCTCTCCTCCTCTTGGTCTCTCTTTGTGTCGCCACCCATAGGACCACCATAGGTGGTTGTTGATTGATTTTGATCTTGAAAATCATTGCTATAAACCGTGTTTGTTCATCCTCTTTCAAGCTACGTATTGGTATATCATTCTAAACCTTTCTTTTTAATTCTTTTTAAATCTTTGATTATTTTCATGAACATGTTATTATTATTCTTATTAAAACATGATAATTAAACATTGATCTAACATGTTTTGGGGTGAATTAAAATCAAAGGACGATATAAAAGGGTGTTTGTTTTGGCCGCCTAGCATAACCAACCCGAGGGAGGGTTCGGTTTGCTTTTAGCCGCCACCACCAAGACCATTGTTGGTCTTGGTTGGTGCATGTGGGATCCACGGCAGCAAGGGGGCACAAGTACCCCGAGTTTGGCTCGGGGTACGGTGTCGAGTTCATGCCCGATTCATGGTTCGTTGGTTAAATCATGATTTATGCTACATGTTAAAATTTATGAATTATGAACTTAGGATATAAATTAATTAATAACATGAGATATTAATTAAACCATGACTTAGGTTATTTTTAATTATTAATTTAGCATGATATTAATTTAACCTAAGTATTTTATGTTATATGTTATAATTAATTAATTATTTAAAACATGCTTATAATTAATTAATTTAGACACGACTTAGGTTATGTTATTAATACATAATAATACACATTTTAACCTAAGTATTTTATTCCATTTTAATTAAAACATGTTATACTTTAATTAAAATGCTTAACCTATAGTTTAATTAAATACGTGAAATAATAATTAAACTATACACTATATCATATGACTTAAGAAATAAGCTTATAAACACTTAGACTTATATGTTAGCTTATGTAACCAGCTTAATTCTAATTATGGAAACTCCTATTTATAGAAACTTAATTAAATAAGGCAACTAATCTATTAATGGAAACCTTCTATATATGGAAATCTATCTATTTCAGGCAGCTAATCTAATCATGGAAACCTTCTATATATGGAAACTTATTTAATTAAGGCAGCTGATCTATTTTTGGAAACTTTCTATTTTTAGAAACTAATCTATTTTAAGCAGTAAATTCTATTTTAGGAAACTTTCTATTTTTGGAAACTTTCTATTTTTGGAAACTTTCTATTTTTGGAAACTTTCTATTTTTGGAAACTTTCTATTTTTGGTAACTTTCTATTTTTGGAAACTTTCTATTTTTGGAAACTTTCTATTTTAGGAAACTTTCTATTTTTAGAAACTTTCTATTTTTGGAAACCTGCTATTTTTGGAAAGTTACTTATTATTACACAGTAAGTATAATAATACATGAAATAACAGTAATACTTAATCAGATTAATCAGAATACAAGATAAACACAGTTTAAGGCTTTAAACAGTAAACCATGACCTAAAACATACAAAGTAAGCTAAGGTGAGACATAAAACCCAGTACGTAATCAGTGATTCGATACTTATACACGTGTGTATTCATGTAGCTTTAGTGATCCAGAAGTAGGAGTCTTTCTTCCGTTCATTCACTGGACTTGAGGTACGGATTCCCGTCCTTTCAGTATGGACATTCTTTCCTTATTAGGATTTCCCCGTATGCAGCCAACTGTTTTCCCCAGTAATTGTTTTATTGTTTTGAACTGCTTATGTTTAATTAGCATAATCTATAGCCATATACAAGCATGACCAGTTTCACCTAGTTATGGAGGTACCATAACCATAACATTGGAGGCACCAATGTTATGACTTCCCCACGGTGGAGTGATTGCTCGTGGCGTCCCTTTTCAGTTTTGGCCATATTATTATATCATGTGGGGCGTATGGGTGCATCCTAGTTACATGTTTTATTCAGTATATCATGGTGAATGTGGTGTGTGCCTTGCATCCTTCACAAGGAGTTGATCCCTCCTACCCAAACCAGTATATTAATTAGAGGCATCCCCTCTTATCAGCATGATGAGGTCACCCCTCCAAGTATTCATGCACGTGACCTTTTCATGACCTATATGGGCTATGGTATATTTATGTTAAAACAGTTTTCTTAAGATAAACATAAGGCTTTTCAAACTATAAAACCAGTTTTCTTAATACTTAACCAGTTTACTCAGAACTTAGTCTTCCGCTGTTATATGTTACATGCTTATCCTATTTCATGCTATATTGTACATCCGTGCACTGAGCGTCTTGCTCAGCCATTTTCCTTTTCATGTTCCCAAAACGGCAGGTACTCAGGGACGCTCGTAGATCTCAAACGTACGTGCATATGGACTGGAAGCTTTACTGTCTTTCTTTACTTTATGCATTTCCTTTACTTTAATACAGTTGTTATGGATATTGTTTCGTCCTTTCCTTTTACAGTATTTATGTTTGTGTGTGATGAGCTCTACTTTGGGGTTACCGATGTTTGATTCCGGTATTTCCCTTTTATGGTCAAATAATGCTTAGACATTTATCCTTGTATGATTTGATGACACGCCATGATTATGCGTAAGATTCCATTTCCAAAATGGGGTGTTACATTGAGTATGATATATTTTGAAAGATTTAGAATCTCATGAGAAATTCTTGAAACATTATCATACTAATTGCATCTAATTATCATGAGAAATTCTTCAAGCTTATTGATTGAGGCATCTAATTGCATGAAGTGACGAATAATAAGCTTAATGAAACGTGGGAAAGGAAAGTAACCTGTCTTCTTCTTGGTATTGTGGATGTCACACCCCCAAATTCACCACGGCGGAAGACTAGGTTTTGGAGGCTGTGAACTTCATGAGTAATCGAGAGCTTGATCCGAGAACGACCTCTACATGCCAAAAACCACAACTAAGACTCCAAATAATCCACATAGTCAAGTACCTGAAAATACATGCTTAAAAATGTCAACATAAAGTTGGTGAGTTCATAAGTTTTGTTTTAAGGTGTTTATGAAAAATTAGAGTTTATATCGACCATTACACATTGCAGTAAAAATATAAGTGTTTCAAAATCATAGTTTCTTAGTAGAATGCGTCTCTTGATGAAAACATAATTTGTTAATAATCACAGAGTTTATGATAAAAAACAGAGTTCATTGATAATAACAAACATCAATAATAAAGGCAAAGTTTACGGATAGAAACAGAGATTATTTATATAAGTAAATTTTACTGATAATAATAGATGTCCTCGTTAATAATAGAATTCTCTGATAATAAAAGATGTTTCAATTAACAAATAAGATTCTTGTTAATAAAATAAGTGTTAAATGAACCACAAGATTTTCCAACCATTGATGACATTATAACAAATACAAAGCCACCAAAAATGCGTTTATTATTGTCTAAGCTCATGACACCGAAACGTTAACGACACCGGTAGTATAATCATATAATGTAGCCCCTACGGATGCCTAACCCGCGACATCCGTCCTCAGACTCAAATGAAACTGTGCCCGCTTGTCCTCTGTTGGACCAAGCCGGACAGGGGCGTCAACCCCGATAGATCTATCCATGACATTCACGCTTTCGACCGGTCATCCGGTCTGAAATTAACGGTTCATGATAATGGGCCAAGTAATTGGGTTAAAGCGGGACTTAGACCAATACATAAGCGAGTATATGCACTTGTGTTTATTCTTGCAACCATTGTCTCTGCCCGAGAACCAGTGAAAAGCAGTTAAAGTTTTGGGCTATGAAACCCACAATAGAAATTTAGTATCAGCATTAAAGAGTATAACAATTAATGAAGTTAACCACTCAGCACGTAATAATTAAAGCAGTTTATAACCAATCAAGCAAATTATAAATAGTTTGTGACCAAGCATGTACTTCCCCCAAAATGATTATAAAACCTTTATAAATCAATTTAAAACTAGAAAGGTGGGGTATGAACTCATCTCGACGTAGTAGCGCGAACAATATTGATGCTAAAAATACGCTCCGCGCAAACGGAAATCGATACGGCTCGGTCATAGTGTTGTGGTTTAACTAATCGGCTAAATTCAATAACTTAAAAATGTGTATTTGAGTTCTCGATATGTATGTACATCAACGTGACCCGTTGATAAAATATTTAAGTTCCAAGTTGTAAGAGTTCGGTGGTTGGTTAAATAAAATGAATAAATTATACACACACCAAGTATGTAATGTATTCCGTACACATTACGTATAACCAGACGATTATATAATTCTTATGTTGAATTATATAATAGAGACAACAATCTTACATTATAAATTAAAGTATATATATTTATTTTATAGTTACAGTATAAATATCGTGATAAAAATAATTCAACAACATCGTTCGACGCATTTTAAGAAAATCATCATTTAATTAATAATTGTCACTTTTAGGTAAAAGGTATAATTTTTATTGGTTTATCAATACAATAAAATCCATTTATATCGATTTACAAATATAATAGTATTTACTTATTTATCGATATACAAATATAATAGTAGTTTGTACCTAACAAAATATAAAGTATAGAATTTTATAGAAATTTCGACATGACCTATTCGTTTATACAGCCTTTTCCATATTAATCAATTCTCAATATTATCAAACAATCTACGTTATGCAAATCACGTTTTAACATATGTCCAAACTAGATTATTTAATCACCATAATTAAATAGAACCAAACACAACCAATGTGTTTTAATTTAAAAACCAAACGCTCGATGTGAGCTATTTAAACACATATTTAAACGTATAATCATTTTTGTAGTTCTCGTGATAATGATAGTGTTTGACACATTTATTTAACCATATGTATATATTTATATATGTATACCACCTTTAGTTTTAATTAATTAATAAGGCTAGATGCGTTATTAGCCGATTTCAAAACCACAACGAACCATGAGCTTAATTCATGCCCGACACTCTAAACCCTCGACATCCCGCGTCCAAACACACCCGAAACAAATAATCAGCAACCCAAACGTCCTTATAACTTTCTGCAACTCCAATCGCCCCTTTACAATTCGTCAGCAATCCCAAACGCCCTTTTATAACTCGTCAGCAATCCCAAATGCCCCTTTATCAGCAGTCCGCAATCCCAAACACACCCTATTGTTGTTACACGACGAACCAAAAACTCCCTGATGTTGTTACACATTGAACCAAACGCTCCCTGTTGCTGGTACGCAGCGAACCAAACGCGCCTGTTGCTCGTACGCAAGAACCAAATGCGCTTGCTGTTGGTACGCAGCGAACTAAACGCACCCCTACTGCTAATATTTTACCCGCGCCAAAACGCACCTTTGGTGCTGCCGTGGTAACCCGAACGCACCCTTAATCGGTTCATAAACATCGAAACAAACGCTCCCGGTGGTGTTTTCTGCTCGATCCAAACACCCTATTTCTGCATATTATCAGCAGATCCAAATAGCCTCTTGTTGCAACTTACTGGCAGATCCAAACACTCCGTTAGCAACTCCATCGCGGCTGTGACGCGGTGCTACTGAAGATGGAAGAGGTGGTGGTGACGTGGTTTACAAAGACAGGTGTGATGATCACAGATCCACCAAGAAAGTGGTGTTGCTACTGCGTGGTTTTGAAGACCATGGTGGGTAATGGTGGAATTTGTTGTGACAGCGGTGGGTGGCTAGAAGGAGACAACAGCGACGACTGTTTGTGGTGGCAAGTAGTGGTATGATGGTTTCCAGCGGCTGCTGTGGTGAGTGGCTCGAGATGTTGATGTTGGTAGGGTGGTTATGGCAGTCACGCATGGTGGTTCAAAGAGGGTGACGGGTAGTGGTGATGATAGCACACACAACGACTGGTGGTTGTTGGTGATTCGTGGATGGTGATGATGATATAGATCTCGGTGGTGATGATTGCTATGGCGGCTGGTGACGGAAATAACATGGTGGGGGTGTGCTGGTAGTTTTAGTGGCGGCGGCAACCAATTCCGGCAAAGGTGGCCGGTGCGGCGCCGGAAAAGTAGAGATTGGTGGCTAGGGTTTTGTGTGTGAAAAATTTAGGGTTAGGTTATGATAGATGTGATGAAAATTAATAACATTACTATTTATACTAAAATAAAAATGTAAGGTGTGTAAAATTGAGGGTTGAAAACATAAACTGTTTACTTAACTTTTTTTTTTTCAAACGTGACTCGAAACTCGATTGAGATAGATAAAATTTGATTTTGTTTTTGAAATTCGCGCCCTTATTTTTAAAATAATTTTCCCAATAAATAAGAGTATTTACACGACTAATACTTATAAATAATATATACGTTCATTTAAAATGTTGACTTATTTATCGATTATCACGGTTAATTATTATTTAAAAAAATAAATAAATAAATTTCACTCTAATTATTATTGTTTGTAACTTACGTTATAACACTAAGGTAAAAAGAATAAATAATTTAATAATAATTCTTTTTATTAAATATCTCTTAATAACTAAATATAAATTAAATTTGTATCGCGTCAGTTCATAGATTTTCGCAGTCTTTACAATTTACAAAATAAACTCATGTTTTCGAATCAAATAACTTTGATATCTCTCAAAAATGAATTCCGATTAATAAAGAATATAATTTATTATTATTTAAAGTCTAGAAAATTCTCGGTTGTCACAGTCTATCCGTGTTATTTTGAGTTCGTCCTCGAACTCAATTGTTGTTACCCAATTAAACGTGTAAAGAAAAGGATTTTGAGGTTCTACCCCAATGTTATATCGAATATACTTAGATCTACTCACAGATAGCTATGTCCGAAATTTTTAAAATCGTTTACTCACCAATAGTCACTTAGGTAAGCAATAGATAAAAGTGGGTTATATCTGAGCGGTTCTACATGTAATCTGGTAAATCGAACATCGTCCACCGAACGATAAAATGAAACTATTCGAAGCGACTAGTCTAGAAAAATCGTCAGCACTTAAAAGTCTATAAGGGTTCACCACCACCAACCCGTTAGGTTCACGTCGGTCAGTAATAGTAGGAAAAATCAATGCGATAACTCGCAAATCAAAAGAAGCTTTAAATATTCACTCGTCGAAACGTTGTAATGATAACGATTTAAGGAAATAATAATTAATTCATACAGACGAATCATGAGTAAAAAGAAATACACTCCAAACTGGAATACTGAATCATACCATAAATATACAAGGTCACGTCGGGTATCCTTAAGCCCACTCATTTATAATCTCATATTTGCATACAAAAGCGTCCTAATCTATGCAAATATGTCATTATAAACTCATGGTTCAGTGATTTATGATTTCTTTATTCAAATGCAAAGGCGTTCCAATCCGTTTCAATAAATAATTCATAAATCATCCTACTTAAGTGTCACCGGCAAAATACCCAATTGAGAATCGTTAAAATCTCTAAACGATGTTATCCAAAATTACCGAAGCAAAGAGCATGAGTGTAATAAATCGTCTTCCATAAGTAGACTTTTCGGAAGTACCAAATCGAAGAACAAAAGTGTCGATAGGCGATAAAGCGATCGTAGACTATATCAAACAAAGAAACTCGCGGTTATAAATAGGATATTTATATATTATTCTGTTCCAAATAAGCAATTATCCAATCACACAAATCTTTCCTATCCTCGAGGAAGATATCAAACACTAAGCTGAATAATAACTTATCATAACCCAACATCGAAACTCACTCACAAAGAATGGCCCGGGTTTTGTTATGAATTATTACACATCTCAACCTTTTGATGACTCAGCTCGACTCTGAAAATACAACACATTCCACATTAGCACGTAAGACTACGAGTCTTACCCATCCCGAGGTAATTTATCAAAAATCATAGGTTGTGTAACGTCCCATACTTAATTCCATCTGGCACTCAATCAAACATGAGGCCCACCAAGGCATCGTTAAGTATTGTTACACCTCTCAACTTTTTTAAATGAATTAGCTCGAACCTGGGGATTACTCACGACCAATCGTCAACTAAAAGTCACATAATATCTCTAGGGTTGATTATAAAAAGATTTTTTCTTTTGGGACTATTGTGCAACTCACAATGCCCAATAAATGTTCTAGCATTCATATATAAAAAATATGGTATATGTCTTAGTGCCCTACTCAAGCAATCGAACTCATTTAAACAAGTAATAGCATGACAGACAACAAAGCAAAAGCAATAGCAAACATGCATTACAAGTATTCATATAACAGTGGAATAAGTATGATGTGATGAGTGTTACTACTAAATAAAATTGAGAGCCGGTTATAGTCTAAAGTTACTAATGCAACCTAGTTCTCTATAACCAAGGCTCTGATACCAATCTGTCACACCCCCACATTCACCGCAGCGGAAGACTAGCTTTTGGAGGCTGTGAACTTCATGAGTAATCGAGAGCTTGATCCGAGAACGACCTCTACATGCCAAAAACCACAACTAAGACTCCAGATAATCCACATAGTCAAGTACCTAAAAATACATGCTTAAAAATGTCAACATAAAGTTGGTGAGTTCATAAGTTTTGTTTTAAGGTGTTTATGAAAAATTAGAGTTTATATCGACCACTACACCTTGCAGTAAAAATATAAGTGTTTCAAAATCATAGTTTCTTAGTAGAATGCGTCTCTTGATGAAAACATAATTTGTTAATAATCATAGAGTTTATGATTAAAAAAACAGAGTTCATTGATAATAACAAACATCAATAATAAAGGCAAAGTTTACGGATAGAAACAGAGATTATTTATATAAGTAAATTTTACTGATAATAATAGATGTCCTCGTTAATAATATAATTCTCTGATAATAAAAGAACAAATAAGATTCTTGTTAATAAAATAAATGTTTAATGAACCACAAGATTTTCCAACCATAGATGACATTATAACAAATACAAAGCCACCAAAAATGCGTTTATTATTGTCTAAGCTCATGACACCGAAATGTTAAGACACCGGTAGTATAATCATATAATGTAGCCCCTACGGGTGCCTAACCCAAGACATCCGTCCTCAGACTCAAATGAAACTGTGCCCGCTTGTCCTCTGTTGGACCAAGCCGGACAGGGGCGTCAACCCCGATAGATCTATCCATGACATTCGCGCTTTCGACCGGTCATCCGGTCTGAAATTAACGGTTCATGATAATGGGCCAAGTAATTGGGTTAAAGCGGGACTTAGACCAATACATAAGCGAGTATATGCACTTGTGTTCATTCTTGCAACCATTGTCTCTGCCCGAGAACCAGTGAAAAGCAGTTAAAGTTTTGGGCTATGAAACCCACAATAGAAATTTAGTATCAGCATTAAAGAGTATAACAATAAATGAAGTTAACCACTCAGCACGTAACAATTAAAGCAGTTTATAACCAATCAAGCAAATTATAAATAGTTTGTGACCAAGCATGTACTTCCCCCAAAATGATTATAAAACCTTTATAAATCAATTTAAAACTAGAAAGGTGTGGTATGAACTCACCTCGACGTAGTAGCACGAACAATATTGATGCTAAAAATACGCTATGCGCAAACGGAAATCGATACGGCTCGGTCATAGTGTTGTGGTTTAACTAATCGGCTAAATTCAATAACTTAAAAATGTGTATTTGAGTTCTCGATATGTATATACATCAACGTGACCCGTTGATAAAATATTTAAGTTCCAAGTTGTAAGAGTTCGATGGTTGGTTAAATAAAACGAATAAATTATACACACACCAAGTATGTAATGTATTCCGTACACATTACATATAACCAGACGATTATATAATTCTTATGTTGAATTATATAATAGAGACAACAATCTTACATTATAAATTAAAGTATATATATTTATTTTATAGTTACAGTATAAAGATCGTGATAAAAATAATTAGACAACATCGTTCGACACATTTTAAGAAAATCATCATTTAATTAATAATTGTCACTTTTAGGTAAAAGGTATAATTTTTATTGGTTTATCAATACAATAAAATCCATTTATTTTATCGATTTACAAATATAATAGTATTTACTTATTTATCGATTTACAAATATAATAGTAGTTTGTACCTAACAAAATATAAAGTATAGAATTTTATAGAAATTTCGACATGACCTATTCGTTTATACAGCCTTTTCCATATTAATCAATTCTCAATATTATCAAAGAATCTACGTTATGCAAATCACGTTTTAACATATATCCAAACTAGACTATTTAATCACCAAAATTAAATAGAACCAAACACAACCAATGTGTTTTAATTTAAAAACCAAACGCTCGATGTGAGCTATTTAAACACATATTTAAACGTTTGCCTTCTCCTAATATGTAAATTATAATTATTAATAATGAAGTTTATGATTTAAAATTTAAACGTATAATCATTTTTGTAGTTCTCGTGATAATGATAGTGTTTGACACATTTATTTAACCATATGTATATATTTATATATGTATACCACCTTTAGTTTTAATTAATTAATAAGGCTAGATGCGTTATTAGCCGATTTCAAAACCACAACGAACCATGAGCTTAATTCATGCCCGACACTCTAAACCCTCGACATCCCGCGTCCAAACACACCCGAAACAAATAATCAGCAACCCAAACGTCCTTATAACTTTCTGCAACTCCAAACGCCCCTTTACAACTCGTCAGCAATCCCAAACGCCCTTTTATAACTCGTCAGCAATCCCAAACGCCCCTTTATCAGGAGTCCACAATCCCAAACACACCCTATTGTTGTTACACGACGAACCAAAAACTCCCTGATGTTGTTACACATTGAACCAAACGCTCCCTGTTGCTGGTACGCAGCGAACCAACCGCGCCTGTTGCTTGTACGCAAGAACCAAATGCGCTTGCTGTTGGTACGCAGCGAACTAAACGCACCCCTACTGCTAATATTTTACCCGCGCCAAAACGCACCTTTGGTGCTGCCGTGGTAACCCGAACGCACCCTTAATCGGTTCATAAACATCGAAACAAACGCTCCCGGTGGTGTTTTCTGCTCGATCCAAACACCCTCTTTCTGCATATTATCAGCAGATCCAAATAGCCTCTTGTTGCAACTTACTGGCAGATCCAAACACTCCGTTAGCAACTCCATCGCGGCTGTGACGCGGTGCTACTGAAGATGGAAGAGGTGGTGGTGACGTGGTTTACAAAGACAGGTGTGATGATCACAGATCCACCAAGAAAGTGGTGTTGCTACTGCGTGGTTTTGAAGACCATGGTGGGTAATGGTGGAATTTGTTGTGACAGCGGTGGGTGGCTAGAAGGAGACAACAGCGACGACTGTTTGTGGTGGCAAGTAGTGGTATGATGGTTTTCAGCGGCTGCTGTGGTGAGTGGCTCGAGATGTTGATGTTGGTAGGGTGGTTATGGCAGTCACGCATGGTGGTTCAAAGAAGGGTGACGGGTAGTGGTGATGATAGCACACACAACGACTGGTGGTTGTTGGTGATTCGTGGATGGTGATGATGATATAGATCTCGGTGGTGATGATAGCTATGGCGGCTGGTGACGGAAATAACATGGTGGGGGTGTGCTGGTAGTTTTAGTGGCGGCGGCAACCAATTCCGGCAAAGGTGGCCGGTGCGGTGCCGGAAAAGTAGAGATTGGTGGCTAGGGTTTTGTGTGTGAAAAATTTAGGGTTAGGTTATGATAGATGTGATGAAAATTAATAACATTACTATTTATACTAAAATAAAAATGTAAGGTGTGTAAAGTTGAGGGTTGAAAATATAAACTGTTTACTTAACTTTTTTTTTTCAAACGTGACTCGAAACTCGATTGAGATAGATAAAATTTGATTTTGTTTTTGAAATTCGCGCCCTTATTTTTAAAATAATTTTCCCAATAAATAAGAGTATTTACACGACTAATACTTATAAATAATATATACGTTCATTTAAAATGTTGACTTATTTATCGATTATCACGGTTAATTATTATTTAAAAAAATAAATAAATAAATTTCACTCTAATTATTATTGTTTGTAACTTACGTTATAATACTAAGGTAAAAAGAATAAATAATTTAATAATAATTCTTTTTATTAAATATCTCTTAATAACTAAATATAAATTAAATTTGTATCGCGTCAGTTCACAGATTTTCGCAGTCTTTACAATTTACAAAATAAACTCATGTTTTCGAATCAAATAACTTTGATATCTCTCAAAAATGAATTCCGATTAATAAAGAATATAATTTATTATTATTTAAAGTCTAGAAAATTCCCGGTTGTCACAGTCTATCCGTGTTATTTTGAGTTCGTCCTCGAACTCAATTGTTGTTACCCAATTAAACGTGTACTGAAAAGGATTTTGAGGTTCTACCCCAATGTTATATCGAATATACTTAGATCTACTCACAGATAGCTATGTCCGAAATTTTTAAAATCGTTTATTCACCAATAGTCACTTAGGTAAGCAATAGATAAAAGTGGGTTATATCTGAGCGGTTCTACATGTAATCTGGCAAATCGAACATCGTCCACCGAACGATAAAATGAAACTATTCGAAGCGACTAGTCTAGAAAAATCGTCAGCACTTAAAAGTCTATAAGGGTTCACCACCACCAACCCGTTAGGTTCACGTCGGTCAGTAATAGTAGGAAAAATCAATGCGATAACTCGCAAATCAAAAGAAGCTTTAAATATTCACTCGTCGAAACGTTGTAATGATAACGATTTAAGGAAATAATAATTAATTCATACAGATGAATCATGAGTAAAAAGAAATACACTCCAAACTGGAATACTGAATCATACCATAAATATACAAGGTCACGTCGGGTATCCTTAAGCCCACTCATTTATAATCTCATATTTGCATACAAAAGCGTCCTAATCTATGCAAATATGTCATTATAAACTCATGGTTCAGTGATTTATGATTTCTTTATTCAAATGCAAAGGCGTTCCAATCCGTTTCAATAAATAATTCATAAATCATCCTACTTAAGTGTCACCGGCAAAATACCCAATTGAGAATCGTTAAAATCTCTAAACGATGTTATCCAAAATTACCGAAGCAAAGAGCATGAGTGTAATAAATCGTCTTCCATAAGTAGACTTTTCGGAAGTACCAAATCGAAGAACAAAAGTGTCGATAGGCGATAAAGCGATCGTAGACTATATCAAACAAAGAAACTCGCGGTTATAAATAGGATATTTATATATTATTCTGTTCCAAATAAGCAATTATCCAATCACACAAATCTTTCCTATCCTCGAGGAAGATATCAAACACTAAGCTGAATAATAACTTATCATAACCCAACATCGAAACTCACTCACAAAGAATGGCCCGGGTTTTGTTATGAATTATTACACATCTCAACCTTTTGATGACTCAGCTCGACTCTGAAAATACAACACATTCCACATTAGCACGTAAGACTACGAGTCTTACCCATCCCGAGGTAATTTATCAAAAATCATAGGTTGTGTAACGTCCCATACTTAATTCCATCTGGCACTCAATCAAACATGAGGCCCACCAAGGCATCGTTAAGTATTGTTACACCTCTCAACTTTTTTAAATGAATTAGCTCGAACCTGGGGATTACTCACGACCAATCGTCAACTAAAAGTCACATAATATCTCTAGGGTTGATTATAAAAAGATTTTTTCTTTTGGGACTATTGTGCAACTCACAATGCCCAATAAATGTTCTAGCATTCATATATAAAAAATATGGTATATGTCTTAGTGCCCTACTCAAGCAATCGAACTCATTTAAACAAGTAATAGCATGACAGACAACAAAGCAAAAGCAATAGCAAACATGCATTACAAGTATTCATATAACAGCGGAATAAGTATGATGTGATGAGTGTTACTACTAAATAAAATTGAGAGCCGGTTATAGTCTAAAGTTACTAATGCAACCTAGTTCTCTATAACCAAGGCTCTGATACCAATCTGTCACACCCCCACATTCACCGCAGCGAAAGACTAGCTTTTGGAGGCTGTGAACTTCATGAGTAATCGAGAGCTTGATCCGAGAACGACCTCTACATGCCAAAAACCACAACTAAGACTCCAGATAATCCACATAGTCAAGTACCTAAAAATACATGCTTAAAAATGTCAACATAAAGTTGGTGAGTTCATAAGTTTTGTTTTAAGGTGTTTATGAAAAATTAGAGTTTATATCGACCACTACACCTTGCAGTAAAAATATAAGTGTTTCAAAATCATAGTTTCTTAGTAGAATGCGTCTCTTGATGAAAACATAATTTGTTAATAATCATAGAGTTTATGATTAAAAAAACAGAGTTCATTGATAATAACAAACATCAATAATAAAGGCAAAGTTTACGGATAGAAACAGAGATTATTTATATAAGTAAATTTTACTGATAATAATAGATGTCCTCGTTAATAATAGAATTCTCTGATAATAAAAGAACAAATAAGATTCTTGTTAATAAAATAAATGTTTAATGAACCACAAGATTTTCCAACCATAGATGACATTATAACAAATACAAAGCCACCAAAAATGCGTTTATTATTGTCTAAGCTCATGACACCGAAATGTTAAGACACCGGTAGTATAATCATATAATGTAGCCCCTACGGATGCCTAACCCAAGACATCCGTCCTCAGACTCAAATGAAACTGTGCCCGCTTGTCCTCTGTTGGACCAAGCCGGACAGGGGCGTCAACCCCGATAGATCTATCCATGACATTCGCGCTTTCGACTGGTCATCCGGTCTGAAATTAACGGTTCATGATAATGGGCCAAGTAATTGGGTTAAAGCGGGACTTAGACCAATACATAAGCGAGTATATGCACTTGTGTTCATTCTTGCAACCATTGTCTCTGCCCGAGAACCAGTGAAAAGCAGTTAAAGTTTTGGGCTATGAAACCCACAATAGAAATTTAGTATCAGCATTAAAGAGTATAACAATAAATGAAGTTAACCACTCAGCACGTAACAATTAAAGCAGTTTATAACCAATCAAGCAAATTATAAATAGTTTGTGACCAAGCATGTACTTCCCCCAAAATGATTATAAAACCTTTATAAATCAATTTAAAACTAGAAAGGTGGGGTATGAACTCACCTCGACGTAGTAGCACGAACAATATTGATGCTAAAAATACGCTATGCGCAAACGGAAATCGATACGGCTCGGTCATAGTGTTGTGGTTTAACTAATCGGCTAAATTCAATAACTTAAAAATGTGTATTTGAGTTCTCGATATGTATATACATCAACGTGACCCGTTGATAAAATATTTAAGTTCCAAGTTGTAAGAGTTCGGTGGTTGGTTAAATAAAACGAATAAATTATACACACACCAAGTATGTAATGTATTCCGTACACATTACATATAACCAGACGATTATATAATTCTTATGTTGAATTATATAATAGAGACAACAATCTTACATTATAAATTAAAGTATATATATTTATTTTATAGTTACAGTATAAAGATCGTGATAAAAATAATTAGACAACATCGTTCGACACATTTTAAGAAAATCATCATTTAATTAATAATTGTCACTTTTAGGTAAAAGGTATAATTTTTATTGGTTTATCAATACAATAAAATCCATTTATTTTATCGATTTACAAATATAATAGTATTTACTTATTTATCGATTTACAAATATAATAGTAGTTTGTACCTAACAAAATATAAAGTATAGAATTTTATAGAAATTTCGACATGACCTATTCGTTTATACAGCCTTTTCCATATTAATCAATTCTCAATATTATCAAAGAATCTACGTTATGCAAATCACGTTTTAACATATATCCAAACTAGACTATTTAATCACCAAAATTAAATAGAACCAAACACAACCAATGTGTTTTAATTTAAAAACCAAACGCTCGATGTGAGCTATCTAAACACATATTTAAACGTTTGCCTTCTCCTAATATGTAAATTATAATTATTAATAATGAAGTTTATGATTTAAAATTTAAACGTATAATCATTTTTGTAGTTCTCGTGATAATGATAGTGTTTGACACATTTATTTAACCATATGTATATATTTATATATGTATACCACCTTTAGTTTTAATTAATTAATAAGGCTAGATGCGTTATTAGCCGATTTCAAAACCACAACGAACCATGAGCTTAATTCATGCCCGACACTCTAAACCCTCGACATCCCGCGTCCAAACACACCCGAAACAAATAATCAGCAACCCAAACGTCCTTATAACTTTCTGCAACTCCAAACGCCCCTTTACAACTCGTCAGCAATCCCAAACGCCCTTTTATAACTCGTCAGCAATCCCAAACGCCCCTTTATCAGGAGTCCACAATCCCAAACACACCCTATTGTTGTTACACGACGAACCAAAAACTCCCTGATGTTGTTACACATTGAACCAAACGCTCCCTGTTGTTGGTACGCAGCGAACCAAACGCGCCTGTTGCTCGTACGCAAGAACCAAATGCGCTTGTTGTTGGTACGCAGCGAACTAAACGCACCCCTACTGCTAATATTTTACCCGCGCCAAAACGCACCTTTGGTGCTGCCGTGGTAACCCGAACGCACCCTTAATCGGTTCATAAACATCGAAACAAACGCTCCCGGTGGTGTTTTCTGCTCGATCCAAACACCCTCTTTCTGCATATTATCAGCAGATCCAAATAGCTTCTTTTTGCAACTTACCGGCAGATCCAAACACTCCGTCGGCAACTCCATCGCGGCTGTGACGCGGTTCTACTGAAGATGGAAGAGGTGGTGGTGACGTGGTTTACAAAGACAGGTGTGATGATCACAGATCCACCAAGAAAGTGGTGTTGCTGCTGCGTGGTTTTGAAGACCATGGTGGGTAATGGTGGAATTTGTTGTGACAGCGGTGGGTGGCTAGAAGGAGACAACAGCGACGACTGTTTGTGGTGGCAAGTAGTGGTATGATGGTTTCTAGCGGCTGCTGTGGTGAGTGGATCGAGATGTTGATGTTGGTAGGGTGGTTATGGCAGTCACGCATGGTGGTTCAAAGAAGGGTGACGGGTAGTAGTGATGATAGCACACACAACGACTGGTGGTTGTTGGTGATTCGTGGATGGTGATGATGATATAGATCTCGGCGGTGATGATAGCTATGGCGGCTGGTGACGGAAATAACATGGTGGGGGTGTGCTGGTAGTTTTAGTGGCGGCGGCAACCAATTCCGGCAAAGGTGGCCGGTGCGGCGCCGGAAAAGTAGAGATTGGTGGCTAGGGTTTTGTGTGTGAAAAATTTAGGGTTAGGTTATGATAGATGTGATGAAAAATTAATAACATTACTATTTATACTAAAATAAAAATGTAAGGTGTGTAAAGTTGAGGGTTGAAAACATAAACTGTTTACTTAACTTTTTTTTTGTTCAAACGTGACTCGAAACTCGATTGAGCTCGATAAAATTTGATTTTGTTTTTGAAATTCGCGCCCTTATTTTTAAAATAATTTTTCCAATAAATAAGAGTATTTACACGACTAATACTTATAAATAATATATACGTTCATTTAAAATGTTGACTTATTTATCGATTATCACGGTTAATTATTATTTAAAAAAATAAATAAATAAACTTCACTCTAATTATTATTGTTTGTAACTTACGTTATAATACTAAGGTAAAAAGAATAAATAATTTAATAATAATTTTTTATTAAATATCTCTTAATAACTAAATATAATTAAATTTGTATCGCGTCAGTTCACAGATTTTCGCAGTCTTTACAGTTTACAAAATAAACTCATGTTTTCGAATCAAATAACTTTGATATCTCTCAAAAATGAATTCCGATTAATAAAGAATATAATTTATTATTATTTAAAGTCTAGAAAATTCCCGGTTGTCACAGTCTATCCGTGTTAGTTTGAGTTCGTCCTCGAACTCAATTATTGTTACCCAATTAAACGTGTAAAGAAAAAGATTTTGAGGTTCTACCCCAATGTTATATCGAATATACTTAGATCTACTCACAGATAGTTATGTCCGAACTTTTTAAAATCGTTTATTCACCAATAGTCACTTAGGTAAGCAATAGATAAAAGTGGGTTATATCTGAGCGGTTCTACATGTAATATGGAAAATCGGACATCATTCACCGAACGATAAAATGAAACTACTTGAAGCGACTAGTCTAGAAAAATCGTCAGCACTTAAAAGTCTATAAAGGTTCCCCACCACCAACCCGTTAGGTTCACGTCGGTCAGTAATAGTAGGAAAAATCAATGCGATAACTCGCAAATCAAAAGAAGCTTTAAATAGTCACTCATCGAAACGTTGTAATGATAACGATTTAAGGAAATAATGATTAATTCATACAGACGAATCATGAGTAAAAAGAAATACACTCCAAACTGGAGTACTGAATCATACCATAAATATACAAGGTCACGTCGGGTATCCTTAAGCCCACTCATTTATAATCTCATATTTGCATACAAAAGCGTCCTAATCTATGCAAATATGTCATTATAAACTCATGGTTCTGTGATTTATGATTTTTTTATTCAAATGCAAAGGCGTCCCAATCCATTTCAATAATAATTCATAAATCATCCTACTTAAGTGTCACCGGCAAAATACCCAATTGAGAATCGTTAAAATCTCTAAACGATGTTATCCAAAATTACCAAACCAAAGAGCATGAGTGTAATAAATCGTCTTCCATAAGTAGACTTTTCGAAAGTACCAAATCGAAGAACATAAGTGTCGATAGGCGATAAAGCGATCGTAGACGTATATCAAACAAAGAAACTCGCGGTTATAAATAGGATAATTATATAGTATTCTGTTCCAAATAAGCAATTATCCAATCACACAAATCTTTCCTATCCTCGAGGAAGACATCAAACACTAAGCTGAATAATAACTTATCATAACCCAACATCGAAACTCACTCACAAAGAATGGCCCGGGTTTTGTTATGAACTATTACACATCTCAACCTTTTGATGACTCAGCTCGACTCTGAAAATACAACACATTCCACATTAGCACGTAAGACTACGAGTCTTACCCATCCCCGAAGTAATTTATCAAAAATCATAGGTTGTGTAACGTCCCATACTTAATTCCATCTGGCACTCAATCAAACATGAGGCCCACCAAGGCATCGTTAAGTATTGTTACACCTCTCAACTTTTTTAAATGAATTAGCTCGAACCTGGGGATTACTCATGACAATCGTCAACTAAAAGTCACATAATATCTCTAGGGTTGATTATAAAAAGATTTTTTTTTGGGACCATTGTGCAACTCACAATGCCCAATAAATGTTCTAGCATTCATATATAAAAAATATGGTATATGTCTTAGTGCCCTACTCAAGCAATCGAACTCATTTAAACAAGTAATAACATGACAGACAACAAAGAAAAAGCAATAGCAAACATGCATTACAAGTATTCATATAACAACAGAATAAGTATGATGTGATGAGTGTTACTACTAAATAAAATTGAGAGCCGGTTATAGTCTAAAGTTACTAATGCAACCTAGTTCTCTATAACCAAGGCTCTGATACCAATCTGTCACACCCACAAATTCACCACAGCGGAAGACTAGCTTTTGAAGGCTGTGAACTTCATGAGTAATCGAGAGCTTGATCCGAGAACGACCTCTACATGCCAAAAACCACAACTAAGACTCCAAATATTCCACATAGTCAAGTACCTGAAAATACATGCTTAAAAATGTCAACATAAAGTTGGTGAGTTCATAAGTTTTGTTTAAGGTGTTTATGAAAAATTAGAGTTTATATCGACCACTACACCTTGCAGTAAAAATATAAGTGTTTCAAAATCATAGTTTCTTAGTAGAATGAGTCTCTTGATGAAAACATAATTTTTTAATAATCATAGAGTTTATGATAAAAAAACAGAGTTCATTGATAATAACAAACATCAATAATAAAGGCAAAGTTTACGGATAGAAACAGAGATTATTTATATAAGTAAATTTTACTGATAATAACAGATGTCCTCGTTAATAATAGAATTCTCTGATAATAAAAGATGTTCCAATTAACAAATAAGATTCTTGTTAATAAAATAAGTGTTTAATGAACCACAAGATTTTCCAACCATTGATGACATTATAACAAATACAAAGCCACCAAAAATGCGTTTATTATTGTCTAAGCTCATGACACCGAAACGTTAACGACACCGGTAGTATAATCATATAATGTAGCCCCTACGGATGCCTAACCCACGACATCCGTCCTCAGACTCAAATGAAACTGTGCCCGCTTGTCCTCTGTTGGACCAAGCCGGACAGGGGCGTCAACCCCGATAGATCTATCCATGACATTCGCGCTTTCGACCGGTTATCTGGTCTGAAATTAACGGTTCATGATAATGGGCCAAGTAATTGGGTTAAAGCGGGACTTAGACCAATACATAAGCGAGTATATGCACTTGTGTTCATTCTTGCAACCATTGTCTCTGCCCGAGAACCAATGAAAAGTAGTTAAAGTTTTGGGCTATGAAACCCACAATAGAAATTTAGTATCAGCATTAAAGAGTATAACAATTAATGAAGTTAACCACTCAGCACGTAACAGTTAAAGCAGTTTATAACCAATCAAGCAAATTATAAATAGTTTGTGACCAAGCATGTACTTCCCCCAAAATGATTATAAAACCTTTATAAATCAATTTAAAACTAGAAAGGTGGGGTATGAACTCACCTCGACGTAGTAGCGCGAACAATATTGATGCTAAAAATACGCTCCGCGTAAACGGAAATCGATACGGCTCGGTCATAGTGTTGTGCTTTAACTAATCGGCTAAATTCAATAACTTAAAAATGTGTATTTGAGTTCTCGATATGTATGTACATCAACGTGACCCGTTGATAAAATATTTAAGTTCCAAGTTGTAAGAGTTCGGTGGTTGGTTAAATAAAATGAATAAATTATACACACACCAAGTATGTAATGTATTCCGTACACATTACGTATAACCAGACGATTATATAATTCTTATGTTGAATTATATAATAGAGACAACAATCTTACATTATAAATTAAAGTATATATATTTATTTTATAGTTACAGTATAAAGATCGTGATAAAAATAATTAGACAACATCGTTCGACACATTTTAAGAAAATCATCATTTAATTAATAATTGTCACTTTTAGGTAAAAGGTATAATTTTTATTGGTTTATCAATACAATAAAATCCATTTATTTTATCGATTTACAAATATAATAGTATTTACTTATTTATCGATTTACAAATATAATAGTAGTTTGTACCTAACAAAATATAAAGTATAGAATTTAATAGAAATTTCGACATGACCTATTCGTTTATACAGCCTTTTCCATATTAATCAATTCTCAATATTATCAAACAATCTACGTTATGCAAATCACGTTTTAACATATATCCAAACTAGACTATTTAATCACCATAATTAAATAGAACCAAACACAACCAATGTGTTTTAATTTAAAAACCAAACGCTCGATGTGAGCTATTTAAACACAACGTATAATCATTTTTGTAGTTCTCGTGATAATGATAGTGTTTGACACATTTATTTAACCATATGTATATATTTATATATGTATACCACCTTTAGTTTTAATTAATTAATAAGGCTAGATGCGTTATTAGCCGATTTCAAAACCACAACAAACCATGAGCTTAATTCATGCCCGACACTCTAAACCCTCGACATCCCGCGTCCAAACACACCTGAAACAAATAATCAGCAACCCAAACGTCCTTATAACTTTCTGCAACTCCAAACGCCCCTTTACAACTCGTCAGCAATCCCAAACGCCCTTTTTATAACTCGTCAGCAATCCCAAACGCCCCTTTATCAGCAGTCCGCAATCCCAAACACACCCTATTGTTGTTACATGATGAACCAAAAACTCCCTGATGTTGTTACACATTGAACCAAACGCTCCCTGTTGTTGGTACGCAGCGAACCAAACCAAACGCGCCTGTTGCTCGTACGCAAGAACCAAATGCGCTTGCTGTTGGTACGCAGCGAACTAAACGCACCCCTACTGCTAATATTTTACCCGCGCCAAAACGCACCTTTGGTGCTGCCGTGGTAACCCGAACGCACCCTTAATCGGTTCATAAACATCGAAACAAACGCTCCCGGTGGTGTTTTCTGCTCGATCCAAACACCCTCTTTCTGCATATTAGCAGCAGGTCCAAATAGCCTCTTGTTGCAACTTACCGGCACATCCAAACACTCCGTCAGCAACTCCATCGCGGCTGTGACGCGGTGCTACTGAAGATGGAAGAGGTGGTGGTGACGTGGTTTACAAAGACAGGTGTGATAATCACAGATCCACCAAGAAAGTGGTGTTGCTGCTGCGTGGTTTTGAAGACCATGGTGGGTAATGGTGGAATTTGTTGTGACAGCGGTGGGTGGCTAGAAGGAGACAACAGCGACGACTGTTTGTGGTGGCAAGTAGTGGTATGATGGTTTCCAGCGGCTGCTGTGGTGAGTGGCTCGAGATGTTGATGTTGGTAGGGTGGTTATGGCAGTCACGCATGGTGGTTCAAAGAAGGGTGACGGGTAGTGGTGATGATAGCACACACAACGACTGGTGTTTGTTGGTGATTCTTGGATGGTGATGATGATATAGATCTCGGTGGTGATGATAGCTATGGCGGCTGGTGACGGAAATAACATGGTGGGGGTGTGCTGGTAGTTTTAGTGGCGGCGGCAACCAAATCCGGCAAAGGTGGCCGGTGCGGCGCCGGAAAAGTAGAGATTGGTGGTTAGGGTTTTGTGTGTGAAAAATTTAGGGTTAGGTTAGGATACATGTGATGAAAAATTAATAACATTACTATTTATACTAAAATAAAAATGTAAGGTGTGTAAAGTTGAGGGTTGAAAACATAAACTGTTTACTTAACTTTTTTTTTGGTCAAACGTGACTCGAAACTCGATTGAGCTCGATAAAATTTGATTTTGTTTTTAAATTCGCGCCCTTATTTTTAAAATAATTTTTCCAATAAATAAGAGTATTTACACGACTAATACTTATAAATAATATATACGTTCATTTAAAATGTTGACTTATTTATCGATTATCACGGTTAATTATTATTTAAAAAAATAAATAAATAAACTCCACTCTAATTATTACTGTTTGTAACTTACGTTATAATACTAAGGTAAAAAGTATAAATAATTTAATAATAATTTTTTTTATTAAATATCTCTTAATAACTAAATATAAATTAAATTTGTATCGCGTCAGTTCACAGATTTTCGCAGTCTTTACAATTTACAAAATAAACTCATGTTTTCGAATCAAATAACTTTGATATCTCTCAAAAATGAATTCCGATTAATAAAGAATATAATTTATTATTATTTAAAGTCTAGAAAATTTCCGGTTGTCACAGTGGAAGAGTTGATAAGTAAAATCCTCCCATAGTAACTCTGCATAGTTCACATTCTTCCTCTCATAGATGCCCCAAAAGATACAAGCAGTTGAAAAACGCAAAGAGTCATATCCAGTTCATTTAGCAGTAAAACACCGAACGAGTATTCCGAAAAATGTTTTCCAAGTTTGACCCAAGTTAAACTGAGACACCAGTCGTAAATCAGGATCACCATATCCAAGAGAGTGATACATCTTCACAATTGCATTCTTGTCCGGGTCGGCTGTAAACTTATGACCTGCAGGTTGTATTGGTAATCCGAATAGACGAAAGATAGAAATTGTGAGAGTACATTCCTTTTTGTTGATGGTGAATGAGAACTTTATGTCTGTTAGTCGTTTCTTTGAAGCCCAAAATTCAAACATATAATCGGTTGGAACCGAAGCCGTACCCCAGAACACCTTCTTAATTGGAGTTCGATCAAGAATGTATGTGGCCACTTTGAAAGCATAGTGAGCTGAGGCATAGTCTTCTTTGTCTTCTTTTAGTCGAAAGTTGTTTGGTATGAACTGTAGAGCCTTGGTAGCTTCAAGTGCCTGATTAGCTTTGAT
Organism: Glebionis coronaria; assembly: GCA_025667525.1. Taxonomy (NCBI): domain Eukaryota; kingdom Viridiplantae; phylum Streptophyta; class Magnoliopsida; order Asterales; family Asteraceae; genus Glebionis; species Glebionis coronaria. Next base: position 556,318,997 of record CM046877.1, on the reverse strand, counting down.
TTGCTTGTCGGTAAGTTGAGACATGTTTTCTGCTTAAGACGAACAAACATACAAGATTGATATACCCAAAAATATATATCATGATGTATCTATACCTAAGCAAATCAAGCATATACCAAGGACAACAAGCAATACACCATCTACGTATAAAATCACATTCTTTGAATAAATGCACTTGACATTTTCGGAGTAAGTGACATTTTCAGATAAAAAAACATGTTTTTCGGATAAACAAATTTTTTTCAGAAAAACTACTTTTTCGGAAAAACAACTTCTTCGGAAAAACAACTTCTTCGGAAAAACAACTTCTTTGGAATAAATTACATTTTCAGAAAAAACAACTTTTTCGGAATAAATGACTTTTTCAGTGAAATCAACTTTTTCGGAATAAATGACTTTTTCAGTAAAACCAACTTTTTCAGAATAAATGACATTTTCAGAGAAACAAATTTTTCGGAAAAATAACATTTTCAGAGAAACAGCTTTTTCGGAAAAATAACATTTTCAGAGAAACAACTTTTTCGGAAAAAAAAAACATTTTCAGAGAAACTACTTTTTCGGAAAAATAACATTTTCAGGGACACAACTTTTTCGGAAAAATATACTTTTTCAGTGAAATCATGTTTTTCAGATAAACGATTTTTTCAGAAAAAAGTGTGTTTTTCAGATAAATCTTCGGAAAAATGCCATGTTTTCAGAAAAAATCATGTGTTTCATAGAAATCTTCGGATAAAATCGTTTTTTTCAGAAAAAAAAGTCTATGACATCCTCAGCTACAATCACGCTATGATTCTTAGGGAAAGTGATGAGACTGCTTTTATACATGGTCTCATCGTTCAAAACGGCCTTAAATTGCATAAAATATCATAAAATAGACCAAATATATGCTCGTGTTTGTTGCTTGTGTATTTTTAGGTACGGATATTAAGGAATTAGCAAAAGAACACAAGAATCAATCAAAAACGAACACGGGAAATGAAGTCGCACAATGAACCGGGCCCAAGTTTGGATTTTGCAAAAATACCCTTGAAAAATTGAAGATTGGCAAAAATGGCCCCTCATCTTTGAAGAACTTGTCACAATTGACCCTCCATTTATCAATTGTACAAGTATGGTCCTTATTATTTGAAGATATTACAAGATCAGTCCATCAAGTTTGAAGATTATGCAAAAGATACCCTTGGATAAAGTTTATAAAAGTTTTGTGCCATTTTCAGCAACTTGTCAAAAGTTGACAAGGCATAAACAAGCGCTGTTGGACAATTATTACAACTTGGAAGAAAGTAAATACCTTGGGGACCAATCCTGCCAATTAACTAAACCCCCACAACCAACCAGACACTGACACCTCAGCCCTACCCACTTTATTTACCCAAACCCATTAACTTACCCACCCACCAACCCATGACCCTACCCGTCCAACCCAAGTTTATTTAATAAACCCCAGTCAACTCAGTCAAACCCCACCCCATTTCCCTCCATTAACATTTATTTGAAATGTTTTAATTAACCAAACAGATTAAACACTTGCTAATCACCCATAAACCCTAATCCTACCCCAGATCCCATCTCACCCAAATCAAAGGGTTTTACCCTGATACCTTCCAGAACCTTGATTAACGTCACTCTCATCCTTTCCCACTCAACAAAACACACCCACATGGGCTGTGGGACCCTCCCCAAGCTTCCCCTGCTACATCACTTTCGCACCAAAACCCACACCCGACCAAACCAACACCCAGGATCATCCCCTTGGTCCCAAAGGTTCATCCAACGACTCAAGATGAAGATTCCAAGCTGGCATCCAACAGAATCACATGGAGCACAAATTTGACCCATTTTTAGTCAAATCTTCAAGGGCCTTTTAGGCATTTTAGTTGCTAGGGTTTGTAGTCCTAGAATGTTCTCTTAGTTAGTATTTAAAGGGCATTCGCATGTGAATGCACCTTTGTTCCAGTTTTTAGCATTTTCAACTTGTAATTCCTTTTTTGAATTAATTAAGTTTGGTGTTTTGTGAAAGACAATTGTGATTCCTTTAATTGAATTTAAAAATTTTGTGTATTGTTGAATGCTAAGGCTGAGTTCCATTTATTTGTGAAAGAATTTGGTGTTGAAGTTTCATTTTTCAAAAAGGAGTTTTAAAGAAATCTTGAATTCAGAAAGTAAAGGTTTTGGAAAGTGAAAGTGGACCAAAACTTGATTTTCTGAGTGTAAAGGTTTTGTTTAAAACGTGTTAAGTTTCTTGGTTCATTGTTTTAAAGTCTTTAAGGTTGGATTTTCAGAAAATCAGAAATTTGCATTTTCTTGTGTTTGATCTTATTTTCAGGTTTGTTATTAATTCAGTTCTGCACCAACCCCAGTTGGTAGGGAGGTGACAAAGCTGTCACAAAGGACCCTGGATGTGGGGTTCTTAGGTAAAAAACTTTTTTCCTTTTTCAAATTTCAGAAAAAGTGAAGTTTATGTGATTTGCATGATTATTGGATGATTGTTGTTATTTCTGGTTTGAATTGTGTTATTTTGAGTTGTTATGCATGTTAGAGGTTAAGTGAATCAATTTGATTGCTTTTGAATGTGTTTTGGTTTGTAAAAACGTTTTCAAAAGATATAAAGGACTGTTTGGAAACAGGTTTTAGCAGGGTTTAAAATTTTGATTTATGATTTAAAAAGTGTTAGAGTTATTGGATAGGACTGAGTTAAGTTGTTTGATAGTTAGGTTATCATTTGGTAAGATTTGAAGCAAAGTTTGTGTGTCAAAAAGTGAAATAGCCTACTCAAATCTGCTTAGTCCTATTTGTGCTTATTTTTCATAATTTTGGTGCTTAATCTTTGTAAATGAGTGAGTGATAGGTTGATTTAAGGTTTGTTATTGCTTGAGTGCTAGTTCAAGAGTGTGTGTGCATAATTTGGTCACTTGAATCTCATTGATGTGCATTTGGTTTAGCTAAACAGTCCACCAGACCTCCATATTTACATCAGTAACTTGAATGTGCCTTGTGTGCTTTGGTTTGTGAGATTTTTGTGTGCTAAGTGTTTAAACTTTGCTTGATTTGTGTTTTGATTGACTCCCTTCACTCAGAAAGAGTGAAGGGGTGCCTTTGTTCCAAGAAATCACCTCAAACAAAGCAAAAAACCAAGACCTCTTGGTGTTCACTTGTTCATCAGAAACATACCCAGACCTGGGCACAAATTGCCTTCTAATTTGCTTAATCTTGGATAATTTTGGATTTGGATTGGTGTTTATTAGCTTATAAGGTTACTGGATCAAGTTTTTAAAAGCTAAAAAAAAAATATATAAATTCCAAAAAGGACGTGGCCAGGACTCGAACCTGCGCCACTCCTCTCACAACACATACAAGTTACCATTGCGCCCTGGGGACTTTGACTGAGAGTTTTGATTTTGAATTGTATTTAACCACGTTTTGGTTTAAGCTTGTTTAAATAAGCCGTGGCTTATTTGACTTTTTCCAGCTTATTTATTAAGCTTGTTAGCTTCTTTTCATTTTTCCTAGGTTTTAAATAGAGTTTAGGATTTTTCTGTTTAAAAGTTTTATTTTTCCTTTTATTTAATTAATTATTAGGATTATTTCTAGTTTTGAATTTAAAAAGTCATTAAAAAAATATTAAACAGTAATAAAAAAATTCAAAAAAATAGTTTTTAGGTTTTAATTTGTATTTTTGAGGTTTACATATAAAAAAGTTTTCAAAAACTTTAATTTTTGATTTTATTTAATTTTAGGGTTTTTAGACAACTTTGAAAATTAATATAAAATTCATTAAAAGGTTTTAGGAACTTTTGTTTACATTTTCTTCTTAGTTAGATTATTTAGGATTTTTTGAGAATTTTTTAGAATTTATTTGAGAACTTTTAATTTTTTAGATTATTTTAATATTATTTTATTCATAAAAATAAAAAGTTTTATTTTTATCTTTTTTTCATTTTTCCTAGATACTAGACATTAAAATAGGACCTTTGTCACTTTCCAAATAATTTTTAGGCTTTTCAATTAATTTTTAGAATTAATTTAAGATTTAATAGATTTTAATAGTTTTTAGGAGTTTAAAAATAGTTTAAATTGGTTTTAAAATTTCTAAAAATAGTTTTTAGCTTAATTAGGTCATTTTTGAGGTTTACAAACTATTAAATCTTGTTTAGGGCTTTTTAATATTTAAAAGTGATTTTTAGGGCTTTAATTAGCATTAAAAAGTCATTATTAAATTAATTAAAAGGTTTTGGCAAGTTTGGATTTTTTGTAAACTCTTAGAATATTATTTGGGATTTTTAGTAATTTTTAGGAATTTTTAGATTAAAATTTTAAATTTTGTGTTTTATACGTTTTATGTCGTAACTTTCTAGTAGTGTTTTGCCTTAATTTTCTAATTTTTTCGTCTTCGTCATTTTCTCTTCTTTTCTTCTCATTAATAATCAAAAACAAAAATCATCATTCATTACACAACACACGTGCCTCCTTGAGAGAACGATCCCCACTCATTGGGTCATAAGTGCTTGGTTTTCCTAAACCGACATTTAATACTTACCGCTTTTTGTGTTGCTTTGTTTTTCCTAAAATAAAGTATATACAAAACCTCTACATCATTTTTTGGCGCCGCTGCCGGGGAGGCGTGTTGTGTTTTGATTGAACAATTGTTGTTTTTCTATATTAGCCATATAGTATTTGTATTAATAGCACTCTATTAATACGTATTATCGTTTTTCGGTTTTTGTGTGAATACTATTACTATATTGTATACGTAGAACAATAAATACACAAGTACTCCAAATACGTGAGCAATCACAACCTTGATTCGGGATTTCATCACTCGATCATTGTATTCGAATCTCAAACCAAAGAAAAAGGCAAAAATAGATAAATACTTTCGTGAAGCTTAATCTTGATAATACAAACTATAAGGCGGGTATAAGGCGGTTGTATTTCACAACCTAAAGGAAAAAGGCTCTTAAGTGCTTCGCGCCGCCTCGTTTCCTCCGCTTGCTTGTGCGTATTTGATTTTGAGAGTGAATCGAGGGTTTTGCCGCCCAAAGTATTATTACATATCATATATATTTTCTTGGTTTCCATTTGATTAAACCCTCTTGAACGATTTGGTGTTCCACCATCGTTCTAAAGTCATCGAAGGCGTTCACTCCACGTGATCGTTTTCATTCCTTGAGGCCTTTTTAATCAAGAGGTTTGATTAGTGAGGAGATTTGTGGACTCATTGTCTACTTAATACATTCACCAAATTCCAAAAGGTTAATACAATCAAAAACCACAAAAAAATTGAAAAAACACAAAATACCAAAAAGAATCTTCTTTGCTCGCCTTCTCGTTGTACGTGACGTTTATGCAAACTCGCTCTAAAGCTAGACGTGCTCGTAAACGAAGAAAAAAATCACTCACTCTTTCTAGTGAGGAATCTCCTATTGACGAACCCATTGTACGAGAAGAACCTACCATGGCGAATCGAACTATGATGGAGTTACTTCAAGCACCCACCGAGGGTTATGGAGAAGCTATTGTGATTCCCGCAATCCTTGCGGAGAATTTTGAGGTGAAAACGGGTTTGTTGTCGATGATCCAAAACAACAAATTCCGTGGTGATGAGAAGGACAATCCCCACAACCATATCCGCCAATTTAATCGTCTTACCGCCACGTGCAAATTCAAGGATGTCTCGAATGACTCGATTAAGATGATGTTATTTCCGTATTCCTTAGCGGGGCCCGCTAAAATTTGGTTAGAGAAAGAGCCACCCAATTCTATATTGACGTGGAAGGATCTCGTTTCAAAGTTTGTGAACCAATTTTTTCCGCCCTCTAAGACTACGCATTTGAAGAATGAGATTTCTAAATTTTCACAAGAATCAAATGAAAGTTTTTCTACGGCTTGGAATAGGTTTAAGGAGATGTTACACGAATGTCCTCATCATGGTTTTTCCGATTTGCACCAAATCGACACGTTTTACAATGGACTTAACGATCATGAAAGAGATTATTTAAATGCCGCCGCGGGTGGTAATTTTTTGTGTAAAACGGTTGAAGAAGCTTTGGTCATAATCGAGAATAGGTCTAAGGTTTATAGCCCTCGTCACACACCGAGTGTTGCCAAAAGGGGCTCATCATCGTCTCAAAGTATCAATGCATTACATGATGAAGAAAATGAAGAAAACCGATTTTTCGATAGATTTGCAAACCTTATGTCCCATTGGAAGGCTCAAGAAGCTTCCAACACCGCTTCGGTTAAAGCGGTTTCTAAGAGTTGTTTGTCGTGTGGGGGAGCTCATGATCTTTCCGAGTGCATTACCGCGGATGGTAACACTTCGAATGCTTTTGTAGCCACGGGAACTTATAACCAAATAGGTCAAGGTTCACGTTCAAATCAAGCTCCGCCCAATCAAAATGCTAATAATTATCGCAACAACAACAACCAAGGTGGAAATTACCAAGGAAATCAAAGAAACTATAACAAAGGTAATTACCAAAGTGGAAATGGGCAAATTTCAAACCAAAACCAAAACCGTGATTTTCAAACTAATGCCCAAGGTTTTCAAAACGATCACACCAAAAATCTTCAAGGAGAGTTTTTGAGTTATGCTAAGGCTAATGATGCTAAGTTTGACAATATGCAACGTGAAATGGTTAGCTTAAGATCCGAGTTGAAAAACGAGCTTAAAAACGAACTTGCTAATGAACTTAAAACTCATGCTAATAAAATGGAAGGAAATGTCATACGACTCCAACAAAATCAACAAACAATGGAGCAAGGACAACATGAGATTAAGCAAGAGTTGTTGAAAGCGGATGCTAGGCAATCTAAGTTTGAAGACCGTATGGCTAAAATGTTTGAAGCTATCATGTGTAAGCCCTCTTCTTCGGGTGGTCTTCCTAGTGATACCATCGTGAACCCGAAAGGAGAATTGAAGGTTATTGCCACTCGTAGTGGTAAAACTTTCAAAGAACCCATTTCTCGTCCAAGTACTTCTATGGAGAAGGAAAAAGAGAAAGAGCCCGAGGTCGTGGTTGAAAAGGAGCACATTACAAGCCCACGAAGTACCGCTCAAACCACACCTACGGTTGAACCAATACCCATAATGGAACCCGAGATTCCAAGGCCGTTGCCTATGCCTAATTTGCCCCAACCCACACCACCTTTACCCTACCCATCAAGACGAGACAAGGAAAAGGCACAAGAACGAAATAATTATCAATTTGAACTTTTTATGAAAATGTTTCGTGACTTGCATTTTAATATAAGTTTTGCCGACGCCTTAGTCATGATGCCTCGATTTGCCGCGAACTTCAAAAGTATGTTGAATAACAAAGAAAAATTGCAAAAATCGTCTAGTTGTTCTTCGGTTTTTCTAAGCCGCATACCTCAAAAAGTCGGTGATCCTGGAAAGTTTTTAATCCCATGTGCTATCCAAGACATGGAAGAATGCTACGCCTTGGCCGATCTTGGTGCTAGTATTAATTTGATGCCTCTTGAGATTTTTAAATCGCTCAATCTTCCAAATCTCACTCCTTCAAGAATGTCAATCGAAATGGCCGATCATTCTACGATTCTAGCTTGTGGAGTAGCCGAGGACGTATTTGTGAAAGTTGGGAAATTCTATTATCCCGTGGACTTCATCGTTGTTGATATTCCCATCGATCCTAAAGTTCCGTTAATTTTAGGTCGATCTTTTTTGGATACCTCGAGAGCACTTATCGATGTGCATGAAAGAAAAATCACTCTTCGTTTCAATGAGGAAGAACTCGTCATTAATGCAACCCAAAACTCCACGCTTTCTCATGTTTATTCGATCACATCTTTGTACAATGTCAATCCCATCAAAAACATTTGTCAAAAGATTTCAAATAGAGTTTTAGGAGTTGAGAAAAATGAAGTTCCGACCCCTCCGCCGATGGAGGTTAAGAGTGTCCAGCCTATGATTCCAATCTCGAGTGAATCTTCGGATGATGAATACGTTGATCCCGATGGGGAGGTTTTCTTTGTTGACAAAAGATTTGAAAACTTGCCACCACCTAAACCAAAACGCTTTCAAAATGTGAGAATTTTTAGTGTGACTAACATTGTTTTAGATACACCAAATATTTTTGACATAATCAAATCGGGTTTTCACAAGGAGAGTATTAAAGATGAAAAAGGAAAAGATTTTGAATCTAATTTAAAAGATTTTTCTACTATTCTAACTCCGTCATCACCGCGTGTCTTGAGTACTACAAGCTCGTCTTCTCCTTTTGACGATGCTTTGTGTGGACCAAGTGTGGGGGAAGCCCCTTATGTTTCCTCCCCTTTCTCCACCGAGGACGAGATATTTGATCCTGGAATTGCTTATATAGGGAAATCTCGGTCTTCCACCGATGCAATAAATGGAAAATCTTTTCATTTGATTGGTGCGAGTCTACCTCGAGTAGCTCAATGTTTTGCCTTACCCATTGTCCCACCCTTCTATTTCTTCTCTCCTATTTTCTTCTATCCCATTGGGATTTGTGTTGGAGTTGTGTTGTCTCGTCTTTCATCCGAAAACGAGGACGCTATCTTTGACCCCGGTATACGTTTATCGGATTTTTAAAGTACTCCACGTGCTTTTGGGCCTTGTTTATCATGTAAGCCCCACCAAAAATTGACCATACCATGATTATCCCTAAATGATCACATTTATGGGGATTCGAGTCGAGCTTTTGACTCGGTTATCAAAAACAAGGTGCCTCGTGGGGGAGACCCATGCTTATCCATGTATATATTATTGCTTTCTAATTAGTTTAATGTGAGGGGATTTGTGCCCTTCCAACCTTTGTTCCGTGGTTGTTTGTGAATTGTGTCTTTTAGATCATCATCTTCACGATTGGAGCCTCTCGTGTTCGTTTCATGGGAGCACTCGATCGTTTGCTTTGAAGGCCTTTCCCAATATCCACATATGATATATCCTTTTATGTTCTAACCTTAGGTTTATTAGCACACTTCATAAACGGCTTTTAACTTAATGGTTACACCCTTTCCATGCTAGATTAGGCATTCGACTACGTCTCTAGTATGGGGGTGTGTGCACCCCTAGACTCGAAACATTGAGGACAATGTTTAACTTTAGTATGGGGGGGGTGAATAGATACTTGCCTTGCCAAACCTTCACGCTTTCCAAAGTTTATCGTTTTGTTTATCGTTTTGTTGCAAAATAAGGCTAAAAATGGCCAAAATTTAAAATTTTTCTCATGTTTTATAAGTGTTTGAAAACACGAATGTAGATTTTCCGATGGCGAGAATAAGAGTAATTTTTGACTCGACCGTGCGTGTTGAGCACTTAGCTTTGACTCCTTAACTACACATTAGGCTAAGTCTCTTAAATGAGGACGAGAAATGATAGAGTTAATTATAAGTTACTATGCTAAACGTAGAGTACTCGTATTCTTTCAAAAACTCATGTGTTCTCGTTGTTTGCTTATTCTCCCTTCGCATGTAAATATTTTTTGCTTAATAAATATTGACTTAGCGGTTTAGTTTTGATTGTTGGGTTTCTAGTCTTTTCTAGTAGCTTCCGTGTAATTAAATTGGAAAGATATTAAGGTATCGCCAGCGTCACGGTTTTGAAGTATTGGCACCCTAATAATCGAAAGCTTCACCTAATAATAAGATTTCAAGTGCTCACCTAAATCTAGCAAACAATTTGAAGCCCCACAAGGCCTAAAATCTATGCAAAATTGAAAGTGAATCAAGCCTTAATCTTCGAAGCTTTAAAGATCCAAAATTCGCTTTAGCGTGAGGATATACGTCTTTGGCTAATAAAACCACCGATGAGGCGGATAATAAAAGGCAAGGCAAGACCGAAGTCATAATAAAAGCTTCATGGCGAAGTTGAATAAAAGATGGAGGTAAACCAAAGATAATAAGGTCCTTCCGTTAGGGGGCGTATAAAAGTCTTGGTAATAAGTCTCATGTTCAAAACCATTATAAAACCGTGTTTATCGATTCTTCTTGTCAACTTAATTTTTTAACATCGTTGTCTATTAGGAGGGGTTATTGATTTGATGGTCTTGGTTACACCGTTAGGACTCTATTTTTAGACCTAAATCTCTATTATCACATAAGTCAACAATGTATCCTCGTGATCATTAAGACATAATAAAATATAAGAGATACAACTTAGGAATAATGGGAGAATAAGTACGTGATTAGGGCATATGAGTAGTGTTAGCATTACTAACTTATAATGACAATGATCTCGTTGCACGCTTGGCATGGAATTAAGGTGAAAATCGAGGACGACGAAATTATTTCTAACGAAGCATTCACGTGTTCTTATTCTATGAACCTAAACGTCCCATTTTGCGATGAAAATCATACATTATGTCTATAACACAAGTAGTAGTAATTTTAGTATGTAGCTAGTTATCATTTCAATAAAAGTGAATAAAATTGAATTTGGAGATGCTTTGATACTTTATTCTAGCATTGCGTGAGGGCACGGCAATGGTTTAGTATGGGGGAGTGATGAGACTGCTTTTATACATGGTCTCATCGTTCAAAACGGCCTTAAATTGCATAAAATATCATAAAATAGACCAAATATATGCTCGTGTTTGTTGCTTGTGTATTTTTAGGTACGGATATTAAGGAATTGGCAAAAGAACACAAGAATCAATCAAAAACGAACACGGGAAATGAAGTCGCACAATGAACCGGGCCCAAGTTTGGATTTTGCAAAAATACCCTTGAAAAATTGAAGATTGGCAAAAATGGCCCCTCATCTTTGAAGAACTTGTCACAATTGACCCTCCATTTATCAATTGTACAAGTATGGTCCTTATTATTTGAAGATATTACAAGATCAGTCCATCAAGTTTGAAGATTATGCAAAAGATACCCTTGGATAAAGTTTATAAAAGTTTTGTGCCATTTTCAGCAACTTGTCAAAAGTTGACAAGGCATAAACAAGCGCTGTTGGACAATTATTACAACTTGTAAGAAAGTAAATACCTTGGGGACCAATCCTGCCAATTAACTAAACCCCCACAACCAACCAGACACTGACACCTCAGCCCTACCCACTTTATTTACCCAAACCCATTAACTTACCCACCCACCAACCCATGACCCTACCCGTCCAACCCAAGTTTATTTAATAAACCCCAGTCAACTCAGTCAAACCCCACCCCATTTCCCTCCATTAACATTTATTTGAAATGTTTTAATTAACCAAATAGATTAAACACTTGCTAATCACCCATAAACCCTAATCCTACCCCAGATCCCATCTCACCCAAATCAAAGGGTTTTACCCTGATACCTTCCAGAACCTTGATTAACGTCACTCTCATCCTTTCCCACTCAACAAAACACACCCACATGGGCTGTGGGACCCTCCCCAAGCTTCCCCTGCTACATCACTTTCGCACCAAAACCCACACCCGACCAAACCAACACCCAGGATCATCCCCTTGGTCCCAAAGGTTCATCCAACGACTCAAGATGAAGATTCCAAGCTGGCATCCAACAGAATCACATGGAGCACAAATTTGACCCATTTTTAGTCAAATCTTCAAGGGCCTTTTAGGCATTTTAGTTGCTAGGGTTTGTAGTCCTAGAATGTTCTCTTAGTTAGTATTTAAAGGGCATTCGCATGTGAATGCACCTTTGTTCCAGTTTTTAGCATTTTCAACTTGTAATTCCTTTTTTGAATTAATTAAGTTTGGTGTTTTGTGAAAGACAATTGTGATTCCTTTAATTGAATTTAAAAAGTTTGTGTATTGTTGAATGCTAAGGCTGAGTTCCATTTATTTGTGAAAGAATTTGGTGTTGAAGTTTCATTTTTCAAAAAGGAGTTTTAAAGAAATCTTGAATTCAGAAAGTAAAGGTTTTGGAAAGTGAAAGTGGACCAAAACTTGATTTTCTGAGTGTAAAGGTTTTGTTTAAAACGTGTTAAGTTTCTTGGTTCATTGTTTTAAAGTCTTTAAGGTTGGATTTTCAGAAAATCAGAAATTTGCATTTTCTTGTGTTTGATCTTATTTTCAGGTTTGTTGTTGATTCAGTTCTGCACCAACCCCAGTTGGTAGGGAGGTGACAAAGCTGTCACAAAGGACCCTGGATGTGGGGTTCTTAGGTAAAAAACTTTTTTCCTTTTTCAAATTTCAGAAAAAGTGAAGTTTATGTGATTTGCATGATTATTGGATGATTGTTGTTATTTCTGGTTTGAATTGTGTTATTTTGAGTTGTTATGCATGTTAGAGGTTAAGTGAATCAATTTGATTGCTTTTGAATGTGTTTTGGTTTGTAAAAACGTTTTCAAAAGATATAAAGGACTGTTTGGAAACAGGTTTTAGCAGGGTTTAAAATTTTGATTTATGATTTAAAAAGTGTTAGAGTTATTGGATAGGACTGAGTTAAGTTGTTTGATAGTTAGGTTATCATTTGGTAAGATTTGAAGCAAAGTTTGTGTGTCAAAAAGTGAAATAGCCTACTCAAATCTGCTTAGTCCTATTTGTGCTTATTTTTCATAATTTTGGTGCTTAATCTTTGTAAATGAGTGAGTGATAGGTTGATTTAAGGTTTGTTATTGCTTGAGTGCTAGTTCAAGAGTGTGTGTGCATAATTTGGTCACTTGAATCTCATTGGTGTGCATTTGGTTTAGCTAAACAGTCCACCAGACCTTCATATTTACATCAGTAACTTGAATGTGCCTTGTGTGCTTTGGTTTGTGAGATTTTTGTGTGCTAAGTGTTTAAACTTTGCTTGATTTGTGTTTTTATTGACTCCCTTCACTCAGAAAGAGTGAAGGGGTGCCTTTGTTCCAAGAAATCACCTCAAACAAAGCAAAAAACCAAGACCTCTTGGTGTTCACTTGTTCATCAGAAACATACCCAGACCTGGGCACAAATTGCCTTCTAATTTGCTTAATCTTGGATAATTTTGGATTTGGATTGGTGTTTATTAGCTTATAAGGTTACTGGATCAAGTTTTTAAAAGCTAAAAAAAAAAATATATATATAAATTCCAAAAAGGACGTGGCCAGGACTCGAACCTGCGCCACTCCTCTCACAACACATACAAGTTACCATTGCGCCCTGGGGACTTTGACTGAGAGTTTTGATTTTGAATTGTATTTAACCACGTTTTGGTTTAAGCTTGTTTAAATAAGCCGTGGCTTATTTGACTTTTTCCAGCTTATTTATTAAGCTTGTTAGCTTCTTTTCATTTTTCCTAGGTTTTAAATAGAGTTTAGGATTTTTCTGTTTAAAAGTTTTATTTTTCCTTTTATTTAATTAATTATTAGGATTATTTCTAGTTTTGAATTTAAAAAGTCATTAAAAAATATTAAACAGTAATAAAAAAATACAAAAAAATAGTTTTTAGGTTTTAATTTGTATTTTTGAGGTTTACATATAAAAAAGTTTTCAAAAACTTTAATTTTTGATTTTATTTAATTTTAGGGTTTTTAGACAACTTTGAAAATTAATATAAAATTCATTAAAAGGTTTTAGGAACTTTTGTTTACATTTTCTTCTTAGTTAGATTATTTAGGATTTTTTGAGAATTTTTTAGAATTTATTTGAGAACTTTTAATTTTTTAGATTATTTTAATATTATTTTATTCATAAAAATAAAAAGTTTTATTTTTAAATTTTTTTCATTTTTCCTAGATACTAGACATTAAAATAGGACCTTTGTCACTTTCCAAATAATTTTTAGGCTTTTCAATTAATTTTTAGAATTAATTTAAGATTTAATAGATTTTAATAGTTTTTAGGAGTTTAAAAATAGTTTAAATTGGTTTTAAAATTTCTAAAAATAGTTTTTAACTTAATTAGGTCATTTTTGAGGTTTACAAACTATTAAATCTTGTTTAGGGCTTTTTAATATTTAAAAGTGATTTTTAGGGCTTTAATTAGCATTAAAAAGTCATTATTAAATTAATTAAAAGGTTTTGGAAAGTTTGGATTTTTTGTAAACTCTTAGAATATTATTTGGGATTTTTAGTAATTTTTAGGAATTTTTAGATTAAAATTTTAAATTTTGTGTTTTATACGTTTTACGTCGTAACTTTCTAGTAGTGTTTTGCCTTAATTTTCTAATTTTTTCGTCTTCGTCATTTTCTCTTCTTTTCTTCTCATTAATAATCAAAAACAAAAATCATCATTCATTACACAACACACGTGCCTCCTTGAGAGAACGATCCCCACTCATTGGGTCATAAGTGCTTGGTTTTCCTAAACCGACATTTAATACTTACCGCTTTTTGTGTTGCTTTGTTTTTCCTAAAATAAAGTATATACAAAACCTCTACATCAGAAAACAGTGATTCTAAGGCATCCTAAACAAAAACATCTATGATCCCTTTCAAAACCCACCTATTAAATCAATTATACAACCTAATTAAATACATAAACCCTAATTGATATTTTTTGGGGATTTGACTAATTAGAGTAATACACAAGAGAATCATAAACGAAATTATATAAGAACATGTTTACCTGTGATGTTTTAGGAGATAAAATCGATGATAAGCTTAATGAAAGAAATCAATGGCGGTAAAGTTTTTGTGGTTTGAGTGTGATGTAAACAGAGAAACGAAACTAACCAAATTAGGGGGGCGCGTATTAATATGTTTGACTTAGGTCAAAAAATAAGCCTTTTCCCTTTTTGCGCAATTAGTCCTCCTATTTTCGTATATTTGCGTTAAGTGAGTATCCTATTTAGTCACACTCAATCCAAACCACACAATTGACCTCCTATGTCTTAGATATTAATTATATTATCACGAAAAAATCCTAAGACCGATTCACATAAATCACGAAAAGTCACGAAGCACAACGAGTACACACGGAGAATGATACACCATAAAGCAAATAGCCAATTAATTTATCTGAAAGACTTTAGAAGACCGATTTGATGATTAAAGCAATTTGACATTTTCTCCCCCTTAAATACAGACCCGTTTTTAAAGAGATGTAGTCTTTGTATTTAAGAAAACTGATGAAAGACTTTTTCGTTTATGATGATAATAAAACAATTTGTGGTGGCAATAAGATTTCTCTTATTTTAACAAAAGAAGTGCACTGAAACGTACACAAATTTGTGTTAGACCAAGTTATGAAGTAAACTCGATCCCTTGTATGGTTTTAAAGTAAACCATACCCGCGAAAATTAATTCCCGTTGAGAGCCAACGCTTTCGTAAGAAATACGTGACTTTAATGTGAAAAACGGGTTGTAGTCAGAAGTAACTACAAGCCATGTGGGCATGTTTTAAAAATATGTACAACTTTTATACGGACTCTATTTATGGCGTCGTGTCAATTTTAATCGACATTTCTAAGGCCATAAATATTACCGTACTAAAAGACATGCCCGTTTTAAAATTAAAATATTTTTGAATTTTCGTGATTTTATATTTTTTATGGATTTTCTATGTTTTATATTTTTTTATGGTTTTTTTATGTATTATATTTTTGAATTTTTCTTTTGGTGGTTTAAATATATACGATAATATACAAGATCACGATCAAAGGATACTCTAGAATAGTTTACCACCACTATTCTTCAGATTCTTCTGCCAACTCCTTAAGTGTCGCTGGTGAGAATGATTTCATGCCTAGCTTTTCGATCAAAAACTCGATACATCCTCGATCTAAGGCCTTTGTGAATATATCTGCCAGCTGATAATCAGTGTTGACGAAGTACAGTTCGATCACTCCATTTTCCACTTGCTCTTTGATGAAGTGGTAGCGTATGTCAATGTGCTTTGCCCGGGAATATTGAACGTAGTTGCAGCACAGAGCAATTGCACTTTTGTTATCACAGTACATCGGGATTTTGCTGAAACAAAGACCGTAGTCAGTTAATTATGATCTCATCCAAAGAACTTGAGCACCACAATCGGACATAGCAATGTATTCAGCCTCCGTACTTGATATCGCAGCGCTTTTCTGCCTTTTAGATGCCCAACTAACCAGTCTATCTCCAAGAAGTTGCACACTGCCAGAAGTGCTACGTCTGGTATCTTGACACCCAGCATAATCCGCATCTGCATATGATATGAGTGCAATAGAGGAATCCTTCGGATACCACAGACCACAATGAAGTGTTTCTTTAAGATATCGAAAGATCCTTTTCACAACATGTAAGTGCTTTTTGGTAGGCCAAGCCTGATACCGGGCACACATGCATATAGCAAATTGCAAATCAGGCCTGCTAGCAGTCAGATAAAGAAGGGTGCCGATCATTCCACGGTAAAGTTTAGGATCGACAGCTATCCCTTCCTTATCTTCATCTAACTTGGATCTCTCCACAATTGGAGTATCCACGGGGTCACAATTTTCAAAATGATATTTCTTTAATGATTCAAGAGAAAATTTGGATTGATTAATGAAGATGCCTCTGGGATTCTGAGAAATTTGTAACCCTAAGAAAAATGAAATTTTTCCCATCATTAACATCTTAAAACGTGTGGACATAATTTTCTCAAAATGGTCAGATAGTCTTTGATTAGTAGCAGCAAATATTATATTATCAACATAAATTTGTACCAAAATCATGTCGTTGTCCTCCTTGAGAATAAATAATGTTGGGTCCACTTTGCCTTTGGAGAAGCCTTTCGAGATGAGATACGACGATAGGAAATCGTACCACGCGCGTGGAGATTTTTTCAACCCATAAAGAGCCTTTTTGAGCTTGTACACGTGATTAGGATACTCCGAGTTGACGAATCCATTCGGCTGGCTTACGTAGACATCTTCCCTTAATTCACCATTAAGAAATGTCGTCTTAACATCCATTTGGTAGACGATCATGTTCATGTGAGCAGCATAAGCAAGGAATAGTCTAATTGCCTCCAATCGTGCAACAGGAGCAAAGGATTCTTCAAAGTCAATACCCAAAGCTTGTTTGTATCCTCTAGCAACCAATCTAGCTTTGTTCTTTAGCACTCCACCTAACTCATCGAGTTTAACCTTATATACCCACAACAATGTAAGGATTTCAACGTTGCTGGGTAAAGGAACTAATTCCCACACTTCAAGACGTTGAAATTCATTAAGTTCCTCTTTCATGGCTTCAATCCAAGATGATTTAGTCATGGCTTGTTGCCAGTTTTTAGGTTCAGTATCGGAAAGAAATGCATCAAAGTAGAAATATAATGCATGTTCTTGGAGTTGATGGCGAGTTAAGACTGGTCGATTGATGTCACCAATAATATTGCGGATTGGGTGATCCTTTGTCCATTTTGTTTTGTGAGTTTCAATCCGTGGTGGTCGGGAGTGAACGATTGCAGGAGCTTCCTCTGAGGTAGACACACCGTTAGGGTTTTCAGGTATGTGTGAACCAAATAAAGGAAGCTCTTGTAAGTGAGCAAATTCCAAATCGTGATCATAGTGATCCTCTTCAACATCATTAGGAATGAGTGGGGGTGAAGATTCAGGTATGGTTTGTGAATTGGTGGGGGATGGGGCATCTTTTTCAAGAGTGACAGTAGATGCCTCTGACTGATTTCCATTATCTTGAACAATAACTTCAGGAATTGGAGCTACTGCTACAGGTGCTGGAGAATCATCATTAGGTGGATCAAAGAATTCATCAAACATAGGTTGAAATAACTCATCCCACTCGGGCCTTGTAGGTGGTATAAATGATGAAGAAGTAGGATTGTTGGGATTTAATCCGGAACTAATTGTACCGGTTCCCATCTCATGTAATGCGGGTTCAGAGCTGTGTTGCTCAGAAGCCATCGCTGTCAGCTCATCAAAATCGGTATCCAAAGTTTCTACTATCTTTCCAAGACGATGGTTATAAATTTGGTAAGCTTTCTTTGCAGGTGAGTAACTAATGAAAATTCCAATACCAGCCTTCGGTTGAAGTTTGCCCAAATTCTCACTATTAGTATTTGGATAACACAGTGCACAAAATACATGAAGAAATGAAATATCCGGTTTTTGTCCATGAAGTAGCTCATATGGAGTTTTACCATGGCGTTTACGAATGATGGAGCGGTTTTGGGTATAACATGCGGTTGCCACTGCTTCAGCCCATAAGAATAAAGGAGCATTCGCATAAATCAACATAGTTCTAGCAGCTTCCATTAGTGTACGGTTACGTCTTTCTACGACACCATTTTGTTGTGGAGTGCAAGCAACAGAAGTTTTATGTGAAATACCGACCTCTTCATAATAGTCTCGTAGAGTTTGATTAACGAACTCAGTTCCATTATCAGTGCGAATGCGACGAACAGTAGCATTAAGACGTACTTGGATCATCTTTAAGAAAGAAATAATATACTTTGGTGCTTGATCCTTGGATGCTAAAAAAGTTACCCATGTAAACCTTGAGAAATCATCCACCATGACGAGGATGAATTTTCTACCACTCACACTAGCCGTACGCATTGGCCCGCAAAGATCCATGTGCAAAAGATACAGTGATTCTTGGTTGGTGTCTTCAGCTTTAGGCTTGTATGATTTCTTGGTGCTTTTTCCCAAAGAACACGCGGAACATAAATGATCCTTGTCGAACTTAAGTTTTGGAAGACCACGAACAAGTTCATTTTTAGCCAAATGGTTTATAGCATCAAAGTTAAGATGAGATAACCGACGATGCCACAACCATGACTTGGTCTTAGATGCTTTGGAAAGAAGGCATACAGGAGAGGCGGCCATCATGTTTTGAATAGATAGTGTGTAGAGATTATTCCCTCAAGAACCCTTTAACAAATCATTTCCTGTAAGATCGCGAATAAAGCAAGTATGTTGTCGAAAAGCCACTTCAAGGTTTGAATCGCTAAATTGTCCCACTGAAAATAAATTATGACCAAGTCCCTCCACATAATATACCCTTGAAATCGTAACATTCCCAATTTGATATTCACCGTAACCCATGATCTTTGCAATATGGTCGTTGCCGAATTTTACCGTTCCTAGAAACTTGCTGACGAAATTTCTGAGCATCGAGCGATCTCCGGTCATATGCTTTGAGCATCCAGAGTCCAAGTACCAGAGGATGATTTAGACCACCTAAAAATATCAACAGACAAAGACGATGTATCGGAATCTAGTAGTTCCTCTGTGTTAGCAGGTACAGATTTAATTATCTTAGATTGCTAACCGAAGAATTCTTAGGCTTCCAGATTTGCTTTCTAAATGCCGGCTTAGATTCTAGTTGTCTAAGATCCTGAGTTACTTCTTCACTGGTAGGCACAATAGTGGGGGCAGACCTAGTTAAAGGGCACTTTTTCCATTTCTTAGTGCTAGTGTTCCTGTTTAAAGGACGCTGAGACCTAACTTTCGTGGATGTGATCCTAGTTAAAGGGCACGTAGTTCCATTAGCATTGAAGGTCCTACCAGTGGGTTTCCATTACCAACCAACTTCGGTGAATTTCTTCCCCTTTGGAATCCATTCAAGATTGTTCCTAATTGCATACATTTCATTCACGTGATCGACAAGGCATAAATCATGATGCTTAGAAAACATGCATTCATTACAATTCCAACATCTCAAATTAGAATTTACATTTTGCTTAGGCTGCTGCACAAGCGCAGGGCCTTTAGTCTTAGTTACATGATTCTTTTTATACAAATTTGAAATAACATTCTTAGGGTGAACTTCTACTTTCTTCTTCATAGTCCTACTAGTGGAAGGCTTGATCCTATTCTTCTTGTCTTGAGATCCTTTAGCCTTAGTAGATACAATTAATCCTGTAGAAGCCAAGGGAACATTAGCTACAGATTTTGATTTAGCCTTGATGGGTGTGTTTAATATAGGCTTAGATCCTGGATTCTTATTGAATAGATTCATGGCAATGGTGATGGTTTGTTGTTTAAGTGGTGCAGAACCCGGTTGTCCTATGTACTTCACGTGCTCTAAGCATTGTTGTACCCTCTCAATGTAAGCATGAGCAGAGTAATAGTGACTATTCATAGGATCAATTTCATAGTAATCATCTACCACATCCCTAGCAAGCTCCGCGTGCTTAACTGCATCTTCCATATACCATGTGACAATCTAACATTTTCAGGTAGTGAAATATTTTCTCGTATAATATTTTGAAACTTATTTTTGTGTTGGTGGACGAACTCACAATTTACGGATTTAAATTTGGGCTTACGTGCATAATTTAGCGTCTTTTACGACTAAACCGGAAACCTTAGGATTACGTATTTACGTTTTTGAACTCCGTTTTTGATGAGACAATTTTTATTGGATTCGTTTTGTGACGTTGATTCATAATTTATAAAAACGTTTTTTGTAAAACGACCCGAGGGCACGTAAATCGAGAAAACTAGAATCGAGGAATACCCGTAAACTAGTGAGATGGGACAAAATACATTGTCCCACCCCACTAGCTAGCTTGGACGGCACACACATGACACCACATCTTAGATGTGGCATCATGTTAGCTCAATGTTTACAAGTGTAAGCATAGCTTACTCTTTAAGCTATACTTCCACTTCCACTAACTCAAAACTAGCAACTAACTTCATTCCACCATTTCCTTACATGCAAACTCTCTCAAATCCTCTCAAAACCACTCACCCTTGCCGTCCACTTTGAAGCAACAAACAACCCTTTTGATCTTTTCTAGCCATGAAATACATGTTTACTAGCTCTATCATGGAGTTATCTTGAAGCCTTGATCATTTGGTGGCCATATTAACAACATTGGAGGTGATTTGCTTGTGTCCTAGGGCTGATTTCCCAACTTATGTTCTTGGTGTTTGATGGTCATGGAGTTACTTGTTGTATTCATCAAGTTCTTGTCTTCCAAAAACAAGAAATACACTTGGTTGGTAAAGAAGATCATCCTCTCCATTTTTCTCTTGTTATTTTGTAAAGAAAAAATATATTTACTTTCATTTTGTATATGTATATGATGTATATATGATGATAAAAATGTTGTGTGGGGATCAAGTGTTGATAGATATGCTTAAAAAGGTTAATAACTATAAGAAATGATGCTAAAATCTTGATTATTTAGTTGGCTGTATAAAAACAGTATATAACTAAAACTTGAACTGATAAAATTGCATGGTATGATCCATTTACAGTAAGTACAAGATGTTATACACATGTGAGAGTTGGCCATGCAATGGAATCAATATAATGAGTGATATATGATCAAAACAAGTTAGGTGTTCTAATCTGAATAAGCAGTTTAGTTGGGACTGTTAAGGCAAGATGAACTTAAAATGAGCAGTAGCTATAACTAAGTTAAATGTAGCACATCATATGAAGAAAATGTCACCCAAAAATGAGCTTCTAATTCATTATAGAACTCTAGATATGGTAAAAATGGTGAACATGAAGATAAAAATCAGATTTTAAGAATTAATGTTTATTATTATTATATAAGCACTCACATTTTATTGTATAAAATGTAAAATAAAAACCCACTAACTTATAAAACTTATTTATATAAATATATAAAAGGTTAATTAAATGGATAAATTATATAAATGGTAGTGGAATAATATTTACAAGTAATAAAAAATATAAACTTGATTTTTACGACTTTTTCGGCTATTACCGTAAAATTAACGTTTTTCGCCAAATAAAACTTAGATGATCAAACCCGTCTAATGTAAAGTTTATAAAAGTCATATACTGATATATAAGTAACCAATACAAGTAAAAACCGATAAAACCCGAACTATAAGAAATACGGACATTAACGAGCTAACTAAACATATTGGACTAATAATTGGACTAAATAAGATAAATACTTGTAAAAAGAACTTATTGGGCTTAACCCATTTGGGCCCAACATGGAAAGTATATATACTGATAATATAGGTATAAAATGGATTAAAACAAGTTAAAGAACTTATACTAAGCTTAATGGACTTAAAATAGGTAAATAGGTAAAACTAGCAAACTAGTAAAACGTTACCAAAACGTAAACACTAAAATGAGTAAACAAGGATGTATAAACCCACTTGATCATCATCATATGTACAAAATCATCATATGTATATTGTTATTTTGATAAAAGTCATTGGACAAAGTCTAAGACCGATTATTATTTATATAGGTTTCCGTGACCGAAGCACACCCGTAGCCGATAATCCGCCTTTCATTAACAACGTGAGTTCATAGCCTCGCACTCTTTTAAATGTTTTATAAAATGATTTGTAAACCCGCGAGGGAGATAACATGCTATATTTTGATAAAAAAAAATAGAACACAAGTAGTCCCGATTGTATGCTTAATGATATGGACCCGAATGATGCTATGACCCTATAAACGAGACTAAAAGGATTATTAGTAGTTAGGTTATGTCACTTAAAGTCCCATTAGCATGAATTGTGAACTACCGGGATTTGGTAGACGCTTATGCATTTGATAGTAATATTTGGGGACGATCACGCCAGTTCGCGCCTTGACGGTTGATCCACGTCGTACCACATTGATTGGTAAGCGAATTTATGTATGAGAAGATTCCATAGCGTGATTTTTGTGACGACACGCTAACTTAGATGGGCAAATTGTTTGTCGGGTTCGCGGCCCGCTGTTTTCATAGTAAGGTAACAATGTCATGCGGCTAATAATAATCCTATATAATCCAAATAAAATGTATCCTATACATAATGTAATCCAGTAACGACGCTAATAACGATGAATATATTACCTATTATGGTAATATTGAGGCTACGGTCTCATGGACGGTTTAAGATGTATGCTTGATTTATATATTGCCTGACTAGCAATATGAGGACTTACTTCCGATATTATACTTGTGTTCTGATTTTAAATGATTGTTCTATATAACGGTTTTTATTAAACTCTATGAATTCACTCGGCATTCGCTGATACGATTTTTGCATGTTTTTATCTCAGGTGCTTGAAGGTAATCCGGATGGAGATCGACTCTGATGGCCCACATAATATTAAAAATGTTCATTCGATCTATGTTTTGTAAAGTTAATGACCTGTATAATTTGGGACCTGTTGTACGCTTTTAAACTTTTTATCGAATGAATGAATGTTGAACCTTGTACAACCATTTTTATGTGTTGTCTATGATTGGAGTTATTGTGCTATCCTATAACACTCTGAAAGACCCTTCCGCTGTACCGATACGAAAAATGAGAGTGTTACAATTTGGTACCAGAGCTCTCGTTATAGAGAACAAAAGATTTTAAAAACCAAGGTTTTGAACAAAACTTTTCAAAATCTTTTGACAATGAACATTTGAGAAAATATTTGAAAAATCTTTTGACTATAACGGTGCCAGAGATCTCTGACGTTACCAACAAGCCCTATTGAGAAGATATATATTTTGATATATATAATTTAATTTATATATATGTATATATCGTGATTTCATTATGTAATTGTTTAACTAGTATGTTATCCTAATACGAGATAAATATATATAAATGCAGATTGTCATGGCTGACCCTAATATCCCTGTAGAAAACCATGCTATTCCCGAACCTAATGTAGAAGATGATCCTTATTTAGACTTAGTAGATTATGATATGGATGATGAGGAGGAACCATTTGAGGATCCCGAGCCCGAGTTAGGACTAGGAGATCAGATTGCCCCTCAGTTTGATATGGTAGAGAATGAGATTGAGAACGTTGATATTGAGAATGATGATGAGATTGGGTTAGATAATTTAGATGATGAGATTGACGACAAGGATGTCGAGGAGGATGTAGGTATAGATGTTGAGGTCGATGATGATGAGGAAGCTGAGCTTATTTATCCTTATGGTGTTCCAGAGGGCGAGCCTTTGCCCCCACCAGTTTATTTGTCTGATTCTGAGGTTGAGTTACCTAGGGATGGAATGTCTGAATCGTCTGAATCTGATTCTGAATCAGAGGAGGATGAGGATGATAATGCACCTGATGGTACTGATGGTATTGCTACTCATAGAGGTGAGATAGGAGAGTCGTCTAGTGCTCGAGAGGCTACTCATATTGATGGTCTTGCACCATGGGCCTTGAGACGTGATCTAGATGCTTCCCGTGTTAAGAGTTGTATGACAGAGGTTGGATTAGGTGTTGTTCAGACTCAGGTTTCTTATTTAGAGTCGAAGACTAAGGTTGGCGAGAAAGAGCGGGAATTGCTTAGTTTGGATTTGACTGATGTCGAGCGTGGTTTAAATGAGGCTTTTAGGAGGTTATCGGTGTTGGAAAGTGGTGAGTTTGCTGAAATGAAGAGAAAGGTGAATTCTATGGAGATTCAGTTGAGTGTGGCTCGTGCGATGCGTGAGAAATCTGAGAAGGAGTTGAATATATCTGTGGGATGGAATAGTAGATTTTATGCTGACATGGTTGAAAGAGGAGTAATCCGTAAGCGCCCAGCTGAAGATGTGTCTAGTGATCGTCCGACGAAGATTCAGAAGACGATGGATGATGGACCATCTGGCGGTTCTCAGTAGACCAGTCTGTATTTAGTAGTGACCTTCATATCTTTTGTTCTTTTGTAGCTTTGACTGAACCGACTTGTTAGTAGTAGACTTGGCACGAATTTTGAGTGTGTATAGTGCTAGAACTTTGATATGGGATGTACTAAGACAATACTTTTGTTTCAGATCGAATGAAATATGTATCTTGTCTTGAATTCCATATTGTGCCTTATTTGTATCTTGATTATGAATTCAATCCATATTATATGAATCCTTGTTGGGTGAATGCTTAATATTTTAAAATTGTGAAATTATAGAACTATGCCGCCCAAGAAGGTTGTGACTGAGGAAGATGTACGTAGGATTATTACGGAGCAAGTTACCACATCTATGACTGAATTTATGGCAAATGCTAGAAATGAAGCTGGCGGTAGTGGAGCTGGCGGTAGTGGAGCTGGCGGTAGTGGAGCTGGCGGTAGTGGAATTGGCGGTACTAATGTGAATGTGAATGCTAATAACGTGAATGCTAATGCTGGAGGAAATGTAGGAGGACTTGGAACTAATGCACCTGAAGTTGGTGGCTGTACTTATGTGACGTTCATGAAGTGTGAACCTCTACCTTTTAATGGAACTGAAGGTGCTGTAGGAGTAAGCCAGTGGATTGAGAAGATTGAATCGGTGTTTCAGATTAGTAAGTGTAAGGAGGAAGATAAGGTGACTTTTGCTATGGCTACTCTTAAAGGTCGTGCGTTGACTTGGTGGAACGGGAGAATTGCTTTCATGGGTCTTGATGCTGCTAATGCTACTCCTTGGGCTGAAATTAAGAAGTGGATGACTTTGGAGTTTTGTCCTCGTAGTGTGATTATTAGGTTAGAACAGGAGTTGATTCATTTGAGAATGAAAGGTGTGGACATTGATAGTTACACGAACCGATTCCATGAGTTAGCCTTGCTATGTCCTCGATTGGTTAAACCCGAAGAGATCCGAATTGAGCAATATATTAAAGGGTTGACCAGGAATATCCGGGGGGACGTGACATCATCTAAACCACTGACCATTGATGATGCTGTTCGAATGGCCTACCAACTCATTGGACAGATAATTCAGGATAGGGAAGATGAAGCCCGTGTAGGTGAGAAAAGAAAGGGAGACGGTGAGCGTGTAGATAGAGGTGATAATAGGAAGAATTTCAATCGCCGTCAGAACCAGAGAAAGGGGAATGCAAATGCTCTTACCAACAACACACCGCGCAACGATGATAGATGTCCTAAGTGTGGCAACAAGAGGCATGCTGGCGACTGCTGGAAGTGCCAAAATTGCGGAAAGCTTGGACACAAGGTTGAAAGGTGTAAGAAGGGAACCATTTGCTTCAACTGTAATGAAGAAGGTCATAGGAAATCGAAATTCCCCAAGTTGAAAGCGATTGTACCTGGAAGAAACCCCCAGGGTGGTATCTATCAACTTGGAATAATTGAGGTGAAGAAAGAGGATCCGAATGTCGTTACCGGTACGTTTTTACTCAACAATCATTATGCTGTTGCTTTATTTGATTCGGGTGCTGATAGGAGCTTTGTATCCACTAAATTTAGTGCCCTTATTGATATTGAACCTGTTGAGATAAGTACCAGTTACGAGGTGGAATTGGCTGATGGTAAGTTAGTGAAAACTAATAAGCTATTAGAAGGATGCTCTCTAAATCTCTTGAACCATTCCTTTCCGATTGATTTGATGTTAATAGAATTAGGTAGTTTTGATATTATTATTGGTATGGATTGGTTGTCGTTGAATAATGCTACTATTTTATGTGGAGGGAAGAAAGTTAAGATTCCTCTTAGGAATAGGACGTTAGTAATTGATGGTAGTCGAGGTGAATCCCGTTTGAAGATCGTTTCATGTATTAAAGTCCAGAAGTACATCAGGAACGGTTGTGAGTTATTTTTAGCTCAAGTGACCGGGAATGAGTCTAGGGAGAAACGATTGGAAGATGTACCTATTATTTGTGAATTTCCTGAGGTATTTCCTAAAGATTTACCCGGACTTCCACCGATAAGGCAAGTAGAGTTTCGAATCGATTTAATTCCTAGTGCTGCACCGGTGGCACGTGCGCCTTACCGATTAGCCCCTTCTGAATTAAAAGAGTTATCTGAGCAACTTAAGGAGTTGTCTGATAAAGGTTTTATTCGACCGAGCTCGTCGCCTTGGGGAGCTCCAGTCTTGTTCGTTAAGAAGGATGGATCTTTCCGTATGTGCATTGATTATAGGGAACTGAATAAGTTGACAATTAAAAATCGATATCCTTTACCTAGGATTGATGATTTGTTTGATCAACTGCAAGGATCTAGTGTGTATTCTAAGATAGATTGCGGTCAGGATATCACCAACTTCGCGTCCGTGAAGAAGATATTCCTATAACTGCATTTAGAACTCGTTATGGACACTATGAATTTCAAGTAATGCCATTTGGGTTAACTAACACACTTGCGGTTTTCATGGATTTAATGAATCGAGTGTGCAAGCCCTACTTGGATAAATTTGTGATTGTGTTTATTGACGATATTCTAATCTATTCTAAGAATGAAGATGAACATAGAGAACATTTGAGGATTGTTTTGAAATTGTTGAAGGATGAAAGGTTGTATGCTAAGTTTTCGAAATGTGATTTCTGGTTAGATTTTGTGCAATTTCTTGGTCATGTGATTAACAAAGATGGAATTCATGTTGATCCTGCAAAGGTTGAAGCTATTAAGAATTGGTCTGCACCGACAACGCCAACGGAAGTGCGACAGTTCTTAGGATTGGCTGGCTATTATAGGCGATTCATTAAAGAATTTTCTTTGATAGCTAAACCCTTGACTAAGCTTACTCAGAAGAATAAACCTTTCGTTTGGGGAAGTGATGAAGATGGAGCATTTCAGACATTGAAGCAAAAATTATGTAGTGCGCCAATCTTATCATTACCCGACGGGAGTGAATATTTTGTAGTGTATTGTGATGCATCTCTTAGAGGCTATGGAGCTGTTTTGATGCAGCGAGAGAAAGTGATAGCTTATGCTTCTAGGCAATTAAGGAAGAGTGAGGAGAATTATACTACTCATGATCTTGAGTTAGGAGCTGTAGTCTTTTCTCTTAGGTTGTGGAGACATTATCTGTATGGCATCAAGTGTACGGTATTCACCGATCACAAAAGTCTATAGTATATTCTCGACCAGAAGGAATTGAACATGAGGCAACGAAGATGGATAGAGTTGTTAAGTGATTATGACTGTGATATAAAATATCACCCAGGAAAAGCCAATGTTGTTGCCGATGCGTTAAGCAGGAAAGATAGAGAGCCTATCAGGGTGCGTTCTCTAGTCTTGACCGTGCATAATAATTTGCCCGAGCAAATTAGAAATGCGCAAATAGAAGCTTGTAAGAAGGAGAATTTTGTTAATGAAGGGTTCCGAGGAGAAGGAGATCCTTTAGAGGTTAGAGCTGATGGAGTGAAATGCTTAAGAGGTCGTATGTGGATACCTAAGTTTGGAGGCTTAAGAGATTTGATTATGTTAAAATCCCATAAATCTAAGTATTCCATTCATCCGGGATCTGATAAGATGTACCATGATTTGAAGAAGTTGTACTGGTGGCCGAATATGAAAGCTGACATAGCTATGTATGTTCTTCAATGCTTGACTTGTGCTAGAGTTAAAGCTGAACATCAAAAGCCATCAGGACTACTTCAACAGCCAAAGATTCCTGAATGGAAGTGGGAGCGAATTACGATGGACTTTATCACCAAGCTTCCTAGAACATCATCTGGAAACAACTCGATTTGGGTTATTGTTGACAGACTGACCAAATCAGCACACTTCATTCCGGTTAAAGAGTAGTTCTCACTAGAGAAGCTGACTCGTATATACCTTGATAATGTTGTATGCAAGCATGGAGTGCCTGTATCGATCATTTCAGATCGAGATCCTAGATTCGCATCGAATTTTTGGAAATCTCTCCAAAGATCTTTGGGAACGAATCTCGACATGAGCACTGCTTATCACCCCCAGACTGATGGGCAGAGTGAAAGGGCGATACAAACACTAGAAGATATGTTGAGAGCTTGTGTGTTAGACTTTGGTAAGAATTGGGATAAACATTTGCCGTTAGCAGAGTTTTCGTATAACAATAGTTACCATTCTAGTATTAAGGCTGCACCGTTTGAAGCTTTGTACGGTAGGAAGTGTAGATCTCCTGTATGTTGGAGTGAAGTTGGGGATACCCAGCTCACGGGACCGGAATTGATCCGGGAGACTACGGAGATGATAGTTCAGATTAAGAATAGGTTGTTGACTGCCCGTAGTAGACAGAAAAGTTACACGGATGTGCGGCGGAAGCCAGTGGAGTTTGAAGTGGGTGACCGAGTAATGTTGAAGGTATAGCCATGGAAAGGCGTTATAAGATTTGGAAAACGAGGAAAATTGAATCCCCGTTATATTGGACCCTTTAAGATTTTATCTAGAGTAGGTCCGGTGGCTTACAAACTAGAGTTACCCCCAGAACTTCATGGTGTTCACAACACATTCCATGTATCTAATCTAAAGAAATGTCTAGCAGTGAGTGATGAGAAAATTCTGTTAGGTAAGGTTCGAATAGATGGGAAGTTGCATTTTATCGAAGAGCCCGTAGAGGTTATGGACTGTGAGGTAAAGCAACTGAAACAAAGTCGGATACCTATTGTCAAGATCCGATGGAATTCAAAGCATGGACCGGAGTATACTTGGGAACGAGAGGATGAAATGTGGAAGAAATATCCGCACCTCTTCGATTTCAATAAGAAACGGACATCCAAATGAAATGGATCACGAGGACGTTGATCCCTTTTAGGAGGAAAAGCTGTGACAATCTAACATTTTCAGGTAGTGAAATATTTTCTCGTATAATATTTTGAAACTTATTTTTGTGTTGGTTGACGAACTAACAATTTACGGATTTAAATTTGGGCTTACGTGCATAATTTAGCGTCTTTTACGACTAAACCGGAAACCTTAGGATTACGTATTTACGTTTTTGAACTCCGTTTTTGATGAGACAATTTTTATTGGATTCGTTTTGTGACGTTGATTCATAATTTATAAAAACATTTTTCATAAAACGACCCGAGGGCACGCAAATCGAGAAAACTAGAATCGAGGAATACCCGTAAACTAGTGAGATGGGACAAAATACATTGTCCCACCCCACTAGCTAGCTTGGACGGCACACACATGACACCACATCTTAGATGTGGCATCATGTTAGCTCAATGTTTACAAGTGTAAGCATAGCTTACTCTTTAAGCTATACTTCCACTTCCACTAACTCAAAACTAGCAACTAACTTCATTCCACCATTTCCTTACATGCAAACTCTCTCAAATCCTCTCAAAACCACTCACCCTTGCCGTCCACTTTGAAGCAACAAACAACCCTTTTGATCTTTTCTAGCCATGAAATACATGTTTACTAGCTCTATCATGGAGTTATCTTGAAGCCTTGATCATTTGGTGGCCATATTAACAACATTGGAGGTGATTTGCTTGTGTCCTAGGGCTGATTTCCCAACTTATGTTCTTGGTGTTTGATGGTCTTGGAGTTACTTGTTGTATTCATCAAGTTCTTGTCTTCCAAAAACAAGAAATACACTTGGTTGGAAAAGAAGATCATCCTCTCCATTTTTCTCTTGTTATTTTATAAAGAACAAATGTATTTACTTTCATTTTGTATATGTATATGATGTATATATGATGATAAAAATGTTGTGTGGGGATCAAGTGTTGATAGATATGCTTAAAAAGGTTAATAACTATAAGAAATGATGCTAAAATCTTGATTATTTAGTTGGCTGTATAAAAACAGTATATAACTAAAACTTGAACTGATAAAATTGCATGGTATGATCCATTTACAGTAAGTACAAGATGTTATACACATGTGAGAGTTGGCCATGCAATGGAATCAATATAATGAGTGATATATGATCAAAACAAGTTAGGTGTTCTAATCTGAATAAGCAGTTTAGTTGGGACTGTTAAGGCAAGATGAACTTAAAATGAGCAGTAGCTATAACTAAGTTAAATGTAGCACATAATATGAAGAACATGTCACCCAAAAATGAGCTTCTAATTCATTATAGAACTCTAGATATGGTAAAAATGGTGAACATGAAGATAAAATCAGATTTTAAGAATTAATGTTTATTATTATTATATAAGCACTCATATTTTATTGTATAAAATGTAAAATAAAAACCCACTAAATTATAAAACTTATTTATATAAATATATAAAAGGTTAATTAAATGGATAAATTATATAAATGGTAGTGGAATAATATTTACAAGTAATAAAAACTATAAACTTGATTTTTACGACTTTTTCGGCTATTACCGTAAAATTAACGTTTTTCGCCAAATAAAACTTAGATGATCAAACCCGTCTAATGTAAAGTTTATAAAAGTCATATACTGATATATAAGTAACCAATACAAGTAAAAACTGATAAAACCCGAACTATAAGAAATACAGACATTAACGAGCTAACTAAACATATTGGACTAATAATTGGACTAAATAAGATAAATACTTGTAAAAAGAACTTATTGGGCTTAACCCATTTGGGCCCAACATGGAAAGTATATATACTGATAATATAGGTATAAAATGGATTAAAACAAGTTAAAGAACTTATACTAAGCTTAATGGACTTAAAATAGGTAAATAGGTAAAACTAGCAAACTAGTAAAACGTTACCAAAACGTAAACACTAAAATGAGTAAACAAGGATGTATAAACCCAATTGATCATCATCATATGTACAAAATCATCATATGTATATTGTTATTTTGATAAAATTCATTGGACAAAGTCTAAGACCGATTATTATTTATATAGGTTTCCGTGACCGAAGCACGCCCGTAGCCGATAATCCGCCTTTCATTAACAACGTGAGTTCATAGCCTCGTACTCTTTTAAATGTTTTATAAAATGATTTGTAAACCCGCGAGGGAGATAACATGCTAGATTTTGATAAAAATAGAACACAAGTAGTCCCGATTGTATGCTTAATGATATGGAACCGAATGATGCTATGACCCTATAAACGAGACTAAAAGGATTATTAGTAGTTAGGTTATGTCACTTAAAGTCCCATTAGCATGAATTGTGAACTACCGGGATTTGGTAGACGCTTATGCATTTGATAGTACTATTTGGGGACGATCACCCCAGTTCGCGCCTTGACGGTTGATCCTCGTCGTACCACATTGATTGGTAAGCGAATTTATTTATGAGAAGATTCCATAGCGTGATTTTTGTGACGACACGCTAACTTTGATGGGCAAATTGTTTGTCGGGTTCGCGGCCCGCTGTTTTCATAGTAATGTAACAATGTCATGCGGCTAATAATAATCCTATATAATCCAAATAAAATGTATCCTATACATAATGTAATCCAGTAACGACGCTAATAACGATGAATATATTACCTATTATGGTAATATTGAGGCTACGGTCTCATGGACGGTTTAAGATGTATGCTTGATTTATATATTGCCTGACTAGCAATATGAGGACTTACTTCCGATATTATACTTGTGTTCTGATTTTAAATGATTGTTTTATATAACGGTTTTTATTAAACTCTATGAATTCACTCGGCATTCGCTGATATGATTTTTGCATGTTTTTATCTCAGGTGCTTAAAGGTAATCCGGATGGAGATCGACTCTGATGGCCCACATAATATTAAAAATGTTCATTCGATCTACGTTTTGTAAACTTAATGACCCGTATAATTTGGGACCTGTTGTACGCTTTTAAACTTTTTATCGAATTAATGAATGTTGAACCTTGTACAACCATTTTTATGTGTTTTCTATGATTGGAGTTATTGTGCTATCCCGTAACACTCTGAAAGACCCTTCCGCTGTACCGATACAAAAAATGAGAGTGTTACATACCACTTATATGATAGTGAGTTGTTCTTATTGTACGGGTTTTTAATGATCACCACCTTGTTGGTTTTTGGAGCACTAGAGGTCGGGGTAGAGTTGGTGGCTGGATTATCAACAACTTCTTGTCCTTTGAGTTGAAGTGTCTCCTTTAATTCAACCAAAACCATGTTTTTGTCTATGAGTTGAATATTTAAGTCAGAGATTTCCTCACACTTACGGTTCAATTGGTCAACGAGTGACTTTTGCTCTGCCGCATTAAAAGCGAAGCGATCTTCTAATGAACCATAAATTTGTGAAAAAACCTGCTTGACTTTATCAAACTCCCCTAGCATAGAAGTAATTCTATCTTCTAGGGCATGATTTTTAATCTCTGCAGCCTCTAGTTCCAATTTCTCTACTACTGATCTCTCTTAAGTCTCATAACTTCTTCCTCTAATGCCTGAACAACCTGAATCATCTTGTCACTTGTCTCAACGGAGTTTTCACAATCATTTGTTTTTGAAAGAGTTTCATTTTTAGATTGATTTTCAATTTCAAGAGATATACAATGTTGTTGAAGCTCATTAAAACGTTTTGAAAGTGTGTTATAAGAATCTTGAAGCTCTAAAAATTCAGCGTTAGATTCATGATAAGAATGATTATCTACATTAATCACAGGCTCAACAATATTCACAGATATATCATGCACATCATCACATTTATTCACAGTAGATGAAATCTCATGAGCATATTTAAGAGTAACAACTTGCATCACTTCGAGAGACACTATATGTTCTAAGAATCGGTCATATTCGGATAAAATATTTTCTTTTTCAATTAAATGTTGTTCATAAGCATCATCCATTTCATAGAAAACTTTTTGAACTTCACCTATTTCGAAACTTAGATTTCACGCGAGATTATAGACTCCATTTTTAATATTGTTTACAAACGGAACGATCTCTTTCTCAAACACCGTTTTCATGTGTTCGAAAGCCCATTCTCCAGTGGTTTGAGCCGTTGAAGTCGTACATTCCAGGATGACCTTGTCAAACTCGGTAAGGTGTCGCTCAATCTCTTCCAAGCTTAGCTTTACTGTACTTACCGGTGGAAGACTCTTAGGAATTTCCTTCGGTTCGTCCGAGTTAACGAGTGTAGGAAGTATACTAAGGCTTCTCTAGTAGGCGTGTAAAGGGATGTCTGGATAGATTTCTTTTGCATATTAAATCGAGTTCTAAGATCTATTTTTGCATTCGTTGCATTCATTTGTGCATAGTCATACTCAGGATATGTAGGAAGTAATTTTAGCCGATTCTCTTCATATGGTGACATGCTCTCAGATTCATTTGAAAACACAATCGGATCTAATACCAATCCTAACTTGGTTGCATCATAAAGTCGTGGGTTGTGGTGAAATGCTTGCTTTGCATACCCCGGGTTACGTGGTAGGTCTATTAGACGCGATAGATTGAACTCTTGAAAAGAAGAATGAAACAAGTGTACTAAATGTGAAGCAGAGTATTGTTTTAACAGCAAAATTTCAGTCTTTTTAACTCTCTCAGACGCCTTAATTTTTGTTTCAACCCTTTTAGACTCGAGAATTTCGAAATCCGTTTGTAGTTTTTGAAAATTATTAACGACTGACTCTTTTTCTTTAAGTTCTTTCGAAAGATTTGCTCTTAAACTCTCAATTTCTAGCAGATTATCCATTTGGACTTGCCTAAACCTATCAAAATCAGGATTGGTTAAGGTAGTGGACACTGGAGTTAATTCCAAGGTTTTAACCTTTTCCTTATGCAAAGCAAGCTCGGCAGATAAAGTCTGATTAACACTAAGGGTTTCAAGGACCACATTATTCATTTGGCTAAGCAAAGATGCTGAGACCATAACCAAATCAGGTTGAGCAAACGAATTTGTAATCGTAATAGCTCCCGGTTGTGGTTCACTCAAAGTCTGGGGACTTGCATTGATATTGCTATCATTGTTTGTCTCCTCGATTGAGGTACTAACCACCGGAGGCTGTTCCGGATACTCAGACACTTGCTCAACTTGATAAGGTATAATACTAGTATCCGTAGCAGTATTTGGTACCTCAGAAATTGTGTCAGCTCCATAAAGTGAAAGATTTGCCATGAGAGCTGCTTTGGCAGTATTGATATCATCACAGTCAGAGTCGTATGGATCCAAATCATCACATTGATATGCGGCATTGATTGTGATGGCTGCTGCGAGACCGTCGGTGTTCGCGACTCCCAGATCTGTGAGAAATGCCAACTCTTCTTCATCGAGCTCACGTCCTTGGGCTTGAGCATTCACCAAGTAGATATTCTCCTGAAACCATGTGTTATCCCTTTTCCTCTTGGGCTGCTTACACTCTCGGGCCATGTTCCCTTCCCCTTTGCAGTTGTAGCATATAATCATCTTCATTTTGCCAGTGCTATTACTTCTTGTAGCAGCAGTGTTAGATGAGCGTGCACCAGCAGTAGATGAATTGGGTCTCCCCTGAAGTGGTTGCACCATGACTCTGCCATCTTGAATTGTAGCTTGTTGTCGAGAGTTAGAAGAGTTCCTTAACTGATTGTTTGTAGGAGCTGGTCTTCTGTAACCTCATTTATTCAATGTTTGAGTGAGATAAGCAGACATTAGAGCAAGTATATCAGTAGGACTATCCCCTTGTCTAAACTCAGGGATAGGAATCTCATCATCACAATAGAACGCTGGTTCTGATTGAGCTACAAGCGGATTTGAGGGAACACTACCATGTTGTGGGTAATGGGGTTGAGAAGCCTCAAGTTGTTGATAGGTAAGAGCAGGGTTTGTTGGAGGTTGATAAGGTGAATACTGTTGTGAAGCATAAGGTAACTGATGTGAGTCTTCTTGTGATGATGTTGTTGGTTGCTTGTATTGTTGGTGATAAGATGTAGGCGGTTGTGGCAAGATCGAATACTGTGGGAAACTTGGTGTTTGATACAATGGTTGATAGGAAGATTGGTGTCCCAAAGCCAACGGAGAGTTGTGATATGACAATGTTGGATGGTTTTCCATTAATGCAAATGGTTCTTGATAGGATCCATGAGAGATGCGGTTTTGGATCACGTGTTTCTCGTGTTGTTTCAAGAAAGCATAGAGTTGATCTAAATTTGACTTGTGCAAATCTCGAATCATCTTAACATCGGTGACATACTGAATCCATTCTTGGGGTAATGTGTTCAAGAACTTTGTGTTTAGTTGAAACTGTTCAATCCTTAGATTATAAATGTTCATGTCATTCATCAAAGTAGTGAAACGCCAGTAGTAATCGTGAAGAGTCTCCCCTGGAATGTATACAAACCTATCAAACAAGTCATACAATTGACACTCTCGTTCTTGCTTAGTTAGAGAGGTCCCTTGTAACAAAACAGCTAATCGATCCCAAAGATTTTTTGCCACTGTGTGTTCACTTACCATTCTATAGATATCGCGTGGAAGGGCTTGAAGTATTGTCTGAACAGCCCTTTCATATGCATCGGCAATGATTTTGTTAGCATCGGTTAACTCATGATACAACCTTTCCCGCGTCACATTGTTGACGGTAACTTCTCCCCAATCTAATGGACCTTTTTCACTTGATTGAAGCATAAGTCGACCATTGGGTTTTCCCATGATGTACGTTTTCATACGATCTTGCCATGCTTCAAATAAATCTTTCATGAGCAAAGGTGGGCGAGTGTCGGTACCCGAGATGATTGAGATATCGGTAAGTGAAGTCATTGTAGGCATGAATGAATGAGGATTCATTGTTAGAACACTTGATTGAAAAAGATTATCTTTTGATCGTTCAATGAAGTAAGGATGTGAAAAATGTTGTTGTCAATTTAGGTCGTATGTTGATGTATCAGTATTGAAATCCACTAAGAATCCTAGAAAAATATTCTAAATAAAACCAATCACTAATCTTCGGAATAATCCCCTATCTTCGGAATATCCTTATCTTCGGAATAACCTTGATTTTCAGAAAAATGATGGATTTTCGGAATACTTGACTTTTCAGAGAAATCTTCGGAATAACCTTGATTTTCTGAAAAATGATGGATTTTCGGAATACTTGACTTTTCGGAGAAATCTTCGGAATAACCTCGATTTTCAGAAAAATGATGGATTCTCGGAATACTTGACTTTTTTAGAGAAATCTTTAGAATAACCTTGATTTTCAGAAATGATGGATTTTCGGAATACTTGCTTTTTCTGAGAAATCTTCGGAATAAGTGGGTTTTCAGAAAAGAACCAATCTTCGGAATAAGTAAAATTTTCAGAGATTTCTTCAGAATAAGTGGGTTTTCAGAAAAGAACAATCTTTGGAATAAGTGAACTTTTCAGATATTTCTTCGGAATAAGTGAGTTTTCAAAAAAAAATCTTCGGAATAAATGAACTTTTCAGAGATTTCTTCGGAATAAGTGAGTTTTCAAACAAATATTCGGAATAAATAACCCTTTTCTGAAAAAACTAATTTCAGACTTATAAACCCTTTTCCGAAACGAAAAATTTCGGAATAATAAACCCTTTTCCGAAATTTCGGGTACTTCTTGATGTACAGTAACTGAATAATACCCAAAGATTACCCAAAAACACGAAAAAAAATTTGTGATTTCTACCAAGATAATCAAACCGTATGTTTTGTTTACCACTTTAAACCATAAAATCACAAAAATTTTCAAGATTTGAGATGGATTATCCTAAAACATCCACTAACCCAAACAAACACTAAACAACACGAATCAACATACCTTAAATCATCCCATGCTCTTGATACCAATTTAGAACAATGATAATCTTATAACTAATCAAGAGGGTGGTTGTTATTCTAGAGAGAGAAACAAAGAAACTTTTATTAATGTGTAAAACAAACTAAACAACCAACACCCCTTTCCATGGTGGAAAGGGGTTTATATACCCAAGTCCTTAATGGACTTGGACCTCCAACCCATGACAAGCGCATGGGCCGGGTTAAACATTAATATAACGTAACATTTAACTACGAGCTACTAAATGTATTACAATATTGTTGGAGTGACCGATACTTCTAATATACGTTAAAACGTATTTCCAACAATATCTCCCTTCATTATATGATCCCTGATAAAATGATACCTGATATCAATGTGTTTGGTTCGAGAGTGAAGCACAGGGTTGTTTGAGATGGCAATGGCGCTGGTGTTGTCACAGAAGATTGGCACTTTGTCATATAGAATCTCATAGTCAGCTAATTGACTCTTCATCCAAAGCACCTGTGCACAACAGCTGGCAGCGGCAACATATTCAGCTTCAGCTGATGACATGGCTACAGAGTTTTGCTTCTTTGCACTCCATCCAACCAACTTTCCTTCTAGGATTTGACAGCTACCTGATGTACTTTTCCTGTCAATGCAGCATCCAGCATAGTATGAATCTGAATAGGCCTTGAGATCAAAGCCTGATTCCTTGGGATACCACAGACCTAATGAGGTTGTCCCTTTGAGATACCAGAAAATTTTCTTAACAGCCACTAGATGAGATTCTTTTGGGTTAGCTTGGTACCTTGCACAGAGACATGTGGAGAACTGGATATCAGGACGACTGGCTGTTAAATATATGAGTGACCCAATCATGCCTCTGTATAAAGTCTCATTAACAGAGACCCCTGACTCATCAGGACCCAAGTTATTGGGTGGAAGCATGGGGCATTTCACTGATGCACAATCAGCCAAGTCATATTTTTTAAGTAAATCCTTAACATACTTCTCTTGACAAAGCGAAATCCCTTAGGACATTGTTTAATTTGAAAACCCAAAAAGTAAGTTAATTCACCCATCATACTCATCTCATATTTCTTGGTCATCAGTTTAGCAAAACGTTTACTAAGATTAACATTAGTTGACCCAAAGATGATATCATCCACATACATTTGCACAATGATGAAATCACTCTTATCCTTGAAGGTAAAAATTTTTTTATCAATAGAACCCCTGACAAATTTATTATATGTTAAAAAAATTAGACAGAGTTTCATACCATGCCCTTGGAGCTTGTTTGAGCCCATACATGGCTTTGTGTAGTCTGTACACATGATTGGGAAATTCGTTGTTCTCGAATCCTTTAAAATGTTCAACATACACTTCCTCAGCCAAATCTCCATTGAGGAAGGCACTCTTAACATCCATCTGATACATAGTGAAGTTCATATATGCAGCATAAGCAAGGAAGATCTGATAGCTTCAAGTCTTGCAACAGGTGCAAAAGTTTCATCATAATCAATCCCTTCAGTCTGTGTATACCCTTGTACAACCAACCTAGCCTTGTTTCTGATGATGTTTCCAATTTCATCCATCTTGTTTCTATAAATCCATCTAGTGCCTGTGATGTTCTTACCAGGTGGAGCTGGCACTAGAGTCCATACCTTGTTCCTTTTGAACTGATTGATTTCTTCTTGCATAGCAGCTACCCAACCATCTTCCATAAGAGCTTCAGCTACTCTCTTAGGTTCAATTTGTGAGAGAAATTCAGCGAAAAGACATTCATTGGCTGAGGCTGATTCTGAGTCATGAATTCGCTGTCTAGTAGTAACCCCTGTATTAGGTTCCCCAATAATGTTGACAAGAAGAATGTGCTGATCTCTTGACCATTTAGTTTGGGGAGCTGGGGAATCATAGACAGGGACAACTATGGAGGTAGCTAGCACTATCTGAGTTTCATCCTGCTGAGTAGGAGGACTCTCTTCAAAGATGACCTCAGTATCTGTGTCAACTTCAGCCATATCAAGGGGCACAAATTCATTTCCAACAGGAGAGTCTTTAGGAATTTGAAGAATAGGTGAGTCATCTTCAGCTGATGTGGAACAAGGACTATAGGAAGGCTGTAGTTCTTCTTTATTAAGTCCCTGAGAAGAGGGAACTTCAATGTTGTGTGTTGATAGCGGGTCAAATGCAGGAACATAAGGAGTGAGGGTGTTGGTGAGATGATGACAGGGGGGTCTTGGTTCTAAGAATTCATCACATGGGAAAGACCTGTTTTCATTAAAATCAATTTCATCACCCTCTGTTCCTGATCTTTGTATGACTTCATCATCTTCATTGAATCTGACATGAAAGGTTTCTTCTACTTCTTGTCTTCTAGTGTTGAATACTCTGAAGGCCTTGGCAGTTGGAGAGTATCCTGAAAAGAAACCATCATCAGCCTTTTCATCAAATTTTTCAAGTTCATCCTTGTAGTTATAAATGATCACGGGATATCCAAAAACATGGAAATAGCTGACATCTGGAGCTCTATTTCTAAAAACTTCATAGGAAGTTTTGCCGTGTCTCTTGACAATGATTGATCTATTCTGAGTGTAGCATGCAGTGTGAACAGCTTCTCCCCAAAATTGCTTTGGTAAAGCTGCACCATTTAACATAGTTTTGGTTGCTTCAATCAGAGTCCTGTTTCTTCTTTCAGCCACATGATGAGATGGCATTTATACATAATCTCATCGTTCTTTTCGGGCTTTAAATGCATAAAAATGTCATAATATACCATATATATGCTTGTGTTTATTTACTTGTGTATTTTAGGTATGGATATCGTGAAAAAGACAAAAGATCACAAGTTACAAGGAAAAACGGACACGAGAAACGAAGCCGTACAAAGAACCGGGCCCTAATCATGGAATTCTCAACAAATACCCTTGAAGACTTGAAGACAAACAAGATTGATCCTCATTTATTGAAGAAATGACACTTAAAACCCTTGTATATTGATAATTACAAGTTTGGTCCCTTAAGTTTGTCAAAATTACACAAAAGGTCCTTCAACTTTGAAGAAATGGCAAGATTGGTCCCTCAACAATTCCAAATTGTCAATTATGGTCCCTCATCAAGCCAAAGATACATTGAAGACCTTTGAAGATCAAGAATGTCCAAGATCAGTCCTTGAAATATCTCAAAATGGCAAAAACAACCCTTGAAAATCCTTTTGAAAAGTTATGTGCCAAAATTGCCAAATGGTGAAAGATATTAACAAAGGAATGGAAGTTTTGGTGGCTGGAAATACGTTTTACCCATTTTCTGAAAACACAAGGGGCAAAGCTGTGCATTTGAAACATTTGAAAAAGAAATGCGCCAAACACAACTCCACTCCACCAAAAACGGATCAAAGGGGACCACTACTCACCCCATGAACCCAGATTTTACTTTTTACTGCCAAAGGTTTTTTCCCAATTACTTTAACCAAAAACTAATTCACCCTAGCACGATCACATCCCACACATGTAACCTCACACCACTCCACCATGGACCCCACCCCCAATTCCCTTTCCACCAATCAGAATGCAACTTGGCCTCCAAGCTTAGCCACGTGTCAAGATCAACAGCTGACACTCATTGCTTCATCACAAAGCTATTTTAAACGGTTTGGATGCATTTTGGACAACTCACACCAAGAAAACGTCTAGAAGGACTTAGGGCATTTAGGGAATTTCACTTCTAGGGTTTGTGAATAGTGTTTAGCCAGGCATTTGCCTATAAAAGGAGACCTCAACATGTGAGAGTCCCTTTGTTCCAGATTTTAGCTTTAAATCTTTGTAATTCCTTTTTATGAAATAAAGTTTGAATTTATTAAAATTTTGAGTTCTAATCTGTTATTTATAAAAGTTTGGTGTTTGAGAAGCTAAAATCTGAGTTCCATTATCTTGTTTGAAGGTTTTTGAGGCAAGGTTTTAAGTGATAAAGCTTGTGCATCAAAAATCAGAAAGTTGGTATTATTTTGATCTCACCTTGTGGTTTGTTCTTCTTAGCAGCTTGGAAGCTGGTACTTGTTCTGCTAGTACCTAAGCTCAAACAATCCAGGGCCTGGATGTAGGTCTTGGAGGTTTGCATCCTTCTCCCTTTTTCATTTTATCTTTTATTTTTCTGAATTTTGTGATTATTGCATGTTTATGCTTGAATCTGTGTTATTGTGGCTGATTATTGTTGATTTGGCTTGGTTTGATGTTATTGAGGTGTTATTGATCTGATTTGTGGGTTGAATCTTCATAAGCCTTTGAAAATTTGTGGAATCAAGTTTTAAAAGGGTGTTTGGGATTACTGCATAAGTTAGGATTGTGGTTTGTTAAGTGCTTGTTTTGTGTAAGCAAGTGTTGGTATCTGTTATTTAGGTGCATATGTTCATCTGTTTGTAGGTTTTGTGGGTTTGAACACATAGATTCATAGATTGGTTATAAAATCTTAAATACTTGGTAAAATTGGCTAGGATTTTGAGGACACCTAGATCTAAGCATAGGCTAGGGCTAACAAGTGCTAAATCATAGTTAATCACACCAGGGAAGAAGGATTTGAGGTTTGAAATTGGATCAAGTGTCAAGTATATCAGCAAACTTGTTTCTGCATATGTTCATTGTTCATCAGTAACTTCTAGTGCTTTGATCTTGTTATTTACTTTGATTCAGTGTTTGATTCTTGTTGCTTTGTGATTGTTCTTAGTTTATATAGCTTGTGTATGCATCTTGTTAAGTTTGGTTGGCTTATTGTGGCTAAATCTGCTTATTAAGTGCTTAACTGCTTATTTCCATATCTGGTGCATATTTGGTGACTGTTTGGCTTATTGTGGCTTATTGTGTGAACCAATTTGTGATTTTATTGTTGCTATTGACTCCTTGTGATTCACTGATCACAAGGGTGCCTTTGTTTCCAATTGAATCAAACCAGAACTCTCAAACAAGCTTGGTCAAATAGTCAAAGTAGTGGGAACTCCTTTCCCCTGCTAGTTGCCACTGATAGTGTAAAACTGGTGTCAGCTTATCAATAAGCTATAATAGCTTATTCCAACCTGCAACAACTTTGTTTTTGTAATAGGTGCTCATATTTTGACCCATTTGTTCATACTGGAGCATTTGGGTGGTTGACTTTAGGGTTTGACTAGAAAACCAACTCCTTTGACTTTTACTTAAGTTCATTTGTGCTTATTCTGGCTTATTGGCTGTGCTTATTGGATTTTTGTTGATTGATTTTGCTTATTGAGTCCATTTGAAAGCTTTTGCAAGTTGAATCAAGTCCTGAGGTGCCCTAAATCTCTAAAACGACTATTTTGTCTTTTAGTGAAATTTTTCTTTGCTTATTTCTGGCTTATTGAGTGAGCTTTTTCAAAAATTCTTTTTACAGATCTCATAAGCATCCCAAAAGAAGGTTGTGTGTCAAATTAGAGCTTATGGCATTAGCTTATGGCTTAATGGGCTGAAAAGCCCAATAAGAATAAGCTGAGTGTTAAATAAGCTGTGATAAGCTAATTTTCAGCTTTTGGGCATTTAGAGTTTTGTTCTTAGAATTGAATTTTGAGTCAGATAGGGCTTTTCCAAGTCAATTGGGCCAAGTTTGACTTTTTGGGCCCAAAAGCCCATTTGTGTTGACTGATTTTGGATTTGGCCCATTTGAGGGCCCATTAGGGGTATTTTGGTAATTTCACTTTGATTTTCTGATTATTTAGGTTAAAATAAACTAGTTTGCAAGTTTTTAGAATTTTTTATAATTTTTGGATTTTTAATATTATTTTATTATTATCTTATTATTATTTTTAAAAATTTCACATTTTCCAACTTTTTACATTTTTCTTAGGTTAATTACATTAAAATAGGAATTTAACAACTTTTAGAATAATTTTATCTCTTTTAGATTAATTTTTATAATTATTTTAAGTTTTAATAGTTTTTAAATCATTTTAAATAGTTTTTATTAGTTT
This sequence comes from Glebionis coronaria, assembly GCA_025667525.1. NCBI lineage: Eukaryota > Viridiplantae > Streptophyta > Magnoliopsida > Asterales > Asteraceae > Glebionis > Glebionis coronaria. Next base: position 556,276,003 of record CM046877.1, on the reverse strand, counting down.
AAAATTTTCTAAAAATGGTTTTTAATCTTTTTAGGTCATTTTAGAGGTTTACCAATTGAAAAATCTTTATTTGGGCTTTTTGATAATTTATTTGATTTTTAGGGCTTTAATTAGCATTTAAATATTGAGTATTTAATTATTTAAAAGGTTTGAAAAAGTTTTGATCATTGGTAAACTCTTAGTTTATTATTTTTTATTTTTGGTGAATTTTTGGTAATTTTTAGAATTTATTTTTATTTTTGTGGTTTTTAAGGTTCTACGTTTTAACTTTCTAGTAGTGATTTTTTGTTAATTTTTATTTTTACGTCTTCGTCATCTTCTTTTCTAATCCCCTTCTAAACCAATCATTAATCACAAACATTTAACAAATTTCTCACACACATATACCTCCTTGGGAAACGAACTTTCATACCTTAAGGGTCATTAGTGTTTACGTTTTCCTAAACGTACACTTAATACTTTCCCTATTTACGCTCTTTTCCTAAAGAGTAGTAAAACTCTACAATCACATTGGCGCCGCTGCCGGGGAGGTGTGTCGTGATTAATTTGCATTGTTGTTTTTAATATTAACCAAATAGTATTTGTATTAGTAGAACTCTACTAATACGTATTATCGGTTTTCTTGGTTTTTCTTGTACAAATATTATTACTATATTGTATTAAGTATCACAATAAATTCACAATATCTCCAAAAGTGTGAAAACACAACCTTAATTGGGATTTCATCACTCAGTTATTGTATTCGAATCTCAAACAAAAAGAAAAAGGCAAAAATAGATAAATACTTTCGTGAAGCTTGATTTTGAAAAATACAAACTATAAGGTGGGTATAAGGCGGGTATTATAAAATATACCCTAAGGAAAAAGGCTCTTAAGTGCTTCGCGCCGCCTCGTTTCCCCGCTTGCTTGTGAGTATTTTGAGATTGAAGGCTAATCGAGGGTTTTGCCGCCCAAAGTATTATTACGTATAATATATTTGCTTGGTTTCTTTGTGATTAAAACCTCTTGAACAATTTGGTTTTCACCAAAGTTCTAAAGTCATTCGAAGGCGTTCACTCCACGTGATCGTTTTCATTCCTTTGAGGCTTCTTTAATCAAGAGTTTGATTCGAGGAGAGATTTTGTAGATTGTTGTCTACGAAGATACACCAAAATCCAAAAAAATTAAATATCATCAAAAACACAAAAAAAAATGAAAATTCACAAAACACTTAAAAAGAATCTTCTTTGCTCACCTCGCATTCTTCGTGAAGTTTATGATCACTCGTAATCAAGCAAAACGAGCTCGTAAACGACTTCAAAAGCAAGCCAATCAAGAGACGTTGATTGAGGAACAACCTCCAATTGTTGAACCTATTATAGAACAAGAAGTCGTCATGGCTAATCGTACTATGATGGAGTTGCTACAAGCACCCACCGAGGGTTTTGGAGAGGCTATTGTAATTCCCGCCATCCTTGCGGAGAATTTCGAAATTAAGACAGGTTTAATGTCGATGTTGCAAGCAAATAAGTTTAGAGGTCACGAGAAAGACAACCCACATTACCACATTAGGAATTTCAACCGTCTCACCGCCACTAGCAAGTTTAAGGATGTTCCACATGACGCCATTAAGATGATGTTGTTTCCATACTCGTTGGATGGACCCGCTAAAATTTGGCTTGAGAAAGAACCGCCAAATTCGATTTTGACATGGGCCGATCTCGTTTCTAAGTTTGTGAACAAGTTTTTTCCACCATCTAAAACAACACACTTGAAAAATGAGATTTCACGATTTGTGCTAAAAAATAATGAAAGTTTTTCAATGGCATGGGAACGATTTAAAGAAATGTTACATGAATGTCCACACCATGATTTTACGGAATTGCATCAAGTGGATACTTTTTATAATGGGCTTAATGATCATGAACGAGATTATTTGAATGCCGCCGCGGGTGGTAATTTTTTGTGCAAGACGACAAATGAGGCTTTACAAATCATCGAGAATAGATCTAAGGTTTATAGCCCTCGTAACATACCGAGTGTTGCCAATATGGGTTCGTCATCTTCGTCACAATCGTCTCGTAGCATTAATGCCTTACATGATGAAGCTAATGAGGAAAATCGGTTTTTTGATAGATTTGCTAATCTTATGTCCCATTGGAAGGCTCAAGAAGCTTCCAATTCCGCTTCGGTAAAAGCGGTTGCTAAGAGTTGTTTATCTTGTGGGGGAGCGCATGATCTTTCCGAGTGCATTACCGCGGATGGTAACACTTCGAGTGCTTATGTAGCAACGGGAACTTACAACCAAAACGGTCAAGGTTCCCGCCAAAATCAAGCTCCACCCAACCAAAATGTTAACAATTATCGAAACAACAACCAAGGTAATTACCAAGGCAATTCACGCAATTACAACAAGGGGAATTATCAAAGTGGGAATGGACAATTTTCTAATCAAAACCAAAACCGTGATTTTCAAAACACTACACAAGGTTTTCAAAATGCTCACACTAAAAATTTGCAAGGAGAATTTTTGGATTATGCAAAAGCAAATGATGCTAAATTTGATAACATGCAACGTGAGATGATTAGCTTAAGATCCGAGTTGAAAAACGAGATAAAAAATGAACTTGCTAATGAACTTAAAACTCATGCAAACAAAATGGAAGGAAATGTCCAACGTCTTCAACAAAATCAACAAAAGATGGAATTAGGACAACATGAGATTAAGCAAGAGTTATTAAAAGCGGATGCTAGGCAATCAAAATTTGAGGACCGAATGGCTAAGATGTTTGAAGCGATCATGTGTAAACCCTCCTCCTCGGGTGGTCTTCCTAGTGATACCATTGCAAACCCGAAGGGAGAAATGAAGGTTATTACTACACGAAGTGGTAAAACTTTCAAGGAACCAATCTCTCGACCAAGTACTTCTACGGAGAAGGAAATCGAGAAAGAACCCGAGGTGATGGTCGAAAAGGAGCACATTACAATCCCACGAAGTACCGCTCAAACCACTCCTACGGTTGAACCAATACCAATTGTGGAACCCGAGTTTCCAAGGCCATTGCCTAATGCCCAACCCACACCACCTTTACCCTACCCTTCGAGACGAAACAAAGAGAAAATGCAAGAACGTAACAAACAACAAATCGAGCTTTTTATAAAAATGTTTCAACAAGTGCATTTTGATGTGAGTTTAGCCGACGCGTTGTTATATATGCCTCGTTTCGCTTCCACTTTTAAAAGTATGATGAGCGATAAGGAAAAGCTTTCAAAGCTTGCTAATTGTTCTTCGGTTTATCTTAACCGCATACCGGAAAAAGTTGGTGATCCCGGAAAGTTTCTCATTCCTTGTGACATACAAGATATGAAAGAATGCCTCGCCTTGGCCGATCTTGGTGCGAGCATTAACTTGATGCCATTTTCCATTTGGAAATCGCTTTCGCTTCCGGCTCTCATTCCTTCGAACATGTCCATCGAGATGGCCGATCATTCTACGATTATGGCATGTGGAGTAGCCGAAGATGTTTTCGCGAAAGTGGGGAAGTTCTACTATCCCGTTGATTTTATAGTAGTTGACATCCCCGCGGATCCTCAAGTTCCTCTAATTTTAGGTCGTTCATTTTTAGATACTTCGAGATCGCTTATCGATGTTCATGCGAGAACTATCACTTTGAGATTCAACGAAGAGGAACTTGTTATAAACGCTACTCAAAACTCGAAACCTTTTCATGTTTATGCAATCGCTACCATCAATCACATTGACATCGTTGATGTGGTTTGCGATGAGTTTTCACAAGAAGTGTTAGGTTTTTCAGATAGCTCGTCAAGTGGCAATCCCACTATTTTGGATCCGATTCTTGCTAATTCCACACCAAATCTCACTCCATTCCAATGATCTCACTTCAAATGAAATCGACAATGAAGATGAGGTGTTGATTAGTGATGATACTTCTATTCCACCATTTCTTTCGCCAATGGAAGTTATGAGTGTTGAACCAAAATCTTCAATCGAGGAACCACCTATCCTTGAATTGAAAGATCTTCCTTCTCACCTTGAATACGCATTCTTGGAAGGTGATGACAAGTTGCCGGTTATTATTGCAAAAGGTCTTGCTAATAATGAAAAAACCGAGCTCTTGAAAGTTCTTAAGGCTCATAAAGGGGCAATTGCGTGGAAAATATCTGACATTAAGGGTATTGACCCAAAATTTTGTACTCACAAGATTTTAATGGAGGAGGACTACAAACCCGGAATTCAAAGTCAAAGAAGGGTGAATCCCAAAATTCACGATGTCATTAAAAAGGAGGTCCTTAAACTCCTTGACGCGGGATGATTTATCCTATATCCGATAGCCCATGGGTGAGCCCAATCCATTGTGTCCCTAAAAAGGGAGGAATGACCGTTGTGCCTAATGAAAACAACGAGTTAATTCCCACTCGTGTTGTGACCGGTTGGAGGGTGTGTATTGACTACCGAAAGTTAAATGACGCCACTCGTAAAGACCACTTTCCTTTGCCCTTCATGGATCAAATGTTGGAGCGACTTGCAGGAAATGAATTCTATTGCTTTTTAGATGGTTTTTCCGGTTACTTTCAAATCCCTATCGACCCTCGTGATCAAGAGAAGACTACTTTTACGTGTCCTTATGGAACGTTCGCTTATCGTAGGATGCCTTTCGGACTTTGCAATGCACCCGGTACGTTTCAACGGTGTATGATGGCAATTTTTCACGATATGATCGAGAAGTCGATGGAAGTGTTTATGGATGACTTTTCGGTGTTTGGTAATTCGTTCACGTCATGTTTATCTAATCTCGAGCAAATTTTAACACGTTGTGAAGAAACCAATCTTGTGCTTAATTGGGAAAAATGTCATTTTATGTGTAAACAAGGAATCGTCTTAGGACATAAGGTGTCGAAGGCGGGGATTGAGGTCGATAAAGCTAAGGTAGACGTCATCGCCAAGTTACCTCATCCCAAAACCGTTAAGGGAGTTAGGAGTTTCCTAGGCCACGCGGGCTTTTATCGCCGTTTCATCAAGGACTTTTCAAAAATCTCTCGTCCTATGACACACCTTCTCGAGAAGGATGCTCCTTTTAACTTCAATGAGGATTGTGTTAAGGCTTTCGAAACTCTAAAAAGGAAACTTATCGAAGCTCCCATTCTTGTTGCTCCTAATTGGGAATTACCCTTTGAAATCATGTGCGATGCAAGTGATTATGCTATAGGGGCCGTCTTAGGGCAACGTTATGACAAGCATTTCCGTCCTATCCACTATGCTAGTAAGACGATGACCGAGGCTCAATTAAAGTACACCACAACGGAAAAGGAATTCCTTGCCGTGGTCTATGCTTTTGAGAAATTCCGACCTTATCTCGTCTTAACTAAAAGCATCGTGTATACCGACCATTCGGCTATCAAGTATCTCTTAGCTAAGCAAGATGTTAAGCCGAGATTGCATCGTTGGATGCTCCTCCTCCAAGAATTTGATGTCACCGTGCTTGACAAAAAAGGAGCCGAGAATCTAGCGGCCGATCATCTCTCTCGTCTAGAAGATCCTCACAAAGATGTTTTCGAGAACAAGGAAATCACCGAAACATTTCCTCTTGAGACTCTCGGTGTAGTGAATTCTAAAGACACCACCCCATGGTTTGCCGACATTGCAAATTACCATGCGGGCAATTTCATAATCAAGGGTATGACGACACAACAAAAACAAAAATTCTTTCGTGACGTCAAGTTCTATTTTTGGGACGACCCTTATCTTTTCCGGATTTGTGCGGATCAACTCGTTCGACGTTGTGTGTTTGGTGCCGAAGCTTCTAATATCCTTAGAGCTTGTCACGAGGGACCCACGGGTGGTCACCACGGTGCTAATCTCACGGCTAAGAAAGTGTTCGATGCCGGTTTCTTTTGGCCTTCTATCTATCGTGATGCACACGCACTTGTGAAGTCGTGTGATTCGTGCCAACATCAAGGAAAATCGTCTCAACGTGATGAAATGCCGCAAAACATAGTTCAAGTATGTGAGATTTTCGACATATGGGGAATAGACTTTATGGGGCCGTTCCCATCGTCTCATGGCAACAAATATATCCTCGTCGCGGTGGACTACCTTTCTAAGTGGGTGGAAGCTAAGGCTTTGCCTACTAATGATGCTCGTGTGGTAGTGAAGTTTTTGAGGCAACTATTTTCTCGGTTCGGAACCCCTCGAGCTATTATAAGTGATCGTGGAACCCATTTTTGTAATGACCAATTCGAAAAGGTTCTAAAGAAATATGGAGTTACTCATCGTCTTTCTACGGCTTATCACCCGCAAACAAGTGGGCAAGTCGAGGTTTCGAACCGAGCTTTGAAGAGGATTTTAGAGAGGTCAATTGGAGAAAACCGTGCTTCATGGTCCGACAAACTTGATGACGCTTTATGGGCCTTTAGGACCGCTTATAAGACACCCATCGGTTGCACTCCTTATAAGTTAGTCTATGGGAAGAATTGTCATTTGCCCATTGAGTTGGAGCATAAGGCATATTGGGCCCTTAAGCATGCAAACTTTGACTTGAAGACCGCGGGAGATCACCGGAAAATACAATTGAATGAATTGGATGAATTAAGAGATAATGCTTATGAAAATTCATTAATTTTTAAAGAAAAGACTAAAAAGTTTCATGATTCAAAGATTAAAAACCGGGTTTTTAACGTTGGTGATCAAGTGTTGCTTTTTAACTCTCGTCTTAAGATATTTTCCGGGAAATTGAAATCTCGTTGGTCGGGTCCGTTCACCATTACACAAGTGTTTCCATATGGGACCATTGAGCTAGCTCAAGATGATGGTCCTAATTTCAAGGTGAATGGACATAGGCTTAAGCACTACTTTGGTGGGGAAATTCCTTCAATGGTTGCCCTCGACCAAGTCACCTTCCCCAATGATAATTAGCATTGAGGGGATCGAGTCGAGCTCATGACTCGGTAATCAAAAACGAGGTGCCTCGTGGGGGAGATCCCATGCTTATCTTTTATGCTCACTATTCACTAATAAGGGGACTTGTACCCTTTCAACTCGTTGTCTCGTGGTTGTTTGTGATTGTGTTATCTAGATCATCATTATCTACGATTGAAGACTCTCGTGTTCGTTTACGTGAGCCTCCATCGTTCGTTTGAAGAAGTTTTTCACGAATCCATGACATATCCTTCATTGTTCTAACAATTATCTTTTAGCATACTTAATAAACGGCTTTAGATATATTGTTGATCACCCTTTCCATGCTAGATCCTAAGCATTCGACTCTTCGTCTCTAGTATGGGGGTGCTCCACCTTTAGACTCGAAACATTGAGGACAATGTTTACTTTTAGTATGGGGGGTGAATAGGTACTTGCTTTGCTACGCCCTTACGCTTTCCAATTTTCAATGTTTTGTTTTGCTAATAAGGCTAAAAATGGCCAAATTTTAAAATTTTTCTTAGTTTTCATAAGTGTTTTTAAGACACGAATGTATATTTTCCGATGGGTAGAATAAGAGTTAATTTTTGACTTGATGGGCATTTGGAGCCATTTGCATTCCTTAACCCGCTCAATTCTAGTTTTGCTAGACTTTTATATAGGGAGCTTTAAAACGCGAAAGTCTTAATTCATACGGGTTAAGAACAAGAACTTTTCGCAAGTTCCTATAATTGATTCTAGAAAGTCACTTATCAAGGGAACTTTAAAACGCATTCTCTAAAATTGAAAAAGTCCAAGAAAGTGCAAGATCCTATAGGTGGCTTGAAACCCCAAAACTTTGATTTGATATAGTCTTAATGAAAGCTAATCCAAATTTGGCTTAATTTTGACTTGCATGGCTAAGTATTCACGAGTCTCTTTAATTAGAGGTCTTTATATAGTGAAGAACGAGAAATGATAGAGTTAGACAAGTGATCATGCTAAACGTAGAACATGAAAGTGTTCTTTCAAAAACTCATATGTTTTTAATTGTGGCTTTTTCTTCCCATAAGATCAATGCATTAGGAATAAATCATAATTGCAATAAGTAAGGTCGTACGATTTGAAAGGTTACTTAGCCTCTAGCGCAAGATCGTTTAAAAGTTGCTCGGGGTTGAATAGAGTTCATAGCCAAGGCATAACTTATTGAAGCGGGACGCGAAGATTGGCGATCATCCAAAAAGGCCCTAACAAGGCATGAGGAGCTCTATTTTTGCTAAAGATCCAAAGATGATGTGAAGTATCATTATTCCTAAATCAATATGAAGGATCGAGACACACGACGAGAAGCAATTACTCCCCTAAAGAATGGAGAAAGTCTATCCAAAAAGACCCTAACAAGGTATGAGGATAAATATATCCAAGTCCGAAAAGGAGGCGGATCGTTGTATATCAAAATCCAAAGTAAAGATTGAAGAAAAATGATGAAGTCGTGGTCCAATATGAAGAATCTCTCAAAAACGTCAAGTGAAGAAATTCCAAATATATGAAGAGAAGACCATAATTTCAAGAACGTCTTCCCAAGATTTGAAGTATGAAGTACATGCCAAATATCGGTCCGAGAAAGGTCTCAAATCGTGAAACGAGTTATGCCAAGATATGAACTTAAGGAGATACACGAGAAGCCGTTTTAAAAGATTTTGTCCTTCGGCTAACTATTGATCAAATCGTGCTACTTTGCTTTCGGACTAATAACTACTCAAATAAGTCAATATGAATCACTTGTGATCCATGACAAATAGATAAAAAATGCTAGTAACTCATTTCCTTTCATAATAACTAGGATTGCGGGGAGAAAAAGTATTACACAATTTGAACGTATGAGTAGTGTTAGCATTGTGACTTGTACCAACAATGATCTCGTTTTTGCACTTAGCATGGAATGTATGACAATCAAGGATGACGAAGTTTACTCTAAGAGGACATTTACTTGTTTCTATTCTTTGACCCTAAAAGTCACTTTTTGTGATGAAAATCATATGTTATGTCTTTACACATCATCATAGTATGTTGCAAGTCTTTTACTTTTCAATAAAGGTTAATAAAATTGAACTTTGGTGATGCTTAGATACTTTATTCTAGCATTGCGTGAGGGCAGGGCAATGGCTTAGTATGGGGGAGTGATGAGATGGCATTTATACATGATCTCATCGTTCTTTTCGGGCTTTAAATGCATAAAAATGTCATAATATACCATATATATGCTTGTGTTTATTTACTTGTGTATTTTAGGTATGGATATCATGAAAAAGACAAAAGATCACAAGTTACAAGGAAAAACAGACACGAGAAACGAAGCCGTACAAAGAACCGGGCCCTAATCATGGAATTCTCAACAAATACCCTTGAAGACTTGAATACAAACAAGATTGATCCTCATTTATTGAAGAAATGACACTTAAAACCCTTGTATATTGATAATTACAAGTTTGGTCCCTTAAGTTTGTCAAAATTACACAAAAGGTCCTTCAACTTTGAAGAAATGGCAAGATTGGTCCCTCAACAATTCCAAATTGTCAATTATGGTCCCTCATCAAGCCAAAGATACATTGAAGACCTTTGAAGATCAAGAATGTCCAAGATCAGTCCTTGAAATATCTCAAAATGGCAAAAACAACCCTTGAAAATCCTTTTGAAAAGTTATGTGCCAAAATTGCCAAATGGTGAAAGATATTAACAAAGGAATGGAAGTTTTGGTGGTTGGAAACATGTTTTACCCATTTTCTGAAAACACAAGGGGCAAAACTGTGCATTTGAAACATTTGAAAAAGAAATGCGCCAAACACAACTCCACTCCACCAAAAACGGATCAAAGGGGACCACTACTCACCCCATGAACCCAGATTTTACTTTTTACTGCCAAAGGGTTTTTCCCAATTACTTTAACCAAAAACTAATTCACCCTAGCACGATCACATCCCACACATGTAACCTCACACCACTCCACCATGGACCCCACCCCCAATTCCCTTTCCACCAATCAGAATGCAACTTGGCCTCCAAGCTTAGCCACGTGTCAAGATCAACAGCTGACACTCATTGCTTCATCACAAAGCTATTTTAAACGGTTTGGATGAATTTTGGACAACTCACACCAAGAAAACGTCTAGAAGGACTTAGGGCATTTAGGGAATTTCACTTCTAGGGTTTGTGAATAGTGTTTAGCCAGGCATTTGCCTATAAAAGGAGACCTCAACATGTGAGAGTCCCTTTGTTCCAGATTTTAGCTTTAAATCTTTGTAATTCCTTTTTATGAAATAAAGTTTGAATTTCTTAAAATTTTGAGTTCTAATCTGTTATTTATAAAAGTTTGGTGTTTGAGAAGCTAAAATCTGAGTTCCATTATCTTGTTTGAAGGTTTTTGAGGCAAGGTTTTAAGTGATAAAGCTTGTGCATCAAAAATCAGAAAGTTGGTATTATTTTGATCTCACCTTGTGGTTTGTTCTTCTTAGCAGCTTGGAAGTTGGTACTTGTTCTGCTAGTACCTAAGCTCAAACAATCCAGGGCCTGGATGTAGGTCTTGGAGGTTTGCATCCTTCTCCCTTTTCATTTTCTCTTTTATTTTTCTGAATTTTGTGAGTATTGCATGTTTATGCTTGAATCTGTGTTATTGTGGTTGATTATTGTTGATTTGGCTTGGTTTGATGTTATTGAGGTGTTATTGATCTGATTTGTGGGTTGAATCTTCATAAGCCTTTGAAAATTTGTGGAATCAAGTTTTGAAAGGGTGTTTGGGATTACTGCATAAGTTAGGATTGTGGTTTGTTAAGTGCTTGTTTAGTGTAAGCAAGTGTTGGTATCTGTTATTTAGGTGCATATGTTCATCTGTTTGCAGGTTTTGTGGGTTTGAACACATAGATTCATAGATTGGCTATAAAATCTTAAATACTTGGTAAAATTAGCTAGGATTTTAAGGACACCTAGATCTAAGCATAGGCTAGGGCTAACAAGTGCTAAATCATAGTTAATCACACCAGGGAAGAAGGATTTGAGGTTTGAAATTGGATCAAGTGTCAAGTATATCAGCAAACTTGTTTCTGCATATGTTCATTGTTCATCAGTAACTTCTAGTGCTTTGATCTTGTTATTTACTTTGATTCAGTGTTTGATTCTTGTTGCTTTGTGATTGTTCTTAGTTTATATAGCTTGTGTATGCATCCTGTTAAGTTTGGTTGGCTTATTGTGGCTAAATCTGCTTATTAAGTGCTTAACTGCTTATTTCCATATCTGGTGCATATCTGGTGACTGTTTGGCTTATTGTGGCTTATTGTGTGAACCAATTTGTGATTTTATTGTTGCTATTGACTCCTTGTGATTCACTGATCACAAGGGTGCCTTTGTTTCCAATTGAATCAAACCAGAACTCTCAAATAAGCTTGGTCAAATAGTCAAAGCAGTGGGAACTCCTTTCCCCTGCTAGTTGCCACTGATAGTGTAAAACTAGTGTCAGCTTATCAATAAGCTATAATAGCTTATTCCAACCTGCAACAACTTTGTTTTTGTAATAGGTGCTCATATTTTGACCCATTTTTTCATACTGGAGCATTTGGGTGGTTGACTTTAGGGTTTGACTAGAAAACCAACTCCTTTGACTTTTACTTAAGTTCATTTGTGCTTATTCTGGCTTATTGGCTGTGCTTATTGGATTTTTGTTGATTGATTTTTCTTATTGAGTCCATTTGAAAGCTTTTGCAAGTTGAATCAAGTCCTGAGGTGCCCTAAATCTCTAAAACGACTATTTTGTCTTTTAGTGAAATTTTTCTTTGCTTATTTCTGGCTTATTGAGTGAGCTTTTTCAAAAATTCTTTTTACAGATCTCGTAAGCATCCCAAAAGAAGGTTGTGTGTCAAATTAGAGCTTATGGCATTAGCTTATGGCTTAATGGGCTGAAAAGCCCAATAAGAATAAGCTGAGTGTTAAATAAGCTGTGATAAGCTCATTTTCAGCTTTTGGGCCTTTAGAGTTTTGTTCTTAGAATTGAATTTTGAGTCAGATAGGGCTTTTCCAAGTCAATTGGGCCAAGTTTGACTTTTTGGGCCCAAAAGCCCATTTGTGTTGACTGATTTTGGATTTGGCCCATTTGAGGGCCCATTAGGGGTATTTTGGTAATTTCACTTTAATTTTCTAATTATTTAGGTTAAAATAAACTAGTTTTTAGAATTTTTATAATTTTTGGATTTTTAATATTATTTTATTATTATTTTATTATTATTTTTAAAAATTTCACATTTTCCAACTTTTTACATTTTTCTTAGGTTAATTACATTAAAATAGGAATTTAACAACTTTTAGAATAATTTTATCTCTTTTATATTAATTTTTATAATTATTTTAAGTTTTAATAGTTTTTAAATCATTTTAAATAGTTTTTATTAGTTTAAAAATTGCTAAAAATAGTTTTTAATCTTTTTAGGTCATTTTAGAGGTTTACCAATTGAAAAATCTTTATTTGGGCTTTTTGATAATTTATTTGATTTTTAGGGCTTTAATTAGCATTTAAATATTGAGTATTTAATTATTTAAAAGGTTTGAAAAAGTTTTGATCATTGGTAAACTCTTAGTTTATTATTTTTTATTTTTGGTGAATTTTTGGTAATTTTTAGAATTTATTTTTATTTTTGTGGTTTTTAAGGTTCTACGTTTTAACTTTCTAGTAGTGATTTTTTGTTAATTTTTATTTTTACGTCTTCGTCATCTTCTTTTCTAATCCCCTTCTAAACCAATCATTAATCACAAACATTTAACAAATTTCTCACACACATATACCTCCTTGGGAAACGAACTTTCATACCTTAAGGGTCATTAGTGTTTACGTTTTCCTAAACGTACACTTAATACTTTCCCTATTTACGCTCTTTTCCTAAAGAGTAGTAAAACTCTACAATCACCACACCATTTTGTTCAGGGGTGCAACCTGAAGAGAAGTTTTATGATATTCCTTTTTCATCACAAAAGGATTCAAGTTGTTGATTCTTGAATTCAGTACCATTATCACTTCTTAGAGCTTTTACTCTAACATCATTCATGTTTTCAACTTGTCTGATGAAGGACATGATAGTATCAGCTGCATCACTTTTCCTTCTGAGGAAGAAAACCCATGTATACCTGGAAAATTCATCAACAATGACCAAGGTATATTTGTTGTGATTGATGGTCTGAGGTTTGACAGACTCAAACAAATCCATGTGAAGGATATGTAAGCACTTGTCAATAGAGAATGATTGCCTGATCTTAAAAGAAGACCTGTGATGCTTTCCCTTGACACAAGCTGAACAAGTCTTGTCTTTAGAAAAAGTCACTGAAGGTAGACCAGCAACCAGGTTTTGTGTGGGTATCTTGTTGATGTTTTCGAAGTTGAGATGAGACAGTATTTTGTGCCACACCCAATTGACACTTTCAGAGGCTTTGGCAAGAAAACAGTTTGAGCTGTCTTTAGAGCAAGTTTCCATATTGATGACATACACATCTCTTCTTCTAGGTGCAATAAGCACCACATCATTGTTCTTGTTGAATATGGTTCCATGAGTCTTGGTAAACAAAACCTTGTAGTCAGCATCACACAATTGGTTGATGCTGATAAGATTGTGCTTAAGACCATTCACATATGCAACCCTTGTAAACGTTATCCCATTGCAGTTAACTGAGTCGTATCCCTTTGTGTCGCCTGAAGAATTATCCCCAAACACCACTTTAGGACCTGGCTCCTTTGAAAATCTGTGCAGGTATTGTCAAATCCCTGTCATGTGTCTAGAACAGCCACTGTCTAGATGCCATACAGATTCCTTAAGATGTTTCTGAACAGATACATAGAAACAAGTTAGTTCCTATAGTGAACCCACTTTCTAGTGGGTTCCCTGAATTGTTGATTAGCAACTCTTGAGTTCCTGCAGAACTTTTGACGATGTGATGGACGGTTGACTGTCTCATGTGTGAACCTTCCACAGATATCACATCCTGGAAAGTCACTGCACTCATTTGAGTGATGGTCTATAAATCTACAAAATTTATAAGGAGGGTAAGGTCTGTAGTTACCTAATGGTCTCCTAGAAGCCTGGTGTCTTTCCCTAGAAGGTGTCTGAGATCTCTTAACAGCCATATGTCTATCATGATCTATGGTCATGTGATGAGAGTTTTTACACACATTATAGTAAGGTTTGACTATCCTTTCACCTTTGGGTTCTCCTAGAATAGACTTAGGTTCAGAGGAAGTAGAGCATTCAGCAGAAGGCTTAATATGTAGTTTCAAGAGTTCTACTTCTTTCATTAATGACAACAGGCGTTCTTTAGTTGAGGAATCAACTTTGTTCGCATATTTTGTTAAGACATGCTTAAAGGCAACTTGCTTAACAGATTATTTTACTGGTATGGCAAACACCTTAGCTGGTGGTTTTTCAACATATGTTTTGGGTTCAGCCTTAGCTCCTCTAGAAGAGCTGCTGGGTTCAACTCCTGAGAGTTTAGGTAAAGGTGGTAAATCAATCACATCTTCAAAGACATGTACATCTGTCAAGAGGGGATCTGACATATGTATAGTATCTGTTGATTTGAAAACAATCTCTTTGGGTTTAGTAAGAGATTTCAATTTGTTTTTCTTAGCAAAGATATCCCTTTTTATGTCAGCAGGTAGTTCATCATTAAGCAATTCATCTATAGTGAACCTACTGCACAACCATTTTTCTATAACCTTATTTAATTCAGATACTTGATCATTTAAGGCAATGTTCTTTAAGGTTAACCTATTAACTTCGTTTTGAAGAGATATCTTTTTAGAATTAACTTGTTTAAGAGTGTCACATTCAACCCTAGCAGTTAATAGTTCATGATTAACATAGTGGAACTTATCAAGCAGGTTTTTTCTTTGTTCCTCAACAAAGTGTAAATCAACAATGGTGTAATCAATGACATGTTTGCGTCCATCACTTTCAGACATAGAGAGAAGCCTGTGTACCTTTTTCATTGTGATGTCAACCCATTGTCCTGATCTTGCATCTCATTTCCCAACAACTGGTTCATCCTCAGATATTGCCATAAATGCCCTGACTCTTGTAGTATCTTCTTCATGAAGTCAGCGGCTCATCATTCCAGTCATACGCTTCAGCTACCAACCCTTTCTTTGTCTTCTTATCACCCCCTTTCTTCTTAGACAGATCTTCAAGCTTCAAATTCATCTGTTCCAACTCAACTTTAAGTGCCTTGTACTTGATCTTCTAATCCTTCTTCTCATTTTCAGATGAGTTAAATTGGTGGGATGAGTTGTTATGTTGTGATTTAAACATGTATGGTTTGGTGGAAGATGATGGATAAGAAGGTGAGGATGTCTTTGTGGAAGAACAGTCTTTTTGAAAGTGTCCAAGTTTTCCACAGGCAAAGCAAGTTTCTTTTGATTTGTCGGTTTGTTTGCTAGTTGATCCTACTCTCCCTGATCTTTTGTAGAATCTCCTTTGATTAGCTAGCAAGACTCTTTCATGAAACTCAGCATTAAGGTCTGTAGTGAACTCTTGGCTGTTGCGTGTGTCTTCTTCAACATCAGAGTCGCTGTCCTGGGAATGTGAGGTGGAAATCAAGTCTTTGGATGTTGCTCCCTGAACTACAAATATTTCAGTCTCTGATTTGTATATGGTATCAATCAGCCCTTCTTCATAATTGTACTTTCCATATAGCTGAGCCAAGGTGTCATTCTTGATGGAGTTATTAGCTCTCTGAGTCTGATTCATACTCAGCCATTTTTTGGGAAGGCTGTTGACTAATGTTGCATTTACTTCAGCTTGAGCAATGGTGACGTCACTCATAGCAAGGTCATTGAGAAGAATTTTCAGCCTTGTATATGTTTGTTGAACCTTTTCACCTTTAAGTGCCTTGAAAGCATTGAACTAAAGCCTGGGTGCCTGAATCTTGGTTTCTCTTGTTTCAGAGGGTCCTTCATGACCGAGGATAAGGTCTGTCTACATTTGTTTGGCTGTAGGACATTGAATCACAGACTTCATGATGTGTTTTGGAAGACAGGATATAATGATGCTCTCGAGACGTTTATCTTGGTTTGCCACTTTCCTATCAGCTGGAGTCCACTATTTGAGAGGTTTGGGAAGAGGATTCTCATCAGTAGAGGTAAGCGCCGTGGGAACATAAGGTCTATTTTCTAGAATTTCTAGAAGAAATGGTTCAAGTCCGTCGAGATATACGAGGAACTGACTCTTCCAACTTGCAAAATCATCTTCATCAAAGATTGGTACGTTGGTGACATGAGATCCGCCTCTTGAGTCAAGAAATTGAGGTAGATCATCTTCATTTTGAGGAGGAGGAGTAAGTCTTGGTGAGGATGGTGGTGGAGGAGTGTTGTTTCCAGAAGACGGTGGTGGTGGTGGTGGAGGTGTATTGCTCGTTTCAGGCATGGTGGATCTTGATTATAAAACTTAGAACGATGTTTATGAAGGTTTTAATATCAAACACAACTCTGATACCAATTGATGGTCCCTAATACAAGCGTGAAACGATAAACTAACACAATCAACACACGTAATTACTTTTCAAACGTAATACTTATGATTGTATAATAAAGAATTACAAGTGTTATGGATAACACTGTTTGAATACAATGTGTTGTGCACACTTTGGACAAACTAAACCTAACTTAGGAACACAGTCGCAGTGTTTGGTTCAATAAGTTCTAAAGAGTTAATGTGTGTAAAGTGTCAAAGTGAACAACATTAACTCTAGGCTACATATCCTATTTATTGTGGTACGAGGTTGACTCCAAGTACTGGTTGATGGTGACTACACTAAACAGACAGTTGTCAGACATCTTTCACAAGATGCTCTTCTATTCTTGGTAGTCTGCCACAATGCTTTAGGAAAACAGAGCTGACACAATTTCCTTTTTCTTTATAGTCTCGTACACACTAAGGTATGTCCAAAGTGTACTGAGTGTTAACAGGGTATTGCCACCCCCGTTAACCCTCAACCCCTCAGAGTCCCTGATACATCTTGCCTGTTATCCATCACAACCAATGAGTATGTCTTCAAGTAATCTTGGACTCCTCTGAGGTTGCCCACAAAGACTTAGATCTCTGTGAGTCTTGCGATACTTGCCTGCCTCCTAGGCACAGGCAAGTTAATATCAAACAGCTTGATTTATGTTTGAATCTATGATACAGGGAATCTAATAAACTTAGATTCCCAACAATAACTTTTACAAACAAATTATCACATAATGATGTGACAAATGTGATAATTCAACGATGTTGTAATGTAATTTCTCTTTTTTATTTTTATAATTCATAAATTGAATGACAATTGAAATGTAAAAAAAAATTATATAAATTATGCGATGTATCATTTCTCTAAAATATTTTGTTTATAGGTTTAGAAGCAACAAAAATTAACCTTTTCCATCTAACGGCTCTGATTAGCCAAAATATTAAACGTAGCGCGCAAGTTTCAAAAATTTCACCGCCACGTCTTTGTTTGTTTAACCGACTTCATCTATACTACTTTATAAAACATTTAACACTTTTTATTTTTAGAAGTCTTAAAAAAATTAAGCCTCAAACATTGCTAAAAAAAGAAGTTTTAACAATTGAGTCAATTTTGTTTAAAAATAGTCAACCTGGAAAGCAAAACGTAATTTTCTTATAAATACAATGTAACCGTCCGTAGCTATTCACTAAATGCATCACAATTCCTAAAAATGTAACCTCCGTAACAAATACACATTTAAGAAAATTAAATATCCTTTATTATATAAAGTTGTAACAATTTGTAACTGGTACTATTTCATCATGACGACAATTCCAATTTAATGAAAATTAAATAAATAATTGTAACAACCCAAATATTAAAATTAGACACCAACTATATATAGTTACCCCTAAAATGAAAAACAAATCAAACAAGACAGAAACATAGAACATATTCATTTCTTTGGCATAACATCACCTAACCGTCGCCTCCACCACCATCGGGATCCGCCAGCAACACTGTCACATATATCGCTAATCAAGTATTTAAGTTTGAGTGTGTTTGCTGGTGTTTTTTATTTCGGTGGGATTTTTCTGCTTTTTTATCTATTATTACCTGTCACAAAGTCTTGGTGGTACGAGACCAAGAAAGTTGTTCGTTTTAGTTTCATCTTTGGTTATTTGGATGGTTGTTCATCGCCACTAACACCATAAATCTAAGATATGTTCTATGAAATTGGGCTGTCTCAGACGGGTTTGATGGATTTGGGTTGTCTCAACTCTTTAAAAGAAAGAGAAAAGCAACAAGAAAACAATATTTTGTTAGCCCGTATGTATTATCATATTCTATGTTTGGTCACTATTGTATTATGATATTTTATTATTTTAGTTAATGATTTAATGTAGTTTAAAAGTTGGAGAAGAATGAGAGTCACTCATTTTTTTCTATGATTTGCCTTTAAATACAAAATAGGTGTAGTTGGTATTGAATAATACTTTCATTTTTTTCATTTGAAAGATTGTAAATTTATTTTATCATTGTCTTTTGCGTGCCTTTTCATTTGCTTTCTTGTATCCGTTTTTATTATTGGGCTTTTACAAAGTTGCTCTCAACACAACTTTTAAAGTTGCCCTGCACGGACTCAACCGAACATAAGAAAAATTGTTATACTACTTAAAGATTCTAGCCACCCTTTTGAGTTACCATTAGTTTAACCCTTTGATAAATGTCTCACTTTGTGTTGTGAGACTCCTTATAGTTATTATTAAAAGTTTTCATTTATTCGTAAAATTATTGGTTCGCCGTAAAATTTGTCATCGGGTACCCACCGCCGCATTGCGCGGGTACCCGGCTAGTCATCTATAAAAGACCAGCAGCAATCCATTCATTCATCAATTCAATTCCATTCCCTTTCTCATTCATTCATTCCCTCTTCATATAATTCAATTCAATTCTATTCGATTCTCTCTTTCTCTACATTCAATTCGATTTGATTCGGTTCGATCCATCAATTCTATAAAGTATATCTGATTAGCTATGGAGATTTACGTGGACACCCCTAACAGGATCCATAAGGAGGGGATTCTTCCAGATTCGAAAATCATCAACGAATCCACCAGCCTCCATCTCAATCTTCGTCTAAGTGGCGGTATAACCCCAATACGTTATTCACCCATTCGAAAGTTGATCTTCGATTCTACCACCCCTAAAAGGGAGGTTTCTGCTCATCAAGATCCTTCACCAGGTGCTCAACTCAAGTCACTAGTCACTTCAAGGCCAAAATTCTCACTCAAAAGGTCTAACAAGCCTCTGGAAATGGTTCCGATACTGGTTGTTTTTTATGACTTTGCTGATCATAACGGAAAACGGAGGGGTTCAGTGGTTTATAAACCCCAGGAGCCCTTAACGGGGTGTTTGGATGTGCGGTTAGGAGGAGATTATCTCCAAATCTCAGTTCTAAAATGGAGATAAGTTAAAAAAAAGAGTTTGGGTAATAAATGGAGATAAGTGATTATTTGCGTTTAGAAGCTCCAAAATGGAGTTTTGAAAAAGTTAGTAGGGAGCTACTTATTTCATTTTCAAAATGGAGTTTTGGAAAAGTAAGCTTTCAAAATTGAGTTTCTTATCAAATAATCAAATTTGCCAAACACTCAAAAAAGTGATTATTTTATTATTGTGATTTCAAACAGGAATATCAAATCCAAACACTGTTTTTTAAAATGGAGTTTTCAGAATGATGATTTTTCAAAACGGAGTTTTCAAAACGAATAATTTGTTTTCAATAAGCACATCCAAACACCCACTAACTTTGTTGCGTAAACGGTTAATTTCTGGAAATGACATGAGTTATTCGCTTTGAATGTATTTAATACGTTGTTTCATACTTGTTTTTTTTATGTTTTTTAAGCTTTTTTTACGTTGTGTCCGTTTTCACACACTTTCATATGTTTTATCGGTTTCTTTATGTCCAATACATTTTAAACGGTTTCATATATTCTTATACGTTTTAACGTTTTGTACATTTATATATTATGTTTTACCTTCGGCACATTTTTACACATTTCGTACGTTTTTATACATCATCGCACACTTTTTTTTAACATTTTCGTACATTCTCATCCGCTTTAAAACGTACATAAACGAACAAAAACAGAAGAAAAAACCTGAACATGGATAAAAACTAATGAAAATGCACAAATGTACAAAATTGCAAGAGCGAGTATAAAAGGTATAAGATTGTATAAGATCATACAAAACAGACAAAAATGAAAAATAGAAGAGATTAAAATGCAAGAAAATTACCAAAAGTTGTTAAAAATTAAAATAGTAACTAAATAACATGAAAATAAAAAATGAAAGATTAAAATAGAATTAATTAATTACTAATAATAATTAAACTTAACACTTGTAATAAACCTGTGATATCCAATACCAATGGGTCCATCAAACACGTATCCGAATAGTTTTGTTATTTCAGTCTCTCAAACAGTTAGGTGGTATTTGTTTTAAAAAAAAGTCTAGTAAAACCTCTTGATCTAACTCATTCAAACACGCTTAGACATTTGTTCCATTCAATTTCTATTTTTTTATTCCGTTTAGATGCGGTTAGAGGCTCCCAAAACATCATAACCAACTAGATGTGAACAGGAGGTTTTGATGCCTCTTAATGCCTTTTATTTAACTCTCATTGTTTTGTAACTCACAGGTTTGTATGAAAGATGTTCCTTTTTCTAACTAATGCTCAATGGCTCTGCTGGTGAATTAGATTATCATGGATGAAATTAAGTCAAGCCACAATAATGCCTTTATTCAATAAAAAAGAAGTAAAGTTACTACTCCTGTATTAGATAAGATCTGTTAGCAGTAGGGGTGGCTAAATGGGTGAGTAGGACGGGTATGGGCAATGGGTCAAATGGACGTTAGTCTATGGACGCGGACTAAATGGACAATTTTTAATATTTGGACCAAATGGATTTGGGCCAAATGGACATTGGACCAAATGGACTTGGGTCAAATGGACTATATTAAAAGAGAAACAAATAGACTCAATATCAATTGATTGACAAAAAATATCCATCACATATTGTCCATAATACCCATTTATTTAACCTAATGCTTTTATGTTGTCCAAATAGTCCAACTAAAATAAAAGTCAATACCCATTTAGTCCATTAGTACAAAAAAGGGGGTCCAAATAGCCCAATTTTAAACATGTGGACATGATTTACCACCTCTAGTTAGCAGTATGTCATTAGCCTACTTGACACCCAAGATCCGTAAAGTAATTAACCCAATGCTTTTAACACCATGCTGATAGGAGAGCGTATAATAACGGCTAATATTTTGATCTTATAAAGTTTTTTATTCCCACATACCCTGCTCGGGCGGGGTTGGGTATCGTTGTTACTGTAAAGTTTTTTATACAATATTTGAGGCTTCTTAGGTAAAAACAGCCCCTCAGCCTATCAAAACACTTAAAAAGAAGAAATTTGAAGGGAAAACAGAGCATAACTTTATTACTTCTTTCTCCTTCAATTAACTTTTTATTGTGTGTTCTTAATCTGAAAGGATTTATGCATTACAGCATGGGGGTTTGGTTGTAAAACAGATGCTGCATCAGGCAAGCGCAAAAAACAAAGGCAATCTAGTCAAAAACACTGTTGGTGTGGTATGTTTCTGTGAAGTGAAATTGTTAATGTTTCATTCAATTAGAAATATGTATTTAGACCCATTTGCATATGACTGGGTCGATTTGGTTTTTGTTTTATGATTGTATCTCTAATGGGTCAAACTTCTTAAATCCATTATTTGTGAAAGAATTAGGCCCCGTTTGGTTCGCAGAATGTTTCTAAAGGAATTGTAATCTTTGGAAGGAATTGTAATTTGATGTAATTGTAATTGAAAGAATGGGAATGTGTTAGAGTTGTAATGGGTTAAATATGAGATGTGTTTGGTTGAGTCTCAACGTAATGTAATTCAATTTTTTTTATAAACCTTACAAAATTAATAAAAAATAATAGTTAAAATAAAATAATAAAAAATGAATAGTAAAAATATAAATAATTAAAAATAAAATAAAATTATTATTTAAAAAAAGCTATTTTAATAAAAATTATTGTTTTAATAAAAATTATTATTATTATTATTAAAATAAAAATATAATAATTAATATTATTTTAATATTTTAAAAGTATAATAATAAGAAATATTATAATTAATAAAATATTAAAATAAATAATAATAATAATATTTAAAAAATAAAAATATAAAAAATAATAACTAATTAAAATATAAATTTATAATATTATAAAAATATTAAAAAATTATATAAATTAAATAAATAAAAATCAAATAAATATTCTATAAATTAATTTTAAAATTTTTAAAAAAATAAAATAATATAAATTAAAAATTAGTAAAAATATAAATAATAATAATAAGTAATAGTAATTAATAATAATAATAAAATTATTATTATTAATTTTTTTAATATTTTATTATATAATAGTAAAAAAATTAATTATATTATTTTAATATAATAATAATAATAAAAGTAAATATGATTATTAATAATTAATAATAATAATAATAGTGGTTTAAAGTAAAAAATTACGACTTACGACGTAATTCAAAACATTTCATCAAACTTCCTATGTAATCTCAATTACATCATTTGATGTAATTGTAATGTCCCAATTACAATTACGTAGCATACCAAACATCATATGTAATGTAAAGTGAATTACATCCCCCTCATTCTATGAACCAAACAAGCTATGTAATGTAATTGAATTACAATTACATCCAATTAAATTCAATTACAATGAACCAAACGGGGCCTTAGATTATTACACTTGATCGCAATAATATTATTTTTGTAATCATACTTGACCTATATTTTTATCTAGAAAACTAAAAATGGATAAAAAGTTTTTACAGGCAAACTTCCCGTCGCGTACTTTTGTTTAATGTTTACTAGCGCTTGTCTTTGTCATTCTAGGTGTTCTACAGTTGCCCACATTTTGGTAGGTAGCAAACTAGCAGATATGCCCTGGCGAATGGGTTATGTGTTCCGCCCTGCACCATCGGTAAGCTCCTTTATTTTTATTTGTTCTCCATCAATTGTAGGCTTACTTTCCCTTCCCCATAAATATTATTAAAGAACGGAAGACCAATTAAGAAAAACTTGTATGAGATTTTTATGGCTACTGTGACAGTGTGACCATTCAGCTTTTTATTTAATAAATTATGCAAAAAAAATTGGCAGATAGGAGAATTGAGAAGTGGGTCTACAAGATTAGTGGAGCTTAATGATTTCATTCACGACCTACATAAACAAGGATCTCTTGATGTTCTCAGTTTTTGCGAGGTAGTACCATTAATTTAATCACTTTCTATTCAAGCGTGTTTAAGAATCTAATGACCAATAAATGTGTTTCAGACTAAAGTAACTCCAATAGTTGAAGGATATGGAGGATGGGCTTTTCGAATGGAAATAGTTCCTATTGAATCAGCATATCCTGGATTTGGCGAACTTGTTGTAAGTTTTCAAATATGAACATAACTACTTAAGACTAGATAGATTACCTTTTTTTTACTCCCGTCTGGCAACAAGAACTATATCAACAAACTAATTTTTCGAAATTTTGTAGTTCCAATTTTGCCAACAGTTTTTTTTTACCACAATAGGGTTTGGTATAATACTTCTAAGCTGTAAAATTATTCAGTTCTGACTGGCATAGATTATACGCTGACTTGGAACAGTCTACTTAGAAGCAAAATTACCTGTAAATGCTCCCGCTGATTTTTGACTTTGGCAGGTGCTGGAATCAACGGATCATATTAATGAAAGTTTATGGACTTAATATTAATAGTCGTGAGATAGGATCGAACTCGGGATCACGGGATTGCACACATAACGTAAAGGGTTAATTTATTTATTAAATATATATTTTATATATTTATTAAATCAAACCAAAGCTTAACTAACGATCATTAATAAATAATACTTAAGTTTTAACGACCGTTATGGGATTAAATAGAAGCTAAAAGAAGAAGGAAAAATTACACAAACACCCCTTTGGGGGTTGTTAATCGGCGGCTACAAGGGGGGGCAAAGGGAAAGTTTTTGTTTCCTTTTTCGTTTATAACTTGGAGCCCAAGGTTTGCCAAGCCTATATAAACAAACCCCTAGCCTCATAATTTTTCAATCCCTCTCTCTTTTTCTCCTTTGATCGCCGGCCACCCCACGCCCAACTTAGGGTTTCGTTTGGTTTTCGATCAAGTCTATTTTTATCTAATCCTAGCCACTCTCTAGGGTTGTTGGGTAGATATTCCATAAGTGTTGAAGCTCGGTTTGTTCGTGCTAGACTCACGGTTAACTCGCCGTATTACGTGTGTACAAGAACGTGATATAGTCTTACTTTAGACTATATTCTTGGTGGTGTTCGTGATCAACCCTAGTTGCCGTTCGTTCTGTCGTCTTGTGGATCTTGCTAGGATAAAGGTATGTAACCCTAATCTTGATTAATTATAATTGTGTTAAATTAATGATCTTGTTAATTTGCTTCCGTTGTGTGTTCTTTGATCCATATTAGGGTTTTAAATAATTGTTATGGTAAATATAAACCTTCAGTGGCATCGAGAGCCGTTTTAACATGATTATAATTATCAAGATCTAAAGTTTTTTTAACTAATATTGATTTGTGTTAAAAATTACATGTTGTTTTTTAGGTTTTATAAAAATTAGGGTTTTTGGTTTTTATTGTTTTTTAAAATCGGCTATGCCGAATTTTTTATAAAAAAAAAATTGTAAACCCTAAAATTACACGGTAATTAACTTTAGATTTTTTGCATGAATTAACTGTTATGTCATGTGTGGTTACGATCCGTAGTTTTTTAATTGTTAAGAGAATATGGGAGATCCGTAATAAACATGCACGTGTTTACGGATCATATAATTTTGATTGCTATTTGCTTTATTTGATTCAAAGTTTTAAAATTAGGGAAGACTTTTTATGTTTATAAAACCCCTAGATTTGATGTTCTTTGAATAAATTGTTATGCATGTCGCTATTTGATTTAGTTTTTTTTTGTACTACTTGTTTTCATGCGTTTTTATATTGTATGTTGTAAACAAGGGTAATTTTTTCCAAGAAAAATAATATGGACTAAATCTTATCAAAATTAATGAATTGTTTTGAGATCTAAATTACATATGATTTGTGTTGATTAGAATTGCAATAGCAACTTAACGGCCTACTCAATTTTGACAAACTATAAAGTGGGTATAACGCACCGCTGGTCATGTACCCGGTTAAGGAAGGAGGTGTTATGCTTCAGCGCTGACCAAATTCCCGGCTCGCCTGTGCGTCAAAATTGGAATTACCTACGGTTATTATTGGTATAATTCTTTAAGGTTAATTTAAGTACATTAATTCACATCTGAAACACAATGAATAAGGTTATTGCTTTGTGCTTTAGCTGAGTTCTAGGAAAAGTACGGTGTGAATTTAGTTGTGTGTAAAATCTTTAATTTGTTTAACCAATACCTTAACTTGCAAATATATGATGAACTTTTAGTCTCACCAAAAGGTTTACTAAACTTTTTTTTATTAAACTTATGTTATGGAGATGTATGCATGCTTCTCCATACATGATTTTGTCACCAAAAACTATACCCTAAAAATTTAAGTCATATGCCCTCTAATTGACGAACACTTGAAGTTACAATTGTTGTCATATAAGATATTGGACGATGTTGTAATGGAGAGAAAACATCATGACTGAATAAGATTGCACATGAAGGTTTTACGTTCTTTAGATTAGTCGACTTAATTAAGTTACTCAGTGAGAACTGGAAACTTAAGGCGTAAAGTAGGGATGAAACATGTTTACAATGCAAATGATTTTGGCAATGTAAATCCCTAACATATCTAGAAATTGAAAATTTGTTTGTCAATTATTGTTCGACAAGTTACTGTGTTGAATACATTTGTCACTAGCAGATCAACTGATGTGATGAATCTATGTCAATATGGATTCTAGTTTCAAGGAAAATACTATGGTTTTATTACCGGTGTAATTTTATGTTCTTGAATTGTATTATCAAAAATACTAATGTTTGAACTTATTTCTGTAGAAATGGCTCAACCCGAAAACAATCTGACAATAAGCTCGGCGTTTAAAGCTTTCTTTGAATGGCCTGAACTTACTGGCCCTAATTTCAATGAATGGTATCGCTCACTAAGAATTGTTCTGAGAGCAGCGGGTACTATCAATATCTTGGAAACTCCTTTTCCGGAGGATCTTGCTGAAGGAGCATCTGATGCGGAAAGGCTTCAACACGCTGCTAACGTTAAGAAGCACCATGAGGTGGGTGCTGTAATGTTAGGGAGAATGGATCCATCACTTCAAAGGAAGTATGAGCTATTTCCACCTCAGCTAATGCTTGAAGAACTCAAGGCTGTGTATGAAACGCCACAAGCTGTAGAGATCTATGATTTGGTTGATGCTCTACATAGTTGCAAGCAAGCTCCTGGAAAGTCCGTAAGTGCTCATTATATGGAGATGAGGGGTTATATGGAACAACTCCTCGCACTAGGACAACCCTTTGATCATAATATGGCTATTAACTTGATCAATAGGTCCCTTAATAAGGACTTCAATGATTTCGTTCGTAACTATAATATGCATTGCACGGGGAAGACAGTTAATGATCTACATGCAATGCTCATTGACTTTGAGAAGGGGTTAAAATATAAGGCATCCACTGCTACTCCTCAAGTACTTTATGTGCAAAAGGGTAGAGTGACTAAACCAAAACCGCAAGTGAATAAGAAGCAGAAAGGCAAAGGCAAGGTTGATAAGAGCAAACAAGTTGCGACTACATCAAAACTGAAGCAGAACTTTGTCAAGAAATCTCAGAAAGATGAGACTTGTCACTACTGCAAGATGACTGGACACTGGAAGAGGAATTGCTCTCTCTATATCCATGAAATGCAAGAACATAAGAAGAAGGCTGAGCTAGCTGCTGCAGCACCATCTTCAGGTAACTTATTTTTGATAGAGTTATTTAATCTTACATACAAATCAAACTCCTGGGTATATGATACGGGATGTGGTATTAATATTTGTAATACCCTGCAGGGATTTGAGTTGAAGATGAAGCTTACCTATGGGGAACAATTTCTGCAAGTGGGCAATGGCGCACAAGCAGCGGTTGAAGCTATAGGAATATTTAAATTAGTTTTACCTTCGGGTTTAGTACTGTTTTTAAATAATTGTCATTATGCACCTACAACTGTTAGGGGTGTCATTTCCTTTTCTTGTATGTTGGATCTTGGAATTAATCACACGACTGATAATAATAGAATTTCTGTTTTCAAAAATGGTTTATTCTATTTTGATGCAATTACTGTGAATGGTGTTTTTGAAATTAACATGCATGATAATAATTCCAAGAGGAAAAATAATTCTGTTTTTAGCATGAATAAGAAGAGAAAGTTAGACAAGAACTCTTCTTATCTTTGGCATTGTAGACTTGCCCATATTAGGAAGACTCGCATACAAAAGCTTCAACGTGATGGTCTTTTGGAAAATATCAATGATGAATCATTTGATAAATGCGAATCTTGTATCTCTGGAAAGATGACCAAGAAACCTTTTAATAGCAATATTGAAAGGGCTACTGAACTACTTGGTTTAATACATACTGATGTGTGTGGACCACTTAGACATGTGTCAAGTAAAGGTGCTAGATACTTCTTGACGTTTACGGATGATTATAGCCGTTATGGTTATGTTTATTTACTTAAGCATAAACATGAGGTATTTGAAACATTCAAAACGTTTAAAGCAGAAGTAGAGTTACAACTAGGAAAGAAGATTAAAGCTCTTCGTTCTGATCGTGGTGGTGAATATTTAAGTCAAGAGTTTAAAGATTATTTAAGTAGGAATGGAATTGTTCAGAAACTTACTTCTCCATATACTCTACAACAAAATGGTGTATCTGAAAGGAGAAATCGTACATTATTAGATATGGTGCGATCTATGTTTAATCTTACAACTTTACCATTATCCTTTTGGGATTATGCTCTTGAATCTGCTGTTCGTATTCTGAATATGGTTCCCACAAAAAAGGTTGATAAGACACCATATGAACTATGGCATGGAAAGAAGCCATATTTGTCTTATTTGAAAATCTGGGGTTGTGAGGCGTATGTAAAACGTGACTCTGGAGATAAACTCCAACAACGCTCAGTAATATGTATCTTTGTAGGTTACCCTAAGGAAACTATGGGTTACTACTTTTATTATCCGGCTGAGAACAAAGTAGTTGTGGCTCGGTATGGAGACTTCCTTGAAAGTGATCTTGTAAATCAAGAATTCAGTGGGAGAAATTATGATCTTGAAGAAATTCAAGAAGATACATTGCCTTCTGAAAATACTAGCGAAGAAATTCCTGTAGAACCAGAAAGTCTGAGTGTTCCACCGGAATTAATTCCTCCACGTAGGTCTCAAAGAACCATACGTGCGCCAGACAAACTTTGTCTTTACATAGAGGATGATGAGGAGGAAGTAGGGGATCTTGGTGAACCTGCTAACTATCGATCCATAATGTCTGATCCAGAAAAGTCAGAATGGATAGTTGCGATGAATGAGGAAATGAAATCCATGGAAATCAATGATGTTTGGATTCTTGTAGACGCGCCTAAAAATGCTAAAGTAGTGAAAAATAGGTGGATCTTCAAGAAGAAAACTGACATGGATGGTGAAATACAATCCTATAAAGCACGTTTAGTAGCTAAAGGTTTTACTCAAACTTTTGGCATAGACTACGAGGAGACGTTTTCTCCTGTAGCAGACTTACGAGCCATTAGGATTCTCATAGCTATAGCAGCATACTATGACTATGAGATATGGCAAATGGATGTTAAAACTGCCTTCTTGAACGGTCGCTTAGATGAAGACATCTATATGCAACAACTGGAAGGGTACGTTGATCCTAAATATCCAAAGCGCGTGTGCAAACTTCAAAGATCTATTTATGGTTTGAAGCAAGCATCATGTCAATGGAATAAGCGATTTGATGAAGAAATCAAAAAGTTCGGATTTATTCAAAATCGTGATGAGCCATGTGTATATCGCAAAGCTAGTGGGAGTAATGTAGTGTTCCTAATTTTATATGTCGATGACATATTAATCATGGGAAGTAACATTCCAAGATTTAAGGAAGTTAAGGATTATCTTGGTAAATGTTTTTCTATGAAGGATTTGGGAGATACTGCATATATTTTGGAAATTAAAATCTATCGAGATAGGAGTAGACGGTTAATTGGTCTTAGTCAAGATGCTTATATTGATAAGATATTAAAGAAGTATGACATGCATAACTCTAAGAAAGGTTTTCTACCGATGGAGGTTAAGCATGAATTAAGTCATGAGAAAGATGCATCAACACCTGAAGAGGTGGCTTACATGAAGAAGGTGCCTTATGCTTCGGCAGTAGGATCTTTTATGTATGTTGTAAGATGCACAAGGCCTGATGTGGCGTTTGCTCAAAACTTGGTCAGTAGATACCAACAGAATCCAGGAAAGTTCCACTGGACTGCTGTAAAGCATATTCTAAAGTATTTGAGGAGTACGAAAGATATGTTTTTGGTATTCGGGGGTAAACCGGACACAAAATTGAATGTAACAGGTTTCTGTGATGCGCCCTGGCAATGTGATAAAGACGATACGAAGTCTCAGACGGGTTACGTGTTTGTCATCAATGGAGGAGAAGTTGATTGGAAGAGCAATAAGCAGAAAATCATTGCTATGCATGCAACTCAATATGAGTACATGGCTGCTTCAGAAGCTGCTAAGGAAGCTGTTTGGATTAGGAAGTTTATTGGAGATCTTGGAGTGATGCCTTCAATTAAAGAACCTATTGATATATATTATGACAATTCTGCTGCAATAATATTCGCCAATGACCCTGGAGTTATGAAAGGTGCCAGACACTTTAAACGTAGATATCACTACGTTCGAGAACAAGTGGAAGCTCGAGAAATAAAATTAATTAAAGTTCACACAGATGATAACGTAGCTGATCCTTTTACTAAGGCTTTATCTAGGCCAAATGTAGTTAAGCATGCCAAGGCAATTGGGCTGCAACTAGCTAGTGAATTCATGCAATAAATCTGTTGATTAGTATTTGGATAAAAGATGTAAGACATTATTGAATTGATGAAATAAAGATTGGATTTCGTTTATATTTCTGTTATTTGATTTTGTATCCTATTTTACATGTTTTAATCCATGAGCATTATGATGTTTCTAAATGTCCGTTGTCGATTAATAATTTGGGAGTATTATTAAACTAAGACAATTCAAAATAGTGACAGAGTATACTTGAAAGTATATTGGTCAATTTTGGATGATATTTGATGGATCAAATATTGGACTTATCCCAACTATATGATTTTGCTTTATGGATCTTTGTCATTAAGTAAATCATAAATAGTTATCCTTAGACCTGAGATACCAGGAAACTGCATTGAATGTAATGCATTTCTGTAAGGTAACCTAACGCTAAACGTAACTGGTAGTTATAAGGGTTATTTTCAGAAGTGTTGCAAAGTTCATGTGTTTTGCTTGTAGTCAAAATGGGATTTGTTTCCTTCAAATTATTTTGAAGTATAAATACAGTTGGGCCCCTCGGGGGAGTAGTAAGATGTTTGTGTGGCCACACCCAAATCTGTTTTGGTAATATTGCTATATCCGTAAACGAGAAACAGAATAGTTAATGAAAGGAATGACTAAGATCCATATCCTTATTAACGATGTATTTGAAATGAAAGGATAATAATAATGATATAATCATTAAAAGGTTCTTATCCAGGAGACCTTACCCGGTTTGTACTAGTGACATTGCTAGTGTAACTAGACGCTAGTCAATGTGATCACGATATTAGAATTTTGTCCAAGTGGGAGCTGAAAGTTTATGGACTTAAAATTAATAGTCTTGAGATAGGATCGAACTCGGGATCACGGGATTGCACACATACCGTAAAGGGTTAATTTATTTATTAAATATATATTTTATATATTTATTAAATCAAATCAAAGCTTAACTAACGATCGTTAATAAATAATAGTTAAGTTTTAACGACCGTTATGGAATTAAATAGAAGCTAAAAGAAGAAGAAAAAATTACACAAACACCCCTTTGGGGGTTGTTAATCGGCAGCTACAAGGGGGGCAAAGGGAAAGTTTTTGTTTCCTTTTTCGTTTATAACTTGGAGCCCAAGGTTTGCCAAGCCTATATAAACAAACCCCTAGCCTCATAATTTTTCAATCCCTCTCTCTTTTTCTCCTTTGATCGCCGGTCACCCCGCCCAACTTAGGGTTTTGGTTTGGTTTTCGATCAAGTCTATTTTTATCTAGTCCTAGCCCCTCTCTAGGGTTGTTGGGTAGATATTCCATAAGCGTTGAAGCTCGGTTTTTTCGTGCTAGGCTCACGGTTAACTCGCCGTATTACGTGTGTACAAGAACGTGATATAGTCTTACTTTAGACTATATTCTTGGTGGTGTTCGTGATCAACCCTAGTTGCCGTTCGTTCCGTCGTCTTGTGGATCTTGCTAGGATAAAGGTGTGTAACCCTAATCTTGATTAATTATAATTGTGTTAAATTAATGATCTTGTTAATTTGCTTCCGCTGTGTGTTCTTTGATCCATATTAGGGTTTTAAATAATTGTTATGGTAAATATAAACCTTCAATTAATTCGTGCAAACCTATAAGCCGAACTGATCCATCTTACAGTGAAACTTTGCAGTTTATGCACAAACTTAGAGCAGCTTACCAATGAAGATACGGTGTAAGTGTAACTTTTAAAATTAGCATGACACAAAATGCAGCAAGCCCTAAGCCTAGAAGCTGATGATTAAATACGTATGACCAGTTGCCTGTAAACTGGATTCAGAGTTACCGAAAGATGTTGTTATTGATGGGAGGTTGTTGTATATAGCAAATAACATAAGAAACAAATAGATTCCCAAGTCTTTAGCCAGTCATTTTATTGGGTTTTACGGTTTCTAACCACATTGTAAATTGATCCAGATTTTTGGTATACTATTTTATTGCATTAAATAGTTATGCATTTTCATCAGCATACAAAGATAGTACAAATATTTGTACGGGTGGGTTGCAAGTTATTTTTTTGCCAGCATTTTCCTTCATTTCATGATGTTCTCATTTGGGTAGACATGAACCACAACATCTGGTACCTAAACTTCGGGGTGATCATGGTCCAAAGACCCAGCCGGACCGGACCGACAACCGTAATTGTTCAAAACGCGAGACCGAAGACCGGATTGAAATGGTACGGTATGGCCCGGGATGGTCCGATTCGGTCTTCGGTCTGATCCGTTCAGTCCGGTCCAGTTGGCCCGGTTTTTTGGTCCGGTCCGGTCAGATCAATGGTCCGATATGCTCAGCCCTACCTGAACTCGTATAACCATGATAACCGATATCATGATCTGAATGTAAAGTTGTAAAGTTGTGTATTGCAACAAGATTAATTATACGCCTAATTGGATACAAGTTTTACTTGACCATCTTAATTTAATTTTACCAATCTCAAATTTTGACTAAACACCAAAAAAGGAAAGAAACATAAAGGAGGTCATGGGAGAATTCAGCACAATTATATCACTTCACAAAAAATTGAAAAATTGGCTCTATATCCAACGAACGAAACTTTCCAGGTATGAAAAAAATTATTTTGTTTTGGTTCAACTTGTAGTCCCATATAAAAAGACCATATACAGTCATAATATATACTCATAATTAAAACTAAGTTAACAAAAACCATATACAGTGATAGACTACCTAATCTGATAATTCATCACAGAATAGACACACTTGTCGCTGGAGGGCAAAGGGACACCGCACTCCGGTCAGGATTGAGATACTTCTTGTAGACTGCTTTTAGCTTATGGTCTCTTGCACGATCAGCATGAAAGCTCAACAAACTCTTTGCACAATCACTTACTTGATCTTCACTGTATCCGGTGTAATGTTTAAGTGTTTCAGTCCACACTGGTGTCTTATTAAGCGTGCACCTAGCAGCATACACAGCTGATGCAGCAAGTTTTGAAGGGTTATTTCTGATGGTAAGGGAATAGTTCATCAAACCAAGCTCAGTGAATAAGAACACCATATCCTCCATCTTTTTGTCAGATGGAAGTGAGGCTTTAGCATATCGGACCGCGAAGACATAAGGCGTTGGTACAGAGAGATACCAATCTAAACTACTAAGAATAGCCTTTTCCATAGCAAGAATTTGCTCTCTTGAATATGGACTACCTGATATAACAATCATATCCTCAACCAGTAGCTGACATATTTCCTCATACTTGGAAGATATAAGCAATACGCAGATACAAACCAAATGAAGTTCAGTTCTGGCAATAGTTGTGACGGCCAGAAATCTATCAAGGATATTGATTGCGAGATAAAGAGTCTCTGGCATGAAACCACTCTTATAGTGAACTTCCATTATCCAGTCGAGCATGTAAGCTCGAATCTCAACATCAATATCAGGTTGGAAATTTATGTAATCCGTAAAACTCCCTTCGGTCTCCCTATCCTTGTAGATCATGTATATTTCTTCCACATATTCAACCTGACAAAGCTCGTTGTTCATGTCAAACTCGTCAATATCTATGATGACATCATGATCTTTGTTTTGTGTGGTAGCGATCTCACTAGTAACTGATGGAGACTTTTTATGTTTCTTGGAGACATCATCAGTCGTCCCAGCATTCACTCGATTGAATGGATTTGTAATCTCGTCTCGACGTCTTTTTGTTTCGCGTTGTGCAATAATCGGTTGACGATGATCAACAGCAGATGTCATGGTATTTGCTTCGTTCACGTATTGAACCTCGTCGTCATCATCTATGATGATGATATGATCATTGTTTTTTGTGGTAGCGATCTCACTAGCAACTGCCTTTCGACGTCCAACCTGAACAAGCTCATTGTTCTTGTCAAACTCGTCGTCATCATCGATGATTACGTATTCAACCTCGTCATCATCTATGATGATTACATTATCTTTTGGTTTCTTGTATGGATTTGCAATGTCATCAAGGGCTCGACGTCTTTTCCTATGGCATTGTGCGATAATCGGTCGAAGATGCTCAATAGCAGAAGTCATGATATCTTCTACGTACACCTCGAATACAAATCACCCCAAAAAAGAGCCTTACTTGTCGACGACACAATCGAATAACTGAAAATCTTGGCGGTGGAAGAATGAAGATGCGAATGAGAGCGTTTTTATTTTTGGGAGGATTGGAAGAATGAAGATGCGAATGGTCTTGGTTAGGTATTTATAAGTTTGAATAAGGCGGTTGGATGAGATGCGAATGTCGGTTGAGAGACACGCTTTTAGGTTAATTCATTGCATAGATTGTATGTATGTATATGTGCTTTGTCGGTTTAATTAATTGTCAAAAAAAAATTAACGAATTCTTTTTTTTGTTGCATAGCGGTATAACCCCAATACGTTATTCACCCATTCGAAAGTTGATCTTCGATTCTACCACCCCTAAAAGGGCTACTGCTCATCAAGATCCTTCACCAGGTGCTCAACTCAAGTCACTAGTCACTTCAAGGCCAAAATTCTCACTCAAAAGGTCTAACAAGCCTCCGATACTGGTTGTTTTTGATGACTTTGCTGATCATAACGGAAAACAGAGGGGTATCGTATTAGTTCAGAAGAAAGAGTATACACAATACTTTAAGAACTTGAAGAAAAAAAAAACAAGCGCCGTGGAACTGGAAATGGAAAGGAAGAGACGGGTCCGGATTTTGATGTCAATGCGATAGATATGTTGTAATTATGTTTTTTTAGTAGAATGTTTGAATGTATATTCTTGTTTTGAGTTAATAATATTCCTGAAATTAAAATAGAGATTACGCCTGAAATTGTTTTTTTTTTTCTTTCTGCACAACCAACAATCATTCCGTAGTGGTCATTCGACTCACAGGGTTATACAATCTCGTATTATATCTATCAACCACTAAAGTACTCGGTTCAACATGGTTATAGGATGCTAGCTAATAGTATTAAATTAAATCGAATGCAGAGCCATTTGCCCCATTAATAGACCAAACCTTCTTCATTGAATATGGGTATTAAATAGCAGAAGATGCAGCAATGCGTTGGCGTCTGACCATTTTTACCTGTACTTAAGTTATACCCTTTTGACAGCAATCATTTAACCCGTTAGTAACCTACTTGTTTTTAACAAACCTTCTTCATCAATAGGTACAGATTAGAGGTGGCAGAAAGTGAGAGGCTCGGGTTGAGCAAACCACTTATATCGACACATTAGTTTTTCCATTTTATAAATTCCATCATTTATAAGAAAAACGACCCGACCCATTTTTACCCACAATATCACTTCTTCTGAGTTTAGCTCATTTGGATATGTTGTTTTGGCTACAAACCCCACAGATTAACAGATAAGCATAAATTGTCCAGTTTTGTAACTTTTGGTTGAGTTTTCGCCTTCTAATACAAGTCCTAGATAAATGTATAGCATCGAGTGCGTAAAGAAATTCCAGTGTATAATGAGAAGGGGAGGATATGTACAGAATCTGGTGTAGCAGACACGTTTTCAAGCAGCTCCCATTGTTTCCCCGTGAGGACTGTATTCATCAGACAATACCTAAGACGATACATAAACAAAGACTAGTCAAAATACAAAAGGTATGTATAAAATGCTTATTAACACCCTCAGAGCAAATGCTTGTCAACTTCTGATCTCTTGGGTCAAAATGAGTAAACGGGTCAATTTGGATCTACAAAATGTTGGAATGGATATGGACTTGAAGAATGCATATAATTTCCTTCACTCGTTTTATTTCAATAGTTAAATTATCATTGTTGAGGAAGCTTTTTAGTCATATTAAAAGCATTAATTAAAATTCCCATTTAAAAAAAATCCCCATTTTGACCCATTGTCAATCCAACCGACACTTTCCAGCCTATCTAGATATTCAGAAGCAGTCGGGGTTTCTTCTATCAAATGTTTTTTCTCTTGTGTTAAACATTCACCTCTATAACAGATGTGGATGGCATCGACGCATCATCAGATGTAAGCGTTTTCTTTTCAACTTCAGAGTGGTTGTTAACTGTATCACTAGTTGCATCTTTACTACACCTTACAGGCTGCGCCGTATTTCCGCTTCCATCTTGACACCCAAGTTTCATTTTTTTAATTGCATTATTCGTCCTCTTGATTGTATTAGTTGCAGATTCAATAGTTTCTGTCAGAGAGTTGCATTCACCTTTCGCCACCTGGAAATTTATAATTAGGGTTAACAATAATCTCGGGATAGCATTTTATTATCATTAAGTTACTTCAATATTAGTATGTGCAAGATTGACAATTAACAATCATGGTAATGTCGTTTTCTGATACAATAATTATGATATGCAATTAACATATCCCGTACCTGATCTGGGAGATGTGGTTTAAGTTTGGCAGCACACTTCTTGAGCACTTCTTCAGTATACAATACTTCAGTATATGATGTAATTAGTGGTAGATAAGAACATAATGATCACCTTGTTCTCCTTGCGCACACTTGTGACTAGTAGATCTACAAGCTCGTGATTCAGTAGCTCAGTTTTCCCTATTATCATGATGATAATTTGCTTCATCTTGATTACAACGCCAGGCGAATTGGAGCTTAAAAAGTCAGAACATACAAGACACATATTTGAGCTTAGAAGTCCTCCAATAAATGACATAAACTCCCATTTTAGCGTTTATTCTATCATTTTCAGTTATATGAAAGAATTATCATAACAGCACGAGCCACGAAACGATTAAAGTGTCTAGATTTTGAGTTTGAGCAGATGGAGTGTTTAGGGGTGTGCAGAAAACCAAAAGGCCTGTAGAATAATCTAACTGAAAAACCTTAGATTTGGTTTTAGTGAAAAGACCACAGATATAATATCGAACGGAGCCAAAAATTAGTACCACAAATAATCTAACTGACAAACATTTACGTTTCAGTTTAGTCAAAAGCAGAACCAGCTTGTGCACACCCCTAGTAATAGCACAAAATCGGTTCCATTCTGCTAAAGCAGAAGTACACTTCCAAGAAAGCGGTGAATCTGTAAAAATCTATAGAACAAGTCAATCAAAGAAATAGAAGTTCTTACTCAGCAACGGTTAAGAACTGTTTAAATAGTCGAACTATCAGTCCGTCCAGCTGCAGGTCACACATCATCAATGATAATTTACCCTTGTCTAAGGTCTTGAGAGCTTTAATCATTCTATTATACGATCCACAAGATGCAGAAGATAGATTCTCAAGTGTGGTCACAACAAGTTCGAAAAAATCCTGTACACCAAAGAAGGGTGGTTACTTACGAGTTGTATGGTACATTATGCTAGCCTAAAGATTCTCCACGAGAAACGTTTTATACCTTCATTTGTTCATCAGTGTATGGCGTTTTATAAACCATAATTCTCAAGACTTCGCTGATGCAACATGCAACTGAGATATTTACATCCACATCAGGATGTCGTAACAGTTGGTTAGCAATCAGTGCTTTGATTACTGGTTGCATTGCACATTTCATCGACTGGCTTGTCATTTGGTGCACCCGCATTAGACGTTCTCCAATCCCTATAATAATTATACAGCATTACAAACTGATAATTGTAGGATAATTGTTGGAAAACAACATGAGGCGAATTGAAAAACTATGTTCAGTAAAAACATCACTAATGCTATAGTACCTATGAGGGCGTTTGGTTAAATCTTACTTAAGGAGCTTATTGCGTTATGATACGAACCTATCCCATACTAGGCTCGTAATCGGTTCATAGCATTTCATAAGTCCTAAGTGTAGAACTCACTCAAAAAGCTAGCTTGTTTGAGGAGGGGACACCTAGGCATTATAAACAATCAACCAATCCATACTTGGCCGATGTGGGATCATAACATGTTATCAGAACACCATGTCGCTTGAGTGCTTGGATGGAGTCGGAAATCTTAAGCTTATTAGCCATTTTGAACTTCTTTTAATATGCTCACCTAAACTAGTTCAAACTAATAAAACATGATAGAAAAGCGTAATCAATTGTATTATAGCCTACATGATAATCCACAAAAACCAATCCTTTACGATCAAACAAGTCCCAAGGGGGCGTGCGGGATATCTTATTATTACTGCTTATCATCTTATATAGGGCGGGCTACTTGTTTAGGGGGCAAATAAGCAGTTTCTGATAAGCACATTTTTTCAACATGCTTATTTGATATGAAAGCTATAATCATTTTTACCCTCATAAATAACATAAACATTATTTTTCCAATTTATGAGCTTATATAGATTTGAAAAAGCTCATAAACCCACTTCATTCAACTTATGAGCTTATCAAGCTGAGCTTATAGACTTATATAAACAGTAAGCTCAAGTTGATACGCTCATAAGGTGGGAATCTAAACACTATGTCCTGAACGCAAAATCAGAAACATAAAAGAATAAGCAACCCGAAATACCCCCCTTGGTAACTAAAAAATTATACATTATGTTCTAACAATCCTTTGTAATGATCACGTGTAGCCCGCTTAAGCCGCGCACATCTCCCGAAATAAGTCAATAACCTAAATAGAGAAAGCCCTAACCATTTACCCATATACACCCCCAATAGGGGTGTTTGTTTCGGCTTATATAACGGGCTTATGGATTACGCGGTTTTGGGCTTATGTTTAGGCTTATTTTAAAACTTTTCGGCTTATATAAGATTATCATGCCATAATAAGCTTATAGAAGCCGAAAGTTTGAAAATACGCCAGAAAAAGTGAGTTATGAGCTTATGATGTGTTTGTTTAAGCTTATACGCGGGCTTATGAGCTTGTTTGTGTTTCAACTTATATTTCATTAGCCCTAATTATCATCGGCAGATTTTAAGACTTGTGGGCTTATACAAGTTTATTACGATATGATAAACTTATATAAGCCAAGCGAGAAAAAAACAAAAAAATCTGAAATCGAATAATGTCATTCTGGTAATCAGAGGGTTGAGTAGCAGAAGCACAAAACAAAGTCAGGAATTCGGCAACACTCATAAGCCCACATATAAGCCGATATCAAACTCAGGAATTTGCCAACACTCATAAGCCTACATATAAGCCGAAACAAACACCCCCGAAACATAAGCCGAAAAGTTTTAAAATATGGCAGAGTTTATGAGGTCATGAAATATAAGCCGGAAACCAAATAAAGCCATATACACCACCAATTAACGGGCTTATGGCATAGATGGTTTTGGACATAGATGGTTTTGGGCTTAGATTTCATAACCTCACTTTTTGTAGCTTATTTTGAAACTTTCCGGCTTATACAAGCTTATCGTGTCATAATAAGGCACAAAAGCTTACAAGCCACAAAAAGTGAGCTTGCGAAACATAAGGCGAAAACCAAAAAAGCCTTAAGCACACTATATAAGGCGAAAGAAACACCCCTATATATCATGATTTGTACAAGGAAAACATGGATAATAAGTAAAAAAACTAAATAAATCCATATACACCACCAATTAACGGGCTTATGGCTTAGATAGTTTCCAGCTTATATTTCATAAGCTCATTTTTTTGTGGCTTATATTATGAAACTTTTTGGCTTATGTAAACTTATCGTGTCATAACAATGCCCAAGAGTTTGAAAACAAGGCAGAAAAAGTAAGCTTAGGAAACATAAGGTGAAAACCAAATAAAGGCGTAAGCAGGCTATATAAGACCGAAAGAAAGACCCCAAGCTAGATAGCATCATTTGTACAACAAGAAAAACATGAAGAAAAAAAAAAGGAAGTAAGGTAAGTAACCTGAAGAAGAGGGACAATTTGATGGGATGAATCGGCTAAGGAAAACAACAAGGCTGTAGTCATTGTAAAACTTGACCTCATTTTCTTCATGGGTTTTACTCAGCTTACAAACTAAACAACATAGAAGAAGAAGATAATAAAATAGGAGACTAAATTAAGGGGGCGTTTGGTTTCTTATTGTACTTGGATTCGCAATAGGTATCAACTGATTGAGGGAAAGTTATTAGGTTGAGGGAAAGTTATTAGGTTTGGTTACAAAATGTGTGGGTGTAAAAGCTGAGGTTTAGAGTAGAAATATTTTTAGTTTTTTTTTTCATTTATAACGGGTTTATTTTGGTTTAACTATTTTACCACCTTAAATTACTTGGTTATGAACTTTTGATAGGTAAGACAATAACATTGTTCATTTCAAAAATCACTACCAAGTATTTGTCGCTGTTTTACGCGGGTAACATGCTAGTATTTTAATAAATATTTAAGTAATTTAGTTAGTTTTAAGGTTTTGTAATTTTTTTTACAATAAGTTAAAAATCAAACGAATATGTAAAAATACTGACAAAAACATAAAAAAAAAATTAAAAAAAATGTTAATACATTAACGAAATTGTAAAAATACTTAAAATTCGGAAAAACGTTAATAATAATAATCAATGTAAAAAACGAATGACGGTAAAATAGTAGAGTAGTTATTTGCTGAAAGAAGGTGAAATGCGGAAATATTAGTTAGCTCTATTTCCCTTTACCATTCAGTCTTATCTAACGGTTGTAATTAACCAAATCGCCGTCAAAAAACAGTATTGCAAAAAAATGATAACTTATCGCACAAGTTGGAAAGTAAACCGCCAAACCGACATAATCATGTATAAGAGACCGACCACCTGAAAATCCATTCATTCCATCCATCCTAAAAGACAACAACAATCCCTCAATTCGATCACCAACAATCCCTTTTTCATTCCATTCAATTCAATTCCACTCAATTCAATTCCCTTTTTCATTCGAACAACCT
Organism: Glebionis coronaria; assembly: GCA_025667525.1. Lineage (NCBI taxonomy): Eukaryota > Viridiplantae > Streptophyta > Magnoliopsida > Asterales > Asteraceae > Glebionis > Glebionis coronaria. The sequence goes on along the minus strand of CM046877.1, from coordinate 556,235,175 downwards.
AAATAAACAATAATCTAATTTTCATATATCTGCTAATTTGAATAGTGATGGAGATCTATATCAACAAGCCTAACAGGATCCACGAGGATATGGACGAGGAGGGGATTCTAACGGTTGTAATTAACCAAAGTGCCGTCAAAAAACAATATTGCAAAAAAATGATAACTTAACGCTCAAGTTTAAAAGTAAACCGTCAAACCGACATACCACTTGAAAATCCCGTTCATTCCATACATCCTAAAAAAACAACATCCCTTAATTCGATCATCAACAACCTATTTCATTCGATTCAATTCAATTCCACTCAATTCAATTCAATTCAATTCAATTCAGTTGATAACTTAGCGTGCAAGTTAAAGTTAACGCCACATCCCTCAATTCGATCATCAGCAATCCCTTTTTCATTCCATACAATTCAATTAACCAACTGGCTTAGCTCAGTTGGCCACCGGTTTCACTAAGTGGTTTCCTTGGGGAAGGTTTCCTGGAGGTCTTGGGTTCAAGACCTGCCAAGGGCCTTTCAGGCGAAGCGGATAAGGAGTCTGACATAACTAGGTGAGGGTTTGAAGAAGACATTCTTCCGCTTGGATGTCATTGCACGACTTGACCCACTAACCACTAACATTTGTCGTTCTAAAAAAATCCATACAATTCAATTCAATTGAATTCATTTCAGTTCACTTTCCTTTTTCATTCGATTAACCTAAATAAACAATAATCTGATTTTCATATATGTGCTAGTAATTTGATTAGTGATGGAGATCTATCTCGACACACCTAACAGGATCCACGAGGATATGGAGAAGGAGGGGATTCTAACCCCAATACGTTCTTATCACCATTCACCAATCGGAAGGTTTATATTGGATTCTCCTACCTCTAAAAGATCAAGAATTGCACATCAAGATCCTGCTGCTCAACTCGTCACTTCAAACCCTAAAAGAACTTCTGAAAAGGTTCCAATTGCCGATAAAAGATCAAAGATTTTTAAACCCAAGAAAAAGAACTTGAAGGAAAAAAAGCCCCAAGTGCCATGGAACTGGAAGCTGAAAGGAAGAGACGGGTTAGAATCTTGAAGTTGATGAGATAATTTTGTTGATAGATCGTATTTCGTGATGGTATAACAGATACCAGGGCAATGGCTGGTGAAATTTTATTGTAATACCAGTACTCCCTCTGTCTCAAAAAATATACTCTACATTACTATTTTCGGATGTCCGAAATTAATAATCCACTTTCAAAAATAAATAAAGAATGTAAATTAAGTTTGGTATATTACCCACACTTGAAGGTATTTGTTGGGAATCTAAGTTTAATAGATTCCCTATATCATAGATTTAAACACAAATCAAGTTGTTAGATAATAACTTGCTTGTGCCTAGGAGGCAGGCAAGTATCGCAAGACTCACAGAGATCTAAGTCTTTGTGAGCAACCTCAGAGGAGTCCATGTCAGAGACATTGTCAAGGAAGTCAAAGAATACTTGAAGACATACTCATTAGCTGTGATGGATAACAGCCAAGATGTATCAGGGACTCTGAGGGGTTGAGGGTTAACAGGGGTAGCAATACCCTGTTAACACTCGACACACTTTGGACATTCCATTTGTGTGTACGAGACTATGAAGAAAAGGGAAACTGTGTCAGCTCTTTTTCCCTAAAGCATTGTGGCAGACTACCAAGAATAGAAGAGCATCTTGTGACAGATGTCTGACTAGTGTCTGTCTTGTGTAGTCACCATCAACCAGTACTTAGGTCAACCTTGTATCACTATAAATAGAATATGTAGCCAAGCATTAATGTTTAACACTTTGAGATAATTTACACATTAATGCTTAGAACTTATTGAATCAAACAGTTGTGACTGTATTCATAAGTTAAGGTTTTTTAGTTGTTCAAAGTGTGCACAACACATTGTCATCAAACGGTGTTATCCATAACACTTGTAATTCTTTATTATACAGTAATAAGTATTACGTTTGAAAAGTAATTACGTGTGTTGATTAGTCAAGTTTATTGTTTCTAGAATAGTTTGGGGACTTTCAATCAAACGGTGTTATCTATAACACTTGTAATTCTTTATTATACAATAATAAGTATTACGTTTGAAAATTAATTACGTGTGTTGATTAGTCAAGTTTATTGTTTCTAGCATAGTTTAGGGACTTTCAATTGGTATCAGAGCGGTGTTTGATATTAAAACCTTCAAAAAACATCGTTCTCAGTTTTATAATCAAGATCCACCATGCCAGAAACAACCAATGCACCACCATCGTCTTCTGGGAACACCAGCAACAATGCACAACCAACTTCACCAAGACTCACTCCTCCACCTCCAAATGAAGATGATCTACCTCAACTTCTTGACTCAAGAGGCGGATCTCATGTCACTAGTGTACCAGTCTTTGATGAAGAAGATTTTGCTAGTTGGAAGAGTCAATTCCTCGTGTATCTCGACGAACTTGAACCATTTCTTCTAGAAATTCTAGACAATGGTCCTTATGTTCCCATGGCGCTTACCTCTACTGATGAGAACCCTCTTCCCAAACCTCTCAAACAATGGACTCCAGCTGATAGGAAATTGGCAAACCAAGATAAACGTCTCAAAAGCATCATCATATCCTGTCTTCCCAAACACATCATGAAGTCTGTCATTCAGTGTCCCACAGTCAAGAGAATGTGGACAGACCTTATCCTTGGTCATGAAGGACCCTCTGAAACCAGAGAAACCAAGATTCAGGCACTCAGACTTCAGTTCAATGCTTTCAAGGCACTTGAAGGTGAAAAGGTTCAACAAACATATACAAGGCCGAAGTTTCTTCTCAATGACCTTGCTATGAATGATGTCACCATTGGTCAAGCTGAAATTAATGCCACATTTGTCAACAGCCTTCCAAGAAAATGGCTGAGTATGAATCAGACTCAGAGAGCCAATAACTCAATCAAGAATGACACCTTAGCTCAGCTTTATGGAAAGTACAATTATGAAGAAGGGCTGATTGATACTATATACAAATCAGAGACTGAAAGATTTGTAGTTCAAGGAGCAACTTCCAAAGCTTTGATTTCTACCCCACACCCTCATAACAACGACTCTGATGTTGAAGAAGACACACGCAGCAGCCAAGAGTTCTTGACAGACCTTAATGTTGAATTTCACGAAAGAGCCTTGCTAGCAAATCAAAGAAGATTCTACAAAAGATCAGGAAGAATAGGATCAGCTAGCAGACAAACCGACAAATCAAAAGAGACTTATTTTGCCTATGGAATACTTGGACATTTCCAAAAAGACTGTCCTTCCACAAAGACATCCTCACCTTCTTATCCATCATCTTCCAACAAACCCTACAAGTTCAAACCACAACACAACAACTCATCTCACTAATTCAACTCCTCAGACAATGAGAATAAGGATTACAAGAACAAGTATAAGGCACTTAAAGCTGAGTTAGAACAGATGAATTTGAAGCTTGAAGCTCTGTCTAAAAAGAAAGTGGGTGATAAAAAGACAGAGAAAGGGTTGGTAGCTGAAGCGTATGATTGGAATGATGAACCGCTGACTTCAGATGAGGAAGATACTACTAGAGTCAGGGCTTTCACGGCTATAGCTGAGGATGAACCAGCTGTTGGGAAAGGTGATGCAAGATCAGGACAATGGGTTGACATCACAATGAAAAAGGTACACATGCTTTTATCTATGTCTGATAGTGATGAACGCAAACATGTCCTTGATTACACTATTGTTGATTTGCACTTTGTTGAGGAACATAGAAAGAACTTGCTTGATAAGTTTCACTCTGTTAAAAATGAACTGTTAACTGCTAAGGCTGAATGTGAAACTCTCAAACGGGTTAATTTAGAAAAGATATCTCTTCAAAACGAAGTCAATAGGTTAACCTTGAAGAATAGTGCCTTAAATGATCAAGTATCTGAATTAAAAAAGGTTATTGAAAAATGGTTGTGCAGTAGGTTCACTATAGATCAATTGCTTAATGATGAACTACCTGCTGATATTAAAAGGGATGTCTCTGCCAAGAAAAATAAGTTGAAAATTCTCACCAAACCCAAAGAGATTGTTTTGAAATCTACAGAGATAATTCATATGTTAGATCCCCTCTTGACTGATGACCCTGTCTCTGAAGATATGGTTGAATTACCACCCTTACCTAAACTCTCAGGAGTTGAACCCAGCAGTTCCTCTAGAGGAGCTAAGGGTGAACCAAAGATAGATGTTGAGAAACCACCAGCTAAAGTATTTTATGTACCTGCTAAACAATCTGTTAAGCAAGTTGCCTTTAAGCCTGTCTCAACAAAATCTATGAACAAAGTTGATTCCTCAACTGAATAACGCCTGTTGTCATTAATGAAAGAAGTAGAACTCTTAAAACAACATATTAAGCCTTCCGCTGAATGCTCTACTTCCCAAGCACCTAAGTATATTCTAGGTGAACCCAAAGGTGAAAGGATAGTCAAACCTTACTGCAATATCTATAAAAACTCTCATCACATGACCCTAGATCATGATAGACAAATGGCTGTTAAGAGAGCTCAGACACCTTCTAGGGAAAGACAACAGGCTTCTAAGAGACAAATAGGTAATTACAGACCTTATCCTCCCTGTAAATTTTGTGGATTCACAGACCATCACTCAGATGAGTGTGGTGACTTTCCAGGATGTGATATCTATAGAAGTTTCACCCATGAGACAGACAACTGCCCTTCCCATCGTCAAAAGTTCTATAGGAACTCAAGAGTTGCGAATCAGCAATTCAGGGAACCCACTGGAAAGTGGGTTCACCATAGGAACTAACTTGTTTCTATGTATCTGTGCAGAAACATCTTAAGGAATCAATATGGTATCTAGACAGTGGCTGTTCTAGACACATGACAGGGATTCAACAATACCTGCACAGATACTCAAAAGAGCCAGGTCCTAAGGTGGTGTTTGGGGATAACTCTTCAGGCGACATAGAGGGATACGGCTCAGTGAACTGCAATGGGATAACATTTACAAGGGTTGCATATGTGAATGGTCTTAAACACAATCTTATTAGCATCAGCCAATTGTGTGATGCTGACTACAAGGTGTTGATTACTAAGACTTACGGAACCATATTCAACAAGAACAATGATGTGGTGCTTATTGCACCAAGAAGGAGAGATGTGTATGTCATCAACCTGGCTATTTGCTCTGAAGACAGCTCAAATTGTTTTCTAGCTAAAGCCTCTGAAAGTGTCAATTGGTTGTGGCACAAAATACTGTCTCATCTCAACTTTAGGAACATTAACAAGATAGCCACACAAAACCTGGTTGCTGGTCTACCTTCAGTGATGTTTTCCAAAGACAAGACTTGTTCAGCTTGTGTCAAGGGAAAGCATTACAGGTCTTCTTTTAGAACCAGCCAATAATTCTCTATTGACAAGTGCTTACATCTCCTTCACATGGGTTTGTTTGAACCTGTCAAACCTCAGACCATTAATCACAACAAATACACCTTGGTCATAGTTGATGAGTTTTCAAGGTATACATGGGTTTTCTTCCTCAGAAGGAAAAGTGATGTTGCTGACACCATCATGTCCTTCATCAGACAGGTTGAAAATATGAATGATGTTAGAGTCAAAGCTCTAAGAAGTGATAATGGTACAGAATTCAAGAATCAACACTTGAATCTTTTTGTGATGAAAAAGGAATATCACAAAGCTTCTCTTCAGCTGGCACTCCTGAACAAAATGGTGTGGCTTAAAGAAGAAACAGAACTCTGATTGAAGCTGCTAGAACTATGTTAAATGGTACAGCTTTACCAAAGCAGTTTTGGGGAGAAGCTGTTCACACTGCATGCTACACTCAAGATAGATCAATCATTGTCAATAGACATGGCAAAACTTCATATGAATTTTTCAGGAATAGAGCTCCTGATGTCAGCTATTTCCATGTTTTTGGATGCCCTGTGTTCATTATAACTACAGGGATAAACTTGGAAAATTTGATGAAAAATTTGATGATGGTTTCTTCTTAGGATACTCTCCCACAGCCAAGGCCTTTAGAGTATTCAATACTAGAAGACAAGAAGTAGAAGAAACCTTTCATGTAAGATTCAATGAAGATGATGATGTCATACAGTAAACAGGTACAGAAGGTGATGAAATTGATTTCAGTGAAAACGTGCCCTTTCCAAGTGATGAATTCTCAGAACCAAGACCTTCCTGTCATCACTCCAACACTCTCACTCCTTATGTTCCTACTTTTGACCCTCTGTCTATGACATTATGATTTTGCTAGGGTTAAAAAGTTATCGTCCGATCTTTTCGAATTGACTTCCGGTTTAAAGTGTGACTCAGTTGTTTTTGGTGAAAAAGAATATTTTTGGTTGTTGTAAAACAAATTGCAAAACCTTAAAGTAAATGACGATAATATTTAAAAATAAAACTAATTAAAAGAAAATCGTGCAATATTTAAAACTCTAAAAGTAAATGACGAGAAATTAAATGACGTAAAATTAAAACTTGAAGAAAAGTAAATTTGGCAATTAAATAAAAATGCAAAAATGTAATTAAAATAAACTAAAAACAAAACGAGAAAAACTGTCACTTTTTCTGTTTAAAAAATAAAAACTAGAAAAACACTTGGTAAAATCAGACATTTCGGGAAGCGTTAAAATTTGAAAACTTAGAATAATGCAAACTTAAAAATAAATTAAACTAAGACAAAAACCAAATCCATCAGAATACCCCACATCGGAATGTTCTAATCGGAAAGTACTCGTCAGAACATGGTCGGAATGCATAAAAGGAATGCTGGTCGGAATATCTAATCGAAATAAGTAAAAGGGACATAATCAGAAAGTACGAAAAAGGAAAGCAATCGGAATGTGTAAAAGTAATCCAGATCGGAATATCAAGACCTTAAATCGGAATATGCTAAACCCTATTCCGATCTAATGATAGGAATACAAGTGATGCAATCGGAATACAAATGATGCAAGTCCAATCGGAATGTCAAAGCCCTAATCCGATCAAGTGATCGGAATACAAAGGGGACTAATCGGAATACCAAATCAGAAAAGGGTTTTAACCTTTTCCGATGACCTTGTGATTCGAAAATAAGCTAAGTGATAAGCTATAATGATAAGCTAACACCAAAACTTAACCAAACCAGTAATGAAATAAACTAAATAAGCTCGAATAACAACTTATCCAAGTTTAAGTAAGCAATCTTTTAAATCAAACCATAAAAAGACGAATACTTTTTAGAAAACTTTAAATCAAATAAGCATTAAGATGAAATAAAATCAAGGATTAACATGAATCAAAGATAAACAAAATAAGAAAGGTAGAAGAAGATGATTAAAATCTTGAATTAAAAAGATTAAAGATCAAAGATTTAAACAAGATTAAAGAAAAAGCTTGAAGAACATTAAAGAAAACTAGAGAGAGAAAGTAATCTACTCCTACTCCTAATTTAATCTACTCCTAATTTCTAACCACCTCCTAATGAAACATTAGGAGGGCTTATATAGGAGGAGAGGAGGAGTGTTGATGTTTTCTTCTTTCTTTCTTCTTGTCTCGACTCGATCTAAATTCTTTGTCTTTCTCGACGTCGTCTTGGGATTTGTCGATATAAATTGAACTCGTCTTATAATTTTCATCTTTAATTAGACTTGGTTCTTCGACTTCATTAAACTTCCGTCTTTAGACTTTTTCTTCGACAAATCTATAGAATAGGCCTTGGACTTCCGTTCTTTTTGTATTCTTGATCTTTTGACTTCGTCTTTTCTAATTTTCTTCGATAAAAGCTCGTGAAAGCCCGCGTTTTCTTCCCTTTTCACATTTTGATCCTGAATTACAACAAAAACACAAACCACGCATAATTCCGACATTTACAGCATAAAATACACGTTTTGGCTTGTTTTTTATTATAATTAAGTGGTAAAAGGATGGGTGTTTTCACACCTATCAAATCCCCTACACTTGACCATTGCAATGTCCTCATGCAATGCATTAGTTACAAAGCACGTTTACACTTCTCATCACAATCAATCCACATTGGCCTTTATTAAAGAGATAGAAAATTATAAACATTCAAAATAAAGAAATCAAAAACATACCTTCGGGTTTTAGAAATGTCATGAATGATCATCATCCTCAAGTTTTCACTTTCTCCAAACCAAGCTTAAAAACGAGATCACTGTTATTATAAGTTAGCAAACTAACACGAACTCATGTGGGCTAATTATTTACTTAGACTCCCTTATTCCTATGTGTATCTCTTATATTTTATTGTTGTCTTGAATGATCGCGAGGATGCATTGTTGACTTATTTCGATAGTTATTAAGGCTGAAAATAAAGTGGGACGATTTAATCAATAGTTAGCTAAAGGACAAAATCTTTTAAAACTGCTTCTCGGGACCTCATAAAGTTCATATCTTGGCATAACTCGCTTCGCGATTTGAGACCCTTCTCGGACCGATATTTGGTAGTGACTTCATACTTCAAATCTTGAGAGACGTTCATGAAATAATGGTCTTCTCTTCATAATAGGAATTTCTTCACTTTAAGTATTGAGAGATTCTTCATATTTGGACCACGACTTCTTCATTTTTCTCCAATCTTTATTTTGGACTTTGATATACAACGATCCGCTTCCTTTAGGACTTGGATCTATTTATCCTCATACCTTGCTAGGGTCTTTTCGGATAGACTTCTCCATGATCTTTAAGGGAGTATTTGCTTTTCGTCGTGTGTCTCGATCCTTTATATTGATTTTCGATAAATGATTCTTCACATCACTTTGGATCTTTAGCAACAAAATATAGCCCTCATGCCTTGTTAGGACCTTTTTGGACTCGCCAATCTTCGCATCCCGCTTCAATAAGTTATGCCTTGGCTATGAACTCTAATCCATACCGAGCAACTTTTAAACGATCTTGGGCTAGAAGCTAAGTAACTTTTCAAATCGTACAACCTTATTTATTGCTGATAAATTTATTAGCAAGCGATGGGAGAATAGGCTTATAATTAACTCACATAAATTCACGAAAGAATACCAAACTTATAATAGACTCTATCATCTCTCGTTCTCCACAGTTTAAAATCTCAAGGAATGGGACTCGTGGATGCTTAGCCTATTAAATCAAAGTTTTGGGTTTTCGAGTCATCTATAGGATCTTGCAACTCTTAGACTTTTTCAAGTTTAGAAATCGCATTTTAAAGTTCCCTTGATAAACGACTCTCTAGGATCAATTATAGGAACTTGCGAAAAGTTCTTGTTCTTAACCCGTGAGAGTTAAGACTTTCGCGTTTTAAAGCTCCTTATATAAAAGCCTAGCAAAACTTGACTTAAACACATTAAGGATACTAGCTAGAGTGAACTTAGATAAGTAAACTCAGGTTGAGTTAAAAGATTCACAACTTTGAAAATTTTAAAACCACTATATTAAAAAATTATTCTAATAAGGAAAGAAAATAACTATAACAAAGGAAAAACTAATAGGCCAAAATAGATTAAAAATTTTGAAAAATGTCGAAAGATTGATTTTCCGGTTAAAATGAGGACAAATACAAGGAAAAGGCCACTTAACTTCGATAGAAGTCCCCCTACACTTAATATAAACATTGTCCTCAATGTTTAAGCATGTGGGAGTAAACTCTCCTACACTTAGGACATTGTGTACTTTGTTTAAATCTCGCTAAGGAAAAGACAACTAAAGAGATTCCTATTTTAATATTGTGAAATATAAAATAGTGAATCGAAAAGAGTTTAGGATAGAACCGGGAAGACGGGAAACCGGAATCACGGTTGTCAAAAGTCATCAAGAGTGTGCCTTTGAAGCTCTAATCCCTGCACAAGGTAAGAAAGAAAACAAGAAACACCAAAGGGGCTCCCCCCACACTTATGATAAAGATAGATAGATAATTGGGTTGCCTCCCAAAAAACGCTTGTTTATATTAACCGAGTCATGAGCCTGACTCGTCCCCGAATTAAATGGTCCATGGGGAAGCCTCGAATGTAATACCAGGATCAAAGACCTTGTCCTCGTTCCCGGTTGACATCAACAAAGGAGAGGCGGGGGGATAAGTCTTAAATGGTAGAAAGGTCCTTTCAACATACGAAAAGTATGTGAAATCAAGATCCACGGGAGTTGGGGTGGGTAAAGTAAGCACATTGTCATCCCCCAAAGACAATGGATGCTGAGCACTCGGCAAAGCCGTAATGTTATCAATGATAGCATAATCAATGTCACCTCCCGGGTCAAAGCACTCATCCTTTGAAGTGGTGGCTAAATGGGAGGATGAAAGGTGTTCGGGAGGGGGACTTGGGTCAATACCTTCCTGCAGCAAATTATCAAAAATAATATCCCCCTCCGTGTCATCATCATCAATACCTGGAGGGATGGAGTGAATATCGATTTCTTCCAGCAATGGGTCATTATCTTCAACGGGAGGAATAGATGGAGGTAAAGACTTGGAAAGAGGAGGAGAAGTCAACTCTTCGATTTGAGCAATAAGAAAGTGCACTTTCCGTAATCTATCGCGAAGAAGCACGTCTTCCACCTCATCCACAAGATCAAGTTCATCGGTGAACTTCTCGTAAGCCGGAGAGAATAAATCGTCATCGCCCGCATCTCCCGGTGGAGATTGAGAAATTTCAAAAGTGAAATTCTCATAGTGGGGAGAAGAATCGTCATCATTAGGATCGACCTCTTCCGTAAGAGCAACGTCGTCCTCAGGCTCCATAGCAGGTAAGTCACAAACCTCATCATCCAATAATTTGTCGAGACCAACATCACTAAGTGTAGAAAAGCTAAATGCTATCCGGTGGTCTAATGTGGTGGTAAGTGGTGGTGGAAGCCATTGTTGGCTTAGAGAGAGAGAAAGAGAGGTTGAGAGTAAAAGTGTGTGTGTTCCTCAAAATGAACAAAATACAATCAACACCCCTCCTTGGAAGCTAAGGAGGGGTATATATAGTCACACACTTTACAACGAGCCTAGTCTAGTCTAAATGTGCGTGACTATGATAACTAACGGGAATTCTTAAATGTCGTCACATAAAGTGAGTTTCCAACAATCTTCCCCCATGGGACGACGTGTAGAATTCCTTACAATATTCTTCCTAACAAGTACAAAATAATTAAGAACAAGAGCTTTCTTGAAGCATCCAATGCTGATGAAGTCTTCTGAGGCCTTCGTCTTCAAAACGACTCATCTTTAAAGTAACTTGTAGAAGAAATACTGTAACGGCACGAGCTAAGTAACCCATACACTTCTGGTTAAGGAGAAGCTTCTGAATTAGCTTCCCCCTAATTCATGCCACGTAAACTTGATGTAGAAGCATTTTAAATAGCTTCCCCCAAGTAGATCAACAACTTTTCATCTCACGCTTGAATAATTCTTTTGAATTTTTCTTCCCCCTAAGAGTTCAAGTTATGCATACCAGAAAGAATCAAGACACTTCTTCCCCCACATAGTTGAAGAAGGTAAATCAATCCCAATTATGAAGCTCAAATACTGAAGTGGACACTTTATCCCATTCATGAAGTTGACATCGTAACACCAGAGTCAATCAAGTCCCGGAAATGCACACGTCTTCTTCCGGAGATGCACCAGAGTCAATTAAGTCCCGGGAATGCATATAGGATAATGATGATGTTTAATTGCAACAATCAAACAATTAAACCTCGAATCAGTAGTGTACCATTTGGAGATTGATAACGACACGAGTTAAAACACTGATTTTCTCTGCGGCTATGACAAATGTCATCCCGGAATATCTTCAAATCAAAAGAAGGTATGAAGTTCATCACGTGTACTCGTTGTGCGTTCAATGTGTCTGCTTCTTCCCCCTTGATGGTTTCGAAACTCGGAACCATCAATAAATTGTACGCACATGAATCTGAAATCTCGTGAGAATAATAAATAAGCTGAATTATATATTTTGTGAGAATCAGCTGTTGATCGAAAATCTATTCTCATAAACTCTCCATGGCCACCTTTACCATCCCACATGAAAGCAATTTGAAGTGACCACTGAAAGAATGAACCAGATACATCAAACGTGAAGCTGAATAAAAATCCTTCGATCTTGTGACTTAAGCTTGCACTATTGTTGAATGAAGAACGGTGGAGAAATCTCTAAGTACTCAATGCATCACTGAAGAAGTCTATAAGCACAACACCTCTTGAAATTATCCACGTCGACTAAGCGCGTGACACTGAGTACAACAATGTAACCCCTTTAAGTGATAGTTATCCGAGTCATCAACCATCCACCCCGAACCCGGAAACCAGATAACCAAGTCTTCATTCTAGGATTAAGCACGAGCAAGTTATCTAGTAAAAGATAAAATAAATACACGCCTTCGAAAAATCCGTCTTCAACGTCACGTAATTAATACCCGATCAAACAAAATCTGAAGCCACTAAAAAATCGCCCATTCTTTCTTGGTCTCGTCAAAATAAATTCTCGTCACAATTGTCACTTCATTTTGTCGCGTCACATTTCTCGTCAGCCCATCAGTGTCAAGAAAGAACTAAAGAACCACAAATGCAACAAAAAAACTACAAATTCAAAAAAGGAATTTGCTTGTTTGAGCATCTATTCTCCTTAACAATATCTCGACACTTTGTCACTTTGTCTTGACCCGATAATGACCAAAGTAAAATTTAATACACACAATTTATACAAAAATTACAAATTTGTTAAAAATTTGTGTGTATTTAAAAACAAGTTATACGGCCCAAACTTTGAATTGTTTTAAAAAATGTGAATCCATCACATATGTTTTCAGTCCGTGTGGTTTCATGGCCCAAATAAAAATACTCCTGGCCCAAAATGAGTAAACAATTTCCATGGCCCATCACTTGTCCAATAACCCGGTCCATCACCAATTGAGTTAAATAACTCCAACCCTAATTTCACTCTAAGATTACACCTAATCCTTTCACCTAGTAACTTCCGCCCCCCATTTCACTCCCACATTGTTATCTCCGCACCCTTCACTCCATTCTTCTCTCAGTCTCCAAACAACATTAAAATGTATCATTCATTCTTATCATCACAGATTCATACTAAGCAAATCACCAAACCAATCATCGAATCAAATCATCTATTCTAAGCCACCCTTTATATCATCACGTTATGGTCATCCTGTTACTTTAAAAAATCATCCTTGATGTGAGTAATTCTTCAAAGAACCGAACCACATATATATATTCAAGATGAAGATAAAGTAGTCGCGGATACAAGATCATTCCAAAGATCTCGGGTAGGTTGATTTCGAATTGCATGTTGGTTTCTTTAAATGTTAAATCGAAAAGAAGATTGATGATAACATTTTTGTTATTAATCATTCTTTATATTCGAATATCAAACATGGATCGGTGATGATTGATTTAGTTTCGTGTAAATGATCTTGCTTGTGCAAACACGAAAACTGATGATTCTGAGATCTAGATAAATTGTCTGTTTTGTGTCGAGTCTAGAATCGAATGGGGATAGGTGTCGATGGGATATTAGGTTTAGTTTTGGAGATTGAGGTGTTGAGGCGGTATAAGGATGGAGGTATCGAGTCAACTCAGTGAGTTTGACTGAGTCAACTCGGTAATGACCGAGTTGACTCGGTTGAGATGGGTCGGTTTGGTCACAATTTTTGTCCCGGTTCATGTTGTCAATCCTTTCTATCGCAATGTACATTTTTATAAAAAAATGCATCGCAATAAATAATCAGTCCATCGCAAAGTTTCATCGCAGTCCAAGAAATCTTTCTATCGCAAAGTCAAACCATTGTTTTCCATCGCAATAAAAAAAAACCGTGACCCATCGCAATGAAAAGAATCCATCGCAATGTTGAGAACACATGGGCAGCATGACGTCGTGTTAATGCCATTGCGACAGGTTCGACCACCCATCGCAATGTGACTCATCGGAATGAGTCCCATCGCAATGGGTAAGTCAAACCCATCGGAATGTGTGAAAAACACCCCATCGCAATAATGCGATCGTACCAAGAAGTAGAGTCCAAAAGTAGTCCTTGTTCCGTTTTTTCAGGGATCTTGATTCTGGGTAGGATTTTTCTGGCAAATATGGGTTTTTCACCTTCTTCTTCAAAAAAATTATAACCCAGAATAGAGATATAAAAAATGATTCTGCAAGACACGAATACTGGTGACAAAGATGACAAAATCAACAACTTGACCATGATAAGTTGACAATATTTTGACCAGTGATATAGATTTGGACCGAGAAACATGTGACAGTGAAAAAGATAATGAAACCGTGACTCATAAAGATGATAATATCCAAAACGTGTGACAACTTGGACGATTGGACAAAACATATGAGTCGTGACAAAATTTTTTGACAAAATGGACAGAAATAAGTATAATGAGACACAAGAAAAAGATTAGACCACCAAAATCGAGTATATAAACACGATCCAAGAATGGAACCGTGGCTCTGATGCCAAATGTAGAAAAGCTAAATGCTATCCGGTGGTCTAATGTGGTGGTAAGTGGTGGTGGAAGCCATTGTTGGCTTAGAGAGAGAGAAAGAGAGGTTGAGAGTAAAAGTGTGTGTGTTCCTCAAAATGAACAAAATACAATCAACACCCCTCCTTGGAAGCTAAGGAGGGGTATATATAGTCACGCACTTTACAACGAGCCTAGTCTAGTCTAAATGTGCGTGACTATGATAACTAACGGGAATTCTTAAATGTCGTCACATAAAGTGAGTTTCCAACACTAAGCACATTCAACGAATCTAGATCCTTAGACGCAGTAGGAACATCAAGAATAGGAGCAGCAACTTCAGAAGATTGGTTGAAAGTGTAGACATCATCGGTGTCGTCATCATCATAATAGATGGGACGAGTCTAGTTAGGAGTGACGTAGTCGGATAACTCTTCCTTGATAACCTCCACATCTTTAAGAAGCTCATGAAGCAACTTTTGTTGTTCATCTCCCCGAGTATGTTCAATTTCACCAATTCTATCCCACGCTGTAATTAAACATTTTGGTGTAGAAAAGAAGGGAAAACGACTAAATTGGCTCAAAAAGGTGTCAGTGGTTTTCAAGATTTCTTCACTATCAAGCAAAGGTTGCTTTTCCTGATGCAAGTCAGCTCGGAGTTGAGCTATACTTTCAAGAATATGGTTGAAAGAAGTGAGTTGTTGGTCAAGATTAATTTGTTGAGAGGATTGATGATTGAGGGTGTGATGTGGGGGCTCAAAGTTATAGACACTGGGATGATAGCACGGAACTTTCTCAAAGACCATCGACGGATCACAAGAAGAAGCATCGTGAGGGCCCCCACAAATATAGCACCATGGGTATGGAGAGAAACTGGGTACGTCATGTGGATAGCTATTGCCATTGTCATAATTGTAACCCGGTTCTTGCTCGTAACCATACGGGTATCGAACCGGGCACGAAACATGCCAATGAGAATCGCTTCCACAATAGATGCACGGGGGAAAAGGAGGTGGATTCAAAAAGGACGAATTAGTCGAGTTGCACAAGGGACAAAATCCGAATTGTGTGTTGTCGATATCGTTTCCGCACCGCTCACATGTACACCATCGACATGAGTCGTTCCCGTATAATCGTCTCCCACACCCGACGCAATGGACATAAGAATCCATAAAGAAAAATAGATAAGCAAGAAGAATATTTTTGGTACAAAACTTTGAAAAAGAAATGCTTTTTATGATTTTTCAAATGTTTTGGGGATTTTTGAAAATTTTTGACACGAAAAATAACGTTCACAAGTGAACGGATCCCAAAAGCCAACGCGTCTTTCACAAAAAAACGTTAATCCTCATGAAAAGAGCCGGCAGCGGCGCCATTTGACATTATGATTTTGCTAGGGTTAAAAAGTTATCGTCCGATCTTTTCGAATTGACTTCCGGTTTAAAGTGTGACTTAGTTGTTTTTGGTGAAAAAGAATATTTTTGGTTGTTGTAAAACAAATTGCAAAACGTTAAAGTAAATGACGATAATTTTTAAAAATAAAACTAATTAAAAGAAAATCGTGCAATATTTAAAACTCTAAAAGTAAATGACGAGAAATTAAATGACGTAAAATTAAAACTTGAAGAAAAGTAAATTTGGCAATTAAATAAAAATGCAAAAATGTAATTAAAATAGACTAAAAACAAAACGAGAAAAACTGTCACTTTTTCTCTTTAAAAAATAAAAACTAGAAAAACACTTGGTAAAAACAGACATTTCGGGAAGCGTGAAAATTTGAAAACTTAGAATAATGCAAACTTAAAAATAAATTAAACTAAGACAAAAAACCAAATCCATCGGAATACCCCACCATCGGAATGTTCTAATCGGAAAGTACTCGTCAGAACATGGTCGGAATGCATAAAAGGAATGCTGGTCGGAATATCTAATCGAAATAAGTAAAAGGGACATAATCGAAAAGTATGCAAAAAGGAAAGCAATCGGAATGTGTAAAAGTAATCCAGATCGGAATATCAAGACCTTAAATCGGAATATGCTAAACCCTATTCCGATCTAATGATCGGAATACAAGTGATGCAATCGGAATACAAATGATGCAAGTCCAATCGGAATGTCAAAGCCCTAATCCGATCAAGTGATCGGAATACAAAGGGGACTAATCGGAATACCAAATCGGAAAAGGGTTTTAACCTTTTCCGATGACCTTGTGATTCGAAAATAAGCTAAGTGATAAGCTATAATGATAAGCTAACACCAAAACTTAACCAAACCAGTAATGAAATAAACTAAATAAGCTCGAATAACAACTTATCCAAGTTTAAGTAAGAAATCTTTTAAATCAAACCATAAAAAGACGAATACTTTTTAGAAAACTTTAAATCAAATAAGCATTAAGATGAAATAAAATCAAGGATTAACATGAATCAAAGATAAACAAAATAAGAAAGGTAGAAGAAGATAATTAAAAACTTGAATTAAAAAGATTAAAGATCAAAGATTTAAACAAGATTAAAGAAAAAGCTTGAAGAACATTAAAGAAAACTAGAGAGAGAAAGTAATCTACTCCTACTCCTAATTTAATCTACTCCTAATTTCTAACCACCTCCTAATGAAACATTAGGAGGGTTTATATAGGAGGAGAGGAGGAGTGTTGATGTTTTCTTCTTTCTTTCTTCTTGTCTCGACTCGATCTAAATTCTTTGTCTTTCTCGACGTCGTCTTGGGATTTGTCGATATAAATTGAACTCGTCTTATAATTTTCATCTTTAATTAGACTTGGTTCTTCGACTTCATTAAACTTCCGTCTTTAGACTTTTTCTTCGATAAATCTTCAGAATAGGCCTTGGAATTCCGTTCTTTTTGCATTCTTGATCTTTTGACTTCGTCTTTTCTTATTTTCTTCGATAAAAGCCCGTGAAAGCCCGCGTTTTCTTCCCTTTTTCACATTTTGATCCTAAATTACAACAAAAACACAAACCACGCATAATTCCGACATTTACAGCATAAAATACACGTTTTGGTTTGGTTTTTATTATAATTAAGTGGTAAAAGGATGGGTGTTTTCACACCTATCAGTCTACACACAACATTGAAGTTCCTACCTCTCAGGAACCTGATGAAGAAGAACCACAACCTTCTTGTAGTCCTATTTCCTCAACTGCTGTAGATGACTCACTAATTCTTCAGACCCTTGAAGACTCTCCTGCTGATAATGAATTTGTACCCCTTGATATGGCTGAAGTTGACACAGACACTAAAGTCATCTTTGAAGAAAGCCCTCCTATTCAGCAGGATGAGACTCAGATAGTGTCATCTACCTCCATAATTGTCCATGTCCATGATTCCCCAGCTCCTCAAACTAAGTGGTCAAGAGATCAACACATTCTTCTTGTCAACATTATTGGGTAACCTAATGCAGGGGTTACTACTAGACAGCGAATTCATGACTCAGAGTCAGCCTCAGCCAACGAATGTCTCTTTGCTGAATTTCTTTCTCAAATTGAACCTAAGAGAGTAGTTGAGGCTCTTGTGGAAGATGGGTGGGTAGCTGCTATGCAGGAAGAAATAAATCAGTTCAAAAGGAACAAAGTATGGACTCTAGTACCAGCTCCACCTGGTAAGAACATTACAGACACTAGATGGATTTATAGAAATAAGATGGATGAAATTGGAAACATCATCAGAAACAAGGCTAGGCTGGTAGCTTAGGGATTTACTTAGACTGAAGGGATTGATTATGATGAAACATTTTCTCATGTGGCAAGACTTGAAGCCATCAGAATCTTCCTTGCTTATGCTGCATATATGAACTTCACTGTGTATCAGATGGATGTTAAGAGTGCCTTTCTTAATGGAGGTTTGGCTGAGGAAGTGTATGTTACCTAGCCTGAAGGATTCGAGAACAACGAGTTTCCTAATCATGTGTACAGACTACACAAAGCCATGTATGGGCTGAAACAAGCTCCAAGAGCATGGTATGAAACTCTTTCTAATTTCCTAACTGTAAATAAATTTGTCAGGGGTTCCGTTGATAAAACACTCTTTACCTTCAAAGATAAGAGTGATTTCATCATTGTGCAGATTTATGTGGATGATATCATCTTTGGGTCAACTAATGTTAATCTTAGTAAACGTTTTGCTAAACTAATGACCAAGAAATATGAGATGAGTATGATGGGTGAATTAACTTACTTTTTGGGTTTTCAAATTAAACAATGCCCTAAGGGAATCTCAAATTGTCAAGAAAAGTATGTTAAAGATTTACTTAAAAAATATGACTTAGCTGATTGTGCATCAGTGAAATGCCCCATGCTTCCACCCAACAACTTGGGTCCTGATGAGTCAGGGGTGTCTGTTAATGAGACTTTATACAGAGGCATGATTAGGTTACTAATGTATTTAACAGCTAGTCGTCCTGATATCCAATTCTCCACATGTCTCTGTACAAGGTACCAAGCTAACCCAAAAGAATCCCATCTAGTGGCTGTTAAGAAAATTTTCAGGTATCGCAAAGGAACAATCTCCTTAGGTCTATGGTATCCCAAGGAATCAGACTTTGATCTCAAGGCCTATTCATATTCAGACTATGCTAGATGTTGTATTGACAGGAAAAGCACCTCAGGTAGCTGTCAAATCCTAGGAGGAAAATTGGTTGGATGGAGTGCTAAGAAGCAAAACTCTGTGGCCATGTCATCAGCTGAAGCAAAATATGTTGTTGCTGCCAGCTGTTGTGCTCAGGTGCTCTAGATGAAAAGTCAATTGGCTGACTATGAGATCTTATATGATAAAATGCCAATCTTCTATGAAAACACCAGTGCCATTGTCATCTCCAACAACCCTTTTCTTCACTCAAGAACTAAACACATTGATATCAGGTATCATTTTATCAGGGATCACATAATGAAGGGAGAATTGAGCTACATTTTGTTTCCACTGAGCTGCAACTAGCTGACATTTTTACTAAGCCTTTGGCTGAACCTTCGTTCAACAGGCTAGTTGTTGAGCTAGGGATGCTTAATATCTCAAAGCATGTGGCTTGATAATAAATGTGTTCATTAAATATCTGATTAAATATTAAATGTTTTTCACATGAAACTAGGTAGTTACTTTCCAAGTAAATGCTAAAAACATCCTCTATATTTAATTATTTATTCCCCGAATAACGAGGAGACAAGCGGTTTTTGAAAGGTCAAGGGACCCACATGTGCAGTCATTTTCACATTACGCTTTAAATGCGTTTGAATAACTGTTTCAACTTTTGAATATATATATATTGTCTCACGTTTCTTCTCACCTACCACTATTCTCATTTCTCACAATCTCATCTCTCTTTAAGCTTTCTCTCTCTAAACCCATCCTCCATTTTCGCTTCTCTTCAACCTTTAATCCATGGCATTCCCAGTTCCCAAGGCAGCAAACGTTAACTTTGAACTAAATGAAAGAATTCTTGCATCGAACAACTCTATTGGATGGCTCAAGGCTCCCAACGAATCCTACTCAGATCTGGTGAACTTCATGAAAAGTTGTGATGCAAGTGAAGCACTCATCAAGTCCCCAACCATTTTCTACCAAGAATACCTTAGGGAATTCTGGTACTCTGCTGAAGTTGTTGACGACACCATCACCTTTAGCCTCTCATGCAACGAACACCCCTTTGCCTTCTCACTAAACGACTTTGCAAGTGTGGCTGGGTTAAGACATGGCAATGAATGCTTGAAGGTGGTTGACAAAAAGGCTGTAAAGGACGCCCTTGCCACACTTAAACCTACTCATGATGTAAACCCTGCTCTTAGACCTGCTGAAGTTCTTTCCAAGTCCCCTCTAAGGATCAAGTACTTTTCCCCTATGTGGTGTGTCCTCTTCACTCACATAGTCAAATCCCTGGGAGGTATGCAGGGATCCCAAGATCAGATGTCCTTTAATCACCAATCTATTGCTTATGGTCTGATCTGGGGCACAAACGTTGATGTGGATAGCCTTCTATTCTCCAACCTAGTGGAAAAGCTTAAGGGACCAAACCAGGTCAGGGAGAAAAACATCTGCTACGTTCGCTTTCTATCTCTTATCTTCGAAAGCCTGTTGGGTGACAGCTACCACAACTCTGCACTCACTTCCCTGAAGCCATATCGCATTACTGGAGCCATATACAAGGAGATTGGACCTGAAGATGTCCCGGTTACTTCTCACATGCTGAACATAGCAAATAAACAACCATCTGTTGTGAAGTCCTTGCTCCCTTCCTCTGAGAAGGTGAATACCTCTGATGTGTCTGGCAAGTCTACGTCTTTGACCTCTGGGCAGCACACCACGACGTCCAAGGCAACAACTGGCCAACAACCAAAGAAGAAGAAAAACCCATCTTCTTCCCACACCAAAAATGTTGCAAACGCCAGGGAAAAGAAGAACGTGAACCTCACAACCTCCTCTGTTCCAGAGACTCATGTGGATTCAGAGACCTCTGCTGACCAACAACAAGGGTCTAGCGTCTCGATGTCAGCCGAGACAACAGGGAACCCGCCAAACACTGTTGATATCGCACAGGTAATCAGTCTCATAATTTTTAGAGGTCCACAAGCAGCCACTCTCAAATGTCTGTAGGTGAGAGTGGTAAAGTTAGGGTAATCCTCGACCCATAGAAGTCACTGAATGCACTTAGAAATCCTTAAGACTTCTGTACACCCTGTCTATGCACCAGGGAGTGATTCATTTGTGTTTCTAAAGGACACCGATGACCCTGCACCCTCTAGACAGTATTCAAGCAAACAACAACCTGCATACATATATGTCTCGACCTCGAGTAGTTGTACCTCACACAGCCTCTTGGTTCCCTCAGAAAAAGAATCCCAAAAAGTTTTACTTTTAGGGGAGCTGAATAATCATCCTCAGCTCTTCTAGGGACAACGTAACAAGACGACCTTAACCTACATCTTTTTTCACATTTAAAAGAATCCCAAAGGATTTATCCTTTCAGGGGGAGCTGAATCATCACCCTCAGCTTTCCTAGGGGCAGCGTAACAGGTGATCTTTAACTACATATGTTTCATCCTTAAAAAGAGTCCTAAAGGTTTCTTAACCTTTTGGGGGGGCTGAATAATCACCCTCAGCCTTCCTAGGGGCAGCGAATGGCGATCCTTAACAACATATGTTTCACAATCAAAAGAGTCCCAAAGGTTTTAACCTTTTAGGGGGCTGAATAATCACACTCAGCTTTCCTAGGGGCAACGAATGGCGACCATTAACCTCATACTTTTCACTCTTAAAAGAATCCCAACGATTTATCCTTTGGAGTGGCTGAGTAATCACCCTCAGTCTCTCTGGGACAGCGAACTGGCGACCATTCCCCTTATTTATTTCCCTGTTACTAATTTAACACAACTTGTAGGCTGATATTGTACAACCAAACAATGACTCCCTGGAGCAGCCAGAAAAAGAAGCTGATACAATAATTCAGGATCAACTAACTGAAGAAGAGCCCCTGCTTGATATTGATGAAGAGGTGCTCTCATTGGTTGATGATTTCTTTGAACCTGAATCAATGCCTGAGGACGAGATTCTCTCTGAGGGGATGTTTGAGGAGGAGGACGATGAAGAAGATGATGACCAGCAATCTCTGTCTCCTCCAAAGGAAGTAGTTGTGTCCAAACCAGCTGTTGATACCACTCATCCTCCCAAGGAAGTTGTAGTAACTCCCACCTCTACTACCTCAGCTACTACAGTCTTCCAAAGACCTGATTATGATCCGACAACTGAGTTCCTAATGTTTGATCATCCTTCCCAAACCAACTTTGACATATTGCCAAGGGAGGATGATTATGAACAACAAAGACTGAACATCCATAATCTCAAACCTGAACATCATCAATCAGACATGGAACGTCTGTCAAGAAAGTTGGACATCATCAAATCTGAAATGCACTCATTCACTATCAACTTTCCAAGGATCATCACACAGGCGGTTAAGGAGGCAGTCACTGAACCTATCAAAGATGATACAAGAAAGGGAGTGTCTCAAGGACTTAGTCATTTGTCCACTCAAATCAAAGATGCCATCGTCACAGAGGTCCCTGCTCTTTTCCACACTCATGAGTTGACAATGCATAGAGAGTTTGAAGTTTTTCGTAACAGGAAACTTCGTCACACCAACTTTATCATTGATCGTGTTCATCGCAACACAAATGGAAACTGCAACCTCCTGCTGAAGATTGCCAGAGCTCCAAGGACCAGGCAACGCAAAATGGCTGCCTTTGTTGAACAGATTGCAAGGCGCTTTCAAGCACGTTCATCTAAACATCTGAAACGACAGGCTGAACATGAGGGGGAGAAGGAAAAAGTACTTAACCTTGAATCTGCCAAACAAGGCTCAAACTCTGCTGATAACACTATTTCTTCACCTGTCCCTCTCCAAGTCATCACACAGTGATCATACCAGATGATGATGATGAAATTAAGGGGGAGCAACAGACTAAGGATAGAGTTGATTCATCGAAGTCCCTGACTTTGGTTAACACCAGCGAGTCTGTGGATGATGGTGAACCAGCTGCCAAGAAACTCAAGTTCACTATTAGCTCCCTACCCAAGGCTATACAAACCCAAGCTCAGACGGCGTTTGTCAAAAGAGCTGAAGAGCTGAAAAACATGAGCATGGAATCCTCTGTCTCGAAGAAAGGAAAGGAAATAGTTATGGTAGACACAGACGCCAAACTGAAGAAAATAGTTGCGATGCTAGAGACAGGAGGATCAACCACATAACTATCCCAATTTACAACCTTCACACCTTCAAATGAGAATCCTCTAACACCTGAAGAAATTGAGAAACAGGCTGTTGAATTCAAAAGGTTGAATGAAATCAAGAAAGCCAAAGAGCTTAATGAGGAAACTCTGAGAAAGATGACTCCACTTCAAAGGGAGAAGCAAATACAAAGGTTGAGGGAAATGGAAGCCAAACGCACAGAGGCACTAAAAAGGTAAAAGCTGATTATGATGCCTGTGTCAACAACAGGTATGCACCTGGAAAGATCACCAAGTTCAAATACACCATTCACAAGTCTACTAACACACCACAAATGATTTTGTGGAGAGATAACCAATAGGCCAATATGAATGTCTTTGAGGACTTCAGATTAAAACAACTTGGCTTATCTGAATGGTTTGAACTTGAAGCTTTGGCTACTAAAAGAACTGGTCAGGCTAATTTTATCCTTCTTAAGACCCTCAAAGCTAAGTTTAACTAGGTTAAAGAAACAGCAGCCAAGCTCAAAGTAGATCCCCCACCACAGCTGTTTGAACAAGAACCTCCAAAGTCTGGAAAGAAAAGAAGAAGGTTGACTCAACTTGTTAAGGAAACCTTCGTCACATATGATGTTCAAGTGGATGGAATGCACAGGGATTTGGTACTACCAAATGGAATCATTGGTCCTATTGATGGTCAGACTTACACAGAGCCTGAAAGAGGTATGGCCTTCATGAACAGAGCTTGCCAATATGCATTTTAAAGGGAAGATGAGCTAGGCTTAGCATCAACTATTCATCTGATTTGTCTCAAAAAGGGACTCAAAATTAACATAGAGTATTCCAAGGTATTTGCACAAGCCTTGCAGGTCGAATTGGATACTAGGACAGACTTAACTGAAGCTGAAGAAAGGGTAAAAAATGATGACTATTGAATATTTTCACAACTGAATTTTACCTTCATGTTTTATGTAACTTTTGTAATGCACTTGTAATTTCCTTTAAGTATTAATAAAATCATGAGGTATGTTTGTTTAGATCTATTATGAGTAAGAATAAGCTGTTATCTCACTTACCTTAACTTAGATAGATCTAGCTGTATTTATGTTTAAATAGGGGAGATTGTTGGGAATCTAAGTTTAATAGATTCCCTATATCATAGATTTAAACACAAATCAAGCTGTTAGATAATAACTTGCCTGTGCCTAGGAGGCAGGAAAGTATCGCAAGACTCACAGAGATCTAAGTCTTTGTGAGCAACCTCAGAGGAGTCCATGTCAGAGACGTTGTCAAGGAAGTCGAAGATTACTTGAAGACATACTCATTGGTTGTGATGGATAACAGCCAAGATGTATCAGGGACTCTGAGGAGTTGAGGGTTAACAGGGGTGGCAATACCCTGTTAACACTCAGCACACTTTGGATATTCCATTTGTGTGTACGAGACTATGAAGAAAAGGGAAACTGTGTCAGCTCTGTTTCCCTAAAGCATTATGGCAGACTACCAAGAATAGAAGAGCATCTTGTGACAGATGTCTGACTAGTGTCTGTCTTGTGTAGTCACCATCAACCAGTACTTAGGTCAACCTCGTATCACTATAAATAGGATATGTAGCCAAGCATTAATGTTTAACACTTTGAGAGAATTTACACATTAATGCTTAGAACTTATTGAATCAAACAGTTGTGACTGTATTCATAAGTTAAGGTTTTTTAGTTGTTCAAAGTATGCACAACACATTGTCATCAAACGGTGTTATCCATAACACTTGTAGTTCTTTATTATACAATAATAAGTATTACGTTTGAAAAGTAATTACGTGTGTTGATTAGTCAAGTTTATTGTTTTTAGCATAGTTTAGGGACTTTCAATCAAACGGTGTTATCCATAACACTTGTAATTCTTTATTATACAATAATAAGTATTACGTTTGAAAAGTAATTACGTGTGTTGATTAGTTAAGTTTATTGTTTCTAGCATAGTTTAGGGACTTTCAGTATTATTACTAAAAATTGAGAAGTTGTAAATTAATTGGTTAAGGGAAAAGTTGCCATTGTGTAAAAAGTGAGAGAGAAAACTGAAAATCTAATTTTTTTTAAATACATGTTTTCTATCGGTGGACTATAATTATAGAACGGAGTGAGTAAATGCGGAAATCTTGGTTAGATCTAATTCCCTCTACCCACGTGGCTTATCAGTCGAATGGTTGTGATTGAACAAGCTTTCCATCTAACAGTTGTAATTAGCCGTAAAGCTCCGTTAAAGAAACAATATTCCAAAAAATGGATAACTAAGGTGCAATTTAGGTGCATAAATCTGAAAGATAACCGCCACATATCATTAACCGACCTTACCTCGTATCCTCTATAAAAGACTAGAAAATCCATTTCATTTAATCATCCTATAAACATAACAACCCCCTTTCATTCAATTTAATTCCATTCAGTTCTATTTGATTCGATTTCAAAGTTGTCCTTTTATTCTCTTGATTTCATATATCTGGAATTTTTTATTGATCATGGAAACCTACGTTGATACACCTAACATCCAGATCCAGGATAGGGTATTCTAACATCCTCAACCCTGTATTTGAATCTTCGTTTAAGTGGTGAAACCCTAACCACCCCAATAAGTTATTCCTTTTTTTATACAATAATAATTTTATTTTTAACTAATTAATTTATAACTTTTTTATTGTTTGTAATATGTATTACTCCTTCTGTCTCAAAATTATGGTCCACATTACTATTTTCGGACGTTCAAAATTAATAGTCCACCTCCAAAAATAGATAAAGAATGTAAATATAGTTTATAATATTATCCACTCTTGAAGAATTATTACGAAAAATAGAGAATTTGTAAATTAAGTGGTTAAGGAAAATTGTCATTGTGTAAAAAGTAAAAAAGAGAAAGCTCAAATATAATGTTTTTTATTAGAATACATGTTTTTTGTAGGTGGACTATAATTATGAAACATAGTGACTAAAATGTGGATTCTCGGTCAGCTCTAGTTCCCTCTACCCACATGGCTTATCAGTATAATGGTTGTGATTGAACAATCATTCTATCTAAAAGTTGTAATTAGCTGTAAAACCCGCATAAAATACATAAGAACATTAATTACATGAAACACAGATTAACTAAAACTTTATGATTAATTAATACACGACACGTATCAAGAACCTTAAATAAATAAATACAAGTATTACGTATATTATTTATTTATTTACGACAAGTATTACGTCTGTAAATTATTACACGATAAGTATTTACGTATAATACTTAAAACATGACAAGAATTAATACGAGGTTAAAACACGAACATATGCCATGAATATTAAAACACGGGATTTAATAGAAACGAAAATAAAATATATGTTTAAGGGGTGTTTGTTGGCCGGATCCAAGAAAAGAAACACAAGGGCTTATGGCCTGGCCCATTAAACCATTTTAACTAGTAAAAATACTCCCAGGGAATTTCATATACCACTTTTACAAAAAAATCAAAAACCCTAGCCCCTTTTTGTCTCTCTTGGCCGACGGTTACACAAAGAAAAGAAAGGAGAAAAGCTTAGTTGATCTTTGATTTGTTTACGGGTTTTGTTCTTGTTCTTAGTCCTTAATCACTACACATTCGGTATCCCTTAAACTTTAATCCTTTTCTTTTTATTATGTTTCATGAATTTAATTAAGTTATTAATAAGAACACATGTATGAACAAATTTAAAACATGGAATTAAACAAGATCTAATCAAGGTTGGTTCGGGTTGTCATGGGAACCGAGAGCCAAAGGCTCTCGGTGGTATATTTGCTCGACCAGCCACACCCTATAAGGGGCGGTGGTTGTTTTCCTTTGGTAGCCGCAACACCAAACATCCCAACAGGGGCGCGTTTGGCTTGGCAGTGGCAACCGAGAGCATTAAGCTCTCGGTGGGAAGCTGCGACGCGGCAGGGGGAAAACCGGCTAGGCCGGTGGCTGCCTTGGGCAGACGGCGGCAAGGCCACAACCTTGCGACTGTGGTGGTGTTTGTGGTTCGAGCCAAGCCGAGACCACGGGGTCTCGGTGTAGGCTAGTTACGGGGCTCAGGTACACATGAAAAACAAAAGGGTGTGTTTGGCTATTATTTTACTAAATTACTTTATATTAATTTATATTAGTTATATCAATGTTAAACATGTTTAATAAATTAAGTCAAGACTTAGGATATAAATACTTATGTTATATAATTTGGCACGAAATTAACATGGTACCATTTTAATTTAATTAATGCTAGACTTATAATAATTATTAATATAATTATTCATGATATAAGTTACATGGCAAATTTAATTAATTTAATTAAGAATTTAGCTTAGTTATTTAATTATATTCTAATCATGGTTTAATTTAATTAATACTATACTTTAATTTAATTATACAATCATCAGTTAAAGTAAAGTTTTATTAATTTAAATCATGTTATATTATTAAATAATAATCACTTATAAACCATATATTATATTATTAATTAATAATCATTATGTAAAGACTAAAGTATTTATTTATTAAAAGACTTTACTATATATGACATTTAAATAGTCATGACTTATAAAATATGCTTATTAAGCCTTAGCTTATATCTTATGCTTATTAAACAAGCTTATTAATAATTATGGAAACATGTTATTTATGGAAACTTTATATTTTTAGAAACTTACTAATTATGGGAACTTTCTATTTTTGGAAACTTACTATCTATGGAAACGTGCTATTTTTGGAAAGTTACTATATATGGAAACCTGCTATTTTTGGAAAGTTACTATATATAGAAACCTGTTATTTTTAGAAAGTTACTTATTATGAAACATGAAGTATAATAACACAAAAAACATGAAATACGTTAATCAAGAACACACGAAACTAAGAAATACATGATAAACACATGAAACAGTGAAACAAGTCAAGAACATGTAAAACAAGACAAGAACATGTAAAAAAGTTAAGAACAAGTAAACTAAACTAAAATCAGTAAATCCTACATTAAACATATAACTCATCCACGTCCTTTATTATGTAGCACTCATGAAGTCAGAGTGGTTTCTTTCTGCTTTCATCTTCATTTCATTATTGGACATAAAGTACGGATATTCCGTCCTTCAGTATGGACATTCTTTCTATGATTAGGATTCCCCGTTTGCTTCCATATGTTTTCCCCAGTTGTTTACATGTCATAAAACATTTCAATAATTACTATGTTATCAATTTAAACTGCCTGAGCTATATACATGCATGATCATGTCCACCTAGTTATCGAGGTACCATAACCATAACACTTGAGGCACCAATGACTCTTTCGCGACGAGAGTGATTTCTCGCGGCGTCCCTTTCAGTTATTGGCCATTATTATTATTATCATGTGGGGCGTACTGGTGCATCCTAGTACGTGTTTTGTAGATTTACATTGTAACTGTGGTGTGTGCTCAAAATCCATCACATGAAGCTGATCCCTCAACCCATACTAATATAACTAGAGGCAACCCCTCTAATTGCATGACGATGTCACCCCTCTATGTATTCATGTACGTTGATATCTTTCATGACCTATATGGGCTCTTGGCATTTAAAATACAGTTTTATGAATTAAACATAAGTCTTTTAAGTTATAAACCAGTTTATAAAACATGTTTCAGGTTTTCCAGGACTTACACATATTCCGCTTCATTTTCATACTTCAGTTATGTTTTAGTTATTCATATACTCTCATATATCCGTTCACTACGCGTATTGCTCAGCTGTATTTTCTTTTCATATTCGCATACGACAGGTACTAAAGGACAGACTTAGACATTCAAGAGTACGTGCATAGGATGGAGGCTACCTTTTACTTTATTTCCTTTATGCATTTATATACTTATGCTTAGTTGAACATTGTTTAGTCCTTTTTCTACATTTATTTACTTATGCATGTGTGAGCTTATGTTTGATTCTGGTTTCCTTTATGGTCATTTATGTTTTTAAGACATTTACCTTGCATAAGTTGATGACACGCCATAATTATCATGTAACGGTCCACTTGTCAAAGTGGGGTGTTACGATTATGGTATCAGAGCCAAGGTTTCGACCTGTAGGCTCTAAAACTTGACCTGTGACTAGTAGGTAGTCACCAGGATCTTCCTAAGCTGACAGTTGATTTTATTTCATGTATCATTATTTTCTTAAGTTTTTGACTAAGTAAGGGTTGATACAGGATTGATCATACTTAGTCACATGTGGTTTTCTTCAAATTTTGTTTTGTGGGTTGAACCATAGTCGTCCACCTTTGCTAATGTCAGATTTCGTTGGCTATGCCTTCATAATTCTTCCATGCATCTCGTATGTTTATTCCATGTTTCTAACAGATTCATCGTTTATTTTTCCTTTAAAACTTTCAGATGGTTAACACACGCAATGATCAAGAACTTGTTGCAGCTGTCTGAGCAGCTTTGCAGAATATGCTCCCTTAGATCCGAAACGAGATTTGGGCAGAATTTTAGGCTGGACCACAGCATGGAAATATCCCTCCTCCTCCTCCACCAGTCACACTCCACACATGGCTAGAAAGGTTCAACAAGCAGAAGCCTCGATCATTCGAGAAGGCTGATGTCCCATCAGATGCTAAGAACTGGATCTCGCATATAGAGAAGAATTTTGACGCCATGGGTTGCGATGGGGTATACAAGGCGAGGTTGGCATGATACAAGTTTGAGGGTGATGCGTTAGCATGGTGGGGGCTTACAAGCAGAATAATAGAGGCGAAGCATGGCTTGCTACTTTGACATGGGCGCAGTTTACAGAGTTGTTCTATAATCAGTTCTTCCCTAGAGCTGAGAAAGAACGACTAAAGAGGTATTATCATGCTATCCGTCAGAAGGCAGGAGAGAACAACACAAAATTCATACAGCGTTTCCTCATGCAAGCTGATTTTCTGGGTGCAGCTACTGGCACAATAGAAGAGCAAACGAAGCATTTCTGTTGGGCTCTTCGCACCTCGATCATTGATCGTCTGCTATGTGCTACATTTACTAATGTGGAACAAGTTGCTGACACAACACGCGGTCTGGAGATGCTCTAGGAGAGGGATGAGTATAAGGAGTCAGCTCGACCTGAGAAGAGGCAGAAGGGTGGAGACCTTTCCCAACCGGCCACTCAGCAGAACAACTACAAGGGACACGGTCAAACTAACAACCGTTATGGATCAGACAGGCGTAGTGGTAGTGATAACTACCGTAACAATGCCAGCTACTCCAACTACAGCAGGAACTCTAGTAACGGGCGTGACCAAGACCTCAAGGGTTAGCAGCCCAACCGTTCAGCTTCATCTGGCCCCCAGCTAGCGAGGGTACCCACTGGAGGGTATACCAATCCCATCTGCACCACCTGTGGACGAAGGCATCCTGGACCATGTCGTCGTGCTACCGGTGTTTGCTTCAAGTGTGGGCAAGCAAGTCATCTCATGAAAGACTGCAAGAAGGGAGAAACCGTGGGTACATCGGGACATGCCCTGCAGAAACCAGCAGCATCCGGCCGTGTGTTCACCACTACCAGGGACCAGGCCAACAAGTCTTCAGGTACCATTACTGGCATCTTATTTATGTATGGACATGCTGCCTGTGTTTTATTTGATACAGGTGCGACCCATTCAGTCATATCTACTACTTATGTTGTTCGTATTAATAAGACACCAATGCCACTTGATAATGTGTTATATATCCACATCGATGAGAGACTATGTTCGCATTACCCATGTGTACAGAGATCTTCCCATAGAATTTGATGACAAGATTCATCCTGTCGATGCACTTCCTTTGGACATGTGCGAATTTGATATGATCTTAGGCATTGACTGGTTAGCAAAGCAACACGCCACGATTGATTGCCATACTAATCGAGTCATATTCGGTGACGTTCAAGCTCCAGAATACATTTATAATGGTTTTATACCAGGAAAGTCTGTACAAATCATTTCTGCCTTACAAGCACGTGCCTTACTAGCTCATGGCTGCGAAGGCTTCTTAGCTACTATTCGTGACACTACTGTTGAAGCTCCATCTATTTAGGATCAGCTAATTGTGGCAGAATTCCCAGATGTGTTTATAGAAGAACTTCCGGGTATACCACCTATCCGTAAAGTAAAGTTTGGCATTGAGCTCATTTTAGGAGCTGAACCTATCTCTAAGGCTCCTTATCGCATGGCTCCCATTGAGCTCAAGGAGTTGAAATACCAGCTGCAGGAGTTACTAGAGCGAGGTTTCATCCGCCCGAGTGTATCACCATGAGGTGCACCAGTGCTATTCGTTAAGAAGAAGGATGGCAGCATGCGAATATGCATTGACTACCGTAAGCTGAACAAGATCACAATCAGAAACCGTTATCCATTACCACATAATGATGATTTATTTGACCAACGACAAGGTGCCAAGCATTTCCCAAGATTGATCTACGATCAGGCTACCATCAGTTGCGAGTGAAGGAGCAGGATATTTCTAAGACTGCTTTTCGCATAAGATATGGTCACTACGAGTTCATAGTCATGCCTTTTGGACTCACTAACGCTCCAGCAGTATTCATAGATCTGATGGACCGTGTTTTCCATGAGTTTCTGGACAAATTCGTCATCGTATTCATCGATGACATTCTGATCTTCTCAAAATCTAAAGAAGAACACGAGGAGCATCTTCGCACTGTACTGCATATTCTTCGCCAAAAGCAACTGTATGCAAAATTTTCCAAGTGTGAATTATGGTTTAGCACGGTGGCATTTCTGGGTCACATTGTTTCCGTAGAAGGGATCACCATGGATCCTGCGAAGGTTGAAGCTATCACAAAATGGACGAGACCGACATTTGAAACAGAGGTTCGTAGTTTTCTGGGTTTAGCTGGATATTATCGCAGATTTGTGGAGAACTTTTCACGGTTAGCCTTGCCTTTGACCAAGCTGATGCGTAAGGGAGAGAAATTCTTCTGGAATGATGAGCGGGAGAAGAGCTTTGAAGAACTTAAGCAGCGATTGGTTTCTGCACCTATTCTTACTCTCCCATCAGGCACATGTGGATTTCAGATTTATAGCGATGCTTCGGGAAAAGGACTTGGTTGTGTACTCATGCAACCTGGGAAGGTGATTCCATATGCATCACGTCAGCTTAAGCCTTACGAGGAAAATTATCCCACTCATGATCTGGAATTAGCAGCAGTTATTTTTGCGCTCAAAATCTAGAGGCATTACCTTTACGGTGAGTCATGTGACATCTTCACTGATCACAAGAGCCTCAAATACATATTCACTCAGCGAGAACTAAACTTGAGGCAGAGAAGGTGGTTAGAGCTACTAAAGGATTATGACACCAACATTCAGTACCATCCTGGTAAAGCTAATGTGGTGGCCGATGCTCTAAGCAGGAAATCAGGCATGATTGCTGGCATCAAGGTGGAAGAAGAAATTATTCGGGATTTAGAGCGTTTAGACATTAAGCTTTTTCTACGTGGACAACATGGTTACTAGGCTAATTTGAGAGTTGAGCCAGACTTAATCTCTCAGATCAAGGCAGCTCAGAAGGACGATGGTGAGATATGGGCGATTATTCAGAATATTGATCAATAGACAAAGTTCCCAATAGATGACGATGACATTGTTTGGCAGGGTACCAAGTTATGTGTTCCAAAAGATTCTACACTCAGAGAAGCCTTATTGACTGAGGCTCACAACTCTCAATTCTTCATGCATCCATGTTCTACCAAAATGTATCATGACCTCAAGCAGCATCTTTGGTGGAGTGGCATGAAGCAAGATGTTGCTACCTTTGTTTCTAAATGTCTGACCTGCCAGCAGGTTAAGATAGAACATCAGCAAGCTAGTGGTTTACTGCAACCATTAGAAATCCCCGAATGGAAGTGGGACAAGATCTCCATGGATTTTGTTACCGAACTACCGCAGACTCAGAGGAAGCATGATGCTATATGGGTCATTGTTGATCGTCTGACCAAATCTGCACATTTCCTTCCAATCCACAAGGATTACCCAGTTGGCAGATTGGCAGAAATATTCCAGCAGGAGATCATGCGACTGCATGGTACTCCATCAGATATCATATTAGATAGAGATCCATGGTTTACATCTCGTTTATGGAGAAGTTTATAGAAAGCTTGGGGCACCAGACTCAAGCTTAGCACAACCTTCCATCCTCAGACCGACGGTCAGCCAGAACGAATGATTCAGACTTTAGAATACATGTTGCGTGCTTGTGCTTTGGAGTGGACAGGAAATTGGGATGACTACATCTGCTTGGTTGATTTTGCTTACAACAATAGCTGGCACGCAAGTATCAAGTGTGCACCATTCGAGATGTTGTATGGCAGGAAGTCTCGTGATCCAATCTATTGGGATCAGATTGGTGAACGAATCATTGAGGGTCCAGAGATGATTGAGGTGATCAATGAGAAGGTCGCCATTGCTAAGGCGAAGCTTCAGGAAGCTCGTGCTCGTTAGAAGAGCTATGCTGACAAACATCGCAGATATTTAGAATTTCAGCTTGGTGATCATGTCTTCTTAAAAGTATCACCAGCACGTGGAGTCAAGCATTTTGGTATTAAGGGCAAGCTCAGTCCTCGTTTTATCGGACCGTTCGAGATCCTCGAACGTGTCGGTGATGTATCGTATCGTTTGGTGTTACCTCCTCATCTATCTCATGTTCACAATGTGTTCCATGTGTCCTAACTCAGATGTTACAATTATCATCATCTGCAGATTGTCTCGTATCCACTTGAGCAAATTCATGAGGATCTATCCTATATTGAGGAACCCGAGACAGATTTCGATTGTCAGGATCGGGTCATGAGGAGAAAGACGATTCCATTTGTCAAGATCCTCTTGAGGGATCATTCCGAGCGGGAAGCCACTTGGGAAACAGAGGAGTCTATCTGGACTTCTTACCCTCATTTTCAGCAATGATTCGGGTATGTCCTTTTCAGCTTATCGTATCTCTAATTCGAGGACGAATTATTCTTTTTAGAGGTGAAGAGTTGTAAAACCCGCATAAAATACATAAGAACATTAATTACATGAAAACACGGATTAATTAAAACTTTATGATTAATTAATACACGACACGTATCAAGAACATTAAATAAATAAATACAAGTGTTACGTATATTGTTTATTTATTTACGACAAGTATTACGTATGTAAATTATCACATAATAAGTATTTACGTATAATACTTAAAACATGACAAGAATTAACACGAGATTAAAACACGAACATATGCCATGAATATTAAAACAAGGGATTTAATAGAAACGAAAACGAAATATATGTTTAAGGGGTGTTTGTTGGACGGATCCAAGAAAAGAAACACAAGGGCTTATGGGCCCGGCCCATTAAACCATTTTAACTAGTAAAAATACTCACATGGAATTTCATATATCACTTTTACAAAAAAATCAAAATCCCTAGCCCTTTTTTGTCTCTCTTGGCAGACGGTTACACAAAGAAAAGAAAGGAGAAAAGCTTTGTTGATCTTTGATTTGTTTATGGGTTTTGTTCTTGTTCTTACTCCTTAATCACTACACATTCTGTATCCCTTAAACTTTAATCCTTTTCTTTTTATTATTGTTTCATGAATTTAATTAAGTTATTAATAGAACACATTTATGAACAAATATAAAACATGGAATTAAACAAGATCTAATCAAGGTTGGTTCGGGTTGTCATGGGAACCGAGAGCCAATGGCTCTCGGTGGTATATTTTCTCGGCCAGGCGCACCCTATAAGGGGCGGTGGTTGTTTTGCTTTGGCATCCGCAACACCAAAAATCCCAACATGGGCACGTTTGGCTTTGTAGTGGCAACCGAGAGCATTAAGCTCTCGGTGGGAAGCTGCAGCGCAGCAGGGGGAAACCGGCTAGGCCGGTAGCTGCCTTGGGCAGACATCGGCAAGGCCACAACCTTGCCACTGTGGTGGTATTTGTGGTTCGATCCAAGGCGAGACCGTGGGGTTTTGGTGTAGGCTAGTTACGGGGCTCGGGTACACATGAAAAACACAAGGGTGTGTTTGGCTATTGTTTTTGCTAAGTTACTTTATATTAATTTATATTAGCTATGTTAATATAAAACATGTTTAATAATTAAGTCAAGACTTAAGATTCAAATACTTATGTTATATAATTTGGCATGAAATTAACATGGTACCATTAATTTAATTAATGCTAAACTTATTATAATTATTAATATAATTATTCATGACATAAATTTCACGACACATTTAATTAATTTAACTAAGAACTTAGCTTATATATTTAATTATATTTTAATCTTGGTTTAATTAAATTAATATTATACTTTAATTTAATTATACAAGGCAAAGTTTTATTAATATAAATTTTTTATATTATTAATTAATAATCACTTATAAATCATGTATTATATTATTAATTAATAATCATTAGATTAAAGTATTTATTTATTAATAAACTTTACTATATATGACATTTAAATGATCATGACTTATAAAATATGCTTATTAAGCCTTATCTTATATCTTATGCTTATTAAACAACCTTATTACTAATTATGGAAACATGTTATTTATGTAAACTTTTTATTTTGGAAACTTACTAATTATGGAAGCTTTCTATTTTTGGAAACTTACTATTTATGGAAACTTGCTATTTTTGGAAAGTTACTATATAAGGAAACTTGCTATTTTGGAAAGTTACTATATATAGAAACCTGCTATTTTTAGAAAGTTACTTATTATGAAACATCAAGTATAATAACACGTAAAACATGAAATACGTTAATCAAGAACACATGAACACGAAGAAATACATGATAAACATGAAACAGTGAAACAAGTCAAGAACATGTAAAAAAACAAAACAAGAACAAGTAAAACAAGTTAAGAACTAGTAAACTAAACTAAAAATTAGTAAATTATACATTAAACAAACAACTCATTCACGTTCTTTATTATGTAGCACTCGTGAAGTCGGAGTAGATTCTTTCCGCTTTCATCTTCATTTCATTACTGGACATAAGGTTCGGATATTCCGTCCTTTAGTAAGGACATTCTTTCTATGATTAGGATTCCCTGTTTGCTGCCATCTATTTTTCCCAGTAGTTTACATGTCATAAAATGTAAAACCCGCATGCTTTTACCATGAATAGTACCCTTAAGATCGTACGTACTAGATTAAAACTTTCCTAATATAGCATGATTACGATTACGTGTTAGGATTTTACGTATTATGTACGTGTTAGAACACGATAAGTATTTACTACGCACGATCACGTAATATTTATTTGACGATAATTAATCACGAACATGCGATCATGAAATCATGAACCTAATTAAAACACGAACTATTATTAATTACGTATATATATATTTATTACGAGCGTAATTAAATATATTAGATCACGGTATTTACGTAACGAGAACACTTAAAACAGGAACACAAATAATCACAAACGTTTAACTTAACAACTAGATACAGAAAAAGGTACGTGTACCCCAAGTGGGGCCCCTACCCGCGGCTACAAGGGCAAATGGGCCAAGCCCATTTGTCAAAATTACTAAAAGGGAAAAAGGGGATTTTAACTACTCATTAGTTTTTACAGAAGATTTTTAGAAAAACCTAAAAACCCTCCTCCCTTGTCTTCTTTGTGCCGCCACCCTACAACCACCACAAGGAGGTGATTTGTGATCTTGGATCTTGGGAATTAAGTTAGTGATCGTGTTTGTTCTTCATCCTTTTGATCCACGAATTCGGTAAATCCTTTCAAACTTTTTTCTTTTGATTTGATCTTTTAATAAATCAAGAACATGTTATGTTTTTATAAAAACCTAATAAATAAACATGGATCTAACATGATTTGGGGTTTAATAAAATCAAAAGTATGTTTTAAGGGGTGTTTGTTTTTGGCCGCAGGCTGCACCGAACCCGAAGGGGTTTCGGTTTGGCCAAACCGACCACCACCAAGACCATACAGTCTTGGCTGGTGTGTGTGGGTCCCACGGCAGCAGTAAGACACGGGGTACCCCGAGTTGATTCGGGGTACGGTGTCGATTTCATGTCCGGTTCATTGTTTTTAGTTTGAATCCGGTTCATGGTGTATGTTTAGTTTTTTTTTTATGTTTATGATCTTATGTTAAAAATTAAATTAATAAAATGATATGATTAATTTAATAACATGACTTAGGTTATTTTAATTATTATAATCATGAAATTAATTAACCTAAGTATTTTATATTTTAGACTTATAATTAATTAATTATTTAAAAACCATGACTATAATTAATTAATTAACATGACTTAGGTTATATTATTAATATATAATAATACATGTTTTAACCTAAGTATTTAACTTTATTTAATTAAAAACATGTTATACTTTAATTAAATATTTTAACCTATAGTTTAATTTAATTACATGAAATAATTATTAAACTATACACTATATCATATGACTTAGAAAATAATCATGAAAACACTTAGGCTTATATACTTAGCTTATTTAACCAGCTTATTTCTAGTTATGGAAACTTATTTAATTAAGGCAGCTGATCTATTTATGGAAACTTTCTATTTTTAGAAACTTATCTATTTTAAGCAGTAAATCTATTTTTGGAAACTTTCTATTTTTGGAAACTTTCTATTTTTGGAAACTTTCTATTTTTGGAAACTTTCTATTTTTGGAAACTTTCTAATTTTGGAAACTTTCTATTTTTGGTAACTTTCTATTTTTTATGAAACTTTCTATTTTAGGAAACCTGCTATTTTTGGAAAGTTACTTATTATTACACAGTAAGTATTATAACACATGAAATACCAGAAATACTTAATCAGATTAAACAGAATATAAGATAAACACAGTGTAAGGCTTAAAAACAGTAAAACATGGTAAGAACACATAAAATAAGCTAATACATGACATAAAACCAGCTACGTATTTAGTAAGCAGATACTTATTCACGTATGTATTCATGTAGCATTAGTGATACGGAAGTAGGATTCCTCTCAGTTCGTCTTCTTCGTTCACTGGACATAAGGTACGGATTCCCGTCCTTTCAGTATGGACATTCTTTCCTTATTACGATTCCCCGTATGCAGCCAACTGTTTTCCCGTAGTATAAGTTACGTGTTTGATTGCTTATGTTTAATTAAGATTACCTATAGCCATATACATGCATGGCCAGTTTCACCTAGTTATGGAGGTACCATAACCATAACATTAGAGGCACTGGTGCTATGACTTCACCACGGCGGAGTGATTGCTCGTGGCGTCCCTTCAGCTTTTGGCCATTTATATTATATTTATCATGTGGGGCGTATGGGTGCATCCTAGTTACATGTTTTCAGTCATGATTTCATGGTGAATGTGGTGTGTGCCTTGCATCCTTCACAAGGAGCTGATCTCTCCTACCCAAAAACCAGTATATTAAATTAGAGGCAGCCCCTCTAATTTGCATGATGAGGTCACCCCTCCAAGTATTCATGCACGATGGATTTTCATGACCTATATTGGCTAATGGTAAAATATGTTAAACATTTTTCATAAGATAAACATAAGGCTTTTCAAACTATAAAACCAGTTTTATGAACATGTTCCAGGTTTTCCAGGACTTATACATTTCCGCTGCTATTAAGTCTCTATTATGTTTTAGTCACTTATACTATGTCTATATCCGTGCACTGAGCGTTTTGCTCAGCCGTTACTTTCCTTTCCATGTCCCAAAACGGCAGGTACCCTAGGAAAGACTCGGGCATTTGGAGGACGTGCATAGGATGGAAGCTGCTAGAGACTTCTTTTCCTTTTTTCCTTCATATACTTATGCTTGATTAGTCTTTCATTCATTTCTTTTGCTGTATTATGTCTTGGGCTTATGTTTGGGAACCGATGTTTGATTCCGGTTATCCCTATGGTCATGTAATGTTTTATACATTTATCCTTGTATGCTTTGATGACACGCCATAATTACGCGCGACATTCCATTATCAAAATGGGGTGTTACATAAAACATTTCAGTAAGTACTATGTTATCATTTTAAACTTCCTGATTTATATACATGCATGACAATGTCCACCTAGTTATGGAGGTACCATAACCATAACACTTGAGGCACCGGTGTTATGACTCTTCTGCTATGAGAGTGATTTCCCGCGGTGTCCCTTTCAGTTATTGGCCATTATTATTAATATCATGTGGGGCGTATGGGTGCATCCTAGTACATGTTTTGCAGATTTACACAGTGACTGTGGTGTGTGCTCTATGTGACACCCCCAAATTGAGTCAAATGCAGCGGAAATAATATTTGGGTGTCACGTAGGTGGATCAACAACAAATAGCGTACAGAGTAGCAGATAAAAGATTATCATTACATTTATTACATGGATAAAAGTGAAAATAGTATTAAAATTGTCTTAAACATTGTTCAACAGTTTGAATTATTCCCCAGTTTATAAAACCCCAGATGAGCTCTATAAATGCAGCCTATCATGATGCTTGACTCCATGCACACCAATACCTGCTTTAGTTTCCTAAGAAAACATGCTTAGAGAGTCAACATAAAGTTGGTGAATTCACAGGTTTAATAAAATAATTTTGGACAATAAACATTCACTAAAGTAGTAATGCACAAAGCTCCAATACTTAAAAGTAATTACATTCTGATATTGCCTGAAACTGAGACTTGACAGTTAATTCCTTAACAAATAAGGACCCTTCGCCTTATAAAAAGGCACCCAAAAATAATAAGTGCTGACATGTGAAACATCTGTTGTCCTGGCCTAGGCACAGTGAGCATGACTCACCCATATGGGGATGGTCAATCCCAAATAGATCTATTTATAACATTCAGGTAATTCAATAATTCTAACAGTTTCAGATGCACGGGTCATGCAGGTTCATTTACAATAGGCAAATGTAATCAAAAGTTTCACATTTCAATTTATGTCCACAAAATAAAATATGTTGCATGTTTTCTTCCCCGTTAAAAGGTTTAAAAGTTTGTCAATATATAAAGCGGGGCCATGAACTCACCTCAATAGTACAACAAATAGTCACAAGTAAATCTGATATGATGCTCACGATACTGTCAACGACCTAAATAATTATAAGGTCTCAGTAAATGCATAACATAATGCATAAAAGTTTCAGAACAAATTTGTGTATGCTTATACCGGTTTTAAGCATTTTATTACGATATTTGTATTTTAGTTCATCGTTGTACAAGTTATAGTAGTATTTATTTTAAGTACAAAATAAATAATATTATTAAATTAATTAATCTATTTAATTAATTTTCTTGTCCTTGTATTGTTTATAAAATAATGTAAATATTTATAGAAGGAAGTTTTATATATATTTAAAGTAATAGAAAATAAATATAGTTAATATATTTATTTTTATAAGTTAATTATTTTTAATTATATATATAAATAAGGTTTATAAAATGTATAACAGTTTTGTTTAATTTCCCACGTTCTCGTAGTGTATATAATTATTAAATTATAAGTTGGAAAAATAATAAATGTTATGGTTATTTAAGTTTTACGTTTTAAGTATCGGGTATAAACATATGGTAAATTTAGGGTTTGTTATACTTTGTATAAATTACATTTTAGTCCCTCTATTTATATAATTACCCGCGGTTATATTATATAATAAACCTAGGGTTCGTTTAAGTTTCAAATAGTGGCAAAACAAGCCCCTCCCTAGTTACACGTGTAACTAGGGTTTGTTTAAGTTTCCGAAAGTGTCAATTTTAGTCCTCCTATATTCGGCTTATTTTAGGTTTAGAAACAAGTTACATAAATTCCCCCTAGGGCTTCTATTAACTTTCGGCTTATGCCAAAAACCACCCCTAGGGTTTATTAAAGTTTACTATATTGGCAAAATAGGGCTTCTATTAGTTTCGGTAATGGGCAAAAGGGGTCCCTAGGTCCTTACTAAGTTCCACAAATTTCCCTAACATTATAGTGATATCCTTTAAGTCCTTGTGTTAAGTTTTGGAGTTTCGGATAGTGTCAAAACACTACCCCCAACTCTCGGCTAATTACCAAATCAACCCTTATGTTTATGTTTTGATAATATAAGTTTCTATACTTGTTCATTTAGATCCCCAAACTTAATAAAATTACAAATTTAACCCAAAAGTATTATATTTACCATTTTAATCCGAAACATTATGGATTTACCATTTTAACCCAAAACTTCATAGATCTATCATTTTAGTCAAAATTATTTATAGATCTATGTTTTTAACCCGAAACTTTATAAAGTTATAATTTTGACACCAAAAGTTTTATAAAAACATTATTTAGTAACAATGAAGTTTATTTAGGAAAGCTTATTATAGTGGGCTTAAAACTAAATCCTATAAGGCAAAAATAGTGAGCTTAACATTTTAAGGCAACTAATAATATAGATCTAATGTTTCTAGGCATGTTTATACATTACAAGATTAACCAATATTGAACCATATGGTGTAAACCCCACGTCCAATATATGCATGCTTATGTTTTTCATAGTTTTTCTAGTTTAACTATTTCAAAGTGATATGTTCATCATGGTTATTAAGATTTACATCATTTGAACTCATAAAACATTTTAAGCCTTAACCTATTTTAGGTTTTAGGGTTTTATGTTTTTGTTTCAACATCAAGTTTTACTAGTGAATGCATATTTAAGTTTATGTGAATGAAAGTAAACATATTGAAATATAGGTTTTAAGTTTTACTTACTTGCTTAGGTAGAACTAG
Source organism: Glebionis coronaria (assembly GCA_025667525.1). NCBI lineage: Eukaryota > Viridiplantae > Streptophyta > Magnoliopsida > Asterales > Asteraceae > Glebionis > Glebionis coronaria. Next base: position 556,193,205 of record CM046877.1, on the reverse strand, counting down.
GAATGAATAGGAGGATGAGTAGGAATGAGAGCTAAGTTTCAACAATGGTGACTCTTGTAGCTAAAATTAAGCCGTGGGCTTTAATGGAGGTTTTAGGGCTTCTTTGTTGACTTGATGATCAAGATACTTGTAGGAGTTGACAGTGATTAACATTCAAGATAGGAGACTCATAGTTAATAAGCTTTGAAGGATTTGGTAATGAAGGAAGTAAATAAACCGTAGGTTGAGAGAGAGATGTGAGATTGGGTTTTCAAGTGAAATGTATTGGTGTGTGTGTGTGTCTCGGCTATATGAATAAAGAGAGGGATCCCCCATGAGATCTTAGTTATACCATGAATCTCAAGTGTATCTTGGTTATATACTTACTAGATTTGTTGGATATCCCCACATGCTTAAACTAGAAACACTCCTTTCCTTCCTTTTTAGTTTGCGGCCGTGTGTTTTGCAAGGTCAAAGGGGACAAAAATGTCTCAAATAGTGTCACATGTATGGCTACATAGTGTATGGTTTTGAATTTGTGACATGGTTTGCTTACAAGTTTGTATCTAATTATGAGTGTGTAAGTATAGCATGGTTAAGTATGAAAAGTGGTAAGCGGTATAAGGATAGTGTAAGACATAGCGAAGTGTGTAAGAAAAAGTATAGGGTATAGTGTATTAGTGGATGGTAGCTTGTAGGTTTAATAATTAGGATTAGTGCATGCATACTTACACATACACAGCACACTTATGTGTATTTTGGAGAATTGTGTTAACTTGTATCAAGTGTTGGGTGAAAATAATAGTCCTTGTATGATATTGTATGCATTTTGTTAAGTTATAGGTACTTTAGTTAAACCTTTAGGTAATTTAGTGAAAATATATAATGAATACATCATTATAATTATTTTACTTAAATAAAGTAAATAAATGTCAATGTAAAATAATGTACATTGTTTTAAGGTGTTAGGTGTTTATTACTATTATGAAATATATGTAAATATGTACATATAAAAATGAGTCCAAGTACTTAATAATTTAATTAAGTAAAGTTACAGTTTATCTCAAAATGTGTACTGAGGTGGAGAGTCCTTTATTTATTCAAGTGGCCAGTCAGTTGCCAGAGTAGTCAACAAAGACTAAAGGTCCATATAAATATAGATATAAATATGAAAGGTAGTATGACAAAAGGCATATGATTAATAATAAGTCATATAAAAGTGGAATTATATAGATTCCAAAAATAAAGAGTACAACAGTTGACAAAGTCAATAAGGTAAAATCAGAGGTTTTACAGCACCATCCCGTTATTTTAGCTTTGTCCTCAAAGCTTAGGATGAAGTCATTGGTCAGGTGAACAAGTGTGGGTACTTGGTTTTGAACGAGTCTTCTCGTTACCATGTGAACTCAGGGCCTCTCCTCGAGTTCCAACGTACTTTGACCAACGGGATGCGACTGCGTTTCAATTTCTTAACCGTCCTCTCCATGATTTCTACTGGTTCTTCTATGAACTAGAGTTTGTCGTCAAACTGAACTCCCTCCAATGGCATAGTTAATGGTTCTTCAGCATAACACTTCTTCAAGTTAGACACATGAAAGGTAGAGTGTACCCGACTAAGTTGCTGGGGCAACTCTAAACGATAAGCTACTTCCCCGATCCTGACTATTACTTTGAAAGGGCCAACATAACGTGGATTCAGTTTTCCACGTTTGCCAAAGCGTACAACACCCTTCCAATGTGATATCTTAAGCATAACACGGTCACCTACTTCAAATTGCATAGGTTTGCGTTTCAGGTCCGCGTAGCTCTTTTGTCGGTCACGAGCAGCTTGAATTCTTTGCTTAATGAGGACGATTTTGTCTGTAGTCTCCTAGATTAGTTCTGGTCCAGTGAGCTGAAATTCACCTACTTCTGCCCAGCACACAGGCGAATGGCATTTGCGACCGTATAGTGCTTCAAAAGGGGCAGCCTTAATACTGGCGTGATAACTGTTGTTGTTGGAGAATTCCACTAAAGGAATGTGATCAACCCATCCATTTCCAAAATCAAGCACACATGCCCGTAGCATGTCCTCTAGAGTCTGGATGGTTCGCTCACTTTGACCGTCAGTCTGCGGATGATAAGCAGTGCTCATGTCCAAATTGGTACCTAAGGCTCATTGGAAAGCCATCCAAAAGTTTGATGTGAACCTACCGTCTCGATCACAAATTATCGACACTGGTATTCCATGTTTGGTCACAATCTCCTTCAGGTACATTTTTGCTAGTCTTGCAAGGGAATCGTTCTCCCTAATTGGCAGGAAATGAGCGGACTTGGTGAGTCGGTCTACGATTACCCAGATAGTATCGTAACCGTGAGATGACTTTGGGAGTTTGGTGACAAAGTCCATGGTGATGTTGTCCCACTTCCATTTCGGTATCTCAGGTTGTACAAGTAAACCCGATGGTCTCTGGTGTTCAGTCTTGACACGTGAACATGTCAAACACTTCTGCACGTAGGTGGCGATGTCGGCTTTCATATTCGGGCACCAGTATAATTTCTTCATATCCTGATACATCTTTTCAGATCCGGGATGTATAGAATATTTAGACTTATGAGATTCGTGCATGATCACGTTCCTCAAATCTCCATAGCAAGGTAACCAACTTCGTCCGTGAAGGCATAGGGTTCCATCTGCCCTAGGTTCTAGCTTTTCCTTACTAAGGTCGGTTCTGAGCATTCCCCCGACGTCTTCCTTCACGAGGTTTTCAGGTAATTGAGCTTGAGTCTGAGCTTCAAAAATCTGTTTGGGTAGATCCAAACTGATTGTCATAACTAATGCCCAAACTCTCATGGGAGGGTCTGTTTCCTTACGACTTAAAGCATCAGCAACCACATTTGCTTTACCGGGGTGGATTTGATCTCGCAGTCATAGTCACTTAAAAGCTCAATCCAACGACGTTGTCTCATGTTCAGCTCCTCCTGATCCAATATGTGTTGCAAACTTTTATGGTCAGTATGCACTGTGCACTTCGTTCCGTATAGGTAATGTCTCCATATTTTGAGAGCAAAAACTACGGATCCAAGTTCTAGATCGTGAGTGGTGTAGTTCTTCTCATGCTTCTTCAGTTGCCTTGAAGCATAGGCAATCACTTTCATCCTCTGCATTAGTACTGCTCCTAGACCTTTATGTGAAGCATCACAGTATACAACAAAATCATCGTTGCCTTCAGGCAAGGCTAATATAGGTGCACTACACAACTTCTGCTTGATCAGCTGAAAAGCTGATTCTTCCTTCTCTCCCTAATCGAACTTTATTCCTTTCTGTGTGAGTTTGGTAATTGGCTTGGCTATTTTGGAAAAATCTTCAATAAATCTGCGGTAGTACCCGGCAAGGCCTAGAAATTGGCGGATCTCTGTCGGTGATTTAGGAGATACCCAATCCTTGACAGATTCGACCTTTGCTGGATCTACATGAATACCGTCACAATCGATGACATGACCGAGGAATTACACTCTGGGAATCCAGAATTCACATTTGGAGAATTTAGCATAGAGCTGCTCCTCCTTGAGTACCTTTAGTACTTGTGCAAGGTGTTCCCCGTGTTCTTGTTCGTTCTTTGAATAAGTGAGTATATCGTCAATGAAGACTATCACGAATTTATCTAGGTAGGGTCTGCACACACGGTTCATAAGGTCCATGAAAATAGCTGGTGCATTGTTCAACCCAAATGGCATAACCTGGAATTCGTAATGACCGTAACGGGTTCTAAAAGCTGTTTTTGAAATATCTTCTTTCCTGACCCGTAGTTGATGGTATCCAGATCTCAAGTCAATCTTGGAATACACACTTGACCCTTGCAGTTGGTCAAATAGGTCGTCAATACGAGGAAGCGGATAATGATTCTTCATAGTTAGCTTATTCAGTTCTCTGTAATCAATGCACATTCGAAAAGAACCGTCTTTCTTTTTGACAAATAACACAAGAGCTCCCCATGGTGAGGAACTGGGTCGAATGAATCCTTTGTCAGATAGTTCCTGGAGTTGTTCAGCTAGTTCTTTCATTTCTGATGGTGCCAACCGGTATGGAGATTTCGCTACAGGTGCAGCTCCGGGAATCAAGTCGATTTGAAATTCCACTTTTCGGGTCGGTGGTAAGCCTGGCAACTCATCAGGAAAGAATTCTGGATAATCCCGGACGATGGGTACGTCCTTGATTTGTTTCTTCTAGGGCCTGTCGTCTTCATCTGTTTGAGAAATATGGGCCAAGAAGATATGACATCCTCTCAACAAATATTTCTGGGCTTTAGTACAAGAGATAACACTAAGTCTAGTGTCAGTGAGGTCGGTGTTACCGTCTCCTCGAATGATTAAAGTTTCGTTTCCCCATGGAATACGGACTAGTTTTTCATCACAAACAATAATTGCGCGGTATCTCGCTAACCAGTCCATACCAATAATAACATCAAAACTACCAAGGTTTACGGGGATAAGGTCAATTTTGAACGGATGTTTGGAAAGATTTAAGGTACAACCTCTAATGATAGTGTCAGCATCTACAGTTTTACCGTCAGCTAATTCTACGGAGTAGTGGTGATCTGAAGTTGTAGGAACAACTTCTAGTACTTGGCTAAATTCAGTAGATATAAAACTTCGGTCTGCTCCAGTATCAAATAAAAAAGATGCATAACGATTGTTTAGTAGGAACGTACCAGTAACGATATTTGAATCGGGGTTGGCTTTTGCATTGCCGACCACGTACACTCTTGATGAAGATCCTCCACTATTCTTGTTCTGGTTGGCCCGCTTAGGGCAACTTGGTCTCACGTGTCCTGGTGCTCCACACTCATAGCACACAACTCCCTTCTTGAGTCCATTTTTATTTTCTCCAACAACATTGTGGTTCCCTTGTCGTCCATTCCCGTTCCCACGGGCATTGTATCCGCCCCTGTTGTTGTAGTTCCCAGTGTTTTGATTCGGTCGGGCCTGAGTGACAGCATTAACTCGACAGGTTTTAGCAAAATGACACACTTGTCCACATCTGTAGCAGGTCTGGCATGGGCTATCAACAGTATGATGATAGTTTCACTTGGGGCACAAAGGTTTTGCGCCCACGTACGACTTTGTTAGCCTCAAAATATTGAGTCAAACAAGAATGTTCGGTCATAGGTTTCTATTGTAATGTTTATTAGAACGTTGTAATAGGTAGTTATTTAGTCGTGGTTCACGGGCTTGGATTTAAACTAATTAAAGTCCAAAAGACAAGCCCGACCCAATATATAGTCCATTAAAGCCCGCATGTGGGTGGACTATATATACTACCCTCCTAGCATGTTAGGAGGGTGGATGGTCATTTGTATTTCTCACTTCTCTCGAATCTAATCTCACCAAGTTCACACACTTCTCTCTCCTTTCTCTCTCTACTTTCTCTCTCTAGAATTCTTCTCATATCTACCTTTCTTTCTTTAATTCGTGTGATTATAACAATCATATATTAGGGACAACATTTGGTATCAATCGCCATGGGGTAGATTTGTGATTCATTGTTGTTATTATCTTTGATTCGAATGATTTAATCCATAAATCATCTCGGATTTAATTTTTTTTTGTGTTCTTCGTGCTCTACTTCTTCATCTACATCTTCTACATAGTTGTAGTAGTGATTTGGTATATTTACTTTGGCTAAAAACACAAAATTTTTGGGTTTTTTGATCATTTTTTGGCTTAAAATCACGTATTGGTTGAGTTTTGTCCGAGAAAAGGGGGATACATTCCGATTGGTGTAATCTGAAAAGGGTTTATAGATTCCGATTGGGATTCCGATCAACATTCAGATTGGACTTCCAACATTCCGACCATCATTCCGACTGGACAACAATATTCCGATTGGCATTCCGATTTGCATTCCGATTGGTGTTTCCGATAGCACATTCCGATTGGTGTTTTCCGATAGCACATTCCGATTGGTGATTTCCGATTAGCACATTCCAATTGGTGTTTTCCGATCATACATTCCGATTGGTGCATTCCGATAACATTCCGATTGGTGCATTCCGATAACATTCCGATTGGTGCATTCCGATAACATTCCGATTGGTTATTCCGATTAGGGGACATTCCGATGATGTGTTTTGCTAAATTTTGTTTGAGTATTTTTTAGACTTAGCCACTATCTAGACTAGTTTCAGAATATCGTTTCCACGAAGATAAAAAAAAAAAAAAAAAAAAAGAGTTAAAATTTTTTCGTCAAGTAAATTCAAATTTTTTCCATACTAGTTTTAGGACATTTCTAGCTCGATTTCAAATTTTGGCGATTACAAAATTTTTGGACTACCGTTTTTGTCGGACTGGAGAATCCTCGTAATGACAATTCCATTGGATCAATTTTTGAGGGGGAGAAATTCAACTACATGCAAAAGATTAACACATCTTTCTCCTGAAGATTTTCAAGACTATTTTTCAAAATATATTTTAATCAAATTTGGTATCTCTAATATCAAAAGATTTTATATATTAGAGATAGGGGGAGAAAATGTGATTAAAATGTGATCTATAAGACTCAAGCACTTTAACTCTTACCCACATGTGCGAAACACTTTCGATTATCGATGCACATGTGAAGGGGGAGTTTTTCTGAAATGACAAAACTAGCAAGGTGTTAAATGTTTTTCAAACACTTTGTTAGAATTTAAAGTGGTTTTCATGGTTACGATCAAATACCCACAACATCTTTAATTCACGACGTTATTGGTGTCAAAAGGGTGGTTAGGTTTAAGTCCTATGATCCAACCAGAACCGGAGGGATCTTCACAGGGACAATCCAATAGATTATTAGAAGTCCTTAGGAAAGATGGAGTAGAATGTGAACGTAGCTGAATGCCGACTAAGTACTGATGATAGCACTGGAACAATCACAACAAGGTGCTATTAATGATGTCTTGGTAAGCATTAAAGGGGTTGAAGAATGAAAAAGAAATGTAAGGATAAAGGGTCTAAAGAAAGAAGCCCTCCATACAACTTAGGCAGAAACCGGGTCAACCCATCATGAAGACAAACTCATCATGGACCCAGTGATGTGAAGCACAACCCTTTCATAGCTACTCAGGCTTCTCTCAAAAGAAGTTTGTTTTATTGTCACGGAGATCAACACGACTTCTATTGACTTTCTCACTCCGAGATAGTTGATATTGAATAGGTGGCATCTGCTCCAGCCTCCGACCACTAAAAGTACACAAATCGAGTCTAGAGCCAAGAGATCAATCAAATCTCGTTAGGACACACGGATGAAGATCAAGAGAGTCCTACGCTATATCCTTGCGATATTGCTAGAACACTCAGAGTGATACTACTTGTATTCACAATGATGAGTGGAAATCCTTCCAGTGTTAACATCAAACAGCACTGCGGTAGGTCATATGCAAGATTCTTTATGAATTGAACATATGTAAAACTGAAAAGCAACAGTGGTTTGATTCTGAATTGATTCAAACTCGTTTCAGGTTTCTACGCAATATCTTTATGGTGCCAGAACATTCAGAGTGATATTTATTAATATTCACAGTGACGAATGGAAATCCTTCTAGCGTCAACATCAAACAGCGCTACGGTAGGTGACTTGTGAGATTCTTATGAATCAAACTTGTGTCAACTGGAAAGCAACAATGGTAAGATTCTTAATGAATCAAACTTGTTCCAGGAATTTGAATTGACGACTTTAATCAAGCGGATATTTATCCAATTGATTCACTCTTTATGTTCGCAGTCTTGCTTTGAGACGGTCGAGTAAAGAGAACGGCTAGTACTGCCGCGAAACCCTGTCAAGGAGATTCTTAATTGAATCTACCTGATCACAGGTACGATATTTAATATCGTATAACGGTCTTCACCGACCGGAGGTAAAACGCTACCGATTTAGGACGAATGTCAAAGCCATTCAGTCCGTGTCTATGTTTTGTCTCGAGAAGGTGGCGTCACGGTGTACTCAGCAAAGTCAAAGATTCACAACCACATATTCATGCCCAAAGACTTATCCAACAATTGATAGTGTGAGCATGTGGATAAAGACACAAGATCGCAAGATGGCAATGACAAGTCAAGGATGATTTGAAGATCTCAAGACTAAAAGACAAAGTCGAAAGGTAACGACAAAGGCTCAAAGATCATAGCATGAAGGAACAAAACTACTGTTACACGTTCAAGACTCATTTATGACGAAATTCATAAATCTCCATTGGAATCTAAATATTAAAGAGGAATGACCTCACATTGGGGGAGATTGTTAGCCTCAAAATATAGAGTCAAACAAGAATGTTCGGTCATAGGTTTCTATTGTAATGTTTATTAGAACGTTGTAATAGGTAGTTATTTAGTCGTGGTTCACGGGCTTGGATTTAAACTAATTAAAGTCCAAAAGACAAGCCCGGCCCAATATATAGTCCATTAAAGCCCGCATGTGGGTGGACTATATATACTACCCTCCTAGCATGTTAGGAGGGTGGATGGTCATTTGTATTTCTCACTTCTCTCGAATCTAATCTCACCAAGTTCACACACTTCTCTCTCCTTTCTCTCTCTACTTTCTCTCTCTAGAATTCTTCTCATATCTACCTTTCTTTCTTTAATTCGTGTGATTATAACAATCATATATTAGGGACAACAGACTTAGTCCCTGCAGAGGTAGCACTGTAAACTTGCCCATCATTTTGCTTCTTAGGATGCTGCTGGTGCTGACTACGGAAGTACTCATCTGCCTTTCGCTTGTTGTCAGTTTTCCTCTCGGATATGGTACGGACTCTCTTGTTGATCAATTCAGTAGCGAACTCGATGGCATTCTCGACGGTAGTAGGTCGAGATGCGAGCACACTGTCGTGAATGGCGTCTGGGAGTCCACCCACATACTTCTCAATCTTATCTTCCTCCTCCACAAACATTCTGGTACACATTAGAGTCAACTCTTGGAACCTTTGGTTGTATGCAGTGATGTCATCGTTCTTGCATCTGAGATCCCACAATTAGATTTCAAGCTTCTTCATTTCACCCCTTGGACAATATTTCTCTGTCATTCTCTCCTTCAGTTCAGTCTAGTTGAGAGCATAGGCGGCGTCGTGTCTAAGAGTAGCAACTACAGAGTTCCACCAAGTAAGATCACTCTCAAGTAAGGTGCAGGTGGAAAACTTTACCTTGTTCTCTTCTGCACAGTCGCTGATGCGGAACACAGTTTCCAACCTTTCAAACCACTGCATCAGTTCCACCACTCCTTCCTTGCCCTTGTAGTAGGAAGGCTTACATTTCAAGAAGTCAGGGTAAGAGAAACCCCTAGTGGTCTGATTATTCCGGCGGTTGTTGGAGTTTTGACTATCGTCTACGTTTCTGCTGGCAGCCATCGCAGTTGCGATGCCTTGATCAATCATTTCCCTTAGTTGGGCAGCAGTGACGTTTTGGGTAGTGTCGGCATTGTTGGGGTTCGTTCTAGTGATTACCATTTTTCTATAATTATACACAAAAATGAAATCATTAGTTTAAGGTGTTAGCATAGTTTTATATAAATACACGAAAAGAAATTCATGCATAGACTTTGCAACAAATTGGATAACCTGTTTAAAAGTTCATAATATAATACAGTATATGATATAATAAAAGCTAATGAGTACATGCCATATGTCTAGAATAGAAATACAGTACAAATTGCACAACCAATCCAAGACAGAGCACAGACCGCCTGTCTGGGATGGTGGTACACATAATATAAAGTACATCATCTATGAATCCCTAATCTAAATAGTACAGTACAAAGATACAACTGATAAAGGAAAGTACAAATACATGAGGTCCTATATCATGATAGCCGGGATGCAACCCTAATAGCTTATCATGATGTACAAAAGATCTAGTACACCTAGTCTACTCATGTCTAACAGACTCCTCAGATACGGCTGGTGCCACTGGTGGTGATGAGACGGCTGGTGCCTGCATGGAATCATGCATCGAAGTCATGGCCTCCCGGGTCTCCTTAAGGAGTCAGAGTGCCTCCAAGAACTGGTCTCTGAGGGTCTGCTAAACTCCCCGAAGATGAGCGGTCTCTGATGTCAATCCCTGGTGACGGACGTCCTGGAGATCGAAGAAGATGGCAAGCGTCTACTCCATGGTCATGAGAGCCGTGTGAGTCTCCGTCTGCTGACTCTGCAGTAGGTAGATCTGCTCACAGAGGAACTCATTCTCCTCCAGCAACCACTGGAGAGAATGGTAAGTCGTGGACCATGCTCCACGGGCAACATGTGCCTCAGCACTAACAGTCCAGCACAGAAGGTCCTAACGTGACTGTAGAGCAGTACGTCCAAGCTGTCCATCGGCCAGCAGAGCATGAATCTCTGCAACATCTTGTGCCTGGCGTGCTACCAGTGCAGTGATCTGGGCCTGGACAGGATCCACGCGCCTCGTACCCGAACCCTCGCCGACCTCAAAAGCAGAGTCGACAGGTGCCTCATACCTCCTCTTACGAGGCGGCAGAGACTCGGGTGCGTAGTCCCGTAGTGAAGAAACTGGTGGTAAGGGTGGTATGGCAGCAGTCGGCTGCACCTCTTCCCCAGCGGGGGAAATAGGTGAAACAGGTGGAGTAGTAATGAGGGCAGCAACTAGAGCGGTGTCACCAGATGTGTGACTGTCGTCTGTGTCACTGGCAGATATCCATCCACACAAGACGGACGTCGGTGATACGGCAACAGGAGTATCAGTAGGTGATGCCATAATAATCTGAAAATAATATCGTTTTAATTGACATAAGTATAAACTTACTCAAGTTAAAAGTTTTTGGGAAATAATGATTAAATTATATAATAGTGCCATTTAACATGACGATGTTAAAGGTTACGTTAATACTTATGAGATTAATTAACCGGATGTTAATAATCAATGCACAGGTAGCCACGTAAGAATGTATGCTCTACACTCTATATGCTTAACTATTCTAGTCCCGAAAACCCCAAAAGATTTTTAAAGCAGTTATAGTCCAGTTTATATAAAAATTTTATTTTTATATTTATTTAAATTTTGTTCTGGTTCTCTATAACTATCGCTCTGATACCATTCTGTGTCACCCCCAAATAGAGTCAAATGCAGCGGAAATAATATTTGGGTGTCACGTAGGTGGATCAACAGCAGATAGCGTACAGAGCAGCAGATAAAAGATTATGATTACATTTATTACATGGATAAAAGTGCAAATAGTATTAAAACTGTCTTAAACATTGTTCAACAGTTTGAATTATTCCCCAGTTTATAAAACCCCAGATGAGCTCTATAAATGCAGCCTATCATGATGCTTGACTCCATGCACACCAATACCTGCTTCAGTTTCCTGAGAAAACATGCTTAGAGAGTCAACATAAAGTTTGTGAATTCACAGGTTTAATAAAATAAGGTTGGACAATAAACATTCACTGAAGTAGTAATGCACAAAGCACCAATACTTAAAAGTAATTACATTCCCATATTGCCTGAAACTGAGACTTGACAGTTAAGTCCTTAACAAATAAGGACCCTTCGCCTTATAAAAAGGCACCCAAAAATAATACTCCCTCCGTCCCAATTTAATTGTCACTCTTTCCTTTTTCAATTGTCCCAAAATAATTGTCCATTTCTATTAATAGATGTGTTTTTTACCATATTACCCCTAATTAAATGGACATTAACAATTTAATTAATAATCCAACATTAAATAATCACTTATATCTATAAGGAAAAACTAAAGAAATTAAGATAGAATATTTAGTGGAATCAAACGTCATATGCAGTTGCTTTCATTTCAATTCAATATCACAACAAAACAAAAGAAGCCTTTTTGTTACTTTATGTCACAATTCATTCGGTGACTCAAACAGTACAACAAAACAAAGAGTTTTTTTTTCTTACCATCTCGTACAAATGCTCACTCACTCAAATACTGTAAGAGTGATTCAAACAGTCTTTCAAAACAAAGAACTTTTTCTTCTTACCTTCTGTTACGAAGTTTCATTGATTCAAATAAGAGTGTGCTTCAGTTATCAAGGTTTCATCACACTCAATTTGGAGTGGTAAGCTACCTTGTCGTTGCAACCTATCTTTACCAATATGCGGTATTTGGTAATTGTTCCCACCTTTAACCTTTAGAACTTCTTTCATGCACGTTTGTAAAGTCAAAAACACATTGTTAAGCTCTCGGGATTGCATTCTATCAAAAGATGTTTTTACCGCGGAAACTAATTCATCAATTGTACTTAAAACTTCTTGTTCTTGAAGTGATTGGATTGCTCGAAAATAACCAAGGTCCAACACATTCATATCCGGACTATTAGGTGGTTGAAAACAAAGCCGGATATCAAATCCGTCTTGAGACGCCGCCTCTATAAAATCTCTATCGTTAACATCAATATGAGGCTTTGCATTATCTTGTTGAATGTATATGGGACCAAGATGACCTCGAGGCCATTTAGCTCTAATGTCGGGCAAAACTTTTTCAATCAACCACTTTCGTGTTACCTCTTTATTCACACACGTGATTGGCTTTGTTTCCAAAGTCCCCGCAACACGATTCTTGCTCGAACGCTTAGCGGGTTCTAACGTTGTAAGCGGATAGATACCTATTTTTCCTGAAAAAACTTCTTCACCTGATGTATCGAATATAGGTCGTGCTACGGCAGCTAAAAACATAACCTTTGTGATGAACGTTTTGCTTTTACATGTTCTAAATGGTTCATCTTCACCGGGAACAAGATAGTAACGTTTTGTTGGTTTTGTCAAGTAAAACCATTTTTCATCAATATGAACAACATTAAACATGCTATTGAACACGGGACTCGAACTTGATAATGATCGTTCAATCTTAGATAAACAAAAAACTAACCTTGCCTTTTTATTTTCGTGAGTAAGACTTGGCTTGATAGCATTCGTGTGTGGTCGAAGTGCACCTTCCTTGATTCGCCTATGCATTGTTGATTTAGAAACATTAAGAGATTTTGCGATAGATCGTATATTGGTTCGACGACGTAGCGAAAGTTCCAAAACTTGGTTTAAATCGATTTGTAACCTTTTCCGCCCAACAACCGTTGGCATCTTTGAAGACACATCAACTATTGATTCGTGTTCAAGTTGAGATTTAGCATCATTCCATATGCGAGTTACTGTTCGCTTGCATACTCCATATTTCGAAGCTAAAATAGGTGCTGTACCTCTTTTCAGTCGCCCATTAATACTCTCTTCCAGCAAGGATTGATATATAGATTGTCGTTGGGCATTAGTTGTGTTTTTTTAGTGAATGAAATAGTGGAAATATCCATGTTTATGTTTGTATGAAAAGTGGTGGTATAAGGATGAATGAGTTGAATGAATTGTTTATTCTGGTTGTTTATATAGAAAAATCTTTTACACTAGTGAATTGGAGGGAAGAATAAAATAATTGGAGGGAAGAATAAAGTATTTGGTGGGACAACTAAGCAAATTGAAACAAAACTTAAAACGAATTTGTGGTCAAAAAAATTGGCATCAAATTTTGGCTCCATATGAAACTTCTAATATTACTAGCGCAATTAATTGAATTTTAAATGTTTTTGGCTAAAGGTGCTGGCGCCAATTTGATACAGTGGTAGGCTTTGTTTTAAAGTTTAGTTGAAAATTAAAATAAAAAGGTTAAAAGTGTCATTTTCTGAAAAGGAGACAATAATAATTACATTTTTCTTAAAGTGTGTAATTTTTGTCTAGTGATAATAATTTTGGGACGGAGGGAGTAAGTGCTAACATGTGAAACATCTGTTGTCCTAGCCTAGGCACAATGAGCATGACTCACCCAGATGGGGATGGTCAATCCCAAATAGATCTATTTATAACATTCAGGTAATTCAATAATTCTAACAGTTTCAGATGCACGGGTCATGCGGGTTCATCTACAATAGGCAAATGTAATCAAAAGTTTCACAGTTCAATTTATGTCCACAAAATAAAATATGTTGCATGTTTTCTTCCCCATTAAAAGGTTTAAAAGTTTGTCAATATATAAAGTGGGGCCATGAACTCACCTCAATAGTACAACAAATAGTCACAAGTAAATCTGATATGATGCTCACGATACTGTCAAAGACCTAAATAATTATAAGGTCTCAGTAAATACATAACATAATGCATAAAAGTTTCAGAACAAATCTGTGTATGCTTATACCGGTTTTAAGCATTTTATTAAGATATTTGTATTTTATTTCATCGTTGTACAAGTTATGGTAGTATTTATTTTAAGTATAAAATAAATAATATTATTAAATTAATTAATCTATTTAATTAATTTTCTTGTACTTGTATTGTTTATAAAATATGTAAATATTTATATAAGGAAGTTTTATATATATTTAAAGTAATAGAAAATAAATATAGTTAATATATTTATTTTTATAAGTTAACCATTTTTAGTTTATATTTTATATATAAATAAGGTTTATAAAACGTATAACAGTTTTGTTTAATTTCCACGTTCTCGTAGTGTATATAATTATTAAATTATAAGTTGGAAAAGTAATAAATGTTATGTTTATTAAATTTTACGTTTTAAGTATCGGGTATAAGCATATGGTAAATTTAGGGTTTGTTATACTTTGTATAAATTACATTTTAGTCCCTCTATTTAAATAATTACCCGCGGTTATATTATATAATAAACCTAGGGTTCGTTTAAGTTTCAAATAGCGGCAAAACAAGTCCCTCCCTAGTTACACGTGTAACTAGGGTTTGTTTAAGTTTTAGAAAGTGTCAATTTTAGTCCTCCTATATTCGGCTTATTTTAGGTTTAGAAACAAGTTACACAAATGCCCCCTAGGGCTTCTATTGACTTTCGGCTTATGTCAAAAACCACCCCTAGGGTTTATTAAAGTTTACTATATTGGCAAAATAGGTCCCTAGGGCTTCTATTAGTTTCGGTAATGGGCAAAAAGGGTCCCTAGGTCCTTACTAAGTTCCACAAATTACCCTAACATTATAGTGATCTCCTTTAAGTCCTTGTGTTAAGTTTTGGAGTTTCGGATAGTGTCAAAACACTACCCCCAACTCTCGTCTAATTACCAAATCAACCCTTATGTTTATATTTTGATAATATGAGTTTCTATACTTGTTCATTTAGATCCCCAAACTTAATAAAATTACAAATTTAACCCGAAAGTATTATATTTACCATTTTAATCCGAAACATTATGGATTTACCATTTTAACCCAAAACTTCATAGATCTATCATTTTAGTCCAAAGTATTTATAGATCTATGTTTTTAACTCGAAACTTTATAAAGTTATAATTTTGACACCAAAAGTTTTATAAAAACATTATTTAGTAACAATGAAGTTTATTTAGGCAAGCTTATTATAGTGGGCTTAAAACTAAATCCTATAAGGCAAAAATAGTGAGCTTAACATTTTAAGGCAACTAATAATATAGATCTAATGTTTCTAGGCATGTTTATACATTACAAGATTAACCAATATTGAACCATAGGGTGTAAACACCACGTCCAATATATGCATGCTTATGTTTTTCATAGTATTTTTCTAGTTTAACTAGTTCATCGTGATATGTTCATCATAGTTATTAAGATTTGCATCATTTGAAATCATAAAACATTTTAAGCCGTGACCTATTTTAGGTTTTAGGGTTTTATGTTTGTAGAAACTAGAAGGGGGGGGGGGGTTGAATAGTTTCTTATATTTATTTGTTAAATGATGGTTTTCAAAAATTCTTTTTCTCAAAAAAACTTAGACTTAAGGAAATAAGGGAAATCTTCTTATGCAAAATATGAACAATGATAGTGTAATTTTAACTAATACTAACTAATATATATGCACAACGAATAAAGAATGTAAAGAGTTACGGGTAAAGAAATATCAAACCAAACACCAAGGATTTATAGTGGTTCGGAAACGAAGCTCACTCCTCGTTCCTAATCCACTCCTCGAGTACTCCTTACTCGAGAGTTCACTACACAACAAGCTCCTTATGGTGGAGAAAACCGTACACGTCGCTTAACCAATTTCTGACCCTAAGCTAAAAGTCGAGCCCTAATCGTAGCTAGGACCAATCTACACAACTATACTTAGTACATACACAACTTCCAAATAGACACAACTACTTGGATCTTCACAACTATTACACAACAACAAATGTATAAGATCTGATCTTCAAAGGATCTTTGGTGGTGGACGCAACACTTCACAATGATAGTGTTCTTCTCTTTGCACTTGAAGAGGAAGGGATGGTGGAGATAAATATACTTCTAAACAAGTAGTAATCAATCAAATAATCAAGGATTTGAGTGATTTAAGAAGTATGTTTGAATCTGGAAATTTGTGTGCAAAAGAGGTGAATTGAAAATCTAAGAAAGGTCCACTATTTATAGGACAAAGGGCCAACGGCTATATCTGCCCGCGGTTCCTTATCTTAGCCCGTTGTACCTTTATCGATAAGGAACTGCCTAGGCGCTAAGGAACCGTCGGGCTAGACTCTGCTCCCTTTTTGTCCTTTAGTGGTGGAGGTCATATCTGTTTATAAAATATCCAGAAAGGATATTCCAAACCAAAAGGGAATATGCCATTTTCAAATTTTCAAATATTTAATTTAATAAAACATTTTCTTAAAAAGAAAGTTTAATAAAAAACTTGTCACACTTAAAAAACTGAGTTTTAAGAAAAGATTAAATCACTTGATCACTTGATTAAGGTTAGTACTTGTTTATTCATACCTTAAGTGAAAATGGGTAAAATGAAAAATACTTGAACTCAAGAATTCGTTTTTCGTTGTTTTTGTAAATGCTTGTTTTTACATATTGTCGTAATCAAACTAAGCGAGACTGAACAATGCAAGTAATGTTTTTAGGCATTATTGCATTAACAATCTCCCCCTTTTTGATTCCAACAATATATAAACTCAATCATACAAAACACAAGATTTTCGAAGACGAGTTTATTCATTTCTCCCCCTTTGTCGAAGCAAAAAGGTTGCACAAGTCGGTGTTGAAGAGACGGACTTTGCAAAGACTCCCCCTTGGTGCTTACTCCCCTAGCTTGGGGCACCAAGGAATCGAGATATGGTGACAAGCTACATAGAAGGGTTAGTTGAACAAAAGAAACAACCAACAAGACATAGCTAAAGGTCACACTAAAAGAATAAAAGAGAAGAAAACACAAAGACTAAGATCCAAGTGAAGTCATATAGAAATAAGAAAAGAGTCATACAAAGATGTATGAAATAGAAAACAAGCCAAAAGCATAAATCTAATCCTAGTTAATCTAGAATTCTAAGATTTGCTTAAAAGAAAAGGGTGTCTTGAGGATAAGCAACCAATGCTTATATGAAAGACAAGGTAGTGGCAGAATGTGGTGGTGGTGGCTTGGTGGAGATCTCATTATCAAAGTGAAGAGGAGGCTTGATTAAGAGACTCTTGATGTAGCTCAACTCCTCATAGATATGTGCCATAACAAGATGTTGATATTGACAACAATGACAATATGTCCCATGGTGCATGACATTATCATAAGAAGGAGGAAGAACACTAAAGGGTGGTGGTGGAAGAAAAGATGTTCCACAATCAACATTCTTGGTAGGAGAAATGTGATTAAGAGTGTTCTTGAGTGAATTGGGATTGAAAGCAATTGGGGAGAATGGAGGAGAATCAAGGCTTTCATTAGGAGAGTAAGACATTTTGGGATGTGAAGTAAGGCAAAATGATTATGGTTTAATAGGGAAGGCTCAAAGTATTTTTAGGGTGGTCAAAGGGTTGAAGCAAGGATTCTCAAAAATGTTGGAACAAATTTGGAATTTCCTAAATACCCGAAAAATAAGGAAGCACTGTCTGTGGTTCCTTATTGCTTCCGGCGGTTCCTTATTGATAAGGAACCGCGGTTCATATATGGAACCGCCTACAGTGGTTGAGTTTTGGTAGTAAAGGAAGATTTTTCAGCAAATCTTATTTTTCTAGTCTAACTTATCATAGGAACATGCTTGAGAGCAAAGATAGACAAAGAGAACACATATTAACTCACCAAATAGAGATTGACTAAAATACATGGATTTTAAAAAATCGATGTAGGAGGTGTGTAAGACAAGACCTTAAGTCATGACACAAGGATCCTCCATGATTCTATCTTGTTCTTGCTATGTTTGAGAGAATCATACATATGAATTATGTAAGCTCGAGATTAATAGCAAGAATCTACGAAAAACGTTTTTAGATTGAATTAACAATGTCAAAACATTTCTCAACCATTTTTGAAAGAGACTTTGAGGATTTTGAAAAGGAGAAGAGAAGATTTTCAAGAAGAGTTTAGGAGACTCAAGGACTCAAAGTGATACAAGACTCAAAGGAGAGAAAAAGACTCAATAAAGGAAAGCAATTAAGGAATATGTTTCATTAATCCTAGACCTAGACGCAAGTAATTAAAAGGTTCCCTCTTAAGTTGCTTAGTGAAGATGTCGGCTAAGTTATCCTCGGAGGGTACCTTCTCAATTGAAATGTTCCCCTTTTAAACATTAGCCCTAAGAAAATGGTGACGAATTTCTATGTGCTTGGTTCGCGAATGTTGCACGGGATTCTTGCTAAGGTCTATAGCACCCTTATTGACACACATGATGGGAACATCATCAAGAAAAATCCCGTAATCAACAAGCACTTGCTTCATCTATAGAGCTTGTTGGCATGATTTTTCGGCACTCACATACTCGGCTTTCATGGTGGATATCACAAGAGCGGTTTGTTTCTTGGAGAACCAAGAAGTTAAACAACAACCCATCAAGGTACAAACACCACTAGTGCTTTTCCGGTCCACATAGTCTCCCGCATGATCCGAGTCCGCGTAGAAAATGGTTTCTACGCCGGTCCCTTTAGGATACCATAATCCTAAATGTATAGTGCCTTTAATGTATCAGAAGATACGCTTAACCGCTTCAAGGTGAGAGGTTTTGGGAGTCTATTGGAAGCGAGCACAAAGGCAAACACTAAACATGATATCCGGTCGACTTGCCGTTAGGTACAACAAACTACCAATCATACCTCTATATTTGGTGTTGTCTACCGACTCACAATCATCATCTACGGTGAGTTTAGTATCCGAGGCCATAGGGGTCTTCATTGGTCTAGATTCTTCTAATCCAAATTTCTTTAGCATTTCTTTAGCGTACTTAGATTGACTAAAGAAAATACCATCGTCCATTTGTTTAATTTGGAGTCCTAAAAAGAAGTTAAGTTATCCCATCACACTCATTTCGAACTCATCATGCATGATTTTGGCAAAGTCATCACACAATTCTTGACAAGTTGAGCCAAATATAATGTCATCAACATATATTTGCACGATTATGAGATGAGAACCTTTCTTCTTTGTAAAGAGAGTGTTGTCTACCATTCCCATGGTATACTCATGTTTGATAAGAAACGCTTTAAGTCTATCATACCAAGCTTTGGATGCTTGTTTAAGACCATAAAGTGCCTTCTTAAGCTTGTAAACATGATCCGGTTTCTCAAAATCAATGAAGCCGGGAGGTTGAGCCACATATACCTCCTCATTGATGAAACCGTTAAGAAACACAATCTTTACATCCATTTGTTGAAGCTTAATATCTAAGGCACAAGCGTAGGCTAAAAGGATTCTGATGGATTCTAATCTAGCTACCGGTGCATATGTCTCGTCATAATCAATCCCTTCTTGTTGATTATAGCCTTGTGCTACAAGTCTAGCTTTGTTACGAGACACAACACCATGCTCATCTAGCTTATTCCTATATACCAATTTGGTTCCTATAATTGTAGAACTTCTAGGTGGAGGAACAAGTTCCCAAACATCATTAGCAACTAATTGATTCAATTCTTCTTGCATCGCAATGACCTAACTCTCATCCGTAAATGCTTCTGTAACATTCTTTGGTTCAATCAAGGAGACGTTACAAAAGAAGTTACTTTGGTTTTGGACTTGAGATCTTAGGGTCCTTTGATTGAAGTCGCCAATGATATTATTGAGAGTATGATCCTTAGACTCCTTAATGTTTACTTCCTTTTCAACACTAAGGTCTTCAACTCCTATTTTTCTAACCTCTTTGGCTCTAACTACTTCTACTTCATCCAAGTCAACATCAACCAATGGTGGTGTCTTGGTTAAAGGAGGGGTTTCATCAAAAGTCACGTTAAGGATTCTTCAATTACGCCTGAGGTTCTATAAAGGACTATGTAAGCTTTGCTAGTTTGTGAATAACCTAAAAAGATACCTTCGTAAGACTTTGGGTCAAACTTGGTAAGGTAGTCTTTGGTGTTGAGGATAAAGCACTTGCTTCCAAACATCCTAAAGTATTCCAATGATGGTTTCTTACCTTTAAGAATCTCATAGGGGGTCTTTCCTAGGAAGGGTCGAATAAGAATTCGGTTGAGAATATAAGTCGATGTGTCCACGACATTGCACCAAAACTTTTGAGGTAAAGATTTCTCGTTTAACATCTTCCTACTCATCTCTTGGATGGTCCTATTCTTCCTTTCAACTACCCCATTTGATTGTGGAGTGCGAGGAGCCGAGAATTTATGGGTAATACCATGAGCTTCACAAAAGGCACCAAATTGCACTTCATTATCATATTCCCTACCATGATCCGTCCTAATAGAGAAAATTGGACATCCTAGTTGATTTTGAATTCTTCGACTAAAGATTTCGAAATGATCGAAAGCTTCATTCTTAGATGCCAAAAATCTAGTCCAAGTGAATCTAGAGTAGTCGTCAACTATAACTAAGGTATAAAGGTTACCTCCATAACTCCGTACGGCGGTAGGTCCAAAGAGATCCATATGTAGGAGTTCTAAGCACCGAGAGGTTGAAACCAAATTCTTGGCTTTGTGACTTGAGTGAACTTGCTTTCCAACTTTGCAAGCATCACAAAAGTGACTATCAAACTTCATCTTGGGGAGGTGTCTTACCAACTCCTTAGAGACTAAAGATTGAATTAGACGCATATTAGCGTGACCTAATCTCCTATTCCAAAGAGTAGAACTATCATCTATAGTCGCAAGACATATGTTGTCTTTTGACTTCTTATTGACCTTCATGACATAAAGCCCATGCTTACTAATACCTTTTCTAATGACCTTTCCATCTTTTACGATTTCACTATCATTTTTTAAAAAGATGACCTTACACTTATTGTCACAGATTTGACCTATGCTTAAAAGGTTAAACCCTAAACTATCTACGTGCTCAACATTTTCATTAGTCATGGAGTCAAGAGAAACCGTACCTTTGCCAATGATATTACCACGTAGACTACTAGCGAATGTGGCGTTACCTCCATCATATGCTTTGTACCGTGAGAACAAACTTCGATTACCCGTCATGTGTTTAGAACAACCACTATCCTTAATCCACTCGTCGGTTTCCAAATCAATTCCCAAGCATATCTAGGTAACAACAAACACGATCAAACATTTGGTCCCCAATATCTCATGGGTCCAAAATTGTTAGTTCCAAACATGCCTTGAATTTGGTTGGGATGCATGAATTGAGGAGGGTTTCCCCATGGGGAACAAAAGGGAGGAGGATAAAAATTCATATAACCATTTTGTTGTTTATTATTTCTCCTAGGTGTATTTGATCTTGGTTTAGAGTTATGGTCATTCCTTCTAGGTGTTGGAGTTTTACTTGTAGGTCGTGAATTGTTTTGACTATCTCTTCTAGGTGTTGTCGTTCTACTTCTAGGCCTAGACTCATTCCTTACTCTTGGTGGAGTAGAAGATGGTCTTGATAAACTTCTATATCCCATTAGAGGTTTACTCAAAGGCTTATAGAACTTATCAACGACATTGTCGTCAAGTATAGGTAACTTCACTTTGTTAACAATAAGATGCTTAGGATGTTCACCTAAATTTGATTTTTCAGAAAGATCAGGATTTTCATCAAAAACGTTTTCTGGCCGCGGTACCTTATCTATGGCGACGGTTCCATATCGATAAGTGATGAGACTGCTTTTATACATAGTCTCATCGTCCAAATCGGGCTTAAAATGCATTAAATATCATTAAAACTGCCAAATATATGCTCGTGTTTGTTGCTTGTGTATTTTAGGTACGGATATTGAGGAAATGACAAAAAGATCACAAGAATCAATCAAAAACGAACACGGGAAACGAAGCCGCACAATGAACCGGACCCGAATCCTGAATTTCCAAAATGGTCCTTGAAGAATTGAAGATTGACAACATTGGTCCCTCATTTTTGAAGATTTTGCAAGAAAGGCCCTTGGAGAATTCATTTATACAAGATACATCCTTGGATTTTGAAGACATGTCATTAAAAGCCCTTGAAGAATGCAAATTATGCATTTTAAGTCCTTGTTTAAAGTTGTGACAACTCTTGTGCCAAAAGTGACAACTCTTGCAAAGTTGTTATAAAGAGTTTAGAAGTTGTTGGCTGTTTTTACAAAGTAAACAAAACAAGAAACATTAGGGACCATATCTGTCCAGACAACAAACCTCACCCCATCCACTCCCAGCCTTACACGTCACCTCTTTCCACCCATCCACCAATCAAAACGCCCCATCAACCCACGTCACACCCCACTCACAGGTTTATTTAAATAAACCTGGGTCAACCAAAGTCAAACCCCATCTTTCCCTCCCTACCACTTTATTTAAATTTAATCATCCCCAAAACAGATTAAAACCAACCCTTAATCCCACATAAACCCTAAATAATCCCAGGGTTAATCAACTCCAAAACAAAGGGGTTTTGCTTAATTATTTCCAGATGGTTAATTAGGGTCTTTGTCACCAAAACCCACACCAAAACCATGACCAAGACACACCCATGTGTCTTGTAGGGCCCTCCCCTGCACCCGTCACTTTCCCCAAACCCCAATACCAGACAAAACCAACGGATGGATCAAATTCCTTTGTCCCCAAGCACAAATAAACGAATGAGATCACTTTCAAACAGCTATCATCCAGCAAGCATCACATGGGCGAATTTGACCAAGATTCCAAGAATTAAAACAAAGGGCTTTTCAGGAATTTCATGTATTAGGGTTTTAGTCTCTAGTATGTTCTATCACTTAGTATTTAAAGGGCATTCGCATGTGAATGCACCTTTGTTCCAAATTTTCCCAAGCTTTTGTAATTCCTGTTTAGAAGTAATAAAAGTTGGTATTTTTGTTTTAAAATATAATTCCTTTTTATGAGTTTTAAAAGTTGGTGCTTATCTTGAGGGAAATCTGAGTTCCAAATTCAGTTTGTTGAAAGTTTGTTTCAAAGGTTTCTAGAAAATCAGTTTTTCAAAAGTTTTTTTTTTATTTTGTAGTTCTAAGCTAACTGTTTGTATAAGCTTGCTCATAAGCTATTTTGACACTAGCTTATGAGCACTGGCTTATAGAAGCTTGAAGTTTGGTCCTGGTTTGTTGTGATTGTGCAGGAACAAAGAAGGAAACAAGCATCCATATTTATCCATTTTTTTTGTCAAGTAAAATCTACATAAGCAGCTCAACAAAGTTCAGCACAAGCCCGGGCTTGTTGGAGGTGGCTTTTCAGCCATTGTGGGACCTGGATTGTAGGCCCCACAAGGTAAATCCCTTGTTCTTTGTTTTCAGTTTTCTAGTTAGTAATTTGTGTGATTTATGTGATTTATGTGAAAAATGCATGAAATCTGTTTGTTCATGTTAGGTCTTTATGCATGTTAGATTGAGTCATAATCAGTTTGGTTTGAGTTTGACTTGATTT
This sequence comes from Glebionis coronaria, assembly GCA_025667525.1. NCBI lineage: Eukaryota > Viridiplantae > Streptophyta > Magnoliopsida > Asterales > Asteraceae > Glebionis > Glebionis coronaria. Next base: position 556,169,508 of record CM046877.1, on the reverse strand, counting down.
GGTTTGAAAATTTTCAATTTCAGTAGTTAAAGGAGTGTTTGGTTTAGGGTTTAATTGCTTGCTAGGTAATATAATACTGGTTAAAAACTTGTTAAACACACTCAACAAGTTAGTAATAGGTTGTATGTTACTTGGTTTTCAGTTTGGATAGGTGTTTAAACAAGATTGCATGAAAAATAATGGGTATTATGGTCAAAAATCAGCAAGTGCCTTGTTTTGACTGTTTTTGTTGGAATCTGCTCATCCAATCTTGTTCATTGTTAGATATTAGGTTTAAGTAGGGTTTGTAATTGATTGTGTGCTAGTTGGTAGGGTTGTGTGCAAGAATTAGCCAAGCAAAAATCACATTTGTGCCATTTGAACCAGGTCACTGTTCATCAGATACTATACTAGCTTAATCAGAAACTTTCTTTGGTCGTTTTGTGTGATTTTTGTGAAGAACTTGAGTGTAGGGGTGCCCCATTGTCCAAAGAATTCCAAGCAAACAAGCTTTCCTAAGCTCTAAGGTCAACTGACCAATTTTTATAACTAGCAGTGGGAACCAATTTCCCACAGGTAGTCCATCTGTTTCCACTGCTCAGCTAAAAAACAAAAATCAGGCACATGTCACTTTCAGAAAGTTGATTTTTTGTCTTTTGTGGACTTATTTGGGAGTTAGGACTTGAAACAAGTTTTGTTATTTTTCTAATTTAATTTTTGATTTTTTAGTTTAATTAGATTTTTTATTACTGTTCATTTACTATATTTTACAATTAATAGCTATTTTAATTAACTTTTAATATTTCTGTTTTTGTCTTTTAGTGCCAAAAATCATTATTTTTCGGTTTTAAGATTTTTCTTGGATTTAGAAAAATAATCTAAGATTTTTAGTTTAAAAAGTTTTTACTGTTCACTTTTTAATTATTTTTTAGAATTAATTTAGTTTAATTAGGGTTTTAATTCAAACTGTTTTTGTCTTCTAGTGAAAAATTTTATATTTTTCAAACTTTTTCATTTTTCAACTATTCTTTAGAGTAACTTAGGATTTTTAAAATTGTCAAATTATTTTTAGCCTTATTTTATTATTTTTTATGATTATTTTAGTTTAAAAATAGTTTTTAGCCTTTTAAAAATAGAAAAATAGTATTTAAAAATTAGGAAAAATACTTTTTTAGTCTTTAAATAATATAAGTAACTTATTAGTTCAATAAAATAATATTTTGGACATTTTGATTAATTATATTTAATTTTAGGGCTTTAATTAGCATTTAAAATTGAATATTTAATTAATAGAAGGTTTTAAAATATTTTTATTGGATTTTTATTCTTATTTATATTATTTTAGACTTACTTTAGCTTTTAATTAATTTTTAGGTTTAAAATTTTTAATTTGTAGCTTTTTACGGTTTTACGTGAACGCCTTTTTCGTCTTAGTTTAATCCGTCTACGTAACCGTCATTCTCTTCTCACCCCCTTTCTATTTTCTTTTCTCTTAGCAATATTATCACAAATCAAAATCAATTCATCACACAACACACTTGCCTCCTTGGGAAACGAACTTGAACTTCATAAGGGTCATTAGTGCTCGGTTTTCCTAAACCGACACTTAACGCTTACCACTATTTTGTCATCCTTTTCCTAAAGGGTAGCAAAAACTCTACATCAATTTTTGGCGCCGATGCCGGGGAGGCGTGTTGTGTTTTGATTGGAATTTTTGTTTTTATATACTAACCATAAATAGTATTTCTATTAGTAGCACTCTACTAATACGTATTATCGGTTTTCGGTTTTTGTGTGAATACTATTACTATATTGTATACGTAGAACAATAAATTCACAAGTACTCCAAATACGTGAGCAATCACAACCTTGACTTGGGAGGTCATTACCCAATCATTGTATTCGAATCTCAAACCAAAGAAAAAGGCAAAAATAGATAAATACTTTCGTGAAGCTCGATTTTGAGAATACAAACTATAAGGTTGGTATAAGGCGGATATTATAAAATATATCCTAAGGAAAAAGGCTCTTAAGTGCTTCGCGCCGCCTCGTTTCCCCGCTTGCTTGTGAGTATTTGATTTTGAAAGCTAATCGAGGGTTTTGCCGCCCAAAGTATTACTAAGTATCATATATATTTTCTTGGTTTCCATTGATTAAACCCTCTTGAACGTTTTGGTGTTCCACCAACGTTCTAAAGTCATCGAAGGCGTTCACCTCACGTGATCGTTTTCATTCCTTGAGGCTTCTTTAATCAAGAGATCTGATTAAGGAGGAGATTTGTAGATTTGTGTCTACCTAATACATCCACAAATTCCAAAAAGGTTAATACAATCAAAAACCACAAAAAATTGAAAAATACAAAACACCAAAAAGAATCTTCTTTGCTCGTCCCCTCGTTGTACGTGACGTTTATGCTAACTCGTAATCAAGCAAGACGTGCACGTAAACGAAAGAACAAAACTCCAACTCCAAATCATTCTAGTGAGGAGTCTCCTATTGACGAACCCATTGTAAGAGAAGCACCAACCATGGCGAATCGAACTATGATGGAGTTACTTCAAGAACCCACCGAGGGTTATGGAGAGGCTATTGTGATTCCCGCTATCCTTGCGGAGAATTTTGAGGTGAAAACGGGTTTGTTGTCGATGATCCAAAACAACAAATTCCGTGGTGATGAGAAGGACAATCCACACAACCATATCCGCCAATTCAATCGTCTTACCGCTACTTGCAAATTTAAGGATGTCTCGAATGACTCGATTAAGATGATGATTTTTCCGTATTCCTTAGCGGGGCCCGCTAAAATTTGGTTAGAGAAAGAGCCACCCAATTCTATATTGACGTGGAAGGATCTCGTTTCAAAATTCGTGAACCAATTTTTTCCGCCCTCTAAGACTACGCATTTGAAAAACGAGATTTCAAAATTTTCACAAGAATGTGATGAAAGTTTTTCAACGGCTTGGAATAGGTTTAAGGAGATGTTACATGAATGTCCTCATCACGGTTTTTCCGACTTGCATCAAATTGACACGTTTTACAATGGACTTAACGATCATGAAAGAGATTATTTAAATGCCGCCGCGGGTGGTAATTTTTTGTGTAAAACGGTCGAGGAAGCTTTGGTGATAATTGAGAATAGGTCTAAGGTTTATAGCCCTCGTAACACACCGAGTGCTGCCAAATTGGGTTCATCATCGTCACCATCGTCTCGTAGCATTAATGCCTTACAAGATGAAGCAAATGAGGAGAATCGGTTTTTTGATAGATTTTCTAATCTTATGACTCATTGGAAAAATCAAGAAGCTTCAAATTCCGCTTCGGTTAAAGCGGTTGCTAAGAGTTGTTTGTCGTGTGGTGGAGCTCATGATCTTTCCGAGTGCATTACCGCGGATGGTAACACTTCGAGTGCTTATGTAGCCACGGGAACTTATAACCAAAACGGTCAAGGTTCCCGCAAAAATCAAGCTCCACCAAATCAAAATGCTAATAACTATCGAAACAACAACCAAGGTGGTAATTATCAAGGCAATCAACGTAACTACAACAAGGGTAATTATCAAAGTGGAAATGGGCAAATTTCAAACCAAAACCAAAACCGTGATTTTCAAACTAACACTCAAGGTTTTCAAAATGATCACACCAAAAATCTTCAAGGAGAATTTTTGAATTATGCTAAAGCAAACGATGCTAAGTTTGACAATATGCAACGTGAAATGGTTAGCTTAAGATCCGAGTTGAAAAACGAGCTTAAAAACGAACTTGCCAATGAACTTAAGACTCATGCTAATAAAATGGAAGGAAATGTTCAACGACTCCAACAAAATCAACAAAAAATGGAGCAAGGTCAACATGAGATTAAGCAAGAGTTGTTAAAGGCGGATGCTAGGCAATCTAAGTTTGAAGACCGAATGGGAAAAATGTTTGAAGCTATCATGTGTAAACCTTCTTCTTCGGGTGGTCTTCCTAGTGATACCATCGTAAACCCGAAAGGAGAATTGAAGGTTATTACTACTCGTAGTGGTAAAACTTTCAAAGAACCCATTTCTCGTCCAAGTACTTCTATGGAAAAGGAAAAAGAGAAAGAACCCGAGGTGGTGGTCGAAAAGGAGCAAATTCCAAGCCCACGAAGTACCGCTCAAACCACACCTACGGTTGAACCAATACCAATAGTGGAACCCGAGATTCCAAGGCCTTTGCCTATGCCCCAACCCACACCACCCTTACCCTACCCTTCAAGACGAGACAAGGAAAAGGCACAAGAACGAAATAATTATCAATTTGAACTTTTTATGAAAATGTTTCGTGACTTGCATTTTAATATAAGTTTTGCCGACGCCTTGGTCATGATGCCTCGATTTGCCGCGAACTTTAAAAGTATGTTGAATAACAAAGAAAAATTGCAAAAATCGTCTAGTTGTTCTTCGGTTTTTCTTAGCCGCATACCTCAAAAAGTCGGTGATCCCGGCAAGTTTTTAATCCCATGTGCTATACAAGATATGGAGGAATGCTACGCCTTGGCCGATCTTCGTGCTAGTATTAACTTGATGCCTCTTGAGATTTTTAAATCGCTCAATCTTCCCAATCTCACTCCTTCAAGAATGTCAATCGAGATGGCCGATCATTCTACGATTCTAGCTTGTGGAGTAGCCGAGGACGTCTTCGTGAAAGTGGAAAGTTCTACTATCCCGTGGACTTTATTGTTGTTGATATTCCCATCGATCCTAAAGTTCCTTTAATTTTAGGTCGATCATTTTTGGATACCTCGAGAGCACTTATCAATGTGCATGCAAGAAAAATCACTCTACGTTTCAATGAGGAAGAACTCGTCACTAATGCAACTCAAAACTCCACACTTTCTCATGTGTATTCCATCACGTCTTTGTACAATGTCAATCCCATCAAAAACATTTGCAAAAAGATTTCAAAAAGAGTTTTAGGAGTTGTTGATAAAAATGAAGTTCCGTCCCCTCCGCCGGTGGAGAAGAGTGTTAAGCCTACGATTCCAATCACGAATGATTCTTCGGATGATGAATGTGTTGACCCCGATGGGGGAGTTTTCTTTGTTAACAAACGTTTTGAGAACTTACCACCACCTTTACCAAAACGGTTTTCAAATGTGAGAATTTTTAGTGTGACTAACATTGCTTTAGAAACACCAAATATTTTTACATAATTAAGTCGGGTTTTCATAAGGAGAGTTTAAAAGATGAAAAAGGGAAAGATTTTAAATTGGATTTAAAAGATTTTTCTACAATTCTAACTCCGTCATCACCACGTGTTTTGAGTGCTACAAGCTCGTCTTCTCCTTTTGATGATGCTTTGTGTGGGCCTAGTGTGGGGGAAGCCCCTTATGTTCCCTTCCCTTTCTCCACCGAGGACGAGATATTTGATCCCGGAATTGCTTATAAAGGGAAATCTCGGTCTTCCACCGATGCAATAAATGGAAAATCTTTCTATTTGATTGGTGCGAGTCTACCTCGAGTAGCTCAATGTTTTTATGACTTACCCATTGTCCCACCCTTCTATTTCTTCTCATCTATTTTCTTGAAACTCTTTGGGTTTTTGTTGACTCATGATGAAGTGGCGTTGATTTGTTTTTCCAATAAAAACGAGAACGCCATCTTCGATCCCGGTATTTTGCACCATCAAAGGACTTAATCCTTTAATACCGGTTGTTTTTTTTGGGCCTTGTTTATCATGTAAGCCCCACTAAAAATTGACCATACCATGATAATCCCTAAATGATCACATTTATGGGGATTCGAGTCGAGCTTTTTACTCGGTTATCAAAAACAAGGTGCCTCGTGGGGGAAACCCATGCTTATCCATGTACATATTATTGATTTCTAATTAGTTTAATGTGAGGGGATTTGTGCCCTTCCAACCTTTGTTCCGTGGTTGTTTGTGCATTGTGGTTTTTAGATCATGATCTTCACGATTGGAGCCTCTCGTGTTCGTTTTATGGGAGCACTCGATCGTTTGCTTGGAAGACTTTCTCAATATCCAAATGATATATCCCTATATGTTCTAACCTTAGGTTTATAGCACACTTCATAAACGGCTATTAATTTATTGGTTACACCCTTTCCATGCTAGATTAGGCATTCGACTTCATCTCTAGTATGGGGGTGTTTGCACCCCTAGACTCGAAACATTGAGGACAATGTTTAACTTTAGTAGGGGGGGGGGGGTGAATAGATACTTGCCTTGCCAAACCTTCACGCATTCCAAAATTTATCTTTTTGTTATCGTTTTGTTGCAAAATAAGGCTAAAAATGGCCAAATTTTAAAAATTTTCTCATGTTTTATAAGTGTTTGAAGACACGAATGTAGGTTTTTCGATGGCGAGAATAAGAGTGATTTTTGACTCGACCGTGCGTGTTGAGCACTTAGCTTTGATTCCTTAACTTCACATTAGGCTAAGTCTCTTAAATGAGGACGAGAAATGATAGAGTTAATTATAAGTTACTATGCTAAACGTAGAGTACTCGTATTCTTTCAAAAACTCATGTGTTCTCGTTGTTTGCTTATTCTCCCTTCGCATGTAAATATTTTTTGCTTAATAAATATTGACTTAGCGGTTTAGTTAGGACTGTTGGGTTTCTAGTCTTTTCTAGTAGCTTCCGTGTAATTAAATTGGGAAGACATTAAGGTATCGCCAGCGTCACGGTTTTGAAGTATTGGCACCCGAATAATCGAAAGCTTCACCCAATAATAAGATTTCAAGTGCTCACCTAAATCTAGCAAACAATTTGAAGCCCCACAAGGCCGAAAAATCTATGCAAAATTGAAAGTGAATCAAGCCTTAATCTTCGAAGCTTTAAAGATCCAAAATTCGCTTTAGCGTGAGGATATACGTCTTTGGCTAATAAAACCACCGATGAGGCGGATAATAAAAGGCAAGGCAAGACCGAAGTCATAATAAAAGCTTCATGGAAAAGTTGAATAAAAGATGGAGGTAAACCAAAGATAATAAGGCCCTTCCGTTAGGGGGCGTATAAAAGTCTTGGTAATAAGTCTCATGTTCAAAACCGTTATAAAACCGTGTTTATCGATTCTTCTTGTCAACTTAATTTTTTAACATCGTTGTCTATTGGGAGGGGTTATTGATTTGATGGTCTTGGTTACACCGTTAGGACTCTATTTTTAGACCTAAATCTCTATTATCGCATAAGTCAAACAATGTATCCTCGTGAAACATTCAAGACAAAATAAAATATAAAAGATACAACTTAGGAATAATGGGAGGATAAGTATGTGATTAGGGCATATGAGTAGTGTTAGCATTACTAAATTATAATGACAATGATCTCGTTGCACGCTTGGCATGGAATTAGGGTGAAAATCGAGGACGATGAAATTATTTCTAACGAAGCATTCACGTGTTCTTATTCTATGAACCTAAACGTCCCATTTTGCGATGAAAATCATACATTATGTCTAAAACGCAAGTAGTAGTAATAGTGGTAGTGTAGCTAGTTTATCATTCAATAAAGTTAATAAAAATGAATTTTGGAGGTGCTACGATACTTTATTCTAGCATTGCGTGAGGGCACGGCAATGGTTTAGTATGGGGGAGTGATGAGACTGCTTTTATACATAGTCTCATCGTCCAAATCGGGCTTAAAATGCATTGAATATCATTAAAACTGCCAAATATATGCTCGTGTTTGTTGCTTGTGTATTTTAGGTACGGATATTGAGGAAATGACAAAAAGATCACAAGAATCAATCAAAAACGAACACGGGAAATGAAGCCGCACAATGAACCGGACCCGAATCCTGAATTTCCAAAATGGTCCTTGAAGAATTGAAGATTGACAACATTGGTTCCTCATTTTTGAAGATTTTGCAAGAAAGGCCCTTGGAGAATTTATTTATACAAGATACATCCTTGGATTTTGAAGACATGTCATTAAAAGCCCTTGAAGAATGCAAATTATGCATTTTAAGTCCTTGTTTAAAGTTGTGACAACTCTTGTGCTAAAAGTGAATACTCTTGCAAAGTTGTTATAAAGATTTTAGAAGTTGTTGGCTGTTTTTACAAAGTAAACAAAACAAGAAACATTGGGGACCATATCTGCCCAGACAACAAACCTTACCCCATCCACTCCCAGCCTTACACGTCACCTCTTTCCACCCATCCACCAATCAAAACGCCCCATCAACCCACGTCACACCCCACTCACAGGTTTATTTAAATAAACCTGGGTCAACCAAAGTCAAACCCCATCTTTCCCTCCCTAACACTTTATTTAAATTTAATCATCCCCAAAATAGATTAAAACCAACCCTTAATCCCACATAAACCCTAAATAATCCCAGGGTTAATCAACTCCAAAACAAAGGGGTTTTGCTTAATTATTTCTAGATGGTTAATTAGGGTCTTTGTCACCAAAACCCACACCAAAACCATGACCAAGACACACCCATGTGTCTTGTAGGGCCCTCCCCTGCACCCGTCACTTTCCCCAAACCCGAATACCAGACAAAACCAACAGATGGATCAAATTCCTTTGTCCCCAAGCACAAATAAACGAATGAGATCACTTTCAAACAGCTATCATCCAACAAGCATCACATGGGCGAATTTGACCAAGATTCCAAGAATTCAAACAAAGGGCTTTTCAAGAATTTCATGTATTAGGGTTTTAGTCTCTAGTATGTTCTATCACTTAGTATTTAAAGGGCATTCGCATGTGAATGCACCTTTGTTCCAGATTTTCCCAAGCTTTTGAAATTCCTTTTTAGAAGTAATAAAAGTTGGTATTTTTGTTTTAAAATATAATTCCTTTTTATGAGTTTTAAAAGTTGGAGCTTATCTTGAGGGAAATCTGAGTTCCAAATTCAGTTTGTTGAAAGTTTGTTTCTAAGGTTTCTAGAAAATCAGTTTTTCAAAAGATTTTTGTTTATTTTGTTGTTATAAGCTAGCTGTTTGTATAAGCTTGCTCATAAGCTATTTTGACACTAGCTTATGAGCACTGGCTTATAGAAGCTTGAAGTTTGGTCCTGGTTTTTTGTGATTGTGCAGGAACAAAGAAGGAAACAAGCATCCATATTTATCCATTTTTTTTGTCAAGTAAAATCTACATAAGCAGCTCAACAAAGTTCAGCACAAGCCCGGGCTTGTTGGAGGTGGCTTTTCAGCCATTATGGGACCTGGATTGTAGGTCCCACAAGGTAAATCCCTTGTTCTTTGTTTTGAGTGTTTTTGTTGGAATCTGCTCATCCAATCTTGTTCATTGTTAGATATTAGGTTTAAGTAGGGTTTGTAATTGATTGTGTGCTAGTTGGTAGGGTTGTGTGCAAGAATTAGCCAAGCAAAAATCACATTTGTGTCATTTGAACCAGGTCACTGTTCATCAGATACTATACTAGCTTAATCGAAACTTTCTTTGGTCGTTTTGTGTGATTTTTATGAAGAACTTGTGTGTTTTTGTGATTCAATAGACTCCCTACACTCCACTGAGTGTAGGGGTGCCCCATTGTCCAAAGAAATCCAAGCAAACAAGCTTTCCTAAGCTCTCAGGTCAACTGACCAATTTTTATAACTAGCAGTGGGAACCAATTTCCCACTGGTAGTCCATCTGTTTCCACTGCTCAGCTAAAAAACAAAAATCAGGCACATGTCACTTTCAGAAAGTTGATTTTTTGTCTTTTGTGGACTTATTTGGGAGTTAGGACTTGAAACAAGTTTTGTTATTTTTCTAATTTAATTTTTGATTTTTTAGTTTAATTAGATTTTTTTATTACTATTCATTTACTATTTTTTACAATTAATAGCTATTTTAATTAACTTTTAATATTTCTGTTTTTGTCTTTTAGTGCCAAAAATCATTATTTTTCAGTTTTAAGATTTTTCTTGGATTTAGAAAAATAATCTAAGATTTTTAGTTTAAAAAGTTTTTACTGTTTACTTTTTAATTATTTTTTAGAATTAATTTAGTTTAATTAGGGTTTTAATTCAAACTGTTTTTGTCTTCTAGTGAAAATTTTTATATTTTTCAAACTTTTTCATTTTTCTACTATTCTTTAGAGTAAATTAGGATTTTTAAAATTGTCGAATTATTTTTAGCCTTATTTTATTATTTTTTATGATTATTTTAGTTTAAAAATAGTTTTTAGCCTTTTAAAAATAGAAAAATAGTATTTAAAAATTAGGAAAAATACTTTTTAGTCTTTAAATAATATAAATAACTTATTAGTTCAATAAAATAATATTTTGGACATTTTGATTAATTATATTTAATTTTAGGGCTTTAATTAGCATTTAAAATTAAATATTTAATTAATAGAAGGTTTTAAAATATTTTTATTGGATTTTTATTCTTATTTATATTACTTTAGACTTAGTTTAGCTTTTAATTAATTTTTAGGTTTAAAATTTTTAATTTGTAGCTTTTTACGGTTTTACGCGAACGCCTTTTTCGTCTTAGTTTAATCCGTCTACGTAACCGTCATTCTCTTCTCACCCCCTTTCTATTTTCTTTTCTCTTAGCAATATAATCACAAATCAAAATCAATTCATCACACAACACACTTGCCTCCTTGGGAAACGAACTTGAACTTCATAAGGGTCATTAGTGCTCGGTTTTCCTAAACCGACACTTAACGCTTACCACTATTTTGTCATCCTTTTCCTAAAGGGTAGCAAAAACTAGGAACCGCCCCATACAGTTTGGGACCGCGTACAGCAGATGGTTTTTCTGAAAATCGAACTTTTTTAGGTTCACTAGTTGATGCTTCATCTGAGTTAAAGCCTACACCAAGTCTTTCTTTAGAATGAATTTGTTTGTTTAACATATCATCAAGAGCACTAGTACTTTTCATGAACTTTTCCAATTTAATGGAGGTGCTCCTAAGATCTTCATTCTCTAACCTAAGTTTCTCACAACTTAAGCAACCTATATCAACTTCTTTATTTTTCTCAAGCTTGCCTAATTTTTCCCTAAGTTCATTAATCTCATTTGCAAGCTTAGTTTTAGTTGATTTTAGTGTTTTGTTCTTTTCTATGAATTTAAGGCTAAGTTTGTGTAAATTATCATATTGGCCTTCTAATTCAATATCATCTAAGGTGGAGCTATCATTGCTATAATATTCGATTTCGGAATGTACCTCTTTAGAAGTGTGAGCCATGAGACATTTCTCCTCTTTGGGGTTGTCATCAACATCTTCACCTCTATCGCTCCAAGAACCACTAACGAATGCCGTGTGATTCTTATCGCGTGAAGGCTTTGGACACTCATTAATGAAATGATTTGGATCACCACATCTAAAGCAATTCCTATCACCCTTTTCGTTCTTGGCAAACCGATTCTTTAAGAATGGTTTCTTGTCATTGTTAGGTTGCCTCACGTGTTGACCTCGTCTTTTGAAGAACCTCTTGAAATCTCTTACCGCCAATGCATACGCCTCGTCATCACTATCCGAGGAACTATCATGATCGCTTTGTGCCTTCTTGGCTTTGAGTGCAAGAGACTTCCTTTCACTCTTGGTCTTTACCAATTCCGAGTCCTTCCAAATTATCATCTCATGAACCTTCAAGTTGCCTATGAGTTGATCGAGTGATAAAGTTGAGAGATCTTTTGATTCTTCGATCGCCGTGACCTTTGCTCTCCACTTCGGATGTAAGGCCCTAAGAAACTTCCTAACATTGTTCTTGCTAGAAAAACCTTCATCAAGTGCTTTTAAACTAGTAATAATAGTGTTAAATCTAGCAAAAGCACTATCAATAGCTTCATCTTCTAAGATGACAAATTGTTCATATTTTGCTGGACAAGAAGATCGATTTTGCTTTCTTTGACTTGGCTATTACCTTGGTGGGTTACTAAAAGAGTGTTCCAAATATCTTTAGCGGTTTCCCACATAAAAATCCTTTCATACTCTTTCTTAGGTAAAGCATTATAAATCGTCATTTTAGCCTCATTATTTTTCGAAAGTTTCTTTTTAGTATCATCATTAGCTTTGTCAAAAGTGACCAATTCCTTTGTTTTAGAAACTTCATTAAATTGATAAGGTAAAAAATCACCATTGGTAATAACATGCCAAAGATCTAAATCTTTTGATTTCACATAAGTCTCAAATCTATTTTTCCAATAAATAAAACTATCGGTTTCAAAAAGTGGTGGTCTTTGCATAGATTTCCCTTCTAGGTACTTGTTGGAATCCATAGATCGATTCAAGTTTTAAAATACAATATACTTTAAAGATACTTGAGCAACCCGCTCTGATACCAATTGTAGAAACTAGAAGGGGGGGGGGGGTTGAATAGTTTCTTATATTTACTTGTTAAATGATGGTTTTCAAAAATTCTTTTTCTCAAAAAAACTTAGACTTAAGGAAATAAGTGAAATCTTCTTATGCACAATATGAACAATGATAGTGTAATTTAAACTAATACTAACTAATATATATGCACAAAGAATAAAGAATGTAAAGAGTTAAGGGTAAAGAAAGATCAAACAAAACACCAATGATTTATAGTGGTTCGGCAACGAAGCTCACTCCTCGTTCCTACTCCACTCCTCGAGTACTCCCTTCTCGAGAGTTCACTACACAACAAGCTCCTTATGGTGGAGAAAACCGTACACGTCGCTTAACCAATTTTCGACCCTAAGCTAAAAGACGAGCCCTAATCGTAGCTAGGACCAATCTACACAACTATACTTAGTACATACACAACTTCCAAATAGACACAACTACTTGGATCTTCACAAGTATTACACAACAACAAATGTATAAGATTTGATCTTCAAAGGATCTTTGGTGGTGGACTCAACACTTCATAATGATAGTGTTCTTCTCTTTGCACTTGAAGAGGAAGGGATGGTGGAGATAGATTCACTTCTAAACAAGTAATAATCAATCAAATAATCAAGGATTTGAGTGATTTAAGAAGTATGTTTGAATCTGGAAATTTGTGTGCAAAAGAGGTGAATTTAAAATCTGAGAAAGGTCCACTATTTATAGGACAAAGGGCCAACGGCTATATCTGCCCGCGGTTCCTTATCTTAGCCCGCGGTACCTTATCGATAAGGAACCGCCGGGCTAGACTCCGCTCCCTTTTTGTCCTTTAGTGGTGGAGGTCATATCTTTTTATAAAAATATCTAGAAAGGATATTCCAAACCAAAAGGTTATATGCCATTTTCAAGTTTTCAAATATTTAATTTAATAAAACATTTTCTTAAAAAGAAAGTTTAATAAAAAAACTTGTCACACTTAAAAAAGTGAGTTTTAAGAAAAGATTAAATCACTTGATCACTTGACTAAGGTTAGTACTTGTTTATTCATACCTTAAGTGAAAATGGGTAAAATGAAAAATACTTGAACTCAAGAATTCGTTTTTCATTGTTTTTGTAAATGCTTGTTTTTACATATTGTCATAATCAAAACTAAGCGAGACCGAAAAATGCAAGTAACGTTTTTAGGCATCATTGCATTAACAATGTTTTTGTTTCAACATCAAGTTTTACTAGTGAATGCATATTTAAGTTTATGTGAATGAAAGTAAACATATTGAAATATAGGTTTTAAGTTTTACTTACTTGTTTAGGTAGAACTAGGAATGAATAGGAGGATGAGTAGGAATGAGAGCTAAGTTTCAACAATGGTGACTCTTATCAAGCTGTGGGCTTCAATGGAGTTTTTAGGGCTTCCTTATTGACTTAATGATCAAGATACTTGTAGGAGTTGACAATGATTAGCATTTAAGATAGGAGACTCATAGTTAATGAGCTTTGAAGGATTTGGTAATGGAGGAAGTAAATAAACCGTAGGTTGAGAGAGAGAGATGTGAGATTGGGTTTTTCAAGTGAAATGTGTTGGTGTGTGTGTGTGTCTCAGCTATATGAAGAAAGAGAGGGATCCCACATGAGATCTTAGTTGTACCATGAATCTCAAGTGTATCTTGGTTAGATACTTACTAGATTTGTTGGATATCCCCACATGCTTAAACTAGAAACACTCCTTTCCTTCCTTTTTAGTTTGTGGCCGTGTGTTTTGCAAGGTCAAAGGGGACAAAAATGTCTCAAATAGTGTCACATGTATGGCTACATAGTGTATGGTTTTGACTTTTTGACATGGTTTGCTTACAAGTTTGTATGTAATTATGAGTGTGTAAGTATAGCATGGTTAAGTATGAAAAGTGGTAAGGGGTATAAGGATAGTGTAAGACATAGTGAAGTGTGTAAGAAAAAGTATAGGGTATAGTGTATTAGTGGATGATAGCTTGTAGGTTTAATAATTAGGATTAGTGCATGCATACTTACACATACACGACACACTTATGTGTATTTTGGAGAATTGTGTTAACTTATATCAAGTGTTGGGTGAAAATAATAGTCCTTGTATGATATTGTATGTATTTTGTTAAGGTATAGGTACTTTAGTTAAACCTTTAGGTAATTTAGTGAAAGTATATAATGAATACATCATTATAATTATTTTACTTAAATAAAGTAAATAAATGTCAATGTAAAATAATGTACATTGTTTTAAGGTATTAGGTGTTTATTCCTATTATGAAATATATGTAAATATGTACATATAAAAATGAGTCCAAGTACTTAATAATTTAATTAAGTAAAGTTACAGTTTATCTCAAAATGTGTACTGAGGTGGTGTGTCTTTTATTCATTCAAGTGGCCAGTCAGTTGCCAGAGTAGTCAACAATGACTAAAGGTCCATATAAATATAGAAATAAATATGAAAGGTAGTATGACAAAAGGTATATGATTAATAATAATTCATATAAAAGTGGAATTATATAGATTCCAAAAATAAAGAGTACAACAGTTGACAAAGTCAATAAGGTAAAATCAGAGGTTTTACAGTCTACATCCGTCACATGGAGCTGATCCCTCCATCTAGACTAACATAATTAGAGGCAACCCCTCTAATTACATGACGAGGTCACCCTCTATGTATTTATGCACGTTGATACCTTTCGTGACCTATATGGGCTCTTGGCATTTAAAATACAGTTTTATGAATTAAACATAAGTCTTTTCAGATATAAACCGTTTATAAAACGTGTTTCAGCTTTTCCAGGACTTACACATATTCCGCTGCATTTTCATACTTTACTTATGTTTCAGTTATTCATATCATGTCATATATCCTTCACTGAGCGTATTGCTCAGCCGTATTTTCCTTTCACGTTCCCATACGGCAGGTACTAAAGGACAGACTTAGGCATTCAAGAGTACGTGCATAGGATGGGGGCTCCCTTTTACTTCATTTCCTTTATGCATTTATATACTTATGCTTGGTTGGACATTGTTTAGTGCTTTTTCTATATTTCTTTACTTATGCATGTGTTAGCTTATTTTTGGGACCGATGTTTGATTCTGGTTTCCTTTATGGTCATTTATTTTTTTAAGTCATTTACCTTGCATGCTTTGATGACACGCCATAATTATCATGTAGCAGTCCACTTGTCAAAGTGGGGTGTTACATTAGCCGTAAAGCACCGTCAAAGAAACAATATTTCAAAAAAATGAATAACTTAGCGCGCAATTTACGTTCATAAAATCGAAAGATAACTGCTACATCTACCGTTAATCGACTTGACCTCATATACTCTATAAAAGACTAGAAAATCCATTTCATTCCATAATCCTAAAAAGACAACTATCCCTTTTTCATTTAATTTAATTCCATTTTGTTCTATTCGATTCGATTCTTCAAAACTATCCGTTTTTTTCTTGCTTTCATATATTTGTAACTTTTGATTAGTCATGAGAATCTACGTTGATACCCCCAACATCGAGAGTCAGGATCTAGAGGAGTGGATTCTAATATCCCCAGCCGTGCATTTGAACCTTTGTTTAAGTGTGAAACCCCCAATAAGTTTTTCAAGAATTGGAAGTGTATGTTCGATTCTTCCACCCCTAAAAGGGTTACTGCTCATGATCATCAACATCCTTCTCCATCACCATCGGGTGCTCAAATGGAGTCACAAATGACTTCAAACCCCAAATTTTCATTTTAAAATCCATGTACTTCTAAAAAGGTTCCAATACTTATTTTGATGAGTTTACCCATAAAAAATCAAAGCTTTATGAACCCTATGAGTTGTTAAAGGATATCATATTAGTTCAGAAGAAGGAGTATACAGAAGACTTGAAGAACTTGAAAAAAACCAAGTGCTATCGAAGTGGAATTTGAAAGGAAGAGACAGGTCAATATTTTAATATCAATGCGATGATATTGCATCATTTTTCCCTCAATAAAGCCAGTAAAGCTGAGTACTCAAGAAGTATTAGGAAAAAGTAGAAAATATAGATGTTGCCGCAAAAAATTTCATAGTTGACGAAAGTAAGCAAAAAGAAGGAAGAAGGCTAAATGTAAAAAAAGAATTATGTATTTTGCGCATAGTCACGATATGTATAATAGTATTCTCCGTCCCAATATTATTGTTTAGTTTTTTCGGATGTTTCAATTTACTTGTCCATTAATAATGGAAAAAAGTTTGATTTATTTTATTATATTATCTTTGCTTGAAGTTAATTACAAATTAAAAAAGATATAAATTAATTAACTAAAGTAAAATGTCATTCTGTGAAAAAGTAAGAGAGTATATTTTAATAAATATGTTTTTTTAACTGTGTATTTTTTATCGGAAGATAATAATTTTGGGACGGAGGGAAGAGTAAATAGAACCCCACTCACTTTCTTTTTGTATTCTTTATTGGATTAATTTCATATATGACCCTCTTTTCAAAATCAATTTCATATATACTTAGACCCCGTTTGGTTTGCCGTAATCTTACGTAATAGGACGTACTTGTAATTAAATTACATTACATAGTCCGTTTGGTTACATAATGAAGGAAATCGTAATTCAGTTTATATTACTTAAGGTGTTTGGTTGGCATTGTAATTAGAATTACAACAAAGGATGTAACTAAACTTACATAGAAAGTTGGATGGATTATTTTGAATTACGTCGTAATTTATAATTTTATATTTTAAATTATTATTATTATTATTATTATTATTATTATTTATTTTTTATTTATCGAAATTCCAATTTTATTAATCACACAAAATTGGAAGGGAGCCGCGAAACAAGCTGCGCGCCCACCCCTTTTTGAATACAAAAACTAAGTCTAGACATCAAAAAACCACCACTCCTCGCGTCATTAGAATGACAACCAGCTAACCGCTTATTATTATTATTATTATTATTATTATTATTATTATTATTATTGATATTATTATTATTAGTATTATAACATCACTTCATTTAATATTAATAGGATTTACAAAAAGTTAGTGGAAAGCCGAGATACTATCTGAGCCCCTACTCATCTAGCAATAACAAAGCCTATCCTATTAAAAATGTGAGCCGCAACACGAGCTCCAATGTCTTGAGTTATAGAGAACTGTCATATCCGCTTCATTAAGGCAACCGTTTCATTATTATTATTATTATTTTATTTTTTTTGCTTTTTTTTTATTATTATTATTATTATTGAAGACATCACTTTATTAATATATTATTATTATTATTTTATTTTATTTTTATTTTATCTTTTTTATTATTTTTATTATTTTTATTTATTTTTTATTTTTTAATTATTATTATTATTACTATTATTATTATTTATTTATTTTTTTATCGGAAATTTTTATTTTATTAATCACACAAAATTGGAAGGGAGCCGTGAAGCAAGCTGCACTCCCACCCCTTTTGAATACAGAAACCAAGTCTAGAAAATAGCAAAGAGCCACTCCTAGCATCATTAGAATTATTATTATTATTATTATTATTATTTTAATCATCACTTTATTAGAAACAAAAAGGGATTTTTATATCATTAGGATTTTTTTAACCATCACTTTATTATTATTATTATTATTATTATTATTATTATTATTATTATTTTTATATTATTTTAACTATTGCATTTTATTCAATTTTTATGTTTTATAATAAAATATTTGAACTACATTACATTGGAAGTCAACCAAACACATCTTCAGATTTAATCAGTTATAATTATAATATATTACAATCCAACACATTTTAATTCTTTCTTTACAATTACATCAAATTAAAATTCTTTCAAAAACATTTTGTGAATCAAAAGGCCCTCAAAGTGCAACTATTGAATGCATAATGTACAATGATTTTTAAGCATGTTTGGATATTTATGAAATTGATTTTAAAAATATAATGATATATGAAATTACTTATATTTTATTTGCTTTATGTATATTTAATGATTAGTTCATATAACTTGCTAGTTTAGGCATATTCTTATCACTATTTTATTTTCTTGTTTTCTAATTTGTTTTCTTTCTTTTTAGTTTGTTTTTACACTTAATATTAAAATCACAATAATTTCTTTTATAATTTTGACATAAAATCAAAAACCGTTAAACATTGAATCATCAGAGTTTACTTGTTGAACATTTTTATGCATAATAACAAATCTTTCAACAACTACTAAAATTACATGTTTGTAAAGCAATTCACGCGAATAACTACTGGTGAAAATAAAAATAAAATATGGCAACGTAGCGCATGAGGGCTAACGGGCAAAAATTTACCGTCGATCTATCTTTAAACGAATTAACCTCACCACACCACAGAGGATGAAAAGATCGACACAATCGCATCAAACAATATCCATATTCAACTACAACATACGTTATATACCCACCAACCTAAAAAATATGTAGAATGGAAAACAGGTGTAACACGTGCCTGAGTAGAAAAGCGAGTGAGACAAAGAGAAAAACTGCACAAGACACACAAAATATGTATAGGTTTTGTTTGTGAGAGGAAGACATAGAAAGCACGTGAATAAAAAGGCTTGTGAGGAGGCTTCTTTGGCGTTAGTAATAAAAAGTAATAACACCGATGAATAATAAAAGTATAAATCTAATTTTTTTCGCTCTTTTCAGTTTAATTCAAAAAATTTATTAGTAAAGCAAAACGATTAGTAAGAACTTTTTTATTTAAAAAAGAATATTTTTTTATAAGAAATACGGAGTAATGTCTTAATTTAATCTTTTGGTTTTCATGTATTTTTAATAAATCTAAAAATTTATTTATTTGATAAAAAAATTTAAAAAACTAATGGAGAAAAAAAGACATAAAAATATAGATGTCAAATTTGTGATTTTTTTTATAAAATGAGGTATTATATAAAACTTTAGTAGTTAAAATTTAAATAAATTAAATGGTGTTAAGTGAAAATTATAATTTTTCATATTTAAAAAATTAACAAATACTCCTTACGCTTTACTAACCTAATAATATCAGAAAATATGAAACACGATTTTTTTATATATTCATATTAAACAAATATGTTAAACTAAATTAAATTTATCCATAAACTTGTGCATACATACTTATAACTAGTAAAAAGTAAAACAAAATTAAAATAATTCCATTTGGCAAAAGAAATTATCACAAGTTATTACCATATTTGAAACTCAAAAAGTAGGAAAAAATATAAGCATCAGATTATTAACTTTACGCATACAAATCAAATGAATGAAAATATTTTTAATCGAAATAT
This sequence comes from Glebionis coronaria, assembly GCA_025667525.1. NCBI lineage: Eukaryota > Viridiplantae > Streptophyta > Magnoliopsida > Asterales > Asteraceae > Glebionis > Glebionis coronaria. The sequence goes on along the minus strand of CM046877.1, from coordinate 556,149,993 downwards.
AAAAGTGAAAACGTGAGTCATTAATAAAAGTCCGGTCAATAATATTATTCACGCTACACTTTCTGTTAAATCTGAATCGAATCGATCAAAACTGCCTCGAATCAAAAATCAAATTTGCAAAAAAAAAAATGAACCAAGAACTAAACAAAGTTAACTTAGCAAACCCGAAACTAACTGAATTTAACCTAGTGAAATCGTTTTAGATATTCAAGTGTATTTTTATCAATACAGTTCGAACCGAATCGAAACAAAAGACATAATAAATAAATAAAATGAATAAAATAAAATCGGTTCGGTTTAATCCTGTTCGATTTTTTATAATTTTAGTCATCCGCTGATTTTTTATATTTTGGCAAAAACGGTCATTCCGTGTTTTTTTCATGAAATATAATCTTAAGTAATTAATAGTTAAGATTAGTCCACTTACTTACAAGAAAAAAAAGTAACCAAATAACTCAACTCTTATTCGAAAGCAACAAAGGTTAACCAACCTTTTCCATCTAACGGCTCTGATTAGCCAAATATTCATTCAACTTAGCGCGCAAGTTTGAAAATGGCCGCCACATCTTTCTTTGTTTAACCGACTTTATCATCTATAAAAGACCAGCAGCAATCCATTCATTCCCATCATCAATTTAATTCCATTCCCTTTTTCATTAGATTCGATTCAATCCCTTTTATTTAATTCAGTTCGATTTGATTCGGTTTAATCGATCAATTCTATAAAGTATATCAGTCGTGCTCGATTAGTGATGGAGATCTATGTCGACATACCTAACAGGATCCAAGAGGATATGGAGGAGGAGGAGGGGATTCTAACCCCAATGCGTTCTTATCGCCATTCACCATTCGGAAGCTTTATATTGGATTCTCTTACCTCTAAAAGATCAAGAAGAATTGTTCATCAAGATCCTGCTGCTCAACTCGTCACTTCAAACCCTAAAAGAACTTCTCAAAATGTTCCAATATTACTCGATAAAAGATTAAAGCTTTTTAAACCCAAGGAAAGAATTGATGTTTTTGAAAAAAGGACATAATAAAAGTATGACAATAAAATAGTAAGGTTTTTGTTTAGATTATCCGCCATATCTCGGTTGGCCGACTTTAAAGTCGGTCAACTGCGTTGCAGTAACCGATTTGAATCAGCCGTCTGTGAGAACTCGTTCGAACCTATGATCCATTTGTGAAATTGGTCTCCTCCTTTTTTTGTTAGAGTTAATTTTAGTTAATGAATTTTATCCTTTTTATTTGTAATTAAGCCTTTTTTAATCATTTTTTAAATAATATTTAAATATAAATATTGTTATAATTTTATTTAAATAATTATTTGAATAAAAATTATAAAAACTTTTAAATTTGATCATCTTGTAGTAAAAACAAATCGCTTGTAAATCGTCGAAAAAAAAGCTAATGGTAGCTGCTGTGAAAGAAAAAGATCATATGCGGAATCTTGGTTAGCCCTATTTTTGTCTGCCTAAACTTAAGCTTTCAATCTAACGGTTCTAATATCACTGGTGAAATATCACAGTTGATAAAAATTAGTTTAAAAAATTTACAATTTTAGTCCCTTAGTTGATTTTTATATGTTTTTGACATTTTGGTAAAAATGATTTTTCGTATTTTTTTCATAAAATTTTATATTAAATAATAAATAGTTAAAATAAATCCACTTGTTTGCAAGTAAAAAGAAGGTTGCAAAATAACTTAACTTTTATTTAAATTGGTTGAAAATAAATAACCTTAAAACATTGAGAAATATTACACCTGCATAACTGATGGTCCCTAATACAAGCGTGAAACGATAAATTAACACAATCAACACACGTAATTACTTTTCAAACGTAATACTTATTATTGTATAATAAAGAATTACAAGTGTTATGGATAACACCATTTGATGACAATGGGTTGTGCACACTTTGGACAAACTAAACCTAACTTAGGAACACAGTCGCAGCTGTTTGGTTCAATAAGTTCTAAAGAGTTCATGTGTGTAAAGTGTTAAAGTGAACAACATTAACTCTAGGCTACATATCCTATTTATAGTGGTACGAGGTTAACTCCAAGTACTGGTTGATGGTGACTACACTAAACAGACACTTGTCAGACATCTGTCACAAGATGCTCTTCTATTCTTGGTAGTCTGCCACAATGCTTTAGGAAAACAGAGCTGACACAGTTTCCCTTTTCTTCATAGTCTCGTACATACTAAGGTATGTCCAAAGTGTACTGAGTGTTAACAGGGTATTTCCACCCCTGTTAATCCTCAACCCCTCAGAGTTCCTGATATATCTTGGCTGTTATCCATCACAGCCAATGAGTATGTCTTCAAGTACTCCTCGAGTTCCTTAACAATGTCTCTGACATGTACTCCTCTAAGGTTGCTCACATAGACTTAGATCTCTGTGAGTCTTACGATACTTGCCTGCCTCCTAGGCACAGACAAGTTAAAATCAAACAACTTTATTTACGTTTAAATCTATGATACATGGAATCTAATAAACTTAGATTGCCAATAATCTCCCTGTAAAACCCACATGCTTTTACCATGAATAGTACCCATTAGATCGTACGTACTAGATTAAAACTTTCCTTTTATAACATATTTACGTTCACGTATAAGAATCTTAAGTATTACGTACGTGTTAGAACACGATAAGTATTTATTACGTATGAATACACAATAATTATTCAAATAATAATTATAATCACGAGCATGCAATCATGAAATCATGAACGTAAATTAATCACGAGAGAATATTATTTACGTATATATATTTATTACGAACGCGAATAAATATATTAAGTCACGATCAATAATTAATTAGTACACGTTAAAACACGAACACGCACTATTATATTTAGACTCGAGAAAGGTACGGATTACCCCAAGTGGGGCCCCCTACCCGAGGCTACACCAAGGAGAATGGGCCAAGCCCATTTTGATTTTTACTAAAACAAGTAATTAGGAAAACATGTTTTATTATTTACAAAACAAGAAAAATAGTTAAAACCCTAAAATCTTTTCCTTCTTCCTTCTCTCCCTTGGCCGCCGGATTCAAGACACCAAAAGGGGGTGTTCGGTTGATTTTTGATCTTGGAAATTGTGCAAGCATTCGTGTGTGTTCATCCTTAATTGATCCACGTAATCGGTATAACCTTTTTAACCCTTTTATTTTATGTTTTGATTTAATGAATCACATAAAATCATGATGTTTTTAAAAACTAATTAAAAACAATTATTAAAACATGTCTATGATCATTGGGTAAATCAAAACAAGGGTTTTTAGGGTGTTTGTGTTGGCCGAAGCCTAACCGAGCCCAAGGGGGGGGGTCTCGGCTTGGCTTATTAACAACCACCGAGACCATATGGTCTCGGTATGGTGATGGTGGTCCCACGGCAGCAGCAAACAAGGGGAACCCCGACCTTGGTTCGGGGTATGGTGTTGATTTCGGGTCCGGTTCATGGTTTCTAGTCACGGGTCTGGTTCATATATTATTTTAAGGTTTATGATTTTAATAGTTATGTGTTAAAAATTAAATTAATAAACATGACATGTTTAATTTAATTAACATGCCTTAGGTTACAAATTTAATTATTAGATCATGAATTTTAACCTAAGTATTTATATTTAACTAGACCTTATAATTAATTAATTATTAAAAACCATGACTATAATTAATTAATTAACATGACTTAGGTTATATTATTAATAGTTAATAATACAAGTTTTAACCTAAGTATTTTACCTTATTTAATTAAAATCATGATATATTTAATTAAATACTTTTAACCTATAGTTTATTTAATTTACATGTAATAATTAATAAACTATACTTTATAACGACATGACTTAGAATAATAATCAGAAAACACTTAAGCTTATATAATTAGCTTATTTAACCAGCTTATATCTAATTATGGAAACTTTCTATTTTTAGAAACTTATATAATTAAGGCAGCTACTCTATTTATGAAAACTTTCTATTTTTAGAAACTTATCTATTTTAAGCAGTAATCCTATTTTTGGAAACTTTCTATTTTTGGAAACTTTCTATTTTTGGAAACTTTCTATTTTTGGTAACTTTCTATTTTTGGAAACTTTCTATTTTAGGAAACCTGCTTTTTTTAGAATATTACTTATTATTACACAGCAAGTATAATAATACATGAAATACAAGTAATACTTAATCAGAATAGACAGAATATAAGATAAATACATTATAAAGCTTAAAACAGTAAAACATGACATGAACGTATAAAATAAGCTAAGACATGACATAAAACCAGTTACGTATTCAGTAATCAGATACTTATACACGTATGTATTTATGTAGCATTAGTGATACCGAAGTAGGACTCTCTTCCGTTCGTCTTCTTCGTTCACTGGACATAAGGTACGGATTCCCGTCCTTTCAGTATGGACATTCTTTCCTTATTAGGATTCCCCGTATGCAGCCAACTGTTTTCCCATAGTATAAGTTTATATGTTTGATTGCTTATGTTTAATTAGAATACCTATAGCCATATACATGCATGACCAGTTTCACCTAGTTATGGAGGTACCATAACCATAACACTAGAGGCACTGGTGTTATGACTTCCCCACAGCAGAGTGATTGCTCGTGGCGTCCCATCAGCTTTTGTCCATATTATTATATTTATCATGTGGGGCATATGGGTGCATCATAGTTACATGTTTTTCAGCAGATTACTCAGTGTGAATGTGGTGTGTGCCTTGCATCCTTCACAAGGAGCTGATCCCTCCTACCCAAAACCAGTATATTAAATTAGAGGCAGCCCCTCTAATTAGCATGATGAAGTCACCCCTCCAAGTATTCATGCACGGTGGATTTTCATGACCTATATTGGCTAATGGTAGAATATGTTAAACAGTTTTTATAAGATAAACATAAGGCTTTTCAAACTATAAAACCATTTTTACTAAGACTTAGCCGGGTTATTCGGGACTTAGTTTTCTTCCGCTGTTATATGCTTTTATGCTTATATTATTCATGCTTTATTGTACATCCGTGCACTGAGCGTATTGCTCAACCGTTTTCCTTTTCATGTTCCCAAAACGGCAGGTACTCAGGGACGCTCGTAGACTTTAAGCGTACGTGCATATGGACTGGAAGCTTTCTTGCCTTTCCTTACTTTATGCATTATCTATACTTTGATAATATTTCCATGGACATTGTTTAGTCCTTTCATTTACAGTACTTATGTTTATGTGTGATGAGCTTTACTTTTGGACTACCGATGTTTGATTCCGGTATTTCCTTTTATGGTCATGTAATGTTTTAGACATTTATCCTTGTATGCTTTGATGACACGCCATAATTACGCGTGACATTCCATTTATCAAAATGGGGTGTTACACTCCCCCTATTTAAACATAAATGCAGCTAGATCTAAATAAGTTACAGTAAGTGAGATGCCAACTTCTTTGTTGGAAATACGTTTTACGTATATAGAAAGTCTCGGTCACTCCAACTATGTAGTTATAGGCTCATAGTAGTGTTTAGTTTCATTTATTAAATAGCCCGACCCATGAGCATGTTCATGGGCCGGAGGCCCAAGTCCATTAAGGACTCGGGTATTTAAACCTCTTTTCACCATGGAAAGAGGTGTTGGTTGTTTCATTTCTTGTTTTCCATAATACAAGTTTCTTTCATTTCTCTCTCTAAGTTTCTCTCTCTAGAAAACATCAACCCCTTGATTCTTAAAGATTATCATTGTTCTACAATTGGTATCAAGAGCATGGGATGAAATATAGGTTTGTTTTTAGTGTTGCGTATGTTTTCATAAACATTCCGTAGCTTTTTGAGTGTTTCTTGCCGAATCATCAAAATTTTTTGTGTTTGATCGTGATTTCAAGTAGTATAACGTATTTATTCGTGTTATAGTGTTTTTGGTATCTTGGTTTTGGTTAAAACACAATCTTTCTTGGATCAAAAGTTCAAAAAGTTCGTGTTTTCTTCATTCCGAATTTCAAGCAACCATCACCATCGGAAAGTACAAGTAAAAAGGGGTTTCCATCGCAATAACCATCACCATCGGAAAGTGACTGGTTCTACTTTGCGATACTTGGATTTTGATACTTATTCCGATCTGGACATTCCGATCGATCTTTGCGATCTGGGATTCCGACGGTTATAAGGAATTTTAAGTCGTTACTCTGCCTAAATTTTGTCTGCTATATTCCGATCTGAATCATTCCGACAACACTTTGCGATCTGAGCATTCCGACGGGACTTTGCGATCTGAACATTTCGACAGCTTTGGATTGCGATCTAGGCATTCTGATACCATCAACACTCCGACAAGGTTACATTACGATCTAAGCATTCCGATAGTAAGACATTCTGATCTGGAGTTTCCGATCTGGGTATTCCGACATAAAGCAACATTCCGATAGAACTTGTTTTTGGATACTTAGTGGATTTCTTCTATTTGGCTTTAAATTTGGTAATTTGGTAAAAATTTCAAAAGCAAACACAACAACAAGATAACAACATCTTTTAGTTAACAACACAAAAACAACTCATAACCTTATTTCATTGTTCGATAATCTTTGATAATCTTTTTTCAAGGGATTACAAAATGAATTCACATTCATATATGCCAACTATGACTTCACTTACCGATATTTCGATCATTTCGGGTACCGATACTCGCCCACCTTTGCTCATCAAATATTTATTTGAAGCATGGCAGGGCCGTATGAGAACGTACATCATGGGCAAACAAATTGGTCGACTTATGCTTCAATCAATTGATAAAGGTCTATTAGATTGGGGAGAGGTTACCGTCAACAATGTGACAAGGGCAAGGGAGTATCACGAGTTAACCGATGCTAACAAACTCATTACAGATGCCGATGAGAGGGCTGTTCAGACAATTCTTCAAGCCCTTCCACCCGATATCTTTCGAATGGTAAGTGAACATACAGTGGCCAAGAATCTTTGGGATCGACTTGCGGTTTTGCTACAAGGGACATCTCTCACTAAGCAAGAACGAGAGTGTCAACTGTATGATTTGTTTGATAGGTTCAAATACATTCCAGGGGAGACTCTTCATGATTTTTACTGGCGTTTTACCACTTTGATGAATGACATGAACATCTATAATCTAAGGATTGAACAGTTTCAGTTAAACACCAAGTTTTTGAACACATTACCCCCTGAATGGAGTCAATATGTCACTGATGTCAAGATGATTCGCGATTTACACAAGTCCAATTTAGATCAACTCTATGCTTTCTTACAACAACACGAGAAACATGTGATCCAAAACCGAATCTCTCAAGGATCTTATCATGAACCAATGGCATTATTGGCAAACCATCCTACACTGTCATACCACAACTCTCAGCTTGCTTTAGGACACAAATCTTCATATCAACCTGTGTATCAAACACCAAGCTTCCCACAGTACTCGATTCTGCCACCGCCGCCTACATCTTATCACCAACCAGCAACATCATCATCACAAGGAGATTCACATCCATTACCTTATGCTTCACACCAGTATTCACCGTATCAACCCCCAACAAACCTTGCTTGTACCTATCCACAACTTGAGGCTCATCAACCTCATTACTCATAACAAGTCAGTGCTCCATCCAATCAGATTGTAGCTCAAGCAGCACCAGCATTCTACTGTGAAGATGACATCCCTGTTCCTGAATTTAGACAAGGAGATAGCCCTACTGATATCCTTGCTCAGATGTCTACTTATTTAAGTCAAACATTGAACAAACGAGGTTACAGAGGTCCAGCAACAACTAACAATCAGTTAAGGAACTCGTCTAACTCTCGACAACAGGCAACAATTCAGGACGGAAGAGTCATGGTGCAACCACTTCAAGGGAGATCTAATTCGTCTACTGCTGGTGCACGTTCATCCAATACTACTGCTACAAGAGCAAATAGCACTGGTAAAATAAATGTGGTTATTTGCTACAACTGCAAAGGGGAAGGGCACATGGCCCGAGAGTGCAAACAGCCTAAGAGGAAAAGGGACGGCACATGGTTTCAGGAGAAGATCTACCTGGTGAATGCTCAAGACCAAGGTCGTGAGCTTGATGAAGAATAATTGGCATTCCTTGCAGATCCGGGAGTAGCGAAAACTGATGGTCTCACAACAGTCATCACCAACAATGCTGCATATCAATGTGATGATTTGGATGCATACGACTCTGATTGTGATGATCTTAACACCGCCAAAGCAGCTCTCATGGCAAACCTTTCACTATATGGAGCTGATACAATTTCTGAGGTACCACATACTGCTACAGATACTAGTATTGTACCTTATCAAGTTGAGCAAATGTCTGAGTATTCGGAACAGCCTCCGGTGGTTAGTAACTCAATTGATGAGACAAACAATGATAGCAATATCAGTGAAAGTCCTCAGACTTTGAGTGAACCACAACCGGGAGCTATTACGACTACCAATTTGTCTGCTCAACCTGATTTGGTTATGGTCCCGGCATCTTTGCTTAGCCAAATGAATAACGCGGTCCTTGAAACCCTTAATGCTAATCAGACTTTATCTGCCGAGCTTGATTTGCATAAGGACAAGGTTAAAACCTTGGAAATGACTCCTTTGTCCACTACCTTAGCCAATCCTGAATTTAATAGGTTTAGGAAAGTTCAAATGGACAATCTGCTAGAAATTGAGAGTTTAAGAGCAAATCTTTCGAATGAACTTAAAGAAAAAGAGTCAGTCGTTAATAATTTTCAACAGCTTCAAACAGATTTTGAAATTCTTGAGTCCAAACAGATTGAAATGGAAATTAAGACGTCTGAAAGAATAAAAGAAACAGAAATTAAGCTTTTAAAACAATATGCTGCCTCACATCTAGTACACTTGTTTCATGCATCATTTAAAGAGTTCAATCTATCGCGTCTAATAGACTTACCACCTAACCCGGGGTATGCAAAGCAAGCGCTTCACCACAACCCACGTCTTTATGATGCAACCAAGTTAGGATTGGTATTAGATCCGATTGTGTTCTTGAATGATTCTGAGAGTATGACACCATATGAAGAGAAGCGGTTAAAATTACTTCCTACATATCCTGAATATGATTATGCTCAAATGAATGCAAAAAATGCTACTATAGATCTTAGAACTCGATTTAATATGCAAAAGAGAACTATCCAAACATCCATTTTCATGCCTACTAGAGAATGCCTTGGTATAATTCCTACACTCGTTAACTCGGACCAACCGAAGGAAATTCCTAAGAATCTTCCACCGGTTAGTATGGTAAAGCTCAACTTGGAAGAGATTGGGCAATACCTTATCGATTTTGACAAGGTCATCCTGGAATGTACGACTTCAACGGCTCAAACCGCTGGAGAATGGGCGTTCGAACACATGAAAACGGTGTTTGAGAAAGAGATCGTTCCGTTTGTGGACCATATTAAACAAGGAGTCTATGATCTAGCGTGTAATCTAAGTTTTGAAATTGGTGAAGTTCAAAAAGTTTTTTATGAAATGGATGATGCTTATGAACAATATTTAATTGAAAAGGAAAAGATTTTATCCGAATATGACCGATTTTTAGAACATATGGTGTCTCTCGAAGTGATGCAAGTGGTTACTGTTAAATATACTCATGAAATTTCATCTACTGTGAATATTTGTGATGATGTGCATGAATTTGTGAATACGGTTGAACATGTGAATACTGTAGATAATCATTCTTGTCATGAATCCAACGCTGAATTTTTAAAGCTTCAAGATTCGTATAATACACTCTCAAAAAGTTTTAATGAGCTTCAACAACATTCTATATCTCTTGAAATTGAGAATTGATAGGTGTGTAAACACCCATCTTTTCTACCACTTAATTACAATAATAACCGGACCAAAACGTGTATTTTATGTCTTTTATGTCGGAATTATGCGTGGTGTGTGTTTTTGTTGTGAATTAGGATGAAAAGGTGAAAAGTGGAGAAAAAACGGACATTCACGGGCATTTACGGACTTTTATTGAAGAAAAGGATGAAAGACGAAGTCAAGAAGTCAAGAGTGCAAAAAGAACGGAAGTCCACGACCAATTCTGAAGATTTATCGAAGAAAAAGTCAAAAGACGGAAGTTTATCAAAAGCCGAAGAATTCAAGTCTATTTTATTGAAGAATTTAAAGACGAATTCAAAAGAAATCCCGAAGTCAAAAGTCCCTTAAGTCCAAGATTAAAGAAGATTAGAAGAAAAGGACTAAGTACGCAATTAATGAAGATTAAAAGAAGGAGGGACTTAATTATGCAATTAAGAGAAAAGGAAAGAGGGGAGGAAGCTTCCTTAATCCTCCCCTATAAATAGATTATATTAGTCATTTTTCACTCTTGTTGGCTAGATTGACAAACTAGTTCTTCCACCTTTATTTTATGCACCTTTAATTACTTGCACATTTAAATACATGTTATGCACCTTAATTACCTTTTAATTCCAAGTAAGTTTTTAATTTGTGTTCTTTAAATTCTTGTCTTTAATCTTTCTTTATCATTTGATCAAGTCTTTTTATCAATCTCATTCTACTCTTCTCTTTCATTTTTGTTTCGGTTTACATTTCGGATTAAGCAAGTTTTGCTTAATCCATTTGCTTATTTAACCAAAAGTCTCGTCCTTTTTAATTCCTCATACGAAATAAGCCACGAGATTGACAACCTTGTGTGCTTATTTGGTATTTTGTTTAAGTGTTTTGGAAGTTTTCTTTAAAGTTTTGATTTTTAAGTTTTGATTTCATTTAAGTTTCGTCTTTTAAAGTTTGAAAGATTTTAACTTTTTAGCTTATTGTTTCGTTTTGATTTCATCTTATTAAAGTTTTTGGTCACGGCTTATTAGAAGTAGCTTATTTAGAATTGTGCTTATTACAAAGTGGGTTCCATCGGAAAGTAAGGGTTTTTGATTGCGACGGCTAGCAACACCACATTGCGACAGCCTGCTTCTCCTCATTCCAATAGTGACAGTATTGGCTTAAGGGTTTTGCTTTCCGATCCGGGATTGCGATTGGTGCATCTTTTCCTCATTCCGATCTGGGGATTGCGATCGCATATTGCGTTCGCTCTTTCCGACGGCTCTTGAGGCTTACTTAGACGAAGTGCTGCCCAATTTTCCTTAGCCACATTCCGATCTGGACCTCATTCCGATAGGTTACATTCCGATCTGGGGGATTTCGATCTGAGACTTTGCGATCTGAACTTCATTCCGATCTGGGTTGTTTGGTTATTCCGATCTGAAAAGGTGACATATTCCGATCTGGATTTCAATCAATATTCCGATAGGGGGTGTGTTCATTCCGATGGTAAGGTTGATCGGAATATATACCGATCTGGGTTAACTTTCATATTTTGTCTTGTTTAATTTTTACGTTATCATTTTTATACTTGTTTAATTTTAATTTCCGTCACGCTTTAATTTTTAGTCATTTAATTAATTTACTTTTTGTCACGCTTTTAAATACCTGCACCATTATTTTAATTAGACTTAGATTTATTTTAAGAGCACCTTTACTTTAATTGTTTTGCACATTTTATTTTTAAAACTACAACGACACATCTTTGTTTCCACCAAAATAAGACGAAGTCACATAGAGAACTAAGATCAATTCGATTAGACATACTTCTACGAACATAATTTTTAACTAGGTAAAAACCAAGTTATTAAATGGCGCCGCTGCCGGCTCTTTTCGTTAAGATTGACAGTTTTTTGTGAGAGACACGTTGCTTTTTGGGATCCGTTCACTTGTGAGCGTTATTTTTCCTGCATAAAAAAAATTCAAAAATCATAAAAAATTCAAAAATTGATAAAAATCCATAAAAATTAAAAATTTCAAAAATCCAAAAAGATTTTCTCTTTATTGTGTATATATATTGTCTTTGCGTTTGGTTTCTTTTTCTTTTGCATTTTCAGGTGTATGCGTACTAGATCTTCTAATTATCAAGAGCCCGAGCCTCAAGAAGATTTAGATATGGCAGGTGTTGTCAACAACAACATTCCACCAAACCTCAATAATAATAATAACAACAATGCTCTTCCACAACCCGATCTTCGGACCATGGAGGAACTTTGTCAACCAACAATGTTTGGACGAGGAGGACCGATTGCGCCGATGCAAATCAACGCTCCTGAGTTTTCGTTGAAGCACCACATGATTCAGCAAGTACAAACAAACCCATTTAGAGGATTGCCTGATGATGATGCCAACAAACACCTCGACAAGTTCATTACAATCACCCAAAGCATGAAGTTGCCTGGGGCCATAATGGATGTACTTCGCCTACAACTCTTTCCACATACTTTATCGCATCATGCCGAGAAATGGTTTGATCGTCTCCCGAAGAATTCTATTCACACTTGGGATGATATGACTCAACGCTTTCTTTCGCGCTACTTTCCACCATCCATGGTCACGAGCCTTCGCAATCAGATCAGCGGTTTCATGCAAGATCCCGATGAATCTCTTTTTGACGCTTGGGAGAGATATAATGTCTTGATCGATAGATGTCCAAACCACAACATGCTCCATGTGACCTTAATAAATACTTTCTACAACGGTTTGACTTTTCGAGATCGTGATACGATCAATGCAGCCGCCGGTGGCACATTCATGAAAAGGAGACCCGAGGAGTGTAGAGAGTTAATTGAGAACATGACTACTCATCACAAGAACTGGGATTCCTCTGCTTCTTCAAGGAACAACCTGAGAGTCAATGTTTCTTCCACCTCAGCAAACCCTGAGATGACCGAACTCACCCGCATGATGGCTGAAATGAGCAAAAGTATTACGCTTCTCGCTTCAAACCAACAACAACAACAAGTTAAAGCGGTTGCTAATCCTTGTGAAACATGTGGCGGTCCTCACTCATACACCGATTGTCCTTCGACACAAGGAAATCCGGAAAATGTGTATGCAGCTTACGGTAATTATTCACCGGAAAATTACCAAGCTAGACAACAAGGGGATAGAAATCTGCTGAGCTACCGTTCCAACAACTACCTTTCACCCGGTTTTTCTCCTCAAAACCAAAACCCCGCCAACAACTACAATAGAAGCAACCAAATCCCACCAAGAGCTTCTAACCCTTATAACCCACCCGCCCAACAACACCCACCCATTAACTCCGATGTTGAAGCCATCATGAGAACCCAAGGTGAGCAAATTAAGAACCTGCAGAGCCAGATTATCAATCTAAAAGGAGATATCACAAAGCAAGGAAATGAGATAAGATCCGAGCTTCGAGATAACATTCAATCCTCCTTCAGCAATCAAACCAATGATTTGAAGAATATGCTCGCTAGTTTCTTGCCCGCCGCTCAACCTTCTTCTTCTCTACCTTCAAACACCGTCACTAATCCGTGAGCCAATGTGAGTGCTATTACTACTCGTAGTGGAGTCACCATCGTAGGACCAACAATCCCACCACCATCATCTACAACTCCTCCACCACCATTTATCCCTACTCCTCCTACACCTAGTATTAGTACACCATTACCGTCTCCGCCTCGTCATGACGATGTATCTCGGAAGGACCCTTCAACATCACAACCTTCACCAACTACACCTTCACCGTCTCCCTATCAACCCAAAATCCCATACCCTTCTCGCATAGGCAAGACCAACGACCTAACCAAGAATGACTGTCAAGTATCAAAATATGTGGATATGCTATCTAAAATGACCATCAACATTAGCCTTGTTGAAGCACTTTGCCACATGCCGAAATTTGTCAAAGCATTCAAGGAATTGCTTAGCAAGAAGGAGAAGCTGATTGAACAAGCCAACACATGCTTAAATGAAAACTGCTCAGCAGTTCTTCTTAAAGAATTACCGGAAAAGCTTGGAGATCCCGGTCGTTTTGTGTTGCCTTGCGTGTTCAACAAAACTGAAGAATTTACTGCCCTTGCTGATCTCGGGGCTAGTATTAATCTTATGCCACTCAGTATTTGGAAAACACTATCATTACCCGATCTCATTCCAACAAAGATGACTCTCGAACTTGCAAATCGCACTCTCGCTTACCCCGTTGGTATAGCCGAAGACGTGTTTATCAAAGTTGGCACATTTACTTTCCCGGTCGATTTTGTCGTAGTTGATTATGAAATGGACCCTCGTATTCCTTTAATACTTGGTCGGCCATTCTTGAGAACCGGACGAGCTTTAGTAGATGTGGCCGAAGGTGAGTTAATCTTACGAGTCGGGGATGATTCAAAAGTTTTTAAAATGGGGAAGCTTACAGGCAAATCCTTTGGAGGCCGAGAATCAGTGAATATGATAAATGTGCTCGATGATTTTACCGTCTATGACAATCCTCTATTCGAGTCTTCCACTGATAATCCACTCTTTGAAGATAATGTGGATGATTCTCGCTCCACTTTGGAAGCTCCTCCCATTTATGATTCTCCACCGGTCTTTGATGCTTATGATGATTATGATTCTAGCTCAGATTCGGATGATTTTGATTGTACTTCTGAGTATCCCGAGCTGCCCACTTTCGATGATTTTGATGAGGCCGATACTCTTTCGAGCGATTCTTCACATGATGAAGATCCTCCGCCATCACTCGATCCTACTTTGGACGATTACTCATTTGAGGAAGATTTCTTTGAATTTCTCAACACATACTTCCCTCATGAGAGTGATGCCCCTCCTTATGACTTTGAAGATTATCGTCTTGATCCTACTTTGGATTTGAAGCACATTCTGTCAAAGGAGAAGAAACCGGTCGACACCGAAATCCGTTGCACATATGATTTGACACCTCTTTGTCCCCCTTCTGAGGACGAGGTTGTGCTTCTTTGCGGATCTTCTTCACACTCGGCTGAGCCTGAGTGCTATTTTCCCCTAAAGAAAAAGGTGTTCGACCCCGGTATTGAAGTCTTTAAGCCATCTCCGTATCCACCTGATGAAATAAAAGGAAAACTCTTTGGAAATCTTGAAGACAAGCTTGCACTTCACCCTACTTGCTTCCACCGTGCTCAATCGCTGCTTAAGGGAACCTTGCCTACTCTTCTTTGGCTTGCCTTGTTCGCCTTAAGCTTGTGCTTATTGATGGATGAAAACTATGTCTTTGATCCTGGTGGATATGTTTCATGCTTCTTCCGTTGATGATCAAGGTCGAGTCAGGCTCACGACTCGGTAACAAAAACCAAGCGCTTCTTGGGAGGCAACCCATGCATCTATCTTTCCGCTTTCTTTACCATAAGTGTAGGGGGGACCCTTTGGATTGCTATTTCCTCTCCTCACTTCTTAATCAGGGATTCGAGCTTCAATAATCCACTCTTGATGATTCTTGACGACCCATGATTCCGTGTTCTACTTTATCCCGGTTCTATCCTAAACTCTTTTCGATTCACTATTTTATATTTTCTCAATATTAAAATAGGAATCTCTTTAGTTGTCTTTTCCTTATCGAAACTTAAACAACGTGCACAATGTCCTAAGTGTAGGGGAGTTTACTCCCACATGCTTAAACATTGAGGACAATGTTTATCTTAAGTGTAGGGGGGACTTCTATCGAAGTTAAGTGGTCTTTTCCTTGTATTTGTCCTCATTTTAACCGGAAAATCAATTTTTCGACATTTTTCAAAATTTTTGATCTATTTTGGCCTATTAGTTTTTTTCCCTTTGTATAGTTATTTTCTTTCCTTATTAGAATAAATGTTTAATAAGTGGTTTTAATTTTCAAACGTTGTGAATCTTTTGACTCAATCCGAGTTTACTCTAGCTAGTATCCTTAACGTGTTTAAGTCAAGTTTTGCTAGGCTTTTATATAGGGAGCTATAAAACGCGAAAGTCTTAACTCTCACGGGTTAAGAACAAGAACTTATCACAAGTTCCTATAATTGATCCTAGAGAGTCGTTTATCAAGGGAACTTTAAAATGCGATTTCTAAACTTGAAAAAGTCTAAGAATTTGAAAGATCCTATAGGCGACTCGAAAACCCAAAACTTTGATTTAATAGGCTAAGTATCCACGAGTCTCATTACTTGAGATTTTAAACTGTGGAGAACGAGAGATGATAGAGCCAATTATAAGTTCAGTATTCTTTCGTGAATTTATGTGAGTTAATTATAAGCCTATTCTCCCATCGCTTGCTAATAAATTTATCTGCTAATAAATAAGGTTGTACGATTTGAAAGGTTACTTAGCTTCTAGCCCCAGATCGTTTAAAAGTTGCTCGGTATGGATTAGAGTTCATAGCCAAGGCATAACTTATTGAAGCGGGATGTGAAGATTGGCGAGTCCGAAAAGGCCCTAACAAGGCATGAGGGCTACATTTTGTTGCTAAAGATCCAAAGTGATGTGAAGAATCATTTATCGAAAATCAATATGAAGGATCGAGACACACGACGTAAAGCAAAACCCCCCAAAAGTCATGGAGAAGTGTATCCGAAAAGACCCTAACAAGGTATGAGGATAAATAGATCCAAGTCATAAAAGGAGGCGGATCGTTGTATATCAAAGTCCAAAATAAAGATTGGAGAAAAATGAAGAAGTCATGGTCCAAGTATGAATCTCTCAAAACTTCAAGTGAAGAAATTCCTATTATGAAGAGAAGACCATTATTTCATGAACGTCTCTCAAGATTGAAGTATGAAGTCGCTGCCAAATATCGGTCCGAGAAAGGTCTCAAATCGCGAAGCGAGTTATGCCAAGATATGAACTTTATGAGGTCCCGAGAAGCAGTTTTAAAAGATTTGGTCCTTTAGCTAACTATTGATTAAATCGTTCACTTTATTTTCAGACTAAATAACTATCGAAATAAGTCAAACAATGCATCCTCGTGATCATTCAAGACAACAATAAAATATAAGAGATACCCTTAGGAATAAGGGAGTCTAAGTGAGTAATTGGCCCACATGAGTTCGTGTTAGTCTACTAACTTATAATAACAATGATCTTGTTTTTAAGCTTGGTTTGGAGAAAGTGAAAACTTGAGGATGATGATTATTCATAACATTTTCAAAACCCAAGGTATGCTCTTGATTTCTTTATTTTGTATGTTTTTAATTTTCTATCTCTTTAATAAAGGCCAACGTGGATTGATTATTATGAAAAGTGTAATCTTGCTTTGTAACTAATGCATTGCATGAGGACATTGCAATGGTCAAGTGTAGGGGATTTGATAGGTGTGTAAACACCCATCTTTTCTACCACTTAATTACAATAATAACCGGACCAAAACGTGTATTTTATGTCTTTTATGTCGGAATTATGCGTGGTTTGTGTTTTTGTTGTGAATTAGTATGAAAAGGTGAAAAGTGGAGAAAACACGGACATTCACGGGCATTTACGGACTTTTATTGAAGAAAAGGATGAAAGACGAAGTCAAGAAGTCAAGAGTGCAAAAAGAACGAAAGTCCACGACCAATTCTGAAGATTTATCGAAGAAAAAGTCAAAAGACGGAAGTTTATCAAAAGCCGAAGAATTCAAGTCTATTTTATTGAAGAATTTAAAGACGAGTTCAAAAGAAATCCCGAAGTCAAAAGTCCCTTAAGTCCAAGATTAAAGAAGATTAGAAGAAAAGGACTAAGTACGTAATTAATGAAGATTAAAAGAAGGAGGGACTTAATTATGCAATTAAGAGAAAAGGAAAGAGGGGAGGAAGCTTCCTTAATCCTCCCCTATAAATAGATTAGATTAGTCATTTTTCACTCTTGTTGGCTAGATTGACAAACTAGTTCTTCCACCTTTATTTTATGCACCTTTAATTACTTGCACATTTAAATACATGTTATGCACCTTAATTACCTTTTAATTCCAAGTAAGTTTTTAATTTGTGTTCTTTAAATTCTTGTCTTTAATCTTTCTTTATCATTTGATCAAGTCTTTTTATCAATCTCATTCTACTCTTCTCTTTCATTTTTGTTTCGGTTTACATTTCAGATTAAGCAAGTTTTGCTTAATCCATTTGCTTATTTAACCAAAAGTCTCGTCCTTTTTAATTCCTCATACGAAATAAGCCACGAGATTGACAACCTTGTGTGCTTATTTGGTATTTTGTTTAAGTGTTTTGGAAGTTTTCTTTAAAGTTTTGATTTTTAAGTTTTGATTTCATTTAAGTTTCGTCTTTTAAAGTTTGAAAGATTTTAACTTTTTAGCTTATTGTTTCGTTTTGATTTCATCTTATTAAAGTTTTTGGTCACGGCTTATTAGAAGTAGCTTATTTAGAATTGTGCTTATTACAAAGTGGGTTCCATCGGAAAGTAAGGGTTTTTGATTGCGACGGCTAGCAACACCACATTGCGACAGCCTGCTTCTCCTCATTCCAATAGTGACAGTATTGGCTTAAGGGTTTTGCTTTCCGATCCGGGATTGCGATTGGTGCATCTTTTCCTCATTCCGATCTGGGGATTGCGATCGCATATTGCGTTCGCTCTTTCCGACGGCTCTTGAGGCTTACTTAGACGAAGTGCTGCCCAATTTTCCTTAGCCACATTCCGATCTGGACCTCATTCCGATAGGTTACATTCCGATCTGGGGGATTTCGATCTGAGACTTTGCGATCTGAACTTCATTCCGATCTGGGTTGTTTGGTTATTCCGATCTGAAAAGGTGACATATTCCGATCTGGATTTCAATCAATATTCCGATAGGGGGTGTGTTCATTCCGATGGTAAGGTTGATCGGAATATATACCGATCTGGGTTAACTTTCATATTTTGTCTTGTTTAATTTTTACGTTATCATTTTTATACTTGTTTAATTTTAATTTCCGTCACGCTTTAATTTTTAGTCATTTAATTAATTTACTTTTTGTCACGCTTTTAAATACCTGCACCATTATTTTAATTAGACTTAGATTTATTTTAAGAGCACCTTTACTTTAATTGTTTTGCACATTTTATTTTTAAAACTACAACGA
The DNA here is from genome assembly GCA_025667525.1 of Glebionis coronaria. Lineage (NCBI taxonomy): Eukaryota > Viridiplantae > Streptophyta > Magnoliopsida > Asterales > Asteraceae > Glebionis > Glebionis coronaria. Next base: position 556,131,105 of record CM046877.1, on the reverse strand, counting down.
CACATCTTTGTTTCCACCAAAATAAGACGAAGTCACATAGAGAACTAAGATCAATTCGATTAGACATACTTCTACGAACATAATTTTTAACTAGGTAAAAACCAAGTTATTAAGAATCAATCTAAAAATGAAACTCTTTCAAAACTAAATGATGGTGGAAACTCCGTTGAGACAAGTGACAAGATGATTCAGATGGTTCAGGATTTGGAGGAAGAGATGATGAGAATTAAAAGAGAATTACTAGAAACAAAAACGGAACTAGAGGCTGCAGAGACTAAGAATCATGTCCTAGAAAATAGAATTAATTCTATGCTAGGAGAGCGTGAACAAGTAAGGCAGTTTGACTCACAAAATTCTGGTTCAATAGAAGAACGCCTCGCTTTTCATGCGACAAAACAAAAGTCATTAATTGACAAACTGAACAGGAAATGTGAGGAATCCTCTGACCTAAAAATTCAGCTCATAGACAAAAACATGGTTATAGCAGAATTAAAGGAGACACTTCAACTCAAAGGACGAGAAAGTGTTGATAATCCAGCTACTGTCTCTGCCTCGACCTCTAGTGCTCCCAAACCCAACCCACGTGTGCTATATCGGAATCCAAAATTCAAGAAAAGTCCCACTAAGTTTGCCACATATATGAAAAATGCCTTAGAACATGCTGATCTAGCTAGAGAGATTGTTGATGAAATGCATGAACGTGATCCCACAAGTCATAGTGTATATGAGCTTTTATTATATGTTGATCGCGCTCAGGACTGTTTAGCATACTTAGAGTACATTGGGCAACCGATATCTGTACCATCTAAACAACAAACCACCATTGCCATTACTCCATTCAATAAGACCCCAGGAGCTAAGCCTGTTTTAAACACACCTATCAAGGCTAAGTCAAAATCTGTAACTAAAGTTCCCTTGGCTTCTACAGGAGTAATTGTGTCCACTAAGGCTAAAGGATCTCAAGACAAGAACGATAGGATCAAGCCTTCCACTAATAGGACTGAGAAGAAGAAAGTAGAAGTGCACCCTAGGAATGTTATTTCAATTTTAAATAAAAAGAATCATGTGGCTAAGACAAAAGGTTCTCTTTATGAGTGGAAACCTAAGCAAAATGTGAACTCTAATGCGAAATGTTGGAATTGTAATGAATGCATGTTTTCTCAGCGTCATGATTTATGCCTTGTTGATCACGTGAATGAAATATATGCTATTAAGAACAATCTTTAATGGATTCCAACAGGGAAGAAATTCACCCCAAGTTGGTTGGCAATGGAAACCCACTGGTAGGACCTTCACTGCTAATGGAACTAAGTGCCCTTTAACTAGGATCACATCCACGGAAGTTAGGTCTAAGCGTCCTTTAAATAGGAACATTGGCACTAAGAAATGGAAAAAGCGCCCTTTAACTAGGTCTTCCCCCACTATTATGCCTACCAGTGGTAATGTCCCCAGTCAAAAAGTACCTCAGAATACTAGGCAACTAGAATCTAAGCCAACCACTAGTAAGAAAATCTGGAAGCCTAAAGTTTCGTCTGATAGCAAATCTAAGATAATTATATCTATACCTGCTAACTCAGAGGAACAATTAGATCCGATACATCGTCTGTGTTTGGTAATATTTTCAGGTCGTCCAAATTATTCTTTGGTATTTGGACTCGGGGTGCTCCAAACATATGACTGGAGACCGCTCGATGCTTAGAAATTTCGTCAGCAAGTTTCTAGGAACGGTTAAATTCGGCAACGACCATATTGCAAAGATTATGGGTTATGGTGAATACCAAATTAGGAATGTTTTATTATGTGGAGGGACTTGGTCACAATCTATTCTCAGTAGGTCAATTTTGCGATTCAAACCTTGAAGTAGCCTTTTGACAACATACTTGCTTCATTCGCGATCTTGCAGGAAATGATTTGTTAAAGGGTTCTCGAGGGGATAATCTCTATACATTGTCTATTCAAAACATGATGGCCGCCTCTCCTGTTTGCTTGCTCTCCAAAGCATCGAAGACCAAGTCATGGTTGTGGCATCGACGGTTATCTCATCTTAACTTTGATGCTATTAACCATTTGGCTAAAAACGAACTTGTTCGTGGTCTTCCAAAACTTAAGTTTGACAAGGATCATTTATGTTCCACGTATTATTTGGGGAAAAGCACCAAGAAATCTTACAAACCTAAAGCAGAAGACACCAACCAAGAACCACTATATCTTTTGCACATGGATCTTTGCGGGCCAATGCGTACGGCTAGTGTGAGTGGTAGAAAATACATCCTCGTCATAGTGGATGATTTCTCAAGGTTTACATGGGTAAATTTTTTAGCATCCAAGGATAAAGCACCAGAGTATATCATTACTTTCTTAAAGATGATCCAAGTTCGTCTTAATGCTATTGTTCGCCGCATTCGCACTGATAATGGAACTGAGTTTGTTAATCAAACTCTACGAGACCATTACGAAAAGGTAGGTATTTCACATGAAACTTCTGTTGCCCGCACTCCACAACAAAACGGTGTCGTGGAAAGACGTAACCGTACACTTATGGAAGCTGCTCGAACTATGTTGATTTATGCGAATGCTCCTTTATTCTTATGGGCTGAAGCAGTGGCAACAACATGTTATACCCAAAACCGCTCCATCATCCGCAAACGCCATGGTAAAACTCCATATGAGCTACATCATGGACACAAACCCGATATTTCATTTCTTCATGTTTTTGGTGCACTTTGCTATCCAAATACAAATAGTGAGAATCTGGGAAAACTTCAACCAAAGGCTGATATTGGAATTTTCATTGGTTACTCGCCTGCAAAGAAAGCTTACCGGATTTATAACCGTCGTCTTGGCAAGATAGTAGAAACTTTGGATGCCGATTTTGATGAGCTGACAGCGATGGCTTCTGAGCAACACAGCTCTGAACCCGCATTACACGAGATGGGAACCGGTACAATCAGTTCCGGATTAACTCCCAACAATCCTACTTCTCCGTCATTTATACCACCTACAAGGTCCGAGTGGGATAAGTTATTTCAACCTATGTTTGATGAATTATTTGATCCACCGAGTAATGATTCTCCAGCACCTGTAGCAGTAGCTCCGATTCTCGAAGTTGTTGCTCAAGATAATGGAAATCTATCTGAGGCATCTACTGTTACTCTTGAACCAGATGTCCCATCCCCCACCAATTCTCAAACAACACCTGGATCTTCACCCCTACTCGTTCCTAATGATGTTGAAGAGGATCTCTATGATCACGATTTGGGATATGCTCACTTACAAGAGCTTACCTTCTTTGGTTCACATATACCTGAAGACCCTAACGGTGCGTCTACCTCAGAGGAAGCTCCTGCAATCGTTCACTCCCGACCACCATGGATTGAAACTCACAACACTAAATGGAAAAAGGATCACCCAATCCGCAATATTATTGGTGACATCGATTGACCAGTCTTAACACGCCATCAACTCCAAGAACATGCATTATATTGCTATTATGATGCATTTCTTTCAGACACTGAACCTAAAAACTGGCAACAAGCCATGACCAAATCATCATGGATTGAACCTATGCAAGAGGAACTTAATGGATTCCAACGTCTTGAAGTGTGGGAATTAGTTCTGTTACCCAGCAACGTTGAAATCTTGACATTGTTGTGGGTATACAAGGTTAAACTCGATGAATTAGTTAGCGTGCTAAAAAACAAAGCTAGATTGGTTGCTAGAGGTTACAAACAAGCTTTGGGTATTAACTTTGAAGAATCCTTTGCTCCTGTTGCACGTTTGGAGGCAATTAGACTATTTCTTGCTTATGCTGCTCACATGAACATGATCGTCTACCAAATGGATGTTAAGATGGCATTTCTCAATGGTGAATTAAGGGAAGATGTCTATGTAAGCCAGCCGAATGGATTCGTCAATTCAGAGTATCCTAATCACGTGTACAAGCTCAAGAAGGCTCTTTACGGGTTAAAACAAGCTCCACGCGCATGGTACAATCTCTTATCGTCGTATCTCATCTCCAAAGGCTTCTCCAAAGGCAAAGTGGACCCAACATTATTCATTCTCAAGGAGGACAACGACATGATACTGGTACAAATTTATGTTTATGATATAATATTTGCCGCTACTAATCAACGTTTGTCTGACCAATTTGAGAAAATTATGTCCACACGCTTTAAGATGTCGATATGGGAAAAATCTCCTTTTCCTTAGGGTTGCAAATTTCTCAGAATCCTAGAGGCATCTTTATTAATCAATCCAAATTTGCTCTTGAATCATTAAAGAAATATCATTTTGAAAACTGTGACCCCGTGGATACTCCAATGGTGGAGAGATCCAAGTTAGATGAAGATAAGGAAGGGATAGCTGTCGATCCTAAACTTTACTGTGGAATGATCGGCACCCTTCTTTATCTGACTGCTAGCAGGCCTGATTTGCAATTTGCTATAGGCATGTGTGCCCGGTATCAGGCTCGGCCTACCGAAAAGCACTTACATGTTGTGAAAAGGATCTTTCGGTATCTAAAAGGAACACTTCATCGTGGTCTGTGGTATCCGAAGGATTCCTCTATTGCACTAATCTCATATGCAGATGCGGATTATGCCGGGTGTCAAGATACCAGACGTAGCACTTCTGGCAGTGTTCAACTTCTTGGAGATAGACTTGTTAGTTGGGCATCAAAAAGGCAGAAAAGCGCTGTGATATCAAGTACGGAGTATGAATACATTGCTATGTCCGGTTGTTGTGCTCAAGTTCTTTGGATGAGATCACAGTTGACTGACTACGGTCTTGGATTCAACAAAATCCCGATGTATTGTGATAACAAAAGCACAATCGCTCTTTGCTGCAACTACGTTCAACATTCTCGAGCAATGCACATTGACATCCGCTACCACTTCATCAAGGAGCAAGTGGAAAATGGAGTGATCGAACTGTACTTCGTCAACACTGAGTATCAGCTGGCAGGTATATTCACAAAGGCCTTAGATCGAGGACGTATCGAGTTTTTGATCGAAAAGCTAGGCATGAAATCATTCTCCCCAGCGACACTTAAGGAGTTGGCAGAAGAATCTGAAGAATAGTAGTGGTAAACTATTCTCGTGTATCCTTTGATCGTGATCTTGTATATTATCATATATATTTAAACCAACAAAAGAAAAATACAAAAATATAAAACATAGAAAAACCATAAAAAAATAAAAATATAAAACATAGAAAATCCATAAAAAATATAAAATCAAGAAAATCCAAAAATATTTTTTATTTTTAAATCGGGCATGTCTTTTAGTACGGTAATATTTACGTCTTTAGAAATGTCGATTAATATTGACACGGCGCCATAAATAGAGTCCGTATAAAAGTTGTACAAGTTTTAAAACATGCCCATTATGGCTTGTAGTTATTTCTGACTGCAACCCGCTTTTCGTATTAAAGTCACATATTTCTTATGAAAACGTTGGCTCACAACGGGAATTAATTTTCTCGGGCAAGGTGATAGGTGTGTAAACACCCATCCTTTTTACCACTTAATTATAATAATAACCGAGCGAAAACGTGTATTTTATGTCTTTTATGTCGGAATTATGCGTGGTTTGTGTTTTTGTTGTGATTTAGGACGAAAAGGTGAAAAGTGGAGAAAACACGGGCATTTACGGGCTTTTATTGAAGAAAAAGATGAAAGACGAAGTCAAAAAGTCAAGAGTGCAAAAAGAACGGATGTCCAAGACAAATTCTGAAGATTTATCGAAGAAAAAGTCGAAAGACGGAAGTTTACTTAAAGCCGAAGAACTCAAGTCTAATTTATTGAAGAATTAAAAGACGAGTTCAAAGAAATCCCGAGCCAAAATTCATTAAAGTCCAAGATTAAAGAAGATTTAAAGGCTTAAGGACTAATGCTGCAATTAACAAATAGATTAAGAAGGAAGGACCTAATTATGCAATTAAGAGAAAAGGAAAGAGGGGAGTAAGCTTCCTAATCCTCCCCTATATATAGATTAGTTGTTAATCATTTTTCTTTGTTAGCTAATTTGACAAATTAGTTCTCCACTTTATTTTATGCACCTTTAATTACTTGTCATTTTAAATACTTGTTTTGCACTTTAATTTCTTTAAATTCCAAGTAAGTCTTTTAATTTTGTTCTTTAATCTTTAAGCTTTTAATCTTCTTGTTCATCTTCTTTTTATAAATCTTTGTTTGTGTTGATTTAAAGTTTTCAATCTTAATCTTTTTCATCTTCTTTTTATTTAAAGTTTGAATCTTTTTAAATTTTCGTGTTATATTTTCAGAGTTTTCATACGTTTTATCTTTGTTCTAGTGTTTTTATTTAGCTTATTGGTGTTTTACTTTGCTTATTGTCTTCCAAAAGTTAAGATTTTTGAGCTTATTTTCGTACTTTTTGTGTTTTCCTAGTTTTTAGGAAATCTGATTCGATTTAGGAACTTTTTCATTAATTGCAAAATCTTGTACTTTCTCCCCATTGCGAAATCTTCTTCCTGATTCGATTTAGGAACTTTTTCTGCTATTGCGAAATCTTCTTCCTGATTCGATTTAGGAACTTTTTCTGCTATTGCGAAATCTTCTTCCTGATTCGATTTAGGAACTTTTTCTGCTATTGCGAAATCTTGCCTTTTTCTGCTATTGCGAAATCTTCTTCCTGATTCGATTTAGGAACTTTTTCTGCTATTGCGAAATCTTGCCTTTTTCTGCTATTGCGAAATCTTCTTCCTGATTCGATTTAGGAACTTTTTCTAGCAATTGAGAAATCTTTGATTTCACAATTGCGGAATTGTTCATTTCAATTGCGAAGTCTTTTGTTTTTTTTTACAATTGCGAATTTATTTCTTTTTATTTTGCGAATTTAATTCAGTTTTTATTTAATTGCGAATTTTATTAGTTTTAGTTTAAATTTAATTTTCAAGCTTTATTTTTCCCGCCATTTTTCTTAGCCGCACTTTAAGTTTATTATCCTTAAATTTATTTTAGCCTTGCCTTAGTTTTAAGTTTTAGTTGCGTTTTAAGTTTGCCTTAGATAGTTTTAAGTTTGCGTTATTTACTTTAGTGCCTTTTAATTCTCGTCATGCTTTTAAATTCTTGTCATTTACTTTAAATTAGAGTTAGATTTACTTTAACGTCATTTAAATTTACGTCTTTGCACATTTATTTTAAGACAACCAAAAATATTTGTTTCACCAAAAACAATTGAGTCGCATTTTGAACCAGAAATCAATTCGAGAAGATACCGAGAAACGAACAATTGAACCTAGCAAAATCCCTTCATTAAAATGGCGCCGCTGCCGGCTCTTTTCGTGAAGATAAACGGTTTTCTGTGAGAGACGCGTTGCTTTTTGGGATCCGTTCATTCGTGAGTGTTATTTTCTTGCTTAAAAAAATTCAAAAAACCATAAAAATTAAAAATTGCTAAAAATCCATAAAAATTAAAAATTAAAAATTTCAAAAATCCAAAAAGATTTTATTTTTATTGTGTCTATATATTGTCTTTGCGTTTGGTATTGTTTTCTTTTGTCTTTGTAGGTGTATGCGTACTAGATCTTCTAATTATCAAGAGCCCGAGACTCGAGAAGATTTAAGTATGTCAGGTGTTAACAACAACAATAATCCACCGCACCTCAACAATAACAACAATGTTCTTCCACAGCCCGATCTTCGGACCATGGAGGAGCTTTGTCAACCTACCATGTTTGGACGAGGAGGACCGATTGCGCCGATGAAAATCACGGCTCCGGAGTTTTCGTTGAAGCACCATATGATTCAGCAAGTGCAAACAAATCCTTTTCGAGGAATGCCTGATGATGATGCCAACAAACACCTCGACAAGTTCATTACAATCACTCAAAGCATGAAGTGCACCGGTGTCACAATGGATGTTCTTCGCCTTCAACTCTTTCCACATACTTTATCACACCACGCCGAGAAATGGTTTGATCGTCTCCCGAAGAATTCCATTCATACTTGGGATGACATGACTCAACGCTTTTTGTCGCGCTACTTTCCACCATCCATGGTCACGAGCCTTCGCAATCAAATCAGCGGTTTCATGCAAGAACCCGATGAATCTCTCTTTGATGCTTGGGAAAGATATAATGTCTTGATTGATCGTTGTCCAAACCACAACATGCTCCCTGTGACATTAATTGATACTTTCTACAACGGTTTGACTTTTCGAGATCGTGATACGATTAATGCAACCGCCGGTGGCACATTCATGAAAAGGAGACCCGAGGAGTGTAGAGAGCTAATTGAGAACATGACTACTCACCACAAAAACTGGGATTCCTCCGCTCTTCAAGGAACAACCCGAGAGTCAATGTTTCTTCTACCTCAGTAAACCCTGATATGACCGAACTCACCCGCATGATGACTGAAATGAGCAAAAGTATCACGCTTCTCGCTTCAAACCAACAACAACAACAAGTTAAAGCGGTTGCTAATCCTTGTGAAACATGCGGCGGTCCTCACTCATACACCGATTGTCCTTCTACTCAAGGAAATCCGGAAAATGTGTATGCAGCTTATGGTAATTATTCACAAGAAAATTACCAAGCTCAACCTCAAGGGGATCGAAATTTGCTGAGTTACCGATCAAACAACTACCTTTCACCCGGTTTTCCTCCTCAAAACCAAAACCCTGCCAACAACTACAATAGAAGCAACCAAATCCCACCTCGTGCTTCTAATCCTTATCACCCACCCGCTCAACAAACCCCACCCATTAACCCTGATGTTGAAGCCATCATGAGAACCCAAGGTGAGCAAATCAAGAATCTACAGAGCCAAATTATCAATCTAAAAGGAGATATTACCAAGCAAGGAAATGACCTTTGATCCGAGCTTCGCGATAATATCCAATCTTCCTTCAGCAATCACACAAATGATTTGAAAAATATGCTTGCTAGTTTCTTGCCCGCAGCTCAACCTTCTACTTCGAGTTCTCTACCTTCAAACACCGTCACCAATCCGCGAGCAAATGTGAGTGCTATTACTACTCGTAGTGGAATTACCACTGTCGATCCACCTATCCCACCCCCATCATCTACACCTCCTCCGCCACCATTTATCCCTACTCCTCTTACACCTAGTATTAGTGCACCATTACCGTCTCCGTCTCGTCATGACGATGTACCTAGGAAGGACCCTTTAACATCTCAACCTTTACCTACACCTGCACCTTCACCACCTAAACCCAATATCCCTTATCCCTCTCGTTTAGGCAAGACCAAAATGCTAACCAAGGATGACTCTGAAGTGTCACGCTATGTGAAGATGATCTCTCAAATGAACTTCAACATTAGCTTTCTTGAAGCACTTGTCCACATGCCCAAATTTGTTAAAGCATTTAAGGAATTGCTTAACAAGAAGGAGAAGCTGATTGAACTCGCCAACACACGCTTAAATGAAAACTGCTCTGCAGTTATTCTTAAAGAACTTCCAGAAAAGCTTGGAGATCCCGGTCGTTTTGTGTTGCCTTGCGTTTTCAACAAAACTGAAGAATTTACTGCCCTTGCTGATCTCGGGGCCAGTATTAATTTGATGCCATTGAGTGTTTGGAAAACACTATCATTACCCGACCTTACTCCAACAAAGATGACTCTTGAACTTGCTAATCGCACTCTCGCTTACCCCGTTGGTATTGCCGAACACGTGTTCATTAAAGTTGGCACATTTACTTTCCCGGTCGACTTTGTCGTTGTTGATTATGAAATGGACCCTCGTATTCCTTTAATACTTGGTCGGCCATTCTTGAGGACCGGACGAGCTCTAGTTGATGTTGCCGAAGGTGAATTGTTAGCCCTATATTTTATATAGTCGAACAAGAATGTAATAGGTCATCTTAGTCGTTAAAAGGTCTTGTATTGTAATAGGTTAGTCGGGAAAACCGGGCTTGGACTTTAAGCTAATATTGTATAAGTTAGGGGCGTAAGCCCAAAAAAAAGCCAAGCCCGGCCCAAGATGAAGCCCACAAAGGCCTTAGGCCGTGGCATATATAACCCTCTTCCACATGTGGAAGAGGGTGTTGGTTACCATTTTGTTTCTCTCTCTAAAAGTGTTTAACCTTCCAATTCTCTCTTGTTTCTCTCTCTACTTTCTTCTCTTTCTCTCTCTCTAAATATCTCTTCTAAATCTTGTGTTATGGATTGAATGGGAACAACATTTGGTATCAAGAGCCTATAGTGGATAGGTGATTGAAGATTCGTGTGTGGTGTTCTTGAATTTTCGTGGCCTTTTTGATCTACATCTCACGTCCAAAACTTCTTTTTTGTGTTTTTATGGTCTTTTCTTGATACAAATCATCTACATACTAGTATTAGTGATTTGGGTATCTTGGTTTTGGCTAAAACACAAATCTTTTGGATCAAAAGTTGCGAAATTTCTTCTTGTTCTTCATTCCGAAATTTAAGCAGAATCTCCATCGGAAAGTACAAGTGAAACGTGGGTTCCATCGCAATAACCATCACCATCGGAAAGGGTTTTGGTTCTACATTGCGATACGTGGGTTTTATTACTTATTCCGATCTGGACATTCCGATCGTACTTTGCGATCTGGATTCCGACGGGTATAAGGAAGTATTTTAAGTCGTTACTCTGCTTGAATTTTGTCAGCTACTTTGCGATCTGAGCATTGCGATCTGAGTATTCCGATAGACTTTGCGATCTGAGTATTCCGACAGGCTTTGCGATCTGAACATTCCGATCTGAACATTGCGACAATGCATTGTGATAGAACATTCCGATCTGAACATTGCGATAGAACATTCCGATCTGAACATTTCGATGGACATTTCGATGGATATTTTGTTTGAGTAATTTTTTGACTTAGCCACTATCTAGACTAGTTTCGGAACGTAGTTTACACGAAGATTAAAAAAAAAAAAAAGAGTTAAAATTTTTAGGTCAGGTAAAATCAAATTTTTTCCCTACTAGTTTTTGGCTATTTCTAACTCAAATTCAAAATTTGGCGATACAAAATTTTTCGGCTTACCGTTTTGTCAGACTGAGGAATTTATTGTCGGACTGAGAAAATTTTTTTGAATTTTCAGAATTTCAATTTTAACAACACATCATCACAACAAATCCACTAAGATCTGCAGTTCATCCACAAGTATTCACCATGTCTAACAACAACATCAACATTGCAACTGCTAATCAAATTCGTTTGGAACAAGGTGGCAACGGTAACCCACCTGTGCTCACTGCCGGTTGCTACGTTCAATGGAGATCTCGTTTTCTCAGATTTCTCGATGGAAAAGAAAACCAAACTGCTCTTCGTCACTGCCTTGAGAACCCACCTCCAGTTTTTGAATTCAAACCAATTACAACACAGGCAGAGGATGGTACTTCATCAACTATACGAGCTATGGAGGATTTTGACACATGTTCTGCTGAGAAAAAGAAACTCCTCCAAGCTGAAGCTGATGCTGTAAATTTCATACTCACTGGAATTGATAACGATATCTATTCCACAGTTGATGCATGTCCTAATGCTATGGAAATGTGGAATGCAATTCATCGATTGAAGCAAGGTGAGTCAATCAATGTTCAAGATCTCGAGACTAATCTACTTTGGGAGTTTGGAAAATTCACATCTGAAGATGGTGAATCCATTGACTCATATTACTCGAGATTCTACAAAATGATGAATGAGCTTGTAAGAAATCAGTGCACCATCTCCAATCATCATGCCAATGTTCAGTTTCTACTTTAACTCAAACCGGAATGGCAAAGGTTTGTGACTTTGGTCAAACAAAGGGAGGATATCAAGACTATATCTTACCACAAACTTTATGATATCTTGAAACAACATCAGAATGAAGTGAATGAACTAAGGGCTGAAAAGGCAGAACGGTCTGCTAATTCTATTGCTTTTGTGGCTGCTACTTCAACAAAACCCGTTCCTCGTCAACAACCACCTAATCATTCCTCGAAGTCATCAAGCTCATCCACCAAACCTCTAGCTGCTGCTAAACACAAAGCAAAAGCAATTGTCCCCACTCCACCTCCAAGTATGACACCGAGTAAGATGGAGACAGTGATGATGAACAAACTTCAAGGGACAAGAAGATTGAAGAACTCATGTCTTTACTCACCACAACTTATAAGAAGATCTACAAACCTACCAACAACAACCTCAGATCATCATCCAATGCTAGATATAAGGAAGTTGATCATGCACCTAGGTATGATCGTGATGCTAGGTATGATAATCAGAGGATGCTGAATCAAGTTGGGGCTAGAGATACTGTAGGCACTCCGGTGGTGCAGAAGACTGGGATTCAATGCTTCAACTGCAAGGGATTTGGGCACATGGCTAGGGAATGTAAGAAGCCAAAACGGGTTAAGGATTCGGGATATCACAAGGAAAAGATGTTGCTGTGCAAGAAAGAAGAAGCAGGAACTCCACTCACAGCAGATGAAGTTGACTGGCGTGATGACACTGATGATGAAGCCGATGATCAAGAGTTAGAGGCACATTATGTGTACATGGCAAAGATTCAAGAAGTGATCCCAGAGACTGATGATACTTCTGGACCCATCTATGATTCTGAGCCACTTGAAAAGGTACCATCACATGATAACTATAATGTGTTTGCTAATGAACGACGGCATCCTGAGCAACCCGAAAGCATCAATGACACATATGTAATGGACACGGAGGATAGCAATATCTCTACGGATTCACAGCATATGTGTAATGATGACGGAAAAGCTGTTCAGGATAGTGACTCGGATAAGGACCGTGATTTGCTTGCGTCTATTATTAATTCTTTAAAACGTGAAATTGATGAAAACAAAGAAGCTAATAAACGTTTGAAGCAAGCAAACACATCCTTAGCCGAGGAGATAGACAGGCTCAAAGAGTGTGATTATGTAAAAGAAGTTGATCGACGAGTTTCAATAGCTAATGGTTTGGTATATGAACGTAAGGTGCTCAACGAACAATATTGTTCTGAAGTAACACACGAAATTCATATGTCCAAACAGAAGATATCGGAACTTGAAGAACAACTACTGCTACATAAACTCCAAATTACTGAATTGGAGTCGGTTAACAAAGAACAAACTGAGCTTTATAAAACTCGGGAAGAAAAGGATATTAAAAAAATTATTGCTTTGGAAAAGAGAGTCGACACGTTAAACAACATTGTTTACAAAACGGGTCAGTCTATTCAAACTATGAATATGCTCAATAGAAATATGAAAACGAGTTTTGTCAAGCCTGAATATCTCAAGAAAGTTCAAAGTACCAAGCCTGCTCTTTATGATATCGGTTGTTATGTTGATAATCTTGCTCTTATGCTTTCCCCTGACTGCGACGAAATCATTCGTCAACAAGAAGAAAGTCGATCAAACTTAAGTGATTTAATAAACCTTTCTGATTCTAACAATCATATTAAGTTTGTCCCTCAAAAAGAACTTTCAAAAGAACAAAAGATGTATAATAGTGTTCCACCACCAAGTGATGAACCACAAAAGAAAGTTTCTTTTAAAAGGAGTTTCAAAAAGCAATCAATTTTGTTAGAAAAGCGAATTTTGGATGAAAAACGTAAATGGGATGAGAAAAGCAAAAGTGTTCAGCAATTTGAGTTTATAAAACAAGGGGTTTTAAATTTGTACAAAGGTGTCGTCGACTATGAAAAAGTTTCTAGGGATACCATTTGGAATATTAAACCTAACCCACAAGTAGAAGTCGTCATTCAACAATGCATTGTTCCAACCATTGATGATCTTTCAAAAAATGTGGAAATGTTTTATAATGCTCTCACTGAGGAAATGTTAACTGATTTAAGCTATGCCAAATCTCTTGAAGATGAAGTTTATTTTCTTCAAATTAAATTAAAGACACAAGAACACCAACTTTCTAACGAAATTGATCGACTTTCTAAGGAATACTTCTATGCTGACCATATGAATGCTATACTTGGTGTGTATACCGATCTTGATCAATATTGTCATGTAGCATGTCTAGTGTCAGAATCGGACGCGAAATGTCGCAATCTTGAAGTAGAGCTTTCGAAACAAATTCAGTCATATAACAAACTTTCGAAAAGTTTTTCTCAACTTGAGAAACACTCCATTTCTCTTGAACTTGCTTTACAAAAAGGTGAAAAATCTCATAATCATAAAAAGTGTCAAGAAATCTCAGCTTCTTCGTTTCGTCTACTAAATGAAAAAGATTTCGAAATAAATGATTTGAAAGCTCAGCTAAAAGAAAGGGACATAGCCATTAGTAAGTTACAGAAACTCATTGAGAAAATGAAAGGAAAGTCTGTTTTGGGTAAACCATCCGCCGTTCGTCAACCAAATGTGTTTAAATGCCCCAAATCATCTATTTTGGGACAATCCCCACAGACTTTGCCTAAGATAGGAAATGATAAGAGCACTAATGTGATAGCACCTGGAATGTATAAGATGAACACTAGGTCCACTCAAACTGGAACAACGCAGTTACCTCAGAATACTAGGAAAACTAATCAACGTGTGTCTTCTTCTACAGGAGTAAATCCCACTACTAGTGTTAGCGGACCACAGCTTAAGAGCACTAGAGTTGAAGATAGAGTCATGCCTAACAATAGTCAAGGGAAGAAGAATGAAGTAGAAGATCACCGTAGGAATTTTAAGTTTTCTAAGAATAAAACGTTTGTAACTGCATGTAATGACAGTTTGAATGCTAAGACCTCGAATGTTGAATTTGTTTGTGTTGAATGTGGCAAATGTGTTCGTACTTTCAATCATGATGCTTGTGCTCTTAATTATAATGGCGTAAATACTAGAACTAGGAAGCCTATTCGTATGCCCACTAGTACTAGTAAACCCACAAGAACTTTGAACCAATCCACTGAGCAACCACTTAAGAAACTAAGTGCGTTAGAATCCACTACTCTACGTAAACAAAGCAGGTTAAAGAAGCTTTATGAGAACATGATTAGGACATGTACACGAGGGTATTCAAGATTTACACCACCCGGATACAAATGGGTACCTAAGACAACCCCCATTCTAATTGGGTCTATGAATGTTAGCTTGCCTTTAGAATCTAGGTCCACTACTATTTTGGAACCCGTTTCTATCAAGGGCTCCCATTTGTCAAATGCTACATTGTCTTCTAATTCTTCTGCAGCTCGTCGAACTCATCCTATTCATAATGGACTCCGGGTGCACAAAGCACATGACGGGCAATCTCAAGCTTCTCATTAACTTCGTGGAGAAGTTTCTGGGTACGGTACGATTTGGAAATGATCAATTTGCACCGATACTCGGATATAGAGACTTGGTTCAAGGGAATATCACTATAAAACGGGTTTATTACGTCGAGGGACTGAATCACAATTTATTCTCGGTTGGTCAATTTTGTGATGCGGATTTGGAAGTGGCTTTTTGGAAATCTACTTGCTATGTTAGAGACTACGATGGGAATGACCTTCTTACAGGTTCTCGTGGTTCTGATCTCTACACAGTAATTCTTCAAGACTCATCTTCAACAAATCCAATTTGCTTAATGGCTAAAGCTTCATCATCTCAAGCATGGTTATGGCATCAACGATTGTCACATCTCAACTTTGACACCATCAACTTGCTTTCGAAGAATGATATTGTGACCGGTCTTCCTAAGTTGAAATTCGTCAAAGACAATCTTTGTTCTTCTTGTGAGTTGGGGAAAGCAAAACGGAGGTCTTTCAAAACAAAGACTACCCCTAGCTCAAAAGGACGATTGGAACTTCTACACATGGATTTATGTGGTCCCATGCGTGTAGAGAGTATTAACGGGAAAAAGTATATTCTAGTGATTGTTGATGATTATTCTAGATACACATGGACTTTCTTCTTAAGGTCCAAAGATGAAACACCAGAGGTTCTCAAAAACTTTCTCAAGATGATACAACGCAATCTTCAAGCTCAAGTCTTAACCGTAAGAACGGATAGGGGTACTGAATTTTTGAACAAGAACTTGCAATCTTACTTTCAAGAAGAAGGCATCTCACATCAAACGTCTATTGCTCGAACTCCTGAACAAAACGGCGTTGTCGAAAGACGGAACCGTACTTTGGTAGAGGCTGCTCGAACAATGCTTTCTGCTTCAAAATTACCACTATTCTTCTGGGCTGAAGCAATTGCAACTGCCTGTTATACTCAGAATCATTCTCTCGTCATCCCTAGACATGAAAAGACACCTTACCACATCATCAATGGCAGGAAACCAACTGTAAAATTCTTTCACGTATTTGGATCTTTATGCTACATCCTTAAAGACGGTGAGAATCTCGACAAGATGAAAGAAAAAGGTGATGCATGTATTTTTGTGGGGTATGCTACATTATCGAAAGGATATCGGGTCTATAACAAGAGAACAAAGATCATTTTCGAAACAATTCATGTGAACTTTGACGAATTGCCACAAATGGTACTTGATCAAAACAGCTCAAGTCCCGCACCTCAATGTCCAGCAATGGCACCTACACACAACAGTGTACGTCCCGTGCAAGAATGTCAACAAAGTACTCCTATAGCAGACTCGACGGATACGACACATATGAATGAGTTGGTTGATTTATATGATCCAATGTTTGATGAATATTACTATGGAAGCAATCAAGTTGTGTCAAAGCCTTCCGCTGTCAACACTGCTGATGCACCCACACAAAATCAACAAGACACAACTGCATCTACTTCAGAACCGTTGCTCAAGAGACAATTCCAGTGGATACTCAACAAACTCAAGAAACTATCATACAACCAACATCACCAACCGTCAATACTGAAGGAGGAAACAACAATCAAGCAGTCGATGCACAACCTGACGATGAAGAATTTATCAATCCTTTCGGTACACCGGTACACGAAGTCATAAAGTCTTCTACTCAACATGTTGATCCGTCCAACATGCATACATTCTACCAACCATATCCATCCACTCACCATTGGACACGTGATCATCCATTGGTGCAAGTCATTGGAAATCCTTCACAACCGGTTCGAACATGCAGGCAACTCGAAACCGATGGCGATGTGTGTATGTATTTACTCACCGTGGGTTCAACTGTACCTACAAACATCAAACAAGCCATGACTGATCATGCGTGGATTGAATCAATGCAAGACGAAATTCATCAGTTTGAACGCCTAAATGTTTGGGAACTTGTTGACCGACCCTATGGAATGTCAATTTTAGATTTCAAATGGATCTGGAAAAACAAACTGGATGAAGAACAAACCATCATCAAAAACAAATCTCGTCTTGTGGTTAAGGGATACCGTCAACAAGAAGGCATAGACTACGATGAATCATTCGCTCCAGTCGCTCGTTTGGAAGCAGTCAGGATATTCCTTGCTTATGCTGCACATAAGGGCTTCACGGTTTTTCAGATGGACGTCAAAACAGCTTTTCTCAACGGTCATTTGAAGGAAGAAGTGTATGTGAATCAGCCGGAAGGATTCGTCGATCCTCATCATCCTGACAAAGTCTATCGTCTCAAGAAGGCTGTATATGGACTTAAACAAGCTCCAAGGGCATGGTACGAAGAACTTTCAAACTTCTTGGTGTCCAAAGGATTCTCCAAAGGTTCTATTGATCCTACTCTCTTTACTAATAAATATGGGGATGACATAATGCTGGTGCAAGTTTATGTTGATGACATTATTTTTGGTTCTACGAACCCAAAACTTTCAAAACGTTTTGAAAAATTAATGCACAGCAGATTTGAAATGTCAATGATGGGGGAGCTAAAATTCTTTTTAGGCCTCCAGATTCATCAATCCCCACGTGGTATCTTCATTAACCAAGCTAAGTATGCTCAAGAGATACTTAAAAAGCATGGTATGACCTCATGTGCTCGCGTTGGTACACCATTGTCGACCACATCCCTAAACGCTGACTTGTACTCATATCCCGTAGATCAAACGCGATATCGCAGTATGATCGGGTCACTTATGTACCTTACAGCCAGCAGGCCTGATATTCATCATGCCACATGCTATTGTGCACGATATCAAGCCAGACCTACTCAAAAGCACCTCAAAGAGGTTAAACGGATCTTTCGGTACCTTAAGAATACCATTCACATGGGACTCTGGTATCCGAGGGAAACCGGTTTTCATCTAACGGCTTTTTCAGATTCTGATCACGCAGGTTGTCTTGATAGTCGTAAAAGCACTTCTGGTAGCATACAATTTCTAGGGGAAGACAAGCTTGTCAGTTGGTCGTCAAAGAAGCAGGATTGCACTTCGCTCTCATCAGCTGAAGCAGAATATGTGGCTCTATCCGCGTGTTGTGCTCAAGTCCTCTGGATGAGAACTCAACTCACGGATTATGGCTTCCACTTTGATAAAATACCTATGTATTGTGATTCAAAGTCGGCCATAGCCATATCTTGCAATCCGGTTCAACACTCCCGCACCAAGCACATCGATGTCAGATATCACTTCATCAAGGAACAAGTGGAACGCGGCATCGTGGAATTATACTTTGTCAGAACTGAGTACCAGCTGGCAGACTTGTTTATAAAAGCCTATCGAAAGATAGGTTTGCGTATCTCGTTGGCCGTCTTGGTATGAAGTATATGACTCCAGAAGACTTGGAGGTTTTGGCAAATGAAGCTGCTTGATATTCTCTCACAGTGACTTCTAGGCGCATCACAGCTTAGAACTCGGACCTCAACTAAGGAAAGTTTATCTCGGACGATAACTTATCCTTCTCAACGAGAAATTCATATTTCTCGGTCTTGAGCTTCTCATAAAAACATTCAAAGTTTTTAAGTTCATGAAAACGATTTCTAAGTAAATGTCAGCTTAGAACTCGAACTTCAACTTAAGGAAAGTTTATCACGGATGATAACTTATCCTTCACAACGGGAAATTTATTTTTCTCGGTCATGAGCTAGTCACAAAACAATCAAAGTTTTGAGCTCATGAAAAACGGACCCAAAAGGGGAGTGTACGTTTCAGTGCGCTTTCCCTAAGCAATAGAAGAGAAGTCTTCTATCCTGATTATTTTAAAACCGTTGAACACAATTTTTCAAGAATTTCTCAAAAGGTTTTTCTAAATCTTTCAAAATTGTGTGTTCAACACTCCCTTCCTCATAAGTGGTTTTTATATCTCAAAATTGTCATATGTTATTTTGATCATTTTTTGAGGGGGAGCGTTTAAAAATCAAGCCTTTTAATGTTGTTGGGTACATCTCTAAAATTGTCATATTTTATGTATCCAACACATTCCGAAAATGATATGAAATTGTCAAATGTAATATATTATATCGAAAAAGGCATCTCAACTCCGTACCTCAACATATTTGTGGTGTCGTTTTTCTAAAATTTTGTCAAATTTTGTCTCAAGACACACATATATTGTTGAGGGGGAGCGTCCCGACTGAAAATGTTCCATGATTCATGCGTGCACACATGTTTCTCTCCCGTCGATTTTTCAGAAAATGTCATATTTTAATCAATTGGTATCTCTAATATTATATTTTTATATTAGAGATAGGGGGAGAAAATGTGATTAAAATGTAATATATCGCAACATGTGATCTTAAAGACTCAAGTGCAACTCTTTCCTTCACATGCCAAACTATTTCGTATATCGATGCATGTGTGTAGGGGGAGCTTTTCGGAAATGTAAAACTTTCAAGTGTTAAAAGTTTTGATTTTTATCAAACACTTTGAATGGTTTTCAATGGTTTAATGGTTACGATCTATACCCAAAACAACCTACTATCCACGACGGAACGATGGAGTCAAAAGGTGGTTTAGGATAGGAAACTAACTCCTATGATCCAACCAGAATCGGAGGGATCTACCCAAGGACATTCCATAGCTAGAAATAGTTGTCCTTAGGAAAGATGGAGTGGAATGAAGCTGAATGCGGACCAATTACTTAAGTTAGCACTAGAACAATCACAACAAGGTGCTAATGATGACGTATTGGTAAGCATTGAAGGAGTTGAATATTCTATGCAACTTAGGTAGAAACCGGGTTAACACATCTTTTGAAGACAAGTGTCATGGACCCAGTGATGCGATGCACAACCCTTCCCCAGCCATTCGAGTTTCTCTCAAAAGAAGCTTGTCTCATTGTCACGGAGATCAACACGTATCTATTGACTTTCTCACTCCGAGTCAGTTAATATTGAAAAGGTGGCAGTCTGCTCCAGCCTCCGATTACCAAAATGCACTTATTGAGTCTAGAGCCAAACGAGATCAATTTATCATCTCATTAGGACACAATCGAGTCCTACGCATTATCCTTGTGATATTGCCAGAACATCTGAGTGATACGATTCACAATGAAGATGGAAATCCTGCTTGAGCTAGCATTAAACAAGCTCATGGTAGGTAACTTGTGCGATTCTACACGAATCAAACTTGTGAGAACTGGAAAGCAACTAAGTTTCGATTCTTAATTGATTCAAACTTGATTCCAGGTTTCTTCACAAAATCCATGTGATCTTGCCAGAACATTCAGAGTGACACTCATTAGTGTTCACAGTGACGAATGGAAATCCTTCCAGTGTCAACATCAAACAACACTGCGGTAGGTAACTCGCAAGATTCTCTATGAATCAAGCTTGTGACAAACTGGAAAGCAACAATGGTGCGATTCATTTAGAATCAAACTTGTTCCAGGAAATCTGAATTGACGACTCTAATCAGACGGATAATTTATCCTTATGATTCACTCTTTACGTTCGCAGTCTGCTTTGAGACGGTCGAGTAAAGAGAACTGGCTACTACCGCCGGGAAACCCTGTCAAGGAGGTTCTTAATCGAATCTACCTGATCACAGGTACGGTATTTTAATACCGTTTAACGGTCTTCACCGACCGGAGGTAAAACGCTACCGAGTTAGGATGAAATGTTCAAAGCCATTTTATCCGTGTCTATATGTGTTGCTGCATATCAAGAAATTGGCGTAGCTGTGTAACCGATGTCGATTCAGAAGTCACAAGAGCACAAGATGGCGATAATCAAGATACCTAATAATGTAAGAATGTAATAGGTCATCTTAGTCACAAGGAGTACAGATGAAGATCTCAAGCACTCAAAGTCAAATGACAAAGGCTCAAGATAAAGATCACGAAAGCATGAAGGAACAAAGTTGTTACAAACAAGATCAAGACCAAGATACAAGACCAAAGCAGGAAAATCTCCTCTACAAGAATGTATTCACTCAATCATCTTATGCTTTTTAAGCTTTTTAAGATGACCGATACATTGGGGGAGATTGTTAGCCCTATATTTTATATAGTCGAACAAGAATGTAATAGGTCATCTTAGTCGTTAAAAGGTCTTGTATTGTAATAGGTTAGTCGGGAAAACCGGGCTTGGACTTTAAGCTAATATTGTATAAGTTAGGGGCGTAAGCCCAAAACAAAGCCAAGCCCGGCCCAAGATGAAGCCCACAAAGGCCTTAGGCCGTGGCATATATAACCCTCTTCCACATGTGGAAGAGGGTGTTGGTTACCATTTTGTTTCTCTCTCTAAAAGTGTTTAACCTTCCAATTCTCTCTTGTTTCTCTCTCTACTTTCTTCTCTTTCTCTCTCTAAATATCTCTTCTAAATCTTGTGTTATGGATTGAATGGGAACAACATTTAATTTTAAGAGTCGGGGATGATGCACAAGTTCTTAAAATAGGGAAGCTTACAAGCAAATCCTATGGACGAGAATCTGCGAATATGATTAATGTGCTTGATGAGTTTGTCATCTACAACAATCCTCTATTCGAGTCTTGCAATGATAACCCACTTTTTCAAGATGATGTGGATGATTCTCGCTCTAATTTGGAACCTTCTCCCATTTACAATTCTCCACCGATCTTCGATGCTTATGATGATGATTCTAGCTCAGATTCAGATGATTATGATGACCTTACCTCCGAGTATCCCGACCTGCCCACGTATGATGATTTTGATGAGGCTGATACTCTTTCGAGCGATTCTTCACATGATGAAGATCCTCCGCCATCACTCGATCCTACTTTGGACGATTACTCATTTGAGGAAGACTTCTCTATGTTTCTCAACACTTACTTCCCTCATGAGAGTGATGCTCCTCCTTATGATTTTGAAGATTATCGTCTTAATCCTACTTTGGATTTGAAGAACATACTTTCAAATGAGAAGAAACCGGTCGACACCAATATCCGCAGCACGTATGATTTAACACCTCTTTGTCCCCCTTCTGAGGACGAGGTTGTGCTTCTTCGTGGATCTTCTTCCTATTCTGCTGAGCCTGAGTGCTATTTTCCCTTAAAGGAAAAGGTGTTCGACCCCGGTATTGAAATCTTTAAGCCATCTCAGTATCCACCTGATGAAATAAAAGGAAAAATCTTTGGAATTATTGAAGACATGCTTGCACCACTTCACCCTTGCTTTCACCGTGCTCCATCGCTGCTTAAGGGAACCTTGCCTCTTCTTCTTTGGCTTGCCTTGTTCGCCTTAAGCTTGTGCTATTTGATGGACGAAAACTATGTCTTTGATCCTGGTGGATATGTTTCATGCTTCTTCCTATGATGATCAAGGTCGAGTCAGGCTCACGACTCGGTTAACAAAACCAAGCGCTTGTTGGGAGGTAACCTATGTATCTATCTTTTAGCTTTCTTTATCCTAAGTGTAGGGGAGACCCGTTGGTTTGCTATCTCCTCTCCTTTCTTAATCAGGGATTCGAGCTCAACGATCCACTCTTGATGATTCTTGACGACCCGTGATTCCGTGTTCCCTTCTTCCCGGTTCTATCCTAAACTCTTTTCGATTCACTATTTTATATTTTCCAATTTTAAAATAGGAATCTCTTTAGTTATCTTTTCCTTAGCAAGATTTAAACAACGTGCACAATGTCCTAAGTGTAGGGGAGTTTACTCCCACATGCTTAAACATTGAGGACAATGTTTATGTTAAGTGTAGGGGGGACTTCTATCGAAGTTAAGTGGCCTTTTCCTTGTATTTGTCCTCATTTTAACCGGAAAATCAATTTTTCGACATTTTTCAAAATTTTTGATCTATTTTGGCCTATTAGTTTTTACCTTTGTATAGTTATTTTCTTTCTTTGCTAGAATAAATTTTTAATAAAGTGGTTTTAATTTTCAAACGTTCTGAATCTTTTGACTCAACCCGAGTTTACTTATCTAAGTTACTCTAGCTAGTATCCTTAACGTGTTTAAATCAAGTTTTGCTAGGCTTTTATATAGGGAGCTATAAAACGCGAAAGTCTTAACTCTCACGGGTTAAGAACAAGAACTTTTCGCAAGTTCCTATAATTGATCCTAGAGAGTCGTTTATCAAGGGAACTTTAAAATGCGATTTCTAAACTTGAAAAAGTCTAAGAGTTTTCAAGATCCTATAGACGACTCAAAAACCCAAAACTTTGATTTAATAGGCTAAGCATCCACGAGTCTCATTCCTTGAGATTTTAAACTATGGAGAACGAGAGATGATAGAGCCAATTATAAGTTCGGTATTCTTTCGTGAATTTATGTGAGTTGATTATAAGCCTATTCTCCCATCGCTTGCTAATAAATTTATCTACAATAAATAAGGTTGTACGATTTGAAAAGTTACTTAGCTTCTAGCCCAAGATCGTTTAAAAGTTGCTCGGTATGGATTAGAGTTCATAGCCAAGGCATAACTTATTGAAGCGGGATGCGAAGATTGGCGAGTCCGAAAAGGCCCTAACAAGGCATGAGGGCTATATTTTGTTGCTAAAGATACAAAGTGTTGTGAAGAATCATTTATCAAAAATCAATATGAAGGATCGAGACACACGACGAAAAGCAAAAAC
Source organism: Glebionis coronaria (assembly GCA_025667525.1). Lineage (NCBI taxonomy): Eukaryota > Viridiplantae > Streptophyta > Magnoliopsida > Asterales > Asteraceae > Glebionis > Glebionis coronaria. Next base: position 556,107,326 of record CM046877.1, on the reverse strand, counting down.
TCCCCAAAAGTCATGGAGAAGTGTATCCGAAAAGACCCTAGCAAGGTATGAGGATAAATATATCCAAGTCAAAAAAGGAGGCGGATCGTTGTATATCAAAGTCCAAAATAAAGATTGGAGAAAAATGAAGAAGTCGTGGTCCAAGTATGAATCTCTCAAAATTTCAAGTGAAGAAATTCCTATATGAAGAGAAGGCCATTATTTCATGAACGTCTCTCAAGGTTTGAAGTATGAAGTCGCTGCCAAATATCGGTCCGAGAAAGGTCTCAAATCGCGAAGCGAGTTATGCCAAGATATGAACTTTATGAGGTCCCGAGAAGCAGTTTTAAAAGATTTTGTCCTTTAGCTAACTATTGATTAAATCATTCACTTTATTTTCGGACTAAATAACTATCTAAATAAGTCAACAATGCATCCTCGTGATCATTCAAGACAACAATAAAATATAAGAGATACACCTAGGAATAAGGGAGTCTAAATGAATAATTGGCCCACATGAGTTCGTGTTAGTTTGCTAACTTATAATAACAATGATCTCGTTTTTAAGCTTGGTTTGGAGAAAGTGAAAACTTGAGGATGATGATTATTCATAACATTTCCAAAACCCAAGGTATGATTTTGATTTCTTTACTTTGTATGTTTATAATTTTCTATCTCGTTAATAAAGGCCAACGTGGATTAATTATGATGAAAAATGTAAACTTGCTTTGTAACTAATGCATTGCATGAGGACATTGCAATGGTCAAGTGTAGGAGATTTGATAGGTGTGTAAACACCCATCCATTTTACCACTTAATTACAATAATAACCGAGCCAAAACGTGTATTTTATGTCTTTTATGTCGGAATTATGCGTGGTTTGTGTTTTTTTGTGATTTAGGACGAAAAGGTGAAAAGTGGAGAAAACACGGGCATTTACGGGCTTTTATTGAAGAAAAAGATGAAAGACGAAGTCAAGAAGTCAAGAGTGCAAAAAGAACGGAAGTCCAAGACCAATTCTGAAGATTTATCGAAGAAAAAGTCGAAAGACGGAAGTTTACTTAAAGCCGAAGAACTCAAGTCTAATTTATTGAAGAATTAAAAGACGAGTTCAAAGAAATCCCGAGCCAAAAGTCATTAAAGTCCAAGATTAAAGAAGATTTAAAGGCTTAAGGACTAATGGTGCAATTAACAAAGAGATTAAGAAGGAAGGACCTAATGATGCAATTAAGAGAAAAGGAAAGAGGGGAGGAAGCTTCCTAATCCTCCCCTATATATAGATTAGTTGTTAATCATTTTTCTTTGTTAGCTAATATGACAAATTAGTTCTCCACTTTATTTTATGCACCTTTAATTACTTGTCATTTTAAATACTTGTTTTGCACTTTAATTTCTTTAAATTCCAAGTAAGTATTTTAATTTTGTTCTTTAATCTTAAGCTTTTAATCTTCTTGTTCATCTTCTTTTTATAAATCTTTGTTTGTGTTGATTTAAAGTTTTCAATCTTAATCTTTTTTATCTTCTTTTTATTTAAAGTTTGAATCTTTTTAAATTTTCGTGTTATGTTTTCAAATTTTTCATACGTTTTATCTTTGTTCTAGTGTTTTTATTTAGCTTATTGGTGTTTTACTTTGCTTATTGTCTTCCAAAAGTTATGATTTTTGAGCTTATTTTCGTACTTTTTGTGTTTTCCTAGTTTTTAGGAAATCTGATTCGATTTAGGAACTTTTTCATTAATTGCGAAATCTTGTACTTTCTCCCCATTGCGAAATCTTCTTCCTGATTCGATTTAGGAACTTTTTCTGCTATTGCGAAATCTTCTTCTTGATTCGATTTAGGAACTTTTTCTGCTATTGCAAAATCTTCTTCCTGATTCGATTTAGGAACGTTTTCTGCTATTGCGAAATCTTGCCTTTTTCTGCTATTGCGAAATCTTCTTCCTGATTCGATTTAGGAACTTTTTCTGCTATTGCGAAATCTTGCCTTTTTCTGCTATTGCGAAATCTTCTTCCTTATTCGATTTAGGAACTTTTTCTAGCAATTGCGAAATCTTTGATTTCACAATTGCGGAATTGTTCATTTCAATTGCGAAATCTTTTGTTTTTTTTACAATTGCGAATTTATTTCTTTTTATTTTGCGAATTTAATTCAGTTTTTATTTAATTGCGAATTTTATTAGTTTTAGTTTAAATTTAATTTCAAGCTTTATTTTTCCCGCCATTTTCCTTAGCCGCACTTTAAGTTTATTATCCTTAAATTTATTTTAGCCTTGCCTTAGTTTTAAGTTTTAGTTGCGTTTTAAGTTTGCCTTAGATAGTTTTAAGTTTGCGTTATTTACTTTAGTGCCTTTTAATTCTCGTCATGCTTTTAAATTCTTGCCATTTACTTTAAATTAGAGTTAGATTTACTTTAACGTCATTTAAATTTACGTCTTTGCACATTTATTTTAAGACAACCAAAAATATTTGTTTCACCAAAAACAATTGAGTCGCATTTTGAACCAGAAATCAATTCGAGAAGATACCGAGAAACGAACAATTGAACCTAGCAAAATCCCTTCATTACAAGGTTTACTTTAAAACCTTGTAAGGGACTAAGTTTACTTCATAACTTGGTCTAACACAAATTAGTGTACGTATCAGTGCACTTATTTTGTAAAAATAAGAGAAATCTTATTGCCACCAGAATCGTTCCATAAAATCACTTAACCGGAAAATGTCCTCATTAATATTTGTGTCCTTAAAATCATTGGCTTCAGCTCTTTAAATAGAAAACGGGTCCGTGTTTAAGGGGGATCAAATATTAAATCTTCGTGAAATCAAATTTGGTCTTTAAAAAAGGATTGTCAGAAGATATTAACTATTCATCATCATCTATTATGCTAAGTGTGCCTTCTGTGGGATCGAAATTCATGTATAGGTTATTAAATTTTGGCGTTAAGTTTTTGTGGTCGTGTTTGTGTGCGGGTTGGTATTTTGGTAAATTGATTTGGTTAAATCAAATTCACTTTACATCAAATACTAATACAAAAGGGGGACCATATTTGCAATTATTGTAAAAATGGAGGGTTAATATGTCAACTTGCCAACAAGTTGACCAAGTCAAAACATACCACCCCCCCTTTTTCCCTGTCACAATCGCAAACACACACAACACTTTATTCATCCGCCATTGTTGAAAAACTTCAAAACCTTCGTTCCTTGTGTATTTGAATCTCTGTTATTTACTCATCATCTGGGTATGGTATTAAGCTATATTTGTTATCATTTATCCCATTTCATTGCATCTCATCAAAAACAGTGCCATTAGATCATTTCAAGATTTAGGGTTTCGCGTTTTGCTATGGAAATGGTAATTAAGTTGTGGGATTTGTTCAGTATGTCTAGATGAACATTGGTCTTGCCCAGAATCGTTTAAAACATTGCCTAGTTCCTGGAATCGAGAAGTCAACGTTTAGATCGAATCCCTGTCACGGATTTCGATGATCATTGCGACACCATCATTGTGATGCCTGTCATTGCGATGAGTCATTCTGATGACTCATTGCGATGGGCTATTGCGATGAGTCATTTCGATGGCTCATTGCGATGGCTCATTGTGATGTGTCATTGCGATAGCTCATTGCGATGGGCTATTGCAATGGGTCATTTCGATGGCTCATTGCGATGGGTCATTCTGATGGCGCATTGCGATGACGCATTCCGATGCGTTATTGCGATGTCTTCGTTATAGGTATTGCGATGGGACATATTGCGATGGATTCTCATTCATTCCGATGGAACTGCATCTATTGCGATGGACATAGATATTGCGATAGGACTTTATTTTGATAGGGTTGCGATGCTTGAATCATTGCGATGGCTTGGTTAGGATTCCGATGGATTGATACATTGCGATGGACTTAGGAATCTTATGATTCTGATACATTGTAACTTTGTTATGGAATTTTAAGTATTATGCACTTGCCTTAGACTATCTAATGAGTTCGGCCTAGCTTGCACTATTTCCCCATTAGGCCTTAAGTAAAATAGGGCCACTAACACGGAACCAAGTTTTATTGAAACTAGTTAATTTTTATCTCATAAGAATACTTGAACGGTTTCTTATTACAGAAGTTCATCTTATTTAATAAGTTGATTCCTATGTAAACAAAAGAGATACAAATTACTTAGTCAATGTCTTGTGTTTTGTTTCCAGGCCATGGACGACAAAGCTTCATCTTTGTTCAAGCCCATTATATTTTGGGTTGAGGATAATCCTACAATTCCTGACGTAGTGGTTGAAACTAAACCAAAACCCGCTGAAGTTTTGGTTGAAACTAAACCAAGACCTACTGAGGTGTTAGTAGACATCAAACCTAGACCTACTCAGGTTCTGGTCATGACCACCAAGAAATCCAAATATTTTAAGAACTAATGCTAGGTCGTTATCTCTTTAGAATAAAATGTCTTTGGCATATCTGTCATTTTCCTAAGTGTGTTGTTAAATGTAAGGACCTTGTTCATCTGAACTATGTTTGTATGTTGTTTCTCTATAATATGTGGTAATAATTGTTATGGATTTTTTCCTATTATTCAACTTGGCATAGACTTCAGATATATATATGTTGTGTATATCATTTGTGCTTATGTCATCAAAGCAGGAAAATGTCAATCACAGAGGAACAACAATGACTTCGTGATCTTGAACTTGTTTCGCTCAGCGATAGGCTTCCATATGCTGAGAACAACTCTCGATTACAAGATGATTTTGGTCCGTCCTTACCAGCTTTCAAAATCGCCACTGATATCCTAGACATATCACCCATCAGAGACACACTCAGATGTACTGCATATGTTCCCGAAGTCTACATGCATGAATTCTAGAACACTGCATCTTTCTCCAAAAAGACTATCTCTTTCCAACTGAACAAAACACCAAGGGTACTCAGCTTGAGCATTTTTCGGAAATTGTTTAAACTTCCTAGGTTGGCACAAGGAGAAAAATTTGTGGCTAACCCAAAGAACGATGAAGTACTTCGAATCATTCGTGCCATGAACTATGAGGGTGAAATCAACAACCTATCCCAGCTTAACACCTCACACATAGGGCAACCCTGGAAAGCACTTATCACCATCATCGTCAAGTGTCTTACTGGAAAAACTAGGGGCACCGATGCAATGAGACCACCACATGCTCACTTATTTTGGGGATTGTACACTGCATCTAAGGTAGACTATGCACTTCTTCTCTGGCAAGAATTTTGTTATCAGTTTACTGGAACGAAGAAGAAATCCGTGCATATTCCATTCCCGAGATTCACCAAGCTCATTATCAGCCACTTCATGAAGAATGACCCAACCATTGACACTCGCGGGAATTTCTTCTATCACACCAAAGATGATGATTATGTGATTCTCACAATGAATGCATACACTAATTCCACAAAGTATGCATTACTTCCTGCTCTAGTACCCGACACAATGCTTAATGATGGAATCAAGGAGAGTGATAAATACCAAGAGATGCTTAATGATATTGACGCACAGTTTAAACGTGCAAATTCACATCCTTCAGAGAAGCAAAAAGGTAAACGCAAGAAAAGAGTTTCAAAGCGCCAATCAACTGCTTCTTCCAAAGATAAAGGCCCAGGAAAAATGCAAATAGTTGATGAAGATGATGAAAATGAGCTGATCCATACTGAGGACGAACAGGAAGAAGTACCACTCCGCAGGCCTAAGAAAGCGAAGAAGACTAAAGGCAAAGAAGAAAGTGTTGCTTTGGAGGACCTTGCTCAACAACAACTTTCTTAAGCCAAACGACTGCGTATCGTTCTTCAACAAAGCAGACAGTAAGCTTTTGCAGGATCAGGCTCAAGAATGTTTGAAGACTTAGCAGATTTTGGTAATCCTGATGCTGACATGGCATTTTATGAAGATCCTACTGATGAAGATGCTTATGAAGATGCTGGTAACTATCATTTTGAAAGTCGAGAGCAAAGTGAAGAACATGGTAGCAGTGTAGACACCGATACAAGTATGATGTATCGAGACGTCAATATCACCACTTCCTTACCCGAACCAACTAACACAGTGGTACACGATGATGCTCATGCTACTTTCATACCAGAAACGCAACTTCAAAGTAAGTCTACTTCCAACTCTGATGATGTTATGAAATATCTAAATTTAGAAGGGGAGGGTGTCGAGGTCACAAACACTGATCCGTCAACAAATGAAGGAATGGTGGATGTTCCTATAACTACTGTTACATCAACAACCACTCCACTATTATCCACCCCGATCATCAGTGAGGTCATAACAACCACTATCACACTCGCACTCGTTGAACAACCAGTATCAACCACCACCCTAACCAATGAATCTACACCGTCATCCACAGCTGAACAACATGTATCAACCACCGCCCCAACCACTGAATCTACACCAACACCTATCCCTGTACAACCAGTATCATCCACCACCACCTTAATGGTTATGGTTACACCTCTACCAACAGAACCACAAGTATCATCCATATCCAATCCATTCCTCACAGTCAATGATCCACTGATCCAGTCTCTTCAACAACAGCTAGAGGCTCAAGCTATACAAATAGCTACATTGACTGAAAGGTTAACTACTCCTCCCAAGGAACCGCAACCCGATGAGTCTACTCTTCAAAAACTAACAGACAGAGTCTCTAAACTTAAAGCACAACATAAATCATTTCTTAAAGAGAAGAAAACTCGTGATAAAGAAAATGGTGCTTTTCTTGGGTCAATTGACGAGCAGATGACCACGATCATTCGACGAGAAGTCAAGTCTTATGTTGATCAACAACTACCAAATCTTGTCGGTAATGGTTTATCTACTCTTCAACTAATGACACTGTTACAGACACGTCTGCTAGACATGAAAGCTCATAAATCGAAATACAAACGAAAAGTTCTGCAATATCTCAACAAAGCAATTCTTGAAGAGACACCTGCAGACACTACCGACTCTGAGTCTGACGATGAAGATGAGCTAGAAGAGGAAGATGACGAGGGTGACAGTAAAGAGGATGATGGTAACAATGATCAAAATGAGGATAAGGATAAGGAAGGAGATGAGGAGGAAGAAGAGGATGAAGAAGGAAATGATAAGGATAAAGATGAAGATGAGGACGAGGATACAGATGATGATCAGGATGACGATGATGATAATGACAAGGGTAATGAAATCAACAAGGGTGATAAGAATGACGACACGGGTACACATGCCGAAGATTCAAACAAGGATGACAATGATAAGGCTACTGAGAAAGGTTTAGAGGAAACTGCAGAAAACATTGCTGACACCACAGAAAAAACGTTGGAGTCAACAGTACCAGAAACTCAGCAAGTTGCTACAGGTATAACTACTGCACCAACTTTTACTGCTGATTCTCAAAATGAATATGTAGAATATATGCAAGCAGAAGAACCGACAGAGCCAATGCTTGAAGAAGAACCTCACGATGATATACCGGTGATGCAAAATCAACCTTCAACACCATCTGTAGATCAGCATGGCGTTGATATGGAAGTTGAAGATTTAAATGTTCCAGAACCGACGTTTACTGAATCTCTTATCATCGATGATACTGTACAAGAGCAACTTTGGCTAACAAATGCAGCACCACAGCATCCATTTGACACTGCAATTGAAATGGAGCTGACTCAATTCCTCAACAACCCTATCGATTTCTCGGCTTTTCTAAGGTATTCTCATGGGAAACCGACAATGACTCCGGATCTGATCAAAATGGCAGCTGCAAATGTGGACTTCTTTGACACTTTAAAGATCAGCCATAATGAAGCAGTATATCACTTGAATGAGCTTACAAAAGCAATGAGAGCGACAACTACAGGAATTCAGACTCCCGTGTTGCAACCTCTTACACCAACGGTCATCACCGGTTCTGCCACGATCCCAATAGAGCAGTTTGTCTCTAACGATCTTGAATACCTTGAAAATGAAGCAAAGAAATATGCCACGTCACTAACAATGCTCAAGGCTGTTAACTTGGAGAATGTTCCATGGATAGAGGATAAAGTGCCTGACTCAATATGGAGAAAGAAGCTGCTCAAGTTTTATGATACCTATGCTTCACTTGGCATCTCTCACTGGACTGCAAAGAAAAGGTTAGCCTACAATCATTTCCATCGTCCTAAGAGAGGTTCCTCTATTGTCTCAGCTCACTGAATCAAAAGCATCCAAGGAGCAACCACTCAGACTAGCTTCGGTTATGATTACTTGAATGTAATCGTGTTCAAACGTACCGATGAGAAAGAATACCGCATTGACGAAAGTGGTCTCCAGTACCTTCAACTTGAAGACATCGAATATCTTTTGTTGCTATTGGCTCAAGAAAAAGTTGACCATCTATCACCTGAGATTGTCATAGCCATGAGTTCAAACTTTCGTCAATATGCCAGGAAAATTGTCATTCAAAACCGGGTGGAAGACTTTCAACTTGGAGTAGAAAGCTATCAGAAGAAGCTAAACCTGGAACGTCCCTATACGACTCCACTCAGTAATTTCCATAAGAACAAGAAGGTTTACATGGGGCCCACAACGTCGGAAGCAGGGATCTTTTAACCAAATGAGACTGGGGTCATGCAATATATGCGATTCTCCGAGCTACACAAATTCAGTGATGGAACGCTAAAGCATGCTTGAGATGATCTGTCGGTTCTCAATGCCAACTTACCACTTCCGGCAGTCAAATACACCTGGACAACCCAGTGCAAAAAGGGAGCATCGTATGCAATCAAGAAGATTGAGGAACTTCTAAGGAAGCGCCGGTTGCTACGAAGTATAGAATGATTCGTCGGTGGACGACCATATGGAGCTCACCATAGGTTCACGTAACGAACCATTTAATTATGGTTCGTCTATCAGGTCAACTCCATATGTCTATAATTGTGAATATGTTACTTTTTGTATAATCAGCTTTTGTGGCATGTTGTAGTGTAAAAGTATTTCAAGAATTTCTCTCGAGATTGCAAATCTTTCAAAATATATCATACTCAAGCACTACAACTAACCCTTATTAATTTGAGGGGGAGCATTAATATGTTCTTTGGCCAACATCTAATTTCATTTTATTACCCAAAGACCGGTTAATCCATAAATATCCAAAATATTGATGGTTAACATTTTGGAAAGGGGAGAAAATGGGATTAAGGAGACTTAATGATATTTGGCTAAAACAATGAAAAGGCTAAAAAGATAAACCAACCTAACATGTGTAATGCACAAGTTAAGGGGGAGCGTTTTTGATGATCAAAACACTTAAAGCACAAAAACTTTAATTACAATATCACAAGTGCTTTAAGTGATTTTCAAGGATTTTTTCATGGTGACTATATCAACCCAAAACACACTTAACTCACGACGGATGTGGTGACAAAAGGGTGGTAGGTATAGGTATTAGTCCAATGATTCATCAGAACCGATGGAATCTTCCCAAGGATAATTCCCTAGATAGAACTAGAAGTCCTAGGAAAGATGGAGAATGAATGTGAACGTAGCTGAACGCCGACCAAGTACTTAAGCTAGCACTGGAACAATCACAACAAGGTGCTAGTAATGGCGTATTAGTAAGCATTGAAGGGGTTGAAGAATGAAAAATAATTGAAAAGATAAAGGGTGTAAAGAAAGAAGCCCTCCTTACAACTTTAGGCAGAAACCGGGTCAATACATATGCTATTGAGATCATTTGTTAATGATTCTCGATATTGAAGAAAGCCATCATGGACCCAGTGATGCAATGCACAACCCTCCCCAGCTAACTCAAATATCTCTCAAAAGGTATTTGTTTTAATCACACGGAGATCAACACGTTATCTATTGGTTTATTCACTCCAAATAGACTGATATTGAATAGGTGACACTCCTCTCCAGCCATCGATCACTAAATCAAAACGCACTATCGAGTCTAGAGCCACGAGATCATCAAAAGTCTCATTAGGACACTTTCCATTTATTCCTTGCTTCTTCACACACTGTGAAAAATAAGAGATCTTTATGAGTCCTACGCAGTATTCTTGTAATATTGCCAGAACATCCGAGTGATACGCAAGTATTACAGTGAAGATGGAAATCCTGCTAGAGCCAACATCAAACAAGCTCATGGTAGGTGACACGTGCGGTTCTTTAAGAACTAATCTTGTGACAACTGGAAAGAAACAATAGTTTAATTCTTAATTGAACTTAAACTCGTTCCAGGCCTCTACGCATTATCGTATGATCTTGCCAGAACACTCAGAGTGACACTCTTTAGTGTTTACAGTGACGAGTGGAAATCCTTCTAGTGTTAACATCAAACAACACTTGGTAGGTGACAAGCAAGATTCAATTTGAATTAAGTTTGTGACAACTGGAAAGCAACGATGGTGAATATCTTAATTGAAATTCACTTGTTCCAGGTTTCATGAATTGACGACTTCAATCATAAGGATTTTTAATCCAAATGATTCACTCTTTATGTTCGCAGTCAGCTTTGGACGGTCGAATAAAGAGAACGGGTTTACCCGCGAAATCCTATCAGGAAGTTACTTAATTGAAATTATCCGTCACGGGTACGATATCTAATATCGTCCAACGGTCTTCACCGACTGGAGGTAAAATGCTACCGAATTAGAATAAAATGTCAAAGCCATTTTATTCGTGTCTTATTATGTTGCTACATTCGAAGACGGTGGCGTTGCGGTGTACCTGTTGAAGACGGTGGCATTGCGGTGTACCTGTTGAAGACGTCCTCACATGCTTATTCCTTCTGCATCAAATACTTCTACAAATTCAAGAAAGTATGACCTAAAAGTCTTCCGCTATATCAACTCTGAAACTTTCAAGAATTCAACAAAGGATAAGTGTGTGGGACATGAAGTCACAAAGAGGCGAACATCACAAGACAATAAAGACTGCACGTGAAAGGCCAAAAGAACGTGTTCCAAGCAAAAGGCTGATATTATTCAACACATATTCACAAAAGGAAGAAAAAGAAAGAAAAGAAGACTACGAGCTCAAGAACAAGATCTAACATGCTAGATTAGGACTTTGTAAATTTGGAGTGACCTCCCTTTGGGGGAGATTGTTGGAAATACGTTTTACGTATATAGAAAGTCTCGGTCACTCCAACTATGTAGTTATAGGCTCGTAGTAGTGTTTAGTTTCATTTATTAAATAGCTCGACCCATGAGCATGTTCATGGGCCGGAGGCCCAAGTCCATTAAGGACTTGGGTATTTAAACCTCTTTCCACCATGGAAAGAGGTGTTGGTTGTTTCATTTCTTGTTTTCCATAATACAAGTTTCTTTCATTTCTCTCTCTAAGTTTCTCTCTCTAGAAAACATCAACCCGCTTGATTCTTAAAGATTATCATTGTTCTACATTCTTCTTACTCATAACAGATCTTAACAAACATACTTCATGATTTTATTATGACTTAAAAGAAATTACAAGTACAAAACATAAGTGTAACAAAATATGAAAGTAAAGTTCAGCTATGAAAGACTTCAATAATCATCATTTTTGATTTTTTCTTTAGCTTCAGCTATGTCTGTCCTGGCATCCAATTCGGCCTGCAAAGCTTGTGCAAATACCTTGGAATACTCTGTGTTGATTTTAAGTGCATTTTTAAGACAAAGAAGCTGAATAGTTGATGCTAGTCCCATCTCATCTTCCTTTTGGAACACATATTGACATCCCCTGTTCATGAAGGCCATACCTTTCTCAAGCTCAGTATATGTCTGACCATCAATAGGGCCTACAATCCCATTTGGTAAAACCAAATCCCTGTGCATTCCATCCACTTGAACATCATTAGTTACAAAGGACTCCTTAATAAATTGTGTCATCCTTCTTCTTTTCTTTCTAGACTTTGGAAGATCTTGTTCAAACAGTTGTGGTGGGGGATCAACCTTAAGCTTGGCTGCAGTTTCCTTAACCCAATTAAACTTAGCCTTGAGAGTTTTAAGAAGTGTAAAATTTGCCTGTCCAGTCTTCTTCGCAGCTAATGCCTCAAGTTCAAACCATTCAGACAGGCCAAGTTTCTTTAACTTAAAGTCTTCAAAGAGATCCATGTTTGCCTATTGATTATCTCTCCATAAAACCATTTGTGGTGTATGAGTAGACTTGTGAATAGTATACTTGAACTTGGTAATTTTTCCAGGTGCAAACCTATTATTGACGCATGCATCATAGTCAGCTTTTACCTTTTTAAGTGCCTCTGTGTGTTTAACTTCCATTTCCTTCAACCTTTGTCTTTGCTCCTCCCTTTGTTGAGGAGTCATTTTTCTCTCTGTTGCCTCATTAAGCTCCTTGGATTTCTTGATTTCATTTAACCTCTTGAATTTAATAGCCTATTTCTCAATTTCTTCAGTTGTTAGAGGGTTCTCATTTGCTGCTTTAAAGGTTGTGAATTGGAATAGTTAAGTGGTTGATCCTCATGTCTCTAGCATCGCATCTATTTTCTTTAGCTTAGCGTCTGAGTCTACCACGGCTATTTCCTTTCCTTTCTTAGAGACAGAGGATAACACACTTGTGTTCTTCAACTCTTCAGCTTATTTGATGAAAGCCATATGAGCTTGTTTTTGTACAACTTTTGGTAGGAAGCTAACAGTGAACTTGAGTTTCTTGGCAGCTGGTTCACCATCATCCACAGCCTCATTGGTGTTAACTAGAGTCAGGGACTTTGATAGGGATGGCAACAGGGCGGGTTTGGGGTGGGGTGATCGTCCCCATCCCTAAACTCGATTAGTAAAGTTCTCCCCAAACCCGCCCCGATCCCCGTCGGGGATTTAATCGGGGTGCCCCGTTGGGGTGCAATGCTCCCTCAAACCCGTCCCGTACTAATCGGGGATCTTATCGGCTACCCTCTTTGAGTGAAATTTTCTATCAAAACCGCATTATTTTACATTTATTATTATTTTTAGACTGTTAGAAATAAGCTTGAAGTATTATAAACTTACTAATTATATAATAATGAATTACAAACAAGACTTATAAGGTTTAAAATGATACTATTATACATAAATAATGATATGTTACACCACAAAGAACTTACAATACATTAAACAAGTTTCTATAATAACAATTTGTAATACACTAAAGAAATATTTATTATGACGTAAATAGTAAGAAAATACTATATAAAATTACTTATATTTGTATATGTGTATATTAATCGGGCGGGGCGGGTCGGGGATCTTATTCCCCGTGTTTGCCCCAAACCTGATTAAAAATCCCCGTTTAAGCCCCAAACCCGCCCCATAACCCAATAAAGTTAACCCGCTCCGCCCCAATTATTCCGGGTTTCGTGTTTCCCCGTCGGGTTCGGGTTTTTTTGCCATCCTTAGACTTTGATGAATCGACTCCATCCTTTGTCTGTTGCTCCCCCTTAAGTTCATCATCATCATCAGGTACAGTTATTGGAGTGATGACTTGGTGAGGGATGGGTGAAAGGATAGTGTTGTCAGCAGATCCTGAGCTTTGCTTAGCAGATTCAAGGTTAAGTACATTTTCCTTTTCCCCCTCACATTCAACATGTCTTTTCAGACGTTTGGATGAACGTGCCTAAATGTATGCAGAAATCTGCTCAACAGAGGCAGCCATTTGTCTTTGCCTGGTTCTTGAAGCTCTGGCAATTTTCAACAGCTGGTTGCAATTTCCATTGATGTTGCGATGTACACGGTCAACTATGAAGTTGGTGTGGCGAACTTGCCTGGATCGTACAGCCTCATGTTCTTTAGGCATAGTCAACTCATGAGCAGAGAATAGGTCAGGGGCCTCTATGGCTATGGCATCTTTGATACGAGTGGATAAATGGCTAAGTCCTTGGGACACTCCTTTTCGTGTGCCATCCATAATGGGTTCAGTGACATCATCCTTAACCGCCTGTGTGATTGATAGTTGAGTTATTACGTCTTTTAGGAAAAAGAGCGTAATTAGGGTAAGTATTAACAAGTGATTTAGGAAAACCACAAGTTATGACCCAAAGTGGGGATCGTTCTCAAGGAGGCTTGGTGTGTGTTAAGAGATGATTAACTTTGTGATTATATTGATTATGAGAAAAGAAAATAGAAATGAGATAAGAAGAGAATGACGGTTACGATGACGAATTAAACTAAGACGATAAAGTCGTACACGTAAAACCGTAAAAAGTAGCAAAATTAAAAATTTATCCTAAAAATTCCTAGAAAATTGCAATAAATCCTAAATAATGTAATTGGAGTTTACAAAAAAATCAAAAGTCACCCAAACCTTTTATTTAATTAAATAATAATTTTTTAATGCTAATTAAAGCCCAAAAAATCAATTTAATTAACAAAAAGCCCAAAATGAGATTTTATCAATTGTAAACCTCTAAAATGACTTAACTTAATTTAAAACTATTTTTGAAAATTTTATAATTAATAAAAACTATTTAAAAAATTAAAAACTATTAAAACTTAAAATAATTATAAAAATTAATCTAATGACAATAAAAATATTCTAAAAATTTTAAAATTCCTAACTTATTGTATTTAACCTAATAAAAATATAAAAACTTGAAAAATCTAAACTTTAATTTTTACCAAAAAAAAATATTAAAAATCCAAAATTTATAAAAAATTCTAAAAAGTTGCAAACTAGCTTATTTTAACCTAATAAACTCAGAAATGAAGTTGTAATTACAAAAATACCCCTAATGGGCCCTCAAATGGGCCAAAATCCAAAACAGACCCTTATTGGGCCAAAATAAGCCCAATACGACAAATGTTTATAAAAATGGCCCAAAAGCTCCTATCTGACCTAAAATTTGATTCTGAACACAATTTTCCAAATGCCCAAAAGCTGAAAATGCTCTTAAGTTAGCTTATTTCACCACAGCTTATTCTTAATGGGCTTTTTGGCCCATTAAGCTATAAGCTGATGCCATAAGATAAAATTAAACACACGTCCTTCTTTTGACTTAAGTAAGCTATTTGCAAAAAGAAATTTGAAAAAAGTCCAAGAAATAAGCCTGAAAAAGCAAAAAGCAATCTTCACAAAATGACAAAATAGTCATTTTCAAGTTCTAGGCTATTTCAAGAGTTGATTCAAGTAGATTTAAGTCACAAATAGCTTAACTAAGCTTAATCAACAAAAAGTTTTCAAATAAGCCCACTCAATAAGCTGGAATAAGAAAATAAGCACTTAATTAAAAGTCAACTTTAAGAGTTTTCTAGCAAAAAGTCAAAGCTAAGGTCTGATAAGCTCCAGTTCAAACAAATGAGTCAAATGAGAAAGATTGATCACAAAAAGTAAGTTATTGCGGGTCTAGATAAGCCAATATGGCTTATTAATAAGCTAACTGAAAAATTACACTAGAAGGGGCTAGTTTTAGGTGCTGAGCAGTGGGAACTTTTCCCATTTCTTGACTTTCTGTCTTTAGTGACTTTTTTGTAGATTCAAGTTTCACAAAGGCACCCAAATGATCATTTAATCATAAGGAGTCAATAACAACAAAAAAATCACAATCTCAAACAGCCAATTTGTACAGTTAATTCATTTAATCACCAGACATGCACCAAACTTGAACAAATAAGCAGTTATGGTTCAATAAGCACTTATAGCACAATTCAGCCAGCCAAACTTCACCAAATGCATACACAAGCTATAATAAACTTAAATGAACAAGTCTAAACAAGTTTCATGCAATGATTCAAAGTGTAGGTCAAGATTCAAGCACTAAAAGTTACTGATGAACTATGAACATGCAGTTATGAACACTTGCTGATGTATTTGACCACCAAGCCAAATTCAAACCCCCAAATCTTGTTAACAGGTTATATTAACGATGTTTAAACACTTTTTAGCCCTAAGCATGCATACACTCTAGGTGTTCCCAAAGTCTTAGGTCAAAAACAGTCAAAACAAGCAAATTATAGCACAATCTTTGATTCAAAGTTTTAAGACTGAAAACTTACAGCAAATAGCACACAAACAAGTATTTTGCAGATACAAAGCACAAACACACACTTCCAACAACAAAATAACAAACTATGATCTAAAACAGGTAATCCAAAACACCCTTTTATATTTTCAAATCAAAATTTTCAAATCAAAAGTGTATTCCAAGGTTACCTAAGCCCAAATCAACACAATAAAAGATGTAATATGCATATTTTAGCAAGATTAAGCCACAAATTTCACAAGAACACAAGCAACACACAAATATCACAAATATCCAACTTTTTATCAGATTTTGAGATTAAGGGTGCAAACCTCATGGATGTACATCCACACCCATGAATGTTTGAGCTTATGTGCTAGCAAGAACAAGCACAAGCTTCCATAATAAAGCCTGCTAAGATACAACAATGTTAGAAGCAATTATATAAAAATAGAAAAGTGACAAAGCCTTGATTAATGTAACTCTTGTACCCCACACTTGATTATCCCCAAGTTATAAGCTTCACAACACCTTGATATCACAATATCAGGATGCTATGATCAGCTTTATAGCCCAAGAATTCCAAGGTGTACCAAGAAACTTAGCAAAATATCAAGCTATAGGAAAATGTGCAAACTTTTCCACACTCCTTGTGAAAACGTTTTGAGATTCAGGTTTTAGCAAACAATAAACATAAACAATCAGTAAAGAACAATGGCACTTGACTTTTCTTCAAAGATTCAAACACATTTCATTACTTAGAAAATATGATTTACAGAACTTTGAACAAAGGAAAATTCAAGAGCAAACTGAAATGTAATGAGTCCTATGCCTTTTATAGGCATACAATGAACTAGTGAAAGCTAAAAAAACGTGAACCCTAATGCAGTAGAAGTCCCAAAATGACCCTTGTCTTGTTTGAATATTTTGAGGATCATGTGAGTGAATTTGGCTTGTTGCATGAGTTGGCAAGGTGAAAATGCATCCAATGGTGTAAAATAAGCTTAAGATGTAAGCTGGAATCATGCACGTTGGATTGCTGTCACTGTTTTGTATTCTTGTTCAAAGGCGTAGCAGGGGAGTCTCTTGTGGGGCTCATGGTTGATGTAGCATGTATTTTCATGGTTGGGATGTGATTAAGGAATGCTTAATCATCAATCTGGAAGGTTTTAACACTTAATTATTAGTGATTAAGAAAAACCCAAATCTGGTGATGAACATGAAGAACATGTGTTTGATCCGGTTTTGTGTTTAAATGGGGTGTTTAGCGCCACATTTAACAAATTAAATAACTAGTTAGTTAAGCTGGTGAGTGGGATGGTGATGTGGAGCCAGGGTAGAAGCTGATTGGTGGAGAAGTGGTAGTAGGGCACGTGTCACCCCACTACTAGTCTAGGTAAGATTGGATGTTTGACATGATTTACCCCTCAACTCTTTAATTCTTTTCACTTGCTATAAAACTAGCCAAATCCAGATTCTCTTTGTAATTAAAGTTTTGGTTTTCATACTTTTGCCCCAAATACTTTTCCAAAGTATTTTCAAGGGTATTTCTTGCCAATTCATGATTCTTGAAGGGCTGTTTTGGCATTTTATTCATTGGTAATGGTCTTGACTTGTTTGTTTGACTTCTTGGAGGACTAATATTGCCAAGTCATGATTATTGAGGGACCATTTTTGCCATTTCTTCAAAGGCAAGGGTCCTTTTGGTAATTTTGACATTTTTAAAGGACCAAACTTGTAATTTCTTGTAACTTGAAGTCCTTAATGGTATGTTTGACTTTGAGGAGGACTAATATTGACAATTTAGTTTTGTTGAGGGACTAAAATTGTCAATTCTTCAAAGTGGAGGGCCCTTTTTGCATAATTGACAAACTTTAGGGACCAATCTTGTAATTATGAAGATACAAGGGTTTAAAGTGTCAATTCTTCAATATTGGAGGACCCTTCTTGCATAATCTTCAAATCTTCAAGGGTTTGTCTTGGAAAATTTTTCATTAGGGCTTGGTTCAATGTGCGGCTTCGTTTCCCGTGTTCGTTTTTGCATGATTCTTGTGATCTTTTGTCATTTTCTCAATATCCGTACCTAAAATACACAAGCAACAAACACAAGCATATATTTGGCCAATTTCATGATATTTTATGCATTTAAAGCCCTTTTTGGATGATGAGACTATGTATAAAAGCAGTCTCATCACTCCCCCATACTAAACCATTGCCATGCCCTCACGCAATGCTAGAATAAAGTATCGTAGCACCTTCAAAATTCATTTTTATTCACTTTTATGAAATGATAAACTAGCTACACTACTACTATTACTACTACTTGCGTTTGAGACATAATGTATGATTTTCATCGCAAAATGGAATGTTTAGGTTCATAGAATAAGAACACGTGAATGCTTTGTTAGAAATAATTTCGTCGTCCTCGATTTTCACCCCAATTCCATGCCAAGCGTGCAACGAGATCATTGTCATTATAAATTAGTAATGCTAACACTACTCATATGCCCTAATCACGTACTTATCCTCCCATTATCCTAAGTTGTATCTCTTATATTTTATTTTGTCTTGAATGTTTCACGAGGATACATTGTTTGACTTATGCGATAATAGAGATTTAGGTCTAAAAATAGAGTCCTAACGGTGTAACCAAGACCATTAAATTAATAACCCCTCCTAATAGACAACGATGTCAAAAAATTAAGTCAACAAGAAGGATCGATAAACACGGTTTTATACCGGTTTTGAACATGAGACTTATTACCAAGACTTTTATACGCCCCCTAACGGAAGGGCCTTATTATCATAGGTTTACCTCCATCTTTTATTCAACTTCGCCATGAAGCTTTTATTATGACTTCGGTCTTGCCTTGCCTTTTATTATCCACCTCATCGGTGGTTTTATTAGCCAAAGACGTATATCCTCACGCTATGGCGAATTTTGGATCTTTAAAGCTTCAAAGATTAAGGCTTGATTCACTTTCAATTTTGCATAGATTTTTCGGCCTTGTGAGCTTCAAATTGTTTGCTTGATTTAGGTGAGCACTTGAAATCTTATTATTGGGTGAAGCTTTCGATTATTCGGGTGCCAATACTTCAAAACCGTGACGCTGGCGATACCTTAATGTCTTCCCAATTTAATTACACGGAAGCTACTAGAAAAGACTAGAAACCGACAATCAAGACTAAACCGCTAAGTCAATATTTATTAAGCAAAAAATATTTAAAAGCGCAGGGAGAATAAGCAAACAACGAGAACACATGAGTTTTTGAAAGAATACGAGTACTCTACGTTTAGCATAGTACCTTATAATTAACTCTATCATTTCTCGTCCTCATTTAAGAGACTTAGCCTAATATAAGTTAAGGAATCAAAGCTAAGTGCTCAACACGCACGGTCGAGTCAAAAATTACTCTTATTCTCGCCATCGGAAAACCTACATTCGTGTCTTCAAACACTTATAAAACATGAGAAAAAAATTAAAATTTGGCCATTTTTAGCCTTATTTTGCAACAAAACGATAAATAAAAAGATAAACTTTGGAAAGCGTGAAGGTTTGGCAAGGCAAGTATCTATTCAACCCCCCCCCCCATACTAAAGTTAAACATTGTCCTCAATGTTTCGAGTCTAGGGGTACAAACACCCCCATACTAGAGACGTAGTCGAATGCCTAATCTAGCATGAAAAGGGTGTAACCGTTAAATTTAAAGCCGTTTATGAAGTGTGCTAAAAACCTAAGGTTAGAACATCAAAGGATATATCATGGATATTGAGAAAGTCTTCAAAGCAAACGATCGAGTGCTCCCATAAAACGAACACGAGAGGCTCCAATCGTGAAGGTAATGATCATCTAAAATCCACAATTCACAAACAACCACGAAACAAAGGTTGGAAGGGCACAAATCCCCACACGTTACTACATTAGAAAGCGATAATATATACATAGGATAAGCATGGGACTCCCTCACGAGGAACCTCGTTTTTTATTACTGAGTCATGAGCTCGACTCGATCCCCTCAATACTAATAATCATTGGGGAAGGTGATTTGGTCGAGGTAGTTCAAGGATGGAACTTCCCCGCCAAAGTAGTGCTTCAACCTATGTCTATTCACCTTGAAATTGGGGCCATCATTTTGAGCTAGCTCGATGGTCCCATAAGGAAAAACTTGAGTCACGGTGGATGGACTAGAACAACGAGATTTCAACTTACCGGAAAAGATTTTCAAACGAGAATTAAAAAGCAAAACTTGATCCCCAATGCTAAAAACCCGGTTTTTAATTTTTGAATCATGCAACTTTTTAGTCTTTTCTTTATAAATCAATGAATTTTCATAAGCAATATCCCTTAATAAATCCAATTCATTTAATTGCATTTTCCGGTGTTTTCTCGCGGTCTCCATATCATCATTACAATGCTTTAGGGCCCAATAAGCCTTGTGTTCCAATTCAATTGACAAGTGACAATTTTTCTCATACACAAGCTTATAAGGAGTGCACCCAATGGGCGTCTTATGAGCGGTCCTAAAGTCCCATAAAGCATCATCCAACTTATCCGACCAAGATTGTCGGTTTTCCCCAATGGATCTCTCCAAGATCCTCTTCAACGCAAAATTTGAAACCTCGACTTGCCCACTCGTTTGTGGGTGATAAGCCGTAGAAAGCCGATGTGTCACCCCATATTTCCTTAGGACCCTTTCGAATTGGTCGTTACAAAAATGGGTTCCACGATCGCTTATGATCGTACGAGGGATTCCAAACCGAGAAAACAAGCTTTTCAAAAACTTGACTACCACACGAGCATCATTGGTGGGCAAAGCCTTAGCTTCCACCCACATAGATAGGTAGTCAACGGCGACAAGGATGTAGTTATTACCACGAGATGATGGGAACGACCCCATAAAGTCAATGCCCCAAACATCAAATATCTCACACACTTGGATGATATTTTGTGGCATCTCATCTTTTTGTGAGGCTTTTCCTTACCGTTGGCATGAGTCACACGACTTCACAAGTTCATGTGCATCTCGGTAAATAGTAGGCTAAAAGAAACCGGCATCAAAAACCTTCTTATCCGTGAGATTAGCACCATGGTGACCACCTGTGGGTCCCTTGTGACAAGCTCTAAGGATGTTAGAAGCTTCGGTACCAAAGACACAACTTCGAATAATTTGATCCGCACAAGTGCGAAACAAGTAAGGGTCGTTCCAAAAGTAGAACTTGACGTCATGAAAGAATTTTCGTTTTTCTTGAGTCGTCATACCCTTGATGATGAAGTTGCCCGCATGGTAATTTGTGATGTCCGCAAACCATGGGGTGGAAGAATCAAGCTTAGAATTCACTACACCAAGTGTCTCGAGCGGAAATTTTTCGGTGATTTCCTTGGGCTCGTAAACACTTTGGTGAGGATCTTCCAAACGAGAAAGATGATCGGCCGCTAGATTCTCGGCTCCTTTTTTGTCAACAATTTTGTGATCAAATTCTTGAAGGAGGAGAATCCAACGAAGTAATCTTGGCTTAGCATCTTGTTTAGCCATAAGATACTTGATAGCTGAATGATCCATATACACTATTCATTTCGTCAAGACGAGATAAGGTCGGAATTTCTCAAATTCATACACCACGGCAAGGAATTCCTTCTCTGTTGTAGTGTATTTTAGTTGAGCCTCGGCCATCGTCTTGCTAGCATAGTGAATAGGCAAGAAATGTTTTTCATGGCGTTGCCCCAATATGGCCCTAATAGCATAGTCACTATCATCATACATGAGCTCAAAGGGGAGGTTCCAATTAGGAGCAACAAGAATGGGAGCTTCGGTAAGTTTCCTCTTAAGTATTTCAAAGGCTCGTACATAATCTTCGTCAAAGACAAAACGTGCATCTTTTTCAAGGAGATGTGTAATAGGTCGAGAGATCTTTGAAAAATCCTTGATGAATCGTCGATAAAAGCCCGCGTGGCCTAGGAAACTCCTAACTCCCTTAACAGTTTTGGGATGAGGTAATTTGCCGATGACGTCGACCTTAGCTTGATCAACCTCAATCCCCGCTTTCGAAACCTTGTGCCCTAAGACGATTCCACTTTTAACCATAAAATGACATTTTCCCAATTAAGCACAAGGTTGGTTTCCTCACAACGCTTCAACATTTTCTCGAGATTCGAAAAACACGAAGTGAACGAACTACCAAACACGGAAAAGTCATCCATGAAGACTTCCATCGTCTTCTCGATCATATCATGAAAAATAGCCATCATGCACCTTTGAAAGGTTCCCGGTGCATTGCAAAGTCCGAATGGCATTCTACGATAGGCAAACGTTCCATATGGACACGTAAACATAGTTTTTTCTTGATCACGAGGATCGATGAGGATTTGGAAGTAACCGGAAAAACCATCTAGAAAGAAATAGAAATCGTTTCCCGCAAGACGCTCCAACATTTGGTCCATGAAGGGCAAGGGAAAACGGTATTTTCGAGTGGCTTCATTCAACTTACGATAGTCAATGCACACTCTCCATCCGGTCACGAGTCTAGTGGGAATTAACTCGTTGGCATCGTTTGGCACAACGATCATTCCTCCCTTCTTAGGGACACAATGAATATGACTCACCCAAGGGCTATCGGAAATAGGGTAAATCATTCCCACGTCAAGGAGTTTTAGGACCTCCTTTTTAATGACGTTGTGAATTTTGGGGTTCACCCTCCTTTGACATTGGATTACGGGCTTGTAATCCTCCTCCATTAAGATTTTATGGGTACAAAATTTGGGATCGATTCCCTTAATGTCGGATAACTTCCACGCAATTGCCCCTTTGTGATCCTTTAGAACATCGACAAGTGCGGTTTTTTCATCATCCGAAAGTTCTTTCGCAATAATAACCGGCAACTTGTCGTCCTCCTCCAAATAGACATATTCGAGATGAGGAGGTAAATCTTTCAACTCGAGGATAGGTGGTTCCTCAATTGAAGATTTGGGCTAGATACTCATAACCTCCTCAAGTGGAGGAAATGGGAAATCATTGAGAAAATCCTTGATAATCGAGAAGTCCTCATCGTTGTCGAGGTCTTCGTCACAAGTACGTGGAACATCGAATTCTTCCAACGTAAAACCACCACCTTCAAATGGAGTGAAGGTTGGTGTCGAATTATCAAGAATGGGATCTAACATAGTGGGATTGCCACTATTTTCACCATCACTAAAACCTAAAACTTCTTGTGAAAATTCCTCTCAAACAACGTCAATCATATCAACGAGGTTTATGGTTGCAACAGAATAAACATTAGAAATTTGAGAGTTTTGAGTTGCGTTTATAACAAGTTCCTCATCGTTGAAACGTAAGGTGATGGTTCTAGCATGCACATCGATCAAAGCCATAGACGTATCTAAAAACGAACGACCTAAACTGAGAGGAACTTGAGGATCCGTGGGAATATCGACAACGATAAAGTCTACCGGATAATAGAACTTTCCCACTTTCACAAAAACGTCTTCCGCCAATCCACATGCGGGAATCGTGGAATGGCCGACCAACTCGATAGACATTAGTGAAGGAGTAAGATTAGGAAGATTGAGCGACTTAAAGATAGCAAGTGGCATCAAGTTAATGCTAGCACCAAGATCGGCCAAGGCATAGCATTCTTCCATATCTTGGATTGCACAAGGGATCAAGAATTTACCGGGATCATCGACTTTTTGAGGTATGCGATTAAGATAAACCGATGAACAACTAGACAATTGTTGCAATTTCTCCTTGTTGTTCAACATACTCTTAAAGTTAGCTGCAAATTGAGGCATCATGATCAAAGCATCGGCGAAACTCACATTAAAGTTCAAATCACGAAACATTTTCATAAAAAGCTCAAATTGGTAATTATCGCGCTCTTGATGTTTCTCCTTACTAAGTCTCGATGGATAGGGCAAAGGTGGTGTGGGTTGAGGCATAGGCATAGCCTTTGGAATCTCGGGTTCCAATGTTGGTAATGAGTCAACCGTAGGTGTGGCATGAGCGGTACTTCGTGGGATTGGGACATGCTCCTTTTCCACCACCACCTCGGGTTCTTCCTCAATTGCATCTTCCGTAGGAGCAATTGGTTTAGGAGTCGGTTCCTTAAGTGTCTTACCACTACGTGTGGTAATCACTTTCATCTCTCCCTTAGGGTTCGATATGGTGTTGCTAGGAAGACTACTCGAAGACGGTTTGCACATAATAGCCTCAAACATAGATGAAATTTTGTCCTCAAACATGGATTGCCTCTTCTCGGCCTTAATCATTTCTTGCTTAATTTCATGTTGCCCTTCTTCCATTTTTTGTTGGTTTTGTTGTAACCTAGTTACATTTCCTTCCATTTTGTTTGTATGGATTTTAAGCTCATTTGCTAACTCATTTTCAACTCCTTCTTCAAGTCGTTCTTAAAATCGGATCTTAGGCTAATGATTTCTCTTTGAATGTTGTCAAACCTAGCATCGTTTCCATTAGCGTATTCAATAAATTCATTTGAAAGATATTTCAAAGTTTGCAAACTCTTGTTGTTGTTTTGAAAATCATTATTTTGATTTTTGTTTGAAACTTGATTATTAGCCCCTTGATTCCCATAGTTTCCTTTGCAATTGCTTTTAAAACCAACTTGATTGTTTCGATAGTTGTTGTTAGCATTTTGATTTGAAGCAAAACCCAGTGGAGTCAATTGATTGGAGCGGGTAACTTGACCGTTTTGGTTGTAAGTTCCCGTGGCCGCGTAGGCACTCGGAGAAATCATGACCTCCACCACAATACATACATGAAGCCTCAACCGCTTTAGCTGTAGCGGGAGCACTTTGTTCTCCAACTTTGAATTCAATTAAAAGTCCTTTAAGCTTATCAAAGATTTTGTTTTCCAAGTTCGCCTCAATTTGGCAAGCATCGATGGTATTAGACAAAGAAGGTGAAGCCGAAGACGAAGCCTTACGAAAAATTGATTTGTTACGAGGACTATACACCTTAGATCTATTCTAAATTATCACCAAAGCTTCCTCAACCGTTTTACACAAAAAAATTACCACCCGCGGCGGCATTTAGATAATCCCTTTCATGATCATTAAGTCCATTGTAAAACGTGTCAATTTGATGCAAATCGGAAAAACCGTGATGAGGACACTCATGTAACATTTCCTTAAACCTATTCCAAGCCGTTGAAAAACTCTCATTAAATTCTTGTGAAAATTTTGAAATCTCGTTTTTCAAATGCGTAGTCTTAGAGGGCGGGAAAAATTGGTTCACAAACTTTGAAACAAGATCCTTCCACGTCAATATAGAATTGGGTGGCTCTTTCTCTAACCAAATTTTAGCGGGCCCCGCTAAGGAATACGGAAAAAGCATCATCTTAATCGAGTCATTAGCAACATCCTTAAATTTGCAAGTGGCGGTAAGACGATTGAATTGGCGGATATGGTTGTGCGGGTTGTCCTTTTCATCACCACGAAATTTGTTGTTTTGGATCATCGACAACAAACCCGTTTTCACTTCAAAATTCTCCGCAAGGATAGCGGGAATTACAATACCCTCTCCATAACCCTCGGTGGGTGCTTGAAGTAACTCCATCATAGTTCGATTCTCCATGGTTGGTTCCTCTCTTACGATAGGTTCGTCAATAGGAGACTCCTCACTAGAAAGATTAGGAGTAGGTGTTGACTCCTTTTGGTTTCTATGTTTACGTGCACGTCTTGCTTGGTTGCGGGTTTGCATAAACGTCACGTACAACGAGGGGATGAGAAAAGAAGATTCTTTTTGGTGTTTTGTATTTCTCCAATTTTTTTGTGGTTTTTGATTGTTTTTACTTTTTTGGATTTTGTGATTGTATTAAGTAGACCAAAATCTAAAAATCTCCTCCTTAATCAAATCTCTTGATTAAAGAAGCCTCAAGGAATGAAAACGATCACGTGAAGTGAACGCCTTCGATGACTTTAGAACGTTCGTGGAACACCAAAACATTCAAGAGGGTTTAATCAATGAAACCAAGAAAGTATATATGATACTCAATACTTTGGGCGGCAAAACCCTCGATTAGCTTTCAATCTCAAAATACTCACAAGCAAGCGGGGAAACGAGGCGGCGCGAAGCACTTAAGTGCCTTTTTCCTTAGGGTATATTTAATAATACCCGCCTTATACCCACCTTATAGTTTGTATTTTTCAAAATCGAGCTTCACGAAAGTGTTTATCTATTTTTGCCTTTTCTTTCTTGTTTGAGATTTGAATACAATGATTGGGTAATGACCTCCCAAGTCAAGGTTGTGTTTTCACACTTTTGGAGTACTTGTGAATTTATTGTTCTACGTATACAATATAGTAATAGTATTCACACAAAAAACGAAAAACCGATAATACGTATTAGTATTAGTGCTACTAATACAAATAGATACTATGGCTATATATAAAAGCAAAAATTGCCAAATCAAAACACAACACGCCTCTCCGGCAGTGGCGCCAAAATGATAGTTGAGTTTTTACGTCTTTTAGGAAAGAGAGCGTAATTAGGGTAAGTATTAACAAGTGATTTAGGAAAACCACAAGTTATGACCCAAAGTGGGGATCGTTCTCAAGGAGGCTTGGTGTGTGTGTTAAGAGATGATTAACTTTGTGATTATATTGATTATGAGAAAAGAAAATAGAAATGAGATAAGAAGAGAATGACGGTTACGATGACGAATTAAACTAAGACGATAAAGTCGTACACGTAAAACCGTAAAAAGTAGCAAAATTAAAAATTTACCCTAAAAATTCTTAAAAAATTGCAATAAATCCTAAATAATGTAATTAGATTTTACAAAAAAAATCAAAAGTCACCCAAACCTTTTATTTAATTAAATAATAATTTTTTAATGCTAATTAAAGCCCAAAAAATCAATTTAATTAACAAAAAGCCCAAAATGAGTTTTTTTTCAATTGTAAACCTCTAAAATGATTTAAATTAATCTAAAACTATTTTTGAAAATTTTAAAATTAATAAAAAATATTTAAAAACAATTAAAAACTATTAAAACTTAAAATAGTTATAAAAATTAATCTAATGAGAATAAAAATATTCTAAAAATTGTAAAATTCCTAACTTAATGTATTTAACCTAAGAAAAATATAAAAACTTGAAAAATCTAAATTTTAATTTTTAATAATAAAATAATAATAAAATAATAATAAAATAATATTAAAAATCCAAATTTTATAGAAAATTCTAAAAAGTTGCAAACTAGCTTATTTTAACCTAATAAACTCAAAAATGAAGTTGAAATTACAAAATACCCCTAATGGGCCCTCAAATGGGCCAAAATCCAAAACAGACCCTTATTGGGCCAAAATAAGCCCAATAAGACAAATGTTTATAAAAATGGCCCAAAAGCTCCTATTTGACCTAAAATTTGATTCTGAACACAATTTTCCAAAGGCCCAAAAGCCAAAAATCCCCTTAAGTTAGCTTATTTCACCACAGCTTATTCTTAATGGGCTTTTTGGCCCATTAAGCTA
The DNA here is from genome assembly GCA_025667525.1 of Glebionis coronaria. NCBI lineage: Eukaryota > Viridiplantae > Streptophyta > Magnoliopsida > Asterales > Asteraceae > Glebionis > Glebionis coronaria. The sequence continues at coordinate 556,079,934 of CM046877.1, read as the reverse complement.
TAAGCTGATGCCATAAGCTAAAATTAAACACACGTCCTTATTTTGACTTAAGTAAGCTATTTGCAAAAAGAAATTTGAAAAAAGCCCAAGAAATAAGCCTGAAAAAGCAACAAGCAATCTTCATAAAACGACAAAATAGTCGTTTTCGAGTTCTAGGCTATTTCAAGAGCTGATTCAAGTTGCTTTAAGTCACAAATAGCTTAACTGAGCTTAATCAACAAAAACTTTTCAAATAAGCCCACTCAATAAGCTGGAATAAGCAAATAAGCACTTAATTAAAAGTCAACTTTAAGAGTTTTCTAGCAAAAAAAGTCAAAGCTAAGGTCTGATAAGCTCCAATTCAAACAAATGAGTCAAATGAGGAAGATTGATCACAAAAAGTAAGTTGTTACAGGTCTAGATAAGCCAATATGGCTTATTAATAAGCTAACTGAAAAATTACACTAGCAGGGGCTAGTTTTGGGTGCTGAGCAGTGGGAACTTTTCCCATTGCTTGACTTTCTTGACTTTTTGCCTTTAGTGACTTTTTTGTGGATTCAAATTTCACAAAGGCACCCAAATGATCAGTTAATCACAAGGAGTCAATAACAACAAAGAAATCACTATCTCAAATAGCCAATTTGTACAGTTAATTCATTTAATCACCAGACATGCACCAGACTTGAACAAATAAGCAGTTATGGTTCAATAAGCACTTATAGCACAGTTCAGCCAGCCAAACTTCACCAAATGCATACACAAGCTATAATAAACTTAAATGAACAAGTCTAAACAAGTTTCATGCAATGATTCAAAGTGTTGGTCAAGATTCAAGCACTAAAAGTTACTGATGAACTATGAACATGTAGTTGTGAACACTTGCTGATGTATTTGACCACCAAGTCAAATTCAAACCCGCAAATCTTGTTAACAGGTTATATTAACTATGTTTAAACACTTTTTAGCCCTAAGCATGCATACACTCTAGGTGTTCCCAAAGTCTTAGGTCAAAAACAGTCAAAACAAGCAAATTATAGCACAATCTTTGATGCAAGGTTTTAAGACTGAAAACTTAAAGCAAATAGCACACAAACAAGTATTTTACAGATACAAAGCACAAACACACACTTCCAACAACAAAATAACAAACTATGATCTAAAACAGGTAAACCCAAACACCCTTTTATATTTTCAAATCAAAATTTTCAAATCAAAAGTGTATTCCAAGGTTACCCAAGCCCAAATCAACACAATAACAGATGTAATATGCAGATTTTAGCAAGATTAAGCCACAAATTTTACAAGAACACAAGCAACACACAAATATCACAAATATCCAACTTTTTATCAGATTTTAAGATTAAGGGTGCAAACCTCATGGATGTACATCCACACCCACGAATTTTTGAGCTTATGTGCTAGCAAGAAAAAGCACAAGCTTCCACAATAAAGCCTGCTAAGATTCAACAAAGTTAGAAGCAATTATATAAAAATAGAAAAGTGACAAAGCCTTGATTAATGCAACTCTTGTACCCCACACTTGATTATCCCCAAGTTATAAGCTTCACAACACCTTGATATCACAATATCAGGATGCTATGATCAGCTTTATAGCCCAAGAATTCCAAGGTGTACCAAGAAACTTAGCAAAATATCAAGCTATAGGAAAATGTGCAAACTTTTGCACACTCCTTGTGAAAACGTTTTGAGATTCAGGTTTCAGCAAACAATAAACATAAACAATCAGTAAAGAACAATGGCACTTGACTTTTCTTCAAAGATTGAAACACATTTCATTACTTAGAATATATGATTTACAGAACTTTGAACAAAGGAAAATTCAAGAGCAAACTGAAATGTAATGAGTCCTATGCCTTTTATAGGCGTACAATGAACTAGTGAAAGCTAAAAAACGTGAACCCTAATGCAGTAGAAGTCCCAAAATGCCTCTTGTCTTGTTTGAATATTTTGAGGATCATGTGACTGAATTTGGCTTGTTGCATGAGTTGGCAAGGTGAAAATGCATCCAATGGTGTAAAATAAGCTTAAGATGTAAGCTGGAATCATGCACGTTGGATTGCTGTCACTGTTTTGTCTTCTTGTTCAAAGGCGTAGTAGGGGAATCTCTTATGGGGCTCATGGTTGATTTAGCATGTATTTTCAAGGTTGGGATGTGATTAAGGATGCTTAATCATTAATCTGGAAGGTTTTAACACTTAATTATTAGTGATTAAGAAAAACCCAAATCTGGTGATGAACATGAAGAACATGTGTTTGATTCGGTTTTGTGTTTAAATGGGGTGTTTAGCGCCACATTTAACTAATTAAATAAGTTGTTAGTTAAGCTGGTGAGTGGGATGGTGATGTGGAGCCAGGGTGGAAGCTGATTGGTGGAGAAGTGGTAGTGGGGTACATGTCATCCCACTACTGGTCTAGGTAAGATTGGATGTTTGACATGATTTACCCCTCAACTCTTTAATCCTTTTCACTTGCTATAAAACTAGCCAAATCCGGATTCCCTTTGTAATTAATGTTTTGGTTTTCACACTTTTGCCCCAAATACTTTTCTAAAGTATTTTCAGGGGTATTTCTTGCCAATTCATGATTCTTGAAGGGCTATTTTGGCAGTTTCTTCATTGTTAATGGTCTTGAATTGTTTTTTTGACTTCTTGGAGGGCTAATATTGCCAAGTCATGATTAATGAGGGACCATTTTGCCATTTCTTCAAAGTTAAGGGTCCTTTTGGTAATTTTGACATTTTTAAAGGACCAAACTTGTAATTTCTTGTAACTTGAAGTCCTTCATGGTATGTTCGACTTTGAGGAGGACTAATATTGACAATTTAGTTTTGTTGAGGGACTAAAATTGCCAATTCTTCAAAGTGGAGGGCCCTTTTTGCAATATTGACAAACTTTAGGGACCAATCTTGTAATTATGAAGATACAAGGGTTTAAACTGTCAGTTCTTCAATATTGGAGGACCCTTCTTGCATAATCTTCAAATCTTAAAGGGTTTGTCTTGGAAAATTCTTCATTAGGGCTTGGTTCAATGTGCGGCTTCGTTTCCGTGTTCGTTTTTGCATAATTCTTGTGATCTTTTGTCATTTTCTTAATATCCGTACCTAAAATACACAAGCAACAAACACAAGCATATATTTGGACAATTTCATGATATTTTATGCATTTAAAGCCCTTTTTGGACGATGAGACTATGTATAAAAGCAGTCTCATCAGTGATAATCTTTTGAAAGTTAACAGTGAAGGAGTGCATATCAGAGCCAATGCGATCCAACTTTCTTGACTGGCGTTCAATGTATGAGGCATGATGTTCAGGCTTTAAGTCATGGATGTTCATACTTTGTTGTGCATAATCATCCTCTCTTGGCAAGATGTCAAAGTTGGTCTGTTTAGGATGGACAAACAAAAAAAATTCGATTGTCGGATCATAATCAAGCCTTTAAAACACTGTGGTGACAGAGGTAGCAGAAGTAGGAGTCACTACAGCTTCCTTGGGAGGAGGAGTGGTTTCAATAGCTGGTGTGGACACAACGATATTCTTGGGAGGAGACAGAGGCAGCTGATCATCATCCTCTTCATCATCATCCTCCTCAATCATCCCTTCAGGGAGAATCTCATCATCTGGCATTGATTCAGGTTCAGAGAAGCTTTCAATTAAGGCAAGCACATCCTCTTCAACATCAGGCATGGGCTCATCCTCATTTGGCTGATCCCGAGTCAATTTATCAGCTCCTTCGTTTGGCTGCGCCAGATAGTCTACATTTGGTTGTACAACATCAGCCTGCAATATGTTTAAGTTAGTAACAGTGAAATGGATAAAGGGAATGGTCGCCAGTGCGCTGTCCCAGAGAGGCTGGGGATGATTATTCAGCCACTCCAAAGGATAAATCCTTGGAATTCTTTTAAGAGTGAAAGTAATGAGGTTAATGGTCGCCATTCGCTGCCCCTAGGAAAGCTAAGTGTGATTATTCAGCCCCCCCAAAAGGTTGAAACCTTTGGGACTCTTTTATTTGTGAAACATATGTTGTTAAGGATCGCCATTCGCTGCCCTTAGGAAGGCTGATTGTGATTATTTAGCACCCCCAAAAGGTTAAGAAACCTTTGGGACTCTTTTATGTGAAACATATGTTGTTAAGGATCGCATGTTATGCTGTCCCTAGGAAAGCTGAGGGTGATGATTCAGCTCCCATGAAAGAATAAATCATTTGGGATTCTTTTAATTGTGAAAAAGATGTAAGATAAGGTCGTCATATATATTTGTCCCCGGGAGAGATGAGGATGATTATTCAGCTCCCCCTAAAAGTAAAACTTTTGGGATTCTTTTTTTTGGATGAACCACGAGGCTGTGTGAGGTACAACTACTCTAGGTCGAGACATATATGTATTCAGGTGGTTGTTTGCCTGAATACTGTCTAGAGGGTGCAGGGTCATCGGGGTGCTTTATAAACACAAATAAATCACTCCTTGGTGCAGAGACAGGGTGTACATAAGTCTTAAAAGATTTCTAAGTGCATACAAAGACTCCTATGGGTCGAGGATAACCCTAACTTCACCACTCTCACCTATAGACATTTGAGAGTGGCTGCTTGTGAACCTCTAAAAATGATAAGACTGATTACTTGTGCGATATCAGCGGAATTGGGTTGGTTCCCTGTTGTCTCTGCTGAGATCGAGACGCTAGACTCCTGTTGTTTGTCAGCTGAGGTCTCTGTGTCCATAGAAGTCTCTAGAACAGAGGTGGTGGAGAGGTTCACAGTCTTCTTAACCCTGGCCTTAGCAACAGTTTGGGTTTGGGAAGAAGATGGGTTTTTCTTCTTCTTTGGTTGTTGGCTAGTTGTTGCCTTGGACGACGTGGTGTGTTGTCCAGAGGTCAAAGACGCTGACTTGCCAGACACACTAGCTGTATTCACCTTCTTAGAGGAAGGGAGCAAGGACTTCACAACAGATGGTTGTTTATTAGCAATGTTCAACATATGGGCAGCATCTGGCACATCCTCAGGTCCAATCCTTTTGTAGATAGCTCTGGTTATGTGATACGGCTTCAAAGTTGTGAGTTTAGAGTTGTGGTAGTTGTCACCCAACAGGCTTTCAAAGAGAAGAGAAAGAAAGTGAACATAGCAAATATTTTTCTCCCTGACTTGATTGGTTAGAGAAAAGAAAGAAAGTAAGTTTTTCGACAGGGTTAGAGAAAAGAATGCTTCCAACATCCACGTCTGCGCCCCATATCAGTCCAAAAGCAATGGTTTGATGATTGAACACCATTTGGTCTTGAGATCCCTGCATACCACCCAGGGATTTGACTATGTGTGTGAAGAGGACACGCCACATAGGGGAGAAATATCTAATCTTCAGATGAGACTTGGCAACGACTTCAGCAGGGGTAAGGGCTGGGTTAACATCAGATACAGGTTTATGTGTGGCAAGGGCATCCTTTACAACCTTTTTGTCAACAGCTTTCAGGCATTCATCGCCATGCCTTAGCCCAGCCATATTGGAAAAGTCTTTGAGAGAGAAGGCGAAAGGGTGTTCATTGCAAGAGAGGTTAAAGGTGATGGTGTCATCAATGACTTCTGTAGAATACCAGAATTCCCTAAGGTATTCTTGGTAGAAAACGGATGGGGATTTTGTGAATGCTTCACTAACATCACAATTCTTCATGAAGTTAACCAGATCTGTGTAGGTGTTGTTTGGAGCCTTGAGCCATCCAATCGAGTTGTTAGAAGCAAGGATGCTCTCATTCAGTTCGAAGCTAACGTTGGAAGCCTTTGGTACTGGGAATGCCACGGACTTGAGGTTGAAGAAGATGAAGATGGTAAGAGGGTTTAGAGAGAGATTTTAGAGAGAGATATGGATTTTTGAGAATTGAGAAAAGTGTTAGGTGAGAAAAATATTGAGACAATATTTATATTCAAAATTTGAAACGGTTATTCAACCGCATTAAATGCGTAGTGGGAAAATGACTGCACACAAGTGGGTCCCTTGACCTTTCAAAACAATATGTCTCCTCGTTATTCGGAAAAGAAATAATTAAATATAGGGAATGTTTTTTAGCATTTACTTGGAAAGTAACTACCTAGTTTTATGTGAAAAACATTTAATATTTAATCAGACTTTATGAACACATTAAATATCAAGCCACAGGCTTAGAGATATTAAGCATACCTAGCTCAGCAACTAGCCTGTTGAACGAAGGTTCAGCCAAAGGCTTGGTAAAGATGTCAGCTAGTTACAGCTCAGTGGGGACAAAATGCAGCTCAATATGTTTGTTTTTGTTGAATTCTTGAAAGCTTCAGAGTTTGGTACAGCGGAAGACTTCATTTTGAACTTTCTTGAATTTTGCTGAAATTGATGCAGAAAAACATAAGCATGTGGGAGCGACTTCATCTGGTACACCGCAACGCCACCGTCTTCAAATGCCGCAACATAACAAGACATGAACGAAATGGCTTAGAATATTTCATTCTAACTTGGTAGCATTTTACCTCTGGTCGGTGAAGATCGTTGTACGATATTAGATATCATCATGTGACGGATAGTTTCAATTAAGTAACTTCCTGACAGGATTTTGCGGGTAGACCCGTTCTCTTTATTCGACGATCACTAAGCCTGACTGCGAACATAAAGAGTGAATCACTTGGATAAATTATCCTTCTGATTGAATCCGTCAATTCATGAACCTGGAACAAGTGAATTTCAATTAAGATTTTCACCATTGTTGCTTTCTAGTTGTCACGAGCTTGATTCATATAGAATCTTGCACGTCACCTACCAAGTGTTGTTTGATGTTAACACTAGAAGGATTTCCACTCGTCACTGTGAAGACTAAAGAGTGTCACTCTGAGTGTTCTGGCAAGATCGTACGATAATGCGTAGAGGCCTGGAACGAGTTTAAGTTCAATTAAGAATTAAACTACTGTTTCTTTCCAGTTTTCACAAGATTGGTTCTTAAAGAACCCCACGTGTCACCTACCATGAGCTTGTTTGATGTTGGCTCAACTAGGATTTCCATCTTCAATGTAATACTTGCGTATCACTCGGATGTTCTGGCAATATTACAAGAATACTGCGTAGGACTCATAAAGATCTGTTACTTTTCACAGTGTGTGAAAAAGCAAGGAATAAATGAAAAGTGTCCTAATGAGACTTTTGATGATCTCGTGGCTCTAGACTCGATAGTGCGTTTTGATTTAGTGAGCGATGGCTGGAGAGGATTGCCACCTATTCAATATCAGTCTATTCGGAGTGAATAAACCAATAGATAGCGTGTTAAGCTCCGTGTGATTAAAACAAACATCTTTTGAGAGATATTTGAGTTAGCTGGGAGGGGTTGTGCATGACATCACTGGGTCCATGATGTCTTGTCTTCAATATTGAGAATCATTAAAAATGATCCCAATAATAGATGTGTTGACCCGGTTTCTGTCCTAAGTTGTAAGGAGGGCTTCTTTCTTTACACCCTTTATCTTTACATTTCTTTTTCATTCTTCAACCCCTTCAGTACTTACCAATACATCATCACTAGCACCTTGTTGTGATTGTTCCAGTGCTAGCATCAGTAATTAGTCGGTACTCTACTACGTTCACAATCATCTCCAACTTTCCTAGGACTTCTAATTCTATCTAGGGAATTGTCCTTGGGAAGATTCCATTGGTTCTGATGAATCATTGGACTAATACCTAATCCTACCACCCTTTTGTCACCACATCCGTCGTGAATTAAGTGTGTTTTAGGTAAGTATTGTCACCATGAAAAATCCTTGAAAATCACTTAAAGCACTTGTGATATTATAATCAAAGTTTTTGTGCCTTAAGTGTTTTGTTCATCAAAAACGCTCCCCCTTAACATGTGCATTGCACATATTAAGTTGGTTTATCTGTTAAGTCTTTTTCATTTGTTAGCCAAATAGCATTAAGTCTCCTTAATCCCATTTTCTCCCCTTATCCAAAATGTTAACCATTAATATTTGGGATATTGAATGGATTAATCGATCTTAGGGTAAAAATGAAATCAATCTATGGCCATAAGAACATATTAATGCTCCCCCTCAAATTAATGAGGGTTAGTTTTAGGGCTTGAGTATGATATATTTTGAAAGATTTAGAATCTCATGAGAAATTCTTGAAACATTATCATACTAATTGCATCTAGTTATCATGAGAAATTCTTCAAGCTTATTGATTGAGGCATCTAATTGCATGAAGTGACGAATAATAAGCTTAATGAAACGTGGGAAGGGAAAGTAACCTGTCTTCTTCTTGGTATTGTGGATGTCACACCCCCAAATTCACCGCAGCGGAAGACTAGCTTTTGGAGGCTGTGAACTTCATGACTAATCGAGAGCTTGATCCGAGAACGACCTCTACATGCCAAAAACCACAACTAAGACTCCAAATAATCCACATAGTCAAGTACCTGAAAATACATGTTTAAAAATGTCAACATAAAGTTGGTGAGTTCATAAGTTTTGTTTTAAGGTGTTTATGAAAAATTAGAGTTTATATCGACCATTACACCTTGCAGTAAAAATATAAGTGTTTCAAAATCATAGTTTCTTAGTAGAATGCGTCTCTTGATGAAAACATAATTTGTTAATAATCACAGAGTTTATGATAAAAACAGAGTTCATTGATAATGATAGTCGTAGAAATACGTCTTTTAGGAAAAAGAACGTAAATAGGGCAGGTAGGCACGACGATTTAGGAAAACCGTGTGTGAATGACCCTAAAAGTGAGTTCGTTCTCGAGGAGGCACGTGTGTTGTGTAATGAATTGATTAATGATGACTTTATTGTTATGAGAAGAAAAGAAAAGAGAAATAAGAAAGAAATGACAGTTACGAAGACGGATCGAGCTAAGACGATAAAACGTTCACGTAAAACCGTAAAAAACTACAAAATTAAAAATTTTGAAACCTAATAATTAATTAAAAGCTAAAACAAGTCTAAAATAATATAAATAAGAATAAAAATCCAATAAAAATATTTTAAAACCTTTTATTAATTAAATATTCAATTTTAAATGCTAATTAAAGCCCTAAAATTAAATATAATTAATAAAAATGTCCAAAATATGATTTTATTGTACAAATAACTTACTTATTTTATCTAAAGACTAAAAAGTATTTTTCATAATTTTTAAAAACTATTTTTCTATTTTTAAATCACTAAAAACTAATTTAAAATTAAAATAATTATAAAAAATTTAAAAATAATGCTAAAAGTAATCTACCAATTTTAAAAATCCTAATTTACTCTAATGAACAGTAGAAAATTGAAAAAGTTTGAAAAATATTAAATTTTCCACTAAAAGACAAAAATAGTTTAATATAAAACCCTAATTAACTTAAATTAATTCTAAAAAAAAATAAAAGATGAACAGTGAAAACTTTTTTAACTAAAAATCTTAAAATGTTTTTCTAAGTCTATGAAAAATTGTAAAACTAAAAAATGAATGTTTTTGGCACTAAATGCCAAAAACAGAAATATAAAAGTTAATTAAAATGCTATTTAATCTAATAAATACTAAATGAATAGTAACTAAAAGTCTTTTTAAACTGAAAAATCAGAAATTAAATAAGAAAAATATAGAAACAAAAATCAGGTCCTAACTCTAAAATTTACCCACTAAAGACAAAAAACTAAGAAAGTTGAAAGTGACATCTTGCTGGTTTTGTCTTGTTGCTTAGCAGTACCAAAAAGTGAACTAGCAGTGGGAAAGGAGTTCCCACTGATAGTGTTAATTTTTGTTCAGTTGACAATAAGCTTTGGAAAGCTTATTTTGGTAGCTTATTTTGGACAAAAAGGCACCCTTATACTCAGTTGAGTATAAGGAGTCAGATTACACACAAAAAACAAGCAAGTTACTCAGCAAAATTCAACACAAAAGGCACCAAAAGTTTCTGATTAAGCTATGAGCAAGTCTGTGAACAGTAAACACAAATTACATGCACAAATCCGAATTTCAAAGGCTCAAATCTTGCATACAATCCAACTACATGGCATATAAGCAATGCACAACCCTAAAATGACCTAATATCTAGCAGATTATCAAACTTGATGGCACAAATTCACACAAAATTAGACACAAATGGCAGTTTCTGATTTTGACCACTTAAGCCAATTTTTATGCATGCAAATGATTTAAAACTCCACAAAACTGAGTACCAATTACCCTTACAACCTAATAGCAACCTAGTGAGTGTTTCTAACCAGTCTTAGGCCAAGATTCTTTTCATTTAAACCAACTTAAATCCTAAACCAAACACCCCTTAAAATACTGAACTTGAATTTTAACAAACCAAAAGCTTGTGAAACTAATCAAAACAACCCTAAATCACTTCTAACATACCTTATATCATCAAATGAGCATAATCAAACACTTTTAACAACACTTAAACAAACTTCACAAAATTTCACACAAATCACAATTTTCTGAAAACTAAAAAAGAAACAAGGTGGTTACCTTGTGGGACCCACATCCAGGTCCCACCAAGGCTGCTATGCCTTCTCCTTCAGGCTGGGGCCTGAGCTGATCCTTGGACAACAAGAGCTCCAATGAAACCTGCTAAGAAAGAAGAAACAAACACAATACAATAATCTGATATTTTTTTTTCTTCTTAAATCCTTTTCAAATAACCTTGTAAACCTTGAACTTGGAACACGTTTTGAAACAAAAACAAAATCAGAAATCCAGGAATCCAATTCACTTTCACTTCATAAATTCTTGGATTTCTGAAGTTTGCAAAACCTTTTCAAAAACCTTTTTGAAAATCCAATAAACACAAAGTGTTTAAGCAATAATAATGGAACTCAGAGATTCTTCACAAACATATACCCACTTTTAACAAAATCATAAAAGGAATTACTTTTAAACAAACACCAACTTTATATTTAGTAAAAAGGAATTACAAAGTTTTTTTTGAAGAAAATCTGGAACAACTAAATGAGACACACACGTCTCATATTTATACAATGGAAAGAACATTCTAGTATGCTTGAATAAAAAAATACAAGGAAATTGAAATCCTAAAACCCTAACGAATGGAATCCCAGGAATGCCCTTGGTCTTCTTGGGGAATCTTGGTCAAAAAGTTCCATGTGAAGATGCCAGCCCTTGTTTGTTGATCATAGACGTCCAATTAGCCTTGGGGACCAAGTAGAAAAATCTTGAACGTTTAATTGGTCGGATTTTTGGGGTTTAGGGAAAATGACGTTGCAGGGGAGGGTCCCACAAGACACATGGGTGTGTCTTGTGGTGGTTTGAGAGGTGGGATTAGGTGACAAGGTGGGTAATCAAGAATCTGCACAAACTGAATCAAAACCCCTTTGATTTTAAGCCAATTGATACTGGGGGTAATTAGGGTTTATGGGGGATTAGGGGAAGTGTTTAATCCAAATTGGGAAAAGATTTATTTAAAAATCTGTTTGAGTGGGAAATTTAAGTGGGGTTGACCGGGTGTTTGACTGAGTTTATTTATTAAACTTGGGTGGGTTGTGGGTTATGGGCTACGGGTTTGGGTTGGTTTATGGGTAAATGGGTGGGTATGGTGAGGTGTCAAAGTCTGGTTGGGTGAGGAAGTTTGGTTGTCTGGCCAGTTTGGCCCCCAAGCTTTCTTCTTGTCTTCACTTTGTATTTAATAGCTCAAAACTTCATTCCCTTTGTTACAAGTTTGGACAACTTGTCAAATATGGCACAACATGTTTCTAAACTTTTTCCAAGGGCTTCAAATGTAATTCTTGGATTTTTCAAGGACTGAACTTGTAATGTCTTGATAATTTAGGGACCCAAATGCAATAAATGAGATTTGCAAGGGTATAAATTGCCAAGTCTTCAAAAATGAGGGACCATTCTTGCCAATCTTCAATTCTTCAAGGGCATTTTTGTAAAATCCAAATTTGGGCCCGGTTCATTGTGCGGCTTCGTTTCCCGTGTTCGTTTTTGAATGATTCTTGTGATCTTTTGCCATTTCCTCAATATCCGTACCTAAAAATACACAAGTAAGAAACACGAGCATATATTTGGTATATTTAATGCTATTTTATACATTTTAAGCCCGATTTGGACGATGAGACTATGTATAAAAGCAGTCTCATCACTCCCCCATACTAAACCATTGTCGTGCCCTCACGCAATGCTAGAATAAAGTATCGTAGCACTTCCAAAATTCATTTTATTCACTTTATTGGAATGATAAACTAGCTACACTACTACTATTACTACTACTTGCGTTTTTAGACATAATGTATGATTTTCATCGCAAAATGGGACGTTTAGGTTCATAGAATAAGAACACGTGAATGCTTCGTTAGAAATAATTTCATCGTCCTCGATTTTCACCCCAATTCCATGCCAAGCGTGCAACGAGATCATTGTCATTATAAGTTAGTAATGCTAACACTACTCATATGCCCTAGTCACGTACTTATCCTCCCATTATTCCTAAGTTGTATCTCTTATATTTTATTTTGTCTTGAATGTTTCACGAGGATACATCTTTGACTTATGCGATAATAGAGATTTAGGTCTAAAAATATAGTCCTAACGGTGTAACTAAGACCATTAAATTAATAACCCCTCCTAATAGACAACGATGTCAAAAAATTAAGTCAACAAGAAGGATCGATAAACACGGTTTTATACCGGTTTTGAACATGAGACTTATTACCAAGACTTTTATACGCCCCCTAACGGAAGGGCCTTATTATCTTTGGTTTACCTCCATCTTTTATTCAACTTCGCCATGAAGCTTTTATTATGACTTCGGTCTTGCCTTGCCTTTTATTATCCGCCTCATCGGTGGTTTTATTAGCCAAAGACGTATATCCTCGCGCTAAAGCGAATTTTGGATCTTTAAAGCTTCGAAGATTAAGGCTTGATTCACTTTCAGTTTTGCATAGATTTTTCGGCCTTGTGGGGCTTCAAATTGTTTGCTTGATTTAGGTGAGCACTTGAAATCTTATTATTGGGTGAAGCTTTTGAGTATTGGGGTGCCAATACTTCAAAACCGTGACGTTGGCGATACCTTAATGTCTTCCTAATTTAATTACACGGAAGCTACTAGAAAAGACTAGAAACCCAACAATCCTAACTAAACCGCTAAGTCAATATTTATTAAGCAAAAAATATTTACATGCGAAGGGAGAATAAGCAAACAACGAGAACACATGAGTTTTTGAAAGAATACGAGTACTCTACGTTTAGCATAGTAACTTATAATTAACTCTATCATTTCTCATCCTCATTAAAGAGACTTAGCCTAATGTGTAGTTAAGGAATCAAAGCTAAGTGCTCAACACGCACGGTCGAGTCAAAAATTACTCTTATTCTCGCCATCGGAAAATCTACATTCGTGTCTTCAGACACTTATAAAACATGAGAAAAATTTAAAATTTGGCCATTTTTAGCCTTATTTTGCAACAAAACGATAAACAAAAAGATAAACTTTGGAAAGCGTGAAGGTTTGGCAAGGCAAGTATCTATTCACCCCCCCCCCCCCCTATATTAAAGTTAAACATTGTCCTCAATGTTTCGAGTCTAGGGGTGCAAACACCCCCATACTAGAGACGTAGTCGAATGCCTAATCTAGCATGGAAATGGTGTAACAAATAAGTAATAGCCGTTTATGAAGTGTGCTAAAAACCTAAGGTTAGAACATCAAAAGGATATATCATTTGGATATTGAGAAATGTCTCCAAAGCAAACGATCGAGTTCTCCCATAAAACGAACACGAGAGGCTCCAATCGTGAAGATCATGATCATCTAAAAACCACAATGCACAAACAACCACGAAACAAAGGTTGGAAGGGCACAAATCCCCTCACATTAAACTAATTAGAAAGCAATAATATGTACATGGATAAGCATGGGTCTCCCCCACGAGGCACCTTGTTTTTGATAACCGAGTCAAAAGCTCGACTCGAATCCCCATAAATGTGATCATTTAGGGATCATGGTATGGTCAATTTTTGGTGGGGCTTACATGATAAACAAGGCCCAAAAACAACCGGTATTAAGGACTAAGTCCTTTGATGGTGCAAAATACCGGGATCGAAGATGGCGTTCTCGTTTTCATTGGAAAAACAAATCAACGCCACTTCATCATGTGCCAACAAAAACTCAAAGAGTTTCAAGAAAATAGGAGAGAAGAAATAGAAGGGTGGGACAATCGGTAAGTCATGAAAACATTGAGCTACTCGAGGTAGACTCGCACCAATCAAATGAAAAGATTTTCCATTTATTGCATCGGTGGAAGACCGAGATTTCCCTATATAAGCAATTCCAGGATCAAATATCTCATCCTCGGTGGAGAAAGGGGAGGGAACATAAGGGGATTCCCCCACGCTAAGTCCACACAAAGCATCGTCAAAAAGAGAAGACGAGCTTGTAGTACTCAAAACACGTGGTGATGACGGAGTTAGAGTTGTAGAAAAATCTTTTAAATTCAATTTAAAATCTTTTCCTTTTTCATCTTTTAAACTCTCCTTGTGAAAACCCGATTTGATTATGTCAAAAATATTTGGCGTTTCTAAAGCAATGTTAGTCACACTAAAAATTCTCACATTTTGAAACCGTTTTGGTAAAGGTGGTGGTAAGTTCTCAAAATGTTTGTCAACAAAGAAAACTTCCCCATCGGGATCAACGTATTCATCATCCGAAGAATTACTCGAGATTGGAATCGTAGGCTTAACACTCTTAACCTCCACCGGCGGAGAGGACGGAACTTCATTTTTCTCAACAACTCCTAAAACTCTATTTGAAATCTTTTTGCAAATGTTTTTGATGGGATTGACATTGTACAAAGATGTGATAGAATACACATGAGAAAGTGTGGAGTTTTGGGTTGCATTAATGACGAGTTCTTCCTCATTGAAACGAAGAGTGATTTTCCTTGCATGCACATCGATAAGTGCTCTCGAGGTATCCAAAAAAGATCGACCTAAAGTTAGAGGAACTTTAGGATCGATGGGAATGTCAACAACAATAAAGTCTACGGGATAGTAGAACTTTCCAACTTTCACAAAGACGTCCTCGGCAACTCCACAAGCTAGAATCGTAGAATGATCGGCCATCTCGATTAACATTCTTGAAGGAGTGAGATTGGGAAGATTGAGTGATTTAAAAATCTCAAGAGGCATCAAATTAATACTAGCACCAAGATCGGCCAAGGCGTAGCATTCTTCCATGTCTTGTATAGCACATGGGATTAAAAACTTTCAAGGATCACCGACTTTTTGAGGTATGCGGCTTAGAAAAACCGATGAACAACTAGACGATTTTTGCAATTTCTCTTTGTTATTCAGCATACTTTTGAAGTTCGCGGCAAATCGAGGCATCATGACTAAGGCGTCGGCAAAACTTATATTGAAATGCAAGTCACGAAACATTTTCATAAAGAGTTCAAATTGATAATTATTTTGTTCTTGTGCCTTTTCCTTGTCTCGTCTTGAAGGGTAGGGTAAAGGTGGTGTGGGTTGGGGCATAGGTATAGGCATCGGCCTTGGAATCTCGGGTTCCATGATTGGTATTGGTTCAACCGTAGGTGTGGTTTGAGCGGTACTTCATGGGCTTGTAATTTGCTCCTTTTCAACCAACACCTCGGGTTCTTTCTCTTTTTCCTTCTCCATAGAAGTACTTGGACGAGAAGTGGGTTCTTTGAAAGTTTTACCACTACGAGTAGTAAAAACCTTCAATTCTCCTTTCGGGTTCACGATGGTATCACTAGGAAGACCACCCGAAGAAGAGGGCTTACACATGATAGCTTCAAACATTTTCCCCATTTGGTCTTCAAACTTAGATTGCCTAGCATCCGCTTTTAACAATTCTTGCTTAATCTCATGTTGACCTTGCTCCATTTTTTGTTGATTTTGTTGGAGTCTTTGAACATTTCCTTCCATTTTATTAGCATGAGTTTTAAGTTCATTAGCAAGTTCGTTTTTAAGCTCGTTTTTCAACTCGGATCTTAAGCTAACCATGTCACGTTGCATATTATCAAACTTAGCATCATTAGCCTTAGCATAACTCAAAAAATCTCCTTGAAGATTTTTGGTGTGATCATTTTGAAAACCTTGAGTCGATGTTTGAAAATCACGGTTTTGGTTTTGGTTTGAAATTTGCCCATTTCCACTTTGATAATTACCCTTGTTATAATTCCTTTGATTTCCTTGGTAATTTCCACCTTGGTTGTTGTCGCGATAGTTATTAGCATTTTGATTTGGTGGAGCTTGATTTTGGCGGGAACCTTGGCCGTTTTGGTTATAAGTTCCCGTGGCTACATAAGCACTCGAAGTGTTACCATCCGCGGTAATGCACTCGGAAAGATCATGAGCTCCACCACACGACAAACAACTCTTAGAAACCGCTTTAACCGAAGCGGAATTTGAAGCTTCTTGAGCTTTCCAATGGGACATAAGGCTAGTAAATCTATCAAAAAATCGATTTTCTTCATTTGCCTCATCATGTAAAGCATTAATGGAACGAGACGATGACGAGCCCATTTTGGCAACACTCGGTGTGTTACGAGGGCTATAAACCTTAGACCTATTCTCAATTATGACCAAAGCTTCTTCAACCGTTTTACACAAAAAATTACCACCCGCGGCGGCATTTAAATAATCTCTTTCATGATCGTTAAGTCCATTGTAAAACGTGTCGATTTGGTGCAAGTCGGAAAAACCGTGATGAGGACATTCATGTAACATCTCCTTAAACCTATTCCAAGCCGTTGAAAACTTTCATTTGATTCTTGTGAAAATTTAGAAATCTTATTTTTCAAATGCGTAGTCTTAGAGGGCGAAAAAAATTGGTTCACGAACTTTGAAACGAGATCCTTCCACGTCAATATAGAATTGGGTGGCTCTTTCTCTAACCAAATTTTAGCGGGCCCCGCTAAGGAATACGGAAAAAGCATCATCTTAATCGAGTCATTCGAGACATCCTTAAATTTGCACGTGGCGGTAAGACGATTAAATTGGCGGATATGGTTGTGGGGATTGTCCTTTTCATCACCACGGAATTTGTTGTTTTGGATCATCGACAACAAACCCGTTTTCACCTCAAAATTCTCCGCAAGGATTGTGGGAATTACAATAGCTTCTCCATAACCCTCGGTGGGTGCTTGAAGTAACTCCATCATAGTTCGATTCGCCATGGTTGGTGCTTCTCGTACAATGTGTTCGTCAATAGGAGACTCCTCACTAGAATGAGTTGGAGTGGGAGTTTTGTTCTTTCGTCTACGTGCACGTTTTGCTTGATTACGAGTTAGCATAAACGTCACGTACAACGTGGAGACGAGCAAAGAAGATTCTTTTTGGTGTTTTGTAGTTTTTCAATTTTTTTGTGGTTTTTGATGGTATTAACTTTTTTTGGAAATTGGTGAATGTATTAGGTAGACACAAATCTACAAATCTCCTCCTTAATCAAATCTCTCGATTAAAGAAGCCTCAAGGAATGAAAACGATCACGTGAAGTGAACGCCTTCGATGACTTTAGAACGATGGTGGAACACCAAATCGTTCAAGAGGGTTTAATCAAATGAAACCAAGAAAATATATATGATATGTAATAATACTTTGGGCGGCAAAACCCTCGATTAGCTCTCAAAATCAAATACGTACAAGAAAGCGGAGGAAACGAGGCGGCGCGAAGCACTTAAGAGCCTTTTTCCTTTAGGTCGTGAAATACAACCGCCTTATACCCACCTTATAGTTTTATTTTCAAAATCGAGCTTCACGAAAGTATTTATCTATTTTTGCCTTTTTTCTTTGGTTTGAGATTCGAATACAATGATTGGGTAATGACCTCCCAAGTCAAGGTTGTGATTTCTCACGTATTTGGAGTACTTGTGAATTTATTGTTCTACGTATACAATATATTAATAATATTCACACAAAAACCGAAAAACGATAATACGTATTAGTAGAGTGCTACTAATACAAATACTAATTATGGCTAGTATAAAAAACAACAATTGTTCAATCAAAACACAACACGCCTCCCCGGCAGCGGCGCCATTTGATAGTCGTAGAAATACGTCTTTTAGGAAAAAGAACGCAAATAGGGCAGGTAGGCACGACGATTTAGGAAAACCGTGTGTGAATGACCCTAAAAGTGAGTTCGTTCTCGAGGAGGCACGTGTGTTGTGTAATGAATTGATTAATGATGATTTTATTGTTATGAGAAGAAAAGAAAAGAGAAATAAGAAAGAAATGACGGTTACGAAGACGGATCGAGCTAAGACAATAAAACGTTCACGTAAAACCGTAAAAAACTACAAAATTAAAAATTTTGAAACCTAATAATTAATTAAAAGCTAAAACAAGTCTAAAATAATATAAATAAGAATAAAAATCCAATAAAAATATTTTAAAACCTTTTATAAATTAAATATTCAATTTTAAATGCTAATTAAATCCCTAAAATTAAATATAATTAATCAAAATGTCCAAAATATGATTTTATTGAACAAATAACTTACTTATTTTATCTAAAGACTAAAAAGTATTTTTCATAATTTTTAAAAACTATTTTTCTATTTTTAAATCACTAAAAACTAATTTAAAATTAAAATAATTATAAAAAATAATAAAATAATGCTAAAAATAATCTACCAATTTTAAAAATCCTAATTTACTCTAATGAACAGTAGAAAATTGAAAAGGTTTGAAAAATATTAAATTTTCCACTAAAAGACAAAAACAGTTAAATATAAAACCCTAATTAACTTAAATTAATTCTAAAAAAAAATAAAAGATGAACAGTGAAAACTTTTTTAACTAAAAATCTTAAAATGTTTTTCTAAGTCTATGAAAAATTGTAAAACTAAAAAATGAATGTTTTTGGCACTAAATGCCAAAAACAGAAATATAAAGTTAATTAAAAATGCTATTTAATCTAATAAATACTAAATGAACAGTAACTAAAAATCTTTTTAAACTAAAAAATCAGAAATTAAATAAGAAAAATATAGAAACAAAAATCAGGTCCTAACTCTAAAATTTACCCACTAAAGACAAAAAACTAAGAAAGTTGAAAGTGACATCTTGCTGGTTTTGACTTGTTGCTTAGCAGTACCAAAAAGTGAACTAGCAGTGGGAAAGGAGTTCCCACTGATAGTGTTAATTTTTGTTCAGTTGACAATAAGCTTAGGAAAGCTTATTTTGGTAGCTTATTTTGGACAAAAAGGCACCCTTATACTCAGTTGAGTATAAGGAGTCAGATTACACACAAAAAACAAGCAAGTTACTCAGCAAAATTCAACACAAAAGGCACCAAAAGTTTCTGATTAAGCTATGAGCAAGTCTGTGAACAGTAAACACAAATTACATGCACAAATCCGAATTTCAAAGGCTCAAATATTGCATACAATCCAACTACATGGCATATAAGCAATGCACAACCCTAAAATGACCTAATATCTAGCAGATTATCAAACTTGATGGCACAAATTCACACAAAATTAGACACAAATGGCAGTTTCTGATTTTGACCACTTAAGCCAATTTTTATGCATGCAAATGATTTAAAACTCCACAAACCTGAATACCAATTACTCTTACAACCTAATAGCAACCTAGTGAGTGTTTCTAACCAGTCTTAGGCCAAGATTCTTTTAATTTAAACCAACTTAAATCCTAAACCAAACACCCCTTAAAATACTGAACTTGAATTTTAACAAACCAAAAGCTTGTGAAACTAATCAAAACAACCCTAAATCACTTCTAACATACCTTATATCATCAAATGAGCATAATCAAACAGTTTTAACAACACTTAAACAAACTTCACAAAATTTCACACAAATAACAATTTTCTGAAAACTGAAAAAGAAACAAGGTGGTTACCTTGTGGGACCCACATCCAGGTCCCACCAAGGCTGCTATGCCTTCTCCTTCAGGCTGGGGCCTGAGCTGATCCTTGGACAACAAGAGCTCCAATGAAACCTGCTAAGAAAGAAGAAACAAACACAATACAATAATCTGATATATTTTTTTTCTTCTTAAATCCTTTTCAAATAACCTTGTAAACCTTGAACTTGGAACACGTTTTGAAACAAAAACAAAATCAGAAATCTAGGAATCCAATTCACTTTCACCTCATAAATTCTTGGATTTCTGAAGTTTGCAAAACCTTTTCAAAAACCTTTTTGAAAATCCAATAAACACAAAGTGTTTAAGCAATAATAATGGAACTCAGAGATTCTTCACAAACATATACCAACTTTTAACAAAATCATAAAAGGAATTACTTTTAAACAAACACCAACTTTATATTTAGTAAAAAGGAATTACAAAGTTTTTTTTGAAGAAAATCTGGAACAACTAAATGAGACACACACGGCTCATATTTATACAATGGAAAGAACATTCTAGTATGCTTGAATAAAAAATACAAGGAAATTGAAATCCTAAAACCCTAATGAATGGAATACCAGGAATGCCCTTGGTCTTCTTGGGGAATCTTGGTCAAAAAGTTCCATGTGAAGATGTCAGCCCTTGTTTGTTGATCATAGACGTCCAATTAGCCTTGGGGACCAAGTAGAAAAATCTTGAACGTTTAATTGGTCGGGTTTTTGGGGTTTGGGGAAAATGACGTTGCAGGGGAGGGTCCCACAAGACACATGGGTGTGTCTTGTGGTGGTTTGAGAGGTGGGATTAGGTGACAAGGTGGGTAATCAAGAATCTGCACAAACTGAATCAAAACCCCTTTGATTTTAAGCCAATTGATACTGGGGGTAATTAGGGTTTATGGGGGATTAGGGGAAGTGTTTAATCCAAATTGGGAAAAGATTTATTTAAAAATCTGTTTGAGTGGGAAATTTAAGTGGGGTTGACCGGGTGTTTGACTGAGTTTATTTATTAAACTTGGGTGGGTTGTGGGTTATGGGCTACGGGTTTGGGTTGGTTTATGGGTAAATGGGTGGGTATGGTGAGTTGTCAAAGTCTGGTTGGGTGAGGAAGTTTGGTTGTCTGGCCAGTTTGGCCCCCAAGCTTTCTTCTTGTCTTCACTTTGTATTTAATAGCTCAAAACTTCATTCCCTTTGTTACAAGTTTGGACAACATGTCAAATATGGCACAACATGTTTCTAAACTTTTTCCAAGGGCTTCAAATGTAATTCTTGGATTTTTCAAGGACTGAACTTGTAATGTCTTGATAATTTAGGGACCCAAATGCAATAAATGAGATTTGCAAGGGTATAAATTGCCAAGTCTTCAAAAATGAGGGACCATTCTTGCCAATCTTCAATTCTTCAAGGGCATTTTTGTAAAATCCAAATTTGGGCCCGGTTCATTGTGCGGCTTCGTTTCCCGTGTTCGTTTTTGAATGATTCTTGTGATCTTTTGCCATTTCCTCAATATCCGTACCTAAAAATACACAAGTAAGAAACACGAGCATATATTTGGTATATTTAATGCTATTTTATGCATTTTAAGCCCGATTTGGACGATGAGACTATGTATAAAAGCAGTCTCATCAGATAATAACAAACATCAATAATAAAGGCAAAGTTTACGGATAGAAACAGAGATTATTTATATAAGTAAATTTTACTGATAATAATAGATGTCCTCGTTAATAATAGAATTCTCTGATAATAAAAGATGTTCCAATTAACAAATAAGATTCATGTTAATAAAATAAGTGTTTAATGAACCACAAGATTTTCCAACCATTGATGACATTATAACAAATACAAAGCCACCAAAAATGCGTTTATTATTGTCTAAGCTCATGACACCGAAACGTTAACGACACCGGTAGTATAATCATATAATGTAGCCCCTACGGATGCCTAACCCACGACATCCGTCCTCAGACTCAAATGAAACTGTGCCCGCTTGTCCTCTGTTGGACCAAGCCGGACAGGGGCGTCAACCCCGATAGATCTATCCATGACATTCGCGCTTTCGACCGGTCATCTGGTCTGAAATTAACGGTTCATGATAATGGGCCAAGTAATTGGGTTAAAGCGGGACTTAGACCAATACATAAGCGAGTATATGCACTTGTGTTTATTCTTGCAACCATTGTCTCTGCCCGGGAACCAGTGAAAAGCAGTTAAAGTTTTGGGCTATGAAACCCACAATAGAAATTTAGTATCAGCATTAAAGAGTATAACAATTAATGAAGTTAACCACTCAGCACGTAACAATTAAAGCAGTTTATAACCAATCAAGCAAATTATAAATAGTTTGTGACCAAGCATGTACTTCCCCCAAAATGATTATAAAACCTTTATAAATCAGTTTAAAACTAGAAAGGTGGGGTATGAACTCACCTCGACGTAGTAGCGCGAACAATATTGATGCTAAAAATACGCTCCGCGCAAACGGAAATCGATACGGCTCGGTCATAGTGTTGTGGTTTAACTAATCGGCTAAATTCAATAACTTAAAAATGTGTATTTAAGTTCTCGATATGTATGTACATCAACGTGACCCGTTGATAAAATATTTAAGTTCCAAGTTGTAAGAGTTCGGTGGTTGGTTAAATAAAATGAATAAATTATACACACACCAAGTATGTAATGTATTCCGTACACATTACGTATAACCAGACGATTATATAATTCTTATGTTGAATTATATAATAGATACAACAATCTTACATTATAAATTAAAGTATATATATTTATTTAATAGTTACAGTATAAATATCGTGATAAAAATAATTAGACAACATCGTTCGACACATTTTAAGAAAATCATCATTTAATTGATAATTGTCACTTTTAGGTAAAAGGTATAATTTTTATTGGTTTATCAATACAATAAAATCCATTTATTTTATCGATTTACAAATATAATAGTATTTACTTATTTATCGATTTATAAATATAATAGTAGTTTGTACCTAACAAAATATAAAGTATAGAATTTTATAGAAATTTCGACATGACCTATTCGTTTATACAGCCTTTTCCATATTAATCAATTCTCAATATTATCAAACAATCTACGTTATGCAAATCACGTTTTAACATATATCCAAACTAGACTATTTAATCACCATAACTAAATACAACCAAACACAACCAATGTGTTTTAATTTAAAAACCAAACGCTCGATGTGAGCTATTTAAACACATATTTAAACGTATAATCATTTTTGTAGTTCTCGTGATAATGATAGTGTTTGACACATTTATTTAACCATATGTATATATTTATATATGTATACCACCTTTTGTTTTAATTAATTAATAAGGCTAGATGCGTTATTAGCCGATTTCAAAACCACAACGAACCATGAGCTTAATTCATGCCCGACACTCTAAACCCTCGACATCCCGCGTCCAAACACACCCGAAACAAATAATCAGCAACCCAAACGTCCTTATAACTTTCTGCAACTCCAAACGCCCCTTTACAATTCGTCAGCAATCCCAAACGCCCTTTTATAACTCGTCAGCAATCCCAAACGCCCCTTTATCAGCAGTCCGCAATCCCAAACACACCCTATTGTTGTTACACGACGAACCAAAAACTCCCTGATGTTGTTACACATTGAACCAAACGCTCCCTGTTGCTGGTACGCAGCGAACCAAACGCGCCTGTTGCTCGTACGCAAGAACAAAATGCGCTTGCTGTTGGTACGCAGCGAACTAAACGCACCCCTACTGCTAATATTTTACCCGCGCCAAAACGCACCTTTGGTGCTGCCGTGGTAACCCGAACGCACCCTTAATCGGTTCATAAACATCAAAACAAACGCTCCCGGTGGTGTTTTCTGCTCGATCCAAACACCCTCTTTCTGCATATTATCAGCAGATCCAAATAGCCTCTTGTTGCAACTTACCGGCAGATCCAAACACTCCGTCAGCAACTCCATCACGGCTGTGACGCGGTGCTACTGAAGATGGAAGAGGTGGTGGTGACGGTGGTTTACAAAGACAGGTGTGATGATCACAGATCCACCAAGAAAGTGGTGTTGCTGCTGCGTGGTTTTGAAGACCATGGTGGGTAATGGTGGAATTTGTTGTGACAGCGGTGGGTGGCTAGAAGGAGACAACAGCGACGACTGTTTGTGGTGGCAAGTAGTGGTATGATGGTATCCAGCGGCTGCTGTGGTGAGTGGCTCGAGATGTTGATGTTGGTAGGGTGGTTATGGCAGTCACGCATGGTGGTTCAAAGAAGGGTGACGGGTAGTGGTGATGATAACACACACAACGACTGGTGGTTGTTAGTGATTCGTGGATGGTGATGATGATATAGATCTCGGTGGTGATGATAGCTATGGCGGTTGGTGACGGAAATAACATGGTGGGGGTGTGATGGTAGTTTTAGTGGCGGCAGCAACCACTTCCGGCAAAGGTGGCCGGTGCGGCGCCGGAAAAGTAGAGATTGGTGGCTAGGGTTTTGTGTGTGAAAAATTTAGGGTTAGGTTATGATAGATGTGATGAAAAATTAATAACATTACTATTTATACTAAAATAAAAATGTAAGGTGTGTAAAGTTGAGGGTTGAAAACATAAACTGTTTACTTAACTTTTTTTTTGTTCAAACGTGACTCGAAACTCGATTGAGCTCGATAAAATTTGATTTTGTTTTTGAAATTCGCGCCCTTATTTTTAAAATAATTTTTCCAATAAATAAGAGTATTTACACGACTAATACTTATAAATAATATATACGTTCATTTAATATGTTGACTTATTTATCGATTATCACGGTTAATTATTATTTAAAAAAATAAATAAATAAACTTCACTCTAATTATTATTGTTTGTAACTTACGTTATAATACTAAGGTAAAAAGAATAAATAATTTAATAATAATTTTTTTATTAAATATCTCTTAATAACTAAATATAAATTAAATTTGTATCGCGTCAGTTCATAGATTTTCGCAGTCTTTACAATTTACAAAATAAACTCATGTTTTCGAATCAAATAACTTTGATATCTCTCAAAAATGAATTCCGATTAATAAAGAATATAATTTATTATTATTTAAAGTCTAGAAAATTCCCGGTTGTCACAGTCTATCCGTGTTATTTTGAGTTCGTCCTCGAACTCAGTTGTTGTTACCCAATTAAACGTGTAAAGAAAAGGATTTTGAGGTTCTACCCCAATGTTATATCGAATATACTTAGATCTACTCACAGATAGTTATGTCCGAACTTTTTAAAATCGTTTATTCACCAATAGTCACTTAGGTAAGCAATAGATAAAAGTGGGTTATATCTGAGTTGTTCTACATGTAATCTGGCAAATCGGACATCGTTCACCGAACGATAAAATGAAACTATTCGAAGCGACTAGTCTAGAAAAATTGTCAGCACTTAAAAGTCTATAAGGGTTCACCACCACCAACCCGTTAGGTTCACGTCGGTCAGTAATAGTAGGAAAAATCAATGCGATAACTCGCAAATCAAAAGAAGCTTTAAATAGTCACTCGTCGAAACGTTGTAATGATAACAATTTAAGGAAATAATGATTAATTCATACAGACGAATCATGAGTAAAAAGAAATACACTCCAAACTGGAATACTGAATCATACCATAAATATACAAGGTCACGTCGGGTATCCTTAAGCCCACTCATTTATAATCTCATATTTGCATACAAAAGCGTCCTAATCTATGCAAATATGTCATTATAAACTCATGGTTCGGTGATTTATGATTTCTTTATTCAAATGCAAAGGCGTCCCAATCCATTTCAATAAATAATTCATAAATCATCCTACTTAAGTGTCACCGGAAAAATACCCAATTGAGAATCGTTAAAATCTCTAAACGATGTTATCCAAAATTACCAAAGCAAAGAGCATGAGTGTAATAAATCGTCTTCCATAAGTAGACTTTTCGAAAGTACCAAATCGAAGAACATAAGTGTCGATAGGCGATAAAGCGATCGTAGACGTATATCAAACAAAGAAACTCGCGGTTATAAATAGGATAATTATATAGTATTCTGTTCCAAATAAGCAATTATCCAATCACACAAATCTTTCCTATCCTCGAGGAAGATATCAAACACTAAGCTGAATAATAACTTATCATAACCCAACATCAAAACTCACTCACAAAGAATGGCCCGAGTTTTGTTATGAATTATTACACATCTCAACCTTTCGATGAATCAGCTCGACTCTGAATATACAACACATTCCACATTAGCACGTAAGACTACGAGTCTTACCCATCCCCGAGGTAATTTATCAAAAATCATAGGTTGTGTAACGTCCCATACTTAATTCCATCTGGCACTCAATCAAACATGAGGCCCACCAAGGCATCGTTAAGTATTGTTACACCTCTCAACTTTTTTAAATGAATTAGCTCGAACCTGGGGATTACTCACGACCAATCGTCAACTAAAAGTCACATAATATCTCTAGGGTTGATTATAAAAAGATTTTTTTTAGGACTATTGTGCAACTCACAGTGCCCAATAAATTTTCTAGCATTCATATATAAAAAATATGGTATAGGTCTTAGTGCCCTACTCAAGCAATCGAACTCATTCAAACAAGTAATAGCATGACAGACAACAAAGCAAAAGCAATAGCAAACATGCATTACAAGTATTCATATAACAGCGGAATAAGTATGATGTGATGATTGTTACTACTAAATAAATTTGAGAGCCGCTTATAGTCTAAAGTTACTAATGCAACCTAGTTCTCTATAACCAAGGCTCTGATACCAATCTGTCACACCCCCAAATTCACCGCAGCGGAAGACTAGCTTTTGGAGGCTGTGAACTTCATGAGTAATCGAGAGCTTGATCCGAGAACGACCTCTACATGCCAAAAACCACAACTAAGACTCCAAATAATCCACATAGTCAAGTACCTGAAAATACATGCTTAAAAATGTCAACATAAAGTTGGTGAGTTCATAAGTTTTGTTTTAAGGTGTTTATGAAAATTAGAGTTTATATCGACCACTACACCTTGCAGTAAAAATATAAGTGTTTCAAAATCATAGTTTCTTAGTAGAATGCGTCTCTTGATGAAAACATAATTTGTTAATAATCACAGAGTTTATGATAAAAAAACAGAGTTCATTGATAATAACAAACATCAATAATAAAGGCAAAGTTTACGGATAGTGTGACATTCGTCAAATTTCCATCTTAATTTATTCATGTAGTACGAGTATTTTAACTGTTTACCGACGAGTTGTCGACAGGAATGTGTTAATTATTTTTGCTTTGCGGACAAAGCCCTTTTTAGGGAGAGCATATGTAACATCTCGAGTTTCCGCGAGTATTAAGTTGAATGCAATACACAAGTTGGTGGGCGTTTTATATTTTGCCGTACGTTTATTTGGTATATTTACTAGATTACGTGAAGTCTCGCACAATTGTTTTGTTTTGGGATCGTATGTCCAACGGCTTTAGTGTCGTGTTTAATCAGTCGCGTCTAAACTTAACATCGTGAACCCGAGTCGAGTTGTATAAGCTGTCACAGCATGTACATATATTGGGTATAAACTTTCATTTATATTTATTACCAAACTTGCCTTACAAGAGTCTCAAATTTCTGTCACATGTCTAACTACAAATAAACTTTATAGTTTATTTTCCCCACTAACCACTAAAGGACAGCACACATGCCTAGTTTACCCCATTTGGGTATATCACAAGTTACCATTTTCAGCTTGACACTAACCCTAGACAACCAATACATGTTTATATACAAACCCAAAGTTTATCCAATGTCCAAATACAAGTTTATCTCAGTCCAAATTACAAACACAAAAATCTGCACAAGTCATTCAAATACAACTCCTGGGTAGAGTGAAGACTAGGTCCAGCCGACCCACACGTCGCGTCCGAACCTGCAAAACCGAAAGAGTCTTCCATCCCGTCCGAACCTGCAAACCGAAACATAGCATCCCATTGTGAGTCTTTTCGTTTTTTCGTCTTTCCTTTATGAATTCCTAGTTGTGTTCGTTTTGTACAAACCTGAGAATAAACAAATCAATGTGTTAGTCATTGTAAAGGTCTTATTCTTTTTACTAAAAACTGAAATTGATCAAACTTTATAACTAATACAAACATGTCTATGATTTTACTTTTCTGTCAACCAAGCCGAGACCCGACTTAGACCAAGCCGATGACCCCGACTTAGACCAAACCAAGACCACAATCAAGACCACAGTCAAGAACCAAACCGAGACCCAATTAAAGGCCAAACCGAGACCCAATTAAGGCCAAACCGAGAACCAAACCAAGCCAACCAAGTTCTTACTTTCTGCCAAAACTATCAACAATCAATACCAACCAATCTAAATGTCTTAACCAATTCTTATTTTACAGAAACACTCTTAAACCCTTAATCATGCCGCGGGTATAAAAACCCCCATTTCAAATCGAAACCCTAGAAATTAAAAACCCTTTTAAACATTTAATTAACATTTTCAACATTACAAAAACACCACACAAACATGAATAACAGCCGAACATAAAAACCCCCAATTTTATGAAAACCCTAGATCGAATTTTTTATTAATTAAGACATTAATTAAACCTAATCTAAACCCAAACCCCATAGTTAATTTAATTAAAAACGAGTTATGCAAAAACCCCCAATTAACCGAAACCCTAATTTTTATAAATCGATTTTATATTGAAATTAGTTTGATTTTATAATAGAAAACATCAATTAATTGTGTTTAAACCCGAGTTTGATAAAAACCCCCAAATATTTCAAAACCCTAAATTCGTTTATTTTAATCCGAGAACCATATGATGCACAACAAGTTTATACAAATCAATCAAACCCACTGATCTTTATTAAATCGAAAATCAATTAACTTTTAAAAGAAAACAAGGAAAAACAAACTTATCTTTCATTGATGGCTGGAGATTGACGTAACCACAAGGATGAACACATCAGAAAACCCAAATCGGTTTGATGTGGGGATGAAACCCCACATCTCACGCGATCTAAACACCTCAGACCACCCATACGTGATTGTTATATCCCAACTGATAAGATATTAGCCATGGATAGGGGATGAACCGATCTAGATTTAAGAGAGAGAGATTGGGGCGGTGGAGTTGTTATCGAGGGATGAGAGAGAGTATAACTCTCTGTTATGGAGTTGTGTGTGTGTAACACACGTTTAGTACTCCTTCCGTTCCTTGTTTATTCCGCCCATGGACCGGGCCGGGTCTAATGACCCTTGGGCCGGTTGTGAGTGAAGTATTGGACCCATTTGGGCCTTGTGTATTTATATTAAGTTTAGTTAAAAGCCCAAAACGAATTTTGTAAATTTAAGTTATAATTTAACCCGTGAAACCCGACCATTTAATAAACCGACTTTTAGTTATCGTACTTTTCCGTAAACGTATGGTTTCGTCAAGCACAACTAGGGTGTCGTGTCTTTGTTAATATAATTATTCGTATCATAACTCGATCCTCATAATTAAATAGGTCGCGGCTAGCGTAACCGTACTCTCGAGCTATTTTATCTTCGTTCTCTTTGCTGAATTAACGAGGTGAGTTTATAGCCCCATACTTTACTATTTTCACTGCTTTTTGGGGTGAGACATTGCTTGATTTTAACGTGTGAACACAAGTGCATTTACTGATTTATATATTAGTCTAAGTCCCACTAAAAACCCAGTTGCTTTGGCCCGTGAATCGTGAACCGTTAATTACTTTGTGTAAGCGCGAATGTAATGGATAGATCTATCGGGATTGACGTCCCTGTCTGTCTTGTCCAACAAGGGGACAAGCGGGCACAGTTTCATTTGAGTCTGAGATAGGATGTCGTGGGTTTAGGCATCTAGTTTGGGCTACATTTATATGATTATACTACCGGTGTTGTTAACGCTTCGGTGTCACGAGCTTAGACTGTAATAAATACTTTTGGGATGACTTTGTATCTGTTATATTGTCATCACATCTGGGAAAATCTTGTGGTTCATTAAACATTTCCACTTAACTAAACCTATGAACTCACCAACTTTATGTTGACACTTTAGCAATGTTTTTCTCAGGTATTAAGAAGGAAGATGCTAAATGAGGTCTCATGCATTGCCGTCATTTCTTTGAAACAACGATCATTTGTACCATTTGAGAAAACTATGTTTTGTAACCGTATTCAGTTTATGCTTCCGCACTTTGTTAAAACTATTTATCATATTAATTACAAGTGATCTATTTTCCGAACGTCTCATTTAGAGGTCGTTCTTTGTGACTATGTGCGTATGATAATCATGACGTCACCACTCCCTTGTCGCCATTATACTCTGATATTTTGGGAGTGTGACAGATTGGTATCAGAGCCATAGTTATAGAGAACTAGGTTGCATTTAGTAACTCTAGACTATAACTGCTCTATGTTTAATTGATTATCATACGGATTGTAAGTATTAAGTATATGTAGATACATAAGTAATAAATGGGATACATGTGAATTAACAATTACGAGGTATATTTACATGGGTTACATGTGCAACAACGAAATCTGAATTATGTTATATGGGATACATGTGGATTCAACAATGATTGCTATGTTATGTTAATGTCCCTTTTTACGGACTAATTTTATAAGATATTTACACACATTTATTTTGTTTATGATTACAGCGATGTCTTCATCCGATGATTCCACGTCTACAGGAGCGTACTACAACCGTAGTTCACAGTCGACCATCAGTTCATCAGTAGGACTACCTAGAGGATCGCCGTCAGGATATCCGTGGTACCGGATGGTTTCAGATGACGATACAGAGAGAGAGACTGAGGAGGTTCGTCATTCACCGATCCGCATTCCTGATGCATCAGCTGACGATGTACTTAGCCTAGAAGGCGGAGGAGAGGATGACTTAGACACTGACGTGGTGCAGTCACCAGGTCAGACATCAGTGACTGGAGATGAGACGGTAGAGGAGACAGAGGATGATGAGATGGAGTTTACAGATGGGGAAGGAGAGCCTATGGAGGTCACAGACACTGAGGACCCTCCTACTGCATATGTCGCTACTCCTGAGGTTTCCCTAGCACACATCTCCTCATCTTCATCTGAAGACGAAGACAAAGGAGAAAGGACTGCTATTCCTGCTCCAGCACCTGGTACTCTACCCTTCTACTATGTGAGACGACGTCTTCGGGGGAGAGCTGCTCGACCACCACTTTCACCTTACCGACCCCTCATACCTTTCACTGCCACTGACAGGCATGCAGCCCGCACACCTGCCAGTTCTGTCCCAGAGACACCATTACTACTACCACCACCAGAGACTGTACCTGCAGTGTACCAGGAGATGCTTACTGATGCTGGTATCTCTACTGGACCGAGAGCTACGACTCCTCTTCCTAGGAGAGCCACGTCGACGGTGGTGATGCTTGGGGCGGCAGATGGATGTGTGACGACACGGTTGAACAGGTTGGAGGATGTTGTAGAAGCTTTAGGTGAAGAGTATAATGAAGTGCAGGATAAGTTGGAGGCACTGGCGAAGAAGAGTCCAGTGAGGGATGAGACAGTGTTGACAGTATGTGTGACCCGTCTACGAGGACAGCTTCTTACTGTTCTTGATCAGATGGAATCCATGCCGAACGCTCGTCTTGAGGAGATTGAGAGCCTGATGACCCGTTGGGGAGTAGAGCCATTGGTGGAGACAGGCGGACTAGAGGCACCAGTGGAGGACCCTGTTGCAGATTTGGATAAGAGGTTTAGAGCCGCTTGTCATGATACCGATGTTAGACTGAGAGATTCCCAGGCTCGTGAGCTCGTGGTTGAGAGGAGGTTAGCAGAGTTGGAGAAGGAGCTTCATCAGCGCCGTGAGGGCACTAGTTAGATTTATCTTGTACCATCGACCTATCCTTGTATGACCACTAAGCTTTGAAGTTTATCTTAGCTAGTTGGTATTTTATTTTCTTCTATTATGTTATGACAAACTATGATGTACTATCAAACAATTCGATGAATGATATTATGAGTTGCAAAATTGTGAGATCATTATATATTGTGTATTATATTCTGGAGCATTTCATAATTGTGTTGTGTGTGCCATGCATGTTATGTCTGGCAAAACTCATTATCCTATTACCTTGTTTGATTATGGCGCCAGTTAGAAGATCCGAAACGCAGAATCCGCCAGCCGCTACCGGTGGAATTGACACCGTCATGTTAAGCCAAATGATAGCCGAACGAGTGGCCGAGGCACTCGCGACCGCTGAAGCAAATCGTACAGCTAGCACACAGGAGGAGACCAACCAAGGAGCTACTAATGCTATTGCACGGACTTGTACCTACAAGGAATTTCGTGCAGTTACGCAAGTAAGTTTCCGCGGTACTGAAGGAGCAGTAGGATTAACCAGATGGTTTGAGAAGCTAGAATCCCAATTTGGGATTAGCAATGTCGCTGAAGCCGACAAGGTGAAGTTTGCGTCAAGCACGTTAGTGGATGGTGCTTTGACTTGGTGGAACGTCTATGCTCGTGCAGTGACCATTGACGTTGCCCAAGCGACGCCCTGGAGTGAATTTAAGGCTATGTTTGTGAGGAAATACTGCCCACGAAATGAAGTCAAGCAGATGGAAGTTGAGCTGTGGAACCTGAAGGTCAAGGGTACTGCTCTTACTGCTTACAATCAGCGCTTTCAAGAGCTGATCTTGTTATGTCCTGAAATGGTGCCCAACGACGACCGATTGTTGGAGCGATACATTGAGGGACTACCTTTGAGCATCAAAGGGAATGTGACTTCATCCAAGCCGACTGATTTGCACGAGGCAATCGACATGGCTCAGAGTCTGATGTACCAAGTGGTACAGGAGTTGGGAGAGAATACTGGGGATAAAAGAAAGTGGTCTGGCAACCACTACAACAACAATACCAACAACATCAACAACCCAAGCAACTACAACCAGAACAAGCGACAAGAAGTAGCAAGAGTGTTTACTGCTGGACAAGGAAATACTGGGAACTACGCTGGAAGACTACCTTTCTGCGGAAAATGTGGCCGACACCACGAAGGAGCATGTCCCCCTACGTGCTACAATTGTGGGAAGGCGGGACATAAGGCAAAGGAATGCCGAGCACCACCTCGTTCTACTAATCAAAGAGGACCTGGAACGCAAGGTGGCCAAGGAGCAAATGTCACTTGCTTTGGATGTGGAGAGAAAGGTCACTACAAGAACAAATGTCCAAGCAGTGGGAACCAAGGTCGTAGTAACCAGATTCGAGGGAATCAAAATCAGAACCAAGGGAACCAGAAGCAGAATCAAGGGAACCGAGGAGGGAATAACCGAGCCACAACTAGTACTCCTGGAGGATTCACGGCACCTAGCAAAGTGTATCATCTCTGTGCTGAAGCTGCTGTGCAAGACAACAATGTTGTGACTGGTACGTTTCTAGTCAATAACAACTATGCTTCAGTACTATTTGATTCTGGTGCGGATAGGAGTTTTGTGTCGTCTATATTTAGTGAACGCCTAAATGTTACCCCTACTGCGTTAGACGTTAAGTATAATGTAGAATTAGCCGATGGGAAGTCAGTAACCACCGACGTTATTCTGAAAGGATGTAGTGTAAGGCTACAAGGTCGTTCGTTTAGTATCGACCTACTCCCTATAGAATTGGGAAGTTTTGACGTCATCATTGGAATGGATTGGATGTCGAAGCATCACGCGGATATTGTATGTCATGAGAAGTGTGTCCGTGTTCCTTATGGAAACGACGTACTTATCATACAAGGCGAAAGAAGTGGAGTGAAGAACGGATCAAGATTGGAAGTCATTTCATGTATCAGGACCCAAAGATACATTGAGAAGGGATGTCCGGTATTCTTGGTTCAAGTAACACAAAAGGAAGGAGAAGAAGATCACGAGAAGAAGGTGGAAGATGTACCGATCGTTAGAGACTTTCCGGACGTATTCCCAGAAGATTTACCCGGACTACCACCAGCACGGCAAGTGGAGTTTCACATCGAGCTTACACCAGGAGCCGCGCC
Source organism: Glebionis coronaria (assembly GCA_025667525.1). Classification (NCBI taxonomy): domain Eukaryota; kingdom Viridiplantae; phylum Streptophyta; class Magnoliopsida; order Asterales; family Asteraceae; genus Glebionis; species Glebionis coronaria. The sequence continues at coordinate 556,046,023 of CM046877.1, read as the reverse complement.
TGTTGCTAGAGCCCCATACCGTCTAGCACCGGCCGAGATGACAGAGTTAGCTGAACAGATAAAGGAACTTTCTGACAAAGGTTTCATTAGACCAAGTTCCTCACCTTGGGGAGCGCCGGTCTTATTTGTCAAAAAGAAAGATGGATCCTTTAGAATGTGTATCGATTACCGAGAATTGAATAAGCTGACGATAAAGAACCGCTACCCATTACCGAGGATTGACGATCTTTTCGACCAATTGCAAGGATCTAGCATATACTCGAAGATCGATTTAAGGTCAGGATATCATCAACTAAGGGTTAGAGAGGAAGACGTTCATAAAACGGCTTTTAGAACCCGGTACGGACACTACGAGTTCCAAGTTATGCCTTTCGGTTTGACAAACGCACCTGCGGTATTCATGGATCTCATGAACCGAGTTTGCAAACCATACTTGGACAAGTTTGTGATTGTATTTATCGATGACATTCTCATCTATTCTCGTAATGAAGAAGAGCACAAGGAACATTTGAAGACCATATTAGAGCTGCTAAGGAAGGAGAAGTTATATGCAAAGTTTTCCAAATGTGAGTTTTGGATAAACACAGTGCAATTTCTTGGGCATGTGATCGACAGCAGTGGTATTCACGTTGACCCTGCTAAGATCGAGGCTGTAAAGGATTGGGCGACTCCAACAACACCCACGGAGATCCGTCAATTTTTAGGTCTTGCTGGTTACTATAGGAGATTCATTGAAGGTTTCTCCAAGATAGCTAAACCAATGACGGAATTGACTCAAAAGGATAAGAAGTTTGAGTGGAAGGAGGAACAAGATTTGGCATTCCAGACGTTGAAGCAGATGTTGTGTGAAGCACCTATACTAGCCCTACCCGAGGGTAATGAAGACTTTGTGGTGTATTGTGATGCATCCATAAAAGGGTTAGGTGCAGTACTGATGCAAAGGACTAAGGTCATAGCTTACGCATCAAGACAACTAAAAGTGCACGAGAAGAACTACACAACTCATGACCTAGAGTTGGGAGCAGTGGTGTTTGCCTTGAAGATTTGGAGACACTACCTTTATGGTACTAAGTGTGTTGTATTCACTGATCATAAGAGTCTACAACATATTTTGAATCAAAAGGAACTCAACATGAGATAACGACGTTGGCTAGAGTTGCTCAGTGATTACGATTGCGAGATCCGTTATCACCCGGGCAAGGCAAATGTCGTGGCCGACGCTTTGAGTCGAAAGGAGAGAGTTCTTAGGGTGAAGGCTTTAATGATGACTATTGACTTAGACCTTCCATCCTTAATTCTCAAGGCTCAGAAAGAAGCAGTCGAGGAAGAAATTCTCAAGACTGAAGATGTTGGAGGAATGATAAAGAAATTAGAAGCACGTTCGGATGGAGCGTTATGCCTTGATAATAGGAGTTGGTTACCATGCCATGGTGACCTACGATCCTTGATTATGCATGAGTCGCATAAGTCAAAGTACTCCATACATCCGGGATCTGACAAAATGTATCATGATCTGAAGATGTTGTATTGGTGGCCGAACATGAAGGCGGATATTGCTACATACGTTAGCAAGTGTTTGACTTGTGCCAAAGCCAAAGCCGAACATATGAAACCATCAGGATTATTGGTCCAACCCGAACTGCCAGAATGGAAGTGGGAAAGGATCACTATGGATTTCATTACCAAGCTACCAAAGACCGCAGCCGGATTCGACACGATTTGGGTAATCGTCGACCGACTCACCAAATCGGCTCATTTCCTACCCATCAAGGAGACTGATGGAATGGATAAGTTAGCAAGGACATACTTGGAGGAAGTAGTCACGAAGCACGGTGTGCCTGTGTCTATAATCTCCGACCGAGACAGCCGATTTACTTCGCAGTTTTGGAAGTCACTGCAGAAGGCATTGGGAACGCAGTTGGATATGAGCACTGCGTACCATCCCCAAACTGACGGTCAAAGTGAACGGACCATTCAAACCCTAGAATACATGCTGAGAGCTTGTGTGATTGACTTTGGAAATAGATGGGATAGACACCTACCCCTGGTGGAGTTCTCATACAACAATAGTTATCACACTAGCATTAAGGCAGCGCCGTTCGAAGCACTATACGGTAGGGAGTGTCGTTCACCCGTGTGTTGGGCAGAGGTCGGTGAAGCACAACTCACTGGACCTGAGATCATACACGAGACTACTGAGAAGATCTTTAAGATTAAGATCCGTATGCAAGCCGCAAGAGATCGACAGAAGAGTTATGCTGATATGAGACGCAAACCCCTTGAGTTTGAAGTTAGTGATAAAGTTATGTTGAAGGTCTCACCTTGGAAAGGTGTGATTCGCTTTGGAAAGCGTGGAAAGTTAAACCCTCGTTACATTGGACCCTTCAAGATTATAGAGAGGATTGGTCCCGTAGCCTATCGTTTGGAATTACCCCAAGAACTTAGCCGAGTGCATAATGTGTTTCACATTTGCAATCTGAAGAAATGCTTAGCCGACGAGACGCTCGTTATTCCTTTGGAGGAAATTCAACTCGACGACAAACTCAACTTCGTAGAAGAACCAGTAGAAGTTATGGACCGTCAAGTTAAACAACTCAAGCAAAGCCGTATACCTATCGTGAAGATCCGATGGAACGCGCGTAGAGGTCCAGAATACACGTGGGAACGTGAAGATCAATTCAAGAGCAAGTATCCTCATCTTTTCGCTAACCATCCTACTACAACAACGTCTTGATTTCGTGACGAAATCTCTAAAACATGGGAATACTGTGACATTCGTCAAATTTCCATCTTAATTTATTCATGTAGTACGAGTATTTTAACTGTTTACCGACGAGTTGTCGACAGGAATGTGTTAATTATTTTTGCTTTGCGGACAAAGCCCTTTTTAGGGAGAGCATATGTAACATCTCGAGTTTCCGCGAGTATTAAGTTGAATGCAATACACAAGTTGGTGGGCGTTTTATATTTTGCCGTACGTTTATTTGGTATATTTACTAGATTACGTGAAGTCTCGCACAATTGTTTTGTTTTGGGATCGTATGTCCAACGGCTTTAGTGTCGTGTTTAATCAGTCGCGTCTAAACTTAACATCGTGAACCCGAGTCGAGTTGTATAAGCTGTCACAGCATGTACATATAGTGGGTATAAACTTTCATTTATATTTATTACCAAACTTGCCTTACAAGAGTCTCAAATTTCTGTCACATGTCTAACTACAAATAAACTTTATAGTTTATTTTCCCCAATAACCACTAAAGGACAGCACACATGCCTAGTTTACCCCATTTGGGTATATCACAAGTTACCATTTTCAGCTTGACACTAACCCTAGACCAACAATACATGTTTATATACAAACCCAAAGTTTATCCAATGTCCAAATACAAGTTTATCTCAGTCCAAATTACAAACACAAAAATCTGCACAAGTCATTCAAATACAACTCCTGGGTAGAGTGAAGACTAGGTCCAGCCGACCCACACGTCGCGTCCGAACCTGCAAAACCGAAAGAGTCTTCCATCCCGTCCGAACCTGCAAACCGAAACATAGCATCCCATTGTGAGTCTTTTCGTTTTTTCGTCTTTCCTTTATGAAGTCCTAGTTGTGCTCGTTTTGTACAAACCTGAGAATAAACAAATCAATGTGTTAGTCATTGTAAAGGTCTTATTCTTTTTACTAAAAACTGAAATTGATCAAACTTTATAACTAATACAAACATGTCTATGATTTTACTTTTCTGTCAACCAAGCCGAGACCCGACTTAGACCAAGCCGATGACCCCGACTTAGACCAAACCAAGACCACAATCAAGACCACAGTCAAGAACCAAACCGAGACCCAATTAAAGGCCAAACCGAGACCCAATTAAGGCCAAACCGAGAACCAAACCAAGCCAACCAAGTTCTTACTTTCTGCCAAAACTATCAACAATCAATACCAACCAATCTAAATGTCTTAACCAATTCTTATTTTACAGAAACACTCTTAAACCCTTAATCATGCCGCGGGTATAAAAACCCCCATTTCAAATCGAAACCCTAGAAATTAAAAACCCTTTTAAACATTTAATTAACATTTTCAACATTACAAAAACACCACACAAACATGAATAACAGCCGAACATAAAAACCCCCAATTTTATGAAAACCCTAGATCGAATTTTTTATTAATTAAGACATTAATTAAACCTAATCTAAACCCAAACCCCATAGTTAATTTAATTAAAAACAAGTTATGCAAAAACCCCCAATTAACCGAAACCCTAATTTTTATAAATCGATTTTATATTGAAATTAGTTTGATTTTATAATAGAAAACATCAATTAATTGTGTTTAAACCCGAGTTTGATAAAAACCCCCAAATATTTCAAAACCCTAAATTCGTTTATTTTAATCCGAGAACCATATGATGCACAACAAGTTTATACAAATCAATCAAACCCACTGATGTTTATTAAATCGAAAATCAATTAACTTTTAAAAGAAAACAATGAAAAACAAACTTATCTTTGATTGATGGCTGGAGATTGACGTAACCACAAGGATGAACACATCAGAAAACCCAAATCGGTTTGATGTGGGGATGAAACCCCACATCTCACGCGATCTAAACACCTCAGACCACCCATACGTGATTGTTATATCCCAACTGATAAGATATTAGCCATGGATAGGGGATGAACCGATCTAGATTTAAGAGAGAGAGAGATTGGGGCGGTGGAGTTGTTATCGAGGGATGAGAGAGAGTATAACTCTCTGTTATGGAGTTGTGTGTGTGTAACACACGTTTAGTACTCCTTCCGTTCCTTGTTTATTCCGCCCATGGACCGGGCCGGGTCTAATGACCCTTGGGCCGGTTGTGAGTGAAGTATTGGACCCATTTGGGCCTTGTGTATTTATATTAAGTTTAGTTAAAAGCCCAAAACGAATTTTGTAAATTTAAGTTATAATTTAACCCGTGAAACCCGACCATTTAATAAACCGACTTTTAGTTATCGTACTTTTCCGTAAACGTATGGTTTCGTCAAGCACAACTAGGGTGTCGTGTCTTTGTTAATATAATTATTCGTATCGTAACTCGATCCTCATAATTAAATAGGTCGCGGCTAGCGTAACCGTACTCTCGAGCTATTTTATCTTCGTTCTCTTTGCTGAATTAACGAGGTGAGTTTATAGCCCCATACTTTACTATTTTCACTGCTTTTTGGGGTGAGACATTGCTTGATTTTAACGTGTGAACACAAGTGCATTTACTGATTTATATATTAGTCTAAGTCCCACTAAAAACCCAGTTGCTTTGGCCCGTGAATCGTGAACCATTAATTACTTTGTGTAAGCGCGAATGTAATGGATAGATCTATCGGGATTGACGTCCCTGTCTGTCTTGTCCAACAAGGGGACAAGCGGGCACAGTTTCATTTGAGTCTGAGATAGGATGTCGTGGGTTTAGGCATCTAGTTTGGGCTACATTTATATGATTATACTGCCGGTGTTGTTAACGCTTCGGTGTCACGAGCTTAGACTGTAATAAATACTTTTGGGATGACTTTGTATCTGTTATATTGTCATCACATCTGGGAAAATCTTGTGGTTCATTAAACATTTCCACTTAACTAAACCTATGAACTCACCAACTTTATGTTGACACTTTAGCAATGTTTTTCTCAGGTATTAAGAAGGAAGATGCTAAATGAGGTCTCATGCATTGCCGTCATTTCTTTGAAACAACGATCATTTGTACCATTTGAGAAAACTATGTTTTGTAACCGTATTCAGTTTATGCTTCCGCACTTTGTTAAAACTATTTATTTTATTAATTACAAGTGATCTATTTTCCGAACGTCTCATTTAGAGGTCGTTCTTTGTGACTATGTGCGTATGATAATCATGATGTCACCACTCCCTTGTCGCCATTATACTCTGATATTTTAGGAGTGTGACAGATAGAAACAGAGATTATTTATATAAGTAAATTTTACTGATAATAATAGATGTCCTCGTTAATAATATAATTCTCTGATAATAAAAGATGTTCCAATTAACAAATAAGATTCTTGTTAATAAAATAAGTGTTTAATGAACCACAAGATTTTCCAACCATTGATGACATTATAACAAATACATAGCCACCAAAAATGCGTTTATTATTGTCTAAGCTCATGACACCGAAACGTTAACGACACCGGTAGTATAATCATATAATGTAGCCCCTACGGATGCCTAACCCACGACATCCGTCCTCAGACTCAAATGAAACTGTGCCCGCTTGTCCTCTGTTGGACCAAGCCGGACAGGGGCGTCAACCCCGATAGATCTATCCATGACATTCGCGCTTTCGACCGGTCATACGGTCTGAAATTAACGGTTCATGATAATGGGCCAAGTAATTGGGTTAAAGCGGGACTTAGACCAATACATAAGCAAGTATATGCACTTGTGTTCATTCTTGCAACCATTGTCTCTGCCCGAGAACCAGTGAAAAGCAGTTAAAGTTTTGGGCTATGAAACCCACAATAGAAATTTAGTATAAGCATTAAAGAGTATAACAATAAATGAAGTTAACCACTCAGCACGTAACAATTAAAGCAGTTTATAACCAATCAAGCAAATTATAAATAGTTTGAGACCAAGCATGTACTTCCCCCAAAATGATTATAAAACCTTTATAAATCAATTTAAAACTAGAAAGGTGGGGTATGAACTCACCTCGACGTAGTAGCGCGAACAATATTGATGCTAAAAATACGCTGTGCGTAAACGGAAATCGATACGGCTCGGTCATAGTGTTGTGGTTTAACTAATCGGCTAAATTCAATAACTTAAAAATGTGTATTTGAGTTCTCGATATGTATGTACATCAACGTGACCCGTTGATAAAATATTTAAGTTCCAAGTTGTAAGAGTTCGGTGGTTGGTTAAATAAAATGAATAAATTATACACACACCAAGTATGTAATGTATTCCGTACACATTACGTATAACCAGACGATTATATAATTCTTATGTTGAATTATATAATAGAGACAATAATCTTACATTATAAATTAAAGTATATATATTTATTTTATAGTTACAGTATAAAGATCGTGATAAAAATAATTAGACAACATCGTTCGACACATTTTAAGAAAATCATCATTTAATTAATAATTGTCACTTTTAGGTAAAAGGTATAATTTTTATTGGTTTATCAATACAATAAAATCCATTTAATTTATCGATTTACAAATATAATAGTATTTACTTATTTATCGATTTACAAATATAATAGTAGTTTGTACCTAACAAAATATAAAGTATAGAATTTTATAGAAATTTCGACATGACCTATTCATTTATACAGCCTTTTCCATATTAATCAATTCTCAATATTATCAAACAATCTACGTTATGCAAATCACGTTTTAACATATATCCAAACTAGACTATTTAATCACCATAATTAAATAGAACCAAACACAACCAATGTGTTTTAATTTAAAAACCAAACGCTCGATGTGAGCTATTTAAACACATATTTAAACGTATAATCATTTTTGTAGTTCTCGTGATAATGATAGTGTTTGACACATTTATTTAACCATATGTATATATTTATATATGTATACCACCTTTAGTTTTAATTAATTAATAAGGCTAGATACGTTATTAGCCGATTTCAAAACCACAACGAACCATGAGCTTAATTCATGCCCGACACTCTAAACCCTCGACATCCCGCGTCCAAACACACCCGAAACAAATAATCAGCAACCCAAACGTCCTTATAACTTTCTGCAACTCCAAACGCCCCTTTACAACTCGTCAGCAATCCCAAACGCCCTTTTATAACTCGTCAGCAATCCCAAACTCCCCTTTATCAGCAGTCCGCAATCCCAAACACACCCTATTGTTGTTACACGACGAACCAAAAACTCCCTGATGTTGTTACACATTGAACCAAACGCTCCATGTTGCTGGTACGCAGCGAACCAAACGCGCCTGTTGCTCGTACGCAAGAACCAAATGCGCTTGCTGTTGGTACGCAGCGAACTAAACGCACCCCTACTGCTAATATTTTACCCGCGCCAAAACGCACCTTTGGTGCTGCCTTGGTAACCCGAACGCACCCTTAATCGGTTCATAAACATCGAAACAAACGCTCCCGGTGGTGTTTTCTGCTCGATCCAAACTCCCTCTTTCTGCATATTATCAGCAGATCCAAATAGCCTCTTGTTGCAACTTACCGGCAGATCCAAACACTCCTTCGGCAACTCCATCGCGGCTGTGACGCGGTGCTACTGAAGATGGAAGAGGTGGTGGTGATGTGGTTTACAAAGACAGGTGTGATGATCACATATCCACCAAGAAAGTGGTGTTGCTGCTGCGTGGTTTTGAAGACCATGGTGGGTAATGGTGGAATTTGTTGTGACAGCGGTGGGTGGCTAGAAGGAGACAACATCGACGACTGTTTGTGGTGGCAAGTAGTGGTATGATGGTTTCCAGCGGCTGTTGTGGTGAGTGGCTCGAGATGTTAATGTTGGTAGGGTGGTTATGGTAGTCACGCATGGTGGTTCAAAGAAGGGTGACGGGTAGTGGTGATGATAGCACACACAACGACTGGTGGTTGTTGGTGATTCGTGGATGGTGATGATGATATAGATCTCGGCGGTGATGATAGCTATGGCGGCTGGTGACGGAAATAACATGGTGGGGGTGTGCTGGTAGTTTTAGTGGCGGCGGCAACCAATTCCGGCAAAGGTGGCCGGTGCGGCGCCGGAAAAGTAGAGATTGGTGGCTAGGGTTTTGTGTGTGAAAAATTTAGGGTTAGGTTATGATAGATGTGATGAAAAATTAATAACATTACTATTTATACTAAAATAAAAATGTAAGGTGTGTGAAGTCGAGGGTTGAAAACATAAACTGTTTACTTAACTTTTTTTTTTGTTCAAACGTGACTCGAAACTCGATTGAGCTCGATAAAATTTGATTTTGTTTTTGAAATTCGCGCCCTTATTTTTAAAATAATTTTTCCAATAAATAAGAGTATTTACACGACTAATACTTATAAATAATATATACGTTCATTTAAAATGTTGACTTATTTATCGATTATCACGGTTAATTATTATTTAAAAAAAAAAATAAACTTCACTCTAATTATTATTGTTTGTAACTTACGTTATAATACTAAGGTAAAAAGAATAAATAATTTAATAATAATTTTTTTTATTAAATATCTCTTAATAACTAAATATAAATTAAATTTGTATCGCGTCAGTTCATAGATTTTCGCAGTCTTTACAGTTTACAAAATAAACTCATGTTTTCGAATCAAATAACTTTGATATCTCTCAAAAATGAATTCCGATTTATAAAGAATATAATTTATTATTATTTAAAGTCTAGAAAATTCCCGGTTGTCACAATCTATCCGTGTTATTTTGAGTTCGTCCTCGAACTCAATTATTGTTACCCAATTAAACGTGTAAAGAAAAGGATTTTGAGGTTCTACCCCAATGTTATATCGAATATACTTAGATCTACTCACAGATAGTTATGTCCGAACTTTTTAAAATCATTTATTCACCAATAGTCACTTAGGTAAGCAATAGATAAAAGTGCGTTATATCTGAGCGGTTCTACATGTAATATGGCAAATCAGACATCGTTCACCGAACGATAAAATGAAACTATTTGAAGCGACTAGTCTAGAAAAATCGTCAGCACTTAAAAGTCTATAAGGGTTCACCACCACCAACCCGTTAGGTTCACGTCGGTCAGTAATAGTAGGAAAAATCAATGCGATAACTCGCAAATCAAAAGAAGCTTTAAATAGTCACTCGTCAAAACGTTGTAATGATAACGATTTAAGGAAATAATGATTAATTCATACAGACGAATCATGAGTAAAAAGAAATACACTCCAAACTGGAATACTGAATCATACCATAAATATACAAGGTCACGTCGGGTATCCTTAATCCCACTCATTTATAATCTCATATTTGCATACAAAAGCGTCCTAATCTATGCAAATATGTCATTATAAACTCATGGTTCGGTGATTTATGATTTTTTTATACAAATGCAAAGGCGTCCCAATCCATTTCAATAAATAATTCATAAATCATCCTACTTAAGTGTCACCGGCAAAATACCCAATTGAGAATCGTTAAAATCTCTAAACAATGTTATCCAAAATTACCTAAGCAAAGAGCATGAGTGTAATAAATCGTCTTCCATAAGTAGACTTTTCGAAAGTACCAAATCGAAGAACATAAGTGTCGATAGGCGATAAAGCGATCGTAGACGTATATCAAACAAAGAAACTCGCGGTTATAAATAGGATAATTATATAGTATTCTGTTCCAAATAAGCAATTATCCAATCACACAAATCTTTCCTATCCCCGAGGAAGACATCAAACACTAAGCTGAATAATAACTTATCATAACCCAACATCGAAACTCACTCACAAAGAATGGCCCGGGTTTTGTTATGAATTATTACACATCTTAACCTTTCGATGACTCAGCTCGACTCTGAAAATACAACACATTCCACATTAGCACGTAAGACTACGAGTCTTACCCATCCCCGAGGTAATTTATCAAAAATCATAGGTTGTGTAACGTCCCATACTTAATTCCATCTGGCACTCAATCAAACATGAGGCCCACCAAGGCATCGTTAAGTATTGTTACACCTCTCAACTTTTTTAAATGAATTAGCTCGAACCTGGGGATTACTCACGACCAATCGTCAACTAAAAGTCACATAATATCTCTAGGGTTGATTATAAAAAGATTTTTTTTTGGGACTATTGTGCAACTCACAATGCCCAATAAATGTTCTAGCATTCATATATAAAAAATATGGTATATGTCTTAGTGCCCTACTCAAGCAATCGAACTCATTTAAACAAGTAATAGCATGACAGACAACAAAGCAAAAGCAATAGCAAACATGCATTACAAGTATTCATATAACAGCGGAATAAGTATGATGTGATGAGTGTTACTACTAAATAAAATTGAGAGCCGGTTATAGTCTAAAGTTACTAATGCAACCTAGTTCTCTATAACCAAGGCTCTGATACCAATCTGTCACACCCCCAAATTCACCGCAGCGGAAGACTAGATTTTGGAGGCTGTGAACTTCATGAGTAATCGAGAGCTTGATCCGAGAATGACCTCTACATGCCAAAAACCACAATTAAGACTCCAAATAATCCACATAGTCAAGTACCTGAAAATACATGCTTAAAAATGTCAACATAGAGTTGGTGAGTTCATAAGTTTTGTTTTAAGGTGTTTATGAAAAATTAGAGTTTATATCGACCACTACACCTTGCGGTAAAAATATAAGTGTTTCAAAATCATAGTTTCTTAGTAGAATGTGTCTCTTGATGAAAACATAATTTGTTAATAATCACAGAGTTTATGATAAAAAAACAGAGTTCATTGATAATAACAAACATCAATAATAAAGGCAAAGTTTACGGATAGAAACAGATATTATTTATATAAGTAAATTTTACTGATAATAATAGATGTCCTCGTTAATAATAGAATTCTCTGATAATAAAAGATGTTCCAATTAACAAATAAGATTCTTGTTAATAAAATAAGTGTTTAATGAACCACAAGATTTTCCAACTATGGATGATATTATAACAAATACAAAGCCACCAAAAATGCGTTTATTATTGTCTAAGCTCATGACACCGAAACGTTAACGACACCGGTAGTATAATCATATAATGTAGCCCCTACGGATGCCTAACCCACGACATCCATCCTCAGACTCAAATGAAACTGTGCCCGCTTGTCCTCTGTTGGACCAAGCCGGACAGGGGCGTCAACCCCGATAGATCTATCCATGACATTCGCGCTTTCGACCGGTCATCCGGTCTGAAATTAACGGTTCATGATAATGGGCCAAGTAATTGGGTTAAAGCGGGACTTAGACCAATACATAAGCGAGTATATGCACTTGTGTTCATTCTTGCAACCATTGTCTCTACCCGAGAACCAGTGAAAAGCAGTTAAAGTTTTGGGCTATGAAACCCACAATAGAAATTTAGTATCAGCATTAAAGAGTATAACAATTAATGAAGTTAACCATTCAGCACGTAACAATTAAAGCAGTTTATAACCAATCAAGCAAATTATAAATAGTTTGTGACCAAGCATGTACTTCCCCCAAAATGATTATAAAACTTTTATAAATCAATTTAAAACTAGAAAGGTGGGGTATGAACTCACCTCGACGTAGTAGCGCGAACAATATTGATGCTAAAAATACGCTCCGCGCAAACGGAAATCGATACGGCTCGGTCATAGTGTTGTGGTTTAATTAATCGGCTAAATTCAATAACTTAAAAATGTGTATTTGAGTTCTCGATATGTATGTACATCAACCTGACCCGTTGATAAAATATTTAAGTTCCAAGTTGTAAGAGTTCGGTGGTTGGTTAAATAAAATGAATAAATTATACACACACCAAGTATGTAATGTATTCCGTACACATTATGTATAACCAGACGATTATATAATTCTTATGTTGAATTATATAATAGAGACAACAATCTTACATTATAAATTAAAGTATATATATTTATTTTATAGTTACAATATAAAGATCGTGATAAAAATAATTAGACAACATCGTTCGACACATTTTAAGAAAATCATCATTTAATTAATAATTGTCACTTTTAGGTAAAAGGTATAATTTTTATTGGTTTAACAATACAATAAAATCCATTTATTTTATCGATTTACAAATATAATAGTATTTACTTATTTATCGATTTACAAATATAATAGTAGTTTGTACCTAACAAAATATAAAGTATAGATTTTTATAGAAATTTCGACATGACCTATTCGTTTATACAGCCTTTTCCATATTAATCAATTCTCAATATTATCAAACAATCTACGTTATGCAAATCACGTTTTAACATATATCCAAACTAGACTATTTAATCACCATAATTAAATAGAACCAAACACAACCAATGTGTTTTAATTTAAAAACCAAACGCTCGATGTGAGCTATTTAAACACATATTTAAACGTATAATCATTTTTGTAGTTCTCGTGATAATGATAGTGTTTGACACATTTATTTAACCATATGTATATATTTATATATGTATACCACCTTTAGTTTTAATTAATTAATAAGGCTAGATGCGTTATTAGCCGATTTCAAAACCACAACGAACCATGAGCTTAATTCATGCCCGACACTCTAAACCCTCGACATCCCGCGTCCAAACACACCCGAAACAAATAATCAGCAACCCAAACGTCCTTATAACTTTCTGCAACTCCAAACGCCCCTTTACAACTCGTCAGCAATCCCAAACGCCCTTTTATAACTCGTCAGCAATCCCAAACGCCCCTTTATCAACAGTCCGCAATCCCAAACACACCCTATTGTTGTTACACGATGAACCAAAAACTCCCTGATGTTGTTACACATTGAACCAAACGCTCCCTGTTGTTGGTACGCAGCGAACCAAACCAAACGCGCCTGTTGCTCGTACGCAAGAACCAAATGCGCTTGCTGTTGGTACGCATCGAACTAAACGCACCCCTACTGCTAATATTTTACCCGCGCCAAAACGCACCTTTGGTGCTGCCGTGGTAACCCGAACGCACCCTTAATCGGTTCATAAACATCGAAACAAACGCTCCCGGTGGTGTTTTCTGCTCGATCCAAACACCCTCTTTCTGCATATTATCAGCAGATCCAAATAGCCTCTTGCAACTTACCGGCACATCCAAACACTCCGTCAGCAACTCCATCGCGGCTGTGACGCGGTGCTACTGAAGATGGAAGAGGTGGTGGTGACGTGGTTTACAAAGACAGGTGTGATAATCACAGATCCACCAAGAAAGTGGTGTTGTTGCTGCGTGGTTTTGAAGACCATGGTGGGTAATGGTGGAATTTGTTGTGACAGCGGTGGGTGGCTAGAAGGAGACAACAGCGACGACTGTTTGTGGTGGCAAGTAGTAGTATGATGGTTTCCAGCGGCTGCTGTGGTGAGTGGCTCAAGATGTTGATGTTGGTAGGGTGGTTATGGCAGTCACGCATGGTGGTTCAAAGAAGGGTGACGGGTAGTGGTGATGATAGCACACACAACGACTGGTGGTTGTTGGTGATTCGTGGATGGTGATGATGATATAGATCTCGGTGGTGATGATAGCTATGGCGGCTGGTGACGGAAATAACATGGTGGGGGTGTGCTGGTAGTTTTAGTGGCGACGGCAACCAATTCCGGCAAAGGTGGCCGGTGCGGCGCCGGAAAAGTAGAGATTGGTGGCTAGGGTTTTGTGTGTGAAAAATTTAGGGTTAGGTTAGGATACATGTGATGAAAAATTAATAACATTACTATTTATACTAAAATAAAAATGTAAGGTGTGTAAAGTTGAGGGTTGAAAACATAAACTGTTTACTTAACTTTTTTTTGGTCAAACGTGACTCGAGACTCGATTGAGCTCGATAAAATTTGATTTTGTTTTTAAAATTCGCGCCCTTATTTTTAAAATAATTTTTCCAATAAATAAGAGTATTTACACGACTAATACTTATAAATAATATATACGTTCATTTAAAATGTTGACTTATTTATCGATTATCACGGTTAATTATTATTTAAAAAAATAAATAAATAAACTTCACTCTAATTATTATTGTTTGTAACTTACGTTATAATACTAAGGTAAAAAGAATAAATAATTTAATAATAATTTTTTTTATTAAATATCTCTTAATAACTAAATATAAATTAAATTTGTATCGCGTCAGTTCACAGCTTTTCGCAGTCTTTACAATTTACAAAATAAACTCATGTTTTCGAATCAAATAACTTTGATATCTCCCAAAAATGAATTCCGATTAATAAAGAATATAATTTATTATTATTTAAAGTCTAGAAAAATTCCAGTTGTCACAGTGGAAGAGTTGATAAGTAAAATCCTCCCATAGTAACTCTGCATAGTTCACATTCTTCCTCTCATAGATGCCCCAAAAGATACAAGCAGTTGAAAAACGCAAAGAGTCATATCCAGTTCATTTAGCAGTAAAACACCGAACGAGTATTCCGAAAAATGTTTTCCAAGGTTGACCCAAGTTAAACTGAGACACCAGTCGTAAATCAGGATCACCATATCCAAGAGAGTGATACATCTTCACAATTGCATTCTTGTCCGGGTCGGCTGTAAACTTATGACCTGCAGGTGGTATTGGTAATCCGAATATTTGACGAAAGATAGAAATTATGAGAGTACATTCCTTTTTGTTGATGGTGAATGAGAACTTTCTGTCTGTTAGTCGTTTCTTTGAAGCCCAAAATTCATACATATAATCGGTTGGAACCGAAGCCGTACCCCAGAACACCTTCTTAATTGGAGTTCGATCAAGAATGTCTGTGGCCACTTTGAAAGCATAGTGAGCTGAGGCATAGTCTTCTTTGTCTTCTTTTAGTCGAAAGTTGTTTGGTATGAACTGTAGAGCCTTGGTAGCTTCAAGTGCCTGATTAGCTTTGATTTGCTTGTCGGTAAGTTGAGACATGTTTTCTGCTTAAGACGAACAAACATACAAGATTGATATACCCAAAAATATATATCATGATGTATCTATACCTAAGCAAATCAAGCATATACCAAGGACAACAAGCAATACACCATCTACGTATAAAATCACATTCTTTGGATAAATGCACTTGACATTTTCGGAGTAAGTGACATTTTCAGATAAAAAACATGTTTTTCGGATAAACAAATTTTTTTCAGAAAAACTACTTTTTAGGAAAAACAACTTCTTCGGAAAAACAACTTCTTCGGAATAAATTACATTTTCAGAAAAAACAACTTTTTCGGAATAAATGACTTTTTCAGTGAAATCAACTTTTTCGGAATAAATGACTTTTTCAGTGAAACCAACTTTTTCAGAATAAATGACATTTTCAGAGAAACAAATTTTTCGGAAAAATAACATTTTCAGAGAAACAGCTTTTTCGGGAAAATAACATTTTCAGAGAAACAACTTTTTCGGAAAAAAAACATTTTCAGAGAAACTACTTTTTCGGAAAAATAACATTTTCAGAGACACAACTTTTTCAGAAAAATATACTTTTTCAGTGAAATCATGTTTTTCACATAAACGATTTTTTCAGAAAAAAGTGTGTTTTTCAGATAAATCTTCGGAAAAATGCCATGTTTTTAGAAAAAATCATGTGTTTCATAGAAATCTTCGGATAAAATCATTTTTTCAGAAAAAAAAGTCTATGACATCCTCAACTACAATCACGCTATGATTCTTAGGGAAAACAGTGATTCTAAGGCATCCTAAACAAAAACATCTATGATTCCTTTCAAAACCCACCTATTAAATCAATTATGCAACCTAATAAAATACATAAACCCTAATTGATATTTTTTGGGGATTTGACTAATTAGAGTAATACACAAGAGAATCATAAACGAAATTATATAAGAACATGTTTACCTGTGATGTTTTAGGAGATAAAATCGATGATAAGCTTAATGAAAGAAATCAATGGCGGTAAAGTTTTTGTGGTTTGAGTGTGATGTAAACAGAGAAACGAAACTAACCAAATTAGGGGGGCGCGTATTAATATCTTTGACTTAGGTCAAAAAATAAGCCTTTTCCCTTTTTGCGCAATTAGTCCTCCTATTTTCGTATATTTGCGTTAAGTGAGTATCCTATTTAGTCACACTCAATCCAAACCACACAATTGACCTCCTATGTCTTAGATATTAATTATATTATCACGAAAAAATCCTAAGACCGATTCACATAAATCACGAAAAGTCACGAAGCACAACGAGTACACACGGAGAATGATACACCATAAAGCAAATAGCCAATTAATTTATCTGAAAGACTTTAGAAGACCGATTTGATGATGAAAGCAATTTGACATTTTCTCCCCCTTAAATACAGACCCGTTTTCTATTTAAAGAGATGTAGTCTTTGTATTTAAGAAAACTGATGAAAGACTTTTTCGTTTATGATGATAATAAAACAATTTGTGGTGGCAATAAGATTTCTCTTATTTTAACAAAAGAAGTGCACTGAAACGTACACAAATTTATGTTAGACCAAGTTATGAAGTAAACTCGATCCCTTGTATGGTTTTAAAGTAAACCATACCCGCGAAAATTAATTCCTGTTGAGAGCCAACGCTTTCGTAAGAAATACGTGACTTTAATGTGAAAAACGGGTTGTAGTCAGAAGTAACTACAAGCCATGTGGGCATGTTTTAAAAATATGTACAACTTTTATACGGACTCTATTTATGGCGCCGTGTCAATTTTAATCGACATTTTAAGGCCATAAATATTACCGTACTAAAAGACATGCCCGTTTTAAAATTAAAATATTTTTGAATTTTCTTGATTTTATATTTTTTATGGATTTTCTATGTTTTATATTTTTTATGGTTTTTTTATGTTTTATATTCTTGAATTTTTCTTTTGGTGGTTTAAATATATACGATAATATACAAGATCACGATCAAAGGATACTCTAGAATAGTTTACCAACACTATTCTTCAGATTCTTCTGCCAACTCCTTAAGTGTCGCTGGTGAGAATGATTTCATGCCTAGCTTTTCGATCAAAAACTCGATACGTCCTCGATCTAAGGCCTTTGTGAATATATCTGCCAGCTGATAATCAGTGTTGACGAAGTACAGTTCGATCACTCCATTTTCCACTTGCTCTTTGATGAAGTGGTAGCGTATGTCAATGTGCTTTGCCCGGGAATGTTGAACGTAGTTGCAGCACAGAGCAATTGCACTTTTGTTATCACAGTACATCGGGATTTTGTTGAAACAAAGACCGTAGTCAGTTAATTGTTATCTCATCCAAAGAACTTGAGCACAACAATCGGACATAGCAATGTATTCAGCCTCCGTACTTGATATCGCATCGCTTTTCTGCCTTTTAGATGCCCAACTAACCAGTCTATCTCCAAGAAGTTGCACACTGCCAGAAGTGCTACGTCTGGTATCTTGACACCCAACATAATCCGCATCGGCATATGATATGAGTGCAATAGAGGAATCCTTCGGATACCACAGACCACAATGAAGTGTTCCTTTAAGATATCGAAAGATCCTCTTCACAACATGTAAGTGCTTTTCGGTAGGCCAAGCCTGATACCGGGCACACATGCATATAGCAAATTGCAAATCAGGCCTGCTAGCTGTCAGATAAAGAAGGGTGCCGATCATTCCACGGTAACGTTTAGGATCGACAGCTATCCCTTCCTTATCTTCATCTAACTTGGATCTTTCCACCATTGGAGTATCCACGGGTTCACAATTTTCAAAATGATATTTCTTTAATGATTCAAGAGAAAATTTGGATTGATTAATGAAGATGCCTCTAGGATTCTGAGAAATTTGTAACCCTAAGAAAAATGAAATTTTTCCCATCATTGACATCTTAAAACGTGTGGACATAATTTTCTCAAAATGGTCAGACAGTCTTTGATTAGTAGCAACAAATATTATATTATCAACATAAATTTGTACCAAAATCATGTCGTTGTCCTCCTTGAGAATAAATAATGTTGGGTCCACTTTGCCTTTGGAGAAGCCTTTCGAGATGAGATACGACGATAGGAAATCGTACCACGCGCGTGGAGCTTATTTCAACCCATAAAGAGCCTTTTTGAGCTTGTACACGTGATTAGGATACTCCGAGTTGACGAATCCATTCGGCTGGCTTACGTAGACATCTTCCCTTAATTCACCATTAAGAAATGTCGTCTTAACATCCATTTGGTAGACGATCATGTTCATGTGAGCAGCATAAGCAAGGAATAGTCTAATTGCCTCCAATCGTGCAACAGGAGCAAAGGATTCTTCAAAGTCAATACCCAAAGCTTGTTTGTAACCTCTAGCAACCAATCTAGCTTTGTTCTTTAGCACTCCACCTAACTCATCGAGTTTAACCTTATATACCCACAACAATGTAAGGATTTCAATGTTGTTGGGTAAAGGAACTAATTCCCACACTTCAAGACGTTGAAATTCATTAAGTTCCTCTTTCATGGCTTCAATCCAAGATGATTTAGTCATGGCTTGTTGCCAGTTTTTAGGTTCAGTATCGGAAAGAAATGCATCAAAGTAGAAATATAATGCATGTTCTTGGAGTTGGTGGCGAGTTAAGACTGGTCGATTGATGTCACCAATAATATTGCGGATTGGGTGATCCTTTGTCCATTTTGTGTTGTGAGTTTCAATCCGTGGTGGTCGGGAGTGAACGATTGTAGGAGCTTCCTCTGAGGTAGACACACCGTTAGGGTTTTCAGGTATGTGTGAACCAAATAAAGGAAGCTCTTGTAAGTGAGCAAATTCCAAATCGTGATCATAGTGATCCTCTTCAACATCATTAGGAACGAGTGGGGGTGAAGATTCAGGTGTGGTTTGTGAATTGGTGGGGGATGGGGCATCTTTTTCAAGAGTGACAGTAGATGCCTCTGACTGATTTCCATTATCTTGAACAATAACTTCAGGAATTGGAGCTACTGCTACAGGTGCTGGAGAATCATCATTAGGTGGATCAAAGAATTCATCAAACATAGGTTGAAATAACTCATCCCACTCGGGCCTTGTAGGTGGTATAAATGATGAAGAAGTAGGATTGTTGGGATCTAATCCGGAACTAATTGTACCAGTTCCCATCTCATGTAATGGGGGTTCAGAGCTGTGTTGCTCAGAAACCATCGCTGTCAGCTCATCAAAATCGGCATCCAAAGTTTCTACTATCTTTCCAAGACGACGGTTATAATTTCGGTAAGCTTTCTTTGCAGGTGAGTAACCAATGAAAATTCCAATACCAGCCTTCGGTTGAAGTTTGCCCAAATTCTCACTATTAGTATTTGGATAACACAGTGCACCAAATACATGAAGAAATGAAATATCGGGTTTTTGTCCATGAAGTAGCTCATATGGAGTTTTACCATGGCGTTTACGAATGATGGAGCGGTTTTGGGTATAACATGCGGTTGCCACTGCTTCAGCCCATAAGAATAAAGGAGCATTCGCATAAATCAACATAGTTCTAGCAGCTTCCATTAGTGTACGGTTACGTCTTTCTACGACACCATTTTGTTATGGAGTGCGAGCAACAGAAGTTTTATGTGAAATACCGACCTCTTCATAATAGTCTCGTAGAGTTTGATTAACGAACTCAGTTCCATTATCAGTGCGAATGCGGCGAACAGTAGCATTAAGACGTACTTGGATCATCTTTAAGAAAGAAATAATATACTTTGGTGCTTGATCCTTGGATGCTAAAAAATTTACCCATGTAAACCTTGAGAAATCATCCACCATGACGAGGATGAATTTTCTACCACTCACACTAGCCGTACGCATTGGCCCGCAAAGATCCATGTGCAAAAGATACAGTGGTTCTTGGTTGGTGTCTTCAGCTTTAGGCTTGTATGATTTCTTGGTGCTTTTTCCCAAAGAACACGCGGAACATAAATGATCCTTGTCGAACTTAAGTTTTGGAAGACCACGAACAAGTTCGTTTTTAGCCAAATGGTTTATAGCAGCAAAGTTAAGATGAGATAACCGACGATGCCACAACCATGACTTGGTCTTAGATGCTTTGGAAAGAAGGCATACAGGAGAGGCGGCCATCATGTTTTGAATAGACAGTGTGTAGAGATTATTCCCTCAAGAACCCTTTAACAAATCATTTCCTGCAAGATCGCGAATAAAGCAAGTATGTTGTCGAAAAGCCACTTCAAGGTTTGAATCGCAAAATTGTCCCACTGAAAATAAATTATGACCAAGTCCCTCCACATAATATACCCTTGAAATCGTAACATTTCCCAATTTGATATTCACCGTAACCCATGATCTTTGCAATATGGTCGTTGCCGAATTTTACCGTTCCTAGAAACTTGCTAACGAAATTTCTGAGCATCGAGCGATCTCCGGTCATATGCTTTGAGCATCCGGAGTCCAAGTACCAGAGGATGATTTAGACCACCCAAAAATATCAACAGACAAAGACGATGTATCGGAATCTAGTAGTTCCTCTGTGTTAGCAGGTACAGATTTAATTATCTTAGATTTGCTAACCGAAGAATTCTTAGGCTTCCAGATTTGCTTTCTAAATGCCGGCTTAGATTCTAGTTGTCTAAGATCCTGAGTTACTTCTTCACTGTTAGGCACAATAGTGGGGGAAGACCTAGTTAAAGGGCACTTTTTCCATTTCTTAGTGCTAGTGTTCCTGTTTAAAGGACGCTAAGACCTAACTTTCGTGGATGTGATCATAGTTAAAGGGCACGTAGTTCCATTAGCATTGAAGGTCCTACCAGTGGGTTTCCATTGCCAACCAACTTGGGTGAATTTCTTCCCCGTTGGAATCCATTCAAGATTGTTCCTAATTGCATACATTTCATTCACGTGATCGACAAGGCATAAATCATGATGCTTAGAAAACATGCATTCATTACAACTCCAACATCTCAAATTAGAATTTACATTTTGCTTAGGCTGCTGCACAAGCGCATGGCCTTTAGTCTTAGTTACATGATTCTTTTTATACAAATTTGAAATAACATTCCTAGGGTGAACTTCTACTTTGTTCTTCATAGTCCTACTAGTGGAAGGCTTGATCCTATTCTTCTTGTCTTGAGATCCTTTAGCCTTAGTAGATACAATTAATCCTGTAGAAGCCAAGGGAACATTAGCTACAGATTTTGATTTAGCCTTGATGGGTGTGTTTAATATAGGCTTAGATCCTGGATTCTTATTGAATAGATTCATGGCAATGGTGATGGTTTGTTGTTTAAGTGGTGCAGAACCCGGTTGTCCTATGTACTTCACGTGCTCTAAGCATTGTTGTACCCTCTCAATGTAAGCATGAGCAGAGTAATAGTGACTATTCATAGGATCAATTTCATAGTAATCATCTACCACATCCCTAGCAAGCTCCGCGTGCTTAGCTGCATCTTCCATATACCACTTATATGGTAGTGAGTTGTTCTTATTGTACGGGTTTTTAATGATCACCACCTTGTTGGTTTTTGGAGCACTAGAGGTCGGGGTAGAGTTGGTGGTTGGATTATCAACAACTTCTTGTCCTTTGAGTTGAAGTGTCTCCTTTAATTCAACCAAAACCATGTTTTTGTCTATGAGTTGAATATTTAAGTCAGAGATTTCCTCACACTTACGATTCAATTGGTCAACGAGTGACTTTTGCTCTGCCGCATTAAAAGCGAAGCGATCTTCTAATGAACCATAAATTTGTGAAAAAACCTGCTTGACTTTATCAAACTCCCCTAGCATAGAAGTAATTCTATCTTCTAGGGCAGGCTTTTTAATCTCTACAGCCTCTAGTTCCAATTTCTCTGCTATTGATTCTCTCTAAAGTCTCATAATTTCTTCCTCTAATGCCTGAACAACCTGAATCATCTTGTCACTTGTCTCAACGGAGTTTTCACAATCATTTGTTTTTGAAAGAGTTTCATTTTTAGATTGATTTTCAATTTCAAGAGATATACAATGTTGTTGAAGCTCATTAAAACGTTTTGAAAGTGTGTTATAAGAATCTTGAAGCTCTAAAAATTCAGTGTTAGATTCATGTCAAGAATGATTATCTACATTAATCACAGGCTTAACAATATTCACAGATATATCATCACATTTATTCACAGTAGATGAAATCTCATGAGCATATTTAAGAGTAACAACTTGCATCACTTCGAGAGACACTATATGTTCTAAGAATCAGTCATATTCGGATAAAATCTTTTCTTTTTCAATTAAATGTTGTTCATAAGCATCATCCATTTCATAGAAAACTTTTTGAACTTCACCTATTTCGATACTTAGATTTCACGCGAGATTATAGACTCCATTTTTAATATTGTTTACAAACGGAACGATCTCTTTCTCAAACACCGTCTTCATGTGTTCGAAAGCCCATTCTCCAGTGGTTTGAGTCGTTGAAGTCGTACATTCCAGGATGACCTTGTCAAACTCGGTAAGGTGTCGCTCAATCTCTTCCAAGCTTAGCTTTACCGTACTTACCAGTGGAAGACTCTTAGGAATTTCCTTCGGTTCGTCCGAGTTAACGAGTGTAGGAAGTATACTAAGGCTTCTCTAGTAGGCGTGTAAAGGGATGTCTGGATAGATTTCTTTTGCATATTAAATCGAGTTCTAAGATCTATTTTTGCATTCGTTGCATTCATTTGTGCATAGTCATACTCAGGATATGTAGGAAGTAATTTTAGCCGATTCTCTTCATATGGTGACATGCTCTCAGATTCATTTGAAAACACAATCGGATCTAATACCAATCCTAACTTGGTTGCATCATAAAGTCGTGGGTTGTGGTGAAATGCTTGCTTTGCATACCCCGGGTTAGGTGGTAGGTCTATTAGACGCGATAGATTGAACTCTTGAAAAGAAGAATGAAACAAGTGTACTAAATGTGAAGCAGAGTATTGTTTTAAAAGCAAAATTTTAGTCTTTTTAACTCTCTCAGACGCCTTAATTTTCGTTTCAACCCTTTTAGACTCGAGAATTTCGAAATCCGTTTGTAGTTTTTGAAAATTATTAACGACTGACTCTTTTTCTTTAAGTTCTTTCGAAAGATTTGCTCTTAAACTCTCAATTTCTAGCAGATTATCCATTTGGACATACCTAAACCTATCAAAATCAGGATTGGTTAAGGTAGTGGACACTGGAGTTAATTCCAAGGTTTTAACCTTTTCCTTATGCAAAGCAAGCTCGGCAGATAAAGTCTGATTAACACTAAGGGTTTCAAGGACCGCATTATTCATTTGGCTAAGCAAAGATGCTGAGACCATAACCAAATCAGGTTGAGCAAACGAATTTGTAGTCGTAATAGCTCCCGATTGTGGTTCACTCAAAGTCTGGGGACTTGCATTGATATTACTATCATTGTTTGTCTCCTCGATTGAGGTACTAACCACCGGAGGCTGTTTCGGATACTCAGACACTTGCTCAACTTGATAAGGTATAATACTAGTATCCGTAGCAGTATTTGGTACCTCAGAAATTGTGTCAGCTCCATAAAGTGACAGATTTGCCATGAGAGATGCTTTGGCATTATTGATATCATCACAGTCAGAGTCGTATGCATCCAAATCATCACATTGATATGCGGCATTGATTGTGATGGCTGCTGCGAGACCGTCGGTGTCCGCAACTCCCAGATCTGCGATAAATGCCAACTCTTCTTCATCGAGCTCACGTCCTTGGGCTTGAGCATTCACCAAGTAGATATTCTCCTGAAACCATGTGTTATCCCTTTTCCTCTTGGGCTGCTTACACTCTCGGGCCATGTGCCCTTCCCCTTTGCAGTTGTAGCATATAATCATCTTCATTTTGCCAGTGCTATTACTTCTTGTAGCAGCAGTGTTAGATGAGCGTGCACCAGCAGTAGATGAATTGGGTCTCCCCTAAAGTGGTTGAACCATGACTCTGCCATCATGAATTGTAGCTTGTTGTCGAGAGTTAGAAGAGTTCCTTAACTGATTGTTTGTAGGAGCTGGTCTTCTGTAACCTCGTTTATTCAATGTTTGAGTGAGATAAGCAGACATTAGAGCAAGTATATCAGTAGGACTATCCCCTTGTCTAAACTCAGGGATAGGAATCTCATCATCACAATAGAACGCTGGTTCTGATTGAGCTACAAGCGGATTTGAGGGAACACTACCATGTTGTGGGTAATGGGGTTAAGAAGCCTCAATTTGTTGATAGGTAAGAGCAGGGTTTGTTGGAGGTTGATAAGGTGAATACTGTTGTGAAGCATAAGGTAACTGATGTGAGTCTTCTTGTGATGATGTTGTTGGTTGCTTGTATTGTTGGTGATAAGATGTAGGCGGTTGTGGCAAGATCGAATACTATGGGAAACTTGGTGTTTTATACAATGGTTGATAGGAAGATTGGTGTCCCAAAGCCAACGGAGAGTTGTGATATGACAATGTTGGATGGTTTGCCATTAATGCCAATGGTTCTTGATAAGATCCATGAGAGATGCGGTTTTGGATCACGTGTTTCTCGTGTTGTTTCAAGAAAGCATAGAGTTGATCTAAATTTGACTTGTGCAAATCTCGAATCATCTTAACATCGGTGACATACTGAATCCATTCTTGGGGTAACGTGTTCAAGAACTTTGTGTTTAGTTGAAACTGTTCAATCCTTAGATTATAAATGTTCATGTCATTCATCAAAGTAGTGAAACGCCAGTAGTAATTGTGAAGAGTCTCCCCTGGAATGTATATAAACCTATCAAACAAGTCATACAATTGACACTCTCGTTCTTGCTTAGTTAGAGAGGTCCCTTGTAACAAAACAGCTAATCGATCCCAAAGATTTTTTGCCACTGTGTGTTCACTTACCATTCTATAGATATCGGGTGGAAGGGCTTGAAGTATTGTCTGATCAGCCCTTTCATCTGCATCGGCAATGATTTTGTTAGCATCGGTTAACTCATGATACAACCTTTCCCGCGTCACATTGTTGACGGTAACTTCTCCCCAATCTAATGGACCTTTTTCAATTGATTGAAGCATAAGTCGACCATTGGGTTTGCCCATGATGTACGTTTTCATACGATCTTGCCATGCTTCAAATAAATCTTTCATGAGCAAAGATGGGCGAGTGTCGGTACCCGAGATGATTGAGATATCGGTAAGTGAAGTCATTGTAGGCATGAATGAATGAGGATTCAGTGTTAGAACACTTGATTGAAAAAGATTATCTTTTGATCGTTCAATGAAGTAAGGATGTGAAAAATGTTGTTGTCGATTTAGGTCGTGTGTTAATGTATCAGTATTGAAATCCACTAAGAATCCTAGAAAAATATTCTAAATAAAACCAATCACTAATCTTCGGAATAATCCCCTATCTTCGGAATATCCTTATCTTCGGAATAACCTTGATTTTCAAAAAAATGATGGATTTTCGGAATACTTGACTTTTCAGAGAAATCTTCGGAATAACCTTGATTTTCCGAAAAATGATGGATTTTCGGAATACTTGACTTTTCAGATAAATCTTCGGAATAACCTCGATTTTCAGAAAAATGATGGATTCTCGGAATACTTGACTTTTTCAGAGAAATCTTCGGAATAACCTTGATTTTCAGAAAAATGATGGATTTTCGGAATACTTGCTTTTTCTGAGAAATCTTTGGAATAAGTGGGTTTTCAGAAAAGAACCAATCTTCGGAATAAGTGAACTTTTCAGAGATTTCTTCGGAATAAGTGGGTTTTCAGAAAAGACCAATCTTCGGAATAAGTGAACTTTTCAGATATTTCTTCGGAATAAGTGAGTTTTCAAAAAAAATCTTCGGAATAAATGAACTTTTCAGCGATTTCTTCGGAATAAGTGAGTTTTCAAACAAATATTCGGAATAAATAACCCTTTTCTAAAAAAACTAATTTTAGACTTATAAACCCTTTTCTGAAATGAAAAAATTTCGGAATAATAAACCCTTTTCCGAAATTTCGGGTACTTCTTGATGTATAGTAACTGAATAATAGCCAAAGATTACCCAAAAAAACGAAAAAAAAATTTGTGATTTCTACCAAGATAATCAAACCATATGTTTTGTTTACCACTTTAAACCATAAAATCACAAAAATTTTCAAGATTTGAGATGGATTATCCTAAAACACCCACTAACCCAAACAAACACTAAACAACACGAATCAACATACCTTAAATCATCCCATGCTCTTGATACCAATTTAGAACAATGATAATCTTATAACTAATCAAGAGGGTGGTTGTTATTCTAGAGAGAGAAACAAGAGAGAGAAACAAAGAAAATTTTATTAATGTGTAAAACAAACTAAACAACCAACACCCCTTTCCATGGTGGAAAGGGGTTTATATACCCAAGTCCTTAATGGACTTGGGCCTCCAACCCATGACAAGCCCATGGGCCGGGTTAAACATTAATATAACGTAACATTTAACTACGAGCTACTAAATGTATTACAATATTGTTGGAGTGACCGATACTTCTAATATACGTTAAAAACATATTTCCAACAATATCTCCCTTCATTATATGATCCCTGATAAAATGATACCTGATATCAATGTGTTTGGTTCGAGAGTGAAGCACAGGGTTGTTTGAGATGGCAATGGCGCTGGTGTTGTCACAGAAGATTGGCACTTTGTCATATAGAATCTCATAGTCAGCTAATTGACTCTTCATCTAAAGCACCTGTGCACAACAGCTGACAACGGCAACATATTCAGCTTCAGCTGATGACATGGCCACAGAGTTTTGCTTCTTTGCACTCCATCCAACCAACTTTCCTTCTAGGATTTGACAGCTACCTGATGTACTTTTCCTGTCAATGCAGCATCCAGCATAGTCTGAATCTGAATAGGCCTTGAGATCAAAGCCTGATTCCTTGGGATACCACAGACCTAATGAGGTTGTCCCTTTGAGATACCAGAAAATTTTCTTAACAGCCACTAGATGAGATTCTTTTGGGTTAGCTTGGTACCTTGCACAGAGACATGTGGAGAACTGGATATCAGGACGACTGGCTGTTAAATATATGAGTGACCCAATCATGCCTCTTATAAAGTCTCATTAACAGAGACCCCTGACTCATCAGGACCCAAGTTATTGGGTGGAAGCATGGGGCATTTCACTAATGCACAATCAGCCAAGTCATATTTTTTAAGTAAATCCTTAACATACTTCTCTTGACAAAGCGAAATCCCTTAGGACATTGTTTAATTTGAAAACCCAAAAAGTAAGTTAATTCACCCATCATACTCATCTCATATTTCTTGGTCATCAGTTTAGCAAAACGTTTACTAAGATTAACATTAGTTGACCCAAAGATGATATCATCCACATAAATTTGCACAATGATGAAAACACTCTTATCCTTGAAGGTAAAAAGTTTTTTATCAATAGAACCCCTGAAAAATTTATTATATGTTAAAAAAATTAGACAGAGTTTCATACCATGCCCTTGGAGCTTGTTTCAGCCCATACATGGCTTTGTGTAGTCTGTACACATGATTGGGAAATTCGTTGTTCTCGAATCCTTTAGGATGTTCAACATACACTTCCTCAGCCAAGTCTCCATTGAGGAAGGCACTCTTAACATCCATCTGATACATAGTGAAGTTCATATATGCAGCATAAGCAAGGAAGATTCTGATAGCTTCAAGTCTTGCAACAGGTGCAAAAGTTTCATCATAATCAATCCCTTCAGTCTGTGTATACCCTTGTACAACCAGCCTAGCCTTGTTTCTGATGATGTTTCCAATTTCATCCATCTTGTTTCTATAAATCCATCTAGTGCCTGTGATGTTCTTACCAGGTGGAGCTGGCACTAGAGTCCATACCTTGTTCCTTTTGAACTGATTGATTTCTTCTTGCATAGCAGCTACCCAACCATCTTCCATAAGAGCTTCAGCTACTCTCTTAGGTTCAATTTGTGAGAGAAATTCAGCGAAAAGACATTCATTGGCTGAGGCTGATTCTGAGTCATGAATTCGTTGTCTAGTAGTAACCCCTGTATTAGGTTCCCCAATAATGTTGACAAGAAGAATGTGTTGATCTCTTGACCATTTAGTTTGGGGAGCTGGGGAATCATAGACAGGGACAACTATGGAGGTAGCTAGCACTATCTGAGTTTCATCCTGCTGAGTAGGAGGACTCTCTTCAAAGATGACCTCAGTATCTGTGTCAACTTCAGCTATATCAAGGGGCACAAATTCATTTCCAACAGGAGAGTCTTTAGGAATTTGAAGAATAGGTGAGTCATCTTCAGCTGATGTGGAACAAGGACTATAGGAAGGCTGTAGTTCTTCTTTATTAAGTCCCTGAGAAGAGGGAACTTCAATGTTGTGTGTTGATAGCGGGTCAAATGCAGGAACATAAGGAGTGAGGGTGTTGGTGAGATGATGACAGGGGGGTCTTGGTTCTGAGAATTCATCACATGGGAAAGACCTGTTTTCATTAAAATCAATTTCATCACCCTCTGTTCCTGATCTTTGTATGACTTCATCATCTTCATTGAATCTGACATGAAAGGTTTCTTCTACTTCTTGTCTTCTAGTGTTGAATACTCTGAAGGCCTTGGCAGTTGGAGAGTATCCTAAAAAGAAACCATCATCAGCCTTTTCATCAAATTTTCCAAGTTTATCCTTGTAGTTATAAATGAACACAGGATATCCAAAAACATGGAAATAGCTGACATCTGGAGCTCTATTTCTAAAAACTTCATAGGAAGTTTTGCCATGTCTCTTGACAATGATTGATCTATTCTGAGTGTAGCATGCAGTGTGAACAGCTTCTCCCCAAAATTGCTTTGGTAAAGCTGCACCATTTAACATAGTTTTGGTTGCTTCAATCAGAGTCCTGTTTCTTCTTTCAGCCACACCATTATGTTCAGGGGTGCCACCTGAAGAGAAGTTTTATGATATTCCTTTTTCATCACAAAAGGATTCAAGTTGTTGATTCTTGAATTCAGTACCATTATCACTTCTTAGAGCTTTTACTCTAACATCATTCATGTTTTCAACTTGTCTGATGAAGGACATGATAGTATCAGCTGCATCACTTTTCCTTCAGAGGAAGAAAACCCATGTATACCTGGAAAATTCATCAACAATGACCAAGGTATATTTGTTGTGATTGATGGTCTGAGGTTTGACAGACTCAAACAAATCCATGTGAAGGATATGTAAGCACTTGTCAATAGAGAATGATTGCCTGATCTTAAAAGAAGACCTGTGATGCTTTCCCTTGACACAAGCTGAACAAGTCTTGTCTTTAGAAAAAGTCACTGAAGGTAGACCAGCAACCAGGTTTTGTGTGGCTATTTTGTTGATGTTTTCGAAGTTGAGATGAGACAGTATTTTGTGCCACACCCAATTGACACTTTCAGAGGCTTTGGCAAGAAAACAGTTAGAGCTGTCTTCAGAGCAAGTTTCCATATTGATGACATACACATCTCTTCTTCTAGGTGCAATAAGCACCACATCATTGTTCTTGTTGAATATGGTTCCATGAGTCTTGGTAAACAAAACCTTGTAGTCAGCATCACACAATTGGTTGATGCTGATAAGATTGTGCTTAAGACCATTCACATATGCAACCCTTTTAAACGTTATCCCATTGCAGTTAACTGAGTCGTATCCCTTTGTGTCGCCTAAAGAATTATCCCCAAACACCACTTTAGGACCTGGCTCCTTTGAGAATCTGTGCAGGTATTGTCGAATCCCTGTCATATGTCTAGAACAGCCACTGTCTAGATGCCATACAGATTCCTTAAGATGTTTCTGAACAGATACATAGAAACAAGTTAGTTCCTATGGTGAACCCACTTTCCAGTGGGTTCCCTGAATTGCTGATTAGCAACTCTTGAGTTCCTGTAGAACTTTTGACGATGTGATAGACGGTTGACTGTCTCATGTGTGAACCTTCCACAGATATCACATCCTGGAAAGTCACTGCACTCATCTGAGTGATGGTCTATAAATCTACAAAATTTATAAGGAGGGTAAGGTCTGTAGTTACCTAATGGTCTCCTAGAAGCCTGGTGTCTTTCCCTAGAAGGTGTCTGAGATCTCTTAACAGCCATATGTCTATCATGATCTATGGTCATGTGATGAGAGTTTTTACACACATTACAGTAAGGTTTGACTATCCTTTCACCTTTGGGTTCTCCTAGAATAGACTTAGGTTCAGAGGAAGTAGAGCATTCAGCAGAAGGCTTAATATGTAGTTTTAAGAGTTCTACTTCTTTCATTAATGACAACAGGCGTTCTTTAGTTGAGGAATCAACTTTGTTCACATATTTTGTTAAGACAGGCTTAAAGGCAACTTGCTTAACAGATTGTTTTACTGGTACGGCAAACACCTTAGCTGGTGGTTTTTCAACATCTGTTTTGGGTTCAGCCTTAGCTCCTCTAGAAGAGCTACTGGGTTCAACTCCTGAGAGTTTAGGTAAAGGTGGTAAATCAACAACATCTTCAGAGACATGTACATCTGTCAAGAGGGGATCTGACATATGTATAGTCTCTGTTGATTTGAAAACAATCTCTTTGGGTTTAGTAAGAGTTTTCAATTTGTTTTTCTTAGCAAAGATATCCCTTTTTATGTCAGCAGGTAGTTCATCATTAAGCAATTCATCTATAGTGAACCTACTGCACAACCATTTTTCTATAACCTTATTTAGTTCAGATACTTGATCATTTAAGGCAATGTTCTTTAAGGTTAACCTATTAACTTCGTTTTGAAGAGATATCTTTTCAGAATTAACTTGTTTAAGAGTGTCACATTCAACCCTAGCAGTTAATAGTTCATGATTAACATAGTGGAACTCATCAAGCAGGTTCTTTCTTTGTTCCTCAACAAAGTGTAAATCAACAATGGTGTAATCAAGGACATGTTTGTGTCCATCACTTTCAGACATAGAGAGAAGCATGTGTACCTTTTTCATTGTGATGTCAACCCATTGCCCTGATCTTGCATCTCATTTCCCAACAACTGGTTCATCCTCAGATATTGCCATAAATGCCCTGACTCTTGTAGTGTCTTCTTCATGAAGTCAGCGGCTCATCATTCCAGTCATACGCTTCAGCTACCAACCCTTTCTCTGTCTTCTTATCACCCCCTTTCTTCTTAGACAGATCTTCAAGCTTCAAATTCATCTGTTCCAACTCAACTTTAAGTGCCTTGTACTTGATCTTCTAATCCTTCTTCTCATTGTCAGATGAGTTAAATTGGTGGGATGAGTTGTTATGTTATGATTTAAACATGTATGGTTTGGTGGAAGATGATGGATAAGAAGGTGAGGATATCTTTGTGGAAGAACAGTCTTTTTGAAAGTGTCCAAGTTTTCCACAGGCAAAGCAAGTTTCTTTTGATTTGTCGGTTTGTTTGCTAGTTGATCCTACTCTCCCTGATCTTTTGTAGAATCTCCTTTGATTAGCTAGCAAGACTCTTTCATGAAACTCAGCATTAAGGTCTGTAGTGAACTCTTGGCTGTTGCGTGTGTCTTCTTCAACATCAGAGTCGCTGTCCTGGGAATGTGAGGTGGAAATCAAGGCTTTGGATGTTGCTCCCTGAACTACAAATATTTTAGTCTCTGATTTGTATATGGTATCAATCAGCCCTTCTTCATAATTGTACTTTCCATATAGTTGAGCCAAGGTGTCATTCTTGATGGAGTTATTAGCTCTCTGAGTCTGATTCATACTCAGCCCTTTTTTGGGAAGGCTGTTGACTAATGTTGCATTTACTTCAGCTTGAGCAATGGTGACGTCACTCATAGCAAGGTCATTGAGAAGAATTTTCAGCCTTGTATATGTTTGTTGAACCTTTTCACCTTCAAGTGCCTTGAAAGCATTGAACTAAAGCCTGAGTGCCTGAATCTTGGTTTCTCTTGTTTCAGAGGGTCCTTCATGACCGAGGATAAGGTCTGTCCACATTTGTTTGGCTGTAGGACATTGAATCACAGACTTCATGATGTGTTTTGGAAGACAGGATATAATGATGCTCTCGAGATGTTTATCTTGGTTTGCCACTTTCCTGTCAGCTGGAGTCCACTGTTTGAGAGGTTTGGGAAGAGGATTCTCATCATTAGAGGTAAGCGCCATGGGAACATAAGGTCTATTTTCTAAAATTTCTAGAAGAAATGGTTCAAGTCCGTCGAGATATACGAGGAACTGACTCTTCCAACTTGCAAAATCATCTTCATCAAAGACTGGTACGTTGGTGACATGAGATCCGCCTCTTGAGTCAAGAAATTGAGGTAGATCATCTTCATTTTGAGGAGGAGGAGTAAGTCTTGGTGAGGATGGTGGTGGAGGAGTGTTGTTTCCAGAAGACGGTGGTGGTGGTGGTGGAGGTGTATTGCTCGTTTCAGGCATGGTGGATCTTGATTATAAAACTTAGAACGATGTTTATGAAGGTTTTAATATCAAACACAACTCTGATACCAATTGATGGTCCCTAATACAAGCGTGAAACGATAAACTAACACAATCAACACACGTAATTACTTTTCAAACGTAATACTTATGATTATATAATAAAGAATTACAAGTGTTATGGATAACACTGTTTGAAGAAAATGTGTTGTGCACACTTTGGACAAACTAAACCTAACTTAGGAACACAGTCGCAGTGTTTGGTTCAATAAGTTCTAAAGAGTTAATGTGTGTAAAGTGTCAAAGTGAACAACATTAACTCTAGGCTACATATCCTATTTATTGTGGTACGAGGTTGACTCCAAGTACTGGTTGATGGTGACTACACTAAACAGACACTTGTCAGACATCTGTCACAAGATGCTCTTCTATTCTTGGTAGTCTGCCACAATGCTTTAGGAAAACAGAGCTGACACAGTTTCCCTTTTCTTCATAGTCTCGTACACACTAAGGTATGTCCAAAGTGTACTGAGTGTTAACAGGGTATTGCCACCCCTGTTAACTGATGACGTATAGTCCCCAACCGGGTCACGAACCCGGCCCACGGGTACTACCCGTATCCGACCCATCACAGATGGGTGGAATAATGTCATTCGGGCTTATGGGCTTGGATGAACAGTAACCGCACATGTGTGCGGCCCACGGCCCGGTGCGGCTGACATAAGATTAGACAGAATCATATCCTGTCTGGGAATATTTTCATCCCAAATGAAGGAGGATATTCACTACCAAGATTAGAAGATAACAATCATTCTAATTCTAATAGTTATCCTTTCCTTGGGGCTAAAGTATCAGTGGCAGCCCACTAGGGTTCCACTGCCTATAAAAGGAACCCCCAAGGGTTCCACAAAGGTATTACGATTCATACTCTAAACTCACATAAACCCTAAATCGATTACTTACTCTCACGCCGGAGTCTAATCGTGGGAAACATTCCCACGGTAAGCCTAACGCGTGCTGTTTAGTGTGCAGGATCCCAACCAAACGATTCACTTGGTGCAGGAGCCGGAGCCCAGCCAACCCGAATTAAGCCTAATACGGGTCTAGCAAGGATCAACCAACTTTTGCATCAACAAGTTGGCGCCATCCGTGGGACCCATAACACTAAGCTAGAACAAAACCTCATCTCGAATTCCAATGACGAAGGGGCATCAGCAAGCCAATCCCAGGAATATGAATCATGGAAACCGGAAGTCCCAAGGGGAAGGGATACTCATCCCCAGCCAATCACCTAGCCGCCTTGCAGGCGGACCTGGCAACCGTGGCGGCTTCCAGCCCTTGGGGGTGACGAGCACGATCTCCACAACGCCCCCACCTACCTCAACCCTGGACAATCCGGACCCAGGGAGTGCGCCCAACCCTCCTAACAAGGAGCCGCGCAGACCATCGGTAGAGGAAGAGGTAGAGGTCCTACCACTCAGCGAGGAGGATCTTACTCGAGTTCTCACGCAGAACTTCGATAGGATCGTCCCGGGGATCGCATCGAGGTTGAATCTGGGGAGGAACCTCCAGTCCAGACTCAACTTTGGTGACACCGGACCAATCACCTCCTCTTAAATTCAGAGAAAAAGGAGAGCTCGACCTCACGAACAGGGCACCTTTGAGGAAATTCCTCAACCCCGGAATGTGTTTGAACGCATAGGGGATCGCCTCGTGCAGGAACTAGTGCAATCACGAGAGGGAGAAAAGTCGGATGGTTCACCCGAACGACCAGATCGAGAGCTGGCCAGAACCGCACGCCGCCCGAGTGTGTGGGACAGAATGAACACTGGGAGAAAGGCTCCTGGTTCGTCTCAAAAAAGTGGTCCCTATTCAAAGGATGGGGCACCACCACCGTCCCCAGATCCGTCTGGGGAGGACTCAGATGACCATCCGCCTAAGCGCCGCCGGCCTAGGCGCACCCCTCCACCACCAAACAATGAGGAGTATTATGGTGGCCCTTACTATCGAGATGCGGAAGCAGAGGATCTCTCGCGTCCATGGTGTGAACCATGGGATGATCCTAGGCTCACCCGGCCATGGGCGGATCCCAGGGAAGACCCGTTCACCCTCCGCATACGGAACTATTCTGAGGACACCAAACGTCGCATGCCGGCGTGTATCAAGACTTATGATGGGTCCGGTGATCCTGTGGATCACCTTAAAATATTTGATACGCAGGCTAAAATTGAGCGATGGCCCATGCCCATATGGTGCCAAATGTTCAATTCGACCTTGATTGGAAACGCCCGTGACTGGTTTGAGGCACTCTCCCCACGGAGCATTGATAGTTTCACGGAACTACGCACTGCGTTTGAGAACAATTATACTCAAAGGAAGAAGTATAATAGGGATCCGGTCTCATTGGCAACTGTCAAGCAACGGCCAGGGGAGTCCACAGAAGCCTTCACTGAGCGCTTCAATGATGAGTGCACGCGCACAAGAACCATGCCAGAGCTCCTGAAAATCTCTGACTACATGCACGCCATAACAGACAGAGAACTGATCAGGCGCCTCAATGACAAGCGTCCAGAGAGATATGATGACCTCATGGAAAGGGTCAGAAATTTCATAGAGGGAGAAACAGTTGTTGCCGCGGCCTACCCATCCCGAGGAAATGGGTACCGGTCAAATGACCAGTCCCGGAGACAGTCGGGCGGTCAAGGTAATCAGAACAATTACAAGGGTTCAGACTATAAGAGCCAAAGCAAAGGAGGACGGTTGGACGATAAGTTCACCCCCCTAAAGATGTCCTACCGGGAGATCTTGCTGACAGAAGGGGCGAACTTTCCAAGGCCTCCCCCAATGACCACTCCCCCGGAACGTCGGCAAGGAAGTCGCTTCTGCGAGTTCCATAATGACAAAGGCCACGGCACGGAGGAGTGTATCCAGCTCAAGAAGCATATTGAGTCGTTGATCAAATCAGGCAAACTCAAGCACCTAGTTAAGGATTGGAAGGATGGAAAAGACAACAACAAGAAGTATGATAAGAAGGATCCCCAAAAGGACAAACCTTCGACCATATACATGATTCAATCCAGACAGCGCCGCACGAGGCAGAAAGTTGGCCAAAAATTTTCACGCGGCAGGGAAATCTCATTCCCTCCCATCACAGCAAGCGATGTGATTGATGCGCCTCTCATTATTGAGATAAGCATTGGAACACATAATGTTCGTCGCATGTATGTGGATGGAGGGTCGTCAGCAGAGGTACTATATGAACACTGTTTCGTGCAGTTATGCCCAGAAATAAGAAGCCAATTAGTACCGGCCACGTCGCCGCTTACTGGCTTTAGTGGAGACACTATCTGGCCGATAGGGCAATTACGTTTGCTTGTGACCATTGGGAATGAGGAACATTCCACTACGGCGTGGATGAACTTCATGGTGATACGCTCACACTCTCCGTACAATGGAATCATAGGCAGACCAGGCATTTTGGCTATACGGGCGGTACCCTCTACGGCGCACGGGATGATCAAATTCCACGTGGAGGGGGGAATTGTTACCATTTACAAAACAATCGTACCGGCATCCGAGTGTCACACCGTGACAACACCGGCTCCACCTGTTCCGCCCAAAGATGGATCACCACCTCCCAATTGGAAGGTGGCCATTCACCCTGACTATCCGGAACAGGAGGTATCCATAGGAGGAGCACTCTCGGATAGCGGCAAAAGGGCCATGTGCTCTCTTTTAAGTGCAAACCTAGACATATTCGCATGGGAGCCAAAGCATATGACAGGTGTGCCACGTGCGATAGCAGAGCATAAGCTCCAGATCCGCCAAGGGTATCAACCCATCAAGCAAAAGAAGCGCGGCCAGGCGCCTGAGCGCAGCCAAGTAATATTGGAGGAAGTACGGAAACTAGTGGATGCAGGCATCATGCGCGAGGTATACTACCACGAGTGGTTGTCCAATCCGGTCATGGTCAAGAAGCATGACGGAAGTTGGCGCATGTGTGTGGATTTTACGGATCTAAACAAGGCCTGCCCACAGGACTGTTACCCGTTACCGGAAATCGACTGGAAGGTGGAGTCCCTATGTGGGTATCCTTTTAAATTCTTTTTGGACGCGTATAAAGGGTATCATCAAATCCAGATGGCGGAGGAGGATGCAGAAAAAACGGCGTTCCATACGAGCCAGGGCGTGTATTGCTATACGAAAATGCCGTTTGGACTGAAGAACGCCGGTGCTACATATCAGCGGTTGGTGGACAAAGCTTTTGAATCACAGATAGGTCGCAACTTGGAAGTCTATGTTGATGACTTGGTGATAAAAAGTCACACGGAGGAGGCACTCCTCCGAGATGTCCAAGAGACATTCGACACTCTGAGAAGGATTAACATGAAGTTAAATCCAAAGAAATGTACGTTTGGAGCAAGTGAGGGGATGTTCCTCGGATATTTGATTGATCCAAACAGAATCAAACCTTGCCCAGAGAAGACGGATGCAGTGATACAACTGCCGTCCCCGCAGACACGGAAGGAGGTGCAATCCTTAAATGGGAAGTTAGCCGGACTGAATAGGTTCCTATCTAAATCCGCAGAGAAGTCATTACCCCTATTTAAGACACTCAAGAAGTGCATTAGAAAGGGAGACTTCCGGTGGACGAAGGAAGCCGAGGAAGCCTTCGGCCAACTCAAGCAGCATCTTGCATCTCTCCCTATGCTAGTAGCTCCCCGGCCAAAGGAGGAACTCATTATGTATCTCTCAGCGACTCATGGCGCAATAAGCGCGGTACTTATGACGGATAGAGATACAGTACAAACTCCGGTCTACTTTATAAGTAGAACACTACAAGGGCCGGAGTTGAATTATTCCTCCATGGAAAAATTGGTGTTAGCACTAGTGTTTGCTACAAAGTGGTTGCGCCGGTACTTCCAGGCGCACCCGATTGTAGTCATTACGGATCAGCCAATCAAGCAGGTTATCTCTAGACCAGATGTGGCAGGGAGGCTACAGAAATGGAGCATCCTATTAGGGGAGCACAATATATCTTACAGACCAAGGACGGCTGTTAAAGGCCAGATCCTGGCAGATTTCCTGATCGAGAAGCCGGATGAGGAAGGGCCAATCATCAAGCAAGACGAGATCCCAACAGAACCATGGGTGTTATTCACGGACGGATCTTCGTGTACGGACGGGTCCAGAGCAGGTCTCATCCTCACAAATTCAGAAGGAATGGAATTCACGTACGCCCTCTGTTTTGAGTTCACGGCCACCAACAACGAAGCGGAATATGAAGCATTAATTGCGGGTTTAAAAATCGCCGCTAGAATGGGAGTCCGCAACCTTGAGGCCTACGTGGACTCACGGCTTGTAGCGAACCATATTCTAGGTGGGTATGTGGCTAAGGAGGACAACATGGTCACGTACTTGGAAAAAGTCAAGTCACTAATCGCGACTTTCAGTAAGTTTTCCATCAAGCAGGTGCCAAGGGGCGAGAATAAGAAGGCGGATGCTCTTAGCAAGATCGCATCCACAAGCTTTGCTCACTTATCTAAACAAGTCTTGGTGGAAATACTCAAGGAGAAATCTATAACGGAAGGGGAGGTTGCTGCTATAGTTGAATAGGATGGACCTACATGGATGACCCCAATTATCAACTATTTAACTAGTGAGACACTTCCAGACGAGGAAAAAGCAGCACGGCGCATAAGAAGGAAGTCGCAGCATTTCGAACTTCGAGAAGGCATCCTTTACAAACGCTCTTTCTTGCAGCCGTGGCTGCGGTCTGTTGGACCACGTCAGGCCGCTTATGTAATCAGTGACATACATGAAGGGTTGTGCGGAATGCATGCAGGTCCACGATCCGTGGTAGCCAGAGCCTTACGAACAGGATATTATTGGCCCACCATGCACAGAGACGCGCGCGACATGATCCGCAGGTGTAGTGATTGCCAAGTGCATAGGCCAGTACCACGACACCCGCAGCAAGAGCTTACACCTATCACGTCCCCATGGCCATTCTATAAGTGGGGAATTGACATTGCAGGACCATTTCCTGTAGCTGCGGGGGGAGTTAAATTCTTGATTGTTGCAATGGACTACTTTACACGATGGATAGAGGCCAAGGCAGTCAAGTCTATCACAGGCAAACAAGTTAAGAAGTTTGTTTGGGAACATATTGTGTGTCGTTTTGGTTTACCAGGAGAAATCATCTCGGATAACGGCAAGCAGTTCACGGACAACCCGTTCAAAGATTGGTGTGCATCATTGAACATCAAGCGCCGCTTCGCATCTGTTAAGCATCCGCAGACAAACGGCCTCGTCGAACGAGCTAATAGAAGCTTGGGGAATGGCATCAAGGCACGTCTGGATGAACGAAGTGGTAAATGGGTCGATGAGTTATCACATGTGCTATGGGCGCATAGAACTATGATCAAAACAGCCAACAGAGATACTCCATTTGCATTGGCTTACGGCACTGAAGCTGTTATACCAGCAGAAATAGGAATGCCTACCATCCGCACGGCGGAGGTTAATGTCGTCACGAACGATGAACAGCTGCGAATCAACCTGGATCTGTTGGAAGAAAAAAGGGAAATAGCATCCATTAATGAGGCTAAGTCCAAGGCTAAGATGAAGGCTTATTATGACGCCAAGGTCAAGGGTGTTCCTTTCGACCGGGAGACTACGTCTATCGTGTTAACGAAGCAAGTCGAGCGGAGAACACAGGAAAGCTGGGCACCAAGTGGGAAGGACCGTATGAAGTTACTGAAGCCTTGGGGCGAGGCGCGTACAAGCTACGTGACATGGATGGCCGCGACCTTGAGCGCACATGGAATATTTCCAATCTCAAAAGGTGCTATCTTTGAAAGCTACGGCTTCCGCATGGGAACTTCGCTATGTGCGGTCTTAATAAAGAACCATGCGGTTTTATCTGTTTTGTTTTGTCTTATGTTTGTTTAGATTCCTTTCTTGTTTTTTAGGACTTGTCATTATTGTTCAAACAAAAGTGTAAACGTTCTAATAAAATGCTGTGGTGCCTAGCTAGCTCCACGGCTTGTTTCGTGCAAATCATTTTTTAGATTTTTTTGTTAGTCGTATGAATTTTTTACTTGTATTATAATATGCCATGTTTCATTCATATGCATTCTTTCAAATTACTGTACATGTACTATACGCCTCCAGGCGGGGTAAGAGGATTAAGTGAACCTACTAATTCAACTTGCCGCGTAAGAGGGATGCAACCCCAGCCGCACGGATCATGTATCCTTACTAGACGCCTTACTCACAAGACGTTGTGATAAGTTTTGTGTGATGTACTCACACGGTACTCTGCATAGTAAAGACGCACGTCGCATGTCTAGTAAATTATAGACTTGTATGTATTTTCCTTTTTCATGTGTAAGACGTGATATATCATGCGGCATTGAAATACAATGAAATACACAAGTTTCAAAAATAAAAATAAACAAAATGGCCGTGGTCATCACGGACTTCTAAATAAAAAGACAAGTTACTACAAATATGTCTTAGCCGTGTACATACACGGACGAATATGATAACAAGTGTTTACAACAGATAAGTTACAAGGGGGGGTAGGAATTCCCCTAGGTCCTTCTTCCCTTCCTCAATTAAGGCACGAAGGACCTCCCCACGAGCGTCCTTCCCGTCTCGGGCTTTGACTGTGATAGCATCCAGAGCTTCTACAAGCAGCTTCTCGCCTTTCATTGTTTTGGACGCGGAATCGTAAGTGGCCAACGTCAAGGGAATGGGATCAGCACTCAGCCGGGACATTATCGTCTCGTTTGGAGCATCTTTCATGGCCTCAAGCTCATCTAGGAGAGGGTGTTGGATTTCTGCCAAGGCATCCATGGACGCAGTCATCTTGTAACACCCCATTTTGGAAATGGAATATTACGCATAATCATGGCGTGTCATCAAAGCATACAAGGATAAATGTCTAAGCATTATTCAACCATAAAAGGGAAATACCGGAATCAAACATCGGTACCCCAAAGTAAAGCTCATCACACACAAACATAAATACTGTAAAAGGAAAGGACGAAACAATGTCCAAAGCAACTGTATCAAAGTAAAGGAAATGCATAAAGTAAAGAAAGACAGTAAAGCTTCCAATCCATATGCACGTACGTTTGAGATCTACGAGCGTCCTTGAGTACCTGCCGTTTTGGGAACATGAAAAGGAAAACGGCTGAGCAAGACGCTCAGTGCACGGATGTACAATATAGCATGAAATAGGATAAGCATGTGACATATAACAGCGGAAGACTAAGTACTGAGTAAACTGGTTAAGTATCAAGAAAACTGGTTCTATAGTTTGAAAAGCCTTATGTTTATCTTGTGAAAACTGTTTTAACATATATATACCATAGCCCATATAGGTCATGAAAAGGTCACGTGCATGAATACTTGGAGGGGTGACCTCATCATGCTGATTAGAGGGGATGCCTCTAATCAATATACTGGTTTGGGTAGGAGGGATCAACTCCTTGTGAAGGGTGCAAGGCACACACCACATTCACCATGATAAACTGAATAAAACATGTAACTAGGATGCACCCATACGCCCCACCTGATATAATAATATGGCCAAAACTGAAAGGGACGCCACGAGCAATCACTCCGCCGTGGGGAAGTCATAACATCGGTGCCTCCAATGCTATGGTTATGGTACCTCCATAACTAGGTGAAACTGGTCATGCTTGTATATGGCTATAGATTATGCTAATTAAACATAAGCAGTTCAAAACAATAAAACAAATACTGGGGAAAACAGTTGGCTGCATACGGGGAATTCCTAATAAGGAAAGAATGTCCATACTGAAAGGACGGAAATCCGTACCTCAAGTCCAGTGAATGAACGGAAGAAAGACTCCTACTTCTGGATCACTAACGCTACATGAATCCACACGTGTATAAGTATCGATTCACTGATTACGTACTGGGTTTTGTGTCTCATTTTAGCTGATTTGGTATGTTTTAGGTCATGGTTCACTGTTTAAAGCCTTAATCTATGTTTATCTTGTATTCTGATTCATCTGATTAAGTATTACTGGTGTTTCATGTATTAATATACTTACTGTGTAATAATAAGTAACTTTCCAAAAATAGCAGGTTTCCAAAAATAGAAAGTTTCCAAAAATAGAAAGTTTCCAAAAATAGAAAGTTACCAAAAATAGAAAGTTTCCAAAAATAGAAAGTTTCCTAAAATAGAATTTATTGCATAAAATAGATTAGTTTCTAAAAATAGAAAGTTTCCAAAAATAGATCAGCTGCCTTAATTAAATAAGTTTCCATATATAGAAGGTTTCCATAATTAGATTAGCTGCCTGAAATAGATAGATTTCCATATATAGTAGGTTTCCATAATTAGATTAGCTGCCTTATTTAATTAAGTTTCTATAAATATAAGTTTCCATATTTAGAATTAAGCTGGTTACGTAAGCTAACATATAAGTCTAAGTGTTATAAGCTTATTTCTTAAGTCATATGATATAGTGTATAGTTTAATTATTATTTCATGTATTTTAATTAAACTATAAGTTAAGCATTTTAATTAAAGTATAACATGTTTTAATTAAAATGAAATTAAAATACTTAGGTTAAAATGTGTATTATTATTATTAATAATATAACCTAAGTCATGTCTAAATTAATTAATTATAGGCATGTTTTAATAATTAATTAATTATAACTTGTAACATAAAAATACTTAGGTTAAATTAATGTCATGTTAAACTAATAATTAAAATAACCTAAGTCATGATTTAATTAATATTTCATGTTATTAATTAATTATATCCTAAGTTCATAATTCATAAAAATTAACATGTAGCATAAATCATGATTTAACCAACGAACCATGAATCGGGCATGAATTCGACACCGTACCCCGAGCCAAACTCGGGGCACGTGTGCCTCCTTGCTGTCGTGGGTCCCACATGAGCCAACCAAGACCAAAAATGGTCTTGGTGGTGGCGGCAATAGCAAACCAAACCCCCCTCGGGTTTGTTTTGCTAGGCGGCTAAAAACAAACACCCCTTTAAATCAATCTTTGATTTTAATTAACCCCAAAACATGTTAGATCAATGATTAATTACCATGTTTTAATAAGAATAGTAATAACATGTTCATGAAAATAATCAAAGATTAAAAGAATTAAAAAGAAGGGTTAGAAAGGTATACCACTATGTAGCTTGGAAAAAGGATGAACAAACACTGATTATACAATAGTTTTTGAGATCAAAATCAACCAATCACCCTCCTATGGTGATGTGAAGGTGGCGGCACAAAGAGGAGAAAAAGGAGGAGGAGAAAACTCTTTTTAGGGTTTTTGTTTATTTCTTGAAAGTGAAAAATGAAAACATGTTTTACTCTTTACCCCCCTTTACTTGTAAAAGTCCATGGGCTAGGCCCATCTTGGTATATGTGCCGTGGGTATGGGGGCCCCACATGGGGTACCCGTACCTTTCTCGTGTCCCGATGTTTCGTGTTCGTTCGTGGTTAAACGTGCTCGTGTTTAAAGTGTTTCTGTTTATTCTATCGTGTCGTTTATTGTAATCTTAACGCTCGTAATTATATTATATGTATTTACGTAATTATTTTAGTTCGTATTTTAAATGGTGATCATGATTTAATTATGTTCACGTGACATATTTATTAACTGTTTATCATGAGTTCGTACGTAATCGATACCTGTCATGTCATACAC
This sequence comes from Glebionis coronaria, assembly GCA_025667525.1. Lineage (NCBI taxonomy): Eukaryota > Viridiplantae > Streptophyta > Magnoliopsida > Asterales > Asteraceae > Glebionis > Glebionis coronaria. Next base: position 556,002,349 of record CM046877.1, on the reverse strand, counting down.
GTACGCACTTGCTTGATTATTAGCACATGAATGTGATCAATACTAAATGAGGTAAGTTTTAATCTAGGACGTACGATCTTAAGGGCACTATTCATGGTAAAAGCATGCGGGTTTTACAATTCTTCCCCCCTAAAAAGAATAATTCGTCCCCGAATTATAGATAAAGTAAGCTGAAAAGAAGTAACATACCCGAACTCAAAATATGAAGTGAGGGTAAGAAGCCCGGATAGACTCCTCTGTTTCCCAAGTGGCTTCCCGCTCGGTATGGTCCCTCCAAAGAATTTTGACGAATGGAATCGTCTTCCTTCTCATGACTCGTTCTTGCCTGTCGAGTACTCGTTCGGGTTCTTCTATAAAAGTGAGATCTTCACGTATCTGTTCCAGTGGATACTGAACCATGTGAAGGGGATGATAATTGTACCCTCTGAGTAAGGACACATGGAACACGTTATGCACGTGCGAAAGCTGAGGAGGTAACGCCAATCGGTAAGATACTTCGCCGATTCGTTCAACGATATCAAATGGTCCGATGAACCGAGGACTGAGTTTCCCTTTGATCCCGAAGCGTTTAACACCACGTGCCGGCGAAACCTTGAGGAAGACGTGATCTCCCACATTAAAATGTATGTCCCTACGATGCTTATCGGCGTAACTCTTCTGACGTGACCGTGCTTCTTGCAACTTCTGTTTAGCTACCTCAATCTTCTCATTGGTCATTTCTATAATCTCTGGTCCTTCGAGTGTTCGCTCTCCCACTTGATCCCAGCAAGTTGGAGCGCGACACTTTCTGCCATACAACATTTCAAAAGGAGCACATTTGATACTTGCGTGCCAGCTGTTGTTGTATGTAAACTCGACTAAACAGATGTAATCGTCCCAATCACCTGTCCATTCCAACGCACACGACCTTAACATATCTTCCAATGTCTGAATTGTTCGCTCCGATTGTCCGTCCGTTTGAGGATGAAAGGCCGTACTCAGCTTAAGTTGTGTACCCCAAGCTTTTTGCAGACCTTTCCAGAATCGCGACGTGAAACGAGGATCTCTGTCTGAGACGATGCTGGAGGGAGTGCCGTGGAGTCTCATGATCTCCCTTCTGTAAGTATCTGCGAGTTTACTTACCGGATCTTCCTTGCGTATCGGTAAGAAATGAGCTGATTTGGTGAGTCGATCAACAATGACCCAAATAGCATCGTGCTTTTTCTTGGTAGGCGAAAGACCGGTAACAAAATCCATGGTGATTTTGTCCCACTTCCACTCTGGAATATCCAACGGTTGAAGGAGACCGCCCGATCGTTGATGTTCAATCTTAACCTGCTGGCAGGTAAGACATTTGGAGACATACGTGGCTACATCCTGTTTCATACCACTCCACCAAAAGTGCTGTCTGATGTCATGGTACATTTTTGTCGACCCAGGATGTATAGAAAATGGGGAGCTGTGAGCTTCAGCTAACAATGCTTCCTGGAGTTCTGGATTGTCAGGAACACAAAGTCTCGTGCCCTGCCAAACGATACCGTCTGCGTCCATTCTGAATTCTGTCTGCTTCTCCAAATTCTGAATTATCGCCCATATCTCTCCATCATCCTTCTGTGCTTCCTTGATCCTAGTCAGTAACTCAGGTTCTATTCTAAGATTCGCCCAGTATCCGTGCTGCCCACGTACCATGATTTCGATGTCTAGCCGCTCCAAGTCTCTTATGTTTTGTTCCTTGATCTCAATGCCGTTGATCATTCCGGACTTTCTGCTGAGTGCATCTGCTACTACATTAGCCTTCCCGGGATGATACTGTAGGTTAATATCATAATCCTTCAACAGTTCCAACCATCTCCTTTGTCTCATGTTCAATTCTCGCTGGGTGAAGATATACTTCAAGCTCTTGTGATCCGTGAAACTGTCGCATGATTCTCCATATAAGTAATGCCTCCATATCTTCAATGCGAACACCACTGCAGCAAGTTCCAGGTCATGCGTAGGGTAGTTTTCTTCATAGGGCTTAAGCTGCCGTGAAGCATACGCGATCACTTTCCCATGTTGCATGAGAACACAGCCCAGTCCCTTCCCCGATGCATCGCTATAGATCTGAAATCCACCTGTACCAGATGGGAGAGTAAGAATAGGTGCAGATACTAACTTCTGCTTTAGATCTTCGAAGCTCTTCTCTCGTTCTTCCGTCCAGACGAATTTCTCTCCTTTTCGCATCAGTTTGGTGAGAGGTAGTGCCAAGCGGGAAAAGTTCTCCACGAATCTTCGATAATATCCAGCTAAGCCTAAGAAACTGCGGACTTCTGTCGCTGACGTTGGTCTTGTCCATTTAGTGATAGCCTCAACCTTCGCTGGGTCCATAGTGATCCCTTCTGCTGATACAATGTGACCTAAGAATGCCACCTTGTTTAACCAGAACTCACACTTGGAGAATTTCGCATACAGCTGCTTCTGACGAAGAATCTGTAGTATAGTACGGAGATGATCTTCGTGTTCCTCCGTGGACTTGAGAAAATCAAGATGTCATCGATGAATACAATGACAAATTTATCGAGGAATTCATGAAAGATTCTGTTCATCAGATCCATGAATACTGCTGGAGCGTTAGTCAGGCCGAATGGCATGACCACAAACTCATAATGGCCATAGCGGGTACGAAAAGCAGTCTTGGCAATATCCTGCTCTTTAACCCTTAGCTGATGGTAGCTTGACCTTAGATCGATCTTTGAGAAGTGTTTGGCTCCTTTAAGTTGGTCAAACAGATCGTCTATACGTGGCAGTGGATATCTATTGCGGATGGTAATCTTATTAAGTTCACGGTAGTCAATGCAAAGTCGCATGCTGCCGTCCTTCTTCTTAACGAACAAGACCGGTGCGCCCCATGGAGATGCGCTTGGTCTAATGAACCCTCGTTCGAGAAGTTCTTGCAATTGGTCCTTCAGTTCTTTTAGCTCTATGGGAGCCATACGATACGGAGCCTTAGAGATTGGCTCAGCTCCTGGAACAAGGTCGATGTTGAACTCCACTTCTCTTGCAGGTGGTATGCCTGGAAGTTCATCTGGGAAGACGTCTTGAAATTCCGAAACCACTGGTTGATCCTGAATCGATGGGGATTCAGCATCCATGTCATGAACCGTAGCTAGATAACCTTCGCAGCCATGTGACAGTAATGCACGTGCTTGCAAGGTAGATATGACTTGTACAGACCGCCCGGGTATGAACCCGTTATGGATGTACTCTGGTGCATTAATGTCGCCGAAGATCACCCGATATGAGTGGCAGTCTATGGTAGCATGGTGCCTGGATAGCCAGTCCATGCCAAGAATCATATCGAACTCAATCATGTCCAGGGGAAGTGCATCTACTGCACGAACTCTATCGTCAAACTCTAGAGGAAGACTCTTGTATACATGAGTTATTAATACAGAGTCCCTCAGAGGCGTGGAAATGGTAAGCTTATTTTCTAATGGCAAGGGACGTGTCCTGATGTTCTTAGCATAAGTAGTGGAAATAACTGAATGAGTGGCACCCGTGTCGAAAAGAACACATGCAGCTTGGCCGTACATATACCAAAATTCCAGTAATGGTACCTGTAGATTTGTTTGCCTGATCGCGCGATGTCGTGTAGACACGCCCAGTGGTAGGAGGCGGTTTAGTATCAGCATGACCCGAAGTACCCTCCATTTCACCCTTACGGCAATCTCTCATACGATGGCCAGGGAGGCCGCACTTGTAGCACGCGTCGGAATCACGACGACATGGGCCAGGGTGTCTGCGATGGCAAGTGCTGCAAAGAGGATGAGTGAATCCTCCAGCAGGAGTCCTTGCTTGCTGAGGGCCTGCTGATGGCAAAACGTGTTAAGAATAAAGTATATGCACGAGTATAGGACGTAAGCGTCATAAGATGTTTACCAGTGTTAGCTGAACGGTTAGGCTGAGAACCCCTGTGGTTCTGGTCCTTTCCGTTACCGTGGTTCCTGGTAGAGATTAATATAGTGTCAGCATGGGAAATATAACATGAAATCATAAGAAGATGCGTAAATAGTAGGACCTGCTGTTGTTGGAGTGTCCCGCATTGTTACGGTAATTATCATTACCGTTGCGCCTTTCCACAACAGAACGGTCGTTAGAGTGACCGTTTCCTTTGGGCTGATTAGGCTGCTGCTGAGTAGCCGGCTGAGACCGGTCCCCAGTTTTCTGCCTGGAAGATACAGTTTAAGAGATGATTATAGAACATATAATGATAGGATGCGGTCTGGTTAACGCTAGAACACGAAATGTTTTACCTCTTGTCGGGTCTTTCAGCTTCCCCGAACTCATCGCGTTCCTGCAACATCTCAAGCTTCCTCGCTGCGTAAGCCACTTGTGCCACAGTATCCAACGGGGCACCCGATAAATCATTGGCAATCCTTGGGTTAAGGCCCCAACGAAAATGTAGTGCTTGCTCTTCAGTGGTGCCTGCGGATGCCCTCAGTACAGCTGTGTACCCGAGGAATCTCTGCATGAACTGTCCACAATTCTCGTCGGGTCTCTGTCTCATGGCGTAGTATTCCCTCATGAGTCGATTTCTTCCTTCCATGGGAAAAATGATAGGTGGGGGAGGATATTCGTCGTCATGAAGAATGGCGTCTTGCCTTTCTGCCTCCATGTTTTCAAATAACTCCCAGAGTTTGTCTGTGTTTGCCATCTGACAGTATAACATAAAACATATGACCGACAGTTCAAACATAAAATATATAAAAAAAAAATTTTATGCCAAAAATTTCACGAGAAAAATTTTATGCAAGAAAATCTTTGTATGAATGCATGATGCAGTTTTATGAAAACTTTTGATGCTCGAGAGTGAACGCCTCCGGTCAGTTCACTCAAAATAAAAGACATATCGAGGGGACGCCTATGGGTCGGTCCCAAATCTAAAAGTTTCGATAAAACACATGCGACTAAATAGGGCCAGTCCTGTACCAACCATTACTTAGTCAAAAAAAAACCCTGTAACAATGACATGTATATGTATGCTTAAAAATGATGAATGCAAGAAAACAACTGTCAGTTCTAGGAAGACCGTAGTGACTACCCACTAATCACAGGTCATATTTGAGAGCCTACAGGTCGAAACCTTGGCTCTGATACCATAATTGTAACACCCCATTTTGGAAATGGAATATTACGCATAATCATGGCGTGTCATCAAAGCATACAAGGATAAATGTCTAAGCATTATTCAACCATAAAAGGGAAATACCGGAATCAAACATCGGTACCCCAAAGTAAAGCTCATCACACACAAACATAAATACTGTAAAAGGAAAGGACGAAACAATGTCCAAAGCAACTGTATCAAAGTAAAGGAAATGCATAAAGTAAAGAAAGACAGTAAAGCTTCCAATCCATATGCACGTACGTTTGAGATCTACGAGCGTCCCTGAGTACCTGCCGTTTTGGGAACATGAAAAGGAAAACGGCTGAGCAAGACGCTCAGTGCACGGATGTACAATATAGCATGAAATAGGATAAGCATGTGACATATAACAGCGGAAGACTAAGTACTGAGTAAACTGGTTAAGTATCAAGAAAACTGGTTCTATAGTTTGAAAAGCCTTATGTTTATCTTGTGAAAACTGTTTTAACATATATATACCATAGCCCATATAGGTCATGAAAAGGTCACGTGCATGAATATTTGGAGGGGTGACCTCATCATGCTGATTAGAGGGGATGCCTCTAATCAATATACTGGTTTGGGTAGGAGGGATCAACTCCTTGTGAAGGGTGCAAGGCACACACCACATTCACCATGATAAACTGAATAAAACATGTAACTAGGATGCACCCATACGCCCCACCTGATATAATAATATGGCCAAAACTGAAAGGGACGCCACGAGCAATCACTCCGCCGTGGGGAAGTCATAACATCGGTGCCTCCAATGCTATGGTTATGGTACCTCCATAACTAGGTGAAACTGGTCATGCTTGTATATGGCTATAGATTATGCTAATTAAACATAAGCAGTTCAAAACAATAAAACAAATACTGGGGAAAACAGTTGGCTGCATACGGGGAATTCCTAATAAGGAAAGAATGTCCATACTGAAAGGACGGAAATCCGTACCTCAAGTCCAGTGAATGAACGGAAGAAAGACTCCTACTTCTGGATCACTAACGCTACATGAATACACACGTGTATAAGTATCGATTCACTGATTACGTACTGGGTTTTGTGTCTCATTTTAGCTGATTTGGTATGTTTTAGGTCATGGTTCACTGTTTAAAGCCTTAATCTGTGTTTATCTTGTATTCTGATTCATCTGATTAAGTATTACTGGTGTTTCATGTATTAATATACTTACTGTGTAATAATAAGTAACTTTCCAAAAATAGCAGGTTTCCAAAAATAGAAAGTTTCCAAAAATAGAAAGTTTCCAAAAATAGGAAGTTACCAAAAATAGAAAGTTTCCAAAAATAGAAAGTTTCCAAAAATAGTTCCTAAAATAGAATTTACTGCTTAAAATAGATTAGTTTCTAAAAATAGAAAGTTTCCAAAAATAGATCAGCTGCCTTAATTAAATAAGTTTCCATATATAGAAGGTTTCCATAATTAGATTAGCTGCCTGAAATAGATAGATTTCCATATATAGTAGGTTTCCATAATTAGATTAGCTGCCTTATTTAATTAAGTTTCTATAAATAGAAGTTTCCATATTTAGAATTAAGCTGGTTACGTAAGCTAACATATAAGTCTAAGTGTTATAAGCTTATTTCTTAAGTCATATGATATAGTGTATAGTTTAATTATTATTTCATGTATTTTAATTAAACTATAAGTTAAGCATTTTAATTAAAGTATAACATGTTTTAATTAAAATGAAATTAAAATACTTAGGTTAAAATGTGTATTATTATTATTAATAATATAACCTAAGTCATGTCTAAATTAATTAATTATAGGCATGTTTTAATAATTAATTAATTATAACTTGTAACTTAAAAATACTTAGGTTAAATTAATGTCATGTTAAACTAATAATTAAAATAACCTAAGTCATGATTTAATTAATATTTCATGTTATTAATTAATTATATCCTAAGTTCATAATTCATAAAAATTAACATGTAGCATAAATCATGATTTAACCAACGAACCATGAATCGGGCATGAATTCGACACCGTACCCCGAGCCAAACTCGGGGCACGTGTGCCTCCTTGCTGCCGTGGGTCCCACATGAGCCAACCAAGACCAAAAATGGTCTTGGTGGGCAATAGCAAACCAAACCCCCCTCGGGTTTGTTTTGCTAGGCGGCTAAAAACAAACACCCCTTTAAATCAATCTTTGATTTTAATTAACCCCAAAACATGTTAGATCAATGATTAATTACCATGTTTTAATAAGAATAGTAATAACATGTTCATGAAAATAATCAAAGATTAAAAGAATTAAAAAGAATTAAAAAGAAGGGTTAGAAAGGTATACCACTATGTAGCTTGGAAAAAGGATGAACAAACACTGATTATACAATAGTTTTTGAGATCAAAATCAACCAATCACCCTCCTATGGTGATGTGAAGGTGGCGGCACAAAGAGGAGAAAAAGGAGGAGGAGAAAACTCTTTTTAGGGTTTTTGTTTATTTCTTGAAAGTGAAAAATGAAAACATGTTTTACTCTTTACCCCCCTTTACTTGTAAAAGTCCATGGGCTAGGCCCATCTTGGTATATGTGCCGTGGGTATGGGGGCCCCACATGGGGTACCCGTACCTTTCTCGTGTCCCGATGTTTCGTGTTCGTTCGTGGTTAAACGTGCTCGTGTTTAAAGTGTTTCTGTTTATTCTATCGTGTCGTTTATCGTAATCTTAACGCTCGTAATTATATTATATGTATTTACGTAATTATTTTAGTTCGTATTTAAAATGGTGATCATGATTTAATTATGTTCACGTGACATATTTATTAACTGTTTATCATGAGTTCGTACGTAATCGATACCTGTCATGTCATACACGTATGCACTTGCTTGATTATTAGCACATGAATGTGATCAATACTAAATGAGGTAAGTTTTAATCTAGGACGTACGATCTTAAGGGCACTATTCATGGTAAAAGCATGCGGGTTTTACACATCTTATCCGCTGCGGAGGGATTGTGATACGGATGCTGTGTGATATCTTCATTTTTCCCTATCATCTCCACAGCTTTGACCAGGCCTTCATGCCTACCACGGTCGATTCCATCGGATACGACCCCGGCAAACGCCTGCAGAAGGTGTGGAGCGTCTAATGCCCTACTTACAGCAAGTCGCAGTCCTTGCCCGATAATCCACCTATGATCGGCTGTAGCGGTTAGTAGGGGGACATACTCTCTCAGCGCAACTTACAACCACCTTGCTTAGCTCTTCATCAGCTGAGGCAATATGCTCTTCAAGGTTGGTTTGGGTCCGCGTCAATTCTTCCTTCAGCGCGTCACGCTCCTGGGCGATGTTGAATGATTGCACGGTCACAGCCTTAGTAGCAGCCTCAGCCGCAGACACCTACATATGAAATTTGGAGTTATTACAAGGATATATACTCTTCTCGGGTTACATGCATACAAAAAGTACGAGTGTATGAACAACATTTCGAAAGTTTACATTCTCACTTGATGCGGTTACGAGGGCTTCCAACTCAGCAATACGCTTCTCTCTGGCGTCGGCGTGATGCGCCGGCTCCTTCACCGTCGCCTCGGCGGTCAATAATGCCGCCTGCAATGATGCGATGGTCTTCTCGTTCTTCACGACCATCGCCTCACGGCGGGCTATCCTCTTGTCTGCACGACTCACATTAGTGAGGGCCTGGATTAGACGGCGCCTTAACGAGGCACCCACCGTCACCTAGTGTGCGGACGATACGTCAAACTGCTCGATAAGGGCCTCATGATCTAATTCATCTAAATCTTGGGCGAGGGCAGGCGGGGTGATGTGTTCGATAAATTCTGAACACTCGGATTCGGCCTCCAGCCGTGTCAAACTTGATAAGTTCCATGCTAAGCGCAGGCTTTCTTCTGGCCCCTCGGGGCGCGGCTCCTTGGCACGTGTGGTGGCAGGTGATGGGGGCTTGTTGGTTGGTGCAGGGGATGGATTTCTCCCCACTTCTTCCCCTTGCGCTGCGGCTGCCGGATTAGCCCTGTTATTTAAATATTAGTCTATGCATCATACAAAAGATATGAATCATACTCACGAGGGGTACTTACGAGGTGCCAATGACAGGGTCTGGGCCGGTAGGAGCTACGGCGCTCACAGGGGCGACTCGCAGAACTGGCCCTTCCATGTTCGGGGTGGAATCGGCCTGGGCAGTCGTGGTGCCACTTTCTTCTTGGTATTGTGGGTGGTCTTTCCGCAGCTTCTTGGGGGAGCATTTGCGACTCCGGCCTCCTCCCCAATTTTCTTCGCCACCCGCCTGGTTGTCTTTCTCTTTCTAGAGGTAAGTGGGGTGGACCCGGAAGCTTGCGTGGTATCTTCATTGGGGTCATGCTCTTCTTCCTGATTGGTGGTGCCCCCCTCTAGCAATGGGTCTTCGCCGTCTTCATTGTGGAAATCCAATGGGTATTTCTCGATAACGGGCTCTTCTTCGTCCGATCTAGGCTCGGTTGTCTCTTCAAGCGGTATTGTACGGTCGGCTAATGCTTCTAGCAAGGGGAGCTCATTCGGCTTCAACGGCCGGAATCCTTCTGCTATCTTCATGGGGTCGCCCTGGCGGATTAGTCCGTGAAGGTTCATTTCTGCAAACAATTTTTTACAAGTATATGGGTTAATAAAGTTATACACATGTGTGACAAATCAAATCTACAAACATATGAATAGGACCTACCCTCTCCCTGTTCTGTTAAGAAGCACGGGTATAGGTCATCCCTCCCAAAGTAACGGCGGCTTATCCCTACTAAGCACAGAAAGTGTTCCGGCAACCCTCTATGGAATTCTGTGCGATGGGTATCTAGTATTTTCAGGTCCCTGCTACTATAATCTTTGGATTTTGGCGGATAGTCTTTTGGGGCTTTGGTTTTAAGTACGAAGGGGGTAGGGAACACCTTCTCATCTACAAAGAAGTAATGCTCGTACCAGTTCTTAAGGGAGTCTAGAGGTTTCCTATATGTCATAGGGGCATTCCCGGGTCGTTTCTTGAACGACAACCACCCGTTCACTAACTGAGGAAAGTAGAAAGCCCTAAAAAGGTTCACGGTGGGGGTTACTCCGCAGGTATGGCATGTAATCTCAAACTGGTTGATTTTACACGCCCCTATGCAATGGAGCTGGGTGATATGAAAGTCATAATACAAAAGAAGGTCTACCAAGAACTTGGATAAAGGGATACGGTAGTTGGCTGAGTCAAACAGGCGTGTATATATGCCTACTTTCCCCGCCGGTGCATCCGTAATCGCTTCACCATCACCCGGATAGGTGGGGTGTACGCTTTCGGGTACATAATACTTCGACAGATTGTCGAGGTATTTTTCCGCAGACATCACGTTAAGGACATCCGTGATAAGGGGATTATCCTTTACCATGTTTTATAAAAAGGTCTTTAAAGGCGTGATGATCTAACCTGCGGCGACGAAAATCCGTGGAAAAGAAGGCAAAAATTTTGGGAGATAAAAGCTTGAGATTAACAATGGCGGAAGAAGGAGTGGGTTGTGTGTGTAACAAACACGCATACCCACTCTTATATAGGGTTGCCTCGGTTTCCGAGGTACCTTGGATCTTCGACACGTGTCAGTCACCTCGCCTATCCAATGGATAGGGTTTCTGACATTTCTGCAACGTCAGAGGGGGACCCACGAGTCACTTCTTAAACAGTTTTGCGTGGCTCAAGGGTGGGCATTAATGGTGTACTTTTGCAGGCATGCGACTGGATTGGTGACTATCATTAATGTTTTTTTTATTCTTGTCAGGTTATGCGGCTCTTACGTAAGACCGTATTTAATGTTACATTTAAGTTGTATCGGCCGTTGCGTGCGGCTGAGGTAGTATTCATTAAATATTCCCACGAAGGGTCGCCACGTGCGGCCAGAACAACAAAAGTTTCAATGTTTCGTTTCCTATGTCTTTCCTTGGTATGTCCGGAGAGCACCTTAATAGTCTAGAGGTTACGCCTACGACTGTAACAACTAGACTGGGGGGACATGATGACGTATAGTCCCCAACCGGGTCACGAACCCGGCCCGTATCCGGCCCATCATAGATGGGTGGAATAATGTCATTCGGGCTTATGAGCTTGGATGAACAGTAACCGCACATGTGTGCGGCCCACGGCCCGGTGCGGCCGACATAAGATTAGACAGAATCATATCCTGTCTGGGAATATTTTCATCCCAAATGAAGGAGGATATTCACTACCAAGATTAGAAGATAACAATCATTCTAATTCTGATAGTTATCCTTTCCTTGGGGCTAAAGTATCAGTGGCAGCCCACTAGGGTTCCACTGCCTATAAAAGGAACCCCCAAGGGTTCCACAAAGGTATTACGATTCATACTCTAAACTCACATAAACCCTAAATCGATTACTTACTCTCACGTCGGAGTCTAATCGTGGGAAACATTCCCACGGTAAGCCTAACGCGTGCTGTTTAGTGTGCAGGATCCCAACCAAACGATTCACTTGGTGCAGGAGCCGGAGCCCAGCCAACCCGAATTAAGCCTAATTCGGGTCTAGCAAGGATCAACCAACTTTTGCATCAACATTAACCTTCAACCCCTCAGAGTCCCTGATACATCTTGGCTGTTATCCATCACAACCAATGAGTATGTCTTCAAGTAATCTTCGACTTCCTTGACAATGTCTCTGACATGGACTCCTCTGAGGTTGCTCACAAAGACTTAGATCTCTGTGAGTCTTGCGATACTTGCCTGCCTCCTAGGCACAGGCAAGTTAATATCAAACAACTTGATTTACGTTTAAATCTATGATACAGGGAATCTAATAAACTTAGATTCCCAACAATAACTTTTACAAACAAATTATCACATATTGATGTGACAAATGTGATAATTCAACGATGTTGTAATGTAATTTCTCTTTTTTATTTTTATAATTCATAAATTGAATGACAATTGAAATGTAAAAAAAATTTATATAAATTATGTGATGTATCATTTCTCTAAAATATTTTGTTTATAGGTTTAGAAGCAATAAAAATTAACCTTTTCCATCTAACGGCTCTGATTAGCCAAAATATTAAACGTAGCGCGCAAGTTTCAAAAATTTCACCGCCACGTCTTTGTTTGTTTAACCGACTTCATCTATACTACTTTATAAAACATTTAACACTTTTTATTTTTAGAAGTCTTAAAAAAATTAAGCCTCAAACATTGCTAAAAAAAGAAGTTTTAACAATTGAGTCAATTTTGTTTAAAAATAGTCAACCTGGAAAGCAAAACGTAATTTTCTTATAAATACAATGTAACCGTCCGTAGCTATTCACTAAATGCATCACAATTCCTAAAAATGTAACCTCCGTAACAAATACACATTTAAGAAAATTAAATATCCTTTATTATATAAAGTTGTAACAATTTGTAACTGGTACTATTTCATCATAACGACAATTCCAATTTAATGAAAATTAAATAAATAATTGTAACAACCCAAATATTAAAATTAGACACCAACTATATATAGTTACCCCTAAAATGAAAAACAAATCAAACAAGACAGAAACATAGAACATATTCATTTCTTTGGCATAACATCACCTAACCGTCGCCTCCACCACCATCGGGATCCGCCAGCAACACCGTCACATATATCGCTAATCAAGTATTTAAGTTTGAGTGTGTTTACTGGTGTTTTTTATTTCGGTGGGATTTTTCTGCTTTTTTATCTATTATTACCTGTCACAAAGTCTTGGTGGTACGAGACCAAGAAAGTTGTTCGTTTTGGTTTCATCTTTGGTTATTTGGATGGTTGTTCATCGCCACTAACACCATAAATCTAAGATATGTTCTATGAAATTGGGCTGTCTCAGACGGGTTTGATGGATTTGGGTTGTCTCAACTCTTTAAAAGAAAGTGAAAAGCAACAAGAAAACAATATTTTGTTAGCCCGTATGTATTATCATATTCTATGTTTGGTCACTATTGTATTATGATATTTTATTGTTTTAGTTAATGATTTAATGTAGTTTAAAAGTTGGAGAAGAATGAGAGTCATTCATTTTTTTCTATGATTTGCCTTTAAATACAAAATAGGTGTAGTTGGTATTGAATAATACTTTCATTTTTTTCATTTGAAAGATTGTAAATTTATTTTATCATTGTCTTTTGCGTGCCTTTTCATTTGCTTTCTTGTATCCGTTTTTATTATTGGGCTTTTACAAAGTTGCTCTCAACACAACTTTTGAACTTGCCCTGCACGGACTTAACCAAACATAAGAAAAATTGTTATACTACTTAAAGATTCTAGCCACCTTTTTGAGTTACCATTAGTTTAACCCTTTGATAAATGTCTCACTTTGTGTTGTGAGACTCCTTATAGTTATTATTAAAAGTTTTCATTTATTCGTAAAATTATTGGTTCGCCGTAAAATTTGTCATCGGGTACCCGCCGCCGCATTGCGCGGGTACCCGGCTAGTCATCTATAAAAGACCAGTAGCAATCCATTCATTCATCAATTCAATTCCATTCCCTTTTTCATTCATTCATTCCCTCTTTCATATAATTCAATTCAATTCGATTCGATTCTCTTTCTCTGCATTCAATTCGATTTGATTCGGTTCGATCCATCAATTCTATAAAGTATATCTGATTAGCTATGGAGATTTACGTGGACACCCCTAACAGGATCCATAAGGAGGGGATTCTTCCAGATTCGAAAATCATCAACGAATCCACCAGCCTCCATCTCAATATTCGTCTAAGTGGTGGTATAACCCCAATACGTTATTCACCCATTCGAAAGTTGATCTTCGATTCTACCACCCCTAAAAGGGAGGTTTCTGCTCATCAAGATCCTTCACCAGGTGCTCAACTCAAGTCACTAGTCACTTCAAGGCCAAAATTCTCACTCAAAAGGTCTAACAAGCCTCTGGAAATGGTTCCGATACTGGTTGTTTTTTATGACTTTGCTGATCATAACGGAAAACAGAGGGGTTCAGTGGTTTATAAACCCCAGGAGCCCTTAAGGGGGTGTTTGGATGTGTGGTTAGGAGGAGATTATCTCTAAATCTCAGTTCTAAAATGGAGATAAGTTAAAAAAAAGTGTTTGGGTAATAAATGGAGATAAGTGATTATTTGCGTTTAGAAGCTCCAAAATGGAGTTTTGAAAAAGTTAGTAGGGAGCTACTTATTTCATTTTCAAAATGGAGTTTTGGAAAAGTAAGCTTTCAAAATTGAGTTTATTATCAAATAATCAAATTTGCCAAACACTCAAAAAAGTGATTATTTTATTATTGTGATTTCATACTGGAATATCAAATCCAAACACTGTTTTTTAAAATGGAGTTTTCAAAATGATGATTTTTCAAAACGGAGTTTTCAAAACGAATAATTTATTTTCAATAAGCACATCCAAACACCCACTAACTTTGTTGCGTAAACGGTTAATTTCTGGAAATGACATGAGTTATTCGCTTTGAATGTATTTAATACGTTGTTTCATACTTTTTTTTTATGTTTTTTAAGTTTTTTTTACGTTGTGTCCGTTTTCACACACTTTCATATGTTTTATCGGTTTCTTTATGTCCAATACATTTTAAACGGTTTCATATATTCTTATACGTTTTAACGTTTTGTACATTTATATATTACGTTTTACCTTCGGCACATTTTTACACATTTCGTACGTTTTTATACATCATCGCACACTTTTTTTAACATTTTCGTACATTCTCATCCGCTTTAAAACGTACATAAACGAACAAAAATAGAAGAAAAAACCTGAACATGGATAAAAACTAATGAAAATGCACAAATGTACAAAATTGCAAGAGCGAGTATAAAAGGTATAAGATTGTATAAAATCATACAAAACAAACAAAAATGAAAAATAGAAGAGGATTAAAATGCAAGAAAATTACCAAAAGTTGTTAAAAATTAAAATAGTAACTAAATAACATGAAAATAAAAA
The DNA here is from genome assembly GCA_025667525.1 of Glebionis coronaria. Classification (NCBI taxonomy): domain Eukaryota; kingdom Viridiplantae; phylum Streptophyta; class Magnoliopsida; order Asterales; family Asteraceae; genus Glebionis; species Glebionis coronaria. The sequence goes on along the minus strand of CM046877.1, from coordinate 555,987,270 downwards.
ATGGAAGATTAAAATAGAATTAATTAATTACTAATAATAATTAAACTTAACACCTGTAATAAACCTGTGATATCCAATACCAATGGGTCCATCAAACACGTATCCGAATAGTTTTGTTATTTCAGTCTCTCAAACAGTTAGGTGGTGTTTGTTTTAAAAAAAAAAGTCTAGTAAAACCTCTTGATCTAACTCATTCAAACACGCTTAGACATTTGTTCCATTCAATTTCTATTTTTTTCTTCCGTCTAGATGCGGTTAGAGGCTCCCAAAACATCATAACCAACTAGATGTGAACAGGAGGTTTTGATGCCTCTTAATGCCTTTTATTTAACTCTCATTGTTTTGTAACTCACAGGTTTGTATGAAAGATGTTCCTTTTTCTAACTAATACTCAATGGCTCTCCTGGTGAATTAGATTATCATGGATGAAATTAAGTCAAGCCACAATAATGCCTTTATTCAATAAAAAAGAAGTAAAGTTACTACTCCTGTATTAGATAAGATCTGTTAGCAGTAGGGGTGGCTAAATGGGTGAGTAGGACGGGTATGGGCAATGGGTCAAATGGACGTTAGTCTATGGACGCGGACTAAATGGACAATTTTTAATATTTGGACCAAATGGATTTGGGCCAAATGGACATTGGACCACATGGACTTGGGTCAAATGGACTATATTAAAAGAGAAACAAATAGACTCAATATCAATTGATTGACAAAAAATATCCATCACATATTGTCCATAATCCCCATTTATTTAACCCAATGCTTTTATGTTATCCAAATAGTCCAACTAAAATAAAATTCAATACCCATTTAGTCCATTAGTATAAAAAAGGGGGTCTAAATAGCCCAATTTTAAACATGTGGACATGATTTACCACCTCTAGTTAGCAGTATGTCATTAGCCTACTTGACACCCAAGATCCGTAAAGTAATTAACCCAATGCTTTTAACACCTGCTGATAGGAGAGCGTATAATAACGGCTAATATTTTGATCTTATAAAGTTTTTTATTCTCACATACCCTGCTCGGGCGGGGTTGGGTATCGTTGTTGCTGTAAAGTTTTTTATACAATATTTGAGGCTTCTTAGGTAAAAACAGCCCCTCAGCCTACCAAAACACTTAAAAAGAAGAAATTTGAAGGGAAAACAGAGCATAACTTTATTACTTCTTTCTCCTTCATGTAACTTTTTATTGTGTGTTCTTAATCTGAAAGGATTTATGCATTGCAGCATGGGGGGTTTGGTTGTAAAACAGATGCTGCATCAGGCAAGCGCAAAAAACAAAGGCAATCTAGTCAAAAACACTGTTGGTGTGGTATATTTCTGTGAAGTGAAATTGTTAATGTTTCATTCAATTAGAAATATGTATTTAGACACATTTGCATATGACTGGGTCGATTTGGGTTTTGTTTTTTGATTGTATCTCTAATGGGTCAAACTTCTTAAATCCATTATTTGTGAAAGAATTAGGTCCTGTTTGGTTCGCAGAATGTTTCTAAAGGAATTGTAATCTTTGGAAGGAATTGTAATTTGATGTAATTGTAATTGAAAGAATGGGAATGTGTTAGAATTGTAATGGGTTAAATATGAGATGTGTTTGGTTGAGTCTCAACGTAATGTAATTCAATTTTTTTTTATAAAACTTACAAAATTAATAAAAAATAATAGTTAAAATAAAATAATAAAAAATGAATAGTAAAAATATAAATAATTAAAAATAAAATAAAATTATTATTTAAAAAAATTTATTTTAATAAAAATTATTATTTTAATAAATATTATTATTATTATTATTAAAATAAAAATATAATAATTAATATTATTTTAATATTTTAAAAGTATAATAATAAGAAATATTATAATTAATAAAATATAAAAATAAATAATAATAATAATATTTAAAAAATAAAAATATAAAAAATAATAACTAATTAAAATATAAATTTCTAATATTATAAAAAAATATTAAAAAATTATATAAATTAAATAAATAAAAATCAAATAAATATTCTATAAATTAAATTTAAAATTTTTAAAATAATAAAATAATATAAATTAAAAATTAGTAAAAATATAAATAATAATAATAAGTAATAGTAATTAATAATAATAATAAAATTATTATTATTAATTTTTTTAATATTTTATTATATAATAGTAAAAAATTAATTATATTATTTTAATATAATAATAATAATAATAGTAAATATGATTATTAATAATTAATAATAATAATAATAATAGTGGTTTAAAGTAAAAAATTACGACTTACGACGTAATTCAAAACATTTCATCAAACTTCCTATGTAATCTCAATTACATCATTTGATGTAATTGTAATGTCCCAATTACAATTACGTAGCATACCAAACATCATATGTAATGTAAAGTGAATTACATCCCCCTCATTCTATGAACCAAACAAGCTATGTAATGTAATTGAATTACAATTACATCCAATTAAATTCAATTACAATGAACCAAACAGGGCCTTAGATTATTACACTTGATCGCAATAATATTATTTTTGTAATCATACTTGACCTATATTTTTATCTAGAAAACTAAAAATGGATAAAAAGTTTTTACAGGCAAACTTTACCCGTCGCGTACTTTTGTTTAATGTTTACTAGCGCTTGTCTTTGTCATTCTAGGTGTTCTACAGTTGCCCACATTTTGGTAGGTAGCAAACTAGCAGATATGCCCTGGCGAACGGGTTATGTGTTCCGCCCTGCACCATCGGTAAGCTCCTTTATTTTTATTTGTTCTCCATCAATTGTAGGCTTACTTTCCCTTCCCCATAAATATTATTAAAGAACGGGAGACCAATTAAGAAAAACTTGTATGAGATTTTTATGGCTACTGTGACAGTGTGACCATTCAGCTTTTTATTTAATAAATTATGCAAAAAAATTGGCAGATAGGAGAATTGAGAAGTGGGTCTACAAGATTAGTGGAGCTTAATGATTTCATTCACGACCTACATAAACAATGATCTCTTGATGTTCTCAGTTTTTGCGAAGTAGTACCATTAATTTAATCACTTTCTATTCAAGCGTGTTTAAGAATCTAATGACCAATAAATGTGTTTCAGACTAAAGTAACTCCAATAGTTGAAGGATATGGAGGATGGGCTTTTCGAATAGAAATAGTTCCTATTGAATCAGCATATCCTGGATTTGGCGAACTTGTTGTAAGTTTTCAAATATGAACATAACTACTTAAGACTAGATAGATTACCTTTTTTTTACTCCCGTCTGGCAACAAGACCTATATCAACAAACTAATTTTTCGAAATTTTGTAGTTCCAATTTTGCCAACAGTTTTTTTACCCACAATAGGGTTTGGTATAATACTTCTAAGCTGTAAAATTATTCAGTTCTGACTGGCATAGAAAAGGTTCTATTATACGCTGACTTGGAACAGTCTACTTAGAAGCAAAATTACCTGTAAATGCTCCCGCTGATTTTTGACTTAGGCAGGTGCTGGAATCAACGGATCATATTAATGAAAGTTTATGGACTTAATATTAATAGTCGTGAGATAGGATCGAACTCGGGATCACGGGATTGCACACATAACGTAAAGGGTTAATTTATTTATTAAATATATATTTTATATATTTATTAAATCAAACCAAAGCTTAACTAACGATCGTTAATAAATAATACTTAAGTTTTAACGACCGTTATGGGATTAAATAGAAGCTAAAAGAAGAAGGAAAAATTACACAAACACCCCTTTGGGGGTTGTTAATCGGCGGCTACAAGGGGGGGGGGGGGGGCAAAGGGAAAGTTTTTGTTTCCTTTTTCGTTTATAACTTGGAGCCCAAGGTTTGCCAAGCCTATATAAACAAACCCCTAGCCTCATAATTTTTCAATCCCTCTCTATTTTTCTCCTTTGATCGCCGGCCACCCCACGCCCAACTTAGGGTTTCGTTTGGTTTTCGATCAAGTCTATTTTTATCTAATCCTAGCCACTCTCTAGGGTTGTTGGGTAGATATTCCATAAGTGTTGAAGCTCGGTTTGTTCGTGCTAGACTCACGGTTAACTCGCCGTATTACGTGTGTACAAGGACGTGATATAGTCTTACTTTAGACTATATTCTTGCTGGTGTTCGTGATCAACCCTAGTTGTCGTTCGTTCTGTCGTCTTGTGGATCTTGCTAGGATAAAGGTATGTAACCCTAATCTTGATTAATTATAATTGTGTTAAATTAATGATCTTGTTAATTTGCTTCCGCTGTGTGTTCTTTGATCCATATTAGGGTTTTAAATAATTGTTATGGTAAATATAAACCTTCAGTGGCATCGAGAGCCGTTTTAACATGATTATAATTATCAAGATCTAAAGTTTTTTTAACTAATATTGATTTGTGTTAAAAATTACATGTTGTTTTTTAGGTTTTATAAAAATTAGGCTTTTTGGTTTTTATTGTTTTTTAAAATCGGCTATGTCGAATTTTTTATAAAAAAAAAATTGTAAACCCTAAAATTACACGGTAATTAACTTTAGATGTTTTGCATGAATTAACTGTTATGTCATGTGTGGTTACGATCCGTAGTTTTTTAATTGTTAAGAGAATGTGGGAGATCCGTAATAAACATGCACGTGTTTACGGATCATATAATTTTGATTGCTATTTGCTTTATTTGATTCAAAGTTTTAAAATTAGGGAAGACTTTTTATGTTTATAAAAACCCTAGATTTGATGTTCTTTGAATAAATTGTTATGCATGTCGCTATTTGATTTAGTTTTTTTTTTGTACTACTTGTTTTCATGCGTTTTTATATTGTATATTGTAAACAAGGGTAATTTTTTCCAAGAAAAATAATATGGACTAAATCTTATCAAAATTAATGAATTGTTTTGAGATCTAAATTACATATGATTTGTGTTGATTAGAATTGCAATAGCAACTTAACGGCCTACTCAATTTTGACAAACTATAAAGTGGGTATAACGCACCGCTGGTCATGTACCCGGTTAAGGAAGGAGGTGTTATGCTTCAGCGCTGACCAAATTCCCGGCTCGCATGTGCGTCAAAATTGGAATTACCTACGGTTATTAATGGTATAATTCTTTAAGGTTAATTTAACTACATTAATTCACATCCGAAACACAATGAATAAGGTTATTGCTTTGTGCTTTAGCTGAGTTCTAGGAAAAGTACGGTGTGAATTTAGTTGTGTGTAAAATCTTTAATTTGTTTAACCAATACCTTAACTTGCAAATATATGATGAACTTTTAGTCTCACCAAAAGGTTTACTAAACGTTTTTTTATTAAACTTATGTTATGGAGATGTATGCATGCTTCTCCATACATGATTTTGTCACCAAAATCTATACCCTAAAAATTTAAGTCATATGCCCTCTAATTGACGAACACTTGAAGTTACAATTGTTGTCATATAAGATATTGGACGATGTTGTAATGGAGAGAAAATATCATGACTGAATAAGATTGCACATGAAGGTTTTACGTTCTTTAGATTAGTCGACTTAATTAAGTTACTCAGTGAGAACTGGAAACTTAAGGCGTAAAGTAGGGATGAAACATGTTTACAATGCAAATGATTTTGGCAATGTAAATCTCTAACATATCTAGAAATTGAAAATTTGTTTGTCAATTATTGTTCGACAAGTTACTGTGTTGAATACATTTGTCACTAGCAGATCAACTGATGTGATGAATCTATGTCAATATGGATTCTAGTTTCAAGGAAAATACTATGGTTTTATTACCGGGGTAATATTATGTTCTTGAATTGTATTATCAAAAATACTAATGTTTGAACTTATTTCTGTAGAAATGGCTCAACCCGAAAACAATCTGACAATAAGCTCGGCGTTCAAAGCTTTCTTTGAATGGCCTGAACTTACTGGCCCTAATTTCAATGACTGGTATCGCTCACTAAGAATTGTTTTGAGAGCAGCGGGTACTGTCAATATCTTGGAAACTCCTTTTCCGGAGGATCTTGCTGAAGGAGCATCTGATGCGGAAAGGCTTCAACACGCTGCTAACGTTAAGAAGCACCATGAGGTGGGTGTTGTAATGTTAGGGAGAATGGATCCATCACTTCAAAGGAAGTATGAGCTATTTCCACCTCAGATAATGCTTGAAGAACTCAAGGCTGTGTATGAAACGCCGCAAGCTGTAGAGATCTATGATTTGGTTGATGCTCTACATAGTTGCAAGCAAGCTCCTGGAAAGTCCGTAAGTGCTCATTATATGGAGATGAGGGGTTATATGGAACAACTCCTCGCACTAGGACAACCCTTTGATCATAATATGGCTATTAACTTGATCAATAGGTCCCTTAATAAGGACTTCAATGATTTCGTTCGTAACTATAATATGCATTACACGAGGAAGCCAGTTAATGATCTACATGCAATGCTCATTGACTTTGAGAAGGGGTTAAAATATAAGGCATCCACTGTTACTCCTCAAGTACTTTATGTGCAAAAGGGTAGAGTGACTAAACCAAAACCGCAAGTGAATAAGAAGCTGAAAGGCAAAGGCAAGGTTGATAAGAGCAAACAAGTTGCGACTACATCAAAACTGAAGCAGAACTTTGTCAAGAAATCTCAGAAAGATGAGACTTGTCACTACTGCAAGATGACTGGACACTGGAAGAGGAATTGCTCTCTCTATATCCATGAAATGCAAGAACATAAGAAGAAGGCTGAGCTAGCTGCTGAAGCATCATCTTCAGGTAACTTATTTTTGATAGAGTTGTTTAATCTTACATACAAATCAAACTCCTGGGTATATGATACGGGATGTGGTATTAATATTTGTAATACCCTGTAGGGATTTGAGTTGAAGATGAAGCTTACCTATGGGGAACAATTTCTGCAAGTGGGCAATGGCGCACAAGCAGCGATTGAATCTATAGGAATATTTAAATTAGTTTTACCTTCGGGTTTAGTACTGTTTTTAAATAATTGTCATTATGCACCTACAACTGTTAGGGGTGTCATTTCCTTTTCTTGTATGTTGGATCTTGGATTTAATCACACGATTGATAATAATAGAATTTCTGTTTTCAAAAATGGTTTATTCTATTTTGATGCAATTACTGTGAATGGTGTTTTTGAAATTAACATGCATGATAATAATTCCAAGAGGAAAAATAATTCTGTTTTTAGCATGAATAAGAAGAGAAAGTTAGACAAGAACTCTTCTTATCTTTGGCATTGTAGACTTGCCCATATTAGGAAGACTCGCATACAAAAGCTTCAACGTGATGGTCTTTTGGAAAATATCAATGATGAATCATTTGATAAATGCGAATCTTGTATCTCTGGAAAGATGACCAAGAAACATTTTAATAGCAATATTGAAAGGGCTACCGAACTACTTGGTTTAATACATACTGATGTGTGTGGACCACTTAGACATGTGTCAAGGAAAGCTGCTAGCTACTTCTTGACGTTTACGGATGATTATAGCCGTTATGGTTATGTTTATTTACTTAAGCATAAACATGAGGTATTTGAAACATTCAAAACGTTTAAAGCAGAAGTAGAGTTACAACTAGGAAAGAAGATTAAAGCTCTTCGTTCTGATCGTGGTGGTGAATATTTAAGTCAAGAGTTTAAAGATTATTTAAGTAGGAATGGAATTGTTCAGAAACTTACTTCTCCATATACTCCACAACAAAATGGTGTATCTGAAAGGAGAAATCGTACATTATTAGATATGGTGCGATCTATGTTTAATCTTACAACTTTACCATTATCCTTTTGGGATTATGCTCTTGAATCTGCTGTTCGTATTCTGAATATGGTTCCCACAAAAAAGGTTGATAAGACACCATATGAACTATGGCATGGAAAGAAGCCATATTTGTCTTATTTGAAAATCTGGGGTTGTGAGGCGTATGTAAAACGTGACTCTGGAGATAAACTCCAACAACGCTCAGTAAAATGTATCTTTGTAGGTTACCCTAAGGAAACTATGGGTTACTACTTTTATTATCCGGCTGAGAACAAAGTAGTTGTGGCTCGGTATGGAGACTTCCTTGAAAGTGATCTTGTAAATCAAGAATTTAGTGGGAGAAATTATGATCTTGAAGAAATTCAAGAAGGTACATTGCCTTCTGAAAATACTAGCGAAGAAATTCCTGTAGAACCAGAAAGTCTGAGTGTTCCACCGGAATTAATTCCTCCACGTAGGTCTCAAAGAACCATACGTGCGCCAGACAAACTTTGTCTTTACATAGAGGATGATGAGGAGGAAGTAGGGGATCTTGGTGAACCTGCTAACTATCGATCCATAATGTCTGATCCAGAAAAGTCAGAATGGATAGTTGCGATGAATGAGGAAATGAAATCCATGGAAATCAATGATGTTTGGATTCTTGTAGACGCGCCTAAAAATGCTAAAGTAGTGAAAAATAGGTGGATCTTCAAGAAGAAAACTGACATGGATGGTGAAATACAATCCTATAAAGCACGTTTAGTAGCTAAAGGTTTTACTCAAACTTTTGGCATAGACTACGAGGAGACGTTTTCTCCTGTAGCAGACTTACGAGCCATTAGGATTCTCATAGCTATAGCAGCATACTATGACTATGAGATATGGCAAATGGATGTTAAAACTGCCTTCTTGAACGGTCGCTTAGATGAAGACATCTATATGCAACAACCGGAAGGGTACGTTGATCCTAAATATCCAAAGCGCGTGTGCAAACTTCAAAGATCTGTTTATGGTTTGAAGCAAGCATCACGTCAATGGAATAAGCGATTTGATGAAGAAATCAAAAAGTTCGGATTTATTCAAAATCGTGATGAGCCATGTGTATATCGCAAAGCTAGTGGGAGTAATGTAGTGTTCCTAATTTTATATGTCGATGACATATTAATCATGGGAAGTAACATTCCAAGATTTAAGGAAGTTAAGGATTATCTTGGTAAATGTTTTTCTATGAAGGATTTGGGAGATGCTGCATATATTTTGGAAATTAAAATCTATCGAGATAGGAGTAGACGGTTAATTGGTCTTAGTCAAGATGCTTATATTGATAAGATATTAAAGAAGTATAACATGCGTAACTCTAAGAAAGGTTTTCTACCGATGGAGGTTAAGCATGAATTAAGTCATGAGAAAGATGCATCAACACCTGAAGAGGTGGCTTACATGAAGAAGGTGCCTTATGCTTCGGCAGTAGGATCTATTATGTATGTTGTAAGATGCACAAGGCCTGATGTGGCGTTTGCTCAAAACTTGGTCAGTAGATACCAACAGAATCCAGGAAAGTTCCACTAGACTGCTGTAAAGCATATTCTAAAGTATTTGAGGAGTACGAAAGATATGTTTTTGGTATTCGGGGGTAAACCGGACACAAAATTGAATGTAACAGGTTTCTGTGATGCGTCCTGGCAATGTGATAAAGACGATACGAAGTCTCAGACGGGTTACGTGTTTGTCATCAATGGAGGAGAAGTTGACTGGAAGAGCAGTAAGCAGAAAATCATTGCTATGCATGCAACTCAATCTAAGTACATGGCTGCTTCAGAAGCTGCTAAGGAAGCTGTTTGGATTAGGAAGTTTATTGGAGATCTTGGAGTGATGCCTTCAATTAAAGAACCTATTGATATATATTGTGACAATTCTGGTGCAATAATATTCGCCAATGACCCTGGAGTTATGAAAGGTGCCAGACACTTTAAACGTAGATATCACTACGTTCGAGAACAAGTGGAAGCTCGAGAAATAAAATTAATTAAAGTTCACACAGATGATAACGTAGCTGATCCTTTTACTAAGGCTTTATCTAGGCCAAATGTAGTTAAGCATGCAAAGGCAATTGGGCTGCAACTAGCTAGTGAATTCATGCAATAAATCTGTTGATTAGTATTTGGATAAAAGATGTAAGACATTATTGAATTGATGAAATAAAGATTGGATTTCGTTTATATTTCTGTTATTTGATTTTGTATCCTATTTTACATGTTTTAATCCATGAGCATTATGATGTTTCTAAATGTCCGTTGTCGATTAATAATTTGGGAGTATTATTAAACTAAGACAATTCAAAATAGTGACAGAGTATACTTGAAAGTATATTGGTCAATTTTGGATGATATTTGATGGATCAAATATTGGACTTATCCCAACTATATGATTTTGCTTTATGGATCTTTGTCATTAAGTAAATCATAAATAGTTATTCTTAGACCTGAGATACCAGGAAACTGCATTGAATGTAATGCATTTCTGTAAGGTAACCTAACGCTAAACGTAACTGGTAGTTATAAGGGTTATTTTCAGAAGTGTTGCAAAGTTCATGTATTTTGCTTGTAGTCAAAATGGGATTTGTTTCCTTCAAATTATTTTGAAGTATAAATACAGTTGGGCCCCTCGGGGGAGTAGTAAGATGTTTGTGTGGCCACACCCAAATCTGTTTTGGTAATATTGCTATATCCGTAAACGAGAAACAGAATAGTTAATGAAAGGAATGACTAAGATCCATATCCTTATTAACGATGTATTTGAAATGAAAGGATAATAAGAATGATATAATCATTAAAAGGTTCTTATCCAGGAGACCTTACCCGGTTTGTACTAGTGACATTGCTAGTGTAACTAGACGCTGGTCAATGTGATCACGATATTAGAATTTTGTCCAAGTGAGAGCTGAAAGTTTATGGACTTAAAATTAATAGTCGTGAGATAGGATCGAACTCGGGATCACGGGATTGCACACATAACGTAAAGGGTTAATTTATTTATTAAATATATATTTTATATATTTATTAAATCAAATCAAAGCTTAACTAACGATCGTTAATAAATAATAGTTAAGTTTTAACGACCGTTATGGAATTAAATAGAAGCTAAAAGAAGAAGAAAAAATTACACAAACACCCCTTTGGGGGTTGTTAATCGGCGGCTACAAGGGGGGGCAAAGGGAAAGTTTGTGTTTCCTTTTTCGTTTATAACTTGGAACCCAAGGTTTGCCAAGCCTATATAAACAAACCCCTAGCCTCATAATTTTTTAATCCCTCTCTCTTTTTCTCCTTTGATCGCCGGCCACCCCAGCCCAACTTAGGGTTTTGGTTTGGTTTTCGATCAAGTCTATTTTTATCTAGTCCTAGCCCCTCTCTAGGGTTGTTGGGTAGATATTCCATAAGCGTTGAAGCTCGGTTTGTTCGTGCTAGGCTCACGGTTAACTCGCCGTATTACGTGTGTACAAGAACGTGATATAATCTTACTTTAGACTATATTCTTGGTGGTGTTCGTGATCAACCCTAGTTGTCGTTCGTTCCGTCGTCTTGTGGATCTTGCTAGGATAAAGGTGTGTAGCCCTAATCTTGATTAATTATAATTGTGTTAAATTAAGATCTTGTTAATTTGCTTCCGCTGTGTGTTCTTTGATCCATATTAGGGTTTTAAATAATTGTTATGGTAAATATAAACCTTCAATTAATTCGTGCAAACCTATAAGCCGAACTGATCCATCTTACAGTGAAACTTTGCAGTTTCTGCATAAACTTAGAGCAGCTTACCAATGAAGATACGGTGTAAGTGTAACTTTTAAAATTAGCATGACACAAAATGCAGCAAGCCCTAAGCCTAGAAGCTGATGATTAAATACGTATGACCAGTTGCCTGTAAACTGGATTTAGAGTTACCGAAAGATGTTGTTATTGATGGGAGGTTGTTGTATATAGCAAATAACAGAAGAAACAAATAGATTCCCAAGTCTTTAGCCAGTCATTTTATTGGGTTTTACGGTTTCTAACCACATTGTAAATTGATCCAGATTTTTGGTATACTAGTTTATTGCATTAAATAGTTATGCATTTTCATCAGTATACAAAGATAGTACAAATATTTGTACGGGTGGGTTGCAGGTTATTTTTTTGCCAGCATTTTCCTTCATTTCTTGATGTTCTCATTTGGGTAGACGTGGACCACAACATCTGATACCTGAACTTAGGGGTGATCACGGTCCAAAGACCCGGCCGGACCGGACCGACAACCGTAATTGTTCAAAACGCGAGACCGAAGACCGGATTGAAATGGTACGGTATGGCCCGGGATGGTCCGATTCGGTCTTCGGTCTGATCCGTTTAGTCCGGTCCAGTTGGCCCGGTTTTTCGGTCCGGTCCGGTCAGATCAATGGTCCGATATGCTCAGCCCTACCTGAACTCGTATAACCATGATAACCGATATCATGAACTGAATGTAAAGTTGTAAAGTTGTGTATTGCAACAAGATTAATTATACGCCTAATTGGATACAAGTTTTACTTGACCATCTTAATTTGATTTTACCAATCTCAAATTTTGACTAAACACCAAAAAAGGAAAGAAACATAAAGGAGGTCATGGGAGAGAATTCAGCACAATTATATCACTTCACAAAAAATTGAAAAATTGGCTCTATATCCAACGAACGAAACTTTCCAAGTATGAAAAAAATTATTTTGTTTTGGTTCAACTTGTAGTCCCATATAAAAAGACCATATACAGTCATAATATATACTCATAATTAAAACTAAGTTAACAAAAACCATATACAGTGATAGACTACCTAATCTGATAATTCGTCACAGAATAGACACACTTGTCGCTGGAGGGCAAAGGGACACCGCACTCCGGTCAGGATTCAGATACTTGTAGACTGCTTTTAGCTTATGGTCTCTTGCACGATCAGCATGAAAGCTCAACAAACTCTTTGCACAATCACTTACTTGATCTTCACTGTATCCGGTGTAATGTTTAAGTGTTTCAGTCCACACTGGTGTCTTATTAAGCGTGCACCTAGCAGCATACACAGCTGATGCAGCAAGTTTTGAAGGGTTATTTCTGATGGTAAGGGAATAGTTCATCAAACCAAGCTCAGTGAATAAGAACACCATATCCTCCATCTTTTTGTCAGATGGAAGTGAGGCTTTAGCATATCGGACCGCGAAGACATAAGGCGTTGGTACAGAGAGATACCAATCTAAACTACTAAGAATAGCCTTTTCCATAGCAAGAATTTGCTCTCTTGAGTATGGACTACCTGATATAACAATCATATCCTCAACCAGTAGCTGACATATTTCCTCATACTTGGAAGATATAAGCAATACGCAGATACAAACCAAATGAAGTTCAGTTCTGGCAATAGTTGTGACGGCCAGAAATCTATCAAGGATATTGATTGCGAGATAAAGAGTCTCTGGCATGAAGCCACTCTTATAGTGAACTTCCATTATCCAGTCGAGCATGTAAGCTCGAATCTCAACATCAATATCAGGTTGGAAATTTATGTAATCCGTAAAACTCCCTTCGGTCTCCCTGTCCTTGTAGATCATGTATATTTCTTCCACATATTCAACCTCACAAAGCTCGTTGTTCATGTCAAACTCGTCAATATCTACGATGACATCATGATCTTTGTTTTGTGTGGTAGCGATCTCACTAGTAAGTGATGGAGACTTTTTATGTTTATTCACTCGATTGAATGGATTTGTAATCTCAGCAAGGTCTCGACAATCAACAGCAGATGTCATGGTATTTGCTTCGTTCACGTATTGAACCTCGTCGTCATCATCTATGATGATGATATGATGATTGTTTTTTGTGGTAGCGATCTCACTAGCAACTGCCTTTCGACGTCCAACCTGAACAAGCTCATTGTTCTTGTCAAACTCGTCATCATCATCGATGATTACGTATTCAACCTCGTCATCATCTATGATGATTACATGATTTTTTGGTTTCTTGTATGGATTTGCAATGTCATCAAGGGCTCGACGTCTTTTCCTATGGATAATCGGTCGAAGATGCTCAATAGCACAAGTCATGATATCTTCTACACCTCGAATACAAATCACCCAAAAAAAAGAGCCTTACTTGTCGACGACACAATCGAATAACTGAAAATCTTGGCGGTGGAAGAATGAAGATGCGAATGAGAGCGTTTTTATTTTTGGGAGGATTGGAAGAATGAAGATGCGAATGGTCTTGGTTAGGTATTTATAAGGTTTGAATAAGGCGGTTGGATGAGATGCGAATGTCGGTTGAGAGACACGCTTTTAGGTTAATTCACGAGTTTTATGTATGTAACTATGCTTTGTCGGTTTAATTAATTGTCAAAAAAAAATTAACGAATTCTTTTTTTTTTTTGTTGCATAGCGGTATAACCCCAATACGTTATTCACCCATTCGAAAGTTGATCTTCGATTCTACCACCCCTAAAAGGGCTACTGCTCATCAAGATCCTTCACCAGGTGCTCAACTCAAGTCACTAGTCACTTCAAGGCCAAAATTCTCACTCAAAAGGTCTAACAAGCCTCTGGAAATGGTTCCGATACTGGTTGTTTTTTATGACTTTGCTGATCATAACGGAAAACAGAGGGGTTCAGAGGTTTATAAACCCCAGGACCCGATAAAGGATATCGTATTAGTTCAGAAGAAAGAGTATACACAATACTTTAAGAACTTGAAGAAAAAAAAAACAAGCGCCATGGAACTGGAAATTGAAACGAAGAGACGGGTCCGGATTTTGATGTCAATGCGATAGATATGTTGTAATTATGTTTTTTAAGTAGAATGTTTGAATGTATATTCTTGTTTTGAGTTAATAATACTCCTGAAATTAAAATAGAGATTACGCCTGAAATTGTTTTTTTTTTTCTTTCTGCACAACCAACAATCATTCCGTAGTGGTCATTCGACTCACAGGGTTATAAAATCTCGTATTATATCTATCAACCACTAAAGTACTCGGTTCAACATGGTTATAGGACGCTAGCTAATAGTATTAAATTAAATCGAATGCAGAGCCATTTGCCCCATTAATAGACCAAACCTTCTTCATTCAATATGGGTATTAAATAGCAGAAGATGCAGCAATGGGTTGGCGTCTGACCATTTTTACCAGTACTTAAGTTATACCCTTTTGACAGCAATCATTTAACCCGTTAGTAACCTACTTGTTTTTAACAAACCTTCTTCATCAATAGGTACAGATTAGAGGTGGCAGAAAGTGAGAGGCTCGGGTTGAGCAAACCACTTATATCGACACATTAGTTTTTCCATTTTTTAAATTCCATCATTTATAAGAAAAACGACCCGACCCATTTTTACCCACAATATCACTTCTTCTGAGTTTAGCTCATTTGGATATGTTGTTTTGGCTACAAACCCCACAGATTAACAGATAAGCATAAATTGTCCAGTTTTGTAACTTTTGGTGGAGTTTTCGCCTTCTAATACAAGTCCTAGATAAATGTATAGCATCGAGTGCGTAAAGAAATTCCAGTGTATATGCAGACACATTTTCAAGCAGCTCCCATTGTTTCCCCATGAGGTCTGTCAATTCTTCATTATATTCATCAGACAATACCTAAGACGATACATAAACAAAGACTAGTCAAAATACAAAAGGTATGTATAAAATGCTTATTAACACCCTCAGAGCAAATGCTTGTCAACTTCTGATCTCTTGGGTCAAAATGAGTAAACGGGTCAATTTGGATCTACAAAATGTTGGAATGGATATGGACTTGAAGAATGCATATAATTTCCTTCACTCGTTTTATTTCAATAGTTAAATTATCATTGTTGAGGAAGCTTTTTAGTCATATTAAAAGCATTATTAAAATTCCCATTTAAAAAAATCCCCATTTTGACCCATTGTCAATCAAACCGACACTTTCCAGCCTATCTAGATATTCAGAAGCAGTCGGGGTTTCTTCTATCAAATGTTTTTTCTCTTGTGTTAAACATTCACCTCTATAACAGATGTGGATGGCATCGACGCATCATCAGATGTAAGCGTTTTCTTTTCAGCTTCAGAGTGGTTGTTAACTGTATCACTAGTTGCATCTTTACTACGCCTTACAGGCTGCGCTGTATTTCCGCTTCCATCTAGACACCCAAGTTTCATTTTTTTAATTGCATTATTCGTCCACTTGATTGTATTAGTTGCAAATTCAATAGTTTCCGTCAGAGAGTTGCATTCGCCTTTCGCCACCTGGAAATTTATAATTAGGTTTAACAATAATCTCGGGATAGCATTTTATTATCATTAAGTTACTACAATATTAGCATGTGCAAGATTGACAATTAACAATCATGGTAATGTCGTTTTCTGATACAATAATTATGATGTGCAATTAACATATCCCGTACCTGATCTGGGAGATGTGGTTTAAGTTTTGCAGCACACTTCTTGAGTACTTGATCCCCCAGCTTGATCTCAAATGTAGATAATCTGGACGCCGTTTCAGCAAGCTCCCACTGTTCCTGCCTAAGGTCTAAGAGTTCTTCGCCGTCATCATAAAGTACCTAAATTATAAATGTTAAGTATATTGATAATGTTAATCATAACCTCATAGAAAATGTACGTGAACATCTCACCTTGTGCCTCTTGTTTCCACGATCAGAAGATTTCACAACTCCTTGGTAATCTGCAGTAAAAGATCTTCAAATTCATAAAACAGCATAGTGCATAGATTCAAAAAATATTTCACGCAAGTGCTATACTTACTTTTTACCTGCAGGCCACCAAACTTTTATCCTCTTTCCAACCAAATTTTCACCATGCTCAACAGACTGAGCCCGAATCAGGACAGATATGTATATTCCAGAATATGATCAGTATAGCGAGAATGATGAGTTGTTCATGTTTGTTTAAGGAGGACTAGATTAAAGGTGGTAATTTCGATCAGCTACGGGTGAACGGGTCAACTTGGCTATACTTTGCCTGTAACTATTCAAATGACACATTTTTTGATTTTAGTAAAACGTAACCGACTTGAAAGGTTTCAATGGGTCAAAAGTCAGTAAAACTGTATTCAAATGCATATAACTTCCTAAATCTAGATATCTCTAAGCTTATATTCTCTTTGTAGAAATATAGTTTGCGGGTTGGCCCAATCTGTTTTAACCCACTCCAAAATACCCATTTTGACCCGTTCCCCAACCTGACCGACCATTTTGTTGCCTCTAACTAGAATAGTTTTCAGCAGGCTTTCTTCCTTCCATGAAGTGATATATCTCTTTTGTTTTCCACTTTTCCCTTCACCTCTGTTACAGATTTGGTTGGCATCGGTGGATCATCAGTTGAAACTTGAAAGGCTTTTCTTTCTACATTTCCTGGCAACTCGACAACGTCTTGCAGGCTGCACCATATTTCTGCTTCCATTTAGACACTCAACTTTCCTCTTACGAGTCGCATCGTTCCCCAACTTACTCGTATCAGTTGTAGATGGAATAGTTTCCATCAAAATACCGTAAACTTCTTCTGCCACCTGGAAAAGAAATGTTATTATTGGACATTGGGCAATTACTTTCGGATAGCAGTGATACAAAATATGAAAGTTTTTACCAACACCAAAAGTTTCATTTCTTAGTCACATCTACGAGCAGCCACTTTATAAATAATCGTGAATATTTTTGCCCATACCTTTTTGCGGACGCGGTTTGAGTTGAGTAGCACACTTCTTGAAAACTTCTCTCCCCAGTTGCCAACAAACAGGCGAAGCAATCTAAAAGAGATACAAAACTTCAGTATATGATGTAATTAGTGGTAGATGAGAACATAATGATCACCTTGTTCTCCTTCCGCACACTTGTGACTAGTAGATCTACAAGCTCGTGATTCAGTAGCTCAGTTTATTCTATTATCATGATGATAATTTGCTTCATCTTGATTACAACGCCAGGCGAATTGGAGCTTAAAAAGTCAGAACATAGAAGACACATAGTTGAGCTTAGAAGTCCTCCAATAAATGACATAAACTCCCATTTTAGCGTTTTTTCTATCATTTTCAGTTATACGAAAGAATTGATTTTGAGTTTGAGCAGATGGAGTGTTTTAGCTAGGGGTATGCCGAAAACCAAAAGGCCTGTAGAATAATCTAACTGAAAAACCTTAGATTTGGTTTTAGTGAAAAGGGCACAGATAATATATCAAACGGAGCCAAAAATTAGTACGACAAATAATCTAACTGACAAACATTTTCATTTCAGTTTAGTCAAAAGCAGAACCGGCTTGTGCACACAGCACACCCTGATATGTGCAAAAGTCAACATGTAGCAGTTTAAAGAAGTTGAGACACATGGTGCAACGTGGGTTTCTAGTAGCTTTTATTTCCTACTTATTAGCATAGTTTATTTTCCATGTTTGTTTTAGTCAGTAACTTACAACTTGGTTCCTCCTTGTCTACTTTCTATTCTCTCTATCATGTTCTGAACTTATCAATGGTATCTGAGCCGGTTACCGCCATGACTACCCGCCATAAAACCAACACAGAATTTCAGAATGAAGTTAACGAGATCTTGGCTAGGCACGAGTCTAGTTTCAAAGAAGTTAACACCACGTTACAGACCATATTAACCGAACTCAAGGCACTACGAACATCTCGTAGTGATAACCACACCCATCCAGAAATTAATCCGTTCTTCATAGGCGAAACTTCGAATTCCGCTAGTTCCCAGCGTCGGGATCCTCATAATCATCAACTTAAGTTGCAGTTTCCAAAGTTCGATGGTAAAGATCGGACTGGTTTTATTTTCAAAGCAGAGCAATACTTTCAGTTCCAAAATGTGGGTTTGAATCGACAAGTTGAACTTGCATCTTTCCACTTAGAAGGAATTGCTCTACAATGGTACAGGTGGTTCACCAAATTTCGTGGACCAGTTACATGGGCTGAATTTACCAAGGCGTTGCTCTTGCGTTTTGGACCAACCGACTTCGAGGACCCTTCTGAGGCTCTCTCCCGTCTTCGTCAAACTTCAGACCTGGAATCGTATATCGAATCCTTTGAAAATCTTTCACATCGAGTTGACGGGTTACCCGAAGGCTTTCTCATTGGAAGTTTTATTGCAGGACTTCAAGATGACATTCGTTTGGATGTGAAAATCAAACGACCTCGTACCTTAGCCGAGACGATTGGGGTTTCTCGTTTGGTTAACGAAAGAAACAAACTTTTAAAGAAGACCAGCCAACCAGTCCGCTCTTCATCTTCAACAATGTCGGTGCTAAAGTCCAATACAAGCCCATCCACAGGTATCCTAGGGCCACCCCCTAACTCCCGCGAACATATCAGTCCATCCACTCAAACTAAGTTTCGACGTATTACTAATCAAGAAGCCCGAGAACGTCGAGAAAAAGGATTATGTTATTATTGTGACGAGAAGTTTGTACCAGGTCACCGATGTGAGCGCCCACAATTATTCATGATAGAAGACTCTCCCCATGACGATAACCTTATAGAACCACACAACTTTATACAAGCAGAAGCTGAAACCGAACATGATACTCAAGAACTCCAGCCTGAAATTTCGTTCCATGCGATTTCGGGAACCAATCATCCTCAAACCATCCGTGTACTTGGGAAGCTTAAGAATAAGAATGTAACTGTACTCATCGACGGAGGTAGCACACACAATTTCATTGATCAAGCCATCGTTACTAAGTATAGCTTACCTGTAACTCAAGGTAAGAAACTTCAAGTTACAGTAGCCAACCGAGCAAAGATTGATTGTGTGGGACACTGCCAAGCGCTAACAGTGGTCATCGGAGGTACACCTATCACCGCAAGTTATTATGTGCTGCCTGTTGCAGCGTGTCAATTAGTACTAGGAGTACAATGGTTAGAGACTCTTGGACCAATTACAACTGATCACAAGCAACTAACCATGTCCTTTAAACTTGGGGGAGTCTCTCATACGTTTAAAGGGATAAGGCAAGATGGTGGGGTGGAGGCTTTGACAAATAAGGAGTTAAGTTGTCTCGAAGGTACTGGTTATTTATTTCAAATGTCACTTTGTGTTACTAATTCACAACCAAGCTCATACCCTCCGAAACTAGTCCACCTTTTAACGAAATTCCAAAAAGTGTTTGAACAACTTAATAACCTGCCACCCAAACGACCACATGATCATCGCATTCCACTCCAACCAAACACCGGACCTGTGAGTGTTCGCCCCTACCGCTACCCTTACTACCAAAAAACAGAAATCGAAAAGATGGTGAAAGAACTTTTACAATCCGGGTTAATTAGACCTAGTAACAGCCCTTTCTCATCACCGGTTTTATTAGTAAAAAAGGCGGATGGAAGTTGGCGATTTTGTGTAGATTATCGGGCTTTAAACGCCATAACAGTCAAGGATAAATACCCAATTCCAATCATCGATGAGCTATTAGATGAACTTTACGGGGCAAAGGTTTTCTCTAAGTTGGATTTAAAGGCAGGCTTTCATCAAATTCGGGTTCACGAAAATGATATTTCAAAAACAGCCTTCCGTACACATGAAGGCCATTACGAATTTGTTGTGATGCCATTTGGACTCACAAACG
Organism: Glebionis coronaria; assembly: GCA_025667525.1. Taxonomy (NCBI): domain Eukaryota; kingdom Viridiplantae; phylum Streptophyta; class Magnoliopsida; order Asterales; family Asteraceae; genus Glebionis; species Glebionis coronaria. Next base: position 555,966,948 of record CM046877.1, on the reverse strand, counting down.
CGCCTGCCACCTTCCAAAGTCTTATGAACGATCTCTTTCGCCCTTATCTACGCACATTCATTTTGGTATTCTTCGATGACATTCTTGTGTACTCAAAGACGTGGGAAGATCACCTTGCACATTTACAGGTTGTTTTCACTATACTGGCAGCCAACAATCTATGTGTTAAAGAATCTAAGTGCAGGTTTGGTGTTTCACAAGTTGATTACTTGGGGCATATTATTTCTGAGAAAGGAGTAGCTGTTGATCCAACAAAAATACAAGTCGTGTTGAATTGGCCAACACCAACTAATCAGAAGGGGTTCGTGGGTTCCTCGGTTTATCCGGATATTATCGAAAATTTATCCGTCATTATGGAAGTATAGTTGCTCCACTAACGCAACTTTTATCAAAGGAGGGTTTCAAATGGAACGAATCAGCAGAGTTAGCTTTCCAACAGCTAAAGAAGGCTCTCATGTCTCCCCCAGTGCTACGTCTTCCCAATTTCTCTCATCAATTTGTCATTGAGTGTGATGCAAGTGGTATCGGAATCGGAGCAGTCCTCTCACAAAACAACCAACCAGTAGCTTATTTTAGTGAAGCATTAAAAGGTTCGGCATTGCAACTATCCACCTACGAGAAAGAAATGTTGGCTATGGTAAAGGCTATTCAAAAGTGGCGTCCTTATTTGCTGGGTAAATCTTTTATTGTTCGTACCGATCAGAAAAGCCTTAAGTATTTACTAGAGCAACGAATTACCACACCAGCACAAACTCGATGGCTATCAAAAATCCTTGGTTATGATTATAAGATCGAGTATAAAAAAGGTGCAGAAAATCAAGCTGCGGATTCATTGTCACGTATGGCTGAATTTCAGTTTTTAGCTATCTCGATGCCTCACGCACAATGGTGGCCAGTATTACAAGAGGAGGTGAAGCATGATACCTTTTATGAGAAGTTATCTCAATCATCTGCTTATTTATTACAACGAGATGGAGTGTGGTTTAAAAATGATAAGGTGTATCTCAGTCCAGCTTCAAGTTTGATTCATCAGATTACTGAAGATTGCCACTCATCACCAACTGGTGGACACTTCGGGTTTCACAAAACACTGTCACGCATAAAAGCTAGCTTCGTGTGGCCTAACATGCGAGAAACTGTGAAGAAGTTCCTACAACAATGCAATGTATGTCAGCGGTATAAAGTAGATTGTATGAAGCCAGCTGGGTTGCTTCAGCCATTACCAATCCCTACAAAAATGTGGACGGATGTCTCAATGGACTTTATTGAGGGGTTACCACTCTCGAATGGTAATAGTGTAATCATGGTAATTGTTGATCGCCTAACAAAGTACGCTCACTTTGTGCCACTCAAACATCCTTTCACAGCTATGATAGTCGCCAAGTCATTTATAGCTAATGTGGTCCGTCTCCACGGGGTACCAACTTCCATTGTAAGTGATCGTGATAAGGTGTTTATCAGCTCTTTTTGGCAAGCATTGTTTAAGTTACAGGGAACTAAACTTTGTATGAGTTCAAGTTACCATCCTCAAACGGACGGACAAACCGAGGTGGTAAATCGCACATTGGAGCAATACTTAAGGTGTTTCGCGGGTGACCAGCCACGAAAGTGGTTCGAATGGATTCCATGGGCTGAGTTCAGCTATAACACTTCAGTCCATTCGTCTACAAAGATGACACCGTTTGAGGCGGTTTATGGCATTCCACCACCAAGCCTTCTAAGTTATGTTCCTGGTACTAGCAGTGTCCAAGCGGTTGATGAGTATTTACGCGATCGAGATTCTATTCTCCGTGAGTTGCATCATAATTTATCAACTGCTCGTAATCGGATGAAATGTCAAGCTGATCAAAATCGTCGAGAAGTCACCTTTGAGGTAGGTGATTATGCTTATCTTAAGCTCCAACCATATCGGCAAAGTTCTGTGGAGTTTCGATCCTCAATGAAGCTTGCTCCACGCTACTTTGGTCCATACGAGGTGCTCAAAAAAGTAGGCCCGGTTGCATATAAGTTAGCCCTGCCAAATGGTTCTCACATTCATGACGTGTTCCATGTTAGTCTCCTGCGTAAGCACATCGGGTCACTTGTCAATCCCATTTCAGTTACACTTCCCCACGTTACTGATGAAGATGTTATTCTTCCTCAACCTGAAGCTGTGATTGATCGTCGAGTTATTCACAAGGGAAAATATCGCCCAAAGTCTGAAGTTTTGATTAAATGGAAAGGTGCTGGAGCTGAAGATGCTACCTGGGAAAATGAGTGGCGATTCCGTAAGTCATACCCAGACTTCATCCTTGCGGACAAGGATTCTTAGGGGGGGAAGTATTGATATGTGCAAAAGTCAACATGTAGCAGTTTAAAGAAGTTGAGACACATGGTGCAACGTGGGTTTCTAGTAGCTTTTATTTCCTACTTATTAGCATAGTTTATTTTCCATGTTTGTTTTAGTCAGTAACTTACAACTTGGTTCCTCCTTGTCTACTTTCTATTCTCTCTATCATGTTCTGAACTTATCCCCTATGTTAGTTGTTTGACTTGACCTCCTAAGGGCAGTTTAGTAATTTTGGTCTAAAGGGTATTTTGGTCTTTTTGCTAGAAACTTAAGAAAAATCTAGATAGATAGTTTCTTAAGAAGAATCTAGAAAAGGAGTGACTTATGGAAAAATCTAGGAAGGTTCTGGATAGGAAAATTCTAGAAACCATAAGTCTATATATATTTGTATCCTTTGTTTGTAATATGAAATGAAGAAAAACTACCATACAACAAAGTTCACTACTTTTGTTTTATCCTAAAACTCCTTTGTTCTGATCAATCAGTTTTGGTGCACTTTTGTCTAGTTGATCCTAACAAATTGGTATCAAGAGCCAATCGGTCCATTTGAATCAAGATTCAATTGTGGGTTATTGAATCTTTTGAATAGGTTTATTTATCCTCTTGATTTGGTGGGCTTGTTACACATCAGCTTTGTTGTTTTGTTATCCTTCAATCATTTGTTGCTACTATGTGTTTGATAAATTGAAGGTGTTTGTTAATTGGGAATTAGGATTAGAATTTGTTATTTGTTGTGGGTGGTTTTGTTCCAGAATTTTAGTAAACCCAAAACAGTAGTCAAACCATCTAGTTCTCGTTGTTGCTTCCGCTTATTTGATTGATCAAAGGGGTTTGTTAATTAGGATTGGGTAGCAAATCAGAGTTAGGTTTTGTGAATTAGCTATGGTTGGTTGCTTCATAGGACTTTGATAACGAAGAAGTTTGTTGGTCTCTATATATAACATATAGCAGGGCTTGGTACTTCATTTTGTATGGTGGAGCGATCGTTTATGGATTTGTCTACTTCTTGTTTGATGTTTGAAGTTGGAACTTGGCTATTAGTAACGACATGGGAATATGAGATCATTGGTTGGTGGTATTGGTTTCTTGGAATCGGTTTGTTTGGTATTTGAATTTGAAATTGGTATTTGGAATTTGGAATTTGAAGATCGATTCGATGTTTGAAGACTTGATTATCATCATGTCGTTTGAAGTTGTTCGATCGTTTGAAATATGGAAATTTGGATCTTCGTTTGTCGGGCCTTTGAAGTTGGTTGCCCGAATTTGTTTGTTGAAGATCGTTTGTGCCGATTTGGTTGTTTGGTTGACCGAGTTTGAATTTGTCGGTTAACATTTGGTTGTTCGCATTTGAAGACATCGGCGTTTGATTTGGTTTAGTTTGCTTTGGATCGTTTTCAGGTTCGATCCATTTTGGGTTTGCTTTGGATCGTTTTCAGATTCGATCATTTGGATTGGTTTTGGATCGTTTTCGGATTCGATCGTTTGTTTGAACTTGGCTAGTATCTCTAGCGTTTGGAAATTGGAAACTTGAATTTGAAGATGAATGATTCGTTTGGTTTGAAGATGAATGATTCGTTTGGTTTGAAGTTTCGACGGGAGTTGAAGTATGGTGCTACTTAGGAGCTAAAGTCAAGGTGGAGATTGTTAGTTGTTTGACTTGACCTCCTAAGGGCAGTTTAGTAATTTTGGTCTAAAGGGTATTTTGGTCTTTTTGCTAGAAACTTAAGAAAAATCTAGATAGATAGTTTCTTAAGAAGAATCTAGAAAAGGAGTGACTTATGGAAAAATCTAGGAAGGTTCTGGATAGGAAAATTCTAGAAACCATAAGTCTATATATATTTGTATCCTTTGTTTGTAATATGAAATGAAGAAAAACTACCATACAACAAAGTTCACTACTTTTGTTTTATCCTAAAACTCCTTTGTTCTGATCAATCAGTTTTGGTGCACTTTTGTCTAGTTGATCCTAACACCCTAGTAATAGCACAGATAATATACCGATTACGAGCTGATGTAGGATCATAACATGTTATCAGAACACAATGTCGCTTGAGTGCTTGGATGGAGTCGGAAACCTTAAGCTTATTAGCCATTTTGAACTTCTTTTAATATGCTCATCTAAACTAGTTCAAACTAATAAAACATGATAGAAAAGCGTAATATTATAGCCTACATGATAATCCACAAAAACCAGTCCTTTACGATCAAACAAGTCCCAAGGGGGCGTGCGGGATATCTTATTATTACTGCTTATCATCTTATATAGGGCGGGCTACTTGTTTAGGGGGCAAATAAGCAGTTTCTGATAAGCACATTTTTTCATCATGCTTATTTGATATGAAAGCTATAATCATTTTTACCCTCATAAATAACATAAACATTTTTTTATAAAAGATTACCATTTTGACATTATTTTGCAAAGGTGTGTTTGGGTTAGCTTATTTTTCCAATTTATGAGCTTATATGGATTCGCAAAAGCTCATAAGCCCACTTCATTCAACTTATGAGCTTATCACGTTGAGCTTATAGACTTATATAAACAGTAAGCTCAAGTTGATATGCTCATAAGTTGGGAATCTAAACACTATTTCCTGAACGCAAAATCAGAAACATAAAAGAATAAGCAACCCGAAATACCCCCCTTGGTAACTAAAAAATTACACATTATGTTCTAACAATTCTTTTTGTCTTATTATTATGGGATCCCCTTTTATGATTATCTCAAATTTTTTTAGAAAAAAAGGAGGGTTTTTTATCCTTTGTAATGGTCACGGGTAGCTCGCTTAACCCGCGCACATCTCCCGTAATAATATACATCCCCAGTAGGGGTGTTTGTTTCGGCTTATATAACGGGCTTATGGCTTCCGTGGTTTTGGGCTTCTGTTTCATAAGGTCTTTTGTTTAGTCTTATTTTGAAACTTTTCGGCTTATATAAGATTATCATGCCATAATAAGCTTATATAAGCCGAAAGTTTCAAAATACGCCACAAAAAGTGAGTTATGAGCTTATGATGTGTTTGTTTAAGCTTACATGTAGCTTATGAGCTTATTTGTGTTTCGGCTTATATTTCATAAGCCCTAATTATCATCACCAAATTTTGAAACTTGTGGGCTTATACAAGTTTGTTACAATATGAAAAACTTATATAAGCCCATAAGTCTCTAAATAAGAGAGAAAATGGGGCTTATGAAACAAAAGCCGAAATCGAAATATTTCATTGTGGTAATCAGAGGGTTGAGTAGCAGAAGCACAAAACAAAGTCAGGAATTCGCCAACACTCATAAGCCCCACATATAAGCCGATATCAAACTCAGGAATTTGCCAACACTCATAAGCCCACATATAAGCTGAAATGAAATAAGCTGATAAGCCCACATATAAGCCGAAACAAACACCCCCGAAACATAAGCCGAAAAAGTTATAAAATATGGCAGAGTTTATGAGGTTATGAAACATAAGGAGAAAACCAAATAAAGCCATATACACCACCAATTAACGGGCTTATGGCTTAGATGGTTATTTTTTTTTTGGTATACTTGGGTTTTCGACGTTGCGAGCCGTCTAATCGCATGACGACTACCCTTTTAGATAGCCCGGAGTCATTGCAGCCGGTGAACCTCCGTGGCCACCCCCAAATGTACACACTTAGTGAGGTTTGAACCCTTGACCTCTTTTTTCAGAGCCAAGGACCTCTTATGGCTTAGATGGTTTTCAGCTTATATTTCATAAGTTCATTTTTGGTGTCTTAATTTGAAACTTTTCGGCTTATATAAGCTTATCATGACATAACAATGCCCAAAAGTTTTGAAACAAGGCAGAAAAAGTGAGGTTAGGAAACATAAGGCGAAAAGCAAATAAAGGCGTAAGCAGGCTATATAAGGCGAAAAGCAAATAAAAAGAGAGTTTTTTTAATCCTTTGTAATCTTCACGCGTAGCCCGCTTAAGCCGCGTACATCTCCCAAAATAACCTAAACACCTAACCTTACCCATTTACCCATATACACCCCCAAAACGGGTGCTTGTTTCAGCTTATATCACGGGCTTACGGCTTACGTGGTTTTGGGCTTATGTTTCATAAGTTCACTTTTTGTGGCTTATTTTGAAACTTTTCGGCTTATATAAGCTTATCATGACATAATAAATAAGCCGAAAGTTTCAAAATACGCCATAAAAAAAATGAGCTTATGAAGCATAAGCCGAAAAGGAAATAAGCTACAATCAATTCTACCCTCACATATAACCTAATAACATCTTTATTATAAAAGATTACTAGTACCATTTTGACATTTATTACAAAGGGGTGTTTGGATTAGCTTATATTTCCAATTTATGAGCTTATATGGATTTGCAAAAGCTCATAATCCAACGTCATTCGACTTATGAGCTTATATAAGCTTATCATGTCATAACAAGGCCGAAAAGTTTGAAAATAAGCGATACAAAAAGTGAGTTTATGAGGTTATGAAACATAAGCCGAAAACCAAATAAAACCATATATACCACCAACTAATGGGCTTATGGCTTACGTGGTTTTCAGCTTATATTTCATAAGCTAACTTTTTGTGGCTTATTTTGAAACATTTCGGCTTATTTTGAAACTTTACGTGGTTTTCAGCTTATATTTCATAAGCTAACTTTTTGCCTTATGTTTCGTAATAAGCCACAAAAAGTGAGCTTATAAAAAACAAAAGCCGAAAACCAAATAAGCCACAAAAAGTTTTAAAACGGGCTTATGGTTTACGTGGTATATATAAGCTTACGGCCAAAAACCAAACAAGCCATAAGCACGCTATATAAGCCGAAACAAAGTGAGCTGCTCGATCTTTAGCTTATTTGGTTTTCAGCTTATGTTGCATAAACTCACTTTTTTGTGACTTGTTTCAAAACTTTCCGGCCTTATTATGACCTGATAAAGCTAATATACGCCTCAAAGTATCAAAAAAAGCCACAAAAAGCGAGCTTATAACATAAGTTGAAACCAAATAAGGACAAACAAAGATCCCTATCAATAACATTACATTTAACCTCTCTCAACGGACTTTATGTGTTACATCTCCCGAAATAACATAAAAAGAAAAACCTTAACCATATACACATACACCCCTAATGGGGTGTTTGAAAAAGCTCATAAGCCCACTTCATTTGACTTATGAGGTTATAGACTTAAATAAGCTAATACCAAAACTATTTCCTACACGCAAAATCACAAACACAAAAGATTAAGCAACCCGAAATGCCCTCTTGGCTTATTTGGTTTTCGCCTTATGTTTCGTAACCTCACTTTTTGTGGCCTTATGTCGAAAAAGTTTGAAAACAAGGCAGAAAAAGTGAGGTTAGGAAACATAAGGCGAAAAGCAAATAAAGGCGTAAGCAGGCTATATAAGGAGAAAGAAACACCCAAGCTAGATATCATCATTTGTACAAGTCAGCTTATATTTGATTAACTCATTTTTTTGGCTTGTTTTGAAACTTTTGTGCTTACATAAGGCGAAAAGTTTTGAAATAATAAGGCGAAAATCATGTTATAATAAGGCTGAAAAGTTTTGAAATAAGGCGAAATCAAATAAAGCCGTAACTCGTAAGCACGCTACATAAGGCGAAAGAAACACCCCAAGCTAGATATTATCATTTGTACAACAAGTCTTTACCAGCATTCATCAGCAGAATCTTCTCAGCTGTACTCATTTTAAAACCACTTGACCTCTTTTTCTTCATGGCTTTTGCTTTGCATACTCTAGAAGAAGACCAATAAATAGGAAGGATACTTTTTTTCTTTTCATGGCTTTTGCATACTCTAGAAGAAGACCAATAAATAGGAAGGATACTTGTTTTCTTACACTTGTCAATCTTTTAATGGATACTAGTTTAAGGGGGCGTTTGGGTTCTTTGTTTAATGGGTATGGGTTTAATAAATGTATCATACTGTATGAGATTATATAGAATATGAGACTATATCGAACTAACTTTTCATCATCTCTAATCTTAATACTTTAGAGAGAAGGGTACCACACCGTTCAAAATTCTGGTCTGACAGCTGATACATCAGCATCACATCAAACTGACACAACTAATAAAAATACATTTTCACAACACACTTAACCCCTAATCATTTTAGCCTCACCACTATCTTTTTTTTTTCTTTTTTTCATTTTCACACAAAATAAAACTAATTTTATTAAATTAAAAATATAAATACATAAATTAAAATACACTACAAAAATAAAAATACAACCCTAAATTAAAAACATTCTAAAAAGTTACAAAAACTATAAACATTAAACCAAAATATGATAAATATTAAACCACAAGAGTAAATATTGTAAATATAATATTTATATTAAAGAAAAATATAATAAAAAAATCTGGTCTTCATCAACACAACACACGTAACACACGCAACACACACACAATCCAGAAAGAAGAAAGAAGAAAACATAGAAGAAAAAAGAAGAAGAAGGCCCCAAAATTGCTCGTCGAAGAGATTTCGGTTTTCCAAAATATGGACGACGAATAGCGGAGGGTGCAGCGACGAGACCTGACGAGGGTCGGCGAGACACTCATGTCATATCGACGAGGTGTGCTTCGTTGTGGTACCGTTCTCTCTTATAAAGCATTTAGACCTTTTCATTTTTAGAAGTCTTAAAAAGTTTAAGCCTTAAACATTTTTTCTTTAGGAAAGATATGTATTAATTTTGCTACAAAATCATACACATATAACTAAAAGTTATAACTGAAAATTAAAATGTCTTAATGTATAATCAATTTTATAACAGCTCAGTCAACTTTAACTGTTATAACAGTCCATTAAGTAACACTAAAACTAATGACATATGTATATTTTCACCCATAAACGTACAAAACAAAGAAACAGAGAATATATTTATTGATATATCTCATAGTTACACCCACAAACGAACCCTTCTCAACCACACTTACACCTAGACCACTGGAATGCTCCACCACCAAATCAAGTTTTGAGGTATCTTTTGAGTTTTTTTTATATATCTCTCACAATTAATCAAATTTTGAAGCTTTTCTTTTATGGATCTCTTGGTTTCTAATTTTTTGACGTTTTTTTACAGCCATCAGTTGCCTTGGCCTTTTTGTTTATATCATTCGACATATGCGTTTCATTGACGTCAAAATGTTATATCACTCATTTATGTGAGGCTTTCTATGATAAAAGTAAAGCTACCATTGAAACCATTGTGAATGAGTAAAAAATCTTCCTAACGCTTAAGCATGAAACCACTAGACGTTTATGAAAGAAGTGTCATTTGAAATAAATGCTTGAACCAAGTGTGCCATCTAAAATATATCATAAAAATTTAAAATATTTTGAAATAAGATACTAAAGATAAGGTTACATATATATTCATAATTCATATAAAGTCTGACCAGGTGAATGTTGAAGTCACGTGAAACATACAAGTCGGGAAAACGTTTAACTTAATACATTTGTCGTGGCAAAATATAGTTACCGGGTATCTGCCGCCGCATTGCACGGATACCCTGCTAGTACTAAAAAAGTTATAAAAAACTTTTATCATTTACTGATTTTATTTTAATACATGTCTTGTTAATACTTTAGAGGTTTATGGAATGATTTTGTGTATACAAAGTTTTTTTTAAAGAAAATTTGTAAAGTTATTGATCTAATAACAAAAAACATTAGCTAAAGATTTTTTTTAAATAGTAAAAAGTTATTTGAGTTTTATACATTGGAAATGCTCTAAGTTAGGTAATATATAATTTTGGGTTGAAAGAGACAAATACGTAGTATTTTACTAGTTAGGTAATATATAATTTTGGGTTGAAAGAGACAAATACGTAGTATTTTTTGTAAAATGGGTTGAAAGAGTAGATTATATGAAAGACCCATGAAGAATATACTAGAACAATACATACGATGGTAAAAGTAGATTATTTTTTGTAAAATCGTAAGAGTAACTTGACCTCATTTTTTTCATATAATCTACTCTTTCAACCCATACATGGGTCTTTCATACCTAGCTTACAAAGAATATACTAGAACAATACATACGATGGTCAATGTTACTTTTACTCGAGTGCGTCACTTATGGGTGTTTTGAATAGCTTATTGAAAACAAATTATTCATTTTAAAAAGAATAATTAGATAATTATAATTTTAAAAACGTTATTTTAAAAGATAGTGTTTGGATTTAATTATTTTGTTTGAAATCGTAACAATTAGGTAATTAGGTTTTTAGATGTTTAGCAAATTTGATTATTTGATTTTTTATAAGTAAAATGATTAAAATAAACTTATTTTAGCTTTTTTTTTAAAAAAATGAAATAAATAGCTCCCCACTTACCTTTTCAAAACTCTATTTTAGAAGCTTCTAAACGCAAATAATCATTTTTTTCCATTTATTATCCAAACACTCATTTTACCTTATATTCATTTCCAAAATAAAATAAGTAGATAATCTAGTTGCAAATATAATCTCAAACATCCATGAAAAGAAAATTAAAAAAAAGGTGCGTTTGGTTTCTTTTTATATTGTTTGGTTTGATTTTGAGAGTTGGCCAAATGAGAGTTAGAGCAGTGAAGCTTATATTTTTATAGAATTATTTAGTGAATTAATTGAAAGAAAAGTTATTAATGTAAAATTATATAAAAATATAAGAAATTAAATTTAAATATTTTTCAATTTTTTATTTAATTATTATGTTTTAATAAATATTTAAACAATCTGATTAGTTTCAAGTTTTGTAATTTTTTTTCACTAAGTTTGGGTTTTAGGTTTATGGCTTATTATTCTTTTTATAAATTTGTATGATAAATGAAACTAATTTTATAAAGTAATTTATTTTATAAGTTATTTTTTTTTCAAAAGTTAATTTATTTTCTCTTCCATTTCTATTTTGTCGTCTTAAAAGAAACTCTAAAACAAAAGTATTCATTTTGCCCTTTGGCTCCTGAGAGTAACAATGGTAAACTCACTCCCACATGAATGACAAATCATGTTTTTCTCTCTTTTCTCATAACCGGTTAAAAACTCATATTTCAACTGTAGTAAAGACAAAAAAAATCACCTTCGTTAAATACTTACTTTATATAAAAAGTATACCCACTAAATATTTCATTATTACACTCCCAATGCAGTTAAAAAAAATAATTAGAACACACATACAGACAAACTCATCAACAATGAGTTACTAGCCGTTCATGATTTTCTGTATCCAAATCGCTCGTAATTTTAAAAAGTAAAAATAGAAACCCACTTACTCCCTTCGACATTAAATCTCAAGAAGTGGCATAGAAGAAGACGTGTTGGGAATCTAAACTTGTTAGATTCTCTGATCATAGATTTAAACATAATTAGGCTGTTAGATAGTCCCTTGCCTGTGCCTAGGAGGCAGGCAAGTATCGCAAGACTTACAGAGATTCAAGTCTCTGTGAGCAACCTCAGAGGAGTTCATGTCAGAGACATTGTCAAGGAAGTCAAAGATTACTTGAAGACATACTCATTGGCTGTGATGGATAACAACCAAGATGTATCAGGGACTCTGAGAGGTTGAGGGTTAACAGGGGTGGCAATACCCTGTTAACACTCAGCACACTTTGGACATGCCATTTGTGTGTTCGAGACTATGAAGAGAAAGGAAACTGTTTTGACAACTGTTTCCTTAAAGCATAATGGAAGACTACCAAGAATAGAAGAACATCATGTTACTGATGTGGGAACTTGTGAAAGCTTGTGTAGTCACCATCAAGTACTATTTAGGTCAATCTCGTAACACTATAAATAGGATGTGTATCCATGCATTAATGTTTAACACTTTGAGTATATTCATAACATTATTGCATAGAACTTATAGAATCAAACAGCTACGACTGTATTTATAAGTTAGGGTTTATAATTGTTCAAAGTGTGCACAACACATTGTCATCAAATGGTGTTATCCATAACACTTGTAATTCTTTATTATACAATAATAAGATTACGTTTGAAAAGTAATACCTTGTGTTGATTAGTTAAGATTAGGGTTTCTAGCATTGATTAGGGACTTTCAATTGGTATCAGAGCGGTGTTTGATATTAAAACCTTCAAGAAACATCGTTCTCAGTTTTATAATCAAGATCCACCATGCCAGAAACTTCTAACCCACCACAATCACCTTCCACAACACCATCTTCACCAAGACTCAACCCTCCTGCCAATGACGATGATCTACCCCAACTTCTTGACTCAAGAGGTGGATCACACGTCACAAGTGTACCAGTCTTTGATGAAGAAGATTTTGCCAGTTGGAAGAGTCAATTTCTTGTGTATCTCGATGGACTTGAACCTTTTATTCTAGAAATTTTAGAAAATGGTCCTTATATTCCCATGGCGCTTACATCCACTGAAGAAAACCCTCTTCCCAAACCTCTCAAACGATGGACTCCAGCTGATAGAAATTTGGCAAACCAAGATAAACGTCTCAAAAGCATTATAATATCATGTCTTCCCAAACACATCATGAAGTCTGTCATTCAGTGTCCCACAACCAAACACATGTGGACATACCTCATCCTTGGCCATGAAGGACCCTCTGAAACAAGAGAGACAAAGATTCAGGCACTCTGACTTCAGTTCAATGCCTTCAAGTCACTTGAAGGTGAAAAGGTTCAGCAAACCTATACAAGGCTGAAGATTCTTCTCAATGACCTAGCAATGAATGATGTCACAATTGGTCAAGCTGAGATCAATGCCACATTTGTCAACAGCCTTCCAAGAAAGTGGCTGAGTATGAATCAGACTCAGAGAGCTAACAACTCAATCAAGATTGACACTCTTGCTCAGCTTTATGGAAAGTATAATTATGAAGAAGGGCTGATTGATACTATTTACAAGTCAGAGACTGAAAGATTTGTAGTACAAGGAGCATCTTCTAAAGCCTTGATCTCTGCAACACATCCTCATGACAGCGATTCTGATGTTGAAGAAGACACCCGCAGCAGCCAATAGTTCTTGACAGACCTTAATGCAGAGTTTCATGAAAGAGCCTTGCTAGCCAACCAAAGAAGATTCTTCAAAAGATCAGGAAGAATAGGATCAGCTAGTAAACCAACTGACAGGTCAAAAGAAACTTGCTTTGCCTGTGGAAAGCTTGGACATTTCCAAAAAGACTGTCCTTCCACCAAGACATCCTCACCCTCGTATCCATCATCTTCATCCAAACCTTACAAGTTCAAACAACATAACAACTCATCTCACCAATCCAATTCATCAGACACTGAGAAGAAGGATTACAAAAACAAGTATAAGGCACTTAAAGCTGAGTTAGAACAAATGAACTTGAAGCTTGAAGCTCTGTCCAAGAAGAAGGGTGGTGATAAAAAGACAGCGAAAGGGTTGGTCGCTGAAGTTTATGATTGGAATGATGAGCCACTGACTTCAGATGAGGAAGATACCACCAGAGTCAGGGCTTTCATGGCGATAGCTGAGGATGAACCAGCTGTCGGAAAAGGTGATGCAAGATCAGGACAATGGGTTGACATCACAATGAAAAAGGTACACAGGCTTTTATCTATGTCTGATAGTGATGAACGTAAGCATGTCCTTGATTACACCATTGTTGATTTACACTTTGTTGAGGAACAAAGAAAGAACCTACTTGATAAGTTTCACTCTGTTAAATCTGAATTGCTAAATGCTAAATCTGAATGTGAAACTCTCAGGCAAGTTAATTTAGAGAAAATATCCCTGCAAAATGAAGTAGCTAGATTAACCTTGAAAAACATTGCTTTAAATGATCAAGTCTCTGAATTAAACAAGGTTATTGAAAAATGGTTGTGTGCTAGGTTCACTATAGATTAATTGCTTAATGATGAAGTGCCTGCTGACATTAAAAGGGATATATCTGCTAAGAAAAATAAGCTGAGAATTCTCACCAAACCCAAAGACATTGTCTTCAAATCTACAGAGACAATTCATATGTCAGATACCACTTTGACTAATGACCCTGTCTCTGAAGATGTGGCTGAGCTACCACCTTTGACCAAACTCTCTGGAGTTGAACCTATCAGTTCCTCTCGAGCTGCTAAGGGTGAACTTAGAACAGATATTGAGAAACCTACAGCTAAAGTTTTTCATGTGCCTGCTAAAATAACTGGTAAACAAGTAGCTTTTAAGCCTGTTGCTACTAAAGCTGTGAATAAGGTTGACCCTACCACTGAAGATCGCATGTTGTCTCTAATGAAAGAAGTAGAACTCTTGAAACAACACATTAAGCCTTCCGCTGAAGGCTCTACTTCACATGAACCTAAGTCAGTCCTAGGTGAACCCAAAGGGGAAAGGTTAATCAAATCTTATTGCAATGTATGTAAAAGCTCTCACCACATGACTTTAGATCATGACAAACACATGGCAGCTAAAAGAGCTCGGACACCCTCTAGGGATAGACCACAGGGTTCCAAAAGACAACAGGGAAACTACAGACCTTATCCTCCCTGTAAATTTTGTGGATTCACAGACCATCACTCAGACGAGTGTGGTGACTTCCCTGGGTGTGATATCTGTGGAAGTTATACCCATGAAATAGTGAATTGTCCCTCCCAATGCCAAAAGTTCTTCAGGAACACAAGAGTTGCTAATAAGCAATTCAGGGAACCCACTAGAAAGTGGGTTCACCATAGGAACTAACCTGTTTCTATGTATCTGTGCAGAAATATCTCAAGGAATCGGTATGGTATCTAGACAGTGGCTGTTCTAGACATATGACAGGGATTCAACAATACCTGCACAGATACTCAAAGGAGCCAGGCCCTAAAGTGGTGTTTGGAGATAACTCTTCAGGTGACACAGAAGGATATGGCTCAGTGAACTGCAATGGGATTACATTTACCAGGGTTTCATATGTGAATGGTCTTAAACACAATCTTATTAGCATCAGCCAATTATGTGATGCTGACTATAAGGTTTTGTTTACTAAGACTCAGGGAACCATATTCAACAAAAACAATGATGTTGTGCTTATTGCACCTAGAAGAAGAGATGTTTATGTCATCAACATGGCTGTTTGCTCTGAAGACAGCTCAAATTGTTTTCTTGCTAAAGCCTCTGAAAGTGTCAATTGGTTGTGGCACAAAAGACTGTCTCATCTCAACTTCAAGAACATCAACAAGATAGCCACTCAAAACCTGGTTGCTGGTCTACCTTCAGTAATGTTTTCTAAAGACAAGACTTGTTCTGCCTGTGTCAAAGGAAAGCATCACAGGTCTTCATTCAAGACTAGGCAATCATTCTCTATTGACAAGTGCTTACATCTCCTTCACATGGATTTGTTTGGGCCTGTCAAACCTCAGACCATTAATCACAACAAATACACCTTGGTCATTGTTGATGAATTTTCAAGATATACATGGGTGTTCTTCCTCAGAAGGAAAAATGATGCAGCTGATACCATCATGTCCTTCATCAGACAGGTTGAAAATATGAATGATGTTAGAGTCAAAGCTCTAAGAAGTGATAATGGTACTGAATTCAAGAATCATCAACTTGAATCTTTTTGTGATGAAAAAGGGATTTCTCAGAACTTCTCTTCAGCTGGCACCCCAGAATAAAATGGTGTGGCTGAAAGAAGAAACAGGACGTTGATTGAAGCAGCCAGAACTATGTTGAATGGTGCAGCCTTACCAAAGCAATTTTGGGGAGAAGTTGTTCACACTGCCTGCTACACACAAAACAGATCAATCATTGTCAAAAGACATGGTAAAACTTCCTATGAAGTTTTCAGAAAAAGATCTCCAGATGTCAGCTATTTTCATGTGTTTGGATGCCCAGTGTTCATTTACAACTACAGGGATAAACTTGGAAAGTTTGATGAAAAAGCTGATGATGGTTTCTTCTTGGGATACTCTCCAACAGCCAAAGCCTTCAGAGTATTCAACATCAGAAGACAAGAAGTAGAAGAAACCTTCCATGTTAGATTCAATGAAGATGATGAAGTCATACAGAGAACAGGAACAGAGGGTGATGAAATTGATTTTAATGAAAATGTATCTTTCCCAAGTGATGAGTTCTCAGAACCAAGACCTACCAGTCATCATCACTCCAACACTCTCACTCCTTATGTTCCTGCCTTTGACCCTCTGTCTACTCACAACATAGAAGTTCCTACCTCTCAGGAACTTGATGAAGAAGAACCACAAACCTCTGGTAGTCCTTCTCCTTCTAATGCTATTGATGACTCACCAATTCTTCAAATCCCTGAAGACTCTCCTGCTGATAATGAAGTTGTACCTCTTGATATGGCTGAAGAAGACTCTGACACTGAAGTAGTCCTTGAAGAAAGCCCTCCTAGTCAGCAGGATGAAACTCAAATTATACCAGTTGTGCCTACAAGTGTTCCTGTCCTTGAGTCCCCAGCTCCTCAAAATAAGTGGTCAAGAGATCAACACATTCTTCTTGTCAACATTATTGGGGAACCTAATGCAGGGGTCACAACTAGACAGCGAATCCATGACTCAGAGTCTGCCTCAACCAATGAATGTCTCTTTGCTGAATTTCTCTCACAAATTGAACCTAAAAGAGTAGATGAGGCTCTGGTAGAAGAAGGATGGGTAGCTGCTATGCAAGAAGAAACCAATCAGTTCAAAAGGAACAAAGTATGGACACTAGTGCCAGCTCTACCTGGAAAGAATATCACATGCACTAGATGGATCTATAGAAATAAGATGGATGAAATTGGGAACATCATCAGAAACAAGGCGAGACTGGTGGCACATGGGTTTTCTCAGACTGGAGGAATTGATTATAATGAAACATTTGCTCCAGTTACAAGACTTGAAGCCATCAGAATCTTCCTTGCCTATGCTGCCTATATGAACATCACTATGTATCAGATGGATGTAAAGAGTGCATTCCTCAATGGTGATTTGGCTGAGGAAGTGTATGTTGCACAACCTGAAGGATTTGAGAACAGCGAGTTTCCCAACCATGTGTACAGACTTCACAAAGCCATGTATGGGCTGAAACAAGCTCCAAGAGCATGGTATGAAACTCTTTCTAATTTCTTAACTGAAAATAAATGTGTCAGGGGTTCTATTGATAAAACACTCTTTACCTTCAAGGATAAGAGTGATTTCATCATTGTGCAGATTTATGTGGATGATATCATCTTTGGGTCAACGAATGTCAATCTTAGTAAACGTTTTGCTAAATTAATGACCAAGAAATATGAGATGAGTATGATGGGTGAATTAACTTACTTTTTGGGCTTTCAAATTAAACAATGTCCTAAGGGAATTTCAATTTGTCAAGAAAAGTATGTTAAGGATTTACTTAAAAAAATATGACTTAGCTGATTGTGCATCAGTGAAATGCCCCATGCTTCCACCCAACAACTTGGGCCCTGATGAGTCAAGGGTCTCTGTTAATGAGACTTCATATAGAGGCATGATTGGGTCACTCATGTATCTAACAGCTAGTCGTCCTGATATCCAATTCTCCACATGTCTCTGTGCGGGGTACCAAGCTAACCCAAAAGAATCCCATCTAGTGGCTGTTAAGAAAATTTTCAGGTATCTCAAAGGAACATCATCCCTAGGTCTATGGTATCCAAAGGAATCAGGCTTTGATCTCAAGGCCTATTCAGATTCAGATTATGCTGGATGCTGTATTGACAGGAAAAGCACTTCAGGCAGCTGTCAAATCCTAGGAGGAAATTTGGTTGGATGGAGTGCTAAGAAGCAAAACTCTATGGCTATGTCTTCAGCTGAAGCAGAATATGTCGCTGCAGCCAGCTGTTGTGCTCAGGTGCTCTGGATGAAAAGTCAATTGGCTGACTATGAAATTTTATATGAAAAAGTGCCAATCTTTTGTGACAACACCAGCGCCATTGCCATATCCAACAACCCTGTTCTTCACTCTCGTACCAAACACATTGATATCAGGTATCATTTTATCAGGGATCATATAATGAAGGGAGATATTGAGCTGCATTTTGTTCCCACGGAGCTGCAACTAGCTGATATCTTCACAAAGCCTTTGGCTGAACCTTCGTTCAACAGGCTAGTTGCTGAGCTAGGGATGCTCAATATCTCAAAGCATGTGGCTTGATATTAAATGTGTTCATTAAATGATTGATTCTATATTAAATGTTTTTCACATGAAACTAGGTAGTTACTTTCCAAGTAAATGCAAAAAACATTCTCAAATATTTAATCATTTATTTTTCGAATAACGAGGAGACAAATAAGTTTTGAAAGGTCAAGGGACCCACTTGAGCAGTCATTTTCTCACTTTGCATTTAATGCGGTTGAATAACTGTTTATTTAGTTTGAATATATATATTGTCTCTTTTCTCTTCTTACCCACCACCATTCTCATTTCTCAAATCTATTTCTCTCTCTAAGTGCTTCTCTCTCTTAACCCATCCTCCATTTTCTTTCACCTTCAACCTTAAATCCATGGCGTTCTCCGTTCCCAAAGCAGCAAACATTAACTTCGAGATCAACGAAAGCATCCTCTCCTCCAACAACGCCATTGGATGGATAAAGGCTCCTAATGACACATACTCAGATTTGGTTAACTTCATGCAGAATTGTGACCTAAGTGAAGCCTTCACCAAATCCCCAACCACCTTCTACCAAGAATACCTTAGGGAATTCTGGTACTCTGCTGAAGTGGTAGATGACACTATAACCTTTAGCCTCTCATGCAATGAACACCCATTTGCCTTCTCCCTTAATGATTTCTCGAGTGTGGCTGGATTGAAACATGGAGATGAATGCCTTGAGGTTGTTGATAAAAAGGCTGTTAAGGATGCCCTGGCCACACTCAAACCCAGCCATGATGTAAACCCTGCCCTTACACCCGCTGAGGTCCTCTCAAAATCTCCCTTGAAGATTAAGTACTTTACACCCATGTGGTGTGTCCTCTTCACCCACATTGTTAAATCCCTGGGAGGAATGCAGGGATCCCAAGATCAGATGTCCTTTAACCATCAAGCTATAGCATATGGGTTGATCTGGGGAGCTGATGTTGATGTT
Source organism: Glebionis coronaria (assembly GCA_025667525.1). Lineage (NCBI taxonomy): Eukaryota > Viridiplantae > Streptophyta > Magnoliopsida > Asterales > Asteraceae > Glebionis > Glebionis coronaria. The sequence goes on along the minus strand of CM046877.1, from coordinate 555,947,612 downwards.
GGAAGCATTCTTTTCTCCAACCTTGTAGAACAGCTGAAGGGAAGAAATCATGTCAGGGAAAAGAATATATGCTATGTCGCTTCTTGTCGCTGATCTTTGAAAGTATGTTGGGAGACAACTACCACAACACTACGTTGACTGCTCTGAAGCCCTACTGCATCACAGGTGCCATCTACAAAGAAATAGGAGCTGAAGATGTCCCTGTCACCTCTCATATGATAAATGTGGCCAACAAACAACCAACAGCTGAGAAGCCCTTGCTCCCTTCTTCTGAGAAGGTGAATACTTCTAGTGTGTCTGGCAAGTCTAAGTCTTTGACCTCTGGGCAGCACACTACGAAGTCCAAGGCTTCTTCTGGCCAATAGCCTAAGAAGAAGAAAATCCCCTCTTCTTCCCACACCAAAACTGTTACTAAGGCCAAGGGAAAGAAGACTGACACCTCCTCTGTTCCAGATACTCTTGTGGAATCAGACACTTCTGCTGACCAACAACAGGGGGCTAGTGTCTCAAAGTCAGCTGAGACAACAGGAAACCAGCCTAATCCAGCTGTTATCTCATAGGTAATCAGTGTACATTTTTAGAGGTTCACAAACAGCCACTCTCAATTGTCTGTAGGAGAGAGTGGTGAAGTTAAGGTAATCCTCGACCCATAGAAGTCTGTCTATGCACTTTGAACTCTTTAAGACTTCTGTACACTATGTCTTTGCACCAGGGAATGATTCATTTGTGTTTATAAAGCACCCTGATGACCCTGCAGCCTCTAGACAATATTCAGGCTAACAACAACCTGAATACACTTATGTCTCAACCTTGATCAGTTGTACTTCACACAGCCTCTTGGTTCCCTCCTTAAAAGAATCCCAAAGGATTTATCCTTTTCAGGGGGAGCTGAATCATCACCCTCAGCTTTCCTAGGGGCAGCGTAACAGACGACCTTTAACCACATATGTTTCACTCTTAAAAGAGTCCCAAAGGTTTCTTAACCTTTTGGGGGGCTGAATGATCACCCTCAGCTTTCCTAGGGGCAGCGAATGGCGATCCATAAACAACATATGTTTCACAATCAAAAGAGTCCCAAAGGTTTTAACCTTTTGGGGGGCTGAATAATCACACTCAACTTTCCTAGGGGCGGCGAATGGCGATCATTAACCATATATTTTTCACACTTAAAGAATCCCAAGGATTTATCCTTTGGAGTGGCTGAGTAATCACCCTCAGCCTCTCTGGGACAGCGAAATGGCGACCATTCCCCTTATCTTTTTCCCTGTTACTAATTATAACAATTTGCAGGCTGAAATTGTACAGCCAGTCACGGAATCCCAGGTACAAGAAGAGAAGGAGGCTGATACAATTACTCAAGACCAACCTAATGACGATGAGCCTCTGCTAAATACTGATGAAGAAATAATGTCATTAGAGGATGATGTCTCTGATCTTGAGTCAATGCCTGAAGATGAAATCCCTGAAGGGATGTTTGAGGAGGAGGATGAAGAAGATGAGGAAGATCAGCAATCTGTCTCTCCTCCCAAGGATATAGCTGTGTCCACACCAGCTGGAAATAATACTACTCCTCCCAAGGACGCTGTTGTTACTCCAAACTCTGTTACCTCAACAACAGCAGTCTTCCATCGCCCAGCCTATGATCCAACAGCGGAGTTTCTAATGTTTGATCATCCTGCCCAAACTAACTTTGATCTTTTACCAAGGGGGGATGATTATGCTCAACAAAGCCTCAACATCCATAATCTTCAGCCTGTTCATCACCAATCTGATATTGAACGCTTATCAAGGAAGCTGGATGTGATCAAGTCTGAAATGCACAACTTCACTGTTACATTTCTAGGAATCATACAAAAGGCTGTGGCTGAGGCGGTTACTGAACCCATCAAGGATGGTGAAAGAAAAGGTGTAGCACAGGGACTTAGTCACCTTTCCACACGAATGAAGGATGTCATTGACTCAGAGGTCCCTGCCTTACTTCATGAGCATGAGCTAACTATGCACAGACAATTTGAGGTTGTTCGCAACAGGCAATACCGTCATGCAAACTTCATTGTCAGTCGAGTTCAGGCCAATACTAATGCAAATGGCAACCTTCTGCTGAAGATTGCCAGGGCTTCTAGGAAAAGGCAACGTGCTATGGCTGCCTCTGTTGAACAGATTGTAAGGCATTTTCAAACACGTTCATCCAAACGTCTGCGTAGCCAGGATGAACGTGAGGGGGAGAAAGAAACAACACTTAACCTTGCATCTGCTAAACAAGGTTCATCATCAGTTGACACTACCATTACACCTGTTCCTCTCCAAGTCATCACACCCATCAACATACCTGATGATGAAGATAACACTCAGGGGGAGCAACAGAATCAAGATGGAGCTTACTCATCAAAGTCCCTGGCTTTGGTTAACACCAGCGAGTCTGGGGATGATGGTGAACCAGCTGCCAAGAAGCTAAAGTTCACTGTTAGCTCCCTTCCCAAAGCAATTCAAACTCAGGCTTAGACAGCATTTATCAGAAGAGCTGATGTTTTGAAAAACATAAGTGTGGAGTCCTCTGTCTCGAAGAAAGGAAAGGAGATAGTTTTGGTTGACACAGACACCAAACTCAAGAAGATAGCTGCGATGCTAGAGACAGGAGGATCCACCACAGACCTTTCCCAATTTTCAACCTTTACACCTTCCAATGAGATTCCTTTAACCCCTGAAGAAATAGAGAAACAGGCTGAGGAATTCAAGAGATTAAATGAACTCAAGACAGCCAAAGAATTGAATGAAGCTACTCTAAGGAAGATGACTCCACCTGAAAGAGAAAAGCAAAAACAAAGGTTGAGGGAAATGGAAGCAAAACGCGCTGAGGCACTAAGGAAAGTCAAAGCTGACTATGATGCCTGTGTTAACAACAGATATGCACCTGGCAAGATAAACAAGTTCAAATACACCATTCATAAATCCACAAACACCCCACAGATGATCTTATGGAGGGATAACCAACAGGGAAATATGAATGTGTTTGACAACTTCAGGCTAAAGACACTTGGGTTATCTGAATGGTTCGAACTTGAAGCCTTAGCTGCCAAAAGAACTGGACAGGCTAATTTTCTCCTGCTTAAAACCATTAAGGCCAAGTTTACATGGATCAAAGAAACAACTGCCAAACTCAAGATTGATCCCCCACCACAGCTTTTTGAACAAGAACCCCCAAAGACTGGCAACAAAAGAAGAAGAGTTTCTCAACTTGTTAAAGAAACTTTTGTTACAGATGATGTTCAAGTGGATGGCATGCACAGGGATTTGATCCTACCCAATGGTATAGTTGGCCCTGTTGATGGTCAGACATACACAGAGCCTGAAAGAGGAATGGCATTCATGAACAGGGCTTGCCAGTATGCATTTCAAAGAGAAGATGAGATGTGCTTAGCTTCAACAATTCAGCTACTTTGTCACAAGAAGTCACTCAAGATCAACTCAGAGTATTCCAAGAAGTTTGCAAAGACTTTGTAGGAAGAACTAGATAACAGATTGGACTTGGCTGAAGCTGAAGAAAGGATTAAAAATGATGACTATTGAAGATGTTCACAGCCCAATTTTACCTTCACCTTTTATTTTACTTATGCGTGGTTTGTGTTTTTGTTGTGATTTAGGACGAAATTGTGAAAAGTGGAGAAAACACGAGAATTCACGGGCATTCACGGCTTTTATTGAAGAAAAAGATGAAAGACGGAGTCGAGAAGTCAAAAGTGGAAAAAGAACGGAAGTCCAAGGCCAATTCTGAAGATTTATCGAAGAATAAGTCAAAAGACGGAAGTTTATCAAACGCCAAAGAATTCAAGTCTATTTTATTGAAGAAATTAAAAACGAATTCAAAAGAAATCCTGAGCCACAAGTTCTTAAAGTCCAAGTTTAAAAGAAAGATTAGAAGAGAAGGACTAATGACGCAATTAATGAAGAATTAAGAAGAAAGGGGCTTAATCTTGCAATTAACAAGAAATGAAGGAGGGGAGGAAGCTTCCTAATCCTCCCCTATAAATAGTTTAGATTGTTAAGCATTTGTTTTTGTTGGCTAATCGTGACAATTAGTCCTTCCACCTTTAATTACCTTGTCAATTTAAATACTTGTCCATTTAATTACCTTGTCTTGCACCTTAATTACCATTTTAATTCAAGTAAGTTTTTCTTTTTAATTCTTGTCAAGCTTTATCTTTATCTTGTTAATCTCATTCTACCTTTCTTTAATCTTTGTGTTGATTTGTTTATGTTCAAGTTCTTTATTTTTGTTGATTTGATTAAAGTGGTTTTGATTATTTTGATTAAGTTTTGTGAGTTTGATTGTTTTGGATTGATTGTTTATGTTTAATAGTTGTTTATTTGCTTGTTTGATTTAATCTTGTGTTTGTTTTGGTTAAGTTTTGATTAGATCCGTGTGTTTTTAATTTCCTTGTTCTTCGGTTTTACGGTTACTGATCTTTCCCAGGAACGAGCCCAGAAATATTCCGAACCAAGGATTTTTCAGGTTCTCTATTCGGAATATTGAGTATTCCGCATAGGAAATATTCAGCATAGAGCAATATTCCGAATAGGCTCAGATTCCGCATAGGACTGATTTTTCCGAATAGACTAACTATTCCGCTTAGGGAAGTATATTCCGAATAGGGGGGATTTTCCGAATAGGGGGTTCTTTCCGAATAGGGTTAAACTTTCCGAATAGGTGGAATTTTCCGAATAGGGTTAAACTTTCCGAATAGGGGGAATTTTCCGAATAGGCCAAATATTCCGAGTAGAACTTTATTCCGAATAGGGACAGATATTCCGAGTAGAGAGATATTCCGAATAGGAGGATTATTCCGAATAGGGTTTTGTTTTCCGAATAGGGAGCTATTCCGAATAAGCACCTTTTTCCGCATAGTGACAGTATTTCGAATAGGGGTTTTATTCCGGATAGGGACTTATTATTTTCAGTTTCTTTCATTTTAGCATTTAATTTTGAGCTTTAATTTTCCTGCCTTTTTACTTAGTTGCACTTTAAGTTTATCGCCTTAGATTTATTTTAGCTTTGCCTTAGTTTTAGTTGCGTTTTAAGTTTGCCTTAGTTAGATTTAAGTTTGCGTTATTTACTTTATTGCCCTTTAATTTTAGTCTTGCTTTTAAATACTTGCACTTTATTTTAATTAGACTTAGATTTATTTTAAAAGTCATTTATTTTAATTGCTCTGCACCTTTAATTTTAAACACTACAACGACACATCTTTGTTCCACCAAAGTTCAACTGAGTCACACATTAAACGTAAGTTTTTCAATTCGAAGAGAACAACACAACGAATTTTTAATTTTTATACGGGGTGTCAAAAGCCTTGTATCAAATGGCGCCGCTGCCGGCTCTTTTTGTAAAGATCAACAGTTTTTTGTGAGAGACACGTTGCTTTTTGGGATCCGCTCACTTGTGAACGTTATTTTTCTTGCAATAAAAATTCAAAAAATCATATAAATTAAAAATTGATAAAAAATACATAAAAATTAAAAATTTCAAAAATCCAAAAAGATTTTATCTTTATTGTGTATATATATTGTTTTTGTGTTTGGTTTTGTTTTCTTTTGCATTTTCAGGTGTATGCGTACTAGATCTTCTAATTATCAAGAGCCCGAGCCTCAAGAAGATTTAGATATGGCAGGTGTTAACAACAACAACATGCCACCGCACCTCAATAATAATAATAATAACAACAATGCTCTTCCACAGCCCGATCTTCGGACCATAGAGGAACTTTGTCAACCAACAATGTTTGGACGAGGAGGACCGATTGCGCCGATGCAAATCAACGCTCCTGAGTTTTCGTTGAAGCACCACATGATTCAGCAAGTACAAACAAACCCATTTAGAGGATTGCCTGATGATGATGCCAACAAACACCTCGACAAGTTCATTACAATCACCCAAAGCATGAAGTTGGCTGGTGCCACAATGGATGAGCTTCGCCTACAACTCTTTCCACACACTCTATTACATCATGCCGAGAAATGGTTTGATCGTCTCCCGAAGAATTCTATTCACACTTGGGATGACATGACTCAACGCTTTTTGTCGCGCTACTTTCCACCATCCATGGTCACAAGCCTTCGCAATCAGATCAGCGGTTTCATGCAAGATCCCGATGAATCTCTTTTTGATGCATGGGAGAGATATAATGTCTTGATCGATAGATGTCCAAACCACAATATGCTTCCCGTCACTTTGATAGATACTTTCTACAACGGATTGACTTTTCGAGATCGTGATACGATCAATGCAGCCGCCGGTGGCACATTCATGAAAAGGAGACCCGGGGAGTGTAGAGAGTTAATTGAAAACATGACTACTCATCATAAGAACTGGGATTCCTCTGCTTCTTCTAGAAACAACACGAGAGTCAATGTTTGTTCTACCTCAGCAAACCCTGAGATGACCGAACTCACCCGCATGATGGCCGAAATGAGCAAAAGTATTACGCTTCTCGCTTCAAACCAACAACAACAACAAGTTAAAGCGGTTGCTAATCCTTGTGAAACATGTGGCGGTCCTCACTCATACACCGATTGTCCTTCGACACAAGGAAATCCGGAAAATGTGTATGCAGCTTACGGTAATTATTCACCGGAAAATTACCAAGCTAGACAACAAGGGGATCGAAATCTGTTGAGCTACCGTTCCAACAACTACCTTTCACCTGGTTTTTCTCCTCAAAACCAAAACCCCGCCAACAACTACAATAGAAGCAACCAAATCCCACCTCGTGCTTCTAACCCTTATCAACCACCCACCCAACAACACCCACCCATTAATCCTGATGTTGACACCATCATGAGAACTCAAGGTGAGCAAATCAAGAATCTACAGAGCCAAATAATCAATTTGAAAGGAGATATCTTGAAGCAAGGTAATGACATCAGAACCGAGGTTCGTGATAATCTTCAATCCTCCTTCATCACTCAAACAACTGAATTAAAGAATCTGTTGGCTAGTTTCTTGCCCGAAGCTCAACCTTCTTCTTCTTCGGGTTCTCTACCTTCAAACACCGTCACTAATCCGCGAGCTAATGTGAGTGCTATAACTACGCGTAGTGGAATTACCATTGTCAATCCACCTGACTCACCACCATCATCTACACCTCCTCCACCACCATATATCCCTACTCCTCTTACACTTAGTGATAGTACACCATTACCGTCTCCGCCTCGTCATGACGATGTATCTCGGAAGGACCCTTCAACATCACAACCTTCACCACCTACACCTTCACCTAACCCTTATCAACCTAGAATCCCATACCCTTCTCGCATAGGCAAGACCAATGATCTAACCAAGAATGACTGCCAAGTATCGAAATATGTGGATATGCTATCTAAAATGACCATCAACATTAGCCTTGTTGAAGCACTTTGCCACATGCCGAAATTTGTCAAAGCATTCAAGGAATTGCTTAGCAAGAAGGAGAAGCTGATTGAACTCGCCAACACACGCTTAAATGAAAACTGCTCTGCAGTTCTTCTTAGAGAACTTCCGGAAAAACTTGGAGATCCCGGTCGTTTTGTGTTGCCTTGCGTGTTCAATAAAACTGAAGAATTTACTGCCCTTGCTGATCTCGGGGCTAGTATTAATTTGATGCCACTGAGTGTTTGGAAAACACTATCATTGCCCGACCTCATTCCAACAAAGATGACTCTTGAACTTGCAAATCGCACTCTCGCTTACCCCGTTGGTATAGCCGAAGATGTGTTTCTTAAAGTTGGCACATTTACTTTTCCGGTTGACTTTGTCGTAGTTGATTATGAAATGGACCCTCGTATTCCTTTAATACTTGGTCGGCCATTCTTGAGAACCGGACGTGCTTTAATAGATGTGGCCGAAGGTGAGTTAATCTTACGAGTCGGGAATGATTCTAAAGTTTTTAAAATGGGGAAGCTTACAGGCAAATCCTTTGGAGGCCGAGAATCAGTGAATATGATCAATGTGCTCGATGACTTTATCGTCTATGACAATCCTCTATTCGAGTCTTCCACTGATAATCCACTCTTTGAAGATAATATGGATGATTCTCACTCTACTTTGGAGGCTTCTCCCATTTATGATTCGCCACCGGTCTTTGATGCTTATGATGATGATGATTCTAGCTCAGATTCGGATGATTTTGATTGTACTTCTGAGTATCCCGAGCTGCCCACTTTCGATGATTTTGATGAGGCCGATACTCTTTCGAGCGATTCTTCACATGATGAAGATCCTCCGCCATCACTCGATCCTACTTTGTACGATTACTCATTCGAGGAAGACTTCTCTATGTTTCTCAATACATACTTCCCTCATGAGAGTGATGCCCCTCCTTTGGACTTTGAAGATTATCGTCTTGATCCTACTTTGGATTTGAAGAGCATTCTGTCAAAGGAGAAGAAACCGGTCGACACCGAAATCCGTTGCACGTATGATTTGACACCTCTTTGTCCCACTTCTGAGGACGAGGTTGTGCTTCTTTGCGGATCTTCTTCACACTCGGCTGAGCCGGAGTGCTATTTTCCCCTGAAGGAAAAGGTGTTCGATCCCGGTATTGAAGTCTTTAAGCCATCTCAGTATCCACCTGATGAAATAAAAGGAAAAATCTTTGGAACCATTGAAGACATGCTTGCACCACTTCATCCTTGCTTCTACTGTGCTCCATCACTGCTTAAGGGAACCCTGCCACTTCTCTTTTGGCTTGCCTTGTTCGCCTTAAACTCTTGCTTATTGATGGATGAAAACTATGTCTTTGATCCTGGTGGATATGTTTCATGCTTCTTCCATTGATGATCAAGGTCGAGTCAGGCTCCCGACTCGGTTAACAAAAACCAAGCGCTTCTTGGGAGGCAACCCATGCATCTATCTTTTCGCTTTCTTTACCATAAGTGTAGGGGGGACCCTTTGGTTTGCTATCTCCTCTCCTCACTTCTTAATCAGGGATTCGAGCTTCAATGATCCACTCTTGCTGATTCTTGACGACCCGTGATTCCGTGTTCTACTTCTTCCCGGTTCTATCCTAAACTCTTTTCGATTCACTATTTTATATTTTCTCAATATTAAAATAGGAATCTCTTTAGTTGTCTTTTCCTTAGCGAGATTTAAACAACGTGCACAATGTCCTAAGTGTAGGGGAGTTTACTCCCACATGCTTAAACATTGAGGACAATTTTTATCTTAAGTGTAGGGGGGACTTCTATCGAAGTTAAGTGGTCTTTTCCTTGTATTTGTCCTCATTTTAACCGGAAAATCAATTTTTCGACATTTTTCAAAATTTTTGATCTATTTTGGCCTATTAGTTTTTCCTTTTGTATAATTATTTTCTTTCTTTGTTAGAATAAATTTCAATAAAGTGGTTTTAATTTTCAAACGTTGTGAATCTTTTGACTCAATCCGAGTTTACTCTAGCTAGTATCCTTAACGTGTTTAAGTCAAGTTTTGCTAGGCTTTTATATAGGGAGCTATAAAACGCGAAAGTCTTAACTCTCACGGGTTAAGAACAAGAACTTTTCGCAAGTTTCTATAATTGATCCTAGAGAGTCGTTTATCAAGGGAACTATAAAATGCGATTTCTATGCTTGAAAAAGTCTAAGAATTTGCAAGATCCTATAGGCGACTCGAAAACCCAAAACTTTGATTTAATAGGCTAAGCATCCACGAGTCTCATTCCTTGAGATTTTAAACTGTGGAGAACGAGAGATGATAGAGCCAATTATAAGTTCGGTATTCTTTCGTGAATTTATGTGAGTTAATTATGAGCCTATTCTCCCATCGCTTGCTAATAAATTTATCTGCTAATAAATAAGGTTGTACGATTTGAAAAGTTACTTAGCTTCTAGCCCCAGATCGTTTAAAAGTTGCTCGGTAATGACGAGAGTTCATAGCCAAGGCATAACTTATGAAGCGGGGCGCGAAGATTGGCGAGTCCGAAAAGGCCCTAACAAGGCATGAGGGCTATGTTTTGTTGCTAAAGATCCAAAAGTGATGTGAAGAATCATTTATCGAAAATCAATATGAAGGATCGAGACACACGACGAAAAGCAAAAACTCCCAAAAAGTCATGGAGAAGTGTATCTGAAAAGACCCTAACAAGGTATGAGGATAAATAGATCCAAGTCAATAAAGGAGGCGGGTCGTTGTATATCAAAATCCAAAATAAAGATTGGAGAAAAATGAAGAAGCCGTGGTCCATATATGAAGAATCTCTCAAAAATTCCAAGTGAAGAAATTCCAACTATGAAGAGAAGACCATTATTTCATGAACGTCTCTCAAGATTTGAAGTATGAAGTCGCTGCCAAATATCGGCCCGAGAAAGGTCTCAAATCGCGAACCAAGTTATGCCAAGATATGAACTTTTTGATATCCCGAGAAGCAGTTTTAAAAGATTTGGTCCTTTAGCTAACTATTGATTAAATCGTGCACTTTATTTTCAGACTAAATAATTATCGAAATAAGTCAAACAATGCATCTTCGTGATCATTCAAGACAACAATAAAATATAAGAGATACCCATAGGAATAAGGGAGTCTAAGTGAATAATTGGCCCACATGAGTTCGTGTTAGTTTACTAACTTATAATAACAATGATCTTGTTTTTAAGCTTGGTTTGGAGAAAGTGAAAAGTTGAGGATGATGATTATTCATGACATTTTCAAAACCCAAGGTATGCTTTTAATTTCTTTGCTTTGCATTTTTATAATTTTTTATCTCTTTAATAAAGGCCAATGTGGATTGATTATGATGAAAAGTGTAAACATGCTTTGTAACTAATGCATTACATGAGGACATTGCAATGGTCAAGTGTAGGGGATTTGATAGGTGTGTAAACACCCATCTTTTCTACCACTTAATTACAATAATAACCGGACCAAAACGTGTATTTTATGTCTTTTATGTCGGAATTATGCGTGGTTTGTGTTTTTGTTGTGATTTAGGACGAAATTGTGAAAAGTGGAGAAAACACGAGAATTCACGGGCATTCACGGCTTTTATTGAAGAAAAAGATGAAAGACGGAGTCGAGAAGTCAAAAGTGGAAAAAGAACGGAAGTCCAAGGCCAATTCTGAAGATTTATCGAAGAATAAGTCAAAAGACGGAAGTTAATCAAACGCCGAAGAATTCAAGTCTATTTTATTGAAGAAATTAAAAACGAATTCAAAAGAAATCCCGAGCCACAAGTTCTTAAAGTCCAAGTTTAAAAGAAAGATTAGAAGAGAAGGACTAATGACGCAATTAATGAAGAATTAAGAAGAAAGGGGCTTAATCTTGCAATTAACAAGAAATGAAAGAGGGGAGGAAGCTTCCTAATCCTCCCCTATAAATAGTTTAGATTGTTAAGCATTTGTTTTTGTTGGCTAATCGTGACAATTAGTCCTTCCACCTTTAATTACCTTGTCAATTTAAATACTTGTCCATTTAATTACCTTGTCTTGCACCTTAATTACCATTTTAATTCAAGTAAGTTTTTCTTTTTAATTCTTGTCAAGCTTTATCTTTATCTTGTTAATCTCATTCTACCTTTCTTTAATCTTTGTGTTGATTTGTTTATGTTCAAGTTCTTTATTTTTGTTGATTTGATTAAAGTGGTTTTGATTATTTTGATTAAGTTTTGTGAGTTTGATTGTTTTGGATTGATTGTTTATGTTTAATAGTTGTTTATTTGCTTGTTTGATTTAATCTTGTGTTTGTTTTGGTTAAGTTTTGATTAGATCCTTGTGTTTTTACTTTCCTTGTTCTTCGGTTTTACGGTTACTGATCTTTCCCAGGAACGAGCCCAGAAATATTCCGAACCAAGGATTTTTCAGGTTCTCTATTCGGAATATTGAGTATTCCGCATAGGAAATATTCAGCATAGAGCAATATTCCGAATAGGCTCAGATTCCGCATAGGACTGATTTTTCCGAATAGACTAACTATTCCGCTTAGGGAAGTATATTCCGAATAGGGGGAATTTTCCGAATAGGGGGTTCTTTCCGAATAGGGTTAAACTTTCCGAATAGGTGGAATTTTCCGAATAGGGTTAAACTTTCCGAATAGGGGGAATTTTCCGAATAGGCCAAATATTCCGAGTAGAACTTTATTCCGAATAGGGACAGATATTCCGAGTAGAGAGATATTCCGAATAGGAGGATTATTCCGAATAGGGTTTTGTTTTCCGAATAGGGAGCTATTCCGAATAAGCACCTTTTTCCGCATAGTGACAGTATTCCGAATAGGGGTTTTATTCCGGATAAGGACTTATTATTTTCAGTTTCTTTCATTTTAGCATTTAATTTTGAGCTTTAATTTTCCTGCCTTTTTACTTAGTTGCACTTTAAGTTTATCGCCTTAGATTTATTTTAGCTTTGCCTTAGTTTTAGTTGCATTTTAAGTTTGCCTTAGTTAGATTTAAGTTTGCGTTATTTACTTTATTGCCCTTTAATTTTAGTCTTGCTTTTAAATACTTGCACTTTATTTTAATTAGACTTAGATTTATTTTAAAAGTCATTTATTTTAATTGCTCTGCACCTTTAATTTTAAACACTACAACGACACATCTTTGTTCCACCAAAGTTCAACTGAGTCACACATTAAACGTAAGTTTTTCAATTCGAAGAGAACAACACAACGAATTTTTAATTTTTATACGGGGTGTCAAAAGCCTTGTATCAGTAATGTACTTGTAATTTTCTTTAAGTATTAATAAAATCATGAGGTATGTTTGTTTAGATCTGTTATGAGTAAGAAGAATCTGTTAACTCACTTACCTTAACTTAGTTAGATCTAGCAATATTTATGTTTAAATAGAGGGAGATTGTTGGGAATCTATACTTGTTAGATTCCCTGATCATAGATTTAAACATAATTAGGCTGTTAGATAGTCCCTTGCCTGTGCCTAGGAGGCAGGCAAGTATCGCAAGACTTACAGAGATTCAAGTCTCTGTGAGCAACCTCAGAGGAGTCCATGTCAGAGACATTGTCAAGGAAAAGACATACTCATTGGTTGTGATGGATAACAGCCAAGATGTATCAGGGACTCTGAGAGGTTGAGGGTTAACAGGGGTGGCAATACCCTGTTAACACTCAGCACACTTTGGACATGCCATTTGTGTGTTCGAGACTATGAAGAAAAAGGAAACTGTTTTGACAACTGTTTCCTTAAAGCATAATGGAAGACTACCAAGAATAGAAGAACATCATGTGACTGATGTGGGAACTTGTGAAAGCTTGTGTAGTCACCATCAAGTACTATTTAGGTCAATCTCGTAACACTATAAATAGGATGTGTATCCATGCATTAATGTTTAACACTTTGAGTATATTCGTAACATTATTGCATAGAACTTATAGAATCAAACAGCTACGACTGTATTCATAAGTTAGGGTTTATAGTTGTTCAAAGTGTGCACAACACATTGTCATCAAACGGTGTTATCCATAACACTTGTAATTCTTTATTATACAATAATAAGATTACGTTTGAAAAGTAATACCTTGTGTTGATTAGTTAAGATTAGGGTTTCTAGCATTGATTAGGGACTTTCAAGACGTCATTTCTCTTAAGTCTTAATACATACACAACGCAATATACAATATTAAATTGCACACTAACTCTCTTCGACATTAAAAACTAAAAAGTAACCGAAGAAGTGATGTAGAATAAGACATCTGGACCCTTTTTCCAACTTGGTCTCACTAGGGATCATGTTTGGTTAACAACCGAGTTCAAATCGGTCGTTGCATCGATCACGACCGATTTGAGCAACCGACTTGATGCAATCAGTCATAGCTACAATTTAATTGTAGCTAATTGGCTACAATTAATACCAAAAATATGGATCCTTGAGTCATTTTAGCGAGTTCTTGATTTTTTTTATAGATCTTTGATTTTAGTGTATTTTTGTGGAGGAATCGTAGCCAATTAGCTACAATTATTGTAGCCAAGCTATCCGAGAAGAATGAGCATTTTTAGATCAGATGTATGCGACCTTATCGGGTTAAACCCAAGATCGTTTCCAACCTTTTAACAAAGTAAAATATTTTTGATCACATAGGATTGAATTAGAATACATATAGTTTTGTTATCGATGTCGATTTATCACGAGTAGGTCAAAAAATAGAATGTACATTCTAGTCCCGTTTATTACGTGAAACATAAAATATGAGTAACATATTTTACTTTGATTTTCCAAATTTTGTTCTCACACACAATACAAACCTTTTAAGCCAAATTTTGGGTGAAAATGAGTCGAGCCTGAGCCAGCTCGAACTCGACTCGGCTCGTCTATGCTTTACAAAGCTCGAGCTTGGCTCGTTTCGAGCCTTAATATCTAAGCTTGAGCTCGGCTCGTTGTATGTTAGACAGGCTTGGACTTGGCTCGTTTATACGATTCGACAATGTAGAAATAAAACTTGGCTCGAGCCTAATTTTGAAAACCCTTGTACATATATCATGTCACTTGTTTTGTTTTGTTGATGTACATTCACTGATTCACATGCCTGCCGTAAAACCAGATATATTTCGTTTGGACACCCAGAATGCAAAACATCATTTGAGGGTGTTCAGGCTTGTTGGAAAATGCTAAAAGATAAACCCAGACGGCCACTCCAAGTATAAGCGCCGCAGTCTGACAGTTTTGACCTGACCCATTTAACCTTAAGGTCGCAACCAATTTGAGTCGTTACTAACCCTACCACATGTTTTGAAACCTCTAAAGCATAGTGATGGCAGTGATCCTCTTGATAGGATCCTAATACCCGATTCAAAACAATTTTGTTGGGCAGAGTCTCTAAGCCAAACTCTCGATACAGTCACACCACGAGAATCTGAATTAGTCGTCCAAGATCACCTTCTAATTATCTACCCGAAAATTAGAATAGCAAGGAACAAATATCCTCCAAATTCAGAGAATAAAATTTTAGGAAAATCAAGTCTGCCCATTCATTCCCATTTTCAGTACATATGTGAGTGAAAAGAAAGAAACTAACAATAGCAGTTTCTACCCCACGTTTCCTACACTTGTGGAAACCCAAATAACTACTTTGACTACTTCCATAAATAAACTAAGAATTACTAAAATAAAAATAAAAGACATGCTGAAATAAAAACATGGGGCTGAGTCAAACTATGCAGACTCTAGTTGGACCAGGTTAATCCACTTTTGAGTTAGGCCTGTAGCTGTGGAATTATGGGTCTGGCCCGGTGCTTTCCTATCATCCTCTCCGTCTTCGAAAAAGTTTGACCTCAAACTTGGAAGGGGTTCGTCAGGGTCATAATAAGGCTGAAGGTCAGCGACATTAATGGTGGCTGATGCGGACGAATTCCCTGGTAGATCAATTGCATAGACATTGTCATTCACTTTAGCAATAACTTTAAATGGACCATCAGACCGAGGGCTCAGCTTAGAACGACGTTTAGATGGAAATCTTTCCTTTCGAAAATGCAGCCAAACGAGGTCACCTGGTTTAAAGAGAACATGCTTCCTCCCTTTATCACGCCGGTACTTAATGAGCTCATTAGTCTTTGTGATCTTGTCGTGAATGCGCTGATGTATGGACTGGATATCAGCTGCTACGTCACTCGCTTCCTTACTGAATTTTGTGGAAGTGTCAAGAACAGCAAGATCAAGCGGAGTGATTGGGTTTGCACCATAAACAGCCATGAAAGGGCTGATTCCTGTTGTCTTACTAGGAGCCCTGTTGTAGGCGAATTCAGCTCGAGGCAATAAATCCTCCCATTGCTTCAAGTTAGCTGTAATGAGAGCTCGGAGTAATGACCCTAGGGTTCGATTAGTAACTTCGGTCTGGCCGTCAGTTTGAGGGTGACTCGACGTGCTAAACTTGAGTTTCGTGCCTAACTTCCTCCACAATGTCAACCAAAAATGGCTTAAAAACTTAGCGTCCCGATCACTAACTATAGTCTTTGGAACCCCGTGGAGACGAACTATTTCTTTGAAGTATAGAGTGGCAATCTGGACAGCATCATAAGTTGTGTGACAAGCAACAAAGTGAGCCATTTTTTAGAAACGATCGACCACGACCATAACTGAATCCTTTTGGCGTTGGGTACGAGGTAATCCGGTGATAAAATCAAGGCTAACATCCTCCCAAGGGGCAACCGGTACTGGAAGTGGCAAATATAACCCATGGGGAGAAGACTGCCCTTTGGCCTTATGACACTACAGACAACGCCGGATGTAATGTTCAACATCACGGCTCATACGCGGCCAAAAAAATGACTGCGCAAAATATGAGTTGTTTTATCAATACCTAGATAGCATGCTAAACCTCCTTCGTGTGCTTCCTGTATGATAACCATCCTAATACTGTGGCGTGGAACACAAAGTTGTTGGGCTCGAAACAGAAACCCGTTAAAAATATGAAATTCACCCTTAGCATGACTCTGACGGCTGGTGTATATCTCCCCAAAATCAGGATCTGATGGGTACTCATTCTGTAAAAGGTCAAACCCAAGAACCTTTGGTTGAAGTGAATTAAGTAAAGAGTACCTGTGAGATAGAGCGTCGGCTCCTTTGTTAAGCTTTCCAGATTTGTGCTTAATAGTGAAGTTGAATGCTTGAAGGAACTCCACCCATTTAGCATGACGGGGCTGCAACTTATGTTGACCTTGAATGTATTTCAATGCCTCATGATCCGAATGCAGGATGAACTCCTTAGAAATCAGATAATGCTGCCAATGCTCCAACGCCCGAATGATGGCATAGAACTCCTTATCATAGGTCGTATATCGCCGTTTGGCATCGTTAAGCTTCTCACTAAAATAGGCAATGGGATGGTTCAGTTGAGATAAAACAGCTCCAATCCCGACCCCGGACGCGTCACATTCAACCTCAAACACCTCTTGAAAACAAGGTAGCGCTAAGACCGAGGTAGAAGATAATTGTTGCTTGATGTCCTCAAAAGCCCTCTGAGCTTGTGGTGTCCAAGTGAAAGTCTTGGACCTGGTCACGTCGGTCATTGGAGAGACGATTGTGCTGAAATTTTTGATAAAACGCCGGTAAAAAGAGGCGAGCCCGTGAAAACTTCTCACTTGTTGAATGGACTGGGGTACCGGCCAGTCACGAATAGATTGAACCTTCTTTTCATCCACTTTTATACCCTGTTCAGAAACAAGATAGCCAAGAAAAGTTACTTGGTTAGAAAAAAATTCACATTTTTCCAAATTCCCATAGAGCTTTTCTTGATCTAGAACTTTGAACAACTGTGAAAGGTGGGACTGATGCTCATCCGTGGTCCGACTATACACGAGGATGTCATCGAAGTAAACGACAATAAAGCTCCCCAAGAATGGCTTCAATACATGATTCATCAGCCTCATGAAAGTGCTCGGTGCGTTCGACAACCCGAAAGGCATAACAAGCCACTCATACAACCCCTCTTAGTCTTGAAAGTTGTTTTCCATTCGTCCCCTTCATAAATGCGAATCTGATGGTAACCACTTCGCAAGTCGATCTTAGAAAAAACAGTAGAACCGTGAAGCTCATCCAACATATCATTTAACCTCGGTATGGGAAATCGATACTTAATAGTAATCTTGTTGATTGACCGACTATCCATACACATCCTCCACTCCCCATTCTTCTTTGGTACAAGTAAAGTGGGGACTGCACATGGGCTAAGTGACTCACGAATAAGCCTCTTTTCCAGTAATATATCAACCTGTTTTCTGATTTTGATGGTTTCTTGGGGGTTAGTTCGATAGGCGGGTTTATTGGGTAAGGAAGCACCAGGTATAAGATCAATTTTGTGTTGAATGGATCGTTTAGGTGGTAGTCCAGGGGGAATTTCAGTGGGGAAGACTTGGGAATATGATTTCAATAAGGATTGCACAAGGGGGGATAAAATCGGTTGGGGTGGGTTCTCGTCTTCATCGAGTCCCAACAAAACAAATTCTTTGAAGGACTTATGTTCATGGTGTTCATATTGTAGTAGCGTGCTCAAAGTAGTAGTGGGTGTTTGGAGGTTTGTCGAAGGGGTAAGTAGGGTAAGAACGATCTTGCGGCTGTTATGAGTGAAGGAATACGTATTACGGTATCCGTCATGAATTGCTCGCCTATCAAACTGCCAGGGGCGTCCAAGCAATACATGACACGCATCCATCGGAATAACATCACACCACAATTCATCCTTGTATGATTTACCAATACTGAAAGATAATAACACTCGATGGGAAACGCGTATACCTTTGCCCTGATTGAGCCACTGAATTACATAAGGGGAAGGATGTGGTTGAGTTGGGAGGTTCAACTTCGTGACCAAAGTCCGGGACGCGACATTGGTACAACTACCCCCGTCTATTATCACAGAGCACACCTTTTGTGCAATTGTACAACGGGTATGGAAAATGGATTCCTGTTGAAGCTGTGTTTCTGGAACCGGAGTGGTGTTGAGGGTTCGACGAACAACCAGACAGGGACCTTCATCAGGACCGGTCACCTCAACCTCGTCGTCATGTGGTGAATCCGGGCTAGCAACAAGATCAGATTCAAACTCGAAACCTCCTGCTAATTCAAAATCAGCTAGCGAAATCATGCGCTTATTTGGGCATTCAGAGGCGATATGCCCTAGACCTTGACATCAGAAACATCGGCGAGCGGCTTTATGGGGTTCAGACTTGGGGTTGGATATCATGGATGGCTGTGAATTGGTGGGGTGGTGGTTTTATGGGTTGAAGTGGGTTTGGGATATGTGGTTGGCTTAAAGGATGGGCGGGTGGGCTCGAACTTTCCTTTGGATCGTTGTTGAGTGTCCACTTTGTGAGATAACAAAGTCAGCTCAGTCAGGGTCTGATAAGAATGCAACTCAACGACATTAGCAACTCGAGGTTCCAATCCCCCTAGGTAACGAACAAGAGTCTGTGGATCATCCTCTGGTACATCACATTTCATCAACAGATATTCAAATTCACGAGAATATTCCTCAACTGTGCTGGTTCCTTGCCTTAATGAATGCAATTGTGAAAAACTATTCTGAACATAATAGGTGGGCAAGAATTTTTGCTTCATCTTTGCCTTCATTTTTTGCCACGTCTGGATTTTCTCCTTCCCTGCACGCTCGCGCTTTAAACAAGTGTTCGACCACCATGTTGATGCGTATTTTCGGAGTTTGAGGGCAACAATTTTAACTTTGTTATCGTCGGTAGTCTGCTTGTAATCAAAGACCCGTTCCACTGTTCGTAACCACTCCACGAATTCATCTGGATCCAACTTACCATCATACTCCGTGATATCGACTTTGATATCGTTTGGATACCAACTGCCCGCACCCCTTTTGTTGACTGATCCGCTAGACGCGGAATCTTCTCCAGGGTTCTGTGAGTTAAGCAATTCTTGGATCTGTTCTTGCATGGCCTGCATCTTCTGTGCCATCTCCTTTTTATCAGCTTCCATTATCTCTAAAATCTTCTTCAAATCAGCAGTATTTCAGGTTTCCATAGCTCTTAGTGAGCCTCTTGATAGGATCCTAATACCCGATTCAAAACAATTTTGTTGGGCAGAGTCTCTAAGCCAAACTCTCGATACAGTCACACCACGAGAATCTGAAGTAGTCGTCCAAGATCACCTTCTAATTATCTACCCGAAAATTAGAATAGCAAGGAACAAATATCCTCCAAATTCAGAGAATAAAATTTTAGAAAAATCAAGTCTGCACATTCATTCCCATTTTCAGTACATATGTAAGTGAAAAGAAAGAAACTAACAATAGCAGTTTCTACCCCACGTTTCCTACACTTGTGGAAACCCAAATAACTACCTTGACTACTTCAATAAATAAACTAAGAATTACTAAAATGAAAATAAAAGACATGCTGAAATAAAAACATGGGGCTGAGTCAAACTATGCAGACTCTAGTTGGACCAGGTTAATCCACTTTTGAGTTAGGCCTGTAGATGTGGAATTATGGGTCTGGCCCGGTGCTTTCCTATCACATAGCATGAACTTTAAACTCATGATCTTGTAATCATTTGCATTCATATCAAAAGGACCATGTAAAAACAAGCTGACGTAAAATCCATCAAATAGAAGAGGCTCACCCATTAGACAAAATATAAGGTTTTCAAACATCCAGAGGTTATATAGAGGCCTCGGCACGGGATGTGGCCCTACTGATCTATTATTTACATGTCAGAACATGATTCAGTTAGCCTATTAATGGTGGCTTTACACCGCCTTTAAGCTTTCTTTCAACAATTTCCAGTACTTTCACACACCTTTCAGCGTTGACAAACCGTTCTTGAGCCGCCATGAGCACCCTACAACTCTCTATCAGATCAGCTTCCGCAGCTCGTTTAACCAATATGGTGTTAAGCAAAGTTGACGTTTTCATGGATTCATTCCTTTTGCGAATGGTTTCTAAGTCAGTTCGAAGCCACGACACATTAATGTTGGCTTGCTGTGCTTCTAACACCTGGCGCTCTATTTCGTCCATATCAGAAATGATGGTTGAAACATCACTGGATTCAATTCGCTTGACAACTTCACAGATAAGCTCTAGGAAAGATGTTCTCACAGAAGACGTCTTGAAAAAACAGCCCGCAGCAATGTCACCATGTTTCTTGAAAATGGATTCAAGTATGGGTGCAATCTCCTGCTTCACGTTGTAGCCTTGGATACAGATTATGTCACAGCGAGGGAGTGCCGGTCCCACCTGTAAAGAGTGGGTACAGATCAGAGGTAGAAAAATGAGTTGGTCGGATTGTGTAACGAGCCAACTGAGTTGGGTCAGCAGGTTAGATAGATCATCCTTTTTTGTCCGTTTGGGCCAAAATTACATTTATAATCGAGTTTAATAACATGGAGCAAAGTAAAAGAAGTTCCAAAGTATAAAATGTAAATAGAGGGAGGGAAGTAATACAGAATCCGAAACAGAAGAAACGTTTTCAACCAACTCCAAATGTTCCCGCCTGAGGTCCGAGAGATCTCCATCACCATGACCGTACATTGCCTAAAAAGATATAGCAACCAATTATTAAACTAAATACAATGGGGTAATGGATCAAACGGATGGGTTTGGCCCCTTTTTTCTTCTGAATTAAAATTTTACTAATTACCAATATCAGATATGCAATCATAAAACTTGCTTTATAGTAAAGATTTTTTTATCATTCTTATGACTTCAGTTATTACAGGACTCATTAGAAAAGTAACAAAAAGTAGAAAAAAAAACGCTAGAAAATGTTAACAGGTCAGCACAACTCAACGTGACCACTGTGAGATATCTCCAGTTCTTTTGAGTTTAACCCGTCTGAATATGTATTTCACCCAAGCAGGCCTAACAGATTAGCAAAAAACGCAAACTGAGCCTTATTTATCCATTTGGGGAATATATGTACGTTCCAACATATATAATATATAAATGATGACATGGACCTCAGTTAAAGGAGTATCAATGTATATAGACAGGGAGAGAGATATACAGAATCCGGTGTAGCAGACAGGTTTTCAACTGACTTCCACTCTTCATTCTTAAGGTTTATGTGTTCTTCATGGCCATCATCATAGAATACCTATAAAGATATAGCAACAAATATTAGTCGACATACAAAAATATTGAGCGCGAATGCGTATTTGTATAATCCAGAGTATATGATTAGCATAACTGGAATGAAGAATTTATATCCAAGGACTAGAACCCAAGGTGGCCATTTCTGCCCATATATGGCTAAACGGGTCAATTTGGATCAAATGCAAAAATGCTAAAGAAATATTAAAAGAAAACGACCTGAAAGCTTGCATAAAACTTCCTTAAGTCGCTTATGTCAAAAGACAGGCTTTGTGGGTTTGACCAACTCCCATAAATACCCATTTTGATCCGTTACCAACACCGGCCATTTTGTGGCCTATATTTAAAATAGAATTTCGAAGCACTAGAATGTTTCTTCCATTCACCTTTGTTACAGATGTAGATAGCATTGGCCGATCATCAGATGAAAGGGTTTTCTCTTCACGTCTCCTCTTGAGTGTTGCAGTTTTATTTCTGATTCCATCCAGACACTTAAGCTTCCTCTTGTGAGTTGTATTTTTTATCACCTTGCTGGTATTTGTTGTAGATGAAATAGTTTCTCCGAAAGATTCGTAAACTTCTTTCGCCAGCTGCAATACAAATGTCATTATTGCACGTTTGACAATAATCTTGGGATAACCTTCTATTATCATAAAGTTACTTAAATATTAGTCTCTGTCCTAAAATAATTATCCACCAGACCAAAATACACCGTTTAAGAAACGTATAATAATTACAACTTTACCTTAGACGAGTTATAAATGATTTATTTAAGCTTCGTAATAAGTGGATAATGATTTTGGGACATTGTCTTAATAGTAGTAAGGTGAAAGAATGATGGTTGACAAACACCATGTCATTTTCTGATGCAATAATCGTAAAGAGCAATTCCCATATCACATACCTTATCCGGGAGAAATGGTTTGAGTTTGGCAGCACACTTCTTGATAACTTTATCCCCTAATTCCCAACAAAAAGGCGAAATAATCTGAAAGAGGAACAATGCATCAGGTATTTTTATACTGTTTAGGAGATGCAATTAGTGATGAATCAAAATATAATGATCACCTGATTTTCCTTTCTCACACTTGTGACTAGAAGATCTACAAGCTCGAGATTGAGTGGCTCACTTTCCTCTATGATTATGGTCAAAACCTTCTTCATCTTGATTATAACATCAGAGGAATTCGAGCTAGAGAAAAAAAAATCAGATGAGCATATAAGCCTCGCACTCTATGACATTTTATTCATCTATTTCTAAAACATAACAGCAAAGCCATACAACCAACTAAGTGTCACGGACATTTGAGATCAAAAGCAAGGAAATCGAGTTCTTACTCAGCAACGGTTAAAAATTGTTTAAATAGTCGAACTATTAGTCCGTTCAACCGCAGGTCAGATTCCAGCACCGAATATGATAAATTGCTCAATGTTTTGAGAACTTTAAGCATTTTAGTATAACATCCGCCAGTTGCGGTAGATAGTTTCTCGAACGTAAGCACAGCCAGTTCAAAAAAACCCTGTGCGTGAACAAGAAACATGGCTGTTACTTGGGAGTTAAAAAAATTAAAAAGAAAATGACTGAAATCAGATGTTTCATACCTTCATCTGTTCCTCATTGTATGAGGCGTTATAATCCATAATTCTCAAGACATCACAGATGCAACATGCAACTGAGATATTCACATTCATATCAGGATGTATAAGCAGTTCTTTAGCAACCAGTGCCTCTATTATCGGATACAATGCATATTTCATCGATACAGATGGCTTTTCTTGCACTCTATGTAGAAAATTCTCTATTTGCTGTTACAATAATACACCATAGAGTTGAAATTTGGAAGACGTGGCAAAAATATTGTATTCAATAACCATCCTTATTACAAATATATATAGAAAGTAGATATTGGATAACCAAACCCTTACTCTAAGTGCATTGAGAAGTTCAGCAGTTGATGAAGGCGAACGTAACAGCCTCTTGCCAGCGTTCATCAGCTTCATCTCAAAATTAGACAAATTGGACGTAATTTCGACCAATTCCCACCGTTCCTGGTTGAGGTCCATCACTTCTTCTTGACCATCATCATACAGTACCTGAAAATAAATAGCAACGCCCGTCAATCTACAGACAAAGTTAATAAAGAATGTTGATTATAACCTTGAAGAATATGTTGGTTAAAAACACACCTTGTGCCTCTTGGTACTACTGTCGAATGATTTCACAACTCCTCGGTAATAACTGCAGCAATAGATGTCCCTATTAAAAGAAATGCAGAGATTCATGAATCTCGCTCAGAGTCATTGATACTAACCTTTTATCTTCAGACCACCACACTTTTATCCTCCTCCCAACCAAATTTTCGGCCTGAAATCAGTACAGACACGTATAGTACAGAATATGATCAGCATAATTAGAATGAAAAGTTATTCGAGTTTGTATTCAGGATTAGACTTGAATGTGGCAATTTTGACCCATTTACGGGTAAAATGGGTCAATTTAGGTTATACAAAAAGTCAACCTAAATACATTCATTTCATCATTGAATTAATATAGTTTATAAAGCGTCTCTGGAAAGGTAACTATTTTAATATGCAATTAAAGAAATTGCAAAAATTGTTTGTGGGTCGGCCCGCTCATTTTAACCCACTCCAATAATACCTATTACCCTTTAACTAGAACAGTTTTTATTAGCAGTATATGTAGCACTTTCCCCTCACCTCCGTTACAGATTTGGAAGGCATTGATGGATCATCAACTAAAGGGGTTTTCCTTCCATGTTTATTTGCATCTTGACAAGGCCTTACAGGCTGCACCATTTTTCTACTTCCACTTAGACACTCAAGTTTTCTTTTGTCAGTTGCGGCATCTTTCCTCGGCTTGCTGGCATCAGTTTTGGATGGAATAGTTTCGGTCAAAGAGCTGTAAACTTCTTTCACCGCCTAGAAAATAAATGTAAACAGCATATCGTCATTCTCTGATTTACGTGCATCGATTTTGAAATATTAATGAAGATCAATGCCCATATCCTATACCTTTTCATTGAGATGTGGTTTAAGATGAGTAGTACAGTTCTTGAGAACTTCTTGTCCTAGTTGCCAACAAACAGGTGAAGCGATCTACAAAAAAAAAACTGTACTTCAGTATATGACGTAATTAATGGAGAAGGAAACTATAATGTTCACCTTGTTCTCCTTTCGCACACTTGTGACTAGAAGATCTACAAGCTCACGATTCAGCGTTTCACTTTTCTCGATTATCATGGTCATAATATTCTTCATCTTGATTACGACAACAGAGGAATTGGAGCTTAAAAGTCAAAAGAAAGAAGAAACTTAGTTTGATAGCCCGGAGCATGCAAAAAACTCAAAACCGACCCAAAAACCGAAAAATCCCCAAGAACTGAAAATAATCAAAAATCGCAGGTTTGGTCCTTGGATTTTTTAATCGAGAAATGTCGGTTTGGGTTTTGAGTAAAAACAAAACAAAACAAAACCAAAGTGTCAAATACATCCCCAAAAGACCGAACCTTATGAATTAAATATAAAAAGTCTAACTGCTAGCAAAGAAACAGGGTTCTTACCCAGCAACGGTTAAGAACTGTTTGAATAGTCGAATTATTAATCCGTCTAGTTGCAGGTTACACAGCATCACTGAGAATTTACAGCTGTCTAATGTTCTGAGAACTTTAATCATTTTATCAAAGCATCCACCAGATTCCAAGGACAGCTTCTCAAATGTGATTACAACGAGCTCAAAAAATTCCTGTACACAAAGGAGGGGGAAGTTATATAGTATAACATCCTCAAAAGATTCTCCACAAGTAAACCGCAAGCTCGTCAGATGTTTTTTTACCTTCATTTGTTGATCATCGTATGGTGTCTTGCGAACCATAATCGTGAAGACTTCACAGATACAACATGCAACTGAGATCTTTACTTCCGTTTCAGGATGTCTTAAGAGTTGTTTAGCCATCAGCGCCTTTATTACTGGTTGCAGTGCATATTTCATCGATTCCGATGGCATCTGTAGCACCCTTTCTAGACGTTTCTCCATTTTCTGTTATTGAAATACACCATAGAATGGAAAATTGTTAATTCTTGCAAAAAAATACGAACAGTCCTATAAACTGTAATCAACTGAACTGTGTAGCCTACTGGATAAGCTATGATTGATTAATAGTTACGCAAAAAGTACCCCAAGTATTGACCGATTTTCAACTGAACTGTGTAGCCTACTGGATAAGCTATGATTGATTAATAGTTAAGCCTTTTCTAAAAAGGTCCTCTACCATAGGGGTTTTTTGAGTGCTTGGATCGAGTCTCTACATTAGCTTATTATGCATATTAGGCATTTAAGGGCTTGCAATCAAATAAAAACACCGGGTTTAAGCATTATCGAATATAAAAAATTCTAATAGAATAAAACCCCGAACCTCAAGAACATCGAGAAGCTCAGCCTTTGACGACGGAAAAACTAACAACCCCTCCCCAGCTTTCATCAACTGGAGCTCGAACTTATTCAGGGTAAAACAAGGCGGTGAAGACTCCATTTCGCTTTAACAATCCACACAATGAGCATGAAAAACCAATAAATCGCCTGATTTTATACCACCTCAAGTTCAACCTACAACAACATTGATTTATATGTAAACTTGCCTTGAAACTGTTCGTAATCATGATTCTTAGTTTAATAAAAACAGCTTTTTGCCCCAATATAAGCGACATAAACAGATAAAGCAAACAAGTTCAGCACAGCAAATAAGCAATCCCGAAAACCCACTAACCAAACCTTGAAAGATAATGGGCATGAAAAACCGACTAATCGCCCAATTTTATACCTGCAACTCAACCTACAAACCTACATTTCGTATGTACCATTTATTGTTAGTAAGAGCACTAGGTGCCGGGTGAGTTGTCCGACGGTGTTATAGCAAAACGTACTGCCACCTAGGCGTTTTCCCCAAACCTATAACTTAACCCAAAAACACCCTCCTTCCTCACTCAAGTTATAGCACACCCCCGGGGCCCACACTTAACCCAATAAAACACACACACACACACAAAAAGGAAAAAACCTATGGCTTAGCTTGAAATTTGGCAACATACCCTATAACTTGGGTCTGGTATGGTCTCGTGCCATAAGGTTGCGCCATTAAGCAATAACGCGTCCTTCGGCTCAGGGAAGCAAGTGCTCTAATAACAATTCTAGCAAAGCTTAGAAACATAACGAACACTAAAAACAATCAGTCGCTAATTTAATACCAACCCACAACTATTACTAAAAACAATCGGTCGCCTATGTAACTTTGCCTAAAAACTTGCCGATTCTAACAAAAATTATTTAAGACCTTAATTTGACCAACATTTTCGATTTATACGTAAATTCATTGCTACTAAACAAGGGGGTATTTGTTTAAGCTTATTTTTAGGGCTTATGAGCTTATTTTGTTTGCTGCTTCACGACTTATTAGCGCGTGATGAATTAAAAACTGGAAAACAAGCGAAAAAATGGTTTAGAAAGAAATAAGCTCTTAAGTTGAAAATAAGCTAAATGGGTTTTGTTACGCCTTATTTTTGACCTTACCTCATTTCATCTCATTTTTCAAAACCCTAATTTTTCAGCTTATTTTGAACCTTATAGGAAGCTTATTGTGATACACAATAAGCTTATATAAGCTTATAAGTTTGAAAAAATTAGGGTTTGTGAAACATGTGACGAAATGAGATAAGCACAAAAATTAGTTGTAACAAAAACCCATTTAGCTTATTTCAAAACTTAAGAGCTTATTTCTTTATAAACCCATTTTTTGGGCTTATTTTCCAGTTTCAGCTGAAAAAGATTCAATGTTGTTCATTTTTCACAACCCTTATTTTTTCGGTTTATTTTGAACCTTATAGGAAGCTTATTGTGACACAATAAGCTTATAAGGTTGAAAAAAAATTAGGGTTTGAGGAAATGAGATAAGCCCAAAAATAAGGTGTAACAAACACCCATTTAGCTTATTTTAAAACTTAAGAGCTTATTTCTTCATAAACCCATTTTTTGGGCTTATTTTCCAGTTTCCTCTGAAAAAATTAGGGTTTGTGAAACATGAGACGAAATGAGATAAGCCCAAAAATTAGTTGTAACAAACACCCATTTAGCTTATTTCAAAACTTACGAGCTTATTATTTCTTCATAAACCCATTTTTTGGGGCTTATTTTCTAGTTTCAGATGAAAAAGATTCAATGTAATTCATTTACGAAAGGAATTGAAGCTAAAAATGAGAGTTTGGATAAAATAAGCAGATGGAAATAAGCAGTTAGGTATGAAAAAGTGCTTATTTGGGGAGTAAATAAGCAGTTACAAACCTTTGAAATGGTGAGGATTCTGACAAGTGTGTTTTTTAGTGAACAGACCCAACGTGCACTTTTATTTATTTATGGCATTTGTTTATTTTTTTTCCAAAAAAAAATGAATAGTTTTTTTTTTCAATACTTCGTGCAGATTTTTTTTATTTGGCCGTTTTGACCACTTCTACGTAAGCGCCACATCAGCTTTTAACAAACTCACTACAACTCACTTACGAGCAATGTTTTAAAACCCGGGTCTTAGATCGACCCGGTCGAGTCGCCGGGTCCGGGTCAACCCGGGTCAACCCGGGTTAACCCGGTTTTCTAAAAAAAAATATTTTTTTTTATTTTTTATAATTAACAAAATTATACTTATAAAAACCATAAAAACTTATGTATATTGAAAATATAAATTGTTTACCAACCAATATAATATGTAAAAATAAAATTTCGGCGTGAATACGTAAAATTAGAATTTTTTTTTTCAAAAAAATCCCGAAAAATTCGAAACCCGGCCGGGTCTTGAGAACCGGGTTGACCCGGGTCACCCCAAACCCGCCGGGTCAAGCCGGGTTTCGAAAATATGAAACCCGGGTCAATATGACCCGTTTTTTTGGCCGGAACCGGTTCAACCGGTTGACCCGGCCGGGTCGACCCGGGTCTGAAAACATTGCTTACGAGGGTAATGATACTCGCTCAAACTCACTCACACTCACCTTTCATACCTATTTTTTTTTATTACTTAAATGTGAAAAAGACACGGGTTTTGCCTCGGGCCTTGTGGTAGCCGCGGACAAGGGAAAAGGGGGGCCAGCCAAACTTTGATTTTAACTAAAAAGTAAAAAGAAAATACAGAGTTTTCATAACATAATTTTTATAGAAAAATTACAAACCCTAGCCCTCCTCCTCCTTGTTATCGCCGGCCATCAAAGAACACCAAGGGTGTTGTGGGTTTTGATCTTTGATTTTGGTATTAACGTGTTCGTGTTCTTAATCCTCATTCATTCACGAATTCGGTAACACCTTAACCTTAATCTTTTTATTCTTTTTATTTAAATCATGATCACATGTTAAAAAATCTTTAAAAACAAGAATCAAGAACATGCTAGGAATAATAATAATACAAGAAAAGGTGGTTTTGGTGGGGTTTGTTCGGCCGACATACGAACCGAGAGCCATGAGGCTCTCGGTGGTCTTTCTAGCACCACCAGCCGAGACCTTAAGGTCTCGGTGTGGTCTTGATTTTCGGCCGCAAGGACAAAGGAACCCCGACTCGAGTCAGGGTAACGTTTGGTCTGGGTTTGGTGTCAACCGAGACCCTACAAGGTCTCGGTGTGGTTCTTGGCGCAACAGCAGGCACCACCGGCTTAAGCCGGTGGCTGTTTGTTTCGATCAGTGGCTAGCCGAGCCACATCAGTGGCAACCACCGGCTAAAGCCGGTGGTGATTTTGGTTCGGGCAGTGGCAACCGGCTAGGCCGGGTAGCCACTCTTCAATGGTTTAGTTCAGCTTATATGGTTCGGCTTATATTAGAACACGGGTTCGGTAAAATTATAAAATTAGTTTTAATACTTATTTAATTAAATTATAACATGACTACTAATTTAATTAAAAACATGACTTAGGTTATAATTATTAAATATAATAATTCATTATTAACCTAAGTATTTTATTTAGACTAATTTAATTAAATCATGCTTTATTTAATTAAATCATATAACATATAGTTTATTAATTTATCATGATATTTATTTATTAAACTGTGCTAGTTAACCATGATATATTATTAATTAATAGAACATAAACTATTATTAATAATTAATAATCAGTTATAATCTATAGTACTTAATTAATAAACTATATTATTCATTACATGACTTATGACTTTTAACCAGTAAACACTAGCTTATATTATTAGCTTACTAATTCAGCTTATTTCTAAATATGGAAACTTTCTATTTCAGGAAACTTACTATTTTTGAAAACTTTCTATTTTTAGAAATTGGTCTAATTTTGGAAACTTTCTATTTTTGGAAACCTGATATTTTTAGAAAGTTACTTATTATTACACAACAAGTATAATAATACAAGAATAAAAGATAACACATAATCAGAATACATGAAATACATAATTAATACAGTATATCATTTAAAACGGTAAATAAGACAAGAACGTATAAAACAAACTAAGAACCTACAAGAACCAGTAACGTACTCAGTAATCAGACGACTTATACATGTCCCTTATTTATGTAGCATTAGTGAGGTCGGAGTAGGACTATTCATCCTTTCATCTTTCCTCGTTCACTAGACACAAGGTACGGATTTTCCGTCCTTCAGTATGGACATTCTTTCCTTACTAGGATTCCCCGTTTGCAACCAACTGTTTTCCCAAGTATATATTTTATATGTTTTGATTACTTATGTTAGTTTTAAATACCTAAGCCATATACATGCATGACTAGTGTCACCTAGTTATGGAGGTACCATAACCATAACACTGGAGGCACTAGTGTTATGACTTCCCCACGACGGAGTGATTGCTCGTGGCGTCCCTTACAGTTTTGGCCTTATATTTATGTTATCATGTGGGGTGTATGGGTGCATCCTAGTTACATGTTTTACAGGATTTTCATGATGAATACGATGTGTGCCTTGCATCCTTCACAAGGAGTTGATCCCTCCCACCCAAACTAATTAATTAGAGGCAACCCATTTAATTGCATGATGCGGTCTCCCCTCCAAGTATTCATGCACGGTGGAACCTCATGACCTATATGGGCTATTGGCTAATTAATACAGTTTTCATATAAAAACATAAGTCTTTCGAACTATAAAACCAGTTTTATGAACATGTTCCAGGTTATCTAGGACTTATACATTTCCGTTGCTATTAGTCTTTTATGCTCATGCCATTTCATGCTATACTTGTATATATGTTCACTATGCGTTATGCTCAGCCGTTTTCCTTTCATGTTCCCAAACGGCAGGTACTCAAGGACGCTCATTGTGACATCCGTCAAATTTCCATCTTAATTCATTCATGTAGTACGAGTACTTTAATTGTTTACCGACGAGTTGTCGACATGAATGTGTTAATTATTTTGCTTTGCGGACAAAGCCCTTTTTAGGGAGAGCATATGTAACATCTCGAGTTTTCGCGATTATTAAGTTGAATGCAATACACGAAGTTGGTGGGCGTATTATGTTTGCCGTACGTTTATTTGATATACTTACTAGATTACGTGAAGTTTCGCACAATTGCCTTTGTTTTGGATCGTGTGTCAAACGGTTATAGAGTCGTGTTTATTCAGTTCGCGTCTAAACTTAAACACCGTGAACCCGAGTCGAATTATATAACTGTTACAGCATGTACTTATATTTGAGTATAAACTTTCATTCATGTTTATTGCAAAACTTGCCTTACAAGAGTCTCAATTTCAGTCATATGCCCAGCTACAAATAAAACACATAGTTTATTACCCACTAACCACTACAAGACAGCACACATGCCTAGTTTACCCCATTTGGGTATATCACAAGTTACCATTTTCAGCTTGAAGCTAACCCTAGACTATCAATACATGATTAAATACAAATCCAAAGTTTACCCAATGTCCAAATACAAAGTTTATCACAGTCCAAATTACAAACACAAATTCTATACAAGTCTTTCAAATACAACTCCTGGGTAGGTGAAGATTAGTGTCCAGCCGACCCACACGTCGCGTCCCAACCTGCAAAACCGAAAGAGTCAAGCCTTCCATCTCGTCCGAACCTGCAAACCGAAACTTAGCATCCCATTGTGAGTCTTTCCGTCTTTTCGTTTTCCTATATGAAGTCTTAGTTGTGCTCGTCTTTTACAAACGTGCGAATAATCAAACCAATGTGTTAGCCGTTGTAACGGCCTTATTTTTAACTAAAAACTGAAAAGGTTAAACCTTAGTACTAGTACTTGAAACATGGCTATAACTTTACTTTTCTGTCAACCAAACCGAGACCCCGACTTAGACCAAACCGAGACCCCGACTTAGACCAAACCGAGACCCTGACTTAGAACAAACCGTGACCCAACCAAGACCACAAACAAGACCAAGCCAAGAACCAAACCGAGACCCAAGTCAAACCAAACCGATACTCAATTTAAGGCCAAACCGAGAACCAAACCAAGCTACTTACTTTCTGCCGAAACTACCAACAATCAATACCATCTAATCCAAATGTCTTAATCACTTTCATTTTTACAGAAACACCCTAAAAACCCTCAATCATGCCGCAGGTATAAAAACCCCCATTTCAAATCGAAACCCTAAAAATTTAAAAACCTTTTAAACATTAAATTAACACTTTCCACATTCCAAAAACACCACATAATCATGTGTAACAGCCGAATGTAAAAACCCCCAATTTTATAAAAACCCTAGATTGATTTTTAATAATTAAAACACTAATTAAACCTAATCTAAACCCAAATCCAATAGTTAAATTAATTGAAAACGAGATATGCAAAAACCCCCAATTGACCGAAACCCTAATTTTTATAAACCGATTATATGTTGAAATTAGTTTGATTTTATACAAGAAAACATCAATTAATTGCATTTAAACCCGAGATTGATAAAAACCCCCAAATATTTCAAAACCCTAATTCGTTTATTTCAAATCCGAGAGCCATATGGTTCTCAACAAGTTTATACAAATTAATCAAACCCACTGATCTTTTATAAATCGAAAATCAATTTACTTTTGCTAAAAGAAATTAAGGAGAAACAAACTTATCTTTGATTATTGGCTGATGATTAACGTGACCATAAGGATGAACACATCAGAAACCCAATCGGTTTGATGTGGGGATGAAACCCCACATCTCACGCGATCTAAACACCTCAGACCACCCCATTTATGATTGTTATATTCAACCTGAAAAGATATTAGCCATGGAAGGGATGAACCGATCTAGATTTGAGAGAGAGATGAGATTGGGGCGGTGGGGATATTTTCGAGGGAAGAGAGAGAGTGTGACTCTCTGTTTTTGAGAGTTGTGTGTGTAAACACACGTTTATTTACTCCTTGTCCCTTGTTTATTCCGCCCATGGGCCGGGCCAGGTCATATGACCCTTGGGCCGGTTTGTGAGTGAAGTTATTGGACCCATTTTGGGCCAGGTATATATATTAAGTTAGTTAAAGCCCATGAAACGAATTTTATAAATTTAGGGTATAATTTAACCCGTAAAACCCGACCGTTTAATAACCGACTTTTATTTGTCGTACTTTTCCGTAAACGTATGATTTCGTCAAGCACAACTAGGGTGTCGTGTCTTTTATTAATTTTTCGTATCGTAACTCGATCCTCATAATTACATAGATCGCGGCTAGCGTAACCGTACTCTCGAGCTATTTTATCTTCATTCTCTTGCTGAATTACGAGGTGAGTTTATAGCCCCATACTTTACTATTTTCACTGCTTTTTGGGGTGAGACATTGCTTGATTTTAACGTGTGAACACAAGTGCATTTACTGATTTATATATTAGTCTAAGTCCCACTAAAAACCCAGTTGCTTTGGCCCGTGAATCGTGAACCGTTAATTACTTTGTCTAAGCGCGAATGTTATGGATAGATCTATCGGGATTGACGTCCCTGTCTGTCTTGTCCAACAAGGGGACAAGCGGGCACAGTTTCATTTGAGTCTGAGATAGGATGTCGTGGGTTTAGGCATCTAGTTGGGCTACATTTATATGATTATACTGTCGGTGTTGTTAACGCTTCGGTGTCACGAGCTTAGACTATAATAAATACTTTGGGATGACTTTGTATCTGTTATATTGTCATCACATTTGGGAAAATCTTGTGGTTCATTAAACATTTCCACTTAACTAAACCTATGAACTCACCAACTTTATGTTGACACTTTAGCAATGTTTTTCTCAGGTATTAAGAAGGAAGATGCTAAATGAGGTCTCATGCATTGCCGTCATTTCTTTGAAACAACGATCATTTGTACCATTTGAGAAAACTATGTTTTGTAACTGTATTCAGTTTATGCTTCCGCACTTCGTTAAAACTATTTATTTTATTAATTACAAGTGATCTATTTTCCGAACGTCTCATTTAGAGGTCGTTCTTTGTGACTATGTGCGTATGATAATCATGACGTCACCACTCCCTTGTCGCCATTATACTCTGATATTTTGGGAGTGTGACACTCATAGACTTTGAGAGTATGTGTATACGGATGGAAGCTATCTAGCCTTCATTATTTTATGCATTTCTATACATTACGTTACTTTATTTCTTTGGACATTGTTTAGTCCTTTTCCATTTCAGTACCTATATTCATGTGTGTGAGCTTATACTTGGACTACCGATGTTTGTTTCTGGTATTTCCATTCATGGTCATTTAATGTTTTTTGACATTTACCTTGCATGCTTTGATGACACGCCATAATTATCCTGTGATATTCCATTTACCGAAATGAGGTGTTACAATTATGGTATCAGATCCAAGGCTTCGACATGTAGGCTCTTAAAACATGACCTGTGATTAGTGGGTAATCAACATGGTCTTCCTAGAACTGACAATTATTTTCATGCATTTGTTCATGTATCATTGTTGCATGAATTTTGACCAAGTAATGGTTGGTACAGGACTGGTCATATTTAATCGCATGTGCTTTTAATCGAATCATTTTGTTTTGATGAACCGACCCATAGGCGTTCATCCTCGTCATGTCATTTTGTTTAGGTGAACTGACCCATAGGCATTCACCCAAACCCATGTTATTTTCATTGTCATGTAGGGATGGCAACGGGGCGGGTTTAGGGCGGGGCGACCGTCCCCATCTCCAAACCCGATTAGTAAAGTTCTCCCCAAACCCGCCCCAATCTCCGTCGGGGATTTAATCAGGGTGCCCCGTTGGGGCGTAATGCTCCCTCAAACCCGCCCTGTACTAATCGGGGATCTTATCGGGTACCCTCTTTGGGTTAAATTTTCTATCAAAACCGCATCATTTTATATTTATTATTATTTTTAGACGGTTAGAAATAAGCTTAAAGTATTAAAAACTTACTAGTTTTATAATAATGAATTACAAACAAGACTTATAAGGTTTAAAACGATACTATTATATATAAATAATGATATGTTACACCACAAATAACTTACAATACATTAAACAAGTTTCTGTAATAACAATTTGTAATGTTGAAAAGATAAAATACTAAAGAAATATTTATTATGACGTAAATAGTAAGAAAATACTATATAAAAATACTTATATTTGTATATGTGTATATTAATCGGCCAGGGCGGGTCAAGGACCTTATTCCCCGCGTTTTCCCCAAACCCGTTTAAAAATCCCCATTTAAGCCCCAAACCCGCCCCATAACCCAATAAAGTTATCCCGCCCCGCCCCAATTATTTCGGGTTTCGGGTTTCCCCGTCGGCTTTGGTTTTTTTTGCCATCCCTATAATGTCATGCATTCATACACTGTT
Source organism: Glebionis coronaria (assembly GCA_025667525.1). NCBI lineage: Eukaryota > Viridiplantae > Streptophyta > Magnoliopsida > Asterales > Asteraceae > Glebionis > Glebionis coronaria. The sequence goes on along the minus strand of CM046877.1, from coordinate 555,912,264 downwards.
TTCATGCATAATTTTTTTTCATGTTTATATGCATAAAAAAATTTCCATGTATATATTATGTTTTAATCAACTTAATCATTGCACTTTGTTTTATACTGTTAGATGGTTCTCACACGTGAACAAGAGCAACTGAATGCAGCAGTCCAAGCTGTTATGCAGGCTATGCCCTTCCGCAACTAAGGAATGAAATTCAGGCTGAGGTGCAAGCTGCCAACAATCAACACCAGCACCAGCATCAGAATCCTCCTCCTCCACCTCCAACTACCCTGATTACATGGCTGGAGTGATTCAATAAGCAACTCCGAAATCTTTCGAGCAGACTGACAGCCCCGCTGAGGCTAAGAGCTGGATAGCTCACATCGAGAAGATCTTTGATGCAATGGGATGCGACCCTATCTTTAAGGCAAGGTTAGCTTGTTACAAGTTTGAAGGGAACGTGCTCGCATGGTGGAAGGCACTGAAGCTGTCGAATGGGGGCGACGATTGGGTGACTGGATTGACTTGGGCAGAGTTTAAGGAGTTGGTTATGGGATAGTTCTTCCCGAAAGCTGAGTAGGATAAGCTTAAGAGGGAGTATCATGGTATTAGGCAGAGAGCTGGGGAAAACAACAATGCGTTCATGCAAAGGTTTCTTCGACTGACTGGATTCCTTGGCGCAGCAGCCGGGACTGCAAAGGAGTAAGCGTATCACTTTCGCTGGACTCTTCGCACACCTGTCGCCAATAACTTGGTGTGTGCTACATTCAATATTGTGGCACAAGTAGCAGATGCAGCCCGCAAGTTGGAGATGCTGCAGGAGAGGCAGAAAGATTCGACAAGAGGTATATTTTGTCATCAGCGGTGATCATTTCATTTCATTCAGTATTATCCAGATATTTATCTTTCTCTATACAATTGCATCTTTCAGGCAGAAGACTAGGACCATGTGAGACCCCCAAAATCAGGTATGGAACAATTAGGCATCAAGGGGGCGCCACGTTATGGTACAAGAAACAATGAAATGTTGTTGACATAAAGTTGCCGTAATAAAAATTTGTACATTAAATCATAAAGAATCATAGTTTTTAAACAAAGGTCCCAGAGTTTTATAAGCGGAAGTCTATAATTTAATTATTGTTTTGTAACTTATAGTTACCAAGAATACATGATAAACTTCTGAAAGTTTTTAGATAAAACCAAAGTTTAAATATACACAGAAATCTCCAAGCTGCGAAAATATCCTGCGGGCTCCCATCCAAGCAAAGCTAAGAAATAATACCTGAGATTAAACATGTAAATTCGTCAACATAAAGTTGAGTGATATTCATAGGTTTAGCAGTAAAGGCGTGGAACACAAGCATTCTTTTGTAAAACAAGTAAATAGAGAAAATGGTTATGATCATTAACCATAGTCTGAAACCAATATTATTGCTGTTTAGTTCATGAACCGAAGCTTAACTCAAAGTAAGTTCCTCTAGGGAGTATTCAGCCTAAATACTCAAGTATAAACAAATGTAAGTGCGTCAAGGTAATCGGGACGGGGATTGTCAATCCTGATGGATCCACCCACAACATTCGCGCTTAGCGCAAAGCATACAGGACAATTAACGGTTCATGATCAAGAGAGGAAACTTAAGGCTATTAACTATAAGCAATAATATCAATGAAAACTGTTGGAAAGCATACAAGTCTGAATAGCATACAAGTTCTGAATAACATACAGTTGTTTTTTTAAATGGACGTGTTCCACCATGTAAAATCTCACCCCGCGTTTAGAAACAATGTACAAGTAGCAAAAGGGGCTATGAACTCACCTTAGGTAGTCGGGTTTGTAGAAGAAACAAGAAAACGCGAAACGGCACCAAAACTAACCCGAACCTAAGTAATGAAATATTTATGAGTATATTACTCTAACTATAGTAAAATGAAGATTCATTTTAACAAAGAATGATCATGGATTAAAAGTTTTAGAAATCTTGTAAAATTTTAAGTTTATAAGAAAAAGTGAACCATGGTAGGTGTATGAGTTGTACATTGCACTACTAGCTAAACCACTTAGGTAAACTAAATTCTTCACTTTCCTACTGTATAAAATGTGATATAAGGTTATTCGTAAGATTTTAGTACTCTTATTATGCTAAACATAAAGTTTTGGACCAAAATCATGCTTAAAATATAAGACTAGAATGAAATTTAGTAATGTCCTGCACTAAACAATGCACTACTGAAACTCTATGATAGCTACAGACTTGAAACTTTTTTCATTAGAAAGATATTTTCTTTACCTTTTCAAAATGGGCAGATTTGACTTATAAGAGTTTACCAGTCAATGGGAATTTCACTTTTAATGTCTGAGTAAGTTTTAGAAATGATCTGCACTAAACAGTGCATAACTAAAATTCTATAATAGCTACAGGTTTGAAACTTTTTGCATCAGAAAGATATTTTCTTTACCTTTTCAAAATGGGTAAATTTGACTTATAAGAGTTTACCAATCAACGGGAATTTCACTTTTAATGACTGACTAGGTTTTAGAAATGATCTGCACTAAACCGTGCATAACTGAAATTCTATAATAGCTACAGGTTTGCAACATTTTGCATCAGAAAGATATTTTCTTTACCTTTTCAAAATGGGCAAATTTGAATTATAAGCATTTACCAATCAACGGGAATTTTACTTTTAGTGACTGACTACAAATTTTAAAAATGGAAATTTACACGATACATTCAATCATGTCGTTTTAGTCAAAAATCACTAATCGAAAAAGCTTTTATGGAGATTCCAAGGACTAGAGGTTTAAAATATAGTGACCTACTGTAACTAAATATAAAATCACCAATAAAAATATTTTAACTCAAGACCCACTACAGATTTTTTTTACCCGTTACCCGGTTTTGACCAATTTTAATAAAACGAACGTAACTTTTGCATCCGGGCACCTCCATTGCCTACCCAACTCTCCAAAATCAGTATAAACCTAAGGAATCTATTTTTGAACCAAAAATACAACTTAGAACTGTAGAAAATTTGCCATGACCTGCTTTACATCAGCCAACAATTTCCATCAATTCTAACACCTAAATTTGATCCAAATCACCCCAAAATCATTCTAAATCTATGACAAAGCCTACCACTTGATCATACACTCAAACCATGTTCATTTTAAGGAGAAAATCAGTAGGTAACTCGTATGTACCTAATTTCATGATCAATCCATTTTAACTAATAAAAATCACAATTTAGTATATAATAGAAATACATAATCAAAGAGGTTTTTTTTACATACCTTTATATAAGTAAATTTATGACTAGTAATTATGGGATTTGTAGCTTAATCCTTTCCCTCCAAGTAAAAGTATCAAAATAGCCCCAAGTTATGATCAAACCCTAAAAATTATCAAAAATTAACAATATAAAATCATGTATGTTACTCCAAAATACACTAATTCATACATAAACATAATAATTTCTTATAATCAAATTATGAGATTTTAAAAATGATCTTGCATGTCAAAATAAATGATGAGGATGTGTTTAGGAAGGATTAAACTTACTAAAAACCAAGTTAATTTGGCTAGAACAAACTTTGATCATGGTGTTCTTGTGGTTAATAAAAATCAGCCCAAAGAGAGAAAAAATTGTGTTTGATCTTTTATTTTACAAATGAATGTGTTTGTGGTTTTTATAGTGTAAAGTTTCAGCACTTAACCCTTTTGGCCCTTCCTTTATATAAATGTTTTTTAAAATAGAATAAAACTAATAAACTTATTTACATTTTATAAAAACTTTACAAAATGGTTTATTAGATTGGACATAAACCCGAAAAATCAATTTTTGATATAATTTAAATTTACGAAAAAGTATTTAGGGCTAGTTTGGATCATAACTCGGCTAAAGGAGGTACTAGTATATATAAAAATGTATTACTTATATACAATGTATTATACATCGTGGGGAAACACGAAATTTAAAAATCTCTAGATTTACGTATTTTTTTAAAGTAACAAAAAAAACAAGTAACATATTGTAAAAAAATCGAGAAGGACGAATAAAATAATAAGTAAATTACCGGGAAAAATACGAGTTCTCACAGTCGACCCCCCTAAAGGAACTCTGGTCCCTCAGAGTTCAACTGGAGACCGAAGCAAACGCGAACAAGTTGAGATACTTAGCTTTGAATTGGTCTTCTCTTTCTCATGTAAATTATGCGCTTCGACGAGAATCGCAACGAACCTTAACAATTGGAATCCAGCTACGCTTCAGCTTCTTAACTCCTTTTCGATAATTATTTCAAGTTCAAAATAATATAATGACCCTTTAATACGAGGAAATATTAAGAGGCAGAATGAACACGAAAATTGCTTAAACGGACAAGATGCGCTAAAACGAATTAAGATTGATAATCGACAAGGAATCGCAAATCGCGCAAATTGTAAAACACGACAATCTACTTTACTAGAGAAATTAAGGAGAAATATGAATTACATATGGATGTTTAAAATAAGAGTTGCCACAAATCTCCGTATCGGATTTTGTATTACTTTAAAATTAAGCTTATGTGCTTGCTTGATTTTAAAAGTGCAAGGTTTTTTTTTTGTGGCTTTAACATGTTACGACACTTTCAAAATAGTGTCAATATAGCTACAGTTGCTTATCAAGGTGTTTGGTGATTTGAAATCAAAAACTATATATTTAGTGAGTAAACAGTCGCTAAATCTTTTTCTTGATAAGGACTTTAAAGTACAAGTAAAATAGTTCAAAATAATTATTTTGATCGGCTTAGGAGCTTTTGAATGACTGCATGAATTTATTGTTATGATCAGAGAAAATTAAATTTCCAAATAATTTAGAAGCATTGATAGAAATATAAATTACATAGGTAATGTCATTAACTTGAAAGTAAAATATGATATAATCAAATAGTTTAAAAGATAAGGTTTGACGTCCTTTTAAACACTAGTTATAAGTATACAAAGGAGGATGTATAGATCCGACATTTAACTTGAAATGAGTATTTTGGCAAATTAAACACTTGGTAAAATGTGTAAAATTTTCTTAGAAATACATAATAATCTATAGAATTCCATAAAGCCGTTTAATGCATCAAATGGTAAATATGAGACATATCCGAGTTTTCAAAATGTGACAAGATAGCAACCAATATGAAGCAAATAATAGTCAACAACTAGTATACAAACAATGGCCGGAGGGAATAAAACGTAATTCGTAAAAAAAAAATATTAACGAACATGATTGAATAGATGCATCGATGATAAGGACAATAAGAAACAAAGAATTAAGCATGATTAATTCACGAGTGTGGTCGGCGTCACCAACAATGGCTTGTAAGTCCTCGGTGGTCGATACACGATCGAGAGAGAAAAGCCACACAATAAATTTTCGAATCACAGAAAAATCTTAAGAAGTTACTTGAGAGAAATTACATTAAGATGAACAACATTAGCAATGAAAGGCGAAATCAACACATGATTTACCCGAATGATAATCAAGACGATAGATTCTAACACACAGCATGACAAGTACACGAAATCATGATTCACTCCCAATCATAAATCACTATTCGCGTCCGGAGATGTTTCGAAAGTCTACCAAAATAGATAGAGAAGGTCGATCGATGTAGAAGCATAACAACGTTGAAACTTTCAAGTCTGGTATCAATGGCAAGAAATTAGACGAGTGGTATCGAGAATTATATCACGAAGGAAGATGAGGTAACAAGTAAAACAAAGATCGTTGAGTAAGGAAATATGTGCTTGCAGGCATGTAAGAAGAGATAAAGAAACATATGCATATATCATGAACGGGTGCTACTCGTAAAAAATATAAAAGTTTTCAAAACTTCGTTTTATCTATCTTTTTCCGAAACACAAGTAAAAAGTTGGTTCTTAGACAAAAAAAAAAATTTAAGGTGACTACTATTCGGCCTCGCATGGCTCCTTCTAAATTACGCATAGGTGATCAAGCCATGCATAATTTAGGACTAGCAATGCGATGCAGAGTTTCGTCAAACCAGTATTACATGTCATATATTTAAAATATATATATGATACCAAAAATAGATATCAGAATAATTTATGAAACTTTTCGCAAGTAAGTAATTCGCTTGATACTTAAATCAACACCTTTAATGTTGCATGAATTCTTTTATAAGATCAAGGTAAAATAATTTGTGAAAATACCTCGTAAAATAATATTACTTAACGTTATAAAGTAACATTCAAGTATTTTATAAAGTCAAAGTAGAACGATTTGTAAAATGATTTGTAAAATGATTTGCAAACAATACGAGTTTGAGTTTATATGGTGACATTATAGCAATGCATACATAGCAAGTGGGTTACACGAGGGTAGTAAAGAGTAGTTCATAAGACCATCGATGAAATGGTTACAAGGTGATAAGGTTTCAAAAGATTTAGCCAGAATCGTCATGAGACACGTGTCAAAAATTATAACGAAAGATGTGAAAAAGAGAACTTCAAATCTCGACCCAAACTAGTGTTACGATGGAAGAAACGAAAGATGAAATATAATGAAAAATAAGTCATGTATAAAATAAAAGATAAAAGGAAATTCATATGCGTTCACATTGTAAACTAATTGGCATAAAAATGCACAACTTTTTCGACAAAACTGTAGCTCACTATCGGTTTTATCCAAACATTCGGTTTCAAAAGTTCATGATATATGTATGTATAACTCGTACCCAAAGTTACTATTTTTAAACGTCTTCAAACGTAACTAATGTTTGTTAGTTGTAAACTATCATTTGTTAAATTTCTACAAGCGCAAACGAACTCAAAAATGCCTAAAACCCATATTTCAAAATTTCTATCAGCTTTGACTTTTTAGTCAACTTTGACTTTTAAGTCTTACCCGATCAATTAACCCGTTAAATGACATTTTCAAGATTCGGAGTCTAAAGTAATCTTGTGCAAAACAATGTTTCGAACAACTTTCTAGTTTTACTCAAGATCTGAAACCTAACGTAAAATAACCAAAATGCCCCTGCATGTTCTGCGCAGGTTTGTATATATTATCTTAAAACGCAGGTTTTTATTTTTTTTAGGTTTGACCCGTTTATACTAGTTTTCGGACTTGGTTACCTCCGCATTATAGGTAAAACGGCATTTTAAACAACTTTTTAGTTTTACTCGAGACTTGAAACGAACCAGAAGTAGGCGAAAGCGCATTCGCATCGCAACCGTCAACAAAATGATATTTTTTAGAAAACGCAGACTTTATTAGATAAAAGACCCATAAATATTTAGTTCCGACATTAGTTCCCTTGCGGTAGACGTAAAACGACATTTTTCAGACAACTTTCGTGTTTAGGCTGAAGGTCGAAACGGACCAGAAATGACGATTTTACCCCCTGCAGTTCTACATCAACAGAAATTTTCCATATATGCAGAAAATAAGTTCTTAAATTTTACAAATTTCAAATGAGCGTAACTCGCTCGTTTTTTTTAAGAGTTACGGGTCGAACTTTATATCTAAACGACCGTCTCAACATGTAGAAACATATTTTTAAGTCTAAAGTTTATAAAAATATTTTCTTGACACCGTTAAATTACCTGTAAAGTTTCTGCACAAAGTATATTTTTCGACACCTCGAAACTTAATTAAAATTCATAACAATCTGGAATTTATGTACATATATGACTTGTGGATTTCATGAAAACGAAAGATAATAGATTGTATAATTAAGCATATAAAGAAAACATATTATAAAAATGGGTTAAGAATACCAACGGTAATCTAAGAAAACAAATACGGCGTATGACATCCGTGTCTTAGATTTCAAGATGCAATGTAGGAAGGCCTCTTGGCAGTGTGATTTTCCAAAAACACAAAACATACCGAGAAAGAAATGAAACATTAACGTGTTGCACTCCCGGAGAAAGGAGGTTTAATGAAAGGGGAGGATACAAGTTTATAGAAATAGAATCATATTCTAAACAATCGCCACATGTTAGAGGATATGAATTACAAGATGATGATGGTGTTTCCAAGGTACAAACGAACGTTGTAAATCGAAGTCGAAACGTAGAATGGTCAATGAAATATTTAATCAATATACGAGTGTCGTGTAAAACGATAACGTAAAGGTCAATCAAGGTTACGAAAACCTACGATATTATTCAACACGGATTCAGGGAATGCTTCGAGATGTGTGACTCACACGATGTCCTTTAGTCTTTTTCGGAGACACATTGGGCTACACAATGGTCTATAGACTATTTTTCAAGACATCCAATCACAAATGGTTGGAAAGCAATTTGGATATTTAAATAGTTATCTTAAAGATGTTTAACAATGGAAATATTGCACAAGGTAGTAGAATGAAAATCAGAAGTTTCATTGAAAGCAACACTTCTTAATCCCCAAACAATGGTATCGCGAGAGTATGCACAACATATAAAAGAATGAGTCGAGAAAAACAGGCGGTTCAAAACGAACGAATGTATGAGTTCAGTTGTATCACGCGTAAATGAAATAACAATAGTACTCAGAAAAGTGATTATGAAAATTCAGAAGCATACTCGCTCCGATTTCAAGTATGTAACGTCATAGCAAATTAAAATCATGGTAACAAGATCAAGTTTACATGAACAAGAATTCAAGAAATACCGTAAGGGCAGATGTAATCACAACAATATCCAATGATATGAAACACATGGGATTTGGAAAGATATAGTAATTATCGTCATTAGGACAATGTAATATTTCAAAATGTAATCAAGAGATGAAATACTAAAACGATAATTAAAAGTAAATAATAAGGATTAGAGAGTTACCCGCGCAGATATCGAACAGCAATGGCAGATTCTGTGTTTGACACTTAAAAACATGAAATATTTTAGCTTTTCGGTTATAGACTAAGTTTTGAAAAAAAACGACCCAGTTCCCTATAACCATTGCTCTGATACCAATCTGTGAGACCCCCAAAATCAGGTATGGAACAACTAGGCATCAAGGGGGCGCCACGTTATGGTACAAGAAACAATGAAATGTTGTTGACATAAAGTTGCCGTAATAAAATTTTATACATTAAATCATAAAGAATCAGAGTTTTTAAACATAGGTCCCAGAGTTTTATAAGCGGAAGTCTATACTTTAATTATTGTTTTGTAACTTATAGTTACCAAAAATACATGATAAACTTCTGAAAGTTTTTAGATAAAACCAAAGTTTAAATATACACAGAAATCTCCAAGCTGCGAAAATATCCTGCGGGCTCCCATCCAAGCAAAGCTAAGAAATAATACCTGAGGTTAAACATGTAAATTCGTCAACATAAAGTTGAGTGATATTCATAGGTTTAGCAGTAAAGGTGTGGAACACAAGCATTCTTTTGTAAAACAAGTAAATAGAGAAAATGGTTATGATCATTAACCATAGTCTGAAACCAATATTATTGTTGTTTAGTTCATGAACCGAAGCTTAACTCAAAGTAAGTTCCTCTAGGGAGTATTCAGCCTAAATACTCAAGTATAAACAAATGTAAGTGCGTCAAGGTAATCGGGACGGGGATTGTCAATCCCGATGGATCCACCCACAACATTCGCGCTTAGCGCAAAGCATACAGGACAATTAACGGTTCATGATCAAGAGAGGAAACTTAAGGCTATTAACTATAAGCAATAATATCAATGAAAATTGTTGGAAAGCATACAAGTCTGAATAGCATAAAAGTTCTGAATAGCATACAATTGTTTTTTTAAATGGACGTGTTCCACCATGTAAAATCTCACCCCGCGTTTAGAAACAATGTACAAGTAGCAAAAGGGGCTATGAACTCACCTTAGGTAGTCGGGTTTGTAGAAGAAACAAGAAAACGCGAAACGGCACCAAAACTAACCCGAACCTAAGTAATGAAATATTTATGAGTATATTACTCTAACTATAGTAAAATTAAGATTCATTTTAACAAAGAATGATCATGGATTAAAAGTTTTAGAAATCTTGTAAAATTTTAAGTTTATAAGAAAAAGTGAACCATGGTAGGTGTATGAGTTGTACATTGCACTACTAGCTAAACCACTTAGGTAAACTAAATTCTTCACTTGCCTACTGTATAAAATGTGATATAAGGTTATTCGTAAGATTTTAGTACTCTTATTATGCTAAACATAAAGTTTTGGACCAAAATCATGCTTAAAATATAAGACTAGAATGAAATTTAGTAATGTCCTGCACTAAACAATGCACTACTGAAACTCTATGATAGCTACAGACTTGAAACTTTTTGCATTAGAAAGATATTTTCTTTACCTTTTCAAAATGGGCAAATTTGACTTATAAGAGTTTACCAATCATTAGGAATTTCACTTTTAATGTCTGAGTAAGTTTTAGAAATGATCTGCACTAAACAGTGCATAACTAAAATTCTATAGTAGCTACAGGTTTGAAACTTTTTGCATTAGAAAGATATTTTCTTTACCTTTTAAAAATGGGCACACTTATAAGAGTTTACCAATCAATGGGAATATCACTTTTAATGTCTGAGTAAGTTTTAGAAATGATCTGCACTAAACAGTGCATAACTGAAATTCTATAATAGCTACAGGTTTGTAACTTTTTGCATCAGAAAGATATTTTCTTTACCTTTTCAAAATGGGTAAATTTGACTTATAAGAGTTTACCAATCAACGGGAATTTCACTTTTAATAACTGACTAGGTTTTAGAAATGATCTGCACTAAACAGTGCATAACTGAAATTCTATAATAGCTACAAGTTTGCAACATTTTGCATCAGAAAGATATTTTCTTTACCTTTTCAAAATGGGCAAATTTGAATTATAAGCATTTACCAATCAACGGGAATTTTACTTTTAGTGACTGACTACAAATTTTAAAAATGGAAATTTACACGATACATTCAAACATGTCGTTTTAGTCAAAAATCACTAATCGAAAAAGCTTTTATGGAGATTCCAAGGACTAGAGGTTTAAAATATAGTGACCTACTGTAACTAAATATAAAATCACCAATAAAAATATTTTAACTCAAGACCCACTACACATTTTCTTTACACGTTACCCGGTTTTGACCAATTTTAATAAAACGAACGTAACTTTTGCATCCGGGCACCTCCATTGCCTACCCAACTCTCCAAAATCAGTATAAACCTAAGGAATCTATTTTTGAACCAAAAATACAACTTAGAACTGTAGAAAATTTGCCATGACCTGCTTTACATCAGCCAACAATTTCCATCAATTCTAACACCTAAATTTGATCCAAATCACCCCAAAGTCATTCTAAATCTATGACAAAGCCTACCACTTGATCATACACTCAAACCATGTTCATTTTAAGGAGAAAATCAGTAGGTAACTCGTATGTACCTAATTTCATGATCAATCCATTTTAACTAATAAAAATCACAATTTAGTATATAATAGAAATACATAATCAAAGAGGGTTTTTTTTACATACCTTTATATAAGTAAATTTATGACTAGTAATTATGGGATTTGTAGCTTAATCCTTTCCCTCCAAGTAAAAGTATCAAAATAGCCCCAAGTTATGATCAAACCCTAAAAATTATCAAAAATTAACAATATAAAATCATGTATGTTACACCAAAATACACTAATTCATACATAAACATAATCATTTCTTATAATCAAATTATGAGATTTTAAAAATGATCTTGCATGTCAAAATAAATGATGAGGATGTGTTTAGGAAGGATTAAACTTACTAAAAACCAAGTTAATTTGGCTAGAACAAACTTTGATCATGGTGTTCTTGTGGTTAATAAAAATCAGCCCAAAGAGAGAAAAAAATTGTGTTTGATCTTTTTTTTACAAATGAATGTGTTTGTGGTTTTTATAGTGTAAAGTTTCAGCACTTAACCCTTTTGGCCCTTCCTTTATATAAATGTTTTTTAAAATAAAATAAAACTAATAAACTTATTTACATTTTATAAAAACTTTACAAAATGGTTTATTAGATTGGACATAAACCCGAAAAATCAATTTTTGATATAATTTAAATTTACGAAAAAGTATTTAGGGCTAGTTTGGATCATAACTCGGCTAAAGGAGGTACTAGTATATATAAAAATGTATTACTTATATACAATGTATAATACATCGTGGGGAAACACGAAATTTAAAAATCTCTAGATTTACGTATTTTTTTAAAGTAACAAAAAAAAACAAGTAACATATTGTAAAAAATCGAGAAGGACGAATAAAATAATAAGTAAATTATCGGGAAAAATACGAGATCTCACAGTCGACCCCCCTAAAGGAACTCTGGTCCCTCAGAGTTCAACTGGAGACTGAAGCAAACGCGAACAAGTTGAGATACTTAGCTTTGAATTGGTCTTCTCTTTCTCATGTAAATTATGCGCTTCGACGAGAATCGCAACGAACCTTAACAATTGGAATCCAGCTACGCTTCAGCTTCTTAACTCCTTTTCGATAACTATTTCAAGTTCAAAAAAATATAATGACCCTTTAATACGAGGAAATATTAAGAGGCAGAATGAACACGAAAATTGCTTAAACGGACAAGATGCGCTAAAATGAATTAAGATTGATAATCGACAAGGAATCGCAAATCGCGCAAATTGTAAAACACGACAATCTACTTTACTAGAGAAATTAAGGAGAAATATGAATTACATATGGATGTTTAAAATAAGAGTTGCCACAAATCTCCGTATCGGATTTTGTATTACTTTAAAATTAAGCTTATGTGCTTGCTTGATTTTAAAAGTGCAAGGTTTTTTTTTGTGGCTTTAACATGTTACGACACTTTCAAAATAGTGTCAATATAGCTACAGTTGCTTATCAAGGTGTTTGGTGATTTGAAATCAAAAACTATATATTTAGTGAGTAAACAGTCGCTAAATCTTTTTCTTTATAAGGACTTTAAAGTACAAGTAAAATAGTTCAAAATAATTATTTTGATCGGCTTAGGAGCTTTTGAATGACTGCATGAATTTATTGTTATGATCAGAGAAAATTAAATTTCCAAATAATTTAGAAGCATTGATAGAAATATAAATTACATAGGTAATGTCATTAACTTGAAAGTAAAATATGATATAATCAAATAATTTAAAAGATAAGGTTTGACGTCCTTTTAAACACTAATTATAAGTATACAAAGGAGGATGTATAGATCCGACATTTAACTTGAAATGAGTATTTTGGCAAATTAAACACTTGGTAAAATGTGTAAAATTTTCTTAGAAATACATAATAATCTATAGAATTCCATAAAGGCGTTTAATGCATCAAATGGTAAATATGAGACATATCCGAGTTTTCAAAATGTGACAAGATAGCAACCAATATGAAGCAAATAATAGTCAACAACTAGTATACAAACAATGGCCGGAGGGAATAAAACGTAATTCGTAAAAAAAATATTAGCGAACATGATTGAATAGATGCATCGATGATAAGGACAATAAGAAACAAAGAATTAAGCATGATTAATTCACGAGTGTGGTCGGCGTCACCAACAATGGCTTGTTAAGTCCTCGGTGGTCGATACACGATCGAGAGAGAAAAGCCACCCAATAAATTTTCGAATCACAGAAAAATCTTAAGAAGTTACTTGAGAGAAATTACATTAAGATGAACAACATTAGCAATGAAAGGCGAAATCAACACATGATTTACCCGAATGATAATCAAGACGATAGATTCTAACACACAGCATGACAAGTACACGAAATCATGATTCACTCCCAATCATAAATCACTATTCGCGTCCGGAGATGTTTCGAAAGTCTACCAAAATAGATAGAGAAGGTCGATCGATGTAGAAGCATAACAACGTTGAAACTTTCAAGTCTGGTATCAATGGCAAGAAATTAGACGAGTGGTATCGAGAATTATATCACGAAGGAAGATGAGGTAACAAGTAAAACAAAGATCGTTGAGTAAGGAAATATGTGCTTGCAGGCATGTAAGAAGAGATAAAGAAACATATGCATATATCATGAACGGGTGCTACTCGTAAAAAATATAAAAGTTTTCAAAACTTCGTTTTATCTATCTTTTTCCGAAACACAAGTAAAAAGTTGGTTCTTATACAAAAAAAAAATTTAAGGTGACTACTATTCGGCCTCCATGGCTCCTTCTAAATTACGCATAGGTGATCAAGCCATGCATAATTTAGGACTAGCAATGCGATGCAGAGTTTCGTCAAACCAGTATTACATGTCATATATTTAAAATATATATATGATACCAAAAATAGATATCAGAATAATTTATGAAACTTTTCGCAAGTAAGTAATTCGCTTGATACTTAAATCAACACCTTTAATGTTGCATGAATTCTTTTATAAGATCAAGGTAAAATAATTTGTGAAAATACCTCGTAAAACAATATTACTTAACGTTATAAAGTAACATTCAAGTATTTTATAAAGTCAAAGTAGAACGATTTGTAAAATGATTTGCAAACAATACGAGTTTGAGTTTATATGGTGACATTATAGCAATGCATACATAGCAAGTGGGTTACACGAGGGTAGTAAAGAGTAGTTCATAAGACCATCGATGAAATGGTTACAAGGTGATAAGGTTTCAAAAGGTTTAGCCAGAATCGTCATGAGACACGTGTCAAAAATTATAACGAAAGATGTGAAAAAGAGAACTTCAAATGTCGACCGAAACTAGTGTTACGATGGAAGAAACGAAAGATGAAATATAATGAAAAATAAGTCATGTATAAAATAAAAGATAAAAGGAAATTCATATGCGTTCACATCGTAAACTAATTGGCATAAAAATGCACAACTTTTTCGACAAAACTGTAGCTCACTATCGGTTTTATCCAAACATTCGGTTTCAAAAGTTCATGATATATGTATGTATAACTCGTACCCAAAGTTACTATTTTTAAACGTCTTCAAACGTAACTAATGTTTGTTAGTTGTAAACTATCACTTGTTAAATTTCTACAAGCGCAAACGAACTCAAAAACGCCTAAAACCCATATTTCAAAATTTCTATCAGCTTTGACTTTTTAGTCAACTTTGACTTTTAAGTCTGACCCGATCAATTAACCCGTTAAATGACATTTTCAAGATTCAGAGTCTAAAGTAATTTTGTGCAAAACAATGTTTCGAACAACTTTCTAGTTTTACTCAAGATCTGAAACCTAACGTAAAATAACCAAAATGCCCCTGCATGTTCTGCGCAGGTTTGTATATATTATCTTAAAACGCAGGTTTTTATTTTTTTTAGGTTTGACCCGTTTATACTAGTTTTCGGACTTGGTTACCTCCGCATTATAGGTAAAACGGCATTTTAAACAACTTTTTAGTTTTACTCGAGACTTGAAACGGACCAGAAGTAGGCGAAAGCGCATTCGCATTGCAACCGTCAACAAAATGATATTTTTTAGAAAACGCAGACTTTATTAGATAAAAGACCCATAAATATTCAGTTCCGACACTAGTTCCCTTGCGGTAGACGTAAAATGACATTTTTGAGACAACTTTCGTGTTTAGGCTGAAGGTCGAAACGGACCAGAAATATCGATTTTACCCCCTGCAGTTCTACATCAACAGAAATTTTCCATATATGCAGAAAATAAGTTCTTAAATTTTACAAATTTCAAATGAGCGTAACTCGCTCGTTTTTTTTAAGAGTTACGGGACGAACTTTATATCTAAACGACCGCCTCAACATGTAGAAACATATTTTTAAGTCTAAAGATTATAAAAATATTTTCTTGACACCGTTAAATTATCTGTAAAATTTCTGCACAAAGTATATTTTTCGACACCTCGAAACTTAATTAAAATTCATAACAATCTGGAATTTATGTACATATATGACTTGTGGATTTCATGAAAACGAAAGATAATAGATTGTATAATTAAGCATATAAAGAAAACATATTATAAAAATGGGTTAAGAATACCAACGGTAATCTAAGAAAACAAATACGGCGTATGACATCCGTGTCTTAGATTTCAAGATGCAATGTAGGAAGGCCTCTTGGCAGTGTGATTTTCCAAAAACACAAAACATACCGAGAAAGAAATGAAACATTAACGTGTTGCACTCCCGGAGAAAGGAGGTTTAATGAAAGGGGAGGATACAAGTTTATAGAAATAGAATCATATTCTAAACAATCGCCACATGTTAGAGGATATGAATTACAAGATGATGATGGTGTTTCCAAGGTACAAACGAACGTTGTAAATCGAAGTCGAAACGTAGAATGGTCAATGAAATATTTAATCAATATACGAGTGTCGTGTAAAACGATAACGTAAAGGTCAATCAAGGTTACGAAAACCTACGATATTATTCAACACGGATTCAGGGAATGCTTCGAGATGTGTGACTCACACGATGTCCTTTAGTCTTTTTCGGAGACACATTGGGCTACACAATGGTCTATAGACTATTTTTCAAGACATCCAATCACAAATGGTTGGAAAGCAATTTGGATATTTAAATAGTTATCTTAAAGAGGTTTAACAATGGAAATATTGCACAAGGTAGTAGAATGAAAATCAGAAGTTTCATTGAAAGAAACACTTCTTAATCCCCAAACAATGGTATCGCGAGAGTATGCACAACATATAAAAGAATGAGTCGAGAAAAACAGGCGGTTCAAAACGAAAGAATGTATGAGTTCAGTTGTATCACGCGTAAATGAAATAACAATAGTACTCAAAAAAGTGATTATGAAAATTCAGAAGCATACTCGCTCCGATTTCAAGTATGTAACGTCATAGCAAATTAAAATCATGGTAACAAGATCAAGTTTACATGAACAAGAATTCAAGAAATACCGTAAGGGCAGATGTAATCACAACAATATCCAATGATATGAAACACATGGGATTTGGAAAGATATAGTAATTATCGTCATTAGGACAATGTAATATTTCAAAATGTAATCAAGAGATGAAATACTAAAACGATAATTAAAAGTAAATAATAAGGATTAGAGAGTTACCCGCGCAGATATCGAACAGCAATGGCAGATTCTGTGTTTGACACTTAGAAACATGAAATATTTAAGCTTTTCGGTTATAGACTAAGTTTTGAAAAAAAACGACCCAGTTCCCTATAACCATTGCTCTGATACCAATCTGTGAGACCCCCAAAATCAGGTATGGAACAACTAGGCATCAAGGGGGCGCCACGTTATGGTACAAGAAACAATGAAATGTTGTTGACATAAAGTTGCCGTAATAAAAATTTATACATTAAATCATAAAGAATCAGAGTTTTTAAACAAAGGTCCCAGAGTTTTATAAGCGGAAGTCTATAATTTAATTATTGTTTTGTAACTTATAGTTACCACGAATACATGATAAACTTCTGAAAGTTTTTAGATAAAACCAAAGTTTAAATATACACAGAAATCTCCAAGCTGCGAAAATATCCTGCGGGCTCCCATCCAAGCAAAGCTAAGAAATAATACCTGAGATTAAACATGTAAATTCGTCAACATAAAGTTGAGTGATATTCATAGGTTTAGCAGTAAAGGTGTGGAACACAAGCATTCTTTTGTAAAACAAGTAAATAGAGAAAATGGTTATGATCATTAACCATAGTCTGAAACCAATATTATTGCTGTTTAGTTCATGAACCGAAGCTTAACTCAAAGTAAGTTCCTCTAGGGAGTATTCAGCATAAATACTCAAGTATAAACAAATGTAAGTGCGTCAAGGTAATCGGGACGGGGATTGTCAATCCCGATGGATCCACCCACAACATTCGCGCTTAGCGCAAAGCATACAGGACAATTAACGGTTCATGATCAAGAGAGGAAACTTAAGGCTATTAACTATAAGCAATAATATCAATGAAAACTGTTGGAAAGCATACAAGTCTGAATAGCATACAAGTTCTGAATAGCATACAGTTGTTTTTTTAAATGGACGTGTTCCACCATGTAAAATCTCACCCCGCGTTTAGAAACAATGTACAAGTAGCAAAAGGGGCTATGAACTCACCTTAGGTAGTCGGGTTTGTAGAAGAAACAAGAAAACGCGAAACGGCACCAAAACTAACCCGAACCTAAGTAATGAAATATTTATGAGTATATTACTCTAACTATAGTAAAATGAAGATTCATTTTAACAAAGAATGATCATGGATTAAAAGTTTTAGAAATCTTGTAAAATTTTAAGTTTATAAGAAAAAGTGAACCATGGTAGGTGTATGAGTTGTACATTGCACTACTAGCTAAACCACTTAGGCAAACTAAATTCTTCACTTGCCTACTGTATAAAATGTGATATAAGGTTATTCGTAAGATTTTAGTACTCTTATTATGCTAAACATAAAGTTTTGGACCAAAATCATGCTTAAAATATAAGACTAGAATGAAATTTAGTAATGTCCTGCACTAAACAATGCACTACTGAAACTCTATGATAGCTACATACTTGAAACTTTTTGCATTAGAAAGATATTTTATTTACCTTTTCAAAATGGGCAAATTTGACTTATAAGAGTTTACCAATCAATGGGAATTTCACTTTTAATGTCTGAGTAAGTTTTAGAAATGATATGCACTAAACAGTGCATAACTGAAATTCTATAGTAGCTACAGGTTTGAAACTTTTTGCATTAGAAAGATATTTTCTTTACCTTTTCAAAATGGGTAAATTTGACTTATAAGAGTTTACCAATCAACGGGAATTTCATTTTTAAAGACTGACTAGGTTTTAGAAATGATCTGCACTAAACCGTGCATAACTGAAATTCTATAATAGCTACAGGTTTGCAACATTTTGCATCAGAAAGATATTTTCTTTACCTTTTCAAAATGGGCAAATTTGAATTATAAGCATTTACCAATCAACGGGAATTTTACTTTTAGTGACTGACTACAAATTTTAAAAATGGAAATTTACACGATACATTCAATCATGTCGTTTTAGTCAAAAATCACTAATCGAAAAAGCTTTTATGGAGATTCCAAGGACTAGAGGTTTAAACTATAGTGACCTACTATAAATAAATATAAAATCACCAATAAAAATATTTTAACTCAAGACCCACTACACATTTTTTTTACCCGTTACCCGGTTTTGACCAATTTTAATAAAACGAACGTAACTTTTGCATCCGGGCACCTCCATTGCCTACCCAACTCTCCAAAATCAGTATAAACCTAAGGAGTCTATTTTTGAACCAAAAATACAACTTAGAACTGTAGAAAATTTGCCATGACCTGCTTTACATCAGCCAACAATTTCCATCAATTCTAACACCTAAATTTTATCCAAATCACCCCAAAATCATTCTAAATCTATGACAAAGCCTACCACTTGATCATACACTCAAACCATGTTCATTTTAAGGAGAAAATCAGTAGGTAACTCGTATGTACCTAATTTCATGATCAATCCATTTTAACTAATAAAAATCACAATTTAGTATATAATAGAAATACATAATCAAAGTGGGTTTTTTTTACATACCTTTATATAAGTAAATTTATGACTAGTAATTATGGGATTTGTAGCTTAATCCTTTCCCTCCAAGTAAAAGTATCAAAATAGCCCCAAGTTATGATCAAACCCTAAAAATTATCAAAAATTAACAATATAAAATCATGTATGTTACTCCAAAATACACTAATTCATACATAAACATAATCATTTCTTATAATCAAATTATGAGATTTTAAAAATGATCTTGCATGTCAAAATAAATGATGAGGATATGTTTAGGAAGGATTAAACTTACTAAAAACCAAGTTAATTTGGCTAGAACAAACTTTGATCATGGTGTTCTTGTGGTTAATAAAAATCAGCCCAAAGAGAGAAAAAAATTGTGTTTGATCTTTTTTTTTACAAATGAATGTGTTTGTGGTTTTTATAGTGTAAAGTTTCAGCACTTAACCCTTTTGGCCCTTCCTTTATATAAATGTTTTTAAAAATAGAATAAAACTAATAAACTTACTTACATTTTATAAAAACTTTACAAAATGGTTTATTAGATTGGACATAAACCCGAAAAATCAATTTTTGATATAATTTAAATTTACGAAAAAGTATTTAGGGCTAGTTTGGATCATAACTCGGCTAAAGGAGGTACTAGTATATATAAAAATGTATTACTTATATACAATGTATAATACATCGTGGGGAAACACGAAATTTAAAAATCTATAGATTTACGTATTTTTTTAAAGTAACAAAAAAAAACAAGTAACATATTGTAAAAAAATCGAGAAGGACGAATAAAATAACAAGTAAATTACCGGGAAAAATACGAGTTCTCATAGACCAGTCCCAACCGGCCACTCAGCAGCAGAGTCAGCACAAGGGTAACGGCCAGACCTAGTACCGTTCTACTTCGGATAGGCGTGACGGTAATGACAATTACCGCAACAACGCCAACAACTCCAACAACAGCAGGTCCCTAAACTTACTCAATTCTATGTTATATACTTTATGATTCATAATTATGACACTTCAACATCTACTACCAGGAATAATAGCAACGGACGGGAGCAGGACCACAGAGGTTCACAACCCAACCGTGCAGCTACATCTGGTATTACGTCTTAAGATTTCCTGCATTGTCCTGTTTGTACCCATTAATCACGTCTCACGTATACTTTTCTGAACAGGATCCCAGCCTGTTGGAGGGTATACTAACCCTCTTTGCATTACGTGCAACCGCAGGCACCCATGGCTGTGTCGCAGTGATAGCGATGCCTTATTCAAGTGTGGTCAGCCAGGCTATCGCATGAAGGACTGCCGTAAGGGTGAGATTGAGGGCACTTCTGGACATGCCGACTCTAAGCCACCCCTACCATTGGACGGGTGTACACGACCTCACGTGATCAGGCCAACAAGTCGACATGTACCATCACTGGAATCTTGTATATGTATGGTCAAGCTACATGCGTATTATTTGACACGGGTGCTACTCATTCGGTCATAACTACTGTTTATGCCAAGAGTGTTAGGATATGCCCTATGCCATTAGAAAATGTCTTAAACATTTCCACGCCCTTAAGGGACTCTGTACACATAACATATGGGTACAATGGTCTTCCCCTTTAGTTTGACGACAAAATTCGTCCAATTGACGCACTCCCACTGGACATGTACGATTTTGACATGATATTAGGCATGGACTGGCTATCCAAACACCACGCCACCATAGACTGCCATTCATATCGGGTCATATTCGGTGATGTTAACGCACCAGAGTACATTCACAACGGTTTTATACCCGGAAGGTCTGTACAAATGATTTCAACCTTACAAGTACGTGCATTACTGTCACATGGTTGCGAGGGCTACTTAGCTATTGTTCATGATATGGAGGCTGAATCTCCATCCATCCAGAATCAGCCTATCGTGTCATAATTTCCCGATGTGTTTCCTTAAGAAATTCCGGGCATACCACCTGCTCGTGAGGTAGAGTTAAACATTGAGCTCATCCTAGGAGCTGAGTCAATTTCCAAGGCTCCTTATCGCATGGCTCCAATAGAGTTAAAGGAACAACTACAGGAACTTTTGGAACGAGGTTTCATCAGACCTAGTGCATCTCATGAGGTGCACCGATTCTATTCGTAAAGAAGAAGGACGACAGTATGCGTCTCTGCATTGATTATCGTGAGCTTAATAAGATCACCATCAGGAATCGATATCCTTTACTACGCATTGATGATCTTGTAGAAACTAGAAGGGGGGGGGGGGGGGGTTGAATAGTTTCTCTTCGATTGGTGACCAAATTAAAATTTCTTTCAATTTGGTTTGTATCAAAACTATCTTTTACTTAAAGCTAAGTTGCATAATGATTAGGTTCAATTGAAATGCACTAGCAAGAATAATAAGCAAGTATAATGATAATGAAATAAGTAAAGAGCAAGGAAGGAGACAACCTAGTGGGAAGACACCAAGATTTATAGTGGTTTGACAACGAGGCTCTATCCTCGTTTCTACTCCACTCCTCGAGTACACCTACTCGAGATTTCCACTATATCCACAAGCTCCCTTCTCGGCGGAGAAAACCTTACATCGTTGCTTACATTATTTTCCGACACTAAGCTAAATGTCGAGACCTAATCTTTAGCTAGGACCAATCTACACGACGTTGCCTACTTCATAATTTAACGACACAAGGCTAGATGTCGAGTTCTAATCTTAAGGTAGAACCAATCTTCACGACGTTGCCTACTTCACCATTTTACGACACAAGGCTAGATGTCGAGTTCTAATCGAAAGCTAGAACCAATCTTCAAGACTCTTCACTTTGAAGCTAAGTGAGAACTTCACACAACACAACTACTAATCACTTTAAAGTTTAGTGAGAACTCACAAGACACAACCACATCACTTTATAGTTTAGTGAGAACTCCTAATCAAATCTATTACAACTCAACTAGACTTATCCAAGTACACACATGTAGCTTGGATTTACACAACACAAATCTAAGCAAACACATATGCAATGGATGTACACAACAAATCCAAATATTCACAAATAACTTGGATGAACACAACTAGTCCAAGTATTCATAAATACATTGGATTGACCTAAAACACAAAGGTATCATGATGAATATGACTAGCTCATAAATTCATCTTTATCACTACACTAGTGAGTGAGTGATCTTCTCATTGAACATGGTAAAGGAGGGGATCAAGAGGATAATCATATGTAAACATCCTTAACAAATTAAGTGATCATTTACTAATGATTATGCTATAGAAAATAGAAAAGGGGCTGAGAAAAACATCCAAGAGGCTTGCTGGAAAATGAGATTTGACCCACTATTTAAAGGAGACAAAGTTACAACGGATATATAACGGCTACTGTGCGCGGTACCTTATCTGACCCCGCGGTACCATATCGCTAAGGTACCGCGTAGGTACTTAAGGTACCGCCACTAGACTCCGCTCCGTTTTTTGTCTTTTAGTGGGGTGGGAATATCTGAGGTATTTGAACCCTTCAAAGGATATTCTAACAACATTTGGAATATGCCATTTTCAAATTTTCATTTTCCATTTTAATAAAACATTTTCTAAAAAAGAAAGTTTATTAAAAAGTCTTTTGTCTTATTAGCAAAAGTGAGTTTTAAGGATAATCATTTTGATGATCACTAAGTATGATTAAGAAAGGTTAGTGATATGATTATTACCTTGATAATAGTGTTAGTTAAATAATTCATTTTGTGTTTCTACACTAAATGTGTTGTATGGTTTGTTGTGATCAAAACTAAGAAAGATTAGTTAACACTAATAATGTTTTTAGGCATTACTTGCATTAACAATCTCCCCCTTTTTGATTACGACAAACGATAAACTCATTTACGTATAAACACAAACTATGGAATTATTAACTAGTTTATCACTATCATTTCTCCCCATTTGTCGTAGCAAAAAGGTTAGCATAAGTCTTTGAAGTGCATCGAACTTTGCTAGTAGCTCCCCCTTGGTGGTTGCTCCCCCTTTCTCGGGGCACCAAGTTTGTGAGCTAAGGTGACATGCTACACAAAGGTTAGTAGAAAGGAAAGAAACACCAATGTATATATGATCACTACCTACTAAGTAACTTGAGAGGGAGAAAGTGAAGGAATCTCAAATTAGAAGCAAGTATTTTGCTAAGTATGTCCAAAGAGGTAATTGACAAAATCAAACTTCAATAAAATGAAGATGATAAGCTTGTCAATGGGTTAAAGCTTTAGAATTGATCGAATCACCCATAAGCAATTGTAAAAATTTAACCAAGATCAACTCAAAAATAGAACTAATTAGATAGCACACAAATAACACAAAAGTTACAACAAAAAATGATACAACAAAGAAGATAGTCATACACATAGTATGAGTATCTAAAAGCAATAAATATGGAAAATAAACCACTAAGCATAAGCTAGTCTAATAGTGATATTTTCCAAGATTGCTAAAAATAAAATAAAACTAAAAAGACGACGATGCATCATTCGAAGTTTTGTCCACCGGAACGAAAACTTGAATAGGAGGTCGAGTGAGGAGGAATTCAAGAAAATTTAACTTCTCATACACATGAGCAAGTTCAATTTGTTGAAATCGGCAACAATCATACGAGGATCCATGATGCAACACAAAATCGTTTTATGGGGGTATGGCATCAAACTTAGGGTTTGGTGGTGGTGGGGTAAAGGGTTTGGGAGTGTTTTCACAATGCCTTGTGAGGTTTGGGAAGGTGGAAAGGTCATTGAGTTGGGGGGTATTGAAGGATTGTGGTGGTGGTGGAACATGTTCTTTTGCTCCGGTGATGGGGTTTATGGTATAAGTCTCATTCCAATACTTGATTGGAGAGAATGTAGGGTTTTTGGGTGGTTTGGACGAAGATGGTTCATTCTTCTTAACCCAAACGGGTCTAACCGAGATTTTCGGTTTCTTTGAAAGCTTGGATGAGGAAGCTTTGGGTGAGTGGGGTTGTGACAAAGAAATGTCAAGGTTAGGAAGATAGGAGTTAGGCATTGTGACAGTGTGAGAATGATATCTCAAGGTTATGTGAGAATGAATTCTCAAGGTTGGGAAGGTGTGAGAATGAAATCTCAAGGTTGGGGTATAAGTAAAATGTAATCAAGGTAAGAATTTGAATACAAAATGTGTCTTGTCAAGGAATGTTTAGTCAATTTGAGTAAACAAGGAATCTTGACTGGAAATAGGGTTTAAAGGTTTTGACCAAAAATTCGTCAAAAGCCACATTCTGGCCGCGGTACCTTATAGGGTCCGGCGGTTCCATATCGCTAAGGAACCGCGGGTCTTTAAGGAACCGCGTCCAGAGGACTTTAAACCATGTTTTTTCTGGGTTTTGGGAAAAACTGAGACTTTTTCAAAAAGATGCAAATCTTGGAATTTTACCTCTATTAGAACCAAAATATGCTAGGGTTGCATAAAGCAACACATTCACAAAGAATGTCTTGACAAAGGGTGACAAAATAATTTATATATCATTTTGAACTAATTTTAGTCAAGTTTAGGGGTTGTGATAGATTTAGGTTCAATTTTAATTTCAAATTAAAGTTGATTAGTGTGCACAAAAGGATAGAATCACACAAAGCTAAATCCATAAGTCAACAACATAAAACATTCATTAGTGAAACAAGTACAAAGACAAATAAAGACTAACTAATACATAGCTAGCTTATCATAAAATCTAGATAAATAGTTTTCTTTGGCTTGTTGTTGAAAACTCTTATTATGAAATGACTCCATCATTCATCTCCTAGGAGGAGGCATGGAGAACAAAGCAAGCAAGAAGTTTTGCAACCTCCTATGTAGTTCATACATGTCCATCCTAAGGTTGTGGATGATGTAGTGATTGTAAAGACAACATGGGCAACTAGGACCATGAGTTTGTTGAAACCCAAAGTAAGGATCACCCAAGAGGAGGGAAAGAGGGACACCCAAAATTGGGATGTTTGAGTTGGGTGGAGGTGGAGGAGGCAAGTTCTCCAAGGGTGATGTGGGTGAAAGTGGAGGCATGTTCCCCAAAGGGGAAATGGGTGAGTGTAGAGGTAAATCCTCCAAGGTTGGTGAAATAGGTGAGTTGTGAGGGGTAAATGGTGAAGTCACCAAAATGTCATCAAAGTCATTCCCAAAAGGAATGCTTTAGATTGGTTGAGGTTGTGTGGTCACTTCCAAGGGTGCACTTGGAGTGAAGGGTGAAGAAAGCTCATTCATTCTAGAATTGAATGAAGAGGAGGTAGAACCAATGGAGTGGTTAGTACCATGGGTGGAAGAAGTCTTGCATGGTGCAAGAGGTGGAGAAGGTGATGAAGAAATGAGGATAGGAGCATTCTCATTCTTAGGTGTGAGGAAAGGTGAAGAGTTAGGCTTAGCTACCTTAACCCTTATTTTGAGTGTTTTTCTTGGGGTGGAGGTCTTGGAAGAGTTTGAGGTTTTGGTACACACCATGGTTGATTAGGGTGGTTTAAGGTTTAGGGAAGTATGTTTGATGTGTGAAGAACATGGCAAACAAGGTGGGTTTAAATGGGTGAGGGGATGATCCAAACTAGTAATGGGTTAAAATCATTTTAGGTGAATAATGAATTTAGATACCCTAGTTTAGGAAATGTGCAGTTTATTACTGAAAATCATGCAAGGTTTACACAAAATTAAGAAAACAGTGTAAAGCAAAGATACTGTCGTACACAGTGGCCGGCGGTTCCTTATCTAGGACCGGCGGTACCTTATCGATAAGGAACCGCAGGTCGATATGGAACCGCGACCAGAAGGTTTTCAAAAATTTCCCATTCCAGTTTTTGATAAACCCAGATTTTTCCCAAAGGTTTCACAAGCCAAAGTTAACTACAGATCATAATTTAATAAGCTAACTATCATATGGCATGCACAAAGCTATGTAAAACACAAACATGAAGGCATAATTAACATAAAGGATCAAAGTAAATAATAATCCAAGCATAAGTTAATACATAACCAAATGAAGAGAAGAGAGTCATGAAAACATCCTAGATGAGTGTTGCAAGTCACTATGAGCATAACATCTAATTCCTTGATTCACTTCTGAGGCGTTCTCAAAGAAGATGATTGAGATAAAATTGATAGTCGGAATCAACTTCATGGGAGGACAAGATGGAGATTGAAGAGGACATGAAGTTAATGAAGTTTGAGGGAGGGTTACTAGAAGACTCTTCTTGAGAAGTATTTTCGACTTGACACGAGTTCACATTGATCTCGGGTGAAATGTTCCCTTGAATGGGAGACATGACACGATCAACGGAGTGATAAGGTGAAGATAGAAGAGACGGAAAGTCAATTAGGACTCTTCTAAGAAGACGAGAAAGAAGCATTCCGTAGGGAAGACTTGACTTAGGCTCAAAAATAACAAACCTAATTCTTCTAGCTATGAAAAATGCGAGATTGTAAGGAGTTGTGGTGGCAACACAATACAACATGTGTGCAAGACAAGCGGGTACTAAATCCCGATTCCCATCAAGACACATCGCATTTTCCCTAATGATTTCAACCCAAGGAGACATGAAATCATTAATATCACTAGATAGTAATTCCCAAGGAGAGAGAGTTCGAACAACTCCTTGAAATTTACCATGAATAGGATGCTCACGAGGTTTAGAAATGGTATGAATGATGTCCGAAGGAGTTGGAAGCACGGTCACATAATGAGCATCAATAGGGGCCGTTTCTAAAGAGTCTAAACTCCAAGCATCGGTGAATCGACATTGACCATTAGATGGCACTCCAAGAATATCACCGAATTCTTCAAGAGTGTAAATAATGATTTTCCCCATAATGGAAAATCGTATAGACAAACCATTATCGATGCTTATCAATGTGAATGAGCTAAAGAACTCCATAAGAAACGAAGGAAATATTGGCTCATCAATATCAAGAATACACTCAAACCCAATAGATTTAAACATGAAGCGAATAAACTCATTTGCGAAATTGGAACAAACAATGCGTCCTTCATGGAAACAACAATGTTCGAGAGACTTAGACGAGTTTTTGTGAGAGTGAATCAAAAGAGGGTGAGAGGGCATGTATGCTCGTGTTCGTTCGTGATCTTTCTGATATCTTGAAGACATGACAAGTACCTAAACACGAAAATATCTATCCAATCACTCATATAAAAAATTAAAATCAACAAACAAAGAATATGAGAATGTGTTATATCAATTTCTTGAAAAACAAAGGATTGAATCCATATCATTCTCATGTTCACAATGTAGCTATTCCATTATTTACCAAGAACATATGAACTATGTTGGATCAACAATGAAATTAGAACATTGGTCTTTCAAAACAAGGTTTTTAGGTAAGCATTAACAATGTCATTACCTACTTGTTCATGGGTTCATCTCAAATCCATCCTTTAACCAAAATCATTTAGCTTAATTTCGGATTTGTTCTACAAGTGGGTTTTAGTGAAATCTTAATGAATATGAACCTACGGAATCATAGTAAAATAACTATGTCAACCCACATTCCTATTAAGGTTTTAATTCAATTTCAATTTTAAAAATCCCCAATTATGAAAGGATGAACCCTAGAACAAAATAGATGAAATTGAAAGAAAATACTTACAATTAATTGATGTTAGATGAAGGATGAGTAAAACCCACAACTTGGAATCAATTAATTTGAGTGATTGAAGGTTTTGGAAGCTTCAAAAATGGTGGAAAAGGTAAAACCCGTCGGCTGTGTGTTTTTGGGAGAGAGAGAGTTTGGTTTGAAAAAGAATAAAAAACACAAACTGGCGCTCTAACAAAAGTTACTGCCCGCGGTACCTTATCGATAAGGAACCGCGGGTTTGAGCCGCGGAGATAAGGAACCGCCTACAGAGGCAGGTTTCTATCTCTGAAAAACGCCAAATTTTGAAAATCCAGTTTTTCTAAAATACTTGAAATCAAATCATGAGCCTTTTAGAATATCATTGGATCATCATAACACTAAGCAATATGCCTTAACGAAGGATTACGAGTTAAATCAAGATCGAAAAGAACCGAAACAGACAAACGACTACTCGTAGCAAAACGACTAAGTGGAGAGAAGTCAAGAGAAGTGAATCAAGACTAGGATCAATGCTCAAGGGATTAATGACAATCTTCAAGTAGTTGAAACGAAGAGCTTGTGTCATATATAGTGGTTTAAGACGTGCCTTTCCGGCGAAACGATAAACGACTTTGGTAATGAATAAGCACAAAGCAATTATTCAAGTCTAAACTAAGATCACTTTCAATAATAGTCTTAGTCTAAACTAAAATATGAGCAAAGTATTAATTCACTTTCTCTCCCACGAAGGGCCTACTAACCGTATGGGTGCAAACCATGTAAATCATGCTTGATACTTTAAGCTTCTACTAACTCACTCTACATCACCATAGTGAGTCAAGTATCCAAGCAATGAAGGTTTGAGAGGATAAAGAAAAGAAGCACAAACCACAAATAAATGTCAAGGCAAGGATGCCGAGAGCAAGCACATAGTCAAGCAATGATCAAAAGAATGATCAAAGGGCGTGTGGAAGAACGAAAGCGTACCTTGGCCACAAAGAGAAATCCATGAAGGAATAAGTGCTATGCCCAATAAATGACTATGATGAGTACTAAGTCTTCAAGGACTAGTATCATTCCCAATCATCTTGGTATCATCATTCAAAGATGTTAAAGATCAATGAAAATGATTCTTCTACAAGTGCAAGTAACTCAATCCACAACCAATTAAGTGATTGATCTTCATGAGTACCTACACAAAGCAAGATGCAAACTAGTAGATACATTTCAAGAGTATATCTAAAATGCATAAAGGCTACTAATCTTAAGTGGGATGCAATGTTATCAATTAAAAGACCTATTTTTCAAAGAAAACATAGTTTTGACCAAAGAGAAACTTTAGTACAACTAGACCTTCTAATTTGAGGAGACAATGGATCGATCCAAGTTTTAAAGTACAATATACTTCAAAGATCTTGAGTGACCATCGCTCTGATACCAATTCTTTCAATTTGGTTTGTATCAAAACTATCTTTTACTTAAAGCTAAGTTGCATAATGATTAGGTTCAATTGAAATGCACTAGCAAGAATAATAAGCAAGTATAATGATAATGAAATAAGTAAAGAGCAAGGAAGGAGACAACCTAGTGGGAAGACACCAAGATTTATAGTGGTTCGACAACGAGGCTCTATCCTCGTTTCTACTCCACTCCTCGAGTACACCTACTCGAGATTTCCACTATATCCACAAGCTCCCTTCTCGGCGGAGAAAACCTTACATCGTTGCTTACATTATTTTCCGACACTAAGCTAAATGTCGAGACCTAATCTTTAGCTAGGACCAATCTACACGACGTTGCCTACTTCACAATTTAACAACACAAGGCTAGATGTCGAGTTCTAATCTTAAGGTAGAACCAATCTTCACGACGTTGCCTACTTCACCATTTTACGACACAAGGCTAGATGTCGAGTTCTAATCGAAAGCTAGAACCAATCTTCACGACTCTTCACATTGAAGCTAAGTGAGAACTTCACACAACACAACTACTAATCACTTTAAAGTTTAGTGAGAACTCACAAGACACAACCACATCACTTTATAGTTTAGTGAGAACTCCTAATCAAATCTATTACAACTCAACTAGACTTATCCAAGTACACACATGTAGCTTGGATTTACACAACACAAATCCAAGCAAACACATATGCAATGGATGTACACAACAAATCCAAGTATTCACAAATAACTTAGATGAACACAACTAGTCCAAGTATTCATAAATACATTGGATTGACCTAAAACACAAAGGTATCATGATGAATATGACTAGCTCATAAATTCATCTTTATCACTACACTAGTGAGTGAGTGATCTTCTCATTGGACATGGTAAAGTAGAGGATCAAGAGGATAATCATATGTAAACATCCTTAACAAATTAAGTGATCATTTACTAATGATTATGCTATAGAAAATAGAAAAAGGGCTGAGAAAAACGTCCAAGAGGCTTGCTGGAAAATGAGATTTGACCCACTATTTAAAGGAGACAAAGTTACAACGGATATATAACGGCTACTGTGCGCGGTACCTTATCTGACCCCGCGGTACCATATCGCTAAGGTACCGCGTAGGTACTTAAGGTACCGCCACTAGACTCCGCTCCGTTTTTTGTCTTTTAGTGGGGTGGGAATATCTGAGGTATTTGAACCCTTCAAAGGATATTCTAACAGCATTTGGAATATGCCATTTTCAAATTTTCATTTTCCATTTTAATAAAACATTTTCTAAAAAAGAAAGTTTATTAAAAAGTCTTTTGTATTATTAGCAAAAGTGAGTTTTAAGGATAATCATTTTGATGATCACTAAGTATGATTAAGAAAGTTTAGTGATATGATTATTACCTTGATGATAGTGTTTGTTAAATAATTCATTTTGTGTTTCTACACTAAATGTGTTGTATGGTTTGTTGTGATCAAAACTAAGAAAGATTAGTTAACACTAATAATGTTTTTAGGCATTACTTGCATTAACAGATCTGTTTGACCAACTCCAAGGGGCCAAACATTTCTCCAAGATTGATCTCAGGTCGGGCTATCATAGGTTACGGGTAAAAGAGCAGGACATCGCCAAGACGGCTCTTCGTACACGTTATGGACACTACGAATTTGTAGTCATGCCATTTGGCCTTACCAATGATCCAGCAGTTTTCATGGACTTGATGAACAGTATCTTCCATGAGTTTCTAGAAAAGTTCGTCATTGTCTTTATTGACGATATTTTGATTTTCTCTAAGTCAAAGGAATAACACGAATACCATCTTCGTAAAATATTACAGATACTTCGCCAGAAGCAGCTGTATGCCAAGTTCTCCAAATGTGAATTCTGGTTGAGTAAAGTGGCGTTCCTATGCCACATAGTATCCGCAAAGGGAATAACCATGGATCCTGCGAAGGTTGAGGCTATTACCAAGTGGCCAAGACCGATATCAGCAACTGAAGTTCGCAGCTTTCTAGGCTTAGCTGGTTACTACCGTAGGTTCGTAGAGAACTTTTCCCGATTAGCACTGGCATTGACCAAACTGATGCGAAAAGGGGAGAAATTCGTCTGGACTGAAGAAAGAGAGAAGAGATTTGAAGACCTAAAGTAGAGGTTGGTATCTGCACCTATCTTTACTCTCCCATCTGGTACAGGTGGATTTCAGATCTATAGTGATGCTTCAGGGAAGGGCCTTGGTTGTGTTCTCATGCAACATGGGAAAGTGATTGTTTACGCATCACGACAGCTTAAGCCTTATGAGGAGAACTACCCTACGCATGACTTGGAACTTGCAGCAATCGTGTTTGCACTGAATATATGGAGGCACTACTTGTATGGTGAATCATGTTATATCTTCACAGATCATACGAGCATGAAATACATCTTCACTCAACATGAATTGAACATGAGGCAGAGAAGGTGGTTAGAGATGTTGAAGGATTATGACATTAATCTGCAGTATCATCCCGGCAAGGCGAATGTAGTGGCAGATGCTCTTAGTGGGAAGTCGGGTATGATCAACGACATTAAGATAGAGGAAGAGATTATACGAGACTTGGAGCGACTGGATATTGAGATCATGGTACGTGGACAACATGGCTACTGGGCTAATCTTAGAGTGAAGCATGACTTACTCTCTAGGATCAAGGAAGCTGAGAAGGACGATGGTGAAATCTGGGCAATTATTCATAACTTAGAGCAACAGACGGAGTTTCGATTAGATGACGATGGTATCTTATGGCAGGGCACTAGACTTTGTGTTCCTGATGATCTAACACTCGGGGAAGCGTTATTAGCTGAAGCTCATAGCTCCTCATTCTCCATTCATCCTGGTTCAACCAAGATGTACCACGACATCAAGCAGTATTTCTGGTGGAGTGGTATGAAACAGGATGTTGCTACCTATGTCTCCAAATGTCTTACTTGCCAGCAGGTTAAGATCGAGCATCAACGATCTAGTGGTCTACTACAACCATTAGACATTCCAGAAGGAAGTGGGACAAGATCACCATGGATTTTGTCACCGGAATTCCGCAGACCAAGAGGAAGAATGATGCCATTGGGGTTATCGTTGATCGACTTACCAAGTCAGCTCATTTTTTACCGATCGACAAGGATGATGCGGTTAGCAAACTCGCTGACTTATATCAGAAGGAGATCATGAGACTTCATGGTGCTCCATCCAGTATCGTCTCAGACAAAGATCATCGATTTACTTCCCGAGTTTGGAGAAGCCTGCAGAAAGCTTGGGGCACCAGACTTAATCTTAGCACGACTTTTCATCCTCAAACAGATGGACAGTCGGAGCGAACCATCCAGACATTAGAGGACATGCTTCGAGCGTGTGCTTTAGAATGGACAGGAAGTTAGGTCGGCTACATCTGCTTGAGTCCACATAAATATCTTAAATTTTAATATAATTACAATAATAACTCCGAATTTTAGAAGAGTCACAACCCCCTCGAGTCTACATAAAATTCCATCTATAGTCACAAACATATTTTCAGAGTTGGACAAATCAAAACCAATATCTGGGTTTGGTTTTGTTTTGATAAAAAAAGTCAACTGACTAAAATAAAATAAAGGTTATGAGTATATGTATAAAGGTTATGAGTATATGTAGTGGGTCAAAGGTAACGTGTTGCATCAAAATATCTAATTAGGCAATGTATAAACTTCGGCAAATTCATGTCACTAAAACAAAGTAAAAAAAAATAATAAAAGTTGCTGACAAGTCAGTCATTTGTAAAGGTTAAGTGGTGATATCCGGTATTAGCAGTTTAGTATTTTTTTTTTTGACAAAAGTGATGATCAAAGATCAAAAAATAATCTTGTGAATACATTGAAAGTTAAATCCTATCATCTTGAATGTGAAACATACAACAATTGATTACTTTAAATTGAAATTGATTATTGAACCATAACCAAAATCATGCTTCGATGCAGATCTTCAATCTCCAATCTCCATTATCTTATTGTTTATTACTAACGTTATAAATTTGAAAGTTTGAATGCATAGATTGACAATATAACAAGTTAGTTTACTATAATTTTAAAATTTAAAAATACGTTATCGACACTTACATTAAAACATAATGCACCCTTTGACTTCCATTTTCACCCACTCGGGCGCGACATCGTAGTTGTGTTTTGATGCTCACACAAATAGTGTCTTTTCACGCCCACCTCGTCTACTTGTAACATATAGAGTAATTTAGAAAGAGAAAAAAAACAAATCGTTAGTGTGTGGTGTATTTTGTTAGCTTAAACCTGGGCATTCATCGGCTCGGCTCGATTTTTGAGTTTTTCGTTTTGTTCGAGTAAATTTTTTTTGTCAACTCAAAATCAAATCAAAAACCGAATTTAAATTCGAATCGATTTTTGGATTGACCTGAATAATTTAAATTATACTATTTATTTAGAACAAATATACTATTATAAGAATATTTAGCTAAAAATAAAAATTTCAAAGTGTAAAAATTGTTTTAAGACATTTGTCTGAAATAAATTGATTAATGATATTTATATTAAATTTTAATAATCTTTCTAAATTTATATAAATTATATTTTCGGTTTCGATTACCAAACTCATATCCAACTCGAAAATCGAATTTGTAGGTTCAACTTATTTTCGGCTCGATTATTAGTTCGCTTCGATTCAGATTGATTTTCGATTTATTCAATTTATTTGCGTTTTTTTTTGCTTGTCTGTACCATAAACAATGTTTAAAGGACACTAGGGCTTGTGCCCGCGCTCCGCCGCGGCGGGCTTGGTTCGGTGGATTGTTCGCGCACTTTTCGCCTTCAAGTCTCTTGCAGGGCCTCTTTTCAGGGCTTTAAACATAAGTTCATGGGAGTGTTCAGCATAC
Source organism: Glebionis coronaria (assembly GCA_025667525.1). Lineage (NCBI taxonomy): Eukaryota > Viridiplantae > Streptophyta > Magnoliopsida > Asterales > Asteraceae > Glebionis > Glebionis coronaria. The sequence continues at coordinate 555,877,899 of CM046877.1, read as the reverse complement.
TCTTTGACAGCAGACCAACCAATATCAATTGGTTCATTTCCAAAGTGTTGGTTTGCAGTGGTAAAACACTGAGACTCAATTTCTTTAGCATCTTGTAACAACATAAAAAAACCAAGAACACATAGATCAATGCGTAGAAAATATAGCATCATCATCAAAGCAAAAACATATGAAACCAACACACCAATAAAAGCATAAAGGATAAAACGCAACTGACCAAAGAATGTGAAACGCGGCAAGCTGGAACTATCTTTGCAACTACCAACAACGCCTACAACACCAATGAAAATTACAGGTGATTAGCCTGCATATGTACATGCAAGTGATGAATCTAACAAACAATTTAACAATAAGTTCATAAAATAATACCAACCTTGTAGCTTAAATAAGGGGTTGTATGGATGGTGGCATTGTAGAACCTAAAGAACACGGTGAAGTCGTGGCAAGTCCGTATTTCAGCTACCAAACACGCCTATTTCAGCCCATATTTCAGCATGAAAACCACATGTTTCATTCCCAATCCAGCAAGAAAACATCATCCCTCATTTCAGCACCAAGACATCAAAATACACAAATCATCATTAATAAAATGGACAAAGGTTTGTTGATTAACCCAACATAACCTAAACACTGCTACACCATAATCCAAACACACCCTATTGTTATAACAGCCTAACCTAACCACATCTTACTAAGGCACCTACTGATATGAGCTCGCTTCATTTCTATAGTTACCTATTCCAAACACCCCTCATTTTTTATATAAGATTTCAGTTTTGACAGTTGTTGGAAAAGTGCATAGACAGATTTGAAACAGATTGCTATCACGTGAAATAAAACTCACCTTATGCACAAAGTTCCATCGGTGAACGAACAACAACCGAATTCTTAAACGCCAATTTAAGCAAGACCACGTTAGGATATCCGGAAAGACAATGCATGACTTCAATTTCCCGGTGAATATCCTCCGCGTCATCATCCATTATCATCTTCCTTATGCATTTGAAAATAAAATAATCACTTAAGCCCGAAAAAGATATGCCAAACACCCCATACGCAGACGTCCGTACTAATGCAAAACTTTAGGAAAACAGGGAGAAGCTATTACCTTTATTTGCATAGCATGTAGCCGCCTGAGATCGTGCGTCCCTAATTACCATGGATGGTAATTGTTGGCCGCTATTATTGGTCCTTTTGTGAAATAGATGAGTTCTCTGAAATCTTAAAGGGACACATAAAACCTGCAGATTGTGACGATGAAATCTTAAGATGAAGATTAAAACAGAATTTGGCTGGTAAAGCAGCTTGTTTTGTTGTTAGACGCATCTTTCAATTTGTTGTTAGTTACATATGATTAGTTAGTTTCATTGACTTGGTGAGACTGAGATCCTTGTAAAATAGAGCCAGTCACTCTTATTAGGAGCTTGTGTATAAAGTAATTTCTGAAGAGTAGAATATTATACATGGACCTTTTTTTATTACAATGCTAATATTTTAATGGTAATTTGTTTCAGGGGTTTAGCAAAATCGATATAGTTCGATGGGAATTTGCAAATGACGGATTTATCAAAGGCCAAAAGCATTTATTAAAAACTATCAACAGGAAGAAGGCAACACATGTCACAGAAAAACAAAAGGTCATACAGCCGAAAGACCCTAAGCCCGAGATCATACATGTCAGCAGAGATGCTAAAAACCGTAATGGTTGTGGACAGTGTACCTCATTTTTAAGCTACATAATTGTACGTCATTTACCCGTTGCTAGTGTATATATATTTGTGTTTAGATATAACAATTTCTGTGAGGTTAAAATGTTTACCCAAGGCCTTCAAATGGGGATCTGCAGGATATAAACCATTCTCGAGCGTCACACATCCATACGCAATGCTAAAACTTTTTAGGAAGTTCCTGCATTTATAAATAGTGTTACGTACACTTTTACCAAAAAAAATAGTCGTCCACCTAAAAATAATGAGGATCAGCAATCTAAAGAATTCGGGTACCTATGATATTGTTCCGCAAATTATGTGATGGAAGTTGGATCTGATTCCTGGGTGGCCGAGGCACGCTAAGATGTGTAAACTCACCGCTTTAAGCACCAACCATAACCATGACGCATTCTGTGTTTTTGTAACGCTCTTCCTTGTGCCTCATCAAAGTTATAAAACATCAACCAAACACTTGAACAATACAAAAACAAATTATGTATCTACCAACGTATCTAGTATTCAACTTACAATATTTAAAGGCAGCACAACGAATAGTGAGGGTTAAAGCGTTGGCTCAGATAGGGTGCTATTTGAGGTAAAGAGTCATAACCCGGCATGGCTGCAACCTTCAAAGGTCGCCCCGCCAAGATCCGGGCTACCTTGTCTTTGATCGCGCCCGATTTTAATTCATCACAACCACGTAATCACAGAAACATAGAGCTACTCGCGAACCACATGTGCAACAATTTCATCGCTGCCCAGAATAACATACAAAAAGATCTATTAGATCAAATTGATCCATAGAACGCAGGTCACCCATTAGTATCATCACACAACATACACACCGGCAACGAAACAGTGGGTGGCGGCGACGTTTGTCAACCACACATCACAAACCATACCAATAATCGATTTTCGTACCATCATCCACCGGTGACATTCGCTACCCAACATATACAACGGCAACGAAAGCCCGGTGGCATCAGACACCGATCGTAATATCGTCACACGCGGGTTATAGTATAGGCTCAGATAAGGCATCACTTGGGGAAAATAGGTATAACCCCGCATGGCTGCAACCTTAAAAGGTCGCCCCGCCAAGATCTGGGGCATCCTATCTTTAACCGCGGTCGTCTAACCTCATCATAGCCCCACATTGTATCTATAATAAAATAGGGGAATTACGTTCACCCCATCATAAAAAAAATGGTATGAATGAATCGCATGCTCACTTATGTACAAACTTTGCGTCTTATGAGCGCTTCAGGTTAAAGAGGCATCAAACTGCCATGTCTGCAAACACAAACCTGCGATGCCCCGCGAAGATACGGATGATTCAACCTCAATAACACAACAACACAACATATGATGGAAGCGTTTCTGGCAGCTTCTTTCAAGATCCGCATAAGCATAAAAATGCATAAACAAAGCTATAACCACACTGTTTCAAAAGCTGTCCATTTTATGGATAAAAACCAAGGTTGTGAGCCTCAGAAAGTGGCTACATTCGTCAAAACCCGGGCCGTAAAAACTCATCAGAACCCTAATCATGCGTATCCAAAAACAAATATAAACTATACTGACATCTAATGTGTGAACCTACCTTCAATCATGTCGTCTTTGTACTGTTCCGCTTTCTGGCAGCGCCGTGCAAACGGGTACCAGATTTATACACATTACCGCAGGCACAAAAATGATGACCAGTAGCCCGAAAACAATACTTATCTTCTTTCACATAAAGAAAACATGTGCCTAGTCTATACAACTGTAAAAGACCCACATGATATTCAGAAAATAAAGGCTCAGATTCACATGGTGTTTACCTCATCGAAGTTTATGAAACTGGCCAAAGAAGGCGGTTGCATAGCGATTATATATGCCATGTCATCCTGCCATTACCTCGCCGACCTAGCTTCACAACTTCAACGGATAATTCCAATTGCATCAGATTCCAAGAATCATCATAGCCCAATATAAGGGACACTTGCGGGCTTAAAATAATCAACCCCCCCCCCCCTCACAACCATGTAAGCGGTACCCAAAACCCGTCGTTATGGCAAACTACAGTTACCAACGTGATCAAAAGAAACATATCCCATCATCGTCTTCCTTTTGTGTATCAAACCTACGAAAAGGATGTTACTCGATTCTAACGAACACATGAACCACCCGATCTAAGCTTTAACCCAGGCTGCAAAGCTAATAGTTTGCCCCGCCACGGGTGCGATCTCATTTTGTTCGAGGTGATCTAGGCACAGGGAAAACACCAATGCACTCGTAAGAACTCGCGAAAACCAATGTCATATTCCATACTATCATATAGTTTATTTTTCGGCCAATGTGCTGATCACCAGCGTCACACATCTGTCTAATCGTCGCCCGCCATGGGTGGCGACAACAAAAAGGAAAATGGCAACGAAGGAACATAAGGCGATAGTCTAACCAAGGACAAACTATAAATTAAAACTTTAAGTTAAAAGAGCCAAGTCAATTAACCATAAATATGATGAAAATCAATTCAATCAATTTTGTAAATTAAACACCACACAACCGTAACACAACCTAGTAACCCAAAATAACCATTGGAATCCAAAAACAGTTGGAAAAACGAATTTTACCTTATTCATTGAAACCCTCTTAAGGTTAAAAGCTAGGCAGGAAACACCGAAACCATGAGCATCACGAAAAATCTAAACCATAACCCTGAAACATATCCCCATCACTCCTGTTTTGTTGCATCTAAATAAGAGCCCAAAAAATTAGGGCTTTCAAGCACATGCCTCAATAAGAACAACCATAAGCAACCACCCACTCCAGGCAACACCACCAACCCACCTACAACGTCGCACAACCCATACGGGGCAACGAAGAGGTGGGGGCGACGCAATAGAATATTTTTGTGGAGCAAACCATGCTTAGATCCGGATCAAATCATACTTGGATCTGATTCAACCGATCAAAACCATGGTTTAGAGCGACGAAAAAACCTAGGTGGGCGTGAAGCCCCAAATGAAAAACATTAGTGTTTGTTTTGGGGCAAAAAAACATATAAACAAGATAATTGGACGGTCACGATGTGTTCAGATGAAGGGCCAGATATGATTATTTTCCAACAAAACCAAACGGACATCGTATGAACGGGAAACCAACAAAATAAACGAATGTGGTCCACTTTCACGCCCACTATATATGATAATCAGGCAATCAACGGCTGTGGTCGGTTTTTGAGAACCACCACACATCATCTAAGAAGAAACGTGGGAGTTTTGAGTTTTTTTATTTGAGAACGAACAATGCCAAATAAAATATAAAACTACTCCATTTGTGATAGTGGGATAAATATGTGAGAGTGGCAACAAACAATAAAGAAATAGATTGTGAGTGGATGACTGTTCATAGAGGAACGTGATTCCCCTATATTATTAAAGATACAATGTTTTTAATTTAAATTTACTAATAAAATCACGGTCTAACCCATTCGACCAGTCGGGTCGATTGATGTTTTAAAACACTGACACTAAAGTAATTTAAAGGGTGTTTTTTTCCCTTTGAATCATTTAATATGTGGGTTTAACCCTTTAATCTAGAGGTGTATTTTGATCTGATTATTGGGTTGTTTGGTTTATTCGGTTAATTCTTTTTTCTATATCAACTCGAAAATCAAAGCGAACTGAAAAATTAGATTTCAATCGAACTGAATTTGAATTCGGTTCGGTTTTCGAGTTGACCCGAATTATCCAATTTTTTCTTAAAAAATACTTAATATTTAAATATTTAGCAAAAAATTACTTTAACTATAAAAATTATATTTCTATAGTAACATAAAATTTTAATAATTATTTTATATATAAAAATATAGTTCGGGTCCGATTAACCCGAAAACTAAATTTATAGTTCGGTTCGATTATAACCCACAACCCGAATTCTATTTTGATTCATATCTAATTAAGATTCTATTCAATTTGGTTTTTGGTTTTCGTAAATCAAACCCAAACAACAAATGCCTTTTAAGCATTTTATTTAAGGAAGATGATTATTAAAAGTTTAAGGGCCCGTTTGGTATAAAGTATGTATTTACTGTGAGCATGAGTTTATAAAGTAGAGGGTTTAAAATTAAATGTTATTAAATTAAAAGTAATGTTTGGTTTGTCACATGTTTAAAAAAATCTGTAGCTTTACCATCCAAACAAAAATGTTAACAGCATTACAAAGACATACAAGATGCTTAAAACAGTGACCAAATGGAGCTCACTAACTAACGTTTATAATAACCATATTTGTACATTACCGATGGACCAAATCCGACCAAGAGTCCGAGACAACAACACAAAACAACTAGATGAGCATAAAAAGGAAAAAAAATGCACTAGTCACAATGTCACATGAAACTGGTAACAACAAACCAAATACGGAGTAAGTGAAATAACCCCATGACACAACCAAAAGCAAGACAATCTGATAAAGTGATGAAAAATAGAGTACAAAGAAAGTCATCAAGTATAAAAAACGTGCCTTAACCTGTAAAAGAATGCAAATAGAGATTCATTAATCTAGTAACCAATTAACAAAATTACACCAGTCTTTAAGTTTAGAAAAACCCCAAATTAAAGAATGAGAAAAAGTATTCACCTTGTAAATGGATAACTTGAAGAAAAGTTGATAAGAATGGAGTAATAAAGAGTAAATTGCATAAATCGTTACTAAAGTTTAGTCAAATTGGGATGTATCGTCTTAAACATTTTGAAAGTGCAAAGATTGTCTTTGTTCGGAATCTTTAATGCAAGTTTCGTCTTTGTGAGAAAATTCTTTTAGGACAAAACCTGCAAAATGGTCAAAACATTTGGGACGAAATCTGCAAAATGATCAAATGTTTGGGATGAAAATTAGAAAAGTCCTTGAATTTTGGGACGAAATTAGCACTTTCGAAATATTTGAGACGAAATATGCAAAATGATTAAACTTTAGGGACGATTTATGCAATTTACTTTATAATAAATATGTTGGAGAAATTGTTCAAAAAAAAGAGAGAATTGCATAAATCGTCCCTGAAGTTTGGTCATTTTGCAAGTTTTGTCCTAAATATTTTGAAAGTGTTGATATCGTCCTAAAATCAAACTATTTTGCAAATTTTCATCCTTAAAGTTTTGCTATCTTGCATGTTTCGTCCCAAATGTTTTGGCCATTTTGCATGTTTCGTCCCAAGCAATATCCCCATTAAGGACGATACTTGCATTAAAGTTTTCAAATAGGGATGATTCTTGCACTTTCATAACGTTTAGGACAAAACATGCATTTTGGCCATACTTTAGGGACGATTTTTGCAATTTACTCAAAAAAATGTTGGAAAAAAGAAAGAAAGCGGGAAGTTAAGGCGGAAAGAAATGGAGGAGGTGGGAAATAGTTTTGGCAAGTCAGATGGTAAATCCAGGGTTTTTTATAACCCCGCTAATAAGGGTTTGTATCCTATTTCAAAAACCCATGTGTGGATACCAAACTAATTTTTTTACTTTCAACCCACGACATTTAGTCCAAACCTGAAAACAAAACTGGCCCTAAAACTCTAATCTCCTATCAAAAGGCTAATTAAGTGGCTAAAAATAGTCATTTAAATTAATTTAGTAAACACTCTCTGGGACAAAACTAGAACTTTTGACTTAACATTAAACTCGGATTGGTAAAAAGTGAGAGTAAAAAAATAGGGTTTGGTTTTACGATGAGTAAGTTTGAGATTATGCTGACCAATGCTGGTAGAGGGTTGTTGTTTTTACCCGATTCACCTCATCAAATTGTCTCTATTCTTCATGTTACTTACAGTAATTCATGTTTTTTTTTAATTTCAAAAAGTGTCTACTTGTGAGGTGTTGGAACTGTTCGATGATACTTTTTGACTTTTCATCAGTCCTATGTGGGTGCGGTGGGATTGTGTTTGGAACTAGATTATCTGTTTATTTTATTTTTAAAATAGAGATAAGTTAAAATGAGTGTTTGAATAATAAATAGAAATAAAGGTTGTTTAACCTAAGCTTATTTTGGTTTATATAACATAAGCTTCAATTTTGTGGCTTATTTAGAGACTTATTAGCTTATATAAATTTATTATGATATAACAGATTTATATAAGCTCATAAGTCTCCAAATAAGATTAAAAATTTGGGTTTATGAAATATAAGTAGAGATATGATTTATTTTTTGCTTATATAACATAAGCCCTAATTTTATGACTTATTTTAGAGAATTGAGGGCTTATATAAGTCTATTATAATATAATAAACTTATATAAACCCATAAGTCTCCAAATAAGCCACAAAATTGGAGCTTATGTTATATAAGTCGAGATAGGCTTAGGTTATATATGCCAAACCAAACACCCCTTAAGTGATTATTTAAGTGATTATTTGCGTTTCAGAAGCTTTTATAATGAAGTTTTGAAAAAGTAAGTGAGGAGTTACTTTTTTCATTTTTAAAATGGAGAAAAGCAAAAATGAGTCATTTTATTTATCAACTAAACAAATAACCTGATTTGCCAAACACTAAAGAAATTTATAATCTGATTATTGCGATTTCAAACAACATATTCAACTTCAAACACTATTTTTCAAAACCACGTTTTGTAACTGATTATTCATTTTGAAAACAAATAATTTATTTTCAATAAGCAATCCCAAACACCCCCTAAGTTGTACTTGTAAAGACTAAAGCCCAAAAGCCCACCTTTTCTATAAAAACAACTTGTTTAGAGGCGTTACTTTAAATTAATTTTAGATCATTGATTGGGATGCCTAACCGGTGTGCCTAATTGTATGCTTAAACTTATGGGTCAGCATCGTGTTGGAGACAGTAGAGGGCCCTGCTTATTTACAAACCAATAATATATGAGCACATTTATTAGGCACATAATTAGTCTTATTTTTTTAAGTCTCTCAATCATTTTCCTAATTTTGTGGATTTGGGATATCCCTTGTATGCGTCCAAGAAACATTTGAAAGGATACCCACACAAAGACTCCACTTTCCAATCGATCTCAGGAAGTGGGTAGCAGTCTTGTGGGCATGCTTTATTTAGGTCCGTGAAGTCGACACACATACGCCAACTCCTGTCGTGTTTCTTTACCATGACCGGGTTAAATAGCCAGTTTGTCATCCATGGAGTCTGGTAACAAAAAAAGTCACAAAACCTTTGAATCGATAAGTCAATATGTACATACCGAACTCAAAGCTAAAAACAAGAACGAGTTCTAAGAGCATTTACAATGCATCAAGTCCTAAAAACTTGATGCATTTAATGCCATTATTATCACATATAATGAATAACTATGACTTTTAGTTTTTATTAAAGATTTGGTATTTACTAACTCTTTTTAAAAAGCTATACATACAATAGTAAAAAGGTTTCAATGATTAATAAATATTAAAAAGTGTTTGAAAGACTTCTTTCATTACTCATGGCCTCATGCTATAAGTGATAACCATGTATGAAATTAACATTAATTTACTAATAAGAAACAAGTACTTTTCAATTACGTTGTATTAGTCCATATTGATTGCTCTAATTTATACGATATCCACCGTCTATAAATACACAATTGTTATTCACATTTCATCACAAACAAAAACATCAAAAATTAAATCAGTACAAATAAGAAAATATTAGAAATCAAACATGCTAAGAATGCTAGAGAGGTTGTTGTGATGGAAGAAGTTGTGATGAAAGAACACTCTTATAGCATACGGCGTGGTTGAATCGTGGAGCTCAAACCGTTTACAAGAAGTGGTGTTACATTACCACTTTTTTCATAACACTAAAATACACTAAATAAAAAAAATACGAAATTAAAAAAAAGCACAAATTGAAAAAAAAACAAATACGAAATAAAAAAACAACTTAAAAAATACAACTTAAAAACTAAAATATTTCGTGCGCGCCTTAAAACTATAAAATTAAAAAAAATACAATTTAAAAATAAAAAGTTAGAAAATTTGTTAGTTCTTGGAGTGCTAGATGTCCCAGATGAGAGAATATTTGAGTTAGACGAAGTAGGCGAATTTATTAGTTGAGTAGTCGAAATTTGATTTTGATGATCGGATAAAAAAATGTTTATCTATTGATTCGGGTACTGGTTTAAATTTTGACTTATGATGGATGAAAAAAATATATAAATTAGAGGTAGTGAATTATAGAAGAATTTACAATTTTTTTTAGTTTAAAAGAGGATTTATAGTGAAAAAAATAGAGTAAAAGTGGAGTTTTTATAAATCCCAACGGTAAAAAACACCTAGCCAAAAAATAGCCGTCGGCCCCAGCGCATAGTTTTTCAAATTTTTTATTTTTATATATAAAAAACCCTGGTAACGCAGCCATGACGCGAGCCACGGTATGATTAGCTGCACCATAGTCTCGCGCCATCAACCATAATGTCGGCTGGTCATTGCCAGCCAAAGCCCATAACGCCGAACACGATACGGTTGGCGGCGCCATAACGTCGTGCCATGATGGCCAATCAGCCCACGCGTATCGTACCATACCCTTAGTATAGAAGAAAAAGAAATGTGCCGTTTGGTTGAGGATATTGGGACATATTTAAAATATTTACATTTTAAATTCCCGCAAATATTGTGTTTGGTATCAGTAATGAAGGAATTTAAAATTCCCCGAATACCTAAAATGAAAGATATTAGAATTCCTCCAAAAAGTGAGGAATTTTAATTTACTTCAAAATGATCTTTTATAAACTTTTTTGTAATCGTTTTTATTTGGGTTTTATGTTTATATAAACAAATTATAAAATTTTAAAAATTTATATAATTTTCTTTTCGGTTTTTACTCTTTTAAATAGCAAAAATCAACTTTATATAAAAATTTTATATAATTTTTTTATAAAATTTATATAAAATTTTTATAAAATTTATAGAAATTTTCAATAAAATATTTAGAATTTTTTTATAAAATTTATATAAATTCTATTAAAAATTATTGAATTTTTTTATAAAATTTTGAACATTTTTTATAAAAAATTTATTCAATTTTTATATAAAATTTATATAATTTTTTTATAAAACTTATATAAATTTTTTATGAAATTTATGAACTTTTTTTATAAAAATTATATAAATTTATATAAACTTTGTATAATTTTTTTTATAAAAATTGTATAAATCTTTTATAAATATTATAAAAAAATTTATAAAAAGTTTTACAAAAAAAATTAATATAATTTTTTTATAAAAAATTAAAATTCGATTTTTAATCTTTTCAATAAAAAATTTATAAAAAATATTTATTCGTTAATGGGTTCAACACAAAATCAAGATTTCAAAATATTATGAATTTTACCAACCAAACATGGTTAGTCTTTTTTTAAATTCTGAAATTTTAAATTCTTAAAAATTTTAATTTACTAAAATTTTAAATTTTAAATTTTTTATATCTTAGAACCAAACGGCACAAAGTACGTTATAAGTTAACTAGCAGGGTACCCGCGCGATGCGGCGGTGGATACCCTGTGACAAAATTTTCAAGCGAACAAATGTTATTTGGGTATTCGTTTTTAACAGTCGTCGCGTCCCGAAAATATCCATCATTGTCTTCCCAGAAAACCACAACACAAGGACCACAACAACCGTAAATTACTTATTGATATGAGGTATTTTAAAGGTATGAGTTTTTATGTGTGTTAAAAAATGACCGTATATATTTCTCATGTTAATAAGGAGGTTTTTCATATAGATTGGTGTTAGCGTTGCTGACTCTGTCGATATGTCACAGAATCCTGGTGTTGTCGCCACTTTTTAGGTTTTTTCATAGATCTATGTATTTATCATGTTTTAGTGGTGAAACATATATAACTTATTGTTGTCAATCTATAATAGTTACTAGTTATAATACCCGTACACGCACGGGGTTTTTCTTAAAAAAATTTATTAACATGTTATTTATTAATAACCAAACAACTTAATCTTTTTTCTTAATTACGGTTTTTATTTTTGATCTATAATTATATTTGATGTACGTAGTAAGGGTTTATATATATATATATATATATATATATATATATATATATATATATATATATATATATATATATTAGTATTTTTATAGACATGGTCATATTTATATACATAGTTTAGCTCCTACATGGTCATATTACACATAATAACATTTGTGGTCATATTTATATACATAGTTTACCCACTGGGTCGTATTGAATGCGACAATAAATGATGTTTACTGGACAACTGGACCGGTTGTCTGGGCTAAAAAAACTTTATATTGTTCATAAGATACCCACAAGCTATCAAGTATAACAAATGAAATTCAATAGGGAAGTACTATCTGTTTGGCTGCATAGACTTTTCAGTTATGCGTGTAAAGTGCAAACAATACATAGCTGCATACATTAACCAAAATCTTTAGTACCTATCCTAGGTTTTAATACTAATCAAAATCTTTTTGGAATTCCAATTACACTACATAGCTGCATACATTAACTGCAGTCTGATCATGTGTAAGATATAAAGCATGTACTTTGAATTCCATCTATAAATGATACTACGTATATATTAATAACATCAACCATCGATTTGCTAATTTAAATGTCTCGACAAAGCGTGTGGTCCTAAACATATTACAACAATGTCATTTCGATGAACACCCCGCAACAAAGTGCGGGTGTATATCCTCGTTTATATACATAGTTTAGCTCCGGCATGGTCATATTTGAGTAATTATACATGGTTCCATCTAAATGTAGCAAACAAATAGACAAAGCAAGCTATAAAATGTAACCGGTCATGAACTCAGTTTATCAACTTCAATAAGAACATGGATGTATTAACTATGAAGTATTGAATGCAATGGAGTACTGTTAATGCTTAAGAAGAGATCAGAAATAAAGCTTTTAATATATTGTTGTACCGTGTAAAGTAAATCAGCTCCTGGTGCACAGAACTTTGATCACGAGTAACTTGAATGTAATCTTATAGAGCAAGCTGGTTTGTGACAGTGCCTCATACCCTATCCATTACCTCTGGCTTGGCCTGCACAAATAAGCATGGGATGAGTTCTTAGTTTAGGGATAACCAACGTGAATATTTATAGACGGCAATTATAGTGCAAGTATAAAGATGCACAGGTCATTAACAAAAGTACAATTCTACACTACATATAAGACTGTTATAGGAACAAACTTTAGACTACCTATAAAGTACGATGAAAGTTGGTTAGACATTACGAATCACTAAGGAAATCGGTTTGAATGACCATGTTCATTAAGGAAAACAGGATATCTAATTATCAATCTTGTTCTTGAGATCACTTATTAAAACAACTTATTACTTAGTCATAACTCATAAGATTATTTTAAAACGAAGTTTGTAGTAGCAATCTCAAAACTGTTGATATCAAAAGAATGGTATTTAGCCAAATCTCTAACATTTCCAAATCAGCTAAAAAACACTAAACCCACATCACACATTGATAAAATCACCAAATAATTCTAATAATATTCATACAAACCAGGAGAAGAAAAAAAAATTATCAACGATATCATTAACTTGGAGTTCTGGAACCCATTCGTTATCTCTTGTGCCCAGTATATTAACAATGTAACAAAAAAGGAAAAACGAATTCAAATAAAATCATATAAAAATAAGTGAATTAACTTACCGTTAATCATAAAGTTCTCGTTTAATTTTGTGTATGGGTTTTACTACAATATACACGAAACTTGAAAACCGCCGTACATGATTCATGATATATGAAATTAAAGAAAGGTTAAAGGGAAACAATAATCACCAAAACGTTTGAAACTTTATTCCTTATGTCAACAAAAAGAGCATACATACAAATGAATTAAGTTGATAATATGCCAATACCTGAATCATTAAAGGTAAAAGCACCCGTCAAAGCATTTTCAGGGTCACCGATATCTCTTTTTGCTAGAAATGGACAAAGATGTAGTTGGACCTTCTGACCTATTATTCAACACGTCCAACCCGCCCGTGAAACAAAGTCAACTGACCGCTAGTTTACAACGAATTGGTCTGCATCCTTTGGTCGACAAAAAACTGCATAATATAGTGAAGATTATAACAAAATGCAGCTATGAATAAACACTATCCAGAAAATATAGAAACAATTATATAAAGCAATGGAAGGAATTTCAAGAATAACTGTTCCTTTTGTCCATTAAATAATCCCAACAGCTTCGGGTAGATTGCGAATTAAAGGTATATATCCGTATACCCATGTTCGATGTTGCGTCTGAGAATCCCTGGAGTGAAAGAGATAATTCAAAGTTAAACACGAAAAAATATAATATGAATCATACGATACACAGTTTGTTCACGCTATATGAGATTACTTATTTCCTGTTTAATTTACGCGACTAAGAAGTTTAAAGTGATTGGATAAAACAGAACGTCGGCTTATTTTGTAGTTTTCAGAATTTGGTATGTGCTTATTTGAGATGTAAACTAAGCTAAGGTATTCAGAAAAACATAGATGAAATAAGAATAGTAAGAACGGAAGGCGTAAATGAAATGACCAAACAAAGTCTAAAGGCACTCCCATGAATGTGAAACAAAACAAATGATTTTCAAAATCAGACAGTAACCTCATTAAAACATAAGTCACTCCTAAGTAGAAAAGGATCTAATAACATATCTTATGTTAGCTTAAAGACATGATGACAGCAATATTTTCGCTTTTCTTACCATAATTTGGTTACATAGATATGTTTACCAGAAGATTTACATACATTCATGTTGGATTGTAACACACGACTTATAATGATATAGAAATGTAGATGAAGATTAAACCAAAAAGGAAAGATTAGATTAGATGAAGGAAAAGAGAAAAACAAGAAGATGTGAATTCCTAGTTAGAGAAACACATACGTTTCTCTCTCTAAAACAAATGAAATGGAAAACACACACACAAATGAGGCTTAGGAGGCCTTTTATACTAAGTAGTAAGTGTTTAGGAGGCCTTCCTCATTTGTGTGTTCGGGACTAATTCCCGTTACATAAACATTAATAACTAAGAACTCTCGACACCGTTGAATAGTATTTTTCACGAGCTTCGCAACGGTATATTATATGACCATCACTTTAAATACGGCTAACAATCTCCCCCTAAGGGGTGGTCATGTAATATGTGACTTCACTTCGTTGGTGTTGCAGACTTTGAAGCTCGTTGTCTTGAGAGTTCTTTCATAGTTCCTTTCATGACTTGTGATCTTGGATCTTTGATCTTTGCCTTGACTTGATCTTGTAACTTTTCCAGCTTGTGTTCTTGTGTCTTTACCCACATACTCATGTTTTGAGTTGACATGAAAGCTTGTTAACAATCTCCCTTGATCATCAGAGTAGCGGAAGTCTTTGTCTTTAGATGTTCTTGAGCTTTCTTCAATAATCCTGAATATGTGGCCTTGAATTGCGACTCTTGAGATAACGCCACCGTTTGCATTCCACCGGTTTCCCGTTATACAGTACGAATACTGTACCTGTGATCAGGTAAGTTCAAAGAACTTCCTTGACAGGATTTCCAGCTGTGGTAGCCGTTCTCAATACTTGAATATGTCGAAAGATAATTCAAAGTAAGGAGTGAATCATGCAGTTCCATTCTGCTGATTAGGTCGTCAATTCACTTTCCTGGAACAAGTCTGAATCAATTAGGAATCAAACCATCGTTGCTTTCCAGTTGACACAAGTTTGATTCATATAGAATCGCACAAGTTACCTACCGCAGTGCTGTTTGATGATGACACTGGAAGGATTTCCATTCGTCACTGTAAATACTGAAAAGTATTACTCTGAATGTTCTGGCAAGATCATAAAGATATTGCGTCGAGACCTGGAACGAGTTTGAATCAATTAAGAATCAAACCACTGTTGCTTTCCAGTTAACATATGTTTAATTCAAGTGAATCTTACATATGACCTACCGCAGTGCTGTTTGATGTTAACACTGGAAGGATTTCCATTCATCACTGTGAATACTAAAGAGTATCACTCTGAATGTTCTAGCAATACCACAAGGATAGAGCGTAGGACTCTGTAAATCATCGCTTGTGTTCTAATGATGAACAACAATTGATCTATGGAATAAGTGTCCTAATGAAATTTTTTTTTATGAATCTCGTTGGCTCTAGACTCTATGAGTGCACGTTTATTTGGTGATCGGAGGCTGGAGCAGACTGCCACCTATTCAATATCTACTATCTCGGAGTGAGAAAGTTGATAGAAATGAGTTGAACTCCGTGACAATAAAACAAACTTCTTTTGAGAGAAGCTTGAGTAGGCTGGGAAGGGTTGTGCATTGCATCACTGGGTCCATGATGCTTTGTCTTCAGTATCAGAAATCATCAAAGTGATTCTGATAATAGATGTATTGACCCGGTTTCTGCCTAAGTTGTATGGAGGGCTTCTTTCTTTACACCCTTTATCCTTACATTTCTTTTTCATTCTTCAACCCCTTCAATGCTTACCAAGACGTCATAACTAGCACCTTGTTGTGATTGTTCCAGTGCTAGCTTAAGTCATTAGTCGGCATTATTCCCGTACTCTCAACTACTCCATCTTTCCTAAGGACTTCTAAGTTCTAATGGATTGTCCCTGGGAAGATCCCTCCGGTTCTGGTTGGATCATAGGACGAATACCTAACCACCTTTTGACACCAATACCATCGTGAATTTATGTGTTGAAGGGTATAGATATCGTAACCAGAAAAATCATTTGAAAATGCAGTCAAGGTGTTGAAGAAATCAATGTTTACACCTTGAAAGTTTTCTATATCACCAAAAACGCTCCCCCTACATATGTGCATCATAAAAGGAGAAATTTTTTTGCACATATTAGGAAGAGAAAGCACTTATATCAAAGACCTTATTCAAGATAACACATTTTAATCACTATTCTCCCCCTCAAAAATTGCATGAAATTGAAATTTTTGTGAAACTAGTGATTAAACATGGAGAGAATAATGTGTCATGAAACTTTGGAACAAATGTTTATACAAACATTATACTCCCCCTCGAAAAGAGATTGTATTTAAATAGGGGAGTATATGAGCACATTGTTTTGAAATACTTTGAAAAATTATGCTCAAAAGTCCGAGAAAAATTGTGTTCATGAGCTTAAAACTTTGAATGTTTCGATATAAGCTCATGACCGAGAAAAATGAATTTCTCGTTGTTGAGGATAAGTCAAAGACTTTCCTTTATTTAGGGACCGGGTTATAGTCTGACATGTGACTATAAGCCATTATGAGAAGAAAAATAGAAAAGACATGTTTTGAAAACATTTGAACTCTCATTCGAACTTTATGTACGTACCCGTGTCGTTATTGAACAACATTTCTAAGCACGTCCATATTATCGATGCTGAGAGACATGTCGGAGAAGAATATTTTTGGTGTTTTTTTTGAAAAGTTTTCTCATTTTTTATTTTGTTTTTATAGGTTTTATATTTTTGTATTTTGATTTTCTGATAAATATATACAAGATTACTGCGAATGTGCAAGACGTTCAAGTTCATCAGGAGTGAAACTACGCATACCAAGTCGACGAACCAAGAATTCAAATCTGTCTTGAGGAAGAGCTTTGGTGAAGATGTCGGCTAGTTGGTAGTCCGTCTTGACAAAGAACAGTTCGATCGTTCCTTTTTCCACATGCTCCTTTATGAAATGGAATCGGACAGCTATGTGCTTGGTCTTAGAGTGTTGGACCGGGTTGCAGGATATGGCTATGGCTGATTGTGAATCACAATAAATAGGGACTTTGTTAAAGAAAAAGCCATAATCCATGAGTTGTGTTCTCATCCAAAGGACTTGAGCACTACACACGGATAGAGACACATATTCTGCTTCCGCGGTTGACAACGCCGTACAGTCTTGTTTCCTTGATGACCAGCTCACGAGCTTCTCGCCTAAGAATTGTGCTCCACCGGAAGTGCTCTTGAATGTATCCTAACATCCTGCATGATCGGCATCTGAAAAACCAGTGAGATTAAAACCAGAATCCTTCGTATACCAGAGACCCATGTTAATGGTTCCCCGGAGATAACGAAAGATCCTTTTAACCTCCTTGAGGTGCTTCTCGGTTGGCTGAGCCTGGTACCGAGCACATAAACAAGTAGCATGCACAATGTCCGGTCTGCTTGAGGTTAAGTACATAAGGGACCCGATCATACTTCGGTATTTTGTAGCATCTACAATTGTCCCTTTCTTATCCAAATCAAGCTTGTGTTTAGTGTCCATTGGAGTACCAATAGGATCACAGTTATCCATACCAAATTTCGTTAGAATCTCAAGCACATACTTGGACTGATTTATGAAAATACCACGGGGGGATTGGTGAACTTGGAGACCAAGAAAGAACGTCATTTCCCCCATCATGGACATTTCGAATCGACTTTTCATAAGGTCGGCAAATAATATGGAATATTTTGGGTTAGTAGAACCAAATATAATATCATCTACATAGACCTGAGCCACCAAGATGTCGTTTCCGTAGTGCTTGATAAACAACGTTGGATCAATGGTTCCTTTGCTGAAGTGATTTTGTAGAAGAAATGATGATAATTCGTCGTACCATGCCCTCGGTGCTTGTTTCAAACCATAAATTGCCTTTTTCAACTTGTAGACATGGCTTGGATGTTCGGTATTAATGAAACCTTCAGGTTGACATACATACACATCTTCTTTTAACGGCCCATGCAAGAAAGCCGTCTTCACGTCCATTTGATACACAGTGAACGATTTGTGTGCAGCATATGCCAAGAAAATCCTAATAGCTTCCATCCTAGCAACCGGGGCGAAGGATTCGGCGAAATCAATTCCCTCCTGCTGTTTATAACCTCTCACAACTAACCGAGTCTTGTTCCTAATGACCGTTTGCTCCTCATCCATCTTGTTTTTGAATAACCATTTCAGGGTAAGCGGATCGATATTATCCGGTCGAGGTACTAACTCCCATACATCGAGTCGGATGAACTGATTGAGTTCTTCTTGCATAGACTCAATCCATGATGCATCGGTCATTGCTTCTTTCACACTTGCTGGTTCCATTGTGCTGACTGATAGTGCATAGATACACATATCACCATCGGTACGCAGCTGATTTCGTGTTGAGACCGGTCGTGAGAGATTGCCAATCACTTGAACCAAAGGATGACTCTTAGTCCATTTGTGTTCATGTGGAAGTGTATGAGAAACTTGATGCGAGCTCGACGGATCCACATATGGTGCTGAAGGCTGAGTGGTGCTTGTGGAAGCCGCAAATGGATTAACAAACTCGTGTTCGTTGAGCATCGCATTGTTTGCATTTTCAGCAACTATTTCATTCTGAAGATGAACATGATTAGGAATTTGCTGAGAATGTTGTTGAGTTGCGTCAGCAATCGGAGAAGTGGTTGGAATGTTTTGAGTCACTATGGTTGAGGTTGACGTAGATGGTGCAGAAGTAGATGCCGATGGTGTAGATGCAGTCGGAGGTTCTTGAACTACCATAGCAGGTGCAGCCGGGGCATTTTGAGGAACACCAAATGACGAAGGACCCTCCATATATTCATCATAGATTGGCCCAAATAAAACTTCCAAGTCACGTTCTGATGGTTGTAACGATGAGATTGTTGGCGGTGCAAATTGAAGCGCGAGTACTGAACTTACGTGTCCAGAAGTCTGACCTTGAAACTCGGGATGTGAACTCCTATGTTGAGAGGCCATACCCGAGAGTTCATCAAAGGTAACATTCATAGTCTCCATTACCTTTCTTGTCCTTCGATTATAAACCCTGTAAGCACAAGCAGTTGAAGAATAACCAATGAAAAAACCAATATCACCTTTAGGTTCAAGTTTACCGATATCTTCACGATCATTCTTCGGATAACATAATGCACCGAAGACATGTAAAAATGAAATATCCGGTTTTCTTCCATTAATGATCTCATAAGGTGTTTTGTTGAAACGGGTGTGAATAATGGAGCGGTTTTGAGTATAACATGCAGTTGCTATAGCGTCGGCCCAAAGGAATAACGGTGCACTAGAGGAGAGAAGCATCGTTCGAGCAGCTTCAACTAACGTACGATTCCTCCGTTCCACAACTCCATTCTGCTCTGGAGTTCTTACAGCCGAAGTTTGATGAGAAATCCCAACTTCGTCAAAATAAGCTTTCAATTTCTGATTTGTGAATTCTGTACCGTTATCCGTTCTCACAATAATGACAGGGGCTTGCAGTAGAACTGATGTTTTCTTCAAGAAGTTAATAATTACATCAGGGGTTTCATCTTTTGAAGCAAGAAAATGAACCCATGTGTAGCGAGAATAGTCATCCACAATGACAAGGACATATCGCTTTCCATTAATACTTTTGATTCTCATTGGGCCACACAAATCCATATGTAGGAGATGTAACCTATTCGTTGAGTTGGGAACAGGTTTGGGTTTGTGAGGCTTCTTCTTACTTTTACCTTGCTCACATGAAGGACAAAGATGGTCTTTTGTATATTTGAACTTTGGAAGACCGGTAACGAGATCATCTTTCGCGAGATGGGTGATGGCATCGAAATTGAGATGAGATAACCTTTGATGCCATAACCACGACTTTGTTGATGTGGCTCGGGCCATGAGACAAATTGGAGAAGCAGCAGACATTTGAAAAAGATCAATGGTGTAAAGGTTGGTGGTACGATTTCCTTTCAACAGATCAATTCCTTCAAGATCTCTTACAAAACATGTATGACTTCTGAAAGCGACCTCCAAGTCTGAATCACAAAATTGCCCAACCGAGAACAAGTTATGTCCCAAGCCATCAACAAAAGAGACTCTTGTGATGATTATATTTCCCCAATGAAGATCACCATAGCCAAGAATTGCCGCAACATGATCATTTCCAAATCGAACAGTTCCCATGAAACGCCATACAAAGTTCTTGAGAAGGCTTCGATTCCCAGTCATATGTTTGGAACAGCCCGAGTCCACGCACCAGAGACAAATTTCAACAGCCTGCCAATGATAAGAAAAACAAATATTTTGGCAACCGATGAAATAGGTTCCTGTAGGGTTAGAATATAATTAAGTCGTATCACATACCGACGTTTCACTGTCAGTATGAGATCCACTAGTGTCGATAATTTTGCCACTACAGTCAAAATTTCTACCAGTAGGCAACCATTTAGAGGTGAGTCTAGGGCTACTAGGCTTAGCAAGACTTTCTGTGGAACCTACATGCGTACTTTTTGGAACATACACCTTAGCCTTAGGAGTGCGTTGTTGTTCACTGACTGACAGCTTGTCAATTCGAGTGTAACCACCATAATTCAAACCATTCATAGTCAAACCACAAGCATCATGACTAAAAGTAAAGAAACATTTATTACATTTAGCACAAATAACTTCAGATTTTTCATTCCGAATAGCAAGCTTAAAGTCATTACATTCAGATGAATTAGGTTTCTGATTATGATTAAAAAGCGGTAAATTCCTAGGGTGTTCTTCTACTTCCACATTATTGATCTTGGGGCGACTACTTCTAGAGGCAAAAGGGACCCTATCATTCCTTGTATTGCTCGTAGGTTGTGGCCTTCTGCTCTTAGTGTAGTTGTTTATTCCTGTAGAAGAAGACACGCGTCTATTAGAATTAGCACTTTTTAGATCAATAACTTGTGGTTGAGTTATAGTGATCGGTTTTGTCCTAACGCTTGCTTTACGTTGTTTGCTAGGCACAGAGGGAGAACTAACACGAAACATTCCTGGGGCAATCACAGCAGTTTTCGTTCCAACAACCTTGGGAAAAGGTGTCACAGCAATACGAGTGGGTCCCGAGGATGCTGGTTTCTGGATCATCGTATCCACAATCGAGCTAGGTTCAGAAGTCTTATCTTTTAACAAGGCCTTTAACTTACAGTTCTCACAGATTTTATCAATAAGTTTCTGATAGACAGACTTACTTTGTTCAACAGCCCGCTTATATGAAACAACAACAGATTCTAAATCTACAATCTTAGCCTTAAGCTTCTGAACATTACCACCACTAGCACTCTCTAACCCTGACGAGGCCAAATTTGTTTCCGAAACCCCTCCTAACTGAGCCTGCAACCTTATGATAGTTTGTTGCATTTCATGTTGAGTTTTTTCATATGAAATCTTGTCATATTTGCATTCATCACATTTTTTGACAAATTTATTCCAAAGATCGGTGAATTCTTTATCCTTTTTAATGACATAAGATTCCATTTTCTCTTTCATATGATCAAGCTCAGTTTGGAGGTTCTCATTATGCGACATAGAGGTACCTAACTCAACAGGGCTACTATCAATACAATCACGAGCTTTAGAGAGGCGTCCAAGATCGTTTTCCAAAACTTTAATTTTATCAAGAGATTCATCAGCTTCCTTCGTTAATGATTTAAAGTCTTCAACAAAGTTGGCTAATTCTTTTAGAAAAGCGTTTTCCAAATTTCCTAACCGAGCATCAACTTGATTAATAATTGGATTAATATCGTTTTGAAGAATTTTTTGAACCTCAATCTGAACAGGTGATGTAAAATTACCTCCAGTTATTTTTGAATTAACAACACGTTTAAGGATGACAAAGTTATCTTTAAGCTCGTTTAGAAATCGGCGAGTGATACTCGGTTTAGGAGGGTCATCAGACAATTCCTCACTTGGTAGCAAAAGCATTTCAGTATTCGTTTTAGACCGAACAAAAACAGTTGGCGGGTTAACTTTCAGATAATAAACGGGTATCACTTCTTTATCAAGCTTTTGCATTCTTAAACGAGACTCTACAGCAAGTTCAGTAGTTTCCTCGGAATCATGCACACTAGGAGGATCATGCTCATCAGACAATAGCACACTACCATTATATAAAGTTTCATTAGTGGCCTGAACTTTCTTAAGGTATCCTGGATTAGGGGGAAGAGGACAACCTAAAGCCATTTTGTATCGAGTGTAATTTATCTCATTCACTTTTGGTGCGAGCATATTTATCGTCTGCATAGTTTGGCCACGTTTTACTAAAAGGTTGTCTAATTCTCTAATCCTATCCTGCGCTTTGCAAAAATCCTCAAGAAGCCCATCTTCTCGAATTTTGAAATCATGTTTTAGCTGTTTTCTTTCTTCTTTTAAATCAGAAACAATAGATTTTTCAGTTGAAAGCTGTTTATTAAGAGAAGTGATTTCATCATTCAATTCGCTTATCTTTTTAGCACTACTTAAGTGTAAGGCATTTAACTTCTTAGTGGTGCATTTTTCTTGATAAACCGATGTAGCATGAGCTTGTTCAAGTTCCTTGATTTTTTCATGATGAATCTCAAAACTTTTCTCCCGTTCCTTATATCCCGCAAGCTCAGTGGTCAATTTGGAATTAGTTTCTCTAAACTTATTATTAACCACCGTAGCATGATCTACATCCTTAGCAAGCTTATCAAATAGAGATTTATAATACGCATGTGTCTCATCAGGAAGGGTTGTAGGCTGGGCAACTTGATCTACACTAAGGTCCACACTAGGCTCATTTGAAATAATATTACTAGTATTCGTTTGATCCTCGTGTGTCTCAATGTAGGGCTCAAGCATCTCAGTATACTCTTCCTCCTGATTAGACATATTATATATATCATTATCATCAAAAGTTGGGTGTACCTCAGAGGGACCGTCTGCATCATAAACGGGAGCTCTGCCATCATGCATTCCTGAGGTTGATGCTTGCTGTAAGTTTGCCATCAAGATGTAGTTGGCATTCACCTCTTCTTCCTCGTCATATTCTGCAGCCGAAGCCATAAGATCAAATTCCTCAGCTTGAAGTGGGATTCCTGCCTCTTCTTTTTGTGCTATGAGAAGCTGAGTCTGAAGATAAGCAGCGTCCCTCTTCTTTTTGGCTGTGCAATCTCGAGCATAATGACCAAATCCCCTGCAGTTGTAGCACTGAACCTGACGATTGTTGTTTCCATTTCCCGTACCAGTATTCTCAGCCCTTGCAGCCACAATGTTTCCCATCTGGTTACCAACCGCTGGCACAACTATTAACCCATTCTGATTACCCGCATTCGGAACACCCGGATTTGGACCACGGTTTTGCCCATACTGATTTCCTGCATTGCCAACGGTCTGCCCAACATTCTGACCATATTGTTGAAACTGAGTCCCCGTGTTTCCAGCAACTACCAATTGGCGATCTTGATTCGCATTCATGAAAGGTTGAGCAATCTGCCTATTTCTAGTATTCGAGGAGATTCTCTGATTGTTGTTGGTGGGGTTAATGGTGAATTTGAATGCCTTTGCAAGAAGGGCAAGACCAGTATTAATAGCATGAGTAGGATCAGTGATGTCATCAAAACAGGCAATGGATTGTTGTAAGTAATTCATAACAGCAGGGTGTTGATATCCATAAGCGGTGAGTTGTTGTTGTTGTTGTTGTGGCAGGAAGTTACTTGATGAGGGTTGATGGTAGGGTACCATGGGATATGACATAGATGATGGAGAGTTTGCCATAAAAGCCAATGGATCTTGTGTCTTGGCACGTCTTTCTGCCCTAACTTCGTTAGCTTCATCTTGATTCATCTTCAAATAGTCATAAACTTGAGTGTAGTCCACGACATGAAGATCCTTGGTTTGATTGACAAGAGTGACATATCGTGACCATTCAGAAGGAAGATTATCAAGAAATTTGATGTTGGCAGCAATTTGTGCAGGTTCATGTTTGTTTCTTCTAAGATGGTTCATGAGGGTTGAGAACCGATGATAATAAGGTTCAATTTGTTCCCCTTCAGTAGACGTAAATTTCTCCCATTCACGAAGCAACTTAGTTTCCTTTTCTTGTAAACCGATTTCACTGCCCTTCATCATTTTCTGAATCCTAAGCCACATCTCGTGTGCGGTTTCACAACTATCGACAGCAGCATAAACATCTTCAGGAAGTCCCATAAGAATGACTTGAATTGCTTGATCATCAGCGTCGAGTTGTTTGGATTCAGCTTCAGTTAATTCTTCATCTGTTTGCTCATGACTTGAATCAGCTACTGGGTTAGCATTCGTAGGGTCCCCAGGCACAATAATTGTTCTTCTAACGTACGGACCCTTTTGAATCGAGTTGACAATCAACTTTCCCAGAGGTTTACATTTTGCATAACGAAGGAGACGACTAGCCCATGTAGTGTAATTCTCCTTAGTAAGCATGGGTGGACGATTCTCAGTACCCGCAGCATAGATATCTTGTTGAGACGTCATCGAAGAAGTCGTGTGAACAACAGGATCACAATTCGTAGAAAGCGTGTGGTGATGATGAAATTCCGAAACTTCCGATTTTTTTCACAGTCCGACAATAAATTCCTCAGTCCGACAAAACGGTAAGCTGAAAAAATTATGTATCGCCAAATTTTGAAATTGAGTTCGAGATAGCCAAAAACTAGTAGGGAAAAAATTTGATTTTACTTGACCTAAAAATTTTAACTCTTTTTTTTTTTCTTTTTTTTTTTTTGATCTTCGTGTAAACTACGTTCTGAGACTAGTCTAGATGGTGGCTAAGACTAAAAATTACTCAAACAAAATTTCCATCGGAATGCCCATCGGAAAAATCTATCGGAAAGTTATATCGGAATGTCCTTCTATCGGAATGTCCTACGATCGGAAAGTCCTTCTATCGGAATCTTAGATCGCAATGATGATCTGTCGGAATGCTAGATCGCAATGATGATCTGTCGGAATATATTCAGATCGGAAAAACTTCAGATCGGAATCTTCAGATCGGAATAACTTCAGATCGGAATGTGGCTAAAATCAATTTGGCAGAGTAACGACTCAAAGTTCCTTAAGAGCCGTCGGAATCCCAGATCGCAAAGAACGATCGGAATGTCCAGATCGGAATAAGGTATCGAAATGTTTAGATCGCAAAGTAGAACCTAAGGTTATTGCGATCTGGCCTCACGTGCTTTGTACTTTCCGATGGAGAAATTTGCAAGAATTTCGGAAAGATGAACAAACAAGAAATTTATCAACTTTTGATCCAAAAACTTGAGTTTTAGCCAAAACCAAGATGCCTAAATCACTACTACACGATTTAAAGAACGTATACGACTTAGACACACAAACAAACACGAAAATGTTTTTGATGTTTTGGCGAAAAACAATCAAAATCACACGAAATGCTTCAATACGAATCCCTTGGCGAATGATACCACTTGTTGGATTGTAACACACGACTTATAATGATATAGAAATGTAGATGAAGATTAAACCAAAAAGGAAAGATTAGATTAGATGAAGGAAAAGAGAAAAACAAGAAGATGTGAATTCCTAGTGAGAGAAACACATACGTTTCTCTCTCTACAAAACAAATGAAATGGAAAACACACACACAAATGAGGCTTAGGAGGCCTTTTATACTAAGTAGTAAGTGTTTAGGAGGCCTTCCTCATTTGTGTGTTCGGGACTAATTCCCGTTACATAAACATTAATAACTAAGAACTCTCGACACCGTTGAATAGTATTTTTCACGAGCTTCGCAACGGTATATTATATGACCATCACTTTAAATACGGCTAACAATTCAACATCTATAAAAAAAGTAAAGTTACAACTGCATAACAAATTTTCTGAATTACGTACTCAACTGTAAAAATTTGTTGATTTACGAATACCATTTGTTTGGTTTTTTTACATCATGTTTCCAACATTAAATTTCTTTTTTATACCAATGTTTTTCTTAGAAAAGATCAAATAAGTAGAGTTAGTTCAATCTACTCTTTCAAGAAAGCAACCTGGTCATCAGAATTGAAAATGAGCCAACACAACCAACTTCTACAAAGCTTTATTCTCACGCTTCACATACCAAGAGTGTAAACACATAAAAATGTTGAAGAAATCAGTTATAAAATATTATTTTACGAATAAAATAAAATTATTTTTTAATAAGAAGACCCGTCATTCACGAAAGAGATAGCAGTTACTTAAAGACAATACCAATATCCCACTTCACTAAATATCTAGTCATTTAACTAATCCTTAATATTTCAATGTCTGCATGTTTTATTCATCATTATATCATCACCACCTTCACCAATGTCTCTGTCATAAATCCAACCTCATCTCATGCATCCTCTACGCCACAGAGTGTCCCTCCTCAACACTTACACAACAGTCATGAAACATCGGAAAAACATGTTTCGGTTTGCATAGCTGTTGTATTTGTGTTTCTATTGAATTCTTTATGTACAAAGAAGATGTAAAGTCTATAGCTAAATTCCTCTTCTCTATACATAAAGTTAGAGTTGATGGAACTCTTTAACAACTCTACCCCTCTGAATTCCACATCATAGTCCTCGATACAAAACAAATCATAAACCTACCAGAACCCGCCCAATTCCCACCATTCTGACTATCTCCTTCCACTGACTATCTCCTTCCACTGAAGACAACTTCCAACACAGTTAGACAATGATCTAACCATTTTACCTAATTCACATATTAAGAAAACCCTAAAAATATATTTTCTTTCAACCTAAATCTCTATTGATCCTCAAAACCCACATGAAGAAACACTAATACCCAAATTATTGAAGATAGGATTTAAACCATGTAAATTGATTAAATATTGGTGTGTGTTTTCTTGAACGGCGCTGATATAATGGGAGTTGTGTTGAAAGTAATTTTCACTATATCCTATAATGGATGATAATTGAGTTAGAACGTTTTTCTTTACTTGTCATTAGATGCCCCTACTGTTTACAAAATTATGCCCGATTTTTCAAAGTTTTTTTGTTCTTATTTGTGACACCAATACTTTTGTGCGGGTTTTTTTTATCTAAGTGCATAAAAACGAATTTATAAATAATATTTTGCTATATAAAGGAAATTTAGTCTTTTTAACTAAAACCAAAAGGAATAAATCAAAAAATTATTACTTATTAAGGAAAAAATCTCTTAAAAAAGTCCCTATTTGGGTTTTGCTTTACAAAGAAAAAGATGTGGACATTGTTTGGAAAAGAAAAAAAAATAGTGATTGAGTTGTACATTATGTTTTTTATGTTGTAATAGAAGGGGTTGGGGTGTATTTATGTTATCACTAATTGTATTTTTTCTATGAAAAGTTTGGATTGTATATCATGTTGTTGAACTTGTATTACTTAAAATCAAATGTAAGTTGATGCATTAAAAGCATGTATAGTATGCTGTTGTAGTTGTATATTTGACTTGTAAAGTTGTACCTCTTAATTTTTTTTTTGCATTTAATAGGAGAAAATGTGTAATTTGTGTGGTTGTTTAGTGATTGTAAAATAATAAAAAAAATGAAAGTCTAGCACACCCTTCCAAACCTGCCCAAAATTGGGCGGAAGGTTTTGGCTCCAAAAAGGCTTCACTTTCCCCCTCTTTCCATACTTTGTTTCTAAAGAACACAACTACTTTTGACTTAACATTGAACTGGGTTGGTAAAGTGAGAGAGAGTAAAAAAAGGAATGGGGTCTGGTTTAACGATGAGTAAGTTTGAGATTCAGCTAACCAATGCTGGTAAAGGCTTGTTGTTTTTACCTGATTCACCTCATCAAATTGTCTCCCTTCTTCAGGTTTCTTACTTATTCATGTTTTTTTCTTTTTTAATTTCAAAAAATGTCTACTCATGAGGTGTTGGAACTGTTGGATTTTGACTTTTCATCAGTCCTATGTTGTTGTACTTGTAAAGACTAAAGCCTAAAAGCCCGCCTTTTGGAACTTGGAGGCGTTACTTTATTAGAGCACAGGTAACGATGCCACGTAAGCAAAATAGGCTATGACAGGAGAAATGGTATGACAGCACTTTTTAGAGTGGGTGTTGATTTTTGGTTTCATAGGGGTATTTTTGGTGCTATATACCCTTTAGATTAATTTCTTTTTTTATAAAAAACCCACGCTGGTGGCCACGGCGCGAGACCCTTCACGGAGTCCGTCCTGTGCCAAAGCAAAAACTCGCGCCATATTTTGGCGCACGCGAGGGCTCCAAGTGCTCTTAAATTGAAATATTATGATTAATTTAAACTACTTACGGATAGGTGCGGGTAAATCGCGCGGGTTTATGGGTAAAACTGAAACTGCACCGCAAAATCGGTTTTTCCTTTTCTTTTAAAATCGATCCATTGGTTTTTGCCGTGGTGCGGTTTATGTGGTGCGGTTTTTGCGGGTTTTTTTGGATTTTGTGGGGTTTGCGGTGTGGATCTTGCTCACTCTACTGTTTACAAGCGTTTAAAAACTCGGGTTGACCCGACCGGTTGTACCCGTTAGACCGTGAAATAGAAAGCGGTTCGTTGGCTCGACCGGGTCAAT
This sequence comes from Glebionis coronaria, assembly GCA_025667525.1. Taxonomy (NCBI): domain Eukaryota; kingdom Viridiplantae; phylum Streptophyta; class Magnoliopsida; order Asterales; family Asteraceae; genus Glebionis; species Glebionis coronaria. Next base: position 555,848,902 of record CM046877.1, on the reverse strand, counting down.
TATAAAACCAATTTTTAAAACATTGATATTTACTCATGAGGTTTTCTTGTTTAGATTATTTGAAGAGGGAGAGTCGTTATTGAGGTGGTGTTTGTTTCGGCTTATATAGCAGGCGTACCGCTTATTTGTTTTTGAGGCTTATGTTTCATAAGCTCACTTTTTTGTGCTTATTTTGAGACTTTTCGGCTTATGTAAGTTAAATATGACATAAGAAACTTATATAAGCCGAAAAGTTTCAAAATAAGCCGTTTAAAAGTGAGTTTATGCAACATAAGCCCAAAACCAAAAAAGAAATTTTCCTTTTACACGAATTTAAAAACATGATTTGTGATTACTTTATAGACTCAAATCTATGTGAGTATCCTGTTTCCGATCACATATTATTGTTGGAGGCCCAAACACTTTGTTACACTAAGTTTCCAAAATGTGTAACCGCTCTTAGCCGTTTCGGTCCAATCTATCATGCGAGATATGTAACTAGTGATGTTTGTACTTGAGACCTCTTGTAATGACATTTGATTGGGCCACTTTGGTGGTGGTTTGTCTTCTAAACGAATATTTTTCAAAAAAAGAAGAAGTTAAAAATAGATAAGTAGTTTTCTAAGTTAAACCCGATTTTCAGAAAAACGGGATTCAGGGTGTGTTTGTGGAGGGCTTTTGGCAGCTTGAGCTTTAGAAATAAGCTAGTTTTCAACATAAACTTTGTTTGGCAACAAAATATTTAGGAGTTTACTGAATCCAGAAGCTCTTCTTTTAAAAGATACTTGAAGTAGTATTCGATTTATCAAATCAATGAGTAAAAATATGAATCAAGATGATTCAATCAAGATTCAACCAACCTCCCCTTATGATTTTTATTAAAACTGCGTTAGGCTATCACTTCAAATGTGATACCTAGCTTTTTGATCAAAACTTACAAAGCAGAAAACAAAAGAAAACACAAGTGCAAGATTGATCTTACAAGTCAAGATCAAACTACACATACAAGATCAAGATTCTATACTCAGTAACAATGGCGATACAAACAATGTGAGAGAGTGTGAAAACAGAATCAATGAGCAACGAATGAGTATGCGATGGTTAAATAGCTGTTGACTAGGGCTGTGATATGACTTTGGCATCTTGACACCTTTAGTCCATTGACAATATAAACCCTGCAAAAGCAACACAAAACTTGCAATAAACAGAAAATATATAAATATATTTACCTTTCTTACCCTTGCAGATTGAAACTTATCACTTTCCAACTTAATATTTCAATACCCCCTCTTAAGTTGAAAGCTGATATAAGTCTGTGAGATTCAGCTTATCACAAAACCTTTTGTGATCTTTGATAGGTAAGCCTTTGGTAAACAAATCTGCAACATTATCTTCAGACTTGATCTTAAAGGTTTTGATCAAACCTGCAGATACCTTTTCTCTCATGAAGTATAAGTCAATTTCAAAGTGTTTAGTCCTTTCATGGAAAACAGGATTAGCAGCAATTTGAATTGCAGAACTACTATCACAATTGATAGGAACTGGTAACATAGCATCTACCTTAAGATCTTTCATAATCTTTAAAATCCACATAATTTCACAAGCTACACTGTTCATAGCTCTATATTCAGCCTCAGCTGAAGATTTTGCTAAAACAGATTGTTTCTTGCTTTTCCAGGAAACAAGATTGTTTCCTAGATAAACAGTATACCCAGTGACAGATTTTCTGGTAATTTTGCATTTTGCCCAGTCAGAATCAACATAAGCATTAAGATTCATATCATCATATTTCTTAAAAGATATTCCAGTTCCAGGAGAATTCTTAAGATATCTAAGAACATGAAATGCAAGTTTCAGATGAGACTTGTAAGGTGCATGCATAAATTGACTTAGACAATGAACTGCATAGGCAATATCAGGTCTAGTCAGAGTGAGATAGATCAGCTTACCAACAATTTTCTGATAACAAGTCTTATTATCAAGAATGATATCAATATCACTTTTAGCTTGATCTTTCTTATTCTTAGAAGGATCAGGTATAGGAGACTTAGCAGGTTTACAAGCAAGCATACCATACTCAGAAAGTAATTCCAAGCAATACTTTCTTTGATTAAGACACAACCCAGCATCAGTTTCAAGTACTTCTATACCTAAGAAATATTTGAGTTTTCCAAGATCTTTGATTTTGAATTTAGAACTCAAATATTCTTTAAAAGAATTAATAAGATCTTCATTATTGCCAGTTATAATGATATCATCAACATAAACTAACAAAGCAACAAAAGACTCATTTTCAGTCTTGGTAAACAATGACACATCACTTTTACTCTGGTTAAACCCATTTTCAATAAGCACACTAGTAAGTTTCTCATTCCATTTTCTTGGGGCTTGTTTGAGGCCATATAAAGACTTAGTCAATTTGCAAACCTTATTATCATTAGAATTAGATCCATATCCTTCAGGAAGATTCATATAAATTTCTTCATCTAAATCTCCATAAAGAAATGCATTATTAACATCTAATTGATAAACAGACCAGCCATTATGCACAGCAATAGACAACAAGCATCTAACAGTAACAATTTTGACAACAGGAGAAAAAGTTTCCTCATAGTCAATCCCTTCTTTTTGACTGAACCCTTTAGCAACAACCCTTGCTTTGAATCTTTCAACATCTCCACTAGACTTATATTTAACTTTCCATAACCACTTACATGCAACAGGTTTTCTACCATATGGAAGATCAACAATAACCCAAGTATTATTTCTGTTGAGAGCTTCCATTTCCTCATTCATTGCCTCAACCCACCTAGGGTCTTTGGCAGCCTCATCATAAGACTTAGGTTCATGAATTTTATTCAAGTTATTAGTGAACACAAAGTTATGAATAGACAAATTATTATAATTCACCACAGTGTTAATATCATACTTAACCTTTTTATCTAGAACATAGTTATCATACTTAGCAGGAACCTTATGTGGTCTACTAGACCTTCTTAGCTCAAATCTCTCTGGACTTTTGTTAAAGTGTTGATTAAATTCTATAAAATCCTCACCCTCAGACTCATAATCATCATCATCTAAAGCAACATTATCATCTATGTCATTAGCCTCACTACTGCCTAGATCCTTCTGGTTTCCAACACTATTATCATTATTGACTCTAGAATCTGACCCCTGAGAAGGACTGGTAACAGTGGTAGGATAAGTATCAGTAGATACTTTATCAGCTAAGACAGACTTTTTAAGAATGCTACCTCTATCACCTATATTCACATCTCTCATTTCATCATAGGGATCATTGGAGTTGTTTACTACTAGATCAAAAATATTTAGACTGTTAACACCATCATTTTCAAAAATTAAATCACTTTTACAAGCATTATTTTTAAAAGGAAACACAGTTTCATAAAATTTGACATCTCTTGAAAATAAAACATGTTTTGACTCAAGACTAAACAATTTATAACCCTTTTTAGTAAAAGAATACCCAATGAACACACACTTTTCAGATCTAGCAGCAAACTTATCTACATTATTAATCACAGTACTAAAACACAAACACCCAAAAGACTTCAAATGAGAGATATTTGGTTCAATATTATAGATCATTTCAAAAGGACTTTTTCCAGAGAGAACAGAGCTAGGAATCCTGTTAATAAGATAAACTGCAGTAAGAATAGATTCAGGCCACATGTTCAAAGGTAATCCCCCCTGAAACATGAGGGCCCTAGCAACATTAAGCAAATGTCTGTGCTTGCGTTCAGCTATACCATTCTGTTGTGGTGTATATACACATGTAGTTTGATGAATAATTCCATTATTCTTATTAAACTCTTCAAGTTTTTTGTTAATAAACTCAGTCCCATTATCACTTCTAAAAACTTTTATAGTAACATCAAACTGATTTTTAAAAAGATTAAACAATTCAACAATTTTCTCAAACACTTCATCTTTTCCTTTAAGCATATATAACCACACTGCCCTGGTATAGTCATCAACCACAGTAAGGAAAAATCTAAAACCCTCTCTACTTTTAACCCTGTAAGGACCCCAAACATCTAGGTGAACAATATCACCCAAAGCTTTAGTCTTATGGTCACTTATGGGAAAAGGTTCTCTAGTTTGTTTAGCCAAGTGACATACATCACATGGTTGAACATTACTAGCAGAATCAAGATTGAGTTTATCTTTAAGAATAGCCATGACTTGGTCAGAAGGATGACCAAGTCTATTATGCCACACACACTTAGATAAACAACACTTAGTAATAGAACTATTAACAAACTTCCTACCTGAATCAAACACATAAAGACCATTGTTTTCACTACCAGTCCCCAGAAGGGACTTTTGAAGAGAATCCTGAACAAAACATTTAGATTCAGTAAATGAAACAACATGTTTATTATCCTTAGCCAGTTTATGGACAGATATCAGACTAACCTTATACCCTGGAACAACCAACACATTTTTTAATATGATTTTTTCTGAAAGTTTGAAATTTCCCACATGTTTCACATGTTCAATAGTCCCATTAGGATGAGAGACAGATATACTTAATTTTGAAACATCAATAACATCAAACAAGTGTTCAGTAGAAAAAGTCATGTGTTGGGAAGCTCCAGAATCAAAGATCCAACCAATATAGGTGCTATAAGTACTGATATTGGTATTATAGTTAAAGAAATGACAAGTCACAAAACTAACAACATGATTGGAGCTAAACTTAATACCTGCAGCACAAGACTGCACATCACCACTCTCAGGTTTAGACCCAATCAATGCCATAAGTCTACTAATTTGATCAGCAGTGAAGGGAAGAGAATTCCCAGAACCCTGATCCACATTATTAACATGAGAACTAGACACATTATTAGAAGAATTAGATCCTCCAGAATTTCTTTTCTTGAAACCTGGAGGATACCCATTAAGCTCAAAACATCTGTCAACTGTATGACCATTCATGTTACAATGAGTGCAAACAAATTTGTTATTGTTTCTATTAGTTCCCCTGTTTTGATTATTACCATTGCTATTGTTATTGTTTCTAGTATTAGACCAATTGTTAGACTTAGCCACAAAAGCAGTGACATTAGTCTTATCAGTACCATTATGAACCATGGAGTTTTTATGAGATTCAACTCTAGACAAAGTAGCAAAAGCAGATTTAACATCAGGCAAAGGATCAGCAGTTAATAACTGACTCCTAACAACACTGAAAGTGTCATTAAGACCCATGAGAAACTGCATTAGCCTCATAAGAGAAGTATGATTTTTCATTTGAGAAGCACTAGCACAACTACAAGAAGGTAAATTGACAAGAGAGTCAAATTGCCTCCAAAGACTGTTGTAGGTGTGATAGTATTCAGACAAAGAAGAATCACCTTGAGTAAGAGAACAAATCTTAAAATGCAAGTTATAAATCACAGATCCATCTATCTTATCATATGTCTCCTTAAATTCATCCCAAACATCTTTAGCATTTTTAGAAAAAATTTGTCCTTGATACAAATCAAAAGAAATGCAACCAAGAATCCAAGATAAGACAACAGAATTACACCTATCCCATTGATCAGATAACACAACATCATCATTACTCTTAACACAAGTACCATCAATAAAACCAAGTTTATTCTTAGTATGTAATGCAAGTTTGAAAGCAGCAGCCCAAACTTTGTAATTTTCAGGACCAGTAAGTTTAACAGTAACAATGGGTTGCCCATTAGTATCAGTAGGATGCAAATACAAAGGATCATTAGTACTAATAACAGTTTCATTTTCAGTCTCAGCATCACTGAGATGAACATCATCCTGACCTTCTTTCTTATCACCAGACATGATGACAAATCAAGAAAAACACACAAGAAAAAACAAAACAAACAAGAAACCCCTTGTATCTCCTCTACACACAACTACCAAGAAGCAAGAATGAAAACTGAATCAACAACACCAGCAACTACCTAATCCCATCGACACCTAAATCACCCTCTAAACAAGAATCAATAAAACAAAATAAAAAGAGAGAAGAGAGGTATTACACCAGCGCGCAGCAATAAGCAACAAACAAGATTAATGAGATCAAGCGGATCTCACTAACCCACCAGCACAGCGGAAAAACAACCTGACAATTAGTTATAACAGAATAACTAATCTCCAATCAACAAAATACCTTTAATCAAGAAAACCCTAATTTCTGAATTTAGGGTTTCTTGATGAAACTTACCAGATGAGCAATTAATCACGATTAATAGCTCAAGAACACAATGAATCACCACAGAACACCAGGAATCAAAAAACCCCCAAAACTTTGATTAATCAAAAACACTTTAAAACAATTAACCACACGGTTAATCAAGATCGTTTAAAAAAAAGGATTTAAAAACCAATATCAAGAACCAATGGCTCTGATACCATATTCGATTTATCAAATCAATGAGTAAAAATATGAATCAAGATGATTCAATCAAGATTCAACCAACCTCCCCTTATGATTTTTATTAAAACTGCGTTAGGCTATCACTTCAAATGTGATACCTAGCTTTTTGATCAAAACTTACAAAGCAGAAAACAAAAGAAAACACAAGTGCAAGATTGATCTTACAAGTCAAGATCAAACTACACATACAAGATCAAGATTCTATACTCAGTAACAATGGCGATACAAACAATGTGAGAGAGTGTGAAAACAGAATCAATGAGCAACGAATGAGTATGCGATGGTTAAATAGCTGTTGACTAGGGCTGTGATATGACTTTGGCATCTTGACACCTTTAGTCCATTGACAATATAAACCCTGCAAAAGCAACACAAAACTTGCAATAAACAGAAAATATATAAATATATTTACCTTTCTTACCCTTGCAGATTGAAACTTATCACTTTCCAACTTAATATTTCAATAAGTAGCTTTTCGAAACTATTAGTGACTTTTACGCTAATGCCCTTGAAATAAGACTAGTATCTTTGTTTGAATGTCTGTTTCTGTCATTTCACATACATATGCTCCCTTTCTAGGTAGATTTCCGAAAGCTTGGGCTCCGGCTCTTATAAGCTTCACTCGTGTAAGCTATAGCTATGGCTCGTTGCGCCAAACATATACTTCTACATATTTTTTTTGCACTTTTTTTTTAAGATTGCATTTAAACACGTTTTCAAAATTTTGACACTTTCCTAGAGATAGAACTTTTGTACTGAACATGGTTTTCGATTCAGCTCATAATTTTTTTGCTACAATCATCAGTTTATAACTCTGGTGTATCATAAATATAGCAATTGGAGAAACGTCTACAAAGGGTGAACAAAATGCCATCCGAATCCATGAAATATGCAATGCAACCGGTAACCGAAGCACTGATTGCTAAACAACTGTTAAGACATCCTGATATGGATGTAAATATCTCAGTTGCATGTTGCATCAGCGAAGTCTTCAGAATTATGGTTTATAAACCGCCATACACTGATGAACAAAAGAAGGTATGAAAAATCTCTCTGGAGAATCTTTAGACTAGCATAATATACCATGCAACTCGTAAGTAACCACCCTTCTTGGTGTACAGGATTTTTTCGAACTGGTTGTGATCACACTTGAGAAGCTATCTTCTGCATCTAGTGGATCGTATAATAGGATGATTAAAGTTCTCAGAACATTAGACAAGGGTAAATTATCATTGATGATGTTAGACCTGCAGCTGGACGGACTAATAGTTCGACTATTTAAACAGTTTTTAACCGTTGCTGAGTAAGAACTTCGATTTCTTTTCTTGACCTTTTCTATTGAATTGCACAGCTTTACCGGTTTATTGTAAGTGTGCTTCTTCTTTAGCAGAAGCAAACCATTTTTGTGCTAAAACTAGGGGTGTACCCAAGCCGGTTCTGCTTTTGACTAAACCTAAGTGCACTTCTGCTTTAGCAGAATGGCAACATTCTTTGTGCTAAAACTAGGGGTGGGCACAAGCCGGTTGTTATGATCCCACATCGGCCAAGTATGGGAATGGTTGATGGTTTATAATGTCTAGGTGTCCCCTCCTCAAACAAGCTAGCTTTTTGAGTGAGTTCTACACTTGGGACTTATTACGAGCCTAGTATGGGATAGGTTCGTATCAATTGGTATCAGAGCTGTTTCGATTCTAGGGTTTTCAAAAAAAAAAAAAAAAAAAAAAGGTCAACTGTTCATCCGAACCACTATTCACCAGCAGAAAATACTATTCATTGTCGGAGTTACTGTTCATCCAGAAACACGAGGCGAATCAGAAACAATACAAGTTCGATCAGCAGTTGGCTGAAATTATGAATGCTATCAAAACCCTACAGCCGGCGACCATCACACAGCCGCCACTCTTTACCGCCATGGAGCTGCAGTCGTACACCCAACCGCTGCAGTCGTACACCCAACCGCTGCAGTCGTACATCACCATGCCGCTGCAGTCGTACACAACCATGTCGACAATCACCACGCCACTGGCCACCCTACAGCCTCCTCTCCACACCCAACCGCTGCAACCATACACCACCATGCAGCGCACCACCATGCCGCTGCAGTCGTACACCACCCTGCCGCTACAACACCCCTATACCACCACTACATCGAAGCCGCCAACCTTTGCCCTCACCACTTCACCTACCACTAAGGTACCCACAACAACTCAATGTGCACCAGTGAATGATGCTACGGGTCGCTTGTTGCTGCCTGTTCTTGTTGAGTGCAAGACTGTAACGAAAAAGGAAGATATTGAATCTCAGGAAGAGGCTAAAATAACAGTTAAAACGCCTCAACCAGTGACACCCAAGGTACCTGCAGTAATGACCATGGTGCCGGCAAGACCGATTCACAATTCTTCATGCTATAATAATTTGCCATCTGATCGAAACAAAAAGACTACGGGTTTCTTGATGTTTAGGCATCTTGATGTTGTTTGGTTTTGGGTTTCTTTCCGGTTTTTCAAAGTTGGGTCTCTTCATCCCAAAAAGCAACAAAGTATACGCTTTTTTTGCTTCGGTTTATTGAGCTTGTATTCTACACTTGTCAATGTACAACTTGTATTTTTGGAATATATTCATAGTAAGACCACGACAGTGTTCTACTAAACGACTAATATTTGGTTCGGTTTAATGTATTCTCGTGGTGTTTACACTAAAACCAAATCTAAGGTTTTTCAGTCAGATTTTACAGGCTTTTTGGTTTTCTGCACACCCTAGCTAAACTACACTACGTGTTCAAACTCAAAATCTTAACAGTTTAATCCTTACATGGCCCTAATATAGGTGAAAAATAATAGAATAAACGCTAACATGGGACTTATTTCATTTATTGGATGGCTTTTTAGCTCAACTAATTGTCTTCTATCTTTTGACTTTAAGCTTCAATTCACATGCTGTTGTCATCAAGATGAAGCAAATTATCATCATGATAATAGAGAAAACTGAGCTACTGAATCGCGAGCTTGTAGATCTACTAGTCAGCAGTGTGCGAAAGGAGAACAAGGTGATCGTTATCTATCACTAATTACATCATATGATGAAGTATTATATACTGAAGTATTGCATCTCTTTTAGATTGCTTCGCCTGTTTGTTGGCAACTAGGGAGAGAACTTCTCACGAAGTGTGTTACTCAACTCAAACCGTGTCTCCCCAAAAAGATAGAGGTATGGGCTTTAATATTCATGATAATTTTATAAAGGGGCTGCTCGTAGCTGTGACTCAGAATATGACATTTTGGTTGGTAAAATTTTTCATATTTGATATCACTGCTATCCCAAAATAATTGCCCCAGTGTACAATAATTACATTTCTTTTCCAGGTGGCAGAAAAAGTTTACAATTCTTTGATGGAAACTATTCCATCTACAGCTGATACGAGCAAGTCGAGGGAAGAAGCAAGTCGCAAGAGGAAACTTGAGTGTCTAGATGGAAGCAGAAACACGGTGCGGCCTGTGAGACGTTGTCAAGATATTAAGAAACACGAAAAGAAGACCATTTCAACTAATGATCCACCAATGCCAACCAAATCTGTAACAGAGGTGAGGTGAAAAGTGAAAAACAAAAGAGAAATATCTCTTCATTGAAGGAAGACCACCTGCTTTTGAAATTGGTCGGTCAGGTCTGGTAACGGGTCAAAATTGGTTAAATAGATATAGGAAGTTTTATGCTATTGAATAAATTTTGTGTGACTTTTGACCCGTTGAAACGGATTACAGGCAAAGTATAGTCAAATTGACCCGTTCACCCGTATATGGTCGAAGTTACCACCTTTAATTCTGGTCCTCCATAAAAAAACATGAACAACTTATAATTCCCGCTATACTGATCATATTCTATACTTATTTCAGGCTCAGTCTGGTGAAAATTTGGTGGGCAGAAGGATAAAAGTTTGGCAGTCTGGAGATAAAATGTAAGTTGCATAGTAAAATTCCCGAATCTATACAGTTATTTTAATGTGAAAATCTTTTACTGCAGTTATTGCCAAGGAGTTTTGAAATCCTTTGACTGTAGAAACAAGAGGCACAAGGTGTGATGTTAACGTACATTGTTGTTGAGGTTATGATTAACATTATCAATATATTCCGGTATATAGTCTAACATATGTTTCTGTATATATATTTTAGGTACTTTATGATGATGGCAAAGAAGAACTCTTAGACCTCAAGCAGGAACAATGGGAGCTTGCTGAAATCGCGTCCAGATTATCTACGTTTGAAATCAAGCTGATGAACGCCGGGAAGGGGCTATTAATTTTGCCTTCATCAACTGCTGAACTTCTCAACGTTCTTGAAGTGAGGGTTACCATTTTATTTTTATTTTCTTATACGTGGTATATGTTAAATAAATTCATGTTTGATTTTCGTATTTTTTATTGTAACAGCAAATGGAGAAACTTCTACTTAGAGTACAAGTGCTTAAGGGGAAACAAACGCTATCTGAATCGATGAAATATGCAATGCGTCCAATAATAGAGGCACTGGTTGCTAAAGAGCTGTTTAGACATCCTGATATGGATGTGAATATCTCACTTGCATGTTGCATCGGTGATGTCTTAACAATCATGGATGGCCATTCCCCGTATAATGATGAGCAAATGAAGGTAAGAAACATCTGAATTATCTTCTATTCTAAATCCCAAGTAATCGTTGTTTTCATTGTTGGTGCACAGGACTTTTTTGAACTGGCTGTAATTACGTTCGAGAAACTATCTTCTGCATCGGGTGGATGCTCTACTAAATTGTTGAAAGTTCTAAGAACCTTAAGTCATTTATCATATTCGTTGCTGAAGTCTGACCTGCTGCTAAAAGGACTAATACTTCGCCTATTTAAACAATTTTTAACGTCCGCTGAGTAAGAACTCTAATTCTCTGCTGGCAGTTAAAGTTGTTCTACTAACTTGCAACGCTTTAACTGTTCTTTAAAACTGCACATCTGATATTATAGTAAAACTATTTATACTCAGCTGAGTTTTTTTCTTTAGCTCAAATTCCCATCTTGCTGTATTCAAGATGAAGCAAATTATGATAATTATCATAGAGCAAAGTGATCTACTTGATCGTGAGCTTGTAGATCTCCTAGTCACAAGTGCGAAAAAAGAGAATCAGGTGACCATCATGTTTTCTTTCACCAGTAATTACATCTCGTTAGACAATATAAAAATACTGAAGCACTGTTTCTCTTATAGATTACTTCGCCTGTTTGTTGGAAACTCGGGAATGAAGTGCTCAAGAATTGTGCTGCCAAACTTAAACCACATCTCCTAGATGAGGTACGTGATATCAGATATGGCATTTGCTCTACATGATTAATGTATCAGAAAAAAAGACATAACGTGTTTGTTAATTGTCAATCTTGCACATACTAATAATATTGAAGTAACTTTATGATAATAGAATGCTATCCCGATATTATTGTTAAACTTAATTATAAAAGACGTATGCAACTCTCTGAGAGAAACTGCTGAATCTGCAACAATCAAGTGGTCGAAAAATGCAATTAAAAAAATGAAACTTGGGTGTCTATATGAAAGCAGAAATAGGGTGCAGCCTGTAAGGCGTAGTAAAGATGCAACTAGTGATACAGTTAACGGCCACTCTGAAGCTGAAAAGACGACCCTTTAATCTGGTGATCTATCAATGCCATCCACATCTGTTATAGAGGTGAATGTTTGACACGAGAGAAAAAACACTTGATAGAAGAAACCCCATCTGCTTCTCAATACTATTCTAGATAGGCTGGAAACTGTGGTCGGATTGGCAATGGGTCAAAATGTGGAATTTTCGAAATGGGTTAAACCCTTTCTTTTTCTTTTCTTTTTTTCACTTACCTTTTCTTTTCTTAAATTATATTTTAGAATGTAATGGTTTAGATAATTTAACTATTAAAATAAAACGAGCGAAGGAAGCTATATGCATTGGTCAAGTCGTTTCCATTCCAACATGTTTTAGTAGTTTCCCTTTAGATCCAATTTGACCCGTTTACTCATTTTGACCCAACAGATCAGATGTTGACAAGCATTTGCTCTGAGGTGTCAATTAGCACTTTGTATGTAGCTTATGTATTTTGACTAGTGTTTGTTTATGTATTATTTTAGGTATCGTCTGATGATGATGATGAAGAACTGATAGACCTCACGGGGAAACAATCGGAGCTGCATGAAAACGTGTCTGCTACATCAGATTCTGTATACATCTCCTGTCTCGTTATATGCTAGAATTTTGTTACACACTCGATATTATCCATTTCTAGGACTTGTATTAGAAGGCAAAAATTCAAAGCAAAGTTACAAAACTGGGTCAATTTATGGTTCTGTTAATCTGTTGGGTTTGTTTGGAAAATCAACATATCGAAATGGGCGTAACTCAGAATAAGTGATATTGTGGGTCAAAATGGGTCGGGTCTGGTTGTCTTGTGTTGACCTGTAAACATTTTTGTCATTTTTCTTGTATTCTACAAATGCTTAAAGTATGGGTGATGATTTGCACACTCCAAAATATGCATGTGATGACTATTATACCCTTAATATATTCATGCACTACTAAATTATTTAAGGGTATAAATGTCAAGATACATACAATTTGAGTGTGCAAATAAGTTAGTGGAGTGTGCAAATCACCACTCTTAAAGTATAAGTTTCAAAATAATATGAAAGATATTAACGGGTTACCCAATCTATCAGCATGGTGGTAATTATTAATTACCACCATGCTGATAGTTTAATATTGTTGATGCTACAACTAATATGAAAGATATTAACGGGTTACCCAATCTCTTTAGGTTTCTTTTGATAATGGTGATGAAAGTTTCATGGACCTCGCCCAGGAAGACTTGGTTGAAAACATGGCTCATTCTGTATATCTTTCCCTCCCACTCTTTATACTTTCGAACTTTTTATTCAGCTTCATGTTTTCATAATATTGTTGGGAAACTTAGTGAAAAAATGAGTAAATATATAGATAATCATTAGTAAATATAATTGCTATGGTAAAGGCCTTATATAGGAACTAGTCTTTTGTGAGTGCTTCGTAACGAGCCATATCGTATTATTCCTTATAAATGATAATCCAAATCGTTTTCGTTTATTAATTCCTGTTCACCTACCATTTTAAAACAATTTATTCAATTCTGTTACATTTGAAAAGTATTCTTAAAAGACTTATTTCAAACTTGTTTCCGTTTCAAAACATTGTTACGGCTTTGTTATGAATCTTTTGTTGAAACATATTTCTAATAATAGTAGTGTATAATGTTTTACATCCAGGTTCTATATATATAGTTTGGATTTTTATTAACCTCTTCCTTACAAGTTTTGTCCATATTTTTGTTATCATATTTGTCCAAACAGCCTCTTATACTTGTTTAGTGTTCGACAACCCCTAAGAATTCGTCGTCCGATTGAATCTGCTCTTCTTTTCTGTCTAAACAGCCTTCAAAGATATGTCCAAACGCCCCTTAAATTAGAATTTTTCCAAACAATCCTAAACTTAGCTTATGTCCAAAGAGCCCAGCTTGTTTCGAAAAGATAGAAGTTGCGCAAAATTTGTTTTATAAGCTGAAATAGTGTGCAGATTTCAGCTTGAAAGGGTTGTTTAGTTGCTTAATTTTGTGCAGAATAGTATAGTTGGTGAATTTCAAAGCTTTTTTGGTTGCTAAAAGTTTGTGTGCAGAATCGTGATTTTAAGAACATTATTTGTTGCTGATTTTCGCAGACTGAATATTCTGTTTACCTGCCCTTTTATATCTCGTTACTGTAATTTGAAAGCTAGATTTAGTATTTTGGTTATGATGGAACTTGAGAGAAAATGGAAAAAACGACGTGTCAATATAATTGGTATGACCCGTTGTTCAACCCGAGCCTCTCACTTTCTTCCACCTTTAATCTGTACCTATTTTTTACAGGCGAAACAGGCACCCCCTCCAGGTGACATAATAAGTGTTCAAGGCTACAGCGTGAAGCAGAGTATTGCTCCCATACTTGAAGCCATTTTCAAGAAACACGGTGACATTTTAGCTGACTGTTCTTTCGAAATAGCTTCTGTGAGATCATGTTTCCTCGAGGTTATCTGTGAAGTTGCCAGGCTAATTGAATCCAGTGATGTTACAACCATTATTTCTAAGATGGAAGAAATAGAGTCCAAGGTGTCACAAGCAGAAGCAGCCAACATTGATGTATCGTGGCTTCAAGCTCAATTAAAAACCGTTCAAACACGTAATGAAGCCTTGGAAAAGACCACTTCGCTTATGGAAATGAAAGTAAACACTATTTTGGTTAAACGGGCTGCCCGAACGGATCTGATAGAGAGATGTGAGGAGCTCGTGGCTGCTCAAGAACAATGTGGGAAGGCTGAAGAGTGTCTAAAAGTACTTGATCGTGCTGAAGACAAGCCAATCAGCACTATTAAAGCTAAAAGGGCTGCCCGAGTTGATCTGAGGGAAGGACGTAGGGAGCTTGTGACTGCTAAACAACAGCTGGCAAATGTTGAAAGGTGCGTGAAAGTACTCGATCTTGTTGAAGCAAAACTAAGCAACAGTATGTTGAAATCTAGAGCTGAAAACATCCATGACTAAAGCAACAACTTACATAGGCTTTTAAAGTCATGTTATTGATATGTAAATTTTGTATTGTTTCTAATGGGGCGAGGCCTCTTATGTAGAAGACTTATGCTTGTCAAAGATTATCACGAGTCTTTACTAGTATTGTTTAAAGGTGGCGAAACAACTAGGTTGGTATGGTATTCTAACGGGTCAAATGGTCGTGGCCAAAGGGCATAATTTAAGTCCAGGTAAAATGGTCAGACGACAACACGTCTTATGTTATTTAATAGCCGTTTTGAAGAAAGGTTGTCTACTAACGAGTCAAATCGCTATGAGCCAGACGACAACACGTCTTATGTTATTTAATAGCCGTTTTGAAGAAAGGTTGTCTACTAACGAGTCAAATCGCTATGAGCCACATTGAACCGAATAGATTTGTGGTTTGAGTTGATTAGATAATACAAGATTGTATAGCCCTGCGAGTCGAATGCTTCAAGGCACTTGGACATGCACATGGTCAAGGCTCCATCATCAATCTATTAGCCATCTGCTTAATTCAAGTACACCATGCTTATGGCTGCAATGGTGAATGATAGAGGGCTAAACCTCCTATGGTTACAATGCTAGTACTGTTTACGGTATGCGAGCTCGTGTGGAACTATATAACTCACATTGATAGGGTTCTGTTTTCGGATCCTATCAATTTGAGCTATATAGTTCCGCATTATCAGTACCATCTTGCATACTGTAAACAGTACTACCATTGTAACCTTTACCAAACCTGTCACCCAAACCAAACCAAGGCCGGAAGGGTGGTCAGGTGATGAATAAGTGAAAAGTGTTTGTTGTATGTGTGTGAAACTTGTTTGGTTTGGTTTGGTTTTAAAGCTATATTAGGCTGGTGGAAGTGGGCATGAATCCACGAGCTGCTTAGCCTAACTCGCGCGCAGCCCCTATTCCTTCACCTCAAACTCGAGCGTGACTTTGTCGCATGCAAGAAAAAACATAGACAGACTCACCCTGGGGAGTTTATACAAATAGACCCCACACTGATTTTTTGACCGTTGGTTTCATAAAAAAAATAAAATAAAAATTTTAACCCCAAATTTACTAATAAATACCCCTATCATCTTCTTCAATTTTCACACACAAAAAATCAAACCTCTCATCTCCATCTCCTCCAAATCATGTCTCAAGAAAACACACATCGATCCGCCAACAAACGTCGAGGTAGGCCAAATACCCAAAACTCACCATCCACACCGCAAGGAACTTTCGACCTAGAAAACCCGTCACCCGGTCACATTAACACCATACGACCACCATCATTCTATCACCCACAACCTTACCAAAACACACCTTACCGTTGCCCGGACCCAAGTCAATACCCTAGCCAATAACCAAGCTAATACCCAAGCCAATACCCAAGTCAATATCATAGTCAATACCCAAGCCAATACCATAAACAAAACCCAAGCCAATACCAAAGCCAAAACCCGTCACCCGGCTATTTGTCACTAGGGGTGGTTCCTCATCACAACCCGCCTATGAAACTCAAGATTGCTACATCCCGCAGTATTCATACACGTATGAAAGTCAACGGTTTGCTTCGTATCAACAAACCGGGTCTCCCGAGCTGGAAACCGTTCTCGAAACTCAAGAAACGGTCCAAATACCTAAACCGAAGAAGGCACTATCTAGGGCACGTCAAAAGAAGAAGGCGGTCGAAGTACCTACAAAACGACAACAACATTGGACAACAGCGGAGGAAATTTTTTGGCAAAATGTTGGGTTTCCGTGTCTAATGACAACGTTCATGAAAACGAAATGAGTAAGCATGGATTTTGGACAAAAATCCTTGAGTACTTTGAGAGCAAAACGGAGGAACTCGGGGTTCGTACATATGATTCTTTAAACGAGAAGTGGAAGACAATTCGACCTTGTATAGCTCGGTTTTGTGGTGTTTATACTCAAGTGATGCAGATGGGGCCTAGAAATGGTTCATCGGATGCTGATTTTTCTAATGAGGCGTTGATGCATTATGAGGCTCAAGTTGGACTACCGTTCAAATTTCGTCATTGCTGGGAGGTTGTGAAAGACTGCCAAAAATTGAAGGAGGTTGAATTGCCTAAAGAATTAGCTAGGACTTCTAAAATAAGCAAGAGATACAAGTAATCTGGGTCTAGTTCGTTTAATACAAATTATGTAGATGCAAGTAACAGTGTGGATGTTCATGCCACTGATAATGAAGAAGTGCAACCGATCCCACGTCCAATGGACAGGGACAGAGCTAAGGCTAAGTCTAGAGGGAGCAAAGATTCGGGGGAGTCGAGTACAAACGAAGAGGCTTTGGTTTGTCTGGGTTGGGTGAACAACAAGAACGGGCATTTGTTGTGCAGGGTGAACAACATGCCGCTTATCTTGAGATGAAGAATAAAGAGATTCAGGTCCGGGAAAAAGAAGTGAAAATAGCCCGACTTAAGCAACAAAACGAGGACTTGGAGTATTATTTGCAGTCGTATAATGACTTGGAGGGACCTCAACATGCAGTCGTGGAATGGCGTCGAGCTTAGATCAAGGCGTAATATAATTTGCCTTTTTAGTTTGTTTTTTTAATTGTTGTTTTTAAATTTTCTATGTATCGTTTTTTAATTTTATATCGTGTTTTAATTTTCTACGTACCCGTGTTTTAATAAAATATATGAATAAATGTTTTTATTGTATGAATAAAAAATATTTAATAAAAAATGAAAGTCATGTGAAGTGAGTTTGGGTGAATGTCATTACCTCTTGTACAAGGAGTTTACGTGAGTTTAAGTAAGTTTGTTAAAAAGCTAAGGTGACACTGACGTGGCAGTAAGTGGCTTTAGTGCACTCCCACCAGCCTTAGGTCAGGAGATATAAATTTGGGGTAGGGAAAGTTATTGTGAATTTGTGACTATTAGGTATTGCTGGGAAATCCAACAAACAATGAAGACGAGTGCATGCAGCTTGCTGATGCAGAATCGTGCGAATCTTTTGGTATTGTCATTATCACTTTATGTCACTTCCATAGTTCCATGTCCTCAGGAAAACCATGCATGCATGTGAATTTAAAGTCGAGCTTAACAATGTACTTGATGCAGGTAAAGTAAAACGTTCTCCTAAACTTTGTTGATATGTTTAGCACGTCTGAATACTTGATATAAGCCCAACTTACAACATAAACCCACCATATGTCCATTCCATATCCATATATATCTCCACCAAAAAAATGTTTCAAGTACTAATGGGATACATATTTGGTTGGTGCTAGCTTCAGGTTATTGTGACTTTTGTTGATGTAGACTAAGGGATGAACTTTGTTCAAAAAAAAAAAAAAAGACTAAGGGATGAACAATGCTTCTAAAAGGCTCATCATGTCTCGTTAAAACCTCGCTAAGGCGCGAGGCTTGACCTTCACGTTATAGACCAAGGTTTGAGGTTAATTAAAGCTTGGCCTGAGATAATGAATTTAAAAAACGTGATAAGACGCGATAAAGTAAGATGTGTGGAAGCTATTTTGAATTCAAATTTGATATAAATCGTATCTTCGTATACAAATGAAAAAAATTACATTGAAATATAATCTTTTTAACTTTATGAATCGTATATAACACTTTTTATGAACTAAATATATTTATAATACGTGAGGCTTGGCCATGCCGTCGCGCCTATTCATTACCTTGAATGGAACACATATATAGACCGCTTGCCATAGGCTAGGGTGACCGATTTCCCAGCCCATGAAACTGTTAGACAGATGTTTAGGTTGCCTACGGGCCTTGTATTAAGTGAATAGGCTTAGCCCATATTATACTTGTTTCTAGAATGATCCTCATGGATTATATATTGTATGGAGATTATCAAATAATGAAAGCCAATTATATTTCCAATATGGTATCAGAGCAATACCGATCCTTTCTTAATTTTCTCTCATATCTCTTCCCTTTGCGTCTATTTTTTTAGCAGTTAAAAAAAAAAAGAAAAAAAAAATATAGATATTGTTCGGTTGTTCTTTTGTGGTTTGCTGATCTCATTTATTGGTTTTTGGTTGGTTTATTAATGTTAAAGGAGTAGAATATTGTTAGCCTTTTTCTGTGGTTGCGATTGATCAGACGACAAGAGACATTTTCTATTATTTATTTTTCTACTGTTACTAATATGTTGAATACAGCTTCAACAGCGAGAGGTATTTTAGGCGCAAGTCAATATAGGCTGCCTCGAGCATTTAACACCATGACTATTTCAGATCCGACATGGAATATGGATACAGGTGCATCATCTCATCTTAATTCACATACAAGTAATTTAAATACTGTTTATAATAAATGTTTATATCCATCTGTTTGTGTTGGCGATGGTAAACCTATACCTGTTACCAACACCGGTCATAGCATCTTACCTACCCTTAATCGTCCTTTGTACTTACATAATGTTTTAGTCACTCCTAATATCATCAAAAATCTTATTTCCGTTCGTCAGTTTACGAGGGACAATAATTGCACAGTTGAATTCGATGCTTTTGGTTTCTCGGTAAAAGATTTCTGGACCCGTCATATCCTGCTTAGATGTGATAGTTCTGGAGATCTCTACCCGGTCACCCAACCTTCTCTTACGCCTCGTGCTTTGCTTTCTGTTAGTCCTTCTACAAGGCACCAACGCCTCGGGCATCCCGGGGAAGAAGTGTTACGTTCTCTTGCCTCTCGTCAGTTTATCTCTTGTAATAAAGAAAAGACACATCATATTTGCCACGCGTGTCAGCTTGGCAAACATGTGAGACTTCCGTTTTCTAGTTCAAATTCCGTTGTTACTCGTTGTTTCGAGATTGTTCACTCAGATATTTGGACTTCTCCTATTACCAGTTCTGGTGGTTTTAAATATTATGTACTATTTCTTGACCATTATTCTCATTATTTGTGGATTTATCCATTACGTACTAAATCTAAAGTGTTTCAAAAATTCATACACTTTCGTTCTTATGTAATAAATCAATTTAAGTGTGATATTAAGGCTTTTCAGTGTGACCATGGTGGTGAGTTTGATAACACCAACCTCCTTAACTTATTTTCCAAAAATGGCATTCAAATTCAATTCTCTTGCCCGAAAACCTCCCAACAAAATGGAAAGTCGGAACGGATGATACACACCATCAATAATGTCATTCGTACCCTTCTTTTCCAAGCCCACCTTCCGCCTACCTTTTGGGTTGAGGCATTACACATGGCCGCATATTTACTCAACCTTCTCCCCTCTTCTTCCATTCAAAATGAAATACCATGTACCAAATTATTTAACAAACAACCTGATTACACACGCTTACGTATTTTTGGTTGTCTTTGCTACCCGCATCTCGATTCTCCCCACAAACTTGCACCACGTGCTACTCTGATACAAGGTTTTGCGTGGGGTTCAAAATATTTCTCGGTATCCTCTCGAATTGATCTCAGTTAAAAGTGGAATGATTTGTTCTTGGTGACAAAAAGTGGATTTGGTTTTCTATTCTACTAAACAGGCAAGTGAATAAAATGGTAATGAAGTAAACTTAAAACAAACAACAAATAAAAAACAAAACTTGAATCAATACTGGAAAAATACCCTTACAGAAAAATACCCTATGCGGAATGTAACACCATTCGGAAAAACATGCCTATGCGGAATGATGCCCTACTCGGAATGATAGATGCTATTCGGAATATAAATCCTATTCGGAAAGAATGCTATGCGGAGAATATTGCCCTATGCGGAAAATAGTGTCTACTCGGAAAAACCAGTCTATGCGGAATAATTGGCTTACTCGGAAAACTAGCCTTATGCGGAAAGTACTCTATTCGGAAAAATGAATCCTATGCGGAATAATATGATCTATGCGGAAAAATTAGCTTACTCGGAAAACTGGGCTCATGCGGAATATATGGTCTATTCGGAATGTCTGAGAAATTCCGAATAAAGGAGAAAAACAACCTCTACTCGGAATAATTGAAATATTCCGAATAGAGGCAACCCCCAAATTCCTATTCGGAATCTGGGAAACTCAGGTCTGATGAAATGCGAAGAACAAGGAGATCGTTTAATCCACAATCAACTCCAAAACTTAAAAAGGTTTTACCAAATCAAACACACATCATTTAAATACCATAAGAAACAAATCCTACCAATAAAAACACTAAATCAACCACTTTTTGAAATCAAACTTGAATCAAATAAGAAACTTAAGAACTTGCAATAGATGATGATGAAGAACAAGATGAATGAAAAGATGGAATAGATTGATTAATGTAAAAGTAACAAGGTTAATGATTAAGGATTACAAGATTGAAAGAAAAAGATGAAAATCACCAAACTCCCTAATGGAGTTGGTGATGGAACGAACAAGGCCTGGGAAAAAGAAAAAATGAACTAACTCTCTAAAATGTGAAGGGAGAGATCTATTTATACTCCTAGTGGTTGGTTGGTGAGTGAGCTTTCTCCCTTTCTTCTTGTCTTCTCGTCTTTTCAGAAAAGTTGACGTTTTCGATTCTGATTCGGGATTTGTTGTCGATTAAATCCAACTCGTCTTTTAATTTCTTCGTTAAATAGACTTGAGTTTCTTCGACTTATGTAAATCTTCCGTCTTTGGTCCTTTTCTTCGATAAATCTTCGAATAGGCCCAGTGACTTCAAATCTTTTGCATCTCTTGGACAATAGACTTCGTCTTGAGCCTTTTTCCTTGATAAAACCCGTGCAATCCCATGTTTTCTTTAATATTCATCCGGTTAGCTCTGAAAACACAATAAACACAAAAACCACGCATAATTCCAAACAAATGATATTAAATACGTGTTTTGGTCTTGTTTTAGCCAGAATTAAGTGGTAAAAGGATGGGTGTTTACACACCTATCAAATCCCCTACACTTAACCATTGCCATGCCCTCATGCAATGCTTAGTGATAAAGCAATTTTACATTTTTCTCATAATTAATCAACCTTGGCCTTATTCAAATACTACTAAATAAGAATCAAATTACTAAGAGAAATAAAAACTTTAAGATAAACAAAAGGATGGAAATAACTTGTAAAGAAATCAAGGACTTACATTAGGGCTTTGGTGTTGCGAAGATTTATCACCCTCAAGTTTCACGTTCCCCAAACTAAGCTTAAAAACGAGATCATTGTTATTATAAGTTAGTAAATCAAACACTTACACACATGGCTTAATTAAATGCTTAAACTCCCTTATTCCTAGGTGTATCTCTTATATTTTATTTTTGTCTTAGAATGATCATGAAGATGCATTTTTGGACTTATTTCGATAGTTTATTTAGGCTGAAAGCAAAGTGGGACGATTTAATCAATAGTTAGCTAAAGGACAAAATCTCTTAAAACTGCTTCTCGGGATATCAAAAAGTTCATATCTTGGCATAACTTGGTTCACGATTTGAGACCTTTCTCGGGCCGATATTTGGCATGTACTTCATACTTCATATCTTCGAGAGACGTTCTTGAGATAATGGTCTTCTCATCATAATAGAGTTTCTTCACTTGGAGACTTTTGAGGGGTACTCCAACTTTGTTGACCACGACTTCATGATTATTTCTTCAATCTCTAATTGGGATTTTGAGATACAACGATCCGCCTCCTTTTCGGACTTGGATCTATTTATCCTTATACCTTGTTAGGGTCTTTTCGGATAGACTTCTCCATGATCTTTATGGGAGTTGATTGCTTTTCGTCGTGAGTCTTGATCCTTCATATTGACTTTAGGAATAATGCTTTTCACATCACTTTGGATCTTCAGCAATAAAATGGAATCCTCATGCCTTGTTAGGGCCTTTTCGGACTCGCCAATCTTCGCGCCCCGCTTCATAAGTTTTGCCTTGGCTATGAACTCTTATCATTACCGAGCAACTTTTAAACGATCTTGGGCTAGAAGCTAAGTAACTTTTCAAATCGTACGACCTTACTTATTGCAGATAAATTATTAGCAAGTGATGGGAGAATAGGCAAATAATTACACCAAGTGAGCTTGCGCAAGAATACCGACTTATAATTGACTCTATCATTTCTCGTCCTCCACAATTTAAAATCTCAAATAATGAGACTCGTGGATACTTAGCCTAATAAACCGATTAAGGTCTACATGGTTAAGGATACTAGCTAGAATAAACTTGGATAAGTCTATTCGGGTTGAGTCAAAATAAACGCAACGGGCCTAATATGTCAAAGATATCTAAACTAGCTACACCAATTTATTAATATTTTTGACTTTATTGCGGGATATATTCATATGAAAGCAACGATAAAAATTTAAAAATTACGACTAAATGGCCAAAGTTAATAAAAAATTTGAAAAATGTTGAAAAATAGGATTTTCCGGTTAATTGAAGGCATTTTTATGGAAAAGTCCACTTAAAACTTCGATAGAAGTCTCCCATACACTTAAGATAAACATTGTCCTCAATGTTTAAGCATGTGGGAAAAGTATCCCCTACACTTATGACATTGTGCACGTTGGTTAACTCGAGTTAAGGAAGAGACGACTAAAGTGATCAATTTCAAATGTGAGTAT
The DNA here is from genome assembly GCA_025667525.1 of Glebionis coronaria. Classification (NCBI taxonomy): domain Eukaryota; kingdom Viridiplantae; phylum Streptophyta; class Magnoliopsida; order Asterales; family Asteraceae; genus Glebionis; species Glebionis coronaria. Next base: position 555,825,343 of record CM046877.1, on the reverse strand, counting down.
GAAGAAAATTGAATCACGATAGTTGAGAGATGGAACCGGATTTCGGATAACACGGGAGCACGGTTCTTCAAAGATTTCCAAGATTGCAGTTATCCCTGTAAGCACATCACCACACAAACACAAACGACCAAAATAGGTCCTCCCCTACACTTAGGGGGTTAAAGGGATAGATACTCGGGCTGCCTCCCGAGGAGCGCTTGTTTTTGATAACCGAGTCACGAGCCTGACTCGACCCAAAATTAGTTTATGGGGAACGTGGTGAGGGATGGAATCACCTCCTGAGAGGTGTCCTCACCAAAGTACAACTTCACTCGTTGGCCATTCACCTTAAAATTCGGTCCATTAGGTTGAGCGAGCTCGAGAGTACCATATGGAAAAATTTGGGCAATGGTGAATGGGCCGGACCAACGAGATTTCAGCTTGCCCGAAAAGATTTTCAACCGAGAGTTAAAAAGTAAGACTTTGTCTCCAACATGGAACTCTCGGTTCTTAATCTTAGAATCGTGAATGAGCTTAGTTCGTTCCTTATAGATCAAAGAATTTTCATAAGCCTCATTCCGAAGTTCATTCAGCTCATTGAGTTGGATCTTGCGTAGGTCACCGGCTTTGTTTATATCAAAATTAGCCCACTTCAAGGCCCAATAGGCCTTGTGCTCCAACTCAATGGGGAGGTGGCACGCTTTCCCGTACACAAGACGATAAGGCGTACAGCCGATCGGGTTCTTGTAAGCAGTACGGAAAGCCCACAAAGCATCATCAAGTTTATCAGCCCATGCGGCACGATGCTCTCCCACGGTTCTTTCCAGAATTCGCTTAAGACCTCGGTTGGATATTTCGGCCTGGCCATTAGTTTGTGGGTGGTAGGCTGTGGAAAGACGATGGTTTACACCGTACTTAGCCATGACTCGAGCAAATTGGTCATTGCAGAAATGAGTCCCACGATCACTAATAATGGCACGAGGCACACCGAATCTAGCGAAAAGAGCTTTCAAAAAGTTACAAACCACCCTTGCGTCATTAGTAGGCAAAGCTTTGGCTTCAACCCACTTTGAAACGTAGTCAACGGCTACAAGGATGTATTTGTTTCCTTTAGACGAAGGGAATGGCCCCATAAAGTCGATACCCCAAACATCAAAGATTTCACACTCTTGAATGAAATTCTGAGGCATCTCGTCTTTATGTGTGATTTTGCCTTGCTTTTGGCAAACATCACATCGCTTAACCATATTGTGAGCATCACGATAGATGGAGGGCCAATAAAATCCCGAATCAAACACTTTCTTTGCGGTGTAGTTGGGACCAAAGTGACCACCGGTGGGTCCTTTGTGGCAAGCATCAAGGATTTCAGACGCTGCCGGTCCATCAACACATCGGCGGATAATCAAGTCGGCACATTGTTTGAATAGGTAAGGGTCGTCCCAAAAGTAAGTCTTGATGTCGGTGAAAAACTTCTTCTTTTGCTGGGACGTCAACCCTTCCTTGAGAATTCCACCCGCCAAGTAGTTTGCAAAATCCGCAAACCACGGGGTTTCATTCGGCTTCGAGTTTATAGACATTAAGGTCTCCAGGGGAAAAGAATCATTGATTTCTTTGTTCGTTTGATCCCCCTGGTAAGGATCCTCAAGTCTGCTGAGATGATCCGCGGCTAGGTTTTCTGCTCCTTTTTTATCGCGAATTTCGATTTTAAATTCCTGGAGTAGCAAAACCCAGCGAAGAAGTCTTGGTTTGGAATCTTGCTTTGTCAACAAGTACTTCAGCGCGGAATGATCGGTATACACGATGGTGGTGGAAAGGACAAGATAGGGGCGAAATTTTTCAAAATCATAGACAACAGCTAAAAGCTCTTTTTCGGTTGTCGTATAATGCAATTGTGCCCCTGTCATTGTCTTGCTAGCGTAATGGATCGGTTGGAAGTGTTTGTTCACTCTTTGTCCAAGAACCGCTCCAATAGCAAAATCACTAGCATCGCACATCAACTCAAAAGGCAGCTCCCAATTAGGGGTAACCAAGACGGGTGCCTTAGTAAGCTTATCCTTAAGCGAGTTGAAGGCTTCAAGGCACTCTTTGGAAAAGATAAAAGGAGTATCTTTTTCCAAGAGGTGGGTCATCGGGCGAGCGATTTGAGAGAAATCTTTGATGAATCGACGGTAGAAGCCCGCATGACCCAGGAAACTTCTCACACCCTTCACAGTTGAAGGTGAAGGCAATTTTGCTATAACATCGACTTTAGCACGGTCTACTTCAAGACCGGCTTTCAAAATCTTATGTCCAAGCACGACGCCTTCTTTTACCATGAAATGGCATTTTTCCCAATTTAGAACCAGGCGAGTGTCTTCGCACCGCTTTAGCATACGTTCTAAATTGGCAAGGCAAGAAGAGAATGAATCCCCGAAGACCGAGAAATCATCCATGAAGACTTCCATGGTTTGTTCAACCATGTCATGGAAGATAGCTAACATACACCTTTGGAAAGTCCCAGGCGCATTACATAAGCCAAAAGGCATTCTTTTGTAAGCGAAAGTGCCATAGGGACAAGTGAATGTAGTCTTCTCTTGATCTTGGGGATCGATGGGTATTTGGAAATAACCCGAGAAACCATCAAGAAAGCAGTAATATTCATTACCGGCTAATCGTTCAAGCATTTGGTCCATGAAAGGTAGAGGAAAATGATCCTTTCTCGTGGCATCATTGAGTTTGCGGTAGTCTATACAAACTCTCCACCCAGTAACGAGACGAGTGGGAATCAACTCGTTGTGTTCATTGGGAACAACGGTTATTCCGCCCTTCTTGGGCACACAATGGATTGGACTAACCCATGGTGAATCCGAAATAGGGTAGATCATACCCGCATCAAGAAGTTTGAGAACCTCTGTTTTGATGACTTCATGGATTTTTGGATTCACCCTTCGTTGGCTTTGAATAGTGGGCTTAAAGTCGTCCTCCATGAGAATTTTGTGTGTGCAGAAGTGAGGATCAATTCCACGAATATCGGAAATCTTCCAAGCAATAGCCTTCTTATGATCTTTCAACACAGCGACGAGGCGAGTCTTCTCTTCATCTTTCAAATCCTTCGCAATAATGACGGGCGACTTTTTGTTGTCGTCAAGGAACACGTACTCGAGATGTGGCGGCAACTCCTTAAGTTCCAAATCCGGAGGATTTTCGACGGGAGGCGTTTTCAAAGTCGGAGTATCGATAGCAATGACCGTGGGAGATGGAGGCGAAGGATTGTCTTCGGTGAGAAGATTGTCAAAGAAATTCATGTCTTCATCCCCCTCGGTGGGAGAATCATTAGTAGCTAAATTCGCATCTCCCATGGTAGCTTCAAGATTGTTCCAGAATAAATCACTATCTCCAACTAGAGACAACGATGAATCAATAGAGGACACGGTCTCAACATTGGGAAGAGAGGTAGGAATACTTTTGCAAGCATCATTAAAGTGTTCTTCACAAGCCTCATCGAGAACGTCAATACAATTAACACTCTCATATGAATAAGGTTGTTTGGACAACTTTCCCATGTTGAAGACTACTTTATCGTCACCCACTCTCATGATAAGCTCACCGGCTTCAACATCGATGAGAGTGCGACCGGTCCTCAAGAATGGACGACCAACAATGAGTGGCACACGGGGGTCCATCTCGTAGTCGACGACAACAAAATCAGCAGGAAAGGTGAATTTGTCGACTCCTACAATGACATCTTCGGCTATCCCCACTGGATAAGCAACCGTACGGTTAGCTAATTCCAAAGTCATTTTGGTGGGGACTAGCTCTGGGAGAGATAATTGCTTCCAAACACTTAGAGGCATAAGATTAATACTGGCACCTAGATCGGCTAGGGCCATGCAATTCTCTACTCCCGGGAAATTGCAAGGGATAAGAAAACGACCCGGATCACCAAGCTTGGTTGGCAATTTCCTTAAGAGCACTGCAGAGCAATTCTCATTAAGTTGGGTGTTGGCAATATCGAGGAGCTTTTCCTTGTCGCTCAGAAGATCTTTAAACATTTTGGCGTATTTGGGCATGTGAGCGAGAGCCTCAGCGAAGGAGATATTGAAATTCAGTTGTTTGAACATTTTAAGGAAATTCGAAACCTGAATATCATCCTTGCTCTTTTGATTCTCTTTCCTCAACCTTGAAGGATAAGGTATATTGGAAGAAGAGGAAGGCTTTAGAGGAATAGGATCACTCACAACCACGGGTGGAGGAGGGGTAGAAGGAAGAGGTGGAGAAATTGGGGAAGGAGAAGGAGGAGGAATAGGAGCAGGCGACTCGTTCTCCTTAGTCACAACCACCGGTGGAGGTATAGGAAGCTCGGGTTCCTTGGTACCTTTGCCACTTCGAGTGGTGATTGCTTTCATCTCCCCTCTTGGGTTCGCAACGGTGTTACTCGGAAGAGTACCCGAAGAAGAGGGTTGACTACTTTGGAAAAAACTAGCCATCATGTTCCTCAAGTCATTTGTTTGGCTATCCAACGTATTTCTCATATCTGCTCTCTAATCATTTCCTTGCTTGACCAAATCTGCCTTCAAGTTGAGCACCTCTCTCTGAAGATTTCCCACAATCGCATCGTTAGTCCTCATATAAGTTTCCACTTCTTGGTGAAGAGCGGTGGGTTGGTTGGGAGGAGCATTGTATGCAGGTGGTTGGTAAGCAGGTTGTTGGTAGACTTGATTGTTTCTTTGAGGAGGTTGTTGTTGCTTGTGAGGTGGGATGTATGGTTGTCGAGGTTGTTGTTGTTGTTGAGGGCGATTAAGGTTTTATTGTTGGTTTGAGTTGGCAGGAGGGAAACCAGGTGGTGAAAGAAAGTTGTTGTTGCGGTAGCTAAGCAAGTTACGGTCACCTTGGGGTTTTGCTTGATAAGCAGGTTGTTGATAGGTGCCATATGCCGCATTCACATTCTCAGCAGGGTAATCTTGGGTGGCGGTACAAGTTGTGTAAGAGTGGGGACCACCGCATATCTCACAAGGTTGGCTGACAGCGTTCACTTGAGCGTGTTTGGCGTTGTTGCTGTTGTTGTTGCTGACGGTGTGGGTGACAAGCGATTCAAGAAGCGTAGTGATTTTGTCTAATCGCTTGTCGCTGTCATTAGTGATAGCACTAGCAACATTGGTCCGAACACTCTTGGTTTGCACACGAGACTTGTTCTCAATGATATCCCAAGCAGCATTGGAAGTCTTAGCCAATAAATTACCCCCTGAGGCACTATTTAGTGAATCTTGGTCACTCATGCTTAAACCATTGTAAAAAGTATTAATTTGATGTACTTTGGTAAAACCATGTTGTGGGCATTTTCTTAAAAGATCTTTAAAGCGATCCCAAGATTCACTGAATGACTCATCGTACTTTTGTTCAAAGTTTATAATCTCATTCCGCAAAGCGGTAGTACGAGAGGGTGGAAAAAAGTAATTGATAAACTTTGTTTCCAAATCCGTCCACGAGAGAATACTCTGTGGCGGTTCCTTAGCAAGCCAATGCCGGGCTTGTCCCTCTAAAGAAAAGGGAAAAAGTTGTAACCTTATCACTTCTTGTGGAACTCCATTGAACTTGACCGTGTTGGTGAGTTGTAGAAATCTCTTGATGTGGTCGTGTGGATCATCAATGGTTCATCCCAAGAATGGCTGAGCGGAGACCATCTGGATAAAGCCTGACTTGAGCTCGAAATTGTTGGCGGCAATTGGTGGTATAACAATTGGATCCGTGTTGCCATCAACATGAGCTTGCAGCAGTTCAATCATCGGGCGATTATCCGGAAGGGGCTCATTGTTGTTGTTATTATTCATGTTGTTGAAAGGTGGGTTGTTGTTGTTATTATTGTTGTTCGGAGGTGGTATGTTATTGTTGTTTTGTACACCAGCCATGTCTAAGTTATCGAGAGGCTCGGGCTCTTGATAAGACGTGGATCGAGTGCGCATACACCTGCAAAAGAACGAACAAAGAAAAACAAAGCAAAAATATTTTTGGTTTTTATGTTTTTTTACTTTTTAGGATTTTTTTGAAAATTTTATATTTTTTAGTATTTTTGAAATTTTTTGTGAAAAAGTAACGTTCACGGGGAACGGATCCCAAAATCCAAGTTCTCACAAAAAACTTTTGATCTTAACGAGAGGAGCCGGCAGCGGCGCCATTTGATACAGGGTTTTACAATGGGGTTCAAAATATTTCTCGGTATCCTCTCGAATTGATCTCAGTTAAAAGTGGAATGATTTGTTCTTGGTGACAAAAAGTGGATTTGGTTTTCTATTCTACTAAACAGGCAAGTGAATAAAATGGTAATGAAGTAAACTTAAAACAAACAACAAATAAAAAACAAAACTTGAATCAATACTGGAAAAATACCCTTACAGAAAAATACCCTATGCGGAATGTAACACCATTCGGAAAAACATGCCTATGCGGAATGATGCCCTACTCGGAATGATAGATGCTATTCGGAATATAAATCCTATTCGGAAAGAATGCTATGCGGAGAATATTGCCCTATGCGGAAAATAATGTCTACTCGGAAAAACCAGTCTATGCGGAATAATTGGCTTACTCGGAAAACTAGCCTTATGCGGAAAGTACTCTATTCGGAAAAATGAATCCTATGTGGAATAATATGATCTATGCGGAAAAATTAGCTTACTCGGAAAACTGGGCTCATGCGGAATATATGGTCTATTCGGAATGTCTGAGAAATTCCGAATAAAGGAGAAAAACAACCTCTACTCGGAATAATTGAAATATTCCGAATAGAGGCAACCCCAAAATTCCTATTCGGAATCTGGGAAACTCAGGTCTGATGAAATGCGAAGAACAAGGAGATCGTTTAATCCACAATCAACTCCAAAACTTAAAAAGGTTTTACCAAATCAAACACACATCATTTAAATACCATAAGAAACAAATCCCACCAATAAAAACACTAAATCAACCACTTTTTGAAATCAAACTTGAATCAAATAAGAAACTTAAGAACTTGCAATAGATGATGATGAAGAACAAGATGAATGAAAAGATGGAATAGATTGATTAATGTAAAAGTAACAAGGTTAATGATTAAGGATTACAAGATTGAAAGAAAAAGATGAAAATCACCAAACTCCCTAATGGAGTTGGTGATGGAACGAACAAGGCCTGGGAAAAAGAAAAAATGAACTAACTCTCTAAAATGTGAAGGGAGAGATCTATTTATACTCCTAGTGGTTGGTTGGTGAGTGGGCTTTCTCCCTTTCTTCTTGTCTTCTCGTCTTTTCAGAAAAGTTGACGTTTTCGATTCTGATTCGGGATTTGTTGTCGATTAAATCCAACTCGTCTTTTAATTTCTTCGTTAAATAGACTTGAGTTTCTTCGACTTATGTAAATCTTCCGTCTTTGGTCCTTTTCTTCGATAAATCTTCGAATAGGCCCAGTGACTTCAAATCTTTTGCATCTCTTGGACAATAGACTTCGTCTTGAGCCTTTTTCCTTGATAAAACCCGTGCAATCCCATGTTTTCTTTAATATTCATCCGGTTAGCTCTGAAAACACAATAAACACAAAAACCACGCATAATTCCAAACAAATGATATTAAATACGTGTTTTGGTCTTGTTTTAGCCAGAATTAAGTGGTAAAAGGATGGGTGTTTACACACCTATCATACTCCGTGTATCTTTTTAGGATATCCTGCTTATCATCGCGGGTATCGATGCCTCGACCTTTCCACAAACAAAATAATCCTTTCTCGTCATGTTACATTTGATGAACTTCAATTCCTATATAGCTCATTAACACCCTCAAACCCACCATCCTACACTTTTCTAGATCACACACCCTCTCCTATCACCCAACATATCCTTCATAACCATACCCACCACCACCACCCAACTCATATCGAGCCCACGACTACTACTAGCCCAACTCATCACGAGCCAAACACCCCAAACACTTCAATCGATCCAACAACCTCTTCGGTACACTCATCAACTACATCAGTAGCTCAACCCACTTCACAAACTATTTCTCCTCCCGCGGACCTACCTACCACAAATAACCCACCAACTCGAACTCATCCTATGGTCACACGTGCCCAAGTTGGCACAGTCAAGCCCAATCCGCGCTTCCATGGTCATGTCTCTCATATCTCTCCTCTTCCAAAGTCTCTTGCAGTTGCTTTACTTGACCCAAACTGGAAAGTTGCTATGAACGATGGATATAATGCATTAATTAAAAATAGTACTTGGGTTCTTGTTCCGCGCCCACCTAATGTTAACGTGGTCCGGTCGATGTGGTTGTTTCGGCACAAATATCATGCCGATGGTTCTTTGAGCAGGTACAAGGCTCGTTTAGTGGCTAACGGGCGTAGTCAGCAGTTTGGTGTCGATTGTGATGATACTTTTAGTCCGGTTGTTAAACCAGCTACTATTCGCACTGTACTCAGTATTGCTTTATCTCGCAATTGGCCCATTCATCAGTTGGATGTTAAGAATGCTTTTCTTAATGGTGATCTTTCTGAGACTGTATATATGTATCAGCCACCGGGTTATATGAATGCTCGGTTTCCTCATCATGTGTGTCGTTTACAGAGATCATTATATGGATTGAAACAAGCACCTCGTGCTTGGTTTCAACGGTTTGCAGGTTATGCACTTAGAGTTGGATTTTCATCGAGTCGATGCGATTCGTCGCTGTTCATTTATAGGCATGGCGCCGAGGTTGCTTATTTGTTGATATATGTTGATGATATTATACTCACAGCTTCCTCTACAGCTTTACTGCACCGTATTATTGCTTCTTCACATACAGAGTTTGAGATGACCGATTTGGGGCCTCTTAATTATTTTTTGGGGATATCTGTTACACGTGACTCCAAAGGCATGTTCCTATCTCAAAAGAAATATGCTTTGGACCTTTTGAGCAGAGCACATATGACTACATGTAATTCCACTCGGACCCCAGTTGACACGGAATCCAAACTTGGTTCGGAAGGGGATCCTATTTCTGATCCCACTTTATATCGTAGTCTTGCAGGTGGTCTCCAATACTTGACTTTTACACGTCCAGATAATTCTTATGCAGTACAACAGGTTTGTCTTCATATGCATGATCCTCGAGAGCCTCATTTTGCTGCTCTCAAGCGAGTTCTTCGTTATGTTCGTGGTACACTGGACTTTGGTCTCCAGCTTTATGCATCAGGCAACGGTTCTCTAGTTGCTTATTCTGATGCTGATTGGGCTGGATGCCCTACTACTCGACGGTTTACTTCTGGATACTGTGTTTTCTTGGGAGATAATCTTTTATCGTGGTCATCAAAACGACAGCATACACTCTCTCGATCGAGTGCTGAGGCTGAGTATCGTGGAGTGGCTAATGCCGTTGCTGAAACGGCTTGGTTGCGTAACCTACTACGTGAGCTTCATACCCCATTATTATCAGCCACGCTTGTCTATTGTGACAATGTTAGTCCCATTTACTTGACAGCAAATCCGGTTCAACATCAACGGACTAAACACATTGAGATAGATATTCATTTTGTTCGAGATATGGTTACTAGAGGTCAGGTTCGCGTTCTTCATGTGCCCTCTAGATATCAGTATGCCGACATTTTCACCAAAGGTTTACCAACTGCGTTATTTGAAGAGTTTCGTGCCAGTTTGAGTGTTCGATCTCCTCCCGCTCAAACTGCGGGGGAGTGTTAGACAGATGTTTAGGTTGCCTACGGGCCTTGTATTAAGTGAATAGGCTTAGCCCATATTATACTTGTTTCTAGAATGATCCTCATGGATTATATATTGTATGGAGATTATCAAATAATGAAAGCCAATTATATTTTCAATAGAAACTTGTTTCTGTTGTTGACATTAATCACGGTAAGTTAAAATTTACTTGGAATTAACATTCATCACCATACGTTAAGATTCATCGGTTTAACATTTATCACGATGCGTTCATAAGAAAGTACTAGCATGGATTCGCGTAATGCGGCGGTTAGTACTAATAATTATTTTTGAGGCTAACAAATATTAATCTTTTATCCATTAAGTTTGTATTGTTAAAATTGTAAAAAATAAAAAAAACCTTTAAAATAAAAAAATTAATAGTTAATAAAAATATAAGAAAATTGATATTGAATTAAATAGCATAAAATTTTAGAAAATATGGTGAAATTAGATTATAAAAATAACAAATAAATAAAAAGATTTTTCAATTAAAAAAAAATGTTATTTAAGTAAGTTGTTATAAAAGTTTGTTACAAAAGATTGTTAGAAAGGGTTATAGTATATAATGTTGATAAATATATCAACAACATGCTTTATTTAGTAGGAAAAAAATCTCAATTTTTAACCTTTCTATTTTAAAAAGGTCCCAAATACTTTATATAGTAGTATAAAAGTATAAATTACCAAATTTTTGAGAATATTCATATCAAAACTACTTCAACCATATTCATATCAAAGCTTGTTAGCATAACTAATTAGGATTCACCGATAAGTAGCTTAAACATGATAAATTGATCAATTACGTTATTGACTAGTAATCTAATTAAAAATATATGAAATCACTTGTGAAGTTGTGATATTCATATGAGTTGAAAAATTTGAGGTATATATGCAAAAGATTCTCGCCAAAATTAAAGAAACATCACTAGATTTTTTTTACTAAGTCAGTAATCGTTAATTAAACATGTAATTAACTACTAAACATGGTTATAAATAACGCGTAGCGTAGCGACATGTCTAAGCTACACGCTTTAGTCGTTAAAGCGGAGTTTTAACGTTTTTACAGCGTGACTTATAGCAGGACAACATACAAAAATATTTGTTTGTTTTATCATATTTTAATATTATATTTATATTGAGTTCTATATAAGCGTTATACATAATAATTAAAATTAGAAAAATCTCCTTACATGTAATAATATTTATATTTTGAAGTTGAATTCAAAAAATCACCGCACCTCACGTCGTAGCGCGCCATAATCTATAGTGTAGCGTAGAGGGCGCGCCTCAAGTTTTAACGCGCTTTAAGACGAGCTATAACGGACTATTTAAAACCATGCTACTAAACATTTTAGTCAGCGAGAACATGTCCTCTCCTAAGGCGTGGTTGGAAATATGAGTTACTATTTTCGTCTCAAATTAATTGTGACAAAAACTACACAGTTTTAAGAAAAAATAAATATTACTGCATTCTCACTATTACTTTTTTGTGAAATGACACTGTTACCCTTATTCAATTAACTAGAACTTTATATATAATATGTAATTTATAGTTCCAATAGGTGCAATATGATAAACTTATTACGTTATTTACATTTATATTTAGAAAAAGATTATAATTTTGAGACAATCGAAAATGATATGACAGACTATTAATTTAGGACAGAAGAAGTAGTAAAGGAAAATAATTATATATGCTTCTTAATCATTATTCTAATTTCTAATATCATTAGGGAATTGTAAAAATGGTTCGTGTGGTTTGGCTAAATTGCACATTTAGTTCATCGAGTTTTGAAATTGCAAAAACAGTTCGTCTAGGAATTTTGGAGTTCATTTTGATCCTTTTGTAAATTGAAATGATTAAAATACTCTCGTCCGTAAAAAAATTAAAACATGAAGAGGAGGGTATTTTAATCATTTCAATCTACAAAATGTCCAAAATGAACTCCAAAATTTTTCACACAGAGTGTTTTTGCAATTTAGAAACTCCACTGACCAAATGTACAATTTAACCAAATCACACGAAACATTTTTGCAATTCTCTTTTTTTTTTTCATATCGTTACAGACTTACATCAAGATTACGATAGGCGAGGACAACTCACTCTGTCATTTAACAAGCTTTTTCTTCACCTTTAACATTTTCTAACTTTATACTTTTGACCCAATAGCTTTACCAGTACACTCAATATTATACATTGTACGTTGCATTTGGTAGTTGAAGTTGAAGGATTATGTTATTAATATCTCTTAGAGGCAAAAAGAAAAAGAAAAACACTTGCAATACCTTTCTTTGTCCATATCTTACAGTATGAAATAGTTTTTTTTTTCCAGTTTTTTTGTTATTTTTTGATAGTTTATTGTTTTTGACATGTTAAACTTTATATTTTTTGTTTCGTACTTTCCGTTTCACAATTTTATAAAAAAAAAAGAAATACTAAGGGGGTATTGGAATCAATTTAAAGTAGGACTGAGCGTCGGTTCAGGATCGGACTGGACCGAGGACCGAAATGGTCTGAAACCGGACCGAAATAGTCCGGTCCGGTCCGATCCTATTAGACATATTTAACGAGATTTTGGTAAGACCGAACTGGACCGGACCGAACCGAGGACCGAATTCGTCCAAAACCCCGAACCGAAATTACTCGGTTCAATCCGGTCCGGTCCGGTTTTCGATCCGGATCAATTTTAAGTCTGCCATGCTCAACCCTAATTTAAAAGATACCAATAACCACCCTCTTACAAAATTCAAAAACCCCTTACATTAATTCAAAAACTAATAAAATTTGTCTCTTATAACAGTGGAGTGGTGAAGACTTTTTTTACTATTGTATGATTTTGCGCCAGTCATGACGAACTAGACCTAGTGATCATGGTGATTGCTTCTAATAGGCGTGTCTTTCTACAAATACTAGGGTTTAGTCTGCCGTGTTTGATGCGAAGTTTTCGTATCATTTTTTTTGTTTGGTTAAAAATAAAAAAAAAAAATTGTTTCATCGTATTGTTTTTTTCGATTCAACAACCCTAAAACTTTCAATCTTTCGTTCAACTATACAAAATTACTAAACTCTTTTGTTTCATTTTGTGTGTTGGTAATTTGTGCAAAGATCACAAATCTACATAGTTGTCTATTTGGTTGTGTTTGTGTTGGGATATGTGATCGTTTATCCATCGAAAATGCGTGAGCCTATCGGGGGCACACACTCAATACGGAGAACATACTTTTATTTACGTTTATTTATTTATTTGTTAATTAAACGTTTAATAAAAACTTCACTATTATTTAATTAACGGTAGTTAAATGAATTAATGGGTTTTAATTAATTTACCGTGAGTGCGTTAGTTAAAGTTAAGGGATAAAAAGTCGGTTCTTGGAACCCTTAGGCCATAGTCAGCCGAATAATTTTTGAATTGTTTTGGTTTGCTAATTAAGTTAAGTATATACCTTAATAGATTTGTGTGGGTTGGACCTTAAGATTTGAGGAGGTGGAGACTAGTATTTATACACATCTCCATACCTCGCAAAATTTATCTCTCCCTCCCCTTTGTTCCTTCCGACCGCAACACACACACACACACACACACACACACACACACACACACACACAAACCATACAATTTTTCTCTTAAACCCTAAAATTACTTAAAGGTTAAACCTTTACAAGATCAATCACATTTTGGTATTTTCTTATGAAAGTTTTAAGCTTTTAACTAAACCCTAGATCATTAGATATAGTTTTTTTGGTTCCCCTTTGTGGTTCGACATGCATAAACCCTAATTAGAGTTTATGTGATTTTTGGGTGATCAATCTTGTAACGTTCTATAAACCGATCCTTACGTAATCCCACTTACGGTTTTGGATCTAGGGTTTCTAGCTAAAAGATTATACAGTAGTTGTTTGAGAAGTGAAGTTACCACTAACATCGTGGTGTGTTCGTTTGATGTGTCGTGTGAGCAAACGATAGAGACGGTAATTTAACCGTTAAAGTTCAAGATCAAGATAAAAGACGCATTAATTGATTTAATCAATTAATAAAGGTTGGTTTTATATTGATTTTCTTATGTGCTTAATTATGTATGCTATACTAGATCCATTCCGCTGCGTACTCGTAGTTAATAGTTTAACTAGTTTCAAAATCCCAACAGTGGCATCACGAGTCAATTCGTATGGCATTCATGGGTTTCACATAGAATAAAACACACTTGCTTCGCTTTAAAATCTCTTTTATTTATGTTTCTATGGCAATTACATGCATACTTGCCATAAGGTTTTAATCTTGATCTAGACAATGGTTAAAATTGGATATGTTAAAATTGATCCGGTTAATAATTACGATTGTTTTTATTATCCGCCAAAGTCCTTTGCATCTCACTTTGTGATTCATGCACGTCATCTAATACCTTGCTCGAAAACTTGATGAGGGTCTTTGGTCCTCAATTTGAGGAAGACTCATTCGAGACTTAGATCTTATATGTTATTGCTTTCATATACAGACTATCTTCTGCTTCTACCCCTTTCTAGTCTGTTTTTATGTGATTATTTGTTTTCCATTATGAATTGCAAAACATAATAATTCAAGATTCTAGGAATCATAAAAACAGATCTCTACTTATACCGAAACTAGCTTTAAAAGTATGTCATATTAATACACCATATTTTCCTTACGAATCGGCTATGTGTTATTTGTTAAAACTTGTTTTTTGAACAAAGATTAATATGGACATAAGATCTATGAAACTTGTTTTTATTATAATCTAATTGTTTTGCAAAATCATATTGTCACTCGAGTTGGGCTTACATATCGTAATGATGGCTTATAAACTATCTTCTCAACGACGTGATTTGAAAAATTAATTTGTTTATAGTACTTAAAAACAACTTGTTTTGTACTTTACTAATGATGTACTTGCTGTTGCACTACGTGCTCTAGTAAAGCTATCCAGGGTTTGAACGATCTTTAATCTTTTCCCGTGTCTCATCGGTGTTTCGGCACTTATTTGATAATTATCCCAAGAACTTTCACTCTCGGGTGCATGCAGAGTAGGATATAGGGTTTGATCTTTCTTTAATCTTTTCCCGCGGTAAACACACCTAAACAAAAGTTAACAAAAGGTTTTTCCTAACTTGTGCTAAAAAGATGATTGCATGCATCTTTTTACACACTTTTGACATTTGTTTTCTAAACTTATGTCATACCTATTTGAATCATTATGTCTATGCCATCCAATGTAAAAACACTTGAAGTTGGTTTCCGTCATCTGGTCAGACCTAAGGCGAATTCTATATCCGAGGCGATTTTTGTCATAGGTCAGATCTATGCCAATTATTGCACGCTCTATATTGGTACGACTTAAGTTGAGTTCCCGGTCAGATTCGGAACCCGAGGCATAAGATGAGATGAAACATACTCATGATTTTATTACATGTAGAACAAGTTTGTTTGAGATGTTAATTGGTACTCGAAAGAGTTGTGAGAACATCCCATGTCAATACTCTAAAACAATAAACTTAATGAATCGTCTCGTAAATTCTAAGAGTTGCACTTGTAATGCAATTAACGCTCGATGCTTACCGCTTTCAATATTTATTATTATATGGTCAGACCTCTAGTATTAAGTGGGAGTGCAAGTAAGAATCTTAGTCTTATTAGTAATTAATTGGGTAGTTAATTCTAATAAGAATTTAATTATCTAAAATACTAAATTGAACTTTCTATGTTCCGATTAGTTGCGTTATTGCGACATAATTCGTAAACTAAAGTTGTTTTCTTATACAAAACAAACACAGTCTCTTTTCCTGGAAGAAAAGCGAGACTTATTCCTATCTGTTCTCATTAGTTGACAAGAATAAAATAGGATCATAATCGAATAATTATCGATTGTATTTAAACTCACTTTTAATATCTCATTATCCTAACCCGGTTCTAAAATCATTGAAAGATAACATATTTTGTGTATCTAGAGTACTTTTGTCTATAGCTACCAAAATAAATGATACCTTGCACTTGTCATGATGTATGAGTTTAAAACCGCAAAGAGTAAAGAATTTACTAGCACTTCGCTAGGTATCTTTCTTGGACTCTTGTTATTCCTTAAAGTGCTAAATACCCTTGTGGCTATGTAGACGATAAAGGAGGAATTGCATGCTAAATAGTCAAGTTAATTAAAAGCATGAATGGCTAGTCCCTCATCTACACAAGTAGAATTTTAATTACTTTGTTCAAATACCTAAGTACATGTATATTTGTAGGCACTTTTCAGATATAAGGAAGTCAATAAAATTTCTATTTGCTTTCTACTGGTGATGTAACATCTCTTATGTTGACAAATCCAGTGGGAGCGTTGCAGTTTATTACTGAAAGAATATCCATGTAATATTGCCAATTTCAGTGGGAGCTACAATTTTTTTTCTTTTCTAGTCACCCGTATTATTTCGAACTTGTTTTGAAATAATTTATCACTTTTATATGAACGTCC
The DNA here is from genome assembly GCA_025667525.1 of Glebionis coronaria. Lineage (NCBI taxonomy): Eukaryota > Viridiplantae > Streptophyta > Magnoliopsida > Asterales > Asteraceae > Glebionis > Glebionis coronaria. Next base: position 555,809,181 of record CM046877.1, on the reverse strand, counting down.
ATTGCTTAAAATAAAATTACATTTTATTTTATAAGATAACACGCTGCCTTTCTGATGTCGCTTTATGAAAAATTATCAAATAATAACCCATAATTCTTTATTTAAATTTATGGTTCTAAATCTACTTATAATATCAATGACATTATCATATTGTTTACACAATCAACCACATGTTGTATTGCTTGTCTTCATAATATGATGTTGTGTCTTACACAAGTGGGAGAAATTGCAAAGTGTGTGCAAGGAACAACATATAATTGGTTTCACTTGCCCTCAAGGTAAGAAATCTAATAATGATACTAGGACTTGAAAACACAAGATGTTTGTTGCCATACTACATTCAAATGTCATGATATATTGAAAAGCTACTTCAACATTTTTACTACATGTTTAGTAAATTTAATTATGGTTAAGATATAATAATCATAATCTTGAAGTATAAAAATTAACTTAAAATTACTAATTGAACTCAAGAGTTTGTGTTCATGATTACTTTAGTTAGTATAATTATGTTTTCTTGATAACACATAATTATAAAGTCCTTGAATTACTCACCGACTCATAACAAAGTATGTAGTAAATAGTTACGTCTTCTTGTTAACACATAAACATAAGGTCTTTGAATTATTCAAAGACTTATAATGTATACTTGATATGGTCTGTTTTCTTGTAAACACATGAACATATAATTCTTGAACTGCTATGGCTTCTTGTAAACACATGGTTCTCGCATTGTTCAAGAAATATACATTATAGCATGCACTTGGATTTTAAAATACAAATATTGTAATTTGGCACGACCCAATTGACAAGTATTTGATCCAAAGAGAATTAAGTTATCTATAGAATTTTGCTGTAGTCTCACAATTCCAATACTCATAGAATACCAAAATATTATAGTATGTCTAAAGAGTTGAAACGAACTATATTCGTATAGTTTGATTTATGATAGCCTTAATTATTCTACCTCCATGATCTATCAAGGTTAGAAAATTGCGTCTGTCATTGATACACTCGATATAGTTCAAACCTAGAAGGTATTTAATACAAGGTTTTTGCCAAGTATGAAAGTTCGTTGAAATCGGTCTAATCGAATTGATTACCGGTTTAAGTGTGCGACTCAGTCGTCTTTTGGTGGAAAACAAATAATAGATTGGTCGTTGTAGTAAAATTAAAATGCAAAACGTTGAAGTAAATGACGGTAATTAAAACTAAAACTAATTAAAACGTAAATGGTGCAATATTAAAACTTTAAAAAGTAAATTAATTAAATGACAAAAAATTAAAACTAGACAAAAAGTAAATTTGACATTTAATAAAGATGACAATTTAAAACTTAAAACAATTCAAACTTAAAAATTAAACAAGACAAAATATTAAAACAAACCCTGTCGGAATGCACACCTATCGGAATCCCGTCGGAATCCGATCGGAATACACCAAAAAGAATCTCGTCGGAATGTGCCAAGAGTAGTCCTGTCGGAATAACACTTACCTCTCCAATCGGAATGTGATAGGAATGTGTCCCCCGTCGGAATGTTTGTCGGAATCCCAAATCGGAATACTGAAAATCAAACCTATCGGAATATCCAAAATCTCCTCTGTCGGAATACCAAACACACACCCTCGTCGGAATCCCCTGTGAGACCCCCAAAATCAGGCAAGGAAACACGTAGGCAGCAAAGGGGTTCCACGTCATGGTACAAGAAACAATAAAATACTGTTGACATAAAGTTTACGTAATAAAAACTTATACATTACATCACAAAAAGATCAGAGTTTTTTTTTAAACAAAGGTCCAAAGTTTTATAAGCGGAAAATCTATTATTTAAACATGGTTTTGTAACATGTTGTTACCAAAAATATAGGATAAACTTCTGACAGCATTTGCCAAAACCGAACTTTAAAAAGTAACACAGAAATCTCCAAGCTGCGATAATATCCTGCGGGCTCCCATCCAAGCAAAGCTAAGTAATAATACCTGAGATTAAACATGTAAAATCGTCAACATAAAGTTGAGTGATATTCATAGGTTTAGCAGTAAAGGTGTGGAACACAAGCATTTATTTGTAAAACAAGAAATAGGGAAAATGGTTACGTACGATAACCATAGTCCGAAACCATTATTATTGCTATTTAGTTCATGAACCGAAGCTTAACTCAATGTAAGTTTCTCTAGTGAGTATTCAGCCTAAATACTCAAGTATAAACAAATGAAATGCGTCATGGTTAAACAACCGCAACATGGGACGGGGATTGTCAATCCCGATGGATCCACCCACAACATTCGCGCTTAGCAACACAAGTAAATTAACGGTTCATGATCAGGAGAGGAAACTTAAGGGCTATAACTAAAAGCAATAATAATAATGAAAATCTGTTGGAAACCATTAAGTTCTGGAAAGCATACAAGTTCTGGATAGCATACAAGTTCTGGATAACATACAAGTTCTGGATAGCATACAGTTTAAATGAATGTGTTCCACCATGTAAAATCTCACCCCCCGTTTAGAAACAATGTATAAGTAGTAAAAAGGGGCTATGAACCCACCTTATCGATAGCGATATCAAACGACGATACCGATCAAAATAATAGTGACAGGAGTGAAACGATGAAATAAGATCAAGCCGAGGAATCACGAGTTACTAACGACGACCTAAAATAAAATGACGTGTCTTAGGGTTATAAACGACATGGTAAGAGAATACACAAATTTCATAAAGGTTTCACAAAAATAAAGTTCGGACTAGTCTTGAAAAGAATAAAATAGATAAGGTTAAAAAGTGTTATTTTAGAAATCTATAATATTTAAATGAATATAGTTTAATAGATCAGGGACTAAAAATGAAATTTTGCATTTCATATGCATGGAATATGACGTGAAGATTGACTTCTTCATGCTCATTTCTCATTTGCAAATTAGTATGCCATGATTCTTATTCATATTATTTTATTCGAATAGTTCAACTGTTCAAGTGTAGAAAATCGTAATATTAAGTTGACATCAAAATGATACCTTAGCTCGATGTCAAATTACGAGTGACTTGGAGGTTGTGATGCACAAGTATAAACACCGACTCGAACACGAGTACTGAAGAAGTAAAATCTCACCGAGACGCAAACCAAAACACGAACTATGACTCGTGGCTTTCGAACCAGAAACTCAAACGTACATAGTAGCTAGGCATCACCAAAGTCTACCGACTTACAAAATATAACTCGCCCGTGAATATAAACCAAGACCAAGTATAAACACCAAACTTAGTACAAACTCAAACTTATGATTAGAGATGTATGTCGTTAACTAAAACAATCGTACTATGATTAACCTTTTCATTGAGAAGTGTTTAGATTGGAATATAGTTTTATGATATTGGTTGTGAGATCTACTGAAAATGGCTACTCGTTGGTATGTATAGAATAAAGAGGAAACGTTCATACCAAGTTGTAAAGAAAAATGAATTAAGAAATGATATAGTAAGCCGAGTACATCTTTTTGTCCATATCAACGTGATTTACATTTCTAGTTAAATAGCATAAGAAAGATACGTGGTTTAATTTTGTTATACTTACGTGTACACTAAGAAACATAAAATAAAAAGCCAATGTGATGTTCTCAAATTCTATACGTTTCTAAGATAGGATATTTACTAGAAATGGATACAATATACTCGATTTGTCTCACAGTTTCTAAAAACGGGTATTATTCAAGTCCTATATTTTCAAAATTACGCGATTTGAAAGTTATGCGTAGAACACGAAAAATAAACGCCCAATATGACATAAAAACTTTGACATTCGGAGAACTTTGATATTTCAATAAATAAACGAGGGTTTATAATTTAATACACGTTAACGCGTCGTATAAATAAATGACACTTAAAAGTTTATCATAAATTACGAAGAATGCTCATAAAACGAAAAATTAGAACGACGAGAACAAAAATATTTCTATGTCATAACATATATATTTATGGTCGATGACGGACATAGACTTTGCCAATAAATAATCAAAGGCACATTTTTGATACATTAAAGCAATAACCTTGTCGGTTAACCGAAAATTCAATATTATTAGTAAAATGATCATGACAAATAAAATTTGGGTAATAAATATTGGCCCGAATATTAATGATATTATTAGAACTCGGTCTAAATGTTGATTTTAAATTGCAGGTTACTACAATAAATAAATATGGAAAAATAAAAATAAAATTTTATAATTCCGAATAAAATATTATCAATGATCAGAAAAAAAATAATTAAAATACAATTTAATTAAAATTCTCGAGATCTCGGGATTTACGTATGAAAAAGTAAAGAGGAACAAGTAAAACATTGTAAAAATCGAGAAGTACGAATAAAAGAATAATTTAATACCGGAAAAGTACGAGTTCTTATAGTCGACCCCCCTAAAGGAACTCTGGTCCCCAGAGTTCCACTAGAGACGGAAGAAGATGCAAACCAATGAAAATAGAAAGTTTAGAACTGACTCATTGCTTCCCATGTAATTTCTGCACCTACGGCGAACCTTACAATTGGAATCCAATTGTGCTTCAGATTCTTAACTCTTTACAAAATTATTTCAAACTCGAATTGAAATAATAGCATTCAGTATGAAGAAATATAAAGAGTTAGAATGAACACAAGAATTGCTTAAATGGACAAGTTGTGCTAAATCAAGTTAAGACTGATAATCGACAAGGAATCACAAGTCGCGCAAACTGTAAAACATAACAATCTACCTTTCAAAAGTAAATAAAGAGAGATATGATTTACATATAGACATTTAAAATAAGATTGTCACAATTGTCTATCTAGGATTTGGTATTACTTTCAAACTCAACTTAAGTATTTTCTTGATCTTAAAAATACAAGGCTTGAGGGAAAAAAAACCGAAATTCGTATCGATTCTTAACGAACAGGATAGAATAGAGGCGTTGACAATAAGACAATAAGAAACAAGGAATATAGCGATTCATCACTCCTTGAGTGCAGTTGGTGTCACCAACATTGGCTTATAAATTTCTAGGTAATCGATACACGATCGAAAGATAAAAGCCACACAACAATTTTCGAATCAAAGAAAATTTTTAATTAGTCACTTGTGTATGATTCAAGTAAAATGAACAACATTGGCAATTAGAGAGCGAAATCAACACATGGTTTACGCGGGTGAATTTCGAGGCAATAGAGTCTAACACACATCATGACGAATATACGATATCGATATTCATGTACAGTCATGAATCGTTATTCTCTTTCGGAGACATTTCGAAGGTATACCAAAATTTACTGAAACAAAGTTGGTCGAGGAGAAAGTATAAAAACATTAGAACTTCCAAGTACGATATCAATAGTCACTAACTTGACGAGCGGTAAACAGAATTGTATCATGAAAGAAAATGAGGTAACAAGTAGAGAAAAACTCACTGAGTAAAGAAAAATAGATTGTAGTCACAAATACGCAATTCGTTCAAGAAAAAAATAAAGAAACATATGCATTTTCATGAACTAGTACTACTTACATAATGCATAAAAGCTTTCATAATTTTATTTTAACAGGATTTTAAGGTGACTACTATTCAGCCTCACATGGCCCCTTCTAAATTACGCATAGGTGATCAGGCCATGCATAATTTAGGACTAGCAATGTGATGCTTAGCTTCGTCAAACCAGTATTACCTGTCATATATTAAAAGTATATAAAATACCATTTGTAAAACAGGAATCGAAATAATTTACGAAACATTCTCGAGAGTAAGTAATTTGTGAAAATACATCGTAACAATAATATAAAAAAACTCTATAGAATAACATTCATGTATTTTGTAAAGCTCAAGTAGAACATTTTGTAAAATAATTCACAAACAATACCAGTTTAAATTTATAAAATAACGAGTGGGTTACACGAGAGTAATAAAGGGTAGTTCAAGACAATCAATGAAATGGTTACAAGTTGATAAAGTTTCAAAAGGTTTAGCCGGAATCGTCATGAGTCTCGTGTCAAGGAGGATAACGAATGATGAAAATAAGAACTTCAACCTCGGTCCAAATCAATGGTAAGATAGAAGCAAAGAAAGACAATATAGAATGACGCATAAGTCATATAAAAGAAACGATAAAGGAATCCATATTTTTAAATTCTATCAGCTTTGACTTTTGAGTTTGACTTTTGGGTTTGACCAGACTAAATGACTCACTAAATGACATTGTCAAGACTCGAAGTCTAAAGCAATTTGGTGTAAAACGACGTTTCAGACATCTTTCTATTTTTACTCGAGACTTGGAACGGATCAGAAATAGACGAAAATGCCCTCGCATCAAATCTGTCAAAGAAATGATATTTTAAAAATACGTAGAAATAAACTCTTAAATTTTACAGTTTCAAATGAGCGTAACTTGCTCCTTTTTAAGATTTTTTTTTGGTCGAATTTTATGTCCTAAAGTTTATAAAAATATTTTATCGCCATCGTTAAATTACATGTAATTTTTTCTGCAGAAAGTATACTTTTCAACACATCTTGAAATTTAATCAGACTTCATAATGACCCGAAATTTATGTACACATGTGAGTTGTGGATTCCATAAAGATGAAAGAGAATAGATTGTATAATTAAACATTTAAAGAAAAACATAGTATAGAAATGGTTCAAAAATGCCATTAATAAACTAAGAAATAAAAAAAAACGGTGCATGACCTCTGTGTCTTTGATTTCAAGATGCTATGCAGGAAGGTCTCCTGGTGGCGTGATTTTCCAAAATCACAAGACATATCGAGAGAGAAACGGAACATTTACAAATCGTACTCATGGATCAAGGAGGTTTAATGAAAAAGGAGGATACAACTTTATAGAAGTAGAATCGTATTGCAAACGATCGCTACATAATAGAGAATGATTGACAAGATGACGATGGTGTTTTCAAGGTACAAACGGACGTTGAAATTCGAAGTCGAAACAAAGAATGGTCAATGAAATAGGATATAATCCATGTACAAGTGTCATGTAAAACGGTGACGTAAAGGTCAATCAAGATTACGAAAGCCTACGATATTATTCAGCACGGATTCAAAGAACGCTTCGAGATGTGTGACTCACACGATTTCCTTTCGTCTTTCTGGGAGACACATTGAGCTACACAATGGTCAATAGACTGTTTTTCAAGACATCCAATAACAAATGGTTGGAAGCAATTTAGATATCTAAATAGATATTTTAAAGAGATTTAACAATGAAAGCAACACGCACGGTAGTAAAATGAAAATCAGAAGTTTCATTGAAAACAACACTTCTTAATCCCGAACAATGGTATCACGAGAGTATGCACAGCATGTAACATTGAGTCGAGAAAGAAAAAAAAAACAGACGGTTCAAAATGAACGAGCATATGAAGTCACTCATATCACGCATAAACAAGATATCAAGAGTACTCAGAAAAGTGAGTATAAAAAGTTGGCAGCATACGCGCTTTGAATACAAGTATGTAACGTCATAACAATATAAAATCATTGTAACAAGATCAGTTCACAAAACAAGAATTCAAGATATGTAGCAAGAGCATATGTAATCAAGTAATATCCAATGATAATTCATGAAGCACAAAGGCTTTGAAAAGAACATAGTAATTATCATCATTAGGCTAATGTAATATTTCAAAATGTAATAAGGAGATTAAATACTACAACGATAATTAAAAGTAAATAATAAGGATTAGAGAGTTACCCGCGCAGATATCGAATAACAATGGTAGATTCTGTGTTTGACACTTAGAAACATGAAATATTTGAACTTTCGGTTATAGACTAAGTTTTGAAAAACGACTTAGTTCCCTATAACCATCGCTCTGATACCAATTTGTGAGACCCCCAAAATCAGGCAAGGAAACACGTAGGCAGCAAAGGGGTTCCACGTCATGGTACAAGAAACAATAAAATACTGTTGACATAAAGTTTACGTAATAAAAACTTATACATTACATCACAAAAAGATCAGAGTTTTTTTTTAAACAAAGGTCCCAGAGTTTTATAAGCGGAAAATTTATTATTTAAACATGGTTTTGTAACATGTTGTTACCAAAAATATAGGATAAACTTCTGACAGCTTTTGCCAAAACCGAACTTTAAAAAGTAACACAGAAATCTCCAAGCTGCGATAATATCCTACGGGCTCCCATCCAAGCAAAGCTAAGTAATAATACCTGAGATTAAACATGTAAAATCGTCAACATAAAGTTGAGTGATATTCATAGGTTTAGCAGTAAAGGTGTTGAACACAAGCATTTATTTGTAAAACAAGAAATAGGGAAAATGGTTACGTAAGATAACCATAGTCCGAAACCATTATTATTGCTATTTAGTTCATGAACCGAAGCTTAACTCAATGTAAGTTTCTCTAGTGAGTATTCAGCCTAAATACTCAAGTATAAACAAATGAAATGCGTCATGGTTAAACAACCGCAAATGGGACGGGGATTGTCAATCCCGATGGATCCACCCACAACATTCGCGCTTAGCAACACAAGTAAATTAACGGTTCATGATCAGGAGAGGAAACTTAAGGGCTATAACTAAAAGCAATATTAATAATGAAAATCTGTTGGAAATCATCAAGTTCTGGAAAACATACAAGTTCTGGATAGCATACAGTTTAAATGAATGTGTTCCACCATGTAAAATCTCACCCCGCGTTTAGAAACAATGTATAAGTAGTAAAAAGGGGATATGAACTCACCTTATCGATAGCGATATCAAACGACGATACCGATCAAAATACTAGTGACAAGAGTGAAACGATGAAATAAGATCAAGCCGAGGAATCACGAGTTACTAACGACGACCTAAAATAAAATGACGTGTCTTAGGATTATAAACGAAATGGTAAGAGAATAAACAAATTTCATAAAGGTTTCACAAAAATAAAGTTCGGACTAGTCTTGAAAAGAATAAAATAGGTAAGGTTAAAAAGTGTTATTTTAGAAATCTATAATATTTAAATGAATATAGTTTAATAGATCAGGGACTAAAAATGAAATTTTGCATTTCATATGCATGGAATATGACGTGAAGATTGACTTCTTCATTCTCATTTCTCATTTGCAAATTAGTATGCCATGATTCCTATTCATATTATTTTATTCGAATAGTTCAACTGTTCAAGTGTAGAAAATCGTAATATTAAGTTGACATCAAAATGATACCTTAGCTCGATGTCAAATTACGAGTGACTTGGAGGTTGTGATGCACAAGTATAAACACCGACTCGAACACGAGTACTAAAGAAGTAAAATCTCGCCGAGACGCAAACCAAAACACGAACTATGACTCGTGGCTTTCGAACCAGAAACTCAAACGTACATAGTAGCTAGGCATCACCAAAGTCTACCGACTTACAAAATATAACTCGCCCGTGAATATAAACCAAGACCAAGTATAAAAACCAAACTTAGTACAAACTCGAACTTATGATTAGAGATGTATGTCGTTAACTAAAACAATCGTACTATGATTAACCTTTTCATTGAGAAGTGTTTAGATTGGAATATAGTTTTATGATATTGGTTGTGAGATCTACTGAAAATGGATACTCGTTGGTATGTATAGAATAAAGAGGGAACGTTCATACCAAGTTGTAAAGATAAATGAATTAAGAAATGATATAGTAAGCCGAGTACATCTTTTTGTCCATATCAACGTGATTTACATTTCTAGTTAAATAACATAAGAAAGATACGTGGTTTAATTTTGTTATACTTACGTGTACACTAAGAAACATAAAATAAAAAGCCAATGTGATGTTCTCAAATTCTATACGTTTCTAAGATAGGATATTAACTAGAAATGGATACAATATACTTGATTTGTCTCACAGTTTCTAAAAACGGGTATTATTCAAGTCCTATACTTCTAAAATTACGCGATTTGAAAGTTATGCGTAGAGCACGAAAAATAAACGCCCAATATGACATAAAAACTTTGACATTCGAAGAACTTTGATATTTCGATAAATAAACGAGGGTTTATAATTTAATACACGTTAACGCGTCGTATAAATAAATGACACTTAAAAGTTTATCATAAATTACGAAGAATGCTCATAAAATGAAAAATTAGAACGACGACAACAAAAATATTTCTATGTCATAACAGATATATTTATGGTCGACGACGGACATAGACTTTGCCAATAAATAATCAAAGGCACATTTTTGATACGTTAAAGCAATAACCTTGTCGGTTAACCGAAAATTCAATATTATTAGTAAAATGATCATGACAAATAAAATTTGGGTAATAAATATTGGCCCGAATATTAATGATATTATTAGAACTCGGTCTAAATGTTGAATTTAAATTGCAGGTTACTACAATAAATAAATATGGAAAAATAAAAATAAATTTTTTATAATTCCGAATAAAATATTACCAATGATTAGAAAAAAAATAATTAAAATACAATTTAATTAAAATTCTCGAGATCTCAGGATTTACGTATGAAAAAGTAAAGAGGAACAAGTAAAACATTGTAAAAAATCGAGAAGTACGAATAAAAGAATAATTTAATAACGGAAAAGTACGAGTTCTTATATCCCCAACCGGAATCCGAGTCGGAATAACAGAAACGCTATTCTGATCCAGCAATCGGAATGCTGGTCGGAATGTGAAACCCTTTTCCGATGGACCATCGGAATAACAGTAGAAAAGGCAAGATAAGCAAAATCACAAATAAGTTATTAACCAAATAAGCATTAACTTAAAACTTAACTAAAACACGTATAAGAAAAAGCTAATAAGCTAAAATTAAAAGACTTTTGAAAACACTAAATGATAAAATATTTAAAAACGACTTTTTAATTAAAATAACTTTTATAAAACTTAAGTAAATTTAAGAAAGACACAAATAAGCTATAAAATCAATAATAACAATCAAAAGCATAAAAACATAACACTTAATCAAATAAGCATAACAATAAGCACATACACATAAAGATTAAGCAAAACAAGAAAGGAAGAATGAGAGATTAAAAATAAGAACTTGATTAAAAGAAAAGATTCAACAACAAAATTAAAAGACTTACTTGAAATTAAAGGCAAGAAATTAAAGGTGCAATTAAGTAAATGACAATAAGAAAGTGCAAGTAATTAAAGGTGGAAGAACTATGTGTCAAATAGCCAACACCTCCTAATGTGATATTAGGAGGGTATTTATAGGAGATTAGGGAGGTAAGCATGTGTTGGAAGCTTCCTTCTTTCTTTCTTTCTCGTCTTTTCGTCTTCTAAATTCTTCGACTTTTTCGACTTTGTCTCGGGATTAATTGAACTCGTCTTATAATGTCTTCATTTATTAGACTTGAGTTCTTCGACTTCATTAAACTTTCGTCTTTAGACTTTTTCTTCGATAAATCTTCAGAATAGGCCTTGGACTTCCGTTCTTTTTGCACTCTTGATCTTTTGACTTCGTCTTTTGTCTTTTTCTTCGATAAAAGCCCGTGAAAGCCCGTGTTTTCTTCCCTTTTCACATTTTGATCCTAAATCACAACAAAAACACAAACCACACATAATTCCGATATTTACGACATAAAATACACGTTTTGGATTGGTTATTATGATAATTAAGTGGTAAAAGGATAAGTGTTTTCACACTTATTAAATCCCCTACACTTGACCATTGCAATGGCCTCATGCTATGTATTAATTACAAAGCAAGTTTTACATTTTCCATCACAATTAATCCACATTGGCCTTTATTAAAGAGACAAAATATTTAAAGGAAGAAAACAAGTAAAAAGATCAAAAACTTACCTGGGGGTTTTGGAATGTCATGAATGATTATCATCCTCAAGTTTCACGTTCCCCATACCAAGCTTAAAAACGAGATCATTGTTATTATAAGTTAGAAAACTATCGCAAACTCATGTGGGCCAATTATTTACTTAGACTCCCTTATTCCTAGGTGGATCTCTTATATTTTATTATTGTCTTGAATGATCACGAGGATGCATTGTTGACTTATTTCGATAGTTTATTAGGCCAAAAATAAAGTGGGACGATTTAATCAATAGTTAGCTAAAGGACAAAATCTTTTAAAACTGCTTCTCGGGACCTCATAAAGTTCATATCTTGGCATAACTCGCTTCACGATTTGAGACCTTTCTCGGACCGATATTTGGCAGGACTTCATACTTTAAATATGACGTTCTTGATATTATGGTCTTCTCTTCATAGTAGAAATTTCTTCACTTGAAGTTTTTGAGAGATTCTTCATATTTGGACCACGACTTCTTCATTTTTCTCCAATCTTTACTTGGGATTTTGATATACAACGATCCGCCTCCTTTTAGGACTTGGATCTATTTATCCTTATACCTTGTTAGGACCTTTTTGGATAGACTTCTCCATGATCTTTAGGGGAGTATTTGCTTTTCGTCGTTTCTTGATCCTTCATATTGATTTTTGACAAATGATTCTTCACATCACTTTTGGATATTTAGCAACAAAATGTAGCCCTCATGCCTTGTTAGGGCCTTTTCGGACTCGCCAATCTTCGCATGCCGTTCAATAAGTTATGCCTTGACTATGAACTCTAATTAATACCGAGCAACTTTTAAACGATCTTGGGCTAGAAGCTAAGTAACTTTTCAAATCGTGCGACCTTATTTATTGCAATTAAATTTATTAACAAGCGATGGGAGAAAAAGCTTATAATCAACTCTGATAGGTGTGAAAACACCCATCCTTTTACCACTTATTTCTTGCTAAAACGAGACCAAAACGCGTATTTAATGTCATTTGTTTGGAATTATGCATGGTTTGTGTGTTTGTTGTGTTTTCAGAGCCAAACAGATAAATATTAAAGAAAACATGGGATTGCACGGGTTTTATCGAAGAAAAAGACGAAAAGACGAAGTCTATAGTCCAAGAGATGCAAAAGATTTGAAGTCAATGGGCCTATTTGAAGATTTATCGAAGAAAAGGACCAAAGATGGAAGATTTACATATGTCGAAGAAACTCAAGTCTATTAAATGAAGAAATTAAAAGACGAGTTGAATTTATTCGTCGACAAATCCCGAATCGAAATCGAAAACATCAACTTTTCTGAAAAGACGAGAAGACAAAAAGAAAGGGAGAAAGCCCACTCACCAACCAAGGAGGAAGCCTATAAATACTCCTCCCATTCACAATTTTGGACTAGTTTTTCTTTCTGTTATACTTTTCCTAGTTCGTAGGGAACCAACTCCCTTAAGGAGGTGGTTTTCATTTTCTTTGATTTCTTCCACAATCTTGTAAGTTTGATCTTTCCATTTTGATTGTTTGAATCTTAATCATCAATACAAGTTTACATTTAATCTTTCTATCATCTTGTTCTTCCTTTTCTTGTTGATTCATGGTTCTAAGTTTTTTTTTTATTTTATTGGTTTGATCTTAAAAAGTAAGTGGGTTTTGTGTTTTTGTTGTTTTGGATTGATGTTTATCATAGGTAAATGATTAGTGGCTAAATTGGTTTAAGTTTTGATTAAAAACTTGGTGAATTTTGGGTTAAATTCGTGTGTTAAGTAATCCCCTGTTCTTCGTTATTATTACTGTTCCTGCCCAGATCCGGATCAACTCATTATTCCGGATGAAGGGTTTTGTGAATTTATTCCGGATCAAGTTCTTTGGTTCGGAATATTTAATATTCCGAATCAGCTAGTCCATCCGGAATAATCAATATTCCGGATGAGCAGTTATTCCGAATAAAGGTTTCTTCTAAAACATTCCGCATCAAGTCATTTATTCCGGATCAAATTTTATTCCGAGTAAACTAATTATTCCGAATGAAGCTTGGTTTTTAATTATTCCACATAAGCACATTATTCCGGATCAAGAATTATTCCGCATGAAGGCCACTTATTCCGAATAGAATTTTATTCCGGATCAACACTACATTCCGGATCAACCATTGTTCCGCATGAAGCAATCATTCCGCATGAAGCAACCATTCCGCATCAACCATTTATTCCGCATCAAGTGAACATTCCGAATGAAGCAGTTTTTCAGATTATCCCGCATGAGTTGAATTATTCCGAATAAGCTGTTTTCTCCAAGTTTAGGTATTTTACTGTTTGATTTTTATTCAAGTTTATTTCCAGTAATTGCTTTTAGTTTAATTTTATTACTTCTTGCATTTATCGTTTCAGTAGATATAGACCAAAGCTCCCCCTTTTTAGTCACCAATTACAACAATTCCACTTTTTACCGTGATCGATTCGAGAAGATACCGAGAACGAAACAACGACAAATACAATTGGGTACGAGCAACACAAACAAAGATCTTGCAAAAGCAACATTTTTAATCAACTAAATTAACAGTTATTAAAATGGCGCCGCTGCCGGCTCTTTTCGTAAGGATCAACGGTTTCTTGTGAGAAAAATTGGATTTTGGGATCCGTTCTTTCGGGAACGTTATTTTCAAGCACAAAAATTTTCAAAAACCCATAAAAATATAAAATTTTCAAAAATACAAAAACATTAAAAAACCTATAAAAACCAAAAACATTTTCTCTTGCATTTTCTTTTTAGTGTATGCGTACTCGATCAACGTCTTATTCAGAGCCCGAGACTCTCGAAGATTTAGACATGGCTCGTGTACACAACAACAACAATAATAATCCCCCCCACAACAATAATAATAATCCACCCCACCCAAACATGAATAATCCACCCTTACCCGACCTACGAACCATGGAGGAGCTATGCCAACCTACGATGAACGGACGTGGAGGCCCGATTGCGCCGATGCATATCACGGCTCAGGAGTTTTCGTTGAAGCATCACATGATCCAACAAGTGCAAACTAAACCATTTCGCGGAATTCCGGATGATGATGCCAACAAACACCTCGACAAATTCATCACCATCACCCAAAGCATGAAGTCCCCCAGTGTTTCTATGGATGAACTTCGCCTCCAACTATTTCCCCACTCGCTTTCTCACCATGTCGAAAAATGGTTTGACCGTCTCCCAAAGAACTCTATTCATACTTGGGACGACATGACTCAACGCTTTTTGTCGCGCTACTTCCCACCATCCATGGTCACGAGCCTTCGTAACCAAATTAGTGGATTCATGCAAGACAATGATGAATCGCTCTTTGATGATTGGGAATGATACAATGATTTGATCGACTCCCCGTCACTCTCATTGATACTTTCTACAATGGTCTCACTTTTCGTGATCGTGACACGATCAACGCCGTCGCCGGTGATACTTTTATGAAAAGGAGACCGGAGGAGTGTAGAGAGTTGATTGAAAACATGACTAATCACCACAAGAATTGGGATTCATCCGCATCCTCAAGATCTAACTCGAGAGTCAATGTTTCTTCTACTACTTCCAATCCCGAGATAACCGAACTTACCCAACAAATCGCTGAGATGAACAAGAATTTCATGACCATGGCCACAAACCACTTTCAACAAGCTAAAGCCGTTTCTATTTCTTGTGACACATGTGGTGGTCCTCATTCTTACAATGATTGTCCTTCCACTCAAGGCAATTTTTGTGAAAACGTTAACGCGGCATACGGTACTTATCCCACAGGAGGCTATCAAGCTCTTTCTCAAGGAGACCGTAGCTTGCTAAGTTATCGTTCAAACAACTATATTGCTCCACCCGGTTTTCCTCCTCCAAACCAAAACCAACAACAAAGCAATAACCGAAACAACCAATCCCAACCTCGTGCTAACAATCAATCCCAAAGAAACCCATACCCACCTCAAGGAAATTCTCAAGCTTACCAAGCTCCACCTCTCAATCCACCGATGGCATTGAATCCAAACGTCGAGACGTTCATGAAGACTAATAGAGAGATGGTGACGAATCTTCAGAGTCAATTCATCAACTTGAAGGGAGAAATGGCGAAACAAGGGAACGATATTCGAGCCGAGCTAAGGAATGACATGGCGAAACAAAGAAATGATATTCGTGCAGACATGAGAGACTCTTTCAGCACTCAAGCGCTTAACATACGTGATATGATCGGTTCGCTCTTCCAAGGTAATCAACCCTCTTCTTCGGGTACTCTTCCGAGTAATACCGTTGTGAATCCAAGAGGGGAGATGAAAGCAATCACCACTCGTAGTGGAAAAGGTTATACGGAACCCGAGCTTCCTACACCTCCACCCGTGATTGTGAACAAGGAAAAAGAGCAACTTTCCCCACCTCCTTTGCCTTCTACCCCCATTACCCCACCACCCGTGGTTGTGAGTGAGCCTACTCCCCTAAAGCCTTCTTCTTCATCCAATATACCTTATCCTTCAAGGTTGAGGAAAGAGAAACAAAAGAGCAAGGATGATATTCAAGTTTCAAAATTTCTAAAAATGTTTAAACAATTGAATTTTAACATCTCCTTTGCCGAGGCTCTCGCTCACATGCCTAAATACGCGAAGATGTTTAAAGATCTTCTAAGTGACAAGGAGAAGCTTCTTGACATTGCTCAGACCCAACTTAATGAGAATTGCTCCGCCGTTCTCTTAAGGAAATTGCCTACCAAACTTGGTGATCTGGGTCGCTTCTTGATTCCTTGCAACTTCCCGGGAGTAGAGAATTACATGGCCCTAGCCGATCTAGGTGCCAGTATAAACTTAATGTCTTTAAGTGTTTGGAAGCAATTATCTCTCCCCGAGCTAGTCCCCACCAAAATGACTTTGGAATTAGCTAACCGTACGGTTGCTTATCCAGTGGGGATAGCCGAAGACGTCTTTGTTGGCGTTGACAAATTCACCTTCCCGGCGGATTTCGTTGTCGTTGACTACGAGATGGATCCTCGTGTTCCATTAATCGTTGGACGTCCCTTCTTGAGGACCGGTCGCACTCTCATTGATGTAGCCGCGGGCGAAATAATCATGAGAGTTGGTGAAGATAAAATTGTCTTCAACATGGGTAAGATTTCTAAGCAACCTTATTCATATGAGAGTGTTAATGCTATTGATGTTCGCGATGAGGCTTGTGAAGAACACTTTCATGATGCTTGCAAAAGTACTCTCTCTTCTCTACCCAATGTTGAAACCGTTGCCTCAATTGCTCCGTCATTGACTCCTTTTGGAGAAAGTGACTTGGATGATTTCGAAGCTAGCTTGGGTCCTCTCGATCTTAAGTATGATGATTCTTCCACCGATTGGGATGAAGACATTCGTACAATTGAGAAACTTCTCAATGAAGACCCGTTTTCTCCTCCTTCTCCTAAAGAGGTGACTAATGATGATCCATCGTTAGTTACACCATCTATTGAGGATCCTCCTACTCTTGAGCTTAAGGACCTACCTCCTCATCTAGAGTACGTTTTCCTTGAAGACAACAAGAAGTTATCGGTCATCATCGCAAAGGACCTGAAAGAAGAAGAAAATCTCGACTTATCGCCGTATTGAAGAAACATAAAAGAGCTATCGCTTGGAAAATCTCCGATATTCGTGGAATTGATCCTCACTTTTGCACACATAAAATTCTCATAGAGGACGACTTTAAGCCCACAATTCAAAGCCAACGAAAGGTGAATCCTAAAATCCATGACGTTATCAAAAAAGAGGTTATCAAACTTCTTGATGCGGGCATGATTTATCCTATTTCGGATTCACCATGGGTTAGTCCAGTCCATTGTGTGCCTAAGAAAGGCAGAATTACCGTTGTGCCCAATCAAAACAACGAGTTGATTCCTACACGTCTCGTTACTGGGTGGAGAGTTTGTATAGACTACCGCAAACTCAATGATGCCACGAGAAAGGATCATTTCCCTCTTCCTTTTATGGACCAAATGCTTGAACGTTTAGCGGGTAATGAGTATTACTGCTTTCTTGATGGTTTCTCGGGTTATTTCCAAATACCCATCGATCCCAAGATCAAGAGAAGACAACATTCACTTGTCCCTATGGCACATTTGCTTACAAAAGGATGCCTTTTGGCTTATGCAATGCCCCCGGGACTTTCCAAAGGTGCATGTTGGCTATCTTCCATGACATGGTTGAGCAAACCATGGAAGTCTTCATGGATGATTTCTCGGTCTTTGGGGATTCATTCTCTTCTTGCCTTGCCAATTTAGAACGTATGCTTAAGCGGTGCGAAGACACTCGCCTTGTTCTGAATTGGGAAAAATGCCATTTTATGGTAAAAGAAGGCATTGTGCTAGGACACAAAATTTCAAAATCCGGTCTTGAAGTCGACCGTGCTAAAGTAGATGTCATAGCCAAATTACCTCCACCTTCAACCGTGAAGGGTGTGAGAAGTTTTCTGGGTCATGCGGGCTTCTATCGTCGATTCATTCAGGATATCTCTAAAATCGCTCGCCTGATGACCCACCTCTTGGAAAAAGATACTCCTTTTATCTTTTCTAAAGAGTGTCTCGAAGCCTTCAATCTTCTTAAGGATAAGCTAACTAAGGCACCGGTCTTGGTTACCCCTAATTGGGAGCTGCCTTTTGAGTTGATGTGCGATGCTAGCGACTTTGCTATTGGAGCGGTTTTAGGCCAAAGAGTGAATAAACACTTCCAACCAATCCATTATGCTAGCAAATCAATGACGGGGGCTCAATTGCATTATACGACAACCGAAAAAGAGCTTTTAGCTGTTGTCTATGCTTTTGAAAAATTTCGCCCCTATCTTGTTTTATCCACCACAATCGTATACACGGACCATTCCACGTTGAAGTACTTGATGACTAAGCACGACTCTAAGCCAAGACTTCTTCGCTGGGTTTTACTCCTTCAAGAATTCAACATTGAAATTCGTGACAAGAAGGGTGCCGAAAACCTAGCCGCGGATCATCTTAGTCGACTTGAGGATCCATATTAAGGGGATCATCCGAACAAAGAGATCAATGACTCTTTTCCCCTTGAGACCTTAATGTCTATTAATCTCAATCTGGATGACACCCCGTGGTTTGCCGACATTGCAAACTACTTAGCGGGTGGTGTTCTCATCAAAGGGTTAACATCCCAACAAAAGAAGTTCTTGAATGATGTTAAGACTTACTTTTGGGATGACCCTTTTCTATTCAAACAATGCGCTGACTTGATTATTCGCTGATGTGTTGACGGACCGGCCGCTTTGGACATTCTCAAGGCTTGCCATAAAGGACCCACCGGTGGTCACTTTGGTCCCAATTACACCGCCAAAAAAGTGCTTGACTCGGGATTTTATTGGCCCACCATTTATCGTGATGCTCACGAAATGGTTAAACATTGTGATGC
This sequence comes from Glebionis coronaria, assembly GCA_025667525.1. NCBI lineage: Eukaryota > Viridiplantae > Streptophyta > Magnoliopsida > Asterales > Asteraceae > Glebionis > Glebionis coronaria. The sequence continues at coordinate 555,789,961 of CM046877.1, read as the reverse complement.
TTGCCAAAAACAAGGCAAGATCACACATAAAGATGAGATGCCTCAAAATTTCATACAAGAATGTGAAATCTTTGATGTATGGGGCATCGACTTTATGGGGCCATTCCCTTCTTCTAAAGGCAACAAATACATCCTTGTCGCTGTTGACTACGTTTCCAAATGGGTTGAAGCCAAAGCTTTACCCACTAACGACGCGAGGGTGGTTTGTAATTTCTTGAAACAACTATTTGCTCGATTCGGTGTTCCTCATGCTATAATCAGTGACCGCGGGACTCATTTTTGCAATGATCAATTTGCAAGAGTCATGGCTAAGTATGGTGTCAATCACCGTCTTTCCACCGCTTACCATCCTTAAACCAACGGCCAAGCCGATATATCCAACCGCGGATTGAAGAGAATTTTGGAACGTACTGTGGGAGAGCATCGTGCCTCGTGGGCTGATAATCTTGATGATGCTCTGTGGGCTTTCCGTACCGCCTATAAGACACCGATTGGTTGTACACCTTATCGTCTTGTGTACGGGAAAGCATGCCACCTCCCCATCGAGCTGGAACATAAGGCATACTAGGCCTTGAAGTGGGCTAACTTCGACATCAACAAAGCCGGTGATCTTCGCAAGATTCAACTCAACGAGCTACATGAATTGAGGAATGAAGCTTACGAGAACTCATTGATCTACAAGGAGAAGACCAAGATTATCCACGATGCTAAAATCAAGAACCGAGAGTTCCACGTTGGTGATCAAGTCTTACTTTTTAACTCTCGGTTGAAGATCTTCTCGGCCAAGTTGAAGAGCCGCTGGTCTGGTCCATTCACCATCGCCAATGTCTTTCCCTATGGCACCATTGAGCTTTCTCAGCCAAATGGGCCCAATTTTAAGGTGAATGGCCAGCGTCTGAAGTTGTACTTTGGTGAGGACATCTCTCATGAGATGATTCCATCCCTCACCACGTTTCCCATGAATTAGTTCGGGACCGAGTCAAGCTTGTGACTCGGTTAACAAAAACAAGCGCTCCTCGGGAGGCAACCCGAGTATCTATCCCCTTTTCCCGTTTTTCATCCTAAGTGTAGGGGGAAGCTATATAGGTTGCTTGTGTTTGTATGGTGATGTGATTACAGGGATAAGTGCACTCTTGGAATCTTTGAAGAACTGTGCTCCCATGTTATCCGCAAATCCGGTTCTATCTCTCAACTATCGTGATTCAATTTTCTTCATACTAACTTTTGAAATTGATCACTTTAGTCGTCTCTTCCTTAGCTTGATTTAACCAACGTGCACAATGTCATAAGTGTAGGGGAGACTTTTACCACATGCTTAAACATTGAGGACAATGTTTATCTTAAGTGTAGGGGAGACTTCTATCGAAGTTTTAAGTGGACTTTTCCATTAAAGTGCCTTCATTTAACCGGAAAATCATCTTTTTCAGCATTTTTCAAAATTTTAATTAACTTTGGCAATTTAGTCATAATTTTTAAATTTTTATCGTTGCTTTCATATGTATATATCCCGCAATAAAGTCAAAAATATTAATAAAGTGGTGTAGCTAGTTTTGAAATCTTTGACATATTAGGCCCGTTGCGATTATTTTGACTCAACCCGAATAGACTTATCCAAGTTTATTCTAGCTAGTATCCTTAACCACGTAGACCTTAATTGGTTTATTAGGCTAAGCATCCACGAGTCTCATTACTTGAGATTTTAAATTGTGGAGAACGAGAAATGATAGAGTCAATTATAAGTCGGTATTCTTGCACAAGCACACTTTGTGTGATTATCTGCCTATTCTCCCATCACTTGCTAATAATTTATCTGCAATAAGTAAGGTCGTACGATTTAAAAATTTACTTAGCTTCTAGCCAAAGATCGTTTAAAAGTTGCTCGGTAATGATAAGAGTTCATAGCCAAGGCATAACTTATGAAGCGGGGAGCGAAGATTGGCGGGTCCAAAAAGGCCCTAACAAGGCATGAGGATTCCATTTTATTGCTAAAGATCCAAGGTGATGTGAAAAGCATTACTCCTAAAATCAATATGAAGGATCAAGACTCACGACGAAAAGCAATCAACTCCCATAAAGATCATGGAGAAGTCTATCCGAAAAGACCCTAACATGGTATGAGGATAAATAGATCTAAGTCCGAAAAGGAGGCGGATCGTTGTATCTCAAAATACCAATTAGCGATTGAAGAAATAATGATGAAGTCGTGGTCAACAAAGTTGGAGTACCCCTCAAAAGTACTCCAAGTGAAGAACTCTATTAACGAAGAGAAGACCATTATCTCAAGAACGTCTCTCAAGATATGAAGTATGAAGTACATGCCAAATATCGGCCCGAGAAAGGTCTCAAATCGTGAAGCGAGTTATGCCAAGATATGAACTTTTTTATATCCCGAGAAGCAGTTTTAAGAGATTTTGTCCTTTAGCTAACTATTGATCAAATCGTCCTACTTTGCTTTCAGCCTAAATAAACTATCACAATAAGTCCAAAAATGCATCTTCATGATCATTTTAAGACAAAAATAAAATATAAGAGATACACCTAGGAATAAGGGAGTTTAAGCATATAAATAAGCCATGTGTGTAAGTGTTTGTTTTGCTAACTTATAATAACAATGATCTCGTTTTTAAGCTTAGTTTGGGGAACGTGAAACTTGGGGGTGATAAATCTTCGCAGCACCGAAGCCCTAATGTAAGTCTTAGATCTCTTTGCATGTTATCTCCATGTAGCTATTTTCAAGTGAAAATGGTTTTCTATTCCTTTTGTTTCCTTTAAAGTTTTAATTTCTCTTAGTATTTAAATTTTTGTTTAGTAGTATTTTAATAAGGCCAAGGTTGATTGATTATAAGAAACGTGTAAATTTGCTTTGTCACTAAGCATTGCATGAGGGCATGGCAATGGTTAAGTGTAGGGGATTTGATAGGTGTGAAAACACCCATCCTTTTACCACTTATTTCTTGCTAAAACGAGACCAAAACGCGTATTTAATGTCATTTGTTTGGAATTATGCGTGGTTTGTATGTTTGTTGTGTTTTCAGAGCCAACCGGATAAATATTAAAGAAAACATGGGATTGCACGGGTTTTATCAAAGAAAAAGACGAAAAGAAGAAGTCTATAGTCCAAGAGATGCAAAAGATTTGAAGTCAATGGGCCTATTTGAAGATTTATCGAAGAAAAGGAACAAATATGGAAGATTCACATATGTCGAAGAAACTCAAGTATATTAAATGAAGAAATTAAAAGACGAGTTGAATTTATTCGTCGACAAATCCCGAATCGAAATCGAAAACGTCAACTTTTCTGAAAAGACGAGAAGACAAAAAGAAAGGGAGAAAGCCCACACACCAACCAAGGAGGAAGCCTATAAATACTCCTCCCATTCACAATTTTGGACTAGTTTTTCTTTCTGTTATACTTTTCCTAGTTCGTAGGGAACCAACTCCCTTAAGGAGGTGGTTTTCATTTTCTTTGATTTCTTCCACAATCTTGTAAGTTTGATCTTTCCATTTTGATTGTTTGAATCTTAATCATCAATACAAGTTTACATTTAATCTTTCTATCATCTTGTTCTTCCTTTTCTTGTTGATTCATGGTTCTAAGTTTTTTTTATTTTATTGGTTTGATCTTAAAAAGTAAGTGGGTTTTGTGTTTTTGTTGTTTTGGATTGATGTTTATCATAGGTAAATGATTAGTGGCTAAACTGGTTTAAGTTTTGATTAAAAACTTGGTGAATTTTGGGTTAAATTTGTGCGTTAAGTAATCCCCTATTCTTCGTTATTATTACTGTTCCTGCCCAGATTCCGGATCAACTCATTATTCCGGATCAAGGGTTTTATGAATTTATTCCGGATCAAGTTCTTTGGTTCGGAATATTTAATATTCCGAATCAGCTAGTCCATCCGGAATAATCAATATTCCGGATGAGCAGTTATTCCGAATAAAGGTTTCTTCTAAAACATTCCGCATCAAGTCATTTATTCCGGATCAAATTTTATTCCGAGTAAACTAATTATTCCGAATGAAGCTTGGTTTTTAATTATTCCGCATAAGCACATTATTCCGGATCAAGAATTATTCCGCATGAAGGCCACTTATTCCGAATAGAATTTTATTCCGGATCAACACTACATTCCGGATCAACCATTATTCCGCATGAAGCAATCATTCCGCATGAAGCAAACATTCCGCATCAACCATTTATTCCGCATCAAGTGAACATTCCGAATGAAGCAGTTTTTCAGATTATTCCGCATGAGTTGAATTATTCCGAATAAGCTGTTTTCTCCAAGTTTAGGTATTTTACTGTTTGATTTTTATTCAAGTTTATTTCCAGTAATTGCTTTTAGTTTAATTTTATTACTTCTTGCATTTATCGTTTTAGTAGATATAGACCAAAGCTCCCCTTTTTAGTCACCAATTACAACAATTCCACTTTTTACCGTGATCGATTCGAGAAGATACCGAGAACGAAACAACGACAAATACAATTGGGTACGAGCAACGCAAACAAAGATCTTGCAACAAACCTTTTTATTAACTAACCAAAAATCAGTTATTAAACTCACATAAATTCATGAAAGAATACCAAACTTATAATTGACTCTATCATCTCTCGTTCTCCACAATTTAAAATCTCAAGGAATGAGACTCGTGGATGCTTAGCCTATTAAATCAAAGTTTTGGGTTTTCAAGTCATCTATAGGATCTTGCAACTTCTTAGACTTTTTCAAGTTTAGAGTTCGCATTTTAAAGTTCCCTTGATAAACGACTTTCTAGGATCAATTATAGGAACTTGCGAAAATTTCTTGTTCTTAACCCATAAGGGTTAAGACTTTCGCGTTTTAAAGTTCCCTATATAAAAGCCTAGCAAAACTGCCTTAAACACGTTAAGGATACTAGCAAGAGTAAACTCGGGTTGAGTCAAAAGATTCACAACGATAAAAAATTAAAACCACTTTATTAAAATTTATTCTAACAAAGAAAGAAAATAACTATACAAAGGTAAAAACAACTAGGCCAAAATAGATCAAAAATTCCGAAAAATGTCGAAAAATCAATTTTTCGGTTAAAATGAGGACAAATACATGGAAAAAGCCCACTAAGCTTCGATAGAAGTCCCCCTACACTTAATATAAACATTTTCCTCAATGTTTAAACATGTGGAAGTAAACTCCCCTACACTTAGGTCATTGTGCACGTTGTTTAAATCTTGTTAAGGAAGAGACAACTAAAGTGATTCCTATTTCAATATTCAAAGAATATAAAATAGAGAATCAAAAGAGTTTAGGATAGAACCGGGAAGACGGGGTCGTCAAAAGTCATCAAGAATGTATCTTTGAAAGCTCGAATCCCTGCACATGATAAGAAAGAAAACAACATACACATACTAGGGTCTCCCTACACTTATTATAAAAACAAAGAAAAAGGATAGATACTGCGGGTTGCCTCCCGAGAAGCGCTTGTTTTTGTTAACCGAGTCGTGAGCCTGACTCGACCTTGATTAGCATAGGAATAAGCTTAACGAACATCCACCGGGATCAAATACATGGTTTTCATCCATCAAGTAGCACAAGCTTAAGGCGAACAAGGCAAACCAAAGAAGAGTAGGCAAGGTTCCCTTAAGCTGTTGTTGAGCACGGTGGTAGCAAGTGTGATGAGGTGCAAGCATATCTCCATAAGTTCCAAAAATATTTCCTTTTATTGCATCCGATGGATACTGAGATGGCTTGATAATTGCAATACCAGGATCGAACACCTTTTCCTTTAGGGGAAAATAACACTCAGGCTCAGTAGACTTTGAAGAGGATCCGCTCATAAATCGCACAATCTCATCCTCAGAAGGTGGATAGAGAGGTGTCAAGACATAGGTGCTACAGATATCGGTGTCTTCCGGCTTCTTCTCCTTTGAAACGGGTTTCTTAATATCCGAAGTAGGATAAAGAGTATCATCAAAATCCAAAGGAGGAGAATCACTCTCATTTGGGAAGTAAGTGTTGAGAAAAGTAGCAAAATCTTCCTCAAATGAGTAGTCATCTAAAGTAGGATCAAGCATTGTTGTTGGAGGATCTTCATCAAAAGTAGGTGCAAGGTCATCATGTGAAGAATCACTCGAAAGAGTATCGACATCATCAAAGTCATCATAAGTTGGCATGTATGGATACTCTGAAACAATATTATCATAATCATCCCCATCGGAACTAGAATCATCATAATCATCATAGATCGGTGGAGAATCATAAATTGGTGGAGGATCTAAATTGGAGAGAGAATCATCCACATCATCTTGGAACAGTGGATTATCATAGCAAGACTCGAAAAGAGGATTGTTGTAGACGATAAAATCATCAAGCACATTAATCATATTCGCTGATTCTCTTCCATTGGGTTTGGTTGTGATCTTCCCCATTTTAAATACTTGAGCATCATTCCCGATTCTTAAGATTAACTCACCTTCGGTAACATCGACTAAGGCTTTTCCGGTTCTTAAGAATGGCCACGAGGTTCCATTTCATAATCAACAACAACAAAATCGACCGGAAAAGTGAAGGTGCCAACTTTAATGAACACATCTTCGACAATACCAACGGGGTAAGCGAGAGTGCGATTTGCTAGCTCAAGAGTCATCTTTGTTGGTGTAAGGTCGGGTAATGATAGTGCTTTCCAAACACTTAAAGGCATCAAATTTATACTTGCCCCGAGATCAGCTAAGGAAGTAAATTCTTCGGTTTTGTTGAAAATGCAAGGCAACACAAAACGACCCAGATCTCCAAGTTTTTCTGGAAGTTCTTTAAGAATGAATGCAGAGCAGTTTTCATTTAAGCGTGTGTTGACAAACTCAGCCATCTTTTCCTTCTTGTTAAGCAATTCCTTGAATGCTTTGACGAATTTCGGCATTTGGACAAGTGCTTCAGCGAGGCTAATGTTGAAGGTCATTTGTGATATCATCTTCAGAAAAGAAGTGATTTGAGCATCCTCTTTAGTAAGCAATTTGCTTTTGTCTAAGCGAGAAGGATAAGGGATGTTGGGTTTATAGGTGGAAGGTGGGGTTGGTGAAGGGTGTTTCTTGGGTACTTCAGTAAGAGGTGGAGACGGTAATGGAGAACTAATACTAGGTGTGGGAGTAGGAAGGATAAATGGTGGTGGATGAGGTATAGATGGAGTAACTGGGAAGGGATAGAAGGTCCTACTAAGGTTGCTCCACTGCGTGTAGTAATAGCACTCACATTCGATCTTGGGTTAGCTGACGGTATTTGAAGGAAAAGAGCCCGAAGTAGAGGGTTGAGTACTTGGTAAGAAACTAGCCAACATATTCTTCAAATCATTTGTTTGAGTGCTAAAAGAGGTTTGTATATCATGTCGAAGCTCGGTTCTAATATCATTCCCTTGCTTAGTGATATCTCCTTTCAAATTGATGATTTGGCTTTGCAGATTCTTAATTTGCTCTCCTTGGGTCTTCATGAAAGCTTCAACATCATGATTAATAGGTGGGGCTTGTTGAGCGGGTGGGTGATAAGGATTAGAAGCTCGAGGTGGGTCTGGGTTGCTTCTATTGTAGTTGTTGGGGTTGTGGTTTTGAGGAGAAAAACCGGGTGAAAGAAAGTTGTTAGAACGGTAACTTAGCAAGTTACGATCACCTTGAGGTCTGGCTTGATAGCTTTCCGTTGAATAGTTACCATAAGCCGCATACACGTTTTCCGGATTGTCATGAGTAGAAGGACAATCAGTGTATGAATGAGGACCGCCGCATGTCTCACAAGAAAGTGCTATAGCTTTAACTTGTTGTTGTTGATTTGTAGCCAAGAGTTGCATGTTTTTTTCTCATTTCGACCATTGCGCGGGTCAATTCGGTGATACCAGGGTTTGAAGAAGTAGAAGAAACATTGACTCTCGGGTTTGATCGTGAAGATGCAGATGAATCCCAATTTTTGTGATGAGTAGTCATGTTCTCTATAAGCTCTCTACACTCCTCAGGTCTTCTTTTCATAAATGTGCCACCGGCGGCTGCATTAATCGTATCACGATCACGAAAAGTTAAACCGTTGTAGAAAGTATCAATTAAGGTGACGGGGAGCATGTTGTGGTTTGTACATCGATCGATCAAAACATTATATCGTTCCCAAGCATCAAAAAGTGATTCATCAGGTTCTTGTGTAAATCCAATAATTTGATTTCGAAGGCTCGTGACCATGGATGGTGTAAAGTAGCGCGACAAAAATCGTTGAGTCATCTCGTCCCAAGTATGAATTGAATTCTTCGGAAGACGATCAAACCATTTTTCGGCATGGTGGGATAAGGTGTGTGGAAATAGGTGAAGGCGAAGAAAATCCATAGTAACACCGGGCAACTTCATGCTTTGAGTAACGGTAATGAACTTGTCGAGGTGTTTGTTGGCATCATCATCTGGTAATCCGCGAAATGGACAAGTGCTTTGAACTTGTTGGATCATGTGATGCTTCAACGAAAACTCCGGAGCCGTGATTTGCATCGGCGCAATCGGTCCTCCTCGTCTATTCATCGTAGGTTGACAAAGCTCCTCCATTGTTCGAAGATCGGGTGGGGGAACATTGTTGTTATTATTATTGTTGAGGTGCGGTGGGTTATTGTTGTTGTTCACACCAGCCATATCTAAATCTTCACGAGTCTCGGGCTCTGGATAAGTTGAAGATCTAGTACGCATGCACCTGCAAAAGCAAAAGAAAAAGATACCACAGAAATAGAGAATATATATGTACGTGTAAAAATAAAAATAAAAATCTTTTTGGATTTTTGAAAATTTTTAATTTTTTTATGGATTTTTGAAAATTTTTAATTTTTATGGATTTTATAAATTTAGAGCAAAAAGAATAACGTTCACCGGTGAACGGATCCCAAAATTCAACGTGTCTCTCACAATAAACCGTTAATCTTTACGAAAAGAGCCGACAGCGGCGCCATTTAATACAAGGTTTTTACCACGTATAAAAATATCGTTGAACCAGTCTTTTCGAATTGATAATAGTTAACAGTGTGACTCAGTCGTCCTTTGGTGGAAAACAAATAATAGATTGGTCGTTGTAGTAAAATTAAAATGTAAAACGTTAAAGTAAATGACGGTAATTAAAACTAAAACTAATTAAAACGTAAATGGTGCAATATTAAAACTTTAAAAAGTAAATTAATTAAATGACAAAAAATTAAAACTCGACAAAAAGTAAATTTGACATTTAAATAAAGATGACAATTTAAAAACTTAAAAAAATTCAAACTTAAAAATTAAAAAAGACAAAATATTAAAACAAACCCTGTCGGAATGCACACCTATCGGAATGCCGTCGGAATCCGATCGGAATACACCAAAAAGAATCTCGTCGGAATGTGCCAAGAGTAGTCTTGTCGGAATAACACTTACCTCTCCAATCGGAATGAGATCGGAATGTGTCCCCCGTCGGAATGTTAGTCGGAATCCAAAATCGGAATACTGAAAATCAAACCTATCGGAATATCCAAAATCTTCTCTGTCGGAATACCAAACACACACCCTCGTCGGAATCCCCAATCGGAATCCGAGTCGGAATAACATAAACCCTATTCCGATCCAGCAATCGGAATGCTGGTCGGAATGTGAAACCTTTTTCCGATGGACCAATCGGAATAACAGTAGAAAAGGCAAGATAAGCAAAATCACAAATAAGCTATTAACCAAATAAGCACTAACTTAAAACTTAACTAAAACACGTATAAGAAAAAGCTAATAAGCTAAAATTAAAAGACTTTTGAAAACACTAAATGATAAAATATTTAAAAACGACTTTTTAATTAAAATAACTTTTATAAAACTTAAGTAAATTTAAGAAAGACACAAATAAGCTATAAAATCAATAATCCAAAACAATCAAAAGCATAAAAACATAACACTTAATCAAATAAGCATAACAATAAGCACATACACATAAAGATTAAGCAAAACAAGAAAGGAAGAATGAGAGATTAAAAATAAGAACTTGATTAAAAGAAAAGATTCAACAACAAAATTAAAAGACTTACTTGAAATTAAAGGCAAGAAATTAAAGGTGCAATTAAGTAAATGACAATAAGAAAGTGCAAGTAATTAAAGGTGGAAGAACTATGTGTCAAATAGCCAACACCTCCTAATGTGATAATAGGAGGGTATTTATAGGAGATTAGGGAGGTAAGCATGTGTTGGAAGCTTCCTTCTTTCTTTCTTTCTCGTCTTTTCGTCTTCTAAATTCTTCGACTTTTTCGACTTTGTCTCGGTATTAATTGAACTCGTCTTATAATGTCTTCATTTATTAGACTTGAGTTCTTCGACTTCATTAAACTTCCGTCTTTAGACTTTTTCTTCGATAAATCTTCAGAATAGGCCTTGGACTTCCGTTCTTTTTGCACTCTTGATCTTTTGACTTCGTCTTTTGTCTTTTTCTTCGATAAAAGCCCGTGTTTTCTTCCCTTTTCACATTTTGATCCTAAATCACAACAAAAACATAAACCACGCATGATTCCGAAATTTACGACATAAAATACACGTTTTGGTTTGGTTATTATTATAATTACGTGGTAAAAGGATAAGTGTTTTCACACTTATTAGTATTCGAGACAACCCACAATTGGAAACCCCTAATTTATTAGGGACCTTTGGTTGTTCCACTCAAACCAGTCGAATCCTAAAACCTTTTAGGTTTTTTGTTTTCTACACTTCCTTGCTTGACGATTGTAGTCTTGGTGTTCCTCCTAGCTTTATGTAACACAAACCTTTCCGAAGGTTATTGGTTAAAGGTGATGCAAGAATTACGATTTATACTACAAACCCTAATTAGGGTTCTTGAAAGGAATCTTAGTGTGTCTTGATTAAAAGTTCTTTAATTTGTTATAATCTTATGAAGGATACTATTAACAAACTTGAGATAATAATTTGAAATGTGTTTTGTAGTCTCTCTATTAAGAACAATTCATTGTTGCTTAAATACTTAGTATTTAGAGATTTATCTCTACTTACAAAAGTAAGTGGGAGTTATAACAAATCTTAAAGATATTCAAGAGCAAAATACATAACCTTCAAAATCTACTTGTTGATGTCATATTGGTTAAGCATGAAAATTCCAAACCAAAGTAAATGTTACTCTCATTCATAATCCGCAAGGATACCTCATCACTTGATTAATATTTTAATATTAATGCTGAGGAATATAAGTTAGGAGATTTTTGTAATCCACTAACTGCTAAGATTAAGTATCATATCTTGAATATGATGAATGTCTTAGAACTATGAATGATAAGATGCAGTCCTTAAAGGAAAAATCAATTTTTTTAAATTTGATTGATGTTTCTTCTAATTAAACCTATGAGGTTGGAAGGAGTTTCTTTTGAAGAAAGACTCACAAGGACAAAATGGTATACATAGTTAATGCATGACTAATAATAGGAAGCTTTTAATTATACTCAAGCAATTGACTATAATTAAATCATTCTTCCCTACACGCATTGATTAAATAAAGATAATTGATTGTCATATATGTTTCTATACATTTGGAAGATGACAATTAAGCTTTGTAGGTTTTCCTTTATGATTTACTTTAGCAAGGATGGTGTGAAATCAAGGGGTTTACGATTCTATAAAATCTTTATTGGGTATAAAAGATAAAATAATCCAAATATGGATTAAATCAAGCATTTAGAAACTAAATCTAGAATTTAATTCAATATGATTTTGGTTAAATTTATATAAGTTTGAGTACACTTTACATTAAGTGGAAGCACTAAGTTTTTCTTGAAATTCATATGTTGTATAACATATTGAAGATATCATTCCATTTAAGCTAGATGATAATCCTTAAGATTAGAATGAAACTTCATTTGAGAAATTATGGAATAAAACTAATGATTTTGGAATAAATGTTTATTGAAATAAGCATATGCGATAATTGAGTCCAGCACAATGCAATACATCATTGAAGCAAGTCTTGAATGATATATTTCACTTGACATAATTTATTACATGAATGAAAACCTTAAGTTTTTAACCAAGGATTCATTATGTATATATTATATTGTGCATATGACTTGTTATCACTTTTGTACAAGAGCAAAGTGAGATGACAAAAATAATATCTAATTGAGAGTATTTAGATTATTGTTAAAACAAATGTTTACGAAATATAAAGCATACTGTTGTATGTGTACAGTGATGCTAGAGGATAATCAGTTCTGTTAAAGTGAGATTTTCTTATTGATGATAAATCTGCTAAACTAGATGTGCTCACAATGAGCATTGCTACATTACACATTAAGGAATAAGAATACTTTACATTTTAAGAAACTGTAAAGATGACTGTCAGTATATCGTTGATTTTAAATACCTGATAAAAGGTATGACGATATCCTCATACTATGACACTTGTAATAGTATAATCATGTGTGTTAGCCTCAAAATATTGAGCCAAACAAGAATGCTCGGTCATATGTTTATTATGTATCGTATTTTAGAACGTTGTAATAGGTAGTATATTAGTCGTGTTATACGGGCTTAACTTTAGGCTAAAGTTCATTAATAAGTAACTAAAGCCCAAAAGGAAAGCCCGGCCCAAACCATATAGTCCATAAAGAAGCCCGCATGTGGGTGGACTATATATACTACCCTCCTAGCATGTTAGGAGGGTTGGTGATTCATTTTCTTCTTAATCTAATATTTCACAAGTTCACACACTTCTCTCTCTTTTCTCTCTCTAGTTTCTCTCTCTAAAATTCTTCTCTTATCTACCTTTCTTTCTTTAATTCGTGTATTACAATCATAATATTAGGGGGACAACAATTGGTATCAATCGCCATAGGGTAGTATTTGTGATTGGTTGTTGTTATTATATTTGATTCGAATGATTTAATCCATAAATCATCTCGGATTCAATTTTTTTTTTGTTTTCCGTGCTCTACTTCTTCATCTACATCTTCTACATAGTTGTAGTAGTGATTTGGTATATTTACTTTGGCTAAAAACACAAAATTTTTGGGTGTTTTGATCATTTTTTGGCTTAAAATCACGTATGGTTGAGTTTTGTCCGAGAAAAGTGGGATATATTCCGATCAGTGCAACCGGAAAAGGGATTAGTGATTCCGATCACTCTCATCGGAAAAGGGTTTTAACATTCCGATCAGTATTCCGATTTGACTTTCCGATCACGGGTTATTCAATAACATTCCGACCAGCACTTTCCGATCATCATTCCGATTTGGTATTCTGACAAGGTCTTTCCGATCATCATTCCGATTTGGTATTCTGACAAGGTCGTTCCGATCATCATTCCGATTAGACATTCCGACGAAGGGATTCCGATTAGACATTCCGACGAAGGGATTCCGATTAGACATTCTGATAGACATTCTGATTACACATTCCAACGAAGTGATTCCGATGATGTGTTTTTTGCTAAATTTTGTTTGAGTATTTTTTAGACTTAGCCACCATCTAGACTAGTTTAGGAACGTAGTTTACATGAAGATTAAAAAAAAAAAGTTAAAATTTTTAGGTCAAGTAAAATCAAATTTTTTCCATACTAGTTTTAGGACATTTCTAGCTCAATTTCAAAATTTGGTGATTACAAATTTTTTAGGTCTACCGTTTTGTCGGACTGAGGAATTTATTGTCGGGCTGAGAAAAAAAAAATAAAAATAGCAATTTTTGGAATTTCAACAACCAAACAATCACAACACAACTACTTAAGATCCACATTCGATTCATCTTTTCAGAGAATATTGAGATGGATTCTACTGCTGAATATCGTGTGACGAACAACAACATAATGGTGGCAGGTAACAAAGAAAGACCACCAATGCTTGTGTCGGGTCGATATGATCAATGGCAATCCCGTTTTATACGTTGCCTTGACACAAAACCTAACGGTGATGCTTTAAGGCAATGTATCTTGGAAGGACCCTATAAACTCTCAAGGATTCAAGTTCCTGCTGTACCAGCCACAGACACAAGTGACGCACAACCCGCATATGAACGTGATGAAAAGAGGACCGACCTCACCCCAGAGAATCGTGCGTGGTTTGATGCAGAGAAGGAAGCAATCTACTTAATTCTCAGTGGCATTGGAGATGAAATTTACTCTATGGTTGACGCATGTCCTACTGCTCAAGAAATGTGGACGGCCATTGAAAGATTGCAACAAGGTGAATCACTTAACAAACAAGATGTGAAAACTAAGATGTTTTGGAACTTTGGCAAGTTTACATCAAAGGATGGGGAATCAATTGATTCTTATTACTCCCGATTCTACAAGATGATGAATGATATGACCAGAAACAACTTGCAAGTTTCCACCATGCAAGTCAATGTCCAATTTCTACAACAACTTCAACCAGAGTGGACATGGTTTGTCACCTTGGTGAAACAACAACAAAAGTTAGACGAAGTTTCATATCACAAGCTCTTTGACATCTTGAAACAATTTCAAAATGAGGCAAATGAACTTCGAGCTGAACGAGTTGCAAAGATTTCCAATCCACTTGCTTTGGTGTCTACCACTCAACATTACCCAGATTATCACTCCCGTACTTCAAAGACCTACTCTACTCAATCATTATCACCACGATCATCCATTGTCTCTAAGTCACATGCTCCAACACGATCCCAAGGCAAAGAAGTTGCAAGAGCACCATCACCCATACCTGAGCAATCATCCGAAGAAGACAGTGATGAAGAAGTAGCTCAAAGGGATAGGGAATTCAAGCAACAAATGGCTTTCGTTATGAAGCAATATAAGAAAATCTACAAACCCACCAACAACAACCTTCGAACATCTTCAAACTCGAGGAACACCCATGCACATAGTCCTCCAAGGTATGACACACGAAGACGTGCTGAGAGTCCTCCAAAGTATGATCGACAACCTAAGTATGATAATCAGAGGGTGGCTACTGTTGTTGGAAATAGGGAAACTGTTGGTACTCAAATTGTGCAACAAAGTGGGATTCAGTGTTTTAACTGCAGAGGTTTTGGGCATTTGGCTAAGGAATGCAGGCAGCCAAAGAGGGTTAAAGATTATGGTTATCATAAGTAAAAGATGCTGTTGTGCAAGAAAATGGAAGCTGGAATCAAGTTATCAGCTGAGGAAGGAGAAATGCTTGACGACACAGATGATGAACTCTCCGACCAAGAACTCGAGGCACATTATTCATACATGGCAAAGATTCATGAGGTCCTTAACGTCACTGAAGATGACAATGGTCCTATCTTTGATACCGAGCTAATTGATAAGGTACAAGATGATGCTGAATATAATATGTTTGGTGATACACACGAGCATAGTGATCTACCAACAACAATTACTGACACGTGTATGATGGAAACGGTTGATAGCAATACCACACCCGATTCCTCAGACATTTGCAATAATGAGTTTGAGGATGATCAACATGCAAATGAGTATGATGACGAGGA
Organism: Glebionis coronaria; assembly: GCA_025667525.1. NCBI lineage: Eukaryota > Viridiplantae > Streptophyta > Magnoliopsida > Asterales > Asteraceae > Glebionis > Glebionis coronaria. Next base: position 555,774,527 of record CM046877.1, on the reverse strand, counting down.
GCGTGTCGCGCTTGCTAATTTAATTGCTTGTTTACAAAAAGATGTCAATGAAAATAGAAAGAATCAAAAGCAATTAAAGAAGGCAAATGCAGCGCTCACTCAAAACTTTGAAGAATGCAAAGCCGCTCTTATAAAATCTAGTGAGACTATTGATAGTTATAGGGCCGAGCTTCTTCAAAAGACCAACGATCTTGAGGGGTACAAAAGTCGTGTCATCAACGTTAAAAAGGACGATTTTGAAAATAAATACAATGAAGCTCTTGCTTTGTTAACTAAAGAAAAACGTCAATTTAATGTTTTATTAAGTGATGAACGTCAAAAAACGTACCTTGCCACAACAAAAGTTAATGAACTTGAACAGAGGATTTCTATGAACACCACCGATTCTGCTAAAATTCTTGACGAGAAGAAACAAGAGGTTGAAACATTAAAACAAGATTTCAAAAATAGACAAAGCAAAGATACTGAAAAAGTAAAGGATCTCGAAGAACAAGTCGATATTTTGAAAAAAGTTGTTTATAATACACATGACTCTATTCAAACCGTAAGAATGATAGAACCTCGGCCGTTTTTCAAGGGTCAACCTAGCTTTGTCACCCCCAAGTACCTCGAACAAGCTCAAGCTGCGAACCCTCACTTATATCTTGATGAGTCCGAAAGGACTGATAATGACGGCCCAGTAGCTAACATCGATAGTGAAGAGACGTCCCTTTGGGATGAGGAGAGTAGATCACCGGTCAATAAAGATTTTGTGAAACCATATAACTATGCTTATGAAAACAGTCTTTATGGTCTTTTCACTCCACAAAAACAGAAGTCTCGTGAGGAATTATTTTTAGAATGCAAACAAAAAAGAATTCAATGGAAAAAAAGCTTTTGCCACTAAGAGGAAAACTAATGTTTATAAATATATTAACTATTTGCCTCTAGATGCTTCTAAAAGCAAAAGTAGAAAAATACTTGGTTTTCTTAAACACCACGTTAATAATGTTTAATCAATTGTTGCAAGCGATTGGGAGAAACGTCAAAAGGATAAGTGGAAAACTGAGATTCCTCACGACATAACTGTGCTTGTGAAAGAACTTTTAATACCAAATACGAAGATAATAAAAGAACATGTTCTTGAGTTTGAAAATTTAATTCAGTCTGAAATGTTTGATGATTTGAAATATGTTGAGTCTCTTGAAAAAGAAATTGATGACCTTCAAAATGGCAAATTAGAATTTTTAAACGAATATGATCTACTCTTAGAAGAATGTCTCTCCAAAGATATTTTGTGTGTAACTCTTCAATCTTGTGCTGATATCGATGAATATTCTGATGTTGCATGCAAATATCTTGATAAAATCAAAGAGTGTGAGCGTCTTGAACTTGAGCTTTCAAAACATAAAGAAAATGTTGATAAAAAGGCTTTTGAGTTACTTCAACACAAAACTGATTTCCTTCAAAAACATTGTCATTCTCTTGAACTTGCTTTGCAAAAAGACGTTGGTAGTTTTCCACATGATAATAAATTGCAAGAAAAACTTTCCCAAACGTTTCGAGAAATGAACGAACAAAATTTGGAAATTAAAGGGTTGAAAGCTCAGTTACAAGATAGGGACAGAGCGATAGCAGAGTTGCAGAAACTCGTTGCTAAGATGGGTGGGAAGATTGTGGAACCTAGTGTTAAGAAACCTGTTGTAAGACAACCCAATGCTCAAAAAGTGACTAGACCCTCTGTCTTGGGAAAACCATCTGTTTTCTCTAATTCTGCATTTGCAAAACCTGCGTTTGCCCCCAAGACGGATGGGAATGATAGGTTACCACAAAACACTCTCAAAACACATATTCAATCCCAAAGCATTAAGAACACAAATGTGGTTAAACCAGGGATGTATAGATTGGCCACTAAATCCACACAAAACAAAGAAAGTCAATCACCTCAGAATTCTAGAAACACTAATAGACGTGTGTCTTTTACTACAAGAGTAGTCCCCACTGCTAGTGTTAGCCGGCCCCAGATTAAGAGCACTCGCATGAATGAAAAGGTCTGGCAAAACAAAAGTCAAGGGAAGATGAAGGAAGTAGAAGACCACCCTAGGATTTTCAATGTTTCTAAGAATAAAACGTCTGTAATCGCGTGTAATGACGATTTGAATGATTCGACTTTGAATGCTATGAAAGTTAAGTTTGTTTGTGTGAAATGTGGAAAGTGTGCTAATGCTAATCATGCTATGTGTGTTTCGAATAATGTCAAAGGCGTAGAAACTAGAACTAAGAAGCACACTGTGATGCCTATTAGTGCTAGAAAACCAAAACGCAAAGTGAACCATTCTGGTGCAACCCCCCCTAAGAAAAGTATTGCATCAGACTCCACCACTAAGAACCCTAGAAGCAGAATTAGGGAATTATATGAGTCTGCTAGCAAGCCTTGGAAATGGTGGTTTGCTAATCAATGTCCTCCAGGATATAAATGGATGCCTAAGGTTAGGACAGAAAATGTGACTACGAGCGTTAGTGTGCCTCTAAGTGACGAAACTAGGGAAACTAATGAATCGGAAATCACAACTAACATGGAATCCAATTTAGCAAATGCTCCATCGTGTTCTAATTCATCTGCAGGTGATCGAAGTAATTCTCTTCATAATGGACTCCGGATGCACGAAGCACATGACGGGGAATCTCAAGCTTCTAATTAACTTCGTGGAGAAGTTCCTGGGTACGGTCCGATTCGGAAATGATCAATTTGCACCGATCCTAGGATATGGAGACTTGGTTCAGGGGAATATCACTATCAAAAGGGTAGACTACGTCGAAGGGCTCAATCATAATCTTTTCTCGGTTGGTCAATTTTGTGATGCGGATTTGGAGGTTGCTTTTAGAAAGAAGACATGTTTTGTTCGTGATTATGATGGGAATGACTTACTTACCGGAACACGGGGTACTGATCTCTACACTATTTCACTACAAGACTCCACATCTTCAACTCCAATGTGTTTCATGGCTAAAGCTTCAACGAATCAAGCTTGGTTATGGCATCAACGTTTATCTCATCTTAACTTGATACCATCAACTTGCTTTCCAAGAAAGATATTGCGCGAGGCCTTCCTAACTTGAAATTCATCAAAGATCATCTTTGTTCTTCTTGTGAGCTTTGTAAAGCTAAACGGAGTAGTTTCAAAACAAAGACTACACCAAGCTCTAAAGGACGGTTAGATCTTCTTCATATAGATTTGTGTGGTCCCATGCGTGTTCAAAGTATCAATGGGAAGAAATACGTTATGGTAATTGTCGATGACTACTCAAGGTACACATGGACTCAATTCTTGAGATCCAAGGATGAAACACCCGATGTTCTCATCAACTTCCTTAAAGTGATACAACGTGGTCTTCAAGTTCAAGTTAAAGTGGTTCGTACTGACAGAGGTACTGAATTTTTGAATTCAAAACTGAGAAACTATTTTGAAGCTGAAGGAATTGAACATGAAACATCTATTGCTCGAAAACCCGAACAAAACGGAGTTGTTGAAAGACGAAACCGTACTTTAGTTGAGGCTGCTCGAACATTATTATCCGCTTCAAAACTTCCACTATACTTTTGGGCCGAAGCCGTGTCAACCGCATGCTACACACAAAACCCCCGCTCCTTAGTTATCCCAAGACACGAAAAGACACCATATTACATAATTAATGATCGCAAACCTTCACTCAAACACCTTCATGTTTTTGGATGTACGTGTTACATTATTCGAGATGGTGAAAATCTAGACAAGATGAAAGAGAAAGGTGATGCATGCATTTTAGTGGGATATGCAACTCAGTCTAAGGGATGCAGAGTGTACAACAAGAGAACAAAATTGACAGTCGAGACTATTCATATCAGATTTGATGAATTGCAAGATATAGCACTTGAACAAAGCAGTTTAAGTCCCGATCCACAACGACAAACGACTTCCGTTCACAACCGCATGGAACTCGGAACTCAAGACCACAACAATGAACCGTCAAGTTCAAAGCTGGTTCCTGAACATGTTCCTAGAGCAGATATGACAGTGGACACGACACTTGAAGAGTTGGAAATGTTATATGGACCAATGTATGATGAATATTTCACGGGGGAGAAACAAGTTGCATCGAAGTCTTCCGCTGTCACTCATGATAAGAATGATGATACCAATCATCATCAACAAAAGGATACAACTTCATCTACTTCAACACGGGTTGCTGCAGATTTACCTCCTCAGAATATCACATTAACAATCAATCCTACAACATCCACAACTACTGTCATTGCTCCAGAGAACACACATCAAGCAGACGATGCATTATCTGACGAAGACGAATTTATCAACCCATTCGGTACACCGGTACACGAATCTGGAGAGTCTTCTACTCGCCATGTTGATCCGTCAAATATGCATACGTTCTATCAACGACATCCTTCAACACATCATTGGACCCGAGATCATCCTTTGGTTCACGTAATTGGAAACCCTTCACAGCCTGTTCGTACAAGACGACAACTAGCAACCGATGGCGATGTTTGTATGTTCGCACTCGCCGTGAGTACTGCTGAACCGAAAAACATCAAAGAAGCCATGGCTGATCATGCTTGGATTGAATCGATGACGAATGAAATTCACCAATTTGAAAGACTTAAAGTCTGGGAACTTGTTGACAGACCATACGATGTGACTCCTTTATATCTTCGTTGGATCTGGAAAAACAAGATGGATAAAGAAAACACGATCATCAAGAACAAAGCTAGGCTAGTGGCTAAGGGGTATGGCCAGAAAGAGGGAATTGATTTTGAAGAATCATTTGCACCAGTAGCTCGAATGGAAGCAGTCAGGATTTTTCTTGCTTATGCTACACATAAGGGATTCACTGTCTATCAAATGGACGTAAAGACAACATTTCTTAACGGTCCTTTGAAGGAAGAAGTCTATGTCACGCAGCCGGAAGGATTCGTCAATCCTCATTATCCTGACAAGGTGTATCGTCTCCACCAGGCACTATATGGACTCAAGCAAGCTCCAAGGGCGTGGTACGACGAGCTCTCGAAATTTCTGGTATCCAAAGGTTTCTCAAAAGGTTCCATTGATCTAACTTTGTTCACTTATAAATATGGGGATGACATTTTGCTTGTGCAAATTTATGTTGATGACATTATTTTCGGGTCTACAAACCCAAAACTTTCAAAATGGTTTGAAAAAGTAATGCACATCAAATTTGAAATGTCAATGATGGGCGAACTAAAATTCTTTCTAGGAATTCAAGTTCACCAATCCCCAAGTGGTATCTTTATAAACCAAGATAAGTATTGTCAAGAGATAATCAAAAAGCATGGTATGACTTCATGTGACCCCGTTGGGACACCATTATCAACCACATCGCTAGATGCTGACTTGGAGGGAAATGCCATCGATCAAACGAGATATCGTTCCATGATTGGTTCCCTCATGTACTTGACAGCAAGCAGACCTGATATTCATCATGCTACATGCTATTGTGCACGATATCAAGCACGACCCACTGAAAAGCACCTCAAGGAGGTTAAACGGATCTTTCGGTACCTCAAGAATACCATTCATTTGGGACTCTGGTATCCGAGGGAAACCGGTTTCTTTCTAACGACCTATTCAGATTCTGATCATGCAGGGTGTCTTGATACACGAAAAAGTACTTCTGGTGGTGCACAATTTCTAGGTCAAGATAAGCTTGTGGGATGGTCTTCCAAGAAGCAGGATTGCACGTCACTTTCATCAGCCGAAGCAGAGTATGTGTCTCTATCTGCGTGTTGTGCTCAAATTCTATGGATGAGAACACAACTCACGGATTATGGCTTCCACTTTGATAAAGTACCTATGTACTGTGACTCAAAGTCTGCCATAGCCATCTCCTGCAACCCGGTACAACATTCCCGCACGAAGCACATTGATGTCAGATACCACTTCATAAAGGAACAAGTTGAAAGAGGTATCGTTGAACTATACTTTGTTGGAACGGATTACCAATTAGCCGACTTGTTTACGAAAGCTCTGTCGAAAGATAGGTTTGAGTACCTCGTTAGGCAAATTGGTATGAGATGTTTGACTCCAGCAGACTTGGAGATTCTAGCAAAGGTACCTGCTTGATTTATCTATCAAACATCAACTTGTAAATATCTTTGAAAAAGCAAAATACAAAAATATAAAACACATAAAAGCAAAACACAAAATTAAAAATCTTTCAAAATCCAAAAATATTCTTCTCGTCATGTCTTTCAGTATCGATAATATGGACGTGCCTAGAAATGTCGCTCAATAACGACACGGGTGTGTACATAAAGCTCGAATGAAAGTTGTAAATATTTTTCAAAACATGTCATTTCTTCTTTTAATAAAGGAAATCGTCTATTTTGGACAATATTTCCAAACAACGGGTAGAGCAATCTATCACGGGTTGAGCTTGTCACAAAACATTCAACGTTTTGAGCTCAACACAATGGCTTGTAATCACTTTCAGATTGCAACCCGGTTCTATATTCACGGGGGAGTGTACGATTTCGTGCCCTTACCCTTAGCAAAAGAAGAGAAATCTTCTTACACTTGAGTGGATTTGTCAATACATTCAAAGTCTATGAACTCAAGTTTATGCTTCAGAAAAACCTCTTCGACAAAAAGAAATAGGATTTTTCAAAAAGCGTTGAACACAATTTTTTCAAGAATTTTTCAATGATTATTCAAAATCTTTCAAAAATTGTGTGTTCAACAACTCCCATCCTCAAAAAGCGAAATGTGGATCATATCCTCACAATGACAATTCAATTGGATCAATTTTTGAGGGGGAGCATTTTAACTTCATTGATGAGACTGTAATTATACATAGTCTCATCGTCCAAATCGGGCTTAAAACGCTTAAAATATCATCAAAATACCCCTATATATGCTTGTATTTGTGTCTTGTGTATTTTAGGTACGGGTATCGTGAAATCAACAAATGATCACAAGAATGAAGCAATAACGAACACGAGAAACGAAGCCGCACAAAGAACCGGGCCCAAAAATGGAATTTACAAAATTGCCCTTGAAGTTTTGAAGATTGGCAAGAATAGTCCCTCAACTTTGGAAGACTTGGCAATTTATACCCTTGTAAAACTCATAAATTACATTGGGGTCCCTAAATTTCCAAGAATATACAAGAAAATCCCTTGAAGATTGCATTTATTGCACTTTTGGTCCTTATTCAAGTTTATAAAATACTTGTGCCAAATTTGACAACTTTGGCAAAGTTGTTATAAAGGAATTGGAAGTTGTTGGCTGTTATTTACAAAATGAAGGAGTGAAGAAACATAAGGGGGCAAAGCTGTTAAAAAGAAACCCAAACGCGGTCAACACCCACCCTAAGCCCAGTCAAACTACCATTTTAGCCCAACCAACACCCAAACCCGACCCATAAACTCACTTAACCAGTTTATATTTATAAACTTGGTCAAACCCCAGTCAAACCCTTACTTTCCCTCTTAAACACATTTTAAAACACAAAACCCGATTCAAACACACACACTAACACACACTCAAGAACATAAACCCTAGATACCTAATTACCCTAAACCAAGGGGGTTTTCCCCAATTTTCTCCAGATCCTAAATAAACCCCACCCTAATCACATCCCACTACCCAACAACCCATCACCTTCACCAATATGGCCCCCACACCCCTCCCCTGCTCCTCCATTTTGGGTAAATAACGAATATTAACAGGAAATCAACGTCCCACATCACTTTCTTGCTCCCAAAGACCATTTCAACGTTCAAGATGAAAGATTCCACTTCAGAGATCACATGGCAATCCTTTGACCAAGAATTCAGTCAACAATCAAGGGCAAATGAGGAATTTCAGAGATTAGGGTTTTATGCATTCTAGTAGGTTCTGTGGGCTATTATATAAAGCCAGTAGTATTTTCATTTTAGCTTGTTCCAGATTTTTGTATTCTTTAAATTTTAAGTAATGAAAATGAAAAAAGTTTGAGTTACATAATCTGAGTTCCCTTAATTCTATTTTTATTTCAGTAATATTTTGAAAGTGTTTTTGGATGAAAAAGGTTTCATTTTTATCAAAAATAAGTTTCAAGAAAATTTGTTTGGAAAAGCCATTTTTTTTATCAGCTTAAAGAGATAAGCTAGCTTAATCAATAAGCTAGACTTATACTCTCATAAGCCTTGAGTATTCAGGTCACTTTTCTTGTTTCTTTGTCTTAGCAGGAATCACAAATTTGGCATGTTGGATGTTGTTGGATCTTGAAGCCATCATCATCATTTCCTATGCATACCAACAGAACCCTTTTTTGAAGATGATCAGCTCAAGCCCGGGCTTGATGGAGAAGGCAAAGCAGCCTTGGTGATCCCTAGATGTAGGGTCACAAGGTAAAAACTTGTTTCTTCTTATACTTGCTTAGATAGCTATGAGTTTTTGATGATTTTTAGAGTTTAGTTGTTAGGATGAAGGACAAATGCTAGATATTGCTTTCTTGTCAGTTTAGAACAGGTTAGGATTGATTTGGGTAGGTTTGATGCAAGTTTGAGTAGAGTTCTTTGTTTAATCTCATGTTTCTGATTTTTAAGGGGTGTTTGGATTCGAGTTTTAGATTGAGTTTGTGTAATGAGTTTGATTTTAAAGCTGTTTTCATTCATCCATTTGAGTGGTTTAGTGTTTATTCAGTCTAAAGTGTTGGTTTTAGTACCATTTGGTGAGTTTTGAATACAAGTCTTGAACAAAACATAGTCTAGAAATCAGTTTAGCTATAACTGCATGATTTTTGTAGAATTTTGGCCTTCAAATTTAGGTGCTTGATAGGATATAGGGTAGGTTAGGATTTGTAAGTGCTTTGAGGGGGTTTGTGAGTGGACTGAGTGAGTTTTGGCCAACCAAAACTCACCCAATTGCCAAACACATCAGCAATCAAGCCAACAGCCCCCATTCCTATATCAGTGACTGATTTTGGGACTTTTCTGCTTGATTTTGCTTAATAGCTTATTGTTTTTATCTTTTTATTGACTCCCCACAACCCAACTGGTTGTGGGGGTGCCTTTGTTTGCCCACAAATCCAAGCAACAAGCAAGTTCTAGGCACAAAAGTGCCCAGACCAAATTTTGTGAAGGCAGTGGGAACTCACTTCCCACTGCTAGTGTAAACATTTCCCCTGCTAAGCAAAAAGACAAAAGGGGAAACATGTCATTGTTAGTTTTCATAATTGTTTTGTCTTTAGTGACCAAAAATGGGAATTAGACTTTGAAACCAATTTTGTTATTTTTCTTATTTTATTTGTGATTTTTCTGTTTATTTAATTTTTATTTTACTGTTCATTTAGTATTTTTCACATTTAATAGCTATTTTTAATTAACTTTTAATTTCTGAATTTTGTCTTTTAGTGTAAAATTGTAAGATTTTTTAGTTTTAAAAATTTTCTTATATTTAGAAAAACATTTTAAGGTTTTTAGTTAAAAAAGTTTTTACTGTTCACCTTTTATTTAATTTTTAGAATTAATTTAAGTTAATTAGGGTTTAAATTGTTTACTATTTTGTCTTTTAGTGAAAAATATTTGATTTTTCAAACTTTTTCATTTTTCTACTGTTCATTAGAGTAAATTAGGATTTTTAAAATTGTTCAATTAGTTTTGGCGTTATTTTATTATTTTTTATAATTATTTTAGTTAAAAAAATAGTTTTTAGAGATTTAAAAATAGAAAAATAGTATTTAAAATTTAGGAAAAATACTTTTTAGTTTTTAAATAATATAAGTGAGTTATTTGTCCAATAAAATAATATTTTGGGCTTTCTCTTAATTATATTTAATTTTTGGGCTTTAATTAGCATTAAAAATTGAATATTTAAATTAATAAAAGGTTTAAAAATATATTTATTGGATTTTTATCCTTATTTATAGGGGGAAGGCTGAATTTATGTAACTTATTTGTTCAAATTAACTAATATACGCAAGATATTTGTTTTATTCCATACCTACGCAACATACTTTCAAATACTTACTCATCTACGCAATATTGACCAATATGTGACTTGTTTGACCGGTTACCACTTAGAAAAGTTACACTTTGGTCCTTTGGTATGCGTGGACTTCTACCGTTAGTCCTTTGACATTCTTTTCATTAGAAAACTTAGTAATGATACCTTGACTTAGATACACGAATTTTTATACACGTTTTTATACACACTTTTTATACGTGTTATTATATACACGTTTTTATAGGCGAGAAATTCTGAACTTTGACAGACGATTTTAGCGTCAAAACTGATCTCGTAGACTCCGAAAATCTTACGTTAAGTCAATGTATACGTTCTTTACAACTTTCACGTTTTATGTTTTTCATGAAAAAGACATTTAGATGGTCGAAACCCCGATTTAAACTATGTATTTTTGGTAATTAAGTAAATCCGGATTTCGACGGTCTCATTTAGTGCTAAAAACTTACTTTTATGTCTCTAAACCTATCAGTGACTAATTATATACATTATATATAGAAAATATTCTGCCTTTCAAAAAAAAATATATATATATATATAGAAAATATTACTAAATAAAGTTTAAAATTTATAAAGATAGTAGTATGATAAAAATGAAAAATTAATAAGCGCATATCGATTCCATTACATATTTGAAAAAAATAACAGTCTCGAAAAACTTCCCATTTAAAATTAAACTCAAACACATAACATGCGTATAAAAATGTGTGTATACAAACGTGTATAAAAACGAGTGTATAAAAAAGTGTATAAAACTGTGTGTATAAAAAAGCGTAAAAAACATTTATATACACACGTTTTTACGTAATTATATAAATATTTTTTACGCTTTTTAATACACACAGTTTTATACACACGTTTTTATACAACTTTTATACACGTTTGTATACACACACTACGATACAATATTTAGACGCATGTTTTGTGTTTGAGTTTAATTTTAAACGAGAAGTTTTTCGAGCAATATTTTTTCACAGCCTTTTTCAGATACATAATGTAATCGATCTGCTGCAATTATTAAATTTTCCATTTTTATCATACTATTATCTTTATAAGTTTTACACTTTGTTTTGTAATATTTTACGTATAAAATGTCTATATTTAGTCACTGATAGGTTTAGAGATTTAAAAGTAAGTATTTAGCACTAACCGAGACCGTCGAAATTCGGATTTACTTGAGTACCGAAAATACTAGTATTGCTGTCATAGTTTTAAATCGGGGTTTCGACCATCAAAATGTCTTTTTCATGAAAAACATAAAACATGAAAGTTGTATAGAACGTATACATTGACTTAACGTGAGATTTTCGGAGTTTACGGGATAAGTTTTGACGCTGAAATCGTCAGTCAAAGTTCAGAATTTCTCGCGTATAAAAACGTGTATATAATAACACGTATAAAAAGTGTGTATAAAAATGTGTGTATTTAAGTCAAGGTATCATTACTAAGTTTTCTAATGAAAAGAATGTCAAATGACTAACAGTGGAAGTCCACGCAGACCAAAGGACCAAACTGTAACTTTTCTAAGTGGTAACCGGTCAAACAAGTCATATTTTGGTCAATATTACGTATATTAGTAAGTATTCGAAAGTATGTTGCGTAGGTCTGGAATAAAAAAAGTATCTTGCGTACATTAGTTAATTTGAACAAATACGTTACATAAATTCAGCCTTTCCCCTTATTTATATTATTTTGAACTACTTTTTCATTTTTAATTTGTTTTTAGTTTAAAATTTTTAAATTTTCACGTTTTACGTACTTACGTTCGCGTTTTACGTCTTTCGTCGTAGTTTAATTGTAATCGTAGTTCGTCTTAGTTTTCTTTCTTTTCTCATCTAAAAACGTCACTACCCCAAACTTTTGATTATACTTATTGGCACATTAATCCACACACCTCCTCGAGAACGAACCCGCATTTGTTCGGTTTCGGGTTTTTCCTAAAACGTGCAACTTAATACTTGCCCCCATAATACGCTCTTTTTCCTAAAAGACGTATTTCTACGACTATCAAAATGGCGCCGCTGCCGGGGAGGTGTTTTTAGAGTGCCATTATTAGTATCGTGTTTTTGTGAGTGGTGCGTTTTTGCTTTTCACATTTTGAAAAGCGTGAATATCGTACATACTCATTTTTGTTATTTTTCCTTATTATATTATAGTATCCAAATAAATTGTGTTTAGTTTTCCTAAATTAAACACACAACATCATTTTACTATATTGTAGATATATTGGTTTTCGTTTTTATTGTGAATATTATTACTATATTTACTTACGTAGAACAATAAAAATACAAGTACTCCAAATACGTGAGAAATCACAACCTTGATTCGGGATTTCATCACTCGATCATTGTATTCGAATCCAAAGCAAAAGTAAAAGGCAAAATAGATAAATACTTTCGTGAGGCTTAATTTCAATTAACACAAACTATAAGGTGGGTATAAGGCGGTTGTATTTCACGACCTAAGGGAAAAAGGCTCTTAAGTGCTTAGCGCCGCCTCGTTTCCCCCGCTTGCTTGTGCGTGTTTTGAGAAAGAAGGCTAATCGAGGGTTTGTCAACCAAAGTATTATCTAAGTATATATATTTGCTTGTTTTCAAGATTAAACCCTCTTGAACGTTTTGGTGTTCCACCAACGTTCTAAAGTCATCGAAGGCGTTCACTCCACGTGATCGTTTTCATTCCTTGAGGCTCTTTTAATCGAGAAAATCGATTCGAGGAGAGATTTGTAGATTTTTGTCTACGTAATACATTCAAAATAACAAAAAAATTAAAAACAATCAAAAGCACAAAAATAATCTTCTACATTCCCTCTAATTTCATAATTCTCTTCTTTCACCCTCTATAACGTTTAATTCTCGTAACACCGTTCTCGTTGCATCATGTCGAATCATGGTGGATATTATTCGTGTCCAAATTGTGGAGGCCCGCCCGATGGTGCCAATTGTTTTTATTGTGAGGTTATTGGAGGTCGAGGGGGTTATCTTTATAACTCCGCTCCACGTGATCATGGTCCCAATTTTCAATCTTACGACCAAGGTCACCCATCGTCTTCGTTTTATTCGTCGTATGATCCGTCTTTTAATTGCAATAATGAGTCTTTTCATAATGCCTTTAGTGATTTAGTGAGACGAAATAATGAGAAATTAACGATGGTGGAAGAACAATTGTCTAGCCTTAAGGAAACTTGTAATAAACGAATGGCAACCCAAAGGGACACTTTCAAAAAAATGGAAAACGATTATGACACCTTTATTGAAGGGCAACAACGTTTGTATGATCAAAATGAAGAGATGTGGAAAGGATATGTGGATAGCATTAAGGAAAATCATGCTATTGAAAGAGAAAATTATGATAGAGAGGGAGAGATAAAATTCTTTTAATGTTCGAGGGCTTAGTGGAAAAATTTAATTCTTTATCTAATAACACCAATCCTAATTCCGAGGGAGAGGTTAAAGCTTTATCGACTCCTAAGATTCGTACGTCTCGCATTGATCCATATCTCTCGAATTTTAGAGTCGTGCAACCTTCATCGTCTTGCAAAACCGTAGAGGAAACGAAAAAGTCATCCAACGAAGTTTTGAAAAATGTTTTTGAAAATAAACCAAAGGAAAAACTCGTAGGATACTTGGGAGTTTTAAATCTAATACCTTGTGAACCTAATTTTTCTAATGAGGATGAAATTATTGAGGATTTTCTAAATCAATATACACTTAATTTTGACGAAGAAATTCCATTAAATGATTTTAAAGAAGAAAAATGTGAAAAGGTTTTTAAGGAAAGCATTGAACCCTCGTTTTTACAAGATGAACGAAAATTAATTCCGAAGGGACGTGTTAGTAGTTTTGCTAAAATGTTTGAAAACCCACGTTCGATCCCTTCGAAGGACAAAGTTGAAACCGTCAAGGCAAAATCGTCACGAGACGAGCCTTTTACTCCTAATCCCACACCGAGTGAGATTTTGGATTTGTCATGTGAGAAGTCCGCCGATGGCCTTGCTCACATCGATACGTTTTTCGATATCGAGGTCGAAACGACAAAGGCAAAATCTTCAATCGAAGAGCCTTCTTTTCCTAGTTTCACGACGGTTGAAGCTAGCGACTCGATTATCGACGACTTTATTGCTCGGCCTCTTCCACGAGGAAGAGAAGACGTTTTTGATCCCGATGGAGACTTTTCCGAGATCAAACGTATTCTTGATGATCCGCCTTCAATTTTCGAGTTTGATGAGGACCGTTGCGTTAGCCCGGAGGGGGATGATTTATTAATCGATTCATGTTTTAAAAATTCAAATCCTCCTCCCGCCTTCAAGATAAATGTGACAATTTTAAGTGTGCCTAGAATTGTTTTGGAAACACCAAATATTTTCAATTTAATCAACTCGGGTTTTCATAACAATGAGTTTAAAAATGAAAAAGGAAAAGATTTTACAATTGATTTGAAAATTTTTCCAAAGTTAACTCCGTCATCACCTCGTTTAATTGAACTTGCTACAAACGCGTCTACTTCTTTTGACGACGTTTTGTGTGGATCTAGTATGGGGGAAGCCCCATTTGTTCCCTCACACTTCTCCACCGAAGACGAGATTTTTGAACCCGGTATCACGTTTAAGATAAAATCTCGGTCTTTTACCGAAGTAGTCACTAGAAATCCTTTCTACACTTACGGTGAGAGTTTACCTCGAGTAACTCGATTTTTATGCCCAACCAATGTCCCACCCTTCTCTTCTCATTCTATTTTCTTGTGTCCCTTTGGGACGATGATGTTGAAAGTCGTGTTGTTTCGTTTATCATCCGAAAACGAAGACACGATCTTTGATCCCGGTATAGAGGTTTTGCCTTTATTCACGGTTGCTTTTGGGCCTTGATTACATGTAAGTCCCGCCAAAAATGACCATACCAAGATTATCCCTAAATGATCACATTTATGGGGATTCGAGTCGAGCTTTTGACTCGGTTATAAAAAACAAGGTGCCTCGTGGGGGATTCTCATGCTTATCCATGTACATATTATTGCTTTCTAATTAGTTTAATGTAACGAGGGGACTTGTGCTCTTCCTACCTTTGTTCCGTGGTTGTTTGTGATTGTGATTTATTAGGTTCATTGTCATCATTGAAGCCTCTCGTGTTCGTTTTACGGACCACTCGAGCTTCGATCGTTGCCTTTGGAGATTCCGATATCCGATGATATCCTTTTATGTTCTAACGTTTATCTTATTAGCATAATTCATAAACGGCTTTAAGGTTATTCGTTTTACCCTCTCCATGCTCGAGATTAAGCATTCGACTTCGTCTCTAGTATGGGGGTGTTTCACCCCTAGACTCGAAACATTGAGGACAATGTTTAGTTTTAGTATGGCGGGGGGGGGGGGGGGGGGGGGGGGGTGAGTAGATACTTCACCTTGCTTACGTCACCACGCAATCCAATATTCATCTTTTTGTTATCGTTTTATTGTAAATAAGGCTAAAAATGGCCAAATTTTAAAATTTTTCTAGCTTTTCATAAGTGTTTAAGACACGAATGTAGGTTTTCCGATGGTGAGAATAAGAGTAATGTTTGACTCGATCGTGCGTGTTGAGCACTTAGCTTCGATTCCTTAACTTTTTAGGCTAAGTCTCTTAAATGAGGACGAGAAATGATAGAGTTATTTATAAGTCTCGTAATCGTCACGATCTTATGTGTAGTAATTATTAGCTTATTCTCCCAACGCTTTTGCATAATAAATTGTTAATAAATATTGATTTGGCGGTTTAGTCACTATTGTTGGTTTCTAGTTTGTTTTGGTAGCTTCCATGAAATTAAATTAGGAAAACATTAAGGTATCGCCAGCGTCACGGTTTTGAAGTATTGGCACCCGAATAATCGAAAGCTTCACCCAATAATAAGATTTCAAGTGCTCACCTAAATAAGCAAAAATTTGAAGCTCACAAGGCCAAAAAATCTATGCAAAATTGAAAGTGAATCAAGCCTTAATCTTCGAAGCTTTAAAGATCCAAAATTCGCTTTAGCATGAGGATATACGTCTTTGGCTAATAAAACCACCGATGAGGCGGATAATAAAAGGCAAGGCAAGACCGAAGTCATAATAAAAGCTTCATGGCGAAGTTGAATAAAAGATGGAGGTAAACCAAAGATAATAAGGCCCTTCCGTTAGGGGGCATATAAAAGTCTTGGTAATAAGTCTCATGTTCAAAACCGTTATAAAACCGTGTTTATCGATCCTTTTTGTTGACTTAATTTTTTGACATCGTTGTCTATTAGGATGAATTATTAATTTAATGATTTTGGATACACCGTTAAGTTTCTATTTTTAGACTTAATCTCTATTCACGCATAAGTCGATGATGTATCCTCGTGATCATTAAGACAAAAATAAAATATAAGAGATACCAAGTAGGAATAAGGGAGTTTAGGTTCGTAATTAACACTCATGAGATGTGATCGTGTTGCTAACTTATAATAACAATGATCTCGTTACACGCTTAGCATGGAATTAGGTGAAAATCGAGGACGACGAAATTATTTCTAACGAAGCATTCACGTGTTCTTGTTCTATGATCCCAAAAGTCACTTTCTCGTGATGAAAACAATACATTATGTCTAAAACACGTGAAGTAGTTTATTTAAATTTATAATGTCATCATAAAATGAATTTTGGAAGTGCTATGATACTTAATTCTAGCATTGCGTGGGGACACGGCAATGGTTTAGTATGGGGGAGTGATGAGACTGCAATTATACATAGTCTCATCGTCCAAATCGGGCTTAAAACGCTTAAAATATCATCAAAATACCCCTATATATGCTTGTATTTGTGTCTTGTGTATTTTAGGTGCGGGTATCGTGAAATCAACAAATGATCACAAGAATGAAGCAATAACGAACACGGGAAACGAAGCCGCACAAAGAACCGGGCCCAAAAATGGAATTTACAAAATTGCCCTTGAAGTTTTGAAGATTGGCAAGAATAGTCCCTCAACTTTGGAAGACTTGGCAATTTATACCCTTGTAAAACTCATAAATTACATTGGGGTCCCTAAATTTCCAAGAATATACAAGAAAAGCCCTTGAAGATTGCATTTATTGCACTTTTGGTCCTTATTCAAGTTTATAAAATACTTGTGCCAAATTTGACAACTTTGGCAAAGTTGTTATAAAGGAATTGGAAGTTGTTGGCTATTATTTACAAAATGAAGGAGTGAAGAAACATAAGGGGGCAAAGCTGTTAAAAAGAAACCCAAACGCGGTCAACACCCACCCTAAGCCCAGTCAAACTACCATTTTAGCCCAACCAACACCCAAACCCGACCCATAAACTCACTTAACCAGTTTATATTTATAAACTTGGTCAAACCCCAGTCAAACCCTTACTTTCCCTCTTAAACACATTTTAAAACACAAAACCTGATTCAAATACACACACTAACACACACTCAAGAACATAAACCCTAGATACCTAATTACCCTAAACCAAGGGGGTTTTCCCCAATTTTCTCCAGATCCTAAATAAACCCCACCCTAATCACATCCCACTACCCAACAACCCATCACCTTCACCAATATGGCCCCCACACCCCTCCCCTGCTCCTCCATTTTGGGTAAATAACGAATATTAACAGGAAATCAACGTCCCACATCACTTTCTTGCTCCCAAAGACCATTTCAACGTTCAAGATGAAAGATTCCACTTCAAATATCACATGGCAATCCTTTGACCAAGAATTCAGTCAATAATCAAGGGCAAATGAGGAATTTCAGAGATTAGGGTTTTATGCATTCTAGTAGGTTCTGTGGGCTATTATATAAAGCCAGTAGTATTTTCATTTTAGCTTGTTCAAGATTTTTGTATTCTTTAAATTTTAAGTAATGAAAATGAAAAAAGTTTGAGTTACATAATCTGAGTTCCCTTAATTCTATTTTTATTTCAGTAATATTTTGAAAGTGTTTTTGGATGAAAAAGGTTTCATTTTTATCAAAAATAAGTTTCAAGAAAATTTGTTTGGAAAAGCCATTTTTTTATCAGCTTAAAGAGATAAGCTAGCTTAATCAATAAGCTAGACTTATACTCTCATAAGCCTTGAGTATTCAGGTCACTTTTCTTGTTTCTTTGTCTTAGCAGGAATCACAAATTTGGCATGTTGGATGTTGTTGGATCTTGAAGCCATCATCATCATTTCCTATGCATACCAACAGAACCCTTCTTTGAAGATGATCAGCTCAAGCCCGGGCTTGATGGAGAAGGCAAAGCAGCCTTGGTGATCCCTGGATGTAGGGTCACAAGGTAAAAACTTGTTTCTTCTTATACTTGCTTAGATAGCTATGAGTTTTTGATGATTTTTAGAGTTTAGTTGTTAGGATGAAGGACAAATGCTAGATATTGCTTTCTTGTCAGTTTAGAACAGGTTAGGATTGATTTGGGTAGGTTTGATGCAAGTTTGAGTAGAGTTCTTTGTTTAATCTCATGTTTCTGATTTTTAAGGGGTGTTTGGATTCGAGTTTTAGATTGAGTTTGTGTAATGAATTTGATTTGAAAGCTGTTTCCATTCATCCATTTGAGTGGTTTAGTGTTTATTCAGTCTAAAGTGTTGGTTTTAGTACCATTTGGTGAGTTTTGAATACAAGTCTTGAACAAAACATAGTCTAGAAATCAGTTTAGCTATAACTGCATGATTTTTGTAGAATTTTGGCCTTCAAATTTAGGTGCTTGATAGGATATAGGGTAGGTTAGGATTTGTAAGTGCTTTGAGGGGGTTTGTGAGTGGATTGAGTGAGTTTTGGCCAACCAAAACTCACCCAATTGCCAAACACATCAGCAAACAAGCCAACAGCCCCCATTACTATATCAGTGACTGATTTTGGGACTTTTCTGCTTGATTTTGCTTAATAGCTTATTGTTTTTATCTTTTTATTGACTCCCCACAACCCAACTGGTTGTGGGGGTGCCTTTATTTGCCCACAAATCCAAGCAACAAGCAAGTTCTAGGCACAAAAGTGCCCAGACCCAAATTTTGTGAAGGCAGTGGGAACTCACTTCCCACTGCTAGTGTAAACATTTCCCCTGCTAAGCAAAAAGATAAAAGGGGTCACATGTCATTGTCAGTTTTCATAATTTTTTGTCTTTATGACCAAAAATGGGAATTAGACTTTGAAACCAGTTTTGTTATTTTTCTTATTTTATTTGTGATTTTTCTGTTTATTTAATTTTTATTTTACTGTTCATTTAGTATTTTTCACATTTAATAGCTATTTTTAATTAACTTTTAATTTCTGAATTTTGTCTTTTAGTGTAAAATTGTAAGATTTTTCAGTTTTAAAATTTTTCTTATATTTAGAAAAACATTTTAAGGTTTTTAGTTAAAAAAGTTTTTACTGTTCACCTTTTATTTAATTTTTAGAATTAATTTAAGTTAATTAGGGTTTAAATTGTTTACTGTTTTGTCTTTTAGTGAAAAATATTTGTTTTTTCAAACTTTTTCATTTTTCTACTGTTCATTAGAGTAAATTAGGATTTTTAAAATTGTTCAATTAATTTTGGCATTATTTTATTATTTTTTATAATTATTTTAGTTTAAAAAATTGTTTTAGAGATTTAAAAATAGAAAAATAGTATTTAAAATTTAGGAAAAATACTTTTTAGTTTTTAAATAATATAAGTGAGTTATTTGTCCAATAAAATAATATTTTTGGCTTTTTCTTAATTATATTTAATTTTTGGGCTTTAATTAGCATTAAAAATTGAATATTTAAATTAATAAAAGGTTTAAAAATATATTTATTGGATTTTTATCCTTATTTATATTATTTTGAACTACTTTTTCATTTTTAATTTGTTTTTAGTTTAAAATTTTTAAATTTTCACGTTTTACGTACTTACGTTCGCGTTTTACGTCTTTCGTCGTAGTTTAATTGTAATCGTAGTTCGTCTTAGTTTTCTTTCTTTTCTCATCTAAAAACGTCACTACCCCAAACTTTTGATTATACTTATTGGCACATTAATCCACACACCTCCTCGAGAACGAACCCGCATTTGTTCGGTTTCGCGTTTTTCCTAAAACGTGCAACTTAATACTTGCCCCCATAATACGCTCTTTTTCCTAAAAGACGTATTTCTACGACTATCATTCATGCAAAAGATTAACACATCTTTCTCCCAGAGATTTCAAGACTATTTTTTTTCAAAATATATTTTAATCAAATTTGGTATCTCTAATATCAAAAGATTTTATATATTAGAGATAGGGGAGAAAATGTGATTAAAATGTGATCTATAGACTCAAGCACGTTAACTCTTTACCCACATGTGCATAATGTTTACTTAAATTCTTTCGCATTTAAATGCACATGTGAAGGGGGAGTTTTTTCTGAAACGACAAAACTAGCAAGGTGTTAAATGTTTTTCACACACTTTGTTAGAATTTAAAGTGGTTTTCATGGTTACGATCAAATACCCACAACATCTTTGATTCACGACGTTATTGGTGTCAAAAGGGTGGGTAGGTTTAAGTCCTATGATCTAACCAGAACCGGAGGGATCTTCCCAGGGACAATCCAATAGATT
Organism: Glebionis coronaria; assembly: GCA_025667525.1. NCBI lineage: Eukaryota > Viridiplantae > Streptophyta > Magnoliopsida > Asterales > Asteraceae > Glebionis > Glebionis coronaria. The sequence goes on along the minus strand of CM046877.1, from coordinate 555,753,968 downwards.
ATTAGAAGTCCTTAGGAAAGATGGAGTAGAATGTGAATGTAGCTGAATGCCGACTAAGTACTGATGATAGCACTGGAACAATCACAACAAGGTGCTATTAATGATGTCTTGGTAAGCATTGAAGGGTTTGAAGAATGAAAAATAAATGTAAGGATAAAGGGTCTAAAGAAAGAAGCCCTCCATACAACTTAGGCAGAAACCGGGTCAACTCATCATGAAGACAAACTCATCATGGACCCAGTGATGTGAAGCACAACCCTTTCCTAGCTACTCAGACTTCTCTCAAAAGAAGTTTGTTTTATTGTCACGGAGAACAACATGACTACTATTGACTTTCTCACTTCGAGATAGTTGATATTGAATAGGTGGCATCTGCTCCAGCCTCCGACCACTAATAGTGCACAAATCGAGTCTAGAGCCAAGAGATCAATCAAATCTCGTTAGGTTACACGGATGAAGATCAAGAGAGTCCTACGCTATATCCTTGCGATATTGCTAGAACACTCAGAGTGATACTACTTAGTATTCACAATGCTGAGTGGAAATCCTTCCAGTGTTAACGTCAAACAACACTGCGGTAGGTCATATGCAAGAGTCTTTATGAATTGAACATATGTAAAACTGAAAAGCAACAGTGGTTTGATTCTGAATTGATTCAAACTCGTTTCAGGCTTCTACGCAATATCTTTATGGTCTTGCCAGAACATTCAGAGTGATATTCACTAATATTCACAGTGACGAATGGAAATCCTTCTAGCGTCAACATCAAACAGCGCTACGGTAGGTGACTTGTGAGATTCTTATGAATCAAACTTGTGTCAACTGGAAAGCAACAATGGTAAGATTCTTAATGAATCAAACTTGTTCCAGGAATTTGAATTGACGACTTTAATCAAGCGGATATTTATCCATTTGATTCACTCTTTATGTTCGCAGTCTTGCTTTGAGACGGTCGAGTAAAGAGAACGGCTAATACAGCCGCGAAACCCTGTCAAGGAGATTCTTAATTGAATCTACCTGATCACAGGTACGATATTTAATATCGTATAACGGTCTTCACCGACCGGAGGTAAAACGCTACCGATTTAGGACGAATGTCAAAGCCATTCAGTCCGTGTCTATGTTTTGTCTCGAGAAGGTGGCGTCACGGTGTACACAGCAAAGTCAATGATTCAGAAACCACATACTCATGCCTAAAGACATATTCAACCATTAATAGTGTGAGCATGTGGATGAAGATACAAGATCGCAAGATGGCAAAGACAAGTCAAGGATGATTTAAAGATCTCAAGCTTAAAGACAAAGTCGAAAGACAACGACAAAGGCTCAAAGATCACAGCATGAAGGAACAAGACTACTATTACACGTTCAAGACTCACTTATGGCGAGATTAGTAATCTCTACAAATTTCCTAAATGACCAAGGTTTATGACCTCTCATTGGGGGAGATTGTTAGCCTCAAAATATTGAGCCAAACAAGAATGCTCGGTCATATGTTTATTATGTATCGTATTTTAGAACGTTGTAATAGGTAGTATATTAGTCGTGTTATACGGGCTTAACTTTAGGCTAAAGTTCATTAATAAGTAATTAAAGCCCAAAAGGAAAGCCCGGCCCAAACCATATAGTCCATAAAGAAGCCCGCATGTGGGTGGACTATATATACTACCCTCCTAGCATGTTAGGAGGGTTGGTGATTCATTTTCTTCTTAATCTAATATTTCACAAGTTCACACACTTCTCTCTCTTTTCTCTCTCTAGTTTCTCTCTCTAAAATTCTTCTCTTATCTACCTTTCTTTCTTTAATTCGTGTATTACAATCATAATATTAGGGGGACAACAATGTGAGATAACACTCATCTTGTTTTTCAAATCTTTTACAATTTGTGAAATTTGAAACAAGTATTCGGTAAGTTTACTTAGATAACTATTTAGCATTCTTGTAAAGAAAGTTGTGAATGTTGGAAACATTGGAATTCAACTTGCTAAATTAGTTTCATGCATATCTATCTTAGTATTTAGATAATTAGGATCGTAAGACAGTTGTTATTTTCTTATGAATAAAGATACTCGATATTTTCTTTCATTCATATAATTACCATTGTCCTATATTTGTATTTTTAATCCTTGAATATTTGATTATTCTAAATATGTCCATTATCGGTTAGCGATATGGGAATATTGTCTACATTAAGACAAATGTGAGTGTTGGTTATATTCTTTGAATATATGGACGGTTCCCACCAAACTCATGTGTTATTCATAAGGGATGTATATTGGACACCCCGAACTTTCAAATCGTTACTTTTGGATCCTTGTCATGAGTAAGATTTTGAAAATGTTAATTAAGTCATCCTTAGACTTGAGATGCAAACAAGTTTGTGCATGTGTGAATATCACTTCTTGATTATAAGTTAAACGCTATCTCGCAAGTGGTAGCTATAAAGGCTATAGCTAGAAGTGTTGTGAAGCAGCGATCCACAAACACTTGTAGTAAATATGGAATTTGTTCCTCCACTTGATATAGTGCAGATTAGTACCACTGGGCCCTCTCAAGAATTAATCAAATAATTGTGTGGCCGCACCCAAAGAGTAAATCAAGATGATACTTGTTTACATTTGGTATGTCTTAATTAACTTCTATAACAAGAAACTAAAAGTTAACCTATATGGAATGAGTTAGGATCCATATCCATGGTTTAACGATACTAGAAACATAGAGATGATTATTAGCAAGTCACATAATCAAATACCATTTATAAATTTGAGATATTCTTCTTGAGACTATACCTCAACCATTTCCGGTTATAATAAAGTATTGCTAGATACTTTATTATAGACGTACTATGTCTTAAACTCTCACAAGTGGTAGCTTTTGGGATATGCGATCGTTTAGCCATCGGAAATGCGTGAGCCTATCGGGGGCACACACTCAATACGGAGAACACACTTTTATTTACTTATTAATTAAATGTTAATAAAAACTTCACTATTATTTAATTAACGGTAGTTAAATTAATTAACGGGTTTGAATTAATTTATCGTGAGTGCCTTAGTTGAAGTTAAGGGACTAAAAAGTCAGTTCTTGGAACCCTTAGGCCATATTCGACAGAATAATACCCTAGGGGTATTTTTGAATTGTTTTGGTTTGCTAATTAAGTTAAGTATTTATGACAGGGCACTAAACTAGTGGTTCTTGATGACTCTACTCTTAGAGAAGCTGTGTTGACTGAAACTCACAGTTCTCCATTTACCATACATCCTGGTTCTACCAAGATGTACCACGACATAGAGCAACACTTTTGGTGGAGTGGTATGAAGCTGGATGTTGCCACCTTCATTTCTAAGTGTATGATCTGCCAACGGATAAAGATCGAACATCAGCGTGCTAGTGGGTTGCTACAACCATTAGATATTCCAGCATGGAAGTGGGACAAAATCTCCATGGATTTTGTTACTAGTCTTCCTGTTACTCAGAAGAAGAGTGATGCTATCTGGGTCATTGTGGATAGGTTGACTAAATCTGCTCATTTTCTGCCGATTTGCAAGGAGAATCCGGTCAGCAAATTAGTAGACACATTCCAGAGGGAGATCATGAGACTGCATGGTACTCCATCAGAAATCATCTCTGACAGAGATCCCCGTTTCACATCACGTTTCTGGCAGAGTCTGCAGAAAGCTTGGGGCACCAGACTTAAGCTTAGCACTGCCTTTCATCCTCAGACCGATGGACAGTCGGAACGTACCATTCAGACATTGGAGGACATGCTGCGGTTGTATGCTCTAGAATGGTCAGGAAGCTGGGATGATTATATATTCCTAGTAGAATTCGCATACAACAACAGCTGGCACGCTAGCATCAAGTGTGCTCCCTTTGAGATGTTGTATGGCAAAAAGTGTCGCACTTCAATCTGCTGGGATCAAGTGGGAGAACGACTGTTGGAAGGACCAGAGATGATTGAAGTGACCAATGAGAAGGTCGCTGTTGCCAAGGCAAAGCTTCAGGAAGCTCGTGCTCGTCAAAAGAGATATGTTGATAAACATCGTAGAGATGTGTCTTTCAACGTAGGTGACCATGTTTTCCTCAAGGTATCACCTGCACGAGGAGTTAGACGTTACGGAATCAGAGGGAAGCTCAGTCCTCGCTTCATCGGAACGTTCGAAATCATAGAACGCGTTGGTGAAGTGTCATATCATTTAGCGTTACCGCCTCAGCTATCACACGTTCACAACGTGTTCCATGTGTCCTTACTCAGAGGATACAACTATCATCCAGTTCATGTTGTCCAGTATCCACTTGATCAGATTCGAGAGGATCTTTCATATGTCGAAGAACCCGAGAGAGTTCTTGAGCGACAAGATCGTGTCATGCGGAGGAAGACGATCCCTTTCGTCAAAATCCTCTGGAGGGATCATCCTGAGCGGGAAGCCACTTGGGAGATGGAAGAGTCTATACGGACTTCTTACCCTCATTTCTAGTTCTAATTCAGGTATGTTTTCTTTCAGTTTACTTTCTCCAATTCGAGGACGAATTGTTCTTTTAGAGGGGAAGAGTTATAAAACCCGCATTAAAAACCTATGAACAGTACAGGTGAACAGTAACTTACGAAAATACGATAAAATTTAAACTTTCCAATTATAATATTAATACACGTGTCATGACATTAAATAACGAATAATCATGAATATTATAAATGTGACACGAGCACGAACACCAAAATCTCAAATATTAAATCACGAACACACTCGATAAATAATTAGACTCGATAAAAGCTACGGGTTACCCCTGTTGGGCCACATATGCCGCGGCCAAGACAAGAGAGAGGGCCCACGTGGGCTTTTAGCCCAACACCACTTTTAATAAAAATCTAGGAAACCTTTTCATAATTTTAGGTTTAACAAAAAAGTCTCTCCCTGCCTCCTTCTTGCTCTTGCCGCCGGCCACATTAAACCACAAGGACGATCCGGACAATTTTGATCTTTGATTTTGGAGTCTACGTGTTCGTGATCTCTAATTCTTTTCTTTCCACGTGTTCGGTAATCATAACACTTCCGTTTCTTTTAAAATTCCTTATGAATTCATGTTATTAAATTTAATTAATCAATAAAACAAGTAAATAAAACAAGAAGATAAATTAAATCATGATAAAAGGGGGTGTTTGGCGTTGGTGTTGTTCGGCCGAGACACCGAGACCCCCAAGGGGGGAGCTCATTTTGTTTTATCACCACCACCGAGACCATACAAGGTCTCGGATTGGTTGTTTTTTGGCTCGACAAGACAAGGGAACCCCGAACATGGGTCGGGGTGTGCTTGTGTTCGGTTTTTGTGTGAACCGAGACACCACCGAGACCCGTAAGGGTGCTCGTTTTTTTTTTTGTTTATTTGGACCCGAGACAAAAGGGACCCCGACTTCGAGTCGGGGTATATTTACATGTTAGTTGTTTAAGTAGTGTCAACCGAGATTCTTTCCAAGGACTCGGTGGGACTTGTTTATAGCTTATTTGATTCGGCTTATATTAAAACACGGGCTCGGGATTCGGGTTTTTATAAAAACTATTTTTATGAATCATGTCACATTATACTTTAGGTTAATTAATTTATTAAAATTAATTCATGTATAACCTAAGGTATTTATACTTAGTTATTTTAATTAAACATGTATTTTAACTAAAATCATATAACATATAGTTTAATTAAATTAACCAGTTATTTAATTAACCAACTATAACCATGACTTGTATTGTACTAATTTAACTTCACTTATTATTTATAATTCAGCTTAATTTTAATTATGGAAACTTACTAATTTTGGGAACTTTCTATTTTTTGGAAACTTTCTATTTTTGGAAACTTACTATTTATGGAAACCTGCTATTTTTAGAAAGTTACTTAGTATTACAATACAAGTATTATAATACACTAATACATGAATAATACACAACAAAATATTAGAATAACGGCAGTTAACATAATAAACAGTAAAACATGACAGAATACGTATAACAAGCTAATAGCACACAGAACCAGTAAAACACATGTAATTCAGATAACTCACACACGTCCATACTTCTTATGTAGTGATATCCGTCAAGGCGGATTACTCTTCATCGTTCCCGTTAGCTTCTACTGGACATAAGGTACGGATTTCCCGTCCTTCAGTAAGGACAACCTCTTCCTTCATTAGGATTTCCCGTATGCAGCCAATTGTTTTCCCCGGTAGTTACAGATTAAATGCTTATGTTTTATTAGTTACCTTAGCCATATACATGCATGACCAGTTTCTCCTAGTTATGAAGGTACCATAACCATAACACTAGAGGCACTAGTGTTATGACTTCACCACGGCGGAGTGATAGCTCGTGGCGTCCCTTTTCAGTTATTTGGCCATTATATTATTATATTATCATGTGGGGCGTATGGGTGCATCCTAGTTATATGTTTCAGTCACGATTTCATGGCGAATGTGGTGTGTGCTTTGAATCCTTCACACAGGAGCAAATCCCTCCTACCCATTGACGAGTTAATTAGAGGCAACCGCTCTAATTGCATGATGAGGTCTCCCCTCCAAGTATTCATGCACGTTGTTGACCTCATGACCTATATTGGCTATTATGGTACATTAACTAATACAGATTTTCATAAATAACATAAGCTATGTTTTAAGAACTAAAACCAGTTAATATGACAGACAACTAGGATTTCTAGGACTTATTCATTTCCGCTGCCATTCATGCTTTATACTCTTATATGTTTCCATATTCTATGTTTCCATGCTTTATTGTATATCCGTGCACTGAGCGTTATGCTCAGCCGTCTACTTTCCCATGTTCCCAAACGGCAGGTACCCAAGGACGCAAGTAAGAACTCCAGAGTATGTGCATTCGGATTGGAAGCTATCCGGCCTCTTTTACCTTATGCATTTATTCCTACTTTATCATACTTTAAATCTTTTGGACATTGTTTAGTCCTTTCCATTTACACTACTTATATTGCTTGTTTGTGAGTTACTAGACTACTGATGTTTGATTCTGGTATTTCTATTTATGGTCATGAATGTTTAGACATTTACCTTGCATGCTTTGATGATACGCCATAATTTACTATAGCACTATATCCTATTAAATGGGGTGTTACAAGCAATATTGAAAGGGCTACTGAACTTCTTGGTTTGATACATACGAATGTGTGTGGACCACTTAGACATGTGTCAAGGAAAGGTGTTAGCTACTTCTTAACATTTACGGATGATTATAGCCGCTATGGTTATGTTTATTTACTTAAGCATAAACATTAGGTATTTGAAACATTCAAAATGTTTAAAGCAGATGTTGAATTGCATCTAGGAAAGAAGATTAAAGCTCTTTGTTCTGATAGAGGTGGTGAATATTTAAGTCAAGAGTTTAAAGATTATTTAAGTTAGAACGAAATTGTTCAAAAACTTACTTCTCCATATACTCCACAACAAAATGGTGTACCCGAAAGGAGAAATCGTACATTATTGGATATGGTGCGATATATGTTTAATCATACAACTTTACCATTATCCTTTTGGGACTATGCTCTAGAATCTTCTGTTCGCATTCTAAATATGGTTCCCACAAAGAAGGTTGATAAGACACCATATGAATTATGGCATGGCAAAACGCCATATTTGTCTTATTTAAAGATTTGGGGTTGTGAGGCGTATGTGAAATGTAGCTCTGGAGATAAACTCCAACAATGCTATGTGAAATGTATCTTTGTAGGTTACCCTAAGGTAACTATGGGTTACTACTTTTATTATCCACCTGAGAACAAAGTAATTGTTGCTAGGCATGGAGACTTCCTTGAAAATGATCTTGTAAATCAAGAATTCAGTGGGATAAATTATGATCTTGAAGAAATTCAAGAAGATACATTGCCTTCTGAAAATACTAGCGAAGAAATTCCGATAGAACCAGATGGTCTGGGAGTTCCACCAGAATTAATTCCTACACGTAGATTTAGAAGAACTATACGTGCGCCAAGCAAACTATGTCTTAACATAGAGGATGATGAGGAGGAAGTAGGGGATCTTGGTGAACCTGCTACCTATCGACCCGCAATGCTTGATCCAGAAAAGTCTAAATGGATAGTTGCGATGAATGAGGAAATCCATGGAAATCAACGATGTTTGGATTCTTGTTGATACACCTAAAAATGCTTAAGTAGTGAAAAATAGGTGGATTTTCAAGAAGAAAACCGACATGGATGGTGACGTACAATCCTATAAAGCACAGTTAGTAGCTAAAGGTTTTACTCAAACCTTTGGTGTAGACTACGAGGAGACATTTTCTCTGGTAGCAGACTTACGAGCTATTAGGATTCTCATAGCTATAGCAGCATACTATGACTACGAGATATGGCAAATGGATGTTAAAACTACCTTCTTGAACGATCGCTTAGATAAAGAAATCTATATGCAACAACTGGAAGGGTACGTTGATCCTAAATATCCAAAGCGCGTGTGCAAACTTCAAAGATCTATTTATGGTTTGAAGCAAGCATCACTACAATGTAATAAACGATTTGATGAAGAAATCAAAAAGTTCGGATTTATTCAAAATCGTGATGAGCTATGTGTGTATCGCATAGCTAGTGGGAGTAATCTAGTGTTCCTAATTTTATTTGTCGATGACATATTAATCATGGGAAGTAACATTCCAAGACTTAAGGAAGTTAATGATGATCTTGATAAATGTTTTTCTATGAAGGATTTAGGAGATGCTACATATATTCTGGGAATTAAAATCTATCAAGATAGGAGTAGACGGTTAATTGGTCTTAGTCAAGATGCCTATATTGATAAGATATTGAATAAGTATAACATGCATAACTCTAAGAAAGGTTTTCTACCTATGGAGGTTAAGCATGAACTAAGTCATGAGTTAGATGCATCAACACCCAAATAGGTGGCTTATATGCAAAAGGTACCTTATGCTTCGGCTGTATGATCTATTATGTATGCTGTAAGATGCACAAGGCCTGATGTGGCGTTTGCTCAAAACTTGGTCAGTCGTTACCAACAGAATCCAGGGAAGCTCCACTGGACTGCTGCTAAACATATACTAAAGTATTTGAGGAGTACGAAAAATATGTTTTTGGTATTTGAGGGTAAACCAGACACATAACTGAATGTTACAGGTTTCTGTGATGCGTCCTGGCAGTGTGATGAAGACGATACGAATTCTCAGACAGGCTACGTGTTTGTTATCAATGGAGGAGCAGTTGATTGGAAGAGCAAGAAGCAAATAACAATTGGAATGCATGCTACTCAATTTGAGTACATGGCTGCTTCAGAAGCTGCAATAGAAGCTATTTGGATTATGAAGTTTATTGGAGATCTTGGAGTGATGCCTTCAATTAAAGAACCTATTGATATATATTGTGACAATTCTGCTGCAATCATATTCGCCAATGATTCTGGAGTCATGAAAGGCGTCAGACACTTTAAACGTAAATATCACTATGTTCGAGAACAAGTTGAAGCTCGAGAAATAAATTTGATAAAACTTCACATAGATGATAACGTAGCTGATCCTTTTACTAAGACTTTGCCTAGACCAAATGTAGTTAAGCATGCCAAGGCTATTGGGCTGCAACTATCTAGCGATTTCATGCAATAAATTTGTGATTAGTATTTGGATAAAGGATGTTTAAGACATTATTGAATTGATGAAATAAAGATCGAGTTTCGTTTATTTTATGTTATTTAATATTGTATCCTATTTTACATGTTTTAATCCATGAATAAATTGTTATGTTCCAAAATGTCCGTTGTCGATTAATAATATGGGAGTATTATTGAATTAAGACAATTCAAAATAGTGACAGAGTATACTTAAAAGTATATTGGTCAACTTTGGATGATATTTGACGAATAAAATATTGGACTTATCCCAACTATATGATTTTACTTTATGGATCTTTGTCATTAAGTAAATCATAAATAGTTATCCTTAGACCTGAGATACCAGGAAACTGTCACAAGTGTAGTGCGTTTCTGTGAGGTAACCTAACGCTAAACGTAACTGGTAGCTATAAGGGTTATTTTTAGAAGTGTTGCAAGGTTCGTTAGTTTCGCTTGTAGTCAAAATGGGATTTGTTTCCTTCAAGTTATTTTGAAGTATAATGCAGTTGGGGCCCTCGGGGGAGTAGTAAGATGTTTGTGTGGCCACACCCAAATTTGTTTTGGTAATCTTGCTATATCCGTAAACGAGAAACAGAATGGTTAATGAAATGAATGAATGAGATCCATATCCTATGAATGTTGTATTTGAAATGAAAGGATAACAATAATGATGAATCGTTAAAAGGTTTTATCCAGGAAACCTTACTCGGGTTATACTAGAGACATTTCTAGTGTAACTAGACGCTAGTCAATGTAATCACGATATTCGAAATTTGTCCAAGTGGGAGCTGAAAGTTTATGGACATACATTTAATAGGCGTGTGTTAGGATCAAACTCGGGATTACGGGATTGCACACAATACGTAAAGGGTTAATTTATTTAATAAATGTATTTATTATATTTATTGAATTAAACCAAGCTTTAACTTAACGGTTCTTTAAATAATTAATAGTTAAGTATTGACGAGCGTTAGTGGAATAAAAGGAGAGTTGGAAAGTTCTGGAAACACCCTTGGGGTGTGTTTCGACCGTCGGCCAAACAAGGGGGAAAAAGGGAAAGATTTTATTTCCTTATTCGTTTATGACTTGGAAAACAAGTTTGCCTAGCCTATATAAACAACCCTTGGCCTCATTATTTTTCCCATCCCTTCCTCTTCTTTCTTTTAGCTGATCGCAACACCAAACCCGAACAAGAGTTCGGTTGGTTTCTTTGGTATTCGGTTTAAGCTATAAATCTAGTCCTAGCCCGTCTCTAGGGTTGTTGGGTGGATTTTCCACAAGCGTAGAAGCCTGGTTTACACGTGCTAAAATCACGATTAGCTCGTTGCATTACGTGTGTACAAGAGCGTAATATAGTCTTACTTTAGACTATATCTTGGTAGTATTCGTTATAAACCCTCATTGGTGGTTTGTCGGTGTTCTAGTGGATTTGCTCTAACTAAAAGGTATGTAACCCTAACTCGATTAATTATGAATGTGTTATTAATTAGGCTTGTTAAATCGATTCCGCTATGTGTGCTTTGATCTTATTTAGGGTTTTGTATAATTGTTATGAGCTTTATAAACCTTCAAAGGTAACATGTTTATTTTGGTGTCGGGATAAAATACTCAACCCACATTAAAAGGAGAAGCATCTACAATAAATAAGATGTGTTGATGCTATACATACTCCCAATAGTTTCACAGGATACATGAGAATCTTTAAAGCACACCTTACTTTGCGTACTCCTATTGCTTTGGCTAAGAAGCTAAAAATGTTTGTGTACTTTGATTTGGCTTGTGACTATGTGAGCTGTTGTTGCACCTGGTTTAAATACGACATATCCCATCAATAGTCGTTGAAAAGTAGTCAAAGTTTCATTTCTCAGCCAAGTCATTAACTGGGACTTATCATGCATGTGTATTCCGTATAGGTGTTACTTGGTTTGAATTAAAGGTGGCCTGGAAATGAATTCTGGTGGTTCGATAGTACTGTAACATCATTTAATATTTTGCATAAGATCAAGCAATGGGGACTTATCATGCATGTGTGTAGCAATGGTGGTTTGAAAGTAGTAATACCATTTATAGTTTTAGCTTGACTCCCAAAAGCAGTTCATGTTGAAAGTAGTAACATCATTTAATACTTTGCATAAGATCAAGCAATGGAAAAATATTTAGAGTTTCACTTCTCAGTCATCTAAGGCTGGTGGGAGTGGGCATGAACCCACGAGCTGGTTACCCAAACTCAAGCGCAACTCCCATTCCCCCACCCAGGAACTCGCGCGCGTCTTAGTCCCACACATGAAAAATCATGGACAGACTCACCATGGTTGAGCTACTACAAATGGGACCCACATTGATTTTTTGACTATTAGTTTTATTAATAAAAAATAATTTTTTTACCCCAAATTCACTAATAAATACCACTATCATCTTCTTCATTTTTCACACACACAAAATCTCTAAAACCTCTCATCTCCATCACCTCTAAATCACGTCTCAAGAAAACACACCCCGATCCGCCAACAAATGTCGAGGTAGGCGAAATACCCAAAACTCACCACCAACACCGCAAGGAACTTTCGACCTAGAAAACCCGTCACCCGGCTACGTGAACACCATACGACCGCCATCATTCTTTCACCCACAACCTTACCAAAACACACCTTACCGTTGCCCGGACCCAAGCCAATACCCAAGTCAATACCCAAGCCAATACCAAAGCCGATACCCTAGCCAATACCAATGGCCCCAAAACCCGTCACCCGGCTATTTTTCACAAACACATAAGCTTGGTTCGTCATCACAACAAATGCCACCAAACTATGTGTCACCAACACACATGGGTGGTACCTCATCACAACCCACCTATGAAACTCAAGATTGCTACACCCCGCAGTATTCAGACACGTATGAAACTCAAGGGTTTGCTTCGTATCAACAAACCGGGTCTCCCGAGCAAGAAACCGTTCCTGAAACCCAAGAAACAGTCCAAAGACTAAAACCGAAGAATGCACTATCTAGGGCATGTCAAAAGAAGAAGGCGGTCGAAGACAATACAAAATGACAACAACATTAGACAACAGCGGAGGAATTTTTTTTGGCAAAAGGTTAGGTTTCTGTGTCTAATGACAACATTCATGGAAACAAAATGAGTAAGGAGGGATTTTGGACAAAAATACTTGAGTACTTTGAGAGCAAAACGGAGCAGTACGGGGTTCGTACATATGATTCTTTGAACGGGAAGTGGAAGACAATTCGACAGGCTATAGCTCGATTTTGTGGCGTTTATGCTCAAGTGATGCAGATGGGGCCTAGAAGTGGTTCATCGGATGCTGATTTTTTTAAAGAGGCGTTGGTGCATTATGAGGTTCAAGTTGGAATACCGTTCAAATTTCATCATTGCTGGGAGGTTGTGAAAGACAGCCAGAAATGGAAGGAGGTTGAATTGCCTAAAGAATTAGCTAGGACTTCTATTGGGACTTAGAGATCTTGAGTTTATATGACAAAACAAGATAAAGGACCTAGTAGTAATAGGTTAGTTTAGATAGTAAGCTAGGGTTGTGATGTAACCCTAGTCCCTCTATTATATAAAGAGGGTAGGCACCTTGGTTTTATTCATTAATTCACAAACAATGTAAACCATAGGTGTGTGCGTGTTCCTCCTGGCGTCAAGCCTATAAGGCACCAGGAGTAGTAGTTAGTAGCTTTATATTAATAGTAATCTTTATTAGTGAAAGCCTTGTTCTTAATTGTGATTGTGTTCTTTGTTATAACGTTGTGCATTTACAATCATGATTATGATATCCCAGATGAGTCTAGATCCTAAGACTCAACAAGTGGTATCAGAGCTTGTTGGCTCTCAATCTGGTTGATCTACAAGGTTTTCATGATTTTCTGTTTTTTAATAAATAATGGTGTTCCTGCTGATCTAGGGTTTTTCCCAACAAACCCTAGATGATTGTTTTTGTTGTTCTTATGATGTTGCTCGTACTTGAATGGTTTCTGCTGTTCGTATGATCTTGTTGGTGATTCGTGCATGATGTTGATGTTGTAGAAGGTGCACGATGCTGCTGTTCTTAATGCTTAGGGTTTATAATAAAACCCCAGATTCGTTTTTATGGAGGCAGCAAGTTCTTTGTATTGATGGTGATCATGCTAGCTTTGGTGAGTTGATTTTCGAATCAACGATGAACCCTAGTATGATCTAAGATGATTCGGGTTACTGCTAAAAGATTTTATTGTTGCTGCGTCTGATTCATAAACCTAGCTCTGTTCGTTGAAACACAACAAGTGTCTGTTATGATGCGTGGTTGTCAAACAGAAAGCTTGATCAAGATTCGTCTTGGCTATTGGGGTTTTCTAAACCCTAGAATCTGTGAGAAGAAGAGGCTGCGGTGTTGACGGTGTTCGTCACTATGGTACATCAATTGTCAAATCAGATTGTGTGCCCACACTTGATAACTCGTCTATATGGAAAATCAAAAATACATGGTATGTTAATATTCTCTGAATGGATTTTACGTGTTATTCTTTTGAGATTTTGTTATATGGACGTGTGATATGGGTACGAAATAGTAGGTTGACTGAGTTGTGTTGATTATATGAATGAGTAATAATAATAATATGAAAGCAGAATTATTCTTACGAGATTTAAGGGGAAATTATGGACAGCAGACGTGGGACGTTTTTAATATCCACGAGATTTCAGCCCTCATATTATGGTATGTGTTATTTTGGAAACACTTTTTGTGCCTAATTTGTAGGGACTATATTAAGCGTGATATGTGAGTTTGTTTAAGTCCAAGAAATGTGATAAGTATAAACCGGTTGATAAGGACAAGATCTTGATTTATTTATGGGACGAAATATATGGACTCTTTTTAGGAGGTCAAATGCGTGTGATTATATTCTCATTCCATAAATATGGTGGCATTTATCATCAAAGATTACGTGGGATTGTAATATGGACGTGTTTTCATTGGTTGGTGTTTTTGGTAAGCAGAGGCAACACACTTAATCGTCTATATTATTCACATATTTTCTAGTATTTGCAACAGCTCAGCAACAGTATCGCGACAGTGGTGACAGCTGGTTAAAAAATGAAAAAAGGAGGGGTTTGAGATGCTACTGGTAGGTTATGCTGTTCCTACTAGTGACCTATGGTTCATACTGGTCTCATTTATTCATGTTGGTTGTGTTCTTGGTTCCTTCTAGTAATATTAGTCGGTTCCTACTGGTCCATATCACTGGGTTATATTCTTGCTGACTTTAGAAGGAGATGGTTCCTGCTGGCTTGTTGTATACTAACTTTTCTTTGGCCGGTTTTGGTTCCGTCTAGTCAAGTAAGATTGCTACTACTCTGATTTCGTGACTAGTCTGATGTCACTACTCTTACTGGAGGAAGAGTTCTCAGCCATCATTATTTCGGTCGGGCGATTCATTGAAGAAGACATTTGATTATCATTTATTTTATGTTGTAGTTGATTTTCACAGGTTTTGTGTTCTTATCATATCTTAAAAGGAAGGGAGCACCTTTTAAGATAACTTGCTTGGTTTGTATGGCGATGAAGACTTGAAATATCTAGCGAAGGGGTACGATCTATTCATATCTTAAAAAGATTAGGATCCTTTTTAAGATAACTTGCTCTATGCGTACATTTGCTATCACTTGAAGGGGTTACGTTATTGTGCTCAGTGTCTCATTTATTTGAGGATTTTGTTCGAGATCGATGTCACGTGGTTAGTGCAAGACATAAGATACAAGTTTGGGAGATTCCACTTCTTCATCAAATTTGTTATACTTGATTTTCTTCATCAGTGACCTCTCCATGGAACCTACTGGATTCGACATGCACTTCTTTAGGGTAAGACGATCCTTTTTGAGTTGATGTGACAAAAAGGGGAAGAATGCATGGATCGAGGGGAAGCTTAGCCTTCATCTATATTAGCTTCAGGGGAAGCTTGTGCTTACTGGTTTTGTCAAATCAACTAGGGGAAGATTGTTGGGACTTAGATATCTTGAGTTGATATGAAAAAACAAGATGAAGGACCTAGTAGTAATATGTTAGCTTAGATAGTAAGCTAGGGTTGTGATGTAACCCTAGTCCCTCTATTATATAAAGAGGGTAGGCACCTTGGTTTTATTTATTCATTCACAAACAATGTAAACCATAGGTGTGTATGTGTTCCTCCTGGCGTCAAGCCTATAAGGCACCAGGAGTAGTAGTTAGTAGCTTTATATTAATAGTAATCTTTATTAGTGAAAGCCTTGTTCTTAATTGTGATTGTGTTTTTTGTTATTCCGCTGTGTATTTACAATCATGATTATGATATCCCAGATGAGTCTAGATCCTAAGACTCAACAACTTCTAAAATAAGCAAGAGATACAAGTCATATAGTCTAGTTCGTTTAATACAAATTCTATGGATGCAAGTAACAATGTGGATGTTGATGCCACTGATAATGAAGAAGTGCAACCGATCCCACGTGCAATGGGCAGGAACAGAGCTAAGGCTAAGTCTAGAGGGAGCAGAGCTTTGAGGGAGTTGAGTACAAACGACGAGGATTTGGCTAGGTTGATGTTGTCAGGGTTGGGTGAACAACAAGAACGGGCCTTTGTTATGCAAGATGAACAACAAGCCGCTTATTTTGATTTCAAGAAGAATGAGATAGAAATCCGGGAAAAAGAAGTGGAAATTGCCCGAATCAAGCAACAAAACGAGGACTTGGACTATTACCTACAGCCGTGTGATCATTTAGTGGGACATGATTAATGTAAAGATTTTACTAGTTGAAAAGTTCGTTTCTCGGAATCTCTTCGAATTGATCTCTGGTTAATTGTGCGACTCAGTTGTTCTTGGTGAATAAAATAAAAGAGTTGTCGTTGCCTAAAACTAATTAAAAATAAAGACTTGAAACAAATAAGAATAAAGTAAAGACGGTAAAAAGAAATGCTGAAAGATAAAAACTTGACGAAGAGTAAATGGCGAGAAATTAAAAGCAATAAAGGTAAATAACTCAAACTTAAACTTAAACTAAAAGGAAAGCAAGTAAAAGTGCAAATAAAAAAAAAGGCGGGAAAAATAAAGTTTAAAACTAAAAACTGAAAAACTCATTCGGAATAAAGCCTTCATCAGGAATAAACGTGTTCATCTGGAGTAAGACTTTATCCGGAATAAAAAGGGAAAAATGCTCTACTCGGAATAAAGGTCCTATCCGGAATAACCTAACATTCCGAATAAAGGACTCTATCCGGAATAACAAGTATTCCGAATAAAGGACTCTATCCGGAATAAAAGTATTCCGAATAAGGGACTCTATCCGGAATAAACAGATATTCCGAATAAGGGACTCTATCCGGAATAAACAGATATTCCGAATAAGGGACAAAGTAAGAAGATGATCCGGAATATCTGGGCAAGATACAGTAACATGAACAGGAAAACATGGGATGAATAACAAAGTACGAGTTTAACAAAATCTAATCAAGATTAACCAAAACATTAAACCAAAACAACCACAAATGATCAACTAACAATAATCAATCAAAACAAATCATCAAAACTAACAAATAAAGCCAAATCAATCAAAACCCACTTGATCAAAACCATAAAAACTCAAGAACATGAACAATGAAGATGAAGAACGAATTAAACAAGAAAGGTAGAAGGAGATTAACAATAAAAGATAAAGATTAACAACAATCAAAGGTAAACTTACTTGGAATTAAAAGGAATTTAAAGGTGCATTACATGAAGATTAAGGTGCAAGAAATTAAAATGCAGGGAAATGAAAATGGTGGAAGAGTGGGTTGTCAAGCCACCAACAACTTGAAAATGAATACATGATTATCTATATATAGGGAGATTAGGGAGGAGCTTAGGAAGCTTCCTCCCTCTTTCTTCTTTTCCTTAATTGCAAACTTAGGTCCTTGATCTTCTTAATCCTTTGTTGATCTTCTTAATTCTTTGACTTAAATGACTTTGCCTCGGGATTTCTTTGAACTCGTCTCGACATTTCTTCATAAATAAGACTTGAGTTCTTCGGCTTTTAGTAAACTTCCGTCTTTTGACTTTTTCCTTGATAAATCTTCAGAATTGGTCTTGGACTTCCGTTCTTTTTGCACTCTTGACTTCTTGACTTCGTCTTTCGTCTTTTTCTTCGATAAAAGCCCGTGAAATTCCGTGTTTTCTCCACTTTTCACCTTTTCGTCCTAAATCACAACAAAAACACAAACCACGCATAATTTCGACATAAATGACATAAAATACACGTTTTGGCTCGGTTATTATTGTAATTAAGTGGTAAAAAAGATGGGTGTTTACACACCTATGAAATCCCCTACACTTAACCATTGCAATGTCCTCATGCAATGCATTAGTTACAAAGCACGATTACATTTTTCATCGTAATCAATCCACGTTGGCCTTTATTAAAGAGATAGAAAATTATAAACATTCAAAGTAAAGAAATCAAAAGCATACCTTGGGTTTTGGAAATGTCATGAATAATCATCATCCTCAAGTTTTCACTTTCTCCAAACTAAGCTTAAAAACGAGATCATTGTTATTATAAGTTAGCAAACTAACATGAACTCATGTGGGCTAATTATTCACTTAGACTCCCTTATTCTTAGGGGTATCTCTTATATTTTATTGTTCTCTTGAATGATCACGAGGATGCATTGTTGACTTATTTCGATAGTTTATTAGGCCGAAAATAAAGTGAACGATTAAATCAATAGTTAGCTAAAGGACAAAATCTTTTAAAACTGCTTCTCGGGACCTCATAAAGTTCATATCTTGGCATAAGTCGCTTCGCGATTTGAGACCTTTCTCGGACCGATATTTGGAAGCGACTTTATACTTTAAACCTTGAGAGACGTTCATGAAATTATGGTCTTCTCTTCATAATAGGAATTTCTTCACTTGAAGTTTTGAGAGATTCTTCATATTTGGACCACGACTTCTTCATTTTTCTCCAATCATTACTTTGGACTTTGATATACAACAATCCGCCTCCTTTTTGGACTTGGATCTATTTATCCTCATAACTTGTTAGGGCCTTTTCAGATAGACTTCTCCATGACTTTTAGGGAGTTTTTGCTTTTCGTTGTGTGTCTCGATCCTTCATATTGATTTTCGATAAATGATTCTTCACATCACTTGGGATTCTTTAGCAACAAAATGTAGCCCTCATGCCTTGTTAGGACCTTTTTGGACTCGCCAATCTTCGCATCCCGCTTCAATAAGTTATGTCTTGGCTATGAACTCTAATCCATACCGAGCAACTTTTAAACGATCTTGGGCTAGAAGCTAAGTAACTTTTCAAATCTTACAACCTTATTTAATGCAGATAAATTTATTAGCAAGCGATGGGAGAATAGGCTTATAATTAACTAACATAAATTCACGAAAGAATACCAAACTTATAATTGACTCTATCATCTCTCGTTCTCCATAGTTTAAAATCTCAAGGAATGAGACTCGTGGATGCTTAGCCTATTAAATCAAAGTTTTGGGTTTTCGAGTCGTCTATAGGATCTTGCGAACTCTTAGACTTTTTCAAGTTTAGAAATCGCATTTTAAAGTTCCCTTGATAAACGACTCTCTAGGATCAATTATAGGAACTTGCGAAAAGTTCTTGTTCTTATCCCGTGAGAGTTAAGACTTTCGCGTTTTATAGCTCCCTATATAAAAGCCTAGCAAAACTTGACTTAAACACGTTAAGGATACTAGCTAGAGTAAACTTAGATAAGTAAACTCGGGTTGAGTCAAAAGATTCACAACGTTTGACAATTAAAACCACTTTATTCAAACTTTATTCTAATAAGGAAAGAAAATAACTATACAAAGGTAAAAACTAATGGGCCAAAATAGATCAAAAATTTTGAAAAATGTCGAAAAGTTGATTTTCCGGTTAAAATGAGGACAAATGCGAGGAAAAGGCCACTTAACTTCGATAGAAGTCCCCCTACACTTAATATAAACATTGTCCTCAATGTTTAAGCATGTGGGAGTAAACTCCCCTACACTTAGGACATTGTGCACGTTGTTTAAATCTCGCTAAGGAAAAGACGACTAAAGAGATTCTTATTTTAATATTGAGAAATATAAAATAGTGAATCGAAAAGAGTTTATGATAGAACCGGGAAGAAGGGAACACGGAATCACGGTTCGTCAAAAGTCATCAAGAGTGTGTCTTTGAAGCTCTAATCCCTGCACATGATAAGAAAGAAAGCAAGAAACGCCACGGGGCTCCCCCTACACTTATGGTGAAAATAGATAGATAATTCGGTTGCCTCCCAAAAAGCGCTTGTTTATATTAACCGAGTCACGAGCCTGACTCGTCCCCGAATTAAATGGTCCATGGGGAAGCTTCGAATGCAATACCGGGATCGAAGACCTTGTCCTCGTTCCCGGTTGACATCAACAAAGGAGAGGCGGGGGGATAAGGCTTGAATGGGAGAAAGGTCCTTTCAACATACGAAAAGTATGTGAAATCAAGATCCACGGGAGGTGGGGTGGGTAAAGTAAGCACATTGTCATCCCCCAAAGACAATGGAGGCTGAGCATTCGGCAAAGCCGTAATGTTATCAATGATAATAAAATCAATGTCACCTCCCGGGTCAAAGCACTCATCCTCCGTAAGAGTGGCTAAAGGGGAGGATGAAAGGTGCTCGGGAGGGGGAGTTGGGACAATACCTTCCTGCAGCAAATTATCAAAAATAATATCCCCCTCCGTATCATTATCATCAATACCTGGAGGCATGGAGTGAATGTCGATTTCTTCCAGCAATGGGTCATTATCTTCAACGGGAGGGATAGATGGAGGCAAAGACTCGGAGAGAGGAGGAGAAGTCAACTCTTCGATTTGAGCAATAAGAAGATGAACTTTCCGTAATCTATCGCGAAGAAGCACGTCTTCCACCTTATCCACAAGATCATGTTCATCGGTGAACTTCTCGTAAGCCGGAGAGAATAAATCGTCATCGCCCGCATCTCCCGGTGGAGATTGAGAAATTTCAAAAGTGAAATTCTCATAGCGGAGAGAAGAATCGTCATCACTAGGATCGACCTCTTCCGTAAGAGCAATGTCGTCCTGAAGCTCCATAGCAGGTAAGTCACAAACCTCATCATCCAATACTTTGTCGAGACCAACATCACTAAGCTCATTCAACGAATCAAGATCCTTAGACGCAGTAGGAACATCGAGAGTAGGAGCAGCAACTTTAGAAGATGTGTTGAAAGTGCATACATCATCGTCGTCATCATCATCGTAATAGTATTGATGCACAAGAGGAGGGGTATAATCACTAAGATTAGATACTTGCTCTTGTTGCAGTCGCTTTTCCTCCGCCCATGCTTCTTTAAAATGAACAAAGGCTTCTTGGATTTCCAAAATAATGGCGTGCCTTTCTTCATTCAGAGTAGTGAGTTGTTGATCAATACGAATTCCCTGAGAGGATTGATGATTGAGGGTGTGATGTGGGGGCTCATAGTTATGAAAACCAGAATTATAGCACGGATGTGGCACATAGTCAGTCATCGGTTGAGAAGAATTATAACACGGATTTGGTTCATAATAATCTATCGGTGAAGAAAATTGAGGACACGGATCTGGCTCATAATAATTCATTGGTTGAAAATAAGAGGTATCGTGAGGACCCCCACAGTTGTTGCAAAACGGGTAAGGAGAAAGACTGGGTGCGTCTTGTGGATAGCTATTATCATTGTCATAATTGTACCCCGGTTCTTGCCCGTGACCATACGGGTATCGAACCGGGCACGAAACATGCCAATGAGAATCGCTTCCACAATAGATGCACGGGGGAACAGGAGGTGGATTCAAAAAGGACGAATTAACCGAGTTGCACAAGGGAAAAAATCCTAGTTGTGTGTTGTCGATATCGTTTCCGCACCGTTCACATGTACACCGTTGACAAGAGTTGTTCCCGTATAATCGTCTCCCACACCCGACGCAATGGACATAAGAATCCATAAAGAAAGATAGATAAGCAAGAAGAATATTTTCGGTGCAAAACTTTGAAAAAGAAATGCTTTTTATGAGTTTTCAAATGTTTTTTTTTTGGGATTTTTGAAACTTTTTGGACACGAAAAATAACGTTCACGAGTGAACGGATCCCAAAAGCCAATGAGTCTCTCACAAAAAACCGTTAATCTTCACGAAAAGAGCCAGCAGCGGCGCCATTTTAATGTAAACATTTTACTAGTTGAAAAGTTCGTTTCTCGGAATCTCTTCGAATTGATCTCTGGTTAATTGTGCGACTCAGTTGTTCTTGGTGAATCAAATAAAAGAGTTGTCGTTGCCTAAAACTAATTAAAAATAAAGACTTGAAACAAATAAGAATAAAGTAAAGACGGTAAAAAGAAATGCTGAAAGATAAAAACTTGACGAAGAGTAAATGACGAGAAATTAAAAGCAATAAAGGTAAATAACTCAAACTTAAACTTAAACTAAAAGGAAAGCAAGTAAAAGTGCAAATAAAGAAAAAGGCGGGAAAAATAAAGTTTAAAAATAAAAACTGAAAAACTCATTCGGAATAAAGCCTTCATCCGGAATAAACGTGTTCATCCGGAATAAGACTTTATCCGGAATAAAAAGGGAAAAATGCTCTACTCGGAATAAAGGTCCTATCCGGAATAACCTAACATTCCGAATAAAGGACTCTATCCAGAATAACAAGTATTCCAAATAAAGGACTCTATCCGGAATAAAAAGTATTCCGAATAAAGGACTCTATCCGGAATAAACAGATATTCCGAATAAGGGACTCTATCCGGAATAAACATATATTCCGAATAAGGGACAAAGTAAGAAGATGATCCGGAATATCTGGGCAAGATACAGTAACATGAACAGGAAAACAGGGGATGAAGAACAAAGTACGAATTTAACAAAATCTAATCAAGATTAACCAAAATATTAAACCAAAACAACCACAAATGATCAACTAACAATAATCAATCAAAACAAATCATCAAAACTAACAAATAAAGCCAAATCAATCAAAACCCACTTGATCAAAACCATAAAAACTCAAGAACATGAACAATGAAGATGAAGAACGAATTAAACAAGAAAGGTAGAAGGAGATTAACAATAAAAGATAAAGATTAACAACAATAAAAGGTAAACTTACTTGGAATTAAAAGGAATTTAAAGGTGCATTACATGAAGATTAAGGTGCAAGAAATTAAAATGCAGGGAAATGAAATCGGTGGAAGAGTGGGTTGTCAAGCCAACAACAACTTGAAAATGAATACATGATTATCTATATATAGGGAGATTAGGGAGGAGCTTAGGAAGCTTCCTCCCTCTTTCTTCTTTTCCTTAATTGCAAGCTTAGGTCCTTGATCTTCTTAATCCTTTGTTGATCTTCTTAATTCTTTGACTTAAATGACTTTCCTCGGGATTTCTTTGAACTCGTCTCGACATTTCTTCATAAATAAGACTTGAGTTCTTCGGCTTTTAGTAAACTTCCGTCTTTTGACTTTTTCCTCGATAAATCTTCAGAATTGGTCTTGGACTTCTATTCTTTTTGCACTCTTGACTTCTTGACTTCGTCTTTCGTCTTTTTCTTCGATAAAAGCCCGTGAAATTCCGTGTTTTCTCCACTTTTCACCTTTTCGTCCTAAATCACAACAAAAACACAAACCACGCATAATTCCGACATAAATGACATAAAATACACGTTTTGGCTTGGTTATTATTGTAATTAAGTGGTAAAAAGGATGGGTGTTTACTCACCTATCAATGATCGTGCAGCCGCGGACTAGCGCCGAGCTCAGATCAAGGCGAAATATGATTTGCCTTTTTAGTTTTTTTTTAAATGTTGATTTTAAATTTCCTATGTATCGTCTTTTATATTCGTACTATGTTTTAATTTTCTATGTACCCGTGTTTTAATAAAATGTATGAATAAAAAATATTTAATAAAAAAGTGGGGGTGATGTGTAGTGAGTTTGAATGAGTGCCATTACCTCCTGTGGGGAGTTTGGAGTGAGTTGTAGTGAGTTTGTTAAAAAGCTGATGTGGCACTGACGTGGCGGTGAGTGGGTTTCTTACCACTCCCACCAGCCTAAGCCTTTGATTGGGACTTATCATGCATGTGTGTAGCATAGGTTTGAATTAAAGTTGGTAACATCATTTATAGTTTTAGCTTGACATCCGAAAGCAGTTCTCCTGTTAGTATGTTGCAGAAACGGAAGCAGCAATGACCATGGCACACGAATATTTCAAGTAACAATAAAACTTAGATGCAAAATAATATTTTTGTGGTGTTTAGTTTGCAACTTTAACCTTAAATTATAATCTAGTGTTAACTTTTGTGGTATTTATTTTGCAACATTACCTAAAATATTTTTTTGTTATATAAACCTTGATATAATATATATATATATATATATATATATATATATATATATATATATATATATATATATATATATATATATATATATATATATATATATATATATATATATATATATATATATATATATATATATATATATATATATATATATATATATATATATATATATATAGATTGAGATTTAAATGTATTTTAATTGAGATATGGGGGGACTCATCCTTACACTCCATCTTCCAAATCTAATGGCTGAATTAAATCCTCGTTTTACACTTTAGAGGTATTTTCGTCATTTTATCATCCACTATAAAAGTTTTTTTACTTCCTTCTCATTAATAAATGCACACTGAAATCCATCACGTCTCTTTCTTTCTCTCTTTACCCCGATCTATCTCTCTCTGATAATTCATCACGTGCAATTATGAATCCATCATAGATCCATCCTGACGCGATCATCACGAAGTCATTACGTATTCATCATAAATCCATCACCACGAATTCATCTTGAATTGATCCATCGCTAGGTTAGTAACTATTTCTGTATTTTAGCTTGATTTGAGTAACTTATTATCATCTTCGAATTTATAAGCATTCAATTAGCCTACTTTAAGTTAATTATATGAATAAGTTGATTTGTTTGAATAAGCTGATTTGTTTGAATAAGCTTATTAATAAGATTTGAATTTGATGAGAGTCATGAATAAGCTTGTTAGTTTGATGATTTGAATTTATTTTTTTGAATTATAACCTAGCTTATTAGATTATGTTAACGAACTATTAGATTATCTGAATATAGAGAATTATGAATAAACTTATGAGCATGTTAATAAGCTGTAATATTAGAAATTTTTATGTGTGCTTATGTTAGTTGAATTAAGCTTTGATGTATCATATTTGATACCTTATTTATCATATATGATATGCGATATATGATAGGCATATCAAATATGATACATGAGGTATCATATATGATGTATGATAAGCTGATGTTAGTGCGAGACATTTCAATTAAGTTGCTGATGTAACCTGAATTACATCTAATGTATCATATATGATACATGATTTATCATACTTGATAGTTATATGCTATGTGACATATGATAGGTTTATCAAATATGATATATGAGGTATCATATATGATGTTTTTGACAGACTACAAGAAAAAACCATACTTGTATTCCACAAATTTATTTAAGCTCTTCAAACCTATCTTCTATTATATACGATATTGTACATGACTTTTTCACTTTTAACGTATTGTATATAGCTTGATCCTAAAACTATTTTTTGTCTTGTAAAAATGCAGAATGTGTGAATATAACAACGAGAAGAGGGAGATTTTGCAATTGTCCGGTTAGAGCAAAGTATATAGGGTACTTATTATAACGGACGTGCACGAGTATGTTTAAGTATAAACACTAATTCAGCGTGGCCCAGGAGGAAGTTGTTCCAGAAAAAGTAGATTTCGTTGAAAATGAAGAAGAATTGATTAAAGAAGAAGAAGAGTAGTTTCAATAATAAGAATATTTTTGGTGTTAATCATGAATTTAACAAATTTTTTTGTTTTTTTTAATCTTTTGATTATGAATAAGTGTTTATCATATTTAATATCATAGGTAAATACATTCTGTTTGAATTATCATATATGTTACTTTCAAAAAGTACTATTTTTTATTTATTGAACAAGTGTTTAATCATCAATCCATCATACTTTTTGTTTTAATCATGAATTCAGTAGACCCATTGTTAAATCTAACAATCTTTTTTATAGTATCATATATGATAATGCATTATCATATATGATAATGCAGTATCATATATGACAATGCAGTATCGTATATGGCAGAATTTTATATGATATTTTACTATCATATATGATACTAATAAAAAGCCAAAAAACTATGCTTCAAATGATAAAAACATCAACAAATTAGGCATATTATCCAAAAGTTACATTCGTAGATGTTTCACCATATTCACATTTAACAAAAAAAACTCAACGATTTAGTAGCATTACAAAGTTAAAGCATTACAACGTCATACACAAATTACTAAAATATTACCAAGTCAAATGGCTAAAACAATGGATCTTGATTCCATGCATCAACACTTTGGTTGCAAACTCGACACTCGTCTTTTGTCATCTCATGCACACGCCGTTGTTTGTCTTTCGACACTTGTCTTATGTTCACTTCTTTGGCCTTGAGATTATTGAGTTCTTCAAAATGCATTGAAAACAGCTTTCACTGTACAAATAAAAAGATTTGGTTTTGGTTTTAACCGGATTATCAAATATGATATCTTACAGAACCTGAATTTCAATTAGTTTATCAAATATGATATCTTATAGAAGCTAAATTTCAACTAGATTATCAAATATGATATATTACAGAAGCTGATTTTTGACAGGATTATTAAATATGATAATATGCACACAACTAACTTTTAGTTACCAACCAGAAGATCACAGACTTGTTTATATTTGTTTTCAAGCACATTATCATGTTATCATATATGATACCTCCATATATCATATATTATATATTTGTCATATATGATTATGGAGATATCATATATGATACATTTTTTCATTGTAACTTATAGTTTCAGCACATCTCGCCTAATAAGCTTATTCACATACGTCACCTTATGCTTATCATACAACATCAAAAAACTCTAATAAGCTTATTCGCATAACTCTATTTTAATTTATAAGATTATTTATATAACTCTCCTAATAAGCTTATTTACATTAAGATTAAGTATAACACCTCAAATAAGCTTAATTATAACATATCAAATTAGCTTAATAATAACAAATCATATAAGCTAACACATCCTTATAAAAAAGCCAACACATCCATAATTACATCAAAATAAGATTATTTACATCAAATAAGCTAAAAGAATATATATGATAATGATAGAACCTGGTGATTTGTTCTTCAATAGTATCGACATCTTTTTCTTTAATTTTTAACGCGATTTGTTGATGATTTTTTATTTTTGTGTATTTTTAGTATGTGTTTTGGATCAGGATGATGGATTGAATAAGCGTATGTGTGTGTTTTGTATGTGTCTTGTTGTGTGTGTTACGATCTGAGAAAAGAGACGGAGTGGGATGTATTTGGGAGGTGAGGTAGGTGGGATGTAAAATGACAAAAATGCCCATCCGCCTTTTTAATTAAAAAGTAAAGATTAATCTAGGCTGTTGATTTTTTTTAGATAGAAGGTGGAGATTGGTCCCCTTGTATCCAAGGGATACAAGGTATGTAATATAACCCTTCTCATTTTAATTTGTATAGTTTCATCAAGTAGAATATAACACAAACAAAAATACCTAAGGTTAAATTTGTAAAAAAAAAGATAAAAATTAATAGTGGACTATAATTATGAGACGGAGTTAGTAAGAAACAAATCTTATTAGGCTAAGAGTATATATATCTCCTTTTGCAAAAACACTTAAATTCAACTCTTTAGTAGTGTTATGAATAGGTAAGAGTTACATATTTTTATAGTTACAAGGCGTTCAGACTCGGGCGATGTCCCAGGTGTGTCATGAACTTACTGCGTCAAAAATTTATTTTTATATCGGATGCATTTTATCGGATCAAAGTATATACAAACGTATTTGGTAAAAAAAGATGGATCTTGTTGACTCATTGGTTCATTTTTGTGAGTAATGAGTTTGTTAGCCCTATATTTTATATAGTCGAACAAGAATGTAATAGGTCATCTTAGTCGTTAATGGTCTTGTATTGTAATAGGTTAGTCGGGAAAAACGGGCTTGGACTTTAAGCTAATATTATATAAGTTAGGGGCGTAATCCCAAAACAAAGCCAAGCCCGGCCCAAGGATTCTAAACCCCCGGCCCATGTCACTTAAACCCAAGGCCCAAAAGCCAAGGGTATATATACCCTCTTCCATGTGTGGAAGAGGGTGTTGGTTAGCATTTGTTTCTCTCTCTAAAAGTGTTTAATCATCCATAATCTCTCTTATTTCTCTCTCTACTTTTCTACTCTTTATCTCTCTAAATATCATCTTATATTGTGTTATGGATTGAAGTAGGATTAACATTTGGTATCAAGAGCCTATAGTGGATAGGTGATTGAAGATTCGTGGTTCATGTTCTTATTGATTTCATAAGGTATTTGATCCATAATCCTTGATCCAAATTTTTTTTTTGTGTTTTTTATGGGTTATTTTTGATGCAAATCATCTACATAGTTGTGGTAGAGATTTGGTATTGTTTATTTGGGTAAAAACACAAAAATTTTGGGTTTTTGGATCAAATTTTGGCTTAAAGTTACGTTTTTTATAAGTTTGCTCCGAGAAATACGTGATATCGATCAACAGTTAGTAATTTCGGAAAAGGGTTTTGTTTTTCCGAAATTGTCAGCTTATTCCGAAGAAATTTTTCGGAAAAGGGTTTATTTCTCTGAAAAAGTTGTGTTTTTCCGAAAATTATTCCGAAGAAGTGGTTTTTCTCTGAAAAACTTTTATTCCAAAAAAGAGCATATTCCGAAGTTTTTTCCGAAGAAGGACATTTTCCAAAGATTATTCCGAAGAAAGGATTTTTTCGAAGATTTTTCCGAAGAAGTGTGTTTTCCGAAGATTTTTCCAAAGATTATTCCGAAAAAGTCAAGTATTCCGAAAATATCCATTTTTCTGAAGAAGTCAATTTTTCCGAAAATCTTCAATTCTGTGAAAAAGTCACTTATTCCGAAGAACCCCAACTTTTCTGAAAATGTCTGATGGTATTTTTGACTGAAGCATTTTTAGACTTAGCCACTATCTAGACTAGGTTCGGAACATCGTTTCCAAAAAGAAAAAAAAAACCATTTTAAAATTTATTTTTTCCTAGACCATTTTTAGGCCATTTAAGCTTCAATTTCAAATTTTGGCGAAGCGAAAAATTTTTCGACCAAAAAATTCGAATTTTCGGACCGAAATTCAAATTTTTAGGCCAATTTTAGGTTTTATTTTTGTCAAAATTTTTCACTTTTCAAATTTTTTTCCCTACTAGTTTTTGGCTATTTCTAACTCGATTTCAAAATTTGGTGATTCAAAATTTTTTCGGCTTACCGTTTTGTCGGACTGAGGTATTTATTGTCGGACTGAAAAAATTGGAATTTTCAGAATTTCAACCAAAATCAAATCACAACACATCCACTAAGATCCGTAATCCATACACATCATATCCTCTTCGAGACATCCGTTCAATGGACATCTTTGTGGATTCAACACCAACAACGTCCATGACTGAGATGAATAAAGAGAAGATGCAGAATCCAGAGGTTCAGACAAATACTGAGACTCCAATCAGTAAACCTTATAACAAGGATTCTACCACCAAAACCGTTCATGCAATCAAATACAAGATGTCGAAAGCAAAAGAAAGATGCATGGAACACATAAAGTTGCTTCAGTCACACCTTCAGGTTCTTTCAAGAGAAGACCTAAAAGGCACTCGTCTTGAAATTGGATTCAAACGGGTATTCATTCTACTATTTGGTCAAGATGTTGAGACATTCATCAGAATGATGCTACT
This sequence comes from Glebionis coronaria, assembly GCA_025667525.1. Classification (NCBI taxonomy): domain Eukaryota; kingdom Viridiplantae; phylum Streptophyta; class Magnoliopsida; order Asterales; family Asteraceae; genus Glebionis; species Glebionis coronaria. The sequence continues at coordinate 555,724,386 of CM046877.1, read as the reverse complement.
TAATGTGGACCATCTTCAACAAGAACTTGACAGAGATGATTTTCACGAGAATATATCCATGGAGGTCCTTTTAGCTCTCAACAATCAGTTCCAACAATTCATTGACTCAAGTGGCTTATCCATAAACGAACGAGAGTTCACAAGCACATACTTTACCAAATATACTCTTGTAGATCTTCAAGCGTTCAAAGAGACACTTCTTCAACATATGAGCAATATAAAGAAGTCAATTGCTGAAAGAACACTGATACACTGGTTTTCATAGGGTTCAGTATTAATCTCGGAATCTTCTCGAATTGATCATAGCTCAAAGTGGAATAGTTGTTCTTGGTGACAATTAGGGGGTTTGGTTTTCTATTCTACTAAAAGGGTAAATGTGTGAAGTAAATAAAAGTAAACTAGAAGTAATTAATCAATAAAAATAAAATTTGAATTAAAATTTAAATAAAACAGTAATAGTAAATAACCTTAAAAATGCTTGATTTGGAATGTGGCCTTATTCGGAATAAATCAAACACAACTCCTTCATGCGGAGTATCTTGCTCATGCGGAATGTCTTCCTCATACGGAATAAAGTGTTTATGCGGAATAAATCTTCATGCGGAATAAAGTGTTCATGCGGAATAAACTATTGATCCGGAATAAGTGCTTCATGCGGAATATATGGTCATGCGGAATAACTGACTCATTCGGAATAAGATGCTCATGCGGAATGTTTGCCCATGCGGAATAAAAGCTTCTTGCGGAATACAAGCTTCATGCGGAATAAAATGCTTATGCGGAATATATGTTGATCCAGAATAATGGATTATTCCGGATGAAAGGGTTTGATCCGGAATATAAAATATTCCGGATGAAGGACGATGATCCGGAATAAAAAGTTATTCCGGATGAAGAACTTGACTCGGAATAATAAATATTCCGAATGAAAGGCACTGATCCGGAATATATGAATATTCCGGATGAAGGACTTGACTCGGAATAATAAATATTCCGAATGAAAGGCACTGATCCGGAATATATGAATATTCCGGATGAAGGACGTTGATACAGAATAATTATGAACAATGCTTTACTCGGAATAAGTAACTGATCCGGAATATAAAATATTCCGGATGAAGAACTCTGATGCGGAATCTGGGGACGAAGAAGAACTCAGAAAAAACAGGGGAAGATGATTTCAATCCAAACAAGCTAAATTTAACCAAAAGATTTAAACCAAACTAAAGACAAATCATTTACCAACCATAAAACATCAAATCCCAACAATAAAAACACAAAACCCAATAACTTTTGAAGATCAAATCAACCAAATAAGAACTTTAAGCTTTAAATAAGAAAGATGAAGATGAACAAGATTAATGGAAGGATTAAATTGATAGATTAATGTAGAGTAAACAAAAGGAAAGATTAAACACTTACAAAATCCAAGATTCAACAAAATGAAAATCACCAACACCTTAGTGGTGTTGGCTTCTTTCCTACGAAACAAAGAAAAAAGAAACTGGGAAAATAAAAACTAGCCAAAAAGTGTGAAGGGGAATTCTTTATATAGGCCTAGTGGTTGGTTGGTGAGTGGGCTTTCTCCCGTTCTTCTTGTCTTCTCGTCTTTTCAACTAGTTGACGTTTTCGATTCTGATTCGGGATTTGTCGACGATTAAATTCAACTCGTCTTTTAATTTCTTCGTTTAATAGACTTGAGTTCCTTTGACATATGTAAATCTTCCATCTTTGGTCATTTTCTTCGATAAATCTTCAAATAGGCCCATTGACTTCAAATCTTTTGCATCTCTTGGACAATAGACTTCGTCTTGAGTCTTTTTATTCGAAAAAAACCCGTGCAATCCCATGTTTTCTTCAATATTCATCCGGTTGATTCTGAAAACACAATAAACATAAAAACCACGCATAATTCCAAACAAATGATATTAAACACGCGTTTTGGTCTCGTTTTAGCAAAAAATAAATGGTAAAAGGATGGGTGTTTTCACACCTATCAAATCCCCTACACTTAACCATTGCCATGCCCTCATGCAATGCTTAGTGATAAAGCAATTTTACACTTTTCTCATAATCAATCAACCTTGACCTTATTAAAATACTACTAAACAAAAATTAAAACTTTAAAGTAAACAAAAGGATAGAAAACCATTTTCACTTGAAAATAGCTATATGGAAATAACTTGCAAAGAGATCAAGGACTTACATTAGGGCTTTGGTGCTGCGAAGATTTATCACCCTCAAGTTTCACGTTCCCCAAACTAAGCTTAAAAACGAGATCATTGTTATTATAAGTTAGCAAATCAAACACTTACACACATGGCTTAATTATATGCTTAAACTCCCTTATTCCTAGGTGTATCTCTTATATTTTATTTTTGTCTTAGAATGATCATGAAGATGCATTTTTGGACTTATTTCGATAGTTTATTTAGGCTGAAAGCAAAGTAGGACGATTTGATCAATAGTTAGTTAAAGGACAAAATCTCTTAAAACTGCTTCCCGGGATATCAAAAATTTCATATCTTGGCATAATTCGCTTCACGATTTGAGACCTTTCTCGGGCCGATATTTGGCATGTAATTCATACTTCATATCTTCGAGAGACGTTCTTGAGATAATGGTCTTCTCTTCGTTAATAGAATTTCTTCACTTGGAGACTTTTGAGGGGTACTCCAACTTTGTTGACCACGACTTCATGATTATTTCTTCAATCTCTAATTGGGATTTTGAGATACAACGATCCGCCTCCTTTTCGGACTTGGATCTATTTATCCTCATACCTTGTTAGGGTCTTTTCGGATAGACTTCTCCATGATCTTTTTGGGAGTTGATTGCTTTTCGTCGTGAGTCTTGATCCTTCATATTGATTTTGGGAATAATGCTTTTCACATCACCTTAGATATTTAGCAATAAGATTGAATCCTCATGCCTTGTTAGGGCCTTTTCGGACTCGCCAATCTTCTCACCCCGCTTCATTAGTTATGCATTGGCTATGAACTCTTATCATTACCGAGAAACTTTTAAGCTATCTTGGGCTAGAAGCTAAGTAACTTTTCAAATCGTACGACCTTACTTATTGCAGATAAATTATTAGCAAGTGATGGGAGAATAGGTAAATAATTACACCAACTATGCTTGTGCAAGAATACCGACTTATAATTGACTCTATCATTTCTCGTTCTCCACAATTTAAAATCTCAAGTAATGAGACTCGTGGATGCTTAGCCTAATAAACCAATGAAGGTCTACATGGTTAAGGATACTAGCTAGAATGAACTTGGATAAGTCTATTCGGGTTGAGTGAAAATAATCGCAACGGGCCTAATATGTCAAAGATTTCAAAACTAGCTACACCACTTTATTAATATTTTTGACTTTATTGCGGGATATATACATATGAAAGCAACGATAAAAATTTAAAAATTACGACTAAATGGCCAAAGTTAATTAAAAATTTGAAAAATGTTGAAAAAGATGATTTTCCGGTTAAATGAAGGCATTTTCATGGAAAAGTCCACTTAAAACTTCGATAGAAGTTCCCCCTACACTTAATATAAACATTGTCCTCAATGTTTAAGCATGTGGGAAAAGTCTCCCCTACACTTATGACATTGTGCACGTTGGTTAAATCAAGTTAAGGAAGAGACGACTAAAGTGATCAATTTCAAATGTGAGTATGAAGAAAATTGAATCACGATAGTTGAGAGATAGAACCGGATTTCGGATAACACGGGAGCATGGTTCTTCAAAGGTTCCGAAAGTGCATTCATCCCTGTAATCACATCACCACATAAACACAAACAACCTATAGAGGTCCCCCTACACTTAGGAGGTTAAAACAGAAAAGGATAGATACTCGGGCTGCCTCCCAAGGAGCGCTTGTTTTTGATAACCGAGTCACGAGCCTGACACGACCCAAAATTAGTTCATGGGAAACGTGGTGAGGGATGGAATCATCTCATGAGAGATGTCCTCACCAAAGTACAACTTCACTCGTTGGCCATTCACCTTAAAATTAGGTCCATTAGGTTGAGCGAGCTCGAGAGTACCATATGGAAAAATTTGGGCAATGGTAAATGGGCCGGACCAACGAGATTTCAGCTTGCCCGAAAATATTTTCAACCGAGAGTTGAAGAGTAAAACTTTGTCTCCAACTTGGAACTCTTGGTTTTTAATCTTAGAGTCGTGAATGAGCTTAGTCCTTTCCTTATAGATCAAAGAATTTTCATAAGCCTCATTTCGGAGTTCATTCAGCTCATTGAGTTGGATCTTGCGTAGGTCACCGACTTTGTTGATATCGAAATTAGCCCACTTCAAGGCCCAATAAGCCTTGTGCTCCAACTCAATGGGGAGGTGGCATGCTTTCCCGTACACGAGACGATATGGTGTACAACCAATCGGAGTCTTGTATGCGGTACGAAAATCCCACAAAGCATCATCGAGTTTATCGGCCCATGCGGCACGATGCTCTCCCATGGTTCTTTCAAGAATTCGCTTTTATCCTCGGTTTGAGATTTCAGCCTGGCCATTAGTGTGTGGGTGGTATGCGGTGGAAAGACGATGATTTACACCATACTTAGCCATGACTCTTGCGAATTGGTCATTGCAAAAATGAGTGCCGCGATCACTAATAATGGCACGAGGCACACCGAATCTAGCGAACAGCGATTTCAAAAAGTTACAAACCACCCTTGCATCATTAGTGGGTAAAGCTTTGGCTTCAACCCATTTTGAGACGTAGTCAACGGCTACAAGGATGTATTTGTTTCCTTTAGATGAAGGGAATGGCCCCATAAAGTCGATACCCCAAACATCAAAGATTTCACATTCTTGTATGAAATTTTGAGGCATCTCATCTTTATGTGTGATCTTGCCTTGTTTTTGGCAAGCATCACAATGTTTAACCATCTCGTGAGCATCACGATAAATGGTGGGCTAATAAAATCCCGAGTCAAACACTTTTTTGGCGGTGTAGTTGGGACCAAAGTGACCACCGGTGGGTCCTTTATGGCAAGCTTCGAGAATGTCTAAAGCTGCCGATCCATCAACACATCGGCGAATAACCAAATCGGCACATTGTTTGAATAGATACGGGTCATCCCAAAAGTAAGTCTTAATGTCTTTGAAGAACTTTTTCTTTTGTTGGGATGTTAACCCGTCAACGAGAATTCCACCCGCCAAGTAGTTTGCAATGTCCGCAAACCACGGGGTTTCATCAGAATTCGAGTTGATAGACATTAAGGTCTCTAGGGGAAAAGAATCATTGATTTCTTTGTTCGGATGATCCCCTTGATAAGGATCCTCAAGTCTACTGAGATGATCCGCGGCTAGGTTTTCAGCTCCCTTCTTATCACGAATTTCGATTTCAAATTCTTGAAGTAGCAAAACCCAGCGAAGAAGTCTTGGTTTGGAATCTTGTTTAGTTAACAAGTACTTCAACGTGGAATGATCGGTATACACAATTGCCTTCTTATGATCTTTAAGCACGGCGATGAGGCGAGATTGTTCTTCTTCTTTCAAGTCCTTAGCAATGATGACGGGCGACTTCTTATTTTCTTCAAGGAACACGTACTCGAGATGGGGAGGCAACTCCTTAAGCTCTAAATCCAGAGGATTTTCGATGGGAGGCGTATTCAAAGTCGGTTCATCGATAGCAATAGCCTTGGGAGATGGTAGAGAAATATTGTCCTCTTTGAGAAGGTTCGCAATGAGACGAATGTCTTCATCCCAATCGGTGGGAGAATCGTCATGTTCTACGTTCACATCTCCCATGGTGGCTTCCAAATCTTTCCAAAGGAAATCACTTTCTCCAAATAGAGAGAGTGATGAATCAATAGAGGAAACGGTCTCAACATTGGGAAGAGAGGTAGGAATACTTTTACAAGCATCTTTGAAGTGTTCTTCACAAGCCTCATCAAGAACGTCGATACAATTAACACTCTCGTATGAATAAGGCTGTTTAGAAAGCTTTCCCATGTTGAAGACGATTTTATCGTCACCCACTCTCATGATAAGCTCACCCGCTTCTACATCGATGAGAGTGCGACCGGTCCTCAAGAATGGACGACCAACGATCAATGGCACACGAGGGTCCATGTCGTAGTCAACGACAACGAAATCGGCAGGAAAAGTGAATTTGTCGACTCCTACAAAAATGTCTTCGGCTATCCCCACTGGATAAGCAACCGTACGGTTAGCTAATTCCAAAGTCATTTTGGTGGGGACTAGCTCAGGGAGAGATAATTGCTTCCAAACGCTTAGAGGCATTAGATTAATACTGGCACCTAGATCGGCTAGGGCCATGCAATTCTCTACTCCCGGGAAGTTGCAAGGGATTAAGAAGCGACCCGGATCACCAAGTTTGGTTGGCAATTTCCTTAAGAGCACTGCAGAGCAATTCTCATTAAGTTGGGTGTTAGCAATATCAAGAAGCTTCTCCTTGTCGCTAAGAAGATCTTTGAACATTTTCGCGTATTTAGGCATGTGAGCGAGAGCCTCAGCGAAGGAGATGTTGAAATTCAATTGTTTAAACATTTTGAGAAAGTTCGAAACTTGAATATCGTTCTTGCTTTTGAGCTTCTATTTCCTCAACCTTGAGGGATAAGGTATATCGGAAGAAGAGGAAGGCTTTGGAATAGTAGGATCACTCGCATCCTTGGGTGGAGGAGGGGTAGAAGTAAGAGGTGGAGGAATTGGGGAAATAGAAGGTTGAGGAATAGGAGCAGGTGACTCGTTTTCCTTAGTCACAATCACCGGTGGAGGTATAAGAAGATCGGGTTCCTTGGTACCTTTGCCACTGCGAGTGGGGATTACTTTCATCTCCCCTCTTGGATTCCCAACGGTGTTACTCGGAAGAGTACCCGAAGAAGAGGATTGATTACCTTGGAAGAAACCAGCCATCATGTTCCTTAAGTCATTCGTTTGACTTGCCAAAGTGTTTCGCATATCAGCTCTCAGATCATTCCCTTGTTTCACCATGTCTGCTTTCAAGTTGAGCACTTCCCGCTGGAGATTTTCCACGATCACATCATTGGTCCTCATGTAGGTTTCAACATCTTGGTGTAATGCGGTGGGTTGGTTGGGAGGAGCATTGTAGGCGGGTGGTTGATAAGCAGGTTGTTGGTAAACTTGGTTGTTTCTTTGAGGTGGATATGGTTGTCTTTGAGGTGGTTGGTATGGTGCACGAGGTTGTTGTTGAGGAGGGCGATTGAGATTTTGTTGTTGGTTTGGGTTGTTAGGAGGAAAACCGGGCGGGGAAAGAAAGTTGTTTGAGCGGTAGCTAAGCAAGTTGCGGTCTCCTTGAGGACGAGCTTGATAAGCGGCCGGAGGATAGGTACCGTATGCTGCATTAACGTTCTCAGAAGGATAGTCTTGGGTGGTGGTACAAGTGGTGTAAGAGTGAGGACCCCCGCATATTTCACATGGTTGGCTTACAACATTGACTTGAGCGTTTTTAGCGTTGATGTTGTTGGTGTTGCTGGCGGTTTGGGTAGCAAGCGATTCAAGAAGCGTAGTAATTTTGTCAAGTCGCTTGTCGTTGTCACTAGTACTAGCACTAGCGGCATTGGTCCGAACACTCTTGGTTTGCACACGAGACTTATTTTCAATAATATCCCAAGCGGCATTAGAAGTCTTAACCAAAATATTACCCCCCGAACACTCTTGGTTTGCACACGAGACTTAGTGAATCTTGGTCATTCATGCTTAAACCATTATAAAAAGTATTAATTTGGTGCACTTTGGTAAAACCATGTTGTGGGCACTTTCTTAAAAGATCTTTAAAACGGTCCCAAGATTCACTAAAAGACTCATCGTACTTTTGTTCAAAATTAATGATTTCATTCCGCAAAGCGGTAGTACGAGAGGGTGGGAAAAAGTAGTTGATAAACTTGGTCTCCAAATCCGTCCACGTCAGAATACTTTGTGGCGGTTCCTTTGCAAGCCAATGCCGGGCTTGTCCCTCTAAGGAGAAAGGAAAAAGTTGCAAACAGATTACCTCTTGTGGAACACCATTGAATTTGACCGTATTCGTGAGTTGCAAGAACCGTTTGATGTGGTCACGTGGATCATCAATGGTACGCCCCAAGAATGGTTGAGCAGAGACCATCTGAATAAAGCCGGATTTGAGCTCAAAGTTGTTGGCTGCAATCGCGGGTATGACAATTGGATCATTGTTGCCGTCTACATGTGCTTGCAAAAGTTCAATCATCGGGCGATTGTCCGGTAGAGGTTCATTGTTGTTGTTATTATTGTTGTTTTGAGGTGGATTATTGTTGTTGTTGTGAACATCTGCCATGTCTAAGTCTTCGAGAGGCTCGGGCTCTTGATAAGACGTTGAACGTGTACGCATGCACCTGCAAAAGAACTAACAAAGCAAACAAGAAATATTTTTGGTTTTTATGTTTTTTAATTTTAAATATTTTTTTTTTGTATTTTTGAAAATTATATATTTTTTTAGGGTTTTTGAATTTTTTTATGAAAAAGTAACGTTCACGGGGAACGGATCCCAAAATCCAAGTTCTCACAAAAAACTGTTAATCCTTACGAGAAGAGCCGACAGCGGCGCCATTTGATACAAGGTATTTCATTGGGTTCAGTATTAATCTCGGAATCTTCTCGAATTGATCACAGCTCAAAGTGGAATAGTTGTTCTTGGTGCAATTAGGGGGTTTGGTTTTCTATTCTACTAAAAGGGTAAATGTGTGAAGTATATAAAAGTAAACTAGAAGTAATTAGTCAATAAAAATAAAACTTGAATTAAAATTTAAATAAAACAGTAATAGTAAATAACATTAAAAATGCTTGATTCGGAATGTGGCCTTTATTCGGAATAAATCAAACACAACTCCTTCATGCGGAATATCTTGCTCATGCGGAATGTCTTGCTCATGCGGAATAAAGTGTTTATGCGGAATAAATCTTCATGTAGAATAAAGTGTTCATGCGGAATAAACTGTTGATCCGGAATAAGTGCTTCATGCGGAATATATGGTCATGCGGAATAACTGACTCATTCGGAATAAGATGCTCATGCGGAATGTTTGCCCATGCGGAATAAATGCTTCATGCGGAATACAAGCTTCATGCGGAATAAAATGCTTATGCAGAATATATGTTGATCCGGAATAATGGATTATTCCGGATGAAAGGGTTTGATCCGGAATATAAAATATTCCGGATGAAGGACGTTGATCCGGAATAAAAAGTTATTCCGGATGAAGAACTTGACTCGGAATAATAAATATTCCGAATGAAAGGCACTGATCCGGAATATATGAATATTCCAGATGAAGAACTTGACTCGGAATAATAAATATTCCGAATGAAAGGCACTAATCCGGAATATATGAATATTCCGGATGAAGGACGTTGATACGGAATAATTATGAACAATGCTTTACTCGGAATAAGTAACTGATCCGGAATATAAAATATTCCGGATGAAGAACTCTGATGCGGAATCTGGGGACGAAGAAGAACTCAGAAAAACAGGGGAAGATGATTTCAATCCAAACAAGATAAATTTAACCAAAAGATTTAAACCAAACTAAACACAAATCATTTACCAACCATATACATCAAATCCCAACAATAAAAACACAAAACCCAATAACTTTTGAAGATCAAATCAACCAAATAAGAACTTTAAGCTTTAAATTAGAAAGATGAAGATGAACAAGACTAATGGAAGGTTTAAATTGATAGATTAATGTAGAGTAAACAAAAGGAAAGATTAAACACTTACAAAATCCAAGATTCAACAAAATGAAAATCACCAACACCTTAGTGGTGTTGGCTTCTTTCCTACGAAACAAAGAAAAAAGAAACTGGGAAAATAAAAACTAGCCAAAAAGTGTGAAGGGGAATTCTTTATATAGGCCTAGTGGTTGGTTGGTGAGTGGGCTTTCTCCCGTTCTTCTTGTCTTCTCGTCTTTTCAGAAAAGTTAACGTTTTCGATTCTGATTCGGGATTTGTCGACGATTAAATTCAACTCGTCTTTTAATTTCTTCGTTTAATAGACATGAGTTCCTTCGACATATGTAAATCTTCCATCTTTGGTCCTTTTCTTCGATAAATTTTCAAATAGGCCCATTGACTTCAAATCTTTTGCATCTCTTGGACAATAGACTTCGTCTTGAGTCTTTTTCTTCGAAAAAACCCGTGCAATCCCATGTTTTCTTCAATATTCATCCGGTTGACTCTTAAAACTCAATAAACACAAAAACCACGCATAATTCCAAACAAATGATATTAAACACGCGTTTTGGTCTCGTTTTAGCAAGAAATAAGTGGTAAAAGGATGGGTGTTTTCACACCTATCAAACACGCCATCAAAGGCAATTTAAACGAAGGGTGAATCAACGATTGTTGTAGACGAAAGACAGCAACGTCGATAAGGGTCAAGCATTGGATGCTTGTTCGGTTGATACAGAAAGCAGCGGAACAGAATCCAAAAAGCAGCATACCAGCAACATCTCAGGGAATGATCACAAAGTCAATGATGCGGATATCAGACCCATTTTTGATGATGAGCCAATGGATAAGGTACAATTAAATGTTGTATATGATGTTGATACTAAGATTTATGAGCTTGAAATTCTGTTAGCTCAGAAGACAAAAGATTTTGAGGATGCCCAACTCGATTTTTCAAAGAAAAATTACAAATTTGAGGCTTATTTTGAAAAACTTGAAAAAGCAAATGTTGTTCTTGAACAAAAATTGGATCGTAAGATTCAAGATTTCAACGCGGAAAAAGAACATTTTTTGAAACAAATAAATTTGTTAGAATCAAAGTTGGCCTCTCAAAATCCAATTCCTCCGCCTGCTTCACCAAGTGAAATATATGTGCAACCTATCGACACTGTAGACAGTAATGACGCGACTGCTGATAACGACATATTTGATAATATGAACATTAAGTTAGAACAACGTGTCGCTCGATTACTTCTACAAAATGAGAAATTAAAAGCTCAGATTCAGGAAAAGGTTTTTGCACTTACAGCTGCGAAAAATGAATTAAGGAAGTTGAAAAGAAAATAGTGTGGATACCAAGTTTGTAAAACAATCTGTCTTGGGGAAACCTCCTTCTCAACCAATCAGACCTTGATCAGTTACTAGACAACCGAATGCATTTCAGTCTGAACGACCTAAAACGCCGAACCCGAGGTTTGCCTCCCAAGCTGACATGCGTAGCAATTTGTCAAAATTAGTCACTCCACAATCTAGATCCTCCTTAAGAAAGACTGTATCTGCAAAACCCGATCACATGAATGCTTCAAGAAACTCTAGATCTAGCTCCAAGAACATGCCTAGGCGTAGTTCAAATGACACGGGTCATAAAAGCTATCTAGAGGATGCTCAGAAAAATACACAAGCAAGATATATGACCATACCACAACCTAGGAGCGTTGTTCACACATCTAGGAATTCTAGACCCTTCTATGATGTGCACAAATCCGCCAACCCTAGGAAATCTAGAGCCTTCTCAGATGCTAAGCACTTTGTTTGCAAGAAATGTAACAAAAGCGTGTTTAATGCCATTCATGATGATTGTATAACACAAGTCTTGAACAAGGTGAACCACCAAGCTAGAGCATTTCAAAGACGGAACCCTACAAGAAATAGGTTTTCTTCAACTAAGTCTTCTGCTGTGCATGAGAAATCTATGACTCCTAGACCCTGTGTTAGGTGAATACCAATGGGTAGAACCTTTAAAACAATTGGTCTTAAGTGGGTTCCTACTGGAAAGATATTTCCCTCTAGCACGAAAAAGGTTCAAGGTGTACCCCAACATGGTTCTCACAAGGATATCACTAACCCACATGCAAGCATACAAACTACTGATGAAAGTACAGGTAATAAAGTAACGGTTCAACAAGAACACCAAGGCTTTCCATATTCATACCGTTCAACAACAGACACTCTCAGAGTTTGGTTGCTCAAGAAGAAGATATCAGATAAATACATGTCTCAGGGGTTTCACGAGTAAAACTTCACAATGACTTACAGTCATATTACAGGCTGTAACTCGTTCTTTAGTGATAGGAAAGCTTATCGTTCAATGATAGCTTATCCTCATAATGAGAAATTCATATTTCTCGGCCACGAGCTTCTATTAAAACTATTCAAAAGTTTTATGCTCGTGTACATGGCTTATAGTCAACTTACATACTGTAACCCGGGCTCACAAGACAGGAAAGTTCATCCCGAGTATGACTTATCCTCAAAACGAGAAATTAGATTTTCTCGGACACGAGCTTACATTAAAACTATTCGAAAGTTTTAAGCTCCTGTATATGACTTCTAAGCACATCACAGCTTAGGACTCGGACCTCAAATAAGGAAATTTTATCACGGACGATAACTTATCCTTCTCAACGAGAAATTAATATTTCTCGGTCATGAGCTTCCAATAAAAACATTCAAAGTTTTTAAGTTCATGAAAAACGACTTCTAAGTAAATGTCAACTTAGAACTCGTACATCCACTTAAGGAAAGTTTATCACGGATGATAACTTATCCTTCACGACGGGAAATTAATATTTCTCGGTCATGAGCTAGTCACAAAACATTCAAAGTTTTGAGCTCATGTAAATCAGATTTTATTTTAAAACCGTTGAACACAATTTTTCAAGAATTTCTCAAAATATTTTTCTAAATCTTTCAATATTGTGTGTTCAACACTCCCTTCCTCATATGTGGTTTTCATATCTCAAAATTGTCATATGTTATTTTGGTCAATTTTTGAGGGGGAGCGTTTTAAAATCAAGCCTTTTGATGTTGTTAGGTACATCTCTAAAATTGTCATATTTTATGTATCCAACACATTCCGAAAATAATATTAAATCTTTCATTTATATTATCGGTAAAGGCATCTCAACTCCGTACCTCAACATATATTGTGGTGTCATTTTTCTAAAATTTTGTCAAATTTTGTCTCAAGACACACATATATTGTTGAGGGGGAGCGACCCGACTGAAAAAGTTCCATGTTTCATGCGTGCACACATGTTTCTCTCCCAGCGATTTCGAAAATTGTCATATTTTAATCAATTGGTATCTCTAATATTATATTTTTTATATTAGAGATAGGGGGAGAAAATGTGCTTAAAGTGTAATATATCGCAACATGTGATCTTAAAGACTCAAGTGCAACTCTTTCCTTCACATGCCAAACTATTTCGTATATCGATGCATGTGTGTAGGGGGAGCTTTTTGGAAATGTAAAACTTTCAAGTGTTAAAAGTTTTGATTTTTATCAAACACTTTGAATGGTTTTCAATGGTTTATGGTTACGATCTATACCCAAAACAACCTACTATCCACGACGGAACGATGGAGTCAAAAGGTGGTTTAGGATAGGAAACTAAGTCCTATGATCCAACCAGAACCGGAGGGATCTACCCAAGGACATTCCATAGCTAGAAATAGTTGTCCTTAGGAAAGATGGAGTGGAATGAAGTTGAATGCGGACCAACTACTTAAGTTAGCACTAGAACAATCACAACAAGGTGCTAATGATGACGTATTGGTAAGCATTGAAGGAATTGAATATTCTATGCAACTTAGGTAGATACCGGGTTAACACATATCTTGAAGACAAGTGTCATGGACCTAGTGATGCGATGCACAACCCTTTCTTAGCCATTCGAGTTTCTCTCAAAAGAAACTTGTCTCAATGTCACGGAGATCAACACGTATCTATTGACTTTCTCACTCCGAGTTAGTTAATATTGAAAAGGTGGCAGTCTGCTCCAGCCTCCGATTACCAAAATGCACTTATTGAGTCAAGAGCCAAAAGAGATCAATCTATCATCTCATTAAGATACAATCGAGTCCTACGCATTATCCTTGTGATACTGCCAGAACATCTGAGTGATACGATTCACAATGAAGATGGAAATCCTGCTTGAGCCAGCATCAAACAAGCTCATGGTAGGTAACTTGTGCGATTCAACACAAATCAAACTTGTGAGAACTGGAAAGCAACTAAGTTTCGATTCTTAATTGATTCAAACTTGATTCCAGGTTTCTTCGTAAAATCCGTGTGATCTTCCCAGAACATTCAGAGTGACACTCATTAGTGTTCACAGTGACGAATGGAAATCCTTCCATTGTCAACATCAAACAACACTACGGTAGGTAACATGCAAGATTCTTATGAATCGAGCTTGTGGCAAACTAGAAAGCAACAATGGTGCGATTCTTATAGAATCAAACTTGTTCCAAGAATTCTGAATTGACGACTCTAATCAAACGGATAACCGTATCCTTTTTGATTCACTCTTTATGTTCGCAGTCTGCTTTGAGACGGCCGAGTAAAGAGAACTGGCTACTACCGCCGGGAAACCCTGTCAAGGAGATTCTTAATATCGTCTAAACGGTCTTCACCGACCGGAGGTAAAACGCTACCGAGTTAGGATGAAATGTTCAAATCCATTTTATCCGTGTCTATTTATGTTGATGCATATCAAGAAGGTGGCGTAGCTGTGTAACCTATGTCGATTCAGAAGTCAGAAGAGCACAAGATGGCGATAATCAAGATACCTAAGAATGTAAGAATGTAATAGGTCATCTTAGTCACAAGGAGCACAGATGAAGATCTCAAGCACTCAAAGTCAAATGACAAAGGCTCAAGATAAAGATCACGAAAGTATGAAGGAACAAAGCTGTTACAAACAAGATCAAGACTAAGATACAAGACCAAAGCAGGAAGATCTCCTCTACAAGAATGTATTCACTCAACCATCTTATATCTTTTAAGCTTTTTATGATGACCGATACATTGGGGGAGATTATTAGCCCTATATTTTATATAGTCGAACAAGAATGTAATAGGTCATCTTAGTCGTTAATGGTCTTGTATTGTAATAGGTTAGTCGGGAAAACCAGGCTTGGACTTTAAGCTAATATTGTATAAGTTAGGGGCGTAAGCCCAAAACAAAGCCAAGCCCGACCCAAGGATTCTAAACCCCCGGCCCATGTCACTTAAACCCAAGGCCCAAAAGCCAAGGGTATATATACCCTCTTCCATGTGTGGAAGAGGGTGTTGGTTAACATTTGTTTCTCTCTCTAAAAGTGTTTAATCATCCATAATCTCTCTTATTTCTCTCTCTACTTTTCTACTATTTATCTCTCTAAATATCATCTTATATTGTGTTATGGATTGAAGTAGGATTAACAGAGTTCGAGTAAGGTATAAATAAAAAGGTTTGGGCCAACCTAAAAGTTATATATTTTATCATTACATTGCGAAAAGTTCAAATAAGAAATTTTATATGTAATATGTTGTAAAAACTCCAATTCACCACTATCGTTTTTCAATAATAAAGTAATATTTTACACAATATATTCATTCTACATATATCCCAAAAACCATTTTTTGATGTTTGAATCTTTTTTTTCATATTCTGCCATGTATTGCATAATTTTTTAACCATGCGATATAATACATATTTAAAGTAGGAAAAAGTTCAACATAAACTTTATTTTTATCATATACTCAATCAACCAATCACAACCCTCTATTTTTTTATCTAACAAAAAAATATATTTTTTAAAAATTGAATATCTCACAAACCATTAATTGTTACGCAAAACGAAACATACCATCATGACGAGAATTAAATCATCTTTCTAGTGAGGGGAAACTTTGTATACTTTCGACAAACTTTTTTTTCCTGAGAAAATCATATATGAATCATATCACGAATCATATATGATTCTTATCACGAATCATATATGATTCTGGAATATCATATATGATCTGTGATACGAATCATATATGATTTTCTCAGAAAAAAAGTTCGTCGAAAGTATATACATGTGCCACTCGATAGAAAGATGATTTGATTCTCGTTGTAATGGTGTATTTTTTTGTCACTTAACGATTTACCGTTTCTGAGATACTTAATTTTTAAGAGAAAGATGAAAGGTTAGTTTGGATAAATGTGATTGGTCGTTGTGGTCTATGTTAAAAACATGGTATACATTGATCTCAACTCATTTCAAGTAACTACTCAGTGCCTCAAAATGATAATCACAATCAATACTACCAAGACACATTACTTATAAAAACACTCCCTCATAGATTTTAGTTTCGAGTTTTATCCATAAACCGTAATAATATGCAAATGGATTACGGGAATTTTTTTAGTAATGTCACCATTATATACAAATTAGTAGCCAACCACTTTGTAGTTGACCCACATGTTAATGAAATTATCATCCTAAAATCAAAGGAATTAGCCTATTAATGCAACTTACAAAAAAGAATACGGGTCATTTATCATTCAAACCTAAATTTTAGGGAACATATAAGAGAATAATTCATATTTTTTCATTAGTTAACCCTAACAACACACACTCTTTCTTAAAACACCTGCTTCCTATTGCAGCCACCAACTAAACCATTTCCCCACTTGTGAACCCACTCGAATCATGACCGAATCCATTAATAAAATGAAACACAAAACACCAAAAATATACTAACCGTTCAACTTGTTTTTGTCCTGTTAACCTTCTTGAAGTGTTTTTAATGATCTACTTTGTTAGGTTTTTACAGTATTGGCTTCGGCATATGTTTTGTGTTTGTGAAATAGTGAAAGAAAGAAGTAGAGAATGATGAGGTTGAAGAGTTAGTGCCGAAAGATGAGGCATAGATCCATTGCATATTTTATTTATAGGTGTAAGGCATAATGATTGTATATTTATGGTTTTTGATCGCTTGATCTTTTGTATTTTTTGTGATGGTTTGTATCTTTAAAACTGAAACTGACAAAACATATAATCATGTTTTTTTGTTTAAAAACTTTGAGTCATTAACACTCTCTAATTAATTCTCGGGGACTCAATATTTATAGATATAAGATGTTTGATTGAATTTGATACTTGGTCACAAAGCTCGTAAGAAATAGGAGGTGGATCTTATCACAATTGTACATAGTGCTTTCTTTTTGTAACAAGATATAACATATAAGACATTAATATTAAAGATAAAATTATTAATTAACATATCGAAGAAAATACAATACTAGTGTTGGTGGGTTGGTAAGGTGAATTCATTCTACTCGTAGAATATACGTACGTATTAGTTGAAGAAACAATTTGGGGTACATGATATGCTTATGTCACAGTAGTAACAATTTAACCGGTGTGAATTTATTCATGGGTTCATGTTGAAGCAAAATTCCTAGAGTACCTTTGTACTAAAAATTTACTTCGGTCACGTGTGAGTAAGGCTTGTATATGAGTATATAACCTGAAAACAATGAAGAACGCACGTTAGCTTCGTCCCATGTTTGACCCCGAGACCAAGCTCCGACATGAGAGTAAGTATGTGATACCGAAGTGGTACCCAACTTTGAATGTCGGGGAGTTATTGATAATATTAAAGGCTCGTAATAAATAGGAGAAAATGTCTTGTGTGTGCAATAAATATGGCAGGGTATATATATACTACTTGATAATACAAACCTTTGTGTCTAGTAATGTTACTAGGATAGGCTCCATACACGAGGTGTGATCTTTTCCCTGAATCTTGGGATTTCGTGGCTGTCGCAGCGGTCTTTTGTTATGTCCTTTGGATAAAGCCATGTTCCCTGGATATAAGGATGGTATACTTTATCTTTTTTATTTCCAAGGTGAACATTTTCCCATTCTTGTCAACAAACATTAACGGCGCAACATCCGTTCCAAATAGCATTAAATGTTTCGAGTCCGTCTAGCTACCGACAGAGTTCAACCGGGATCAGTCAACAGGGATCATACGCGAAAATATCCCCCCAGTATTATGTTATTAGATTTGGCTGATGACGCGATACTTATTAGGAAAAATCAGTGTTTTGACGCTTATACCCTCTGCACAGTGTTGGGTCGAATAGATAAAACTCGGTGCATTTTCCTAATGTTAAATGGTTCTGTTTCTAGCCTGCCACCAGGCGCTCACCCGAGGCGTACTGTTTGGGCCTTATCCAAGATTCACCCACGTGTTCTTTGTCAGTCCTCCAACGAAGCTGATTGTACGTCGAAATGCGTGCATCGCAGCGGACGTCCTTTTCAGTGTCCCCCACTGTGCTATAAATGCCATTTCTCACCTATTTTCTCTCTCATATGCGCTCTCCATTTTCTTCCATTGCTAGTCTTTCTGGATGTTATCACTTCTTTTCAACAGGTGTGTGATTCGTCCTCTTCATCTTCTCTCTTTTTTCTTTGTTTGTTAGTTTCTTCCATGTCTGGTGTTGAGCCCGAGGAGGATGGGTATCAACCAGTTTTTGAGATCCTAAGTGTGATATGCATATTAGGGTTTCTGAGTTGACTAACGATAAACTGAAATTGGTCATTCGTAAGTTTGGCATTTCGTCGAATCTTCGACCTCGTCTACCTGATCCACTGCTGACTATTGATCAATTTCCTGGTATCGTCATAGGGATATATGTAGAAAATCTATAACATGGAGGATTGCGGATTCCCTTCTCGTCTTTTTTCTTGGTTGTAATTCGATACTTCCGTGTTCAAGTTTCCCAACTAATACTGATGAGCGTTAATCGCACAACCATGTTTGACATCCGGTGTAAAAGTTTAAACATACCGTGTACTGTTAACTTGTTCCGTGTTTTCTAGAGATTGTGTTAATAGGGACATTGGTTTTCCTTTGAGAGTCGGGGACCAGGTAAATATGGTAAGTGTTTGCTAGAGAGGACTTCGAGTTTGAAGCACTGGAAGAAAAAGTGGTTTCTGATTGATAGAAGGGCGATTCCTCTTGTAAAACCCGCATGCTTTTACCATGAACAGTACACTTATAATCGTACGTACATGATTAAAACTTTCCTTTTATAACATGAATACGTTTCACGAATATAAATTACAAGAACTACGTACGTGTTATTACACGATAAGTATTAAGTAGGTATAAATGCACGATAATTATTATCAATAATAATTAAATCACGAACATGAAATCATGAATGTAAGAATCATGAACGTATAATTATGTATTTACGTAATTATTATTACGGCTACGTACAAGTATATATAATAACACGAATATTTAATAATAACGAAACGTAAATACGAGCACACGAACACGTAGATTATTAGAACAAGGAAAAACTACGGTTTTCCCTTGGTGGGCCCTACCAGCCGCGGCAACAAGAGAAGGAGGGGCCCAACCCATTTGTTTTTACTAAATAAACAAATAATATAAAACATTATTCATTCACAGAAGATTTTTAGAAAAACAAAAACCCTAATCCTCCTCCTTGCTCCTTTAGGCCGTCGGCTACATCACCAAACAAGGGTGATTGGTTGATTTTGATTTAGCAGATCATAAGAACGTGTTTGTGTATTCATCCTCTATTTGTTCCTCGTGTTTTGGTAATCCGAAAACCTTTCTTTTTAATTCTTTTTTATGTTTTATGAACATGTGATCATGGGGGTTTTAAAATCAAGATTAAAACATGCTAATAATCATGGTGGGGAAAATCAATTAGTGTATTTTTGGGTTTTGGTGTTCGGCCGTCACACAAACCGAGTGCCATGAGGCTCTTGGTGTCGTTTGGTTCGCACCACCACACGAGACACATGTCTCGGTGGTGTGGGTTTCGGTCAACAGCAGGGAACAAGACACCCCAACTTGCGTCGGGGGTGTCTTGTGGTTCGGTAGGTCTCGGCAGCCACAACCCCACCACCGGCTAAAGTTGGTGGCTATTTATGGTAAGCATGGGAACCACCACAACAGGCAGGGGGACCACAAACAACTGCCGGTGGGAACTTTGTGTGTCAGCGGCTGGCCGGGGAAAGACAAGACCACCGACAACAACCGGTGGCAATGGGTCGAGAGCAGGGGCAACCGACTTAGGCCGGTTTGCCACTATTTTCGGTGGGGTTTGGTTCGGCCGGTTCACGGGTTCACGGACTATAGCACCCCACTTGGATAAGTGGACCGTTACGTGTATTTATGGCGTGTCATCAAAGCATAAGGTAAATGTCCTAAAACATTAACTAGCCATGACGAAAATACCGGAATCAAACATCGGTAATCCAACATAAGCTCAAAACATGAAAAATAAAATACTGAAAGAAAGGACTGAACAATGTCCAACGACAATATAAAAAGATGAAGTGCATAACGTAAAGAAGTCTGGACTACTTCCATCCAATGCACATGCTCTCAGAATCTTAAGAGTATCCTGGTGTACATGCCGTTAGAACATGAAAGAACTACGGCTGAGCATAACGCTCAGTGAACGGATATAATGCATGATAAGAATATAATGAACTAGAAATAATTAATAATTACTGAAGCTGAAAGACCGATATGTGGAGTATGATGAAAACTGTAGAAAATCTGATAAGTCTGATTTATAAATAATAAAACTGAACTGTTATCTGTTAAATCTGAAAACATGCATTTACTGTATTTTAATTGCCAAGAGCTTATATAGGTCATGTGCTGTAACAACTGTTGCATGAATAACTGGAGGGGTGACCTCGTCATGCTGTAGAGGGGTGACCTCTAAATAACTATGCTGGGTGGAGGGATCAGCTCCAATGTGAAGGATGTAGAGCACACACCACATTCACCTGATAACTGTAAACTGATAAGCCTAGGATGCATCCATACGCCCCACTAATAATACTTATAAAATGGCCAAGTTGAGCTGAGTGGAACGCTGCAGGATATCACTCTCCTACAGGTGAGTCATGACACCGGTGCCTCTAGTGTCATGGTTACGGTACCTCCGTAACTAGTACAAAAAATGGTCATGCTTGTATATAAAGCTCATGCAATCTATTTAGTTATTAAAATGATTACTGACAAGCTTAAAACATATATTGGGTAAAACATTTGGCTGCAGATGGGGAATCCTAATCATGCATAGAAGAAAGTCCTTACTGAAGGACGGGAAATCCGTACCTCGTGTCCAGTAACCGACCGAGATCAATTGACAGAGAGTCTAATCTGATTTCACGTGAGCTACACGAATAAAGGACGCAAATAAGTCAACTGATATTCGTTTATTTTATTTATCTCAACTGTACTTAGTTAATTTGACTTATTCTTGTAATACTGTTAATATATAACTGATAAGTCTGAATGTCCTAATATTTTTGATTAACGTATTCCTGTTCTATTATTAATTACGGTATAACGCGTATTGTGCGTTACGAGTTCGAAAAGTATTAGAAATGATCGATTTAGCCTACATCAAAACAATAGAACAATGGCATCCTATTATTATTCAAATGATTAGTTATATTTTGTAACATTGTAAATAACTTATTGCTAATCATCAAAAGTATTTCATTTATGAGAAATCAATTTGTAAACAAGACAATTAATAAAGGGCCAATCTTGTATTACTGAATTTTAGAATAGCATGAAACGTATGTCGTCTTCTTCGCCAAAATGACACCATTTCTAAATTAGAAACTCACATGCTGTTAATACATTACTAAACATATTCATATTATTTCAAAGTGTCAATTGTTTAAGAATGTATCATTTCAAAACCTAGTGACCTACTATCGTTAATTGAAGTGTCTTATGTCAAACCAAAAAAAATCTAGAGGTGCGAACACCCGATTCGTCGATCGTTACTTAACCGTGATTTTTTTTAATTACTTACTAAAACAAAATCATATGTATATTGATTGTAGTGTTTTACCACACCTTTAGGAAAAGGAGGGTAAATAGGGAAAGTATTAAATACGACGGTTTAGGAAAACCGTGTACAAATGACCCTAGATGAAGTTCGTTTCCCAAGGAGGTATATGTGTGTGACTAAGATGTACAAGATTTGAGATTAATATTTGGTTTAGAAGGGGATGAGAAAAGAAGATGACGAAGACGTGAAAATAATACTACGACGACAAAACGTAAAACCGTAAAAACTACAAAAATAAAAATTAATTCTAAAAATTATCAAAAATTCACCAAAAATCAAAATAAACAAACTAAGAGTTTACCAATGATCAAAACTTTTTCAAACCTTTTAAATAATTAAATATTCAATTTTTAAATGCTAATTAAAGCCCTAAAAATTAAATAAATTATCAAAAATCCTAAATAAAGATTTTTCAATTGGTAAACCTCTAAAATAGCCTAAAAAGATTAAAAACTATTTTTAGAATTTTTTAAACTAATAAAAACTATTTAAAATGATTTAAAAACTATTAAAACTTTAAATAATTGTAAAAATTAATCTAAAAGTGATAAAATTATTCTAAAAGTTGCTAAATTCCTATTTTATTGTATTAAAGCTAAGAAAAATGTAAAAAGTTGGAAAATGTGAAATTTGAAAAATAATAATAAAATAATATTAAAAATCCAAAAATTATAAAAAATTCTAAAAACTTGCAAACTAGTTTATTTTAACCTAAATAATCAGAAAATCAAAGTGAAATGACCAGAATACCCCTATTGGGCCCTCAAATGGGCCAAAACCAAAAACAATCAACACTAATGGGCTTTTTGGCCCAAAAAGTCAAACTTGGCCCAATTGACTTGGAAAAGCCCTATCTGACTCAAAATTTAATTCTAAGAACAAAACTCTAAAGGCCCAAAAGCTGAATGTGAGCTTATCACAGCTTAATAAGCAAACAGCTTATTCTTATTGGGCTTTTTGGCCTATTAAGCAATAAGCTAATGCCATAAGCTCTAATTTGACACACAACCTTCTTTTGGGATGCTTATGAGATCTGTAAAAAGAAATTTTGAAAAAGCACACTCAATAAGCCAGAAATAAGGAAAGTAAAAATCCACAAAACGACAAAATAGTCGGGTTTGAGAATTAGGGCACCTCAGAAGCTCTAGTTTGTTGCAAAAGCTCACAAATAGCTTAACTAAGAATAATCAATCAAGAAAATCACAAAAAGCCAAGTAGAATAAGCTGTAAGAGCAAATAAGCTGGCTGAAAAAGCCAAATAAGCTAGTTTTCTAGCCAAAGCTTAACCAAAAGACTTGTAACCTTCCAGACTTGATATTAAGCTAAGAAAAATGATTTCTATTACAAAAGCCAAGTTGTTGCATGTACCAATAAGCAAAGCAGATTCAATAATCCTTGAAACCAAGTTTGACCAAAAGTCAAACGCTGATAAGTTGAAATCAAACGCTGACAGGAACAAAGTGGACGTTGATAGACTTAATGAAGTGTATGGACTTGTTTTCACCCTGCTGGTCAAGGTTTGAGTGCAAACCTTGTGAATCAAAGCTTACCAGTTGGGTAAACTTGATGTGTTTTGGCACAAATAAGCCAATAAGCCAGTGGGCTTATAAGCTATGAACAAAACAATCCAAATAGCCAAATAATCTCACAAGCAGCACACAAATAGGATCCAAGCAACAAAACAGCAATCCTTAAACTAGAAATCAAAATGCAACACCAAATGAGGTGGTCACTTTGCTGGTGCAAATGACCACTTCAGCAAACTTTGATACGCTATAACAATCACAATAAGCCACCAAATTCAACAACCAGATAACCAATAGATAGCTTATCACCCAAACTATTCCCAAACCTGATTTCAGACCTTAGATCCAAGTAACAAAGAAGTTATTGGATCTGATGTGTTTGACCAATTTCAAAACCACTTTTATCAGATTTTTGCAAAACTTCAAATCCCTTTTCCACACTTTCAAAAACTTAACCAATGACTAAAACTTGTTCCAAATGACTTGTTTAGACTTCCCAGACCCTAAGAACCAAGGGCTCAAGGCCACAAGGCCTTATTAACCAGTAATCCCAAACAACCCTTAATCAACCACTTTTCAAACAAACTTCTGATTTTTAAACACAACCTATTGATTTTAATGATCAAGTAGCTATACTAGGTGACAACTAACAGATTACAACCATAAAACACAAAGCACAAACACAAGAACACCAAATCATAAACCAAAATGCAAAACAGGCAGTAACATATGATTTTTGAGAGGAATCTTAACAAGAGGTTATACCTGCCCTCCACAACATCCTAGGAGGGCCAGCTATGCTCCTTGGACCTTGTTCAACAACTAGAACAAGACCAAGGTACTTCAACAAAGGAGATGCAAGACTGCCTTGGTTGATGGTTCAAAGTAGAACCTCAAGGACTTGATTTCTTCAACACAAGCAGCAAACAACTCAACCAAGGGCTCTAATCCCTTCACAAGCTTGGTGTCAACAAGCTTGTAAGAGCTTATAGCTTATCGCCAAGGGTTAGTACACAAAAATATCAAAATCAGAAACCTTCTTTCAAGCTTTTTCAAACTTGAAAAACTTACCAAACATAAACGTCCTTGATCCAAATGATTCCAGCACACTTATAACATCAAATGGAACTCATAATCACCTTTAAACAATACCAACTTTCAAAAACATAAAAAGGAATTACAATTTTCTCAAAATACCAACTTTTATAAATTTTGAAAAGGAATTACCAGTTTAAAAGGCAAAGACTGGAACCAAGGGACTCTCACATGTTGAGGTCTCCTTTTATAGGCAAATGCCAGGCTACACTATTCACAAACCCTAGAAGTGAATTCTCTAAAATGACCTTGAGCTCTTGAGGCAGTTTGTTGTTGATGAGCTGTCCAAAGTGATCCCAAACGTTCATTTTAGCTTTGTGATCAAGCAAAGAGTCTTGGCTGTTGATTTTTCCACATAGGATTACTTGGAGGGTAAGTTGCATTCTGATTGGGTGACGTGTTGAATGGTGGGGCCTCTTGGTGAGTGGGAGTGAGGGTTTTAAGGTTGGGATGGGATTTAGAGTGTGTGAATCAAACGTGTGTCAAGGTAATTTAGCTTTACCCTTTGTTTAAGTTGATGTAAAATCTGGGTGTGAAAAGGTGAACAGTGGTAACTTTTGATCCGATTTTGGGGGATTGGAAGTTGTTTGGCGCAATTTCATGTTTAAATGTTTCAATAGCACACATTTGGCCCTTGTTCTTCTTCTTTTCTTTCATTTGTGTTTTAAAACGTGTCAACGCCCGTTTCCTTTGTTGTCAACTTTCAGGACTTGACAATTTTGGCACAAAAGTTTGGAAAAGGGTTTCAAAGGATTATTTTTGCCATTTTGAGATATTTCAAGGGCTGATCTTGGACATTCTTGATCTTCAAAGGTCTTCAATGTATCTTTGGCTTCATGAGGGACCATTGTTGGCAATTTGGATTTGTTGAGGGACTAATCTTGCCACTTCTTCAAAGTTGAAGGACCTTTTATGTAATTTTGACAAACTTAAAGGACCAAACTTGTAATTATCAATATACAAGGGTTTTAAGTGTCATTTCTTCAATTAATGAGGATCAAACTTGTATGTCTTCAAGTCTTCAAGGGTATTTGTTGAATATTCCATGAATAGGGCCCGGTTCTTTGTACGGCTTCGTTTCTCGTGTTCGTTTTTCCTTGTATCTTGTGATCTTTTGTCTTTTTCACGATATCCATACCTAAAATACACAAGTAAACAAACACAAGCATATATATGGTATTTTATGACATTTTTATGCATTAAAAGCCCGAAAAGAACGATGAGATCATGTATAAATGCCATCTCATCACTCCCCATACTAAGCCATTGCCGTGCCCTCACGCAATGCTAGAATAAAGTATCTAAGCATCACCAAAGTTCAAATTTTATTAACCTTTATTGAAGAGTAAAAGACTTGAAACATACTACGAATATGTGTAAAGACATAATGTATGATTTTCACCACGAAAGTGACTTTTAGGGTCAAAGAATAGAAACAAGCAAATGTCCCTTAGAGTAAACTTCGTCATCCTTGATTGTCATACATTCCATGCTAAGTGCAAAAACGAGATCATTGTTGGTACAAGTCACAATGCTAACACTACTCATACGTCCAAATTGTGTAATACTTTTTCTCCCCGCAATCCTAGTTATTATAAAAGGAAATGGGTTACTAGCATTTTTTAACTATTTGTCATGGATCACAAGTGATTCATATTGACTTATTTGAGTAGTTATTAGTCCGAAAGCAAAGTAGCACGATTTGATCAATACTTAGCCGAAGGACAAAATCTTTTAAAACGGCTTCTCGTGTATCTCCTTAAGTTCATATCTTGGCATAACTCGTTTCACGATTTGAGACCTTTCTCGGACGATATTTGGCATGTACTTCATACTTCAAATCTTGGGAAGACGTTCTCGAAATTATGGTCTTCTCTTCATATTTTTGGAATTTCTTCACTTGACGTTTTTGAGAGATTCTTCATATTTGGACCACGACTTCATCATTTTTCTTCAATCTTTACTTTGGATTTTGATATACAACGATCCGCCTCCTTTTCGGACTTGGATATATTTATCCTCATACCTTGTAAGGGTCTTTTTGGATAGATTTTCTCCATGATCTTTAGGGGAGTAATTGCTTTTCGTCGTGCGTCTCGATCCTTCATATTGATTTAGGAATAATGATACTTCACATCATCTTGGATCTTTAGCAAAAAATAGAGCTCCTCATGCCTTGTTAGGGCCTTTTTGGATGATCGCCAATCTTCGCGTCCCGCTTAAATAAGTTATGCCTTGGCTATGAACTCTATTCAACCCCGAGCAACTTTTAAACGATCTTGCGTTAGAGGCTAAGTAACCTTTCAAATCGTACGACCTTACTTATTGCAATTATGATTTATTCCTAATGCATTGATCTTATGGGAAGAAAAAGCCACAATTAAAAACATATGAGTTTTTGAAAGAACATTTTCATGTTCTACGTTTAGCATGATCACTTGTCTAACTCTATCATCTCTCGTTCTTCACTATATAAAGACCTCTAATTAAAGAGACTCGTGAATACTTAGCCATGCAAGTCAAAATTAAGCCAAATTTGGATTAGCTTTCATTAAGACTATATCAAATCAAAGTTTTGGGTTTTCAAGCCACCTATAGGATCTTGCACTTTCTTGGAGTTTTTCAAGTTTAGAGAATGCGTTTTAAAGTTCCCTTGATAAGTGACTTTCTAGGATCAATTATAGGAACTTGCGAAAAGTTCTTGTTCTTAACCCGTATGAGTTAAGACTTTCGCGTCTTAAAGCTCCCTATATAAAAGTCTAGCAAAACTTGAAATGAGCGGGTTAAGGAATGTAAATGGCTCCAAATGCCCATCAAGTCAAAAATTAACTCTTATTCTACCCATCGGAAAATATACATTCGTGTCTTAAAAACACTTATGAAAACTAAGAAAAATTTTAAAATTTGGCCATTTTTAGCCTTATTAGCAACCAAAGCAAAACATTGAAAGTTGGAAAGCGTGAGGGCGTAGCAAAGCAAGTACCTATTCACCCCCCATACTAAAAGTAAACATTGTCCTCAATGTTTCAAGTCTAAAGGTGGAGCACCCCCATACTAGAGACGAAGAATCGAATGCTTAGGATCTAGCATGGAAAGGGTGATCAACAATATATCTAAAGCCGTTTATTAAGTATGCTAAAAGATAACTGTTAGAACAATAAAGGATATGTCATGGATTCGTGAAAAACTTCTTCAAGCAAACGATGGAGGCTCACGTAAACGAACATGAGAGTCTTCAATCGTAGATGATGATGATGATCTAGATAACACAATCACAAACAACCACGAGACAACGAGTTGAAAGGGTACAAGTCCCCTTATTAGTGAATATTAAGCATAAAGGATAAGCATGGGATCTCCCCCACGAGTCACCTCGTTTTTGATTACCGAGTCATGAGCTCGACTCGATCCCCTCAATGCTAATTATCATTGGGGAAGGTGACTTGGTCGAGGGCAACCATTGAAGGAATTTCCCCACCAAAGTAGTGCTTAAGCCTATGTCCATTCACCTTGAAAATAGGACCATCATCTTGAGCTAGCTCGATGGTCCCATACGGAAACACTTGTGTAATGGTGAACGGACCCGACCAACGAGATTTCAATTTCCCAGAAAATATCTTAAGTCGAGAGTTAAAAAGCAACACTTGATCACCAACGTTAAAAACCTGGTTTTTAATCTTTGAATCATGAAACTTTTTAGTCTTTTCTTTAAAAATTAATGAATTACTATAAGCATTATCTCTTAATTCATCCAATTCATTCAATTGTATTTTCCGGTGATCTCCCGCGGTCTTCAAGTCAAAGTTTGCATGCTTAAGGGCCCAATATGCCTTGTGCTCCAATTCAATGGGCAAATGACAATTCTTCCCATAGACTAACTTATAAGGAGTGAAACCGATAGGTGTCTTATAAGCGGTCCTAAAGGCCCATAAAGCATCATCAAGTTTTTCGGACCATGAAGCACGGTTTTCTCCAATTGACCTCTCTAAAATCCTCTTTAAAGCTCGGTTCGAAACCTCGACTTGCCCACTCGTTTACGGGTGATAAGCCGTAGAAAGACGATGAGTAACTCCATATTTCTTTAGAACCTTTTCGAATTGGTCATTACAAAAATGGGTTCCACGATCGCTTATAATAGCACGAGGGGTTCCGAACCGAGAGAATAGTTGCTTCAAAAACTTCACTACCACACGAGCATCATTAGTGGGCAAAGCCTTAGCTTCCACCCACTTAGAAAGGTATTCTACCACGACGAGGATATATTTGTTGCCATGAGACGATGGGAACGGCCCCATAAAGTCTATTCCCCATATGTCTAAAATCTCACACACTTGAATTATGTTTTGCGGCATTTCATCACGTTGAGACGATTTTCCTTGACGTTGGCACGAATCACACGACTTCACAAGTGCGTGTGCATCACGATAGATAGAAGGCCAAAAGAAGCCGGCATCGAACACTTTCTTAGCCATGAGATTAACACCGTGGTGACCACCCGTGGGTCCCTCGTGACAAGCTCTAAGGATATTAGAAGCTTCGACACCAAAAACACAACGTCGAACAAGTTGATCCGCACAAACCTGAAAGAGATAAGGGTTGTCCCAAAAATAGAACTTGACGTCACGAAAGAATTTTTGTTTTTGTTGTGTCGTCATACCCTTGATTATGAAATTTCCCGCATGGTAATTTGCAATGTCGGCAAACCATGGGGTGGTGTCTTTAGAATTCACTACACCGAGAGTCTCAAGAGGAAATGTTTCGGTGATTTCCTTGTTCTCGAAAACATCTTTGTGAGGATCTTCTAGACGAGAGAGATGATCGGCCGCTAGATTCTCGACTCCTTTTTTGTCAAGCACGGTGACATCAAATTCTTGGAGGAGGAGCATCCAACGAAGTAATCTCGGCTTAGCATCTTGCTTATCTAAGAGATACTTGATAGCCGAATGGTCGGTATACACGATGCTTTTAGTCAAGACGAGATAAGGTCGAAATTTCTCAAAAGCATAGACCACGGCAAGGAATTCCTTTTCCGTTGTGGTGTACTTTAATTGAGCCTCGGTCATCGTCTTACTAGCATAGTGGATAGGACGGAAATGCTTGTCATAACGTTGCCCTAAGACGACCCCTATAGCATAATCACTTGCATCGCACATGATTTCAAAGGGCAATTCCCAATTAGGAGCAACAAGAATGGGAGCTTCGGTAAGTTTCCTTTTGAGAGTTTCGAAAGCTCTAACACAATCCTCATTGAAGTTAAAAGGAGCATCCTTCTCGAGAAGGTGTGTCATAGGTCGAGAGATTTTCGAAAAGTCCTTGATGAAACGACGATAAAAGCCCGCGTGGCCTAGGAAACTCCTAACTCCCTTAACGGTTTTGGCGATGACGTCTACCTTAGCTTTATCGACCTCAATCCCCGCCTTCGACACCTTATGTCCTAAGACGATTCCTTGTTTACACATAAAATGACATTTTTCCCAATTAAGCACAAGATTGGTTTCTTCACAACGTTTTAACATTTGCTCGAGATTAGATAAACATGACGTGAACGAATTGCCAAACACCGAGAAGTCATCCATAAACACTTCCATCGACTTTTCGATCATATCGTGAAATATCGCCATCATACACCGTTGAAACGTACCCGGTGCATTACAAAGTCCGAAAGGCATCCTACGATAAGCGAACGTTCCATAAGGACACGTAAACGTAGTCTTCTCTTGATCACGAGGGTCGATAGGGATTTGAAAGTAACCGGAAAAACCATCTAAAAAGCAATAGAATTCATTTCCCGCAAGTCGCTCCAACATTTGATCCATGAAAGGCAAAGGAAAGTGGTCTTTACGAGTGGCGTCATTTAACTTTCGGTAGTCAATACACACCCTCCAACCGGTCACAACACGAGTGGGAATTAACTCGTTGTTTTCATTAGGCACAACGGTAATTCCTCCCTTTTTAGGGACACAATGGATTGGGCTCACCCATGGGCTATCGGATATAGGATAAATCATTCCCGCGTCAAGGAGTTTAAGGACCTACTTTTTAATGACATCGTGAATTTTGGGATTCACCCTTCTTTGACTTTGAATTGCGGGTTTGTAGTCCTCCTCCATTAAAATTTTGTGAGTACAAAATTTTGGGTCAATACCCTTAATGTCGGATATTTTCCACGCAATTGCCCCTTTATGAGTCTTAAGAACTTTCAAGAGCTCGGTTTTTTCATCATTAGCAAGACCTTTTGCAATAATAACCGGCAACTTGTCATCACCTTCCAAGAATGCTTATTTAAGGTGAGAAGGAAGATCTGTCAATTCAAGGATAGGTGGTTCCTCGATTGAAGATTTTGGTTCAACACTCATAACTTCCATCGGCGGAAGAAATGGTGGAATAGAAGTATCATCACTAATCAACACCTCATCTTCATTGTCGATTTCATTTGAAGTGAGATCGCCTCCTTGGAATGGAGTGAGATTTGGTGTGGAATTAGCAAGAATCGGATCCAAAATAGTGGGATTACCACTTGACGAGCTATCGGAAAAACCTAACACTTCTTGTGAAAAATCATCGCAAACCACATCAACGATGTCAATGTGATTGATGGTAGCGATTGCATAAACATGAGAAGTTTTCGAGTTTTGAGTAGCGTTTATAACAAGTTCCTCTTCGTTGAATCTCAAAGTGATAGTTCTTGCATGAACATCGATAAGCGATCTCGAAGTGTCTAAAAATGAACGACCTAAAATTAGAGGAACTTGAGGATCCGCGGGGATGTCAACTACTATAAAATCAACGGGATAGTAGAACTTCCCCACTTTCACAAAAACATCTTCGGCTACTCCACATGCTAAAATCGTAGAATGATCGGCCATCTCGATAGACATGTTCGAAGGAATAAGAGCCGGAAGCGAAAGCGATTTCCAAATGGAAAATGGCATCAAATTAATGCTCGCACCAAGATCGGCCAAGGCGAGGCATTCTTTCATATCTTGTATGTCACAAGGAATGAGAAACTTTCCGGGGTCACCAACTTTTTCCGGTATGCGGTTAAGATAAACCGAAGAACAATTAGCAAGCTTTGAAAGCTTTTCCTTATCGATCATCATACTTTTAAAAGTGGAAGCGAAGCGAGGCATATATAACAACGCGTCGGCTAAACTTACATCAAAATGCACTTGTTGAAACATTTTTATAAAAAGCTCGATTTGTTGTTTGTTACGTTCTTGCAATTTCTCTTTGTTTCGTCTCGAAGGGTAGGGTAAAGGTGGTGTGGGTTGGTCATTAGGAAACGGCCTTGGAAACTCGGGTTCCACAATTAGTGTTGGTTCAACCGTAGGTGTGGTATGAGCGGTACTTCGTGGGATTGTAATGTGCTCCTTTTCTACCATCACCTCGTGTTCTTTCTCGATTTCCTTCTCCGTAGAAGTACTTGGACGAGAGATTGGATCCTTGAAAGTTTTACCACTTCGTGTAGTAATAACCTTCATTTCTCCCTTCCGGTTTGCAATGGTATCACTAGGAAGACCACCTGAGGAAGAGGGTTTACACATGATTGCTTCAAACATCTTAGCCATTCGGTCCTCAAAGTTTGATTGCCTAGCATCCGCTTTTAATAACTCTTGCTTAATCTCATGTTGTCCTAATTCCATCTTTTGTTGGTTTTGTTGAAGACATTGGACATTTCCTTCCATTTTGTTTGAATGAGTTTTAAGTTCATTAGCAAGTTCATCTTTAAGCTCGTTTTTCAACTCGGATCTTAAGCTAATCATCTCACGTTGCATATTATCAAACTTAGCATCGTTTGCCTTAGCATAATTCAAAAATTCTCCTTGAAGATTTTTGGTGTGATCATTTAGAAAACCTTGTGTAGTGTTTTGAAAATCACGGTTTTGGTTTTGATTAGTGACTTGTCCATTCCCATTTTGATAATTCCCCTTGTTATAGTTGCGTGATTTGCCTTGTTAATTACCACCTTGGTTGTTGTTTCGATAGTTATTAGCATTTTGATTTGGTGGAGCTTGATTTGGGCGGGAACCTTGACCGTTTTGGTTGTAAGTTCCCGTTGCTACATAAGCACTCAAAGTGTTACCATCCGCGGTAATGCACTCGGAAAGATCATGGGCTCCACCACACGACAAACAACTCTTAGCAACCGCTTTAACCGAAGCGGAATTCGAAGCTTCTTGAGCTTTCCAATGGGACATTAGATTAGCAAATCTATAAAAAAAACGATTTTCCTCATTAGCTTCATCATGTAAGGCATTAATGCTATGAGACGATGATGATGATGACGAACCCAAATTGGCAACACTCGGTGTGTTACGAGGGCTATAAACCTTAGATCTGTTCTCGATGATTTGTAAAGCCTCATTTGTCGTCTTGCACAAAAAATTACCACCCGCGATGGCATTCAAATAATCTCGTTCATGATCATTAAGCCCATTATAAAAAGTATCAACTTGATGTAATTCCGTAAAATCATGGTGTGGACATTCATGTAACATTTCTTTAAAGCGTTCCCATGCCATTGAAAAACTTTCATTATTTCTTTGCACAAATCGTGAAATCTCATTTTTCAAGTGTGTTGTTTTAGATGGTGGAAAAAACATGTTCACAAACTTAGAAACGAGATCACCCCATGTCAAAATCGAATTTGGCGGTTCTTTCTCAAGCCAAATTTTTGCGGGTCCATCTAACGAGTATGGAAACAACATCATCTTAATGGCGTCATGTGGAACATCCTTAAACTTGCTAGTGGCGGTGAGACGATTAAAATTCCTAATGTGATAATGCGGGTTGTCTTTCTCATGACCTCTAAACTTATTTGCTTGCAACATCGACATTAAACCCGTCTTAATCTCGAAATTCTCCGCAAGAATGGCGGGAATCACAATAGCCTCTCCAAAACCCTCGGTGGGTGCTTGTAGCAACTCCATCATAGTACGATTAGCCATGACGACTTCTTGTTCTACAATAGGTTCAACAATTGGAGGTTGTTCAACAATCAACGTCTCTTGATTGGCTTGCTTTTGAAGACGTTAGCTCGTTTTGCTTGATTACGAGTGATCATAAACTTCACGAAGAATGGGAGGTGAGCAAAGAAGATTCTTTTTGGGTGTTTTGTGAATTTTTAATTTTTTTGTGTTTTTGATTATATTTAATTTTTTTGGATTTTGGTGTAACTTCATAGACAACAATCTACAAAATCTCTCCTCGAATCAAACTCTTGATTAAAGAAGCCTCAAAGGAATGAAAACGATAACGTGGAGTGAACGCCTTCGAGTGACTTTAGAACTTTGGTGAAAACCAAATTGTTCAAGAGGTTTTAATCACAAAAAAACCAAGCAAATATAGTATACGTAATAATACTTTGGGCGGCAAAACCCTCGATTAGCCTTCAATCTCAAAATACTCACAAGCAAGCGGGGAAACGAGGCAGCGCGAAGCACTTAAGAGCCTTTTTCCTTAGGGTATATTTTATAATACCCGCCTTATACCCACCTTATAGTTTGTATTTTTCAAAATCGAGCTTCACGAAAGTATTTATCTATTTTTGCCTTTTTCTTTTTGTTTGAGATTAGAATACAATAATTAGGAGATCACATCCCAATTAAGGTTGTGTTTTCACACTTTTGGAGATATTGTTTATTTGTTGTGATACTTAATACAATATAGTAATAATATTTTCACAAGAAAACCGATAATACGTATTAGTAGATTTCTACTAATACAAATACTATTTTTGGTTAATATTAAAAACAACAATGCAAATTAATCACGACACACCTCCCCGGCAGCGGTGCCAAAATGATTGTAGTGTTTTACCACACCTTTAGGAAAAGGAGGGTAAATAGGGAAAGTATTAAATACGACGGTTTAGGAAAACCGTGTACAAATGACCCTAGATGAAGTTCGTTTCCCAAGGAGGTATATGTGTGTGACTAAGATGTACAAGATTTGAGATTAATATTTTGTTAGAAGGGGATGAGAAAAGAAGATGACGAAGACGTGAAAATAATACTACGACGACAAAACGTAAAACCGTAAAAACTACAAAAATAAAAATTAATTCTAAAAATTATCAAAAATTCACCAAAAATCAAAATAAATAAACTAAGAGTTTACCAATGATCAAAACTTTTTCAAACCTTTTAAATAATTAAATATTCAATTTTTAAATGCTAATTAAAGCCCTAAAAATTAAATAAATTATCAAAAAGCCCAAATAAAGATTTTTCAATTGGTAAACCTCTAAAATAGCCTAAAAAGATTAAAAACTATTTTTAGAAATTTTTAAACTAATAAAAACTATTTAAAATGATTTAAAAACTATTAAAACTTAAAATAATTGTAAAAATTAATCTAAAAGTGATAAAAATATTCTAAAAGTTGCTAAATTCCTATTTTAATGTATTAAAGCTAAGAAAAATGTAAAAAGTTGGAAAATGTGAAATTTGAAAAATAACAATAAAATAATATTAAAATAATATTAAAAATCCAAAAATTATAAAAATTCTAAAAACTTGCAAACTAGTTTATTTTAACCTAAATAATCAGAAAATCAAAGTGAAATGACCAGAATACCCCTATTGGGCCCTCAAATGGGCCAAAACCAAAAACAGTCAACACTAATGGGCTTTTTGGCCCAAAAAGTTAAACTTGGCCCAATTGACTTGGAAAAGCCCTATCTGACTCAAAATTTAATTCTAAGAACAAAACTCTAAGGCCCAAAAGCTGAATGTGAGCTTATCACAGCTTAATAAGCAAACAACTTATTCTTATTGGGCTTTTTGGCCCATTAAGCAATAAGCTAATGCCATAAGTTCTAATTTGACACACAACCTTCTTTTGGGATGCTTATGAGATCTGTAAAAAGAAATTTTGAAAAAGCACACTCAATAAGCCAGAAATAAGCAAAGTAAAAATCCACAAAACGACAAAATAGTCGGGTTTGAGAATTAGGGCACCTCAGAAGCTCTAGTTTGTTGCAAAAGCTTACAAATAGCTTAACTAAGAATAATCAATCAAGAAAATCACAAAAAGCCAAGTAGAATAAGCTGTAAGAGCAAATAAGCTGGCTGAAAAAGCCAAATAAGCTAGTTTTCTCGCCAAAGCTTAACCAAAAGACTTGTAACCTTCCAGACTTGATATTAAGCTAAGAAAAATGATTTCTATTACAAAAGCCAAGTTGTTGCATGTACCAATAAGCAAAACAGATTCAATAAGCCTTGAAACCAAGTTTGACCAAAAGTCAAACGCTGACAACGCTGACAGGAACAAAGTGGACGTTGACAGACTTAATGAAGTGTATGGACTTGTTTTTCAC
This sequence comes from Glebionis coronaria, assembly GCA_025667525.1. Lineage (NCBI taxonomy): Eukaryota > Viridiplantae > Streptophyta > Magnoliopsida > Asterales > Asteraceae > Glebionis > Glebionis coronaria. The sequence goes on along the minus strand of CM046877.1, from coordinate 555,688,774 downwards.
CCTGCTGGTCAAGGTTTGAGTGCAAACCTTGTGAATCAAAGCTTACCAGTTGGGTAAACTTGATGTGTTTTGGCACAAATAAGCCAATAAGCCAGTGGGCTTATAAGCTATGAACAAAACAATCCAAATAGCCAAATAATCTCACAAGCAACACACAAATAGGATCCAAGCAACAAAACAGCAATCCTTAAACTAGAAATCAAAATGCAACACCAAATGAGGTGGTCACTTTGCTGGTGCAAATGACCACTTCAGCAAACTTTGATAAGCTATAACAATCACAATAAGCCACCAAATTCAACAACCAGATAACCAATAGATAGCTTATCACCCAAACTATTCCCAAACCTGATTTCAGACCTTAGATCCAAGTAACAAAGAAGTTATTGGATTTGATGTGTTTGACCTATTTCAAAACCACTTTTATCAGATTTTTGCAAAACTTCAAATCCTTTTTCCACACTTTCAGAAACTTAACCAATGACTAAAACTTGTTCCAAATGACTTGTTTAGACTTCCCAAACCCTAAGAACCAAGGGCTCAAGGCCACAAGGCCTTATTAACCAGTAATCCCAAACAACCCTTAATCAACCACTTTTCAAACAAACTTCTGATTTTTAAACACAACCTATTGATTTTAATGATCAAATAGCTATACTAGGTGACAACTAACAGATTACAACCATAAAACACAAAGCACAAACACAAGAACACCAAATCATATACCAAAATGCAAAACAGGCAGTAACATATTATTTTTTAGAGGAATCTTAACAAGAGGTTATACCTGCCCTCCACAACATCCTAGGAGGGCCAGCTATGCTCCTTGGACCTTGTTCAACAACTAGAACAAGACCAAGGTACTTCAACAAAGGAGATGCAAGACGGCCTTGGTTGATGGTTCAAAGTAGAACCTCAAGGACTTGATTTCTTCAACACAAGCAGCAAACAACTTAACCAAGGGCTCTAATCCCTTCACAAGCTTGGTGTCAACAAGCTTGTAAGAGCTTATAGCTTATGGCCAAGGGTTAGTACACAAAAATATCAAAATCAGAAACCTTCTTTCAAGCTTTTTCAAACTTGAAAAACTTACCAAACATAAACATCCTTGATCCAAATGATTCAAGCACACTTATAACATCAAATGGAACTCAGAATCACCTTTAAACAATACCAACTTTCAAAAACATAAAAAGGAATTACAATTTTCTCAAACTACCAACTTTTATAAATTTCAAAAAGGAATTACAAGTTTAAAAGGCAAAGACTGGAACCAAGGGACTCTCACATGTTGAGGTCTCCTTTTATAGGCAAATGCGAGGCTACACTATTCACAAACCCTAGAAGTGAATTCTCTAAAACGCCCTTGAGCTCTTGAGGCAGTTTGTTGTTGATGAGTTATCCAAAGTGATCCCAAACGTTCATTTTAGCTTTGTGATCAAGCAAAGAGTCTTGGCTGTTGATTTTGCCACATAGGATTACTTGGAGGGTAAGTTGCATTCTGATTGGGTGACGTGTTGAATGGTGGGGCCTCTTGGTGAGTGGGAGTGAGGGTTTTAAGGTTGGGATGGGATTTAGAGTGTGTGAATCAAACGTGTGTCAAGGTAATTTAGGTTTACCCTTTGTTTAAGTTGATGTAAAATCTGGGTGTGAAAAGGTGAACAGTGGTAACTTTTGATCCGATTTTGGGGGATTGGAAGTTGTTTGGCGCAATTTCATGTTTAAATGTTTCAATGGCACACATTTGGCCCTTGTTCTTCTTCTTTTCTTTCATTTGCGTTTTAAAACGTGTCAGCGCCCATTTCCTTTGTTGTCAACTTTCAGGACTTGACAATTTTGGCACAAAAGTTTGGAAAAGGGTTTCAAAGGATTATTTATGCCATTTTGAGATATTTCAAGGGCTGATCTTGGACATTCTTGATCTTCAAAGGTCTTCAATGTATCTTTGGCTTCATGAGGGACCATTGTTGGCAATTTGGATTTGTTGAGGGACTAATCTTGCCACTTCTTCAAAGTTGAAGGACCTTTTGTGTAATTTTGACAAACTTAAAGGACCAAACTTGTAATTATCAATATACAAGGGTTTTAAGTGTCATTTCTTCAATTAATGAGGATCAAACTTGTACGTCTTCAAGTCTTCAAGGGTATTTGTTGAATATTCCATGAATAGGGCCCGGTTCTTTGTACGGCTTCGTTTCTCGTGTCCGTTTTTCCTTGTATCTTGTGATCTTTTGTCTTTTTCACGATATCCATACCTAAAATACACAAGTAAACAAACACAAGCATATATATGGTATTTTATGACATTTTTGTGCATTAAAAGCCCGAAAAGAACGATGAGATCATGTATAAATGCCATCTCATCATATATGAATAAAAGCCGCCCTTTTCATAACACTAAGTTTTTATAGCCAATCAATTACGTAGGTATTTCGAGTCATGAATAAATTTATATACAATACGAAGTATTAGAATGTGCATGTATTTTTAAGGTACGTTTAACTCCTAGTCGAACAATGATAGATCATGGTCGAAATCAACGAAACCTAATCGAAACGTGAACCGAAATGCAAACACCAAACTAAAACCAACCCAATAACCAACTTCTTCAGCGAACAAACTAAAAAAAACAATGCTTCACGTGAGCACGAGCATGAAACTCCAGCGAACAAAGTGATCGAATCAATTCGATCACGCCCCGAACTGGAACTGACGCGGCGTGAAATGCACCCAAACTCGAATCCTTGAGCCCAACAGCTTTTCTTGCAACAACCGTTTTCTTTTGGTATAGAAAATCTTTTATATATTGAGATTTGGTTTATGCAGAAATATCACGGTAACCTTTTACAAGAAACGCTTGAGATGAAGGAGACCAGTTAAGATTTATGATGAGCCAATTTTTGTTGCTTATATTGTTACTCTTGCCTAAAATCTTGCCCATACATAGGAGACTTATTTTGAGAAGGTTATTATGAAAGAGCATTTTTGGGATGTGCATGCCAACATGAATTGTTTGACTTACCATTTTTTGTATTGATAACTGCTTAAATGTAAAACTCTTTTCTGTATAATAATAATACCTACGTAATAGTTTCTAAAACGTAATAAATTTTTCTGAATAATTATTTATTTTAAATATTTAAATAAAACTGAGACTGCGTAATTACTATTAACGTTTACTTATTTTCTTTATAACAAATAATACGTACGTAATATTTTCTGTACTTAATAATTATTTTCTAAATAATTATTTTGTTGTAGTATTTAACTAAACTGGGACTGCGTATTTACTGTTTACGCTTAATTAAAGTTAAAGCTGAGACTACGCGTATTTAATATTCGAGGATTTTAAATACGGGTTTTACAATTCTTCCCCTCTAAAAAAAAATAATTCGTCCCCGAATTAAAGATACGACTGTACCGGGTTTTACAATTCTTCCCCTCTAAAAAGGAATAATTCGTCCCCGAATTAAAGGTAATAAACTGATGAAATTTAAGAGCTGAAAGGACACATAGGTTAAAAGAACATGAAGGCCGAAGAGGCATATGAGGTGAAAGGATCGTCCGTCTTCTATCTAAAACATAATGCTGTTGAAAGGTATAAACATGACATACTGAAGTGAACATGTAACGTGACATGTAACGTGACATGTCCAAAGATGACATGGAATGTAACATGACTGAAGAGGATGAGAGGTCCGAATGGACTCCTCCGTTTTGAGTGGCTTCCCGCTCGAAACTATTCCTTTGAAGGTCTAAGCATAATAACAATCTTGGTCCTGATGACCCTGTCATGATGATGCTGAATAGTTTCTGGTTCCATACTTAAGATGGATTTTCTGAATCTGATAGAATGAACAAGCTATAGCATGTAGTATACATGAAACCGTACATACAAATATCCTGAGAAGATAACATTTATATTTCTGGGAAAGCTGCTGAAAAACTATAGGGACGAACTACGTGAACAATTGTGAACGTGCTACGTGAGCAATTGTGAACGTGCTTTGTTAATAAGAGTGAAAACACTTATCCTTTTACAACTTAATTATAATAATAACCAAGCCAAAACGTGTATTTTATGTCGTAAATGTCGGAATTATGCGTGGTTTGTGTTTTTGTTGTGATTTAGGACCAAAATGTGAAAAAGGAAGAAAACATGGGCTTTCACGGGCTTTTATCGAAGAAAAAGACAAAAGACGAAGTCAAAAGATCAAGAGTGCAAAAAGAACGGAAGTACAAGGCGTATTCTGAAGATTATCGAAGAAAAAGTCTAAAGACGGAAGTTTAATGAAGTCGAAGAACCAAGTCTAATAAAAGAAGAAAATTATAAGACGAGTTCAATTTATATCGACAAATCCCAAGACAACGTCGAGAAATTCGAAGAATTTAAAAGACGAAAAGACGAGAAGAAAGATGAAGACATCAACACATGTTAATCCTCCTATAAATACCCTCCTAATGACACATTAGGAGGTGTTAGCTAAATTGACAACTTATTCTTTCTATTTTAATTACTTGCACTTTCATATGGTCATCTTAATTTCTTGTCTTTAATTTCAAGTAAGTTTTAATTTTGTGTTGTTGAATCTTTAATTTTAATCATGTTTTTAATTAATCTCACATTCCACCTTTCTTGTTTTGCTTAGTGTTTATGCTTATTTGCTTATTGTCATGCTTATTTGATTATTTGTTATGTTTTCATGTGTTTGATTGTTTTGGCTTATTGATTTTATAGCTTATTGTGTGTTTGATTTAAATTTAATTAAGTGTTTTTAAAAGTTATTTTATAAAAAGTTGATTTTAGATATTTTTATTATTTAGTGTTTTTAAAAGTTTTTAAATTTTGGCTTATTTAGTTTTTCCTAAAATTGATTTGGTTAAAGTTTTGATTAAGTGCTTATTAGTTTTTAGCTTATTTTTGGTTTTTAGCTTATCCGGATTTTATTTAAACCCTCTTTACCCGGATAAGCCAAAGTTTCATTTCCCGGATAAAAGGCCGAAACTCATATTCCGGATAACATCAAAAAGGCAAAATCCGGATAAGCCTCGAAAAACCAAAACCTGGATAAGAAGAACAAACCTATTTCCCGTATAGTGAAGAAAAGTCAAAACCCGGATAAGGGTAAGAAGTCAAAACCCGGATAAGCCTCAAAAACATAACCCGGATATGACCCAAAAAATTATCCCGGATAACCATGAGAAAAAAAAACATTCCGTACAACATATAAGAAGTGTCATGCCAGCTTGCTTACTTGCTTCCCATTTTCCCGCCAAAATCCAGCTACTTGCCTGTGTTCTTGAGCTGGTAGCCTGCCTGCTTGTTTATTAGTTAATATTGTTCCATGATCGTTTAGTTTAATCTGAAAGTTGTTCCGATTTTTATTCTGAAAGTCGCATATTTTTAATTGAATTTTTCGTCAAATTATAATATTAGTATTTTTTTCGTAAAGTTTAAGTTTTATCTTTTATTTAGCGCCCGCTTTAGCTTTTGTCTCGTTTAGTTTTAAAGTACCCTCATTGTTTTATTTTCTCCTTTTTCATTAAGTAAATTTTATTTTCAAGTCGAAAGTTAATTTCTTCTTTTAGTTTTATTTTTATTAATTGTTTTGTTTTAAATTTCGCTTTATTATTTGTTCCGCTCCTTTATTATTAGTTATTTGTTTTTAGCTTATTTTTATTACTTTTCACATTTACCTTTCAAATAGAAATAGATAACCAAAACCTTCTTTTTGTTAACAAAAAACGACTGAGTCACACTTTTAACCGGAGATCAATTCGATTAGACACCGAGCAAACGAACTTTTTAACGAGTAAAAATCCAGTTATTAAAATGGCGCCGCTGCCGACTCTTTTCGTAAAGATTAACGGTTTTCTGTGAGAGATGCGTTGAATTTTGGGATCCGTTCACTCGTGAACGTTATTTTTCTTGCTTAAAAATTTTCAAAAATCCATAAAAATAAAAATTTTAAAAAATCCAAAAACATTAAAAAACTCATAAAAAGCATTTATTTTTCAAAAGTTTTACACCAAAAAGATTTTATTTTTTCAAGTAAATATATTTTGTCTATTTCTTTGTTATCTTTTTCTTTTGCAGGTGTATGCGTACTCGCTCATCGTCTTATTCTGAGCCCGAGACTCTTGAAGACTTAGACATGACTGGTGTACACAACAACAATAATCCACCTCACCCCAACATGAATAATAACAACCATGGCCCTCAACCAGACCTTTGAACGATGGAGGAGCTTTGTCAACCAACAATGAATGGACGCGGAGGACCGATTGCGCCGATGCAAATCACGGCTCCAGAGTTTTCGTTGAAGCATCACATGATCCAACAAGTTCAAAATACTTGTCCATTTCGAGGATTGCCGGATGATGATGCCAACAAACACCTCGACAAATTCATTACCGTTACTCAAAGCATGAAATTGCCCGGGGTTACTATGGATTTTCTTCGCCTTCATCTATTTCCACACACTTTATCCCACCATGCCGGAAAATGGTTTGATCGTCTTCCGAAGAATTCAATTCATACATGGGACGAAATGACTCAACGATTTTTGTCGCGCTACTTTCCACCATCCATGGTAATGAGCCTTCGGAATCAAATCAGTGGTTTCACACAAGAACCTGATGAATCACTTTTCGATGCTTGGGAACGTATAATGTTTTGATTGATCGATGTCCTAACCACAACATGCTCCCCGTCACCTTAATTGATACTTTCTACAACGGTTTAACTTTTCGTGATCGTGATACAATTAATGCAGCCGCCGGTGGCACATTTATGAAAAAAAGACCCGAGGAGTGTAGAGAGCTTATAGAGAACATGACTACTCATCACAAAAATTAGGATTCATCCGCATATTCAAGGAATAACCCGAGAGTCAATGTTTCTTCTACTTTATCAAACACCGAGATGACCGAATTCACCCGCATGATGGCCGAAATGAACAAAAATATCCTACTTTTGGCTACGAATCAACAACAACAAGTTAAAGCTGTATCACTTTCTTGTGAGATTTGCGGCGGTCCTCATTCATACACTGATTGTCCTTCTACTCATAACAATCCGGAAAACGTGTATGCGGCTCATGGTAACTATTCAACGGAAAGCTATCAAGCCCGACCTCAAGGTGATCGTAACTTGCTAAGTTATCGTTCCAACAACTTTCTTTAACCCGGTTTTTCTCCTCAAAACCACAACCCCAACAACTTTAATAGAAGCAATACAAACCAACCTCTAGCTTTTAATCCCTATTACCCACCCACTCACCAAGCTCCACCCATCACTACACCCACAACTTAAAATCATGATGTTGAAACTTTCATGAGGACCCAAGGAGAGGTGGTTAAGAATCTTCAAAGCCAAATCATCAACTTGAAAGGGGATATCACTAAACAAGGGAATGATATTCGAACCGAGCTTACACATGATATGCAAACTTCTTTAAGCAATCAAACGAATGATTTGAGGAATATGATGGCTAGTTTCTATCAAACCACTCAACCCTCTACTTCGGGCTCTCTTCCTTCGAATACTGTCACCAACCCAAGAGCGAATGTGAGTGCTATTACTACACGCAGTGGAAAAACTCTTGTAGGACCATCCATCCCTCCCCCAGTTACTCCATCTACACCTCCTCCACCCACATTTATCCCGCCTACTTCCACGCCTAGTACTAGTTCTCCATTACCGTCTCCATCTATGCATGAAGAAGTACCCAAGAAACACCGTTCACCAACCCCACCTTCCACCTTTAAACCCTCAACATCTAAATCTACACCTACCACACCTTCACCTTCTACACCTACACCTCCTAAGCCCAATATTCCCTATCCATCTCGCTTAGACAAGTGCAAATTGCTCACCAAGGATGATATTCAAGTGTCAAACTTTTTGAAGAAGATTTTGAGAGTGACCATCACCATTAGCCTTGTTGAAGCTCTTGCCCAAATGCCAACATTCGTTAAGATGTTTAAGGAATTGCTTAATAAGAAGGAGAAGATGCCCGAGTTGGTTAATACTCGATGGAATGAAAATTGTTCTGCAGTCCTTCTTAAAGAACTTCTAGAAAAACTTGGAGATCCTGGTCATTTTGTGCTACGATGTACTTTTAACCAAACCGAAGAATTTACTGCCTTAGCTGATCTCGGGGCAAGTATTAATTTGATACCATTAAGTGTTTGGAAAAAGTTATCATTACCCGATCGTACACCAACAAAGATGACTCTTGAGCTAGCAAATCGAACTCTTGCTTACCTCGTTGGTATTGCCGAAGACGTGTTTATTAAAGTTGGTACCTTCACTTTTCCGGCCGACTTTGTTGTTGTTGATGATGAAATGGACCCTCGTATTCCGTTAATACTTAGACGGCCCTTCTTGAGAACCGGAAAGGCCTTAGTCGATGTTTCCAATGGTGAAATCATTCTAAGAGTCAGGAATGATGCACAAGTATTTAAAATGGGGAAGATCACAAACATGTTCAATGGAAGAGAATCGGCGAATATGATTAATGTGCTTCAAGACGAACTTGATACAACTACTTGTGAAAGTACAAAGCTTGATGATTTTGTCGTCTACAACAATCCTCTTTTCGATTCTTGCAATGATAATCCACTTTTTCAAGATGATGTGGATGATTCTCTCTACAATTTTGATCCTCCGCCAATTTATGAGTCTCCACCAATCTATGATGACTATGATGATGATTTTAGTTCTGATATGGATGATTATGATGATTTTACTTCAGAGTATAAAGACATGCCAACATATGATGATTTTGATGATGTTGATACTCTTTCGAGTGATTCTTCACATGATGACCTTGTTCCTACTTTTGATGAAGATCCTCCACCAACAATGCTTGATCCTACTTTGGATGACTACTCATTTGAGGAAGATTTTGCTACTTTTATCAATACTTACTTCCCCAATGAGAATTATTCTCCTCCTTTGGACTTTTTGGTCTTTATCCTCCTTCGAATATGAAGAAACCCGTTTCAAAGGTGAGGAAGCCGGAAGACACCGATATCCGTAGTACCTATGTCTTGACACCTCTTTATCCACCTTTTGAGGATGAGATCGTGAGATCTATGAGCGGATCTTCTTCAAGGTCTACTGAGCCTGAGTGTTATTTTCCCCTAAAGGAAAAGGTGTTCGACCCTGGTATTGCAATTTTTAAGCCATCTCAGTATCCATCTGATGGAATAAAAGGAATGTTTTTGGAACTTGTGGAGATATGCTTGCACTTCATCCTACTTTCTACCACCGTTCTCAATCTTTGCTTAAGGGAACCTTGCCTACTCTTCTTTGGCTTGCCTTGTGCCTTAAGCTTGTGCTACTTGATGGATGAAAACCATGTATTAGATCCCGGTGGATGTTCTTCAAGGTTCTTAACATTCTAATCAAGGTCGAGTCAGGCTCATGACTCGGTGAACAAAAACAAGCGCTTCTCGGGAGGCAACCCGAGTATATAACCTTTTTATACGTTTTTATAATAATTGTAGGGGGAGACCCTCGTATTTGTTTGTTGTTTTCTTTTTTATCATGTGCAGGGATTCGAGCTTTCAAAGATCCATTCTTGATGACTTTTGACGACCCGTGATTCCGTGTTCCCATCTTCCCGGTTCTATCCTAAACTCTTTGATTCACTATTTTATATTCTTCAATATTAAAATAGGAATCACTTTAGTTGTCTCTTCCTTAGCAAGATTTAACAAAGTGCACAATGTCCTAAGTGTAGGGGAGGGTACTTCCACATGCTTAAACATTGAGGACAATGTTTATATTAAGTGTTGGGGGGACTTCTATCGAAGTTAAGTAGGTTTTTTCATGCATTTGTCCTCATTTTAACCGGAAAATTTGATTTTTCGACATTTTTCAAAAATTTTGATCTATTTTGGCCTAGTAATTTTTCCTTTGTTATCGTTATTTTTCATTGCTAGAATAAATTTTAATAAAGTGGTTTTAGTTTTTAAACGCCATGAATCTTTTGACTCAACCGGAGTCTACTTATCCAAGTTTACTCTAGCTAGTATCCTTAACGTGTTTAAGTCAAGTTTTGCTAGGCTTTTATATAGGGAACTTTAAAACGTGAAAGTCTTAACTCTTACGGGTTAAGAACAAGAACTTTTCGCAAGTTCCTATAATTGATCCTAGAAAGTCGTTTATCAAGGGAACTTTAAAATGCGAATTCTAAACTTGAAAAAGTCTAAGAAGTTGCAAGATCCTATAGATGACTTGAAAACCCAAAACTTTGATTTAATAGGCTAAGCATCCACGAGTCTCATTCCTTGAGATTTTAAATTGTGGAGAACGAGAGATGATAGAGTCAATTATAAGTTTGGTATTCATTCATGAATTTATGTGAGTTGATTATGAGCTTTTTCTCCCCTCGCTTGCTAATAAATTTAATTGCAATAAATAAGGTTGTACGATTCGAAAAGTTACTTAGCTTCTAGCCCAAGATCGTTTAAAAGTTGCTCGGTATTAATTAGAGTTCATAGCCAAGGCATAACTTACTGAAGCGGGATGCAAAGATTGGCGAGTCTGAAAAGGCTCTAACAAGGCGTGAAGGCTACATTTTGTTGCTAAAGATCCAAAGTGATGTGAAGAATCATTTATCAAAAATCAATATGAAGGATCGAGACACACGACGAAAAGCAAACACTCCCCAAAAATCATGGAGAAGCCTATCCAAAAAGACCCTAGCAAGGTATGAGGATAAATAGATCCAAGTCCTAAAAGGAGGCGGATCGTTGTATATCAAAATCCCAAATAAAGATTGGAGAAAAATGAAGAAGTCGTGGTCCAAATATGAAGAATCTCTCAAAAAGTTCAAGTGAAGAAATTCCTATTATGAAGAGAAGACCATTATTTCATGAACGTCTCTCAAGATTTGAAGTATGAAGTCAATGCCAAATATTGATCCGAGAAAGGTCTCAAATCGTGAATCGAGTTATGCCAAGATATGAACTTTATGAGGTCCCGAGAAGCAGTTTTAAAAGATTTTGTCCTTTAGCTAACTATTGATTAAATCGTCCTACTTTATTTTCGGCCTAAATAACTATCGAAATAAGTCAACAATGCATCCTCGTGATCATTCAAGACAACAATAAAATATAAGAGATACACCTAGGAATAAGGGAGTCCAAGTGAATAATTGGGCCACATGAGTTTGCGTTAGTTTACTAACTTATAATAACAATGATCTCGTTTTTATGTTTGGTTTCGGAAACGTGAAACTTGAGGGTGATAAACATTCATGACATAGCAAAGCCCTAATGTAAGTCTTCGATTTCTTTACTTAATTTCTTCCTTCTGACTTTTTGTAATTTTCTATCTCTTTAAGTTTCCTTATTATCTTTTGTTAATAAAGGCCAAGGTAGGTTAATTATGATGGAAAATGTAAATCTTGCTTTGTAATTAATGCATTGCATGAGGGCATTGCAATGGTCAAGTGTAGGGGATTTAATAAGTGTGAAAACACTTATCCTTTTACCACTAAAATATAATAATAACCAAGCCAAAACGTGTATTTTATGTCGTAAATGTCAGAATTATGGGTGGTTTGTGTTTTTGTTGTGATTTAGGACCAAAATGTGAAAAGGGAAGAAAACATGGGCTTTCATGGGCTTTTATCGAAGAAAAAGACAAAAGACGAAGTCAAAAGATCAAGAGTGCAAAAAGAACGGAAGTCCAAGGCCTATTCTGAAGATTTATCAAAGAAAAAGTCTAAAGACGGAAGTTTAATGAAGTCGAAGAACCAAGTCTAATAAAAGAAGAAAATTATAAGACGATTTCAATTTATATCGACAAATCCCAAGACAACGTCGAGAAAGTCGAAGAATTTAAAAGACGAAAAGACTAGAAGAAAGAAGAAGACATCAACACATGTTAATCCTCCTATAAATACCCTCCTAATGACACATTAGGAGGTGTTAGCTAAATTGACAACTTAGTCTTTCCATTTTAATTACTTGCACTTTCATATTGTCATCTTAATTTCTTGTCATTAATTTCAAGTAAGTTTTAATTTTGTGTTGTTGAATCTTTAATTTTAATCAAGTTTTTAATTAATCTCTCATTCTACCTTTCTTGTTTTGCTTAATATTTATGCTTATTTGCTTATTGTCATGCTTATTTGATTATTTGTTATGTTTTTATGTGGTTGATTGTGTTGGCTTATTGATTTTATAGCTTATTGTGTGTTTGTTTTAAATTTAATTAAGTGTTTTTAAAAGTTATTTTATAAAAAGTTGATTTTAGATATTTTTATTATTTAGTGTTTTTAAAAGTTTTTAAATTTTGGCTTATTTAGTTTTTCCTAAAATTGATTTGGTTAAAGTTTTGATTAAGTGCTTATTAGTTTTTAGCTTATTTTTGGTTTTTAGCTATTTTTGTTCCTTATCCGGTTTTTCTTTAAACCCTCTTTACCCGGATAAGCCAAAGTTTCATTTCCCGGATAAAAGGACGAAACTCATATTCCGGATAACATCAAAAAGGCAAAACCCGGATAAGCCTCGAAAAACCAAAAACCGGATAAGAAGAACAAACCTATTTCCCGGATAGTGAAGAAAAGTCAAAAACCGGATAAGGGTATGAAGACAAAACCCGGATAAGCCTAAAAAACATAACCCGGATATGACCCAAAAAATTATCCGGATAACCATAAAAAAAAATTCCGTACAACATATAAGAAGTGTCATGCCAGCTTGCCTACTTGGTTCCCATTTTACCCCAAAATCCAGCTACTTGCAGCTGGTAGCCTGCCTGCTTGTTTATTAATTAATATTGTTCCGTAATCGTTTAGTTTAATCTGAAAGTTGTTCCGATTTTTATTCTGAAAGTCGTGTATTTTTAATTGAATTTTCGTCAAATTTTAATATTATTATTTTTTCGTAAAGTTTAAGTTTTATCTTTTATTTAACGCCCGCTTTAGCTTTTGTCTCGTTTAGTTTTAAAGTACCCTCATAGTTTTATTTTCTCCTCTTTCATTAAGTAAATTTTATTTTCAAGTCGAAAGTTAGTTTCTTCTTTTAGTTTTATTTTTATTAATTGTTTTGTTTTAAATTTCTCTTTATTATTTGTTCCGCTCTTTATTATTAGTTATTTGTTTTTAGCTTATTTTTATTACTTTTCGCATTTACGTTTTAAATAGAAATAGATAACCAAAACCTTCTTTTTGTTAACCAAAAACGACTGAGTCACACTTTTAACCGGAGATCAATTCAATTAGACACCGAGAAAACGAACTTTTTAACGAGTAAAAATCCATTTATTATTTGTGATCATAAAAGGAATACTGTGCATGAAATATATCATGAATGTGATACGTGAAGCATACTGTGGGTGTGCTACCAGAACATATCATGAACGTATGCTGACAGAGGAAGGAATGCCAAACGATACGGTCTGAGATGTAAAACGTCAGCCTGGTTATGGAATAGCTTTCCTAAACTTGAGTCTGGTTACTCAGGATTTCTGTAACCGTATTCGGTAGTAAACTGTGAAACGTGTATCGCGAAATGGCACACGAACTTGAACGTGAACAATGTTATGAACGCTAACATGAGCTTAAATCATGAGATGACACGAAACATGAACTGAAACATCATCATACTAGAAATGAGACGTAAACGTGAAAGTGAAAGTAAACGTGAACGTGAATGCTAACGTACACGTGATCGTGAACATGAACGTGAGCGTAATCCGCGAACGCAAATTTCCATCTGACAAGATTGTTGATGAAATACCTTGGAATCATGCGATCTATTGCTAAATTTCCTGCAGATTTGTTACTGCATAATCATTTCGGATAAAAGAAAACGTGTAGGCTGGGTTAACTGGTTAACAATGACTAAAATAGCATCATGCTTTGTCTGAATTTGTGATAACTGACGATAATCTGTGGAGAAATTTCTACTGGTTTTAATAGCATGTCGGTGTTCTATCTTGAACCTGAGGTATGTTAGGCATCTAGATATGAACATAGTTGCATCCATGTGTTATACTGCTTTTATAAAAAAAAATAATAATAAAAATAAAAATTCCTGGGACTATGGTAGGTTCTGGTGGAATTTGGGCGAATAATCATGAAAGAATTTTGAGTTTGGGTAAAATAGATCTCTCCTAGCGTAGGATCTTATGTGATGCAAAATTTTAGTGTAGGTCCTCTCCATTATGCGTAGGCTTAGTCATGAAAACTAATCGTGAGAACTGTCAGAAATTCTGTAGTAATAGCCAACTAAATTCTAGAAAATTTCTTACTTCGGTCGCAGACGTCGGTCGTGATCATCTGGTGATGGCCTTCACCCTCGCAGTATTGTCTAAAATTTCTTTCTGCTGAAGTAGGATGGCTAAAAAACGCCACTTTGTTCAATTGGAATTTATATCTAGAAAGCTGTGTATAAAATTTTCTCCTATCAAAGATTATGTACAACTGTGAGAAGATGATTCTCGTGTTCTTCTCTAGAATTTAGCAGACCAGAATGTGATCAATGAATATACTGACGATTTTGTCTGAGAGTCATGGAAAAATTTATTTCATAATATAGTTGGAGCATTAGGGAGTTCAGAAGTATAAAATCAAAATCTTTAGAGAGACTGTAATATGTGCAATCACAGTCTGGAAAACATCATGTTCTTTCTCTCACCACAGATGGTAGCATGATCATAAATTGTTCTAGAAAATGTTTAAGACATCGTAGCAGATTAGATAAACCTACTATTTATGGAATGAACATTGATTAAGAATGGCGACCTTGTAAAAAAAATTCACTTGTCGATATATGATCTCATGATACCGGCCTTCTTCCTGATAGACAGAAACGGTGCACTTCCTAGTGGTGCGTCATGGGAAATAAAACCTCATTCCGGTAATTCTTGCAACAAATACTACAACTCTTTTAACTTAGCTGCAGCCCTGCAACAGGGAGTTTTGAGAACAGGTTCTGTTCTTGAGACAAGCTCGATGTTAAATTCTGTCTCGTGGTTAGGAAGGAATTTCTGGGAAACCTTCTGAAATTTTTATCTGAAAACTCTGGAATAATTTGCTGATCATGAATTTAAGGAACTTCAGAAGTGGATTTATATCTGATAGCTCTAAAGGTCTTAATAGCCTGGGATAATAAGTTACTTGCTGTAAAGTATAACAACTTGTACTGATTTTCGAGCAGAAACTAAAATGACTATATTTGGGATTTAGTAAGACAGATCTCGTCGTTAAGCGAAATGAAAACATTAATAATATCAGTGATAATGTGGAGTCTTTTTTAGCTGGGAGGTAGGTAAATACCTGATTTAAATAAAGCTTGTCATAGGAATACGTGAAGAAAACATGACGATTTTCACTAAATGTGTTCGTCTGTAACCTCACAGAATAAATACTTCGTGTTTAACCTGATTAATACTTCAGTGGTGGTAAATGGATCTTTAATGATCTGATTTTTAAGTGGCATGACGAAACGATCATATCCCCTTGGAGGGTACCCTGAATTTCTGAGAGCCTGATTTAGCAAACATACGGAGTTATGAGTTCTGACTCGTACTCTGAAAAGATATTTGTATGACGTATACCATGACTGGTGCCCTGATATGTGTCTTCCGGAATGATACCCGAGACCTATGTCTTGACTGATGTCTTGGCACGTGTTTTAGTAGATGAATCTGAACAAGGCTGAATTTTTTTGGTAACTGCTACGATTGGCGGACCGGTTAGACTACTGACCTCTTGTATTTCTGGTTACGTCCGTTCTGGAGTTCCGATAGTTACTGACTGATCAATTTTAAGCACGGTGGTTGTCACTACTGCTTTGTCTGTCACTTTATGACGATCATTATCATGATCGTGATTCATGTAACTATTCTGCTGAGTGGCCGGCTGGGTTCCGCTTCCCACTCTTCTGAATGAATGGTTAGCTGAGTGAAGTGTGACTTATAGCTGAGAAGGTAAAGTATGGAATGGAATGGTAGTGTTTGACGGTTGAAATTATTCTTGTCAGAAATTTCAAATTTATAGTTTTCGTCCTTGTTCTGCAGAGTCTTTATAGTATAAACGGCATCAGCATCTTGAGAAATCTCCAAAGTATCAGCAACATCAGCATTTGTGAGGTCTTCAAAGTGTTAGCATCATCAACATCTGGTAAAATCTTCAACTCACGAGAAGCATCAGCACCTAGTAGAATATCGACAAGTGGCAACGCCTGGGATGATTGAGGATCGATTAGCAATATCCATGGAGTAGGGTACCTGGAGTACACCTAGACTACTGTACATGAAGTACAAAATGAATACTACACATGGAGCATATCTGAGACATTATACATGGAGTACACATGAAATACTGTACATGGAGTATAACTGAGACACTATACATGGGTACAGATGGAATACTGTACTTGGTACTGGTGGAAATTTTATGGGATGACCGATACCGGTGTCGCTTGTCTGACATGATCAAAGAAATGAATTGATTTAAACGGTAGTAAACTGAACTGAAATGAGTAACATGTTAGCCTGGTAATTCCTGCGTGGACTTAAAGCTTGTTGTATAGAGTTTCAAGAATATGATTAAACGGAATTTCAACAATGGTTAGCATGAAGACATGACTGATGAAGATCAAACATGATTATAATGAAAACAGGATTTTTACTGTAATCACCTTCTGTATCTTAGCATGAAAACATCATCACCTTGCTGAAAACATAATCCTCATAAGGAGACATGAACTTACTCAGCATGAAAACGACATTCACGTGAGAGTATAAACTTGACTGATACAAATAACATAGAAGAATAATCAGCTGAGGTTTAACATCAACTGATGTGGATAGTTATGGTTTAATCCACAGTATTCATAGTAGGAAGCATGTGACTAATTATGGGCGATTTTGTTTTGATCCATACTTGTCAAAATTTTCTGAGAACTGTCATGTACAGAAATGTACAATCTGGGACTAAATGTGGTTGGTTGTAGTCCAATTCATATTTGTTAAGTTTTGATGAAACGTCATGATATGACAAAGGTGAACAACTATGGATCGGTTCACAAAACAACATTCGACTAAAAAGCATGAAATTTGATCTGAACATTGGTGAACGTATATGGGCTGGTTCACCAAGTAATATTCAACTGAAAACATGAATCTGACATGAGTAAGGATGAACGCCTATGGTCAGTTCATCTATACAAAAATCTGAACAGCAAGGGTGAACGCCTATGGTCAGTTCACCAAAACGAAAATTTGCTGAGAAGCGCATGCGACTAAATATGGTCAGTCCTGTACCAACCTTTTACTTATTCAAAACTTTAAGAAAACCGACTGATAACTGAAGAAAACTTACTGATAAATGCATGTGAAACATGAAAGATAACAACACCAAAATCTGGGAAGTTCCTGGTGACTACCCACTAGTCACCGGTCAAGTTTTAGAGCCTACAAGTCGAACCTATAGCTCTGATACCATAATTGTAACACCCCACTTGGATAATTGGACCGTTACATGTATTTATGGCGTGTCATCAAAGCATAAGGTAAATGTCCTAAAACATTAACTAGCCATAACGGAAATACCGGAATCAAACATCGGTAATCCAACATAAGCTCAAAACATGAAAAATAAAATACTGAAAGAAAGGATTGAACAATGTCCAACGGAAATATAAAAAGATGAAGTGCATAACGTAAAGAAGTCTGGACTGCTTCCATCCAATGCACAGGCTCTCAGAATCTTAAGAGTATCCTGGTGTACCTGCCGTTAGAACATGAAAGAACTACGGCTGAGCATAACGCTCAGTGAACGGATATAATGCATGATAAGAATATAATGAACTAGAAATAATTAATAATTACAGAAGCTGAAAGACCGATATGTGGAGTATGATGAAAACTGTAGAAAATCTGATAAGTCTGATTTATAAATAATAAAACTGAACTATTATCTGTTAAATCAGAAAACATGCATTTACTGTATTTTAATTGCCAAGAGCTTATATAGGTCATGTGCTGTAACAACTGTTGCATGAATAACTGGAGGGGTGACCTCGTCATGCTATAGAGGGGCGACCTCTAAATAACTGTGCTGGGTGGAGGGATCAGCTCCAATTTGAAGGATGTAGAGCACAAACTACATTCACCCGATAACTGTAAACTGATAAGCCTAGGATGCATCCATACGTCCCACTAATAATACTGATAAAATGGCCAAGCTGAGCTGAGTGGAACGCTGCTGGATATCACTCTCTTACAGGTGAGTCATGACACCGGTGCCTCTAGTGTCATGGTTACGGTACCTCCGTAACTAGTACATAAACTGGTCATGCTTGTATATAAAGCTCATACAATCTTTTTAGTTATTAAAGTCATTACTGATAAGCTTAAAACATATACTGGGAAAAACATTTGGCTGCAGACGGGGAATCCTAATCATACATAGAAGAAAGTCCTTATTGAAGGACGGGAAATCCGTTCCTCGTGTCCAGTAACTGACCGAGATCAACTAACAGAGAGTCTATTCTGATTTCACGTGAGCTACATGAATAAAGGACGTGAATAAGTCAACTGATATTCGTTTATTTTATTTATCTCAACTGTACTTAGTTAATTTTATTTATTCTTGTAATACTGTTAATATATAACTGATAAGTCTGAATGTCCTAATATTTCTGATTAAAGTATTCCTGTTCTATTATTAATTACGGTATAACACGTATCGTGACGTTACGAGTTCGAAAAGTATTAGAAATGATCGTTTTAGCCTACATCAAAACAATAGAACAATGGCATCCTATTATTATTCAAATGATTACTTATATTTTGTAACATTGTAAATAACTTATTGCTAATCATCAAAAGTATTTCATTTATGAGAAATCAATTTGTAAACAAGACAATTAATAAAGGGCCAATCTTGTATTACTGAATTTTAGAATAGCATGAGACGTATGTCGTCTTCTTCGCCAAAATGACACCATTTCTAAATTAGAAACTCACATGCTGTTAATACATTACTAAATATATTCATATTATTTCAAAGTGTAAACTGTTTAAGAATGTATCATTTCAAAATCTAATGACCTACTATCGTTAATTGACGTGTCGTATGTCAAACCAAAACAAATCTAGAGGTGCGAACACCCGATTCGTCGATCGTTACTTAACCGTGATTTTCTTTAATTACATACTAAAACATAATCATATGTATATGAATAAAAGAAGCCCTTTTCATAACACTAAGTTTTTATAGCCGATCAATTACGTAGGTATTTCGAGTCATGAATAAATTTATATACAATACGAAGTATTAGAATGTGCATGTATTTTTAAGGTACGTTTACCTCCTAGTCGAACAATGATAGATCATGGTCGAAATCAAAGACGAGCATGAACACCAACCTCAAAGCACTGCGACTCAACGAAACCTAATCGAAACGTGAACGGAAATGCAAACACCAAACTAAAACCAACCCACTAACCAACTTCTTCAGCGAACAAACTAAAAAAACAACGCTTCACGCGAACACGAGCATGAACTCCAACGAACAAAGTGATCGAATCAACTCGATCACGCCCCGAACTGGAACTGACGCAGCGTGAAATGTACCCAAACTCGAATCCTTGAGCCCAACAACTTTTCTTGCAACAACCGTTTTCTTTTGGTATAGAAAATCTTTTATATATTGAGATTTGATTTATGCAGAAATATCATGGTAACCTTTCACAAGAAACGCTTGAGATGAAGGAGACCAGTTAAGATTTATGATGAGCCGATTTTTATTGCTTATATTGTTACTCTTGCCTAAAATCTTGCCCATACATAGGAGACTTATTTTGAGAAGGTTATTATGAAGGAGCGTTTTTGGGATGTGCATGTCAACATGAATTGTTTGACTTACCATTTTTTGTATTGATAACTGCTTAAATGTAAAACTCTTTTCTGTATAAAATAATACCTACGTAATAGTTTCTGAAACTTAATAAATATTTTCTGAATAATTATTTATTTGAAATATTTAAATAAAACTGAGACTGCGTAATTACTGTTAACGTTTACTTATTTTCTTTATAACAAATAATACGTACGTAATATTTTCTGAACTTAATAATTATTTTCTAAATAATTATTTTGTTGTAGTATTTAACTAAACTGAGACTGTGTATTTACTGTTTACAAGTTAAAGCTAAGACTACGCGTATTTAATATTCGAGGATTTTAAATACGGGTTTTACACGGACCGGTTCACGACATGTTTTAATAAAAATAATACATGGGTTCGGTTTATTATTTTTACAAGTTTAATAGTTTTATAAGTATATTTATTTACAAGTTAATTAAATTAATTTAACATGGCATATAATTAACTTAATTAAAACATGGACTTAGGTTTATTATTATTATTTAATAATACATGATTTTAACCTAAGTATTTATTTATATAATTTAGACTATAGTAATTAATTACTTATTAAAACATGGCATATAATTAATGAATTTTCATGACTTAGGTTATATTAATATAAATATTAATACATGTTTTAACCTATGTATTATATACAATTTAATTTAATTAAATCATGATTATATTTAATTAAATCGTATAACATATAGTTTATCTAAGTAACATGTTATAATTAATAAACTATACTATTAATCACATGACTTAGTATATTTACTCAGTAAAACTTAAGCTTATCTTATTAGCTTATTAATCCCGCTTATTTCTAAGTATGGAAACTTTCTATTTCAGGAAACTTACTATTTTTAGAAACTTTCTATTTTTAGAAACTTATCTATTTTAAGCAGTTAATCTATTTTTTGAAACTTTCTATTTTTGGAACCTTTCTATTTTAGGAAACCTGCTATTTTTAGAAAGTTACTTATTATTACACAACAAGTATAATAATACAAGAAATACAAGTAATACTTAATCAGAATATACAGAATACAAGATAAACACAACATAACGTTACAATCAATAAAACAAGACATGAACCTATAAAACAAGCTAAGACACGATATAAAACCAGTTACGTACTCAGTAATCAGAATACTTATACACGTATACTATTTATGTAGCATTAGTGAGATCGAAGTAGGACTCTCTTTCGCTCGTCTTCTTCGTTCACTGGACATAAGGTACGGATTCTCCGTCGCTTCAGTATGGACATTCTTTCCTTATTAGGATTCCCCGTATGCAGCCAACTGTTTTCCCAGTATATGTTTTATATGTTTTGATTTGCTTATGTTTAATTTAAATGCCTAAGCCATATACATGCATGACCAGTTTCACCTAGTTATGGAGGTACCATAACCATAACACTAGAGGCACCAGTGTTATGACTTCACCACGGTGGAGTGATAGCTCGTGACGTCCCTTTTAGCTTTTGGCCATATTATTATGTTATCATGTGGGGCGTATGGGTGCATTCTAGGTTATATGTTTTTAACAGATTATTCAGGTAAATGTGGTGTGTGCCTTGCATCCTTCACAAGGAGTTGATCCCTCCCACCCAAACATATATTAATTAGAGGGAACCCCTCTAATTGCATGATGAGGTCACCCCTCCAAGTAATCATGCACGTTGATATTTCATGACCTATATTGGCTTAATGGTTAACATGTTAAACAGTTTTTATAAGATAAACATAAGGCTTTTCAAACTATAAAACCAGTTTTACTAAGTTATACCAGGTTTTCCAGGACTTAATCAATTCCGCTGCTATATGTTGTATATGCCATCCTAAGGTGCTGCTAAATGGATGGATCTTATCAACGTCCATGAATGATAAATAATAGATTGAACCGCCGAATCGGAAAAATTGGGTGCTATCATATAGCTTTGTATCGGCTAAGTTCACGCGTTGGAGATAAGCGGACTCGAACCGCTGACATCCGCCGCAGGGTAAACCACCGCCTCTCAGGTCCCCCAACTGATTCTATGTTATTCATTCTATGTTTTTATATCCGTGCACTGAGCGTTATGCTCAGCCGTTTTCCTTTCATGTTCCCAAAACGGCAGGTACTCAAGGGCGCTTGTAGACTTTAAGCGTACGTACATATGGATTGGAAGCTTTCTAGCCTTCATTACTTTATGCATTTTATCATACATTTTGCTACTTATTTCTATGGACATTGTTTAGTCCTTTTCCTTTACAGTACTTATGTTTGTGTGTGATGAGCTTATACTTTGGGGTACCGATGTTTGTTTCTGGTATTTCCTTTATGGTCATGTAATGTTTAAGACATTTATCCTTGTATGATTTAATGACACCTCATAATCACGCGTGACATTCCATTTACCAAAATGGGGTGTTACAATTATGGTATCAGAGCCAAGGCTTTGACCTCTAAGCTCTCGAAACACGACCTGTGATTAGTGGGTGGTCACTATGGTCTTCCTAGAACTGACAGTCAGTTTTCATGCATTCATTGTTTTCATGCATTCATATATATGTCATTGTCACAGGTTTATGACTAAGTAATGGTTGGTACATGACTGGCCCTATTTAGTCGCATGTGCTTTTATCGAAACTTTTAACTTTGGGATCGACCCATTGGCGTCCCCTCGCCATGTCTTTTGTTTTGAGAGAACTGACCATAGTCGTTCACTATCGCCTATATAAAAGTTTTCATAAAACTGCATCATGCATTCATGTACTAGTTTTCCTACATAAAAATTTTCTCATGATTTATTGGTATAAATTTTTTCATATATATATATTTCATGTTTTGGTCAGTTTAATCATGTATTTTTATGTTACACTGTCAGATGGTTCTCACACGCGAACAGGAACAACTCAATGCAGTAGTCTAAGCTGCGATGCAAGATTTGATTCCTCAGTTGAGGAACGAAATCAGGGCTGAGGTGCAGGCTGCCAACAATCAGCAACAGCACCCACCACCTCCTCCTCCTCCTCCACCAACATTGGTCACATGGCTGGAGAGATTCAACAAGCAGCGTCCTCGATCCTTCGAGAGAACTGATAGCCCCAGTGAAGCTGAAAGCTGGTTGGCTCATATTAAGAAGATATTCGATGCAATGGGCTGTGACCCCGTCTTCAAGTCGAGGTTGGCCTGTTACAAGTTCGAAGGTGATGTGCTAGGATGGTGGAAGGCATTCAATCAATCTAAGGGAGGTGACAAATGGGTGGCTGGTTTGACTTGGGCTCAGTTAGGGAGTTAGTGATGGGACAGTTCTTTCCCAAGGCTGAGCAAGACAAGCTGAAGAGGGAGTACCACAGAATCAGGCAGAGAGCTGGGGAGAACAACAACGAGTTCATGCAGCGCTTTCTTCGTTTGGCTGGTTTTCTTGGCGCAACAGCAGGTACTGCCGAAGAGCAAGCATACCACTTCCGGTGGGCTCTTCGTACATCGTTCGCCAACAACTTGGTGTGTGCTACGTTCAACATGGTGGAACAAGTTGCCGATGCAGCACGTAAGCTGGAGATGCAGCATGAAAGAGAAGAGTTCGGGGAAGCAGAGAGACCCGAGAAGGGGTAAATATTTGTTATTCAGCGGTGACCATTCCGAATTCTTTCACTATTATCCAATATTTATATCTCTCTTTAAACTGCATCTTTCAGGCAGAAGACTGGGGACCGGTCTCAGCCGGCTACTCAACAGCCTACTCAGTCCAAGGGAAACAGTCAGACTCAAGACCGTTCTGCTACGGATAGGCGTGGCGGTAATGATAATTACCGTAACAACACTGGAAACTCCAACAACAGCAGGTCCTTACACTTACTCATTTCCTTATGTTACATGCGATATTTCATAATTCTGACACATTAGCAATCTTCTACAAGGAATCATGGTAACAGGAGGGACCAGAACCAAAGAGGTTCACAGCCTAACCGTCCAGCTATCACTGGTATTACATCTTACGATTTTTCCGTATTGTCCTTTTGTACCTATAAACCATGTCTCATGTATACTGTTCTTAACAGGCTCCCAGCCAACAAGGGCACCTGCTGGAGGGTATACTCACCCTCTTTGCACTACCTGCAACCGTAGGCACCCAGGGCCATGTCTCCGTGATAGCGACACATGCTACAAGTGTGGCCTTACTGGTCATCGCATGAAGGACTGCCGCAAGGGCGAAATGGAGGGCACATCTGGACATGCTGATTCCAAGCCGCCTCCTACTAGTGGACGCGTTTCCATGACTTCTCGCGACCAGGCCAACAAGTCTACAGGT
The DNA here is from genome assembly GCA_025667525.1 of Glebionis coronaria. Classification (NCBI taxonomy): domain Eukaryota; kingdom Viridiplantae; phylum Streptophyta; class Magnoliopsida; order Asterales; family Asteraceae; genus Glebionis; species Glebionis coronaria. The sequence goes on along the minus strand of CM046877.1, from coordinate 555,664,566 downwards.
ACCATCACTGGAATCTTGTATATGTATGGTCAAGCTGCATGTGTTTTATTTGACACGGGTGCTACTCATTCGGTCATTTCTACTGCTTATGCTAAGATTGTTAGGATATCCCCTATGCCATTAGAGAATGTACTAAACATTTCTACGCCTTTAAGAGACTCTGTACTCATAATCCATGTGTACAAGAGCCTTCCCCTAGAGTTTGACGACAAGATTTGTCCCATTGACGCACTTCCGCTAGACATGAGTGATTTTGACATGATATTGGGCATGGACTGGCTATCCAAACATCACGCCACCATAGAGTGCCATACATATCGGGTCATCTTCGGTGATGTAAATGCACCAGAGTACATTCACAAGGGGTTCATACCCATAAGGTCTGTACAAATAATCTCAACTTTGCAAGCACGTGCATTACTTTCACATGGTTGCGAGGGCTATCTAGCTACTATTCACGACATGGATGCTGAATCTCCATCAATTCAAAATCAGCCAATAGTGTCAGAATTTCCAGACGTATTTCCAGAAGAACTTCCGGGCATACCACCTGCACGTGAAGTAGAGTTTAATATCGAGCACATCCTAGGAGCTGATCCAATTTCCAAGGCTCCTTATCGCATGGCTCCAATAGAGTTGAAGGAGCTGAAGGACCAATTGCAATAACTTCTGGAACGAGGCTTCATTCGACCGAGCGCATCTACATGGGGCGCACCGGTCTTATTCGTGAAGAAGAAGGACGGTAGTATGCGTCTTTGCATAGATTATCAAGAGCTCAAAAAGATCACCATCAGAAATAGGTATCCTCTACCACGCATTGACGATCTGTTTGACCAACTCCAAGGGGCCAAACATTTCTACAAAATTGATCTGAGGTCGGGATATCATCAGCTACGGGTTAAAGAGCAGGACATCGCCAAGACTGCTTTCCGTACACGTTATGGGCACTACGAATTTGTAGTCATGCCATTCGGCCTTACCAATGCTCCAGCTGTTTTCATGGATTTGATGAACAGAATATTCCATGAATTTCTGGACAAGTTCGTCATTGTCTTCATTGACGACATCCTGATATTCTCTAAGTCCAAGGAGGAACACGAAGACCATCTTCGTACAGTGTTACAGATTCTTTGCCAGAAGCAGTTGTATGCTAAATTCTCCAAGTGTGAGTTCTGGTTAGAAAAAGTGGCGTTTTTAGGTCACATTGTATCAACAGAAAGAATCACCATGGATCCAGCAAAGGTTGAGGCTATTACCCAGTGGCCAAAACCGACATCGGCGACTGAAGTTCGCAGTTTCCTAGGCTTAGCTGGTTACTACCGTAGGTTCGTAGAGAACTTTTCTCGTTTAGAACTACCATTGACCAAACTGATGCGGAAAGGGGAGAAATTCTTCTGGACTGAAGAAAGAGAGAAGAGCTTTGAAGACCTAAAGCATAAGTTAGTATCTGTACCGATTCTTACTCTCCCATCTAGTACATGTGGATTTCAAATCTATAGTGATGCTTCAGGGAAGGAACTTGGCTGTGTTCTCATGCAACATGGGAAAGTGATCACGTACGCTTCACGACAGCTTAAGCCCTATGAGGAAAATTTCCCCACGCATGACTTGGAACTTGCAGCCGTTGTGTTTGCATTGAAGATATGGAGGCACTACTTGTATGGAGAATCATGTGACATCTTCACAGACCACAAGAGCTTGAAGTACATCTTCACTTAACGTGAACTGAACAGGAGACAGAGGAGATGGTTAGAGCTGTTAAAGGATTATGACATTAATATGCAATATCATCCCGGCAAGGCGAATGTAGTGGCGGATGCACTTAGTAGAAAGTCCGGAATGATAAACAACATTAAGATTGGGGAGGAAAATATAAGAGACTTAGAGCGACTAGACATCGAGATCATGGTACGCGGACAACACGGTTACTGGGATAATCTTAGAGTGGAACCTGAGTTACTCTCTAGGATCAAGGAAGCTTAAAAGGATGATGGTGAAATCTGGGCGATAATTCAGAACTTAGAGAAGCAGACAGAATTTCGTGTAGACGAAGACGGTATCTTATGGCAGGGCACGAGACTTTGTGTTCCTGATGATCAAGAACTCCGGGAAGCATTGTTAGCTGAGGCTCATAGCTCCCCATTCCCCATTCATCCTGGTTCGACCAAGATGTACCACGACATCAAATAATACTTTTGGTGAAGTGGTATGAAACAGGATGTTGCGACTTACGTCTCCAAATGTCTTACTTGCCAGCAGGTTAAGATCGAGCATCAGCGATCTAGCGGTCTTCTAAAACCGTTGGATATTCCAGAGTGGAAGTGGGACAAGATCACCATGGATTTTGTTACCGGTCTTCCGCAGAAAAAAGGAGGCACAATGCGATTTGGGTTATCGTTGATCGACTTACTAAGTCAGCTCATTTCTTACCGATCCGCAAGGATGATCCGGTCAGTAAACTCGCCGATACTTACAATAAGGAGATCATGAGACTTTATGGTGCTCCATCCAGCATCGTCTCGGACAGAGATCCTCGTTTCACTTCGCGATTCTGGAAGAGTCTGCAGAAAGCTTGGGGTACAAAACTTAAGCTTAGCATGACTTTTCATCCTCAAACAGACGGGCAATCAGAACGAACGATTCAGACATTAGAAGACATGTTGAGGTCATGTGCGTTGGAATGGACAAGAGATTGGGACGATTACATCTGTTTGGTAGAGTTTGCATTCAACAAAAGTTGGCACGCTAACATTAAGTATGCTCCATTCGAGATGTTGCATGGCAGAAAGTGTCGCGCCCCAATTTGCTGAGATCAAGTTGGTGAGCGAACACTTGAAGGACCAGAAATGATAGAGTTGACCAACGAGAAGGTCACTGTAGCTAAGCAGAAATTGCAAGAAGCATGATCACGTCAGAAGAGTTATGCCGACAAGCATCATAGGGACTTACATTTTAACGTAGGATATCACGTCTTTCTTAAGGTATCGCCGGCACGTGGTGTTAAGCGTTTTGGAATCAAAGGGAAGCTCAGTCCTCGATTCATCGGACCGTTTGATGTCATTGAGCGAGTCGGTGAAGTATCTTATCGTTTAGCGTTACCTCCGCAACTTTCTCACATATACGACGTTTTCCATGTGTCCTTACTCAGAGGGTACAAGTATCATCCCCTTCACATGGTTCAGTATCCACTGGAACAGATTCGTGAAGATCTTACCTTCATAGAGGAACCCGAACGAGTTCTTGACAGGCAAGAACGAGTCATGAGGAAGAAGAAGATTCCATTCATCAAAATCCTTTGGAGGGACCATACCGAGCGAGAAGCCACTTGGGAGACCGAGGAGTCTATCCGGACTTATTACCCTCATTTTAAGTTTTGAATTCGGGTATGTTCCTCTTTTTCAGTTTACTTAATCTATAATTCGGGGACGAATTATTCTTTTTAGGGGGGAAGAGTTGTAAAACCCGCATGCTTTTACCATGAACAGTACACTTATAATCGTACGTACATGATTAAAACTTTCCTTTTATAACATGAATACGTTTCATGTCGACGTACAGTCGGTATTAGGCCCGACCCAACAGGCCCGCGGCCCACACACACCTAACTTATCCTTCAAGAAACCCTAAGCCTATATAAAGAGGGGTAGAGGTCTCATTATAATCAGGTTCTCTCTCTTAACCACACCTCTTATACAACATATCGATCAATACTGACTTGACCGTCGGAGGTGGACCCCGGGGCTCCGGCCTCGGGTCCACGTCTAACCGGTTCTTTATTGTTTGCAGCATTACTCAGGATCCGAGAAGACGACGAACGACCCAGGAGAGTCGTCAGACCGGCCTAACCAAACTATGCTCCAACAAGTTGGCGTCATCCGTGGGACCCTGACTAAACCATGTTTCGTAGTCTCATATTGACGGAAAATAAAGATTCATGTCTCGGTAAATCTAAAACTTTCGTACTTCTGTTTTTATTAACTGCATTAAACATTCCATGCGCAACACTTAATTTGCTACATCATAAAGCCTATGAGGCCCACTTGATCTTTTCATGCATGATAACGCATATTACGCCATCAAGACCACTTGACCTTTTATATCACATGAAAAACTATACCTTGTAACGATACATCATGATCTAACAAAAGTGTTTTGCATAAGCGAATGTTACGGTTATAACTCAGATTAATATCGTAATTATCGAAGTTAGTTTTGACGCATGGTTTACATGAATCATGTATGCCATTTAAATTAATAAAAGATGTCACCATCTTTAAATTTGGTAACGAGATTACCAACATGTTTTGTTTTAATAAAAAATATATATATGATATATTTTATGACTATTTCAACTTATCCCATATAAGTCGGATTTGATGATTCTTTAAATAAGTCGTATAAACATTCGTTTAAGATAAGTACATCATCAGGTCAAACCTGACTATTATCGGCTATGAGATTCATCACTCATGAAACTTTGGTATTTTTAAAGACAAAGTGAATACTTTAATAAAATATTTTCAGGCATATTTTGTTTTTTTAGTCGCGGTTATGAGTCACGTCCTTCCGTTTTCGTTCGCACGTTTGGATTTGTTTTTTATTTTTATTTTTTATCCGCGGTTATGGCGTGTCCAGCCGTGCTCGTTCGAACTTTCGAACATATATTATTTTTTTCACTGCGGTCATGAGTCGCGTCTTCTATATTAATCCGCATATTCGGATATATTACTTATTTTAATAAAAGATACCACACATATCATATTTAAAATAATAAAATATATTATTTATCTTTAAATTTGGCAAAAGTATATTCTGATAATGGATAATATATTACTCATATCTTTTAAATAGGTAGTAGGATATTTAAAATATATTGTCCATAGTTTTTTATATTCAAAAATCTTATCGATGTTTTTTATGTTTATGAAAAATATCGCATATATCTTTTAAATTGGCAAAGAGATATTACATATATCTTTTAATTTGATTAAATATATTTTTCGTATATGTCGCGACCCGACGTAGTAATATCGGGATTCACGATCATGGCTCATCCATCCGCACTCATCTGCACATTCAGCAATTATTTTATTTTTTTATCCGCGGTCATGGTATGTCCAGCCGTGCTCGTCTATATGTTAAGTCATATTTTATTTTTCATTGCGGTCATGAGCCGCGTCTTCCATATTAATCCGCATATTCGGATATATTAATAACGGATATTACAAATATCATTTAAATCATTACAAGATATTCTTTAGGATATATTATGATATTCTTATAAAAGATATTATATATCTTTTAAATCGGTAAGTTATATTACATATATTTTTTAATATAATATATTTATCATTCGCGGTCATGGTACGTCCATCCGTGCTAGTCCGTACACTCGGATATCTTCTGCCTACGGGCGTACATGTACACATCGTTCCCAGGCGGAATAAGAGGATTGAGTGAACCTAATAATTCAGCTTGTCGTGTAAGAGGGATGCAACCCCAACGACCATGGATCATGTATCCTTGTTAGACACCTTACTATCAAGACGTTGTAGTAAGTTACGCAAACCACATGACTCATGATGGACTTGCAAAAGACACACTGTGCACGTCTAACAAAAGTTTGTCAAAACTTTGACCGTCCTTATGGTAGTAACGGTACGCCGCACGTAATAGCATAACGCATCCCATAAGTTAGTTAAGATACGTCTTATACTATGTGACAATTCGCGGTTATGGCAAGATCCATCCGCGTTGGTTGGACGTTTGAACCTAATCTCTATCCTTTGTACGCGACTATGGTACGTCCATTCGCGTTGGTCTACGCGACCGTAATTTTTTGAATACTTGATTAAGTTTAATATTACCAATCGAGTTTAGCACCATTAAACTTGGGGGGCTACCAGGGTATAATAATACGACTATTTCTGTGCATGACACGCAAATATCTTTGGATATATTTCTTTGCCGCAGAAGTCCGCCTTCTGCCAGGTTCTTCCTTTGCAATAGAAGTATCTCTTCCATTGGCTTATTCCTTCGCCGCGGAAGTACTCCTTCCGCGCGCTTCTTCCTTTGCCACGGAAGTATCTCTTCCGTTGGCTTATTCAGGCGTCGTGGAAGTATCTTTCCACGTGTTTGTTATCTTTCGCCGTGGAAGTGTTCTTACACGTGCTCATTATTTTCACTGTGGAAGTACTCTTCCACGCACTTATTATCATCGTCGTGGAAGTATCTCTTCCACGTACTCTTATCTTAGCCGTGGAAGTATCTCTTCCACGTGCTCACTATCTTCGTCGTGGAAGTATCTCTTCCACGTGCTCGTTATATTCGCCGTGGAAGTATTCTTCCACGTGCTTCTTGTCTTCGCCGTGGAAGTATCTCTTCCACGTGTTTCTTACCTTAGCCGTGGAAGTATCTCTTCCACGTGCTTATTATCTTCGCCGTGGAAGTATCTCTTCCACGTGCTCATTATTTTCGCCGTGGAAGTATCTCTTCCACGTGCTTCTTATCTTCGCCGTGGAAGTGTCTCTGCCACGTGCTTCTTATCTTCGTCGTGGAAGTATCTCTTCCACGTGCTTATTATTCCCGTCGTGGAAGTATTTCTTCCACGTGCTCATTATTTTCGCCGTGGAAGTATCTCTTCCACGTGCTCATTATTTTCACTGTGGAAGTGTCTCTTCCACGTGCTCATTATTTTCGCCGTGGAAGTATCTCTTCCACGTGCTTGTTATCTTCGCCGTGGAAGTATCTCTTCCACGTCCTTATTATCTTCGCCGTGGAAGTATCTCTTCCACGTGCTCATTATATTCGCCGTGGAAGTATTCTTCCACGTGCTTCTTGTCTTCGTCGTGGAAGTATCTCTTCCACGTGTTTCTTATCTTATCCGTGGAAGTATCTCTTCCACGTGCTTATTATCTTCGCCGTGGAAGTATCTCTTCCCCGTGCTCATTATTTTCGCCGTGGAAGTATCTCTTCCACGTGCTTCTTACCTTCGCCGTGGAAGTGTCTCTTCCACGTGCTTCTTATCTTCACCGTGGAAGTATCTCTTCCACGTGCTCATTATTCCCGCCGTGGAAGTATCTCTTCCATGTGCTCATTATTTTCTCCGTGGAAGTATCTCTTCCACGTGCTCATTATTTTCGCTGTGGAAGTGTCTCTTCCACGTGCTCATTATTTTCTCCGTGGAAGTATCTCTTCCACGTGCTTGTTATCTTCGCCGTGGAAGTATCTCTTCCACGTGCTTATTATCTTCGTCGTGGAAGTATCTCATCCACGTGCTCATTATATTTGCCGTGGAAGTATTCTTCCACGCGCTTCTTGTCTTCGCCGTGGAAGTATCTCTTCCACGTGTTTCTTATCTTAGCCGTTGAAGTATCTCTTACACGTGCTTATTATCTTCGCCGTGGAAGTATCTCTTCCACGTGCTCTTTATTTTCGCCGTGTAAGTATCTCTTCCACGTGCTTCTTATCTTCACCGTGGAAGTGTCTCTTCCACGTGCTTCTTATCTTCGCCGTGGAAGTATCTCTTCCACGTGCTCATTATTCCCGCCGTGGAAGTATCTCTTCCACGTGCTCATTATTTTCGTCTTGGAAGTATCTCTTCCACGTACTCATTATTTTCGCCGTGGAAGTATCTCTTCCACGTGCTTGTTATCTTCGCCGTGGAAGTATCTCTTCCACGTGCTTATTATCTTCGCCGTGGAAGTATCTCTTCCACGTGCTCATTATATTCGCCGTGGAAGTATTCTTCCACGTGCTTCTTGTCTTCGCCGTGGAAGTATCTCTTCCACGTGTTTCTTATCTTAGTCGTGGAAGTATCTCTTCCACGTGCTTATTATCTTCGCCGTGGAAGTATCTCTTCCACGTGCTCATTATTTTCGCCGTGGAAGTATCTCTTCCACGTGCTTCTTATCTTCGCCGTGGAAGTGTCTCTTCCACGTGCTTCTTATCTTCGCCGTGAAAGTACACTTCCACGGGCTCATTATCCTTCGCCATGGAAGTACTTCTTCCACTGGCACATTGCTTTCACCGTGGAAGAATCCTTCCACGAGCTCATTATCTTCGCCGCGGAAGTACGTCTTCCGTTGGCAGATATCTTTGTTACGGAAGTACGTCTTCTGTGATGAATTACTTGGCCCGGCTAAGAGTAAATTTCCAAAATTTATATCGTTTGTACTTAATTAGATGGAGCCTGATCAACTATGTTTAATCTAGGAAAAACTGTGACAAATTTTGGAAGTGCTTATCAAATGTCGTGGCCAAAAGACGGATGTAATATCCGCATCATTTGCCACAGAAGTTGAATTCTGTTGGCCTTAAGACGAATGCAATATTCGCATTATGTTGCATCATCAGTGGGTACAAGGAGTACGCCTTCAAAATATTCACAATGCAACATACGGGTTCCACTTCTACCTCCACAAAACCTTCTTGCCATCCCCACGTTAGAGATGAATAAGAATGATACCTTGCCAATGCCAGTGTTACCCCGGCTATAGAACACGTTTTCTTATTACGGGGTCCTTACCGTCTAATCACGGGAAACCAAGCATTCGAGCACACCCACCCGTCTTACGTACACGGGTTCCCCATTTCTTTCGACGCGGATACGCTTACAAGTAGCAGATATGGAGTAAAGTCTAGTAACCTGGTGACAACCACGCATACTAGACTGGGGGGACATGATGACGTATAGTGGCTTCGCTCACTATTCGCAACCCCAACCCATCATCTTTTTGCTAAAGGTAGTCCATTTACGAGTGGAGCCATATGTTACGGATAACCTACGCGGATGTCCTAGCAGCAAGCCGCACGTGGTTGTTTAGTGAGCATGATACACGAATGAGTCTAGCATAACATGATTATGGACCATATCATACTAGACTGGGGGACATGTCGACGTACAGTCGGTATTAGGCCCGGCCCAACATGCCCGCGGCCCACACACACCTAACTTATCCTTCAAGAAACCCTAAGCCTATCTAAAGAGGGGCAGGGGTCTCATTATAATCAGATTCTCTCTCTTAACCACACCTCTTATACAACATATAGATCAATACTGATTTGATCGTCGGAGGTGGACCCCGGGGCTCCGGCCTCGGGTCCACGTCTAATCGGTTCTTTATTGTTTGCAGCATTACTCAGGATCCGAGAAGACGACGAACGGCCCTGGAGAGTCGTCAGACCGGCCTAACCAAACTATGCTCCAACATTTCACGAATATAAATTACAAGAACTACGTACGTGTTATTACACGATAAGTATTAAGTAGGTATAAATGCACGATAATTATTATCAATAATAATTAAATCACGAACATGAAATCATGAACGTAAGAATCACGAACGTATTATTATGTATTTACATAATTATTATTACGGCTACGTACAAGTATATACAATAACACGAATATTTAATAATAATGAAACGTAAATACGAGCACACGAACACGTAGATTATTAGAAAAAGGAAAAACTACGGGTTTCCCTTGGTGGGCTCTACTAGCCGCGACAACAAGAGAAGGAGGAGCCCAGCCCATTTGTTTTTACTAAATAAACAAATAATGTAAAACATTATTCATTCAAAGAAGATTTTTTAGAAAAACAAAAACCCTAATCCTCCTCCTTGCTCCTTTAGGTCGGCGGATACATCACCAAACATAGGTGATTGGTTGATTTTGATTTAGCAAATCATAAGAACGTGTTCGTGTATTCATCCTCTATTTGTTCCACGTGTTTTGGTAATCCGAAAACCTTTATTTTTAATTCTTTTTTTATGTTTTATGAACATGTGATCATGGGGGTTTTAAAAACAAGATTAAAACATGCTAATAATCATGGTGGGGAAAATAAATTAGGGTGTTTTAGGGTTTTGGTGTTCGGCCGCCACACAAACCGAGAGCCATGAGGCTCTCGGTGTCGTTTGGTTTGCACCACCACACAAGACACATGTCTCGATGGTGTGGGTTTCGGTCAACAACAGGGAACAAGACACCCTAACTTACGTCGAGAGTGTCTTGTGGTTTGGTAGGTCTCGGAAGCCACAGCCCCACCACCGGCTAAAGCCAGTGCCTATTTATGGTAAGCAAGGGGAACCACCGCAGCAAGCAGGGGGACCACCGACAACTGCCGGTGGGAACTTTGTATGTCAGCGGCTGGCCGAGGAAGACCAAGACCACCGGCAGCAGCAGGTGGCAGTGAGCTGAGAGCAGGGGCAACCGGCTTAGGCCGGTTTGCCTCTGCTTTTGGTGGGGTTTGGTTCAGCCGCTTCACGGGTTCACGACATGTTTTAATAAAAATAATACATGGGTTCAGTTTATTATTTTTACAAGTTCAATAGTTTTATAATTATATTTATTTACAAGTTAATTAAATTAATTTAACATGGCATATAATTAATTTAATTAAAATATGGACTTAGGTTTATTATTATTATTTAATAATACATGATTTTAACCTAAGTATTTATTTATGTAATTTAGACTATAGTAATTAATTAATTATTAAAACATGACATATAATTAATTCATTTTCATGACTTAGGTTATATTAATATAAATATTAATACATGTTTTAACCTAAGTATTATATACACTTTAATTTAATTAAATCATGATTATATTTAATTAGATCGTATAACATATAGTTTATTTAATTAACATGTTATAACTAATAAACTATACTATTAATCACATAACTTAGTATATTTACTCAGTAAAACTTAAGCTTATCTTATTAGCTTATTAATCCAACTTATTTCTAATTATGGAAACTTTCTATTTCAGGAAACTTACTATTTTTAGAAACTTTCTATTTTTAGAAACTTATCTAGTTTAAGCAGTTAATCTATTTTTGGAAACATTCTATTTTTGGAAACTTTCTATTTTAGGAAACTTGCTATTTTTAGAAAGTTACTTATTATTACACAACAAGTATAATACAAGAAATACAAGTAATACTTAATCAGAATATACATAATACATGATAAACACAACATAACGTTAAAATCAGTAAAACAAGACATGAACCTATAAAACAAGCTAAGACACGATATAAAACCAGTTACGTACTTAGTAATCAGAATACTTATACACGTATACTATTTATGTAGCATTAGTGAGATCGAAGTAGGACTCTCTTTCGTTCGTCTTCTTCGTTCATTGGACATAAGGTACGGATTTTCCGTCCTTTCAGTATGGACATTGTTTCCTTATTAGGATTCCCCGTATCCAGCCAACTGTTTTTCCAGTATATGTTTTATATGTTTTGATTTGCTTATGTTTAATTTAAATGCCTAAGCCATATACATGCATGACCAGTTTCACCTAGTTATGGAGGTACCATAACCATAACACTAGAGGCACTAGTGTTATGACTTCACCACGGAGGAGTGATAACTCGTGGCGTTCCTTTCAGCTTTTGGTCATATTATTATGTTATCATGTGGGGCGTATGGGTGCATCCTAGGTTACATGTTTTTAACAGATTATTCAGGTGAATGTGGTGTGTGCCTTGCATCCTTCACAAGGAGCTGATCCCTCCTACCCAAACATATATTAATTAGAGGCAACCCCTCTAATTGCATGATGAGGTCACCCCTCCAAGTAATCATGCACGTTGGTATTTCACGACCTATATTGGCTTAATGGTTAACATGTTAAACAGTTTTTATAAGATAAACATAAGGCTTTTCAAACTATAAAACCAGTTTTACTAAGTTATACCAGGTTTTCCAGGACTTAATCAATTCCACTGCTATATGTCTTATATGCTTATGTTATTCATTCTATGCTTGTATATCCGTGCACTGAGCGTTATGCTCAGCTTTTTTCCTTTTATGGTCCCAAAACGGCAGGTACTCAAGGGCGCTCGTAGACTTTAAGCGTACGTGCATATGGATTAGAAGCTTTCTAGCCTTCATTACTTTATGCATTTCATCATAAATTTTGCTACTTATTTCTATGGACATTGTTTAGTCCTTTTCCTTTCAGTACTTATGTTTGTGTGTGATGAGCTTATACTTTGGGGTACCGATGTTTGTTTCCGGTATTTCCTTTATGGTCATGTAATGTTTAAGACATTTATCCTTGTATGCTTTGATGACACGCCATAATCACGCGTGACATTCCATTTACCAAAATGGGGTGTTACACCTCATCCCATGCCCTAGAGACATAGAGATTCAGAGACTATTGGCTATTTTCCCACCAAATTTAACGAGGCACATGCCGAGTTACTTGATAAGAATCGCATTCCCCTTCGACCACCTCACAAGCATTTGTTGTTTCTCTCTGGGATTTGGACACTGTACGAGTACCCGACGTACCGTCACACAATGGTGGATGTTGACGGTAATGGTATTTCATATACGTATTTTTACATGTTATTTTCGCGGGCTACTATGCTCGCTCTTATTCTTCTTATCTTCTTGTTTATTTTGCAGAGATCAATATGGACGAATTCTTAAGGCTTCCTTCATTCGATCAAGCTAAAGTTGGTCATGATGATAATTTCGAGTTAGCTGTACCAGACCCGAAGGTTACCCAGCCGCTACCAGTTGGGGAAAACATTACACCGCTAACGACGCTTCAAGAGGTAGTGACTGTTGCAAATTCGAAGGTTGTTGAAGCTCAGAAAAAGCAAGAAGTTATAAGTTTGCTTCTACAAGAGAAGAAGAGGACCGCTGGATGAGAATCGTCGGCACGTCATGTGAAGCGAAAGTCGAAGCACCACGCCCAGTTAGAGTCTGGCACTCAAGAGACGCTAGCTTTCTCAACTACCCCACTTAACCATGCTTATCCTGGATATTGTAACAATGCTGATGTGAGAACGAGCAAGAACAAATCTCATTCGTTTGTTGAATTAAATTATCAATCATCTCCTCAAAGGGGCCCGAACGATCAGCATCACATGAAAAAAACCGGAGGTATGCTTTTCTTACGTTTCCCTCCTTTTTTATATATACGTGTCTTTCTGCTTGACTAACTCACCTTCGTTCTTTATTATTTCTCTCTCCCCCTTTTTGGTTGCTAGATCACTCTCACCACTCCGGGTTTGAAGAGGATGGTCAACCTTTTGTGCAATTCATACCAGCGTGGCGCTTAAAAGAGGATGTGAGAATTGATTCTCACTACTAGAAGAAGGAGCTTCTGGCGACCCCTGCCGAGCAAGCTGATCTTTCATCCTACTCAAATTATGACATCTTGAGCCATTCTTACTAGTCACTTGCACAAAGTACCTTAGCAACAGCTGAACTGATGAAGAGGTATGAAAATCTGAGTCAAAAGCATTCTCGTATGTCCAACCTTCGTCGAAGTGAGCAGGATCATTTTGCTAAAGGGAGAGCCATGCTTGAGCGACTTTCGGCTTCTCAGAAGCAACAGGAGAGTGAACATGCTGGTTGTGGCTTGAAGAAACAAGAGCTCTTGGATCGTATCAAGAATTTAGAGAAGGATAAACATGACTTGCAAAGTTCTATTTAAAACAAGGATTAGAAGATATCAGAGTTGGAGAAACTTCTAAGGCAAAGTACACGGGACCTCGTCGTCACCTCCGACAAATTGAAGGAGTCTGAGGTGAACAACAAACGGCTAACAGCTCTCATAGGCCTGGCCGAGGTTGACAAATAGGTTGTAGCGAGGGATGGGATCCCTTTTTTATAATGTTTTTTACAACTTATGAGTATAGGAAAGCTCTCACCCTAGCTGCCAACTCAGCTTACTCCGCCGGTTTTATGAAGGCCATCTTATACAAGAGAAACGATGAGCAGATTGCTGCAGCTTTGTTCGAAACCAAAGATATCGATGTCAATGATCCGGACACTTGGAAAAGTACTTGCCCCGCCCTATTTTCAGCCCAATATCCTTTTATGGCTAAGGTGACTGCGACTAGCAAGCTTTCGGTTGTTGATATTATGAGGATTTTACAAGATGAAGGGCCAACTAAGTCTTCTGCCAGCGGCACCTCTTCTGTTGTTACTTCAAACTCTCCTCAGCCGCATCAAGAGTCTCCTCAGCAAGAGGATGGAAACTAGTGAAGATCTGCTGAAGCCTCCGGTATACCGGGGTTATGTTATGTATTGGATTCGTCCTCTCGTACCTATAATTTTCCTTTCTAACAATATTTGTATCTTGTAATATTTTTGCTTGCTTTTTTATGAAACAATTTGTGTTGGTGCTTTATTCATGTGTCCTTGTCGCTTTTTCATTCATGTTATGCTTTATGTATTTATTGTTCCTCTTAGGGAGGCTCAGGGACACCTTCACTTTGCCTTCCAAAATATCTCTTGGGCCCGTCCAATACTTAGCATTTTTCATATATGTTACTTGGGAGATATTGGCATCGAGCTGCTTTTAATTTATCTCTGGACTACCCTTAGGCGTGTCCAACACTTAACGTGTTTCATATATGTTGCTTGAGAGATATTGGCACCGAGCCGCATTTAATTTATCTCTGGACTACCCCTTGGGCGCGTCCAATATTTAGCGTGTTTCATATACGTTGGGTGGGAGATATCGGCACCGAGCCGCTTTTAATTTATCTTCGGATTACCCCTTGGGCGCGTCCAACACTTAGCGTGTTTCATATACGTTGCTTGGGAGATATCGACACCTAGCCGCTTTTCATTTATCTCCGGACTGCCCCTTGAGCGCGTCCAACACTTTACGTGCTTCGTATGTTAATTGGGAGATATCGACACCAATCCACTTTTAATTTATCTCCGGACTACCCTTTGGGCGCGTCGAACATTTAACGCGTTTTTATATTCCTATCGGCTAGCTAGACCGGAGGTTTATTCTAACACCCCATTTTGATAAATGGAATATCACATGATAATTATGACGTGTCATCAAATCATGCAAGGTAAATGTAAAAACATTAAATGGCCATAAAAGGAAATACCGGAATCAAACATCGGTAGTCCAACATAAGCTCACACACATGAATATAATATGAAAGGGACTAAACAATGTCCGAAAGAAATGAAGTAATGTAATGTATGGAAATGCATAAAGTAATGAAGGATAGATAGCTTCCATCCGTATGCACATACTCTCAAAATCCTACGAACGTCCCTGAGTACCTGCCGTTTGGGAACATGAAAGGAAAATGGCTGAGCAAAATGCCCAGTGAACAGATATACAAACATAGTATGAAATGAAATAAGCATAATAAGACTAATAGAAGTGGAAATGTATAAGTCCTAGATAACCTGGAACATGTTATAAAACTGGTTTTATAGTTTGAAAAGACTTATGTTTTTATAAGAAAACTGTATTTAATTAGCCAATAGCCCATATAGGTCATGAGGTTCACCATGCATGAATACATAGAGGGGTGTCCTCATCATGCAATTAGAGGGGATGCCTCTAATTAAATTAGTCTGGGTAGGAGGGATCAACTCCTTGTGAACGATGCAAGGCACACACCACATTCACCATGAAAATCGTGTAAAAACATGTAGCTAGGATGCACCTATACGCTCCACATGATAATATAAATATATGGCAAAAATTGAAAAGGGACGTCACGAGCAATCACTCCTTCGTGGGGAAGTCATAACACTGGTGCCTCCAGTGTTATGGTTATGGTACCTCCATAACTAGATGACATGGCATGCATGTATGTCACACCCCACCATGGCGGAATATGGGGCGCGACGTATGGGTATCATCACAACATGGCGTGTCTATAGAGATAACTAAATGAAATAAGAAATGTCATAAATGGCGACACATATGTCATGACAATATCTCAACATGCAGGAGTCTAGGTAAGTAGGTAACAGTCCTACCTCTTACCCAAGACAATCAAATATCACAAACAAAACAAACATAAGAAACTAAGAAGGAACGGGGATCTCCTTCTATATGCAATCCTAAGGCATCCAAGTCTAGCCACTTCTATCCTCAAGCTTAAACACATTCACACCTGAAAGAGACACTAAAACACGTCAACATAAAGTTGGTGAGATTCATAGGTTTAGACTCCAACGCTAAATCAGTTACAAGCTGTGAATAAAAACCATCAACACAATAACATATGGATAATGCGCTACAATTATGTATTAACAACTAGCATTCATGTTCAATCAATCATCACAATACCAAGGCATCACGCCTTACCAACAACCACAATTTCCAAGGCATCACGCCTTACCAAACACCATAATTTCCAAGGCATCACGCCTTACCAAAGACCATAATTTCCAAGGCATCGCCTTACCAAACACCATAATTTCCAAGGCATCACGCCTTACCAAACACCATGGTACCATAGGCGCCCATACACCTATGTACCTTTCCGATCCAAATCATACACAAACAAGAGTCACATAGCAGTTAATCACATAATGTACACACAAGTCCATCTCAAACCTTAAAAACATTCACAGTGTGACAATCTAACATTTTCAGGTAGTGAAATATTTTCTCGTATAATATTTTGAAACTTATTTTTGTGTTGGTTGACGAACTCACAATTTACGGATTTAAATTTGGGCTTACGTGCATAATTTTGTGTCTTTTACGACTAAACCGGAAACCTTAGGATTACGTATTTACGTTTTTGAACTCCGTTTTTGATGAGACAATTTTTATTGGATTCGTTTTGTGACGTTGATTCATAATTTATAAAAACGTTTTTCGTAAAACGACCCGAGGGCACGCAAATCGAGAAAATTAGAATCGAGGAATACCCATAAACTAGTGAGATGGGACAAAATACATTGTCCCACCCCACTAGCTATGTTGGACGACACACACATGACACCACACATTAGATGTGGCATCATGTTAGCTCAATGCTTACAAGTGTAAGCATAGCTTACACCTTAAGCTTACTTCCACTTCCACTAACTCAAAACTAGCAACTAGTTTTCATTCTACCATTTCCTTACATGCAAATCAACACAAACTCTCTCAATACTCCTCCCTTTGTCGTCCACTTTAAAGCAACAAACACCCCTTTTGATCTTTTCTAGCCATGAAATACATTTTTACTAGCTCTATCATGGAGTTATTTTGAAGCCTTGATCATTTGGTGGCCATATTTACAACATTGGAGGTGATTTGCTTGTGTCCTAGGGCTTATTTCCCAACTTATGTTCTTGGTGTTTGATGGTCTTGGAGTTACTTGTTGTATTCATCAAGTTCTTGTCTTCCAAAAACAAGAAATACACTTGGTTGGTAAAGAAGATCATCCTCTCCATTTTTCTCTTGTTATTTTGTAAAGAACAAATGTATTTTCTTTCATTTTGTATATGTATATGATGTATATATGATGATAAAAATGTTGTGTGGGGATCAAGTGTTGATAGATATGCTTAAAAAGGTTAATAACTATAAGAAATGAGGCTAAAATCTTGATTATTTAGTTGGCTGTATAAAAACAGTATATAACTAAAATATGAACTGATAAAATTGCATGGTATGATCCATTTACAGTAAGTACAAGATGTTATACACATGTGAGAGTTGTCCATGCAATGGAATCAATATAATGAGTGAGATATGATCAAAACAAGTTAGGTGTTCTAATCTGAATAAGCAGTTTTGTAGGGACTGTTAAGGCAAGATGAACTTAAAATGGGCAGTAGCTATAACTAAGTTAAATGTAGCACATAATATGAAGAACATGTCACCCAAAAATGAGCTTCTAATTCATTATAGAACTCTATATATGGTAAAAATTGTGAACATGAAGATAAAAATCAGATTTTAAGAATTAATGTTTATTATTATTATATAAGCACTCACATTTTATTGTATAAAATGTAAAATAAAAACCCACTAACTTATAAAACTTATTTATATAAATAAATAAAAGGTTAATTAAATGGATAAATTATATAAATGGTAGTGGAATAATATTTATAAGTAATAAAAACTATAAACTTGATTTTTACGACTTTTTCGGCTATTACCGTAAAATTAACGTTTTTCGCCAAATAAAACTTAGACGATCAAACCCGTCTAATGTAAAGTTTATAAAAGTCATATACTGATATATAAGTAACTAATACAAGTAAAAACCGATAAAACCCGAACTATAAGAAATACGGACATTAACGAGCTAACTAAACATATTGGACTAATAATTAGACTAAATAAGATAAATACTTGTAAAAAGAACTTATTGGGCTTAACCCATTTGGGCCCAACATGGAAAGTATATATACTGATAATATAGGTATAAAATAGATTAAAACAAGTTAAAGAACTTATACTAAGCTTAATGGACTTAAAATAGGTAAATAGGTAAAACTAGTAAACTAGTAAAAAGTTACCAAAACGTAAACACTAAAATGAGTAAACAAGGATATATAAACCCACTTGATCATCATCATATGTACAAAATCATCATATGTATATTGTTATTTTGATAAAAGTCATTGGACAAAGTCTAAGACCGATTATTATTTATATAGGTTTCCGTGACCGAAGCACGCCCGTAGCCGATAATCCGCCTTTCATTAACAACGTGAGTTCATAGCCTCGCACTCTTTTAAATGTTTTATAAAATGATTTGTAAACCCGCGAGGGAGATAACATGCTAGATTTTTATAAAAATAGAACACAAGTAGTCCCGATGGTATGCTCAATGATATGGACCCGAATGATGCTATGACCCTATAAACGAGACTAAAAGGATTATTAGTAGTTAGGTTATGTCACTTTAAGTCCCATTAGCATGAATTGTGAACTACCGGGATTTGGTAGACGCTTATGCATTTGATAGTACTATTTGGGGACGATCACCCCAGTTCGCGCCTTGACGGTTGATCCCCGTCGTACCACATTGATTGGTAAGCGAATTTATGTATGAGAAGATTCCATAGCGTGATTTTTGTGACGACACGCTAACTTAGATGGGCAAATTGTTTGTCGGGTTCACGGCCCACTGTTTTCATAGTAAGGTAACAATGTCATGCGGCTAATAATAATCCTAATCCAAATAAAAATGTATCCTATACATAATAACGACGCTATTAACGATGAATATATTACCTATCATGGTAATATAGAGACTACGATCTCATGGACGGTTTAAGATGTATGCTTGATTTATATATTGCCTGACTAGCAATATGAGGACTTACTTCCGATATTATGCTTGTGTTCTGATTTTAAATGATTGTTTTATATAACGGTTTTCATTAAACTCTATGAATTCACTCGGCATTCGCTGATATGATTTTTGCATGTTTTTATCTCAGGTGCTTGAAGGTAATCCGGATGGAGATCGACTCTGATGGCCCACATATTATTAAAAATGTTCATTCGATCTATGTTTTGTAAACTTAATGACCTGTATAATTTGGGACCTGTTGTACTCTTTTAAACTTTCAAATCGAATGAATGTGTGTTGAACCTTGTACAACCATTTTTATGTGTTGTCTATGATTGGAGTTATTGTGCTATCCCGTAGCACTCTGAAAGACCCTTCTGCTGTACCGATACGAAAAATGAGAGTGTTACAGTTTGGTACCAGAGCTCTCGTTATAGAGAACAAAAGATTTTAAAAACCAAGGTTTTGAACAAAACTTTTCAAAATCTTTTGACAATGAACATTTGAGAAAATATTTGAAAAATCTTTTGACTATAAAGGTGCCAGAGATCTCCGACGTTACCAACAAGCCCTATTGAGAAGATATATATTTTGATATATATAATTTAATTTATATATATGTATATATCGTGGTTTCATTATGTAATTGTTTAACAAGTATGTTATCCTAATAAGAGATAAATATATAAAAATGCAGATTGTCATGGCTGACCCTAATATTCCTGTAGAAAACCATGCTATTCCCGAACCTAATGTAGATGATGATCCTTATTTAGACTTAGTAGATTATGATATGGATGATGAGGAGGAACCATTTGAGGATCCAGAGCCCGAGTTAGGACTAGGAGATCAGATTGCCCCTCAGGATGACTTGGTAGAGAATGAGATTGAGAATGTTGATATTGAGAATGATGATGAGATTGGGTTAGATAATTTAGATGACGAGATTGACGACGAGAATGTCGAGGAGGATGTAGATATAGATGTTGAGGTCGATGACGATGAGGAAGCCGAGCTTATTTATCCTTATGATGTTCCAGAGGGCGAGCCTTTGCCCCCACCAGTTTATTTGTCTGATTCTGAGGTTGAGTTACCTAGGGATGAAATGTCTGAATCGTCTGAATCTGATTCTGAATCAGAGGAGGATGAGGATGATAATGCACCTGACGGTTCGGATGGTATTGCTACTCGTAGACGTGAGATAGGAGAGTCGTCTAGTGCTCGAGAGGCTACTCATATTGATGGTCTTGCACCATGGGCCTTGAGACGTGATCTAGATGCTTCCCGTGTTAAGAGTTGTATGACAGAGGTTGGATTAGGTGTTGTTCAGACTCAGGTTGCTTATTTGGAGTCGAAGACTAAGGTTGGCGAGAAAGAGCGGGAATTGCTTAGTTTGGATTTGACTAATGTAGAGCGTGGTTTGAATGAGGCTTTTAGGAGGTTATCGGTGTTGGAAAGTGGTGAGTTTGCTGAAATGAAGAAAAAGGTGAATTCTATGGAGATTCAGTTGAGTGTGGCTCGTGCGATGCGTGAGAAAGCTGAGAAGGAGTTGAATATATCTGTGGGATGGAATAATAGATTTTATGCTGACATGGTTGAAAGAGGAGTAATCCGTAAGCGCCCAGCTGAAGATGTATCTAGTGATCGTCCGAAGAAGATTCAGAAGACGATGGATGATGGACCATCTGGCGGTTCTCAGTAGACCAGTCTGTATTTAGTAGTGACCTTTATATCTTTTGTGCTTTTGTAGCTTTGACAGAACCGACTTGTTAGTAGTAGACTTGGCACGAATTTTGAGTGTATATAGTGCTAGAACTTTGATATGGGATATAACTAAGACAATACTTTTGTTTCAAATCGAATGAAATATGTATCTTGTCTTGAATTCCATATTGTGCCTTATTTGTATCTTGATTATGAATTCAATCCATATTATATGAATCCTTGTTGGGTGAATGCTTAATACTTTGAAATTGTTAAATTATAGAACTATGCCGCCCAAGAAGGCTGTGACTGAGGATGATGTACGTAGGATTATTACGGAGCAAGTTACTGCATCTATGACCGAATTTATGGCAAATGCTAGAAATGAAGCTGGCGGTAGTGGAGCTGGCGGTAGTGAAGCTGGCGGTAGCGGAGCTGGCGGTAGTGGAGCTGGCGGTAGTGGAGCTGGCGGTAGTGGAGCTGGCGGTAGTGGAATTGGCGGTACTAATGTGAATGTGAATGCTAATAATGTAAATGCTAATGCTGGAGGAAATGTAGGAGGACTTGAAACTAATGCACCTGAAGTTGGTGGTTGTACTTATGTGACGTTCCTGAAGTGTGAACCTCTACCTTTTAATGGAACTGAAGGTGCTGTGGGATTAAGCCAGTGGATTGAGAAGATTGAATTGGTGTTTCGAATTAGTAAGTGTAAGGAGGAAGATAAGGTGACTTTTGCTATGGCTACTCTTAAAGGTCGTGCGTTGACTTGGTGGAACGGGAGAATTGCTTTCATGGGTCTTGATGCTGCTAATGCTACTCCTTGGGCTGAAATTAAGAAGTGGATGACTTTGGAGTTTTGTCCTCGTAGTGTGATTATTAGGTTAGAACAAGAGTTGATTCATTTGAGAATGAAAGGTGTGGACATTGATAGTTACACGAATCGATTCCATGAGTTGGCCTTGCTATGTCCTCGATTGGTTGAACCCGAAGAGATCCGAATTGAGCAATATGTTAAAGGGTTGACCAGGAATATCCGGGGGGACGTGACATCATCTAAACCACTGACCATTGATGATGTCGTTCGAATGGCCTACCAACTCATTGGATAGATAATTCAGGATAGGGAAGATGAAGCCCGTGTTGGTGAGAAAAGAAAGGGAGACGGTGATCGTGTAGATAGAGGTGATAATAGGAATAATTTTAATCGCCGTCAGAACCAGAGAAAGGGGAATGCAAATGCTCTTACCAACAACACACCGCGCAATGATGATAGATGTCCTAAGTGTGGCAACAAGAGGCATGCTGGCGACTGCTGGAAGTGCCGAAATTGCGGAAAGCTTGGACACAAGGTTGAAAGGTGTAAGAAGGGAACCATTTGCTTTAACAGTAATGAAGAAGGTCATAGGAAATCGGAATGCCCCAAGTTGAAAGCGATTGTACCTGGAAGAAACCCCCAGGGTGGTATCTACCAACTTGGAACAATTGAGGTGAAGAAAGAGGATCCGAATGTCGTTACCGGTACGTTTTTACTCAACAATCATTATGTTGTTGCTTTATTCGATTCGGGTGCTGATAGGAGCTTTGTATCCACTAAATTTAGTGCCCTTATTGACATTGAACCTGTTGAGATAAATACCAGTTACGATGTGGAATTGGCTGATTGTAAATTAGTGAAAACTAATAAGCTATTAGAACGATGCTCTCTAAATCTCTTAAACCATTCCTTTCCGATTGATTTGATGTTGATAGAATTAGGTAGTTTTGATATTATTATTGGTATGGATTGGTTGTCGCTGAATAATGCTACTATTTTATGTGGAGAGAAGAAGGTTAAGATTCCTCTTAGGAATAGGACGTTAGTAATTGATGGTAGTCGAGGTGAATCCCGTTTGAAGATCGTTTCATGTATTAAAGTCCAAAAGTACATCAGGAACGGTTGTGAGTTATTCTTAGCTCAAGTGACCGGGAATGAGTCTAGGGAGAAACGATTGGAAGATGTACCTATTATTTGTGAATTTCTTGAGGTATTTCCTAAAGATTTACCCGGACTTCCACCGATAAGGCAAGTAGAGTTTCGAATCGATTTAATTCCTGGTGCTGCACCGGTGGCACGTGCGCCTTACCGATTAGCCCCTTCTGAATTAAAGGAGTTATCTGAGCAACTTAAGGAGTTGTCTGATAAAGGTTTTATTCGACCGAGCTCTTCGCCTTGGGGAGCTCCAGTCTTGTTCGTTAAGAAGAAGGATGGATCTTTTCGTATGTGCATTGATTATAGGGAACTGAATAAGTTGACAATTAAAAATCGATATCCTTTACCTAGGATTGATGATTTGTTTGATCAACTGCAAGGATCTAGTGTGTATTCTAAGATAGATTTGCGGTCAGGATATCACCAACTTCGCGTCCGTGAAGAAGATATTCCTATAACTGCATTTAGAACTCGTTATGGACACTATGAATTTCAAGTAATGCCATTTGGGTTAACTAACGCACCTGTGGTTTTCATGGATTTAATGAATCGAGTGTGCAAGCCCTACTTGGATAAATTTGTGATTGTGTTTATTGACGATATTCTAATCTATTCTAAGAATGAAGATGAACATAGAGAACATTTGAGGATTGTTTTGAAATTGTTGAAGGATGAAAAGTTGTATGCTAAGTTTTCGAAATGTGATTTCTGGTTAGATTCTGTGCAATTTCTTTGTCATGTGATTAACAAAGATGGAATTCATGTTGATCCTGCAAAGGTTGAAGCTATTAAGAATTGGTCTGCACCGACAACGCCAACGGAAGTGCGACAGTTCTTAGGATTGGCTGGCTATTATAGGCGATTCATTAAAGAATTTTCTTTGATAGCTAAACCCTTGACTAAGCTTACCCAGAAGAATAAACCTTTCGTTTGGGGAAGTGATGAAGATGGAGCATTTCAGACATTGAAGCAAAAATTATGTAGTGCGCCAATCTTATCATTACCCGACGGGAGTGAAGATTTTGTAGTATATTGTGATGCATCTCTTAGAGGCTATGGAGCTGTTTTGATGCAGCGAGAGAAAGTGATAGCTTATGCTTCTAGGCAATTAAGGAAGAATGAGGAGAATTATACTACTCATGATCTTGAGTTAGGAGCTGTAGTCTTTGCTCTTAGGTTGTGGAGACATTATCTGTATGGCACCAAGTGTACGGTATTCACCGATCACAAAAGCCTACAGTATATTCTCGACCAGAAGGAATTGAACATGAGGCAACAAAGATGGATAGAGTTGTTAAGTGATTATGATTGTGATATAAAATATCACCCAGGAAAAGCCAATGTTGTTGCCGATGCGTTAAGCAGGAAAGATAGAGAGCCTATCAGGGTGCGTTATCTAGTCTTGACCGTGCACAATAATTTTCCTGAGCAAATTAGAAATGCGCAAATAGAAGCTTGTAAGAAGGAGAATTTTGTTAATGAAGGGTTTCGAGGAGAAGGAGATCCTTTAGAGGTTAGAGCTGATGGAGTGAAATGCTTAAGAGGTCGTATGTGGATACCTAAGTTTGGAGGCTTAAGAGACTTGATTATGTTAGAATCCCATAAATCTAAGTATTCCATTCATCCGGGATCTGATAAGATGTACCACGATTTGAAGAAGTTGTACTGGTGGCCGAATATGAAAGCTGACATAGCTATGTATGTTCTTCAATGCTTGACTTGTGCTAGAGTTAAAGCCGAACATCAAAAGCCATCAGGACTACTTCAACAACCAAAGATTCCTGAATGGAAGTAGGAGCGAATTACGATGGACTTTATCACCAAGCTTCCTAGAACATCATCTGGAAACAACTCGATTTGGGTTATTGTCGACAGACTGACCAAATCAGCACACTTCATTCCGGTTAAAGAGCAGTTCTCATTGGAGAAGCTGACTCGTATATACCTTGATAATGTTGTATGCAAGCATGGAGTGCCTGTATCGATCATTTCAGATCGAGATCCTAGATTCGCATCGAATTTTTGGAAATCTCTCCAAAGATCTTTGGGAACGAATCTCGACATGAGCACTGCTTATCATCCCAGACTGATGGGCAGAGTGAAAGGACGATACAAACACTGGAAGATATGTTGAGAACTTGTATGTTAGACTTTGGTAAGAATTGGGATAAACATTTGTCGTTAGCAGAGTTTTCGTATAACAATAGTTACCATTCTAGTATTAAGGCTGCACCGTTTGAAGCTTTGTATGGTAGGAAGTGTAGATCTCCTGTATGTTGGAGTGAAGTTGGGGATACCCAGCTCACGGGACCGGAATTTATCCGGGAGACTACGGAGATGATAGTTCATATTAAGAATAGGTTGTTGACTGCCCGTAGTAGACAAAAAAGTTACGCGGATGTGCGGCGGAAGCCAATGGAGTTTGAAGTGGGTGACCGAGTAATGTTGAAAGTATCGCCATGGAAAGGCGTTATAAGATTTGGAAAACGAGGAAAATTGAATCCCCGTTATATTGGACCCTTTAAGATTTTATCTAGAGTAGGTCCGGTGGCTTACAAACTAGAGTTACCCCCAGAACTTCATGGTGTTCACAACACATTCCATGTATCTAATTTGAAGGAATGTCTAGCAGTGAGTGATGAGAAAATTCCGTTAGGTAAGGTTCGAATAGATGGGAAGTTGCATTTTATCGAAGAGCCAGTAGAAGTTATGGATCGTGAGGTAAAGCAACTGAAACAAAGTCGGATACCTATTGTCAAGATCCGATGGAATTCAAAGCATGGACCAGAGTATAATTGGGAACGAGAGGATGAAATGTGGAAGAAATATCCGCACCTCTTCGATTTCAATAAGAAACGGACATCCAAATAAAATGGATCACGAGGACGTTGATCCCTTTTAGGAGGAAAAGCTGTGACAATCTAACAATTTCAGGTAGTGAAATATTTCTCGTATAATATTTTGAAACTTATTTTTGTGTTGGTTGACGAATTCACAATTTACGGATTTAAATTTGGGCTTACGTGCATAATTTAGCGTCTTTTACGACTAAACCGGAAACCTTAGGATTACGTATTTACGTTTTTGAACTCCGTTTTTGATGAGACAATTTTTATTGGATTCGTTTTGTGACGTTGATTCATAATTTATAAAAACTTTTTTCGTAAAACGACCCGAGGGCACGTAAATCGAGAAAACTAGAATCGAGGAATACCCGTAAACTAGTGAGATGGGACAAAATACATTGTCCCACCCCACTAGCTATGTTGGACGGCACACACATGACACCACACATTAGATGTGGCATCATGCTAGCTCAATGCTTACAAGTGTAAGCATAGCTTACACCTTAAGCTTACTTCCCCTTCCACTAACTCAAAACTAGCAACTAGTTTTCATTCTACCATTTCCTTACATGCAAATCAACACAAAACTCTCTCAATACTCCTCCCTTTGCCGTCCACTTTAAAGCAACAAACACCCCTTTTGATCTTTTCTAGCCATGAAATACATGTTTACTAGCTCTATCATGGAGTTATCTTGAAGCCTTGATCATTTGGTGGCCATATTTACAACATTGGAGGTGATTTGCTTGTGTCCTAGGGCTGATTTCCCAACTTATGTTCTTGGTGTTTGATGGTCTTGGAGTTACTTGTTGTATTCATCAAGTTCTTGTCTTCCAAAAACAAGAAATACACTTGGTTGGTAAAGAAGATCATCCTCTCCATTTTTCTCTTGTTATTTTGTAAAGAACAAATGTATTTTCTTTCATTTTTTATATGTATATGATGTATATATGATGATAAAAATGTTGTGTGGCGATCAAGTGTTGATAGATATGCTTAAAAAGGTTAATAACTATAAGAAATGAGGCTAAATCTTGATTATTTAGTTGGCTGTATAAAAACAGTATATAACTAAAACATGAACTGATAAAATTGCATGGTATGACCCATTTACAGTAAGTACAAGATGTTATACACATGTGAGAGTTGGCCATGCAATGGAATCAATATAATGAGTGAGATATGATCAAAACAAGTTAGGTGTTCTAATCTGAATAAGCAGTTTTATAGGGACTGTTAAGGCAAGATGAACTTAAAATGGGCAGTAGCTATAACTAAGTTAAATGTAGCACATAATATGAAGAACATGTCACCCAAAAATGAGCTTCTAATTCATTATAGAACTCTAGATATGGTAAAAATGGTGAATATGAAGATAAAAATTAGATTTTAAGAATTAATGTTTATTATTATTATATAAGCACTCACATTTTATTGTATAAAATGTAAAATAAAAACCCACTAACTTATAAAACTTATTTATATAAATAAATAAAAGGTTAATTAAATGGATAAATTATATAAATGGTAGTGGAATACTATTTATAAGTAATAAAAACTATAAACTTGATTTTTACGACTTTTTCGGCTATTACCGTAAAATTAACGTTTTTCGCCAAATAAAACTTAGACGATCAAACCCGTCTAATGTAAAGTTTATAAAAGTCATATACTGATATATAAGTAACTAATACAAGTAAAAACCGATAAAACCCGAACTATAAGAAATACGGACATTAACGAGCTAACTAAACATATTGGACTAATAATTAGACTAAATAAGATAAATACTTGTAAAAAGAAATTATTGGGCTTAACCCATTTGGGCCCAACATGGAAAGTATATATACTGATAATATAGGTATAAAATGGATTAAAACAAGTTAAAGAACTTATACTAAGCTTAATGGACTTAAAATAGGTAAATAGGTAAAACTAGTAAACTAGTAAAAAGTTACCAAAACGTAAACACTAAAATGAGTAAACAAGGATATATAAACCCACTTGATCATCATCATATGTAAAAAATCATCATATGTATATTGTTATTTTGATAAAAGTCATTGGACAAAGTCTAAGACCGATTATTATTTATATAGGTTTCCGTGACCGAAGCACGCCCGTAGCCGATAATCCGCCTTTCATTAACAACGTGAGTTCATAGCCTCACACTCTTTTAAATGTTTTATAAAATGATTTGTAAACCCTCGAGGGAGATAACATGCTATATTTTTATAAAAATAGAACACAATTAGTCCCGATGGTATGCTCAATGATATGGACCCGAATGATGCTATGACCATATAAACGAGACTAAAAGGATTATTAGTAGTTAGGTTATGTCACTTAAAGTCCCATTAGCATGAATTGTGAACTACCGGGATTTGTTAGACTCTTATGCATTTGATAGTACTATTTGGGGACGATCACCCCAGTTCGCGCCTTGACGGTTGATCCCCGTCGTACCACATTGATTGGTAAGCGAATTTATGTATGAGAAGATTCCATAGCGTGATTTTTGTGACGACACGCTAACTTAGATGGGCAAATTGTTTGTCGGGTTCGCGGCCCGCTGTTTTCATAGTAAGGTAACAATGTCATGCGGCTAATAATAATCCTAATCCAAATAAAAATGTATCCTATACATAATAACGACGCTATTAACGATGGATATATTACCTATCATGGTAATATAGAGACTACGGTCTCATGGACGGTTTAAGATGTATGCTTGATTTATATATTGCCTGACTAGCAATATGAGGACTTACTTCCGATATTATGCTTGTGTTCTGATTTTAAATGATTGTTTTATATAACGGTTTTCATTAAACTCTATGAATTCACTCGGCATTCGCTGATATGATTTTTGCATGTTTTTATCTCAGGTGCTTGAAGGTAATCCGGATGGAGATCGACTCTGATGGCCCACATATTATTAAAAATGTTCATTCGATCTATGTTTTGTAAACTTAATGACCTGTATAATTTGGGACTTGTTGTACGCTTTTAAACTTTCAAATCAAATGAATGTGTGTTGAACCTTGTACAACCATTTTTATGTGTTGTCTATGATTGGAGTTATTGTGCTATCCCGTAACACTCTGAAAGACCCTTCCGCTGTACCGATACGAAAAATGAGAGTGTTACAGTTTGGTACCAGAGCTCTCGTTATAGAGAACAAAAGATTTTAAAAACCAAGGTTTTGAACAAAACTTTTCAAAATCTTTTGACAATGAACATTTGAGAAAATATTTGAAAAATCTTTTGACTATAACGGTGCCAGAGATCTCCGACGTTACCAAAAACCCCTATTGAGAAGATATATATTTTGATATATATAATTTAATTTATATATATGTATATATCGTGGTTTCATTATGTAATTGTTTAACTAGTATGTTATCCTAATACGAGATAAATATATATAAATGCAGATTGTCATGGCTGACCCTAATATTCCTGTAGAAAACCATGCTATTCCCGAACCTAATGTAGATGATGATCCTTATTTAGACTTAGTAGATTATGATATGGATGATGAGGAGGAACCATTTGAGGATCCAGAGCCCGAGTTAGGACTAGGAGATCAGATTTCCCATCAGGATGACTTGGTAGAGAATGAGATTGAGAATGTTGATATTGAGAATGATGATGAGATTGGGTTAGATAATTTAGATGATGAGATTGACGACGAGGATGTCGAGGAGGATGTAGGTATAGATATTGAGGTCGATGACGATGAGGAAGCCGAGCTTATTTATCCTTATGATGTTCCAGAGGGCGAGCCTTTGCCCCCACCAGTTTATTTGTCTGATTCTGAGGTTGAGTTACCTAGGGATGAAATGTCTGAATCGTCTGAATCTGATTCTGAATCAGAGGAGGATGAGGATGATAATGCACCTGACGGTACGGATGGTATTGCTACTCGTAGACGTGAGATAGGAGAGTCGTCTAGTGCTCGAGAGGCTAATCATATTGATGGTCTTGCACCATGGGCCTTGAGACATGATCTAGATGCTTCCCGTGTTAAGAGTTGTATGACAGAGGTTGATTAGGTGTTGTTCAGACTCAGGTTGCTTATTTGGAGTCGAAGACTAAGGTTGGCGAGAAAGAGCGGGAATTACTTAGTTTGGATTTGACTGATGTAGAGCGTGGTTTGAATGAAGCTTTTAGGAGGTTATCGGTGTTAGAAAGTGGTGAGTTTGCTGAAATGAAGAAAAAGGTGAATTCTATGGAGATTCAGTTGAGTGTGGCTCGTGCGATGCGTGAGAAAGCTGAGAAAGAGTTGAATATATCTGTGGGATGGAATAGTAGATTTTATGCTGACATGGTTGAAAGAGGAGTAATCCGTAAGCGCCCAGCTGAAGATGTGTCTAGTGATCGTCCGACAAAGATTCAGAAGACGATGGATGATGGACCATCTGGCGGTTCTCAGTAGACCAGTCTGTATTTAGTAGTGACCTTTATATCTTTTGTGCTTTTGTATCTTTGACTGAACCGACTTGTTAGTAGTAGACTTGGCACGAATTTTGAGTGTATATAGTGCTAGAACTTTGATATGGGATATAACTAAGACAATAATGAAATATGTATCTTGTTTTGAATTCCATATTGTGCCTTATTTGTATCTTGATTATGAATTCAATCCATATTATATGAATCCTTGTTGGGTGAATGCTTAATACTTTGAAATTGTTAAATTATAGAACTATGCCGCCCAAGAAGGCTGTGACTGAGGATGATGTACGTAGGATTATTACGGAGCAAGTTACTGCATCTATGACCGAGTTTATGGCAAATGCTAGAAATGAAGCTGGCGGTAGTGGAGCTGGCGGTAGTGGAGCTGGCGGTAGTGGAGCTGGCGGTAGTGGAGCTGGCGGTAGTGGAGCTGGCGGTAGTGGAATTGGCGGTACTAATGTGAATGTGAATGCTAATAATGTGAATGCTAATGCTGGAGGAAATGTAGGAGGACTTGGAACTAATGCACCTGAAGTTGGTGGTTGTACTTATGTGACGTTCATGAAGTGTGAACCTCTACCTTTTAATGGAACTAAAGGTGCTGTGGGATTAAGCCAGTGGATTGAGAAGATTGAATCGGTGTTTCGAATTAGTAAGTGTAAGGAGGAAGATAAGGTGACTTTTGCTATGGCTACTCTTAAAGGTCGTGCATTGACTTGGTGGAACGGGAGAATTGCTTTCATGGGTCTTGATGCTGCTAATGCTACTCCTTGGGCTGAAATTAAGAAGTGGATGACTTTGGAGTTTTGTCCTCGTAGTGTAATTATTAGGTTAGAACAAGAGTTGATTCATTTGAGAATGAAAGGTGTGGACATTGATAGTTACACGAATCGATTCCATGAGTTGGCCTTGCTATGTCCTCGATTGGTTGAACCCGAAGAGATCCGAATTGAGCAATATGTTAAAGGGTTGACCAGGAATATCTGGGGGGACGTGACATCATCTAAACCACTGACCATTGATGATGCCGTTCGAATGGCCTACCAAATCATTGGACAGATAATTCAGGATAGGGAAGATGAAGCCCGTGTTGGTGAGAAAAGAAAGGGAGACGGTGATCGTGTAGATAGAGGTGATAATAGGAAGAATTTTAATCGCCGTCAGAACCAGAGAAAGGGGAATGCAAATGCTCTTACCAACAACACACCGCGCAACGATGATAGATGTCCTAAGTGTGGCAACAAGAGGCATGATGGCGACTGCTGGAAGTGCCGAAATTGCAGAAAACTTGGACACAAGGTTGAAAGGTGTAAGAAGGGAACCATTTGCTTCAACTGTAATGAAGAAGGTCATAGGAAATCGGAATGCCCCAAGTTGAAAGCGATTGTACCTGGAAGAAATCCCCAGGGTGGTATCTACCAACTTGGAACAATTGAGGTGAAGAAAGAGGATCCGAATGTCGTTACTGGTACGTTTTTACTCAACAATCATTACGCTATTGCTTTATTCGATTCGGGTGCTGATAGGAGCTTTGTATCCACTAAATTTAGTGCCCTTATTGACATTGAACCTGTTGAGATAAATACCAGTTACGAGGTGGAATTGGCTGATGGTAAATTAGTGAAAACTAATAAGCTATTAGAAGGATGCTCTCTAAATCTCTTAAACCATTCCTTTCCGATTGATTTGATGTTGATAGAATTAGGTAGTTTTGATATTATTATTGGTATGGATTGGTTGTCGCTGAATAATGCTACTATTTTATGTGGAGAGAAGAAGGTTAAGATTCCTCTTAGGAATAGGACGTTAGTAATTGATGGTAGTCGAGGTGAATCCCGTTTGAAGATCGTTTCATGTATTAAAGTCCAAAAGTATATCAGGAACGATTGTGAGTTATTCTTAGCTCAAGTGACCGGGAATGAGTCTAGGGAGAAACGATTGGAAGATGTACCTATTATTTGTGAATTTCCTGAGGTATTTACTAAAGATTTACCCGGACTTCCACCGATAAGGCAAGTAGAGTTTCGAATCGATTTAATTCCTGGTGCTGCACCGGTGGCACGTGCGCCTTACCGATTAGCCCCTTCTGAATTAAAGGAGTTATCTGAGCAACTTAAGGAGTTGTCTGATAAAGGTTTTATTCGACCGAGCTCGTCGCCTTGGGGAGCTCCAGTCTTGTTCGTTAAGAAGAAGGATGGATCTTTTCGTATGTGCATTGATTATAGGGAACTGAATAAGTTGACAATTAAAAATCGATATCCTTTACCTAGGATTGATGATTTGTTTGATCAACTGCAAGGATCTAGTGTGTATTCTAAGATAGATTTGCGGTCAGGATATCACCAACTTCGCGTCCGTGAAGAAGATATTCCAATAACTGCATTTAGAACTCGTTATGGACAATATGAAATTCAAGTAATGCCATTTGGGTTAACTAACGCACCTGCGGTTTTCATGGATTTAATGAATCGAGTGTGCAAGCCCTACTTGGATAAATTTGTGATTGTGTTTATTGACGATATTCTAATCTATTCTAAGAATGAAGATGAACATAGAGAACATTTGAGGATTGTTTTGAAATTGTTGAAGGATGAAAAGTTGTATGCTAAGTTTTCGAAATGTGATTTCTGGTTAGATTCTGTGCAATCTCTTGGTCATGTGATTAACAAAGATGGAATTCATGTTGATCCTGCAAAGGTTGAAGCTATTAAGAATTGGTCTGCACCGACAACGCCAACAGAAGTGCGACAGTTCTTAGGATTGGCTGGCTATTATAGGCGATTCATTAAAGAATTTTCTTTGATAGCTAAACCCTTGACTAAGCTTACCCAGAAGAATAAACCTTTCGTTTGGGGAAGTGATGAAGATGGATCATTTCAGACATTGAAGCAAAAATTATGTAGTGCGCCAATCTTATCATTACCCGACGGGAGTGAAGATTTTGTAGTATATTGTGATGCATCTCTTAGAGGCTATGGAGCTGTTTTGATGCATCGAGAGAAAGTGATAGCTTATGCTTCTAGGCAATTAAGGAAGAATGAGGAGAATTATACTACTCATGATCTTGAGTTAGGAGCTGTAGTCTTTGCTCTTAGGTTGTGGAGACATTATCTGTATGGCACCAAGTGTACGGTATTCACCGATCACAAAAGCCTACAATATATTCTCGACCAGAAGGAATTGAACATGAGGCAACGAAGATGGATAGAGTTGTTAAGTGATTATGACTGTGATATAAAATATTACCCAGGAAAAGCCAATGTTGTTGCCGATGCGTTAAGCAGGAAAGATAGAGAGCCTATCAGGGTGCGTTCTCTAGTCTTGACCGTGCACAATAATTTGCCTGAGCAAATTAGAAATGCGCAAATAGAAGCTTGTAAGAAGGAGAATTTTGTTAATGAAGGGTTCCGAGGAGAAGGAGATCCTTTAGAGGTTAGAGCTGATGGAGTGAAATGCTTAAGAGGTCGTATGTGGATACCTAAGTTTGGAGGCTTAAGAGACTTGATTATGTTAGAATCCCATAAATCTAAGTATTCCATTCATCCGGGATCTGATAAGATGTACCATGATTTGAAGAAGTTGTACTGGTGGCCGAATATGAAAGCTGACATAGCTATGTATGTTCTTCAATGCTTGACTTGTGCTAGAGTTAAAGCCGAACATCAAAAGCCATCAGGACTACTTCAACAACCAAAGATTCCTGAATGGAAGTGGGAGCGAATTACGATGGACTTTATCACCAAGCTTCCTAGAACATCATCTGGAAACAACTCGATTTGGGTTATTGTCGACAGACTGACCAAATCAACACACTTCATTCCGGTTAAAGAGCAGTTCTCATTGGAGAAGCTGACTCGTATATACCTTGATAATGTTGTATGCAAGCATGGAGTGCCTGTATCGATCATTTCAGATCGAGATCCTAGATTCGCATCGAATTTTTGGAAATCTCTCCAAAGATCTTTGGGAACGAATCTCGACATGAGCACTGCTTATCACCCCCAGACTGATGGGCAGAGTGAAAGGACGATACAAACACTGGAAGATATGTTGAGAGCTTGTGTGTTAGACTTTGGTAAGAATTGGGATAAACAATTGTCGTTAGCAGAGTTTTCGTATAACAATAGTTACCATTCTAGTATTAAGGCTGCACCGTTTGAAGCTTTGTATGGTAGGAAGTGTAGATCTCCTGTATGTTAGAGTGAAGTAGGGGATACCCAGCTCACGAGACCGGAATTGATCCGGGAGACTACGGAGATGATAGTTCAGATTAAGAATAGGTTTTTGACTGCCCGTAGTAGACAGAAAAGTTACGCGGATGTGCAGCGGAAGCCAATGGAGTTTGAAGTGGGTGACCGAGTAATGTTGAAGGTATCGCCATGGAAAGGCGTTATAAGATTTGGAAAACGAGGAAAATTGAATCCCTGTTATATTGGACCCTTTAAGATTTTATCTAGAGTAGGTCCGGTGGGTTACAAACTAGAGTTACCCCTAGAACATCATGGTGTTCACAACACATTCCATGTATCTAATCTAAAGGAGTGTCTAGCAGTGAGTGATGATAAAATTCCGTTAGGTAAGGTTCGAATAGATGGGAAGTTGCATTTTATCGAAGAGCACGTAGAAGTTATGGATCGTGAGGTAAAGCAACTGAAACAAAGTCGGATACCTATTGTCAAGATCCGATGGAATTCAAAGCATGGACCAGAGTATAATTGGGAACGAGAGGATGAAATGTGGAAGAAATATCCGCACCTCTTCGATTTCAATAAGAAACGGACATCCAAATGAAATGGATCACGAGGACGTTGATCCCTTTTAGGAGGAAAAGCTGTGACAATCTAACATTTTCAGGTAGTGAAATATTTTCTCGTATAATGTTTTGAAACTTATTTTTGTGTTGGTTGACGAACTTACAATTTACGGATTTAAATTTGGGCTTACGTGCATAATTTAGCGTCTTTTACGACTAAACCGGAAACCTTAGGATTACGTATTTACGTTTTTGAACTCCGTTTTTTATGAGACAATTTTTATTGGATTCGTTTTGTGACGTTGATTCATAATTTATAAAAACGTTTTTCGTAAAACGACCCGAGGGCACACAAATCGAGAAAACTAGAATCGAGGAATACCCGTAAACTAGTGAGATGGGACAAAAAACATTGTCCCACCCCACTGGCTATGTTGGACGGCACACAGATGACACCACACGTTAGATGTGGCATCATGTTAGCTCAATGCTTACAAGTGTAAGCATAGCTTACACCTTAAGCTTACTTCCACTTCCACTAACTCAAAACTAGCAACTAGTTTTCATTCTACCATTTCCTTACATGCAAATCAACACAAAACTCTCTCAATACTCCTCCCTTTGCCGTCCACTTTAAAGCAACAAACACCCCTTTTGATCTTTTCTAGCCATGAAATACATGTTTACTAGCTCTATCATGGAGTTATCTTGAAGTCTTGATCATTTGGTGGCCATATTTACAACATTGGAGGTGATTTGCTTGTGTCCTAGGGCTGATTTCCCAACTTATGTTCTTGGTGTTTGA
Source organism: Glebionis coronaria (assembly GCA_025667525.1). Lineage (NCBI taxonomy): Eukaryota > Viridiplantae > Streptophyta > Magnoliopsida > Asterales > Asteraceae > Glebionis > Glebionis coronaria. The sequence continues at coordinate 555,628,961 of CM046877.1, read as the reverse complement.
TGGTCTTGGAGTTACTTGTTGTATTCATCAAGTTCTTGTCTTCCAAAAACAAGAAATACACTTGGTTGGTAAAGAAGATCATCCTCTCCATTTTTCTCTTGTTATTTTGTAAAGAACAAATGTATTTTCTTTCATTTTTTATATGTATATGATGTATATATGATGATAAAAATGTTGTGTGGGGATCAAGTGTTGATAGATATGCTTAAAAAGGTTAATAACTATAAGAAATGAGGCTAAAATCTTGATTATTTAGTTGGCGGTATAAAACCAGTATATAACTAAAACATGAACTGATAAAATTGCATGGTATGATCCATTTACAGTAAGTACAAGATGTTATACACATGTGAGAGTTGGCCATGCAATGGAATCAATATAATGAGTGAGATATGATCAAAACAAGTTAGGTGTTCTAATCTGAATAAGCAGTTTTGTAGGGACTGTTAAGGCAAGATGAACTTAAAATGGGCAGTAGCTATAACTAAGTTAAATGTAGCACATAATATGAAGAACATGTCACCCAAAAATGAGCTTCTAATTCATTATAGAACTCTAGATATGGTAAAAATGGTGAACATGAAGATAAAAATCAGATTTTAAGAATTAATGCTTATTATTATTATATAAGCACTCACATTTTATTGTATAAAATGTAAAATAAAAACCCACTAACTTATAAAACTTATTTATATAAATAAATAAAAGGTTAATTAAATGGATAAATTATATAAATGGTAGTGGAATAATATTTATAAGTAATAAAAACTATAAACTTGATTTTTACGACTTTTTCGGCTATTACCGTAAAATTAACGTTTTTCGCCAAATAAAACTTAGACGATCAAACCCGTCTAATGTAAAGTTTATAAAAGTCATATACTGATATATAAGTAACTAATACAAGTAAAAACCGATAAAACCCGAACTATAAGAAATACGGACATTAACGAGCTAACTAAACATATTGGACTAATAATTAGACTAAATAAGATAAATACTTGTAAAAAGAACTTATTGGGCTTAAACCATTTGGGCCCAACATGGAAAGTATATATACTGATAATATAGGTATAAAATGGATTAAAACAAGTTAAAGAACTTATACTAAGCTTAATGGACTTAAAATAGGTAAATAGGTAAAACTAGTAAACTAGTAAAAAGTTACCAAAACGTAAACACTAAAATGAGTAAACAAGGATATATAAACCCACTTGATCATCATCATATGTACAAAATCATCATATGTATATTGTTATTTTGATAAAAGTCATTGGACAAAGTCTAAGACCGATTATTATTTATATAGGTTTCCGTGACCGAAGCACGCCCGTAGCCGATAATCCGCTTTTCATTAACAACATGAGTTCATAGCCTCGCACTCTTTTAAATGTTTTATAAAATGATTTGTAAACCCGCGAGGGAGATAACATGCTAGATTTTTATAAAAATAGAACACATGTAGTCCCGATGGTATGCTCAATGATATGGACCCGAATGATGCTATGACCCTATAATTGAGACTAAAAGGATTATTAGTAGTTAGGTTATGTCACTTAAAGTCCCATTAGCATGAATTGTGAACTACCGGGATTTGGTAGACGCTTATGCATTTGATAGTACTATTTAGGGACGATCACCCCAGTTCGCGCCTTGACGGTTGATCCTCGTCGTACCACATTGATTGGTAAGCGAATTTATGTATGAGAAGATTCCATAGCGTGATTTTTGTGACGACACGCTAACTTAGATGGGCAAATTGTTTGTCGTGTTCGCGGCCCGCTGTTTTCATAGTAAGGTAACAATGTCATGCGACTAATAATAATCCTAATCCAAATAAAAATGTATCCTATACATAATAACGACGCTATTAACGATGAATATATTACCTATCATGGTAATATAGAGACTACGGTCTCATGGACGGTTTAAGATGTATGCTTGATTTATATATTGCCTGACTAGCAATATGAGGACTTACTTCCGATATTATGCTTGTGTTCTGATTTTAAATGATTGTTTTATATAACGGTTTTCATTAAACTCTATGAATTCACTCGGCATTCGCTGATATAATTTTTGCATGTTTTTATCTCAGGTGCTTGAAGGTAATCCGGATGGAGATCGACTCTGATGGCCCACATAGTATTAAAAATGTTCATTCGATCTATGTTTTGTAAACTTAATGACCTGTATAATTTGGGACCTGTTGTACGCTTTTAAACTTTCAAATCGAATGAATGTGTGTTGAACCTTGTACAACCATTTTTATGTGTTGTCTATGATTGGAGTTATTGTGCTATCCCGTAACACTCTGAAAGACCCTTCCGCTGTACCGATACGAAAAATGAGAGTGTTACACACAGCATCAATTTATAGATAACTCAACACAGTGTCTCTTCCATCCCATCTGGAAGTCAAAATCAATAGTAAACATGGGACTATGAAACTCACCTGATTGAGCTTTTCCAAATGTCCTCGCACTAGTAAAAAGCTAACAAACCAAAAACAGATAATCAAAACATGAACCAATCACTAAAACGGCTCATCAACCTATGATGGACATCTATCCTCCTCCTATATAAATACCTCATTTATATGCTCTAAGCATCTCATTACCCCCTCTATAAAGCCCTTAACCCCTTTTACTTCATAACCTGTCCCGTTAACATTTTACCCAAAACAGTCCCGTTTTTCATACCTTAAACTATGGGTCGATCTCCCCCTTAAACATACCCATGATCTCTGTAAAAGGAATATTCACACTTTTATATATGTTAGTTAAAACCTCCCACTTGACCTAACCTTAAAGCTACTGTTAAGGCCCCGATATATGTGTATATATTGCTACCTATCCAGAATTCACTGATTTTAAACGTATGAAAAGTTCATTACCATTAGAGGGTCTTACCCTAAACCACAATCTTAGCCCAAGTGCAGATCCTTACTACAATATATAAACCATCTCTCATGTTTGTGATAAGATCCCAATGCAACCCTAAGTACCCCAAACAACCCAAAACTTAAAAAGAAAACAGGCTGATTACAAAACTGTTTTGACCTCCGACTGTTGTAACCTGTTTTTGACCCACTTCCCGACCTCCAATTTAGTTCTCGTTTCTTGCATTGGAAAGCTACTTCAATTACCTTTTCAGGGATACTTGGATCGCATCTTGAATGTTCCTAGAACTCCCGATATGATCAAAAAATTTACTCAAAATTCTGCCCAGTTTTTAAAAACGGGTTTAACAAAATCAACCTCATTAATTAACCCTAATCCCTCTAATTACAAGCCCTAATTTATGTGATCATCATATAATGATTAATTCAACATTAATTTACTGTTTTTCAAATTAAACCCTAACCTAAATCCATCATAAGATGATTGAGAAAGAATTAAAACACTTTAATTAAAAAGGGTTATAAAGATTTACCTTTGATTTATGAAAAACCAAGATTTTTATGAAAACCCTAATTCCACCCTTGTATATTTCGACTCCTTATTGATCTCCAGGGATTTTATGAAGCATTTTGATAAATAAAAACCTTATATAATTAATCTTAACCAGTCCTAGCCCAAATACAAAAGCCCGGTTCCCTTTTTCCCTTTTTTCCCCTTTTCTTTTTTTTTCACATAACCGACCTATACCCATTTAATTTCGTTTTTTTTCCTTTTTATTATTAATATTAGTATTAATAATATTACCTTAATTTTCCTTAATTTATTTCAGCTCCTAAAGCCTCCAAAACCTCAAAACCGTAAAACTAGTCAAATTTACGCGTTTTACCGTAAAAGACGTAAAATATACACTTTAAAAAAAAATCTCAAATTTTGAAATAAACTTTATAACTAAGTCCTAAATGACTTAAAACCATCCCGAAAATATCCATATGACTAATTACCTCATCCGAGACCTCTAAATGTTAAACCGTAAATCGTAAAAACACGATTTTCTATAATACATATACGTATACGTAAAACCACTAAATAACACCATTTCACTTCATAGTCACTACCATGTGAGCTCATGAACATGAAATCATCACACATCGTTTCATTCACAAGGTACCCCGTACCGGAAACGATATCCAAACCACAATCTATACACACCAATAAGCACATAAACACGTAAAGACACGTAACTAGCACAAAATAAAACTAAATGACGAACCTCAAAACCAGGGTTGTCACAATGTATATGGCTTATGAATTTAAAACTTAACATAAGCAATCAAAACATATAAAACAAATACTTGGGGAAAACAGTTAGCTGCAAACAGGGAATCCTAATAAGGAAAAAGAATGTCCATACTGAAGGACGAAATATCTGTACCTTATGTCTAGTGAACGAGGAAATATGAAAGGATGAAAAGTCCTACTCCGACCTCACTAGGGCTACATAAATAAGGGACATGTATGAGTTGTCTGTTTACTGAGTATGTTACTGGTTCTTGTATATTCTTAACCCTTTTTATATGTTCTTGTCTTATTTTACTGTTTTAAATGGGATACTGTATTATTCATGTTTTACATGTCTTCTGATTATGTATTTTCATGTATTCTTGTATTATTATACTTGTAGTGTAATAATAAGTAACTTTCTAAAAATAACAAGTTTCCAAAAATAGAAAGTTTCTAAAAATAGAAAGTTTACAAAAATAGAAAGTTTCCAAAAATAGTAAGTTTCTAAAAATAGAAAGTTTTTAAAAATAGTAAGTTTCTTGAAATAGAAAGTTTCTAAAAATAGTAAGTTTCCTGAAATAGAAAGTATCCATAAATAGAAATAAACTGGATTAATAAGCTAAAAATATAAGCTGGTGATTATTAATCATATAATATAAGTCATGATGATTATTAGTAAAGTTTATTAAATTACATACTTAGGTTAAAATGATTATTAATTAATAATAATAGTACATGGTTTATTAATTAATAAGGTATCATGGTTAAATAATAAACTTTACCTTATATGATTTTAATTAAATTAAGTCATGTAAAATACATAGGTTAAAACATGTATTAGTAATTTTAATAATAAAACCTAAGTCTTAGTTTTAATTTAATTAAGCCTAAATAAAATACTTAGGTTATATCATGTTTTATTTCATTAAATAAAATAGCCTAAATTATAATGTTAATTTAATTATACATGCATTTAAAATAAATTAAATTAACAAAATGAGCATATTAATTTCTAATGATTCCCGAACTCGAAATCGTGACCATAAACCGACCGGGTACCACAACCTGAAGGCTGTGGCACCGTTGCCGAGTCCACGTCCGAGCCACAACCTAACCGAGTGCCTAAGCTCTTGGTTCGAGTCGCTGCCCGAAACAAAAACCACACCCCGGCGCAAGCCGGGGGTTTCTTTTTTGTCAAAGAACACCACCGAGCCCCGAATGGGGGGGGGGGGTCTCGGTTTCCCCTTGCTGTCCGAAACAACCACACCAAGCCCATTGGGGTCTCGGTTGGTGAACCAAGCCGGCGCCAAGACCATGGTTGGTCTTGGTTGTGTGCCGAACTAAAACTAAACCAAACAAAACACGTTCTAGTTTTATTTATTATCACTAACATGTTTTAATTATGTTTTCATTGATCAAACACACATGAACATAATTAAATTAAATAAATTAAAAGATGAAGGTTTATGTTTTATACCGAATGCGTGAATGGATAGAGGTTTTGAACACAAACACGAACACGTATGAAATCAAGATCAAAATCAAACGAATCCTCCTTGTTGGTTGTTTGAATGCCGCAACCACCAAGAGCAAAAGAGAACTAGGGTTTTATTTCTTTTCTAACAATTCTGTATTATGAAAACTTTATGCTTTGTTTTTACTAGATATATTCCAAATTGGGCCGAGCCCCCTTTTCTCTTTTCTTGTCCGCGGCTACAACAAACCCAAAAGGCCAAACCGGGCCTTTTTCATGTTTAAGAATTATTCGTGTTAGTTCGTGTTTTTAAATGTTCGTGATATAATTATTATACGTAATAATTATTTACCGTGCGTAGTAATATACGTAGTTTTCTGTAATTAATGTTCGTGACACGTGTTATATTATATAAATGGAAAGTTTTAATTTGTTCGTATGTTTTACGTGATGTACTGTTCATGGTATTTATATGCGGGTTTTACATTTATAATTATTGCAATTAATTATGCTTCAAACCAAAGTTTTCATCATTCGTCCGGTATATGATAGTCTTACATAAAACATTTTTGAAGATTAACCGCATGCCATGCTCTTGGGATCTCTTTTCCATTCATGGTCTCAAGCTTATATGAGCCGTTCTGATAGGCTTCCTTGACTATGTACGGGCCTTCCCAATTTGTCCCCAACTTCCCTATCTTTTCCACACGACTAGCCTCATTTAGCCAGTACACAAAATCTTTGACCCTGAAAGAGCATGGTCTGACCCTCTTGTTGTAATATTGTTCGACTTTCTTCTTGTATTTGGCCTCTTGAATGGCCGTTGTCTCTCTTCGCTCCTGTAACAAGTCCAAATTCAGACGGAGCTCTTCTTAATTATTATCTTCATTGAATAGGAGGATCCGTGCCGAGCGTATGCGATTTCTGCCAGGATCACACTCTATTTCTTGCCCAGACCACATGTGGTAGCTCGTCCACCCAACCTATTAGTTTTTTTCTCAAGCGAGCTTTTAAACCATGGATTAATGATTTGTTGGCTCTTTCTACTAGACCGTTTGCTTGCGAATGTGCAAATGCGGTATTCATCTGCTTGACTCCCCATTTCTTGCACCATATTCTAAACGAGCCGTCGACCAATTGTTTTTTGTTATCGGTCACAATTACGCCCGGTAGTCCGAGCCTACAAACGATGTTCTCCCAGGCAAACTTTTTGACTTCTTTTCCTGTAGTTATGATCTCTACACAGTAACTCTTCAAGACACATCTTCAACAAATCCAATTTGCTTAATGGCTAAAGCTTCTTCATCTCGAGCATGGTTATGGCGGCATCAACGATTATCACATCTTAACTTTGACACCATCAACTTGCTTTCGAAGAATGATATTGTGAGCGGTCTTCCTAAGTAAAAATTCGTCAAAGACCATCTTTGTTCTTCTTGTGAGTTAGGGAAAGAAAAACGAAAGTCTTTCAAAACCATGACAGCCCCAAGCTCAAAAGGACAATTGGAACTTCTACACATGGATTTATGTGGCCCCATGGGTGTAGAGAGTATTAACGGGAAAAAGTATATTCTCGTGATTGTTGATGATTAATCCAGATACACAAGGACTTACTTCTTAAGGTCCAAAGATGAAACACCAAAGGTTCTCAAAAACTTTCTCAAGATGATACAACGCAATCTTCAAGCTCAAGTCTTAACCGTCAGAACGGATTGAGGTACATAATTTTTGAACAAGACTTTGCAATCTTACTTTCAAGAAGAAGGAATCGAACATCAAACGTCTATTGCTCGAACTCCTGAACAAAATGGCGTTGTTGAAAGACGGAACCGTACTTTGGTTGAGGTAGCTCGAACAATGCTTTCTGCTTCAAAATTACCACTATTCTTCTGGGCTGGAGCAATTGCAACTACATGTTATACTCATAATCGTTCTATCGTCATCCCTAGACATAAAAAGATACCTTACCACATCATCAATGGTAGGAAACCTACTGTTAAGTTCTTTCACGTATTTGGATCTTTATGCTACATTCTTAAAGACGGTGAGAATCTCGACAAGATGAAAGAAAAAGGTGATACATGTATTTTGGTGAGGTATGCTACATTGTCGAAAGGATATCGGGTCTATAACAAGAGAACAAGGATTATTGTCGAAACAATTCATGTGAACTTTGACGAATTGCCACAAATGGTACTTGATCACAACAGCTCAAGTCCCGCACCTCAATGTCCAGCAATGGTACCTACACAACACAGTGTATGTCCCGTGTAAGAATGTCAAGAAAGTACTCTTGCAGCAGACTGGACGGATACGACACAAATGAATGAGTTGGTTGATTTATATAATCCAATGTTTGATGAATATTACTATGGAAACAATCAAGTTGTATCAAAGCCTTCCACTGTGAAGACTTCTAATGCACCCATACCAAGTCAAGAAGACACAACTGCATCTACTTCAACAACCGTTGCTTAAGAGACAATTCCATTGGATACTCAACAAACTCAAGAAATCGTCATACAACCAACATCACCAACCGTCAATGCTGCAGGAGAAAACAATGATCAAGCAGTCGATGCACAGTCTAACGAAGAAGAATTTATCAACCCATTCAGTACACCGGTACGCGAAATCGGAGAGTCTTCTACTCAAAATGTTGATCCGTCAAACATGCATACATTCTATCAACGATATCCATACACTCACCATTGGACTCGTGATCATCCATTGGTACAAGTTACTGTAAATCCTTCACAACCGGTTCGCACACGCAGAAACTCGAAACCGATGGCGATGTATGTATGTATGCACTCACCATGAGTTTCATTGTACCTACAAACATCGAACAAGCCATGACTGATCATGCGTGGATTGAATCAATGCAAGATGAAGTTCATTAATTTGAAAGACTTAGAGTATGGGAACTTGTCAACAGACCATATGGAACATCGGTTCTTGATTTTAAAATGGATCTGGAAAAACAAATTGGATGAAGAACAAACAATCATCAAAAACAAATCTCGTCTTGTGGTTAAGGGATACCGTCAACAAGAAGGAATAGATTTCGTTGAATCATTTGCTCCAGTTGCTCGTTTGGAAGCAGTCAAGATATTCCTTGTTTATGCTGCACATAAGGGCTTCACGGTTTATCAGATGGACGTTAAAACTGCTTTTCTCAATGGTCATTTGAAGGAAGAAGTGTATGTGAATCAGCCGGAAGGATTCGTTGATCCTCATCATCCTGACAAAGTCTATCGTCTCAAGAAGGCTGTAAATGGACGTAAACAAGCTCCAAAGGCCTGGTACGAAGAACTATCAAACTTCTTGGTTTCCAAAGGCTTCTCCAAAGGTTCTATTGATCCTACTCTCTATATTAATAAATATGGGAATGACATATTGTTGGTGCAGTTTATGTGATGACATTATCTTTGGTTCTACGAACCCAAAACTTTTAAAATGTTTTGAAAACTAATGCACATCAGATTTGAAATGTCAATGATGGGGGAGCTAAAATTCTTCTTAGGCCTCCAGATTAATCAATCCCCACGTGGTATCTTTATTAACCAAGATAATTATGCTCAAGAGATACTTCAAAAGCATGGTAGGACCTCATGTGCTCGTGTTGGTACACCTTTGTCGACCTCATCCCTAGACGCTGACTTGTACTCACCTCCCGGAGATCAAACACGATATTGCAGTATGATCGGGTCTCTCATGTACCTTACAGCTAGCAGGCCTGATATTCATCATGCCACATGTTATTATACACGATATCAAGCCAGACCTACTGAAAAGCACCTCAAGGAGGTCAAACGGATCTTTCGGTACCTTAAGAATACCATTCACATGGGACTCTGGTATCCAAAGGAAATCGGTTTTCAACTAATTGCTTTTTCAGATTCTTATCATGCAGGTTACATTGATACTAGAAAGAGTACATCTGGTGGCGTACAATTTCTAGGGGAAGACAAGCTCGTGAGTTGGTCGTCAAAGAAGCAGGATTACACCTCGCTATCATCCGTCGAAGCAGAGTATGTGTCTCTATCCGCGTGTTGTGCTCAATTCCTCTAGATGAGAACTCAACTCACTGATTATGGCTTCCACTTTGATAAAATACCTATGTATTGTGACTCAAAGTCGGCCATAGCCATCTCTTGCAATCCGGTTCAACACTCCTGCACCAAGCACATCGATGTCAGATATCACTTCATCAAGGAACAAGTGGAACGCAATATCGTGGAATTATACTTTGTCAGAACTGAGTACCAGATAGCGGACTTGTTTACAAAGCCTTGTCGCAAGATAGGTTTGCATATCTCGTTGGCCGTCTTGGTATGAAGTATATGACTTCATAAGATTTGGATGTTCTGGCAAATGAATATGCTTGATAATTTCTCACAAAGACTTCTAAGCGTATCACAGCTTAGGACTCGAACCTCAAATAAGGAAAGTTTATCACGGACGATAACTTATCCTTCTCAACGAGAAATTATTTTTTATCTGTCATGAGTTTCCTATAAAAAACATTCCAAGTTTTTAAGTTCATGAAAAACGATTTCTAAGTAAATGCAAGCTTAGAACTCGCACTTCACATTAAGGAAATTTTATCACGGACGATAACTTATCCTTCTCAACGAGAAATTAATTTTTCTCGGTCATGAGATTCCTATAAAAACATTCCAAGTTTTTTAGTTCATTTCTAAGTAAATGCCAGCTTAGAACTCGCACTTCACATTAAGGAAAGTTTATCATGGATGATAACTTATCGTTCACAACGGGAAATTCATTTTTCTCGGTCATGAGCTAGTCACAAAACAATCAAAGTTTTGAGCTCATGAAAAAAGGACCCGAAAGGGAAGTGTACGTTTCAGTGCGCTCCCCCTAAGCAATAGAAGAGAAGTCTTCTATCATGATTATTTTAAAACCGTTGAACACAATTTTTCAAGAATTTCTCAAAAGGTTTTTCTAAATCTTTCAAAATTGTATGTTCAAGACTCCCTTCCTCATAATAGAATGTTATATCTCAAAAATGTCATATGTTATTTGGATCAATTTTGAGAGGGAGCGTTTTGTAATCCAGCCTTTAATGTTGTTGGGTACATCTCTGAAATTGTCATATTTTATGTATCCAACACATTCCAAAAATGGTACAAAATTGTCAAATGTAATATACTATTTCGGATAAGCCATATCAACTCCTTACCTCAACATATTTTGTGGTTTCGTTTTTCCAAAATATTGTCAAAATTTTGTTTCAAGACACACATATATTGTTGAGGGGGAGCAACCCGACTACAAGGTTCCATGATTCATACGTGCACACATGTTTCTCTCCCAATCGATTTTTAGAAATTGTCATATTTTAATCAATTGGTATCTCTAATATTATGTTTTTATATTAGACATAGGAGATAAAATGTGATTAAAATGTAATATATCGCAACATGTGATCTTAAAGACTCAAGTTCAACTCTTTCCTTCACATGCTAATCTATTTCGTATATCGATGCATGTGTGTAGGGGGAGCTTTTCGGAAATGTAAAACTTTCAAAGTGTTAAAAGTTTTGATTTTTATCAAGCACTTTGAATGGTTTTCTATGGTTTTATGGTTACGATCTTTACCGATAACAACCTACTATCCATGACGGAACGATGGAGTCAAAAGGTGGTTTATGATAGGAAACTAAGTCCTATGATCCAACCAGAACCGGAGGGATCTACCCAAGGACATTCCATAGCTAGAAATAGTTGTCTAATGAGACTGCTTTTATACATAGTCTCATCGTCCAACTAGGGCTTAAAGTGCATTAAATATCATCAAAGTATCATATATATTCTTGTGTTTGTTGCTTGTGTGTTTTAGGTACGGATATTGAGGAAATGACAAAAGATCACAAGAATCATGCAAAAACGAACACGGGAAACGAAGCCGCACAATGAACCAAGCCCTAATGAAGACTTTCCCAAGATAAACCCTTGAAGATTTGAAGAATTATGAAGAAGGGTCCTCCAATATGGAATAATTGACACTTTATACCCTTGTATCTTCATAAATACAAGATTGGTCCCTAAAGTTTGTCAAAATTAAAAAAAGGGCCCTCCACTTTGAAGAATTGGCAAGTTTAGCCCCTCAACAAAGCTAAATTGTCAACCACCATCCTCCATAAAGTCAAAAACATCATAAGTCCTTCAAAGTAGAAGAAATTACAAGTTTGGTCCTTTGAAAATCCCAAAATTACAAAAAGGACCCTTGACTTTCAACATTTGGCAAGAATGGTCCCTCAATCATTATGACTTGGCAAATTCAGTCCTCCATTATATCAAATATGCAAGTCAAGACCATTATCCATCATCAAAATGCCAAATCAGTCCTTCAAGAATTAAAAAATGGCGAGAAATACCCCTGAAAATACTTTGGAAAAGTATTTGGGGCAAAAGTGTGAAAATCAAAACTTCTATAACAAAGGAAAACGAGTTTGGCCAAATTTATTTGCAAATGAAAAGGATTAGAGAGATAAGGGGTGAAACATGTCAAACATTCAACCTTACCTAGACCAGTAGTGGGGTGACACGTGCCCCACTACCACTTCTCCACCAATCAGACTCCATCTTTTGGCCACATCTGTTGGGAATAAAATATGGGTCAGATCACCAAACGCTGATAAGAAGAAAGTCAACGCTGATAGATTGACTTTGGACGCTGATAGAAGTCAACGCTGACAGCCTTGAAGATTGACACTGATAGAATATCTTTTGTTTATTTGTTTCTTTATTTATGTATGGTAAAGATAAGCACGACATTGTATTTTCTATTATTATCTTTACCTAGAATAGTTGATTCATAGCTTATTGTACAAGACTTCTTGTTCTATAAAAGAAGGTCTTTTAGGTTAAAGTTATATATCAGTTTTCATAGTATTCGCAAGTTAAACCTTTCATTGTAATCAACACGATTATTCTAATACAAGTGAAAGTTTGTTTAACATCATTGTGTTTTAGATCAAGTGTTAATTCCGCATAACACTTTGTTACTTTATTCATAAGCAAAGGTTTCTCTACGTGTAGTACTTGATCTAATCTCGTATACACAAAGCTAATCGATCTAAGTTTGGGATCAACAAGTGGTATCAGAGCTTGTTGAGAAACTTTTGATCTTTAAGTAACGCAGAACCCTAAAACACCAAACCCTAAAAACCCTAAAATCTCAAAACCCTAAAAACACCATGTCTGGCACAAATCAACCTCCTGCTTTGCTGCAAAACAACTTCTCAAATCCTAGTATCAAAATTCCCATGTTTGATGCCAGGAACTTTGAACTTTGGAAGTCCAATTTTGAGCAATACATAGCTATTCATGACTACACTCTTTGGGAAATTATCGAATATGGGAACACATTCGATAAAGCAGCAAAGATTACTGCTGCTATTGAGGCAAGGTCAGCTATTCCTAATTGTCCAGAAGCTGATAAAGTGGAAAAGCCTGATGATGGGAGAGCGGTAGCTGTTGAAGACATAGCCAAGAAGAGGGTGGACATGAAAATTTTGAACATCTTGAAACATGCCCTAGGTCATGAGAATCAGCATAAGTACAAACGTTTTGATTCTGCAAAAGAGCTTTGGGAAGCTCTTGAAGTAGCACATGGTGGCAATGCTGACACAAAAGAAGAAAAGAAGAAGCAACTCTTGCATGAGTATGCTGTCTTTAAAGCTCAACCTAATGAGAATCTCAGCAGTGTGAGAAGTAGACTTCTTGACATCACAAGTCAACTTTCCTTCATGGGAAAACAGATTGATGACCCTGAATTGAATGCTACTTTTCTCAAAAGCCTTGGTGATGTATGGAAGATTGAGACAAGATCTATTCTTGTCAATAACACCCACAAGACTTCCAGGTTTGATGACATCTTCAACAAGTTAAGGCTGTTGGAGAATGAATGGCAATTGGAGAGTGATAACAAATCTTCCAGCAGCAACATGGCCTTCTTTTCACAAAGTGAAGGCCAATTTGATTCCATGAACTTTTATGGACATTCAGCCTCTGGATCTCAAGGTGTCAGTGCTGGATGTCAATCTGTCAGCGCTGGATCATATCCTGTCAACGCTTTGTACTCAAGCGCTGACACACACAATCATGGCGCTGATAGAATTAAACCTGCTGGTTTTGATCTTGATACTGTGTGTGCCTTCATTGCTTCTTTGCCTAGTGATTCAAGGATCACTTATGAAGATCTTGAGCAGATAAGTGATGAACAATTGGAAGAGATGGATATAAAGTGGACTATGGCTCTTGTAAGTTTAAGAGCAAACAGGTTCAATAAAAGGTTCAAGAAGAAGATGACCTTTAATGCTAAGGATGTTGCTGGATTTGACAAGTCCAAGGTGGAGTGCTACAACTGTCATAGGATGGGGCACTTTATGAGGGAATGTAGATCTCCAAGGAGATCTGATGCTGGGAAGCCTTCTAGCCAAATGATTAAGAACCCAGATCCCAAGGCCATGGTTGCTGTTCAACAAATTGATGGCGTTGGGGAATGGGATTGGAGCTGGATGGCTAAGAATGAGGAAGAGGACAGAGCTTTGGTTGCTGAAGTTAAAGAAGAGCATGCTGAATATGCTCTCATGGCACACTCCTCCTCTTCATCAGATAATGAGGTATATGATGATGCTTTCTGTTCTAAGGGTTGTCGTTTAAATACTGAAAAATCAAAACAAGAGATAGTTAAGTTATTAGATGAAGCAAGTACTCTAAGGTGCAAATTATCTAACTATCAAATTGCTCTTACCCAAACAGAAAAGACAGTAACTGAGTATAAGAAAATGGAGTTTGATTTAAAGGATCAAATAAATATCTTAAAACATGAGTTACATCAGAGTAAGGATGTTCAAGATATAGTAAATAGGGTTAATCTTGATTTGATAGCTCAGTTAGAGGAAGCTAACAAAAACAAAGATAATGTGAATATAAGTAGACCTCGATCCCTTGTCAATATTCTCATCCTTTGTGAGACACTGAGCACGATAATGTAACTCCTTCAAGTGTTTATGACAAGTCTTCGTCACCAACTATGTAAGCACGAACAAGTTACCTTTAAAGTCTACGGCACTTTAAGATATGATAGAACACAAACTTGCGAAAAATCTTCTTCAAACATCAAACTTCCCATAAGAATTCTTCCCCTTAAGCCAACATCTCTTCATGACGATTTTAATGAAAGATCATCTTCATACCATATGTAACAACCTCTCACAAGGTTTAGCCCAATTACATAGTTTAAAATATCCATTAAATTCTCTCACGAATTGTTGCTAACTCGCATTAAAATCATTAATCCCTTTCAAAATATCCGAGCCATAAATATCATTACGATATTCTATATTAAAACGGAGATTCCATGTACCTTCGTGTGTATAACCCTCCTTTTTGTGTGCTTAAAACGTACCCATTTTCTCAAACAGCAGCAAACAGTGTGTTACCCGAGATCATTCTTTGTCCAATATCCTCCATGTGTATTGCTCTGATACCAATTGATGAGTCCTATTGATCCTAAACCTATTAAGATCACACACCCTACCACTGGCAAAGCTGTTGACCTTGGCCCACAATCTGTTAGAAAACCTAGTGTTAAATATGCAGAGATGTATAGAAATTCTAGGTCACCAAAAAGCCAAGTTAGTAATCATGGAACAGGCTTCTTTGCTTTCAGACCTAAGACTATGTCTAGAAAAGCTTGTTACACATGTGGTAGCTTCTCACATTTGGCCTACAAATGTGTCAATGCTTCCAATGTCAACGCTGACAGGAACCATTTCAGCGCTGACAAAAGTCAACATAGGTCAAACACTGTCAGACCCAATACCTTTGTGAACAAAAGTTCACAAGTTGTTAGACCAGCCCCATTCTTTTCTAGAGGGTCTAACACACAAGGCCTAAGACCTTTTCAAAAGTCAAATACTTGGTCAAATAGGCAATGGGTTCCTATAGCAAACCCTAGGTTCAACGCTGATAAGAGTAATCGGGGCGCTGACAGGAGAAATTACAGCGCTGACAAACCTAGGTATTTGCAGCCACAGGGAAATAGGTCTAAAGCTTCTACTAGCTTAACATGGAGACCAAAACAAGACCAGAACCCTAATAATACTGGTATTTCTATGACATGCAACAGGTTTCATTATATTTCAAAAGCATTGTCAACACCAATTGGGGTTAACTGGGAATTTCATTCAAACAGGGATGAAAATGGGGTTGTTATGAGAACCAAGTCTGTTCTTGTTGAACAACCAAATGAATCCAAGTCTTCCAAGGCTTGGGTTCCCAAAGAAAACTAATGTGTTTTCTTTATGTGCAGGGCATTCAGAAGAAGATCAATGACTATGGATACTGGGATAGTGGATGCTCAAGGCACATGACAGGAAAGGAAGACTATCTGACCAATTTCTCTCCTATTCAAGATGGTGATAAGGTATACTTTGGAGGGGGCTACGGCACAATCACAGGAAAAGGAACCCTTGTCACCAACAATCTAAGGTTTGATAATGTCTTCTTGGTGAAAGACCTGGATTATAATTTGTTTAGTGTATCACAAGTGTGTGATAACAAAAATAAGGTTCTTTTCACAGATACTGAGTGCTTGGTGTTAAGCAAAGATTATAAGCTCCCTGATGAGAAATACATAGATTTTAGAACACCAAGGCATAAAGACATATATAATGTGAATCTTAATGGAATTAAGGTAAATAATAAAATGTCATGTCTGTATGCTAAGGCCTCAGTAGATGAAAGTAATCTTTGGCACAGGAGACTAGGGCACATAAACTTTAAGAATATTAATAGACTTGTGAGGCTTGGTTTAGTTGATGGTTTGCCTGAAAAGGCTTTCCACAATGACCACTCTTGTGTTGCATGCCTTAAGGGCAAGCAGCACAAGGTCTCATTCAGGTCTAAACAGGTGAACTCTAGCTCTAAACCCCTTCACTTATTGCATATGGACCTCTTTGGTCCTACTAATATAGAGAGTTTGAAGGGTAAATCATATTGTTTTGTCATTACTGATGATTACTCCAGGTTCACATGGACTTTCTTTTTAGCTAAGAAAAGTGAAACTGCCCTTAGTCTGATTAATTTCATTACCCAGATTGAAAAGAAGAATGGTAATGAGGTCAAAATTATTAGAAGTGACAATGGGGGTGAGTTTAGAAATCAGTTATTAGATGATTTTTGTGCCAAGAAAGGGATTACTAGGCAGTTCAGCATAGCTAGAACTCCTCAGCAAAATGGAGTTGCTGAAAGGAAGAATAGGACCCTTATTGAAGCAGCCAGAACCATGTTGGCTGATGCCCACTTTCCTATAGCCTTTTGGGCTGAAGCTGTTAACACAGCTTGTTACGTTCAGAATAGGGCATTAGTCAACAAGATACATAATAAGACACCTTATGAATTACTTTGGGGAAGGAAGCCAAATATTGGTTTTCTGAAGCCATTTGGTTGTCATGTAGTTGTGTTAGAAACTAGTGAGGCCCTAGGTAAATTTGATTCAAAAGGTGATGAAGGCTACTTCATGGGTTATTCAGTGCAGAGTAAAGGATATAGGGTTTACATTAAAAAGGAAAAACGTATACTTGAAAAAGTACATGTTAGGTTTTTAGAGAGTAAACCTAGTGATCCTGAGAGTGGTCCAAATTGGTTGTTTGACTTAGAACCTTTGTCTAGAGCTTTAAATTATATGCCTGTTACTGATCCAGACATTGTGAAGGTAACTTCAAGTGTTTTGGAAAAGAGAATTGGTAATGTTTCAGGTATACAGGTTGCTAAGGAGGATGGACCACCAGCAGTTATATCATCTCCCACACAAGAATTTGTTACACTTCCTATATGGACAGATGAGTATTATGCTGCTGCTACTGCTGCAAGGAAAGATAATGGTGGTGTTCAGATACCACCAACTACAAACATGCATGATTCTTCAAGCGCTGACAAAGGGAAATCCAGCGCTGACACGACCAATTCAGACGCTGATGGCTCCAACGCTGACAACACCAGTTCAGGCGTTGTTAGCCCAAACGCTGACACACAAGGATCAGACTTTGGAGACACCTTTACACAGCTTTTCTCTTCTCATTTTGAACAGGGTGGACCTTCCAATATCCATGAAGAGATTCCTGTTGATGAAGAAGAAACTGAAGAAGATATTGGCAACATGGAGCGTGAAATTGAGGACACCAGACTTTTTGAAGGAGGAGTTCTCACTTCCACAGCTAAAGATCACCCCACATCTCAAATCATTGGTGATGTTATGGCTCCAGTTCAGACAAGAAGATCCCATCAAGGTCTTGGTGGATTTATTGCCAATATACACAAGAAGGTTGATACCCCTCTTGTACAAGCATGTTTGTTTGCCTGTTTTCTGTCACAGGAAGAACCCAAGAAAATTTTTGATGCTCTCAAGGAACCAAGTTGGGTGGAAGCAATGCAGGATGAGCTTCACCAATTTGCTATACAGGATGTTTGGGAGCTGGTTGATTGTCCTAGATATGTGAGACCAATTGGGACAAGATGGGTTCTAAGGAACAAGAAAGATGAAAGAGGCATTGTGGTCAGAAACAAGGCACATTTGGTAGCTCAGGGTTATACACAAGAGGAAGGAATTGATTATGAAGAAGTCTTTGCTCCAGTTGCAAGAATTGAAGCTATCAGAATTTTCTTAGCTTATGCTTCTTGCATGAATTTTACTGTTTATCAAATGGATGTGAAGAGTGCTTTCCTCTATGGCACAATTGTTGAGGAGGTTTATGTAATGCAGCCTCCTGGTTTTGAAGATCCTGAGAATCCAGACAAGGTTTATAGAGTAAAGAAGGCAATGTATGGCCTTCATCAAGCCCCAAGAGCATGGTATGGTACATTGTCCACCTACTTGGTGGAAAATGGTTTCAAGAGGGGCACCATAGACCAGACACTGTTTACAAAGAAGAAAGGAAAACATGTGTTACTTGTGCAGGTCTATGTTGATGACATCATTTTTGGCTCTACTGATCCAAAAATGAGTGAGGAATTTTCCAAGCTCATGACAGATAAATTCAAGATGAGTGCAATGGGTGAGATGAACTTCTTTCTAGGTTTACAAGTTCAGCAGAAAGAAGATGGTATCTTCATCTCCCAGGACAAGTATGTAGCTGAAATCTTGAAGAAATATGGTTTTTCTCCACATGAGAAGGAAGCTTCTACTCCTATGGACAGACAACACCCCTGGGGAAAACTTGGAGCTGGAAAGGATGTGGATGTTAGGCACTATAGATCAATGATTGGTTCATTGATGTATCTTACAGCCTCAAGACCTGACATCATGTTTGCTGTGTGTGCATGTGCACGCCATCAAGTGACTCCCAAAGAATGTCACCTTTTTGCTGTGAAGAGGATTTTTAGGTACCTAAGATGCTATCCAGATCTTGGATTGTGGTACCCAAAAGATTCTCCCTTGGATCTTATTGCTTATTCAGACAGTGATTATGGAGGTGATAAGTTTGATAGGAAATCCACAACTGGTGGATGCGAATTTCTTGGGAGCAGATTAATATCTTGGCAATGCAAGAAACAAACAGTGGTGGCAAACTCTACAACTGAAGCAGAATATGTGGCAGCAGCTGCTTGTTGTGGACAAGTCTTATGGATTCAGAACCAGCTGTTGGATTATGGGTATAATTTTATGCATACCAAGATTTTTGTAGACAATAACAGTACTTTATGCATTATTAAAAATCCTGTACATCATTCTAAAACCAAACACATAGAAATTAGACATCATTTTATAAGAGATTGCTTTGAGAAAGGTTTAATACAACCAGATAGGGTAGATACTGAAGATAATGTAGCTGATTTATTAACTAAACCTTTTGATGCTGGAAGATTTCAATATTTGGTAACAAATATTGGAATGGTTAATCTCACTTAATATGTGTTTTGGAATATTTTTGTAAAAGTATGTACAGGATAATGCATTGTTATTGGTCTTTGTGATGATTTAGATTTTCCACATTATTTTTCTAACACTGACAAAGGTATATGTAACACTGTCAAGTGTTATTTTGCCGTTGTTAGAGATATTATGGTCTAACGCTGACAAGAGTTCCTTCAACGCTGTTAAGTGTTGTCGGGACGCTGTCAGCAACAAATGTTAGTTTTGTGGTTTTCATCTAAATGTGCAGGTAATGGTAGCTTTATGCCATTGGATACAGAGTTGCTTATGGATCTTTGAAGAGCTATTTGGACATGTTTTGTTTATGGATGATGGTTGGAATATTTATATTCCTATCTTGACATAAATTTTTAATGTTCATATATATTGTTGAGAACTCATGTATCATAGTTTGAGGGGAGGTTTAAGGAACCTTTAGGACTCTTGGGTATTCTTAGAATACTCTCATCACAATTCTAGATTGTGTCCACAGGTGAGTATGGGTTAGTTTTACTAAACCATGAGGCACTGTAGCATGCATAGTATATCAACTTTGCATGCTGCCAAGACATTTTTGACTTAGAATTGGTTATGGTCTGATGGGAGACTTGGGAATACTTTGGATATGGGTTTACCTGGGAGTTACAAAGAATTTTATGAAATAACTTTGTTGGTAAGTATTTTGGTTAGCAAGGGACTCTAGAGGACATTTGTGTCTATCTTGCTTATGCAAGTGTGTATAAATGGACAGTGCTTGCCGCCCAGTAATTATTATCAACTTGTAAGATATTTCCCTTAGGATAAATTACTTTGTTAAGGTCTTTTTCTTTTTAAATATTTTTATTTTTACTTTTTAGACGCTGACAAGTTTTTCTCCAAACGCTGTTACGTTCAATCGTGACGCTGACAAGGCTTTAGGCAAACACTGACAAGGAAATATAGCCGTTGGGCGCTGATGGGCTATTTTTGACCGTTGACACCTAGTGGGCCCTACCCAGTTGTTATTTTTTGACTAATCTTTGGCCGTAATTTTGGGGAGAAGTTACTTTTAATTAATGCATGAGATAAGTTATATTTGATTCAAGATTTTCATGATTGCTCTTTGAATATAACCGCCTCATTTTTGACCAATCAAAATCATGCATCTCTCCTATAAATTTGGCTAATCTTTTTATTCTGGGTATTCATATTTTCTTGTCTAACACTTTTCCTCCTAGATTTTTCCCATATCATATAACCTAAACAGCTTTAAATCATGGCACCCAAATTCAACTCAAAGAATTTAACATTGGAGTTCAAGAGCCAACACAATATGATCGCTTACTTGACTGCTGATGATGCTTTATTTCCTCAGTATTCACAGATGGTGGCATTTTTAAATGCATCTTCATTGAGGTATGCACTTTCTCATACACCATTAGTCCCTGTCGCACACATTAGACAGTTTTGGAACAATGTTAGTTCCACAACAACTAATGGAGTGACCACATTAACATCTACTGTTCATGGAAGAACATGGGTGGTCACTGAAGCTTTGGTTCGCCAAGCTTTGCGTTTTGATGACGCTGATGGTGTGACTACTCTTGCCATAGCAACAATAGAACAGGGTCTTAGGGAATTGGGTTATCCTATTCCTGCTGATGTCACTTTAAATAAATATCATAAGCAGGAATTTCCCTCTGACTGGAAATATTTGATACATGTCCTTTTACAATGCTTAAGTCCAAAATGTACTTCTTTTAATGAGATAAACAGGTCAATTGCAAGTGCTTTGGTTTGTATAACACGTGGGCTTAAGTATAATTTTTCAAAAATGATTTTTGAAGGGATGTGTAAAAACAAGGGAAGTAAAATGACTTTGGCTTACCCTATATTTTTGCAAATGGTCTTTGATTTACAAGAATATTGTTCTAGGGATCATGACACTTTTTATGAGATCCCTAAACAACAGAAAACCATTTTTGCTAAAATGAGCTCCACAAACGATCCCATACCTCTTACCCAACCCATGCTTGAAGTAATTCAGGCTGCTCAACCACAACCAGACCCACAACCAGACCCTGAACCCCAACTTGAGCCTATTCATGAACCATCACCTTCACCAGAAAACATGGACATTGACCAACCCAGCGCTGACACTCAAAATGTGGGCGCTGACACAGCCAATCCCAACACTGATACACTTCCTGAACAATCCCAAACACCCCTTAATCAACCCACACCCACACAATCTAAACGCCAAAGGGTTACTGGAGTGTTCTCCTCTAGTGATCCTAGCCTTGTAGCAGAGAGAACCACCTCCACAAGTGTGGCTGGTGAAATGGGTGAGGCTGGGGCTATTGACACAGGCTTAGAAGCTGGTCAAGACAGTCCTAACATCATTAAGACCTCATCCATGCCCCATGATTCTATTTTGGGAGGTCAAATCCCCATTCTAGCTGAGGGCAGATTGGAACCTATGACCATAATTGAATTGACGGCGGCTGTCATTAGCTTGCAAAAGCAAAATGTCAGTCTTGTACAAACTGTCAACAAACAGGGACAAGAACTCCAAGCTTTGAGGGAGAGAGTAACTGTTTTGGAGAATCCCAGTAGCAGGAGTCTAATGGAGGAATCTTCCAAAGGGGAGGAAAAAGAGGATGAGGAGGATGAGTTGATTCACACAGCTAGTGAAAAGAGTTCAGAAAAGAGTTCACAATTTAGTGAATCTTTGCAGATTGCTGAAGCTCTCACCAACTTGAAGAAGCACCCAGTTGTTGATACATCCAAGGTGACACCAAAGAACTTGGAAGGATCTTTCAAAGAAACATTGGGCGCTGATACAGGTTTGGACGCTGACACATCCAGCGCTGATAAAGGTAATCGTGGCGCTGATAGGAGCAACTTGGACGCTGACAAAGTTGCAGATGATGTTGATGTATTCCAGCCATCAACAATCATTAAAGATGTGTCCACACAGGTTTCTTCTTCTACTTTACCAATTATTGATCCAAAAGACAAAGGTAAAGGTATTTTGATTGAAGAAGATGTTCCAAAGAAAGATGCAGCACAAATAGCATTTGATGAACAGTTGGCTGCACAACTTGTGGAAAGAGATTTGAGGAGGAGTAGAAGATCACCATTTGTTGTTTCTGAGAGTGAGGAGGAAAGTGGTGATGATAAAGAAGGTGATAGCTCAGATTCAAGCATTCAAATTATTGAAGATCCAGAAAGGCTTGAATATGGGGATGAGCTAGCAAAGGAAAGGTTGAGTGAGTTGAAGAATCAGGTTGATTGGGACCTACCAGAAATCACCAGAATGTACCATGCTTGGGAAGACCAGGTGATGGACAACCCAGGTATGAGTTTATCAGATCAAATTTGGGGGTTGGAAGTTCTTCTTAGGGTACAAGAAGACATAAAGGTGATTATGAGATTTAATGCACAAGAGGTCAAGACCTGGCTCAAAAGAGATAGAAGGCAGTTGTACTATAAGTTGCTTAGATGTCATCAGCCTAATTGGACATCAAAGAAGTTGCTGGCCTTGTCTTTTGAGGAGTTAGAGTATAGGGCACATCCTATTTGGAGGAAGGTGCAAGAACAGAATGTCTACCAGTTTCTTTCAGAAGAAAGAAAACAAGAGCTTGCAGAGGAGATGCAAATTCAAAAGGAAATAAGGATTGCTCAAAGACCAGTGAAGAAAGGAGATCCTTTTCAATTTCCTAAAGACATGGATGTGTATTTTCCAACTGAAGGTGTTATAAGGAAGCATCTCAAGCTTTCTCCCTTGGAAGCTTCAGATTTGGTAAATGTGATACCTCTAGATGACAGAAATCCAATTATCAGTTTTGATGAAGATGAGTGTGGATTTTGGAAGGTTGGACGATTTGGAAAGGAGGTACATACTTTCACTTCAGTTATTTCTATATTTGCAAGCATAGACAGGGAAGACTTGGTGCATCTATGGAGGTTAATAGAGGCCAAGTATACAGCTGAAGCACCTACTTCAGCTAATGGAATAAGACTTTGGAACACATTTATGACTTTGTGTGGTCCAAAAGAAGCAGATCCTGCCATTTGGAAGGATCTTGAAGATGATCTCAGTAATCTTCATTGGAGGCTATATTCTACTTGTGGTGTATTTCATATGAGCTCTACAAAGTTTTCAGAATATTTGCTTGTGGATGCTGACTATTTCTTGTCCAAAGAAGTATTGGAGAAGATGCTAGAGACACCCTTGGAGATTGATTATACGAGTGATGTGGCCAAGGACTTGATCAGATATGTTTATCACCAACATAAGAAGTTATTGAAAGATTCCTCCTAAGCCTTTAGTTTTTATTCAGAAACTTGATCATTGTTATGGATATCAAGTTTAGGGGAGGATTGTTGGGAATAAAATATGGGTCAGATCACCAAACGCTGATAAGAAGAAAGTCAACGCTGATAGATTGACTTTGGACGCTGATAGAAGTCAACGCTGACAGCCTTGAAGATTGACACTGATAGAATATCTTTTGTTTATTTGTTTCTTTATTTATGTATGGTAAAGATAAGCACGACATTGTATTTTCTATTATTATCTTTACCTAGAATAGTTGATTCATAGCTTATTGTACAAGACTTCTTGTTCTATAAAAGAAGGTCTTTTAGGTTAAAGTCATATATCAGTTTTCATAGTATTCGCAAGTTAAACCTTTCATTGTAATCAACACGATTATTCTAATACAAGTGAAAGTTTGTTTAACATCATTGTGTTTTAGATCAAGTGTTAATTCCGCATAACACTTTGTTACTTTATTCATAAGCAAAGGTTTCTCTACGTGTAGTACTTGATCTAATCTCGTATACACAAAGCTAATCGATCTAAGTTTGGGATCAACAACATCACCATCCCACTCACAACTACCTTAACTAATCTGGATTAGTTTAATAAAAAGGCGCTTAACACCTTTTTTAAAAACAAAACCGGATCAAAACACCCACTATTCATCATAAGAACACAATTAGGGATTTCTTAATTACTTGTAATTAAGCCCTAAAAACCTCCAGAATCTTGATTAATGGTCTCCTAATCACAACCCAACCCTTAAACATGGCACCCCACCAACCCAGATGCTGCATAGGGCCTCCCCTGCTACGTCAAAAGGGAAGAAGACAAAAACCACCAAGCATCCAACGTGTAGGATTGCTGCTTACTTTCTAAGCTCAATGTGAGCCCTTAGATGCAAATTCCACCCTTGCCAGCTCCACAAACAGCCAAGAAATCAGTCACATGAAGCCAAGAAGTTCAAATCCTCAAGGGCATTTTTGGGCTTCTACAAGTTAGGGTTTTAAGTTTTTAGGTTTAAACAGACCATGTACACCCTCTATATAAAGGGTATAGGGTCCAACATTCACGTTTGCTTTTGGTTTTTCCTTGTTCAAGCACTTGTAAATCCCATTTTCAGATTTATGAAATTTGTGTTAATGTGTTGAAGAAAGACCAAGTGCCATCTTATTTATGCTTGTTTATGTTTATTGTTTACTAAATTTGAATCAAAAACCTGTTTTCAAAAGAGGAGTGTGCAAAAGTTTGCACATTTTCTTCATTTTCTTGATATTTTGCTAAGTTCTTGGTCTATCTTGGATTTCTTGGGTTATAGGGCTGATCATAGCATCCTAATTGTGTTGATTAAGGTGTGGTGAGGCTTATAACTTGGGTATAATCAAGTGTGGAGGACAAGAGTTGCATCAATCAAGGATTTTTCAAGTTTCTGTTTTTATACTCTTGCTTCTAACCTTGTTGATTCTTAGCAGGCTTTGTTGTGGAAGCTTGTGCTTGTTCTTGCTATCACATAAGCTCAAAATCCGTGGGTGTGGATGTACATCCATGAGGTACACACCCTCAATCCCAAAATCTGAAAATATTTTGGATATTTGTGATATTTGAGTGTTGCCTATGTTCTTGTGTGTTTTGTGGCTTGATCTTGCTTGAATCTGTTGTTCTAATCTGTTATTGTGTTAATTGGTGCTTGGGTGGTCTTAAATCTCACTTTTTCTTTGAAAAATTTGGATTTGAAAAGATAAAGGGGTGTTTGGGTTTACCTGTTTGTGATTGAATCTTGGTATTGTGTTGTTAGAAGTTAGTATTTGTGCTTGGTATCTGTTATATACTTGTTTGAGAGTGTTTAGTTGCAAGTTTTTGGAACCAAACCTTAAAATCAAACAATCTGCTATATCTTTGTGAGTTTGACTGATTTTGACCTAAGAATTTGGGAAAACCTAGAGTTTATGCATGCTTAGGGCTAAAAGCTGTTAAAACATCATTATTGTAACCTGTTTGTGAGATTTGAGGTGTTGAATCTGGCTTGTGTGTCAAATACATCAGCAAAGTGAAAAAATACATGTTCTTGTGTTCATCAGTAACTTAAGGTGCTTGAATCTTGCTTAATTCTTTGAATCATTGCATGAAACCTGTTTAGACTTGTTTATTTGAGTTTAATATAGCTTGTGTATGCATTTGGTTGAATTTGGCTGGCTGAAAACTGCTATAAGTGCTTATTGAACCTGTTCTGCTTATTTGTTCATGTCTGTGCAATATCTGGGACTTTATTGATTAATCTGTGCAAATTGGGTGTTTGTGATTGTGAATCTTTGATTGTTATTGACTCCTTATGATCCAAAGATCATTTGGGTGCCTTTGTGTAATCTGAATCTCAAAAAAGTTCACTAAAGACAAAAAAGTCTATAAGTCAGGCAGTGGGAAAAGTTCCCACTGCTCAACACCCAAAACTAGCCCCTGCTAGTGTAAACTTGTACTCAGTTTATCAATAAGCTATTTTAGCTTATCCATACTTGCAACAACTTATTTTTTGTGATAGATCTTCATTATTTGACCCATTTGAGTAGACTGGAGCTTATTGGACTTTGACTTTGACTTTTTACTAGAAAACCAACTTATTTGACTTTTGCATAAGTGCTTATTTGCTTTTTCCAGCTTATTGAGTCAGCTTATTTGAAAACTCTTTGTTGATTTTACTTAATTAAGTCATTTAAAAGCTATAGAAACTTGAATCAGCACTTGGGGTGGCCTAGAACTCAAAAACGACTATTTTGTCGTTTTCTGTAGATTGCTTATTGCACTTTCAGGCTTATTCCTTGGGCTTATTTCAAATTTCTTTTTGCAGAAGTCTTATTTAGGACAAAAGAAGCTTGTGTGTTTAATTTCAGCTTATGGCATTGGCTTATAGCTTAATGGGCCAAAAAGCCCATTAAGAATAAGCTGTTTGGTATAAGCTAGCTTATTTCACACTTTCAGCTTTTGGGCCTTGGGAAAAAGTTGTTTAAAATCAAATTTTGAGTCAACCAGTGCTTTTTGGGCTTATTTTGAATACTTTTTTATATTGGGCCCAAATTTGGCCCAATATTGGACTGTTTTGGGTTTAGCCCATTTTCTAGGCCCATTAAGGGTATTTAGGTAATTTCACTTTCATTTATGAGTTATTTAGGTTAAACTAAGATAGTTTGCAACTTTTTAGAATTTCTTATGATTTTTGGATTTTTAATAATATTTTAATATTATTTTATTGTTAAAAATTAAAAGTCTGATTTTCTAAGTTTTTATATTTTTCCTAAGTTCTAAACACTTAATTAGGAATTTTGCAACTTTCCAAATACTTTTAGAGTCTTTTAATTATTTTCTAGAATTAATTTAAGTTTTAATTGATTTTAGTAGTTTTTAATTGTTTAAAAATAGTTTTTAGTGGTTTTAAAATTTTGAAAAATACTTTTTAGCTTAATTAGGGTATTTTTGAAGTTTACAAACTTTAAAATCTTGTTTGGGACTTTTTAATAATTAATTGGGATTGGGATTTTTAGGGCTTTAATTAGCATTAAAAAGTCATTATCTAATTAATTAAAAGGTTTTGGCAAGTTTGGATTTTTTGTAAACTCTTAGAATATTATTGTGGATTTTTGGTAATTTTTAGGAATTTTTAGGGTAAAATTTTAATTTTAGTGCTTTTTACGGTTTTACGTGTACACCTTTTTCGACTTAGTTTAATCCGTCTTCGTAACCGTCATTCTCTTCTAATCTCATTTCTATTTTTCTTTCTCAAAAATATAATCACAAATCTAATCCAAATCATTACACACATAACACACTAGCCTCCTTGAGAACGAACTCATTTTAGGGTCATTTACACACGGTTTTCCTAAAACGTCGTGCTTACCCTATTTTGGTACTCTTTTCCTAAAGGGTATACAAAAACTCAACTATCATTTTGGCGCCGCTGCCAGGGAGGCGTGTTGTGTTTTGATTTGGAATTGTTGTTTTTATATACTAACCATAAATAGTATTTGTATTAGTAGCACTCTACTAATACGTATTATCGGTTTTCGGTTTTTGTGTGAATACTATTACTATAGTGTATACGTAGAACAATAAATTCACAAGTACTCCAAATACGTGAGAAATCACAACCTTGACTTGGGAGGTCATTACCCAATCATTGTATTCGAATCTCAAACCAAAGAAAAAGGCAAAAATAGATAAATACTTTCGTGAAGCTCAATCTTGAAAAATACAAACTATAAGGTGGGTATAAGGCGGATATTATAAAATATATCCTAAGGAAAAAGGCTCTTAAGTGCTTCGCGCCGCCTCGTTTCCCTGCTTGCTTGTGAGTATTTGATTTTGAGAGCTAATCGAGGGTTTTGCCGCCCAAAGTATTACTAGGTATCATATATATTTTCTTGGTTTCCATTGATTAAACCCTCTTGAACGTTTTGGTGTTCCACCAACGTTATAAAGTCATCGAAGGCGTTCACTTCACGTGATCGTTTTCATTCCTTGAGGCTTCTTTAATCAAGAGATTTGATTAAGGAGGAGATTTGTAGATTTGTGTCTACTTAATACATTCACCAAGATCCAAAAAGGTTAATACAATCAAAAACCACAAAAAAATTGAAAAATACAAAACACCAAAAAGAATCTTCTTTGCTCGTCCCCTCGTTGTACGTGACGTTTATGCTAACTCGTAATCAAGCAAGACGTGCACGTAAACGAAAGAACAAAACTCCCACTCCCAATCTTTCTAGTGAGGAGTCTCCTATTGACGAACCCATTGTAAGAGAAGCACCAACCATGGCGAATCGAACTATGATGGAGTTACTTCAAGCACCCACCGAGGGTTATGGAGAGGCTATTGTGATTCCCGCTATCCTTGCGGAGAATTTTGAGGTGAAAACGGGTTTGTTGTCGATGATCCAAAACAACAAATTCCGTGGTGATGAGAAGGACAATCCACACAACCATATCCGCCAATTCAATCGTCTTACCGCAACTTGCAAGTTTAAGGATGTCTCGAATGACTCGATTAAGATGATGCTTTTTCCGTATTCCTTAGCGGGGCCCGCTAAAATTTGGTTAGAGAAAGAGCCACCCAATTCTATATTGACGTGGAAGGATCTCGTGTCTAAGTTTGTGAACCAATTTTTTCCGCCCTCTAAGACTACGCATTTGAAAAACGAGATTTCAATGTTTTCACAAGAGTTTAATGAAAGTTTTTCAACGGCTTGGAATAGGTTTAAGGAAATGTTACATGAATGTCCTCATCACGGTTTTTCCGACTTGCATCAAATTGACACGTTTTACAACGGACTTAATGATCATGAAAGGGATTATTTGAATGCCGCCGGGGGTGGTAATTTTTTGTGTAAAACGGTTGAGGAAGCTTTGGTGATAACTGAGAATAGATCTAAGGTGTATAGTCCTCGTAGTACGTCTAGTGTTCGTAAGGCTTCGTCTTCGACTTCACCTTCTTTGTCTACTACCATCGATGCTTGCCAAATTGAGGCGAACTTGGAGAACAAGATTTTTGATAAGCTTAAAGGACTTTTGATTGAGTTTAAAGTTGGTGAACAAAGTGCTCCCGCTACGGCTAAAGTGGTTGAGGTTTCTTGCATGTATTGTGGTGGAGGTCATGATTTCTCCGAGTGCATTACCAACGGTGGTAACACTTCGAGTGCCTTCGCGGCCACAGGAAATTACAACCAAAACGGTCAAGTTTCCCGCTCTAATCAACTGACTCCACCGGGTTTTGGTTCAAATCAAAATGCTAACAACAACTATCGCAACAATCAAGTTGGTTTCAAAAACAATTTCAACAAGGGAAACTCTGGAAATCAAGTGGCTAATAATCAAGTTTCAAACAAAAATCAAAATGATTTTCAAAACAACAACAAAGGTTTGCAAACATTGAAAGATCTTCCAAATGAATTTGTTAAATACGCTAATGGGAATGATGCTAGGTTTGACAATATTCAAAGAGAAATCATTAGCCTAAGATCCGAGTTTAAGAACGACTTGAAGAAAGAGTTGAAAAATGAGTTAGCTAATGAACTTAAAATCCACACCAACAAGATGAAGGAAATGTCACTAGGTTACAACAAAACCAACAAAAAATGGAACAAGGGAAACATGAGATTAGACAAGAGATGATTAAGGCCGATAAAAGGCAAACCGAGGCCGTATTGAGGCAATCCATGTTTGAAGATAAAATCTCATCTATGTTTGAGGCAATAATGTGTAAACCGTCTTCGAGTAGTCTTCCTAGCAACACCGTATCAAACCCTAAGGGTGAGATGAAAGTGATTACCACACGTAGTGGTAAGACACTTAAGGAACCGACTCCTCAACCAATTGCTCCTACGGAGGAAGCAATTGAGGAAGAACCCGAGGTGGTGGTCCAAAAGGAGCATGTTCCAATCCCACGAAGTACCGCTCATGCCACACCTACGGTTGACCCATTACCATCATTGGAACCCGAGATTCCAAAGGCTATGCCTACTATGCCTCAACCCACACCACCTTTGCCCTATCCATCGAGACTTAGGAAGGAGAAACGTCAAGAGCGCGACAATTATCAATTTGAGCTTTTTATGAAAATGTTTCGTGATTTGCACTTTAATGTGAGTTTCGCCGATGCTTTGGTCATGATGCCTCGATTTGCCGCTAACTTTAAGAGTATGTTGAACAATAAGGAGAAATTGCACCAATTGTCTAGTTGTTTGTCGGTTTATCTTAATCGCATACCTCAAAAATTCGGTGATCCCGGTAAATTTTTGATCCCTTGTGCAATCCAAGATATGGAGGAATGCTTCGCCTTGGCCGATCTTGGTGCTAGCATTAATTTGATGCCACTTGCAATCTTCAAGTCTCTCAATCTTCCTAATCTTACTCCTTCACTAATGTCTATCGAGTTGGCCGACCATTCCATGATTCCCGCATGTGGATTGGCGGAAGACGTTTTTGTGAATGTGGGGAAGTTCTACTATCCCGTAGACATTATCGTTGTTGATATCCCCACGGATCCTCAAGTTCCTCTCATTTTAGGTCGTTCGTTTTTAGATACGTCTATGGCTTTGATCGATGTTCATGCTAGAAAGATCACCTTACGTTTCAACGACGAGGAACTTGTTATAAACGCAACTCAAAACTCTCAAATTTCTCATGTTTATCCCGTTGCAACCATAAACCTCGTTGATATGATTGACGTGGTTTGCGAGGAATTTTCACAAGAAGTTCTAGGTTTTGGTGATGAAGAAACTAGTGGCAATCCCACTATGTTAGATCCAATTCTTGATAATTCGACACCAACCTTCACTCCATTTGAAGGTGGTGGTTTTACGTTGGAAGAATTTGATGTTCCACGTACTTGTAACAAAGACCTCGACAACGATGAGGACTTCTCGATTATCAAGGATTTTCTTAACGATTTCCCATTTCCTCCACCCGAGGAGGTTATGAGTATCGAGCCCAAATCTTCACTTGAGGAACCACCTATCCTTGAGTTGAAAGATTTACCTCCTTATCTCGAATATGTCTATTTGGAGGAGGGCGACAAGTTGCCGGTTATTATTGCGAAGGAACTTTCGAATGATGAATAAACCGCACTTGTCGATGTTCTAAAGGATCACAAAGGGGTAATTGCGTGGAAGTTATCCGACATTAAGGGGATCGATCCCAAGTTTTATACCCACAAAATCTTAATGGAGGAGGATTACAAGCCCGCAATCCAAAGTCAAAGGAGGGTGAACCCCAAAATTCACGACGTCATCAAAAAGGAGGTCCTTAAACTACCTGATGCAGGAATGATTTACCCTATTTTCGATAGTCCTTGGGTGAGTCCTATTCATTGTGTCCCTAAGAAGGGAGGGATGACCGTTGTGCCAAACGATGCCAACGAGTTGATTCCCACTAGACTCGTGACCGGATGGAGAGTGTGCATTGACTATCGTAAGTTGAATAAAGCCACTCGAAAAGACCATTTTCCCTTGCCCTTCATGGACCAAATGTTGGAGCGTCTTGCGGGAAATGATTTCTATTGCTTTTTAGATGGTTTTTCCGGTTACTTCCAAATTCCCATCGATCCTTGTGATCAAGAAAAAACTACGTTTACGTGTCCATATGGAACGTTTTCCTATCGTAGAATGCCATTCGGACTTTGCAATGCACCGGGAACCTTTCAAAGGTGCATGATGGCTATTTTTCATGACGTGATCGAGAAGACGATGGAAGTCTTCATGGATGACTTTTCCGTGTTTGGTAGTTCGTTCACTTCGTGTTTGTCGAATCTTGAAAGAATGTTGAAACGTTGTGAGGAAACCAACCTTGTGCTCAATTGGGAAAAGTGTCATTTTATGGATAAAAGTGGAATCGTCTTAGGGCACAAGGTCTCGAAAGCGGGGATTGAGGTAGATCAAGCTAAGGTAGACGTCATCTCCAAATTACCTCAACCCAAAACCGTTAAGGGAGTTAGGAGTTTCCTAGGCCACGCAGGCTTTTATCATCGATTCATCAAGGATTTTTCAAAGATTTCTCGACCCATTACACATCTTCTTGAAAAAGAGGCACGTTTTGTCTTTGACGAAGTTTGTGTACGAGCCTTCAGGATCCTTAAGAGGAAACTTACCGAAGCTCCCATTCTTGTTGCTCCCAATTGGAACCTCCCCTTTGAGCTCATGTGTGATGCTAGTGATTACGCTATTGGGGCCGTTTTGGGGAAACGTCATGATAAGCACTTCTTGCCTATTCACTATGCTAGCAAGACGATGACCGAGGCTCAACTAAAATACACTACAACGGAGAAGGAGTTCCTTGCCGTGGTGTATGCATTTGAGAAATTCCGACCTTATCTCGTCTTAGCTAAATGCATAGTGTATACGGATCATTCGGCTATCAAGTATCTCATGGCAAAGCAAGATGCTAAGCCTATATTACTTCGTTGGATTCTCCTCCTTCAAGAATTTGATCACAAAATTGTTGACAAAAAAGGAGCCGAGAATCTAGCGGCCGATCATCTTTCTCGTTTGGAAGATCCTCACCAAAGTGTTTACGAGCCCAAGGAAATCACCGAAACCTTTCCGCTCGAGACACTTGGTGTAGTGAATTCTAAGCTTGATTCTTCCTCCCCATGGTTTGCGGATTTTGCAAATTACCATGCGGGTAACTTCATCATTAAGGGTATGACGACTCAAGAAAAACGAAAATTCTTTCGTGACGTCAAGTTCTACTTTTGAAACGACCCTTACTTGTTTCGAACTTATGCGGATCAAATCATCCGACGTTGTGTATTTGGCACCGAAGCTTCTAACATCCTTAGAGCTTGCCATGAGGGACCCACGGGTGGTCACCACGGTGCTAATCTCACAGCTAAAAAGGTGTTTGATGCCGGCTTCTTTTGGCCTACTATTTACCGAGATGCACAAGATCTTGTGAAGTCTTGTGATTCATGCCAACGACAAGGAAAAGCCTCACAAAAAGATGAAATGCCACAAAATATCATCCAAGTGTGTGAGATCTTTGACGTTTGGGGTATAGACTTTATGGGGCCGTTCCCATCATCTCGTGGTAATAAGTACATTCTCGTTGCGGTTGACTACCTATCTAAGTGGGTGGAGGCCAAAGCCTTGCCCACCAATGATGCTCGTGTGGTAGTCAAGTTTTTGAAAAGCTTGTTTTCTCGGTTTGGAACCCCTCATGCGATCATAAGCGATCGTGGAACCCATTTTTGTGACGACCAATTCGAAAGGGTCCTAAGGAAATATGGGGTTACACATCGTCTTTCTACGGCTTATCACCCACAAACGAGTGGGCAAGTCGAGGTTTCAAACCGACTTTGAAGAGGATCTTGGAGAGATCCGTTGGGGAAAACCGACAATTATGGTCGGATAAGTTGGACGATGCTTTATGGGCCTTTAGGACCGCTCATAAGACACCCATTGGGTGCACTCCCTATAAGCTTGTGTATAGAAAGAATTGTCATTTGCCTATCGAGTTAGAACACAAGGCTTATTGGGCCCTAAAGCATTGTAATGATGATATGGAGACCGCAGGAAAACACCGGAAAATGCAATTGAATGAATTAGATGAATTGAGGGACATTGCTTATGAAAATTCATTGATTTACAAAGAAAAAACTAAAAAGTTGCATGATTCTAAAATTAAAAACCGGGTTTTTAACATTGGGGATCAAGTTTTGCTTTTTAATTCTCGCTTGAAAATCTTTTCCGGTAAGTTGAAATCCCGTTGGTCCGGTCCATTCACCGTAACTCAAGTATTTCCGTATGGGACCATCGAGCTAGCTCAAGATGATGGTCCTAACTTCAAGGTGAATGGACATAGGTTGAAGAACTACTTTGGCGGGGAAGTTCCATCTTTGAACTACCTCGACCAAGTCACTTTCCCCAATGATAATTAGTATTGAAGGGATCGAGTCGAACTCATGACTCGGTAATAAAAAACGAGGAGCTTCGTGGGGGAGTTCCATGTTTATCCTATGTACATATTATCGCTTTCTAATGTATTAACATGTGGGGATTTGTGCCCTTCCAACCTTTGTTCCGTGGTTGTTTGTGAATTATGAACTTTAGATGATCATGATCTTCACGATTGGAGCCTCTCGTGTTCGTTTTATGGGAGCACTCGATCGTTTGCTTTGAAGACTTTCTCAATATCCATGATATATCCTTTTGATTTTCTAACCTTAGGTTATTAGCACACTTCATAAACGGCTATTAATTTATTGGTTACACCCTTTCCATGCTAGATTAGGCATTCGACTACGTCTCTAGTATAGGGGTGTTTGCACCCATAGACTCGAAACATTGAGGACAATGTTTAACTTTAGTATGGGGGGTGAATTGATACTTGCCTTGCCAAACCTTCACGCTTTCCAAAGTTTATCTTTTTGTTGCAAAATAAGGCTAAAAATGGCCAAATTTTAAAAATTTTCT
The DNA here is from genome assembly GCA_025667525.1 of Glebionis coronaria. Taxonomy (NCBI): domain Eukaryota; kingdom Viridiplantae; phylum Streptophyta; class Magnoliopsida; order Asterales; family Asteraceae; genus Glebionis; species Glebionis coronaria. The sequence goes on along the minus strand of CM046877.1, from coordinate 555,594,098 downwards.
CATGTTTTATAAGTGTTTGAAGACACGAATGTAGGTTTTCCGATGGCGAGAATAAGAGTAATTTTTGACTCGACCGTGCGTGTTGAGCACTTAGCTTTGGTTCCTTAACTACACATTAGGCTAAGTCTGTTAAATGAGGACGAGAAATGATAGGGTTAATTATAAGTTACTATGCTAAACGTAGAGTACCCGTATTCTTTCAAAAACTCATGTGTTCTCGTTATTTGCTTATTCTCCCTTCGCTTGTAAATATTTTTTGCTTAATAAATATTGACTTAGCGGTTTAGTTGGGATTGTTGGGTTTCTAGTCTTTTCTAGTAGCTTCCGTGTAATTAAATTGGGAAGACATTAGGGTATCGCCAGCGTCACGGTTTTGAAGTATTGGCACCCAAATAATCAAAAGCTTCACCCAATAATAAGATTTCAAGTGCTCACCTAAATCAAGCAAACAATTTGAAGCCCCACAAGGCCGAAAAATCTATGCAAAATTGAAAGTGAATCAAGCCTTAATCTTCGAAGCTTTAAAGATCCAAAATTCGCTTTTGCGTGAGGATATACGTCTTTGGCTAATAAAACTACCGATGAGGTGGATAATAAAAGGCAAGGCAAGACCGAAGTCATAAAAAAAGCTTCATGGTGAATTTGAATAAAAGATGGAGGTAAACTAAAGATAATAAGGCCCTTCCGTTAGGGGGCGTATAAAAGTCTTGGTAATAAGTCTCATGTTCAAAACCGTTATAAAACCGTGTTTATCGATTCTTCTTGTCAACTTAATTTTTTGACATCGTTGTCTATTAGGAGGGGTTATTGATTTGATGGTCTTGGTTACACCGTTAGGACTCTATTTTTAGACCTAAATCTCTATTATCGCATAAGTCAAACAATGAATCCTCGTGAAACATTCAAGACAATATAAAATATAAGAGATACAACTTAGGAATAATGGGAGGATAAGTACGTGATTAGGGCATATGAGTAGTGTTAGCATTACTAACTTATAATGACAATAATCTCGTTGCACGCTTGGCATGGAATTGGGGTGAAAATTGAGGACGACGAAATTATTTCTAACGAAGCATTCACGTGTTCTTATTCTATGAACCTAAACGTCCCATTTTGCGATGAAAATCATACATTATGTCTAAAACGCAAGTAGTAGTAGCAATAGTATTAGTATAGCTAGTATATCGTTCAATAAAGTGAATAAAAATGAATTTTGGAGGTGCTACGATACTTTATTCTAGCATTGCGTGAGGGCACGACAATGGTTTAGTATGGGGGAGTGATGAGACTGCTTTTATACATAGTCTCATCGTACAAATAGGGCTTAAAGTGCATTAAATATCATCAAAATACCCATATATATGCTTGTGTTTGTTGCTTGTGTATTTTAGGTACGGATATTGAGGAAATGACAAAAGATCACAAGAATCATGCAAAAACGAACACGGGAAACGAAGCCGCACAATGAACCAAGCCCTAATAAAGACTTTCCCAAGATAAACCGTTGAAGATTTGAAGAATTATGAAGAAGGGTCCTCCAATATGGAAGAATTGACACTTTATACCCTTGTATCTTCATAAATACAAGATTGGTCCCTAAAGTTTGTCAAAATTGCAAAAAGGGCCCTCCACTTTGAATAATTGACAATTTTAGCCCCTCAACAAAGCTAAATTGTCAACCACTATCCTCCACAAAGTCAAACACATCATGAAGTCCTTCAAAGTACAAGAAATTACAAGTTTGGTCCTTTGAAAATCCCAAAATTACAAAAAGGACCCTTGACTTTCAACATTTGGCAAGAATGGTCCCTCAATCATTATGACTTGGCAAATTCAGTCCTCCATTATATCAAATATGCAAGTCAAGACCATTATCCATCATCAAAATGCCAAATCAGTCCTTCAAGAATTCAAAAATGGCAAGAAATACCCCTGAAAATACTTTGGAAAAGTATTTGGGGCAAAAGTGTGAAAATCAAAACTTCTATAACAAAGGAAAACGAGTTTGGCCAGATTTATTTGCAAATGAAAAGGATTAGAGTGATAAGGGGTGAAACATGTCAAACATTCAACCTTACCTAGACCAGTAGTGGGGTGACACGTGCCCCACTACCACTTCTCCACCAATCAGACTCCATCTTTTGGCCACATTACCATCCCACTCACAACTACCTTAACTAATCTGGATTAGTTTAATAAAAAGGCGCTTAACACCTTTTTTAAAAACAAAACCGGATCAAAACACCCACTATTCATCATAAGAACACAATTAGGGATTTCTTAATTACTTGTAATTAAGCCCTAAAAACCTCCAGAATCTTGATTAATGGTCTCCTAATCACAACCCAACCCTTAAACATGGCACCCCACCAACCCACATGCTGCATGGGGCCTCCCCTGCTACGTCAAAAGGGAAGAAGACAAAAACCACCAGGCATCCAACGTGTAGGATTGCTGCTTACTTTCTAAGCTCAATGTGAGCCCTTAGATGCAAATTCCACCCTTGCCAGCTCCACAAACAGCCAAGAAATCAGTCACATGAAGCCAAGAAGTTCAAATCCTCAAGGGCATTTTTGGGCTTCTACAAGTTAGGGTTTTAAGTTTTTAGGTTTAAACAGACCATGTACACCCTCTATATAAAGGGTATAGGGTCCAACATTCACGTTTGCTTTTGGTTTTTCCTTGTTCAAGCACTTGTAAATCCCATTTTCAGATTTATGAAATTTGTGTTAAGTGTGTTGAAGAAAGACCAAGTGCCATCTTATTTATGCTTGTTTATGTTTATTGTTTACTGAATTTGAATCAAAAACCTGTTTTCAAAAGAGGAGTGTGCAAAAGTTTGCACATTTTCTTCATTTTCTTGATATTTTGCTAAGTTCTTGGTCTATCTTGGAATTCTTAGGTTATAGGGCTGATCATAGCATCCTAATTGTGTTGATTAAGATGTGGTGAGGCTTATAACTTGGGGATAATCAAGTGTGGAGGACAAGAGTTGCATCAATCAAGGATTTTTCAAGTTTCTGTTTTTATACTCTTGCTTCTAACCTTGTTGATTCTTAGCAGGCTTTATTGTGGAAGCTTGTGCTTGTTCTTGCTAGCACATAAGCTCAAAATCCGTGGGTGTGGATGTACATCCATGAGGTACACACCCTCAATCCCAAAATCTGAAAATATTTTGGATATTTGTGATATTTGAGTGTTACCTATGTTCTTGTGTGTTTTGTGGCTTGATCTTGCTTGAATCTGTTGTTCTAATCTGTTATTGTGTTAATTGGTGCTTGGGTGGTCTTAAATCTCACTTTTTCTTTGATAAATTTGGATTTGAAAAGATAAAGGGGTGTTTGGGTCTACCTGTTTGTGATTGAATCTTGGTATTGTGTTGTTAGAAGTTAGTATTTGTGCTTGGTATCTGTTATATACTTGTTTGAGAGTGTTTAGTTGCAAGTTTTTGGAACCAAACCTTAAAATCAAACAATCTGCTATATCTTTGTGAGTTTGACTGATTTTGACCTAAGAATTTGGGAAAACCTAGAGTTTATGCATGCTTAGGGCTAAAAGCTGTTAAAACATCATTATTGTAACCTGTTTGTGAGGTTTGAGGTGTTGAATCTGGCTTGTGTGTCAAATACATCAGCAAAGTGAAAAATTGCATGTTCTTGTGTTCATCAGTAACTTAAGGTGCTTGAATCTTGCTTAATTCTTTGAATCATTGCATGAAACCTGTTTAGACTTGTTTATTTGAGTTTAATATAGCTTGTGTATGCATTTGGTTGAATTTGGCTGGCTGAAAACTGCTATAAGTGCTTATTGAACATGTTCTGCTTATTTGTTCATGTCTGTGCAATATCTGGGACTTTATTGATTAATCAGTGCAAATTGGGTGTTTGTGATTATGAATCTTTGATTGTTATTGACTCCTTATGATCCAATGATCATTTGGGTGCCTTTGTATAATCTGAATCCCAAAAAAGTTCACTAAAGACAAAAAAGTCTATAAGTCAAGCAGTGGGAAAAGTTCCCACTGCTCAACACCCAAAACTAGCCCCTGCTAGTGTAAACTTGTACTCAGTTTATCAATAAGCTATTTTAGCTTATCCAGACTTGCAACAACTTATTTTTTGTGATAGATCTTCATTATTTGACCCATTTGAGTAGACTGGAGCTTATTGGACTTTGACTTTGACTTTTTACTAGAAAACCAACTTATTTGACTTTTACATAAATGCTCATTTGCTTATTCCAGCTTATTGAGTCAGCTTATTTGAAAACTCTTTGTTGATTTTACTTAATTAAGTCATTTAAAAGCTATAGAAACTTGAATCAGCACTTGGGGTGGCCTAGAACTCAAAAACGACTATTTTGTCGTTTTCTGTAGATTGCTTATTGCATTTTCAGGCTTATTCCTTGGGCTTATTTCAAATTTCTTTTTGCAGAAGTCTTATTTAGGACAAAAGAAGCTTGTGTGTTTAATTTCAGCTTATGGCATTGGCTTATAGCTTAATGGGCCAAAAAGCCCATTAAGAATAAGTTGTTTGGTATAAGCTAGCTTATTTCACACTTTCAGCTTTTGGGCCTTTGGAAAAAGTTGTTTCAAATCAAATTTTGAGTCAACCAGTGCTTTTTGGGCTTATTTTGAACACTTTTTTATATTGGGCCCAAATTTGGCCCAATAGTGGACTGTTTTGGGTTTAGCCCATTTTCTAGGCCCATTAAGGGTATTTAGGTAATTTCACTTTCATTTCTGAGTTATTTAGGTTAAACTAAGCTAGTTTGCAACTTTTTAGAATTTTTTATGATTTTTGGATTTTAAATAATATTTTAATATTATTTTATTGTTAAAAATTAAAAGTCTGATTTTCTAAGTTTTTATATTTTTCCTAGGTTCTAAACACTTAATTAGGAATTTTGCAACTTTCCAAATACTTTTAGAGTCTTTTAATTATTTTCTATAATTAATTTAAGTTTTAATTGATTTTATTAGTTTTTAATTGTTTAAAAATAGTTTTTAGTGGTTTTAAAATTTTGAAAAATACTTTTTAGCTTAATTAGGTTATTTTTGAGGTTTACAAACTTTAAAATCTTGTTTGGGACTTTTTAATAATTAATTGTGATTTTTAGGGCTTTAATTAGCATTAAAAAGTCATTATCTAATTAATTAAAAGGTTTTGGCAAGTTTGGATTTTTTGTAAACTCTTAGAATATTATTGTGGATTTTTTGTAATTTTTAGGAATTTTTAGGGTAAAATTTTAATTTTAGTGCTTTTTACGGTTTTACGTGTACACCTTTTTCGACTTAGTTTAATCCGTCTTCGTAACCGTCATTCTCTTCTAATCTCATTTCTATTTTTCTTTCTCAAAAATATAATCACAAATCTAATCCAAATCATTACACACATAACACACTAGCCTCCTTGAGAACGAACTCATTTTAGGGTCATTTACACACAGTTTTCCTAAAACGTCGTGCTTACCCTATTTTGGTACTCTTTTCCTAAAGGGTATACAAAAACTCAACTATCATTGTCCTTAGGAAAGATGGAGTGGAATGAAGCTGAATGCGGACCAATTACTTAAGTTAGCATTGGAACAATCACAACAAGGTGCTAGTAATGACGTATTGGTAAGCATTAAAGGAGTTGAATATTCTATGCAACCTAGGCAGAAACCGGGTCAATACATCTATTGAAGACAAGTCGTCATGGACCCAGTGATGCAATGCACAACCCTTCCCTAGCCATTCGGAGTTCTCTCAAAAGAAATTTGTCTCATTGTCACGGAGATCAACACGTATCTATTGACTTTCTCACTTCGAGTTAGTTAGTATTGAAAAGGTGGCAGTCTGCTCCAGCCTCCGATTACTAAAATGCACTTATCGAGTCTAGAGCCAAAAGATATCAATCTATCATCTCATCAGGACACAATGGAGTCCTACGCATTATCCTTGTGATATTACCAGAACATCCTAGTGATACGATTCATGATGAAGATGGAAATCCTGCTTAAGTCAACATCAAACAAGCTCATGGTAGGTAACTTGTGTGATTCTACACGAATCAAACTTGTGAGAACTGTAATGCAACTAAGTTTGGATTCTTAATTGATTCGAACTTGATTCCAGGTTTCTTCGCAAAATCCGTGTGATCTTGCTAGAACATTTAGAGAGACACTCTTTGGTGCTCAAAGTGACGAATGGAAATCCTTCTAGTGTCAACATCAAACAGCACTACGGTAGGTGACTCGCAAGATTCTCTATGAATCAAGCTTGTGACAAACTGTAAAGCAACAATGGTGCGATTCTTATAGAATTAAACTTGTTACAGGAATTCTGAATTGACGAATCTAATCAGACGGATAACTTATCCTCATGATTCACTCTTTACGTTCGTAGTCTGTGTTGAGACGGTCGAGTAAAGAGAATTGGCTAGTACAGCCGGGAAACCTTGTCAAGGAGGTTCTTAATTGAATCTACCCGATCATAGGTACGGTATCTAATACCGTCTAACGGTCTTCAGCGACCGGAGGTAAAACGCTACCGAGTTAGGATGAAATGTTCAAAGCCATTTTGTCCGTGTCTATATATGTTGCTGCATATCAAGAAGGTGGCGTAGCTGTGTACTAACCGAAGTCGTCTTCACATGTTCATACTAAAAGTTAATGTCTTTCGCAACTCTGATGGATACCTTAAGGTATAACTACAACCATATTTGTATGGGAGATTGTTAGCCTTTCGATATCAATAAATTATGAACATGTCGATTCAGAAGTCACAAGAGAACATGATGGCGATAATCAAGATACTTAAGAATGTAATAGGTCATCTTGTCACAAGAGCACAAGATGAACACTATCAAGGATAGATGAAGATCTCATTTACTCAAAGTAAAATGACAAAGGCTCAAGATAAAGATCACAAAGGCATGAAGGAACAAAGCCGTTACAAACAAGATCAAGACCTAAGAAGGAAGATCGCCTCCACAAGAATGTATTCACTCAATCATCTTATGCATTTTAAAGATGACCGATACATTGGGGGAGATTGTTATCCCTATATTTTATATAGTCGAACAAGAATGTAATAGGTCATCTTAGTCGTTAATGGTCTTGTATTATAATAGGTTAGTCGGGTTAACCGAGCTTGGACCTTAAGCTAATATTGTCTAAGGTAGGGGCTTTATGCCCAAGATAGGCCAAGCCCGGCCCACGGAAACAAGCCCACTTAGCCCACCAAGCTCGTGGGTATATAAACCCTCTTCCATGTGTGGAAAAGGGTATTGGTTCATTTACTTTCTCTCTCTAGTAAAGTTTAAGCCTTCCACCATCTCTCTTGGTTCTCTCTCTACTTTCTTCTCTTTCTCTCTCTAGAATCTTAAGTTATGGACTGATTAGGATTAACACCTAGGGTGTCTTGTGCAAGGAATGAGTATGAGACCTTTGTTGATGGTTCAACAGCTGAACCCAAAGGCCTTGTATCTTCAACACAAGCAACAAACAACCACGCCAAAGGGTGATAAACCTTTACAAGCTTGCTATGAACAAGCTTATAAGAGCTTATAGCTTTTGGAGTGGGGTTAGTACAAGTAAAATAGCAAAACAGAAACCTCTTTTGAAACCTTTTTGAAACTTCTAAACTTGAACAAATCAATATGTATTGCAACCAAACTTTGAAAAAGAGTAAACAAGATGATGGAATAAAAAGGAATTATAATTGCCAATGCAAAATATCAAACTTTTATTTCACTTGAAAGAAATTACAAAACACAAAGCTAAAAATTAGAACAAGAGGCCTCACAACAGGGTCCTTTTATACTACTCCTAAGACGATTCTAGAATGAAAAATACAAGAAACCCTAGCTAGAAATTCCCAGAAATGCCCTTGAGTGCCTTTGATGCGTTTGAGGTGTATGAGTTGTCCAAATGTGATCTAAAACCTTTATCTTAAACGTAGGGGGCAAGTAGTTGATGTGAGACGTTGATTTGTCCATGTAGGATTACTTGGGGGCTAAGAAGTGTTGTTATTGGTGCAGGGGAGGTTTGGGTGGGGTCCATGGGTGATGGGGGGGTGATTGATGTGAGGTGTGGGATGGTTTCGTGTGAAGGTGAATCACACGTGGGTGAAGGTAATTGGAAATAACCCTTTGGTTGAAGTAGTTTTGTTACTGGGGGTGAAGAAGGATGAACAATAGTAATTTTGATCCGAAATTAGTGGGGTGGTGATGTTTGGCGCGTGTTATGAGTTCGAAAGATTGGTTGTGGCAGCTTTGGTCCTTGTTCTTTGGAAATAAATCTATAGCAAGTATTTTAGCCACCAAATCCGTTTTCCTTTGTTAATAAACTTTCACTTTTCATACTTTGGCCATGAAAAGTTTTGCAAAAGGGATTTAGGGCTTGTTTCACTTTGGTCTATTTACACAATTGGTCCTTTTGTTAATTTTAACATAGAATAAGGACCAAATGTGAACTTCTCTTGAATTTCAAGGGTATTTCTTGTATAATTGACATACTTTAGGGAACAAACTTGTAATTATGAGATTTACAAGGGTATAAAGTGTCATTTCTTTAATGTTGAAGGACCTTTCTTGTACATCTTCAAATTTTCAAGGACTTTTCTTTGGAAATTCATAACTTGGGTCCGGTTCATTGTGCGGCTTCGTTTCTCGTGTTCGTTTTGCTTGTTTCTTGTGATCTTTTGTCTTTTTCACGATATCCGTACCTAAAAACACACAAACAACAAAGACAAGCATATTTCACGGTATTTTACGACATTTGTTAGCATTTAAGGCCTAAAAAGAACGATGAGATCATGTATAATTGTAGTCTCATCATACCACTACCCTTTTGTGCCCCTCCCATGGTAATGTCATGCATCATTGGACATATTGCCATTGTTGTCAATATCAACATCTTGCTATGGCCATATATATGAGGAGTTGATTACATCAAAGGTCTCCTAGTCAAGCCTCCTCTTCACTATGACTATGAGACAATTAACAAGCCATCACCACCTCCTTCCGCCACCACTTTTTCTTTTATTTAAGCATGTGGATTGCTTATCTCTAATACATCTAATTCAAGCAAATCTTAGAGTTCTAGTTTAACTAGGACTAGATTTATACTTTTCTTTAGGCTTGTATTTCATACATCTTCGTATGATTTGTTTCCTTGTATCTTTTTCATGTTTCTTTTAACATGACTTATTAGGGATCTTGGTTAACTTCTCTTTTATTATCTTATTGTGTGACCATTGCTATATCTTGTTGGGTTTTTCTTTTCTTCTTCTGACCCTTCTATGTAGCTTGTCACCATAGCTCGATTCCTTGGTGCTCCAAGCAAGGGGGAGTAAGAACTAAGGGGGAGCATTTGCAAAGTCCTATTCTTCTATTCTACAAAGAATTTTGCAACCTTTTTGCTTCGACAAAGGGGGAGAAATAAAATAAACTCGTCTTCGAAAACCTTGCTTTTCATGTGATTGAGTTTAGGTATTGTTGGAATAAAAAAGGGGGAGATTGTTAATGCAATGATGCCTAAAAACGTTACTTGCATTTTTCGGTCTCGCTTTGTTTTGATTACGACAATATATAAAAACAAGCATTTACGAGAACAACGAAAATTGAATTTTTGAGTTCAAGTATTTTTCATTTCATCTATTATCACTTAAGGTATAAACAAACAAGTTTTCAACCTAACTAAGTAATCAAGGATTTAATTTTTCTTAATACTCACCTTTTATAAAATGTGACAAAGTTTTTATTAAGCTTTATTTTTAAGAAAATGTTTTATTGTATTATAAATTTGAAAATTTGAAAATGGCATATTCCATATGGTTTAGGAATATCCCTTGGATATAAATATTCCACCAGATCTGACTGTACCACTAAAAGACAAACAAGAGCGGAAGGTACTCTGGCGGTTCCTCAAATGGCTATGCGGTTCCTTATTGATAAGGAACCACATGCACCTTTAAGGAACCGCGCCCAGTGAGATCCATTTGAGCTTTGTCTTATACATAGTGGATTATTTTCAGATTTTCTCTTCACCTCTTTTGCACATAAATTTCTAGATTCAATCCACCTTCTTAAATCTTTCAAATCCTTGTTTATTTGGTTGATTACTGCTTCTTTAGAAGTGAATCTTTCTCCTCCCATCTCTTCCTCTCAAGTGCAAAGAGAATAACACTTTTATTCTTGAAGTGTTGTGTCTACCTCAAAGATCCATTGAAGATCAAACATTTATTTTTCATTTTTGTGTTGTTGTTGTGAAGATCCAAGTAGTTGTGTCTATTTGGAAGTTGTGTATGTTGTGTGGTTAATACTTAGTCCTTAAAGTATATTGGTGTAAATTGGTCCTAGCTAAGATTAGGGCTCGACTTTTAGCTTAGAATCAGAAATTGGTTAAGCGACATGTACGGTTTACTCCACCATAAGGAGCTTGTTGATTATTGAACTATCGAGTAAGGAGTACTCGAGGAGTGGAGTAGAAACGAGGAGTGAGATTCGTTTCTGAACCACTATAAATCCTTGGTGTTTGGTTTAATCTTTCTTTTCCTTATCTCTTTACATTCATTATTATTTACTTGCATATACTTGTGATTATTAGTTAGGTGCATTATCCCTTGTCCATATTGTGTATAAGAAGATTTCACATATTTTCTTAAGTCTAAGTTTTTTGAAAACCCATATTTAACAAGTAAACTTAAAAAACTATTCATCCCCCTCTTTCTAGTTTCTATAGAACCCACACGATCTTACCCGTTGATATGAATTCAAATTTACATTCCCTAGTATCCCTAATTTGAGAGCAAAAGCTAATCACACTCGTGACATGTGATTGATGTACATTCAGATCAAGTGGTAACATTTAATACTACTAATATATATGTGAAGTCAAGTGGGGTAACATATACTACTTAGTAATATAATTTGTAATTGGTAATATATAATATAGGATTACGGTATTTTACAAGTTAAATTGTTACGTATAATACTTGTTACAAATTTTAACGTTATCATTTTCGGAGTCTTAAATCGTCACGAGTTTAATGATTGAGTTAACTCGGTCAAATCAGTGATTTATTGGTTCGACTATCGAATTAACCTAGTCGAGTCACTTTATATGTACGAAACTTATAAAATACAATATTTATTATAATATAAAGATTAGAAATTTCAACATTTCATCAAATACAAAATAAAAGTAACTAACATTTTATCAATCTGAATTTACATCATAATTATAAAAAGTGAGACCTAGTAGTTGAGTGTAATTATTTATCCGCTCCATGTAAGGAGTGATCCATGGAGTAGCACAGTCAGACTTGAAATTAAACCATTGTGTCATAACCGTGGGCACCGGGTATCCTTCTTTTAAGAATATGCTGACATAATGACCATTATTAACGAACCCAAGACAAATAAATTTATGTTGATGACATGGCGGCGGACTCGAACGAAGTGGTAAATATGTTTGAGAACCTAAAATGGTTATGGTAAGTAGAATCACATTGAAATGAGAAGCGATCAAAATACCAATTTCTGGCATATTCATCCACTTGGCGATCGGTGCAAATTCATCAATGTTAAAAAAATTTAAACGGTCTGCAACGTTATTATAACCATCAGTGCCAAACATGCTCATATAATGTTGATGATGCATATTCAACTCTTGTAATAAGCGATATCGGATGGTGGACCATTCATCTTCATGAAGCTCAAGCCCGACAGTTGTCGCTCGAAAACCACAATTTCCATCAGCTCTGACATCTTGTACCCTATCAATGAAAGCATGAAACATTCTTGGAAACTGGTCAATATATGCATGTCTTGTTTGTTTTGGATGTGATGAGTTACTAGGTTTAGACGACTCGACATGGGTTTTTTTACATGAGGGACGTCTACGAGTCGTTTTTTTAGCAATAGGTTTAGGCGGCTCGATCGGAGTTGTTGATGGTAGCCCAAATTGCTTGCTGAACTCTGCATTTAACTCTTGAAGCTCAGCTTCGCAATCCAAATTGTCACTCAAAGATATGCATGGTGAAAAATCAAGCTTCTTCCAAAATGCATCAACTACATCAAGTGGTAAAGGTTGGTCTGCATATAAATGCATTGCTTGCTCGTGTGAACATGGTAGCCCATAACTTGTACGAAGTTGACACCTACAACTTTCATATAGTTCGACATCTCTACACTTCTAGAATTCATGAAAAATGATATCAAGTGCATAAAGAGAAACGAAACGATTCAAATTTTGAAAATGTGGTATGTCATAACGATGACGCACGACCATTCTGCTTTCTTGGATGCTTGCTTTAATGCCTGTTAATTGTGAACTAACAACTTCATGGATATATGACACCACTCTCTCTAAATCTGATTGTGATGAATCCAAGTACAACTTTAACTTTGCATGTTGACTCTCCACCCTGTTAGTAGTGTGATTACCAAAGTGAAGATATTCTTTTGTCCAAGCTACTACAATTAACTCTTTATGTCGTGCCAACCAATGTTTGCTTAAATAAGTAACAACATCTGAAATATTTATAGAATTTATTTAATTTATATAAAAAAGTATAAAAGCAACTCTATTTAATCATATAAAATATAAATACCTGGAGAGCTGGCCATAGTTTTTGTAAGTTGTTCAAGATTATATAGGTATGCTTCCTCTATTGCAGAATAAATTAACGCACTCCACATTTGATTAAAATCAAACCAACCTTTATTTGATTTTATCAAGCCTTTGCATTTAGTTAGAACACTTCTATTGAGATGCCATGAACAGAGTAACCCTTTGGCTTCTGGAAATATAGAGTTGTATGCGTTTATGAGCGCTAACACTCTATCAGTATCAATAACACGTGGAAACATGCATCCATCCATGAGCGATTTTAGACAGAGTAAAGCCCACTCGTAGTTACGCGTCTTTTCTTTATGCATAAATACAAATGCTATCCAAAATGTCATATTAGTAGGGTTACACCAACAGTCTCAAGGAGCGGTAGCGGATACCTGACTGTATTATATGTCGCGTCCATCAGCAACACGTATGGAAATGCCCGCCACATATTTATTGATTGCGGATGTGCAAAGAATAAATCTTCTAGCTCGTTTTTAATTTCATTAGAACTAATATAAGAAATGTATCCTTCTCTTTCTAATAAAGATATGACTCCCTGCACATCCGTCTTTCCAGCTTTTCCCATCATACGAAATTTGTTGCGCGCGTTATATATGGTTTTTAACGTAGATACATTTTGGCTATTTTGTTTTTTTTATTGTCGATAAGATATCGTGTGGTTTGGCATTTTTTTGGGTCAAATCGTTTACTAATTCAGATTCATTTTCAGACAACCTTCTAGCATACGAATGAAGGAGGAGAGGTTGTTGTCTTATATGCTTCACGAAAATTCCCGATACCATTGATTTTTATGAGAATGAGGTTGTGGATGTTGGTCTGATGCAAAATCAGTAAACATATATTTATAATGGCATTTTTTTTGTAACCGTGATTTCCGACACATTGGCCGACTAACCACGAGGTTTGAGTCCACCGCCACACAAACTCAAACCAGGTAAAGCCCTCCCTTTTCAGGAGGTTGGCGTTGCCACTCAAGGTTGTTTACACCTTGCAAGAATTGAACTTGAGACCTCACACACTTTGAAGTGATAGCCACAAACCCTTTTGCCACTAGGCCACCCTTAAGTGGTTTGTAACCTATGTATATGAAAAGTTTGTTGTTTCAGGCAACCTTTCACTTCTCACATTAAATTCAAAGAGGAGAAACCACTATATCCTTTAGCATTCTAAATATGAAGTAAATATTTGTAAAACCGTCATGTCTTTTAGCATTCTCAATAGAATTGCAGTTTGCAATAGAGAAAAAAGTACTTCTAACATTAAATGGACGTCTCCACGTTTAATTTTAGAACCTAAATTTATATATAATAGATGAGCAATAAAAAGGTCGTGTTTAGTTATCGATTCATAGTACGTTTTGTTGGTCATTTGATTCATTGTATGTCATGTTTAGGTATTTTACCTATATAATGTCAAAAATCGTTTTTTATAAATAATACAAAATTTTATGAGAAATAAAAAGTAAAAAATATATCAAGTAAAACTTTAAAAAATACATAAACTACACCTAAAATCGATCCAATAAAAAATAAAAAAATAGAAAACGCCAATAAAATAAACTAAAAATAAACTAGTTATATAACAGTATCGTCATACAAATTAAACATTAACTATCAAAATCATAAAACAAACAAAAAAATTGTTTACGAGTTTAAAAACAAGCTTTGGTGACTGCCCGAGCAACCGCCATTTTATGAAAATAAGCTAAATCAGATTTTTAAAGACGAAAAAAGCGACATGCGGGGTGACAAATTGTCGGAGTTGATATTGCACATAACCATCGTTATGTTACCTTTTAAGCTCAATCTGTCTCGTTAAATGTTTTGGACCAAGAATCAAAACCGGTTAGATCTATGTGTTGGCAAGTTTAGAGTGAGGGTGCACTTTTGTGTGTTTTATTCTACAGAGATGTGAGCTTGGTTTGCATTTATAAGAGCGTCATAACGCAAAAAGTATTTTTTACATTTAATTAATTTAGTGCATTATTTTTGCATTTAATACACTTTTTATATTTAACATATAATTTCAAACAACATTTTGCATTTTTTTGAATTTAATACACTTTTTTATTTAACATTTAATACACTTTTTGTATTTAATGTAATTTTTTATTTAACATTTAATGTATTCTTCATATGACATTTTTTTGCATTTAATGCAACTTTAATACACTTTCTAAACTTAACAAATGCAAACAAAATTTAATGCCCTTTTTGCATTTACCACATAAGCGTAAAAAACATTTAATGCATTTTTTTTTCATTTAACGGATTTTAATGCACCTTTTCCACTTAACACATAAGTGCAAACAACATTTAATTCACTATTTTCTTTTGCAATAACGCTATAAGCAAGTTTCTTGGAATGTAGTAAAAGCTCTTTTCATTTAACGAATTTTTAATGCACCTTTCGCATTTAACACATAAGTGAAAACAACATTTAATTCACTTGTTTGCAATAATGTTCAAAGCATGTTTTTTGAAAATGTTTTATTCATTGTAGTAAATAATTATATGTTAAATGATTCAGTGTATTACTTATTAGAAAAACTTGAAGTTTATACTCTTTTTAAACAGTTTATTTTTTATGCATTTGAGATGCTTTAGTTTTTGGTAAAAGCTTTTACCCTCTTGTAAGTTATGCATTCAATGCATTAAAAGTCAATTTGATACATTGTGGAGGATAACTAATTTTAAAAATGGTAGATTCTTCACCGTAAAAGTCAAATCCATAACTCGTAATCAT
This sequence comes from Glebionis coronaria, assembly GCA_025667525.1. Classification (NCBI taxonomy): domain Eukaryota; kingdom Viridiplantae; phylum Streptophyta; class Magnoliopsida; order Asterales; family Asteraceae; genus Glebionis; species Glebionis coronaria. The sequence goes on along the minus strand of CM046877.1, from coordinate 555,578,720 downwards.
GACCATATAACTACCAATTCCGACCACTTACTTCCATTGCGATCACACTGTACTCGATACTTTGACTACGACACCATTTCCACAATATTTGACTTGTCTTGAAACACCAACACATAGTTTACCGCATTGTTAAGGATGGAATCTCTTTGCATATTCACAGTTTATCTTAGACGTTTTATAAGGAATATTGGAAAGTACAAAAGATAAATAACGCTACACTCATAATCGCTTTTTTAAGCAAAATAACCATCTTCATGGTGGGGTAGTCGGATTCTTTCTATTCATCTAAAATTACAATACGAGAGTAAAATTTTGATTATACAAAAATAGCATAGCCAAACACTATTTTATTCACGTGCTTTCCCTTTCCTCCTTCACTAAGCTGTAAAAAACACACATAACCAACCTTTTACGCCAATAGCTTCTAATATGAATAGAATGTGCCAAAATCGGGTTTTAAAGTTTACCCTGAAAACAATAATCACCGGCTCAAATTGGTCAACCAAAATACAAGTAGATACAAAAGATAAAATACCAGCATTATTCGGATGTTTGTACCCATGTGATTTTCTTTCTAATTTCTAACAACAATTACATTGTTGGCATTAACCCTAAAAAAGATGCAACAATGAGTTTCATAAGAACGTAGATCTACTCTAAAAAATAAAATGCAATCTACGCTATATAAATGGCCTAATCGTTCCACAACATCAATCTACGACTAAATAAACTATCAGATATGGACACGAAGTTTCACGTCACGATAAGTAGGCACCAAATAATTTAACTTTGTTATCACTTCTCATGTAATTTTTTGCTTCTTCAATTGTGAGGTCCATTGGGTTCTGATTGGTCACACAGACCATAGGCTCAAGGAGTGGCCCAACCATATCCGTCAGACGACCCACTGTATTCACCTCATTAGCCTCGCCCGCCACAGACCTTGACCCACATGGTTTAAACATGCCAACCTCAACCTCAGCACCAGAACCATTAGGGTTGACCACATCTGCTGATAAGCCACACCATTTGCTTGACCGACATGACCCACCACAGATGATGGCTCAATGAATGGCACAACTAATAGATATAGGATCCAATAATTAATGTCATCTGCTTCAGGCCACCAACACCTGACCCATTAGAGTCAACCACATCCGCTTGACGAGTCACACCATTTACTTGATCAGCCTGACGCAATACAGTCTGAGACCCACTTGGCTCAGAGACACCAACCTCAACATCAACCTTTCGTTTCCTTGTTGATGGTAAAGTTGGATCAACTGATCCGTCAACCGCATTGACAGGTAGTCGAGGCATTGATCTAGCCTGGATGATAACGTTGTTGAACCTATTCCTTTTGGGTTTCTTATTTTTAGACCTAGAGGTACCCTCTACGGTAGGAGCATCAATTTCGTTTGATAGTTGAAGTTGCTTGAGAGTGGGTTTTAACGGGCGCCCACGACTCGATACACGTTGGAGGGGTATAGAACTCGTGGGTTCAGTGTCACAGATAGAGTTGATGAATTTACCTGCATTTATAGTTGTTGACAATGTTATATTCTATGATGAATAAAAAGGGTCTTTTATTGCATATAATACTATTATGCTTATTCGTTTTGTCCATTTTAGTAATTTTTTACATCTGTATTACAAAGACGGTCCAAGTCCCATTTGAGTCATTTTATATCAACAAATTTAATTTATGTATCACCTATAAAAAGGCTGCTTTGATCTTTAGTATAAAAAGATGTTAAAAATTAGTTATAGATGTCCAAAACAAGACACATAATAACTCAAATATATAGTATAAAAAGATGTTAAAAGTGGGTTATAAATGTCTGAAACAAGACAAAAAAAATGATCTAAATGTAGAAATAAAAGCGAGACAAATGAAAAAGTACAGTAGTTGATATTTCTGCAATAAACTTATAGAATAAAAGACTAAAATTTGTATATTCCTAGTTAAAATTTACTTTTACAAAACTTTTTGGCCAAGTAAGCTTGATCTACTTGTACCTGAATCAAATAGTATAGAAAGAGGTGCCACATATACTGTAAAACCCGTATTTAATTGATCATATTTAATTTATGTATTATTAGCATACAGGAATAAATCGCGGGAATCATACGAGAATATCAAGATTTAAAAAAAAATATACATACATGTAAGATGGGGGCCGGTTTTGTCAAACCAAAAGAAGACCAAATGGGCTTCAAGCCCGTTTGCATTGTAAAAAAAATAATAAAATCGGGACTCCCTTGTCAAACAATAAAAAAAACTAGGGTTCTTATTTTGGTGTAGCCGCCGGCTGTAGAAAGAAAAGAGGAGATTTGGGTTGATTGCTCCATAGTAATTCATGTATAATCATCCATTCCTTTGTTAATCATCATAACGGTAATTTCCTCGTTCTTTCTTTTTATTGAGCAGTCTCGGTGGGCTTTTGATCATCACCACCGAGACATGTTAATGTTTCAGTGGGTCTCGGTGGTCCCTTCTTTTCCCAGCCACGAACAACAACAAAAAAAAGTGGTGGTGTTGGTTGTGGTCGACAGAGGGCAGAAAGACCCAACGGGGGCGTGTTTGTTTAGGCTGTGAGATCGGGGTATGTTTGGTTTATATGAACCGAGACCCTAAGGTCTCCGTGACCCCAGCCCTGCCCAGCCATGACCCACACAGGGGCGACTAGGGCTATGTTTTCGACCCAAAAGCTGTCAAAAGAACCACTCGGCTGTAAGAATGTTAAAGGGGTGTTTGGGACTGTGACGAATAGTGGGAAATCATAAGAAACAGTGGAAATAATATAAAGAGCAGTAGGAGCTTGTTAAACAGAAAATAAAAGGGTTTTGGTTCTAAAATTAGCGACAGGTTAGCGACGCTAATTTCTGTCGCAGATTCATTTAATGACAGTTTTTAGATACTCAGTTTTGGTTACACTTTTTAGTGATAGTTTTTCTACAACTAATTCATATAAACAGATTTTATATATATTAGTGAATTCTTTTAGTTCGACCGAGAATGGGTAATCTCGGTAGGCTCGGGACATAGTTAATTTATAAAAATGGATATTTTAAATTATACCTTTAGCACTTAATTTTATAAATGTATAAAATATATATTTAAATGGATTAAATTAAAATAGTTTTTTTTATAAGACTTTAAAAGGGGTATAATTTATTAAATAATTTTAATAAATTAGAAACGTTCTAATTTAGGAAACTTCTATTATTAACAGGTTATTAAATATAGAAATATTATCACGTCGGAATACGTGTTATAGAACAAGAATACGTTAATCAGATATATCAGAACATTCAGACATATCAGTTTATATATTAATTGTAGTACAGAATATATAAATTAACTAAGTACTATTGAGATAAATAAAATAAATGAACATCAGTTAACTTATTCGCGTCCTTTATTCATGTAGCTACCGTGAAATCAGAGTAGACTTTATGTCAGTTGATCTCGGTCGGTTACTAGTCACGAGGTACTGATATTCTTATATGTCTACTATTATTTTTTTCTTTTGTTTATTCGATTGATCGTACGGATTTTCCGTCCTTTCAGTAAGGACTTCCATACTATGCATGATTAGGATTTCCGTCTACAGCCAAATGTTTTCCCTAGTACATGTTATAAATTATCTGAAATTATTTTAATAACTAAGATGTTGCCTGAGCCTTATATACAAGCATGACCAGTCAGTAGTACTAGTTACGGAGGTACCGTAATTATGACACTAGAGACACCAGTGTCATGACTCACCTGCGGGAGAGTGATATCCCGCAGCGTTCCACTCAGTTCAGCTTGGCCATTTTATCAGTATTATTAGTGGGGCGTATGGATGCATCCTAGGCTTATCAGTTTACAGTTGTCAGGTGAATGTGGTGTGTGCTCTACATCCTTCACATTGGAGCTGATCCCTCCACCCAACAAAGTATTTAGAGGTCACCCCTCTACAGTATTTAGAGGTCACCCCTCTACAGTATTTAGAGGTCATCCCTCTACAGCATGACGAGGTCACCCCTCCAGTTATTCATGCACAGTTTTTACAGCACATGACCTATATAAGCTCTAGCAATTAAAATACAGTAAATGCATGTTTTCAGATTTAACAGATTACAGTTTAGTTTTATTATTTATAAATCAGACTTATCAGATTTTCTACAGTTTTCATCACACTCCGTATATCAGTCCTTCAGCTTCAGTAATTATTAATTATTTCAAGTTCATATATTCTTATCATGCATTATATCCGTTCACTGAGCGTTATGCTCAGCCGTAGTTCTTTCATGTTCTAACGGCAGGTACACCAGGACACTCATAAGAATCCGAGAGCATGTGCATTGGATGGAAGCAATCCATACTTCTTTACTTTATGCACTTCATTTTTATATTTCCTGTTGGACATTGTTCAGTCCTTTCTTTCAGTATTTTACTTTTCATGTTCTGAGCTTATGATGGATTACCGATGTTTGATTCCGGTATTTCCGTTATGGTCAGTTAATGTTTTAGGACATTTACCTTATGTTTTAATGACACGCCATAAATACACGTAACGGTCCACTTATCCAAGTGGGGTGTTACAATTATGGTATCAGAGCGCAAGGTTCGACCTATAGGCTTTAAAACTTGACCTGTGACTAGTGTCTAGTCACCAGGAACTTCCCAGATTTTGGTGTTGTTATCTTTCATGTTTCTCATACATTTATCAGTCCGTTTTCTTCATTTATCAGTCAGTTTTCTTTAAGTTTTTGACTAAGTAAAAGGTTGGTACAGGACTGGCCATATTTAGTCGCATGTGCTTTTCATTCGAATTTTGTTTTGGTGAACCGACCCATAGGCGTTCACCCTTTCCCGTTCAGATTTTGTATTGATGAACCGAACCATAGGCGTTCATCCTTACTCATGCCAGATTCATGTTTCAGTCGAATATTACTTGGTGAACCAGCCCACAGACATTCACCATTGTTCAGGTCATATTTTATGTTTTCAGATGATAGTTGTTTTGTGAACCGACCCAAAAGCATTCACCTTTATTCATATCACGATGTTTCATTTAAGTTTAACTAGTGTGGATTGGACAACAGCCAACCCCATTTAGTCCCAGATGGTAAATTTCTATACATGATAGTTCTTGGAAGATTTTGACAAGTATGGATCGAACCAGAATCACCCATACTTAGTCACATGCTTTCTCTAGTAAATTTTGTGAATTGAACCATAGTCATTGATGAGACTGCTTTTATACATGATCTCATCGTCCAAAACAGCCTTAAATTGCATAAAATATCATAAAATATGCCAAATATATGCTCGTGTTTGTTACTTGTGTATTTTTAGGTACGGATATTGAGGAATTGGCAAAAGATCACAAGAATCATTCAAAAACGAACACGGGAAACGAAGTCGCACAATGAACCGGGCCCAAGTTTGGAATTTTGCAAAATGACCCTTGAAGAATTGAAGATTGTCAAGTTTAGTCCCTCATCTTTGAAGAACTTGTCACATTTGACCCTCCACATATCAAATGTACAAGTGTGATCCTTAATGTTTGAAGATTGTTCAAGATCAGTCCCTGAAATTTGAAGATAATACAAAAGAAGCCCTTGGATAAAGTTTTAAAAAGGTTTTGTGCCACTTTTGACAAGTTGTCAAAAGTTGTCAAGTGCAATTTTGGCACTGATGAACATTTATTACAAAGTGCAAAGAAAGTGAAAATTTGGGGACCTATCCTGCCAAACCACCAAACCTTCCCACCCATTCAGAATGTGACACGTCATAAAACCCACCCACCAACCCAATTACCCATACCCAAACCCGTCCACCCACCCAAGTCCAAACCATTTTTAATATTTAACCTGGTCAAATACAAGTCAAACCCCCCCACTAACCAGATTTCCCACCATAACATTTATTTAAAATCGGTTTATACCCAATTTGGATTAAACACTGGCTAATCACCCCATAAACCCTAGAACACACCCAGTTTCAATCTCACCCAAAACAAAGGGGTTTACCCTATAACCTTCCAGTTCACTAATTACCTTTCCCCTCACCCAAACCCACCTCTTAAAACAAGGCCACGTGGCCTGTGGTCCTCACCCAAGCACTCCCCTGCTCATGTCACTTTCCCCCAAACCCTATGTCCCGACCAAATCAACGTGGGAAATCAACTCCTTTGTCCCAAAGGTTCATCCAACGTCCAAAATCAAGATATTCAAGCTGGCATCCAGTACAAGCATCACATGGGACGATTTTTGACCCAAAAATCAGTCAAATCTTCAAGGGCATGTTAGGAATTTCAGAAACTAGGGTTTTATCATCTAGATTATTCTATAACTTAGTATAAAAGGAGAATGTGACCTGTTCATTCCCTTTGTTCCAGTTTTTCTTCAAAATATTTTGTAATTCCGTTTTTATAAAATTAAAGTTTGGTGTTTGTGTTTGAGCAATTTAATTCCTTTTAATGTTTATTTAAAGTTGTTATAAATTAATGAAGAGAAACTGAGTTCCAATTAAAATTTGTGAAGGCTTTGTGTGTTTCAAGTTTTCAAAAAGGGTTTTAAAAAGTTCTTTAATTTCAGAAAGTTTGTAACCAGAAAAGTGAAAGTGGATTTGGTTGGTGATTTTCTGAGATTGAAGGCTGTTTTAAAACGTGTGAGTTAAGGTTTCAAGGTTCATAAAAAGTTTTTTTTTAAGTTCAAAGAAAAATCAGAAAGTGCATTTTCTTGTTTTCTTTTTGATTTTTCTTAGCAGGTTTGATTGTTTGATGTGTTGCTGTTAAAGGTTCAGCATACACCCGTGTGTATGGGAGGTGGTTTTGCAACCACAAAGAGCCTTGGATGTAAGGCTCTTAGGTAAATCACTTTTACCTTTTTGAATTTTCAGAAAATATGCAGTTTATGTGAACTTGTATGCTTAAGTGTTGATTGCTGGTTCAAGTCGTTGATTTGAAGTTCTCTTGTGTTTGTATGCATGTTAGATGATCATAGGATCAAGTTGAGTAAGTTTTAAAAGGTTTTGATTTGAAAATTTGTTGAAATCAGTTTTAAAGGAGTGTTTGGATGTATGAATTAAACTAAGTTTGAGGTTGATTTATGCTAGTAAAATCTGTTAGAAGTGTTTAAGAGTGGTAGTAATAGGTTGTTGTTAGACTAGACTTCATTTGGGAACAAGTTGGTAGCTAATGGTGTGTTAAAAAGTGAAAATCATAGGTAAAAATTCTACCTAGTCATTTATCTGCCTGTTTTGATGATTTGGTGATCTTGAATCTTGCATACTGTTAGAACTAGGCTATTATAGGATTGCATTTGGTTTATGTGTTGATTGGTGAGCCTGTGTGCAAAATTTTGGGCTTGGGAAGTCATAAGTGTGCAAGTAAGAAGCTAAGGAAGTCCCCAGACCTAGCATTTTTTTTCATCAGCAACTTGATATTGCTTGGTATGCTTAGATTGTGTGCAATGTGTTGCTAAGTGTGCTTGGTTTCTGTTTATTTTAGACTCCTTGTGCTCCAAAGAGCACAAGGGTGCCTTTGTATCCATCAAACATCCACAAAAACAAGCAAAGCCAAGCCCTCTTGGTCTATTGCTCACAAGTGAAAACACTTGTGTGCTCATCAGTCACCAACAAGAACTGGGCACGTTTTTGCCCATTATTTGGACTTAATCTTGATTAAATTAGTTTGTTTTTTTGATTTTGTGTTCATTAAAGTTACTGGAATCAAGTTTTAAAAAAAAAAGAAAAAGAAAAATTTTGGCAAAAAGGTCACCCGCAACGGACTCGAACACGCGACCCCTCGCTGGGGGACTGAGCGTGCTTACCGTTGATCTAGATGCCTTTTTCTGTTATAGTTTGAAAACAAAGGGTATTTAACCCTTTCTTCTTTTGACTTTTCATAAGCTAGCCGTAGTTTATTTCTTTTATTTCAGCTTATTTATTAAGCTTTTTAGCTTCTATTGATTTTTCCTAGGACATTTATAGGTTTTAGGATTTTTCTGGCTAAAAAAATTATTTTTCCTTTTATTTAATTAATTTTTAGGATTATTCTTAGTTTTAAATTTAGAAAGTCATTTAAAAATATTAAACAGTAATATAAAAATACAAAAAATAGTTTTTAGGTTTTAATTCATATTTTTGAGGTTTACATATCAAAAAGTTTTCAAAAACTTTAATTTTTAATTTTATTTGATTTTAGGGTTTTTAGACAACTTTAAAAATTAATATAAAATTAACTAAAAGGTTTTAGGAACTTTTATTTGCATTTTCTTCTTAGTTAGAATATTTAGGATTTTTGAGAATTTTTTAGAATTTATTTGAAAACTTTTTATTTTTTTGAATATTTTAATATTATTTTAATCATAAAAAGTCAAAGTTTTATTTTTATTTCTTTTTCATTTTTCCTAGATTCTAGACATTAAAATAGGACCTTTTTCACTTTCCAATTAATTTTTAGGTTTTTCAATTAATTTTTAGAATTAATTTAAGATTTAATAGATTTTAATAGTTTTTAGGAGTTTAAAAATAGTTTTAATTGGTTTTAAAATTTTTAAAAATAGTTTTTAGCTTAATTAGGTCATTTTTGAGGTTTACAAACTATTAAATCTTGTTTAGGGCTTTTTAATATTTAAAAATGATTTTTAGGGCTTTAATTAGCATTAAAAAGTCATTATTAAATTAATTAAAAGGTTTTGGCAAGTTTGGATTTTTTGTAAACTATTAGAATATTATTGTGGATTTTTAGTAATTTTTAGGAATTTTTAGATTAAAATTTTAAATTTTGTGTTTTTTTACGTTCTACGTCGTAACTTTCTAGTAGTGTTTTTGCCTTATTTTTCTATTTTTTTTCGTCTTCGTCATTTTCTCTTCTTTTCTTCTCATTAATAATCAAAAACAAAATCAATCATTTACTACACAACACACGTGCCTCCTCGAGAGAACGAACTCACTTTTAGGGTCATTCACACACGGTTTTCCTAAATCGTCGTGCACGCTTACCACTATTTGTGTTGCTTTGTTTTTCCTAAAATAAAGTATATACAAAATCACTACATCAGTCATCCACACCAGTTGATGTTATACCTCAGTTGATTATGCTTCTATGTTCTTTGTATCAGTCAAGTTCTATGCTCTCACGTGGACGTCGTTTTCATGCTGATTAAGTCTTATGTCCCCTTTTACTGATTACGTTTTCAGCAAGGTGATGATGCTTTCAGGCTAAAATACAGAAGACTTACAATAAAATCATGTGATCATGATAAATCATGATTGGACATCATCAGTCATGTCTTCATGCTGACCATTGTTAAAAAAAATTCGTTTAATCATATTCTTGAACCTCTATACAACCAGCATTAAGTCTATGCAAGAATTACCAGGATATCATGTTACTCATTTCAGTTCTTTTTACTACCGTTTAAATCGATTTATTTCTTTAATCATGTCAGACAATTGACACCAGTAGCGATCATGCCATAAAAGTTCCACCAGTGCCATGTACAGTATTCCATATGTACCCCATGTACACTATCTCAGTTATACTCCATGTATTTCATGGGTACTCTACGTACAATGTCTCAGATATGCTCCATGTACAGTATTCATTTTCTACTTCACGTACAGTATTTCAGGTGTACTCCATGTACCTTACTCCATGTGTACCGCTAATCGATCCTTAATCACCTCAGGCATCTCCACTTGTTGATATACTACCAGATGTTGATGTTGCTCGCAGATTGAAGATTCTACCAGATACTGATGCTGCTAACACTTGGGGGACCTTACGAATGCTGATGCTGCTGACACTTGGGAGATTCCTCAAGATATTGATGCTGTTTATATTATGAAGACTCTTCAGAGCATGGACGGAAGTATATATTTGAAATTCCTGACAGGTTTATATTTCAATCATTAGACGCTACCATTCTATTCCATGCTTTTACTTCCTCAGTTAGATGTCATACTTCACCCAACTAACCTTCATTCAGAAGAGTGGGAACCGGAACCAGCCGGCCACTCAACAAAATAGTTACATGAATCACGGTCATGATAATGACCGTCTTGAAACTGACAGACAAAGCGGTAATGATAACCACCGTGCTTATAATTAATCAGCCAGTAACCATCAGAACTCCGAAACGGACGTGACAAGAAATACAGAGGTCAGTAGTCTCACCGGTCCGCCAAACCTAGCAGTTACCAAAAAATTTCAGCCTTGTCCAGATTCATCCACTAAAACACATGTCAAGACATCGGTCGAGACATAGGTCTCAGGTATCATTTTGGAAGACACATATCAGGACACCAGTCATGGTAAACGTCATACGAATCTTTTCTCAAAATACGAGTCAGAACTCATAACTCAAGTATGTTTTTAAACCAGGTCCTCAGTAATCCAGGGTACCCTTTAGAAAGGGGTATACCCGTTCTATTATACCACGCATGAATCAGATAGTTAAAAATTCAGTCACCACCACTAGAGTATTATTCAGGTTAAACACGAAGTATTCATTCTGTGAGGTTACCGACGAACACATTCAGGGAAAAATCGCCATGTTTAGTTCACGTGTTCCTATGTCAACTTTATCTTAAATCGGGTAGTTACCTGCCTCTCAGCCAGAAAGGACTCAACAGTAGCACCCATGTCTATTAAAGTTCTCCCTTCAGTTAACGACGGGATCCGTCTTACTAAATTCCAAATATATTCATTATATTTCTCCCAGAAAAATTGGTACAAGTTGTTTCTATGTTATAAGCACATGACTTATTATTCCTTAACTGCGAAGACTTTATAGCTACCAGTTGTGACTCAACATCTGAAGTTCCTTAAGTTCACGATCAACAGATTATTCCAGAGCTTTCAGATGTAATTCTAGAGGGTTTTCCAGAAATTCTTTCGTAACCACGACACAGGGTTTAACCTAGAACTTGTCTCAAGAACAGAACATATATTCAAAACTCGTTATCACAGGGATGCAGCTAAGTTAAAAGAGTGACAGCATTTGCTGCAAGAATTACTGGAAAGAGGCTTTATTTTCCCTGGCGCACCACCAAGAAGTGCACCGTTTCTGTCTATCAGGAAGAAGGCCGGTATCATGAGGTCATGTATCGACCACTGAAATTTTTACAAGATCACAATTCTTAATCAATGTTCATTCCATGAATAGCAGGTTTGTCTGATCTGCTACGATGTCTTAAACATTTTCCAGAACATTTTTCGATCATGCTACCATCAGTGGTGAGAGAAAGAACATGATTTTTTCCAGACTGCTGTTGCACATATTACGGTCTCTCTAAAATTTTGATTTTATACTTCCGAGCTCCCTAATGCTTCAGCTATATTATGAATTAATTTTTCCTATGATTCCCAGACAAAATTGTCATTATATGCATTGATCATATTTTGATATGCTAAATTCTAGAGAAGAACCTGAGAATCATTTTCTCACAGTTGTACAAAATCTTCGATAAGAGAAAAATCTATACACAGCTTTCCAGATATGAAAATTTTATACACAGCTTTCCAGATGTGAATTCCAATTGAACAAAGTGCGTTTCTGAGCACCCTATTCTAGCAGATAGAAATTTCAGACAATCCTACAAAGGTGAAGGCCATTACCAGATGGTCAAGACCGACGTCTGTGACTAAAGTATATAAAATGTTCTAAAACTCAGTTGACTACTACCGCAGAAATTACCGACAGTTCTCACCATTAGTTTCCCTTGACCAAGCTTACGCATAAAGGAGATGATCTACACTAAAATTTTGTATTCCTTCAGATCCTACGCTAGGAGAAATCTAAATTATGAGACTCAAAATTCTTTCATGACTATTCATCCAGATTCCACCAGAATGTACCAAAATTCCAGGCAGAATTTTAATGAAAACAATATAACACATTGATACAGCTATGTTCATATCTAGACGCCTGACATACCGCAGGTTCAAGATAGAACACCGTCATGCTAGTGAGTTATTACAACCATTAGAAACTTATGAACAGAAATGAGACAAAATTTCATGGAATTTGTTATCAGTTATCACAGACTCAAAAAAAGTATGATGCTACCTAAGTCATTGTCGACCATGTAATCAGCCTACGCATTTTCTCTCATCCAAAAGGATTACGCAGTAGTGGACTTGTAGAGAATTCAGCAGTAAATTATACGATTTCAAGGTATTCCATTAACAATCTTGTTAGATAGAAATTAGCGTTCGTGAAATCGCGCTCACGTTCATATTCACGATCATGTGTACGTTCACATTCACGTTCACGTTTATTTTCACTTTCACGTTTACGTCTCATTCGCAGTATGATGCCGTTTCAGTTCATGTTTTATGCTATCTCATGATTTAAGCTCACGTTCGCGTTCATAACATTGTTCACGTTCAAGTTCGTGTTCTATTTCGCGATACATGTTTCACAGTTTATTACCGAATACGGTTATAGGAAGCTTGAGAAACCAGACCCACGTATAGCACAGCTATTCCATAACCAGAAAGACGTTTCACATCTGAGACCGTATCGTTGGCATTCATTCCTCAGTCAGCATACGTTCATGATATGTTCTAGTATCACGTTCACAGTATGATTCACGTATCACATTCATTATATATTCCATGCCAGCGTTCCTCGTATAATTATGAACCACGTTCACAATTGCTCACGTAGTACGTTCGCAATTGTTCGCGTAGTTCGTCCTTATATGCTTTCAGCAGTTTTCCTAGAAATATAAATGTTATCTTTTTAGGATAAATGTACGTACCGTTTCATGTATACTACATGCTATAGCTTATTCATTCAGATTCAGAAAATCCATCTTATGTATAGAACCAGAAACTATTCAGCATCATCAAGACAGGGTCATCAGGACCAAGATTTTGTTTAGACCTTTGAAGGAATCGTTTCGAGCGGGAAGCCACTCGAAACGGAGGAGTCCATCCGGACCTCTCATTCCTTTTCCATTAATAAAGCCAGTTAAGTCCTTTCAGTCATGTCACGTTCCATGTTCTCTTCAGCCATGTCACGTTCCATGTTCTCTTCAGCCATGTCACGTTATATGATCATTTCAGTCATGTCAGGTTTATACCTATCAGCAACATTATGTCTTAATTAGAAGACAAATTATCCTTCAGCTTATTTGTCTTTTTAGTTTACGTGTTATTTCAGTTCTTATAACTTCATCAGCTTATTACCGTTAATTCGAGGACGAATTTCTCCTTTTTAGAGGGGAAGAATTGTAAAACCCAATATGGTCGTATCTTTAATTCGGGGACGAATTATTCTTTTAGAGGGGAAGAACTGTAAAACCCGTATATAATTGATAATATTTAATTTATGTATTATTAGCATACTGGAATAAATCGCGGGAATCATGCGAGAATGTCAACATTTTAAAAAAAATAAAAAAAATATACATACATGTAAGATGGGGGCCGGTTTTGTCAAACCAAAAGAAAGACCAAATGGGCTTTAAGCCCGGTTGCATTGTAAAAAAATAATAAAATCAGGACTCCCTTGTCAAACAGAAAAAGATAAAATGAAAAAATAAACTAGCGTTCTTATTTTGGTGTAGCCGCCGGCTGTAGAAAGAAAATAGGAGATTCGGGTTGATTTCTCCATAGTAATTCATGTATAATCATCCATTCCTTTGTTAATCATCATAACGGTAATTGCCTCGTTCTTTCTTTTTATTGACCAGTCTCGGTGGGCTTTTGATCATCACCACCGAGACATGTTAATGTTTCAGTGGGTCTTAGTGGTCCCTTCTTTTCCCAGTCACGAACAGCAACAACAAAAAAAGGTGGTGGTGTTGGTTGTGGTCGACCGAGGCAAAAAGATCCAACGGGGGTGTGTTTGTTTAGGCTGTGAGATCGGGGTGTGTTTGGTTTAGATGAACTGAGACCCTAAGGTCTCCGTGACCCCAGCCGTGACCCACACAAGGGAGGCTAGGGCTATGATTTCGACCCAAAAGCTGTCAAAAGAACCACTCGGCTGTAAGAATGTTAAAGGGGTGTTTGGGACTGTGACGAACAGTGGGAAATCATAAGAAACAGTGGAAATAATATAAAGAGCAGTGGGAGCTTGTTAAACAGAAATAAAAGGGTTTTGGTTCTGAAATTAGCGACAGATTAGTGACGCTAATTCCTGTCGCAGATTTATTTAATGACAGTTTTTAGATACTCAGTTTTGGTCACACATTTTAGTGACAGTTTTTCTATCACTAATTCATATAAACAGATTTTATATATATATTAGTTAATTGTTTTAGTGCGACCGAGAATGGGTATCTCGGTAGGCTCGGGACATAGTTAATTTATAAATTGGATATTTTAAATTATACCTTTAGCACTTAATTTTATAAATGTATAAATTATATATTTAAATGGATTAAATTAAAATAGTTTTTTATAAGACTTTAAAAGGGGTATAATTTATTAAATAATTTTTAATAAATTGGAAACGTTTTAATTTAGGAAACTTCTATTATTAACAGGTTATTAAATATAGAAATATTATCACGTCGAAATACGTGTTATGCCATAATTAATATTAGAACAAGAATACGTTAATCAGATATATCAGAACATTCAGACATATCAGTTTATATATTAATAGTAGTACATAATAATTGAGATAAATAAAATAAATGAATATCAGTTAACTTATTCACGTCCTTTATTCATGTAGCTCGCGTGAAATCAGAGTAGACTTTCTGTCAGTTGATCTCGGTGGGTTACTGGACACGAGGTACGGATATTATTATCTGTCTACTATTATTTTTTTTCTTTTGTTTATTTGATTGATCGTGTGGATTTTTCGTCCTTTCAGTAAGGACTTCCCTTCTATGCATGATTAGGATTTCCCGTCTGCAGCCAAATGACTTCCCCAGTACATGTTATAAATTATCTGAAATTATTTTAATAACTAAGATATTGCATGAGCCTTATATACAAGCATGACCAGTCAGTAGTATTAGTTACGGAGGTACCGTAACCATGACACTAGCGACACCGGTCTCATGACTCACCTGCGGGAGAGTGATATCCCGCAGCGTTCCACTCAGTTCAGCTTGGCCATTTTATCAGTATTATTAGTGGGGCGTATGGATGCATCCTAGGCTTATCAATTTAAAGTTGTTACGTGAATGTGGTGTATGCTCTAAATCCTTCACATTAGAGCTGATCCCTCCATCTAGCACAGTATTTAGAGGTTACCCCTCCACAGTATTTAGAGGTCACCCCTCTACAGCATGACGAGGTCACCCCTCCAGTTATTCATGCACACTTGTTACAACACATGACCTATATAAGTTCTGGAAATTAAAATACAGTAAATACATGTTTTCAGATTTAACATATTACAGTTCAATTTTATCATTTATAATCAGACTTATAAGATTTTCTACAGTTTTCATCACACTCCGCATATCACTCCTTCAGCTTCAGTAATTATTAATTATTTCAAGTTCAGTATATTCTTATCATGCATTATATCAGTTCACTGAGCGTTATGCTCAGCCGTAGTTCTTTCATGTTCTAACAGCAGGTACACCAATACACTCTTAAGAATCTGAGAGCATGTGCATTGGATGGAAGTAATCCATACTTCTTTATTTTATGCACTTCATTTTTATATTGCCAGTTGGACATTGTTCAGTCCTTTCTTTCAGTATTTTACTTTTCATGTTCTGAGCTTATGTTAGATTACCGATGTTTGATTCTTGTATTTTCGTTATGGTCAGTTAATGTTTTAGGACATTTACCTTATGCTTTGATGACACGCCATAAATACACGTAACGGTCCACTTATCCAAGTGGAGTGTTACATATACAGAGGAAATTTACCTCTAGGGACATCAGGTTCCGCCATTTTTGGTTTCTTGGCTTTGATTTTCCTCTTGCCCTTCGAGCTTTCATTACCAGAAATGTAAGGGCTGATTTTGGGATCATGCTAATTGTATATAGTCTACAACATGTAAGATACTAGAAACAAAACTGATGAAGAAGGTAGAACAAGTCATGGCTCAGTTTTGTGTCAATGTCAAGCATGTTTATGTCATTATGTAACCAAAAAAGGGTTAACTAGCGTCTTTTAAAATATATTAAGCATCTTTATGTAGGTAATTAACATTAATTTATAAAGTGTTAAATTTAATGCCTCAATGTACCAAAAAGTTAAATGACTAAAACAAGACAAATGATAAGGTACTTTTTATACGGTTATCTAACACATTAGTTGGATTTTATTTTATTTTGTTCGATATACAAAAAGCATTGATAGGCTGGCCAACATGGCCTCGCCGGTCTGACCTGTTACCCATTTAGGGCCATCTCTTAACCTTCCTGGCCGTCCATTTGATGACATCTAGACGGGCCAAAATTGACTCTAAAGGAAACATTTAATCGCTAAACTTCATACCTTTATCGGTTTCACTTTCAGATCGAGTACCATTAGCATTATAAACAACAAGTTCATAACCTGAAGAAAATCGACAAGAACTAATATTATACGACTAATGGATTAAGATTAATCATTGTGTCAAGAGTACTAGTATATTAGCTCATATTTGGATTTATCACAGGCTTTTCTAATTTTCTAAACAAGATTTATGATACTAAAAGTTTGTAGGGCGCAAAAACGTATACCAACAGTATGAATGTATAAAAGAATGTACCTCTGACAACATCAAGTGCTTCTGTTTGAGCACCTTCAATAACACTATCTTTATTTAGGAAATGCCGATTCCATCACAGGATATGACGTGGAGTCATTTTGGATTTTACCTACATTCACAATCATTGTTGGTGTTACATTTTTAATGCCTTAAATATACCAAAAAGAATGTCCTTTTAAAAAATTTATTTTAAGACATTAAAATAAATTGTGAGTCAAATGTTTTAGATGTATTTGAAGTTCAATGGGTCAAGCATGTAATAAACTAAAAGAGGTATGGATCAATTGGGTCAAACAAGTCAAAACTCATCCAAAGTTATCTCAAAGGCTTCAACCCACCCAAGTCACTTTATTTAAAAAAAATATTAGCATTCATTATAATTTGTACCTTCAACAGCTTCACTGGAAATGGTACCTCTAGCCAAACCGATTTCAGTCTGTGAAGCAGTGCATTTAATGATCTGCCAGCTGAGTTTTTGTGATTACTGTTTAACGACTCCCAAATTGTGGCATCTAATTGTCTTTCGTCTTCATCAGCTGCAAATGCAAAAGTAATCATTGGGATCACGGTTATCTTTATAAAATAAAACAATATTAAAGTATTTAGGTAAAAATAAAAAAAAAGGAAAACAACACTATAATAATTTAAATTTTTAAAAATAACTACCCCAGTATATAATAGTTTCATCTACCCATTAAACATCAATAATCAAATGTATAAAACTATTGGTCCCTTGTAATTAGTACTATACTTAAGTAAACTAAGTATAGTCCTAAGTCATGGTTAAGTAATGCAATAAACTTAATACAAGTAAGTAATAACACAATGTTTTCAACGTTTAACTCTTAGCTTTATTAAAGAATTATACCCTATTGTATACGAAGCTACAATAGGGATTGCATAGACAATGTGTGGTTTTGTGATCTCCTCACTAACAAGCTAGTTCAATCCTAACGATTTCTAAGCTTGACGATTCTATCAACAAGAGTTTATAACTCAAGTGTATGATCGTGTTTGGAGGAGAGAAAAACTTGTTTGTGAATGTCTAAAGCATTTACTGCACAAACTTGATTTTCTCTCCTTTACAAGCATCCTATTTATAGAAGGAAAGTGGGTAGAAGACAATAATTGCCCATGTGCAATTCTTGTCTTATTGGTATAGTGTAGTATCTTGTCTTAACCTATTCTAAGTAGTAAGACGTAAGTCCTTTACCCATGTCAGTACCCCATCTATCCCAAAAGGGTAAGTCACGCTAATTGTGTGATGTACTTCATCTTGTCACAATTCAACTTATCTCTCCTTTTCTTCAGTCTTGGAGAATGCTTGTTTTCTTCAGGGAGATCGTATGGGGTTTAGTGAGTCTATTGCCACAACTCAGTGAACGCATCACCTTCTTCTTTGTCATATAAGACATTCGTTGAGCTTCGCCTCTCTGAATGCTTGAGTCTTCCTTTTAGACTCAGTCTAGGTACTCGAAGGCAACTCACTGCGTGACTGTTCACTCAGTGACCTTGTTATGTTCAAGGTTAATAATTCACTTAGGCTGATTGTTATTCAAATCCTTCAGGGAGGTCATTAGATACTGAATTGACCTAACAATCTCCCCCTATTTGGATATAAAATTTGCCTAAGTGAAATTGTTATAAGTGAGCAAAGAGGCTTCTTCTTATTACAAACTATTCTACCTGATGAAAAGACTTAATATAACAAAGTACTTCATTTTCATTCATCATTACATAAGACTGAATAGTCTGATACAAGAAACATAAAAAAACAAAAGATTACAGTTATTCAGGAATCCATTGCTTCCCTCTTCACCCTTGATGACTTTAACACCTTTTCTTTGTCATGCCTTCTAGCAATTATCTCCCTGAGCTTCTCACCAAATCTTTTATTCTCATCAGTCTGAATTTGTCCAGCCATCACAAGAAAGATGAGAACACTCTCAGTGGTGCATTTCTCTATGTCACTCATTCTTTGAAATGCTTGATCCCCAAATACATCAATGAAGAAGATACCCCACTCAGGTTCCTCTATAACCATGTTGTTCACAAAAGGGACATTTTCAGGGAGAGTACGATTGCATTCTAACCCAGAGATCTTAGTCTCAACTTCAAGCATAACTCTTTTTCTCTTTCTTCCCTGGGCTTTGGTAGAATCCTGTTTAGATAAAGGAAGATCTTCAGTGATTCCCAATTGTTCCTTCATTTGATTCAACCTCTCATATCTCTTACTGAGAGAGTTGAGTATCTCAGGGACACACTTGTTTGTTTTAGTCCTGAAAATCCTTCCCATTTCGTCCCACTCACTGAGAACGAAATCACCAAATGAAAATTTCTTCATGACTTCAAAGTTCCTCTCATCATTGTTTCTGTAAACAGATACTGAGACTGGTATGGTATGAGGAATGATCTGAAGATTAGTGATTGGTTCAGGCTTTCTTCTTTCGGTGACGACTTTGGTGTATTGGTCATACAACTTCTTGAGTTGTGTGGTTCTTTATTTTTGCTTCAAGACCATTTCATCCTGAATGGCCTTGAGTTCCTCCTCATGCTTCTGAATAAACTCCTCTCCCCCTTTCTTGCTCAGCAAGACCTCAGGATTACCACCTACTTGTTTTACATACTCAGTGGACACCTTCAAGATCTCAGCCTTTGTTGCTTTATTAGCCTTAGCCGACTCCATTCTATCTAGCTACACTTGGATTTGATCAGGAGTCATTTGGTACATTATTCCATTTATCTTATATGGTACCAAGACCAAGGCATCAGGGTCGGGCCTTAATTCCCTTGAAGCCTTTACAAGTTTCTTTGGAGGTGTAAGGGTTTCATCAGCTATACCTTTGCCCCTATCTGACTTAGATACTGAGGGCTCAGGGTTAGGAGGAATTGAGTTTAAGGGTTGGGGTTGTTCTAGTCTTTCCTGCTCCCCCTCAGTGTGAGAAGGAGGTTCATTCCATGTTAACATCATTGGTGGCACATTCTCCCCCTCAAAAGTTGAAGGATCAGCCTGACTAATCCCAACTTTTGCCCTTTGTGAGGATCCTGAGGTGGGGGAAGATCCCTTAAAATCCTGAAACATCTCAGTCACCATCTCCTTCATGGACTGAGTGTCTTCTTTGATAGTTCGAACATCTAACTGAATAAGGTATTGAGTGTTTTCAATGGTGGTGATCCTTGTCCTGAGCCTAGGAATATCAGCTTCTTTCAGGGATTTAGAGATGTTAGAGAGATTGGTGGCATTAGCCATGTATCCTTTTGAAACCCTTGACAATCTGAACTCTGCTTTAGCATCCATATGAACATCCTCATAGATGGCATCGCATTTCCCTTTCACCACATCCAAGTCAGACTTGAGAGAGTCTAACCTAGTGAAAACCTTAGTGAGCCTGTCCACCTTCAGGAACTCAAGTAGTTGACCAACTCTGGAATTGGACTCAGTGGTGCTAGTGATCAGTCCATCTAGGGTTGTCTTTAAGGACACATTTGCCCTGACCGTTGGAAGAGCATGATTAAGGAAGTTGATAAGTTTCTTTTTCTGATTCTCATGACTGTTGTTAACAGGGCTGATGAATTCCATTTGATTATCTACCTAAATTCTCATCTTCTTCTCAGCCACATCAAACCTATCACCATATGTCCTGAACTCATCAAGGAGTTCATCAGCCTTTGAAGCCAAATCTTCATGAGCCTGAGTTACCTCAGTCTGTAAGGCTTTCAAAGCTACCTCATCCAGAACCACAGTCTGAGTCCCCAATGTAGAGGTGTCAAGTTTTGCCTCATGGGAGGGATTTTTCGGTGCCTCAGGGGAGGGCTCCTTTTGTTCGGATGCCTCAGGGGAGGGCTTTTGTTGAGCCTCAGGGGAGGGTTGTATGTCTGCGAACAAGGGAGGGGACTGTGGCTTCTGGTCTGATTGAGGAGGGGCCTGAGTTTCAGGTTCTTCCCCAGCCTCAATCATTTCATCGTCGTCATTGAACCCTTGGAGTAACTCATCAGGCTTCTCAAGTAAACTTATAAAATCTCCAAAGTTCAGTGACCCCTTAGGTTTATCCAGCTCCCCTTCAGAAGAAGGTTTGCCTTTGTTGTCGTCACTCCCTGCCCCAAATCCTGTGTAAAACCTGAGAATTTCAGGTTTTGACTTGTGAACATTATGTACGTCACTTCATGATATCTAAATATTTTATACCACTTTTCTTTGCATGAATCATTTGAACCATCCCATGCATTTCATAAGCATGCATCATCTTAACATTACAGCAATCATATCACAATTTTACTGTGACTATGCATTTTTATCACAAAAGTGTGACTACATTTATATGATTATATTTCAGTAATCATACAATGACCTAATATGAAAGACTTTGAGTCTTTTGAAAACATATGATCACTTGCATACATATCACTGATTTTTTTTCTCCAAGAATAACATCATGATCACAGTTATGACTGATTACCTATTTATAAACATATAAACATTGGTAACTTTAAATAATATATATATATATTTTTACAGTCAATGATTTCAGATAACCCTAACTATCACTTTTACATATGATCATTTAATAAATCATACTATAAGTATATTTTATACATAAATGTACTAATATAACTACCTAGGGACCATTCTTTCACCAAAGGCACTAAAACGTAATTAAAACACCTAAGACCCGGGCTTACTCACATTACTATAACTTAAATCATTTGACACTTATTTAACCCGACTAATAAGTAAAACAAACCCAAACCCATTCATACCCGTATATAAATATATAACAACAAACCTTTTTCACTAAAACATTTTAGTTCACTCAAACCTTTATAACTTAACATTACATTTTACTTAAACCTTACAACTTTTATAACTTAACTTTTATTTAAACACTTAATACACAAAAATTACTTTTCCCTCCCAAACAATAACCAAAACCGCCGGTATGGTTTATGTTATACTAAAACCATGGGTAAGTGTACAAAATTAGCATTTATGGAATGTACTAAGTGTGATTAAAGAAGCTAAGACTCATCCCTCTTTCCCTTTTTCCTTGAGCCGTGTAACCTTCCCACACCATACACATATTGTGTACAACCTTAATCCCATTATTACTTGCACACTTCCCACTCCTTGGGAACCTCAACATGCCACGGCTACACACAACCCTACCAACCTTAGTGTACATATTTGGAGCAATTAAGGTTAGTACCTTCTTGGTACAAAAATCAACTAGCAAATCTTGCTAATACTCTCTCTTGCCGTGTCTCACTCCCTAGCCACTCCTCTTTTCACCTCACAAATTGAATAAGTATAACCTTAAACACTCATCACTCTCCCTCACCACAAAACACTCGGATCAAACTCTCACAACCTACCTAGACTAAACAAACTCAAGTTATCTCATTTACTACTCAAATCAAGCATTGAAGACTCCTAAGACTCGTGTGTTATTTAAGCCGCTTCACTCTCATCCCTTTTCGTCTACATTTTGCCAAAACAAGTAAGCTTGAACTTGTCATATTCTTTCCTTATTTCATTTTCGCGTTTCATGCACTCCTATGCTAAACATATTAGGTTTAGGAATCATGCACACGTAAAAAGCTTTTAATCTCACTCTAGACAACCTATAAACACACGATATATATATATATATAAATTGGGAAACCTTACGTTTTAAATCCTTAAAAACAAGCATATATGAAACTATAGGTGCGTTAGCATTTTTCCTTGCCTTAAAACTTATATAAGCCGAGAACTAATGTGAGCATTAAGCTAGTTATGAACTTATATATGTCACCATAAGTTAAACTAACCTATAAATCTTTTTGGCCAAATGTTACCTTAGAAAAATATAAGCTAACCCGAAAATATAAATATAAGCCGAATCATTTAAGCCTTAAAATAAGCCCACAAGCCTCCAAAATATTAAGCTTAGAAGTAATATATTTTTAAGCCAAAAGTTATATAAGCTCATGTGTAAAATTTGATATAAGCCGAAACTATATAAGCTAGGGGAATAAAAATATAAGCCTAGTGGTAATAAGAAATATAAGCCGGATATATATAAGCCCATATTAAGCCCATTAGTGGCAATTTGATAATTACTAAGTTACCATAAGGTTTTTACCAAGCCCAACCTCATTTACCTTAACCGGATGTTAAGTGGGCCGTGTAGCCCATTAAGGAAATAAGTAAGTTACCTTTTGTGCCGGTTTTGTAAAATGGTGAAAGACTTGGACCCAAAGTGGAAATATTAAAATTTCAACCTTATTTACTATGTTACTACACGGTAAGAATTTATTTAACTTGGTAAAACTTAATTAATATGGACCGAGACCTTAATGGGCCACTTGGCCCGTTTGATTTTAAAAGGGTAACTTTTTGGGCCATTTGTGTCAAGTCCCGAAAGTTATGGCCAGTTTTGAGAAACAAGAGAAATATTAATTATTTTCGTGACTTATATAAAAATACAAGGGTCATTTATGATGTTTTTGAAACTCAAAGGATACCAAGATTCAAACCGTGTGTATTAATGAACTACAAGGACCATTTGTGTCATTTTTGAAACTTTAATCAAACCCTAATCCCATTTATTTTTATGCCGTGGGATTGGAGGGGGTATTTTGCCATTTCCCGAAAGTTTATCAAGCCCTAGGGGCGTTTATATTAAACGGGATAACCAACAAGGACTAACGATGTAATAACTTTAACGGATGAAAACTTATACGATTTCTAAACTATACATTATTTACAAGTGTAACTTAATCATTTAAAAAGGGTTATCATAAACGGATTATTTATATTGAATTACAACTATACGATATTAACAAAATCGTTTAACCATCTCTTTTGTGAAACCTTAAAACCATAACAAGGTATAAAGTTTAATCTTCTTTATTTAAATAAAACATGTGGATTTATTTAATTTACTATACCTTTTTCCTTAAACATAAACTCGTACATTAATATATATTATTTCTTTGAAAACAATATATATCAACACATCCTTAATTTATTGAGAATAAATTAAGCCAACGTATCAAACTATAAACTGTGATCATGCATTTTTCATATGCACCATTGTCATGCATAATTATTTCTACATTCACTGAGACATTCAAATTACTTAGGTAATTTCTCCAGTACGTGACTATACTGTGACATCATCCTCATTACCACATTATCACTAAGGTGAGTTCATGGCCCCATCTTTACTGTTTTATAACTAGGGGAGAAAACATGCCAACTTTTATTTTTATGCAAGCATGCACAGACAACAACAATTTATTGCCTACTGTTACCCCATTCCCGTGGACTGTAATAGTTAATAGTGTAGCGCGAAATGTATGGATAGTACTATTCGGGTGTTGACAACACCCGGCCTGTCGTGATCAGCTGTCACGTGATGCTTAGGCCGAGCAGCAGGTTTATGTCATTGTCGGATTAAGGGAAACATACATCAGGATAGACCCAATGGGCGTACTGAAAATCATGTCTAGCTTCTATTACAGGGCAGTAGGAACTACTATAGTATTGGGCTGTGATGTCCTGCTACCTTCGTGATGCTTTGCATATTAATACTTTATTTAATTAAACCTGTGAATTCACCAACCTCGTGTTGACCCCCACATTTTACTTTCATGTTTTCTCAGGAAAGTAAGCAGGTTCATGCATTGGATTCCAGCATTATAGGAAAGCATCATGTTGACCATCGGGCTGGGATATTTAATTCTGTTTTTCAATAAATGTGGTTTTCTTTTGAACAAGATACAATGTGTATGATTAATTCATGTAATATGTATTTGAATGACTTTATGATCATCGCTCTATATGCTATGTGCTATCGATCCACCCAAGTAACACCCCAACTATTATTCCGCTGCATTTGACCAATCTGGGGGTGTTACAGAGAATGGTATCAGAGCGCATAGTTATAGAGAACCAGATCAAAGACTTAAAAATTTTAAGAAATGAAATTTTTAAAACTGGACTATAACTGAACATAAAAATCAGTTTGAAAAGAAAAATTGATTTTTGGGGAACCTATAAGTTAGGCATATGGCATTATAGAGCATGCATATTATATGAGCTAGCCTCACATTGATTTATTTCCTCATGGTAAATAAATCACATAAGTATCTATATTTATACTTTCTACCTCATGGTTAAAAGTTTTTAAACCACATCCCATATGCATCATGAAAACATTTTATGTTGTGTAAGTTGAAAACTTGCTCAAAACTATAAAATATTACTTTCAGATATCATGACGACGCCTACGGTTGTTACTACTTTCGAGGAGCTTATGGTTCCTACCATCACACCCATATCACCGACATCAGTGTTAGTTGGACCTACATCTGATACGGAGTCCCGAGATGACCAGCAGGACGGGGTCATCATGCTCACAGATTCACCTACTCCTTCACCACCCATTGCACCTTCTACTACACCTCTACTTGTAGTACCTGCATCCCCTCCCAGAGAGGCGGACCAGGTCGTACCTTTCCTACCACCACCACCTTCCGTACCTCGCACTCACCCCACCAGCGTCTTGCCACCTCGTAAGAGGAGGCATGACCCTATCACCGATTCGACCTACGAGGTCGGAGAGGGTTCAGGAGCCGGGCAGGCTAGACTTAGTGCCCTTCAGGCACAGGTCGATGCACTTACAGCCCGACAGGCACAGGACACCACTCTCATTCACTCTCTACTACAGGCGGACCAGCAGGGTCGCGCCGTGCTCCAGGAGAGACTAGACTCTCTCTATTGGGCCATGGCCGGGGAGTCATATACCACCAGAGAGACCATACATTGGCTATTGGACGAGGTAGCTTACCTTCGTTGCCGTTTAGCTATGTTAGAGAGTCATTCCTACGAGACTCGAGCCGCCATCTACACACAGGAGGACACCTTCAGGACCTTCGTGGACCTAGTAGATCTCCGTCACCAGGGGATTACTACAGAGACTGAGCAGCTACGCAGTGCCGACACTACCCGCCAACAGCAGCTACTTGAGGCGCTGAGATACACCAGAGAGACCCGGAGTGCTGTGATCCGTATGCAGGACAGGCATACACCACCAGTTGGACCATCTGCACCTGCAGGCAGCCACACTAGTGTAGGGTAGATGTTTAGTTGTACATCATGACAAGCACTGAGTTGCATCTCAGCTCTCATGATTTATCTCTTTTGTATTGTATTTCCTTTTCTGATGTATTTGTAGTACCTAACCTTAGTAGGTAGGATATCTTTTGGTTGTATCACAAACATATGTACCACTATTTCAGACAGGTTGCTATGACCCTGTCTTAGATCGGTTGTACTTGTACTATATTATTATTCACAGGAATGATATGCTACGGTTCGTTTGTTTGATTACATTTATATTATTATGAACTCTTAACGGATTATCAAATTTGTTGTGAATTCTATGCATAGACATTTCCCATGCAGTTTAATATAACCATCTTTTATCAACTAACAAATCTCAGAATTTTCTTATAGAAAATGCCACCAAGACGCGCACGCCCAAACGCCGCTGAAACACCTGCAACAACCATATCTGATGCACAACTCAGAGTACTGATTGAGCAAGGCATTACTGACGCCTTAGCTGCCAGGGAAAACCGCCCCAGCGGAACCCATGGAGACAGTGAAAACTCTAATAACCGCAACCGCGAAGCTCGAGGATGTACTTACCCTGACTTCCTAAAATGCAAACCCTGCTATTTTAAGGGCAAGGAAGGGGTAGTCGAGCTCATGCAATCATTCGAAAGGACCGAGACGGTATTTCGTATTAGTGACTGCACCGAAGAGAACAAGGTGAAGTTCGCCACTTGTACTCTTTTGGAACATGCACTCACATGGTGGAACTCACAAGTTGCTACCCTCGGACACGATGGAGCCTATGGAATGACATGGACTGCATTGAAGGAAAAACTCACCATGAAATACTGTCCTCGTAGCGAGATCAAAAAGCTGGAGATTGAATTGTGGAATCTCAAGTGTATCAACTTCAATATCACAAGCTACAACCAGAAATTCCAAGAGCTAACCTTGATGTGTACCCGCATGTACCCGAAAACGGCGGATAAGATAGAGAAGTACGTCAGTGGACTTCCCGACTCTGTTCATGACAGTGTGCTTGCATCTAGACCTACTACCATCGAGAGTGCTATCGAGTTTGCCACATAACTAGTGGACAAACGTGGTCGTGATCATATGACTAGGCAGGCAGAACACAAGAGGAAAGTCGATGATAACTACCGTCATCATCCTAAGACTCAACAGCCCAAGAGGCAAGGCTTAAGTCAAATCTGCAGTGCTATTTCCTCAGGACCACCGCTGTACGTGGGAAACAAACCCAGATGCCCCAAGTGCAATTTCCATCACTACTCCGCTAATGGATGTAGAAGACCCGAGCAGAGCAATGCACATGTCCCGACCAACAGAAACAATTTCAGTGCCAACAACAAGCCCCACAACGGCAACAGACAGAATTCCCGTGGAAGTGGATACCAAGGAAACCGCCAGCTCGCAGGCAGTGGAAACATGGCTCGCAAGGAAATTCATTGCTTTGGTTGTGGAGAAATTGGACACATCAGACCTGACTGTCCAAAGCGTAAGAATGAAAGTCAAGGCGGAGCACCCGCCAGGGTTTATGTCATAGGAGAGAACAGGACCAACCCCGACTCTAATATAGTTACTGGTACGTTCCTTCTAAATAATCGCTATGCAAATATTTTATTCGATACGGGAGCCGATAGGAGTTTCGTATCCACTGAATTTGGTAGCTTGCTAGACATTTTACCAACCCCACTAGATAATTGCTACAGAGTTGAACTAGCAGACGGAAAAATCATAGAAACAAACACTATCATAAGAGGCTGTACTCTAAACCTTCAGAACCACCCATTTGATATCCAATTAATACCCATACAACTCAGTAGTTTCGACGTCATCATTGGTATGGACTGGTTAGCCAAGTACCATGCAACCATTGTGTGTGACAAGAAACTAGTCCGCATCCCATGGGGGAGCACAGACCTAATTATCCGAGGAGACGGAAATACGGATAAAACAGACACTAGGTTGAGTGTAATCTCGTGCACCCAAGCCCAGAAATATCTACTAAAAGGATGCCCTATCTTTTTAGCACATATTTCTAAAACAGATCAGGAAGAGAAACCTAAGGAGAAACAGATCAAGGATGTACCCATCGTCCGTGATTATCCCGAAGTCTTTCCAGACGACTTGCCAGGATTACCTCCGACTCGTCAAGTGGAATTCCAAATAGACTTGGTGCCAGGAGCTGCACCTGTAGCTAAAGCACCTTACCGTTTAGCACCCACCGAGATGAAAGAACTCGCGGAACAACTCAAAGAACTGTCAGACAAAGGCTTCATAAGACCCAGTTCCTCACCTTGGGGAGCCCCAGTGTTATATGTCAAAAAGAAAGACGGTTCATTCCGAATGTGTATCGATTACAGAGAACTGAATAAGTTAACTGTGAAAAACCGCTACCCGTTACCACGAATCGATGACCTATTTGATCAACTTCAAGGATCAAGTATATACTCCAAGATCGACCTACGATCTGGGTATCACCAATTGAGGGTCAGAGAAGAAGACATACCAAAAACAGCTTTCAGGACACGATATGGTCATTATGAGTTCCAAGTCATGCCATTTGGACTGACCAATGCACCAGCCATATTCATGGATCTTATGAACCGAGTATGCAGACCCTACCTGGATAAGTTCGTAATAGTGTTTATTGACGACATCCTCATCTATTCCAAGAATGAGCAAGAACACGGAGAACATCTGGCTCAAGTGCTAAAGTTGCTCAAAGAAGAAAAGTTGTATGCAAAATTCTCAAAGTGCGATTTTTGGATCCCAAAAGTACACTTTCTTGGTCATGTAATTGACGACAAGGGAATCCAAGTTGATCCGGCGAAAGTCGAATCCGTGAAAGATTGGACATCTCCCACATCTCCAAAGGAGATTCGTCAATTCCTAGGACTTGCCGGTTACTACCGACGTTTTATCGAAGACTTCTCCAAGATCGCTAAACCAATGACCAAACTAACTCAGAAATGCATAAAGTTTGTATGGGGAGAAAAGGAAGAAGCTGCATTCCAGACCATCAAGCAGAAACTATGCAGTGCACCCATTCTATCTTTACCAGAAGGTAACGAAGACTTCGTTGTCTACTGTGACGCATCACACAAAGGGTTGGGAGCTGTGTTGATGCAGAGACAGAAAGTGATTGCTTACGCTTCAAGGCAACTGAAGAAGCACGAGCAAAATTACTCCACCCATGATCTAGAGCTTGGATCCGTGGTCTTTGCCTTAAAAATCTGGAGGCACTATCTGTACGGTACCAAATGCACAGTCCACACCGATCATAAGAGTTTGCAACATATTCTAGACCAGAAGGAATTAAATAT
Organism: Glebionis coronaria; assembly: GCA_025667525.1. Taxonomy (NCBI): domain Eukaryota; kingdom Viridiplantae; phylum Streptophyta; class Magnoliopsida; order Asterales; family Asteraceae; genus Glebionis; species Glebionis coronaria. The sequence continues at coordinate 555,549,586 of CM046877.1, read as the reverse complement.
GAGGCAACGTCGTTGGATAGAACTACTCAGCGACTACGACTGTGACATCAAATACCACCCAGGCAAAGCAAATGTAGTTGCCGATGCACTAAGCCGAAAGGGAACTGATCCTCCCATGAGAGTTCGAGCCCTAGTCATGACCATTAGTTTGGACCTACCCAAACAGATATTAGAGGCTCAACTTCAAGCACAAAAGCCCGAGAACATCGGAAAAGAAGACATAGGAGGAATGCTTAGGACGGACCTAAGCAAAGAAAAGTTGGAAGCGAGAGCAGATGGAACATTATGCCTACATGGAAGAAGTTGGCTACCCTGTTATGGAGACTTAAGAAACGTAATCATGCACGAATCCCATAAATCCAAATACTCCATACACCCCGGATCCGAAAAGATGTATCAAGATGTGAAAAGGTTATACTGGTGGCCGAACATGAAAGCCGACATTGCCACCTATGTGAAGAAATGTCTGACTTGTGCTAAAGTAAAAATCGAACATCAACGACCATCAGGGTTACTTGTTCAACCCGACATACCAAAATGGAAATGGGATAATATCACCATGGATTTTATCACCAAACTTCCCACATCATCTCACGGATACGATACAATCTGGGTAATCGTAGACCGCCTCACAAAATCCGCCCATTTCCTACCCATCAGGGAAAATGATTCTCTAAGCAGATTAGCCAGGATATACTTGAAGGAAGTCGTGACAAGACATGGAATACCAGTCTCAATCATCTGTGATAGAGATGGCAGGTTTACATCGAACTTTTGGAAAGCTTTTCAAAGAGCGTTGGGAACAAACCTAGATATGAGTACCGCGTATCATCCACAGACAGACGGGCAGAGTGAACGAACAATCCAAACGCTAGAAGACATGCTGAGGGCATGTGTGATCGACTTTGGAAAAGGATGGGTCGAGCACATCCCATTGGTAGAATTCTCCTACAACAACAGTTACCATGCCAGTATTAAGGCAGCACCATTTGAGGCCCTCTATGGCCGCAAATGTCGCTCACCAGTATGCTGGGCAGAAGTGGGGGAATTTCAGCTAACAGGACCCGAGCTAATTCTAGAGACCACTGAGAAGATCACCCTCATCAAACAACGAATTCAGGCTGCCCAGGATAGACAGAAGAGTTATGCTGATAGGAAACGTAAACCTATGGAATTTGCCGTAGGTGACCGTGTTATGCTAAAGGTGTCACCTTGGAAGGGTGTTGTACGATTTGGGAAACGAGGAAAGCTAAATCCACGATACGTAGGACCCTTCAAAGTGATTGCTAGAATTGGAGAGGTTGCCTACCGCTTAGAACTGCCTCAGCAGTTAAGCCGAGTTCACCCTACATTTCATGTCTCAAACTTGAAGAAGTGCTACTCAGATGAACCCTTAGCAATGCCATTGGACGGAGTCCATTTCGATGACAAACTTCAATTTATAGAAGAACCAGTGGAAGTTGTGGAGAGAGAAGTCAAGAGGTTGAAGAGAAGCCAAATCCCGTTAGTTAAAGTACGATGGAACTCTAGGAAAGGACCTGAGTTTACTTGGGAACATGAAGAATCGTTCAAAGCCAAGTATCCACACCTTTTTACCTAAGCAGTGACGTCACCTTAAGCTTTGAGGACAAAGCTAAAATAACGGGTTTATGCTATAAAACCTGAGAATTTCAGGTTTTGACTTGTGAACATTATGTACGTCACTTCATGATATCTAAATATTTTATACCACTTTTCTTTGCATGAATCATTTGAACCATCCCATGCATTTCATAAGCATGCATCATCTTAACATTACAGCAATCATATCACAATTTTACTGTGACTATGCATTTTTATCACAAAAGTGTGACTACATTTATATGATTATATTTCAGTAATCATACAATGACCTAATATGAAAGACTTTGAGTCTTTTGAAAACATATGATCACTTGCATACATATCACTGATTTTTTTTCTCCAAGAATAACATCATGATCACAGTTATGACTGATTACCTATTTATAAACATATAAACATTGGTAACTTTAAATAATATATATATATATTTTTACAGTCAATGATTTCAGATAACCCTAACTATCACTTTTACATATGATCATTTAATAAATCATACTATAAGTATATTTTATACATAAATGTACTAATATAACTACCTAGGGACCATTCTTTCACCAAAGGCACTAAAACATAATTAAAACACCTAAGACCCGGGCTTACTCACATTACTATAACTTAAATCATTTGACACTTATTTAACCCGACTAATAAGTAAAACAAACCCAAACCCATTCATACCCGTATATAAATATATAACAACAAACCTTTTTCACTAAAACATTTTAGTTCACTCAAACCTTTATAACTTAACATTACATTTTACTTAAACCTTACAACTTTTATAACTTAACTTTTATTTAAACACTTAATACACAAAAATTACTTTTCCCTCCCAAACAATAACCAAAACCGCCGGTATGGTTTATGTTATACTAAAACCATGGGTAAGTGTACAAAATTAGCATTTATGGAATGTACTAAGTGTGATTAAAGAAGCTAAGACTCATCCCTCTTTCCCTTTTTCCTTGAGCCGTGTAACCTTCCCACACCATACACATATTGTGTACAACCTTAATCCCATTATTACTTGCACACTTCCCACTCCTTGGGAACCTCAACATGCCACGGCTACACACAACCCTACCAACCTTAGTGTACATATTTGGAGCAATTAAGGTTAGTACCTTCTTGGTACAAAAATCAACTAGCAAATCTTGCTAATACTCTCTCTTGCCGTGTCTCACTCCCTAGCCACTCCTCTTTTCACCTCACAAATTGAATAAGTATAACCTTAAACACTCATCACTCTCCCTCACCACAAAACACTCGGATCAAACTCTCACAACCTACCTAGACTAAACAAACTCAAGTTATCTCATTTACTACTCAAATCAAGCATTGAAGACTCCTAAGACTCGTGTGTTATTTAAGCCGCTTCATTCTCATCCCTTTTCGTCTACATTTTGCCAAAACAAGTAAGCTTGAACTTCTCATATTCTTTCCTTATTTCATTTTCGCGTTTCATGCACTCCTATGCTAAACATATTAGGTTTAGGAATCATGCACACGTAAAAAGCTTTTAATCTCACTCTAGACAACCTATAAACACACGATATATATATATAAATTGGGAAACCTTACGTTTTAAATCCTTAAAAACAAGCATATATGAAACTATAGGTGCGTTAGCATTTTTCCTTGCCTTAAAACTTATATAAGCCGAGAACTAATGTGAGCATTAAGCTAGTTATGAACTTATATATGTCACCATAAGTTAAACTAACCTATAAATCTTTTTGGCCAAATGTTACCTTAGAAAAATATAAGCTAACCCGAAAATATAAATATAAGCCGAATCATTTAAGCCTTAAAATAAGCCCACAAGCCTCCAAAATATTAAGCTTAGAAGTAATATATTTTTAAGCCAAAAGTTATATAAGCTCATGTGTAAAATTTGATATAAGCCGAAACTATATAAGCTAGGGGAATAAAAATATAAGCCTAGTGGTAATAAGAAATATAAGCCGGATATATATAAGCCCATATTAAGCCCATTAGTGGAAATTTGATAATTACTAAGTTACCATAAGGTTTTTACCAAGCCCAACCTCATTTACCTTAACCGGATGTTAAGTGGGCCGTGTAGCCCATTAAGGAAATAAGTAAGTTACCTTTTGTGCCGGTTTTGTAAAATGGTGAAAGACTTAGACCCAAAGTGGAAATATTAAAATTTCAACCTTATTTACTATGTTACTACATGGTAAGAATTTATTTAACTTGGTAAAACTTAATTAATATGGACTGAGACCTTAATGGGCCACTTGGCCCGTTTGATTTTAAAAGGGTAACTTTTTGGGCCATTTGTGTCAAGTCCCGAAAGTTATGGCCAGTTTTGAGAAACAAGAGAAATATTAATTATTTTCGTGACTTATATAAAAATACAAGGGTCATTTATGTTGTTTTTGAAACTCAAAGGATACCAAGATTCAAACCGTGTGTATTAATGAACTACAAGGACCATTTGTGTCATTTTTGAAACTTTAATCAAACCCTAATCCCATTTATTTTTATGCCGTGGGATTGGAGGGGGTATTTTGCCATTTCCCGAAAGTTTATCAAGCCCTAGGGGCGTTTATATTAAACGGGATAACCAACAAGGACTAACGATGTAATAACTTTAACGGATGAAAACTTATACGATTTCTAAACTATACATTATTTACAAGTGTAACTTAATCATTTAAAAAGGGTTATCATAAACGGATTATTTATATTGAATTACAACTATACGATATTAACAAAATCGTTTAACCATCTCTTTTGTGAAACCTTAAAACCATAACAAGGTATAAAGTTTAATCTTCTTTATTTAAATAAAACATGTGGATTTATTTAATTTACTATACCTTTTTCCTTAAACATAAACTCGTACATTAATATATATTATTTCTTTGAAAACAATATATATCAACACATCCTTAATTTATTGAGAATAAATTAAGCCAACGTATCAAACTATAAACTGTGATCATGCATTTTTCATATGCACCATTGTCATGCATAATTATTTCTACATTCACTGAGACATTCAAATTACTTAGGTAATTTCTCCAGTACGTGACTATACTGTGACATCATCCTCATTGCCACATTATCACTAAGGTGAGTTCATGGCCCCATCTTTACTGTTTTATAACTGGGGGAGAAAACATGCCAACTTTTATTTTTATGCAAGCATGCACAGACAACAACAATTTATTGCCTACTGTTACCCCATTCCCGTGGACTGTAATAGTTAATAGTGTAGCGCGAAATGTATGGATAGTACTATTCGGGTGTTGACAACACCCGGCCTGTCGTGATCAGCTGTCACGTGATGCTTAGGCCGAGCAGCAGGTTTATGTCATTGTCGGATTAAGGGAAACATACATCAGGATAGACCCAATGGGCGTACTGAAAATCATGTCTAGCTTCTATTACAGGGCAGTAGGAACTACTGTAGTATTGGGCTGTGATGTCCTGCTACCTTCGTGATGCTTTGCATATTAATACTTTATTTAATTAAACCTGTGAATTCACCAACCTCGTGTTGACCCCCACATTTTACTTTCATGTTTTCTCAGGAAAGTAAGCAGGTTCATGCATTGGATTCCAGCATTATAGGAAAGCATCATGTTGACCATCGGGCTGGGATATTTAATTCTGTTTTTCAATAAATGTTGTTTTCTTTTGAACAAGATACAATGTGTACGATTAATTCATGTAATATGTATTTGAATGACTTTATGATCATCGCTCTATATGCTATGTGCTATCGATCCACCCAAGTAACACCCCAACTATTATTCCGCTGCATTTGACCAATCTGGGGGTGTTACATCCTGAGGCTTGGGATTTAGCCAACTGATACTCAGGGGCAGTTTGTGATTGATCAGTTGTGGAGGTAGGATCCCTATCAGCGGGGTGTTTTACCCGTGGGCGTCCCTTTGAGTCTTTGGGATCAAGATTGGTTCCCTCAGGCAAAGACTTTTGTTTTAGTGTGCCTTCATCGGGAGTTTTAGAAGTGAGATTCCTATCAGCGGGGTGTTTTACCCGTGGGCGTCCCTCTGAGTCTAAGGAATCAAGTTTTGGGTCCTCATGCAAAGACTTTTGAGCTAGTATGCCTTCATTGGACTTGGTAGAAGTTATAGGCCTATCAGCGAGGTGTGTTACCCTTAGGTGTCTCTCTGAGTCTTTGGCCTTAGTTTTGACCTCAGGCAAAGGTTGTGATTTGAGAATGCCCTCATCGGTCTGAGTGGAAGGTAGTCTCGTAGAAGAAGGTTGTTTGTTTCCTTCTCAATCAAGAGGACCAGTAGGTTGGCCCGTCGACCCTGATTGTGATGTATCAGGGCCTCCCGTAAGCTCTTTCCCTTGGGGTATTTGAAGCTTGGTCTGAACAAGGGTAGTCTTTTTAACCTTGGCCTTTTTGGGTCGTGCCTCGGAAGCCTCAGGGCCCTGTGCCTTTGTTGGTTTGGTATTTGGCACAGTTTGAGTCTTCTTGTTCCCCTTCTTTGGTAAGAAGGGAATGGGAGACACGGATGATTCACGACTGATCACCTCAGTCATGTGAGCCGTCAATGCAATAGGTTTGACTCAGATGGGTTCTTTGAAAAGTTTGTGGAACTCAGGATTGGAGTAGAAAAAACATTGAATTTTTCCTGAGTGTAAAGGGAACCCAGTAACCGTTCTAAGGCGCATGATATGAATCTTGGGTAAGAAACATATTTTTTCCTTGACTCCTTTAGGACCCTGGTTACAAGATCAATATGATCAATCTCTCCTATGTCAATCTTCAGTCCATTAATAAGACTGTAGATTAGCATTTGCTGAGTAGAATTTACTTGCTCAGTAGATGAGTAGTTCCCACCGATCACCTGAATCACAAAAGTGACCAGGATCCTCCAAGCCATGGGAAAGCAGTTTTTATCAATGGGGTTTTAGTCACAAGTAACTCAGGAACCCCGATTTCTTTTAGTCCTTTTTTAACTGACTCCATGTCAGGATGTGCAACATACTTTCCATTGTTATAATCAAGTCCACTGCTTTGACAAAATGTTTTGAAGTCTAAAATCAATGGTGTCTTCCCATTGTTTGCAGTGAACATGATGACACAGTTCTTATGTGACTTGATCTCAGACCCCTGAGATCCTTCAGGCCCTTGGGTAGGGGTTACAACCACAGCCGTATACCAGAACTTCCTGAGATATTCATGGTAGAAGACTGAGGGGGTTTTTGTAAAACCATCAGCCCAATCACAATTTTTCAAAAATTTGCAAATTGGTTTGTAGGCTGATACACTACTAGGGTAATTGAAATTTCCCTCATAGTTGTTTCCAGCAAAATGGACACCCTCACTGGTGAGATGTTCAGCCTGAGGGGCATATTTGATAGCCTTGGACATTGCCATTAAAGATAGCTTTTAAAGATTTGAAAAAGGACAATGGCAATTTGTGGAAATCAAATCAAGACTTGTTTCTTGTTATAATACAACAAGATTCACCAAGTGACCCAATGAGAACTTTTGCCTTATAAAAAGGATCAGGAGTTATAAACAATAGGTAACTTTGATTTCTTATGCTATATAACAATAAAACGAGTAATCAATGTGATCCCCTTGTGTACAAGAAACCTTTTCTGGAAATTAGTTTGAAAACACACACTTTTTCTTTGAGAGAAAATTTTGGCAGAGTAAAATTGCAAGTTCTTTGTGTGTGTGGTTGTTGTGGTTGTGGAGTACTTATAGGCTCGGATGTGAGAAGATTTTTATTTGCTATAATTTCTTTTCACATCCGCATTTAATGAAAGCGTACAAGTGGTCCCCCTATTTTCTTGGCAACTGTTCCATTACTCCAAAGATAACGCTTTTTCTAGAGATGACGTGGGGTCACGTGCATTTGAAAGGACGTTTTTACAACGGATTTTGCTAGAAAAAGGGTAAGCATTTAATGCTTAGTGGGATACTTGTCATGAGTGGCCCTTTGACTGGTTTATGACAATTTATTGAAGGAATATATGTTCCTTATTTAATATTGTGACTCACCAACCTAGGACATTATGTAACTAAATCCTTAGAGCATTTAGTTACATCATTTAATGTACCTCAGTGTCAAAGAGAGGACAATAAGATATATTTACTCAGAGTGAAGATAAAGAATATACATTATACTGAATCCAATGTCATCAGGGAGACTGATTAATCAATATTCAGCATACCAAGTTCAGCTTTCAGTCTAGTAAACGTTGGTTCATCCAAAGGTTTGGTGAAAATATCAGCTACCTGATATTCAGCGGGGATGAAGTGTAATTCAATATCTCCTTTTAAGATGTGATCCCTGAGGAAGTGATATCTTATGTCAATGTGTTTAGTCCTTGAATGTAGGACTGGATTATTTGAAATGGAAATTGCACTGGTGTTGTCATAAAAGATAGGGACTACCTTGTATTCCACATTATAGTCCCTGGGTTGACTTTTCATCCAAAGGATGTTTGCACAACAACCAGCAGCTGCCACGTATTCAGCCTCAGCAGAGGACATTACGACTGACTGTTGTTTCTTTGCACTCCAACATACTAGCTTGCCACCAAGGAATTGACATGCACCTGAGGTACTTTTTCTATCCATGTTGCAGCCAGCATAGTCTGAGTCTGAGTATCCTTTAAGATCGAAGCCTGAACAACGAGGATACCATAGACCCAGTGAGGGAGTACCCTTTAGGTACCTGAAGATTCGTTTAACAGTAGTAAGATGTGATTCTTTGGGATCGGCCTGATATCTTGCACATAAGATTGTTGAGAACTGAATATCAGGCCTGGTTGCAGTTAGGTACATTAATGATCCAATCATTCCCCTGAATAAGGTTTGATTGACTGGTTTACCAGCAAGATCAGGACCTAAGTTGTTGGGGGGAACCATGGGAGTCTTTACTGAAGCACACTCAGAGATATCATATTTCTTAAGTATTTCTCTGGTGTATTTTTCTTGACAGACTGAGATCCCCTTGTCCCCCTGTTTGATTTGTAGTCCAAGAAAATATGTTAATTCACCCATCATACTCATTTCAAATTTCTTTGTCATAAGTTTTTCAAACTTTATACAAAGATCATAGTTAGTAGATCCGAATATGATGTCATCAACATATATCTGAACTAGTAGAACATCCTCCTTGGTTCTGAAGATAAACAAGGTGTTGTCTATCTTCCCCCTTACAAATTTGTTCATTATCAGGAATGTAGAGAGAGTTTCATACCATGCCCTTGGTGCTTGTTTCAGTCCATAAAAGGCATTGTCAAGTTTACAAACATGGTTTGAGAACTCAGAACTCTCAAAACCAAGAGGCTGAGCGACATAAACTTCTTTAGTAATCTTTCTATTCAGGAAGGCACTTTTAACATCCATTTGGAAAACTTTGAAGTTCATGTAGGTAGCATAGGCAAGGAAGATCCTGATGGCTTCCATTCTTGCTACAGGGGCGAAGGTTTCCTCATAGTCGATTCCTTCAAGTTGACCACACCCCCGAACAACCATCCTAGCTTTGTTTTTTATGACAATTCCATCTTCATCAGTCTTGTTTTTAAATACCCATTTTGTACCAAGAGCTGATTTCCTTTTAGGGAGAGGAACTAGTTTCCACACTTTGTTCCTGAGGAATTGGTTGAGCTCTTCTTTCATGGCCTCAACCCACCCTAGATGTGTCAGGGCCTCTGAAACCTTCTTTGGTTCAATTTCAGAGAGAAAGTCTGCAAACAGACATTCATGGGCTGAGGCAGCAGAGAGTTTAGCAGCCTGACTGCGTGTGAGCATTCCCTCAGATACATCACCAATTATGTTTACAAGCTCTATGTGTTGTTGTCTTGACCATCTGTCCTGAGGACTTGGATTAGAGCTTGTTGATGGTTGGTGATTATCAGGGACCAAAGATTCAGTACATTGTACTGGGACATCACCTCCTTCTGAAGGATTTTTAGTAATAGGGTATTCAATATTTTCATCACTTGTCCCTTCAGTGTTCTCATAGATGGGTGAACCGTTTGATTCATTAGCTTGAGAAGTGATAACTTCAGGGACATGTTGGGATGTGATTAAATTATCAATTGACCTATTATGAGGTGATATATGGAAGAAAATATCAGCATCAGTCTGATACTGTTTTGAGGGACAATGTTCATACTCATCAGGAGGATATCTTGATGAGTCATTGATCCCTATTTCTTCCATTAATTGATTTGTGAAGTTAATGGCATCCATACTTTCATCAAAGGTGACATGAAATGACTCCTCAATCTGTTGTCTCCTTGTGTTAAAGACCCTGAAGGCTTTGGAGACAAAAGAGTATCCAAGAAAGTATCCATCATCAGCTTTGGCATCAAATTTACCAAGATGGTCCTTTTGATTGTGAATGAACACAGGACAACCAAACACATGAAAGTAGCTGATATCTGGAATCCTTTCCCTAAATATTTCATAAGGAGTCTTATCATGTCTTTTGACAATGATACATCTGTTCTGAGTATAGCAAGCTATTTTTACAGCCTCAGTCCAGAAGTGTTTTGAAAGATTGGATCCATTAAGCATGCTTCGAGCAGCTTCGATGAGAGTTCTATTCTTCCTTTCAGCCAGACCATTTTGTTCAAGTGTGTAAGGAGAAGAGAAGTTCTGAGAAATTCCTTTCTTAGAACAAAAACTCTCAAGCTCTTGGTTCCTGAATTCTGTTCCATTATCAGTTCGTATTTGTTTAACTTTAGTATCATTTTGATTTTCTGCTTGCCTGATAAAAGACATTATGAATTCAGGAGCTTGACTTTTCTTTTTCAGGAAGTATACCCAAGTGTATCTAGAATATTCATCAACAATCACAAGAGTGTATTTCTCATGATTTATAGACATTGGACTGACTGGTCCAAACAAGTCCATATGAAGAAGTTTAAGACACTTCCTGATAGAAAAGTTTTGTTTTGGCTTAAAAGAAGCTCTCTTGTGTTTACCTTTTTCACAGGCTGAACAAGGTTTGTCTTTTGCATACACAAGAGAAGGTAAGCCAAGAACTTTGTTTTGTTTTGCAAGTTTGTTCATATCTTTGGAATTTAGATGTGACAGTCTCTTATGCCAAAGCCAATTGACAGAGTCTGAGGCTTTAGCAAAGAAACATGCTCCTGAGTTTGTTACAGATGACATGTCTAGGACATATACATCATTTCTTCTTGGAGCAGTCAACACAATTTCTTTATTAACATTAAAGATTGTACCTTTCTTATCATCAAACTGAACAATGTACTTAGCATCACACAGTTGGATGATACTGATGAGATTGTACTTGAGACCGTTTACAAACGCCACTTTTGAGAAAACTATTCCACCACATTTAATTGAACCATATCCCTCAGTAACACAAGATGAATTATCACCGAATATTACCTTAGGACCTGGTTGCTCCACGTATTTGTGTAGATAACTTTTGACCCCTGTCATACTTCTTGAACACCCACTGTCTAAGTACCAGACAGGCTCCTTGAAGTGTTTCTGCACAAATAACGAGGTGGATTAGTTTCTATTGTGAGCCTACTTTTTAGTAGGCCCTTTGGCTCGAAGAGCCTGGCATCTTTCACCTTGTTTGAAACTCAGCGTGGTCTGAGGTAGAATGAACATTGCTTCCACATGTTTTGCAGCTTAGTCCGACTGAGGATTCAGTACTTTGAGATGACTCAGCTATCATTCCTCTTCTAACCATGATGATTCTATTGTGTCTTGAGGTAGTGTGATCATTGCTTCCACAAATCTCACACTCAGGATAGTACACACAATCATCAGGTCTGTGATCGGGAATCCCACAATGTGTACAAGGTGGGTAAGGCTTAGCCTTGGATTTCTGGTTTGTTCTGAGGTGGGCCCATAGTTGTAAGGCTGAGCGTTGTATCTTTTAGCATTTTTAATAGAAGCAATGTGCATCTCATGATCTGTTGTCCTGTGATCTTCACTTTTACATTTCATGCAATAGAGAACTCTATAGCAGTCGTCAGTGGTGTGATTTGTATAGTGACATAGCTCACAAGTAGGTTTCTTTGTTTTAACTTTCTTGGAAGACTCAGGTTCAGTTTTGTTACTTGTTGATGATTCAGGCTGTGAGGACACAGATGTTTCACCCTGAGTTTTAGAGGCTGAGTTCAGCTTCTCTTCCATGAAAAGTTGGAATAATCTAGTTAACTCCTCTTGATTTACAATAGGAGTAGAGTTGACTGAATTATTAGGAGTCCCTGCGGGAGATGTAGGTTTGGTTATCTTTTCAGTGACAGTTCCTGACTCAGTGTGATCTGGTATCATTTTTGAGTCAGGCTTTGTTTGTTCCATACAACCTAACCCAGCTCTTCCTCTAGGTGAGTGTTTTTGATAAGACAATGGAATTAGTTCAGAACATGGACTTGCTCCTTGAAGGTTTTTCAAAGGAGGTAGAGGAGTCTGAATGTTTTCAGCGACACTAGATGTTTCAGTGTTACTGACTTTATCAGTCTCTTCATTCAGACCAAGTTTTTCATTAATAGCCTTAGATTCAGGAATTAATATTTTTTCCAGTGTCAAAGTTAGGCAAAACACTCTCAGGATTTGATCTCTCAACCCAGTCTTTTGACTTAGGAATCATTTCATGATCAAACCTAACTAAAGCAGGGAGGAATGCCTTTTCACTCATTTCCTTAGTTGGTGCCTTTTCAATGAGTTGTCGTGCCCCAAGAATTTTCTTCTTTTGGGCAGGTATTTGATTGTTTATACACTGAGAAACTAAGGTAGAGCTATTTATCCATTTCTCATTGATTCGTTTTTCTTCCTTAAGTTGTTCTTGAAGAGCATGATTGATTTTAGTGAGTTCAGTGTTTTGAAGTTGACAGCTTACTGCTTCAAGTTTAGCTTGTTTTAGAACTAATAAATCATCTCTACATTTGTTTAATTCAAAAACAAGTTTATTATATTTTGACAAAAGATTCAATCTCTGCTCTTCAACAAACGATACGTCAATGTTAATATACTTAAGGAATTTTTGCCAATCAGATTCTTCATCCATAGAGAGAAGCATGTTTACCTTTCTCATGGTGATGTCAACCCATTCTCCATTTCGAGCATGATTCTTTCCAACTGATAATTCATCATCAGCTAGAGCCATTAACACTTGATACCTGACTTCCTCCTATTCTGAGGACAAATCTTAGTCATCCCAATCAAAAGTTTTACCTACTAGACCTTTGGCTTTGTTTTGAGCAGGCTTTTGAGTCTGAGCAATAGTAGGTTCAGCTTCCAAAAGTGCAAGTTTAGATTTTACCTTTTTATACTCATACCTATAGTCCTTCTTAATTTTCTTACTATTCTGAAAACTTTGATTAATTGGAGAAGCATGAATTAGTTTTGGTGTAAACTTGGGTTGAAAATTGTCATTCCCTGATGAAAAACTTTGATTTTTATAAGAGGCCAAAGGGGTTTTTGAAAAACAATATTAGCAAAATGCCCAGTTTTACCACATCGATAGCAATCCACTCCCTCAGTGGATTGGTTACCAGCAAACCTAGTTCTTTTGATATAACGTTTGGTATTTGCCAACATGGCCCTTTCATGATATTCACTTTTCAAATATCTTATGTATTCAGTACTAGATCTTTCATCCACCTCATCATCTTAGGTTTCCTAAAAATTTTGGACAATTGCATTTGAGTAAAAAGCAGTTGAAATAGGGCCATTATCAATTTGATTGGGTTTCGTTGATGTGTCTGTTATTAAGGCTTTCTTGGACTCAGGATATCTTCTATTTATCAGATTATCTTCATGTATAAATCTCCCATAAATATCTGCAAGATCCTGAGTCTGTATGTGATTAGCATTTCTCAGTCCTTGAGAAAAACCAAGCCATTTTTCAGGGAGACTGTTCACAAAACTAACATTGATTTCATGTTTAGACAGTTTCACCCCGTCATTCGTTAGCTCATTGAGCAAGGTTTTATACCTGGTGTAAGTCTGAGGAAGTGTTTCAGATGTTTTGGCCCTGAAAGTGTTATATTCTAACTTGAGGTCCATAATCCTATTTTCCTTTGTGTCAGATGGTCCTTCGAAACTATGAACAAGATCTGTCCAAGTCTCTTTGGCCGTCTCACACTCAATGACAGCCTCCATAATTGTAACACCCCCAAATTTATACAACTCAATACAGCGGAAGACTCGTTGGTGTTACGGGATAGCACATTACTCACATCATAGACAACGCATAAAAATCGCGTCCTTTAATAATAAAGCATTTCCATTCATAAGTATCAAAGTTACATAGGTCCCAAGTCATTGTATTTAATACAGGTTTTACAAAGCATTTGAATGGAAATTATAATTTAAGTGCGGGCCATGAATTCTTATTGTCTTCCCGAGAATTACCTTCAAGTACCTGAGATAAAACATGTTAAAGAAAAGGTCAGCGATAACGCCGAGTGAATTCATAGAGTTTAATAAATTCCATCAATATAACTTTGGTATAAAATTATTACCAAAAATCATTTTGTACAAATCTTTGTAATAGGCCTTAAAATAGCCAAAGTCATTTTATACAAATCCTTATCGAAAATCATAATATAGGCATTTGCCTTGAAAATCATTATACGAGCCAATGTCGTAAAAACATCATACAATACGTCTTATGACGTTGTATAAAATCAAATAAAAACCGTTATATGAATATGATTATGAAAACCAAAACACAAACATAATATCAATAGTATGACCCTGTATTGCTAGTCAGGCAATACATCGTAATTCGGAGCGTCTATTAGTATTTCGTTAATTTGGATTATTATAAGCCGCATGACATTGTTACCTTACTAAACCAACAACGGGTAGCTAACCCGATACTCAATTTGCCCATCTAAAGTAGCGTGTCGTCACAAAGGTCACGCTATAGAAATCTTCTCATACATACATTCGCTTACCAATCAATGTGGCACGACGGGGATCAACCGTCAATGCGCGAACTGGGGTGATCGTCCCCAAATAGTACTATTAGATGCACAAGCTCTACCAAACCCCGGTAGTTCACAATTCATGCTAATGGGACTTTTAGTGACATAACCTAACTTTAATAATCCATTTTATTTCATCTATCGGGTCCTTTAATCATTTATCGGGTCATACAATCGGGTCATACAATCATTCGGGTCCAAATCAATAAACAAACAATCGGGAAAAATGGCGTCCTATTTTATAAAAACTAACATGTTATCTCTCTCACGGGTTTATAAGATATTTATAAAAACATTTAAAAGAGTGCGAGCCTATGAACTCACGTTGATGTGGGAAGGCGGGTTATCGGCAATTCGGATGTACGGTACGTGCTTCAATCACGGAAACCTAGACAAATAATACCTGTCTTAGACTCATGTCCAATGACTTTATAAAAATAACAATTATGTATACATATGATGATTTTAAATGTATGATGATCAAGTGCGTTTACATATTCTCGTTTGCTCATTTTAGAGTTATGTGTCGGTAACGTTTATACTAGTTTACTAGTTTTACCTATTTACGTGTTTTAATAAACTTATTATAAGTTCTTTAACTTGTATTAATCTATGTTATACTTATATTATCAGTATCTATACTTTACAAGTTGGGCCCAAATGGGTTAAGCCCAATAAGTTCTTTTTATAAGAGTTTAACTTATTTAGTCCAATTATTAGTCCAATATGTTTACTTAGCTCGTTAATGTCCGTTTGTCCTATAGTTCGGGTTTTTATCGGTTTTTACTTGTTATATATGTCTATATATCAGTATATAAGTTTTATAAAGTTTTCATTAGACGGGTCCAACCATCTAAGTTTTATTTAACAAAAACGTTAATTTTACGGTATTAGCCGAAAAAGTCTTAAAAATCATGTTTATAGTTTTATAACTTATAAAACTTAACAAGTTACCATTTTTATAAAATATCCACTTATTTACCATTGTACATATTTATATAAATGTATTATATAAGTTAGCGGGTTTTAATGTATATTTTATACTATTTAATTTTGAGTGCTTATATATTAGTATTATACTTTAATTTCCAAAATCTGATTTTTATTTTCATCTTCACCAAAACTGCCATATCTAGAGTTCTATATGGAGATAGAAGCTCAAATTTTTATCACATAAACTACATGATATGTGATCCATTTAACTCTACTATAGCTACTGTTGAATCATCTTCTAAGTATTTTCTAAAAATCTTCCAAAACAGTGAACTCAGATTTGTATCTTAAACTTGTTTTGATCATATCTTACTCATTACAATGATTCCATTGCATGGCCAACTCTCACATGTGTACAAGACCCATAGCTTACTGTAAATTGATTCTAATTCATCATTTTATCAGCTCATGACATGTTTCTTTACTGTTTTATACAGCCAATATTTTTAAGCAAGATTTTAGCCTTGTTCTTTATAGTTTTTCACCTTTTTAATCATGTTTATCAACACCAAATCCCCACACCATAATTTTATCATCATATAATCATCATATACATATACAATAGGAAATAAAATACATGTTTACATAATCAAAATAACTAGAGGATGAGGAGGACAATCTTTATACCACCAAGTTGATGTAGGTTATGATTTGGACATGGATTTTGATGGAGAAACTTGTGGATAACCATGACCATCTTCAAGACCACCATGCTTTATGAACTCCTTGTGGAAAATCAGCCCCAAGACACCATGAATACTCCTCCTTGGATGTTATAAGCACCACCAATCAATAGGGTTTCAAGAGGGCTTCAACATATATGTAAATAACATAGGCTTTGTGGTTGAATCAAGATCAAAGGGTGGTGTTTTTGTGTTAAAGTGGACGGCTACAAAGGAGAGTAGAGAGGAAATTGTAGTTGTTTGCATGTAATGGAAATGAGTTAGTGGTAAGTGAAAAGTGGTTTTGATGTAAGTAGCTTCACTTGTAAGCTTAGCTTACAAGTGTAAGCATTATGCTTATAAGTTGACACCTATTTGGTGTGTTGGTGATGTTAGGCCGCTCCATGTGTAGTGGGGTGGGATAAATTAGTTTGTCCCATCCCACTAATTTACGGGTATTCCTCGATTCTAGTTTTCTCGATTTGCGTGCCCTCGGGTCGTTTTACGAAAAACGTTTTTATAAATTATGAATCAACGGCACAAAACGAATCTAATAAAAATTGTTTCATCAAAAACGGAGTTCGAAAACGTAAATACGTAATCCTAGGGTTTCCGGTTTAGTCGTAAAGGACGTTAAAATAAAATCGCAAGTCCTAATTTCTTCTCGTAAATTTGTGAGTTTATGAACCAACACAAATTTAAAACTCCAAAATAATATTCGCGGATAAATTTATTTTCTAAAATGTCGGACTGTCACCAAAAACGGTGTATTTAAACGTAAGCACGCAACGTTGAATCCCCCGGTTTAGACGTAGTCGACGCTACTTCAAGACGTAAGTCCAAATTTCTTCCCAAAAATAAGTGAGTTCATAAAATAATATTTTCAAATAAATATTGAGAATAAAATATTGACCATAAATTGACGGATTGTCACAGCATTTACCCCTAAACAGGATCTTTGTCCTCAAAGATCATCTTACTACTCGCTTCTTATAGAGCTAAAGCCATGTGGGTATTTCCTCCACATTCGGTCTTTTCTAACAAGTGTAATTCATTACAATACGCGAGTTTCATCAAACATAACTACGGGAATAAGATCAGGCTTAATGTTGACTTACTTTCTCTATCCATGATGTTCACGGGTTTTTGATGAATGCAACTTTTCGCCGATCTAAGCTTTATTAAGAAGAATTCAGAATTTGACTTGATAGATATTCCATCAAGTTCGATATACAAAACATATTTCACGCATCTCTTGAAGTCCTTGGGTAGATCCAGCTTATATGCCTTTCAAACCAAATCTTTTACATCATCTCAATGGTCCCATACAATGGGGACTTGTATCCCATGATTTGTCAGATCATGAATTCATTTTTCCAAGGTAAAAATTTTGGCATAACTTCGCTACCCATCTGGCACTTCAAAATCTACATTTCATATTCACATAACCTCTTGTCCACTACCGGCAGTCAATAATCAGATCCTAATTTCAACAATCATTTCAGATCTCGCGGGTTGGGTATTTTGTAAGGTTAGGTTCGCCATCATAGGAAACCTTAAACCTAAAAGACATGTCCAACTCACAATGGGTGTATGTCGGGTGTCTTCATCTCAACTCCTGCTTACAGATGCTCTAATATTTAGATCCTAACAAGATTCAATCTCGATCCTAATACGATGATTATCAATGATAATCTCTCCAAAGGAAAACGATTATACAGTCTATTACCAAAGGTCATTCATTCAAACATAAAATAGCACTTATATTACTTTGTATCGTTACTTTACCTCGTCCCTTCGATTGGGGTGGTATATAGTACTCTCATCAAGGTTCGTTCTCAATGATTTCTGAGCAAATCTCTAGAAATTCGATGTGAAGCGAGGATCTTGATAAAGATGTTCGATACAGGCACACTATGTTTACATAACTCTTTTGCATTTATCATTAATGGGAATGATATTAGCAGATTTGGTCAGTCTGTCGACGATGACCCAAATCGAATCAAATTCAGATGATGACTTTTGCAATAGCTAGACGTTTACTAATGTATGAGGCGATGTCTGCCTTCATAATTGCCATCAGTACAACTTCTTCAGACAAAGATACTTTTAGTCAAAAATGACATACATATAATACTTATACTTACAAGATTTCCAATTTAACTACATCTCAAAATCTTCCATATTTAGACAATCACAAGTGGTCTTTAAAATATTTAACGCTATCGGCTTCTCAATTTTAATGGTTCACATTAGCCACGAACCACTTTTTATTATCTATATTATCCTTTTTACAATCATCGGCTATTTTTAAATTGTTCGGCAATTTATTTTGCACCTTCATTACTAAGGAACACATCCTAATTGGTTCTTTATCTTTTATACATTATGTGTCAGTAATTATGTTCACTTTCCTGATGAAATAAATATCATAACCGTATTTATTCAAAATTCTTTCTTCATATCTTCTATGTTTTAGTTTCGTCTTTACTATCATTTTTATCCGTTTTACTCAAACCGTCGTCTAAAGCGTCGATAATTATTATAATTGATTAAATAATTATTAGTTAATATTTTTATGAAGCGTAAACGTAAAAGTTTTAAATTTCTTAGTTCGATCAATTATATAAAATGTTCAAAAATAAATTTGAATTTAATTAACACGATTTTTTGTTGATTTATCGAAAATAATTAATAAGATTCGTAATTGTTTGAAAAAAAAATCTTTGGTTATAATTTGGTCAAAATTTTCTTAGTTAAAAGCAAAAAGTGTCGTTTCAAATGTCAAGTCATGGTTTAAATGGTTTCCTCAATCCCTCTTAGGTTATCTTGAGGTATACACAAACATTTACCCCTAAACAGAAGTTTAGTTAAATGGTTTGTGTATAAGGGAATAATCCCTTAAAATCCTTTGTTAAAACATTTGTCAAAATATATTTGCACTTTCTTTTTAGTATAACTCAAAGTCTTAAATGACTTCTAAATTTTTAAGAGTCAATTTATATTCCATTATCTATTAAACACACGGTTAAATCATGTAAAGGATTAAGTCTTAAGTCTTAGGTTAAATATTCAAGGTACAAGTTTTAATTGTTCGGCCAATTCAGGGCAATCTATAATTAATTTTTAACTCATTCTTATTCTTATAAACAATCATATAGTCCTTAATGATCACGAGCATGAATTTATCAAATTACAGTCTACACACGTGATTCACCAAATTTATGAATGCTACATGTGCATCGGTCAATCCAAACGACATCACGTGAAACTCATAATGTTCATCACAAGTTCTGGATGTAATGATTGGAATAGATAATCTTTTTCGCAGATGCGAAGTTGATGATAACCATGCCATGGATCAAATCTTTAAAACATACGCTAGAACCTTGTAAATGATCGAACAAATCTTCCATTTCGAGTTATGGATATTGTTTTCGATTGTCAATTTACTCAGTTCACAGTAATCTATAAATATAAGGAATGATAACACCATAGCTCTTCATGATGACATGCTTGGTATAATAAAATCTTTCTCCGACAACGCTCTCAGTTGTACGGTAATTCCTTTAATTTAGATGGTGCTGACGTACAGTGCACATGCCACGGGTGCAGCACCGGAAATATAATCAATACCAATTTCAACTTACCTTAATGGCAAAAGTCTAGGTAATTCATTAACAAATACTTACTAAAGTTTTAGATAACATAAACACCTTTTAATACATTTATTTTAAGTTCTTCTAGATTACAATATCTATAACTAGTCCACAACCATTCATGGTATAATTTTAAGTCTAAATACAGGATACAGCCACCTATCGGGGATTATTTAAATCACTTTTGATAATCAACATCTTATCATTTAGGGTAATTCTATTCGAGTTCCCATCGATTAAGACAATGTCGTCATGTCATAATCAATCAATCCATTCTACTGGCATTATCAACTTTCCAGTTTTATTGCCGTCGATAAGATGTGAACTTCTCAAAAGACTAATAATAACTCATAATCCTTCACAAGTTCAAGGATATATGGAGACACAACTACTATTAAAAGAGTAAGGTCAACGCATAATCTACGCGAGAGAATTTCAAATCAGATTCAGACGAAAACATTTAACGAATATGAATATATCGCATGTTTTCATAATTTGAGTACGCATTCGAAAGCTCCTCGGATCGTTACCCAGGTCATTCAAATGAAATCAAATCAAAAGAAATGATAAGAACGTCGATACATCCAGTCGGGTATCAACACTAGGTAATCAAATACTTTTCCTAAGAATCTCACTATAGGAGAATTGGATAAGAAAGATTTGTCAATTGTCAAATAAGACAATTTCCACAGATGAGTAAATTCGACTCAGAAGAATAGATGCTACAGTCACATATGTAGGTGTCCCTAACATTATGTCCTTATTTTTCACTTCTTGCAGATCTCATAAAATTTAATCTTTCACAATATTTAAAGAGAATGTAGTGTTTATTAATCAGTTTTATGGTGACTACTAATCAGCCTTGCATGGTCGCTTCCAAATTGTATGTAGGCGCGCAACTATATACAATTTCGAGATTAACGATGCAATACTCAGTTCGTCAAAATTTTATCATCATGTCTATAATAAAAACATTTTCATGCTTAATTCTTAAATAAGAATCAAAAAAATAAATTTACAAAGATTTTCTTTGTTATGAAAACAGTTAAGTTTTCCAAGGTACTTTATAAATAACCTCATTTTGATAACAATCACTTATAAATCTTACTTTGAATAATCCTTATAGTGATGAAAATTCAATTTTTCTCAATGGATAATGTTTTATCTTATAAAAACAATGAGTGATCTGCAAAAGAGTGATGAAAAGTTGTTCACTAAGAACCAACTACAATATGATAGGAAATGAGCTTAGCCAAATAATCATGAGGTTCATGACCTCGATGGCACTCAAAAGAGAATAATTCACAACGTAACTCAAATCGAGATGAGTACTTGTTCAATGATTGCATCACTAATGCGAGCATTAGGAAGAAGCAATAAAGGATAGATAACATCGATACATGTAGAATTTAGCAATCAAAGGTAGTCTTTTTCATTAATCACAAACAAGTCAAAATCGTACCGTAACACATTACGTGTCACTATGTCATACAATTCTCAGAACTCATCCTACCAACTGATGTCTCAGTTAAGTTAGGGATTTTTAAAAGATACCACAATGAATACTAATCTACAAGAGTCATTAGGTGTTCCACATGTCCCGAAAGATCCATCGGTCCCAATTCAGAAGAAGATTTCTTCAATTTATTTCTTGGACACTGGGCATCCTCATTAGTGGACAATGTCCTAGGAACAACACTTAACACGAATCAACAATCAATTAAAGCCTTATAATTCAATCAAATAACTTAACGACTTCCTCTTATCAATCTCATATTCCATACGGGTTAAATTTTACTTTATTCAAGTTTTAACCAATTTATACTCAATTCAATATCCTTCCTCATTATCCAATACTTCAACCTTATTCTTAAGCCTTAAAAGGGCAATAAAAGCTCGATATGAACAACACTTAGTTTCCAATCCTATAGCTCTTTCAACAATAGTTATCAAATGAGTCACTAGTATGAAATGACTTGATCATTCAACTAGACTTCTCGGAAAGGTACTAGTGGCATGAGGCTTTTGGGTAATGGTTCCAATTACAGCCTCAAGTGCAACATTCACCCTTTCGATTCTCAAATTCAAGAATTGGATGACAACGAATCAGATGACATCTTTCTAGGTGGTAACGTTTTGTCAAACTCCACTCTATAAGAAAAGATCGTCATGACATCGGTATCAGATTTAATCTCGCCCATTCTTTTTCAATATCACAATCAACTAATATCTACATTTCTACGAATATCAACCATTTGTTGGGATCATAAATATCCACAACTTGGTTTAGATCTAGGATAGCTAGAATTCCTACAAGAATAGCTTCGATTAATTTACTAGGGGAGTTAGGGTTTCTTGTGACAATCGACGTCGTATAAATACCTCGTATAAATATCAAAATAATCATCAAACAATCATGTAATAAAATTACATCATATATATATATATAATCCAAATTATATATATATTAAAATAACACTTCTCAGTCTGGCCTTGTCGGTAACTCGGGAATTCTTCAGCACCGTTATAGTTAAAAGATTTTTAGACATTTTGTGAAAAATGTTTATAGTTAAAAGATTTTGAAATGTTTTATTCGAAACCTTAGTTTTAAAAATCTTTCGTTCTCTATAACGTGAGCTCTGGTACCAAACTGTAACACCCCCCAAAATTTATACAACTCAATACAACGGAAGACTCGTTGGTGTTACGGGATAGCACATTACTCACATCATAGACAACGCATAAAAATTGCGTCGTTTAATAATAAAGCATTTCCATTCATAAGTATCAAAGTTACATAGGTCCCAAGTCATTGTATTTAATACAGGTTTTACAAAGCATTTGAATGGAAATTATAATTTAAGTGCGGGCCATGAATTCTTGTTGTCTTCCCGAGAATTACCTTCAAGTACCTGAGATAAAACATGTTAAAGAAAAGGTCAGCGATAACGCCGAGTGAATTCATAGAGTTTAATAAATTCCATCAATATAACTTTGGTATAAAATTATTACCAAAAATCATTTTGTACAAATCTTTGTAATAGGCCTTAAAATAGCCAAAGTCATTTTATACAAATCCTTATCGAAAATCATAATATAGGCATTTGCCTTAAAAATCATTATACGAGCCAATGTCGTAAAAACATCATACAATACGTCTTATGACGTTGTATAAAATCAAATAAAAATCGTTATATGAATATGGTTATGAAAACCAAAACACAAACATAATATCAATAGTATGACCCTGTATTGCTAGTCAGGCAATACATCGTAATTCGGAGCGTCTATTAGTATTTCGTTAATTTGGATTATTATAAGCCGCATGACATTGTTACCTTACTAAACCAACAACGGGTAGCTAACCCGATACTCAATTTGCCCATCTAAAGTAGCGTGTCGTCACAAAGGTCACGCTATGGAAATCTTCTCATACATAAATTCGCTTACCAATCAATGTGGCACGACGGGGATCAACCGTCAAGGAGCGAACTGGGGTGATCGTCCCCAAATAGTACTATTATATGCACAAGCGTCTACCAAACCCCGGTAGTTCGCAATTCATGCTAATGGGACTTTTAGTGACATAACCTAACTTTAATAATCCATTTTATTTCATCTATCGGGTCCTTTAATCATTTATCGGGTCATACAATCGGGTCATACAATCATTCGGGTCCAAATCAATAAACAAACAATCGAGAAAAATGGTGTCCTATTTTATAAAAACTAACATGTTATCTCCCTCGCGGGTTTATAAGATATTTATAAAAACATTTAAAAGAGTGCGAGGCTATGAACTCACGTTGATGTGGGAAGGCGGGTTATCGGCAATTCGGATGTACGGTACGTGCTTCAATCACGGAAACCTAGACAAATAATACCTGTCTTAGACTCATGTCCAATGACTTTATAAAAATAACAATTATGTATACATATGATGATTTTAAATGTATGATGATCAAGTGGGTTTACATATTCTCGTTTGCTCATTTTAGAGTTATGTGTCGGTAACGTTTATACTAGTTTACTAGTTTTACCTATTTACGTGTTTTAATAAACTTATTATAAGTTCTTTAACTTGTATTAATCCATGTTATACTTATATTATCAGTATCTACACCTTACAAGTTGGGCCCAAATGGGTTAAGCCCAATAAGTTCTTTTTATAAGAGTTTAACTTATTTAGTCTAATTATTAGTCCAATATGTTTACTTAGCTCGTTAATGTCCGTTTGTCCTATAGTTCGGGTTTTTATCGGTTTTTACTTGTTATATATGTCTATATATCAGTATATAAGTTTTATAAAGTTTTCATTAGACGGGTCCAACCATCTAAGTTTTATTTAACAAAAACGTTAATTTTACGGTATTAGCCGAAAAAGTCGTAAAAATCATGTTTATAGTTTTATAACTTATAAAACTTAACAAGTTACCATTTTTATAAAATATCCACTTATTTACCATTGTACATATTTATATAAATGTATTATATAAGTTTGCGGGTTTTAATGTATATTTTATACTATTTAATTTTGAGTGCTTATATATTAGTATTATACTTTAATTTCCAAAATCTGATTTTTATTTTCATCTTCACCAAAACTGCCATATCTAGAGTTCTATATGGAGATAGAAGCTCAAATTTTTATCACATAAACTATATGATATGTTCTCCATTTAACTCTTCTATAGCTACTGTTGAATCATCTTCTAATTATTTTCTAAAAATCTTCCAAAACAGTGAACTCAGATTTGTATCTTAAACTTGTTTTGATCATCTCTTACTCATTACAATGATTCCATTGCATGGCAAACTCTCACATGTGTACAAGACCCATAGCTTACTGTAAATTGATTCTACTTCATAATTGTATCAGTTCATGACATGTTTCTTTAGTGTTTTATACAGCCAACATTTTTAAGCAAGATTTTAGCCTTGTTCTTTATAGTTTTTCACCTTTTTAATCATGTTTATCAACACCAAATCCCCACACCATAATTTTATCATCATATAATCATCATATACATATACAATAGGAAATAAAATACATGTTTACATAATCAAAATAACTAGAGGATGAGGAGGACACTCTTTATACCACCAAGTTGATGTAGGTTATGATTTGGACATGGATTTTGATGGAGAAACTTGTGGATAACCATGACCATCTTCAAGACCACCATGCTTCATGAACTCCTTGTGGAAAATCAGCCCCAAGACACCATGAATACTCCTCCTTGGATGTTATAAGCACCACCAATCAATAGGGTTTCAAGAGGGCTTCAACATATATGTAAATAACATAGGCTTTGTGGTTGAATCAAGATCAAAGGGTGGTGTTTTTGTGTTAAAGTGGACGGCTACAAAGGAGAGTAGAGAGGAAATTGTAGTTGTTTGCATGTAATGGAAATGAGTTAGTGGTAAGTGAAAAGTGGTTTTGATGTAAGTAGCTTCACTTGTAAGCTTAGCTTACAAGTGTAAGCATTATGCTTATAAGTTGACACCTATTTGGTGTGTTGGTGATGTTAGGCCGCCCCATGTGTAGTGGGGTGGGATAAATTAGTTTGTCCCATCCCACTAAATTACGGGTATTCTTCGATTCTAGTTTTCTTGATTTGCGTGCCCTCGGGTCGTTTTACGAAAAACGTTTTTATAAATTATGAATCAACGGCACAAAACGAATCTAATAAAAAATGTTTCATCAAAAACGGAGTTCGAAAACGTAAATACGTAATCCTAGGGTTTCTGGTTTAGTCGTAAAGGACGTTAAAATAAAATCGCAAGTCCTAATTTCTTCTCGTAAATTTGTGAGTTTATGAACCAACACAAATTTAAAACTCCAAAATAATATTCGCGGATAAATTTATTTTCTGAAATGTCGGACTGTCACCAAAAACGGTGTATGTAAACGTAAGCACGCAGCGTTGAATCCCCCGGTTTAGACGTAGTCGACGCTACTTCAAGACGTAAATCCAAATTTCTTCCCAAAAATAAGTGAGTTCATAAAATAATATTTTCAAATAAATAATGAGAATAAAATATTGACCATAAATTGACGGATTGTCACAATAATATCGTCAGGAAGACAAGATATTATGGTGCTTTTGAGACGTTGGTCTTGATTGACCACTCTCCTTTCATCGTCAGACAATTGGTTTTCAGGTTTTTCATCACCAGTTGTTGTTTTTGGTTTGAATGGACCATCCTTAATACAAGTTATGTAATAAGGTTCCATTCCCATCAAATAACATAGCATTCTTTTCTTCCATTTGTTAAATCTTTCAACTTCTAACTTAGGAGCGTTAACAGAGTAACTCGCTCTTTTTTTGTTAACAACTTGAGGTACATTACTTTCAGCCATAATGGATCAAGGTTTTAAAAACTTTGAGACGGTGGTTAAAAGTTTTATAATCCTACCGCTCTGATACCACTTGTTGGTCCCTTGTAATTAGTACTATACTTAAGTAAACTAAGTATAGTCCTAACCCATAGTTAAGTAATGCAATAAACTTAATACAAGTAAGTAAATAACACAATGTTTTCAACGTTTAACTCTTAGCTTTATTAAAGAATTATACCCTATTGTATACGAAGCTATAATAGGGATTGAATAGACAATGTGTGGTTTTGTGATCTCCTCACTAACAAGCTAGTTCAATCCTAACGATTGCTAAGCTTGACGATTCTATCAACAGGAGTTTATAACTCAAGTGTATGATCGTGTTTGGAGGAGAGAAAAACTTGTTTGTGAATGTCTAAAGCATTTACTACACAAACTTGATTTTCTCTCCTTTACAAGCATCCTATTTATAGAAGGAAAGTGGGTAGAAGACAATAATTACCCATGTGCAATTCTTGTCTTATTGGTACAGTGTAGTATCTTGTCTTAACCTATTCTAAGTAGTAAGACGTAAGTCCTTTACACATGTCAGTACCCCATCTATCCCAAAAGGGTAAGTCACGCTAATTGTGTGATGTACTTCATTAATACTGGGCTTTTACACCAAGTATGAAAGTTCGTTGAACCGATCTTTTCGAATTGACTATTGGTATAAAGTGTGACTCAATTGTTCTTGGTGGAAGATAATTTTGGATTGTTTTATCTATTTTAAACTAATAGCAAATATGTAAATGCCGTTGAGTAAAGAAAAAAGCTTTAAAGGTTAAACTAAAATAACGAGTTAAAAATAAATGCTAAAAACTTTAGAGACAATATTAGAAAATTACTTGAACACTTAATAAATCTAAAACTTGGAAACTTTGTAAAAACAAGAAATTAAACCGTCGGAAAGTGATCGGAATACAGCCAAATCGGAATACTCAAGATGCTACAATCGGAATGTTTGATCGGAAACAAGGCTGATCGGAATGTACATAAGAAAAACTGATCGGAATACTGTAGTCGGGATAAGGAAATCGGAATGCTTGAAAATAGGTCCAATCGGAATACCAAAAATTTAGTCAAATCGGAATGTTATATAAGACACCCAATCGGAATGTAAACAAAGCCCCACAGTCGGAATAATATAACCCTAATCCGATCAAGGTGATGGGAATAATGGGTGCTAATCGGAAAGCCAAATCGGAAAACACAAACCCTAATCCGATCTTAATGATCGGAATACTAGAGGGAGCACTAATCGGAATGTTGCGATCGGAAAAGGGTTTAAACCTTTTCCGATTTCCTATTGATTCGAAAATAAGCAAAGTGATAAGCTATTTTGAATAAGCTAACACCAAAACTTGAACGAATCTATAGTGAAATAGATTAAATAAGCACGAATAACAACTTATCCAACTTAAAATACGCAACCTTTTAAATCAAACTATAAAAAGATGAACTTTTTAAGAAAACTTTTAAAAAGTAAATAAGCTAAACATATAAACAAGCCAATAAGCACAAAGATCTTAAAGCTTATTCGTATGAAAACTTAAGTAGGAATAACAAGATTAACTTTTTAAGCACGAAAACATCAAGATCAACACGGATCAAATGTATTTCGCACCAAAAGTAACTAAAAATAAAGAAAGGTAGAAAGAGATTAAAGATTAAAAGCTTAACTTAAACTTGATTAATGAAATCCAAATACAAAAGGTTTAATCTTGAAAGATTAAAAGAAAGAAAAGATGAGAACTTAGTGAGAGAAAGTGGAGAACTTTCTCTCTCTAAAACTAGAAAGAAAAAATGAAAAATTAAACTAACTACTAAAAACTAACCAACCCTCCTAATGTGTATTAGGAGGGTATTTATAGGGAAAATGGGAAGGTGTGCATGTGTTGCCTCTTCTTTCTTTCTTTCTTCACGTCCTCTCGACTCGATTTAATTCTTTGTCTTTTCTCGACGTCGTCTCGGGATGTGAACTTGTCTTAATAATTTTCTTCTTTAATTAAGACTTGAGTTCTTCGACTTCATTAAACTTCCGTCTTTAGACTTTTTCTTCGATAATTCTTCAGAATAGGTCTTGGACATCCGTTCTTTAAGCACTCTTGATCTCTTGACTTCGTCTTTTCTCGTTTTTCTTCGATAAAAGCCCGTTAAAGCCCGTGTTTTCTTCGTTTTTCATCTTTTGGTCCTAAAACACAATAAAAACACAAACCACGCATAATTACGACTTTTACGACATAAAATACACGTTTTGGTCTTGTTATTATTGGAAATAAGTGGTAAAAGGATAAGTGGTTTCACACTTATTATGGGGGATACCTCTCTCATCATGGGGGATGAGGGTCTTATCACTATTCCTTGTGACGAGACTCTTATTCCAATCCAAAGTGAGCCTACGGTTGCTTCTGATAGTGACGATGAGTGCGAATCTCTTTCTAGTGATGATTCATTACCTCCCACCGACATCTTGGGAGACGATTCTTTGGCTTTCTCTAATCCCCTTTTTGATCTCGATGATGATTTTACTTCCAGTGATGACGAGTCATTATCCGATGAAGACGTTCAGAAGGAAAATTTCAAGATTGTTCAAACCCTTTATTTGATTTTGATGACGCCTACATATCGAGTGAGGTGAATCCTCTCTTTGAAGAGGGGATTGAGGACATTGATAGCTCCGACTCTCTTGCTATTAATGAGCATTCGTTGTTAGCCATGCCACCTCTCATCGTAGAGGAGGTGGAGAGATTTGACCCTACTTTCCGTTTGATTCGGTCTGGTGAGGTGACGCGGGTGGTAGATATGTCTTCTGATATTTATCATATTATGTTGCCACCCCGTCCTACCGCGTGCACACCCAAGCAGGTGATGTATTGCTTTTACTCTCCTCATTTTATACCGGGAAATGAGGATGAGTGCTTTGACCCGGGAGGTGACATTGACCATTCTATGATTGATACCTTTACGGCTTTGTCAAATAGTGACCATCCTATGTCTTTGGGGATGACAATTTGTCTCCTTTACCCACCCCACCTCCCGTAGATCAAGACTTCACTTACTTTTCTTATGTCGAGAGGACTTTTCTACCTTTCATGACTTATCCTCCTGCCTCTCATTTATTATGTTCCTCCAGGACCGAGGATATGATCTTTGATCCCGGTATTACATTTGAGGCTTCCCCATGGACCATTTAATTCGGGGTCGAGTTAGGCTCATGACTCGGTTAACAAAAACAAGCGCTTCTCGGGAGGCAACCCGATTATCTATCTTTTATCTATTTTCTACAATAAGTGTAGGGGGAGCCGTGTAGGTTGTTTGTTTTGTGTTGTGATTGTGCAGGGACATGAGCTTTAATGATCCACTTTTGGTACTTTTGATAAGACCCATGTTCTCGTGTTTCCCGTGTACCCGTTTCTTTCGATAAGTTTTTGCTATTGTGATTCAATCTTGTATATAAAATAAAACGAATAAATGTAATCACTTTAGTTGTCCTTTCCTTAGCTCGATTTTAAACAACGTACTCAATTTCCTAATTGTAGGGGAGTTTATTCTCCCACATGCTTAAACATTGAGGACAATGTTTATATTAAGTGTAGGGGGGATTTCTATCGAAATTTTAGTGGGCTTTTCCATGTATTTGACCTCATTTAACCGGAAATTTTAAATTTTTTTCAACATTTTTCAAATTTTTGATCTATTTTGGCCTTGTAGTATTTTCATTTATTTTCTTTTGTCATTGCATCGTAGTTATATTTTCCATTTCATAAATAAAAATAAATAAATAAATAAAATGGTTTTAACAAGTTTAGATATCTTTGATATATTAGGCCCGTCGTGAATATTTTGACTCAACCCGAGTTTACTTATCCAAGTTTACTCTAGCTAGTATCCTTAACCATATGGACCTTAATTGGTTTATTAGGCTAAGCATCCACGAGTCTCATTCCTTGAGATTTTAAATTGTGGAGAACGAGAGATGATAGAGTTAATTATAAGTTTTGTATACTTTCGTTAACTTATGTGAGTTAGTTATGAGCTTTTTCTCCCATCGCTTGTTAATAAATATATTTGCAATAAATAAGGTTGTACGATTTGAAAAGTTACTTAGCTTCTAGCACAAGATCGTTTAAAAGTTGCTCGATATTAATTAGAGTTCATAGCCACGGCATAACTTATTGAAGCGGGACGCGAAGATTGGCATATCCAAAAAGGCCCTAACAAGGCATGAGGATACCCGAGTCCAAAAAGGCCCTCACAAGGCATGAGGATTCACTTTTTTGCTAAAGATCCTAAGAGATTGTGAAGATCATTAATCCAAATCAATATGATGGATCAAGACACACGACGAGAAGCAATTACTCCCCTAAAGATCATGGAGAATTCTATCCAAAAAGACCCTAACAAGGTATGAGGATAAATAGATCCAAGTCCGAAAAGGAGGCGGATCGTTGTATATCAAAATCCTAAATAAAGAAGAGGATAAATGAAGAAGTCGTGGTCAACGTTTGAAGCATCTTTCACTCCTAATGAAGATGTATACCAAAATGAAGAGAAGACCATAATTTCAAGATCGTCTCTCAAGATTTGAAGTTTGAAGTACAAGCCAAATATCGGTCCGAGAAAGGTCTCAAATCGTGAAACGAGTTATGCCAAGATATGAACTTTATGATGTTTCGAGAAGCAGTTTATTTTCGGCCTTAATAATTATCGAAATAAGTCAAAAATGCATCCTCGTGATCATTCAAGACAAAAATAAAATACAAGAGATACACCGTAGGAATAAGGGGGTCTAAGTGATTAATTAAACCACATGAGTAAGTGTTAGTTGTGCTAACTTGTAGTAACAATGATCTCGTTTTTGAGCTTGGTATGGGGAACGTGAAACTTGAGGGTGATTAATATTCATGACATCAAAGCCCTAATTCAAGTCTTAGATTTCTTTACGAGTTTCTTCCATCAAATAATTTTCAAGTTAATAAATTGGTATAAGTTTTGTCTCCTTTTAAATTTTTATCTTTTCATCGTGGTAGTATTAGTATATCTTAATAAAGGCCAAGATGGGTTGATAATGAGGAAAATGTAACTTTATGCTTTACAATAATGCATTGCATGGGGTCATTGCAATGTTCAAGTGTAGGGGATTTAATAAGTGTGTAAACACTTATCCTTTCGTCACTAACATCAAGGAAAAACAAGACCTAATCATGTGTTTTATATCATAAAAGTCGGAATTACGCGTGGTTTTGTGTTTTTGTGTTTAAATAGGTACAAATGATCAAAAGAAGAGAAAACACGGGATTTCACGTTCAAATGTTGAAGAAAAGTCCAAAAAGAGACGAAGACAAAGTCAAAAGACCAAAAGTGT
Organism: Glebionis coronaria; assembly: GCA_025667525.1. Classification (NCBI taxonomy): domain Eukaryota; kingdom Viridiplantae; phylum Streptophyta; class Magnoliopsida; order Asterales; family Asteraceae; genus Glebionis; species Glebionis coronaria. The sequence continues at coordinate 555,517,945 of CM046877.1, read as the reverse complement.
GCCCAAGTTCACGAAAACCGGCTAAACCGACACGGGTTTGAAAATAATTTCAAGAAAGCCGAAATCGAGCTCGTGTTAATGGATTTCAACTTTTTGAAGATAATCGAGCTTAGTGGGTCCCACACTCGGGTTAATGGGCTCAAAAGCCCATTTAAGGAAAAGTTTCTTAACTTTTAACCAAAAGCCCAAAATGGACTACTTATTAAGTCTTGAAAGGTTGTTTGGGCTAAGCCCATTTGTAAACAACATGGGACGGTACAAAACAAATACAACTTGGACCCTAAGCCCATTTGATTTGAATTCGACGAATGAAAGTTTGCTGGTCAAAACATAACACCTCACTCGGTCAACCATCTTACCCCACAATTTTTCATTAAATAAAACAACGGTTTTTCATTTTTTTACTCTCCCCTCACACGTGTCTTCAAATTCACGCACCGCCCCAACACAAATTAATAAAACATTTTTTACCTACTCTACCCTCACCCGGTCAAACCCACACCCGTTTTTATTTAATAAATTACCCCACCCACTTCTTTCTCATTCGATAATAACAAAGTAAAACTTTTACTCACTTTTCTCTCCCATCTCCTAAACAAATGCAGCACTTTCATGACTTTTACCCAAACTCTAGATCAAGATTTACCCACTAGTTTTTGGGGGTTTTTACATTTTTATGATCTATGGAGCGTGTATCACACATCCCATATAAAATCACCATCAAAACCGGAGTAAAAAGAAGGTGGTCCTCCAATCATCTTATTCCACATTGGAAATCCATGTGGGAAGGGTTATTCTCAACCGTTGATTCAAGAGAAGAGAGAGAGAAGAAAAAGGTTATGCGGCCAAGATTCTACACCGTGGGCACCAAGGCATTTGGGGTTGCCTATAAAACCCCTCACATCTTGTAATTGAAAGAGCACTTTTTATTTAATTTACTGTTTTTAATTAAATTAGGAGTAGGATAATTTAGATTTAATTTTCAGCAAAAAATAGATTAGGTTTAATATTGTACTTTTAAATTTCAGTTAATGTAATTTTTTTTGATTAATTAATGAAAAGTTGATTTTTTTTAATTCGTCTCAATTAATTTTAGTCTCGATAAATTTTAGTCTCAATTTTTAATCTGTTTTAGTTACTGTTCTCGTTATTATTATAATATATATATATATATATATATATATATATATATATATATATATATATATATATATATATATATATATATATATATATATATATATATATATATATATATATATATATATATATATATATATATATATATATATATATATATATATATATATATATATATATATATATATATATATATATATATATATATATATATATATATATATATATATATATATATATATATATATATATATATATATATATATATATATATATATATATATATATATATATATATATATATATATATATATATATATATATATATATATATATATATATAAAGAGTAATTCCTGGTTCGATTGTTCTTGTTCGATGCTATTTGGGTTACTGTTTGGTCGAGAGTCTCAAGTGGTGGTTCGAGGTGATGATTTAAGGTGTTGCTTCGGTTCACAAGGTGGCTCAGCGCCAACCTTCGACCCAATGGATTCGACACAAGGTTTTAATCTCATTTTTAATTTTTGATGTTTATGTTTTAGTATTGGTTTAATTTTAATTTGCTTGTTTAAGATTTAGTATTACTGTTTAGATTTTTGGTTCTTTTTGAATCTGCTTAGGATTAGTTTTTAAGTATTTGTTTGTTCGATTTATTAATCTGCTAGTTTGATATTATCAGCTTATGTTTGTTTGAACTGCTATTGTTATTTTGTTTGAGTTCCTGTGGATTGGGCTTGTTTTTTTTTTATCTGGATTAGTAGTATTTTTTTTTAATTTATCTGATTAGTTTTTTTTAAGTAGTGTTCTAGTTTGTATTTGCTTATTTATTTTGAATATTTTCCTTTTATCTGCTTTTGCTTAATCTGTTATATGTTTGAATTGCTTAATCAGTTTTAGTTTGGGTAAAAGTTATTGTTTATGTTTCGGTTTGGATAGAGTAATAATAGTTTTAAGTTTGTTTAGCTTATCTATTGCTTATTGCTTTTTCAGCTTATAGAATTAAGCAGTTGATTATTCTGTTATTTCATTTTAAGCTTATTATCTTACTGCTTAATAGGTTTATTTGGTTTTTGCTTATGTTGCTATTATTTGCTGTTATTGGATAACAGATCCATTTGGTCTGTTGGTCCAAATTTATTTAGTCCAAAAAAAAAATAAAAAAATAAAAAATATATATTAAATAGCAAAAATTTTGTTTGGGGTGGGATTCGAACCCCAGACCCCTCGCTTAATAGTCAAACGCGACAACCATCTCAGCTGAATCTCTTTTTGTGTTTCTTTATGCAACTTTAAATTAATATAGGTTTAAATACTTTAGCTGGCAGTTTAATTTTAGTTAGTTTAAATTCAAGTTTTATTTTAATTAAAAGTTTTATATTATTTTACTTTAATTCAGTTTTTATAAAATATAAAAAAGATAAAAAATATTTTATTTACTTTTATAATTTTAGATTTGTTTTCATTTTATTTGGTTTATATAAAAATAGTTTACATTTAAAAGTCTTTATTTTAATTTAGTTTTTTTATAAAATTAGTTTTAATTGTGTTTAAGTTTTTAAAATAGTTTTATTAAAATTAGTTTAAATTAGATTTTTAAAATTAGTTTTTAAATTTACTTTTATTTAAGAATAGACTTTATTTAAAATGTTTTTAGTTTAAAATTAATTAGAATAAAAGTTTTTATTATTAAATAGATTTTAATTAAAAGTTTTTATTTAGTCTTATTAAAATTAGATTTAAATAGTTTTCTTTTAATTAAATAGTTTTTAATTAGATTAAAATTTCCAAAAAGTTTTATTTTACCAAAAACAAAGTTAAGTCGAAACGTTAATCTGATTTCAAATTCGAGTCGATCCGTGGAACAAAAATTAATTGGACTGAAAATCTTAGTTTCAAATGGCACCGTTGCCGGGGAGATCGTATGGGGTTCAGTCTTGGAGAGTGCATGTTTTATTCAGGGAGATCGTATGGGGTTCAGTGAGTCTATTGCCATAACTCACTGAACCCATCACCTTCTTCTTTGTCATAGATAACATTCGTTGAGCTTCGCCTCTTTGAATGCTTGAGTCTTCCTTTTAGACTCAGTCTAGGAACTCGAAGGTAACTCACTGAGTGATTGTTCACTCAGTGACCTCGTTATGTTCAAGGTTAATAATTCACTTAGGTTGATTGTTATTCAAATCCTTCAGGGAGGTCATTAGGTACTGAATTGACCTAACAAAAACTAACAACAATAAAATCGTTTACGGATTTGAAAACAACCTTTGGTGAGTATCTGAGCGACCACGATATTATGAAAATAATCTAAACTCGTTTTGGTAAGACGAAAAAATAGGCATGCAGGTGGCAAATTGCGGTAGTCGATATAACACATAACCATCGTTATGTTACCTATTTAGCTCAATTTGTGTGGTTAAATTGTTTTTGACTAAAATCAAAACCGGTCAGATATATGTGTTGGCAGATTTAGAAGGAAATGTGCAGGTTTGTTTGTTTTAGGTTAGAGGGATGTGAACTTGGTTTGTACCATCTATTTTAACTAATAAACCAAAATAATTTACAAGTTCTTTAAGCTAAAAACATTAAAAGAGTTTCCTTACATAACATCAATGTACAAGCATTTTAAGCAAATACCTTAAAAACCTCATAAAAACCTTTCCTTAATTAAGTTACTATTACACAACTTTTTAATATGGCCTATAAAATAAATCAGGAAACAATGTTTTGAGGTAAACCATACGCCTAAAAAAATAAATCACATAAGAAACAAATTTCCTAAAAAGAATAATAATAATAACATTTCCATATTAAATTTTCATGTTTGCACCAATTTTAAAAATAACAGACGCTAACAATTAGTTGAAAGTATACAAGTTATTAAGTAATTAAATCACACAGGAAACAATTTTTTTTAAAAAAAAATAAAATAATGCATGAGTGTTTAATATTTAAAGCTTATTATTTTTGAAAAAAACTTGATAAATATACAGTTAAAAAGTTTGTAAATTTTTTTTTATCTATAACCATACAATGTACAAACTTTGTAAAAAATATATTATACACATATTCCTTTTATAAACATGTTACTTTTAAACAAAAGTTTATAAACATATTATTTTTAAACAAAACTTTATAACCATCTATTTTTGTTATTATCTAATAACTCTAAGATCTATTATAATATACTAAATTAATTCTAGCTAAAGTGAAATAATAGGAAAAACATATTTTTTTTAATAAAATAAATGGAAGAATTATATAATTTGAGTAAGCCCTATCAATTATTTAATTTGAATATATATTTTTTATTATAATAAAAATAAAAATTATTTAACTATGGTAAGTCATAACAATATTTTAATTAAATATATATATATTTGATTAAAATAAAAATAAAATAATGTAACTATGGCAAGTCATAACAAGTTTTAATATTTTGAGAACAAAAACATTTCCTTGAATAGTTCTACAAAAAAAACCGTTTCATTTTTTGTAAACTTAGAGATAAATATTATTTTTGTAATGTTATAAAAAGCCCAGCTAAATCGGTTTGAAATTTCGACAAAGAAAAACGAACGTATTATAGAGTTTTGTTAATGTTAATTGTTAATTATTAATTATGTAAAGTCATTAAAGATTTTATGGCCTAAATAATTGTAACAGATTCTTTTTTCTATCTCTAATTTTAAATTTTGATTTGTTAAAATTAATTTACTACCATAAAATCAATGTACACGCTCCTCTACTAAATGTTAGTGCATTAAAAAAATCCTAAAATAACTTGCGATTTTTGCTATATATATATTTCATTAAGCAATTAACATCCCTAAGATGCCGTAGTAATCTGTTTTGATGAGTATTGGATTTGGTTAATTTCAATTTAAAAAAAAACTAACAATTTTGTTTTTGATTATGCAGGGTAATGCAATGAATTAAATAGCAACAAGCAGTGGATTTCTATGGCAGCTCCTCCACCAAGAGGAAGGTTCGTTAAATCTACTATAACACCAGATACCACTACATACGAATAAAGTTAATTTGTTTTTTTATCTACATATATTTAATATTATGTGTCATGTACATTATTTATTTTGTCATATTTAATACACGTCTAAAATAAAAAAAACCATTCAAAGTTTAGTTGATAAATAATCAACAACTACATATTATGTGCCATGTACATTCTATAACGGATATGAGGCTCAAGTCTTTGATTTACCTGGGCAGTGATATCCGTATACATAGGAAGAATAGGAAGTAATTTGTTTTGTTGGTAGTTCATTAGAAGGGAGTACTTTCTTATGTAGTTGTTAGGTTTGTTGCACGGTTCCATGCTTGGTTTTTGCCTTTGAATAGGCCGAGATGTATGGCTTCACCTACATCCGTTGCTTTGTAACGATTTTTCGAGTAATATATTTTACCAAGGAATGCCCTTTTACCCAAGAAAACAACAACTACATATCAACAGGTTGGTTGTTAATGGTGTTATCTTGATGCAACATGCCATATGATGTTGATTGTAGGGAAAATGTGTTATGACAAGTATAGTTCATTTTTTTATCATGATTTACATATTCATTGTTTATAATGTTACATTTAGCTTTCAAAACCTAAACAATATTTATCGCTAATACTCACAAATGCTGTGAAATATACCGAACCAAAAATACAAATAGTGGAAAACACTTTACACAGCGTTTTTGTCATTCATACTTCATGTATAGTACGATAATGAGTAAAACAAATTCAAAAGCGTATATCATCTATCACTTATGAATTCTAATGGCCTATAAAATATATTGGTTTAAAGGGACAGGGGACGTGGTGGAATGAGGAGCGGAAGAAGACTACAACCACGCCTTTTATGAATTTTTTTATGATATTATGTAATATATGTTTAATAATGGGTTTTTAGTTATGAGTAGTTGTTTATGATTTAGTACATATTTTTGTTCTTCGTAAAAGAATAAGATATATTTTTGTTCGTAGTTGTTAGTTAATTTAGTCACATACATAGCTCCTTAATAAATAAACTCTTGCATATAAATAATAATTTTACTATTTCACGAAATAGCGAAACCTGTTTTTGTTCGTTGTTTTTTCTTATAATAACCGCATAATGAACAATTCCTTTAAAATATCACGTTTATTCACGGGTTTATATAAGCTATTGATAATGTGGTTCCATTCTTCTAAATCTCATTGACTATTGAGACACGTGTTAGTAACATTGTTTAAAACGACTACAAATTGTGGTCATCATGGTACAAGGTTTATGAACAAGGTTTAGTAGGTATGTGCCATTTACATTTTAAAAGTTTTTTTAAAATATTTAACAGATACATTTTAATGATTGATCACCATCTCATGTTTATCACTTTTTCATTTGATTTGTTAGGTGTTCACAAAAGGGACATTGGGTTTTGACTTGATTACCACTCTCATACACACCATATTCAATTCAAGACCATCAAAGTTCAAGATAAAATTGTATGAACGTGTATTATTATGATTGTTAAAAACTATATGTTTATCGAATAATTCACGTATCTTTGTATAATTGATTTCAAGTATTAACGAAACATATTTACGATATCTTATTTCTTACATATGTATGTTACTTCCTATATAAATACTTTATAAAACTATTCCCGACGTTAGACGGGTCTTTAAACTAGTTATTAGATATTTATAAGAGCATTATAATGCAAAAAATACTTTTTGCATTTTTATCATTTTGCAAACAACATTGAATTCATTTTTTTTTTTTGCATCTAATATATCTTTAATACAAATTTTACATTTAACACATAAATAAAATCAACATTTAATGCACTTTTTGCATTTAATGCACTTTTTATTAACCATTAATACATTATTTGTATTTAATAAACTTTTTTAATTTAACATTTTTTATATTTTATGTAAATTTAATATACTTTTTGCATTTAACAAATGCAAACAACATTTAATGCAATTTTGATGTACTTTTTATATTTACCACATAAAAACGAACAAATTTTTTTTAACATTTAAAGCATTTTTGCATTTATCACATAAAATCAAAAAAAACATTTACACCAAACAACATTTAATGCAATTTTAATTCACTTTTTCATTTAACAATAAAATTTAGATACATTTTTCCATTTAACATTTTTGTATTTAATACACTCTTTATACTTAGCAAATGCAAACGACATTTAATACATTTTTAATGCACTTTTTACATTAATCATATAAATGCAACATTTAATACAATTTTTGAATTTAATGCAAACAACATTTTATTCTCAAAGTTATTACGTAAGTTTTTTAGCAATTTGTTAAAAGACTTTTTCGCATTGTAGTAACAGGTTTTAAAAATAAATATTTGATATAGCTCAAGTCATTTTTTAAAGCTTTAGTCATTGAATTGTTATATATTAAAGGTTTCATATTACTTCTCCGCCTATAATAAGTGCCCATTTTGAATTTTTTTTTTATCTTAATTTGACTATAAATATTTTTATTTCTGTTATATAATATTGGATGAAAATTATACCAATGAAAATAAAATTTTAAAACCGAGTCTATTCATAATTTCTATCAAGTATTATATAACACAAATACAAATATTTATGGTCAAAATTTAGTTATAAAGAATTTGAAGATTTCATAATCGACACTTAAATATGAGACGAATGTGGTATTTTTTGAGGAAAAACTTGAAGTTTATAGTGTTTCCAAAAACAATTTAAGTCAATAAACCAAAATCCTTTTAAAAGATTTTAAAATAGTAAACGGTCGTTTTTTTTTACATTTGAGATGCTTTACTTTTTGCTAAAGCTTTTACCCTCTTTCATGTTTATGCATTTAAATCATTAAAAGTAAACTTGACATATTACTCATGCTCTAAAGGAGTATAGAGGAAAACTAATTTTGAAAGGAGTTGATTTGTACACGGAGCTAATTTATATGCACACAAAAAATTTATTGAATTGACAACCAACTCTTTTCAATATTTACCCATCCTGTCATCTTTTTTGCCGTAAAAGTCAAATCCATAACTCGTAAGCAATACCATATAACTACCATTCCGGGGACTTTGGCCATGGCACCATTTTCACAACATTTGACTTGCCTTGAAATACCGACACATAGTTCACCAAATCGTTACCAACAAAATCTCTTTGCATGTTTACAGTTTGTCTTAGAATTTTTTTAAGGAATCTTAGAAAGTACAAAGACAAATAACTCTTCGTTCATAATCAATTTTTTCTAAGCGAATTAATCATTTTTGTTCGTAGAATAGACGGGTTTTGTCTATTCAGCTAAAACTACCATGCGACAACAAATTTATTATTATCCAAGAATAGCACAGTTAAACACTATTTTCTACTAGTATATTTACCTAAAGGAATATCATGTGCAGCTGTAAAAAAAACCACATATTTAGCTTTTACACCAATAGCTTCGAACTTTCTAATATTAATAGCATGGGCCAAATCGAAAAATCACACAGTTTACCCTAAATACTATAATCACACAACACAGTGGTGAACAAAAACACCAAAATAGATACTAAAGTTAGAATACCAGCACTGTTAATTCTAACAATTACATTGTTCTTGGCATTAACCCCAAAAATATACAACAATGAGTTTGGAAAGAACAAGTATATGATCTAAAAAACCAAATGCGCTATATTATGGCCTAATGACATTGATAGCAAACTACGCCTAAAAAAACTATCAGATATGGCACAAAGTTTCACCGTCACGATAAGTATGCACCAAAAAGTTTAACTTTCACTCGGTTCTCACTTCTCATGTACTTTTTGGCTTCTTCAGTCATGAGGTCCATTGGGTTCTGATTGGTCACACACACCATAGGCTCCAGATGTGGCCCAACCATATCCGTTGGAATACCTACTGCATTCACCTCATTCGCCTCACCCGCCACAGACCCTGTCCTACTTGGTTCAGACACGCCAACCTGAACACCAACACTAGAACCATTAGGGTTAACCACATGCGCTTGATGAGCCACATCATTCGCTTGACTGGCCTGACCCACCACAGATGTTGGCTCAAGGAATGGCACAACTATTGGATCTGGGATCCAATAACTTAAGTCATCCGCTTCAGACCCACCAACTTCACCACCAACACCTGGCCCATTAGGGTCAACCATATCCGCTTGACGAGTCAAGCCATTCCCTTGATCGTCCTGACACGCCATAGTCCCATACCTAATTTGCTCAAAGACACCAACCTCAACACCAACTTTTTGTTTCCTTGTTGATGGTAAAGTTGGATCAACTAATCCATCAACCAAGCTTACAGTTAGTTGAGGCATTGATCTAGACCGAGCGATCACGTTGCTGAACTTATCCCTTTTGGGTTGCTTCTTTTTAGACCTAGAGGTACCTTCAATAGTAGGAGCATCAGCCGCGTTTTACACTTGAAGTTGCTTGTGAGTGGGTTTTAATGGACGCCCACGGCTCGATACACGTTGGCGGGGCATAGAACTCGTGGGTTCAGTGTGACGCGGAGAGTTGATGAAATTACCTGCATTTATAGTCGTTGCCAATGTTATTATTCCATGATCAATTAAAAGGGTCTTTTATTGCATACAATACTATTAAGCTTATTCGTTTTGTCCATTTCAGTCGCTTTTTGCAACTGTAATAATAATATGGCCTAAGTCCCATTTGAGTCGGTTTGTAGCATAAAATGAGAACTTGATGAATCAGTTTCCAATAAATAGAAATTATATCGATAAATTCGAATTTATGTATTACGTATAAAAAAGGTTTCTTTAATCTTTAGTATAAAAAGATGTTATAACTGAGCTATAAATGTCTGAAACAAAATGTAGAATAAAAGTGAGACAAATGAAAAAGTAAAGTAGTTGATACTTTCTGCAAACTAAAGTTGTTTTTACTTTTATGAAACTTTATATGGCAAACTAAAGTTGTATGACACCTGAATCAAGTAGTATAGAAATAGGTGCCATGTTTACATAAGAAAGTTACCTCTAGCCACATCAGGTTCGACCATTTTTTGTTTCTTGGCTTTGGTTTTCCTCTTGTTCTTCGAGCTTTCATTACCTGAAATGCAAGGGTTGATATTGGGATCATGCTAATTGTATATAATCGACCACATGTAAGATACTAAAAAGGTAATTGATGAATAAGGTAGAACAAGTCTTGGCTCAGTTATGTGTCAGACTGTCAATATCAATCATCTTTATGCCATTATGTAACCAAAAAGGGTTAACTAGCATATTTTAAATATATGAAGCATCTTTATGCAGGTAATTAAGGTACTCTTTATAAGCTTATGTAACACATTAGTTAGTTTTTAACTTTATTTTGTTCGATATACAAAGCATTGATAGGCTGGCCAACACGACCTTGTTGGGCTGAATTGTTACCCATTAAGGCCCACTTCGCAACCTTCCTAACCCGTCCATTTCATGATATCTAGACGGACCAAAATTGACTAGCATCTTTTAAATATATTAAGCATATTTATGTAGGTAATTAAGGTACTTTTTATAAGCTTATCTAACACATTAGTTAGTTTTTAACTTTATTTTGTTCGATATACAAAACATTGATAAGCTGGCCAACATGACCTGGCCAGGCTGAATTGTTACCCATTAAGGCCCACTTCACAACCTTCCTGACCCGTCCATTTCATGATATCTAGACGGGCCAAAGTTGACTCCGAAGGCAACACCTATTCGCTAAACTTCATACCTTTATCAGTTTCACTTTCAGATCGAGTACTATTACCATCGTAAACAAGTTCATAATTTGAAGAAAACCGACAAGAAATAGTATTATACGAAATGGATCAAGATTAATCATTGTATCACGAGTACTCGTATATTAGCTCATATTGAGATTTATCGCAGCTTTTTGAATTCGCTAACAAGATTTACGATACTAAAAGTTTATAGGACGCAAAATCGTATGCCAACAGTATGAATGTATAAAAAGAATGTACCTATAAAAGTATCAAGTGCTTCAGTTGAGCACCTTCATCAACGCTATCTTTATTTGGGCAACCAGCCGAGTTGTTGTTATTACCGTTCCACGATTCCCAAATTAGGGCATCTATTTGTCTTTGGTCTTCATCAACTGCAAATGCAAAAGTAATCATTGGGATCACCATTATCTTCATAAAATAACAAAATATTAAAGTATTTAGGTAAATGATATTTTTTTTCTATATATCATTATCTTTTAGTTGTTATGTTTTTGCATTTTACTTTCCATCGAGTTTGTTTTCGTAACAAAACAAAAAGTTCTGTATAAATTTTCCATTTTCTTGGTCTTTTATCAATTACTCCGTAGTTTCTTAGATAATCAGAATTTTGCAGACACCCAAGTAACTTGATATTTGATTATTTATCACAACTTCAAACACGAATAGAACAGCCAAACACTATATTCTATTCTATTAATATACCTAAAGGAATATCATCAGCCGATTTCCTTTTCCTCCTTCGCTGAGCTTCAGAAGCTGTCAAAAAGAAAGATCGATAATCTAAAAAATCAGTAGTAAATAATATATTTATAATTAACATTTTATTTTCTACATGGAATTCACCCTCACTTACATTCAGGAGCTTCCATATTAAATGTATTCAATGACTCCAGCTTTGTGACATGCAATTTTCTCTGGTATTCTATAAAGAAAAGTTATTACTTAGACTTTGATACATGTTTAGTATGATTTAATTCATTTTATATCAGGCAACAAAAAAGTCCATACCAACATCATCCTCAGAATCCGTGTCACTTTCTGTAAGTGAAATAAACGAAATAAAGGAATTAGATTTGATTTATATGCATCAAGTAACAGGGTTGAGCATCGACCCTGATCGCACCAGACTAACGGCTGAAATGGGCCATAATGTCGTATCGATGTCCGACTCAAAATGGTCCGGTTCTGGTGCGGTCCTAACAAAAGGCATAATCACAGGCTTTAGGTAAGACCACACCGAGATCAGGCTGAAAACCGAATGTAACGAAATCCATCGACCGAGGACCGGACCTAAATACGCCCGGTCCCCGGTCCGGTCCGGTAGATGGTCTAAAATGCTCACCCTAAAATAGCCTATTACAATTAACATAAGCTAGTCGAAAATTTGCCTAAATTTGAAGATAAGCCCATCGAATTTGTATTTGTATCAATATATATGGCTTAACTTAAACACTCTAGGAAAATGTCCTCAGTGACAAAGAAAAAAAAAACATTTTTTGCATTTATGAATCATGTTAACAGTTAGCTGCAAGGATTACCATGTTGTACGAGTTCTCCATTTTGTGGCTCTCTTATCAATATACCCGAAGGAATTTTACGTTCAGCCGCTTTTCCTTTCTGCTTTGGCTCAGCTTTATAAGGTGTAAAAAAACAGATGTATAATTTGGGAATCGTATTCTGTTTATCCGCATGAAATGGTATATACAATCAACATACAAGGATTAAATGTTGGTAGGAATTGATAAGTCAAGGAAGCGCTAGTTTCGATTTTGCCTAAATTTAAAGAAAAGCGCATCAACCATTTATTTGTATGATTATACTGCTTTACTTAGAAATTCTATGAAAACATCATCTTAACCAAAAAAATTCTTTTTTTTTGCATTTATGAATCATGTTAATGGTCATATGAACAATAATAAAATTCATACTAGCTGCAAAGATTACCTTTTTTCTAACTTCCGTTTTCTTGCTATTTTATCCAAAATTATGAAGCTATAAACATCAAAAGCACAACCAAACAATATTTTGCTCTATTGTATTTTCTTAATATACCTGAATCAACCATTTTTCCTTTTCTCCTTCGCTCAGCTTCTTTATAAGCTGTGAAAAAACAAACAGATGTTTAATCACCATCATAACCCATGTATAAGCCTGTGTTGGATGAAATACGGATTTTCAATACGATTTACTTCAGATACCAAACAGTTCATACCTGCATCATCGTCAGAATCGTCCGGGATAACTATTGGTGTTGCTATAAAAACAAGGAAATAATATTATGTGTATTAGCATCAAAGAACGTATACAGTAAACATATTACAATCGCATAGTACACTATTTTGGTGTTGTTGTAAAAACATAGAAATAATATTTTGTTTGATTTTGCTTACACGAGTTGAAAGAGAATCGACAAAGCAAAATTCTATAAGAAAAAATAAAACTATGTTGTTCCACAATTGCCCACATCGATTGTTCTTACTATATTTGGTAGTGTAAGACTAAATCAAACTTTTCATCCTTGAGGTAAAATTGCACACTTAGACATTAAACAACCCGACTTACCAGAAAATGTTTTTAAAATTTAACCTTTGTATATATTCATAGTTATATGCATATTAGATTTTATATTGTATACCTCGATTATTTTCATCTACGACAATTTCTGCCTCTATAACTCTTCTACTTGCTGAGGCTGTAAAAAAAAGACACATAATCTAAAAGCTCTGTATTGAATTATAATATATATAAAATTACCATTTTGTTTTCTACAGGGAATTTACTGTCACTTACGTTCATGATCTTCCACATTTTGTGTGCCTCGTCTGTTGGGAAATAATGCATCACGGTTTTGTCTACAAAATGACACAAATAAAAACATAAAAGCCATCTTTTAGATAATTCAGATGTACAAAATAAAGTACAATGACCAAAACCGGACTATGAAACTAGTATCTTAGTATTTTATGCATATTTTAAAGAACAAAAATATATTTTTGTTGAAAGTCGAGAGATCTTGTAACCGAAATGAAGTCTCTCTCTAAGTTAAATTAAAAAACCATATAGGTAAATTAGTATACTTTTACATAATCAATTTCAAAATGAGATAAACAAAGACAAAACACAAATCCAAACACCCTTTGATAACCTCGTAATCAACTAAAACCCAATGGCGGCGGCCCTTCGCCAAAGAGTGAATATTTGATATATGATACAACCAATGCTGTAGACACAACCCCAAAATAAGAGATGACGTACACTAATAAATTTTCTATTAAAAATAATATATTGAATCTCAAGTGTAAATAGTAAATAGTAAAAACATGCTCAAAATAGCTACTTTGAAGTCCACACATACCGAATTTAGGAGTTGCTTGGGGCAGGTGTTCCATGATTCTCCATTTGATGCAATTACGATGAATACTGCTACTAAGTTGAAAACCCTATAACACAATTACGGCAACAATCCATCAATTTCTAGATCTAAGATATAAACACTACCATCAAAGATAGTCGAAACATTAACAAAACTATACAACCATACTTATCATATATGACAACACAATTCAAAATTAATATAAAAGTGATTGACAAAACTAAAGAAGCGTTAGATCCATCATTTTCTAAAAAATTTATCAATTGCTAGATCCAATAGTAAACGCTAGTATTCAACGAACGTTATAGCATTAACAAACTATACAACCATACTAGCCATATATGACAACACAATTCAAAAATAAAATAAAAGCGATCGACAAAGCTTGCAAAGCATTAGATCGATCGTTCATTAAATGAACTTCTTTCATCAACGTTCCATTAATGATTAATCGAGTGATTGAAAACTAACGGTAAGATAAAGTTCAATTAAGATGTCATAAACCTTAGATAGAAGAATGGGAGTAAAACGGAAAGAGCAAACTTACTTTTTGCTCGACGGCGGAAATTTCAAGGTTAGGTCGACAATATGGTTGAGGAAGGATGAGATACAAGTGAATACCCCTAATGTCATTGGTTTATATAGACAATTTTTTTTTGATGAGGGGTCGTAATTGAAAAATAGATAGTTTCGTATTGACACGCCAGCCCTAGCCCATATTAGAGATAAGGATAGGCCCATAGTATAATCGCAATATCACATTCAATCCTTTTGTTAAATGTTTAAAAAAGCTATTAGTTTTTAAGTATATGAGATGATTTTTGTACATAAAAAAAATGAATTGAATGCAACAAAACAACACAAATTTATAATTTTTTTATAGCCCCATCCGACTCACCTTTGAAGACCCCGTAAACCCTAAAGTCTACATACCATGTCTTAAAACCCACCCATGGTTAAAGATAAATCACTAGCCCTCAAAGGTTATATGGATTACTACCCGGGTACCACTAGGCACAAGGTAACCTTTAAGTTACAATTTTAATGCTTTGTTCACATTATAAAAACAAAAAAAAATGAGGAAACGGAATTTCCACATGTTTTTTGTTATGTAAGCAATTTTGATAATGGACAAATCATCTCTTGGTGGCCGTATAAGGTAGTTTTTGCTTACAAGATATCTAGAGCATGAATCAGTAGCGTGATAAAAATATTTTGACCATTGAATACATCAAGATATTTCCACCTATTCCTATGTCCTTAAAGAAGAATGTCCATATAAAGTTGTAACAATGTAACCCAGCAAAAACAAAGAGACTTGACTTGGGTCATTATTGAAACTTAACTATGTAATGGCGTGCTTTTGTTATTCATATGTTATACTCATTCTGTCACAAAATTACGGCTCACTTTGTTCTTTTCGAAGTCCAAGGATTACTCATGTTATGCTTTTTCTCAAAGCCGTGGGAACGTGTGTGTTATTCTTGTATAGTCAGGGACTGTTGATTTTTCTTATGTTAATCTTAGAAACTATGTACAAATTTGGAAAACATCATAAGAACGATCCGTATAATCTACTCTAATTTTAATTTCCCATCTCCAACGACTCATTCAACGTGATGTAGGCTTCGTTGAGTGTCAAGATTTATTGATTTTTAGATAACACTTATTTGTTTCTCAAAGGAGATAATTCGCTAAACTTAAACAATCTTTCTTCTATTTTGAATAGTAGACAATTAATTTGGGACATTTTATAATGGTAAACGAGCAATAATATGTGGACGGAGGAAGTACCATATTTATAAGTTTCATATGTTCTACCCTATTAATAATATTTTAAATCCGTGCGGTTTTCCGATTTAAACAAGCGATGTACGAACGTTCGAAAAATCTACCTATTTTCTATATTTTAACATCCGTATGCACACACTAAATCCCATTTCCAAACTAATCAATCACAAAAATACGTTAAAAAACATAACCGCGATTCTTTTCTTGGTAACCATGGTTTCGACCTTTCGGCAAACTATGTCACGAGGCTTCAACCCACTGCTACATACTCGTAACGACATATTTGGTTCAAGTATACAAGTTCTTTATTCCTAAAAACAATTCTTTAGTAACGCCCCCTATTACCATCATATACCGCAAAATATGGCATAATGTTGTCACAATTTGGTACAATAATCCCACGTATAATAACATCTTTACAGGGTTTTAGCTAATGAGCTTATTCGGCTCAACTTATTTTCATATTCATCATGACTTAGTGGATGTTTCTTTAGACTCATCTGATGGGCTTATAAAAAGATCGAAAACAAGTAAGCTCTAATACCTGTATGGCATATGAGCTGATCAACACTAAAATAAGTTATAAGGCCAAGTTGATAACCTCGTATGGCGCATAAAAACGATCAATATTTTAATACGCCCATCCAATAAGGTTAAAGAAGAACCCGCTTAAAATAAAAAATAAGGCAGAAAATGGGAGTATGATATATCCTTATAAGCTGAATAAAATAACCTCAATCAAATTGGCACAATCATAGAAGATGAGTGTACACATATGGTGAGACACTAGCTTCGTACATTTGAGACAGAGACTCGCGGGCATGTACAAGACTAATAACACAATAGATAGACATATGAAACTGCACTAGCTACACATTTAGGTCGCGTAAATTTTAGTCAAGATCGAATGTTGAATAACACAATAGCTACACATATGAAAAACAATAATACAAAACACATTATTTCATTAAAATATATATGATAAGAAAAGAATGGCATACCTCAAGAATGATGATGATTAGTGGATATTTCACATCCGTGCGGTTTTCCAATTTACTAATAATATTTCATATGTTCTACCCTATTAATAATATTTCACATCTGTGCTGTTTTCCAATTTACTAACAAGCGATGTACGGACGTCCAAAAAAGCTAACTATTTTTTATATTTTGGCATCCCTATGCATAGACTAAATACCATTTTCATACCAATCAATCACAAAGATACTCTTAAGAATTTAACTGCATTTGTTTTCTCGGTAACCATGGTGTCGACCTTTCGGCCAACTAAGTCACAAGGCTTCAACCCACCGCCACATACTCATACTAGCTAAAGCCCTTCCTTAACCACAATTCCGCCTCAAGTATACAAGTTCTTTATTCCTAAAAACAAGTATATAGTAACGCTCCCTATATCTATCATATACAAAAAACTATGGCATAATGTTGTCACAATTTGGTACAATAATCTCACGTATAAAAACATCTTCACGGGGTTTTGGTTAATGAGCTTATTTGGCTCAGCTTATTTTAATATTCATCATGACTTAGTCAATAGTCGATGTTTCTTTAAACTGATTCAATTGAAGGTTTATTAGTATCATAACAATTATATAAAACCCTAAACGAGATAAAAGCTCATATAGTGGAATCGATTTAACAAGATCATAATAATAACACAATTATAATTAATCAAATTAGGGTTACATACCTTTACGCTAAAGCAATTCCACAAGACGAAGAATAAATCACCAATTCGGGTTTATACCGTATACACCAAGATATACTCTAAAGTAAGACTATATTACGATCTTATACACATGTAATACAACGAGCTAATCGTGATCCTAGCACGTGAAAACCGAGCTACAACGCTTGTATTTAATCTATCAAACCACCCTAGAGAGGGGCTAGGACTAGATTATAAGTAAATCGATCAACCAAGAAAACTAACCGAAACCCTTTGTGGTTTACTCTTTGCGATCGAACCAAGAGAGAAAGAGGGGAAATAGATTCAAGTTATGTTGTGAATTACGAGGGATAAGGGGGTGTATTTATAGACCTCAACCCGTTGTAGCCCAAATAAATAAAAGGCAACTTCCCCCCCCCCCCCCCCCCCTTGCTATAACCTACGGTCGAACACCTCCGATGGGGTGTTCCGGAACCTTCCGTCCTTCTTTCCTTTTGTTTACTTACGATATATTTATTTAACGCTCGTTAATACTTAACTATTAGTTAACTAATGATCGTTAAAGTTATATAGTTACTTGCTCGGTTTAATTTAATAAATACATAAAATATATATTTATTAAATAAATTAACTCATTACGTATTGTGTGCAATCCCATAATCTTGAGTTCGATCCTATCACACGACTATTAAATATAAGTCCATAAACTTTTAGCTCCCACTTGGACATATTTCGAATATCGTGATTACATTGACTAGCGTCCAGTTACACTTAGCAATGTCTCTAGTACAACTCGAGTAAGGTCTCCTGGACAAAACCTTTTAACGATTCTACATCGTTATTATTATCCTTTTATTTCGAATACAACGTTAATAAGGATATGGATCTCAGTCATTCCTTTCATTAACCATTCTGTTTCTCGTTCACAGATACAGCAAGATTACCAAAATAAATTTGGGTGTGGCCACACAAACATATTACTAATCCCACGAGGGGCCCAGTTATATTAAACTCCAAAACGAAATTTGAGGAAATAAATCCCATATTGACTACGAGAAAAACTTATGAATTTTGCAACATTTCCGAAAATAATCCTTATAGCTACCAGTTACGTTTAGTGTTAGATTATTCCACAGAGATGCACTAGATTTATAACAGTTTCCTGCTATCTCAAGTCTAAGGATAACTATTAATGTTTTACTTGATGACAAAGATCCATAAAGTAAAATCATATAGTTGGGATAAGTCCAATATTCGATTTATCGAATATCATCCAAAATCAGTCAATATACTTTCAAGTATACTCTATCACTATTTTGATTTGTCTTAGTTTAATAATATTCCCATATTATTAATTGACAACGGACATTTAGCATAACTTTTATTCATGGATTAAAACATGTAAAATAGGATACACTTATTAAATAATAGAAATAAACGAAACCCAATCTTTATTTCATTATATAATAATGTTGTAACATCCTTTATCCAAATACTAATCACAGATTTAATGCATGAGTTCGCTAGCTAGTTGCATCCTAATCGCCTTAGCATGCTTAACTACCTTTGGTATAGGCAAAGCCTTAGTTAAATGATTGACTATGTTATCATCTGTGTGAGCTTTTATCAATTTGATTTCCCGAGCTTCAACTTGTTCTCGGACGTAGTGATGTCTACGCATAAATTGTCTGGCGCCTTTCATGACTCCAGGGTTATTGGCAAATATTATTGCGGCAGAATTGTCACAATACATATCTATAGGTTCTTTAATTGAAGGCATCACTCCAAGATCTTCAATAAACATCCTAATCCAAATAACTTCCATTGCAGCTTCTGAAGAAGCCATGTACTCAGAATGAGTAGCATGCATTTCAATCGTTGTCTGTTTCTTGCTCTTCTAGTCAACTCCTCCTCCATTGATAACAAAAACGTAACATGTTGATACAAAAGTTGGATGGACCGAGCTTGACCCGAATTAGGCTTAATTCGGGGCCTTGTGGACTCTGGCTCTTGCACCAAGTGAAACTTGTTTTAAGGACCCTGCTGTAACACCCCATTTTGGTAAATGGAATGTCACGCGTGATTATGACGTGTCATCAAAGCATACAAGGTAAATGTCTTAAAAACATTAACTGACTATGAAAGGAAATACCAGAAACAAACATCGGTACCCCAAGTATAAGCTCATCACACACAAATATAAGTATTGTAAAGGAAAAGGACTAAACAATGTCCAAAGAAATAAGTAGCAAAATGTATGATGAAATGCATAAAGTAGAGAAGGCTAGATAGCTTCCAATCCATATGCATGTACGCTTAAAGTCTACGAGCGCCCTTGAGTACCTGCCATTTGGGAACATGAAAGGAAAACGGCTGAGCATAACGCTCAGTGCACGGATATACAAGCATTACATGGAATAGCATAAGCATATAAGACTAATAGCAGCGGAATACTATGAGTTCTAAGTAATCTGGATTCATGTTCATAAAACTGGTTTTATAGTTTGAAAGGACGTTTCTATGAAAATCTGTGTTAATTAGTCAAATAGCCCATATAGGTAAAGAGGTTCCATCGTGCATGAATACTTGGAGGGGAGACCTCGTCATGCAATTAGAGGGGTTGCCTCTAATTAAATAATCTGGGTATGAGGTATTAACTCCTAGTGAAGGATGCAAGGCACACATCACATTCACTCTGATAATACAGATAACCATGTAACTAGGATGCACCCACACGCCCCACATGATAATATAATATAATAGCCAAAACTTAAAAGGGACGCCACGAGCAATCACTTCGTCGTGGGGAAGTCATAACACTGGTTCCTCTAGTGTTATGGTTATGGTACCTCTATAACTAGGTGACACTAGTCATGCATGTATATGGCTTAGGCTCGTAAACTAACATAAGTAATCAAACATATAAAATATACTGGGAAAATAGTTGGCTGCAAACGGGGAATCCTAATAAGGAAAAAATGTCCATACTGAAAGACAGGAAATCCGTACCTTATGTCCAGTGAACGGAAAAGACGAACGAAAGGAAGTTCTACTCTGATCTCACTAATGCTACATAAATAGGGGACATGTATAAGTATTCTGTTTACTGAGTACTTAACTGATTTTATATCATGTCTTGGCTTGTTTTATATGTTCATGTCTTGTTTTACTGACTTTAAGGTTATGCTGTGTTTATCATGTATTCTACGTATTCTGATTAAGTATTACTTGTATTCCTTGTATTATTATACTTGTTGTGTAATAATAAGTAATTTTCTAAAAATAGCAGGTTTCCTAAAATAGAAAGTTTCCAAAAATAGAAAGTTTCAAAAAATTGATTAACTTCTTAAAATAGTTCAGTTTCTAAAAATAGAAAGTTTCCAAAAATAGTAAGTTTCCAAAATTAGAAAGTTTCCATATTTAGAATTAAGCTGGATTAATAAGCTAATAATATAAGCTTAAGTTTACTGGTTAAATAATCATAAGTCATGTGATTATAGTATAGTTTATTAGTAATATCATGTTAACTAAATAAACTATAGGTTATACGATTTACTTAAATATATACATGATTTAATTAAATTAAGGTGTATAAAAAACTTAGGTTAAAACATGTATTAATACTTTATTAATTATAACCTAAGTTATGATTATTAAATAATTATATTCTATGTCTTAATAATTAATTAATACTATAGTCTAAGTTAAATAAATAAATAATTAGGTTAAAACATGTATTATTTAATAAATAATAATTAACCTAAGTCCTTGATTAATTAAATTAATTACATGTCATGTTTAATTAATTTAATATATTGTTAAAAAATAAATACTTGTAAAAATAAAATACTTGTACTATTTTATTCATGAACCGAACCCGTGTATTTAATTTAAACATGTCATGAACCGGGCCGAATAAACCTTGAACCGGACCAACAAACACCCCTTTAACAGTGGCAAACCGGCTCGGCCGGTTGCCACTGCTCTTGTTAAAACTGCCATCGACTTAAGCCGGTGGTTTCCCTCTCGGCTAGCCGCCGACCACAACGGTGTTCCCACCGGCTGTGTGCCGGTGGTTACCCCTGCTGCAGCCGCGTTCCATCTGCTTGACCCACGCTTGCCACCGGCTGTGTGCCGGTGGTGTGGCTGCTTGCTGCCGAGACCCAACCGAACCACAAGGACACCCCGACTTGCGTCAGGGTCCCTCGTCCCTTGCTGCCGACCGAAACCAACACCACCGATATCATAGATCTCGGTTGGTGGTGCGAACCAAGACACACCGAGAGCCATGGGGCTCTCGGTTGGGTGTCCGCCGAACAAAACAACCCACAAACAACCTTTAATTTTACCCCCATGATTGTTTAACATGTTTTTAATTCTTTTTTATTTAATCCATGTTCATATGTTCATAATTAATAAAAAGAATAAAGAGAAAAGGTTTTACGAATTACCGAATGCGTGTAATGATTGGAGAACGATAACTCGAACACGATCCTTGGGTTTAATTAACCAAAAATCAAGCAAACACCTCCTTGATGTTTGTTATATCCGGCAGCCACAGAGAGGCAAAAGAAAAAGCTAGGCTTTTTTATTTTCTTGAAAACTCTGTTAAATGAAAAGGTGTTTCCTCCTTTTTGTTATTTTACTAAAAATCATTGCCCCCTTTTCTCTCTTGGTGCCGCGGCTTGTAGGGCCCACAAGGGAAAACCCGAAGTTTTCCCGTGTTTAAATTTACGTGTTCGTACGTCCATGTTTTCGTGTTTAATTAAATGTTCGTGTTATATTTAAATACTTGTACGTAATGATATTAATCGTATTATATTAATTAAGTACGTAATTACATGTTCGTGATTTTTTTACGTTCATGATTTCATGTTCGTGATTATAATTATTATTGTTACTCCCTGCGTCTCAAAATTATTGTCCCGTATACCATTTTGGGATGTCTCAAAATTATAGTCCCCTTCCAAAAATAGATGTAAGTGGAGTAACAAGTTTACCATATTGCACCTAGTGGTACTAGAAATTACAAAATATATATTAAGTTTTATTTAATTGCATAAGGGTAAGAATGTCATTTTACCAAAAAAATAAGAGAGAGAATGCATTGATAGTGATGTTTTCTAAAAGAATATGTTTTTTGTCGGGAGACTATTAATTTGGGACGGAGGGAGTAATATTTATCGTGTACTATCACGTACTTAATACTTATCGTGTAATAATTCGTACATAACTTCTGTAATTACTAATCGTGACACGTGTTCATGCTATAAAAGGAAAGTTTTAATATGTACGCACATTTACTAAGTGTACTGTTCATGGTAAAAGCATGCGGGTTTTACAACTCTTCCCCCCTAAAAAGAATAATTCGTCCCCGAATTATAGATAAAATAAACTGAAAGAGGAACATACCCGAATTCAAAATATGAAATGAGGGTTAGAAGCCTGGATAGACTCCTCCGTTTCCCAAGTTGCTTCCCGCTCGGTATGATCCCTCCAAAGGATTTTGACGAATGGAATCGTCTTCTTCCTCATGACTCGTTCTTGTCTGTCAAGAACTCGTTCGGGTTCCTCTATGAAGGTAAGATCTTCACAAATCTGTTCCAGTGGATACTGAACCATGTGAAGGGGATGATACTTGTACCCTGTAAGTAAGGACACATGGAAAACATCATGAACGTGAGAAAGCTGCGGAGGTAACACTAAACGATAAGATACTTCACCGACTCGCTCGATGACATCAAACGGTCCGATGAATCGAAGACTAGGTTTTCCTTTGATTCCAAAACGTCTAACACCACGTGCCGGCAATACCTTAAGAAAGACATGATCTCCTACGTTGAAATGTAAGTCCCTACGATGCTTGTCGGCATAACTCTTCTGACGTGAACGAGCTTCCTGCAATTTCTGCTTAGCTATAGGGACCTTCTGATTGGTTAACTCTATCATTTCTGGTCCTTCGAGTGTTCGTTCATCAACCTGATCCCAGCAGATTGGGGCTCGACACTTCCTGCCATACAACATCTCAAATGGTGCACACTTAATGCTGACGTGCCAACTGTTGTTGTATGAAAACTCTACCAAACAGATATAATCGTCCCAATATCCTGTCCACTCCAATGCACATGACTGAAGCATTTCTTCTAATGTCTGAATCGTTCGCTCTGATTGTCCGTCTGTTTGAGGATGAAAAGCCGTGCTAAGCTGAAGTTTTGTACCCTAAGATTTCTACAGACTCTTCCAGAATCACGAAGTGAACCAAGGATCTCTGTCTGAGACGATACTGGATGGTGCACGATGAAGTATCATGATCTCCTTCTTGTAAGTATCGATGAGTTTGCTGACCGGATCATCCTTGCGGATCGGTAAGAAATGAGCTGACTTAGTAAGTCGATCAACGATAACCCAAATCGCATCATGCCTCCTCTTTGTCTGCGGAAGACTGGTAACAATATCCATGGTGATCTTGTCCCACTTCCACTCTGGAATGTCTAACGGTTGTAGTAGACCACTAGACCGCTGATGCTTGATCTTAACCTGCTGGCAGGTAAGACATTAGGATACATAAGTAGCAACATCCTGTTTCATACCACTCCACCAAAAGTATTGCTTGATGTCGTGGTACATCTTGGCTGAACCAGGATGAATGGAGAATGGGGAGCTGTGAGCTTCAATTAATAACGCTTCCCTAAGAGTAAGATCATCAGGAACACAAAGTCTGGTGCCCTGCCATAAGATACCATCGTCATCCAATCGAAAATCCATTTGCTGATCCAAGTTCTGAATGATCGGCCAAATTTCACCATCATCCTTCTGAGCTTCCTTGATCCTAGAGAGTAACTCAGGTTCCACTCTAAGATTATCCCAATAACCGTGTTGTCCACGTACCATGATCTCAATGTCTAGTCACTCCAAGTATTTTATAATCTCTTACTCAATTTTAATGCCGTTGATCATACCAGACTTTCTACTAAGTGCATCTGCCACTACATTCGCCTTGCCGGGATGATACTGCAGATTAATGTCATAATCCTTCAACAGCTCTAACCATCTTCTCTGTCTCATGTTCAGCTCACGTTGAGTGAAGATGTACTTCAGGCTCTTGTGGTCTATGAAGATATCACATGATTCTCCATACAAGTAGTGCCTCCATATCTATAATGCAAACATGACTGCTGCAAGTTCTAAGTCATGCGTAGGGTAATTCTCCTCATAAGGCTTAAGCTGCCGTGAAGCGTACGTAATCACTTTCCCATGTTGCATGAGAACACAACCAAGTCCCTTCCCTGAAGCATCACTGTAGATTTGAAATCCACCTGTACCAGATGGGAGAGTAAGAATCGATGCAGATACTAACTTCTGCTTTAGGTCTTCAAAGGTCTTCTCTCTTTCTTCAGTCCAGACGAATTTCTCCCCTTTCCGCATCAGTTTGGTAAATGGCAGTGCAAAACGGGAAAAGTTGTCTACGAACATACGGTAGTAACCAGCTAAGGCTAGGAAACTGCTAACTTCAGTCGCTGATGTCATTCTTGGCCACTTGGTGAGGGCCTCAATCTTTGCTGGATCCATGGTGATTTCTTCTGTTGATACAATGTGGCCTAGAAACGCCACCTTGTCTAACTAGAACTCACACTTGTAGAATATGGCATACAACTGCTTCTAGCGAAGTATCTATAGTACAGTACAAAGATGGTCTTCGTGTTAATCCTTTGACTTAGAGAAAATCAGAATGTCGTCAATGAAGAAAATAAAGAACTTGTCCAGGAACTCATGGAAGATACGGTTCATCAGATCCATGAAAATAGCTGGAGCATTGGTAAATCCAAAAGGAATGACTACGAATTCGTAGTGCCCATAACGTGTACGGAAAGCAGTCTTGGCGATGTCCTGCTCTTTAACCCGTAATTGATGATAGCCCGACCTTAGATCAATCTTGGAGAAATTTTTGGCCCCTTGGAGTTGGTCAAAAAAGTCATCAATGCGTGGAAACGAATATCTATTCCTGATGGTGATCTTGTTAAGTTCACGATAATCTATGCACAAACGCATGATGCCGTCCTTCTTCTTTACGAACAGAACAGGTGCGCCCCATGGAGAAGCACTAGGTCGAATGAAACTGCATTCCAACAATTCCTGTAGTTTTTACTTTAACTCCTTCAGCTCTATGGGAGCCATGCGATAAGGAGCCTTGGAAATTGGCTCAGCCCCTAGGATGAGCTCAATATTAAACTCCACTTCACGAGTAGGTGGTATGCCCGGAAGTTCTTCTGAAAACACGTCTGGGAATTCTGACACGATCGGCTGATTCTGGATAGATGGAGATTCATCCTCCAAATCATGAACAGTAGCAAGATAGCCCTCACAACCATGTGACAGTAGTGCACGTGCTTGTAAGGTTGAAATTATTTGTATAGATCTTCCGGGTATGAACCCGTTGTGAATGTACTCTGGTGCATTTACATCACTGAAGATGACCCGATATATATGGCAGTCAATGGTGGCGTGATGTTTGGATAGCCAGTCCATGCCCAATATCATGTCAAAATCGCACATATCCAACGAAAGTACGTCAACAGGACGAATCTTGTCGTCAAACTCTAGGGGAAGGCTCTTGTATTGATGTTGTGTTTTTGTACACCTTTAGGAAAAGGATGACAAAAGTGGCAAGTATTAAGTGTCGGTTTAGGAAAACCAAGCACTAATGACCAATTAGGTTCAAGTTCGTTCTCAAGGAGGCTAGTGTGTTATGTGTGTAATGATTTGGATTAATTTGTGATTGTATTTGAGAAAAGAAAAATAGAAAAGGGGTTAGAAGAGAATGACGGTTATGAAGACGGATTAAAAAAAACGTACACGTAAAGTCGTAAAAACCACCAAAATTAAAATCTAAACCTAAAAAAATTTCTAAAAATCACCAAAAATCCTTAATAATATTCTAAGAGTTTACAAAAAATCAAAACTTGCAAAAACCTTTTAATTAATTAGATAATGACTTTTTAATGCTAATTAAAGCCCTAAAAATCAAAATTAATTATCAAAAAGCCCTAAACAAGATTTTCAAGTTTGTAAACCTCAAAAATACTCTAATTAAGCTAAAAACTATTTTTCAAAATTTTAAAACCAATTAAAACTATTTTTAAACAATTAAAAACTCCTAAAATCAATTAAATCTTAAATTAATTATAGAAAATAATTAAAAGACCTAGAAAATAATTG
Source organism: Glebionis coronaria (assembly GCA_025667525.1). Classification (NCBI taxonomy): domain Eukaryota; kingdom Viridiplantae; phylum Streptophyta; class Magnoliopsida; order Asterales; family Asteraceae; genus Glebionis; species Glebionis coronaria. Next base: position 555,490,976 of record CM046877.1, on the reverse strand, counting down.
GAAAGTTGCAAAAATCCTAATTAAGTATTTAGAACCTAGGAAAAATATAAAAACCTAGAAAATCAGACTTTTAATTTTTAATAATAAAATAATATTAAAATAATATTAAAAATCCAAAAATTATAAAAAATTCTAAAAACTTGCAAACTAGCTTAATTTAACCTAAATAACTCAGAAATGAAATAAAATTACCTAAATACCCCTATTGGGCCTAGAAAATGGGCCAAACCCAAAACAGTCCCTTATTGGGCTTAATTAAGGCCCAATAAGAAAAAGTGCTCAAAATAAGCTCAAAAAGCACAGGTTGACTCAAAATTTGATTTTAAACAACTTTTTCCAAAGGCCCAAAAGCTGAAAATGTGAAATAAGCTAACTTATAATAAGCAGCTTATTCTTAATGGGCTTTTTGGCCCATTAAGCCATAAGCTGATGCCATAAGCTAAAATTTAACACACAACCTTCTTTTGACCTAACAAAGACTTTTGCAAAAAGAAATTTCAAATAAGACCACTAAATAAGCCAGAAACAAGTCAACAACTTATTCACAAAATGACAAAATAGTCGTATTTATGATCTAGACCACCTCAGAAGCTGATTCAAGTTGCAAAAGCTCACAAATAGCTTAACTAAGAATAATCAATCAAGAAAATCACAAAAAGCCAAGTAGAATAAGCTGTAAGAACAGATAAGCTGGCTGAAAAAGCCAAATAAGCTAGTTTCCTAGCAAAAGCTTAACCAAAAGACTTGTAAACTTCCAGACTTGATATTAAGCTGAGAAAAATGAGTTCTATTACAAAAACTAAGTTGTTGCATGTACCAATAAGCAAAACAGATTTAATAAGCTTAAAACCAAGTTTGACCAAAATTCAAACGCTGATAAGTTATAATCAAACGCTGACAGGAACAAAATGGACGTTGACAGACTTAATGAAGTGTAAGGACTTGTTTTTCACCCTGCTGATCAAGGTTTGAGTGCAAACCTTGTGAATCAAGGTTCACCAGTTGGGTAAACTTGATGTGTTTTGGCACAGATAAGCCAATAAGCCAGTGGGCTTATAAGCTATGATCAAAGCAATCCAAATAGCAAAAACCAATCACAAGCAGCACATGAACAAGATCCAAGCAACAATGCAACAATCCTAATGCTAGAAATCACAATGCAACACCAAATGAGGTGGTCACTTTGCTGATGCAAATGACCACTTCAGCAGACTTTGATAAGCTATAAAAATCACAATCAGCCAGCCAAATTTAACCAAATGCACACACAAGCTATAATAAACTCCATTAAGAAAGTCTAAACAGGTTTCATGCACTAGTTCAAAGAATTAAGCAAGATTCAAGCAATGAAAGTTACTGATGAACACTACACATGCAGTTTTCTACTTTTGCTGATGTATTTGACACACAAGCCAATTTCAACACCTCAAATCTTTCAAACAGGTTATGTTAACTTTGTTTAAACCACTTTTATCCCTAAGCATGCATACACCCTAAGTGTTCCCAAAATCCTAGGTCAAAACAAGGTCTATATAGCAGATTGATCAATTCAAGTGTTCAAACCCAAAAACTTGCAGCAAAACACTCTAAAGCAAAGGTATAGCAGATACAAAGCATAAACAATACTTTCCCTTAACACAAAAACAGATTACAAGCATAAACCAGTAGACCCAAACACCCCTTTAACTTTTTCAAATCAAAATTTTTCAAAAGCAAAACAAGATTTCAGGTCAACCAAGCATCAATTAACACTATAACAAGTCTAATAAACAGATTCAAGCAAGAACAAGCCACAAAATTCACAAGAACAACAGTTTCATACAAATATCACCAAAAATCACAATTTAAGCAGATTTGGAGATTAAGTATGCAAACCTCATGGATGTACATCCACACCCACGAATTTTGAGCTTATGTGCTAGCAAGAACAAGCACAAGCTTCCACAAAAGCCTGCTAAGATTGAACAAGGGTTAAGCACAATAACATGAAAAATCAGAAACTTCAAAAATCTTGATTGATGCAAACTTGTTACCTCACACTTGATTATCCCCAAGTTATAAGCCTCACCACAGCTTAACCAACTCAGTTAGGATGCTATGATCAGCCCTATAGCCCAAGAATTCCAAGATTGGAACAAGACTTAGCAAAATATCAAGAAAATGAGGAAAATATGCAAACTTGTGCACACTCCTATTTTGAAAACAGGTTTTTAACTTCAAAAGCAGTAAACTAAGAATAATAATAAGCAGAATAAAGATGGCACTTGGTCGTTCTTCAAAGCACTTAACTCAAATTCATTAAACTGAAAAAGGATTTACAAGTGTTTGAACAAAGGAAAAACCAAAAGCAGTGAAAAATGAAGACCTAAGTGGCTTTATATAGCCTTACAATGAGCTAAGTTACAGCTAAAAACTATAAACCCTAATGGTTGAAGTCCCCAATATGCCCTTGAGGTCTTGAAAACCTTGGACTCATGTGATGCTTTCTTGGACGTTTGCATGAGTTGGCAGGGTTGGAATTTGACCAATGGCCTATAATAAGCTTAAGTTTGAAGCAAGGATGTGGGGCGTTGGATTTGCTTTACTGTTTTGTCTTCTTCTCCAAGGGGTAGAAAGCAGGGTAAAACATGTGACAAAGGAATGATGTGGCAAGCTATTTGTGAGTTTGGTTGTGATTAGGGAGACCCTAATTATAATTCTGGAGGTTACTGGGTGCTAATTTCAAACGGATTAAGAAAACCCAAATTTGTTCTTATGATGAATAGTGCATGTTTTGATCCAGATTAAGGTTTGAATGGGGTGTTTAGCGCGTGTTTTTGTAACTAATATTAATTAGTTAAAAACCTGGTGAAGTCGAAAACTGAGGTGGAGAAATGGTGGAATGGGATTGGTGGGATTTAGTGAGTGGGACACATGGCAGCTTGGGAGTGGACTAGGTAAGTTTGGTGTCTGGCCAGTTATTACCCCCTTTCTTTCAGAAACTTGTCAAATGCAATCCAACTTCTATCAGCGCCCATTTTAGTCTTATCAACTTTTGACTTGTTGCATTTTTGGCCCAAAAACTTTCACAAAGTGTAATCAGGGGTATTTCTTGCCATTTTTGCATTCTTCAAGGGCTGGTTTGGTATTTTCTTCAATGATAATGGTCTAGACTTGTATAATTGTCATTTTGGAGGACTGAATTTGCCAAGTCTTGATGATTGAGGGACCATTTTTGCCAATTGTTGAAAGTTGAGGGTCCTTTGTGTAATTTTGGATTTTTCAAAGGACCAAACTTGTCATTTCTTGTACTTTGAAGGACTTCATGATGTATTTGACTTTGTGGATGATATTGGTTGACAATTTAGCTTTGTTGAGGGGCTAAACTTGCCAATTCTTCAAAGTTAAGGGTCCTTTTTGTAATTTTGATAAACTTTAGGGACCAAACTTGTAATTATGAGGATACAAGGGTATAAAGTGTCAATTCTTCATAATTGGAGGACCCTTCTTCATAATTCTTCAAATCTTCAAGGGTTGATCTTGGGAAAGTCTTCACTAGGGCTTGGTTCATTGTGCGGCTTCGTTTCCCGTGTTCGTTTTTGCATGATTCTTGTGATCTTTTGTCATTATCTCAATATCCGTACCTAAAATACACAAGCAACAAACACAAGCATATATTTGGGTATTTTGATGATATTTAATGCATTTTAAGCCCTATTTGGAAGATGAGACTATGTATAAAAGCAGTCTCATCACTCCCCCATACTAAACCATTGCCGTGCCCTCACGCAATGCTAGAATAAAGTATCAAAGCATCTCCAAAATTCATTTTATTCACTTTATTGAACGATAAACTAGCTACTCTACTACTATTACTACTTGTGTTATAGACATAATGTATGATTTTCATCGCAAAATGGGACGTTTAGGCTCATAGAATAAGAACACGTGAATGCTTCGTTAGAAATAATTTCATCGTCCTCGATTTTCACCCTAATTCCATGCTAAGCGTGCAACGAGATCATTGTCATTATAAGCTAGTAATGCTAACACTTCTCATATGCCCTAATCACGTACTTATCCTCCCATTATTCCTAAGTTGTATCTCTTATTTTTTATTTTGTCTTGAATGTTTCACGAGGATACATTGTTTGACTTATGCGATAATAGAGATTTAGGTCTAAAAATAGAGTCCTAACGGTGTAACTAAGACCATCAAATCAATAACCCCTCCTAATAGACAACGATGTTAAAAAATTAAGTTGACAAGAAGAATCGATAAACACGGTTTTATAACGGTTTTGAACATGAGACTTATTACCAAGACTTTTATACGCCCCCTAACGGAAGGGCCTTATTATCTTTGGTTTACCTCCATCTTTTATTCAACTTCGCCATGAAGCTTTTATTATGACTTCGGTCTTGCCTTGCCTTTTATTATCCGCCTCATCGGTGGTTTTATTAGCCAAAGACGTATATCCTCACGCTAAGGCGAATTTTGGATCTTTAAAGCTTCGAAGATTAAGGCTTGATTCACTTTCAATTTTTGCATAGATTTTAGGCCTTGTGGGGCTTCAAATTGTTTGCTTGATTTAGGTGAGCACTTGAAATCTTATTATTGGGTGAAGCTTTCGATTATTCGGGTGCCAATACTTCAAAACCGTGACGCTGGCGATACCTTAATGTCTTCCCAATTTAATTACACGGAAGCTACTAGAAAAGACTAGAAACCCAACAATCCCAACTAAACCGCTAAGTCAATATTTATTAAGCAAAAATATTTACATGCGAAGGGAGAATAAGCAAACAACGTGAACACATGAGTTTTTGAAAGAATACGAGTACTCTACGTTTAGCATAGTAACTTATAATTAACTCTATCATTTCTCATCCTCATTTAAGAGACTTAGCCTAATATAAAGTTAAGGAATCGAAGCTAAGTGCTCAACACGCACGGTCGAGTCAAAATTTACTCTTATTCTCGCCATCGGAAAACCTACATTCGTGTCTTCAAACACTTATAAAACATGAGAAAAATTTAAAATTTGGCCATTTTTAGCCTTATTTTGCAACAAAAACGATAAACAAAACGATAAACTTTGGAAAGCGTGAAGGTTTGGCAAGGCAAGTATCTATTCACCCCCCCCATACTAAAGTTAAACATTGTCCTCAATGTTTCGAGTCTAGGGGTGCAAACACCCTCATACTAGAGACGTAGTCGAATGCCTAATCTAGCATGGAAAGGGTGTAACCAATAAGTAATAGCCGTTTATTAAGTGTGCTAAAAACCTAAGGTTAGAACATTAAAAGGATATATCATGGATATTGAGAAATGTCTCCAAAGCAAACGATCGAGTGCTCCCATAAAACGAACACGAGAGGCTCCAATTGTGAAGATCATGATCTAAAAACCACATATCACAAACAACCACGGAACAAAGGTTGGAAGGGCACAAATCCCCACACGTAAGCTACATTAGTCTAAGAAAGCGATAATATGTACATAGGATAAGCATGGGACTCCCCCACGAGGCTCCTCGTTTTTGATTACCGAGTCATGAGCTCGACTCGATCCCCTCAATAATAATTATCATTGGGGAAGGTGACTTGGTCGAGGTAGTTCAAGGATGGAACTTCCCCACCAAAGTAGTGCTTCAACCTATGTCCATTCACCTTGAAGTTAGGACCATCATCTTGAGCTAGCTCGATGGTCCCATACGGAAATACTTGGGTCACGGTGAATGGACCGGACCAACGGGATTTCAATTTACCGGAAAAAATTTTCAATCTTGAATTAAAAAGCAATACTTGATCCCCAATGTTAAAAACCCGGTTTTTAATTTTTGAATCATGCAACTTTTTAGTTTTCTCTTTGTAAATCAATGAATTTTCATAAGCAATGTCTCTCAATTCATCCAATTCATTTAATTGCATTTTCCGGTGTTTTCCCGCGGTCTCCGTGTCATCATTACAATGCATTAGGGCCCAATAAGCCTTGTGTTCTAACTCGATAGGCAAATGACAATTCTTTCCATACACAAGCTTATAGGGAGTGCACCCAATGGGTGTCTTATGAGCGGTCCTAAAGGCCCATAAAGCATCGTCTAACTTATCCGACCAAGATTGTCGGTTTTCTCCTACGGATCTCTCCAAGATCCTCTTCAATGCTCGGTTTGAAACCTCGACTTGCCCACTCGTTTGTGGGTGATAAGCCGTAGAAAGACGATGTGTAACCCCATATTTCCTTAAGACTCTTTCGAATTGGTCATTACAAAAATGGGTTCCACGATCGCTTATGATCGCACGAGGGGTTCCAAACCTAGCAAACAAACTTTTCAAGAACTTAACTACCACACGAGCATCATTAGTGGGCAAGGCCTTCGCCTCCACCCACTTAGATAGGTAGTCAACCGCAACAAGGATGTACTTATTACCACGAGATGATGGGAACGTCCCCATAAAGTCTATGCCCCAAACGTCAAAGATCTCACATACTTGAATGATATTTTGTGGCATTTCATCTTTTTGTGAGGCTTTTCCTTGTCGTTGGCATGCATCACAAGACTTCACAAGAATTTGTGCATCTCAGTAAATAGTAGGCCAAAAGAAACCGGCATCAAACACCTTCTTAGCCGTGAGATTAGCACCATGGTGACCACCCGTGGGTCCCTCATGGCAAGCTCTAAGGATGTTAGAAGCTTCGGTGCCAAAAACACAACGTCGGATGATTTGATCCGCACAAGTTCGAAACAAGTAAGGGTCGTTCCAAAAGTAGAACTTGACGTCACGAAAGAATTTTCGTTTTTCTTGAGTCGTCATACCCTTAACAATGAAGTTACCCGCATGGTAATTTGCAAAATCCGCAAACCATGGGGTAGAAGAATCAAGCTTAGAATTCACTACACCAAGTGTCTCGAGCGGAAATGTTTCGGTGATTTCCTTAGGCTCGTAAACACTTTGGTGAGGATCTTCCAAACGAGAGAGATGATCGGCCGCTAGATTCTCGGCTCCTTTTTTGTCGACAATGGTGTGATCAAATTCTTGAAGGAGGAGAATCCAACGAAGTAATCTCGGCTTAGCATCTTGTTTAGCCATGAGATACTTGATAGCCGAATGGTCCGTATACACTATGCATTTCGTCAAGACGAGATAAGGTCGGAATTTCTCAAATGCATACACCACGGCAAGGAACTCCTTTTCCGTTGTAGTGTATTTAAGTTGAGCCTCGGTCATCGTCTTGCTAGCATAGTGGATAGGCAAGAAGTGCTTTTCATGACGTTGCCCCAAAACGGCCCCTATAGCGTAATCACTTGCATCACACATAAGTTCAAAGGGGAGGTTCCAATTCGGAGCAACAAGAATGGGAGCCTCGGTAAGTTTCCTCTTAAGGATCTCAAAGGCTCGTACACAATCTTTGTCAAAGACGAAACGTGCCTCTTTTTCAATAAGATGTGTAATGGTCGACAAATCTTCGAGAAATCCTTGATGAATCGTCGATAAAAGCCCGCGTGGCCTAGGAAACTCCTAACTCCCTTGACGGTTTTGGGATGAGGTAATTTGGCGATGACGTCTACCTTAGCTTGATCTACCTCAATCCCCGCTTTCGAGACCTTGTGCCCTAAGACGATTCCACTCTTAACCATAAAATGACACTTTTCCCAATTGAGCACAAGGTTGGTTTCCTCACAACGTTTTAACATTCTCTCAAGGTTCGACAAACACGAAGTAAAGGAATCACCAAACACGGAAAAGTCATCCATGAAGACTTCCATCGGCTTCTCGATCATATCATGAAAAATAGCCATCATGCATCGTTGAAAAGTTCCCGGTGCATTACAAAGTCCGAATGGCATTCTACGATAGGCAAACGTTCCATATGGACACGTAAACGTAGTTTTTTCTTGATCACGAGGATCGATGGGAATTTGGAAGTAACCGAAAAAACCATCTAAAAAGCAATAGAAATCGTTTCCCGCAAGACGCTCCAACATTTGGTCCATGAAGGGCAAGGGAAAATGGTCTTTTCGAGTGGCTTCATTCAACTTACGATAGTCAATGCACACTCTCCATCCGGTCACGAGTCTAGTGGGAATCAACTCGTTGGCATCGTTTGGCACAACGGTCATCCCTCCCTTTTTAGGGACACAATGGATAGGACTCACCCAAGGGCTATCGGAAATAGGGTAAATCATTCCCGCGTCAAGGAGTTTAAGGACCTCCTTTTTGATGACGTCGTGAATTTTGGGGTTCACCCTCCTTTGACTTTGGATTGTTGGCTTGAAATCCTCCTCCATTAAGATTTTGTGGGTACAAAACTTGGGATCAATCCCCTTAATGTCGGATAACTTCCACGCAATCGCCCCTTTGTGAGCCTTTAGAACATCGACAAGTGCGGTTTTTTCATCATTCGAAAGTTCCTTCGCAATAATAACCGGCAACTTGTCGTCCTCCTCCAAATAGACATATTCGAGGTGAGGAGGTAAATCTTTCAACTCGAGAATGGGTGGTTCCTCAAGTGAAGATTTGGGTTCGATACTCATAACCTCCTCGGGTGGAGGAAATGGGAAATCGTTAAGAAAATCCTTGATAATCGAGAAGTCCTCATCGTTGTCGAGGTCTTCGTCACAAGTACGTGGAACATTGCATTCTTCCAACGTAAAACCACCACCTTCAAAAGGAGTGAAGGTTGGTGTCGGATTATCAAGAATTGGATCCAACATAGTGGGATTGCCACTAGTTTCTTCATCACCAAAACCTAGAACTTCTTGTGAAAATTCCTAGCAAACCACGTCAATCATATCAACGAGGTTTATGGTTGCAACGGAATAAACATGAGAAATTTGAGAGTTTTGAGTTGCGTTTATAACAAGTTCCTCGTCGTTGAAACGTAAGGTGATCTTTCTAGCATGCACATCGATCAAAGCCATAGACGTATCTAAAAACGAACGACCTAAAATGAGAGGAACTTGAGGATCCGTGGGGATATCAACAACAATGAAGTCTACGGGATAGTAGAACTTCCCCACTTTTACAAAAACGTCTTCCGCCAAACCACATGCGGGAATTGTGGAATGGTCGGCCAACTCGATAGACATTAGTGAAGGAGTAAGATTAGGAAGATAGAGCGACTTGAAGATTGCAAGTGGCATCAAGTTAATGCTAGCACCAAGATCGGCCAAGGCGAAGCGTTCTTCCATGTCTTGGATTGCACAAGGGATCAAAAATTTACCGGGATCACCGACTTTTTGAGGTATGCGATTAAGATAAACCGACGAACAACTAGACAATTGGTGCAATTTCTCCTTGTTGTTCAACATACTCTTAAAGTTAGGGGCAAATCGAGGCATCATGACCAAAGCATCGGCGAAACTCACATTAAGGTGCAAATCACGAAACATTTTCATAAAAAGCTTAAATTGGTAATTGTCGCGCTCTTGACGTTTCTCCTTCCTAAGTCTCGATGGATAGGGCAAAGGTGGTGTGGGTTGAGGCATAGTAGGCATAGCCTTTGGAATCTCGGGTTCCAATGATGGTAATGGGTCAACCGTAGGTGTGGTATGAGCGGTACTTCGTGGGATTGGAACATGCTCCTTTTGGACCACCACCTCGGGTTCTTCCTCAATTGCTTCCTCCGTAGGAGCAATTGGTTGAGGAATCGGCTCCTTAAGTGTCTTACCACTACGTGTGGTAATCACTTTCATCTCACCCTTAGGGTTGGATATGGTGTTACTAGGAAGACCACTTGACGACGGTTTACACATTATTGCCTCAAACATAGACGAGATTTTATCTTCAAAATTAGATTGCCTCAAGACGGCTTCGGTTTGCCTTTTCTCGGCCTTAAGCATCTCTTGTTTAATCTCATGTTGCCCTTGTTCCATTTTTTGTTGGTTTTGTTGCAACCTAGTGACATTTCCTTCCATCTTGTTGGTGTGGATTTTAAGTTCATTAGCTAACTCATTTTTCAACTCTTTCTTCAAGTCGTTTTTAAACTCGGATCTTAGGCTAATGATTTCTCTTTGTATGTTGTCAAACCTAGCATCATTACCACTAGCATATTCAACAAACTCACTTGAAGATCTTTCAATGTTTGCAAACTTTTGTTGTTATTTTGAAAATCATTTTTGTTTGAAACTTGATTATTAGCCCCTTGATTCCCATAGTTTCCCTTGTTGTAATTGTTCTTAAAACCAACTTGATTGTTGCGATAGTTGTTAGCATTTTGATTTGATCCAAAACCCGGTGGAGTCATTTGATTAGAGCGGGAAACTTGACCGTTTTGGTTGTAATTTCCCGTGGCCGCGAAGGCACTCGAAGTGTTACCACCGTTGGTAATGCACTCGGAGAAATCATGACCTCCACCACAATACATGCAAGAAACCTCAACCGCTTTAGCCGTAGCGGGAGCACTTGGTTCACCAACTTTAAACTCAATCAAAAGTCCTTTCAACTTATCAAAAATTTTGTTTTCCAAGTTCGCCTCAATTTGGCAAGCATCGATGGTATTAGACAAAGAAGGCGAAGTCGAAGACGAAGCCTTACGAACACTAGACGTGCTACGAGGACTATACACCTTAGATCTATTTTCAATTATCACCAAAGCTTCCTCAACCGTTTTACACAAAAAATTACCACCCGCGGCGGCATTCAAATAATCCCTTTCATGATCATTAAGTCCATTGTAAAACGTGTCAATTTGATGCAAATCGGAAAAACCGTGATGAGGACATTCATGTAACATTTCCTTAAACCTATTCCAAGCCGTTGAAAAACTTTCATTAAATTCTTGTGAAAACTTTGAAATCTCGTTTTTCAAGTGCGTAGTCTTAGAGGGCGGAAAAAATTGGTTCACAAATTTAGACACGAGATCCTTCCACGTCAATATAGAATTGGGTGGCTGTTTCTCTAACCAAATTTTTGCGGGCCCCGCTAAGGAATACGGAAAAAGCATCATCTTAATCGAGTCGTTAGAGACATCCTTAAACTTGCAAGTAGCGGTAAGCCGATTGAATTGGCGGATATGGTTGTGAGGATTGTCCTTCTCATCACCACGGAATTTGTTGTTTTGAATCATGGACAACAAACCCGTCTTAACCTCAAAATTCTCCGCAAGGATTGCGGGAATCACAATAGCCTCTCCATAACCCTCGGTGGGTGCTTGAAGTAACTCCATCATAGTTCGATTCGCCATGGTTGGTGCTTCTCTTACAATGGGTTCGTCAATAGGAGACTCCTCACTAGAATTGTTTGGAGTGGGAGTTTTGTTCTTTCGTTTACGAGCACGTCTTGCTTGATTTCGAGTTAGCATAAACGTCACGTACAACGAGGGGATGAGCAAAGAAGATTCTTTTTGGTGTTTTGTATTTTTTCAATTTTTTTTTTTGTGGTTTTTGATTGTATTAACCTTTTTTGTAACTTGGTGAAATGTATTAAGTAGAAAAAAAGTCCACAAATCTCCTCACTAATCAAATCTCTTGATTAACGAAGCCTCAAGGAATGAAAACGAACACGTGGAGTGAACGCCTTCGATGACTTTAGAACGATGGTGGAACACCAAATCGTTCAAGAGGGTTTAATCAATAGAAACCAAGAAAATATATATGATACTTAGTAATACTTTGGGCGGCAAAACCCTCGATTCACTCTCACAATCAAATACTCACAAGCAAGCGGGGAAACGAGGCGGCGCGAAGCACTTAAGAGCCTTTTTCCTTAGGATATATTTTATAATATCCGCCTTATACCCACCTTATAGCTTGTATTTTCAAGATTAAGCTTCACGAAAGTAATTATCTATTTTTGCCTTTTTCTTTGGTTTGAGATTCGAATACAATGATTGGGTAATGACCTCCCAAGTCAAGGTTGTGATTTCTCACGTATTTGGAGTACTTGTGTATTTATTGTTCTACGTATACACTATAGTAATAATATTCACACAAAAACCAAAAAACGATAATACGTATTAGTAGAGTGCTACTAATACAAATACTAATTATGGTTAGTATAAAAACAACAATGCCAAATCAAAACACAACACGCCTCCCCGGCAGCGGCGCCAAAATTGATGTTGTGTTTTTGTACACCTTTAGGAAAAGGATGACAAAAGTGGCAAGTATTAAGTGTCGGTTTAGGAAAACCAAGCACTAATGACCAATTAGGTTCAAGTTCGTTCTCAAGGAGGCTAGTGTGTTATGTGTGTAATGATTTGGATTAATTTGTGATTGTATTTGAGAAAAGAAAAATAGAAAAGGGGTTAGAAGAGAATGACGGTTATGAAGACGGATTACAAAAAACGTACACGTAAAGTCGTAAAAACCACCAAAATTAAAATCTAAACCTAAAAAAATTTCTAAAAATCACCAAAAATCCCTAATAATATTCTAAGAGTTTACAAAAAATCAAAACTTGCAAAAACCTTTTAATTAATTAGATAATGACTTTTTAATGCTAATTAAAGCCCTAAAAATCAAAATTAATTATCAAAAAGCCCTAAACAAGATTTTCAAGTTTGTAAACCTCAAAAATACTCTAATTAAGCTAAAAACTATTTTTCAAAATTTTAAAACCAATTAAAACTATTTTTAAACAATTAAAAACTCCTAAAATCAATTAAATCTTAAATTAATTATAGAAAATAATTAAAAGACCTAGAAAATAATTGGAAAGTTGCAAAAATCCTAATTAAGTATTTAGAACCTAGGAAAAATATAAAAACCTAGAAAATCAGACTTTTAATTTTTAATAATAAAATAATATTAAAATAATATTAAAAATCCAAAAATTATAAAAAATTCTAAAAACTTGCAAACTAGCTTAATTTAACCTAAATAACTCAGAAATGAAAGTGAAATTACCTAAATACCCCTATTGGGTCTAGAAAATGGGCCAACCCCAAAACAGTCCCTTATTGGGCTTAATTAAGGCCCAATAAGAAAAAGTGCTCAAAATAAGCTCAAAAAGCACAGGTTGACTCAAAATTTGATTTTAAACAACTTTTTCCAAAGGCCCAAAAGCTGAAAATGTGAAATAAGCTAACTTATAATAAGCAACTTATTCTTAATGGGCTTTTTGGCCCATTAAGCCATAAGCTGATGCCATAAGCTAAAATTTAACACACAACCTTCTTTTGACCTAACAAAGACTTTTGCAAAAAGAAATTTCAAATAAGACCACTAAATAAGCCATAAACTAGTCAACAACTTATTCACAAAACGACAAAATAGTCGTATTTATGATCTAGACCACCTCAGAAGCTGATTCAAGTTGCAAAAGCTCACAAATAGCTTAACTAAGAATAATCAATCAAGAAAATCACAAAAAGCCAAGTAGAATAAGCTGTAAGAACAGATAAGCTGGCTGAAAAAGCCAAATAAGCTAGTTTCCTAGCAAAAGCTTAACCAAAAGACTTGTAAACTTCAAGACTTGATATTAAGCTGAGAAAAATGAGTTCTATTACAAAAACTAAGTTGTTGCATGTACCAATAAGCAAAACAGATTTAATAAGCTTAAAACCAAGTTTGACCAAAAGTCAAACGCTGATAAGTTATAATCAAACGCTGACAGGAACAAAATGGACGTTGACAGACTTAATGAAGTGTAAGGACTTGTTTTTCACCCTGCTGATCAAGGTTTGAGTGCAAACCTTGTGAATCAAGGTTCACCAGTTGGGTAAACTTGATGTGTTTTGGCACAGATAAGCCAATAAGCCATTGGGCTTATAAGCTATGATCAAAGCAATCCAAATAGCAAAAACCAATCACAAGCAGCACATGAACAAGATCCAAGCAACAATGCAACAATCCTAATGCTAGAAATCACAATGCAACACCAAATGAGGTGGTCACTTTGCTAATGCAAATGACCACTTCAGCAGACTTTGATAAGCTATAAAAATCACAATCAGCCAGCCAAATTTAACCAAATGCACACACAAGCTATAATAAACTCCATTAAGCAAGTCTAAACAGGTTTCATGCACTGGTTCAAAGAATTAAGCAAGATTCAAGCAATGAAAGTTACTGATGAACACTACACATGCAGTTTTCTACTTTTGCTGATGTATTTGACACACAAGCCAATTTCAACACCTCAAATCATTCAAACAGGTTATGTTAACTTTGTTTAAACCACTTTTATCCCTAAGCATGCATACACCCTAAGTGTTCCCAAAATCCTAGGTCAAAACAAGCAGAAACAAAGTCTATATAGCAGATTGATCAATTCAAGTGTTCAAACCCAAAAACTTGCAGCAAAACACTCTCAAGCAAAGGTATAGCAGATACAAAGCATAAACAATACTTTCCCTTAACACAAAAACAGATTACAAGCATAAACCAGTAGACCCAAACACCCATTTAACTTTTTCAAATCAAAATTTTTCAAAAGCAAAACAAGATTTCAGGTCAACCAAGCATCAATTAACACTATAACAAGTCTAATAAACAGATTCAAGCAAGAACAAGCAACAAAATTCACAAGAACAACAGTTTCATACAAATATCACCAAAAATCACAATTTAAGCAGATTTGGAGATTAAGTATGCAAACCTCATGGATGTACATCCACACCCGCGAATTTTGAGCTTATGTGCTAGCAAGAACAAGCACAAGCTTCCACAAAAGCCTGCTAAGATTGAACAAGGGTTAAGCACAATAACATGAAAAATCAGAAACTTCAAAAATCTTGATTGATGCAAACTTGTTACCCCACACTTGATTATCCCCAAGTTATAAGCCTCACCACACCTTAACCAACTCAGTTAGGATGCTATGATCAGCCCTATAGCCCAAGAATTCCAAGATTGGAACAAGAGTTAGCAAAATATCAAGAAAATGAGGAAAATATGCAAACTTGTGCACACTCCTCTTTTGAAAACAGGTTTTTAACTTCAAAAGCAGTAAACTAAGAACAATAATAAGCAGAATAAAGATGGCACTTGGTCTTTCTTCAAAGCACTTAACTCAAATTCATTAAACTGAAAAAGGATTTACAAGTGTTTGAACAAAGGAAAAACCAAAAGCAGCTGAAAAATGAAGACCTAAGTGGCTTTATATAGCCTTACAATGAGCTAAGTTACAGCTAAAAACTATAAACCCTAATGGTTGAAGTCCCCAATATGCCCTTGAGGTCTTGAAAACCTTGGACTCATGTGATGCTTTCTTGGACGTTTGCATGAGTTAGCAGGGTTGGAATTTGATCAATGGCCCATAATAAGCTTAAGTTTGAAGCAAGGATGTGGGGCGTTGGATTTGCTTAACTGTTTTGTCTTCTTCTCCAAGGGGTAGAAAGCAGGGTAAAACATGTGACAAAGGAATGATGTGGCAAGCTATTTGTGAGTTTGGTTGTGATTAGGGAGACCCTAATTATAATTCTGGAGGTTACTGGGTGCTAATTTCAAACGGATTAAGAAAACCCAAATTTGTTCTTATGATGAATAGTGCATGTTTTGATCCAGATTAAGGTTTGAATGGGGTGTTTAGCGCGTGTTTTTGTAACTAATATTAATTAGTTAAAAACCTGGTGAAGTGGAAAACTGAGGTGGAGAAATGGTGGAATGGGATTGGTGGGATTTAGTGAGTGGGACACATGGCAGCTTGGGAGTGGACTAGGTAAGTTTGGTGTCTGGGCAGTTATTACCCCCTTTCTTTCAGAAACTTGTCAAATGCAATCCAACTTCTATCAGCGCCCATTTTAGTCTTATCAACTTTTGACTTGTTGCATTTTTGGCCCAAAAACTTTCACAAAGTGTAATCAGGGGTATTTCTTGCCATTTTTGCATTCTTCAAGGGCTGGTTTGGTATTTTCTTCAATGATAATGGTCTAGACTTGTATAATTGTCATTTTGGAGGACTGAATTTGCCAAGTCTTGATGATTGAGGGACCATTTTTGCCAATTGTTGAAAGTTGAGGGTCCTTTGTGTAATTTTGGATTTTTCAAAGGACCAAACTTGTCATTTCTTGTACTTTGAAGGACTTCATGATGTATTTGACTTTTTGGATGATATTGGTTGACAATTAAGCTTTGTTGAGGGGCTAAACTTGCCAATTCTTCAAAGTTAAGGGTCCTTTTTGTAATTTTGACAAACTTTAGGGACCAAACTTGTAATTATGAGGATACAAGGGTATAAAGTTTCAATTCTTCATAATTGGAGGACCCTTCTTCATAATTCTTCAAATCTTCAAGGGTTGATCTTGGGAAAGTCTTCACTAGGGCTTGGTTTATTGTGCGGCTTCGTTTCCTGTGTTCGTTTTTGCATGATTCTTGTGATCTTTTGTCATTATCTCAATATCCGTACCTAAAATACACAAGCAAAAAACACAAGCATATATTTGGGTATTATGATGATATTTAATGCATTTTAAGCCCTATTTGGAAGATGAGACTATGTATAAAAGCAGTCTCATCATGTACCCATGGGTTATGCGTACATAGTCTCTTAAAGGCGTGGAAATGTTTAATACATCCTCTAATGGCATAGGGGATATCCTAACATTCTTGGCATAAGCAGTAGAAATGATCAAGTGAGTAGCACCCGTGTCAAATAAAACACATGGACCTTGACCATACATATACAAGATTCTAGTGATGGTACATGTAGACTTGTTGGCCTGATCTCGAGAAGTCGTGTACACCCGTCCACTAGTAGGAGGTGTCTTGGAATCAGCATGTCCATATGTGCCCTCCATCTCGCCCTTGTGGCAGTCCAAATGCGATGACCGGTAAGGCCACACTTGAAGGAAGCATCGCTGTCTCGGCGACATGGCCCTGGGTGCCTACGGTTGCAGGTAGTGTAGAGAGGGTAAGTGTACCCTCCAGCAGGTGCCCTTGCTGGCTGGGAGCCTGTTCAGAAAAGTGCACATGAGACATGGTTTATAGGTACAAAAGGACAATGCGGAAAAAATCGTAAGACGTAATACCAGTGATAGCTGTACGGTTAGGCTGTGAACCTCTTCGGTCCTGCTCCCTCCCGTTACCATGATTCCTGGTAGAAGATGCTAAAGTGTCAGAATTATGAATCATAAACGTGTATCATAAGAAATGAGTAAGTTTAGGGACCTGCTGCTGTTGGAGTTTCCAGCGTTGTTACGGTAATTATCATTACCGCCACGCCTATCCGTAGCAGAACGGTCTTGAGTCTGACCGTTACCCTTGGGCTGAGTAGGTTGTTGCTGAGTAGCCGGTTGAGACCGGTCCCCAGTCTTCTGCCCGAAAGGTGCAGTTTAAAGAGAAAGATAAATATTGGATAGTACTGAATGAATTTGAAATGATCACCGTCGAGTGACGAATAAATACCTCTTTTCGGGTCTCTCTGCTTTACCGAATTCCTCTCTCTCCTGCAACATCTCCAGCTCACGTGCTGCATCGGCTACTTATGCCACCGTGTTGAAGGTATCAAATACCAAGTTGTTGGTGCCCGATGTACGAAGAGCCCATCAAAAGTGGTATGCTTGCTCTTCGGCAGTACCTGCTGCTACGCCAAGAAAACCAGCCAAACGAAGAAAGGGCTGCATGAACTCGGTGCTGTTCTCCCCATATCTCTGCCTGATTCCGTGGTACTCCCTCTTCAACTTTTCTTGCTCAGCCTTGGGGAAGAACTGTCCCATCACTGACCCCCTGAACTGAGCCCAAGTCAAGCCAGCCACCCAATTTTCACCACCCTCAGACTGCTTCACTGCCTTCCACCATCCCAGTACATCGCCTTCAAACTTGTAACAGGCCAACCTCAACTTGAAGACGGGGTCGCAGCCCATTTCATCAAATATCTTCTCGATATGAGCTAACCAGCTTTCAGCCTCACTAGGGCTGTCAGTTCTCTCGAAGGATCGAGGACGTTGCTTGTTAAATCTCTCCAGCCATGTGACCAGTGTTGCTGGAGGAGGAGGAGGAGGAATAGGATGCTGGTGCTGATTGTTGGCAGCTTGCACCTTGGCCATGATATCGTTCCTCAGCTGAGGAAGCAAAGCCTGCATCGTAGCTTGGACTGCTGCATTGAGTTGTTCCTACACGTGTGTGAGAACCATCTAACAGTATAAAACAAAGTGCATGATTAAACTGATTAAAACATAAAATATGTACATGACAAAAAATTATGCCAATAAATCATGAGAAAAAATTTATGAAGGAAAACAATGCATGAATGCATGATGCAGTTTATGAAAACTTTTATATGCGCAGGGTAAACGCCTACGGTCAGTTCACCCAAAACAAAAGACATGGCGAGGGGACGCCTATGGGTCGGTCCCAATGTTAAAAGTTTTTATAAAAGCACATGCGACTAAATAGGGCCAGTCTTGTACCAACCATTACTTAGTCATAAACCTGCAACAATGACATATGACATGAATGCATGAAAACATTGAATGCATGAAAACCGACTGTCAGTTCTAGGAAGACCATAGTGACTACCCACTAATCACAGTTCGTGTTTTGAGAGCCTACAGGTCGAAACCTTGGCTTTGATACCATAATTATAACACCCCATTTTGGTAAATAGAATGTCACGCGTGATTATGACGTGTCATCAAAGCATACATGGTAAATGTCTTAAAAACATTAGCTGACCATGAAAGGAAATACCGGAAACAAACATCGGTACCCCAAGTATAAGCTCATCACACAAAAACATAAGTACTGTAAAGGAAAAGGACTAAACAATGTCCAAAGAAATAAGTAGCAAAAAGTATGATGAAATGCATAATGTAGAGATGGCTAGATAGCTTCCAATCCATATGCACGTACGCTTAAAGTCTACGAGCACCCTTGAGTACCTACCATTTGGGAACATGAAAGGAAAACGGCTGAGCATAACGCTTAGTGCACGGATATAGAAGCATAACATGGAATATCATAAGCATATAAGACTAATAGCAGCGGAATACTATAAGTTCTAAGTAATCTGGATTCATGTTCATAAAACTGGTTTTATAGTTTTAAAGGACTTATGTTTCTATGAAAATCTGTATTAATTAGCCAAATAGCCCATATAGGTCATGAGGTTCCACCGTGCATGAATACTTGGAGGGGAGACCTCGTCATGCAATTAGAGGGGTTGCCTCTAATTAAATAGTCTGGGTAGGAGGGATCAGCTCCTAGTGAAGGATGCAAGGCACACATCGCATTCACTCTGATAATACTGATAAACATGTAACTAGGATGCACCCATACGCCCTACATGATAATATAATATAATGGCCAAAACTGAAAAGGGACGCCACGAGCAATCACTTCGCTGTGGGGAAGTCATAACACTGGTGCCTCAAGTGTTATGGTTATGGTACCTCCATAACTAGGTGACACTTGTCATGCATGTATATGGATTAGGCTCTTAAACTAACATAAGTAATCAAACATATAAAACAAGACTGGGAAAACAGTTGGCTGCAAACGGGGAATCCTAATAAGGAAATAATGTCCATACTGAAAGACGGGAAATCCGTACCTTATGTCCAGTGAAAGGAAAAGACGAACGAAAGGAAATCCTACTCCGATCTTACTAATGCTACATAAATAGGGGACATGTATAAGTATTCTGTTTATTGAGTACTTAACTGATTTTATATCGTGTCTTAGCTTGTTTTATATGTTCATGTCTTGTTTTAATGATTTTAAGGTTATGTTGTGTTTATCATGTATTCTACGTATTCTGATTAAGTATTACATGTATTCCTTGTATTATTATACTCTTTGTGTAATAATAAGTAACTTTCTAAAAATAGCAGGTTTCCTAAAATAGTAAGTTTCCAAAAATAGAAAGTTTCCAAAATAGATTAACTTCTTAAAATAGATCAGTTTCTAATAATAAAAAGTTTCCAAAAATAGTAAGTTTCCTGAATTAGAAAGTTTACATATTTAGAATTAAGCTGGATTAATAAGATAATAATATAAGCTTAGATTTACTGGTTAAATAATCATAAGTCATGTGATTTTAGTATAGTTTATTAATAATATCATGTTAATTAAATAAACTATAGGTTATACGATTTAATTAAACATATGCATGATTTAATTAAATTAAGGTGTATAAAAAACTTAGGTTAAAACATGTATCAATACTTTATTAATTATAACCTAAGTCATGATTATTAAATAAATTTATTTTATGTCTTAATAATTAATTAATACTATAGTCTAAATTAAATACATAATTACTTAGGTTAAAACATGTATTATTTAATAAATAATAATTAACCTAAGTCCATGATTAATTAAATTAATTACATGTCATGTTTAATTAATTTAATATCTTGTTAAAAAATAAATACTTGTAAAAATAAAATACTTGTACTATTTTAGTCATGAACCAGACCCGTGTATTTAATTTAAACATGTCATGAACCGGACCGAATAAACCTTGAACCGGACCAACAAACACCCCTTTAACAATGGCAAACCGGTTCGGTCGGTTGCCATTGCTCTTGTTAAACTGCCACCGGCTTAAGCCGGTGGTTTCCCTCTCGGCTGTGTGTCGGTGTTTACCCCTGCTGCAGCCGCGTTCCCCCTACTTAACCCACGCTTGCCATTGGCTGTGTGTCGGTAATATGGCTGTTTGCTGCCGAGACCCAACCGAACCACAAGGACACCCTAACTTGCGTCGGGGTCCGTCATCCCTTGCTGCCGACCGAAACCAACACCACCGAGATCATAGGCGAACCAAGATACACCGAGAGCCATGGGGCTCTCGGTTGGGTGTCGGCCGAACAAAACAACCCACAAACAACCTTTAATTTTACCCCCGTGATTGTTTAACATGTTTTTAATTCTTGTTTATTTCATCCATGTTCATGTGTTCATAATTAATAAAAATAATAAAAAGAAAAGGTTTTACGAATTACCGAATGCGTGTAATGATTGGAGAACGATAACACGAACACGATCCTTTGATTTAATTAACCAAAACTCAAGCAAACATCTCCTTGGTGTTTGTTATATCCGGTGGCTAAAGAGAGACAAAAGAAAAAGCTAGGGTTTTTTATTTCCTTGAAAACTTTGTTAAATGAAAAGGTGTTTCCTCCTTTTTGTTATTTTACTAAAAATCAAGTGGGCTTGGCCCCTTTTCTCTCTTGGTGCCGCGGCTTGTAGGGCCCACAAGAAAAAACCTGAAGTTTTCCCGTGTTTAAATTTACGTGTTCTTACGTCCGTGTTTTTGTGTTTAAATAAATGTTCGTTATATATTTAAATACTTGTACATAACGATATTAATCGTATTATATTAATTAAGTACGTAATTACATGTTCGTGATTTTTTTTACGTTCAAGATTTCATGGTCGTGATTGTAATTATTATGGTTTATAATTATCGTGTACTATCACGTACTTAATACTTATCGTGTAATAATACATACATAACTTCTGTAATTACTAATCGTGACACGTGTTCATGCTATAAAAGGAAAGTTTTAATATGTACGTATGTTTACTAAGTGTACTATTCATGGTAAAAGCATGCGGGTTTTACACCTACACACTAAACATACACCGTTAGGCTTACCGTAGGTTTGTGATCCACGATTAGACTCTGGCGTGAGAGTAAGTAATTGATTTGAGTATATTAGGGTTTAGGGTATTGTGTGTATCGTACCTTTGTGGAACCATAGGGGTTCCTTTTATACTCGAGAGAGTCCAGGCTGGGCTCCCTATTCTTGCGGCCTAAAGGAGAGATAATGATTCAAAATAGATTGATCCTTATCACATAACTGAGGTAAGTGCATATCCTCTTCCCTTAGGCGAATGTAATCATAAGATAGATTATATTCTTGTCCAATCCTGTCGCAGCGCGACAAGGATATGGTTAAGCAATGAACCGTATGTGCGACAGCGACTTACTGAGCCTCCTGGGTTGTGCGTACATCGTATAGGTATTAATCTACTCCTGATGGATATGGGTAGTACCCGTGAGTCGGACTACCAGCCCGACTAGGGACTATACGTCATCATGTTCCGCAAGTCTAGTGGTCGCTGGTGCAAACCGCGGCTACTAGACTACAATCTTCTAAGCGCTCAAAAACCAATACGCGCACAGACCACTCGAGAGTAAATAATTCAAACATTCCCGCCAAGAAAACATTCATTCCCCCTTTTACCTAACCTCCTCGAAACCCGGGAAAAACGTCTGGCACGTCATAGTTACCCCTTCATCTTCCACCATTGGATTCAACAAGTGGGTAATATGTGGCCCAGATCTAAGCTAGGAACAGTATCTTAGGAGGCTATAAATACACCCATGACGTCCCCTTGACTGGGTAATCACTGCAAAAACTCTCAAGCTTCCATTAACGCCTCCAAAACATTCTATCGTTACCAGATTCCATCTAAGGTAACCTTTTGCGACCACCTCATTTTATACATGCCATCATGGTGAGACAATTATCCGATGTCACATCGATTCTGACCATAGGGGAGCTAGACCAATTCACGACGGACTACTACATACCAAATTATCTACACCCAGAAATTCCCAACCCTCGGCACAATATAAGCCAGGCGCCCGAGGGAAAAATAGGAGTATACACCTGATTCTTTGACTACGGGAATCAGCGTATACCCATGTCGCGCTTTCTAGTCAGTGTGCTGATGCATTACGAGACCCACGTATCCCATTTGCATTGTATTGGGGCGGCCAAAATTTCGAACTTCGAAAATAATTGTCGTACCCTAGATATAGAGCCCACTGTAGACTTATTTCGAGTCTTCTACCAACGGCAACTAGCCATTGGTTGGGTTTCCTTCGCTAAGTGAAAGAACGGGATGCAATGCTATGATGGGAAAATAGACTCCTTAAGGGACTGGAATGATAGGTTCTTTTGGGTTGACGAAGCCGCCTTTCCCTTTTACTTCCCCTTTTTGACCCCTGGAACGGTGAGGAAGGACCCAATGCCTGGCCCTAACTCTTACAACTCTGAGGAAGCGGAGACCTTGACAACAACCGCATCCCTGTGCAACCCTACCTTGAGACGTTGTTGGTAATTCTCGGTCTGAGACGCGCAGTCATCTGCGGCGCACATCAAATACCTTTCTTGCGCACCCAGAGTGGCCAGGGTTAGTGGTTCTTCTCGCGTTCTTCGTAGCATTCTATAAGTACCATCTTGTGCCAAAAACTAACATATGTTCTATTTCTTGTCTGTTTGTTTGTCATGTAGGTATGGATATTCTTGACCTCGTTCGTGGTGCCTTTCCTGAAGATTTGATAGTCTACTCCCATCCTGAGAGGGAGAATGAGGAGTCAATTTAGGAACGTGCTCAAACGAACACCATGGAGTTGGAGGTGGGGGAGGCTTCCACAACGCAAGAGCATGAGGACACCGGCGCAGACCAGCCCGCACCACCACAAGTACAGTAACAACCACCCGTAGAACAACAACCACCAGCACAACAACAACCATCGCCGTTTCTCAGCTCCTCGCTATCATCGGATAATTTTACTAAGGATGCTAAGAACACCGTGCAACAATTTAAAGAAGAGGAGAACTCTGCTTTGGGTAAGAGGCAAAGGAGCCCCCCAGCGGCTTCGCGCAAAGCCGCTTGCACAGGGATTGTGCCCTCATGGACATAGGCGCGCGTGAATGAGGAAGAGATTAAGGAGAATCTCGCGAGGACTCCTCCACGTACACCTCCTGCCACCATCAACTTAAGGTAAACACTTGTTTTTGTATTATGGCTATCGTCCGTATTCCTCCTTATATCTTTCTGACCGCTTCTTTCGTGTATCAGTGATGACGAGGAGAAGTCCTCTGCGAAGGCTGATTTTAGGCCTTCCCCCCAAAAGGAGACTTCAACAGCGGGGGGAAGCGCGTTCCCTCAAGACCCCGTGTTTTCTCCTGATTGGGAGTTGTCCATGTCTTCAGAGTTGACTGGTGCGTTTGACTGTTCCAGCTTTTTGGATAACATCGTGCCCCCTGGCGGAGTTGTGATACTGGAGGGGATAAGCGATGTGGTTCTGGCAGACGAAGTTAGTTATTTTGCGTCACAGAACGTGACATTGATGTCGCGCATCAAGAAGAGGTTTTTGGAGTTATCCGCCCAAGTTCAGACCACTGAAGAGAGACTTGGGCAGATTATTGAGGAGAAGTCTCTTGCCCTTGGGGAAATGCAAGAAAAAATCAACCAGGAGGTTGAGAGAGGGCGACAAGACGCTTCCCACATCCACTCCCTAACATAAGAGAAGGACAAGCTAGCCTCCGCACATGAAGATGAGCACGCCCAACTTAATAAGCTAAAGGCCTCCAGCCAAGTTGCAATGGGGGCTTTTGAGGAGGGAAAGAATAAGTTTGTGGCTGATGTAGATGCGCTGGGTGCAAGGGTTAAAGAAGATGTGGGTGATCTTAGCAGCCAACTAAAGAGGTTGAGTATTGAGTTGGATGAAGACCTGTATCCGTGGTTGATGAAGGAGGTAGCCAAGAAGCGATGGCTGGCGCGCTATGGTTTGCGCCTAGCCGCCAAGGGTGCTTTGGAAGACCCTACTTTGCGGGCCGCCTTTGCCCAGTCTATCATAGATGCGGTGAATGAGGGCACTTCCAAGGGTTTAGTGAAGGCGCACAAAGCTAATTTGTTGAAGAAAGAGTTGAAAGAGGCGCCCTTCTATGACCCTACTACCGAGTCTAAGCTTACAGCCGCCGTGAAGGATATGAGTGTTTGTCCGTTGCCATCCATCGGTCTTGGCGACAAGGACCATGAGCTGCCCATTGACATTGTGATGGAAGGCCTTACTTTGGTACGTCATAAGGCAGAGGGTGCAGAAGCACAACCGGATTTTCACTTGAAGCCTTCCACGGAGCAGCTAACAGTACCAATATTTACTCAGCCCAGGGATGTGCTTGACTCATTTAGGGTTGAGAAGGAAGTGTCGTTGTTCAAGGTGCTCGCGGCACATGAAAGTCGTGTTGCTGCCAAGAAGATTGTGCTGAACATAGAGACTGCACCTTCTGTTGGTGTAGCCCACCTTTCTTCCTCCATCCCTGTACTGCCTTTGCCGTTGCTAGAGAGGGATGCGCGCGTGCTGGATCTAATAGAGAAGGGCATGAAAGAGCACCGCACCACAACTTATTTCTCCCCCTGCTGAAGTTGAAGAGATCCTCGTCTGACACCAATTTGCTCTCCAACATTTTATCTGATTTGTAAATATGTTGTGTACTTTTTATGTGCGAATGTTCGCCCTTTATTTCTAATGAACAATTCCTACTTTTTGTTATGAGAAATATGTTTAATGTTTATAGCCAGATTCATATTATAAGTTAATGTAAACTCATAAATGATCCTTATGGGTGAGGCAAACTCATTACGTGCGGTATACCGTTACTACCATAAGGACGGCCAGGTGAGGCTTACCAATTGTTAGGTGTGCATGATTGTGTCTTATCAGTCTCAGAGTGTACTGGCTGTATAACTTGCTACAACATCATTAATAGTAAGGGTCCTAACAAGGATACATGATCTGTGGTCGATGGGGTTGCATCCCTCTTACTCGACGAGTCTAATTAGTTGGGTAGGCTCATTCCTCTAATTTCCCCTGGAAACGTTGTGCACGTGTGCGCCAGTAGGCAACATATAACATAAACAAAGTGTACGTATGATAAAAATAAATGTTTTTAGAATGCATCGTGGAACTAGCTAGGGACCACGACAGTTCTATTAACACTTGCAAGATTTTAATACATGAAATAAAAGAAAAAATAATACATTGGGTCCAGAAGTTCGCCGCTAAAGGTAACACTTCTTTAGGTGGCATATGTTCCAAGGCCTCTGTAGGTCACGACCAACCATGTCGCGTAGTTAATATGCGCCATTCCCCAATGCATTTGTCACCATGTAAGGTCCCTCCCACTTAGGCCCAAGGTTTCTTGTATTTTCAGCGTGGCTGGCCGTGTTTGAGCGATATACGAAATCACATGTCCTAAAGGAAGTCTTTCATACCCTAGCATCGTAGTAACCCTTCATTTTTGCTTTTGACTTGGCTTCATGGATAGCTGCCAACTCTCTCCGCTCCTTGATTATGTCCAGGTTCAATCGTAATTCATCATCATTTGTGACCATGTCTACTTCTGCTGTGTAGAGCGTTTGTAATCCAATCTCGACTGGGATAACTGCCTCTGTTTCGTATGTTAGGGTGAAAGGGGTATCGCTCGTAGTTGTTTTTATCATTGTGCGATGTGCCCACAAGACATGTGATAACTCGTCGACCCATTTTTTGTTGTGTTCCCCTAATCGTGCTTTTATGCCGTCTCCCAAACTCCTATTTGCTCTTTCAACAAGTCCATTTCTTTGTGGATGGGCTACCGATGCGAACCTTTGGTTTATGTTGTTTTTCTCGCACCAATAATTGAATGGGTTCTCCGCGAATTGTTTTCCATTATCAGAAACTATCTCTCCAGGTAGCCCGAAGCGACATACTATATTGTCCCATACGAACCTTTTTACTTGGTTCCCTGTGATTTTACGACTGCCTTTGCTTCAATCCACCTCGTGAAGTAATCCATCGCGACTATTAGGAACTTAATTCCACCCACTGCTATGGGAAAAGGTCCTGCGATGTCTATTCCTCACTTGAAGAATGGCCAAGGGGAAGGGATGGGTGTCAGTTCTTCTTGGGGTTGGCGTGGTATCGGCCTGTATACCTGGCAGTCATTGCATTTGTTGATGAGCGTACGTGCATCCGCGTGCAGGGTTGGCCAGTAATACCCACTGCGCAACGCTGTTGCCATTACTGATCTTGGTCCTACGTGCATGCCGCAGGATCTCTCGTGTATTTCATTAGTGACATACTACGCTTGTCGTGGCCCTACGCATCTTAGCCATGGATGAAGGAATGATCGTTCGTAAAGAATCCAGTCTCTGACTTCGAACTGCCTCGAGCGTCTTCGTATTCGCCGCACTTCGATTTCGTCATGCGGGAGCGAATCTTTCGTCAAATAGTCGACGATCGGTGTCATCCATGTAGGACCTTCTTCCTCTACCACCGATGTGACTTCTAGCTCTTTTATTGATTTGTCTTTAAGGATCTCTACCAGGACTTGTTTTGATATTAATAGTTTTATAGGTTGATCTGTTATTACCACTATGGGATGTGCTTGGAAGTATTTGCGCAACCTTTTCGCTACAAATACTAGTGCGAGTACCAACTTCTCCATTGGGGTATAATTTAGTTTCGAGCTTTGTAATTCTCTGCTTATGAAGTATACTGGGGTTTTCACATTTTCTCTATCCGTCATTAGCACCGCGGTGATTGCTCCGTGTGTAGCTGACAAATACATTATCAGTTCTTCTTTAGGGCATGGCGCGACTAACATAGGGAGTGAAGCTAAATGTGTTTTTAGTTCCTCGAAGGCTTTCTCAGCTTCCTTTGTCCAATTGAAGTCTCCTTTCTTGATGCACTTCTTCAGTGTTTTAAATAAAGGGAGCGACTTCTCTACGAATTTGGACAAGAACCTATTCAACCCTGCGAGCTTCCCATTTAGCGATTGCACTTCCTTTTTCGTCCTTAGGCTTTGAAGCTGAATGACCGCGTCTGTCTTTTCTGGGCAGGGTTTGATGCCATTGGGGTCAATCATGTATCCTAGGAACATGCCTTCTGTTGCCCCAAAAGTGCATTTCTTTGGGTTTAACTTCATTTTTATTCTCCTAAGTGTTGAGAATGTTTCCTCAATATCCCGGATAAGTTCACTCTCTGTGTGACCTTTTACTACCAGGTCATCAACATACACCTCCAAATTTCGCCCTATTTTACCTTCGAACGCTTGATCAACCAACCGTTGGTACGTGGCCCCTGCGTTTTTAAGTCCGAATGGCATTTTCGTGTAGCAATACACACCCTGGCTGGTATGGAATGATATTTTTTCTTCATCTTGCTCTGCCATTTGTTTCTGGTGGTATCCCTTATATGCGTCTAGGAAGAATTTAAAAGGATATCCACAAAACGATTCTACTTTCCAATCTATCTCTGGGAGTGGATAGCAGTCTTGGGGGCAAGCCTTATTGAGGTCTGTGAAGTCAACACACATGTGCCAGCTGCCATCATGTTTTTTAACCATTACTAAGTTAGCGAGCCAATCATGGTAGTAAACCTCCCTCATGATTCCTGCGTCTACCAGCTTTTTCACTTCCTCAAGTATCACCTTGTTGCGTTCTGGGGCCTGTCCTCTTTTCTTTTGCCTAACTGGGGGGTATCCTTCGCGGATTTGAAGCTTGTGTTCAGATATTGACATTGGTACCCCCGTCATGTCATTAGGTTACCATGCAAAGACGTCTAGGTTATCCGTTAAGAGGCGGCACATGTCAGCCTTTCCTTTGTCAGACAATGTCCACCCCGGTCGTTATCTCTTGATCTGGATATTGCGGATGGACTGCTACTTTTAGGTTCGGCGACGAGTCTATCCTAGGTTCCATTGTAACCCGAGGGGATTACGCAATCGTGTTGCACTCTGGGAGTGCTATCGCTGTGTTAAAGGTCGTTATGATTCCTCCCTCCACTAGGAACTTCATCATGCCATGGGCCGTAGAAGGTACTGCTCGCATTGCTAGTATGTTAGGTCGCCCAATAATTCCGTTATACTGCGATGGCGACCGTATGATCAAGAAGTTCATTGAGACTTTTGTCGAATGTTCGTCGTTTCCCACCTTTACTACTAGCTTTAGTTGGCTCAAAGGCCACACCGCTTCCCCATTGAATCCAATGAGCGGGGAGGTTGCAGGTACCATTTGGTTCCTTACTTCTGCGCCGAGTTTCAGGAAACAATGTTCATACATTATTTCTACTGATGAGCGTCCATCGACATACATACGATGTATACTGTATTCACCGATGTTTATTTCTATCACTAACGGGCCTTCTTCCACATTCCAAGCGCTGAGGGGGGGGGAGGAGATGTCTCTTCCTTTCGAGAATTTTTGGCTCACCTTTTGTTTTGTCCTTCGCTGCCATGCTTCTATCATGTAAACATTTGCCTTAGCGATTTTTGGTTTGTCGTCCTCCGCGGTTCCTTTGACAAGGTGTTTTAGTTTGCCTTCTTTTACCATATTCTCGAAATTTTTTTGCAGCTGAATACATTCATTAGTAACGTGCCCCTTCTCATCATGATATTCACAATATCCGTTGCCAATGCGCCTTTCTACCGGGGTGGTCATTGGCAATGGTCTTGGGAAGTACGCACCTTCTGACATGAGGAATTCCCTCGGATTTAACTTAAGAGGAGTAAACCTAAATTTACTAGCTCGCCCCTCTCTTTTATTTCCTTGGTAATCAAGACCTCCAGGCCTACTTTTCCTGCTAGACCCTTTATTAGGCGCTTCACGAGATCTATAACCATGGGCATTTTGTATGACTTCTGAGGCAACTGATTCCCCCTGTATGAAGGATCTTACTCGCCGTAGTACTCCATCAAAGGTTTCTGGTGTTCTTTCATTCAGTTTTTTTAATTAGATCACTGTTGCGTATACATGCCATGAAGTAAGATACTTTCAAGATCTCTGGGCATTCTTTTATTTGAAGATACTCGCTCTTTAAACGTTCTTAAAAATCCTCCAAGTATTCGCCCTGGTTCTACTTGATTGTGGCGAGTGATACAACACTCCTATCATGTCTTTTATGTTGCACATAATTTTTTTTGAATGCTTTCCGCAATACTTCATACCCATTAATTATTCGTGGTGAAAGTCTATTAAACCAGATCCGCGTATTTTCTACGAGTGTAGAGTTGAACATATTGTACCATACAGGTTCTGGCCATTGCTCAATGCCTGCTTGGGACTCTAATACCTTTAAGTGGTCTTTTGGATCTGAGGTGCCATCATACGTTTTTACGTTTGCTGGCATGTGGCGCTTTCTTGTATCCGCGTAATACTGTATGCGTCTCGTGAAAACATTTTTCCTGGCTCTTCTCCAAGGTTGTGAGAAGCCTTGGTCATCTGAGGAGTAACATTCACGCCTGTGCTTTGTAGGGTAGTTATCACTCGATCTTGATAGATTGCTTTAAGAGGATTCACCGTGTTCTAAGCGCTCCTTTCCTTTCGTTCCCTTCTAATTTTTTTCTGTGTCACGCAACCAGTGAGATGAGGGCTTGTAGATTAATACCTACATATTCCTCCATCGTGCGCGCCTCCGTAGCAATTACTTCCTCGCTTTCTTCGAGGAGTGTCCTTCTTTTTTGTTTATAAGGAGGAGGCTGAGTCGATTCTTGTTCTACGTTTCTTTCCTCAATAGTAGGTAGGGGAGTTGAGAATAGTACACCTGTTCCTCTGAAAGGTGGATTTGTTACATCCCGAGTGTTTGCCTCGCTGGCAAATCTAGGAGTAACATTCGCGGATGCGATGTGACCATCTATAATCGAGGATCTTCGATTGCCTTCGTTCATAACATTTTTTGTCATTGCTTAGAGCTTTTAGTGTAGGGTCTCATGGATGGCGTCAACTTGTTGATGCAAAAGTTGTATGGACCGATCTTGGTTATGCTTAATTCAGGGCCTTGTGCACTCTGGCTCTTTCACCAAGTGAAACTTGTTTTAAGGACCCTACGCACTAAACAGACACCGTTAGGCTTACCGTGGGTTTGTGACCCACGATTAGACTCCGACGTGAGAGTAAGTAATCGATTTGAGTATATTAGGGTTTAGGGTATTGTGCGTATCGTACCTTTGTGGAACCATAGGGGTTCCTTTTATACTCGAGAGAGTCCAGACTGGGCTCCCTATTCTTGTGGCCTAACGGAGAGATAATGATTCAAAATAGATTAATCCTTATCACATAATTGAGGTAAGTGCATATCCTCTTCCCTTAGGCGAATATAATAGTAAGGTATATTATATTCTTGTCCAATCCTGTCACAGTGCGACAAAGATATGGTTAAGCAATGAACCGTATGTGCGGCAGCGACTTACCGGGCCTCCTGGGCTGTGCGTACATCGCATAGGTATTAATCCGTTCCTGATGGATACGGGTAGTACTCGTGAGTCGGTCTGTCCAGTCCGACTAGGGACTATACGTCATCATAACCCGTCTGAGACTTCGTATCGTCTTTATCACATTGCCAGGACGCATCACAGAAACCTATACCATTCAGTTCAGTGTCTGGTTTCCCTCCATATACCAAGAATATATATTTCGTACTCCTTAAATACTTTAGAATATGTTTAATAGCAGTCCAGTGGAGCTTCCCTGGATTCTGTTGGTATCTACTGACCAAGTTCTGAGCAAACGCCACATCAGGCCTTGTGCATCTAACAATATACATTATAGATCCTATAGCCGAAGCGTAAGGCACCTTTTCATGTATACCTCCTCTTCAAGAGTTGATTCATCCATCTCATGACTCAGATTATGCTTAACTTCCATAGGTTGAAAACCTTTCTTGGAATTATGCATATTATATTTCTTCAAAATCTTATCTATATAAGCATCTTGACATAGACCAATTAACCGTATTTTCCTATCCTGATAGATCTTAATTCCCATAATGTATGCAGCTTCTCCTAAATCCTTCATAGAAAAACATTTACCAAGATAATCCTTAACAGCTTTAATTCTTGAAATGTTACTTCCCAGGATTAATATGTCATCAACATATAGGACTAGGAATACTACATCACTCCCCCTAGCTTTGCGATATACACATGGCAACCATCCACTTATCCTTCTCAGGATCAAGTATGGTGGATTTATAATTAGCGGGTTCACCAAGATCCCCTAACTCATCATCATCCTCTATGTTAAGAAATATATTGCTATTTGCGTTTTTAATCCTTGTGGATCTACGCAGAGGAACTAATTCCGGTGGAACAACCAGACTTTCTGGTTCTACAGGAATTACATCGCTAGTGTTTTCAGAAGGTAATGTATCTATATGACTCTCTTCTAGATCATAATTTCTCCCACTGAATTCTTGATTAATAAGATCAGATTCAAGGAAGTCTCCATACCTAGCAACAATCACTTTGTTCTCAGGTGGATAATAAAAGTAGTAACCCATAGTTTCCTTAGGGTATCCTACATAGACACATTTAACAGATCATTGATGGAGTTTGTCACCCGAGTCACATTCCACATACGCCTCGCAACCCCAGACCTTTAAATAAGACAAATATGCTTCTTTCCATGCCATAGTTCATATGGTGTCTTATCGACCTTCTTTGTGGGAACCATATTTAAAATGCGAACAACAGACTCTAAAGCATAATCCCAAAAGGATAAAGGTAAAGTTGTAAGATTAAACATAGATCGCACCATATCCAGTAATGTACGATTTCTCCTTTCTGATACACCATTTGGTTATGGAGCATAGGGAGAAGTAAGATGCTGAAAAATTCCATTCTCACCTAGATAATCTATAAACTCTTGACTTAAATATTCACCACCTCTATCAGAACGAAGAGCTTTAATCTTCTTCCCTAATTGCAGTTCTACTTCTGCTTTAAACACTTTGAATGTTTCAAATACCTCATGTTTATGCTTAAGTAAATAAACATAACCATAACGGCTATAATCATCCGTAAATGTTAAGAAGTAGCTAGCACCTTTCCTTGACGTATGTCTAAGTGGTCCACACACATCAGTATGTATTAGTCCAAGTAGATCAGTAGCTCTTTCAATATTGCTATTGAAAGGTTTCTTGGTCATCTTTCCAGAGATACAAGACTCAAATTTATCAAATGATTCATCACTGATATTTTCAAAAAAGACCTTCACGTTGAAGCTTTTGTATACGAGTCTTCCCAATATGGGCAAGTCTACAATGCCAAAGATAAGAAGAGTTCTTGTCAAACTTTCTCTTCTTACTCATGCTAAACACATATTTATTGTTCTTGGATTCATTATCATGCATGTCTAATTCAGACACACCATTCACAGAAATTGAACTAAAACAGAAAATACCATTTTTCCAAACAAAAATTCCATTATTATCAATCGTGTGAACAAATCCATTATTTAACAAACAGGAAAAGGAAATAACACCCCTAATAATTGTAGGTGCATAATGACAATCATTTAATCTCAGTACTAAACTCGAAGGTAAAACTAGATTAAAAGTTCCTATAGCTTCAACCGCTGCTTGTGCGCCATTGCCCACTAGATGAAATCGTTCCCCATAGGATAGTTTCCTTTCTAGATTAAATCCCTGTAGCATATTACAAATGTTAATACCGCATCCCGTATCATATATCCATGAATTTAATTTGTATGTTATATTGAACAATTCAATCATAAATAAAGTACCTGAAGCTGCTGCGCTCTGCTCAGACTTCTTCTTTATTTCTCGCAATTCTTCGAGGTAAAGAGGGCAATTCCTCTTCAAGTGACCATTTGTCTTGCAATGGTGACAAGTCTCATCCTATTGAGATTGACTCTTCTTGACAAAGTTCTGCTTAGGTTTCGAATAAGTCGCAACTTGTTTGCCCTTATTACCCTTGCCTTTTCCTTTCTTCTTATTCGCTTGCGGTTTTGGCTTACTCACTCTACCCTTTTGTATGGTTAGTACAGAAGGCGTAGCGGTAGATGCCTTGCCTTTTAACCACTTTTCATAGTCAATGAGCATTACATGCAAATCATTAACTGTCTTACTCGTGCAATGCATATTATAGTTTCTAACAAAATCATTGAAATCCTTGTTAAGGGACCTATTGATCAAGTTGATAGCCATATTATGATCATAGGGTTGTCCTAGTGGAATGAGCTGTTCCATATAACCCCTCATCTCCAAAGAATGGGCACTGACAGACTTTCCGGGAGCTTACTTGCAGCTATGCAAAGCATCTACCGAATCGTAGATCTCCACACCTTGCGGCTTTTCAAACATAGACTTGAGCTCATCAAGCATTTGATTAGGTGAAAATAGCTCATACTTTTGTTGAAGTGCAGGAGCTATTTTTCCTAGCATTAAGCAAGCCACCTCCCAGTGCTTCTTAATATTAGCAGCGTGTTCAAGCCTTTGCGCATCAGATGCTCCTTCAGCAAGATCCTCCAGATAGGGAGTAGTCACGATATCTATAGTACCCGCTGCTCTCAAGACAATTCTTAGCGAGCGGTACCAATCATTGAAGTCTGGGACAGTAAGTTCAGGACGTTCAAAGAAAGCTTTGAACGCGGAACTTATCGTGTTATTGGTGGGTTGAGCCATTTCTACAGAAATAAGTTCAAATATTAGTATTTTCGATACGAAAATACTTTCAAGAAAATAAAATTACCCCGGTATAAAAACCATATTATTTTCCTTGAATTCTAGAACTATATTGACATAGATTCATTACATCAGTTGATCTGCTAGTAATGAATGTACTCAACATAGCGACTTGTTGAACAATTCAATTGACAAATAATTTTCAATTTCTAGATATTTAATGGAGTTACATTGGTAAAAACGTTTTGCATTGTAAACATGTTTCATCCCTTCTGAATGCATTAAGTTTCCAGATCTCACTGAGTAACTTAATTAAGTCATCTAATCTGAGTAACGTAAAACCATCATACGAATTCTCATTCTACAAATGGTTTTCTCTCCATCACAACATCACCCAAAAATCTCATTTGATGATGAAGTAATTTCAAGTGTTCGTCAATTAGGAGCATTTGACTTAAATTTTAAGGGTATAAATTTTGATATCAAAATCAATGTATGGAGAAGCATGCATACAATCTCAATAACATAAGTTTAATAAAACATTTAGTAAACTCTTACATGAGTTATATTTCTTCATAAATTATGTTGCGGTATTGGTTAAACCAATTAAAGAATTTACCCACAACTATTCACAACGTACTTTTGCTAGAATTCGGCTGCGCACAAAGCAATACCCTTGTTCATTGTGTTTCGGATGTGAATTTGTGATAAATCACCCTTAAGGTATTAATTCAATTAATAATCGTAGGTAATTTCAATCTAATGCACAGGCGAGCCAGGAATTCGGTCATCGACTAATGGCATAACACCTTCTTCCTTAATCGGGTACATGACCAGCGGTGCGTTAAACCAACTTTATAGTTTGTCAAAAAGAGTAGGCCTTATATTATTACTGCAATTCACCAATCAACGTAACCTTATGTAATTTAAATCTCTAACAAATCATTATTTTAATATGATTTAGTCCATATTAATTCTTTTTATAAAAAACCCTTGTTTACAACAATTCACTAATTTTTAATATAAACAAGTAAAAAAACTAAATCATAAACACATAATAACAATTTATATGTGCAATAAATGAATCAAATAGCCACATGCATCCGATTTATTCAATAATCATTAAATCTAGGTCTTTATATTCATATAAAAGTCTTCCCTAATTCAAGATTTATTGAATCAAATAATCACGTAGCACATAAAATCATATGAACATATAATTTGACAATCCATGAAAACATGCACGTAATCATGGATTCCCCACAAATCTTAACAATTAAATCTCTATGGATCGTAACCATACATGACATAACAATTAATCATGCAATTTAATCTAAAATTATCCCACATGTAATTTAGGGTTTCAAAACAATTCCCTTTTTTATATTAAATAGAGTAAAAACCCTAATTTAAAAAAAACAAAACCCTAATTTTATAAAAAAAAAACCTAAAAACATGTATTATTAATTCAAAACAATTATAGTTAAAAAACTTTAGATTTTAGATAATTATAACATGTTAAAACGGCTCTCGATGCCATTGAAGGTTTATTAGTATCATAACAATTATATAAAACCCTAAACGAGATCAAAGCACATATAGCGGAAGCGATTTAACAAGATAATAATAATAACACATTTATAATTAATCGAATTAGGGTTACATACCTTTACGCTAAAGCAATTCCACAAGACGAAAAACAAATCACCAATTCGGGTTTATACCGTATACACCAAGATATAGTTTAAAGTGAGACTATATTATGCTCTTGTACACACGTAATACAACGAGCCAATCGTGATTCTAGCACGTGAAAATCGAGCTACAACGCTTGTATTTAATCTACCCAACAACCATAGAGAGGGGCTAGGACTAGATTGTAAGTAAATTGATCAACTAAGAAAACCAACCGAAACCCTTTGTGGTTTACTCTTTGTGATCGAACCAAGAGAGAAAGAGGGAAAGAGATTCAAGTTATGTTGTGAATTATGAGGACAAGGGGGTGTATTTATAGACATCAACCCATTGTAGCCCAAATAAATAAAAGGAAACTTTTGCCCCCCCCCCTACTCTAACCGACGATCGAACACCCCCCATGAGGTGTTCCGGAACCTTCCGTCCTTCTTTCCTTTTGTTTACTTACTATATATTTATTTAACGCTCGTTAATACTTAAATACTAATTAATTAACGATCGTTAAAGTTATATAGTTACTTGCTCGGTTTAATTTAATAAATACATAAAATATATATTTATTAAATAAATTAACTCTTTACGTATTGTGCGCAATCCCGCAATCTCGAGTTCGATCCTATCAAACGACTATTAAATATAAGTCCATAAACTTTCATCAATGCGCTTATAAAAAGATCGAAAACAAAATAAGCTATTTTATCGTAATGGCTTATGAGCTTATCAACACTCAACTAAGTTATAAGACCAACTTGATAAACTCCTAAGTCAAAAAAAATGATCAATATTTTTATAAGTCCATCAAATAAGGTTCTGCTTAAGATGAAAAATAAGGCATAAAATGAGATTATAATATATTCTTATAAATAAGCTCAATCAAATTGGCACATTCATACTAGATGAATAACACAATAGTGATAAAAAAATACATTTTACTATAAAAAGAATGAGAGACCTGATTCATGATGATGATGGTGTATTAGATATTGTTCAAAACTGTTGATGGGTTTTGTGCGGAATCAAAAAAATATGAAAAAAATACGTTTTACTAAAAACGAACTCTATACTTTCCTTCTCCTCCTAATCTACATCTTTGGTCCATCCATAGCTATTTTGTTAACAAAATATTATGAAACGTTATCTTTAGAGTCGTTAACCTCAAACTTCATTATTAGCAGCCAATTAGATCCCAAAACTTGTTTTATTAATAGTAACAAACTAAATCCCATTTCGGGCTAATCAATCACAAAGATACTTCTAAGAACTTAAAACCAATTTATTTGGTAACCCTGGTTTTCGACCTTTTGGCCAACTAAGTCATGAGGCTTCAAGTCGTATTGCCCTTCACTAAACCACATGTTGGGTATATTTCCTTACAATAATCCAATAATAAGAACCTATTATGACTTATTATGACTTGTTCTGTGTCTAATTAAGCTTACTTAATCGGCTTATAGAAGAACTGAAAAGCCCATAAGCTAATTTTTTTAAGCTTTATGACCTTATAAACTCAACTAAGCTATAGTCCTCCCAACTTATTGAATAAGCTGATAATGCCATGAAATAAGCTTAATCAAACACCCCCCTTCGAATGATATATAATCAAGAAAAATGGGCTTATGATATACAAGATCAATATTCAATAATAGAGTAGTAATAAACAATAATATAAAAACATATTTCTAAAGAATGAGAGACTTGATTCATGATGATAAAGTGGATATTGTTCAAAACTGTTAAAAGGTTTCGTGTAGAATCAAAAAATATGAAAAACCCTTTAACGGTTTTCATTTTCGTTGAGTATATCCTTCGGATTTGTGAACTTTTGGGGCAATATCTGTGCCAGTGTAAGTCAGAACAAGAACCCTATTTGAGAAATGTGTTTTTAACGAAATTAAAATTAGTACATTTTTAACCAGTTTAAATGGAAGTTACACGCTTGGTCCCTCAACTTAGCCCGTATACCTGATCAACCGGACCGAACTGGACCAATCGGATTGGATTAAACGTATTTTGTTATGGTATTCGGTTCATGGGGAAGTTATCAAAGTTAGCTTTATCTTTGGCAGCCTTGGCACCGCTCCATGTATCCGACAAGAATCACACTTAGAAATTTATTCCCATGCATCTTGGTGCTTAGTTATACATAAGTAACCTTGCCTCATGATTTTGCCACTACTGACCACGAGCCGGAGTGCATTCCACAAGCTCCTTCATGGACTTCGCGGATTATGTAGTTTGCTTGCAATGGTCCCACACATCTTAATATTGGTGACAGATGGGATTTTTTGAACAAGGCTCCACTTTTGATGGTATATTGGCAAATTTTCATTCTTATAGATCTGGCTTCGTCTGCATTCTGTGGCCATATACCTTCTTCAAGGCATCTCCGGATGAGCGTCACCCAACAGTCTTCTTCGTCCTCTACTATGTCGTTGACCTCTTGTACATCAACAGATCTTGCTTCTAATGCTTCGACTAAGACCTCCTTTGATAGGTGGTTACAAGCTACCAAGGCCAACTTGCTCAATACATCCGTTTTTTATTATGATTCCTTGGAATGTTTTTGATGGTGAATTCTACGAAACCTCTCAAGAGCTCTTTGGCTATTGCCAGATATTTAATCATCTAGCCATCACATGCCACAAATTTACCATTGATTTGGAAAGCGACGAGTTTGGAGTCTATATTTTCTTGTAATATTTTCACTCCCATTTTATTAGCCAACCGCAGTCCTGCTAGCAATGCTTCGTACTACGCCCTCTTTATTTGAACAGTGAAAGTTGAATCTCAAGGCGGATGTGAATTTAGTGCCTTCGGGATTGATCAATACGAGTCTGGCTTCTACTCCTTTTCCATTCGACGCCCCGTCTGTATATATAGCGTCCATTTAGCTATTAGGTCCTCCTCCTTGGCTATCTTGTAGATTTTGGCGGCTCCTCGGTGTCCCAACGGGGCTTCGTTTAGGAAGTCAGCTATGACTTGTTCCTTGATCGAATTCCAGGAAACGTATGAGATTTCGTGCGTCCCTAGTTCAACTGAATATTTTGCCAATATTCCGGATGCTTCTGATTTGCATAGTATTTTTTCAAGGGTTAATATGTTATCACATACATGTAGTGAGCTTAAAATTACCTTCACAACCTCCAGGATAAGTGAAGTAAACCTAATGCCAACTTCTCTAACGAAGCGTATCTTCTTTCTACATCGTGAAGGGTTCGGGTGACATATCGTATATGTTTATGGATCCCGTTTCTTTCTATGAAGAGAACATCGCTTACATCCTCTTTGGCCGCGGCCAAGTACACATACATTTTTTCTCTTTTGACCGGAGTGGTAAGAAACAGGAGCTCCATTATGACTTTCTTAATTTCTTGAAAGGCTTGTTAGGACTTCTCAGTCCACGGGCACCCATCCTTATTTTGCTTTGTGATGTTCTTTAGTTTCTCAAAGAAAGGCATTGAACGCTCGGCTGACCGGGCTAGGAAACGGTTTAGAGCGGCTAACTTCCCACTTAGAGACTGCATTTCCCTCAACATCTGAGGTGACCTCATGTCTGTTATTACCTTTGTGTTTTTTGGCTTGGCCCTTATTCCCTCTAATGTTACCATGTACCCACGGAACTTTCCTTCTTCCACCCCAAAAGAACATTTATTCGAGTTTAACTTTATGTTAATTTTCCTTAAATTATCAAAATTCTCTCAGATATTTGTGATCATTTCTTCTTCTGTATTACTTTTTATCATGAGATCGTCGACATACGCTTCCAACTTTATACCAATTTGCGAACGAAATGCAGAATCCACCAATCTTTAATATGTCTCTCTGGCGTTTTTAGGCCTAAGGGCATCTTGGTGTAGCAGAAAGTTCCCTCTTTAGAATGCCGTTTTCTCCTCATCTTCTTCGTCCATAAGCACTTCATGATATCCCTTATATGCATCTAGGAAGCATTTAAACTTGAAGCCCATGACGATGCCTATCTTGAAATCAATGTCCATGTTACCCTCAAAATATTGAGTCAAACAAGAATGTTCGGTCATAGGTTTATATTGTAAAATTTATTAGAACATTGTAATAGTTAGTTAAAATAGTTGTGACATTACGGGATTAATGGCAAGCTTAAAAGGCCTCTTTTAAGGTACTAAGCATTTTATTCAAGCCCAGCCCATTGAACAAATATAGTCTATTAAGGCTACATGTATGCCCGACTATATATACCTCTCCTAGCATGTTGGGAGAGGTTGGATCATTTATTTTCTTAATCTAATCTTCCATAAGTTTCACACGCTTCTCTCTCTTTTCTCTCTCTTTTCTCTCTACATTCTCTCTCTATAATTCATCTAATTTTCATCTATTTTCTTCCTTTCTTTCTTGTTTTGATCATCACAAATTGGGGACAACAATTGGTATGAATCGCCATGGGGTAGATTTGTGATTGGTTGTTATGATTTTATTTGATTCGTATGATTTAATCCATATATTATCTCCCGAATTCAAATTTTTTGTGTGTTTTCGTACTCTAAATCTTGATATACATCTCCTACATAGTTGTGGTAGGGATTTGGTTGTTTTGGTTTGGTTAACATCACGGACTGCTTGTCAAAAATCTCAAGTTTTTACCTATTGTTTCAGAATTGTTCTCGTATTGTGACAGAAGTTTATTGCATCCCATCGCAAAACTTAAGGGTTTTGATATTCTGATCGTTATTCTGATCCAACATTCCGACAGGTATTCCGATCAAACATTCCGACATGTATTCTGATCTAGCATTCCGACAGGTATTCCAATCCAACATTCCGACAGGTATTCCGATCCAACATTCCAACAGGTATTCCGATCCAACATTCCGAGAGGTATTCCGATCCAACATTTCGACAGGTATTCCGATACACATTCCGATCAGCATTTCGATCCACATTCTGATAGAACATTCCAATACACATTCCGATAGAACATTCCGATACACATTCCGATAGAACATTCCGATACACATTCCGATAGAATATTCTGATAGAACATTCCGATCCACATTCCGATAGAACATTGCGAAATCACCAATTTTTGATCGAAGCTTTTTTAGACTTAGCCAGTATCTATACTAGTTTCGGAATATCGTTTACCAAAAAAAAGGAGTTAAAATTTTCCCGTCAAGTAAATTCAAATTTTTTCCACACTAGTTTTAGTATATTTCTAGCTCGATTTCAAAATTTGGCGATTACAAAATTTTTTCGGTCTACCAGTTTTACCAGAATAGGGAATTTATTGTCGTACTGAAGAAATATCGCAATTTCCGGAATTTAAACCACAACAACAATCACAACACATCTACTTAAGATCCTTTTTCACTTCAACATTTTCAAGTTTTTCAACATGGATTCTACTCAAGAGTATCGTGTCACAAACAACAACATCATGGTGGCGGGAAATAAAGAAAGACCACCAATGCTTGTGTTCGGTCGATATGCACAGTGGCTATCACGATTTCTTCGATATCTTGACACAAAACCTAATGGTGATGTTCTTAGCCGTTGCATCACAGACGAACCCTATACTCCCACTACAATCACCATTCCCGCAACTTCAGCAACCGACTCGACGCCAGGTGCCGCTGAGCAGACTATTAAGGAAACATATGAGAATACTTTGAAAGAGAACCGTGCTTGGATTGATGCAGATAAGGAAGAAATATATTTGATTCTAGGTGGGATTGGGGATGATATTTACTCAACGGTTGATGCATGCTCTACTGCTAAAGAGATGTTGTTTGCCATTGAACGTCTGCAACAAGGAGAATCATTAAACAAACAAGATGTCAAAACAAACTTGTTTTGGAACTTTGGTAAGTTTACTTCATTGGATGGGGAATCAATTGATTCATATTACTCCAGATTCTACAAAATGATGAATGATATGACAGGAAACAACTTGGAAGTCTCCACCATGCAAGTCAATGAGCAATTTCTACAAAAACTTCAACCAGAGTGGACACGATTTATAACTTTGGTGAAACAACAAAAAAAGTTGGACGAGTTAAACTACCACACGCTTTTTGACATTTTGAAACAACTTCAGAATGAGGTAAATGAACTTTGAGCTGAACGGATAGCAAAGACTGCTAATCCACTTGCTTTGGTGTCTACCACTCACCATGTCTAAGATCATCGCTCTCGTGCTCCAAGATACTCCACTACATCCTCCTCACCAAGATACTCCACTTCATCTAAGTTTTCAGGTCCCACAAGATCACGAGACAAAGAACCAAGAGCACCATCACCATCATCTTAGCCATCATCTAATGAGGACAGTGATGAAGAACTAGCTCAGAAGGATAGGGAGATGAAACAACAAATTTCTTTCATTATGAAGACCTACAAGAAAATATTCAAACCAACCAACAACAATATTTGAACATCATCTAACACAAGAAAAAAATATGTTGAGATTCCTTGAAGGTATGACACACATCAACGTGATGAAAGTCCTCCTATGTATGATCGACGTAATCCAACTCATGTTGAGGGTTCTGCAAGGTATGATCGACAAACTGCTAAGTATGATACTCAGAGGATTGCTACTGTTGCTTGGAATAGGGAAATTGTTGGCACTCAAGTGGTTTAGCAAAGTGGGATTTAGTGCTTTAATTGTCAAGGTTATGGACATATGGAAAAGGAATGTAGGAAGCCGAAACGGGTTAGGGTTTCTGGTTATCATAAGGAAAAGATGCTGCTTTGTAAGAAGATGGAAGCTGGGGTTAAATTGTCAGCTGAGGAAGGAGCAATGCTTGATGATACTGACGATAAAGCCCCCGACCAACAACTTGAAGCACATTACTCGTACATGGCAAAGGTTGAAGAAGTTCTTAATGTCACTGAAGATGACAACGGTCCTATCTTTGATACTGAGCCAATCGATAAGGTACACGCTGAAGAGGAATATAATGTGTTTGGTA
The DNA here is from genome assembly GCA_025667525.1 of Glebionis coronaria. NCBI lineage: Eukaryota > Viridiplantae > Streptophyta > Magnoliopsida > Asterales > Asteraceae > Glebionis > Glebionis coronaria. The sequence goes on along the minus strand of CM046877.1, from coordinate 555,448,260 downwards.
ATATTCATGAGCATTGTGAGCTACCCAAAGCCATTACTGACACATGTATGATGGAAACGGTTGATAGCAATACCATACCCGATTCATCAGACATGTGTAATAATGAGTCTGAGGATGATCAACATGCAAATGAGTATGATGACGAGGAGCGTATGCGCTTGCTAACTTAATTGCTTCTTTACAAAAAGATGTCAAAGAAACTAGAAAAAGTCAAAAGCAATTAAAGAAGGCAAATGCTACGCTCACTCAAAATTTTGAAGTAAAGCTCTAGTCATAAAATCTAGTGAACTTCTTGCAAGCTGTAGAGCTGAGCTTATTCAAAATGACAAAGAGCTTGCAAGGTACAAAGGGGGTGTTGTTACTACTGTAAAGGATGTTTTTGAAATTAAATACAACAAAACTCTTAAGCTTTTAGAACAAGAGAAACGTCATTATAACACCTCTTTAAGTACGGAACGACACAAAACGTATCTTGCTACCACCAAAGTCAATGCGTTAAGTCAAAAGATTGATTTTCTTCAAGAGGATAAAACTAAACTAGTCACTACGAAAACGGAAGAGGTAGCGAACTTGAAAAAAGATTTCAAAATAAAAAAACTATATACATTGACAAAGTCGTGGAACTTGAAGTACAAATTGATTTTTATAAGAAAATTATTTATAAAACAAATCAATCTATTCAAACCGTGCGAATGTTGGCACCTCGTTCGTTTTTCAAGGGTAACGCTAGTTTTGCTAGGCCTACATACCTCGAGCAAGCTCAATCTGAGAAACCGCGCCTATATCTTGAGCAGTCCCAATGGACCGACGTTGATTGTTTAACTGCTAGGCCCAATAGTGATGATTCATTAATTTTTGAAGAAGAGAGTAGATCACCACTGAATAAAGCTTTTGTGAAACCATATAATTATGCTTATGAAAATATTCTTTATGAAATTTTCAAACCACAAAAACAGAAGTCTCGTGAGCAAATATTTTACGAATGTGAACAAATTAGAATTAAATAGAGACAAATTTTTGCCACTAAGAAAACTAATGTTTCAAAATTTATTGAGTACTTTCCATATAAAGCTTCTGTAAGCAAGAGTAAGCAAACACTTAGTTTTCTTAAACAAAACATCGAAAATTTCAAAAAGGTTGTTGACGACGACTGGAAAGAACGTGAACGTTTGAAAGGAAACAAAGAAATTCCTTACGATATAACTGTGCTTGTGAAAAGTATTTTGATTCCCCTCTTGCGAAAAGAACGCAAAAACATTTTTTGGAATTTGAAATATTAATTAAGCAAGAAATGTTTGATGATTTGAAATATGTGGAATCTCTTGAACAAGAAGTGAACGACTATCAACATGAAAGAGACTAATTTCTATAGCATATGATCTACTCTTGCAAGAATGCCTCTCAAAAGATATTATGTGTGCTTATGTTACATCTTGTGCTGATATTGATGAATATTCTGATGTTGCATGCAAATATCTTGATCAAATCAAAGAGTGTGAACGTCTTGAAACTGAGCTTTCGAATAAAATTGACCAAAAAGAGTTTTCATTACTTCAACATAGATACGAATTTCTTCAAAAACATTTTCATTCACTTGAACTTGCTTTGCAAAACAAAGTTGGCAGTTTTTTAAATGATACACCTTTGGAAGTAAAATCATCTGAGTCATGTCGATTACTGTGACACCCCGGGTTGGGTCAAAATATTGTAGAATTATCAACTGAGATGTCACAAGGGTGGATCGATAGCACATAGTTCATAGAGCATAAGATAAGAAATTATTCAAAACATATTACATGATCATTGTACAAATTTATAAAAATTGTCTTCAACATGATATAAGTAAGATGTTTATTCTTCCCAAATAGAACCCCTGATGAGTCCTACAATGCAGATTACAATGATGCTTGAGTCCATGTACACACCACGTATTAACTTCATTTTCCTGAGAAAAACATGCTTAGAGGGTCAACATAAAGTTGGTGAATTTACAGGTTTAATGAAATAAGTTTGGACATAAATGAATCATGATAGTAGTGATGCACATAGCATCCATACTAAAAGGTAATTACATTCCCTATTGCTCAATACTGAAGCTTAACTTTCCATAGTCCTCAATAGATGATGACCCGGGGCCTTACAAAAAGGCGCCAAATCCAGTTCCAACATGGTATACATCTGTTGTCCCGGCCAAGGAAGAGTGAGAGCTACGCACCCAGATGGGGATCGTCAATCCCAAATAGATCTATTTATAACATTCGGGCAATTACAATGATTTAACAATTTTTACAATAGGCAATCATAATCAAAGTTTATACAATACAGTTTATGTCCGGTAAGATAAGTTACATGTTTTCTCCCCCGTAGAGGAAATTGTTTATCAATAATTTATAAGGGGATGTAAACTCACCTTGGAGTTTTGTAAAGGCTGTGCAATTATAAAGGAATTCCAAATAATTCTACGTCACGGTTTACTACCTAATTAAATAGTACAGTCTTAATAAATAATACAAGAAAACGTATGCATATGCTTATACAAATTTTAATCAGTTTATTAATGCTACACTATTTACTTAAATGACTGTAGTACAAGTATTAATAACATTCATTTGAACTTGTAATTAAGTTTCCCGTTTAAGTAAAATAAATATTTTACTTATAATTTTTGTATACGTACTTGTATTCAATTTATCTAACGTTCATAAAATTTTATTTTGTAAAAGTATATAAGTACATGTATTTAATTATACACATCTATATGGTTTATACAATTTATCGTATAAAGCAAGAATATATATATTTTATTTTGTAAAGTAAAATATAAATATTTTATTTATCTCTACAGTTCCCAATAATTATGTAGCATTTACCAAATAGTTTATAATTTGCAAGTTTAAGGATTTACAATTTAAGTCCTTATAGTTTAGGTTTTATTTAAGTTTTACTAAGATAAAAAATAGAATAAGGGTTAGGGTTTGTTAAAGTTTCGGAATGTTGCAAAACTAGTCCCTCCATATTTTAAGTAAAGTAAAACATTCGGATTTTTCACTTTTAGTACCTAGGGCTTGTTATACTTTCGGGTTATGGCGGAATTGGTCCTCCTAGTTGTAAATAGGTTTTATAACTTTCATATAATGGCAAAAACAGTCCCTCGGGCTTCTTTATGTTTCGGCTTATTACAAAAGTGGTCCTTAGGGTTATGAAATGATATAACAACTTTTAGAAACTTTCAAAATGGTCCCTAGGGTTTAATATGCCACGGATGGTATTTATTAAGCCCTAGACTTTCGGATAATTACATTTTTAGTCCTTGTGTTTAATAGTTTATCAAAACAAGTTTCAAATGTCACGGTTTTAGTCTTTAAGTTTCATAATTTGTCATTTTAGTCCAGAAGTCTTTATAAGTTATATTTTATTTTTAAAAACTTTTCTTTAAATATCAAAAACATTAAATGGGCTCATTAAATAGTCCAAAAGACTATGGGGTTATTTAATGGGCCTAAACACATTTTTAAGTCCATTAAGGTACTAAGATTAGTTAAATGGGCTTATTGAGTCCATTAAGTCTTGGGCTAATGTTGCATAGGCTTGATTAGTCCATCAATACCACTTTTTCATTTTATGTAAGTAATAATCTAGGATTTTCTTAAGAGCTTATCATTAGCTTATCAAAATCAAGTTATAAGCCCTAATACAAAAAGGTAATACTCATGGTTTGTTTTATTTGATGTAACAAATGAGATCTAGATTTGTTACAAGGTTGCATGCAAGTCATAAGCTCTAATATGAGCTTATAACTCATGGCTATATTAAGTTATAGCTTATTAAGATAAGTCTAGACTTGTTTTATGGTTGCATGTAATTATAAGAGTCCCAAAATGAGTTCTAAGCTTTGTACAAACCTAGAAATCAATCATAGTCCATATACATACATATATAGCTCACGACTATAAATTAGATCTTGGTATTTCCAAGATGAGACTTCAGATAGTTATGTGTTTAAAATTATTAAAAAAGTCCAAACAAGATTATCTAGATTTAGTATATGTTCCCAAGGTTATCATAATTCCCAAAACATAACATATAGCCCACGTCTATATTGTTTTTCCCCATATGTTCTTATAAGATTTTTGTGTGCTTGGTACATTATTATTAAGTTAGGTCAAGTTCTTAATAAAAGATCTAGGTTTAATATGGACATGCATGTTCATTAGAAATCCATCTAAGGACACCCATAGCCCACGGCTATATTTTTACACATATAGTGTTTTGGTGATTTTTAGTAGTTCATTGTATGTAGATAAACACATATCCCATTATTTAAAACTTGTTACATAAATCATAGATGTACATGAAATTAAGCCGTGGCCTTTAAGGTCATGGTTTTTCATGGTTTTGAGTTACAACAAGATTACTAATGAGATTTGTGATTATTAGTTAACCATAATCCCAAAAGTAATGTTTATAACCCATGGCTACATCTAAATCCATAAAATGATTTACATGATTTTTATCAAGTTTAAACCTAGAATAAAAATCATAGGCTTCTTATCAAAAGTTTTCAAACATGACTTATGGTATTCCCAAAATATACCGTGACCTATATGGTCATGGTTTTATCAAATCTTGATTTTTAACAAGTTTGTTATATGTGTTTACTAGGTGGATGTTAATGCATACAAGTAAAAATGAAGAAAGTATAAAGGGGGTAATACCTTCTTGCTATAGTTACCAAGGAAGATCTATGGAACAAAGGAGATTCGTGAACAAGACTAGGTGATGATGAAACCCTAATAATAAACCAAGCTATGACCTATATGGATTCGGCTAGGGTTTATGTGGGTGGATATAAAGATCAAGTTGGTAGAGAAACTTCCAAATGATTAGTATAATGAAGATGAAGACAATAACTAGTGATGTTAATGTGTTCTTGGTGGTATCCGAATGATTGAAGATGAAAGGGAGTTGAGAGAATTTTGAGATTGTGTTACATGAAGAATGAATGGGAGAGAGAGGTATAGGCGAATAGGAAGATAGAGAGATGGGGGACAAAATCCATGGGAAATGCCAAGTGTTGGCTTTGTCACAATCTAGGCACCCTTTCCCATTCCACCTTGTGGATGTCGTGTATAGCTAACCAAAAAGGGAAGTGGGCTTTGGGCTTGGGCTTGTGTTGTGGGCTTGACATAGAGGGAGATGTGTACTTGGGATAGTTCAAGATGTGGAAGCATGCATATGGTATACATACATACATACACGGATACATATACATTGTGTAACATGTTTTCCAAATTTGTTAAGTGTTGTATACTCACATGATGGTTATACATTTTATTACTTATTCTTCTAGTTTTAAGTACATGGTTTAAGTTACGTAGTTAATTACAATAAGGATGTAATGTAAAAGTATAAGTACACAATAGGAAATGTTCACACATTTTTATAGGAATATAACACATGAGTGAATGTTCTAGGATTACTGGGTGAAATTTTATTACATTTTTCTCATGGTAAAATCATATATTTTACAGCACCACCCAGTTATTTTAGCTTTGTCCTCAAAGCTACTCAAAACATTGTTATTTTTAAGTAAAAACATGTTCTAAGAATACAGGTTCATTTTGGACATGCTCAGAAACGAATGGTGACATCAATGCGAAGTGATCTACATTCAGATCGCACCATACATCCGATTGAGCAGTAATGGATGTTGCTGCTACTACGGGTGGACAGAAAGAGATGCAAAGAGATCTTTATCAGGATCGCACTATACATCCGATTGAGCAGTAATAGATGCTGCTGCTACTATGGATGGACATAAAGCGATGCAAAGAGGTCTTTATCCGGATCGCACTATACATTCGATTGAGCAGTGATGGATGCTGCTGCTACTATGGATGGACAGAAAGTGATGCAAAGAGATCTTTATCAGGATCGCGCTACACATCTGATTGAGCAGTGATGGATGCTGCTGCTACTATGGATGGACAGAAAGCGATGCAAAGAGATCTTTATCCGGATCGCACTATACATCCAATTGATCAGTGATGGATGCTTCTGCTACTATGGATGGACAGAAAGCGATGCAAGGAGATCTTTATCAAGATCACACTATACATCCGATTGAGCAGTGATGGATGCTGCTGCTTCTATGGATGGACAGAAAGCAATGCAAAGAGATCTTTATCCAGATCGCGCTATACATCCGATTGAGCAGTGAATGTTGCTGCTACTATGGATCGACAGAAAGCAACGCAAAGAGATCTTTCTCAGGATCGCGCTATACATCCGATTGAGCAGTAATGGATGCTGATGCTACAACGGATGGTCAGATGTAATGCAGAGAGATCTTTATCTGGATCGCACTATACATCCGATTGAGCAGTAATGGATGCTGCTGCTACAACGGATGGTCAGATGCAATGTAGAGAGATCTTTATCCGGATCGAACTATACATCCGATTGAGCAGTAATGGATGCTGCTACTACAACGGATGGTCAGATGCAATGCAGAGAGATCTTTATCCGGATCACACTATACATCCGATTGAGTAGTTATGGATGCTGCTGCTACTATGGATGGACATAAAGCAATGCAAAGAGATCTTTATCCGCATCACACTATACATCCGATTGAGCAACGATAGATGATGCTGCTACTATGGATGGATAGAAAGCAATGCAAAGAGATCTTTATCCGGATCGCATTATCCATCCGATTGAGCAGTGATGGATGTTGCTGCTACTATGGATGGACAGAAAGCGATGCAAAGAGATCTTTATCCGGATCACACTATACATCCGATTGAGTAGTAATGGATGGTTGCTACAACGGATGGTCAGATGCAATGTAGAGAGATCTTTATCCAGATCGCACTATACATCCGATTGAGTAGTAATGGATGCTGCTGCTACAACGGATGGTCAGATGAGGGCTTTTTCAATGGGATTAGTCACATCCTCCCAAAGGTTGGGAGAAGACCAATAGTGTTGTGGTTTTGGTTAGAAGGGAAAACCCATGGCAACTGGTTTCAGGTATGAGGGGGGGGGGTTGAAGGTAAAGGGAGGAAAATTTTCAACTAGTACCCTTCTTGTGTCAACAACTATACGCGAAAGATTTTTTGCTGATGCGCTCCAAGCTTGTGGGATACAAACATTAGTTAGTGCTACTAAAACTCCACTCAGCGGAATGGTTAAGATTATTGGTGATGGTGGTTGGGTAGGAAGTTACAAAGAATATGCTTCATTGCAGCGGGGCTGGGCGAAGGAGGCATAGGAAAGAAGTACCTCAAATGGTGGAAATAAAAGAACATAGCATGAATAGAGAAGTGCACCTCTGGTGGGATGCTGAAAAGGGTCGTGCATCCTCTGTTAGAGGTCCAAAATTTGCACAAATTTTGACTTAAAAAATCATTCAATTCAAGGTTTGATGGATGATGGTGTTGTCGAACTAATTGGACCCGAGAAAAAAAAAAGCTTGTTCAAAAATAGGAGACATCCAACATATCCTTTTTGGGGAATGTTGAATATAGCCCTACATGATACACCCGTTATAAGTTGGACATGTCTTTTAGGCTTAGATTTGCCTAGTCATTAATTTGGGAAAAACAGGGTCGAGTAAAAGAGGGGTATCCTTTAACCAAATGCTTCCGGACTTTGGTGCATGAGATGACACTAAGTCTAGTGTTGATTATGTCAGGGTTACCATCCCCTTGTATAATCAAGGTTTCATCTCCCCAAGGTATACGAACCAGTTTTTGATCGCATATGATAACTGCATGATACTTTGCTAGCCAATCCATGCCAATAATGACATCAAAGCTACCAAGACTTACCGGAATCAGGTCAATGTTTAACGGGTGATTGGAAAGGTTTAAGGTACAACCTCGAATGATGGTGTCAACCGTCACAACTTTTTCGTCGGCTAGTTCTACAGTATAGTAGGGGTCTGAAATTGATGGGGTGACTTCCAATATATCACTAAAGTCAGTAGATATAAAACTTCGTCTGCCACGGTATCAAATAGGACAGATGCATATCTTTGATTTAGTAGAAAGTATCGGTGACGATGTTGGAATCCAGGTTGGCTTGGGCATTGCCAACCATGTACACTCGTGATGAAGTTACCTTTTTTGTCCTTTTTCTGGTTGGCCAACTTGGGACAATCTGGTCTCACATGTCCAGGGGCTCCACATTCGTAACACACTACAGTTCTCCTTGGTCCACTGTTGCTTCCACCTGTGGGGTTTCGGTTTCCCTGTTGTCCGCTCCCACTGACATTGGATCTGCCTTTGCTGTTGTTCCCATGGTTGTGGTTAAGTTGAGCCGGGGTAACAACACTGGCTTAACAATCACGAGCAAAGTGGCCTTGTTGACCACATTTGTAGCATCCATGACACTGGCCTCCAAATACATGGTGATATTTGCACTTTGGAAATTTTGGCTTGGAGCATGAGTAGTTCTTGGCGCTGGCTGTGGGAGTAGTACCAAAAGCTTGCCCAACGTCCTGTCTTTTGGGAGGCTGCTGATGCTGGCTACAAGAGCTTTCATCCGATTTCCTCTTGTTCTCTGTTTGCCTATACGACAGGTTACGGGCTCGTTTATTGATTAGTTTTGTGGCAAACAACATAGCACCTTCCACAGTAATGGGTCGTAATGCAAGCACGCTATCAGGAATAGCATCAGGAAGTCCACTGACATACTTCTCAATCTTCTCTTCCTTTTGAGGGAACATTCTAGTACATATTAGGATTAGCTCTTGGAACCTTTGGTTGTACCACATGATGTCGTTGTTCTGCACTTTAGATCCTATAGTTCAATTTCCAACTTCTTCATTTCTCCTCTAGGACAGTATTTCTCAGTCATCCTGTCCTTAAGGTTGGCCCAGCTAAGATTAGAAGCGGTGTCATGTCCAAGGGTAGCGACAACAGAGTTCCACCAGGTAAGGGCGCTCTCGAGTAGTGTGCATGTGGCAAACTTGACTTTGTTCTCGTCAATACAACCGCTGATGCGGAAAACAGTCTCTAGTCTTTCAAACCATTGCATCAATTCAACAACTCCTTCCTTTCCTCGGTAGTATGAGGGTTTGCACTTCAAGAAGTCGGGGTAAGAACAACCCCTATTGGCATTTTTTCTGCGCATATTGAGGTTTGGATCAATGTTCACATTTGGATCAGCTTCTCTGGCTGCCATAGCTGTTGTGATGCCCTCATTTATCATTTCCCTGAGTTGAGCAGCAGTGACATTTTGAGTAGCTCCAGAAGGTTTGGTATCAGCGGCGTTTGAAGGGGCTGCATTATTGGGATTTGATCGAGTAATCGCCATTTGTCTATAATCATACACAAAATGAGATCATTAGTTTAAGGGTTAGTACAATCTTTATATTAATTGCACGAATAAATTTTCATGCATAGATTTCATAACAAACTGAATAACCTGTCAAGATTTCATAATATAATACATTTCATAACAGATATAACATAAGAAAATGATTACATGCATATTTCCATAAGGAATTAAACATTCATCGAGCATAGGCAAATCCGAGACAAAGGCTTAGCTGGCCTTGTCCTAGGTAGTGGTACACATTGTCTTAAGTACATCATATCCAAAAACATATGTTCGGAAAGAAAAGTACAGTACAAAGATGGATCACAACAGCTAGAAAAATAAAACTACAAAAAGTCCTATACCATGATAGCTAGGGTACAACCCATAAGCTGATCATGATGTACAAGAAATCTAGTACATCTACTCTACTCCTTCCTAGCTGGTCTGCTGGATGAGGCTGGTGCTGGTGGGGCTGGTGAAGCTGCAGATGCTCTCCTGGTACTCCATAATGTCCGAACTGTCACTCGGGTCTCCTTAAGCATACGGAGTGCTGTCAGCTGCTGGGTTCGAAGTCTGTCGACGGCCCCTCGAAGATAAGCCATCTCTACAGTAACCCCATCGTGGTGGACGGTGGAAAGGTCAAAGAAAATAGACAACGACTGCTCCTGAGCAGATAGAGCAGCATGGGTCTGATGCTGAAGACCCTCCATGACATGGATACGCTGATGGAGACGATAGTTCTCCTCCAATAGCCACTGTAATGCCTCGTCGATCATAGCATGTACACCTCTGGCTTCTTGGTCTTCTCCCCTCATAGTGTGAGTGAGAGAGTCGATACGCTCATGGATGGCAGTGTAGCCCAATTGGCCTGCTGTCAAAAGGCTGCGAAGGTCTGATATATCCCGCTCCTGGCGTGCGGCCAGTGTGGTGATCTGGGCTTGGACAAGATCGACAAGTCCCGCCCCGGAACCCTCCCCGATCTCAAAAGTAGAGTCGGGTATAGCCTCATACCTCCTATTTCGAGAAAGTGGAGAATCGGGAAAATAGCTCGGTGGTAATGATGAAGGTGAAGAAGATGGTTAGTCAGGAGATACCCGGTCCTCCTCCACAGTGGTGGGGACCAGTATAGCTGATGCTGGGGCAGAAAAAGAGTCATCAGGAAGTACAACTCCGATAATCTGGTCGTCCTCTGAATCTGAGGCCGATAGCCATCCACACTGTACTGATCGTGGTGATGAAGGGATAGCTGGAACAGTGTCTACCTCTGGTAGGAGAGTCAGAGGTGTAGTAGGTGGAGTCATGATACTCTGGAAATAACATTATTTTAGATTTGAAGTAAGTATAAGCTTACAAACAAAATAAAAACTATTTTTTTGGTTACAAGTTTATGAAGTATACCCTTTTAAACAAACATCGCAATTTTTTAAGGTTACATATATTAATATTTATATATATAATCATTTACCAAACCAAAAGAAATATCAATGCACACTTAGTACACGTAACATACATACATGCCCTACGATCTACATGCTTGATTATTATGGTCCCAAAAAAATCCTAAAAGATTTTTGTAAAGTTATAGTCCAGTTTTAAATAAAAGAAGAATTATTTTATTTTTATTTTATTTAAAATTTATCTGGTTCTCTATAACTAATGCTCTGATACCATTCTCTGTGACACCCCGGGTTGGGTCAAAATATTGTGGAATTATCAACTGAGATGTCACAAGGGTGGATCGATAGCACATAGTTCATAGAGCATAAGATAAGAAAGTATTCAAAACATATTACATGATCATTGTACAAATTTATAAAAATTGTCTTCAACATGATATAAGTAAGATGTTTATTTTTCCCAAATAGAACCCTTGATGAGTCCTACAATGCAGATTACAATGATGCTTGAGTCCATGCACACACCACGTATTAACTTCATTTTCTTGAGAAAAACATGCTTAGAGGGTCAACATAAAGTTGGTGAATTTACAGGTTTAATAAAATAAGTTTGGACATAAATGAATCATGATAGTAGTGATGCACATAACATCCATACTAAAAGGTACTTACATTCCCTATTGCTCAATACTGAAGCTTAACTTTCCATAGTCCTCAATAGATGAGGATCTGGGGCCTTGCAAAAAGGCGCCAAATACAGTTCCAACATGGTATACATTTGTTGTCCCGGCCAAGGCACAGTGAGAGCTACTCACCCAGATGGGGATCGTCAATCCCAAATAGATCTAATTATAACATTCGGGCAATTACAATGTTTTAACAGTTTTTACAATAGGCAATCATAATCAAAGTTTATACAATACAGTTTATGTCCGGTAAGATAAGTTGCATGTTTTCTCCCCCGTAGAGGAAATTGTTTATCAATAATTTATAAGGGGCTGTAACTCACCTTGGAGTTTTGTAAAGGCTGTGCAATTATAAAGGAATTCCAAATAATGCTACGTCGCGGTCTACTGCCTAATTAAATAGTACAGTCTTAATAAATAATATAAGAAAACGTATGCATATGCTTATACAAATTTTAATCAGTTTATTAATGCTACATTATTTACTTAAATGACTGTAGTACAAGTATTAATAATATTCATTTGAACTTGTAATTAAGTTTTCCGTTTAAGTAAAATAAATATTTTACTTATAATTTTTGTATACGTACTTGTATTCAATTTATCTAACGTTCATAAAATTTTATTTCGTAAAAGTATATAAGTACATGTATTTAATTTATCGTATAAAGCAACAATATATATATTTTATTTTGTAAAGTAAAATATAAATATTTTATTTATCTCTACAGTTCCCAATATATGTAGCATTTACCAAATAGTTTATAATTTGCAAGTTTAAGAATTTACAATTTAAGTCCTTACAATTTAGGTTTTATTTAAGTTTTACTAAGTTAAAAAATAGAATAAGGGTTAGGGTTTGTTAAAGTTTGAGAATGTTGCAAAACTAGTCCCTCCATATTTTAAGTAAAGTAAAACTTTTGGATTTTTCACTTTTAGTACCTAGGGCTTGTTATACTTTCGGGTTATGGCAGAATTGATACTCCTAGTTGTAACTAGGTTTTATAACTTTCATATAATGACAAAAACAGTCCCTAGGGCTTCTTTATGTTTCAGCTTATTACAAAAGTGGTCCTTAGGGTTATGAAATGACAAAACAACTTTTAGAAACTTTCAAAATGGTCCCTAGGGTTTAATATGCCACGGATGGTATTTATTAAGCCCTAGACTTTCGAATATTTACATTTTTAGTCCTTGTGTTTAATAGTTTATCAAAACAAGTTTCAAATGTCACGGTTTTAGTCTTTAAGTTTCATAATTTGTCATTTTAGTCAAAAAGTCTTTATAAGTAATATTTTATTATAAAAAAATTATTTTAATATCCAAAACATTAAATGGGCTCATTAAATGGTCCAAAAGACTATGGGGTTATTTAATGGGCCTAAACACATTCTTAAGTCCATTAAGGTACTAAGATTAGTTAAATGGGCTTATTGGGTCCATTAAGTCTTGGGCTAATGTTGCATGGGCTTGATTAGTCCATCAATACCACTTTTTCATTTTATGTATGTAATAATCTAGGATTTTATTATAAGCTTATCATTAGCTTATCAAAATCAAGTTATAAGCCCTAATACAAAAAGGTAAAACTCACGGTTTGTTTAATTTGATGTAACAAATGAGATCTAGATTTGTTACAAGGTTGCATGCAAGTCATAAGCTCTAATATGAGCTTATAACTCATGGATATATTAAGTTATATCTTATTAAGATAAGTCTAGACTTGTTTTATGGTTGCATGTAATTATAAGAGTCCTAAAACGAGTTCTAAGCTTTGTACAAACCTAGAAATTAACCATAATCCATATACATACATATATAGCTCACAGCTATAAATTAGATCTTGGTATTTCCAAGATGATACTTGAAACTAGGTTTTGCAATCCTATTGATGTTCGTTTTTCCTCGACTCACTCGAATTTGATTTCCAATTAACGATAGACTTAATTGTTTTTGGTGACGATATCTTTTTGTATTTTTTAAAACTATTTGAAAACAATTTAAAATTTAAAAACTAATTTAATCTAAATTTAAAACTATTTAATTAAAAGAAGAAAATAATTAATTAAAAACTATTTTAAACTAATTTTAATAAAAACTATTTTTAATAAAAATATAAACTAATTAAAAACTTTACTTTATAAAAACTTGAAATAAAAACTATTGTAAACTTGTAATAAAAAAAAGTAAATAAAACTTGAATTAAAACTAATGAAAAACTTTTTAAATTAAACTTAAAACTAATTAAAAATTAAAATATATTTTTTTTTCTTTTTATATTTTATATAAAAAGTGAATTAAAGTAAATTAAAATAAAACTTTTAATTAAATTTTAAATAAACTAAAAACTTGTATTTAAATGTTACTAAAAACTGCCAGATAGAAATTAACTACGCTATATTAATTAAACTGATGAGTAACAAACATAAAAAGAACACTAGATGAAATGGTTGGAGTGCTTGGTTGATATGCTAGAGGTCCAGGGTTCGAATCCCACTATGACCTTAAATTTTTTTACTAATTATTATTTTTATGACTTATTTTTGGAATTTTTGGAATTATATAACTACTCAGACCAAATGGTCTGAGTTTAAAAGCAAATACAGGACACAGGAAATAAGCATTTAAAAAGAAAACTGATAAGCTATAAATCGAGATAACAATTACCAAATAAGCTATAAAACGAGATAAGCTATAAGAGCTAATTATCCAAAAACAAAAATCTATCATAACGCAAGCAGATAAATAGTTTATAGCAGATTTAAACTACTAAACAGCAACACTATAAGTAGATAACAAATCAGTAACTATCCAAAATAAGAATGACATTCAAAAGTAAACAGATCCAACATACGAACTTAAGCAGTTTTATAAAAACACAATAACATATCGAATTAAGCAACTCCAAACTAACCAAACATAAGCAACACAGATAAACTAACAAGCAGTATAACAACTAAACAATAAAAGCAGATAATTAACTAAAAAAACAATCTAAAACAAGAAAATTAAAAGGGATTTAAAACCTTGAGTCGATATCCGTTGAGGAGAAGTATCGCGCTGAGCGTACTTGAGAACCGAAGCTACACATCATCACCGAATATCATCAACATCATCAATCGAACAATAACAATCAACAGTAAACTCCTCGATCCACAAACAAGTCTCGAACAGATTTTATACTTTCTTCTTTTTTTTTGTTTTTTATAATCGAACAAATAAGATAAGAAAAGTAGTAATATATGAAAAAAAGAGAGATTCAAGATTAAAATCAAAATTGGCAAAAAATAATAAATTGAGACGAAAATTTAAAAAAATTACTTTTTCATTAATTAATATTAAAATTACAATACTGGAAATTTAAAAATACAAGATTAAATCTATAAACCTAATTTGCAAAAATTAAATCTAATTTAACCCTACTCCTAATTTAATTAAAAAAACAGTAAAATAAAATAATAATGGACTCTCCCAATTACAAGTTTTTTTTGGGGGGGTTTTATAGGCAACCCTAATCCTTGGTGAGCAAGGCTTCAAATCTTGGTCGTTCTTCTTTTTCTTCTCTTTCTTCTCTTCAAATCAATGGTTGAAAATGATTTTGAGCCATGGATTGCTAGCCTGGTGTGATTTAACCAATCAAATAGGAAGGATGAGCCACGTTGGAGTTGGATTGAGGACCACTATGGTGGATGTTGCGAAAAAGATGGGGATTTAATCCCCATCCGTGTGAATCACACGAATTGGGTAAAACCCCCCATTATTTGGTGGGTAAATTTTGTGATGGTAATTAGGGTTTGTGGGTAAATGAGGGATCTGTGTTTGAGAGAGAAAGATGGGTGTGTGGGTTTTTTTCTTGTAAACATCGAATGTGAAAGTGGGGGAGGTGGGTAAATAAAATAAAACGTTTTATAAAAATTGTGAGTGGAAGGACGTTTAATTAAATAAAACGTGTGGGATACACGTTTGACTAGGAAAGGGAAATGGGGAATTGACCAAGTGAGGGGAGATCGTTTGTGGGTGAGGTATAAGGTAACGATTTATTTAATATGCAAGTGGGGTGATGGTAGTAATTGTTTTAAAACGTGTGTGGTGATAAAGATGCGTGTGTGACTAATTGACTGTTTTGCTTTGACCAAAAACATTGACTAGCAACTTGTACCGTTCCTTTTGTTAAATAAATGGGCTTGGTGGCCTTTTTTTATAAAACTCCCACCCGTCTTTATTCGGATCTTGTTGGATTTAGGCTTGGCCCAACTAAAAGCATTTCCATCCGTTTAATATGTCATCTTTATGGGCTTGTTGGGCTAATTAGCCAATTGGGGATAACTTAAATCCTTAAATGGGCTTTTAAGCCTATTTAACCAATGTGGGACCCACAAGACAAAAATTCTTCAAAGACTTGAATCCGTGAACGAATTTGAACTTGATTTTCGGCTTCCTCGATCTTTTCTTCAAATCGTATCGATCTTGTCGGGTTTCGTGATCTTCGACACACTTTTGATCTTTTGACTTTGTATTCGTCTCTTTTTGGACTTTTCTCCAACATTTGACCGTGAAATCCCGTGTTTTCTCTTCTTTTGATCATTTGTACCTATTTTAACAAAAAAACACAAAACCACGTGAAATTCCGACTTTTACGACATAAAACACATGATTATGTCTTGTTTTCCTTGATTTTAGTGGCAAAAGGATAAGTGTTTACACACTTATTAAATCTCCTACACTTGACTATTGCAATGACCTCATGCAATGCATAGTTTTAAAGCATAAAGTTACATTTTTCTCATAATTAATCCATCTCGGCCTTTATTACTATTACTACTACTACTACGACGAAAAGATAAAAACTTAAAAGGAAACAAAAGTTAATACAATTTTATTAACTTGAAATTATTTGATGGAAGAAACTCGTAAAGAAATCTAAGACTTAAATTAGGGCTTTGGTGTCATGAATATTAATCATCCTCAAGTTTCACGTTCCCCATACCAAGCTTAAAAACGAGATCATTGTTATTACAAGTTAGCACAATTAACACTTACTCATGTGGTTTAATTAATCACTTAGACCCCCTTATTCCTACGGTGTAACTCTTGTATTTTATTTTTGTCTTGAAAGATCACGAGGATGCATTTTTGACTTATTTCGATAATTTATTAAGGCCGAAAATAAAGTGGGACGATTTAATCAATAGTTAGCTAAAGGACAAAATCTTTTAAAACTGCTTCTCGAAACCTCATAAAGTTCATATCTTGGCATAACTCGTTTCACGATTTGAGACCTTTCTCGGACCGATATTTGGCTTGTACTTCAAACTTCAAATCTTGAGAGACGATCTTGAAATTATGGTCTTCTCTTCATTTTGGTATACATCTTTATTAGGAGTGAAAGATGCTTCAAACGTTGACCACGACTTCTTCATTTATCCTCTTATTTATTTAGGATTTTGATATACAACGATCCGCCTCCTTTTCGGACTTGGATCTATTTATCCTCATACCTTGTTAGGGTCTTTTTGGATAGACTTCTCCATGATCTTTAGGGGAGTAATTGCTTCTCGTCGTGTGTCTTGATCAATCATATTGATTTGGATTAATGATCTTCACATCATCTTTGGATCTTTAGCAAAAAGTGAATCCTCATGCCTTGTGAGGGCCTTTTTGGACTCGGGTATCCTCATGCCTTGTTAGGGCCTTTTTGGATAAGCCAATCTTCGCGTCCCGCTTCAATAAGTTATGCCTTGGCTATGAACTCTAATTAATACCGAGCAACTTTTAAACGATCTTGTGCTAGAAGCTAAGTAACTTTTCAGATCGTACAACCTTATTTATTGCAAAAATATTTATTAACAAACGATGGGAGAAAAAGCTCATAACTAACTCACATAAGTTAACGAAAGAATACCAAACTTATAATTAACTCTATCATCTCTCGTTCTCCACAATTTAAAATCTCAAGGAATGAGACTCGTGGATGCTTAGCCTAATAAACCAATTAAGGTCCATATGGTTAAAGATACTAGCTAGAATAAACTTGGATAAGTAAACTCGGGTTGAGTCAAAATATTCACGACGGGCCTAATATATCAAAGACATCTAAACTTGTTAAAACCATCTTATTCATTTATTTATTTATTTTTGACTTTATTCTTAAAATGGAAAATAAAAATAAGACGCGATGACAAAAGAAAATAAATGAAAATACTACAAGGCCAAAATAGATCAAAAATTTGAAATACGTTGAAAATTTTTAAATTTTCCGGTTAAATGGGGTCAAATTAATGGAAAAGCCCACTAAAATTTCGATAGAAATCCCCCTACACTTAATTTAAACATTGTCCTCAATGTTTAAGCATGTGGGAGAATAAACTCCCCTACACTTAGGACATTGAGTACGTTGTTTAAAATCGAGCTAAGGAAAGGACAACTAAAGTGATTACATGTATTCGTTTATTTATATACAAGATAGAATCACAATAGCAAAAACTTATCGAAGGAACCGGGTACACGAGAAACACGGGAACACGGGTCTCGTCAAAAGTACCAAAAGCGGATCATTAAAGCACATGTCCCTGCACACAACATCACAACACACAAAACAAACAACCTACACGGCTCCCCCTACACTTATTGGTGAAAATAGATAAAAGATAGATCATCGGGTTGCCTCCCGAGAAGCGCTTGTTTTTGTTAACTGAGTCACGAGCCTGACTCGACTCCGAATTAAATGGTCCATGGGGAAGCCTCGAATGTAATACCGGGATCAAAAATCTTATCCTCGGTCCCGGAGGAACATAATAAATGAGAGGCAGGTGGATAAGTCATAAAAGGTAAAAAGGTCCTCTCAACATATATGAAATATGTGAGGTCGTGATCCACGGGAGGTGGGATGGGTAAAGGAGACAAATTGTCATCCCCCAAAGACATAGGATGGTCACTATTCGGCAAAGCCGTAAAGGTATGAATCATAGAATGGTCAATGTCACCTCCCGGGTCAAAGCATTCATCCTCATGAACGTGAATCTCTTCGATTTCTTCATCATAGATAGGCTCGTCAAACAAAGGTTTGTCGTTCCCCTCTTTGAGGATTTTAGAAATTCTCTCGAAGAGATCATGATCAAGTACAAAACCATCATTCATTTGTGGGATTTGTTGATAAGTTAAATCCTCACGAATGTGGTAAACGTAATTCTCATTAGAGGAGTGTTGATTAGGTAACTCCTCGAGAATTGGATGCAAATCGATGGTAGAATCAAAAGCAATTGGCGAAGATGCAAATGTGAATTTATCAAAATCCGAGTTTTCAAAATCAATATCAATATCAAGTTTTAAAACTCCATTTGCCTTCTCATCAATACCATGATCACAAGTAAGCTCATGCGAGAAATCCAATAACACGGGATCATAAAAATAATCCTCGTGATGGAATTTCTCAATGCTCGGGGTAGTCATCGCTAAGGAGTAAAGAATCCGATAAATCATTAGTATCATGGTTTTCAAAAGTAGGTCTTGGAAAAATAGGCGAATCATCCTCATCCGAACCCGATGAACAATTAAAAATGCAGTCGGAATCACAAGATAACTCATCCCTATCTACAAACTCCTTAGGTGTAGGACAACTTATGGGTTCTTCTTCTATGCACTCCTTATAAAGTTCTTCACACTCCTCAAAAATTGGTTTCTCAAAACATGTCTCGCTAAGAGGATTTGAAGAAAGCATAAAGTCATTTGAAGGGGTGGGTGAAGGAGTCATAAAAGAAATGGGATCATCAATGGGTAATGGAGGCTCAAGTATAATCTCGGGAATTTCCTCAATAAGTGAGCTAATAGTATCCGTGGGTGTCAACACCGGAGGGTGAGTAAAACTCATGATAATCTCCGGGCCTTGTCTCTCCTTTATTGGCGGAGAGATGGAAGGATCCACAGTGGGAACATCACTACTAGTAGTGGTGTTAGCCTCAATATCAACTCTCAAAGACAGCTCAATAACAAATTGATCTTGATAGGTTTCTAAAATGAGCATGAATTTCCTATCGGTGGACTCTTGCATTTGTCTAGTAGATTCTTGCATTTCTTCCATGATTTTCTCATGTTCGGTCAATTTTTGTAGAACCAAGTCCATTTGAGTTTGTGAAATACCCCCTTGATTATAGTTTTGAAAATTGCTTTCATTCGGAAAACCTTTATTATTTAAAAACCCTTGATTTTGAAATTCCCCATAAAATCGTTGATCATATTGTGGTGGGTCACTAGTTGTAGGAAAACTAGGGGAGCCAAAATAAGTATTAGTATCATAACACATACTTTCCTCATTATTATAAACCTCCTCATAAGTTTTGTCACAATTAAAATAAGCATGAGTTCCACCACAAGTCGAACACTCCTCGGACATAATCTTATAACGCTCTTCTTGCAATATTTCCCAAATCGGACGATTATCCATGGTAGTGTCGAAAAATCGAAATAACAATAATTATAATGCTACGTAATATATTATAATAAAAGAAAAATCTTTTTGTATTTTTTAGAAAAATATATATTCATAATAAAAACGAAAGAAATCGAACTAAAGAAATAACACTAATACGTAATATTTTTGGTGTAATACTTTTAGGAAAAAGTATTACTTTTTGATTTTTTAATTTTTTTGGTGCAATTCTTTGGGAAGAAATTGCTTTTGAGATTTTTTAATTTTTATGTATTTTTATATTTTTTATTTTTGTTGCAAGAAATTAACGTTCAAAGCGAACGGATCCCAAAATCCAAACGTCTTCACCAAAAATCGTCAATCGTACGAGCGAAGCGGCAGCGGCGCCATTTGAAACTAGGTTTTGCAATCCTATTGATGTTCGTTTTTCCTCGACTCACTCGAATTTGATTTCCAATTAACGATAGACTTAATTGTTTTTGGTGACGATATCTTTTTGTATTTTTTTAAAACTATTTGAAAACAATTTAAAATTTAAAAACTAATTTAATCTAAATTTAAAACTATTTAATTAAAAGAAGAAAATACTTAATTAAAAACTCTTTTAAACTAATTTTAATAAAAACTATTTTTATAAACTAATTAAAAACTTTACTTTATAAAAACTTGAAATAAAAACTATTGTAAACTTGTAATAAAAAAAAGTAAATAAAACTTGAATTAAAACTAATGAAAATACTACAAGGCCAATTACTAGGTTTTGCAATCCTATTGATGTTCGTTTTTCCTCGACTCACTCGAATTTGATTTCCAATTAACGATAGACTTAATTGTTTTTGGTGACGATATCTTTTTGCATTTTTTTAAAACTATTTGAAAACAATTTAAAATTTAAAAACTAATTTAATCTAAATTTAAAACTATTTAATTAAAAGAAGAAAATACTTAATTAAAAACTATTTTAAACTAATTTTAATAAAAACTATTTTTAATAAAAATATAAACTAATTAAAAACTTTACTTTATAAAAACTTGAAATAAAAACTATTGTAAACTTGTAATAAAAAAAAAGTAAATAAAACTTGAATTAAAACTAATGAAAAACTTTTTAAATTAAACTTAAAACTAATTAAAAATTAAAATATATTTTTTTTCTTTTTATATTTTATATAAAAAAACTGAATTAAAGTAAATTAAAATAAAACTTTTAATTAAATTTTAAATAAACTAAAAACTTGTATTTAAATGTTACTAAAAACTGCCAGATAGAAATTAACTACGCTATATTAATTAAACTGATGAGTAACAAACATAAAAAGAACACTAGATGAAATGGTTGGAGTGCTTGGTTGATATGCTAGAGGTCCAGGGTTCGAATCCCACTATGACCTTAAATTTTTTTACTAATTATTATTTTTATGACTTATTTTTGGAATTTTTGGAATTATATAACTACTCAGGCCAAATGGTCTGAGTTTAAAAGCAAATACAGGACACAGGAAATAAGCATTTAAAAAGAAAACTGATAAGCTATAAATCGAGATAACAATTACCAAATAAGCTATAAAACGAGATAAGCTATAAGAGCTAATTATCCAAAAACAAAAATCTATCATAACGCAAGCAGATAAATAGTTTATAACAGATTTAAACTACTAAACAGCAACACTATAAGCAAATAACAAATCAGTAACTATCCAAAATAAGAATGAAATTCAAAAGTAAACAGATCCAACATACGAACTTAAGCAGTTTTATAAAAACACAATAACATATCGAATTAAGCAAATCCAAACTAACCAAACATAAGCAACACAGATAAACTAACAAGCAGTATAACAACTAAACAATAAAAGCAGATAATTAACTAAAAAAAACAATCTAAAACAAGAAAATTAAAAGGGATTTAAAACCTTGAGTCGATATCCGTTGAGGAGAAGTATCGCGCTGAGCGTACTTGAGAACCGAAGCTACACATCATCACCGAATATCATCGACATCATCAATCGAACAAGAACAATCAACAGTAAACTCCTCGATCCACAAACAAGTCTCGAACAGATTTTATACTTTCTTTTTTTTTCTTTTTTTTTATAATCGAACAAATAAGATAAGAACAGTAGTAATATATGAAAAAAGAGAGATTCAAGATTAAACTCAAAATTGGCAGAAAATAATAAATTGAGACGAAAATTATAAAAAAATTACCTTTTCATTAATTAATATAAAAATTACAATATTGGAAATTTAAAATACAAGATTAAATCTATAAACCTAATTTGCAAAAATTAAATCTAATTTAACCCTACTCCTAATTTAATTAAAAAAACAGTAAAATAAAATAATAATGGACTCTCCCAATTACAAGTTTTTTTTGGGGGTTTTATAGGCAACCCTAATCCTTGGTGAGCAAGGCTTCAAATCTTGGTCGTTCTTCTTTTTTTTTCTCTTTCTTCTCTTCAAATCAATGGTTGAAAATGATTTTGAGCCATGGATTTCCAGCCTGGTGTGATTTAACCAATCAAATAGGAAGGATGAGCCACGTTGGAGTTGGATTGAGGACCACTATGGTGGATGCTGCGAAAAAGATAGGGATTTAATCCCCATCCGTGTGAATCACACGAATTGGGTAAAACCCCCATTATTTGGTGGGTAAATTTTGTGATGGTAATTAGGGTTTGTGGGTAAATGAGGGATCTGTGTTTGAGAGAGAAAGATAGGTGTGTGGGTTTTTTTCTTGTAAACATCGAATTTGAAAGTGGGGGAGGTGGGTAAATAAAATAAAACGTTTAATAAAAATTGTGAGTGGAAGGACGTTTAATTAAATAAAACGTGTGGGATACACGTTTGACTAGGAAAGGGAAATGGGGAATTGACCAAGTGAGGGGAGATCGTGTGTGGGTGAGGTATAAGGTAACGATTTATTTAATATGCAAGTGGGGTGATGGTAGTAATTGTTTTAAAACGTGTGGGGTGATAAAGATGCGTGTGTGACAAATTGATTGTTTTGCTTTGACCAAAAACATTGACTAGCAACTTGTACCGTTCCTTTTGTTAAATAAATGGGCTTGGTGGCCTTTTTTATAAAACTCCCACCCGTCTTTATTCTGATCTTGTTGGATTTGGGCTTGGCCCAACTAAAAGCATTTCCATCCGTTTAATATGTCATCTTTATGGGCTTGTTGGGCTAATTAGCCAATTGTGGATAACTTAAATCCTTAAATGGGCTTTTGAGACCATTTAACCAATGTGGGACCCACAAGACAAAAATTCTTCAAAGACTCGTATCCGTGAACGAATTTGAACTTGATTTTCGGCTTCCTCGATCTTTTCTTCAAATCGTATCGATTTTGTCGGGTTTCGTGATCTTCGGCACACTTTTGATCTTTTGACTTTGTATTCGTCTCTTTTTGGACTTTTCTCCAACATTTGACCGTGAAATCCCGTGTTTTCTCTTCTTTTGATGATTTGTACCTATTTTAACACAAAAACACAAAACCACGCGTAATTCCGACTTTTACGAT
Source organism: Glebionis coronaria (assembly GCA_025667525.1). Lineage (NCBI taxonomy): Eukaryota > Viridiplantae > Streptophyta > Magnoliopsida > Asterales > Asteraceae > Glebionis > Glebionis coronaria. The sequence goes on along the minus strand of CM046877.1, from coordinate 555,424,898 downwards.
ATAAAACACATGATTATGTCTTGTTTTTCCTTGATTTTAGTGGCAAAAGGATAAGTGTTTGCACACTTATTAATACTTTAGATAGTTATGTGTTTATAATTATTTAAAAAGTCCAAACAAGATTATCTAGATTTATTATATGTTCTCAAGGTTATCATAATTCCCAAAATATAATATATAGCCCACGGTTATATTGTTTTTCCCCATATGTTCTTATAAGATTTTTGTGTGCTTGTTACATTATTATTAAGTTAGGCCAAGTTCTTATTAAAAGATCTAGGTTTAACATGGACATGCATGTTCATTAGAAATCCATCTAAGGACATCCATAGCCCACGGCTATATTTTACATATATAGTATGTTGGTGATTTTTAGTAGTTCATTGTATGTAGATAAACACATATCCCATTATTTAAAACTTGTTATGTAAATCATAGATGTACATGAAATTAAGCCGTGACCTTTAAGGTCATGTTTTTTCATGGTTTTGAGTTACAACAAGTTTACTTATGAGATTTGTGATTATTAGTTAACCATAATCCCAAAAGTAATGTTTATAACCCATGGCTAAATTTAAATCCACAAAATGATTTACATGATGTTTATCAAGTTTAAACCTAGAATAAAAATCATAAGCTTCTTATCAAAAGTTTTCAAACATGACTTATGATATTCCCAAAATATGTCGTGACCTATATGGTCATGGTTTTATCAAATCTTGATTTTTAAAAAGTTTGTTATATGTGTTTACTAGGTGGATGTTATTGCATTCAAGTAAAAATGAAGAAAGTATAAGGGGGTAATACCTTCTTGCTGTAGTTACCAAGGAAGATCTATGGAACAAAGGAGATTCGTGAACAAGACTAGGTGATGATGAAACCCTAATAATAAACCAAGTAGTGACCTATATGGATTCGGATAGGGTTTATGTGGGTGCATATGAAGATCAAGTTGGTAGAGACACTTCCAAATGATTAGTAGTAATAAAGAAGAAGACAATAACTGGTGAAGTTAATGTGTTCTTGGTGGTATCCGAATGATTGAAGATGAAAGGGAGTTGAGAGAGTTTTTGAGATTGTGTTGCATGAAGAATGAATGGGAGAGAGAGGTATAGGCGGCTAGGGTGAGAGTGAGATGGGGGACAGAATCCATTGGAAATGCCAAGTGTTGGCTTTGTCACAATCTAGGCACCCTTTCCCCTTCCACCTTGTGGATGTCGTGTATGGCTAACCAAAAAGGGAAGTGGGATTTGGGCTTGGCTGGTGTTGTGGGCTTGACATAGAGGGAGATGTGTACTTGGGCTAGTTCAAGATGTGGAAGCATGTATATGGTATACATACATACATACACGGCTACATATACATTGTGTAACATGTTTTCCAAATTTGTTTAAGTGTTGTATACTCACATGATGGTTATACATTTTATTACTTATTCTTCTAGTTTTAAGTACATGGTTTAAGTTATGTAGTTATTTACAACGAGGATGTAATGTAAAAGTATAAGTACACAATGGACATGTTCACACATTTTTATAGGAATATAACACATGAGTGAATGTTCTAGGATTATTGGGTGAAATTTTATTACATTTTTCTCATGGTAAAATCATGGATTTTACAATTACTAAACAAAAAAGTCTTGATATTGCGGATTTGAAATCTCAGTTACAAGAAAAAGACATAGCAATAGAAGAGTTGAAGAAACTCGTTGCGAAGATGGGTGGTAAAGTTGTGGAACCTAGCGTTAAGAAATCTGTTGTTAGACAACCCAATGCCCATAAAGTGAATAGAGCCTCTATCTTGGGAACACCATCTGCTTTGTCAAATTCCTCGTTTGCAAAACCTGTGTTTTCCCCCAAGATGGATGGAAAGGAAAGGTTACCACAGAATCAACCCATTAGGAATACTCTAGCACCAAGAGTTAAGCACATTAATGTGATTAAACCAGGGATGTATAGAATGACCACTAAATCCACAAACAAAGTTAGTCAATCGCCTCAGACTTCTCGAAACACTAATACTCATGTGTCTTCTACTACAAGATTAGTCTCCACTGCTAGTGTTAGCCGGCCTCAGCTTAAGAGCACTCAAGTGAATGTTAAGCTTTGGAAACACAAGAGGAAAGGGAAGATGAAGGAAATAGAACACCACCCTAGGAATTTGAATGTTTCTAAGAATAAAACGTCTGTTATCGCATGTAATGACGATTTGAATGATTTGATAGCTTTGAATGTGAAATTTGTTTGTGTCAAATGTGGAAAATGTGATGTTAATGCTAATCATTCTATGTGTGTTATGAATAATGTCAAAGGCGTAGATACTAGAACTAAGAAGCAAGTTGCGATGCCTATTAGTGCTAGAAAACCCAACGCAAAGTGAACCATTCTGGTGCAACCCCCACTAAGAAAAGTTTTGCATCAGACTCCACCACTAAGAACCCTAGAAGCAAAATTAGGGAATTATATGAGTCTGCTAGCAAGTCGTGGAAATGGTGGTTTGCTAATCAATGTCCTCCAGGATATAGATGGATGCCTAAAGTTTAGACAGAAAATGTGACAACGGGTGTTAGTATGCCTTTAAATGATGCTAAGGACACTAATGATTCTGAAATCACATCTAACGTGGTATCCAATTTAGCAAATACTCCATCATGTTCTAATTCTTCTGTAGGTGATACAAATAATTCTCTTCATACTGGACTCCGGATGCACGAAGCACATGACGGGGAATCTCAAGCTTCTAATTAACTTCGTGGAGAAGGTCCTGGGTATGGTCCGATTCAGAAATGACAATTTGCACCGATCCTAGGATATGGAGATTTGGTTCATGGGAATATCACAATCAAAAGGGTATACTACGTCGAAGGGCTCAATCACAATCTTTTCTCAGTTGGTCAATTCTGTGATGCAGATTTGGAGGTTGAATTTAGAAAGAAGACATGTTTTGTTCGTGATTTTGATGGGAATGATTAACTCACTGGTTCACGAGGTATAGATCTTTACATAATCTCACTTCAAGACACAACTTCTATAACTCCAATTTGCTTCATGGCTAAAGCTTCAACGACTCAGGCATGGTTATGGCATCAACGTTTATCTCATCTCAATTTTGATACCATCAACTTGCTTTCCATGAAAGATATTGTGAGAGGCCTTCCAAGCTTCAAATTCATCAATGATCATCTTTGTTCTTCTTGTGAGCTTTGTAAAGCTAAACGAAGTAGCTTTAAGACAAAGAGTACACCAAGCTCTAAAGGGTGGTTAGATCTTCTTCATATGGATTTGTGTGGAAATATGCGTGTTCAAAGTATCAATGGGAAGAAATACATTCTCGTGATTTTCGATGGCTACTCAAGGTACACATGAACTCACCTTTTAAGGTCTAAGGATGAAACACCAGAAGTTCTCATCAACTTTCTTAAGCGGATACAACGTGGTCTTCAAGCTCAAGTAAAAGTGGTACATAGTGACAGAGGCACATAATTCTTGAATTCACCTCTAAAGAATTATTTTGAAGCCGAAGGGATTGAACATGAAACATCTATTACTAGAACACCCGAAAAAAATGGTGTTGTTGAAAGACGAAACTGTACTTTAGTTAACGTTGCTCGAACGTTATTATCCGCTTCAAAACTACCACTATTCTTTTGGGCCGAAGCCGTGTCAACCGCATGCTACACACAAAAACGATCCTTAATTATCCCAAAACACGAAAAGACACCATATCACATAATTCATGATCGAAAACCTTCACTCAAACATCTTCTTGTTTTTGGATGTACGTGTTACATTATTCGAGATGGTGAAAATCTGGAGAATATGAAAGAGAAAGGTGATGCATGCATTCTAGTGGGATATGTAACTTAGTCTAAGGGATATAGAGTGTACAAGAAGAGAACAAAATTGATAGTCGAGACTATTCATATCAAATTTGATGAATTACAAGAAATGGCACTTGAACAAAACAGTTTAAGTCCCGATCCACAACGACTAACGACTTCCGTTCACAACCACACAGAACTCGGAACTCAAGACCACAACAATGAACCGTCAAGTTCAAAGCTGGTTCAAGGAAATGTTCCAAGAGAAGATATGACAGTCAACATGACAATTGAAGAGTTGTAAATGTTATATGGACCAATGTATGATGAATATTTCAGGGGGGAGAAACATGTTGTATCAAAGTCTTCCGTTTTCAATCATGATAAGAATGATGATACCGATCATCATCAACAAAAGGATACAACTTTATCTTCTTCAACACGGGTTGCTGCATATTTATCTCCTCAGAATATCACATCAACAACCGGTCCTACAACATCAACAACTACTGTGAACACTCCAGAGATCAAGCAGACAATGCATTAAATGATGAAGAAGAATTTATCAACCCATTCGACACACCGGTACACGAAACTGGAGAGTCTTCTACTCACCATATTGATCTATCAAATATGCATACCTTTTATCAACGACATCCTTCAACAAATCATTGGACCCGAGATCATCCTTTGGTTCAAGTAATTGGAAACCCTTCACAGCCCGTTCGTACAAGACGACAGCTTGAAACCGATGGTGATGTTTGTATATTCGCACTCGCTGTGAGTATAGCTAAACCAACAAATGTCAAAGAAGCCTTGGCTAATCATGCTTGGATTGAGTCGATGCTAGATGAACTTCTTCAATTTGAAAGACTTAAAGTCTGGGAACTTGTTGATAGACCATACGATGTAATTCCATTAAATCTTCGATGGGTCTGGAAAAACAAGATGGATGAAGAAAACACCATCATCAAGAACAAAGCTAGGCTAGTGGCTAAAGGGTATGGCCAGAAAGAGGGTATTGATTTTGAAGAATCATTTGCACCAGTAGCTCGTGTTGTCCCATATATTTGTGATGATTAAACAAGAAAGAAAGGTAGATAAAAGATGAATTCTAGAGAGAGAAAGTAGAGAGAAGTGTGTGAGAAACTTGGTGAATATTAGATTAGGAGAATAGAAAAAATGAGACAACCAACCTTTCCTTACATGCAAGGAGAGGTTTATATAGCCTTGCCTACATGTGGCATGATGGGCTATATGATAATGGGTCGGGCTTTCCTTTTGGGCTTTGGTTACTTATGAATGAACCTTACCTTAAAGTTAAGCCCGTAATACACGACTAATCTACTACCTATTACAACATTCTAATATACGATACATAATAAACATATGACCGAGCATTCTTGTTTGACTCAATATTTTGAGGCTAACAATCTCCCTTTATGAGAGGTCATTACCCTTTGTCATTTGGAAATTTTTAGAGATTACTAATCTCGCCATAAATGAGTCTTGAACGTGTAATAGTAGTATTTTTCCTTCATGTTGTGATCTTTGAGCCTTTGTTGTTGTCTTTCGACTTTGTCTTTTAATCTTGAGATCTTCAAATCATCCTTGACTTGTCTTTGCCATCTTGCGATCTTGTGTCTTTATCCACATGCCCACACTATTAATTGTTGAATATGTCTTTAGGCATGAGTATGTGGTTTTGAATCTTTGACTTTGCTGAGTACACCGTGACGCCACCTTCTCGAGACAAAACATAGACACGGACTGAATGGCTTTGACATTCGGCCTAAATCGGTAGCGTTTTACCTCCGGTCGGTGAAGACCGTTATACGATATTAAATATCGTACTTGAGATAGGTAGATTCAGTTAAAAATCTCCTTGACAGGGTTTTGCAGCTGTACTAGCCGTTCTCTTTACTCGACCGTCTCAAAGCAAGACTGCGAACATAAAGAGTGAATCAATTGGATAAATATCCGCTTGATTAAAGTCGTCAATTCAATTTCCTGGAACAAGTGTGATTCATAAAGAATCTTACCATTGTTGCTTTCTAGTTGGCACAAGCTTGATTCATAAGAATCTCACAAGTCACCTACCGTAGCGTTGTTTGATGTTGACGCTAGAAGGATTTCCATTCGTCACTGTGAATATTAATGAATATCACTCTAAATGTTCTGGCAAGACCATAAAGATATTGCGTAGAAACCTGAAACGAGTTTGAATCAATTCAGAATCAAACCACTGTTGCTTTTCAGTTTTACATATGTTTAATTCATTAAGAATCTTGCATAAGACCTACCGCAGTGCTGTTTGATGTTAACACTTGAAGGATTTCCACTCATCATTATGAATACTAAGTAGTATCACTCTGAGTGTTCTAGCAATATCGCAAGGATATAGCGTAGGACTCTCTTGTTCGTCATCCGTGTGTCCTAACGAGATTTGATTGATCTCTTGGCTCTAGACTCGATTTGTGCACTTTTAGTGGTCGGAGGCTGGAGCAGATGCCACCTATTCAATATCAACTATCTCGGAATGAGAAAGGTAATAGAAGTCATGTTGTTCTCCGTGACAATAAAACAAACTTCTTTTGAGAGAAGCCTGAGTAGCTAGGAAAGGGTTGTGCATACATCACTGGGTCCATGATGAGTTGTCTTCATGATGTGTTGACCCAGTTTCTGCCTAAGTTGTATGGAGGGCTTCTTTGTTTACACCCTTTATCCTTACATTTCTTTTTAATTCTTCAACCCCTTCAATGCTTACCAAGACATCATTACTAGCACCTTGTTGTGATTGTTCCAGTGCTAGCATCAATACTTAGTCGGCATTCTGCTACGTTCACATTCTACTCCATCTTTCCTAAGGACTTCTAATAGTCTATTGGATTGTCCCTGGGAAGATCCCTCCGGTTCTGGTTTGATCATAGGACTTAAACCTAACCACCCTTTTGACACCAATAACGTCGTGAATTAAAGATGGTGTGGGTATTTGATCGTAACCATGAAAACCACTTCAAATGTCTAACAAGATGTTTGAAAAACATTTAACACCTTGATAGTTTTGTCGTTTCAGAAATGCTCCCCCTTCACATGTGCATCGATAATCGAAAGTGTTTCGCACATGTAGGTAAGAGTTAAAGTGATTGATTCTTATATAAAATCACATTTTAATCACATTTTCTCCCCCTATCTCTAATATATAAAATCTTTTGATATTAGAGATACCAAATTTGATTAAATTATATTTTGAAAAATAGTCTTGAAAATCTTCGGGAGAAAGATGTGTCAATCTTTGCATGAAGTTGAAATGCTCCCCCTCAAAAATTGATCCAATTGAATTGTCATTGTGAGGATATGATCCACATTTCGCTTTTTGAGGATGGGAGTTTTTTAACACATAATTTTTGAAAGATTTTGAATAATCATTGAAAAATTCTTGAAAAAATAGTGTTCAACGCTTTTGAAAAACTCTATTTCTTTTTGGCGAAGAGGTTTTTCTAAAGCATAAACTTGAGTTCATAGACTTTGAATGTCTTGACGAATCCACTCAAGTGTAAGAAGATTTAACTTCTTTTGCTGTGGGTAAGAGCACTAAAGCGTACACTCCCCCATGAATATAAATCCGGGTTGCAATCTGAAAGTGATTACAAGCCATTGTGTTGACCTCAAAACGTTGAATGTTTTGTGGCAAGCTCAACTCAAGATAGATTTCTCTACCCGTTTGGTAGGATAAGTTGTCTTTAAAGATACACTTTTCTTTATTTGAAGTTCGAGTTACAGTCTGACATTTAACTGTAAGTCGTTTACATGACCTTAAAAACTCTGAATGTTTTTAAGGAAAGCTCATGACCGAGAAATTTAAGTTTCTCGTTGTTGAGGATAAGTTATCAACCATGATCAACTTTCCTTTCTTTGAATCAAGAGTCACAATCTGAGATAATTGTAAATCATTCAAATGACATGTTTTGAAAAATATTTACAACTTTCAATCGAGCTTTATGTACACACCCGTGTCGTTATTGAGAGACATTTCTAGGTACGACTATATTATCGATACTGAAAGACATGTCGAGAAGAATAGTTTTGGTATTTTGAAAGTTTTTTCATTTTTTATTTTGTTTTTCTATGGATATTTACATTTTATTTTATTTTTTTTTTCTCAAGTTTTTCTAGAATAATCCAAAATAGACTTTTGTACAGCAGAAGAAGGTGATATCGAATGTACAGAATTGGAACCCTTTGAAGAAGGAGAAGTGGGTTCAGAATCCGTTGTTGTACCTGCAATGACAGAAGAAGAGTTTGTAGAAATACTAGTGTTAGGAGTAACAAATACCTTGTCTATATTCAGAACACCCGCATTAGTACTGGAGCAGGTTTCAACACTATTTGCTATGGGAATCCACTTAAGACCAACTTCCGTGAAGATCCGACCCGTTGGTTTCCACTGAAGACTAGATTTAGGAGTAGTTTTCTCTTGCACAACGGAAGAATTCTTTGGAGAGAAACTATGTCCTTTTTGAATCCACGTTTCAAATTTGGTGTAGTTGCTTTTCTTTGGGACGGGTTTGTATCTCCTTGTTGTCTTATGGGATTCTGTATTCGATCTCAGTTCAAAGGAACAAGATTTGACCTCATAGAGGTATTGCAAAATGCAATGGTCATGATTTCCATTGTAAATGCCCTTTTTGCAAGTGGGGCATACGGGGAATTTGGGATTCACGAAATTCCTTGTATTCCTGGGTTTTCCAAATCGTTCAAGCGTAGTGTTCGAAAAATGACTATTCATGGATGGTTTCCAATTCCTAGATTGCTGGTAAGGGGTCCTAGGTTTTGGTTGACTACCATTAGGAGTGTGTTGAACTCTAGCGGGATTTGGTGAACTAGGTTTTGAATACACAAGTTTGTCTTTTTGAATCTTCCCTTTTTGTTTAACATCCTCTAGGTTTGTGGTATGAACGAAGTCATTCGAACCTATAGATTCCTTTGTGTACGCGAATGTCACACGTTTTGGAGGAGTCCTAGAAGTGCTAGGTACATTCACATGGTTGGGTTTGGCAACAGTGTGCTTTCTAAATGGAGGAACATAGGGTGAAATGGATGGTTTTGGAACACTTGTTTGCACATCAGTCTTAGGGGATAACCTAGATTTTACATGAGAAGAATTGGAGAAAGGAGTCGGTTTTCCTAAGATAGATGGCTTTGGATCCTTTTAGGCATTGGGTTGTCGAACAACGGGTTTCACAACTTTAGGTTCCACAGTTTTCCCACCCATCTTAGCAACAAGTTTCTTCAACTCTGATATCGCTATTTCCCTGTCTTGTAACTGAGCTTTCAACCCTTTAATTTCCAAACTCTGTTCATTCATTTCTCGAAACATTTTGGAAAGTTTTCTTGCAAGTTATTATCATGTGGAAAACTACCAACGTCTTTTTGCAAAGCTAGTTCAAGAGAATGACAATGTTTTTGAAGGAAATCAGTTTTGTGTTGAAGTAACTCAAAAGCCTTTTTATCAACATTTTCTTTACGTTTCGAAAGCTCAAGTTCAAGACACTCACATTCTTTGATTTTATCAAGATATTTGCATGCAACATCAGAATATTCATCGATATCAGCACAAGATTGAAGAGTAACACACAAAATATCTTTGGAGAGACATTCTTCTAAGAGTAAATCATATTCATCAGAAAAAACAGACTTGTCCATTTAAAGATCGTCAATTTCTTTCTCAATAGACTCAACATATTTTAAATCATCAAACATTTCAGACCGAATTAATCTTTCAAATCCAAGCATATTTTCTTTTAATGTGGTCGTGTTCGGTATTAAGATTTGTTTGATAAGCACATTTATATCTTGAGTAATTGGTGTTTTCCACTCGTCATTTTGTCGTTGTTTCCATTCATTGTCAACAATGGATTTAATATTATCAATGTAATGTTGTAGAAACCCAAATGTCTGCCAACTCTTGCTTTTAGAAGCATCAAGAGGCAAGTAGTTGATGAACTTAGAAACGTTTGTTTTCTTAGTAGCAAAAGCTTTCTTCCATTGAATTCTTCTTTGTTTGCATTCTAAAAACAATTCCTCACGAGACTTCTATTTTTGTGTAGTGAAAAGACCATATAGACTATTCTCATAAGCATAATTGTATGGTTTCACAAACTCTTTATTGACCGGTGATCTACTCTCCTCTTCCCAAAGGTGTGTCTCATCATAACCAAGAGGACATTAAGGATCGGTCCATTCGGACTCATCCATATAAAGGCGGGGGTTCGCAGCTTGAGCTTAGGCAAGATAATCAGGACTTGCAAAGCTAGCTTGACCCTTAAACAACGACGCAGGTGCTATCATTCTTACTGTTTAAATAGAGTCATGCATTTTATAAACAACTTTCTTCAAAAATTCGACTTGTTTTTCTAGTTCCGTTACCTTTTCAGTATCTTTTTCATGTCGACTTTGGAAATCTTGTTTTAACGTTTCAACCTCTTGTGTCTTTACCTCAAGCATTTTAGTAGAATCGGTAGTGGTCATAGAAATCCTTTGTTCAAGTTCGTTAACTTTGGTGGTAGCAAGGTACGTTTTTTGACGTCCATCCATTAATAAAACATTAAATTGACGTTTCTCTTTGGTTAATAACTCAAGAGTTTCGTTGTATTTCTTTTCAAGATCGTCCTTTTGATTTTTTAACGCACTACCCTTGTACCCCTCAAGCTCTTTGGTCATTTGAAGAAGCTCAGCTCTATAACTATCAATGGTCTCATTAGACTTAATTAGAGCAGTTTTGCATTCTTCAAAATTTTGAGTGAGCGTAGCGTTTTCCTTCTTTAATTGCTTTTGACTCTTTTTAGTTTCTGTGACATCTTTTTGTAAAGTGGCAATTAAATTAGCAAGCGCGACACGCTCCTCATCATCATACTCATTTGCATGTTGATCATCCTCAAACGCATTATTGCTCATGTCTAATGAATCGGGTGTGGTATTGCTATCAACCTTTTCCGTCATACATGTGTCAATAAGGGTTGTTGTTTGATCACTATGCTCATGCGTATTGGTATTGGCCAACACATTAAATTCATCATTGTGTACCTCTTCCAACGGTTCAGAATCGTAAACAGGACCATTATCATAGGAAGGTTATTGCTGATGACAGTCTCAGGACTGATGCCTTGTGTGCCCATGCTGCTGCTTTCTATCCCATGTATGGTATGCTTTGTGTTCTGTGATGTGCAGCTTTCATTCTCATGACCCGATACTGTACCACCACTTGCTTTGAACCGTCTGTCGATCTCTTGTTCGTGAATTATTGTTTTGTTGACATAGGTTGCAATGAATTCGATGTTCTGGGTGATCAAATCTCTGTAGGAGATAGCATCCAATCCATTATTCCTCTTGAAGCACTCCCTTGTACTTGTAGACTCGATGAATTCAGAGTTAAATTATACTGCAAATATTGTCTTGAGTTCAGTTAAAGTGGTCCGGCATTCACTACCAATGAGTCTTTGTTTGACAAGTTGTGTGGCAAGTTTATCCATGGCTTGGGTGAATGTTCTTGTGAAGGTGCTAGTGGATTCACCTAAGACTCGTAAAACTCTTGATATGGACTCAAAAGTTGACCGAAGTCCTTTAATACCGTTCATTAAACTTTCTCTCATGATACCAATCCGTTGTTGTAATCGTTCCATCTCGAGAGTTCTCACTTCTGAACACTCAGTGCTTTTTTTCATGATGATGGTGTCTCAATTGATGAAGTGACTTCAGATCTTAAGTAGATATGGTGTGATTGGGTTGTGGTTAAAATTCCGAAAAGCACGATTTATCTTCAGTCCGACCATAAATTCCCCAGTCCGATATAACGGGAGACCGAAAAATTTTGTAATTTCCAAAATTTGAAATCGAGCTAGAAATAGCCTAAAACTAGTATGGAAAAAATTTGAATTTATTTGAAGGGAAATTTTTTTAACTCTTTTTTTTTATCTTCGTGTAAACTATGTTCCGAGACTAGTCTAGATAGTGGCTAAGTCTATAAATTGCTCAAACAAACTTTAGCAAAATGTCACTCATCGCAATACAACCCATTGCAATGTTCCTTCTATCGCAATATCCCTTCTATCGCAATGTTCTATCGGAATGTTCACTCTATCGCAATATCCCTTCTATCGCAATATGCCTGTATCGGAATACCCTTACTATCGCAATGTGTCCACTGTCGGAATATGAAGTCTATCGCAATGTGGCAAATGAAATTTTGACAGAGTAACGTTTCACTTTGCCTTAATTCCATCGCAATCCACGATCGCAATGTACGATCGCAATCCACGTCGGAATAAGGGGTATCGCAATAACTGGTCGCAAAGTAAAACCATAGGGTTATTGCGATCAAACTGTCCTTTCTTGTACTTTCCGATGGAAACTCTGTCGCAATGGAAGAATAAATTTCGCAACTTTGAGCAAGAAATTCGTGTTTTTAACCAAACCAAAATACCCAAATCACTACTACAACTATAGAGAAGATTTGTAGCAAGATTTAGAACATGAAAAACACAAAAAAATTTGAATTCGAGATGATTTATGGATTAAATCATTCGAATCAAATACGATAACAACAACCAATCACAAATCTACCCCGTGGTGATTGATACCAATTGTTGTCCCATATATTTGTGATGATTAAACAAGAAAGAAAGGTAGATAAAAGATGAATTCTAGAGAGATAAAGTAGTGAGAGAAAGTAGAGAGAAGTGTGTGAGAAACTTGGTGACTATTAAATTAGGAGAATAGAAAAAATGAGACAACCAACCTTTCCTTACATGCACGGAGAGGTTTATATAGCCTTGCCTACATGTGGCATGATGGGCTATATGATAATGGGTCGGGCTTTCCTTTTGGGCTTTGGTTACTTATGAATGAACCTTAGCTTAAAGTTAATCCCGTAATACACGACTAATCTACTACCTATTACAACATTCTAATATACGATACATAATAAACATATGACCGAGCATTCTTGTTTGACTCAATATTTTGAGGCTAACAGCTCGTATGGAAGCGGTTAGGATTTTCCTTGCCTATGTTGCACATAAGGGATTCATCGCTTATCAAATGGACGTAAAGACAGCATTTCTTAACGGTCCTTTGAAGGAAGAAGTCTATGTCACAGAGCCAGAAGTATTCGTCAATCCTCATTATCCTAACAAGGTGTATCGTCTCCACAAAGCACTTTATGGACTCAAGCAAGCTCCAAAGGCATGGTACGACGAGCTCTCAAAATTTCTGGTATCCAAAGGTTACTCAAAAGGTTCCATTGATCTAACTTTGTTCACTTATAAATATGGGGATGACATTTTGCTTGTGCAGATTTATGTTGATGACATTATGTTCGGGTCTACAAACCTAAAACTTTCAAAATGGTTTAAAAAAGTAACGAACAACAAATTTGAAATGTCAATGATGGGCGAACTAAAATTCTATCTAGGGAGTCAAGTTCACCAATCCCCAAGTGGCATCTTTATCAACCAAGCTAAGTATTGTTAAGAGATAATCAAAAAGCATGGTATGACCTCATGTGACCCCGTTGGGACACCATTATCGACCGCATCCCTAGAAGTTGATTTGGAGGGAGATGCCATAGATCAAACGAGATATCGTTCCATGATCGGCTCCTTCACGTACTTAACAGCAAGCCAACCAGATATATCACATGTTATGTGTTATTGTGCATGATATCAAGCACGACCCACTATAAAACACCTCAAGGAGGTTAAACGGATCTTTTGGTACCTTAAGAATACCATCCACATGGGACTCTGGTATCCGAGGGAAACCGGTTTCTTTCTAACGGCCCATTCAGATTCTGATCATGCAGGGTGTCTTGATACACGAAAAAGTACTTATGGTGGTGCACAATTTCTAGGTCAAGATAAGTTCGTGGGATGGTCTTCCAAGAAGCAGGATTGCACGTCATTGTCATCCACCGAAGCGGAGTATGTGTCTCTATCCGCGTGTTGTACTCAAGTTCTTTAGATGAGAACTGAACTCACGGATTATGGCTTCCACTTTGATAAAGTGCCTATGTACTGTGACTCAAAGTCTGCCATAGCCATCTCCTACAATCCGGTACATCATTCCCGCACGAAGAACATTGATGTCCGATATCACTTCATTAAGGAACAAGTTGAAAGGGGTATCGTTAACCTATACTTTGTTGGAACTAATTACCAATTAGCTGACTTTTTTACACAAGCTCTTTCAAAATAGAGGTTTGTGTATCTAGTTAGGTAAATTGGTATGAGATGTTTTACTCTAGCAAAACTGGAGATTCTGGCAAAGAAGCCTGCTTGATTCATCTATCAAACATCTACATGTAAATATTAATGAAAAATCAAAATACAAAATTAAAAATCTTTGAAAATCCAAAAATATTCTTCTCGACATGTCTTTCAGTATCGATAATATGGACATGCCTAGAAATGTCGCTCAATAACGACACGGGTGTGTACATAAAGCTCGAATGAAAGTTGTAAATATTTTTCAAAACATGTCATTTCTACTTTTAATAAAGGAAAATGTCTATTTTGGACAATTTTCCAACAACAGGTAGAGCAATCTATCTTGGGTTGAGCTTGTCACAAAACATTCAACGTTTTAAGCTCAACACAATGGCTTGTAATCACTTTCAGATTGCAACCCGGATCTATATTCACGGGGGAGTGTACGATTTAGTTCGCTTACCCTTAGTAAAAGAAGTTAAATCTTCTTACACTTGAGTGGATTTTTCAATACATTCAAAGTTTATGAACTCAAGTTTACGATTTAGAAAAACCTTTTCGCCAAAAAGAAATAGCGTTTTTCAAAATCTGTTAAACACAATTTTTTCAAGAATTTCTCGATGATTATTCAAAATCTTTCAAAAATTGTGTGTTCAACAACTCCCATCCTTAAAAGGCGAAATGTGGATCACATCCTCACAATGACAATTCAATTGGATCAATTATTGAGGGGGAGCGTTCCAAATTCATGCTAAGTTTGACACATTTTTTCTCTCGAAAGTTCTTCAAGACTATTTTTCACAATATATTTTAATCAAATTTGGTATCTCTAATATCAAACGATTTTATATATTAGAGATAGGGGATAAAATGTGATCTAAAGACTCAAGCACTTATGGTTACGATCAAATACCCACAACATCTTTAATTCACGATGTTATTGGTGTCAAAAGGGTGGTTAGGTTTAAGTCCTATGATCCAACCAGAACCGGAGAGATCTTCCCAGGTACAATCCAATAGATTATTAGAAGTCCTTAGGAAAGATGGAATAGAATGTGGTCGTAGCTGAATGCCAACTAAGTACTTAAGCTAGCACTCGAAAAATCACAACAAGGTGCTAGTAATGACGCCTTGGTAAGCATTGAAGGGGTTAAAGTATAAAAAAGAAATGTAAGGATACATGGTGAAAAGAAATCAGCCCTCCATACAGCTTAGGCAGAAACTGGGTCAACGCATCATGAAGACAACGCATCATGGACCAAGTGATGTAATGCACAATCCTTTCCCAGCTAACTCAGGATTCTCTTAAAAGAAGTTTGTTTTATTGTCACGGATATCAACACGACTTCTATTGAATTTCTCACTCCGAGATAGTTGATCTTGAATAGGTGGCATCTGCTCCAGCCTCCGACCACTAAAAGTGCACAAATCGAGTCTAGAGCCAAGAGATCAATCAAATCTCGTTAGGACACATGGATGACGATCAAGAGAGTCATACGCTCTATCCTTGAGATATTGATAGAAGACTCAGGGTGATACTACCTAGTAGTCACAATGATGAGTAGAAATCCTTCCAGTGTTAACATCAAACAGCACTGCGGTAGGTCATGTGTAAGATTCTTTATGAATTGAACATATGTAAAACTGAAAAGCAACAGTGGTTTGTTTCTTTATCGATTCAAACTCGTTTCAGGTTTCTACGCAATATCTTTATGGTCTTGCCAGAACATTCAGAGTGATATTTATTAATATTCACAATGAAAAATGGAAATCCTTCTAGCGTCAACATTAAACAGCGCTACGGTAGGTAACTTGCGAGATTCTTTATGAATCAAGCTTGTGTCAACTGGAAAGCAACAATGGTAAGATTCTTAATGAATCAAACATGTTCCAGGAATTTGAATTGACGACTTTAATCAAGCGGATATCTATCCAATTGATTCACTCTTTATGTTCGCAGTCTTGCTTTGAGACGGTCGAGTAAAGAGAACGGATAGTACCGACGTAAAACCTTGTCAAGGAGGTTCTTAATTGAATCTACCTAATCACAGGTACGATATTTAATATCATGTAACGGTCTTCACCGACCGGAGGTAAAACGCTACCAATTTAGGACGAATGTCAAAGCCATTCAGTCTGTGTCTAAGTTTTGTCTCGAGAAGGTGACGTTACGGTGTACTCAGCAAACTCAAAGATTCAAAACCACATACTCATGCCTAAATACATATTCAACAATCAAGAAAGCTAAAGACTTACGCGACTCTGATGATCAAAATCTTCCTTATCAATTAATGTAGAGGAATGACCTCTCTTCAAAGGAGATTGTTAACAAGCTTTCAAGATAGTGCAGAGTATGAGCATGTGGATAAAGACACAAGATCGCAAGATGGTAAAGACAAGTCAAGAATGATTTGAAGATATCAAGATTAAAGACAAAGTCGAAAGGCAACAACTAGAGACTCAAAGATCACAGCATGAAGGAACAAGACTACTATTACACGTTCAAGACTCATTTATGACGAGATTCTTAATCTCCATTGATCTCCAAATATCGAAGAGGAATGACCTCACATTGGGGGAGATTGTTAGCCTCAAAATATTGAGTCAAACAAGAATGTTCGGTCATAGGTTTATATTGTAACATTTATTAGAATGTTGTAATAGTTAGTTAAAATAGTCGTGACATTACGGGATTGATGGCTAGCTTAAAAGGCCTCTTTTAAGGTACTAGGCATTTTATTCAAGCCCGGCCCATTAAATAAATATAGTCCATTAAGGCTACATGTAAGGCCGACTATATATACCTCTCCTAGCATGTTAGGAGAGGTTGGATCATTCATTTTATTAATCTAATCTTTCATAAGTTTCACACACTTCTCTCTCTTTTCTCTCTCTACTTTCTCTCTAGAATTCATCTACTTTTCATTTATTCTCTTCCTTTCTTCTTGTTTTGATCATCACAAATTGGGGACAACAGTCCAGGAGTGGGTAGTAATCCTTTGGGCAAGCGGAATTAAGGTTTTTGAAATCGATGCACATTCGCCACTCGCCATCTGTTTTTTTATTAGAACTGGATTCGAGATCTAAGTGGGGTATCTCATCGGCTTGACTATCTGGACCTTCACCAGTTCTGCTACATCCCTCTTGACAGCCAGACTCTTTTCTTCTCCCAACATCCTTCTTTTCTGGGCTACCGTTGTCGCTGTCATATCAACGTTCAAAGAATGCTTAATTATCCTTTGAGGGACTCCGGTCATGTCTGAAGGTTCCCATGCAAAGACATCGGTATTGTTCCACAACAGGTCTATAAACTATAGTCTACATTTCTTGGTGAACAATCTCCTAATAGTAACAATTGCTTCGAATAACTGGGATGAACCATTATACCCTCCGTCATTCCTTCTAAAGCTTTTTCTTATTCCACCAACCTCTCATAGTTGAGTAGCTTGCTCATATATTCTCCCTTTTCAATGGCCTTTTCTTTTCCCTTTCTATCCTTTGGCTGTTCTCGATCGACATGCACTCGGAGATTCTCTTCAAATGAGTTCTCAACTGGCTATACCCTTCGGGGTGGGGAACTTCATCATAGCATGAACGGTGGATGGCACGAACCTAAGCTCTCTTATTCTTGTCCTCCCTAGTATCACGTTGTGTGGAGAGGGGGATCGGATTACCGTGAAGCTCATAATTGTCCTAGTTAACTCGTCATTACCGAATACTACTTCCAATTTGATTTTTCCAAAGGCGTGGTTTCTACCCCAGAAAAACTTAACACCTTTGCATTCTCTAGGGTCATTCTTCTTCGTATCGCCGGGTCAAGATTCATAAAACAGTGCTCGAACATGACTTGCATTGTTGCCACCTCATCTACAAATACTGTTCGGACCCGATAACCTTCGATCTCAGCTTCTAGTATCAACGGTTCATCTGATACTTCGTGTTGATCCCAAACTTAGATCGATTTAGCTTTATGTATACGAGATTAGATCAAGTAATACACTTAGAGAAACCTTTGTATATGCTTATGATAATCTAAGTGTTATGCGGAATTAACACTTAAACAAGAACACACAATGGTATAAACAAACTTTCACTTTGATTAATGATATCAAACTTTCTTACAATGAAAGTAGTTTACGAATGAAAACTTATATATAACATTAACCTAAAGGTCTTCTTTTATAGACATAAGAAGCCTTGTACAATAATCTACGTATCAGCTATTCTAGGTAAAGATAAATATAGAAAATACATTGTTGTTCCTATCTTTACTAGAAGTAATCTAGAATACAATAAACGCGTAGAGTATATCTTCCCATCAGTGCTTGTCTTCAATGTATCAACGCTTGACTCTATCTTGTCAACGCTTGAGCTTTCAGCGCTTGTTTTGCTCCTGTCAATGCTTGTTTTACTCTTGTCAGCGCTCAAGTGATCTGGCCTTAATTTATTCCCAACAATCCTCCCCTAAACTTGATATCCACTCTCATGATCAAGTTTCTGAATAAGCATTAAGGACTAGGAGGAATCTTACAAACCTTCTCATATTGGTAATAAATAAATCTGATCAAGTCTTTTGCCATGTCACTTGAATAATCAATTTCCAGCTGAGTGTGCTTCATCTTCTCCAAGATAGCCTTGGATATGAAATACTGACCATCCACAAGTACATACTTAGCAAACTTTGTAGAACTCAAATGGTAAACACCAGCAGCTGAATATAATCTCCATTTACAACACAAGAGTGGTCATTGTGGAAGGCCTTCTCAGGCAAACCATCAACCAAGCCAAGTCTCACAAGCCTATTTATATTTTTAAAATTTATGTGCCCTAGTCTCCTGTGCCACAAATTACTCTCATCTACTGAAGCTTTAGCATAAAAACAAGACATATTATTATTCATTCTAATCCCATTCAGATTCACATTGTATATGTCTTTATGCCTAGGTGTTCTATACTCAATACATTTCTCATCAGGGATCTTATAATCCTTGCTTAACACCAAACATTCAGTGTCAGTAAACAGAACTTTATTTTTGTTATCACAAACTTGTGATACACTAAAAAGATTGTAATCAAGTTCTTTTACCAAAAATATGTTTTCAAAACGCAAGTTCTTGGTGAGAAGGGTTCCTTTGCCTGTGATAGTACCATATCCGCCTCCAAAGTAAACCTTATCACCATCCTTAATGGGAGTGAAGTTAGTTAAGTAATCTTCCTTCCCTGTCATGTGCCTTGAGCATCCTGATGAGATGGCATTTATACATGATCTCATCGTTCTTTTCGGGCTTTAAATGTAAAAAATGTCATAAAAATACATATATATGCTTGTGTTTGTTTACTTGTGTATTTTAGGTATGGATATCGTGAAAAAGACAAAAGATCACAAGTTACAAGGAAAACGGACACGAGAAACGAAGCCGTACAAGGAACCGGGCCCTAATCATGGAAAATTCAACAAATACCCTTGAAGACTTGAAGACAAACAAGATTGATCCTCATTCATTGAAGAATTGACACTTAAAACCTTTGTATGTTAATAATTACAAGTTTGGTCCTTTAAGTTTGTCCAAATTACACAAAAGGTCCCTCAACTTTGAAGAAATGGCAAGATTGGTCCTTCCACAATTCCAAATTGTCAATTATGGTCCCTCATCAAGCCAAAGATACATTGAAGACCTTTGAAGATCAAAAATGTCCAAGATCAGCCCTTGAAATATGCAAAAGTGTCAAAATTAACCCTTGATAACCTTTTTCCAAAGTTTGGTGCCAAAAGTGACAAGTGGTGAAAGTTAATACAAAGGGAAATACGTTTTCTAGGCTGAAATACCTTATTTACCAAAAATCTCAAAACACAAGGGCTAAAGCTGTGCACTTGAAACATTTAAATCAAAAATGCGCCAAACACACAACTTTCCCCCAAAATCGGATCAAAAGAACTACTGTTTACCCTTCTTCACCCCCAGTTTTTACTCCACTTAAACTTAGGGTAAAAATCAATTCCCTTTGCACATGTGTGATTCACACATGCAGAAACCTATCCCACACCAAAAATCCTTAATCCCACTCACTATGGACCCCACCCCCAATTCCCTTTCCACCAATCGGAATGCAACTTAGCCTCCAAGTTATGTGACGTGTCAAAATCAACAGCTATGATTCATTGCTTCATTCCAAAGCTAAAATGAACAGCCTTGATCAACTTGGACAGCTCAAATTCAGAAAACGTCTAGAAGACTCAAGGACATAATAGGGAATTCAGTTCTAGGGTTTGTGAATAGTGCTAGCCTTGGCATTTGCCTATATAAAGACTCCTCAACCTGTGAGAGAGCTTTGTTCCAGATTTTAGCTTTTAATCTTTGTAATTCCTTTTTATGAAATAAAGTTTGAATTTCTTAAAATTTTGAGTTCTAATCTGTTATTTATAAAAGTTTGGTGTTTGAGAAGCTAAAATCTGAGTTCCATTATCTTGTTTGAAGGTTTTTGAGGCAAGGTTTTAAGTGATAAAGCTTGTGCATCAAAAATCAGAAGTTGGCATTATTTTTGATCTCACCTTGTGGTTTGTTCTTCTTAGCAGCTTGGAAGCTGGTACTTGTTTTGCTAGTACCTCAGCTCAAACAATCCAAGGCCTGGATGTAGGTCTTGGAGGTTTGCATCTTCTTCCCTTTTCATTTTCTCTTTAAGTTTCTGATTATTTGTGATTTTTGTGGATTTATGCTTGAATCTGTGTTATTGTGGTTGAATATTGTTGATTTGGCTTGGTTTGATGTTATTGAGGTGTTATTGATCTGATTTGTGGGTTGAATCTTCATAAGCCTTTGAAAATTTGTGGAATCAAGTTTTAAAAGGGTGTTTGGGATTACTTCATAAGTTGGATTTGTGGTTTGCTAAGTGTTTGTTTTGTGTAAGCAAGTATTGGTATCTGTTATTTAGGTGCTTGTGTTCATCTGTTTGCAGGTTTTGTGGGTTTGATCACATAAATTCATTATTTGGCTATAAAATCTTAAATACTTGGTTAAATTGACTAGGATTTTGAGGACACCTAGATCTAGGCTTAGGCTAGGGCTAAAAAGTGCTAAATCATAGTTAATCACACCAGGGAAGAAGGATTTGAGGCTTGAAATTGGATCAAGTGTCAAGTATATCAGCAAAACTTGTCTGCATATTGTTCTTTGTTCATCAGAAACATTTTGTGCTTTGATCTTGCTATTTACTTTGATTCAGTGTTTGATTCTTGTTGCTTTCTGTTTATTCTTAGTTTACATAGCTTGTGTATGCATCCTGTTAAGTTTGGTTGGCTTATCTTGCTTAAATCTGCTCATTAAGTGCTTAACTGCTTATTTCCATATCTGGAGCATATCTGGTAACTGTTTGGCTTATTGTGGCTTATTGTGTGAACCATTTTGTGATTTTATTATTGCTATTGACTCCTTGTGATTCACTGATCACAAGTGTGCCTTTGTTTCCAATTGAATCAAACCAGAACTCTCATATAAGCTTGGTCAAATAGTCAAAGCAGTGGGAACTCCTTTCCCCTGCTAGTTCCCACTGATAGTGTTAATTTGGTGTCAGCTTATCAATAAGCTATAATAGCTTATTCCAACCAGCAACAACTTTGTTTTTGTAATAGGTGCTCATATTTTGACCCATTTGTTCATACTGGAGCATTTGGGTGGTTGACTTTTAGGTTTGACTAGAAAACCAACTCCTTTGACTTTTACATAAGTTCATTTGTGCTTATTCTGGCTTATTGGTTGTGCTTATTGGATTTTTGTTGATTGATTTTGCTTATTGAGTCCATTTGAAAGCTTTTGCAAGTTGAATCAAGTCCTGAGGTGCATTATTTCTCAAAAACGACTATTTTGTCGTTTTGTGGATTTTTGCTTTTCTATTTTCTGGCTTATTGAGTGTGCTTTTTGGAAATTTCTTTTGTCAGATCTCTTAAGCATCCTAAAAGAGGGTTGTGTGTCAAATTAGAGCTTATGGCATTAGCTTATGGCTTAATGGGCTGAAAAGCCCAATAAGAATAAGCTTTGTGTTTAATAAGCTGTGATAAGCTCATATTCAGCTTTTGGGCCTTTAGAGTTTTGTTCTTAGAATTGAATTTTAAGTCAGATAGGGCTTTTCCAAGTCAATTGGGCCATGTTTGACTTTTTGGGCCCAAACGCCCATTTGTGTTGACTGAATTTGGATTTGGCCCATTTGAGGGCCCATTAGGGGTATTTTGGTAATTTCACTTTGATTTTCTGATTATTTAGGTTAAAATAAACTAGTTTGCAAGTTTTTAGAATTTTTTATAATTTTTGGATTTTTAATATTATTTTATTATTATTTTATTATTATTTTTAAAATTTCACTTTTTCCAACTTTTTACATTTTTCTTAGGTTAATTATATTAAAATAGGAATTTAGCAACTTTTAGAATAATTTTATCTCTTTTAAATTAATTTTTATAATTATTTTAAGTTTTAATAGTTTTTAAATCATTTTAAATAGTTTTTATTAGTTTTAAAATTTCCAAAAATAGTTTTTAATCTTTTTAGGTCATTTTAGAGGTTTACCAATTAAAAAAATCTTTATTTGGGCTTTTTGATAATTTATTTGATTTTTAGGGATTTAATTAGCATTTAAAAATTGAATATTTAATTATTTAAAAGGTTTGAAAAAGTTTTGATCATTGGTAAACTCTTAGTTTATTATTTTTGATTTTTGGTGAATTTTTGGTAATTTTTAGAATTTATTTTTATTTTTGTGGTTTTTAAGGTTCTACGTTTTAACTTTCTAGTAGTGATTTTTTTTTGTTAATTTTT
The DNA here is from genome assembly GCA_025667525.1 of Glebionis coronaria. NCBI lineage: Eukaryota > Viridiplantae > Streptophyta > Magnoliopsida > Asterales > Asteraceae > Glebionis > Glebionis coronaria. Next base: position 555,402,003 of record CM046877.1, on the reverse strand, counting down.
ATTTTTACGTCTTCGTCATCTTCTTTTCTAATCCCCTTCTAAACCAATCATTAATCACAAACTTTTACAAGTTTTTCACAACACATATACCTCCTTGGGAAACGAACTTTCACACCATTAAGGGTCATTAGTGTTGATTGTCCTAATCATCACTCGATACTTACCGCTTTTACGCCTTTTCCCTAAGAGGTGTAATTTACCACAATCACTTTGGCGCCGCTGCCGGGGAGGTATGTCGTGATTAATTTGCATTGTTGTTTTTAATATTAACCAAAATAGTATTTGTATTAGTAGAACTCTACTAATACGTATTATCGGTTTTCTTGGTTTTTCTTGTACAAATATTATTACTATATTGTATTAAGTATCACAATAAATTTACAATATCTCCAAAAGTGTGAAAACACAACCTTAATTGGGATTTCATCACTCAGTTATTGTATTCGAATCTCAAACAAAAAGGAAAAGGCAAAAATAGATAAATACTTTCGTGAAGCTCGATTTTGAAAGATACAAACTATAAGATGGGTATAAGGCGGGTATTATAAAATATACCCTAAGGAAAAAGGCTCTTAAGTGCTTCGCGCCGCCTCGTTTCCCCGCTTGCTTGTGAGTATTTTGAGATTGAAGGCTAATCGAGGGTTTTGCCGCCCAAAGTATTATTACGTATTGTTAGCCCTATATTTTATATAGTCGAACAAGAATGTAATAGGTCATCTTAGTCGTTAAAAGGTCTTGTATTGTAATAGGTTAGTCGGGAAAACCGGGCTTGGACTTTAAGCTAATATTGTCTAAGTTAGGGGCGTAAGCCCAAGACTAAGGCAAGCCCGGCCCAAGTCACAAACCCACGGCCCATGGAAAGCCCATTGGTTCGTGGGTATATAACCCTCTTTCACATGTGAAAGAGGGTGTTGGTTCATTTCATAAAACACATAGTTTTAGTGTAAACCTTCCACTTCTCTCTCTACTTTCTCTTTCTACTTTTCTTCTCTTTCTCTCTCTAAGAATCTTGTGTTATGGATTAAATGGGAACAACATTTGGTATCAAGAGCCTATAGTGGATAGGTGATTGAAGATTCGTGTGTAGTGTTCTTGATTTTTTCGTGCCTATTTGATCCAAAAAACTCACGTACCAAAAATTTTCTTGTGTTTTTGTGGCTTATTCTTGATACAAATCATCTACTTACTATTGGTAGTGATTTGGTATTGTTCTTTTGGTTAAAAACACAAAATTTTTGGGTGCTTGATTCATTTTTAGGCTAAAAATCACGAATTTGGTGTGTTCTAGTACTATCCGAGAAAAGGGGTATTTTTGATTCCTTGGTACGATCTGATTGTTGCGATTGCATAAACCCTGGGGGTTTCTACTTGCGATCCAATATCATGATCACTCAGTACGATCTATAGTACAATCCCTCACTGCGATCCCTCACTGCGATCCCTCACTGCGATCACTCACTACGATCTTTAGTGCGATCCCTCGTTGCGATCACTGAGTACGATCCATCGTTGCGATCAGAGTACGATCCAGTGACTACGATCCATCGTTGCGATCAGAGTACGATCAAGTGACTTCGATCCAAGAGTACGATTCGACTGCGATCTTGGAGTACGATCATAGTGCGATCAGACCACGATCATAGAGTACGATCAGAGTGCGATCAGACCACGATCATAGAGTACGATCAGAGTGCGATCAGAGTGCGATCTAAGAGTGCGATGGGTCACATTGCGATGAACAGATAAATTTTGTTTGAGCAATTTTTAGATTTAGCCACTATCTAGACTAGTTTAGGAACATAGTTTACACGAAGATTTAAAAAAAAAAGAAAAAAAAAGAGTTAAAAAATTTTAGGTCAAGTAAATTCAAATTTTTTCCCTACTAGTTTTTGGCTATTTCTAACTCAATTTCAAAATTTGGCGATACAAAATTTTTCGGCTTACCGTTTTGTCGGACTGAGGAATTTATTGTCGGACTGAAGATTCTCGGAACTCTACGAAATTTCAACTACACCTCATCACAACAAATCCACTAAGATCTGTAATTCATTCACAGGTATTCACAATGTCTAACAACAACATCAACATTGCAACTGCTAATCAAATTCGTTTGGAACAAGGTGGCAACGGTAATCCACCTGTGCTCACTGCCGGTTGTTACGTTCAATGGAGATCTCGTTTTCTCAGATTTCTTGACGGAAAAGAAAACCAAACTGCTCTTCGTCACTGCCTTGAGAATCCACCTCCAGTTTTTGAATTCAGACCAATTGCCACACAGGCAGAGGATGGTACTTCATCAACTATACGAGCTATGGAGGATTTTGACACATGTTCTGCTGAGAAAAAGAAACTCCTCCAAGCTGAAGCTGATGCTGTAAACTTCATACTTACTGGAATTGATAACGATATCTATTCCACAGTTGATGCATGTCTTAATGCTATGGAAATGTGGAATGCAATTCATCGATTAAAGCAAGGTGAGTCGATCAACGTTCAAGATCTCGAGACTAATCTACTTTGGGAGTTTGGAAAATTCACATCGGAAGATGGTGAATCCATTGACTCATATTACTCGAGATTCTACAAAATGATGAATGAGCTTGTCAGAAATCAGTGCACCATCTCCAATCATCATGCCAATGTTCAGTTTCTACTTCAACTGAAACCGGAATGGCAAAGGTTTGTGACTTTGGTCAAACAAAGGGAGGATATCAAGACTATATCTTACCACAAACTTTATGACATATTGAAACAACATCAGAATGAAGTGAATGAACTTAGGGCTGAAAAGGCAGAACGATCTGCGAACTCTATTGCTTTTGTGGCTGCTACTTCAACAAAACCCGTTCCCCGTCAACAACTACCTATTCATTCCTCAAAGTCATCTAGCTCATCCATCAAACCACCAGCTGCTGCTAAACACAAAGCAAAAGCAATTGTCCCCACTCCACCTCCAAAATATGACACCGAGTCAGATGGAGACAGTGATGATGAACAAACTTCAAGGGACAAGAAGATTGAGGAACTCATGTCTTTACTCACCACAACTTATAAGAAGATCTACAAACCTACCAACAACAACCTCAGATCATCATCCAATGCTAGATATAAGGAAGTTGATCATGCACCTAGGTATGATCGTGATGCTAGGTATGATAATCAGAGGATGCCGAATCAAGTTGGGGCTTGAGACACTATAGGCACTCCGGTTGTGCAAAAGACTGGGATTCAATGCTTCAACTGCAAGGGTTTTGGGCACATGGCTAGGGAATGCAAGAAGCCAAAACGGGTTAAGGACTCAGGGTATCACAAGGAAAAGATGCTGCTGTGTAAGAAAGAAGAAGCAGGAATTCCACTCACAGCAGATGAAGTTGACTGGCGTGATGACACTGATGATGAAGCCGATGATCAAGAGTTGGAGGCACATTATGTGTACATGGCAAAGATTCAAGAAGTGATCCCGGAGACTGATGATACTTCTGGACCCATCTATGATTCTGAGCCACTTGAAAAGGTACCATCACATGATAACTATAATGTGTTTGCTAATGAACGACGGCATCCTGAGCAACCCGAAAGCATCAATGACACATATGTTATGGACACGGAGGATAGCAATGTCTCTACGGATTCACAGCATATGTGTAATGATGACGGAAAAGCTGTTCAGGATACTGACTCGGATGAGGACCGTGATTTGCTTGCGTCTATTATTGATTCTTTAAAACATGAAATTGAGGAAAACAAAGAGGCTAACAAACGTTTGAAGCAAGCAAACACATCCTTAGCCGAGGAGATAGACAGGCTTAAAGAGTGTGATTATCTAAAAGAAGCTGATCGACGGGTTGCAATAGCTAATGGTTTGGTATATGAACGTAAGGTGCTCAATGAACAATATTGTTCTGAAGTAACACACGAAATTCATATGTCAAAACAGAAGATATCGGAACTTGAAGAACAACTGCTGCTACATAAACTCGAAATTACTGAATTAAAGTCGGTTAACAAAGAACAAACTGAGCTTTATAAAACTCGTGAAGAAAAGGATATTGAAAAAATTCTTGCTTTGGAAAAGAGAGTCGACACGTTAAACAACATTGTTTACAAAATGGGTCAGTCTATTCAAACTATGAATATGCTCAATAGAAATATGAAAACGAGTTTTGTCAAGCCTGAATATCTCAAGAAAGCTCAAAGTACCAAGCCTGCTCTTTATGATATCGGTTGTTATGTTGATAATCTTTCTCTTATGCTTTCCCCTGACTGCGACGAAAACATTCGTCAACAAGAAGAAAGTCAATCAAACTTAAGTGATTTAATAAACCTTTCTGATTCTGATAATTATATTAAGTTTGTTCCTCAAAAAGAACTTTCCAAAGAACAAAAGATGTACAATAGTGTTCCACCACCAAGTGATGAACCCCAAAAGAAAGTTTCTTTAAAAAGGAGTTTCAAAAAGCAATCAATTTTGTTAGAAAAGCGAATTTTGGATGAAAAACGTAAATGGGATGAGAAAAGCAAAAGTGTTCAGCAATTTGAGTTTATAAAACAAGGGGTTTTAAATTTGTACAAAGGTGTCGTCGACTATGAAAAAGTTTCTAGGGATACCATTTGGAATATTAAACCTAACCCACAAGTAGAAGTCGTCATTCAACAATGTATTGTTCCAACCATTGATGATCTTTCAAAAAATGTGGAAATGTTTTATACAGCTCTCACTGAGGAAATGTTAACTGATTTAAGTTATGTTAAATCTCTTGAAGATGAAGTTGATTTTCTCCAAACTAAATTAAAGACACAAGAACACCAACTTTCTAACGAAATTGATCGACTTTCTAAGGAATATTTTTATGCTGACCATATGAATGCTATACTTGGTGTGTATACCGATCTTGATCAATATTGTCATGTAGCATGTCTAGTGTCAGAATCGGACGTGAAATGTCGCAATCTTGAAGTAGAGCTTTCGAAACAAATTCAGTCATATAACAAACTTTCGAAAAGTTTTTCTCTACTTGAGAAACACTCCATTTCTCTTGAACTTGCTTTACAAAAAGGTGAAAAATCTGATAATCATAAAAAGTGTCAAGAAATGTCAGCTTCTTCATTTCGTCTACTAAATGAAAAAGATTTCGAAATAAATGATTTGAAAGCTCAGCTAAAAGAAAGGGACATAGCCATAAGTGAGTTACAGAAACTCATTGAGAAAATCAAAGGAAAGTCTGTTTTGGGTAAACCATCCGCTGTTCGGCAACCGAATGCGGTTAAATGCCCTAAATCATCTATTTTAGGACAATCCCCACAGACTTTGCCTAAGATAGGAAATGATAAGAGTACAAATGTGATAGCACCAGGAATGTATAAGATGAACACTAAGCCCACTCAAACTGGAACATCGCGGTTACCTGAGAATATTAGGAAAACTAATCAACGTGTGTCTTCTTCTACAGGAGTAAATCCCACTACTAGTGTTAGCGGACCACAGCTTAAGAGCACTAGAATTGAAGATAGAGTCATGCCTAACAATAGTCAAGGGAAGAAGAATGAAGTAGAAGATCACCGTAGGAATTTTAAGTTTTCTAATAATAAAACGTCTGTAACTGCATGTAATGACAGTTTAAATGCTAAGACCTCGAATGTTGAATTTGTTTGTGTTGAATGTGGCAAATGTGTTCGTACTTTCAATCATGATGCTTGTGCTCTTAATTATAATGGCGTGAATACTAGAACTAGGAAGCCTATTCGTATGCCCACTAGTACTAGTGAACCCACAAGAACTTTGAACCAATCCACTGAGCAACCACTTAAGAAACTAAGTGTGTTAGAATCCACTACTCTATGTAAACAAAGCAGGTTAAAGAAGCTTTATGAGAACATGATTAGGACATGTACACGGGGGTATTCAAGATTTACACCACCCGGATACAAATGGGTACCTAAGACAACCCCCATTTTAATTGGGTCTATGAATGTTAGCTTGCCTTTAGAATCTAGGTCCACTACTATTTTGGAACCCGTTTCTATCAAGGGCTCCCATTTGTCAAATGCTACATTGTCTTCTAATTCTTCTGCAGCTCGTCGAACTCATCCTATTCATAATGGACTCCGGGTGCACAAAGTACATGACGGGCAATCTCAAGCTTCTCATTAACTTCGTGGAGAAGTTTCTGGGTACGGTACGGTTTGGAAATGATCAATTTGCACTGATACTCGGATATGGAGACTTGGTTCAAGGGAATATCACTATAAAACGGGTTTATTACGTCGAGGGACTGAATCACAATTTATTCTCGGTTGGTCAATTTTGTGATGCGGATTTAAAAGTGGCTTTTCAGAAATCTACTTTCTATGTTAAAGACTATGATGGGAATGACCTTCTTACAGGTTCTCGTGGTTCTGATCTCTACACAGTAACTCTTCAAGACACATCTTCAACAAATCCAATTTGCTTAATGGCTAAAGCTTCATCATCTCAAGCATGGTTATGGCATCAACGATTGTCACATCTCAACTTTGACACCATCAACTTGCTTTCGAAGAATGATATTGTGACCGGTCTTCCTAAGTTGAAATTCGTCAAAGACCATCTTTGTTCTTCTTGTGAGTTGGGGAAAGCAAAACGGAAGTCTTTCAAAACAAAGACTACCCCAAGCTCAAAAGGACGATTGGAACTTCTACACCTAGATTTATGTGGTCCCATGCGTGTAGAGAGTATTAACGGGAAAAAGTATATTCTCGTGATTGTTGATGATTACTCTAGATAAACATAGACTTTCTTCTTAAGTTCCAAAGATGAAACACCAGAGGTTCTCAAAAACTTTCTCAAGATGATACAACGCAATCTTCAAGCTCAAGTCTTAACCGTAAGAACGGATAGGGGTACTGAATTTTTAAACAAGAACTTGCAATCTTACTTTCAAGAAGACGACATCGAACATCAAACGTCTATTGCTCGAACTCCTGAACAAAACGGCGTGGTCGAAAGGCGGAACCGTACTTTGGTTGAGGCTGCTCGAACAATGCTTTCTGCTTCAAAATTACCACTATTCTTCTGGGCTGAAGCAATTGCAACTGCCTGTTATACTCAGAATCGTTCTCTCGTTATCCCTAGACATGAAAAGACACCTTACCACATCATCAACGGCAGGAAACCTACTGTCAAATTCTTTCACGTATTTGGATCTTTATGCTACATTCTTAAAGACGGTGAGAATCTCGACAAGATGAAAGAAAAAGGTGATGCATGTATTTTTGTGGGGTATGGGACATTGTCGAAAGGATATCGGGTCTATAACAAGAGAACAAAGATTATTGTCGAAACAATTCATGTGAACTTTGACGAATTGCCACTTATGGTACTTGATCACAACAGCTCAAGTCCCGCACCTCAATGTCCAGCAATGGCACCTACACACAACAGTGTACGTCCCGTGCAAGAATGTCAACAAAGTACTCCTACAGCAGAATCGAGGGATACGACACATATGAATGAGTTGGTTGATTTATATGATCCAATGTTTGATGAATATTACTATGGAAACAATAAAGTTGTGTCAAAGCCTTCCGCTATCAATACTGCTGATGTACCCGAACAAAATCAATAAGACACCACTGCCTCTACTTCAGCAACCGTTGCTCAAGAGACAATTCCAGTGGATACTCAACAAACTCAAGAAACTGTCATACAACCAACATCACCAACCGTCAATGCTGAAGGAGGAAACAACAATCAAGCAGTCGATGCACAACCTGACGATGAAGAATTCATCAATCCATTCGGTACACCGGTACACGAAGTCGGAGAGTCTTCTACTCAACATGTTGATCCGTCCAACATGCATACATTCTACCAACCATATCCATCCACTCACCATTGGACACGTGATCATCCATTGGAGCAAGTCATTGGAAATCCTTCACAACCGGTTCGAACACGCAGACAACTCGAAACTGATGGCGATGTGTGTATGTATGCACTCACCGTGAGTTCAACTGTACCTACAAACATCAAACAAGCCATGACTGATCATGCGTGGATTAAATCAATGCAAGACGAAATTCATCAGTTTGAACGCCTAAATGTTTGGGAACTTGTTGACCGACCCTATGGAATGTCAATTTTAGATTTCAAATGGATCTGGAAAAACAAACTAGATGAAGAACAAACCATCATCAAAAACAAATCCCGTCTTGTGGTTAAGGGATACCGTCAACAAGAAGGCATAGACTACGATGAATCATTCGCTCCAGTCGCTCGTTTGGAAGCAGTCAGGATATTCCTTGCTTATGCTGCACATAAGGGCTTCACGGTTTTTCAGATGGACGTTAAAACTGCTTTTCTCAACGGTCATTTGAAGGAAGAAGTGTATGTGAATCAGCCGGAAGGATTCGTCGATCCTCATCATCCTGACAAAGTCTATCGTCTCAAGAAGGCTGTATATGGACTTAAACAAGCTCCAAGGGCATGGTACGAAGAACTTTCAAACTTCTTGGTGTCCAAAGGATTCTCCAAAGGTTCTATTGATCCTACTCTGTTTACTAATAAATATGGGGATGACATAATGCTGGTGCAAGTTTATGTTGATGACATTATTTTTGGTTCTACGAACCCAAAACTTTCAAAACGTTTTGAAAAATTAATGCACAGCAGATTTGAAATGTCAATGATGGGGGAGCTAAAATTCTTTTTAGGCCTCCAGATTCATCAATCCCCACGTGGTATCTTCATTAACCAAGCTAAGTATGCTCAAGAGATACTTAAAAAGCATGGTATGACCTCATGTGCTCGCGTTGGTACACCATTGTCGACCACATCCCTAGACGCTGACTTGTACTCATATCCCGTAGATCAAACGCGCTATCGCAGTATGATCGGGTCACTTATGTACCTTACAGCCAGCAGGCCTGATATTCATCATGCCACATGCTATTGTGCACGATATCAAGCCAGACCTACTCAAAAGCACCTCAAAGAGGTTAAACGGATCTTTCGGTACCTTAAGAATACCACTCACATGGGACTCTGGTATCCGAGGGAAACCGGTTTTCATCTAACGGCTTTTTCAGATTCTGATCACGCAGGTTGTCTTGATAGTCGAAAAAGCACTTCTGGTAGCATACAATGTAAAACCCGCATGCTTTTACCATCAATAGTGCCCTTAAGATCGTACGTCCTAGATTAAAACTTACCTTATTCAGTATTGATCACATTCATGTGCTATTAATCAAGTAAGTGCATACGTGTATGACATGATAAGTATCGATTACGTACAAACTCATGATAAGCAGTTAATAAGTAATTACTATGCACGATCACGTAATAATTATTTAAACAATAATTAATCACGAACATGCGATCATGAAATCATGAACATAATTAAAACACGAACTAAAATAATTACGTAAATACATATAATATAATTACGAGCGTTAAGAATACGATAAACTACATGATAAAATAAACAGAAACACTTTAAACACGAACACGTTTAACCACGAACGAACACGAGAACACACTTATTATCTAGACACGAAAAACATTTGGGTTACCCCTTGTGGGCCCCATATCCACGAAATTTGGAAGAAGAAATGGGCTTAGCCCATGCAAAATTACTAACATGAAAAATTTGGAAAACTTGTTCATTTTGACAAAACCTAGAAAAAAGATAAAACCCTAAAAAGTTTCTCCTCTCCTTCTTCCTCCCCATTTTTGGCCACCACTTCTACAACACCAAAGGAGGTGTTCTTGTTGATTTTGATCATGGATATTGTACAAGTGTTAGTGTTTGTTCATCCTTTATTGATCCACACATTCGGTATACCTTTTTAACCTTTCTTTTTAATTATTTATTTTGATTTGATTTGGTAAAATTAATTAAGAACATGATGTTTTTAAAACCTAATTAAAAACATAAAATAAACATGTATTTGATTAAGGGGTAAATTAAAAAGGGTGTTTGTGGGTGTTTCAGTTTGGCCGCCGCCTAGCCCGTGCCCTAAGGGGGTCACGGCTTGGTCATTAAGCCACCACCGAGACCATATGGTCCCGGTTTGGTGGTGTGGGTCCCACGGCAGCAAGAAACCAAGGGGAACCCCGATTTGGTTCGGGGTACGGTGTCGATTTCATGCCCGGTTCACGGTTCGTTGGTTAAAACACGATTTATGCTACATGTTAATTTTATGAATCATGAACTTAGGATATAATTAATTAATAACATGAAATATTAATTAAATCATGACTTAGGTTATTTTAATTATTAGTTTAACATGACATTAATTTAACCTAAGTATTTTATGTTATAAGTTATAATTAATTAATTATTAAAACATGCCTATAATTAATTAATTTAGACATGACTTAGGTTATATTATTAATAGTAATAATACACATTTTAACCTAAGTAATTCATTTCATTTTAATTAAAACATGTTATACTTTAATTAAAATGCTTAACCTATAGTTTAATTAAAATACATGAAATAATAATTAAACTATATACTATATCATATGACTTAAGAAACAAGCTTATAAACACTTAGACTTATATGTTAGCTTATGTAACCAGCTTAATTCTAAATATGGAAACTTCTATTTATAGAAACTTAATTAAATAAGGCAACTAATCTATTAATGGAAACCTTCTATATATGGAAATCTATCTATTTCAGGCAGCTAATCTAATCATGGAAACCTTCTATATATGGAAACTTATTTAATTAAGGCAGCTGATCTATTTTTGGAAACTTTCTATTTTTAGAAACTAATCTATTTTAAGCAGTAAATTCTATTTTAGGAAACTTTCTATTTTTGGAAACTTTCTATTTTTGGAAACTTTCTATTTTTGGAAACTTTCTATTTTTGGTAACTTTCTATTTTTGGAAACTTTCTATTTTTGGAAACTTTCTATTTTTGGAAACTTTCTATTTTTGGAAACTTTCTATTTTTGGAAACCTGCTATTTTTGGAAAGTTACTTATTATTACACAGTAAGTATAATAATACATGAAATACCAGTAGTACTTAAACAGAGTAATCAAAATACAAGATAAACACAGTTTAAGACTTTAAACAGTGAACCATGACCTAAAACATACCAAGTCAGCTAAAATGAGACATAAAACCCAGTACGTAATCAGTGAATCGATACTTATACACGTGTGTATTCATGTAGCTTTAGTGATCCAGAAGTAGGAGTCTTTCTTCCGTTTATTCACTGGACTTGAGGTACGGATTCCCGTCCTTTCAGTATGGACATTCTTTCCTTATTAGGATTTCCCCGTATGCAGCCAACTGTTTTTCCCCAGTATTTGTTTTATTGTTTTGAACTGCTTATGTTTAATTAGCATAATCTATAGCCATATACAAGCATGACCAGTTTCACCTAGTTATGGAGGTACCATAACCATAGCATTGGAGGCACTGATGTTATGACTTCCCCACGGCGGAGTGATTGCTCGTGGCGTCCCTTTCAGTTTTGGCCATATTATTATATCATGTGGGGCGTATGGGTGCATCCTAGTTACATGTTTTATTCAGTGTATCATGGTGAATGTGGTGTGTGCCTTGCACCCTTCACAAGGAGCTGATCCCTCCTACCCAAACCAGTATATTGATTAGAGGCATCCCCTCTAATCAGCATGATGAGGTCACCCCTCCAAGTATTCATGCACGTGACCTTTTCATGACCTATATGGGCTATGGTATATATATGTTAAAACAGTTTTCACAAGATAAACATAAGGCTTTTCAAACTATAAAACCAGTTTTCTTGATACTTAACCAGTTTACTCAGAACTTAGTCTTCCGCTGTTATATGTTACATGCTTATCCTATTTCATGCTATATTGTATATCCGTGCACTGAGCGTTTTGCTCAGCCGTTACTTTCCTTTCCATGTCCCAAAACGGCAGGTACCCAAGACTCGAGCATTTGGAGGACATGCATAGGATGGAAGCTGCCATAGACTTCTTCTCCTGTTTCCTTCATATATTTATGCTTGTTTAGTCTTTCATTCAGTTCATTTACTTTCTTATGTTTTGGGCTTATGTTTGGGAACCGATGTTTGATTCCGGTTTTCCCTATGGTCATGTATGTTTTACTACATATTACCTTGCATGCTTTGATGACACGTCATAATTACGCGTGACATTCCATTTATCTAAATGGGGTGTTACAATTATGGTATCAGAGCCCAAGGCTTCGACCTGTAGGCTCTAAAACTCGACCTGTGACTAGTGGGTAGTCACCAGGAGCTTCCTAAGCCAACGATTGTTATTCCACGTATTGATGTTTCAGCGCGTTGTTGTTTTAACCATTATGTTTTCAGCACCTTTTGTTTTAGCCATGACGTTTTCAGCACCTTGTTGTTCTCACCATGATGTTTTCACCAGTATCGTCTTACTAATATGGAATGAGCAACCGTCATCCATACTTAGTTATGTGTCAGTGTCTATGCATGATGTTCCTAGTGAACTGTGATTATGTGAACTGAACCCCAGTAGTTCATAATTTTCACATAAAATTTTTTCTGTTAAGTTTTGACAATGACTTTTAATTATTATGTTTCATGCATTCATGCATTTATATCATATGTCATCTGTTGCAGGAATTTTGACTAAGTAATGGTTGGTATAGGACTGGCCCTATTTAGTCGCATGTGCTTTTATCGAAACTTTTAACTTTGGGACCGACCCATAGGCGTCCCCTCGCCATGTCTTTTGTTTTGGAACCGACCCATAGGCGTTCCCTCGCACATATAAAGGTTTTATAAACTACATTACGCATTCATGCACTGTTTTTCTTGCATAAAATTTTTCTCATGATTTAAATTGGCATAAATTTTTTTTCATGTCCCATCATAAGTTATTATGTTTTTATGTCAAGTATGCCTTCATACTGTCATGGTTAACTTCAGTTTCATGCTGATTATGTTATACACTTCTTCGTAATAGATGGTTTCATGTTTCCTCATGATAATTCCGTCTTCATGTTGATTATGTTTCATGCCTCTTTTGTTATTTACGTTGTCCTACAAGACATTGTTAGATTTCTTTAATCATGCTTTCATGATAGTCATGGTTGGTTTTCATTGATCATGCTGTCAGGCAAATCATCATTGAATTTTGTGTAACCACACTTTAGCGTTTCTCTATGCAACCAGAATGATGTCTATGCTAATACTGCCAGGTTATCATGATGGTTTTCCTAACCGTTTAACCGGTTTACTTTCCTTAAATCAGGATAAATGATCGAGCCCATACCGATCATTTCATGTGTATTCCATGTGTACTCCACGTACAGTATTTCATGTGTATTACATGTACCTTAATCCATGTGTATTCCACTTGCAATACTTCACGAGTATTCGCTAGTCGATTCTAAATCATCTCAGGCGTATGTTCACTTGCTGATATTCTACAAGGTTGTCGATGCCGCTCATAGATTGGAGATGTTACTGAAGGTTGATGCTGCTGATGTTGGGAGACGCTACGAGATGCTGATGCTGATGCTGTTCACAACCTGGAGATCCTAAAAGACGAAGACAAAGGCGTCGGAGCAAAGCAACTGGACGAGAAGATGCTTCACCATCAGACAATTCCCATCAATCATTGTCCCAAATTCATAATTACATGTCACACGTCGTTCGGCTGTCATTTCAGCCATATGAGTGCAAACCAGTACCAGCCGGCCACTCAGCTAAATAGTTACATGAGTCACTGTCATGAGAATGACCGTCATGGAACCGACAGACAAGATGATAGTAACCACTACTATGACAGCAACTATCCTAGAAATCACAACCGAGGCTCCGGCCACGGACGTGATCAGACATACAAATGATCAGTAACCCAACCGATCCGCCAATTCTGGCATTTTAACCTAATATTTGTAGTTCTAATTGTTTCACATCTCGAGACACATGTCAAGACATCAGTCAAGACACATGTCTCACGTATTCTTTCTGAGGACACATGTCAAGATACCGGTCAAGACATATGTCACGCTTACATTTCTCAGGACACGAGTCAAGACACATGACTCACGTCTAATTATGGAACATTTCTAAGAAATTCAGGGTACCCTCCAAGGGTATATCCATTTTGTTGTGCCATGTATTAATCAGGCCACAAGAATTTCAATACCATTACCGGCGCATAGGTGAGAATTGTCATGTTGCCGATGTCACTTTCATTTCTTTCACCATATTTCATGTATTCATGACCATGAAGGACGCCTTTCGTATTCCCACGCATACGAAGGTTTTCCTTTAGCTTAATGATAAGACCCAAGCTGCTAACGCATTTCCTCGGACAGACACGAGATGAATTTTATCATAATTATGTACTATGAACACCACACCATGCTATGATTCATAATTATGTACAGTAATGTTCAGGCTCCTGAATACTTTCAGCTCGATTTTCCATCGGGAAAACCTGTACAAATTATCTATTCTTATAAGCATGTGCGTTGTTAGCCATGGTCGCTAAATTTTTCTAATTGTCAGTAAGACACGACCACTTAAGTCTTATACGCATAACCAGTTGATTATTCCAAAGTCTTACTATACATTCCGGAAGAACCTACAAGGAGATGGATGGTACCATGAGATTATGTGTCGACTACCGTCGACTTAAACAAATCACCATTCATGACCGTTATTCTCCTCCACATACTGACAACATGTCCAATCAACCTTATGGTGTTAATCACTTTTCCAAGATCGAACTCACGATCATGCTGCCAACAGTGACGAGTGAAAAAAAAAAAAAAAACAGGACATGTCCATGACTGCTATTCGTGCACGACTCGGTCATGCTAGATTTATGATTTTGAATTAGTCTCATCAATGCTCTAACGACACTATAAGAATGAGTTTCCATGAACTCCTAAACAAATTTATCAGCGTTTTCATTGAGGATAACCTGATTTCCTCTAAGCCTAGAGAAGAACAGGAAGACCATATCTGCACTATGTTGCAAATTCTATAACAAGAGAAATTCTACCCTGGAAATTATTTTTTTCCAATATCAATTCTGTTTGATTACAGTGACACACTGAATCACATGGGTTTCTATGGTTAATCTTACCATGACTCAGCTTATACGTAAAGGAGAGAACCCTACTCTACATTAGGTGTTCTAGAGAATTATACGCTAGGAGAAGTCTAGATTCAGAGACTCAGAGTTTCGCAAACTCCTAGGTATCAAGTTCTACGAAGCAAGATACAGCTACGTCCATATCTGTGTACCTGACATACCAACAGGCTAAGATAGGACACCAACAAACTGGGATGTTTCATCATCTGAAATTGTGAACTAAAATGGGACAAGATCTACACGGATTTTGGTTACCAGACTTCAGCAAACTCAGAAGAAGCAGGATGCTATCTGGGTTATTATCAACAGTTTGATCAAGTCTGCAGAATCCTTACATCCGTACGGATTTCAGAACCAACAGATTGAACAAACATGTTCCAGCCAAGGCTCATCCGATCACTTGGCAATCCCTCAGCTATCGGTCAGACAAAGATTCCCAATTGTACTCCTAACTTACTTCACGTCTTCATTCTAATACCACGACTTGCTTTCGCGCTCACGTTCATGACACTATTCACGTTCATGATCGTATTTTGGCTTACGATTCTACGTTCATTTCTTTTCTCGTTCTGGAAGTTGCAAGAACTTGTGAGACCAGACCCAAGTTTAGTATAACTCTCCATCATCAGATAGACGTTTCACGTCATATTCCACGTCTCACCTTGTAGCGTTTGGCGTTACCGCCATTAGATTCTATGATCACGATATGTCTCACATGTCATGTTCATTCCACGTTCCTCATATCATGATCAAAATAGGTTACACGTATCATGGATCACGGTATGTTTACTTATACTACACTCGCCATATCTCCACGTAGCACGTTCAAAATTTTTCACGTATCACGTTCAAAATTGTTCACGTACTACGTTTCTTTATGTCTCGCGCATCGTTTCTAATTATCAGTTAAGTCAGATGGTCTTGCATCGTAACGTTTCAGTTACCCTTGCACGTTAACTCTTATTTTTCTCGATCGAATTTAGGGGATCTACCTTCCGTTGATAACCAAAAATTTCTTCGTATTCCAAGTCAAGGTCAGGAGGACCAAGAGTTATCATTAGTGTCAGGATCTTCTGAAGGAACCGTTCCAAGAGGGAGGCCACTTGGAAACGGACAAGTTCATCCGGACTTTTATCCGTTTTTTTTTCTCATCAATTAGATATGTCCTTTCAGTCACGTCACGTTCCATGTCTTTTCAAGACATGTCACGTTCCACGTTCCCTTCTACCATGTCACCTTCATTTCCGTTATTTTGCATACCTTTCCAGTTTGATTCGGGTATGTTTTGCTTCCAGTTACTTTATCTATAATTCGGGGACGAATTATTCTTTTTAGGGGGGAAGAATTGTAAAACCCGCATGCTTTTACCATGAATAGTGCCCTTAAGATCGTACGTCCTAGATTAAAACTTACCTTATTCAGTATTGATCACATTCATGTGCTATTAATCAAGTAAGTGCATACGTGTATGACATGATAAGTATCGATTACGTACAAACTCATGATAAGCAGTTAATAAGTAATTACTATGCACGATCACGTAATAATTATTTAAACAATAATTAATCACGAACATGCGATCATGAAATCATGAACATAATTAAAACACGAACTAAAATAATTACGTAAATACATATAATATAATTACGAGCGTTAAGAATACGATAAACTACATGATAAAATAAACAGAAACACTTTAAACACAGACACGTTTAACCACGAACGAACGCGAGAACACACTTATTATCTAGACACGAAAAACATTTGGGTTACCCCTTGTGGGCCCCATATCCACGAAATTTGGAAGAAGAAATGGGCTTAGCCCATGCAAAATTACTAACATGAAAAATTTGGAAAACTTGTTCATTTTGACAAAACCTAGAAAAAAGATAAAACCCTAAAAAGTTTCTCCTCTCCTTCTTCCTCCCCATTTTTGGCCGCCACTTCTACAACACCAAAGGAGGTGTTCTTGTTGATTTTGATCATGGATATTGTACAAGTGTTAGTGTTTGTTCATCCTTTATTGATCCACACATTCGGTATACCTTTTTAACCTTTCTTTTTAATTATTTATTTTGATTTGATTTGGTAAAATTAATTAAGAACATGATGTTTTTAAAACCTAATTAAAAACATAAAATAAACATGTATTTGATTAAGGGGTAAATTAAAAAGGGTGTTTATGGGTGTTTCAGTTTGGCCGCCGCCTAGCCCGTGCCCTAAGGGGGTCACGGCTTGGTCATTAAGCCACCACCGAGACCATATGGTCCCGGTTTGGTGGTGTGGGTCCCACGGCAGCAAGAAACCAAGGGGAACCCCGATTTGGTTCGGGGTACGGTGTCGATTTCATGCCCGGTTCACGGTTCGTTGGTTAAAACACGATTTATGCTACATGTTAATTTTATGAATCATGAACTTAGGATATAATTAATTAATAACATGAAATATTAATTAAATCATGACTTAGGTTATTTTAATTATTAGTTTAACATGACATTAATTTAACCTAAGTATTTTATGTTATAAGTTATAATTAATTAATTATTAAAACATGCCTATAATTAATTAATTTAGACATGACTTAGGTTATATTATTAATAGTAATAATACACATTTTAACCTAAGTAATTCATTTCATTTTAATTAAAACATGTTATACTTTAATTAAAATGCTTAACCTATAGTTTAATTAAAATACATGAAATAATAATTAAACTATATACTATATCATACGACTTAAGAAACAAGCTTATAAACACTTAGACTTATATGTTAGCTTATGTAACCAGCTTAATTCTAAATATGGAAACTTCTATTTATAGAAACTTAATTAAATAAGGCAACTAATCTATTAATGGAAACCTTCTATATATGGAAATCTATCTATTTCAGGCAGCTAATCTAATCATGGAAACCTTCTATATATGGAAACTTATTTATTTAAGGCAGCTGATCTATTTTTGGAAACTTTCTATTTTTAGAAACTAATCTATTTTAAGCAGTAAATTCTATTTTAGGAAACTTTCTATTTTTGGAAACTTTCTATTTTTGGAAACTTTCTATTTTTTGAAACTTTCTATTTTTGGAAACTTTCTATTTTTGGTAACTTTCTATTTTTGGAAACTTTCTATTTTTGGAAACTTTCTATTTTTGGAAACTTTCTATTTTTGGAAACCTGCTATTTTTGGAAAGTTACTTATTATTACACAGTAAGTATAATAATACATGAAATACCAGTAGTACTTAAACAGAGTAATCAAAATACAAGATAAACACAGTTTAAGACTTTAAACAGTGAACCATGACCTAAAACATACCAAGTCAGCTAAAATGAGACATAAAACCCAGTACGTAATCAGTGAATCGATACTTATACACGTGTGTATTCATGTAGCTTTAGTGATCCAGAAGTAGGAGTCTTTCTTCCGTTCATTCACTGGACTTGAGGTACGGATTCCCGTCCTTTCAGTATGGACATTCTTTCCTTATTAGGATTTCCCCGTATGCAGCCAACTGTTTTTCCCCAGTATTTGTTTTATTGTTTTGAACTGCTTATGTTTAATTAGCATAATCTATAGCCATATACAAGCATGACCAGTTTCACCTAGTTATGGAGGTACCATAACCATAGCATTGGAGGCACCGATGTTATGACTTCCCCACGGCGGAGTGATTGCTCGTGGCGTCCCTTTCAGTTTTGGCCATATTATTATATCATGTGGGGCGTATGGGTGCATCCTAGTTACATGTTTTATTCAGTTTATCATGGTGAATGTGGTGTGTGCCTTGCACCCTTCACAAGGAGCTGATCCCTCCTACCCAAACCAGTATATTGATTAGAGGCATCCCCTCTAATCAGCATGATGAGGTCACCCCTCCAAGTATTCATGCACGTGACCTTTTCATGACCTATATGGGCTATGGTATATATATGTTAAAACAGTTTTCACAAGATAAACATAAGGCTTTTCAAACTATAAAACCAGTTTTCTTGATACTTAACCAGTTTACTCAGAACTTAGTCTTCCGCTGTTATATGTTACATGCTTATCCTATTTCATGCTATATTGTATATCCGTGCACTGAGCGTTTTGCTCAGCCGTTACTTTCCTTTCCATGTCCCAAAACGGCAGGTACCCAAGACTCGAGCATTTGGAGGACATGCATAGGATGGAAGCTGCCATAGACTTCTTCTCCTGTTTCCTTCATATATTTATGCTTGTTTAGTCTTTCATTCAGTTCACTTACTTTCTTATGTTTTGGGCTTATGTTTGGGAACCGATGTTTGATTCCGGTTTTCCCTATGGTCATGTATGTTTTACTACATATTACCTTGCATGCTTTGATGACACGCCATAATTACGCGTGACATTCCATTTATCTAAAAGGGGTGTTACATACAATTTCTAGGGGAAGACAAGCTTGTCAGCTGGTCGTCAAAGAAGCAGGATTGCACTTCGCTCTCATCAACTGAAGCAGAATATGTGGCTTTATCCGCGTGTTGTGCTCAAGTCCTTTGGATGAGAACTCAACTCACGGATTATGGCTTCCACTTTGATAAAATACCTATGTATTGTGACTCAAAGTCGGCCATAGCCATATCTTGCAATCCGGTTCAGCACTCCCGCACCAAGCACATCGATGTCAGATATCACTTCATCAAGGAACAAGTGGAACGTGGCATCGTGGAATTATACTTTGTCAGAACTGACTACCAGCTGGCAGACTTGTTTACAAAAGCTCTATCGAAAGACAGGTTTGCGTATCTCGTTGGCTGTCTTGGTATGAAGTATATGACTCTAGAAGACTTGGAGGTTTTGGCAAATGAAGCTGTTTGATATTCTTTCATAATGACTTCTAGGCGCATCACAGCTTAGAACTCGGACCTCAACTAAGGAAAGTTTATCTCGGACGATAACTTATCCTTCTCAACGAGAAATTCATATTTCTCGGTCATGAGCTTCTCATAAAAACATTCAAAGTTTTTAAGTTCATGAAAAATGATTTCTAAGTAAATGTCAGCTTAGAACTCGAACTTCAACTTAAGGAAAGTTTATCACGGATGATAACTTATCCTTCACAACGGGAAATTTATCTTTCTCGGTCATGAGCTAGTCACAAAACAATCAAAGTTTTGAGCTCATGAAAAACGGACCCGAAAGGGAAGTGTACGTTTCAGTGCGCTTTCCCTAATCAATAGAAGAGAAGTCTTCTATCCTGATTATTTTAAAATCGTTGAACACAATTTTTCAAGAATTTCTCAAAAGGTTTTTCTAAATCTTTCAAAATTGTGTGTTCAACACTCCCTTCCTCATAAGTGGGTTTTATATCTCAAAATTGTCATATGTTATTTTGATCAATTTTTGAGGGGAAGCGTTTTAAAATCAAGCCTTTTAATGTTGTTGGGTACATCTCTAAAATTGTCATATTTTATGTATCCAACACATTCCGAAAATGATATGAAATTGTCAAATGTAATATATTATATCGGAAAAGGCATCTCAACTCCATACCTCAACATATTTTGTGGTGTCGCTTTTCTAAAATTTTGTCAAATTTTGTCTCAAGATACACATATGTTGTTGAGGGGGAGCGACCCGACTGAACATGTTCCATGCTTCATACGTGCACACATGTTTTCTCCCAATCGGTTTTCAGAAATTATCATATTTTAATCAATTAGTATCTCTAATATGATGTTTTTATATTAGAGATAGGGGAGAAAATGTGATTAAAATGTAATATATCGCAACATGTGATCTTAAAGACTCAAGTGCAACTCTTTCCTTCACATGCCAAACTATTTCGTATATCGATGCATGTGTGTAGGGGGAGCTTTTCGAAAAGATAAAACTTTCAAAGTGTTAAAAGTTTTGATTTTTATCAAGCACTTTGAATGGTTTTCAATGGTTTTATGGTTACGATCTTTACCCAAAACAACCTACTATCCACGACGGAACGATGGAGTCAAAAGGTGGTTTAGGATAGGAAACTAAGTCCTATGATCCAACCAGAACCGGAGGGATCTACCCAAGGACATTCCATAGCTAGAAATAGTTGTCCTTAGGAAAGATGGAGTTGAATGAAGCTGAATGCGGACCAATTACTTAAGTTAGCACTGGAACAATCACAACAAGGTGCTAGTGATGACGTATTGGTAAGCATTGAAGGAGTTGAATATTCTATGCAACTTAGGCAGAAACCGGGTTAACACATCTTTTGAAGACAAGTGTCATGGACCCAGTGATGCGATGCACAACCCTTCCCCAGCCATTCGAGTTTCTCTCAAAAGAAACTTGTCTCATTGTCACGGAGATCAACACGTATCTATTGACTTTCTCACTCCGAGTCAGTTAATATTGAAAAGGTGGCAGTCTGCTCCAGCCTCCGATTACCAAAAATGCACTTATTGAGTCTAGAGCCAAACGAGATCTATCTATCATCTCATTAGGACACAATCGAGTCCTACGCATTATCCTTGTGATATTGCCAGAACATCTGAGTGATACGATTCACAATGAAGATGGAAATCCTGCTTGAGCCAGCATTAAACAAGCTCATGGTAGGTAACTTGTGCGATTCTACACGAATCAAACTTGTGAGAACTGGAAAGCAACTAAGTTTGGATTCTTAATTGGTTCAAACTTGATTCCAGGTTTCTTCGCAAAATCCGTGTGATCTTGCCAGAACATTCAGAGTGACACTCATTAGTGTTCACAGTGATGAATGGAAATCCTTCCAGTGTCAACATCAAACAGCACTACGGTAGGTAACTCGCAAGATTCTCTATGAATCAAGCTTGTGACAAACTGGAAAGCAACAATGGTGCGATTCTTTTAGAATCAAACTTGTTCCAGGAAATCTGAATTGACGACTCTAATCAGACGGATAATTTATCCTTATGATTCACTCTTTACGTTCGCAGTCTGCTTTGAGACGGTCGAGTAAAGAGAACTGGCTGCTACCGCCGGGAAACCCTGTCAAGGAGGTTCTTAATCGAATCTACCTGATCACAGGTACGGTATTTAATACCGTTTAACGGTCTTCACCGACCGGAGGTAAAACGCTACCGAGTTAGGGTGAAATGTTCAAAGCCATTTCATCCGTGTCTATATATTTTGCTGCATATCAAGAAGGTGGCGTAGCTGTGCAACCGATGTTGATTCAGAAGTCACAAGAGCACAAGATGGCGATAATTAAGATACCTAAGAATGTAAGAATGTAATAGGTCATCTTAGTCACAAGGAGTACAGATGAAGATCTCAAGCACTCAAAGTCAAATGACAAAGGCTCAAGATAAAGATCACGAAAGCATGAAGGAACAAAGCTGTTACAAACAAGATCAAGATCAAGATACAAGACCAAAGAAGGAAGATCTCCTCTACAAGAATGTATTCACTCAACCATCTTATGCTTTTTAAGCATTTAAGATGACCGATACATTGGGGGAGATTGTTAGCCCTATATTTTATATAGTCGAACAAGAATGTAATAGGTCATCTTAGTCGTTAAAAGGTCTTGTATTATAATAGGTTAGTCGGGAAAACCGGGCTTGGACTTTAAGCTAATATTGTCTAAGTTAGGGGCGTAAGCCCAAGACTAAGCCAAGCCCGACCCAAGTCACAAACCCACGGCCCATGGAAAGCCCATTGGTTCGTGGGTATATAACCCTCTTTCACATGTGAAAGAGGGTGTTGGTTCATTTCATAAAACACATAGTTTTAGTGTAAACCTTCCACTTCTCTCTCTACTTTCTCTTTCTACTTTTCTTCTCTTTCTCTCTCTAAGAATCTTGTGTTATGGATTAAATGGGAACAACACGTATAATATATTTGCTTGGTTTCTTTGTGATTAAACCCTCTTGAACAATTTGGTTTTCACCAAAGTTCTAAAGTCATTCGAAGGCGTTCACTCCACGTGATCGTTTTCATTCCTTTGAGGCTTCTTTAATCAAGAGTTTGATTCGAGGAGAGATTTTGTAGATTGTTGTCTACGAAGATACACCAAAATCCAAAAAAATTAAATATCATCAAAAACACAAAAAAATTGAAAATCACAAAACACCCAAAAAGAATCTTCTTTGCTCACCTCCCATTCTTCGTGAAGTTTATGATCACTCGTAATCAAGCAAAACGAGCTCGTAAACGACTTCAAAAGCAAGCCAATCAAGAGACGTTGATTGTTGAAGAACCTCCAATTGTTGAACCTATTGTAGAACAAGAAGTCGTCATGGCTAATCGTACTATGATAGAGTTGCTACAAGCACCCACCGAGGGTTTTGGAGAGGCTATTGTGATTCCCGCCATCCTTGCGGAGAATTTCGAGATTAAGACGGATTTAATGTCGATGTTGCAAGCAAATAAGTTTAGAAGTCATGAGAAAGACAACCCGCATTACCATATTAGGAATTTCAACCGTCTCACCGCCACTAGCAAGTTTAAGGATGTTCCACATGACGCCATTAAGATGATGTTGTTTCCATACTCGTTAGATGGTCCCGCAAAAATTTGGCTTGAGAAAGAACCGCCAAATTCGATTTTGACATGGGCCGATCTCGTTTCTAAGTTTGTGAACAAGTTTTTTCCACCATCTAAAACAACACACTTGAAAAATGAGATTTCACGATTTGTGCAAAGAAATAATGAAAGTTTTTCAATGGCATGAGAACGATTTAAAGAAATGTTACATGAATGTCCACACCATGATTTTACGGAATTGCATCAAGTGGATACTTTTTATAATGGGCTTAATGATCATGAACGAGATTATTTGAATGCCGCCGCGGGTGTTAATTTTTTGTGCAAGACGACAAATGAGGCTTTACAAATCATTGAAAATAGATCTAAGGTTTATAACCCTCGTAACACACCGAGTGTTGTCAATATGGGTTCGTCATCTTCGTCACAATCGTCTCGTAGCATTAATGCCTTACATGATGAAGCTAATGAGGAAAATCGGTTTTTTGATAGATTTGCTAATCTAATGTCCCATTGGAAGGCTCAAGAAGCTTCCAATTCCGCTTCGGTTAAAGCGGTTGCTAAGAGTTGTTTATCTTGTGGAGGAGCTCATGATATTTCCGAGTGCATTACCGCGGATGGTAACACTTCAAGTGCTTATGTAGCAACGGGAACATACAACCAAAACGGCCAAGGTTCCCGCCAAAATCAAGCTCCACCAAATCAAAATGTTAACAATTATCGAAACAACAACCAAGGTAATTACCAAGGCAACACACGTAACTACAACAAGGGGAATTATCAAAATGGGAATGGACAAATTTCTAATCAAAACCAAAACCGTGATTTTCAAAACACTACACAAGGTTTTCAAAATGCTCACACTAAAAATTTGCAAGGAGAATTTTTGGATTATGCTAAAGCAAATGATGCTAAATTTGATAACATGCAACGTGAGATGATTAGCTTAAGATCCGAGTTGAAAAACGAGCTTAAAAATGAACTTGCTAATGAACTTAAAACTCATGCAAACAAAATGGAAGGAAATGTCCAACGTCTTCAACAAAATCAACAAAAGATGGAATTAGGACAACATGAGATTAAGCAAGAGTTATTAAAAGCGGATGCTAGGCAATCAAAATTTGAGGACCGAATGGCTAAGATGTTTGAAGCAATCATGTGTAAACCCTCTTCCTCGGGTGGTCTTCCTAGTGATACCATTGCAAACCCGAAGGAAGAAATGAAGGTTATTACTACACGAAGTGGTAAAACTTTCAAGGAACCAATCTCTCGTCCAAGTACTTCTACGGAGAAGGAAATCGAGAAAGAACCCGAGGTGATGGTCGAAAAGGAGCACAATACAATCCCACGAAGTACCGCTCATACCACACCTACGGTTGAACCAATACCAATTATGGAACCCGAGTTTCCAAGGCCGTTGCCTAATGACCAACCCACACCACCTTTACCTTACCCTTCGAGATGAAACAAAGAGAAGTTGCAAGAACGTAACAAACAACAAATCGAGCTTTTTATAAAAATGTTTCAACAAGTGCATTTTGATGTGAGTTTAGCCGACGCGTTGTTGTATATGCCTCGTTTCGCTTCCACTTTTAAAAGTATGATGAGCGATAAGGAAAAGCTTTCAAAGCTTGCTAATTGTTCTTCGGTTTATCTTAACCGCATACCAGAAAAAGTTGGTGATCCAGGAAAGTTTCTCATTCCTTGTGACATACAAGATATGAAAGAATGCCTCGCCTTGGCCGATCTTGGTGCGAGCATTAATTTGATGCCATTTTCCATTTGGAAATCGCTTTCGCTTCCGGCTCTCATTCCTTCGAACATGTCCATCGAGATGGCCGATCATTCTACGATTATGGCATGTGGAGTAGCCGAAGATGTTTTCGTGAAAGTGGGGAAGTTCTACTATCCCGTTGATTTTATAGTAGTTGACATCCCCGCGGATCCTCAAGTTCCTCTAATTTTAGGTCGTTCATTTTTAGACACTTCGAGATCGCTTATCGATGTTCATGCGAGAACTATCACTTTGAGATTCAACGAAGAGGAACTTGTTATAAACGCTACTCAAAACTCGAAACCTTCTCATGTTTATGCAATCGCTACTATCAATCACATTGACATCGTTGATGTGGTTTGCGATGAGTTTTCACAAGAAGTGTTTGGTTTTTCTGATAGCTCGTCAAGTGGCAATCCCACTATTTTGGATCCGATTCTTGCTAATTCCACACCAAATCTCACTCCATTCCAAGGAGGCGATTTCACTTCAAATGAAATCGACAATGAAGATGAGGTGTTGATTAGTAATGATACTTCAATTCCACCATTTCTTTCGCCGATGGAAGTTATGAGTGTTGAACCAAAATCTTCAATCAAGGAACCACCTATCCTTGAATTGAAAGATCTTCCTTCTCACCTTGAATACGCATTCTTGGAAGGTGATGACAAGTTTCCAGTTATTATTGCAAAAGGTCTTGCTAATAATGAAAAAACCGAGCTCTTGAAAGTTCTTAAGGCTCACAAAGGGGCAATTGCGTGGAAAATATCCGACATTAAGGGTATTGACCCAAAATTTTGTACTCACAAGATTTTAATGGAGGAAGACTACAAACCCGCAATTCAAAGTCAAAGAAGGGTGAATCCCAAAATTCACGATGTCATTAAAAAGGAGGTCCTTAAACTCCTTGACGCGGGAATGATTTATCCTATATCCGATAGCCCATGGGTGAGCCCAATCCATTGTGTCCCTAAAAAGGGAGGAATAACCGTTGTGCCTAATAAAAACAACGAGTTAATTCCCACTCGTGTTGTGACCGGTTGGAGGGTGTGTATTGACTACCGAAAGTTAAATGACGCCACTCGTAAAGACTACTTTCCTTTGCCCTTCATGGATCAGATGTTGGAGCGACTAGCGGGAAATGAATTCTATTGCTTTTTAGATGGTTTTTCCGGTTACTTTCAAATCCCTATCGACCCTCGTGATCAAGAGAAGACTACTTTTACGTGTCCTTATGGAACGTTCGCTTATCGTAGGATGCCTTTCGGACTTTGTAATGCACCCGGTACGTTTCAACGGTGTATGATGGCGATTTTTCACGATATGATCGAGAAGTCGATGGAAGTGTTTATGGATGACTTCTCGGTGTTTGGTAATTCGTTCATGTCATGTTTATTTAATCTCGAACAAATGTTAAAACGTTGTGAAAAAACCAATCTTGTGCTTAATTGGGAAAAATGTCATTTTATGTGTAAACAAGGAATCGTCTTAGGACATAAGGTGTCGAAGGCGGGGATTGAGGTCGATAAAGCTAAGGTAGACGTCATCGCCAAGTTACCTCATCCCAAAACAGTTAAGGGAGTTAGGAGTTTCCTAGGCCACGCGGGCTTTTATCGTCGTTTCATCAAGGACTTTTCGAAAATCTCTCGTCCTATGACACACCTTCTCGAGAAGGATGCTCCTTTTAACTTCAATGAAGACTGTGTTAAGGCTTTCGAAACTCTCAAAAGGAAACTTACCGAAGCTCCCATTCTTGTTGCTCCTAATTGGGAATTACCCTTTGAAATCATGTGCGATGCAAGTGATTATGCTATAGGGGCCGTCTTAGGGCAACGTTATGACAAGCATTTCCGTCCTATCCACTATGCTAGTAAGACGATGACCGAGGCTCAATTAAAGTACACCACAACGGAAAAGGAATTCCTTGCCGTGGTCTATGCTTTTGAGAAGTTCTGACCTTATCTCGTCTTAACTAAAAGCATCGTGTATACCGACCATTCGGCTATTAAGTATCTCTTAGCTAAGCAAGATGCTAAGCCGAGATTGCTTCGTTGGATGCTCCTCCTCCAAGAATTTGATGTCACCGTGCTTGACAAAAAAGGAGCCGAGAATCTAGCGGCCGATCATCTCTCTCGTCTAGAAGATCCTCACAAAGATGTTTTCGAGAACAAAGAAATTACCGAAACATTTCCTCTTGAGACTCTCGGTGTAGTGAATTCTAAAGACACCACCCCATGGTTTGCCGACATTGCAAATTACCGTGCGGGCAATTTCATAATCAAGGGTATGACGACACAACAAAAACGAAAATTCTTTCGTGACGTCAAGTTCTATTTTTGGGACAACCCTTATCTCTTTCGGATTTGTACGGATTAACTCGTTCGACGTTGTGTGTTTGGTGCCGAAGCTTCTAATATCCTTAGAGCTTGTCACGAGGGACCCACGGGTGGTCACCACGGTGCTAATCTCACGGCTAAGAAAGTGTTCGATGCCGGTTTCTTTTGGCCTTCTATCTATCGTGATGCACACGCACTTGTGAAGTCGTGTGATTCGTGCCAACGTCAAGGAAAATCGTCTCAACGTGATGAAATGCCGCAAAACATAATTCAAGTGTGTGAGATTTTCGACATATGGGGAATAGACTTTATGGGGCCGTTCCCATCGTCTCATGGCAACAAATATATCCTCGTCGCGGTGGACTACCTTTCTAAGTGGGTGGAAGCTAAGGCTTTGCCTACTAATGATGCTCGTGTGGTAGTGAAGTTTTTGAAGCAACTATTCTCTCGGTTCGGAACCCCTCGTGCTATTATAAGCGATCGTGGAACCCATTTTTGTAATGACCAATTCGAAAAGGTTCTAAAGAAATATGGAGTTACTCATCGTCTTTCTACGGCTTATCACCAGCAAACGAGTGGGCAAGTCGAGGTTTCGAACCGAGCTTTGAAGAGGATTTTAGAGAGGTCAATTGGAGAAAATCGTGCTTCATGGTCCGACAAACTTGATGACGCTTTATGGGCCTTTAGGACCGCTTATAAGACACCTATCGGTTGCACTCCTTATAAGTTAGTCTATGGGAAGAATTGTCATTTGTCCATTGAGTTGGAGCATAAGGCATATTGGGCCCTTAAGCATGCAAATTTTGACTTAAAGACCGTGGGAGATCACCGGAAAATACAATTGAATGAATTGGATGAATTAAGAGATAATGCTTATGAAAATTCATTAATTTTTAAAGAAAAGACTAAAAAGTTTCATGATTCAAAGATTAAAAACCGGGTTTTTAACGTTGGTGATCAAGTGTTGCTTTTTAACTCTCGTCTTAAGATATTTTCCGGGAAATTGAAATCTCGTTGGTCGGGTCCGTTCACCATTACACAAGTGTTTCCATATGGGACCATTGAGCTAGCTCAAGATGATGGCCCTAATTTCAAGGTGAATGGACATAGGCTTAAGTACTACTTTGGTGGGGAAATTCCTTCAATGGTTGCCCTCGACCAAGTCACCTTCCCCAATGATAATTAGCATTGAGGGGATCGAGTCGAGCTCATGACTCGGTAATCAAAAACGAGGTGCCTCGTGGGGGAGATCCCATGCTTATCTTTTATGCTCACTATTCACTAATAAGGGGACTTGTACCCTTTCAACTCGTTATCTCGTGGTTGTTTGTGATTGTGTTATCTAGATCATCATCATCATCTACGTATGAAGACTCTCGTGTTCGTTTACGTGAGCCTCCATCGTTCGTTTGAAGAAGTTTTTCACGAATCCATGACATATCCTTTATTGTTCTAACAATTATCTTTTAGCATACTTAATAAACGGCTTTAGATATATTGTTGATCACCCTTTCCATGCTAGATCCTAAGCATTCGACTCTTCATCTCTAGTATGGGGGTGCTCCACCTTTAGACTCAAAACATTGAGGACAATGTTTACTTTTAGTATGGGGGGTGAATAGGTACTTGCTTTGCTACGCCCTCACGCTTTCCAACTTTCAATATGTTGCTAATAAGGCTAAAAATGGCCAAATTTTAAAAATTTTCTTAGTTTTCATAAGTGTTTTTAAGACACGAATGTATATTTTCCGATGGGTAGAATAAGAGTTAATTTTTGACTTGTTAGGCATTTGGAGCCATTTACATTCCTTAACCCGCTCAATTCAAGTTTTGCTAGACTTTTATATAGGGAGCTTTAAAACGCGAAAGTCTTAATTCATACGGGTTAAGAACAAGAACTTTTCGCAAGTTCCTATAATTGATCCTAGAAAGTCACTTATCAAGGGAACTATAAAACGCATTCTCTAAACTTGAAAAAGTCCAAGAAAGTGCAAGATCCTATAGGTGGCTTGAAAACCCAAAACTTTGATTTGATATAGTCTTAATGAAAGCTAATCCAAATTTGGCTTAATTTTGACTTGCATGGCTAAGTATTCACGAGTCTCTTTAATTAGAAGTCTTTATATAGTGAAGAACGAGAAAAGATAGAGTTAGACAAGTGATCCTGCTAAACGTAGTGTAACACCCCCAAATTTATACAACTCAGTACAGCGGAAGACTAGTTGGTGTTACGGGATAGCACATTACTCACATCATAGACAACGCATAAAAATCGCGTCGTTTATTATAAAGCATTTCCATTCATAAACATCAAAGTTACATCGGTCCCAAGTCATTATATTTTATAGAAAGTTTTACAAAGTATTTGAATGGAAAATATTGTTTAAGTGCGGGCCATGAATTCTTGTCGTCTTCCCGAGAATTACCTTCAAGTACCTGAGATAAAACATGTTAAAAGAAAAGGTCAGCGATAACGCCGAGTGAATTCATAGAGTTTAATAAATTCCATCAATGTAATATCAGTATAAAAGTATTACTGAAATCATTTTGTACAAATCATTTTAATAGGCCATAAAATAGCCAAAGTCGTTTTATACAAATCCTTATCGAAAATCATAATATAGGCATTTGCCTTAAAAATCGTTATACGAATCATTGTCGTTAAAAACACCATACAATACGTTTTTGCAACGTTGTATAGATTAAATAAAACCATTATATGAATATGGTTATAAAAAGCCTTAAAAATCATTATACGAGCCAATGTCGTAAAAACGTCATACAATACGTCTTACGACGTTGTATGAAAATAAAATCCGTTATATGAGTATGGTTATGAAAACCAAAATACAAACATAATATCAATAGTATGACCATGTATTGCTAGTCAGGCAATACATCGTAATTCGGAGCGTCTATTAGTATTTCGTTAATTTTGGATTATTATAAGCCGCATGACATTGTTACCTTACTAAACCAACAACGGGTAGCTAACCCGATACCAATTTTGCCCATCTAAAGTAGCGTGTCGTCACAAAGGTCACGCTATGGAAATCTTCTCATACATAAATTCGCTTACCAATCAATGTGGCACGACGGGGATCAACCGTCAAGGCGCGAACTGGGCTGATCGTCCCCAAATAGTACTATTATATGCACAAGCGTCTACCAACTCCCGGTAGTTCACAATTCATGCTAATGGGACTTTTAGTGACATAACCTAACTTTAATAATCCATTTTATTTCATCTATCGGGTCCATTAATCATTTATCGGGTCATACAATCGGGTCATTCAATCATTCGGGTCCAAAATCAATAAACAAACAATCGGGACAAATGGTGTCCTATTTTATAAAAACTAACATGTTATCTCCCTCGCGGGTTTATAAAACATTTATAAAAACATTTAAAAGAGTGCGAGGCTATGAACTCACGTTGATATGGGAAGGCGGGTTATCGGTAATTCGGATGTACGGTACGTGCTTCAATCACGGAAACCTAGACAAATAATACTCGTCTTAGACTCATGTCCAATGACTTTATAAAAATAACAAGTATGTATACATATGATGATTACATATATATGATGATCAAGTGGGTTTACATATTCTCGTTTACTCCTTTTTGTGTTATATGTCGATAACATTTATATTAGTTTACTAGTTTTACCCGTTTACGTGTCTTAAGTCCAATAAGCTTATTATAAGTTATTTAACTTATTTTAATCCATTTTGTACTTATATTATCAGTACTTAACTTTACAAGTTGGGCCTAAATGGGTTAAGCCCAATAAGTTCTTTTTACAAGTTTTTATTTTATCTAGTCCAATTATTAGTCCAATATGCTTAATTAGCTCGTAAATGTCCGTATTTCTTATAGTTCGGGTTTTATCGGTTTTTACTTGTTATACATGTCTATATATCAGTATATAAGTTTTATAAAGTTTTCATTAGACGGTTCCAACCATCTAAGTTTTATTTAACAAAAACGTTAATTTTACGGCAATAGCCGAAAAAGTCGTAAAAATCATGTTTATAGTTTTTATAACTTATAAAACATAACAAGTTACCATTTTTATAAAATGTCCACTTATTTATCATTGTACATATTTATATAAATAAAATCCAAGAGTTAGTGGGTTTTAACTTTACATTTTATACAATATAATTTTGAGTGCTTATATAATAGTATTATACTTTATTTTCCAAAATTTGATTTTTAACTTCACTTTCACCAAAACTGCTATATCTTGAGTTCTATATGGAGATAGAAGCTCAAATTTTTATAACATAAACTACATGATATGTGCTACATTTAACTCTTCTATAGCTACTGTTGAATCATCCTTTAAGTATTTTCTAAAAATCGTCTAAAACATTAACCTCAGATTTATACCCTAAACTTGTTTTGATCATATCTCACGCATTACTTTGATTCCATTGCATGGCCAACTCTCACATGTGTACAAGACCCATAGCTTACTGTAAATGGATTCTACTTCCTCATTTTATCAGTTTACCATATGGTTCTTTACTGTTTTTATACAGCCTATCATTTAAACAAGATTTACCCCCTTTTACTTATAGTTTTTCATCTTTTTATCCATGATTATCAACAACAAATCCCCACATAACATTTTTATCATCATATAATCATCATAAATATATAAAATAGGAAATAAAATACATGTTTACATAATCAAAATAACAAGAAGATGAGGAGGACAATCTTTATACCACCATGATGATGTAGGTTGATCAAAACATGGATTTTTGATGGGGAAACTTGTGATGCACCAAGACCATCTTCAAGACCATCATTCTTCATGAGAACCTTGTGGAAAATCAGCCCTCCTACTCCATGAAAACTCCTCCTTCGATGTTATGAGCACCACCAATCAATAGGGTTTCAAAGTGGCTTCAACATGTATGTAAATAACAAGAGATTTCATGGTTAATTTTGATCAAGTGATGGTGGTTTATGGTGAAGAATGGGACGGCACAATGGAGGAGGAAGAGAGTGTTTCAAGTGGTTTTGCATGTGTAAAATGAGGTGTGTGAGTGTTGTTAATGGTTTTGAGGAGTAGTGGCTTATTTTGTAAGCTACAAGTTACATGTGTTGTAACTAGTTAAGCACAAGATGACACATCATGGTGTTAGTAGTTATTTAGGCCGGTTTCGATGGGGGTGGGACAAGTGTCCCACTTGTCTCATCCCCATTTATTTACGGGTACTCCTCGATTCTAGTTTCCTCGATTTGCGTGCCCTCGGGTCGTTTTACGAAAAACGTTTTTATAAATTATGAATCAACGACACAAAACGAATCTAATAAAAATTGTCTCATCAAAAACGGAGTTCGAAAACGTAAATACGTAATCCTAGGGTTTCCGGTTTAGTCGTAAAGGACGTTAAAATAAAATCGTAAGTCCTAATCTTTTCTCGTAAATTTGTGAGTTTTTGAACCAACACAAATTTAAAACTCCAAAATAATATTCATGGATAAATTTATTTTCTGAAATGTCGGACTGTCACCAAGGACGGTGTATGTAAACGTAAGCACGTAACGTTGAATCCTCCGGTTTAGACGTAGTCGATGCTACTCCCAGACGTAAGTCCAAATTTCTTCCCAAAAATAAGTGAGTTCATATTGTAACATTAAAATAATATTTTTAAATAAATATTGAGAATAAAATATCAACCATAAATTGACGGATTGTCACAGCATTTACCCCTAAACAGGATCTTTGTCCTCAAAGATCATCTTACTACTCGCTTCTTATAGAGTTTAAGCCATGTGGGTATTTCCTCCACATTCGGTCTTCTCTCACAAGTGTAATTCATTACAATACGCGAGTTTCATTAAACATAACTACGGGAATAAGATCAGGCTAAATGTTGACTTACTTTCTCTATCCATGATGTTCACGGGTTTCTGATGAATGCAACTTTTTGCCGATCTAAGCTCTACTAAGAATAATCAGAATTTCACTTGATAGATATTCCATCAAGTTCGATTTACGAAACATAATTCACGCAGTCCTTGAAGTCCTAGGGTAGATCCAGCTTATGTGCCTTTCAATCCCAACTTTTACATCATCTCAATGGTCCCATACATCGGGGACTTATATCCCATGATTTGTCAGATCATGAATTCATTTTTCCAAGGTTAAAAATTGTGGCATAACTTCGCTACCCATTTGGCACTTCAAGATCTACTTTTCATATTCACATATCCTCTTGCCCACTATCGACAGTTAATAATCAAATCCTAATTTCAATAATCATTTCAGATTTCGCGGTTCGGGTATTTCGTAAGGTTAGGTTCGCCATCATAGGAAACCTTAAACCTAAAAGACATATCCAACTCACAATGGGTGTATGTCGGATGTTTTTTTTTTCTCAACTCTTGCTTACAGATGCTCTAAGATTTAGATTCTAACAAGATTCGATCTCAATCCTAACACGATGATTATTAATGATAATCTCTCCAAAGGAAAACGATGATACGGTCTATATCGAAAGGTCAATCATTCAAACATAAAACAACACTTATATTACCTTGTATCGTTACTTTACCTCGTCCCTTCGATTTGGGGTGGTACATAGTACTCTCATCAAGGTTCGTTCTCAATGATTTCTGAGCAAATCCCTAGAAATTCGATGCGAAGCGAGGATCTTGATATAGATGATCGATACAGGCACACTATGTTTATATAACTCTTTTGCATTTATCATTAACGGGAATGATATTAGCAGATTTGGTCAGTCTGTCGACGATGACCCAAATCGAATCAAATTCAGATGATGACCTTTGCAATAGCTAGACATTAACTAATGTATGAGGCGATGTCTGCCTTCATAATTACCATTAGTACAACTTCTTCAGACCAAGATACTTTTAGTCAAAAATGACATACATATAATACTTATACTTACAAATTCCAACATACTATATCTCACAATCTCCATATTTAGACAATCACAAGTGGTCTTTTAAATATTTAGCGCTATCGGCTTCATAATTTTAATGGTTCACATTAGCCGCGAACCTCTTTTATAATCTATATTATCCCTTTTTACAAACATCGTTTATATTTAAATTGTTCGGCAATTTATTTTGCACCTTTATTATTAAGGAACATGTCCTAACTGGTTCTTTATCCTTTCTACATAATGCGTCGGTATCTATATTCACTTCTCATAATGATATAATTATCATGTCTACAATTCACTCAGATATTCTTTCTATATTATGTTGAGTCCTATGATCGTTAGACTCGATGGTTATGAACCATTATATCTAGGTTTGATCATCATTCATATGATAACATAGCGGAAAAGAACAATGATCATGACAAGGTGTTTAGGCACAAAGAACATGAATTAAAACAATTAGGGATGTTCATTATATTAATAACAAACATCCACTAGACGTGTATACATTGAATCCCACGTCTAGTGCGACACACACTTTAGGTTTACATTGTGAATGAATGATATGAATGAATAAAACCTATGACCCTTGGTTCCTTTTATAGTGTAAGGATTAGGGTTTACAAGAGATAAGAATGAATAAACAAGTAAATCTTCTATTTAAATAAACTTATGCAGAATATCTTTTGCATGTTTATCTAAATAGAAGCTTCCATTAGCTTCTTTTGTCTACGTTTTGTCAATGCTTGAATTGCATGTGACAATGCTTGGATTGCTCTTGACAATGCTTGATTCCATCAACGCCTAAATAACTCTTGTCAACGCTTGGAATGCTCTTGTCAACGCCTAGACAAATACTTCACGTTTTCTTCATTTTTGAGTTTCTGCCACATCAACTTTTTGACCCAACAATCTTCCCCTAGTTGATAGTGGCAAAACTTCTATGTATATCTCTTGTAAGTTGTACATGATCTTCAGATTGCTTCCCCTCAAGTGTAGCATTTATTTTCTTCCCCTTTTTGTCACATCAACAAGGAAGTAAACAATGTTGCAATGTTGAAGATTCTCCAGAAGTAGGCTCTATGTAATGATCCTGAAGAAAAATAACTTAAAGTAGTCTTTGATGCAGAAGTAGAATACCACAAACCTATGTTCCATGTCTTGTTTATCCATGTGATGAAGAACTTATACCAGAAGAAAAAATATAAGTAGACCTCGATCCCTTGTCAATATTCTCATCCTTTGTGAGACACTGAGCACGATAATGTAACTCCTTCAAGTGTTATGACAAGTCTTCGTCACCAACTATGTAAGCACGAACAAGTTACCTTTAAAGTCAGTGGCTGGAAGTGCATGACTTTAAGATATGATAGAACACAAACTCGCGAAAATCTTCTTCAATCATCAAACGTACCAAAAGAATTCTTCCCCTTAAGCTAACACTTCTTCATGACGAATTTGAATGAAATAACATCTTCATACCATATGTAAAAGTGTTATTGTGGATAACTCTTTCGCAAGGCTATCCCGATTACATAGTTTAAAATATCCATCAAATCCTCATGAATAGTTGCTAACTCGCTTTAAAATCATTAATCCTTTTAAAAATATCCGAGCCATAAATATCATCATGATATTCTAAATTATAACGGAGATTCCATGTACCTTTGTGTGTATTTACCTTCTTTTTGTGTGCTTAAAACGTCTAATTTTCTCAAACAGCAGCAAACAGTGTGTTGTCCAATATCTCTTCTGTCCAATATCTTTGACAGATGTATTGTCCAATATCGGACAATACATGTCAGCGTTGAAGTACATATATCGGACAACACTGTCAACTTGACAGCGTTGACTTATTCTTGTCAGCGTCGAAACCCTTCCTGTCAGCGCCCAAATAACAAACGTCAGCGCCAACCTAAATTCCTGTCAGCGTTCATTCTTTCACTCGTCAGCGTCTCATTTAAACGTCAGCGGCAAACTCAAATCTTGTCAGCGGCTTGGCTTAACTGATGACATCATCTGTAGCTACGATCTTTACCAGTAGCTATTAAACAGGAACACTATAATTAGTGTGATATCACCAGCCCAACCCGCGGCCCATTAACTTCTTTATGGCACTTTGACATCTCGTTTTGAACACAAATAATATATATCTCGTGTGAACACAGATATCTTCCAATCAGATGTCTTTAATCGTGTGAACACAGCCATGAAGAACATTACTCCTTAGTCGTGTGAACACAATCTTGTCCTCCAATCAGAATCGAGCAATCGTGTGAATACTTAACTCTCCACAAATAAGAACGAAGGACTCACGGTAGTACTGTGAACTAGCATGTAGAGGAACCAAATTAGGGTTTTGTTTTGGGCCGTGTGAATGCAACACATCCAAACCGTGTGAAAAAGAATTTCCACCAATGAGAAATCCTTTAGTCATGTGAACGCACCATTGTTTAGATATAACAATGACCATTCAGCGAGAATGACAATGAATGCGTTTGGGTTTTGATCGTGTAACTGCAGGTTTATCATAACCATGGGAACGCAACATTAAATCATAGCCCAAAACACAGCGATCTAGGGTTTGAAACTTTAAGCATTGAAACCCTAATTAGGGTTTGTAAATAACCTTAGATCATGTATCTTCACACGTTTTAACAGCCACGAACATCAATTCTTCCTGCTTTTAAGTAGATCTAGGGTTTGAGAAACCCTAGTTCATGATTTCATGTGAAAGCAGAAAAACTGAAAATCTTCCATCAGCCAACTTCGACGCTTAATAACTTTTGCCTGGGGATAAAACTCAACAATCCCTCCGGTGGATGTTTAGATCTATGTATGTAGAACACACATCTAAAAGTTCGTGACGATCCAACGGTTCAATCAAAAGTTATGACCTTCTGAATACTGCTGCGCACACAAAAACGTCCAGAAAAATTCAATACGAATTTTTTCTTCTTCACCATACACGAACACCTCGTCGGACCTAGATATCATGAGCCTTAGGCTCTGATACCAATTGTGGAGTCCATTGATCGTTAGACTCGATGGTTATGAACCATTATATCTAGGTTTGATCATCATTCATATGATAACATAGCGGAAAAGAACAATGATCATGACAAGGTGTTTAGGCACAAAGAACATGAATTAAAACAATTAGGGATGTTCATTATATTAATAACAAACATCCACTAGACGTGTATACATTGAATCCCACGTCTAGTGCGACACACACTTTAGGTTTACATTGTGAATGAATGATATGAATGAATAAAACCTATGACCCTTGGTTCCTTTTATAGTGTAAGGATTAGGGTTTACAAGAGATAAGAATGAATAAACAAGTAAATCTTCTATTTAAATAAACTTATGCAGAATATCTTTTGCATGTTTATCTAAATAGAAGCTTCCATTAGCTTCTTTTGTCTACGTTTTGTCAATGCTTGAATTGCATGTGACAATGCTTGGATTGCTCTTGACAATGCTTGATTCCATCAACGCCTAAATAACTCTTGTCAACGCTTGGAATGCTCTTGTCAACGCCTAGACAAATACTTCACGTTTTCTTCATTTTTGAGTTTCTGCCACATCAACTTTTTGACCCAACATATTATGCCTCAGTAATTATGTTCACCTTCCTGATGAAATAAATATCACAACCGTATTTATTCAAAATTCTTTCTTCATATCTTCTATGTTTTAGTTTCGTTTCATCTATCATTTTTATCAGTTTCTCTCAATCCGTCGTCTAAAGCGTCGATAATTATTATAATTAATTAAATAATTATTAGTTAATTTTTATGAAGCGTAAACGTAAAAGTTTTAAATTTCTTAGTTCGACCAATTATATAAAATGTTCAAAAATAAATTTGAATTTAATTAACACGATTTTTGTTGATTTATCGAAAAATATTTAATAAGATTCGTAAATGTTCGAAAAACCTTTGTTTATACTTTGGTCAAAGTTTTCTTAGTTGAAAAGTAAAAATTATCGTTTCAAATTTTAAGTCATGGTTTAACGGTTCTACTCAATCCTTCTTAAGTTGTCTTGAAGTATACACAAACATTTACCCCTAAACAGAAGTTTAGTTAAATGGTTTGTGTATAAGGGAATAATCCCTTAAAATTCTTTGTTAAAACGTTTGTCAAAATATATCTCCATTTTCTTTTGGTAAAATCCAAAGTCTTAAATGGGCTCTTAATTTTTAAAGAGTCAATATATATTCCATTATCTATTAATCACATGGTTAAATCATGTAAAGGTTTAAGTCTTTAATCTCATGTTATGTATTCAAGGTACAAGTTTTTAATGGTTCGGCCAATTCCGAGCAATCTATAATTAATTATTAACTTCATTCTTATTCTTACAATCAAACAAATAGTCCTTATTGATCACGAGCATGAATTTATCAAATTACAGCCTACACACGTGATTCACCAAATTTATGAATGCTACATGTGTATAAGTTAATTCAAACGACATCACGTGAAACTCATAATGTTCATTACAAGTACCGGATGTAGTGATTGGAATAGATAATCTTTTCCGCAGATGCGAAGTTGATGATAACCATGCCATGGATCAAATTTGCTAGAACCTTGTAAATGATCGAACAATTCTTCCATTTCGAGTTATGGATATCGTTTTCGATTGTCAATTTACTCAGTCACAGTAATCTATAAATATAAGGAAAGATAACACCATAGCTCTTCAGGATGACAGGCTTGGTATAATAAAATCTTTCTCCGACAACTTTCTCAGTTGTACGGTAATTCCTTTAATTTAGATGGTGCTGACGTACAGTGCACATGTCACAGGTACAACACCGGGAATATAATCAATACCAAATTCAACTTGCCTTAATGGCAAAAATCTAGGTAATTCACCAACAAATATTTCCTAAAGTTTCAGATAACGAAAACATCTTTTAATAAATTCATATTAGATTCTTTCTAGATTATAATATTTATAACTAATTCACAACCATTCACGTTATAATTTCAAGTCTAAATGCAGGATATGGTCATCCATCAAGAATTATTTAGATCACTTTTGATAATCAACATCTTATCTTCTCGGGGAATTCTACTCAAGTTCCCATCAATTAAGACAATGTCGTCATGTCATAATCAATCAATCCATTCTACTGGCACTATCAACTTTCCAGTTTTATTGCCGTCGATAAGATGTGAACTTCTCAAAAGACTAATAATAACTCATAATCCTTCACAATTCAAGGATATCTGGAGACACAACTACTATTAAAAGAGTAAGGTCAACGCATAATCTATGCGAGAGAATTTCAAATCAGATACAGACGAAAACATTTAACGAATATGAATATATCCCATGTTTTCATAATTTGAGTACGCATTCGAAAGTTCCTCGGATCGTTACCCAGGTCATTCAAATGAAATCAAATCATAAGAAATGATAAGAACGTCAATACATCCAGTCGGGTATCAACATTAGGTAATCAGATACTTTTCCTAAGAATTTCACTACGGGAGAATTAGACAAGAAAGAATTGTCAATTGTAAAATAAGACAATTTCCACAGATGAGTAAATTCGACTCAGAAGAATAGATGCTACAGGCACATATGTAGGTGTCCCTAACATTATGTCCTTATTTTACACTTCTTGCAGATCTCATAAAATTTTAATCTTTCACAATCTTCAAAGGAAATGTAGTGTTTATTCATTAGTTTTATGGTGACTACTAATCAGTCTTGCATAGTCCATTCCAAATTGTATATAGGCGCGCAACTATATACAATTTCAAGATTAACGATGCAATACTCAGTTCGTCAAAATTTTATCATCATGTTTATAATAAAAACATTTTCATGCTTAATTCTTAAATAAGAATCAAGAATATATTTACAAAGATTTTCCTTGTTATGAAAACAATTAAGTTTTCCAAGGTGTTTTATAAACAACTTCATTTCGATAACAATTACTTATAAATCTCACTTTAAATAATCCTTATAGTGATGAAAATTCAATTTCCTCAAATGATACTGTTTTATCTTATAAAAACAATGATCGATCTGCAAAGGAGTGATGAAAGCTTGTTCACCAAGAATTAACTACGATATAATAGGAAATGAGCTTAGCCAAGAAATCATGAGGTTCATGACCTTGATGGCACTCACGAAGAATAATTCACAATGTAACTCAAATCAAGATGAGTACTTGTTCAATGGTTGCATCACTAATGCGAACATTAAGATGAAGCAAGAAAAGATAGATAACATCGATACATGTAGAATATAGTAATCAACGGTAGTATTTTTTATTAATCACAAACAAGTCAAAATTGTACCGTAACACATTACGTGTCACTATGTCATACAATTCTCAGAACTCATCCTACCAACTGATGTCTCAGTTAAGTTAGGGATTTTTAAAAGATACCACAATGAATACTAATCTACAAGAGTCATTAGGTGTCCTACCTGTCCCAGAAGATCCATCGGTCCCAATTTAGAAGAAGATTTCTTCAATTTATTTCCTTGGACACTGGGCATCCTCATCAGTGGACAATGGTCTAGGAACAACCCTTAACACGAACCTACAATCAATTAAAACCTTATAATTCAATCAAAGAACTTAACGACTTCCTCTTAACAATCTCATATTCCATACAAGTTAAATTTTACTTTATTCAAGTTTTAATCAGCTTATACTCAATGCAATATCCTACCTCATTTTCCAATACTTCAACTTTATTCTTCGACCTTGTAAAGGCAATACAATCTCAATATGAATCAACACTTAATTTCCAATCCTATTAGCTCTTACAACAACAATTATCAAATGAGTCATTAAGATGAAATGACTTGATCATTCAACTAGACTTCTCAGAAAGGTATTAGCGGCATGAGGCTTTTGGGTAATGGTTCCAATGACAGCCTCAAGTGCAACATTCACCCTTTCGATTTCAATTTAAGAATTGGATGACAACGAATCAGATGACATCTTCCTAGGTGGTAACGTTTTTTCAAACTCCACTTTATAAGAAAGATCGTCATGACATCGATATCAGATTTAATCTCGCCAATTCTTTTTCAATATCACAATCAACTAATATCTACATTTCTACGAATATCAACCATTTTCTTGGGATCATAAATATCCACAACTTGGTTTAGATCTAGGATAGCTAGAATTCCTACGAGAATAGCTTCGATTAATTTACTAGGGGATTTAGGGTTACTTGTGACAATCTACGTCGTATAAATACCTCGTATAAATATCAAAATAATCATCAAACAATCATGTAATAAAATTACATCATATATATATATATATATATATATATATATATATATATATATATATATATATATATATATAATCCAAGTTATATATATATTAAAATAACACTTCTCAGTCTTGGCCTTGTCGGTAACTCGGGAATTCTACGGCACCGTTATAGTCAAAAGATTTTTAGACATTCTTATAAAAATGTTTATAGTTAAAAGATTTTGAAATGTTTTATTCAAAACCTTGGTTTTAAAAATCTTTCGTTCTCTATAACGAGAGCTCTGATACCAAACTGTAACACCCCCAAATTTATACAACTCAGTACAGCGGAAGACTAGTTGGTGTTACGGGATAGCACATTACTCACATCATAAACAACGCATAAAAATCGCGTCGTTTATTATAAAGCATTTCCATTCATAAACATCAAAGTTACATCGGTCCCAAGTCATTATATTTTATAGAAAGTTTTACAAAGTATTTGAATGGAAAATATTGTTTAAGTGCGGGCCATGAATTCTTGTCGTCTTCCCGAGAATTACCTTCAAGTACCTGAGATAAAACATGTTAAAAGAAAAGGTCAGCGATAACGCCGAGTGAATTCATAGAGTTTAATAAATTCCATCAATGTAATATCAGTATAAAAGTATTACTGAAATCATTTTGTACAAATCATTTTAATAGGCCATAAAATAGCCAAAGTCGTTTTATACAAATCCTTATCGAAAATCATAATATAGGCATTTGCCTTAAAAATCGTTATACGAATCATTGTCGTTAAAAACACCATACAATACGTTTTTGCAACGTTGTATAGATTAAATAAAACCATTATATGAATATGGTTATAAAAAGCCTTAAAAATCATTATACGAGCCAATGTCGTAAAAACGTCATACAATACGTCTTACGACGTTGTATGAAAATAAAATCCGTTATATGAGTATGGTTATGAAAACCAAAATACAAACATAATATCAATAGTATGACCTTGTATTGCTAGTCAGACAATACATCGTAATTCGGAGCGTCTATTAGTATTTCGTTAATTTTGGATTATTATAAGCCGCATGACATTGTTACCTTACTAAACCAACAACGGGTAGTTAACCCGATACCAATTTTGCCCATCTAAAGTAGCGTGTCGTCACAAAGGTCACGCTATGGAAATCTTCTCATACATAAATTCGCTTACCAATCAATGTGGCACGACGGGGATCAACCGTCAAGGCGCGAACTGGGGTGATCGTCCCCAAATAGTACTATTATATGCACAAGCGTCTACCAACTCCCGGTAGTTCACAGTTCATGCTAATGGGACTTTTAGTGACATAACCTAACTTTAATAATCCATTTTATTTCATCTATCGGGTCCATTAATCATTTATCGGGTCATACAATCGGGTCATTCAATCATTCGGGTCCAAAATCAATAAACAAACAATCGGGACAAATGGTGTCCTATTTTATAAAAACTAACATGTTATCTCCCTCGCGGGTTTATAAAACATTTATAAAAACATTTAAAAGAGTGTGAGGCTATGAACTCACGTTGATATGGGAAGGCGGGTTATCGGCAATTCGGATGTACGGTACGTGCTTCAATCACGGAAACCTAGACAAATAATACTCGTCTTAGACTCATGTCCAATGACTTTATAAAAATAACAAGTATGTATACATATGATGATTATATATATATGATGATCAAGTGGGTTTACATATTCTCGTT
Organism: Glebionis coronaria; assembly: GCA_025667525.1. Lineage (NCBI taxonomy): Eukaryota > Viridiplantae > Streptophyta > Magnoliopsida > Asterales > Asteraceae > Glebionis > Glebionis coronaria. The sequence continues at coordinate 555,358,379 of CM046877.1, read as the reverse complement.
TACTCCTTTTTGTGTTATATGTCGATAACATTTATATTAGTTTACTAGTTTTACCCGTTTACGTGTCTTAAGTCCAATAAGCTTATTATAAGTTATTTAACTTATTTTAATCCATTTTGTACTTATATTATCAGTACTTAACTTTACAAGTTGGGCCTAAATGGGTTAAGCCCAATAAGTTCTTTTTACAAGTTTTTATTTTATTTAGTCCAATTATTAGTCCAATATGCTTAATTAGCTCGTAAATGTCCGTATTTCTTATAGTTCGGGTTTTATCAGTTTTTACTTGTTATACATGTCTATATATCAGTATATAAGTTTTATAAAGTTTTCATTAGACGGGTCCAACCATCTAAGTTTTATTTAACAAAAACGTTAATTTTACGGCAATAGCCGAAAAAGTCGTAAAAATCATGTTTATAGTTTTTATAACTTATAAAACATAACAAGTTACCATTTTTATAAAATGTCCACTTATTTATCATTTTACATATTTATATAAATAAAATCCAAGAGTTAGTGGGTTTTAACTTTACATTTTATACAATATAATTTTGAGTGCTTATATAATAGTATTATACTTTATTTTCCAAAATCTGATTTTTAACTTCACTTTCACCAAAACTGCCATATCTTGAGTTCTATATGGAGATAGAAGCTCAAATTTTTATCACATAAACTACATGATATGTGATACATTTAACTCTTCTATAGCTACTGTTGAATCATCCTTTAAGTATTTTCTAAAAATCGTCCAAAACAGTAACCTCAGATTTATACCCTAAACTTGTTTTGATCATATCTCACTCATTACTTTGATTCCATTGCATGGCTAACTCTCACATGTGTACAAGACCCATAGCTTACTGTAAATGGATTCTAATTCCTCATTTTATCAGTTTACCCTATGGTTCTTTACTGTTTTTATACAGCCTATCATTTAAACAAGATTTACCCACTTTTACTTATAGTTTTTCATCTTTTTATCCATGATTATCAACAACAAATCCCCACATAACATTTTTATCATCATATAATCATCATAAATATATACAATAGGAAATAAAATACATGTTTACATAATCAAAATAACAAGAAGATGAGGAGGACAATCTTTATACCACCATGATGATGTAGGTTGATCAAAACATGGATTTTTGATGGGGAAACTTGTGATGCACCAAGACCATCTTCAAGACCATCATTCTTCATGAGAAACTTGTGGAAAATCAGCCCTCCTACTCCATGAAAACTCCTCCTTGGATGTTATGAGCACCACCAATCAATAGGGTTTCAAAGTGGCTTCAACATGTATGTAAATAACAAGAGATTTCATGGTTAATTTTGATCAAGTGATGGTGGTTTATGGTGAAGAATGGGACGGCACAATGGAGGAGGAAGAGAGTGTTTCAAGTGGTTTTGCATGTGTGAAATGAGGTGTGTGAGTGTTGTTAATGGTTTTGAGGAGTAGTGGCTTATTTTGTAAGCTACAAGTTACATGTGTTGTAACTAGTTAAGCACAAGATGACACATCATGGTGTTAGTAGTTATTTAGGCCGGTTTTGATGGGGGTGGGACAAGTGTCCCACTTGTCTCATCCCCATTTATTTACGGGTACTCCTCGATTCTAGTTTCCTCGATTTGCGTGCCCTCGGGTCGTTTTACGAAAAACGTTTTTATAAATTATGAATCAACGACACAAAACGAATCTAATAAAAATTGTCTCATCAAAAACGGAGTTCGAAAACATAAATACGTAATCCTAGGGTTTCCGGTTTAGTCGTAAAGGACGTTAAAATAAAATCGTAAGTCCTAATCTTTTCTCGTAAATTTGTGAGTTTATGAACCAACACAAATTTAAAACTCCAAAATAATATTCATGGATAAATTTATTTTCTGAAATGTCGGACTGTCACCAAGGACGGTGTATGTAAACGTAAGCACGTAACGTTGAATCCTCCGGTTTAGACGTAGTCGATGCTACTCCCAGACGTAAGTCCAAATTTCTTCCCAAAAATAAGTGAGTTCATATTGTAACATTAAAATAATATTGAGAATAAATATTGAGAATAAAATATCAACCATAAATTGACGGGTTGTCACACGTAGAACATGAAAATGTTCTTTCAAAAACTCATATGTTTTTAATTGTGGCTTTTTCTTCCCATAAGATCAATGCATTAGGAATAAATCATAATTGCAAAAGTAAGGTCGTACGATTTGAAAGGTTACATAGCCTCTAGCGCAAGATCGTTTAAAAGTTGCTCGGGGTTGAATAGAGTTCATAGCCAAGGCATAACTTATTGAAGCGGGACGCAAAGATTGGTGATTATCCAAAAAGGCCCTAACAAGGCATGAGGAGCTCTATTTTTGCTAAAGATCCAAAGATGATGTGAAGTATCATTATTCCTAAATCAATATGAAGGATCGAGACACACGACGAGAAGCAATTACTCCCCTAAAGATCATGGAGAAAGTATATCCAAAAAGACCCTAACAAGGTATGAGGATAAATATATCCAAGTCCGAAAAGGAGGCGGATCGTTTTATATCAAAATCCAAAGTAAAGATTGAAGAAAAATGATGAAGTCGTGGTCCAATATGAAGAATCTCTCAAAAACGTCAAGTGAAGAAATTCCAAATATATGAAGAGAAGACCATAATTTCAAGAACGTCTTCCCAAGATTTGAAGTATGAAGTACATGCCAAATATCGGTCCGAGAAAGGTCTCAAATCGTGAAACGAGTTATGCCAAGATATGAACTTAAGGAGATACACGAGAAGCCGTTTTAAAAGATTTTGTCCTTCGGCTAACTATTGATCAAATCGTGCTACTTTGCTTTCGGACTAATAACTACTCAAATAAGTCAATACGAATCACTTGTGATCCTTGACAAATAGATAAAAAATGCTAGTAACCCATTTCCTTTTATAATAATTAGGATTGCGGGGAGAAAAAGTATTACACAATTTGGACGTATGAGTAGTGTTAGCATTGTGACTTGTACCAACAATGATCTCGTTTTTGCACTTAGCATGGAATGTATGACAATCAAGGATGACGAAGTTTACTCTAAGGGACATTTACTCGTTTCTATTCTTTGACCCTAAAAGTAACTTTTCGTGATGAAAATCATACATTATGTCTTTACACATCTTCGTAGTATGTTGCAAGTCTTTTACTCTTCAATAAAGGTTAATAAAATTGAACTTTGGTGATGCTTAGATACTTTATTCTAGCATTGCGTGAGGGCACGGCAATGGCTTAGTATGGGGGAGTGATGAGATGGTATTTATACATGATCTCATCGTTCTTTTCGGGCTTTAAATGTAAAAAATGTCATAAAAATACCATATATATGCTTGTGTTTGTTTACTTGTGTATTTTAGGTATGGATATCGTGAAAAAGACAAAAGATCACAAGTTACAAGGAAAACAGACACGAGAAACGAAGCCGTACAAGGAACCGGGCCCTAATCATGGAAAATTCAACAAATACCCTTGAAGACTTGAAGACAAACAAGATTGATCCTCATTCATTGAAGAATTGACACTTAAAACCCTTGTATGTTAATAATTACAAGTTTGGTCCTTTAAGTTTGTCAAAATTACACAAAAGGTCCCTCAACTTTGAAGAAATGGCAAGATTGGTCCTTCAACAATTCCAAATTGTCAATTATGGTCCCTCATCAAGCCAAAGATACATTGAAGACCTTTGAAGATCAAAAATGTCCAAGATCAGCCCTTGAAATATGCAAAAGTGTCAAAATTAACCCTTGATAACCTTTTTCCAAAGTTTGGTGCCAAAAGTGATAAGTGGTGAAAGTTAATACAAAGGGAAATACGTTTTCTAGGCTGAAATACCTTATTTACCAAAAATCTCAAAACACAAGGGCTAAAGCTGTGCACTTGAAACATTTAAATCAAAAATGCGCCAAACACACAACTTTCCCCCAAAATCGGATCAAAAGAACTACTGTTTACCCTTCTTCACCCCCAGTTTTTACTCCACTTAAACTTAGGGTAAAAATCAATTCCCTTTGCACATGTGTGATTCACACATGCAGAAACCTATCCCACACCAAAAACCCTTAATCCCACTCACTATAGACCCCACCCCCAATTCCCTTTCCACCAATCAGAATGCAACTTAGCCTCCAAGTTATGTGACGTGTCAAAATCAACAGCTATGATTCATTGCTTCATTCCAAAGCTAAAATGAACAGCCTTGATCAACTTGGACAGCTCAAATTCAGAAAACGTCTAGAAGACTCAAGGGCATAATAGGGAATTCAGTTCTAGGGTTTGTGAATAGTGCTAGCCTTGGCATTTGCCTATATAAAGACTCCTCAACCTGTGAGAGAGCTTTGTTCTAGATTTTAGCTTTTAATCTTTGTAATTCCTTTTTATGAAATAAAGTTTGAATTTCTTAAATTTTTGAGTTCTAATCTGTTATTTATAAAAGTTTGGTGTTTGAGAAGCTAAAATCTGAGTTACATTATCTTGTTTGAAGGTTTTTTAGGCAAGGTTTTAAGTGATAAAGCTTGTGCATCAAAAATCAGAAGTTGGCATTATTTTTTATCTCACCTTGTGGTTTGTTCTTCTTAGCAACTTGGAAGCTGGTACTTGTTTTGCTAGTACCTCAGCTCAAACAATCCAAGGCCTGGATGTAGGTCTTGGAGGTTTGCATCTTCTTCCCTTTTCATTTTCTCTTTAAGTTTCTGATTATTTGTGATTTTTGTGGATTTATGCTTGAATCTGTGTTATTGTGGTTGAATATTGTTGATTTGGCTTGGTTTGATGTTATTGAGGTGTTATTGATCTGATTTGTGGGTTGAATCTTCATAAGCCTTTGAAAATTTGTGGAATCAAGTTTTAAAAGGGTGTTTAGGATTACTGCATAAGTTGGATTTGTGGTTTGCTAAGTGTTTGTTTTGTGTAAGCAAGTATTGGTATCTGTTATTTAGGTGCTTGTGTTCATCTGTTTGCAGGTTTTGTGGGTTTGATCACATAAATTCATTATTTGGCTATAAAATCTTAAATACTTGGTTAAATTGACTAGGATTTTGAGGACACCTAGATCTAGGCTTAGGCTAGGGCTAACAAGTGCTAAATCATAGTTAATCACACCAGGGAAGAAGGATTTGAGGCTTGAAATTGGATCAAGTGTCAAGTATATCAGTAAAACTTGTCTGCATATTGTTCTTTGTTCATCAGAAACATTTTATGCTTTGATCTTGCTATTTACTTTGATTCAGTGTTTGATTCTTGTTGCTTTGTGTTTATTCTTAGTTTACATAGCTTGTGTATGCATCCTGTTAAGTTTGGTTGGCTTATCTTGCTTAAATCTGCTCATTAAGTGCTTAACTGCTTATTTCCATATCTAGAGCATATCTGGTAACTGTTTGGATTATTGTGGCTTATTGTGTGAACCATTTTGTGATTTTATTGTTGCTATTGACTCCTTGTGATTCACTGATCACAAGGGTGCCTTTGTTTCTAATTGAATCAAACTAGAACTCTCATATAAGCTTGGTCAAATAGTCAAAGCAGTGGGAACTCCTTTCCACTGCTAGTTCCCACTGATAGTGTTAATTTGGTGTCAGCTTATCAATAAGCTATAATAGCTTATTCCAACCAGCAACAACTTTGTTTTTGTAATAGGTGCTCATATTTTGACCCATTTGTTCATACTGGAGCATTTGGGTGGTTGACTTTTAGGTTTGACTAGAAAACCAACTCCTTTGACTTTTACATAAGTTCATTTGTGCTTATTCTGGCTTATTGGTTGTGCTTATTGGATTTTTGTTGATTGATTTTGCTTATTGAGTCCATTTGAAAGCTTTTGCAAGTTGAATCAAGTCCTGAGGTGCATTATTTCTCAAAAACGACTATTTTGTCGTTTTGTGGATTTTTGCTTTTCTATTTTCTGGCTTATTGAGTGTGCTTTTTGGAAATTTCTTTTGACAGATCTCTTAAGCATCCTAAAAGAGGGTTGTGTGTCAAATTAGAGCTTATGGCATTAGCTTATGGCTTAATGGGCTGAAAAGCCCAATAAGAATAAGCTTTGTGTTTAATAAGCTGTGATAAGCTCATATTCAGCTTTTGGGCCTTTAGAGTTTTGTTCTTAGAATTGAATTTTAAGTCAGAGAGGGCTTTTCCAAGTCAATTGGGCCATGTTTGACTTTTTGGGCCCAAACGCCCATTTGTGTTGACTGAATTTGGATTTGGCCCATTTGAGGGCCCACTAGGGGTATTTTGGTAATTTCACTTTGATTTTCTGATTATTTAGGTTAAAATAAACTAGTTTGCAAGTTTTTAGAATTTTTTATAATTTTTGGATTTTTAATATTATTTTATTATTATTTTATTATTATTTTATTATTATTTTTAAAATTTCACTTTTTCCAACTTTTTACATTTTTCTTAGGTTAATTACATTAAAATAGGAATTTAGCAACTTTTAGAATAATTTTATCTCTTTTAAATTAATTTTTATAATTATTTTAAGTTTTAATAGTTTTTAAATCATTTTAAATAGTTTTTATTGAAATTTCCAAAAATAGTTTTTAACCTTTTTAGGTCATTTTAGAGGTTTACCAATTAAAAAAATCTTTATTTGGGCTTTTTGATAATTTATTTGATTTTTAGGGCTTTAATTAGCATTTAAAAATTGAATATTTAATTATTTAAAAGGTTTGAAAAAGTTTTGATCATTGGTAAACTCTTAGTTTATTATTTTTGATTTTTGGTGAATTTTTGGTAATTTTTAGAATTTATTTTTGTGGTTTTTAAGGTTCTACGTTTTAACTTTCTAGTAGTGATTTTTTTTTGTTAATTTTTATTTTTACGTCTTCGTCATCTTCTTTTCTAATCCCCTTCTAAACCAATCATTAATCACAAACTTTTACAAGTTTTTCACAACACATATACCTCCTTGGGAAACGAACTTTCACACCATTAAGGGTCATTAGTGTTGATTGTCCTAAATCATCACTCGATACTTACCGATTTTACGCCTTTTCCCTAAGAGGTGTAATTTACCACAATCACATCCACTATCCCAATATCCATGATCATTGACCTGTTTTTGAATGCCGTGCACATAAAGAAAACAAATTAGTTTTCTTTGGGAACCCAAGCCTTAGAAGACTTGGATTCATCTGGTTGTTCAATAAGAACAGACTTAGTTCTCACAACAACCCCATTTTCATCCTTCTTAGGATGAAATACCCAGTTAACCCCAATAGGTTTTGTAATGACCTTTGAAATGTAATTAAATCTGTTGCAGGTCATTGAAGTACCATTATCATTAGGGTTTTGATCTTTCTTGGGTCTCCATGTTAAGCTTGAAGAAGCTTTAGACCCCTTTCCTTGTGGTTGCAAATATTTAGGTCTGGTCACGTTTCTATCAGCGTTGGAATTGGTCTTATCAAAGCTGAAATTACCCTTGTCAGCGTTGAACCTATGGTTTGCTACAGAAACCCATTGCCTATTAGACCAGGTGTTTGTCTTTTGAAATGGTCTTTGTCCATGAGTGTTAGACCCTCTAGTGAAGAATGGGGCAGTTCTAACAACTTGTGGACTTTGCTGCACACAAGGTTTGGGTCTGACAACGTTTGACTTTCTAACAACGTTGACTTTGTTCCTGTCAACGCTGAAATTGTTCATGTCAGCACTGACTTTGGGAGCGTTGACACACTTGTATGCCAAGTGTGAAAAGCTACCACAATTGTAACAAGCTTTTCTAGACACAACCTTAGGTCTAGAAGAGAAGAAGCCTGTTCCATTATTGCTAACTTGGCTCTTGGGTGACCTAGTATTCCTATACATCTCTGCATATTTAATGCTAGGTTTTCTATCAGTGTTTGATCCTAGGTCAACAGCTTTACCAGTGATTGGGTTTGTAACCTTAATGGGAGTTGACTCATTGGGACTTTCACATAGCAAGCCACCCTTAACAAATAAAGTAGGGTTAGCTTTCTTCCATTCATTCAGGCCAGTCAACTTTTGTTGGTACTCTTCAACTGGAGTGACAATTCTTGGTGGAGGAATGAATTCCTCCTCTTGGAATTCTGGCAAACCAGTCCAAGATAGGTCCTTTTGTTGGACACCATAGAAGTCACCAGCTGGTGGTGGAACCAAAGATTAATCATTCATCCCAATCCCAGTCATGTACTTAGGATCCCTTTGTTTACCCACACAGTCTCCTAGGGTTTGAGTAGCTCTATCAAATCTTTGAATTTTAAGGCCAAAATTATCCTTATTCTTAATAGCCTCATCTAGCTTAGCCTGTAACTCACCATTAACCCTTTCCATGATGTTTCTAATATCCATACTAGCATTTAACTCATGTTTTAAGATATTTATTTTATCTTTAAAGTCAAATTCCGTTTTTTTGTATTCAGAAACTGTTTTCTCAGTTTGAGTGAGAGCTAGTTGGTAATTAGACAGTTTGCACTTTTCAGTACTCACATCACTTAATAATCTTAACACCTCTTTGTTAAGTTTCTCAATGTTTAACCTACAACCTTTACTACAAAAAGCATCATTGTATACCTCATTATCAGATGAAGAGGAGGAGTGTGCCATGAGAGCATATTCAACATGCTCTTCTTCTTCAACCTCAGCAACCAAAGCTTTATCCTCTTCCACATTCTTAGCCAGATAGCTCCAATCCCATCCCATACCATCAATTCCTTGAACTGCAACCATGGCTTTAGGATCTTGAGCTTTAACAACTTGACTTGAGGGTTTACCAGCATCAGATCTTCTAGGAGATCTGCATTCCCTCATGAAGTACCCCATATGATGACAGTTGTAGCATTCAACTTTGGATTTATCAAATCCAGCTGTGTCTTTTGCATTGAAGGTCATCTTCTTCTTAAACCTTCTGTTCCACCTGTTTGCTCTTATACTAGCAATAGCCATGTTCCACTTAATGTCCATCTCTTCCAAGTGCTCATCACTTATCTGCTCAAGGTCCTCATATGTAATCACTAAACCATTGGGCAAAGAAGCAATATAAGCACATACAGTATCCAAATCTAAACCAGCAGGTTTAACTCTTGGGGAGTCACTTTTGAATGTGTCAGCGTCTGAAAAGGAGACGTTGACAGGACTTGTTCCAGCGCTGACACATGATGATCCGGTAACTGGATGCATGTAAGAGTCCTTCTGATTGAATTGACCTTCACTGTGAGAGAAGAAGGCCATATTACTGTTGGTAGACTTGTTTCCATGCTCTAAAAGAGTTTCATCTTCCAACAGCCTCGGTTTGTTGTAAATGTCATCAAACGTGGAACTTTTGTAAGTATTATTGGAAAGAATGGATCTTGCCTCAATCTTCCACACCTCACCAAGACTTTTAAGAAAAGTAGCATTGATGTCAACATCACCAAGTTGTGTCCCCATGAAGGACAATTTGCTTGTGATGTCAAGCAATCTGCTTCTCACACTACTCAGCTTCTCATTGGGTTGTGCTTTGAAAACAGCATAATCATGCACGAGCTGTTTCTTCTTTTCTTCCCTGGTATCTGCATTGCCACCATATGCAACTTCAAGAGCTGCCCAAAGGTGTTTAGCAGAGTCATAACCTCTATATTTATGCTGGTTCTCTTGTCCCAACGAGAGTTTCAGAATATTTAGGGTTTTCATGTCAACCCTTTTCTTTGCTATGTCATCAGCAGACACAACTCTACCATCTTCAGGTTTTTCTTTCTTATCTTCTTCAGAACATCCAGCAACAGCTGATCTTTGAGTAATAGCATCAGCAATCTTTTGGGATTTATCGAATGTGTTTCCATATTCAATGATCTCCCAGAGTGTGTAGTCATAGATCCCTAGATATTGTTCAAAGTTGAATTTCCACAATTCAAAGTTGGTTGCATCAAGCATGGGAATCTTGATGTTTGGTAAAGGTGAGGAGGAGGAGGTTATTGTTTCTGACATGATGTTGTTAGGGTTTTTGAGAAAATTAGGGTTTTGGTGATTTTTAGGGTTCTTGTGTTCTTTAAGATCAAAAGTTCCTCAACAAGCTCTGATACCACTTGTTGATCCCAAACTTAGATCGATTTAGCTTTATGTATACGAGATTAGATCAAGTAATACACTTAGAGAAACCTTTGTATATGCTTATGATAATCTAAGTGTTATGCGGAATTAACACTTAAACAAGAACACACAATGGTATAAACAAACTTTCACTTTGATTAATGATATCAAACTTGCTTACAATGAAAGTAGTTTACGAATGAAAACTTATATATAACATTAACATAAAGGTCTTCTTTTATAGACATAAGAAGCCTTGTACAATAATCTACGTATCAGCTATTCTAGGTAAAGATAAATATAGAAAATACATTGTTGTTCCTATCTTTACTAGAAGTAATCTAGAATACAATAAACGCGTAGAGTATATCTTCCCATCAGTGCTTGTCTTCAATGTATCAACGCTTGACTCTATCTTGTCAACGCTTGAGCTGTCAGCGCTTGTTTTGCTCCTGTCAACGCTTGTTTTACTCTTGTCAGCGCTCAAGTGATATGGCCTTAATTTATTCCCAACACTTCGACATCGCTCGCTAGGGAAAAAAGATTGCGGCGTTCATCCAATCGACCTCAATATGACATAATTCTTTTCGCTTAATTCCACCTCCGCAACTTCACGACATATTGATCGTCTTGCCCTTGTAATATCCGCTGCCATTCCCATTTCCCATTCCCTGATTGCTTTTGTTCACCCGTCCTCGCAGATCCTTGACGAGGTGGTTTAGTTTACCCGATTCTAGGGCTACTTCTAACTATTTTATTAACCGATGACAATTGTTTGTGAGATATCCCCTTTCCCCGTGATAATCACAATACTTATCCATGTTCTCCTGTCTAATAATCCCTTTGGTTGGTGTCGGCTGGGCCAATTGCAATTGCAACTCGGTTGCCAAAATTTCCTTCGGAAATTTGGTCAACGACTCTAGACCGAGATGTTGATAAGGGTTCCTTCTTCCAAAGTTTTGACTTACCAGTAGTACATATGGTGAAAAACTGGGCTTCGACCTGTAATCACCCCTTTGGCGGTTCCTATTATGACTTCTAGAGCCGGTCGAGGGTACTTGTCTTCTTTGCTAAATTTTGACCCTTTATCGATCCCTTCCCCATGAGGGAGTTCAGTGTTCTTGAAGGCTTCCTCAGACTTGATGAAATCGTCTACCCTTTTTATCATATCGGCAACCGTTTGGGGTGTCTCGTTTGAGAACCGTCTAGCTAGTTCGAGACATTTTGCTCCGGTAATAAAGGCAGATATCTTCATGACCTACGTGACCCCTTAGATGTAATTAGCTTCATCCGGTCATCGCTCCTTGAATGCTTCCAACGATTTGTGTGCCTTCCTAATAATGGTGGTGATTTCCATAGGGCTTTTAAGGCTCTTCCTCCTTAAAGCAAATCTTTATGAAAACTTGTCTTTCAACTCCTCCCAGCTTTCTATACTACCCGGAGCCAACCTCTCAAACCATCCTCCGGTCGCTCCGTCCAAAGTATGCTGGAAAAACCGACACCACATTGGCATAGGCCATTCCCCTGAATTAGCCGCCCGACAAAACGAGTCACATAGTCGTTGGGGTCAGTGGCTCCTGTATATAATTTTATGGTTACGGGGAGGATGTGCTCCGGAGACAAAAATTCTACGATTCTTCTGATAAAAAGAGAGGTAATGACGTCCTTGAAAGGCTTCTTTAACTCATCTACTATCTCGGCATAACCCTTTTAGGTTTTCTAGACTTCATCGTCAAACACAAGTTTTAAAAGAGATATGGTGTTCCTTCTCGCGGCATTATGGCGTTCCACTAGACCTCGAAGAACACAATACCCTCTAAGATTTTCTCTTGGAGAGACAAATGTGTCTCCATATTTTCCCCTCCATTGATGTTTTCATGTTCCGGAGATATGTGTGATGAAGACCCGCCACCCGAAGGACCTGCCATGAAACTAGCAGTTTGAGTAGATCGAGTGTTGGGTCCCACAGATGGCGCCAAATGTTGAAGCAAAATTCCTCGAGTACCTTCGTACTAAAGAATTTACTTCGATCACGTGTGAGTAAGGCTTGTATATGAGTATTGTTGATACAAAAGTTGGATGGACCGAGCTTGACCCGAATTAGGCTTAATTCGGGGTCTTGTGGACTCCAGCTCTTGCACCAAGTGAAACTTGCTTTGAGGACCCTGCACACTAAGCCGACACCGTTAGGCTTACCGTGGGTTTCTAGCCCATGATTAGACTCCGGCGTGAGAGTAAGTAATCAATTTGAGTGTATAGTGTTTAGGGTATTGTGTGTATCGTACCTTTATGGAACCATGGGTTCCTTTTATACCCGAGAGAGTCAAGGATGGGCTCCTCGTTCTTGCGGCCTAAGGAAGAGATAATGAATTAAAAATAGTTTGATCCTTATTGCATAACTAAGGTAAGTGTATATCTATTTCCCTTACGCGAATATATCTATATAATAGATTATATTATTGCCTGATCATGTCGTAGTGCGACGAGGACACGGTTTAAATAATGAACCGCATGTGCGACAACGACTTACCGGGCCTCCTAAGTTGTACGCACATCGCATACGTATCAATTCATCACTGATGGATGCGGGTAGTACCCGTGAGTCGGACTATCCAGCCCGACACTATACGTCATCATGTCCCCCCAGTCTAGTGGTCGCAGATGCTAACCGAGGCTACTAGACTATAATCGTCCAAGTGCTCGAAAAACCAAGACGCGCATAAACCATTCATGAGTAATTCAAACCCTCCCGCCAAGAAGACATTCACCCCCCCCCCCCCTTTCAGCTAACCTCCTCGAAACCCGTGAAAAGCGTCTGCCACGTCATAGTTACCTCTTCACATTCCATCGTTAGATCCTGCAAGTGGGTAACACGTGGCACTCTTCTAGGCGGGGAACAGTAATTTAAGAGGGCTATATATACCCTCTACGCCTCCTTTTGACTGTTTCATCCATTGTCAAACTCTCAAGCTTCCATTATCGTCTACAAATCCTTCCATCGTTCACCAGATTTCTGTGAAGGTAACTTGTGCGACCACTTAATTTAATACACGCCACCATGGTGAAACAGTTATCCGACGTCACATCGATCCTTATGATAGGCGGGCTAGACCACTTCACGTCGTTCTACTATATACCAAATTATCTACACCCAGAAATCCCTAACCCTCGACATAATATAAGCCAAGCGCCAGTAGGAAAGATAGGAGTTTACACCCGATTCTTTAACTATGCCAATCAGCGCATACTCATGTCACGTTTCCTTGTCAGTGTACTAATGCATTATGAGACCCACGTCTCCTAACTGCATTGTATAGGGGCGGCCAAAATTTCGAATTTCAAAATCAATTTCCGTACCCTAGATATAGAGCCCACCGTAGACCTGTTTCGTATCTTTTACCAACGCCAACTAGCCAATGGTTGGGTTTCCTTCGCTAAGTGAAAGGGTGGGATGCAATGCAACGTTGGAAAGATAGACTCCATAAAGGACTTGAATGATAGGTTCTTTTGGGTTGACGAAGCCGCCTTTCCTTTCTACTTCCCCTTTTTTACCCCTGGAACGTTAAGGAAGGACCCAATGCCTGGCCCAGACACCTATAACTCTAAGGATGCGGAGACTTTGAACAACAACCGCATCCCCGTGTAACCTTATCCCGAGACGTTGTGGGTAATCCTTGGTCTGAGTCGCGCAGTTATCTGCGGCGCACACCAAGTACCATACTTCCGTACCGAGAGTGGCCAGGGTTAGTGGTTCTTCTCGCGTTCTTCGTATCATTCTGTAAGTACCATCTTGTGCCAAAAATCGAAAATACATTCTTTTGTTTGTTTGTTTGTTTCCTTCGTAGTTATGGATATTCTCAACCTCGTTCATGGTGCCTTCCCTTAAGATTTGATAGTATACTCTCGCCCTGAGACGGAGAATGAGGAGTCGATCTAAGAACGTGCGCAGAAGAACACCATGGATTTGGAAGTCGGGTAGGCGTCCGCCACACAAGAGCATGAAGATATTGGCGCAAATCAGTCACCACCAGCACAACAACAGCCACCACCCTTCCTCAGCTCCTCCCCGTCATCGAATAATCTCACCGAGGACACTGAGAAGGCCGCAGAGGAATTTGAGGAAGAAGAAAACTCTGCATTAGGGAAAAGGCAAAGGAGCCCCCCAGTCTCGTCGAGCAAAGACGCTTGCATGGGGGTCGGCCCCTCATGGACATAGGCGCGCGCAACCGAGGAAGAATTTCAGGAGAATCTCGCGAGGACTCCTCCCCATACTCCTCCTGCCACCATCAATTTAAGGTGAACACCTTTCCTCGTGCGATAGCCATTATCCATACACCCCCTTATATCTAACTTACTATCTTTTTATGTACCAGCGATGACCAGCAGGATTCCTCCACGAAGGATGACACTACGCCTTCCCCCCAAAAGGAGATTTCAACGGCGGGGGGAAGCGGGTTTCTCCAAGACCCCATCTTCGTTCCTGATTGGGAGTTGCCCGTGTCCTTAGATTTGACTGGGGCGTTCGACTACTCCAGCTTTTTGGACAACATCGTGCCGCCTGGCCGAGCTGTGGTTTTAAAGGGGATGAGCGATGCAGTTTTGGCGGACGAAGTTAGCTATTTTTTGTCGCATAATGTAACATTGATGTCGCGCATCAAGAAGAGGTTTGTGGAGCTGTCCACCCAAGTTCGTACTTCTGAAGAGAAATTTGGGAAAATTATTGAGGAGAATTCTCGCACCTTAGTGGAAATGCAAGAGAAAATCACCCGAGAGATCGAGAGAGGCCGACAAGACGCGTCCCTCATCCACTCCTTGACAGAGGAGAAAAACAAACTAGCCTTCGCACTAGAAGAACGCGCCCAACTGAACCAACTGAAGACCTCCAACCAAGCTGCAATGGGGGCTTTTGAAGATGGGAAGAATAAGTTTGTGGCAGATGTTGATGCGCTGGGCGAAAGGGTTAAAGAAGATGTGAGTGATCTCATCAGCCACTTTAAACGGTTGAGCATTAAGTTTGATGAAGACATATACCCGCGGCTGATGAAGGAGATAACTGAGAAGCGATGGCTGGTACGCTATGGTTTGCGCTTAGCCGCTATAGGTGCTTTGGAAGACCCTACTTTACGGGCCACCTTTGCCCAGTCCATCACAGTCGCGGTGAACGAGGGTACCTCCAAAGGTTTAGTGAAAGCGCACAAGGCGGAGTTGTTAAAGAAAGAGCTAACATTGGTGCCCTTCTACGACCCAACTGCCGAGTCCAAGCTCATAACAACGCTAAAAGAGATGAGTGTCTGTCCGTTGCCTTCCTTTGGTCTTGGCGACAAGGACCACGAGCTGCCCATTGAGGTTGTGATGGAAGGCCTCACTCTGGCGTGCCACAAGGCAGAGGGCGCAGAAGCGGATCCAAACTTCCACTTAAAGCCTTCCCCAGAGCAGCTAACAGTGCAAGTATTAACTCATCCCAGGGCTGTTCTTGACTCTTTTAGGGTTGAAAAGGAAGTGCCTTTATTGGAGGTGCTCGCGGCTCATGAAAGTCGCGCTACTGCTAAGAAGGACATGCTGAACATAGATGATGCACCTTCTGTTAGTGCGGCCCATCTTGCCTCCTCTATCCCTGTTCTTCCTTTACCGTTGCTAGAGAGGGACTCGCGTGTGCTGGACCGAATGGAGAAGGGTATGATAGAGCACCGCGCCACAGCCTATTACCCCCCTACTGAAATTGAAGAGGTCTTTGTCGGAGACTAATTTGCTCTCAAACAACTTGTCTGGCTTGTAAATTTGTTGTTGACTATTATGCGCGTATGTGCGCTTTTATTTGTAATAAACACTTCATATTTTTTGTTATGATAATTATGTTTAATGTTGATAGCGCAAATTCATATAATGAGTTAATGTAAACTCATGAATGGTCCTTATGGGTGAGGTAAGCTCATTACGTGTGGTATACCGCTACTACCATAAGGGCGACCAGGTGAGGTTGACCAATTGTTAGGTGTGCACGATTGTGTCTTAACAGTCTCAGAGTCTATTGGTTGCATAACTTGCTACGACGTCATTAATAGCAAGGGGCCTAACAAGGATACATGATCCATGGTCGATGGGGTTGCAACCCTCTTACTCTACGAGTCTAATTAGTAGGGTAGGCTCATTCCTCTTATTTCTCCTGGGAACGTTGTGCAGCGTGTGCCAATAGGCAATATTTAACCTAGAAGAAAAATGTATATATAAAAAAAGTGTTTTGATAATGCGCCGCGGAACTAGCTCGACAGTTTTATTAATACTTGCAAGATTTTTAATACATGAAATAAAAGAAAAAATAATACATTGGTTTCAGAAGTTCGTCGCTAAAGGTAGCACTTCTTTAGGTGGCATATGTTCCAAGGCTGTTGTAGGTCGCGACCATCCATGTCGTGTAGTCGATATGCGTCGTTCCCTAATGCATCTGTCACCATGTAAGGTCCCTCCCACTTGGGTCCAAGTTTTTCGGTATTCTCAGCGCGGTTGGCCGCGTTTGAGCGATACACGAAATCACCTGGCCTAAAGGAAGTCTTTCGCACCCTAGCATAGTAGTAACCCTTCATTTTTTTCCTTTGACTTGGCTTCGTGGATAGCCACCAACTCTCTCTGTTCCTCGATTATGTCTAGGTTCAACCACAATTCATCGTCATTTGTGACCATGTCCACTTCTGCTGTGCGAAGTGACTGAAATCCAATCTCGGATGGGATAACTGCCTATGTGCCGTATGTTAGAGCGAAAGGGGTATCACCCGTAGCCGTTTTTATCATTGTGCGATGTGCCCACAAGACAAGTGATAACTCATCGACCCATTTTTATTGTGTTCCCCTAATCGCGCCTTTATGTCATCTCCCAGACTCCTATTTGCTCTTTCCACGAGTCCATTTGTTTGCGGATGGGCTACCGATGCGAACCTTTGGTGTATGTTATTTTTTGCGCACCAATCTTTAAATGGGTTCTCCGCGAATTGTTTTCCATTATCAGAAACTATCTCCCCAGGTAGTCCGAAGCAACATAATATGTTGTCCCACACGAACCTTTTTACTTGGTTCTATGTGATTGTTGTGACTGCCTTTGCTTCAATCCACCTTGTGAAGTAATCCATCACAACTAGTAGGAACTTAATTCCTCCCGCATCTATGGGAAAAGGTCCTACGATGTCTATTCCTCATTTGAAGAATGGCCACGGAGAAGTAATGGGTATCAGATCCTCTTGGGGTTGTCGTGATATCGGCCTGTGTACCTTGCAGTCGTTGCATTTGTGAATGAGCGTTCGTGCATCCGCGTGCATGGTTGGCCAGTAATATCCACTACGCAACGCTATTGCCACCATGGACCTTGGTCCCACGTGCATGCCAGAGGATCCCTTGTGTATTTCGCTGATGACATACTATGCTTGCCGCGGCCCCACGCATCTTAGCCATGGCTGAAGGAATGATCGTTTGTAAAGGGTCTCGTCTCTGACTTCGAATTGCCTCGAGCGTCTTCGTATTCGCCGCGCTTCGATTTCGTCATGCGGGAGCAGATCCTTCGTCAAGTAATCCACAATCGGTGTCATCCATATAGGACCTTCTTCCTCTACCACCGATGCGACCTTCTGCTCTTTTAAAGATTTGTCTTTTAAGATCTCTACCAGGACCTGTTTTGATAGGTGTGCGAAACTGGTGGACGCTATTTTGCTAAGTGCGTCTGCTTTCTTTTTCTCCCCCCCTAGGTACTTGGCGTATTAGAAACTTATTTAATCCTTCAATCAACGTCTTGGCTTTTTGCAGGTATTGTACCACGTTTTCTTCTTTCGCCTCATATTCGCCAAGTATGTGGTTTGCTACCAGGCGAGAATCTACGTTTACCTCGAGATTGCGCACACCCATTCGTGCTGCAATTCGCAGTCCTGCTATTAGCGCCTCGTATTATGCCTCGTTATTTGTGGCTGTGAACTTAAATCGTAGTGCGTATGTGAATTACATTCTTTTAAGGTTGGTTAGTATGAGCCCTGCGCCAGATTCATCAGTGCAAGAGGACCCATCAGTGAATAAGATCCATGGGTCTTGGTCTTCTTCCCTTTGTCCCCACTCCTGAATGTCCTCTTCTGGTTTTTCGATGATAAAATCTACCAGAATTTGTCCTTTTACGGCATTGCGCAGTCTATAGGTGATGTTGTGTTCCCCGAGTAGAACACTCCACTTTTGTAATCTACCTGCGACGTCCGGTTTTGATATTATCTGTTTTATGGGCTGATCCGTTATCACCACTAACAGATGCGCTTGGAAGTACCTGCGCAACCTTTTTGTTGCGAACACTAGTGCGAGTACCAATTTCTCCATTGGGGTATATTTTAATTCCGAGCTCTGTAATGCTCTGCTTATGAAGTATACTGGTGTTTGCACATTTTCCCTATCCGTCATTAGCACCGCGCTGATTGCTCCGTATGTGGCAGACAAATTCATTATCGGTTATTCTTTAGGACGTGGCACGACTAACATAGGGAGTGAAGCTAAATGTGTCTTCAGTTCCTCAAAGGCTTTCTCAGCTTCCTTTGTCCAATTGAAGTCTCCTTTCTTGATGCACTTCTTGAGTGTTTTAAATAAAGGGAGCGACTGCTCCGCTGATTTGGACAGGAATCTATTCAACCCTGCGAGTTTCCCATTTAGCGATTGTACTTCCTTTTTGGTCTTTGGGATTTGAAGCTGGATGACCGCGTCTGTCTTTTCCGGACAGGGTTTGATGCCATTAGGGTCAATCATGTATCCTAGGAACATGCCTTCTGTGGCCCAAAAAGTGCATTTCTTTCGATTCAACTTCATGTTTATTCTCCTAAGTGTTGAGAATATTTCCTCAATATCCCGGATAAGCTCACTCTCTGTGTGACTTTTTATTACCAGGTTGTCAACATACACCTCCAAATTTCGCCCTATTTGACCTCCAAATGCTTTATCAACCCACCGTTGGTACGTGGCCCATGCGTTCTTAAGTCGGAATGGCATTTTTGTATAACAATACACGCCCTGGCTTTTATGAAATGTTGTTTTTTCTTCATCTTGTTCTGCCATTTGTATCTGGTGGTACCATTTGTATGCATCCAAGAAACACTTAAAAGGATATCCACACAACGATTCTACTTTCCAATCTATCTCCGGGAGTGGATAGCAATCTTGTGGGCAAGCCTTATCAAGGTCTGTGAAGTCAACACACATACGCCAGCTACCATCATGTTTTTTAACCATTACTGGGTTAGCGAGCCAATCATGGTAGTAAACTTCTCTCATGATTCCTGCGTCTACCAATTTCTTTACTTCTTCAAGTATCACCTTGTTGAGTTTTGGGGCATGTCCTCTTTTCTTTTGCCTAACTGGGGGCTATCCTTCATGGATTTGAAGCTTGCGTTCAGCTATTGATCTTGGTACCCCCGTCATGTCTTTAGGTTCCCATGCGAAGACGTCTAGGTTACCCTTTAAGAGGAGACACATTTCTGCCTTTCCTTTGTTAGACAATGTTCCCCCGATCGTTATCTCTTGATCTGGATATTGTGGATGGACTGCTACTTTTAGATTCAGCGACGAGTTTACCTTGGGTTCCATTGTAACCCGAGGGGGTTCCGTGATCGTGTTGCACTCCGGGAGCGTTGTTGCTGTATTGAAGATTGTCACGATTCCTCCCTCCACTGGGAACTTTATCATGCCATGAGCCGTAGAAGGTACTGCTCGCATTGCTAGTATGGCAGGTCGCCCAATAATTCCGTTATACTGCGATGGCGACCGTATGATTAAAAAACTCATGGAAACTTTTGTTGAATGTTCATCGTTTCCTACTTTTACTACTAGCTTCAGTTGGCCTAAAGGCCACACCACTTCCCCACTGAATCCAATGAGCAGGAAGGTTGCCAGCACCATTTGGCTCTTTACTTCTGCGCTGAGTTTCAAGAAACAGTGCTCATACATTATTTCCGCTGACGAGCCTCCATCAACATACATACGATGTATGATGTGTTCGCCAATGTTTATTTCTATAACTAACGGGCCTTCTACTACATTCCTCGCGCTGAGGGGGGGGGGGGAAGAGATGTATCTTCCTTTCGAGAATTTTTGGCTCACCCTTTACTTTGTCCTTCGCAGCCATGCTTCCACCATGTAAACATGTGCATTAGCGGTTTTTGGTTTCTCTCCCTCTGCGGTTTCTTTGACAAGGTGTTTTAGCTTCCCTTCTTTTACCATATTCTCGATATGTTTCTGCAACTGAATACATTCGTTCGTAGCGTTTCCCTTCTCATCATGATATTCACAATACCTGTTGCCAATGCGCCTTTCTACCGGGGTAGTCATTGGTAATGGTCTTGGTAAGTTCACACCTTCTGATATAAGTATTTCTCTCGGAGTTAATTTAAGGGAAGTAAACCTGAAATTATTAGCCCGCCCCTCTCTTTTATTTCCTTGGTAGTCGAGACCCCCATGCCTGCTTTGCCTGATAAATCCTTTATTAGGCGCTTCGCGAGATCTATAACCATGGGCGTTTTGTGTGACTTCCGAGACAACGGATTCCCCATGTATAAAGGATCTTACCCGCCGAGTACTCCATCAAAGGTTTCTGGTGTCCTTTTATTCAGCTTTTTTATTAGATCCGTGTTGCGTATACCTTCCATGAAGCAAGATACTTTCAAGATCTCTAGGCATTCTTTTATCTGAAGACACTCGCCCTTGAAACGTTCTAAGAAATCCTCCAGGTACTCGCCCTGGTTTTGCTTGATTCTGGCATGTGATACAACACTCCTATCATGTCTTTTCTGTTGCACATAGTTTCTTTTAAATGCTTTCCACAACACTTCATCCCCATTAATTGTTCGCGGTGGAAGTTTATAGGTGTGTAAACACCCATCCTTTTTACCACTTAATTACAATAATAACCGAGCCAAAACGTGTATTTTATGTCATTTATGTCGGAATTATGCGTGGTTTGTGTTTTTGTTGTGATTTAGGACGAAATTGTGAAAAGTGGAGAAAACACGGGCATTCACGGGCTTTTATCGAAGAAAAAGACGAAAGACGAAGTCAAGAAGTCAAGAGTGCAAAAAGAACGGAAGTCCAAGACCAATTCTGAAGATTTATCGAAGAAAAAGTCAAAAGACGAAAGTTTACTAAAAGCCGAAGAACTCAAGTCTAATCTATTGAAGAATTACAAGACGAGTTCAAAGAAATACCGAGACAAAGTCATTAAAGTCCAAGATTTAAGAAGATTAAAGAAAGCAAGGACTTAATGGTGCAATTAAGAAAAGATGAAAGAGGGGAGGAAGCTTCCTAAGCACTCCCTAATCCTCCCCTATATATAGAGTAGACTAGATTCATTTTCATTTGGTTGGATAGCTTGACAAACTATTTCTTCCATTTTACTTTCCTGCACATTTAATTTCATGTCCATTTATATACCTTGTCTTGAACCTTAAATACATTTAATTTCAAGTAAGTGTTCTTTTAATTCTTGTCAATCTTTATTTTTGTTGTTTATCTCTTATTCTACCTTTCTTTAATCTTTGATCTTTATGTTTATTGTTCATGTTCATGTTTATGTTTTTGAGTTTTTATTGATTTAAGTGGGTTTTGATTATTTTGGTTATATTTGTTAGTTTGATTGTTTTAGATTGTTTGATTATCATTAGTAGATGTTTTGTGATTAGTTTGATTTAATCTTTTGTTTGATTTGATTATGTTTTGGTTAGATGTGTATAGCTCTTTGTATCCTTTGTTCTTCGTTGTTCTGTTACTGTATTCCCAGGGATATTCCGAACCAACAGCAAGTTCCGGATCAAGGGTTTGTGCAAGTTTATTCCGGATCAAGGGTGTTCATCCGGAATATTAGACATTCCGGATCAATAGTGCTTATTCGGAATAATTTATTATTCCGGATCAAACATTTCATCCGGAATATCCAAACATTCCGGATCAACCTTTTATTCTGGATCAACCAAAAGTTCCGGATCAACAGAATATTCCGGATCAAGGGAATATTCCGGATCAAGGGCTTCCATCCGGAATAAGTGACATATTCCGGATCAAGGAGTTCTATTCGGAATATTATTCCGGATCAAGAGATATTCCGGATCAAGGGCAACATTCCGGATCAAAGCTACATTCCGAATCAAGAAGTTTATTCCGGATAGGTGACATATTCCGTGTAAGCATTTTATTCCGGATCAAAGTTTTGGGTAAATATTCCGAGTGAAGAAGAACATTCCAAACGAAGGTGACATTCCGGATGAATGTTTATTCCGAATGAGGGTATTATTCCGGATGAGCTATTTTTCAGGTTCCTTTAATTCCAGTTTTTAAGTTTCTGTTTTTAATTTTCAAGCTTTATTTTTCCCGCCTTTTTATTTAGTTGCACTTTAAGTTTATTTGCCTTAGATTTATTTAAGCCTTGCCTTAGTTTAAGTTTTAGTTGCGTTTTAAGTTTGCTATAGTTAGATTTAAGTTTGCGTTATTTACTTTTAGTGCCTTTTAATTTTAGTCACGCTTTTAAACACTTGCACTTTTACTTTAAATTAGACTTAGATTTACTTTAACGTCATTTACCTTTAAGTCTTGCACATTTTATTTTAAAACATCCAAAAATATTTGTTTCACCAAAAACAATTGAGTCTTACTTTGAACCGGAAATCAATTCGTTAAGATACCGATAAACGAACAATTGTACCTAGCAAAATCTCTTCATTAAAATGGCGCCGCTGTCGGCTCTTTTCGTAAGGATTAACGGTTTTCTGTGAGAGATGCGTTGCTTTTTGGGATCCGTTCACTCCTGAGTGTTATTTTCTTGTCTTAAAAATTTAAAAAAATCATAAAAATTAAAAACTGTTAAAAATCCATAAAAATTAAAAAAAAATTTCAAAAAAATCCAAAAAGATTTTATTTTTTTTGTGTATATATATTCTCTTTGTGTTTGGTATTGTTTTCTTTTAATTTCGCAGGTGTATGCGTACTAGATCTTCTAATTATCAAGAGCCCGAGACTCGAGAAGATTTAAGTATGGCAGGTGTTAACAACAACAATAATCCACCGCACCTCAATAAAAACAACAACAATGTTCATCCACAGCCCGATCCTCGGACAATGGAGGAGCTTTGTCAACCTACCATGTTTGGACGAGGAGGACCGATTGCGCCGATGCAAATCACGGCTCCGGAGTTTTCGTTGAAGCACCACATGATTCAGCAAGTGCAAACAAATCCTTTATAGGAATGCCTGATGATGATGCCAACAAACACCTCGACAAGTTCATTACAATCACCCAAAGCATGAAGTTTCCCGGTGCCATAATGGATGTTCTACGCCTTCAACTCTTCCCACATACTTTATCACACCACGCCGAGAAATGGTTTGATCGTCTCCCGAAGAATTCCATTCATACTTGGGATGACATGACTCAACGCTTTTTGTCGCGCTACTTTCCACCATCCATGGTCACGAGCCTTCGCAATCAAATCAGCGGTTTCATGCAAGAACCCGATGAATCTCTCTTTGATGCTTGGGAAAGATATAATGTCTTGATTGATCATTGTCCAAACCACAACATGCTCCCCGTAACCTTAATTGATACTTTCTACAACGGTTTGACTTTTCGAGATCGTGATACGATTAATGCAGCCACCGGTGGCACATTTATGAAAAGGAGACCCGAGGAGTGTAGAGAGCTTATTGAGAACATGACTACTCACCACAAAAACTGGGATTCCTCCGCTTCTTCAAGGAACAACCCGAGAGTCAATGTTTCTTCCACTTCAGCAAGCCCCAACATGACCGAATTCACCCGCATGATGACTGAAATGAATAAAAATATCTTGCTTCTCGCTACAAACCAACAACAACAAGTTAACGGTTGCCAATCCTTGTGAGACATGCGGCGGTCCACACCCATACACTGATTGTCCTTCTACTCAAGCAAATCCGGAAAATGTATATGCAGCTTATGGTAATTATTCACCGGAAAATTACCAATCCTGACCTCAAGGGGATCGAAATTTGTTGAGTTACCGGTCAAACAACTACCTTTCACCCGGTTTTTCTCCTCAAAACCAAAACCCCGCCAACAACTACAATAGAAGCAACCAAATCCCACCTAGAGCTTCTAATCCTTATCACCCACCCGCTCAACAAGCCCCACCCATTAACCCTGATGTTGAAGCCTTGATGAGAACCCAAGGTGAGCAAATCAAGAATCTGCAGAGCCAAATTATCAATTTGAAAGGAGATATTACCAAGCAAGGAAATGACATTAGATCCGAGCTTCGAGATAATATCCAATCCTCCTTCAGCAATCAAATGAATGACTTGAAGCATATGCTGGCTAGTTTCTTGCCCACCGCTCAACCTTCTACTTCGAGTTCTCTACCTTCAAACACCGTCACCAATCCGCGAGCGAATGTGAGTGCTATTACTACCCGTAGTGGAGTTACCATAGTAGGACCACCTATCCCGCCCCCATTATCTACACCTCCTCCACCACCATTTATCCCTACTCCTCCTACACCTAGTATTAGTGCACCATTACTGTCTCCGCCTCGACATGATGAAGTACCCACCAAGAATCCTCCACCAACCCCACCTTCAACATCGCAACCTACACCTACACCTTCACCAATCAAACCCAATATTCCTTACCCTTCTCGTTTAGGCATGACCAAAATGCTAAACAAGGATGACTCTCAAGTGTCGAGCTATGTGAAGATGCTCTCTCAAATGCACATCAACATTAGCCTTGTTGAAGCACTTGTCCACATGCCGAAATTTGTCAAAGCATTTAAGGAATTGCTGAACAAGAAGGAGAAGTTGATTGAGCTCGCCAACACACGCTTAAATGAAAACTGTTCTGCAGTTATTCTTAAAGAACTTCCGGAAAAACTTGGAGATCTCGGTCGTTTTGTGTTGCCTTGCATCTTTAACAAAACTGAAGAATTTACTGCCCTAGCTGATCTCGGGGCCAGTATTAATCTCATGCCATTAAGTGTTTGGAAAACACTATCATTACCCGACCTTACTCTAACAAAGATGACTCTTGAGCTAGCAAATCGCACTCTCGCTTACCCCGTTGGTATTGCCGAAGATGTGTTCATTAAAGTTGGCACCTTCACTTTTCCGGTCGACTTTGTTGTTGTTGATTATGAAATGGACCCTCGTATTCCTTTAATACTTGGTCGGCCATTCTTGAGAACCGGAAGAGCTCTTGTTGATGTTGCCGAAGGTGGGTTAATCTTAAGAGTCGGGGATGATGCACAAGTTTTCAAAATGGGGAAGCTTACAAGTAAATCCTATGGACGAGAATCTGCAAATATGATTAATGTGCTGGATGATTTTGTCGTCTACAACAATCCTCTATTCGATTCGTGCATTGATAATCCACTTTTTCAAGATGATGTGGATGATTCTCTCTCCAATTTGGAACCTTCACCCATTTATGATTCTCCACCGATCTTTGATGCTTATGATGATGATTCTAGCTCAGATTCGGATGATTATGATGACCTTACTTCCGAGTATCCCGACATGCCCATTTTCGATGATTTTGATGAGGCCGATACTCTTTCGAGTGATTCTTCACATGATGAAGATCCTCCGTCATCCATGCTTAATCCTATTTTGGATGATTACTCATTTGAGGAAGACTTTTCAACTTTTCTTAATACTTACTTCCCTCATGAGAGTGATGCCCCTCCTTTAGACTTTGATGATTATCGTCTTGATCCTACTTTGGATTTGAAGAAAATTCTTTCTAAGGAGAAGCAACCGGTCGACACCAACATCCGCAGCACATATGATTTGACACCTCTTTGTCCATCTTCTGAGGACGAGGTTGTGCATTTTCTTCGCGGGTCTTCTTCACATTCTGCTGAGCCTGAGTGCTATTTTCCCTTAAAGGAACAGGTGTTCGACCCCGGTATTGATATTCTTCAGCCATCTCAGTATCCTCCTGATGAAATAAAAGGAAAAATCTTTGGAACCATTGAAGACATGCTTACACCTCTTCACCCTTGCTTCCACCGTGCTTCGTCTTTGCTTAAGGGAACCTTGCCTATTCTTCTTTGGCTTGCCTTGTTCGCCTTAAGCTTGTGCTACTTGATGGACGAAAACTATGTCTTTGATCCTGGTGGATATGTTTCATGCTTCTTCCTATGATAATGAAGGTCGAGTCAGGCTCACGACTCGGTTAACAAAAATCAAGCGCTTCTTGGGAGGCAACCCATGTTTCTATCTTTTAGCTTTCTTTATCCTAAGTGTAGGGGAGACCCGTTGGTGTTTGCTATTTCCTCTCTTCTACTTATTCAGGGATTCGAGCTTCAAAGACACACTCTTGATGATTTTTGACGACTCGTGATTCTGTGTTCCCATTTTCCCGGTTCTATCCTAAACTCTTTTCGATTCACTATTTTATATTTTTAATATTAAAATAGGAATCTCTTTAGTTGTCTTTTCCTTAGCAAGATTTAAACAAAGTGCACAATGTCCTAACTGTAGGGGAGTTTACTCCCACATGCTTAAACATTGAGGAAAATGTTTATATTAAGTGTAGGGGGGACTTCTATCGAAGTTAAGTGGTCTTTTCCTTGTATTTGTCCTCATTTTAACCGGAAAATCAACTTTTCGACATTTTTCAAAATTTTTGATCTATTTTTGGCCTATAGTTTTTACCTTTGTATAGTTATTTTCTTTCTTTGCTAGAATAAATCTTTAATAAAGTGGTTTTAATTTTCAAACGTTGTGAATCTTTTGACTCAACCCGAGTTTACTTATCTAAGTTTACTCTAGCTAGTATCCTTAACGTGTTTAAGTCAAGTTTTGCTAGGCTTTTATATAGGGAGCTATAAAACGCGAAAGTCTTAACTCTCACGGGTTAAGAACAAGAACTTTTCGCAAGTTCCTATAATTGATCCTAGAGAGTCGTTTATCAATGGAACTTTAAAATGCGATTTCTAAAACTTGAAAAAGTCTAAGAATTTGCAAGATCCTATAGGCGACTCGAAAACCCAAAACTTTGATTTAATAGGCTAAGCATCTACGAGTCTCATTCCTTGAGATTTTAAACTGTGGAGAACGAGAGATGATAGATTCAATTATAAGTTTGGTATTCTTTCATGAATTTATGTGAGTTAATTATAAGCCTATTCTCCCATCGCTTGCTAATAAATTTATCTGCAATAAATAAGGTTGTACGATTTGAAAAGTTACTTAGCTTCTAGCCCAAGATCGTTTAAAAGTTGCTCGGTATGGATTAGAGTTCATAGCCAAGGCATAACTTATTGAAGCGGGATGCGAAGATTGGCGAGTCCGAAAAGGCCCTAACAAGGCATGAGGGCTACATTTTGTTGCTAAAGATCCAAAGTGATGTGAAGAATCATTTATCGAAAATCAATATGAAGGATCGAGACACACGACGAAAAGCAAAAACTCCCCAAAAGATGATGGAGAAGTCTATCCGAAAAGACCCTAGCAAGGTATGAGGATAAATAAAGCCAAGTCCAAAAAGGAGGCGGATCGTTGTATATCAAAGTCCAAAGTAAAGATTGGAGAAAAATGAAGAAGTCGTGGTCCTAATAAGAAGAATCTCTCAAAATTTCAAGTGAAGAAATTCCTATGTGAAGAGAAGACCATAATTTCATGAACGTCTCTCAATATTTGAAGTATGAAGTCGCTGCCAAATATCGGTCCGAGAAAGGTCTCAAATCACGAAGCGAGTTATGCCAAGATATGAACTTTTTGAGGTCCCGAGAAGCAGTTTTAAAAGATTTTGTCCTTTAGCTAACTATTGATTAAATCGTTCACTTTATTTTCGGCCTAAATAACTATCGAAATAAGTCAAACAATGCATCCTCGTGATCATTCAAGACAACAATAAAATATAAGAGATACACCTAGGAATAAGGGAGTCTAAGTGAATAAGTGGCCCACATGAGTTCGTGTTAGTTTGCTAACTTATAATAACAATGATCTCGTTTTTAAGCTTGGTTTGGAGAAAGTGAAAACTTGAGGATGATGATTATTCATGACATTTCCAAAACCCAAGGTATGTTTTTGATTTCTTTACTTTGAATGCTTATCATTTTCTATCTTTTTAATAAAGGCCAACGTGGATTGATTGTGATGAAAAGTGTAAACATGCTTTGTAACTAATGCATTGCATGAGGACATTGCAATGGTCAAGTGTAGGGGATTTGATAGGTGTGTAAACACCCATCCTTTTTACCACTTAATTACAATAATAACCAGACCAAAACGTGTATTTTATGTCGTAAATGTCGGAATTATGCGTGGTTTGTGTTTTTGTTGTGATTTAGGACGAAAAGGTGAAAAGTGGAGAAAACACGGGCATTCACGGGCTTTTATCGAAGAAAGAGACGAAAGACGAAGTCAAGAAGTCAAGAGTGCAAAAAGAACGGAAGTCCAAGACCAATTCTGAAGATTTATCGAAGAAAAAGTCAAAAGACGGAAGTTTACTAAAAGCCGAAGAACTCAAGTCTAATTTATTGAAGAATTACAAGACGAGTTCAAAGAAATCTCGAGACAAAGTCATTAAAGTCCAAGATTTAAGAAGATTAAAGAAAGCAAGGACTTAATGGTGCAATTAAAAAAAGATGAAAGAGGGGAGGAAGCTTCCTAAGCACTCCCTAATCCTCCCTATATATAGATTAGACTAGATTCATTTTCATATTGTTGGATAGCTTGACAAACTATTTCTTCCATTTTACTTTCCTGCACATTTAATTTCATGTCCATTTAAATACATTGTCTTGCACCTTAAATACATTTAATTTCAAGTAAGTGTTCTTTTAATTCTTGTCGATCTTTATTTTTATTGTTTATCTCTCATTCTACCTTACTTTAATCTTTGATCTTTATGTTTATTGTTTATGTTCATGTTTATTTTTTTGAGTTTTTATTGATTTAAGTGGGTTTTGATTATTTTTGTTATATTTGTTAGTTTGATTGTTTTGGATTGTTTGTTTATCATTAGTAGATGTTTTGTGATTAGTTTGATTTAATCTTTTGCTTGATTTGATTAAGTGTTGGTTAGATTCGTATAGCTCTTTGTATCCCTTGTTCTTCGCTGTTCTGTTACTGTATTCCCAGGGATATTCTGAACCAATAGCAAGTTTCGGATCAAGGGTTTGTGCATGTTTATTCCGGATCAAGGGTGTTCATCCGGAATATTAGACATTCCGGATCAATAGTGCTTATTCGGAATAATTTATTATTCCGGATCAAATATTTCATCCGGAATATCCAAATATTCCGGATCAACCTTTTATTCCGGATCAACCAAAATTTCCGGATCAACAGAATATTCCGGATCAAGGAAATATTCCGGATCAAGGGCTTCCATCCGGAATAAGTGACATATTCCGGATCAAGGAGTTCTATTCGGAATATTATTCCGGATCAAGAGATATTCCGGATCAAGGGCAACATTCCGGATCAAAGCTACATTCCGAATCAAGAAGTTTATTCCGGATAGGTGACATATTCCGTGTAAGCATTTTATTCCGGATCAAAGTTTTGGGTAAATATTCCGAGTGAAGAAGAACATTCCGAACGAAGGTGACATTCCAGATGAATGTTTATTCCGAATGAGGGTATTATTCCGGATGAGCTATTTTTCAGGTTCCTTTAATTCCAGTTTTTAAGTTTCTGTTTTTAATTTTCAAGCTTTATTTTTCCCGCCTTTTTATTGAGTTGCACTTTAAGTTTATTTGCCTTAGATTTATTTAAGCCTTGCCTTAGTTTAAGTTTTAGTTGCGTTTTAAGTTTGCCTTAGTTAGATTTAAGTTTGCGTTATTTACTTTTAGGGCCTTTTAATTTTAGTCACGCTTTTAAACACTTGCACTTTTACTTTAGACTTAGATTTACTTTAACGTCATTTACCTTTAAGTCTTTCACATTTTATTTTAAAACATCCAAAAATATTTGTTTCACCAAAAACAATTGAGTCGTACTTTGAACCGGAAATCAATTCGTTAAGATACCGAGAAACGAACAATTGAACCTAGCAAAATCTCTTCATTAGAAGTCTGTCAAACCAGATCCGCGCGTTTCCTACGAGCGTAGAGTTGAACATATTGCACCAAACAGGCTATGGCCATTGCTCAATGCCTGCTTAAGATTCGAAGACTTTTAAGTGGTCTTCCGGATCTGAGGTGCCATCATACGTTTTTACGTTTGCTGGCATGCGATGCTTTCTTATATATGAGGAGTAATATTCGCGCCCGCGCTTTGCAGGGTGGTTATCACTCGATTCTGATGGACTGTCTTCAGAGGATTCTCCGCGCTCTGCGCGCTCCTTTTCTTTCGTTCGCTTCTGGTTCTTTCTGTGTTTGGCAACTAGCGGTACGAGGGCTTGTAGGTTATTGGCTATATATTCCTCCATTGTGTGTGCTTCCGTGGCAACAACTTCCTCGCTTTCTTCATGGAGTATCCTTCTTTTTTGTTTATTAGGAGGAGTCTGGGTTGACACTCGCTCTACTTTTCTTTCCTTTACCGTAAGGTAGGGGAGTTGAGAATAGTACATCTGTTCTTCTGAAAGGTGGATTTGTTACATCCCAAGTGTTTGCCTCACTGGCAGATCCAGGAGTAACATTCGCGAATGTGATATGACCATCTACCGTCGAGGACCTTCGATGGCGTTCATGCATACCGTTTTTCGTCATTGCTTAGAGATTTAGTGTACGGTCCCACGGATGGTTCCAACTTGTTGATAAAAAAGTTGGTTGGACCGAGCTTGACCCGAGTTAGGCTTAATTCGGGGTCTTGTGGACTCCGGCTCTTGCACCAAGTGAAACTTTCTTTGAGGACCATGCACACTAAACAGACACCGTTAGGCTTACCGTGGGTTTGTGGCTCACGATTAGACTCCATCGTGAGAGTAAGTAATCGATTTGAGTGTATAGTGTTTAGGGTATTGTGTGTATCGTACCATAGTGGAACCATGGGGTTCCTTTTATACCCGAGAGAGTCCAGGCTGGGCTCCGTGTTCTTGCGGCCTAAGGAAGAGATAATGACTCAAAAATAGTTTAATCCTTATCGCATAACTAAGGTAAGTCTATATCTCTTTCCCTTAGGCGAATATATCTATATGATAGATTATATTCTTGCCTGATGATGTCGTAGTGCGACGAGGACACGGTTTAAATAATGAACCGCATGTGCGACAACGACTTACCGGGCCTCCTGGGCTGTGTGCACATCACGTAAGTATCAATTCATTCCTGATGGATGCGGGTAGTACCCGTGAGTCGGACTATCCAACCCGACTAGGACTATACGTCATCAAGTATATAACCTGAAAATAATAAACAACGCACGTTAGCCTCGTCCCAAGTTTGAACCCGAGACCAAGATCTGGTGTGAGAGTAAGTATGTGATACCGAAGTGGTATCCGCCTTTGAATGTCGGAGTGTTAGTGATAATATTAAAGGGTGGTATTTATACTACTTGATAAAACAAACTTTTGTGTCTAGTCATGTCACTAGGCTAGGCTCCATGCACGAGGTGAGATCTTTTCCCTGAATCCTGGGATTTGGTGGCTGTGACGGCGGTCTCCCTTGTGTCCTTTGGATAAAGCCACGTTCCCTGGATATAAGGATGGTATACTTTATCTTTTGTCATTTCCAAGGTGAACCTTTTCCATATCTGGCAACAAACATTAACTGCGCAACATCCGTTCCAATAGCATTAAATGTGCCGAGTCCGTCCAGCTACCGGGACGAAGAGTTCAACCGGGATCAGTCGAGCGAGATCCTACGTGAACAGTCCAAAATAAAGATAAAGACGTGTGGATGAATTTTTAAGAGTTGCTAGTTGATTCACAATAACTTTACGACACACACACACATAGCGGTCAATAATCCTACTCGACTCGGCTTAAACCCAGCCCGACTACATTTGGGCTTGGTTACTTGAGTTCAAATTCTAACTCGGGTTAATCGGGTTAATCTGGCTAACACGAATTTAAAATCGGATCGAATATCGTGTATGAGAATTTTGTGTAACTCGGGTTTGGATCAACTCGATTGACCCGAATAAGATTTGTTTTTAATTTTTTAAATTTTCTTAATATAAGTTTTATATAATTTCTATTTGAAAATAATAAAAAAAAGTTTGTTTTTAATTTTATTCATATTCAAGTTGACCCGAACTCGACTAACACAAGTTGAAATAAGATTAGATTCAAATACATTATATTTTGTCTCAGTACGTACTCAATTGAGTAACCGAAACCCGATCAATCTGATCTAATTCTCACCCCTGCTCGCACATAGGGATGCACAGAGCCGGTTAACCGAACCGGTTCGGTTTGGGTTTTAAAAAAACCGGTTTTTGGTCAAAGACCAAAAAAACCGGTTTGGCCGGTTAACCGGTTCGGTTACAAACCGGTATAATAGCTAAAAAACTCTAACCGGTATAACCGGTTCGAACCGGTTAACCGGTTTGTCGGTTTTTTTTTGTTTTTCGTTTTTAGAGCGAATGGTGAACCGTAAAGAAGCCGTAAGACTACAATTATTAAAAACATCACTTTTATTTAATAGAACATTACAAATACATTGAAAAGGAAATACAATTGAAAGGAAATACATCACACTCACACATAATACATAAACATAATTAAAACGGATAACCTAATCGGATTCGGAACTATCTAAGTTGACTTCGTTGTCGGACTTGTACCTAGCTTCTGCATTAGCTTCATCTTGTGACAGTTCTTCATCGGTTAGTGATATCGCTTCACCCGATTCCACCTCATTCTCAAATACCTCTTCTTCAAAGTCTAAGGTGTGTTCAAGACTTGTCTTGTGTTGTACCTGCTCTTGTGCATCTAAGTGATCTTTCAAGCACATGCACATCTCCAAAGACGCCGGAGTGAGTCTTGTTCTTCGATTAGATAAAACTCTTCCACTTGTTGAAAAAGCCGATTCCGAAGCTACCGAAGTAGCTTGTACACTTAGCAAGTCACGAGCCATTCGGGATAAAACGGGCCACATTTGTTCCTTTGCTTTCCACCAAGCCAATATATCAAAGTCTATAAACTGATCGGTGGAAAGTTCGATCCATTTTCCCGAGACATACATATTAAATTCGTTGGATCCTTGTTCTTCAAGCCTTGCCCTTTTTTTTGCTTTCTTGTAAAGCGTTTATCATTTTTGTTATCGGATTCCTTGAACTCGTACCCGATGAAGATGAAGAACCTACATTTAATGAAGAAGGTATGTTACCATATGTTTCAAAGTAAACTTGCCATAAACCCTCAAAGGCATCATTGAAAGATTTTTTTGCATCATATGCAAAGTTCACGTTTTTTTTTGAAAACACCCCAAATCATTAGTAATTGAATCAATGAACATCTCTACCCCGTTTACATTGAAAAATGGGTTTAACGCGGCGGAACAAGTAATTACTGATGGCAATTTTTCAAAGTATTTTCTTAGCTTTAATTTCATTGGTATGACCATTTCTGCAAATATACCACCTTCAAATTCAAATTCGCTTAACCTTTGACACATCAAATAAAGTTGTTGCAAAACCAAATGAGACGTTGGATAATAGACTCCCGACAGTGTTTTGGTTGAGGTGTTAAAGATTTCAAGTAATCGGGTTAGTTTTTCAATAATATCCCAATGTTCAACCGAAAACCCATACTCAATATAACCATTACAATGCAACTCGTCATGAAAATTTTGTAA
Organism: Glebionis coronaria; assembly: GCA_025667525.1. Taxonomy (NCBI): domain Eukaryota; kingdom Viridiplantae; phylum Streptophyta; class Magnoliopsida; order Asterales; family Asteraceae; genus Glebionis; species Glebionis coronaria. Next base: position 555,324,602 of record CM046877.1, on the reverse strand, counting down.
AGTCGTTTTCTGTTTTAAACCACACAAGAACATATGATATGTGGAATTCCATCTTGTAGTAACGTCCCAATTAGGTGCCCAAAAAGGTTTTTTCAAATCTTTACACCATTTAATATATTGTGCATACCTTCGGTTGCCCGCTTTGAAAATATCTTTTAACATTTGTCTAAAACAAGCTCTAATTGCACTTATAGAGTCAACATTTAGGCCATCTTGCACAACCAAGTTAATGATGTGTGCAACACATCGAATATGAAAAAATATCCCGTTCATAATTGGTTCGTATCTTGATTTTAATCTACTCATGGCTTTGGTATTGTTACTAGCATTATCCAACGTAATTGAAAATATTTTGTTTTCCAAATGAAACCTTTTTAACACGGTACACAACACAAAGGATAACTCAAGTGCCACGTGAGGATATGGAAAGTCTTCGAATGCAATGACCCGCTTCATCATGAGCCAATTGCTCGGATCGATCTAATGTGCGGTAACACATATGTACGAACCGACCAACCCATGAGGAGCAGACCACACATCCGTAGTTAAGTTAACATTAGCATTTAAGTTTAAAAAGCCATCTTTAAGTTCTCGTTTAGCCGCTCTCTACATTTTCATAGCATCACGTTTAAGGGTAGAACGACTTACATTGTTGTATTTCGGTTGTAGAGTCTTCTGAAACACCCTAGTGATACGAGGGTTGTCGAAATGGTTGAATGGCACCCCCTCTTGAATAACCAACCCGGTAAATTGTTCTCGAACAACTTCCGGGTTATACAAAAATATGCCCCCTTCTCGAGTCACCGAGGGTTGACCCGCTTCCGCCGTGTTCTTGAGTGATTTACAATACCTTTGTTCAATATGAGACCTCAACGACGAGGTGGAACCAGGCTGCATGGTTTTAAAGCAATGCAAGCATTGAGCCTTATAAGCACCGTCCGTCATTCTCACGTATTGATACTCTTGCCAAATTGCAGCGGTGTGATTGTGAGTTGACATCACTTCTGCAACCGTTGGTTCTTCCTTTTCTGGTTTGGAAGATGTAGAACCAACACCGGTGTTATTTGAAGAAGCTTTGCCTTTACCTCGTCCTCCTACCATTTGTTATTAGTGAAACAAATTCGGTTTTGATTTTGAGTTTTTTTTTTGCTAAAATCAAAGTAAAATGTGTTACTTGTGAATATTGTGTGATACAAAACTAGTGTACTTATAGCTAAAATGAAAGTAAAAAGATTCGAAAGTTAAAAAAAAAAAGCTCTACCTACCCGGTCCTACTAGTACTAGCAATAAAAGCAAATTTCAAAATTTGAAAAAAAAGTTAGATTCCAAACCGGTTAACCGGTTACTAACCGGTTTTACAAACCGGTTGAGAAAAAAGCCGGTACAAACCGGGTCCTAGACTTGAAAATCTAAACCGGTTAGTAACTGCCGGTTTGGAAAAACCGTAACCGGTTAGGAAAAAAACCGGTTGAGACCGATTCCGGTTTTCGGTTCTAAACCAGTTAACCGGTTCCAAACCGGTTTGTATGCCCATCTCTACTCGCACATACAACAAAAAACTTAATGTATTTATTAGTACTGTTCACACATTAATAACAATGCAGCCACTTCCATACTGTATACACTTTCAAAAACTTTAATGCATGTTCACTACTCTTTTGTCTACTTTATATCCTTTTACCCGGTTTATCTTTGTAACCATCAGATTTTCAAAAGCAATAAGTTATCACAATTAAAGTAAAAGCTAACCAATTTGCATGTTTTGGAGTATAAATTAGTTTGGTTTGGATTGAACCAATTTCTGGCATATATTACTCCATCATTTATATATAAACCAATGAAGCATTGGCTTTTAAGTAGGTATTGAAAAAACTTTGTTACTCATGCAGCTGTAATATTACAGCACTGATTCATTTTCGTTTTAATATGAGCAGATACGTTTTCTCAAAACGAATGTTCACAAGACTATTTAGTTTGTTAAGTACAAAATAAATGACTTTATGCGCGTTTCATAATTGTATCTTCAAATTCTTTTATCGTACTGCCAAGGAAGCAATGCCATAAAGAAAAGAGTTTGTATTTCTGTAAGATAACCATTAATTCCATGAAAGATGCATGCAAATCATTGTGACTTCGTAGATTTAAGATCGACTATTATATGTCTATAGTTCACAACGCACATGAACATGAATGCTCGTAAAATAGTTCAAACCTTACACTTTCTTTCTGAAGCAAGCGTTTTGCAACTAGTCATTAATCAATGTGGGATTATAATTCATACCTTACACCCACATAAACATGAATCCTCATATAATAATGCTAATATAAAAAAGTTTTTATTTCATACTATGTATCTAGCAAAGTCTAACAAGATTTTGTTTAATATTAAAGAAAGGATTTTGTTTAATATTAAAAAGTTGTTAATAAGTCATTATTATATCTTATCGGGTTAACCTGATAACTCGATAAAAATTAGATAAAGCCCTAATCCGACCATATAATTAAGCTTATCGTGTCTTTTGAGTTGACTCGATAAACCAAGCTAATTTTGAACTCGGATCAACCCGACCTTATGCGTTTTATCGGGGTTGGCTACTCGGGTCACGTGAACCCCTAGTGCTTTCTTTGTGTTGGCTTTTCACGGACCTATGTGTTAGTCTGGATTCTTGATGGTACACGCAAAATCAAAAGTTACAACCGATTCATTGTTAAGTCAGTATTACTGCATTCATGAATCATGACTTGTGTATAGGTTAAATTTTCCCCACCAAACAACTTTATATCTGACCTAACAAAACTTATATATCAAGGAAGCCCTGTGGTTTATTCGGGAAGATTGTTTTTTGGAGGGGCCGAAGTGAACATATCAGCTCTATATATATGTGCCCCCGCTTAAGGGTTTAGACACACAACTTTCATTTAGGTAGTGAGTTCATTATCTCTCAAGCTCAATCGTCTAACTTTTAATTCATCAGCCACCACTTTCAGCTGACCACCCTTGGGTTCAGATGTGCTAGATTGGCTAAGGTCTCGTTTGCTTCACCTCTTACACCATTATCAGTTTGCGGTAAGATCTTCCTTCAGGTTCTTACGCTGGTTTATAGCTTGTTCATAGTCTTTGTAGAGTCATTGTACTATAGTATATATTGTCTTTCAACATATATAGATCGAAATCGAATGGTGATAATTGATAAATCTAGGTTTGCCCAGCTTGTTTTTAAAATTGTTTGGTTAACAAATGGTGTTAACATTAGTATTAATTTGACTTATGTTTGTACAGATAAGCCATTTTTGTAAAAAAGTTACTATGTAAAACTAGAATTAAACCATTTACACTTCATTTCTAATTGGTTTTAGTTTTACCATGTCTTCTTGTTGTAATTATGGGCTTTCCTTTTGCAGAACTATATAAGTGCTTGCATGCTCTCAGTTTTTGTCTCAAGGATGCAATCCCATGGTTGGAATGATATACAGTTGGATGCTCTCAGTTTAGTTTCTCCCCGACATTATTACGAATCTACTGATGGCAAAGATATTATGTCAACATTTGATTTAGCTTACTTTCATAAAATGGTTAGTAATTTATTTTCGTAATTGTAGTTATAAGATTTGCAAAACTTTAATAGATCCTCCAAAAGTTTAATAGATCCTTGTTATATAAAAAGTACCCTCTTAAAGAAATTTGCTGCGATTTTATGGGACTGAGTTTAATGATAATATTGTAGTGCACTTTGGACGATGATGTGATGGGACACTTGTGGCCTTTTCATGTGGGTGTTACGTGGACGCCATTTGTGAGGTATTTGTATGATAAATAATATTCGAAATTTGAACATTTTCAATTTTCAAATAACATGTATTTATCCTTTTAACTTCAGGGGAATTACACAAGGAACCATTAACAGCTACATCAACACCTCCAACATCGTGTCCAACCACTTGACAGAACCACAAATATGTGGGTTGGGTAGCAGCACTGTGTTAACCGAAACGTCGAAAGGCAAGTTTCTATTACTAGTTTTTCTTCTGTAGGGGTTTTTGAAATTGTTTATTCGATCTTCACTTATACGTACAAACATTAAAATGCGTAAAATTTAAAGGTTCACACTTACTTTGAGAGTTTTTGCCCACTCTCACTTATAAATGTGAATATCTAGAGAAAACTCACACATCGAAAGTGACAATTTGTTGTCTTGAATTGTAATCAAGAGGCAATTGCTTTATTACAAATTAAGCATATATCAAACACTAGTTTTATTTTCTAAAGTGCTTATCTCAGCAACTTAAAATACTTTTTAATAAGCTATCTCATATACTTCTTGGCTGATTTGTGGCTCTTTCCGTTTTTTCTTAATAGATCTCGATATCCAGTGCTATGTGAGAACAATACTCGCGTGTTTCACCGCGGGAACCCTTGATGAATATCAATTTAATGACAATCAAACGGATCTCCTTAATAGTTGCGAGGTTGAGGTTACCGCTCTAGGACATGTGTTCCAGGAAGTGAATTCATTGCTTAGAGTTCCCAGGTATGACACATATATTATAGCTAGACCCGTATATTTCGGTCTTTAAATGTGATTTGTAAGATAATATATAAAAAAAATCCTTGTTTTCAAATTTTGACAAATGATAGTAGATATTTTGGAAGATGATGAGGTCTAATCGGCAATTTTTTATTTTACGCAGAAAACGGATCGACCATATTTTGCATTTTTATTTTTATTGGCTGTTCGATCTGGATACACGTATAAGATGGATGATACATCTGAATAATGCGTTGCGAAATCTGTCATCATATTACAGGAACCGCATAGATGCACTTGGACAATTCAATGGTCACTGGATACACGAAATTGCGAAGGAGGTCGGTATGTATGATGCTCGCAATCTTGTGACTTACGTGGACAGCTTTAAATACGATAATAGTAAGTACCACCGTGGTACTGTATGCGAGCTGATCCACTTTATGCGTAACGTATTATAACTTATAGTTCCCAGGTATGACACATATATATATTATGTAGTGAACGACAAATAATAATAGATATTTTGGAAGATGATGAGGTCTAATCGGTAATTTTTTATTTTATGCAGATCACGGCTCAACTATATAGTGCATTTTTATTGGCTGTTCAATTTGGAGAAACGTGGGTCATGGATTATAGATCTGAATAATGCGTTGCAAGAGCTGCCACACTCTTATACACTGGATATGAATGGCTTTAGAAGTTTCGATAACGGACACTAGAAATCGTGATTAGATGCAATATCTGGACATCGTAATACTAACAGGTATTGTATGCGAGCTTATTCATTTTATTCGTAACTTATTAATTCATATTCGAGAGACGCGTGCCAATCACCGTAGCAGTCCAATTATAAATGCAGTTTTCGGTAATAGTGACGAGATGTTGGAGCACAACTTTGGAGATCTTCTTGGGATTCCATTATAGTGATCCTGCCTAATTGCAGACCTATTTACATCAGGACGATGAATTTCTTACCTATTTTGAAAATTTCGATGAGTACTACTACTAAACCCACCTAGATTTAGCTTTGGTAAAAAGTCAGATGTTGAAACTTGTAATAAAATTTCTTAATAATGTAGATAGAAAGATCTAAAGTGTGGCTGGGGTCATTTTATGTAGTGAACGACAGCGTAGCGGTTAAAGTGACACCCATATAAATACGCGTTTGATTATTGTATGTACACTTTGGACCATGTAATTGTTCGGTATTATATATAATGTATGATGTTATTACCTTCTTTCTTTTCAGTGTGTTTAATTATAGTGTCGTGTTTGAACTTCAATCCTCAACGTGTGTACCAAACCTCTTATGTGCAGAGTACATCTCTTTGCTTCGCCTTATTTTCATAGTAAGTGTTCCACTGTTATTACATTGTTGAAATTGAAATATTTTCTTTGTTACAGACAAACACTAACGTATTGTTGGTGACAAGTGCTACGAATGATTTGTGTTCAAATCTAGCTATTTTTATGACTATTTTGTTTATGCTTTGGATTTATAGTATAAATGACATATATATGCTATAAAATCTGCCGGCAATGAGCGTGTAACACTCATTCCAATTAACATATAAAATGCTATATGCGGGTTGATCGACATTGTTGGCTCTGCCTAAGATATCCCGAGTTCGCATGAATAGGGTAAGCAAGAGATCCGATCCAAGACGAGCTTAAAATATGATCCAACAACTTCAACTTAAAGGGTAAGCACTGCTGCACTTAGTTAACCGGACTCTCTAGAGTAGTTGGTCTGCCGTCCGGCTGTCAATAATACTACATTATAGGCTATCTTTGTGTCTTTCGTCATAACACCATAAAAAATTTATATGCATATATTAGGTGGGACTAAATGGCATACTCCGTATTTGGTTAGCCGGAAATATAGTCGTATACTCGTACACATAATGACTTCATTTAAAACGACAAAGTTGGGTAGGCAGGGTAGCTATAAACACATATGTTGGAAAACGAAACTTGTGCTCCAACATCTCGTTGTTGTTACCGAAAACTGCATTTATAATTGGAGGTGATTGGCACGCGTCTCTCGAATATGAATTAGAATGTTACACATAAAATGAATAAGCTCGTATACAGTACCCGCATTGTACTCAGCTTGTCCTCGTCTAGATTGAATTCATGTAATGCAAAAGCAGTCAAGTGTGGCTGGGGTCATTTAAAGTGACACCCATATAAATACGCGTTTGATTATTGTATGTGCACTTTGGGTATTATAAATAAGATGCTACTATCTTCTTTCTTTTCATTGTGTTTAATTATAGTTTCGTTTATCTTTGCTTTGCCTTATTTTCATAGTAATTGTTCCACTGTTATTACATTGTTGAATGATTTGTGTTCAAATCTAGCTATTTTTATGACTATTTTGTTTATGCTTTCAATTTATAGTATAAATGACATATGCTTCAAAATCCTCCGGCAATGCGCGTGTAACACTCAGTTCAATTAACATATAAAATGCTATATGCGGGTTGATCGACGTTGTTGGCTCTGCATATCCCGAGTTCGCGTACTTAATGGGGAAGCACTGTTAATGGTTTAATTTTTACAAAATCACTGTAAAAGTTATAGGTTCCCACACAGAGCGAGTAAAATTTCTGGACAGGGAAATGAACGTTATGAAGGAAATGAAAAACGCTAAAGTAGCCATCATTTTTCTCACATAAGTGTATGAGTTATAGGTATATCGGCGTTATGTTTATGAGTACTTGGCAATTTGAGTACGATACGACACAATGGGTCCAAGTTCACAGGTTGGGAGGTCAGAAACGTTCAACCTAAACATAAAGATATGACATGTTTAAGTAATCGGCCATGTTTACCAACTTGTTTATGTATAAGCCACACATAACTCATATAACCCTGTTATCTAAAGGGTTTACAGTTTTAACATATTTGATAAGTTAAATGGGTTGCCAAATTGACTGTTTAACCCATTAACCCAAATAACATATTTAATCAATCATAAATTATTCTTTTCTGCTTTGGAAATAAATGAACATGTTATAGGTCAACCCGTTTAACTCACCGCATACTCGAAAACCGCCTGTTAATAAGCTGCTTATGTGGTTGATGTTGACGTGAACACGACCAGAAAGAATGTTTAGTCAACCTAACATGTTTATCTTGGTGCAGGGCTTAATTCGTTTTTCAAGTCGCGGGTCACTAATTCAATAATTCGAATTGACATACATGATAAATACAAATTACTCAACCCACATTAAATTTTTAATCATTCTAAAATGCCAAAATAAAAGAACCATTATGCACATTAAAAGGTGAAACATGTACAAGAAATTACGATGTTGATGCACACTTTCAATAATTTTCACATGTTAAGAATCTTTAAAGCAGACCTTGCGTGCTCCTATGGATTTGGCTAACAAAGCTAAAAACATTGTGTACCTTGATTTTGCTTGTGACTATGTTAACTGGTGCACCTTATAAAATTACGATATATCCTATCAATAGGCGAAAAGTAGTCAAAGTTTCATTTCTCAGCCAAGTCTTTGACTGGGACTTTTATCATGCATGTGTATTCCGTATTGGTGTTACAGGGTTTGAATTAAAGTTGGTGCTCTGGAAATGAATTCTGGTGGTTCGAAAGTACTGTAACATCATTTAATACTTTGCATAAGATCAAGCAATGGAAAAATGGGAGATTTGCATATATACCCAATTATACTTGTTTATTTGCATATTTCCCCACAGTAAAAGTTTTTAATGCAGAATTACAATACTGTTTATGCATTGTTTGAGGAAATATGCAAATATAGAAGTTTACTTAGGTATATTTGCAATTACCCTTGGAAAAATAATGAGCCATTCACTTCTCACCTAAGCCTTTGATTGGGACTTATCATGCATGTGTGTAGCATAGGTTTGAATTAAAGTTGGTGTTTTTACAGGAAAAGAACTATGGTGGTTCCAAAGTACGGTAACATCATTTATAGTTTTAGCTTGACGTCCAAAAGCACTTCATGTTGACGTCCAAAAGCAGTTCATGTTGGTATGTTGCAGAAACGGAAGCAGCAATGACCATGGCACACGAATATTTCAAGTAACCATAAAACTTAGATGCAAAATAATATTTTTGAGGTGTTTAGTTTGCAAAATTAACCTTAAATTATGGTTCAGCGTTAACTTTTGCTACTTGGCAACATTATCTTAAATATTTTTTTTTGTTATATCAAATTGATGCAATATGTATGAATAGATTGAGTTTTAAATATATTTTAACTGGTATAGTTTTATCAAGTATAATATAACACAAATAAAAACGACTAAGGTCAAATTTGTAAAAAAAAGACGGTAAAAATTAACAGTAGACTATAATTATTTGACGGAGTTAGTAAGAAACAAAACTTATTAGACTAAGAGTATATATATCTCTTTTTGCAAAAACACTTAAATTGAACTCTTTAGTAGTGTTACGAAGAGGTAAGAGTTAAATATTTGTATAGTTATGTTTATTGATACTTGGTCATGAAGCTCGTAACAAATAGGAGGTAGTTCCTAGCACAATTGCCAACTGCTTTCTTTTTTCATGTTTTTCAATCATCGGATGGAAGATGACAATTTTAGTGACATCATTAAATCCTCATGGGGATCCGGCTTTCACCGGGGTTCTGCTGATATTATTTTAAAAAATAAGTTGAAGAAGTTGAGGTTGGATGTAAAGAACTGGTGGAAAATTCGATCGAAGGAAATTAATCATAAAAAGGCGAATATTCATGCTTTTTATGGAGGAATGGGATTCAAAGGCTGAAACATGGTTGCTTTCTTCGTTTGATCATTACAAACGTGAAGAGTATCTCATGGACCTGAATTATATGGAACAAAAAGAGTGTGACTCTTTAAAGCAAAAGTGCAGAGTTAAATGGGCGATCGAAGGAGACGAGAACACGAAGTTTTATCACTCGTTGTTCAAATAGAAAACGTTTTGATTTTTATATCTATAACTACCAATTTTAACGACTAAAAATTAAAATATATAAAAGAGATAAGAATGAAAATTAAATTACAATTGTAAAGCGAGAGATATCTAAAATAATAATAATGACAATAAAGATGCTAAACTAACAAGCACAATCAAAACTACTCCAATCCCGACATTAAAGCTAAACAATAACAAGGCAACAATACGAACCATACTTAAGCTAATGAAACTAAGATAAAAGAAACGAACCCGTATGACAAACCGGAGACGCCGAGATAACATAAAACATAAAACGTTAACGACAATTAAGATAAACGACATATGAAACTAATTAATAAAAACTATTTTTATTTTAAACTTAAATTTTATAAAATATTTAAAATACTATTTAAAATTTATCGAAAGTGATTTAAAACATTTATATAAAATCTGTATTTATGAACCAAAAATAAAGTTAATCTAACTAATCCCAAAATGAAAAAAGATAAGATGCCTAAATCTTATCCTATCTATGCTGCCTCAAACATGCAGCCAAAAGAATAATAAAAACAAGTGGGATAAGGAAATATGTATGCTGCGTCTAGATCTAAAAAAATAGGGGAAAGAAAATAAAACACAAATGGTGATAAGGAATGATATCTACCTATCTTAAACTAAAAATAAAAACAGATAAAAATAATATTGCCTATTATTTTAAGCTACATCTACGAGACTTCTTCAAAATGAAGACAGGGAAAAGTTAAGATATATAAAAATGAGCTGCGTTTATCAGAATGAAAACAAAAAAAAACAGGAAAATAATTATATGCCTATCCAAAGCTGCGTTTATAATAAAGTATTCCCAGGTTTGTAATCAATTGAACTAAGAATAATAAAGTTGCGTTTTTGTTTTTTATAAAAATCTAAATCTAACCTAAACTATATTACTCTAATGAAAGAAAAATACGAAGGGAAAGAAAAATATAGAGATAAGATGTGTTGCCTTTTTTTCAAAGCTATCCTATCTAATATATATATTAAAATAGACGCAGCCTACAAAGAATTGAAAAGTGATGATTTTTCCTCCTCTGAAATGTTGTCCTCCGTTTCTTTTAAGCAGCCAAAAATCTGATCTATACTTTTTTTTCTTAATGGGCTTTTGACTCTTTTTCTTCTGCTGGGCCTGAGCTGGGCTGCGCCCATTTTAATGCTGTGTTGGGTTTGTCTTGGCTGTGTGGCTGTGTATATATTAATGGGTCGGTTCGACCCATTTAAATGGTGTCGGGCCGGCCCAATAAAACATGAATGCACCACTAAACTCGATTTTTCGCGCTGTTTCCATTTCTCGTGCTTGTTTTTGTCATTTTAGGTTTGTTTCTAGTTTCTTCACATCCGTACCTACAATAACAAATAACACATTTTAAATGATATATGCACTAAATGTACACTTTTGCTATTTATTATGCGAAAAATGAAGGGATATTAGCACTAAAAATATGAATAATTACGTGTTTAACACACCCCTACACTTAAACGTTTCTTGCCCCCAAGCAACTATTATCACAAATGCTAAATCCAAAAACAATTTAAAACCAATTTATTCAAAATCGACTTGTTAATAAAATAAAAATAATAAATCATTGTGACCCGTCATGCTCGACTTTTTATTCAAGGTATAAGGATCATAGAACGGGAAACACGCAAACTGGGTGTCTCTAGGGATAAAATCGCCATCCTCTTTTTATTACTCCCAACTAAGCTAGGATTCCTTGTGCAAACGTTTTGGCAATATGCTAACACTACTTATACTAATAACCTATGTAAATATAACTTTTTACTCCCATAATTATAAAAGACTAGGCAAGTGTGCTCATTTTCAAAGTTTTGATCGTTCAAATCGACATTTGTTACGGTTGTTAATCATCTAAGTGGGATATTAAACTCACCGAAAATGACGAGATTTAAGATTCAAAAATGGCCTTTCCCATGTAGCGGCTTTCTTTTCGGAACGTCCCAACCTCATTGGTTAAGTGCCCGGGCTTTTGACACCCCACGGAGAATATAACCGGGATTGGCGGGATTTTGAAATTAAAGATCTTGAAATCACCGCTAAGACAATAAAAGACACTTAGATGGAAAACAACGACGGTAATTAGAGATTGAAGATTCAAAGGAGAGATCACTCCATGTAACGACTTTCTTCTCAGCTTGTCCTTTAGCAAAGCTTAGGAGGCTAGGTTTTTACACCCTCGAGAATAGTATCGGATCTCACGGGACCTTTGACTTCTACACTCTCTAATATCGTCTAAACTCTTATAAAAAATTGATGAATTCTAGTTCAATGATGTAGAGTTTTTGCAACCCTTTAGGAAAAGGAAGGCAAAATAATGGTAAGCGTTAAGTGTCGGTTTAGGAAAACCAAGCACTAATGACCAAATAAGTTCAAGTTCGTTTCCCAAGGAGGCTAGTGCATTGTGTAATGAATTGATTAATGGTTTGTGATTATATTGATGAGAAAGAAGATAGAAATTGGGTAAGAAGAGAATGACGGTTACGATGACGGATTACACTAAGACGAAAAGGTCGTTCACGTAAAACCGTAAAAAGCTACAAATTAAAAAATTTTAAGCCTAAAAATTAATTAAAAGTTAAAACTAAGTCTAAAATAATATAAATAAGATTAAAAATCTAACAAAAATTTTTTAAAACCTTTTATTATTTAAATATTCAATTTTAAATACTAATTAAAGCCCTAAAATTAAATATAATTAACAAAATGTCCAAAATATTATTTTATTAAACTAATAGGTTACTTATATTATTTAAAGACTAAAAAGTATTTTTCCTAAATTTTCAAACCTATTTTTCTATTTTTAAAACACTAAAAACTATTTTTAAACTAAAATAATTATAAAAAATAATAAAATAATGCTAAAAATAATTTTACAATTTTGAAAATCCTAAATTACACTAATGAACAGTAGAAAAATGAAAAAGTTTGAAAAATATTTAATTTTGCACTAAAAGGCAAAACAGTTATAATAAAAACCCTAATTAAACTAAATTAATTCTAAAAATTAAATAAAAAGTAAACAGTGAAAACCTTTTTGAACTAAAACTCTTAAAACATTTTTCTAAGTCTAAGAAAAATTTTAAAACTAAAAAATAATTATTTTTGTCACTAAAAGACAAAAACAGAAATTAAAAAGTTAATTAAAAATAGCTATTTAATCTTGAAAATACCAAATGAACAGTAACTGAAAAACCAATTAAACAGAAAAATCAAAAATAAAATTAGAAAAATATTAAAACTGGTTTCAAGTCCTAATTCCTATTTAAGTCCACAAAAGACAAAAAAGTCAAACTTCTGAAAGTGACATGTGCTAGGGTTTTGTCTGTTTGCTGAGCAGGGGTAACAATTTTATTAGCAGGGGGAACTTTGTTCCCACTGTTAGTGCAAATTTTAAAGTCAGTTGACCAATAAGCTTAGGGAAGCTTATTTTGAGCTTATCTTTGGGCAATAAGGCACCCCCACAACCAGTTGGGTTGTGGGGAGTCAAGAACAACTCAAAAAACACACAATCACTTCACAAAATTAAGCTAAAAATGGCAAAGACAGTTACTGATATGGGCCTAGGGGGTCTGATGAACAGTAGCTGATACAAATGGCCAAGCAATGAGATTCAAATAGCCAAAACTTGCATACAACCCTACCAAATCACAAAGAACTGATAGCAAACCCTAGATTATCCTATCATCTAACAATGAACAAGTTTGATGGCACCAATTTCTCACAAATCAGGCAGAAAAATGGATTACTGTATTTAACTAGTGAATACCAATTTAAAACATGCAATTTACTTTAAGATCCTACAAAACCTAAGAGCAATGACTGAAAACTCCTTTTTAACTCCAATAAGGCATGTTTAAGCAGGGTTTAAACCTAAACTTGTTACCAATTCCAGTTAGATCCCTAGTCCCAAACACCCCTTAACCTACTGAAAATGATTTTAACCAACAGATTTCACTTAGAACGCCATAGAACTGTAAATTACCTATTCACACAATCATAACCAGCATAAACAAATATAAACCAATGCTCAAATTAACACTCAAACAAGTTTCATACAAAATCACAACTCTAAGCTTAATAAGAGGGGTCCAAGACCAATTTACCTAGAGGGACCCACATCCAGGCCCCTCGATGGCTGCTTGCCATCTACTTACAAGTTGGGGCTTGTGCTGAACCTTTTTGGGAGGTAAAGATGAACAAGGTGGGGACTACAACAGTCCCAAACACACCTTTTATTTCTGCAAGTGATTTTTTACTTGTGAACCTGCCAAGAAAGAAACCAAGAGCAAGAGTGACCTGGTACAAGAGCTTATAGGCTATAAGATTGACTTATTGACAAGTCAACTTATAGCTTATAGCTTTAAAAATAAAACAGGAATATTGAAACTGATTTTGTTTCTTGATATATTTGAAACCTTTGAAACCAACAAACTTGGGATCCTTGAACACGTTTTAAAACAAGTACAAATTCAGAAAACCAATAATCCAAATCCACTTTCACTTCTTTGGAATCTTGGATTTCTGAAAATATCAAACCCTTTTTGAAACCTTTTCTTTGAAAACTCAAAACACAAAGTGTTTTGCCAAAATATTATGGAACTCAGACTTTCTTCAAGACAATTACCAACTTTTAAATTAATAGAAAAGGAATTACATTCAAACACAAACACCAACTTTCATTCATATAAAAAGGAATTACAAAACTTGAAGAAAAATCTGGAACAACGATAAGGGTTCACATGCGACACCCTTATATACTAGTACATAGAATAATCTAGAATGCTAAAACCCTAGTAGCTGAAATTCCTGAAAAGCCCTTGGAGAAAAAATTCAAACTTGGTCAATTGTGGTATCATGTGATCTTTGTCCTTGGAGAGTGATGTGCCAGCTGTTGGGATGATCATACACGTTCATATTGAACTTGGGGACCAAGGAGTTGCTTATGGGGCGTTGAAGATGCTGTTTTTGCCATTGTGGGAGTGACAGGGGACAACGGGGGACCCACATGTGGTCACGGGAGAGGGAAAAAGTAAGTGCGTTTTGGTTGTGGTGGGATCAATCAATGATCTGGAAACATAGGGTGAAAAACCCTTTGATTTGGGGGTAATTAACCCTGGGATTAGCTAGGGTTTATGAGGGATTAAGGTGAGGTTTACTTTGATTTGGGTAAATGGGTTTTTTAAATTAGTGTTTGGTGGGAAATTAAGGGGGTTGACTTGTTTGACTAGTTTAATAAATAAACTGGTGGTGGTGGGTTTGGGTAATGGTTTTGGACGGGTATTGGGTTGGGTAAAAGGGTAGGGTCGGGTTAGGTGACGTGGAGGGTGATGTGTAAGCTTCTGGTTGGTGGGTGAAGTTTGGTTGTCTGGCCAGTTTGGCCCCCCAAGTTTCTTCCTTCCTTCAATTTGTATTAAATAGCCATCAACTTCAAATTCCTTTATAACAACTTTGCAAAAGTTGTCAATTTTGGCATAACAACTTTTCACACTTTTCATAAGGACTTATTTTGTAAATTCTTCATTCTCCAAGGACTAAACTTGTACATACTTGATATTTTAGGGACCTACAAGTAATTTTTAGGATTTACAGGGGTATAAAATGACAAGTCTTCTAAAGTTGAGGGACCATTCTTGCCATTCTTCAATTCTTCAAGGTAATTTTGGAAATTCTTGATTCGGGTCCGGTTCATTGTGCGGCTTCGTTTCCCGTGTTTGTTTTTGATTGATTCTTGTGATCTTTTTGTCATTTCTCAATATCCGTACCTAAAATACACAAGCAACAAACACGAGCATATATTTGGCAGTTTTAATGATATTTAATGCATTTTAAGCCTAAATTGGACGACGAGACTATGTATAAAAGCAGTCTCATCACTCCCCCATACTAAACCATTGCCGTGCCCTCACGCAATGCTAGAATAAAGTATCGTAGCATCTCTAAAATTCATTTTTATTCACTTTATTGAATGATAAACTAGCTACACTACTACTACTACTTGCGTTTTAGACATAATGTATGATTTTCATCGCAAAATGGGACGTTTAGGTTCATAGAATAAGAACATGTGAATGCTTCGTTAGCAATAATTTCATCGTCCTCGATTTTTACCCCAATTCCATGCCAAGCGTGCAACGAGATCATTGTCATTATAAGTTAGTAATGCTAACACTACTCATATGCCCTAATCACGTACTTATCCTCCCATTATTCCTAAGTTGTATCTCTTATATTTTATTTTGTCTTGAATGTTTCACGAGGATACATTGTTGACTTATGCGATAATAGAGATTTAGGTCTAAAAATAGAGTCCTAACGGTGTAACCAAGACCATCAAATCAATAACCCCTCCCAATAGACAACGATGTCAAA
The DNA here is from genome assembly GCA_025667525.1 of Glebionis coronaria. Lineage (NCBI taxonomy): Eukaryota > Viridiplantae > Streptophyta > Magnoliopsida > Asterales > Asteraceae > Glebionis > Glebionis coronaria. Next base: position 555,308,695 of record CM046877.1, on the reverse strand, counting down.
AAATTAAGTTGACAAGAAGAATCGATAAACACGATTTTATAACGGTTTTGAACATGAGACTTATTACCAAGACTTTTATACGCCCCCTAACGGAAGGGCCTTATTATCTTTGGTTTACCTCCATCTTTTATTCAACTTCGCCATGAAGCTTTTATTATGACTTTGGTCTTGCCTTGCCTTTTATTATCCGCCTCATCGGTGGTTTTATTAGCCAAAGACGTATATCCTCACGCTAAGGCAAATTTTGGATCTTTAAAGCTTCGAAGATTAAGGCTTGACTCACTTTCAATTTTGCATAGATTTTTCGGCCTTGTGGGGCTTCAAATTGTTTGCTAGATTTAGGTGAGCACTTGAAATCTTATTATTGGGTGAAGCTTTCGATTATTCGGGTGCCAATACTTCAAAACCGTGACGCTGGCGATACCTTAATGTCTTCCTAATTTAATTACACGGAAGCTACTAGAAAAGGCTAGAAACCCAACAATCCCATCTAAACCGCTAAGTCAATATTTATTAAGCAAAAAATATTTACATGCGAAGGGAGAATAAGCAAACAACGAGAACACATGAGTTTTTGAAAGAATACGAGTACTCTACGTTTAGCATAGTAACTTATAATTAACCCTATCATTTCTCGTCCTCATTTAAGAGACTTAGCCTAATGTGAAGTTAAGGAATCAAAGCTAAGTGCTCAACACGCACGGTCGAGTCAAAAATTACTCTTATTCTCGCCATCGGAAAATCTACATTCGTGTCTTCAAACACTTATAAAACATGAGAAAAAATTTAAAATTTGGCCATTTTTAGCCTTATTTTGCAACAAAACGATAACAAAAAGATAAACTTTGGAAAGCGTGAAGATTTAGCAAGGCAAGTATCTATTCACCCCACCATACTAAAGTTAAACATTGTCCTCAATGTTTCGAGTCTAGGGGTGCAAACACCCCCATACTAGAGACGTAGTCGAATGCTTAATCTAGCATGGAAAGGGTGTAACCAATAAATTAATAGCCGTTTATGAAGTGTGCTATAAACTAAGGTTAGAACATCAAAAGGATATATCATGGATATTGAGAAAGTCTTCAAAGCAAACGATCGAGTGCTCCCATAAAACGAACACGAGAGGCTTCAATCGTGAAGATCATGATCTAAAAACCACAATTCAGAAACAACCACGGAACAAAGGTTGGAAGGGCACAAATCCCCTCACATTAAACTAATTAGAAAGCAATAATATGTACATGGATAAGCATGGGTCTCCCCCACGAGGCACCTTGTTTTTGATAACCGAGTCAAAAGCTCGACTCGAATCCCTATAAATGTGATCATTTAGGGATTATCATGGTGTGGTCAATTTTTAGTGGGGCTTACATGATAAACAAGGCCCAAAAACAACCGGTATTAAGGACTAAGTCCTTTGATGGTGTAAAATACCGGGATCGAAGATGGCGTTCTCGTTTTCATTGGAAAAATAAATCAACGCCACTTCATCATGTGCCAACATAAACCCAAAGGGTTTCAAGAAAATAGATGAGAAGAAGTAGAAGGGTGGGACAATGGGTAAGTCATAAAAACGTTGAGCTACTCGAGGTAGACTCGCACCAATCAAATAGAAAGATTTTCCATTTATTGCATCGGTGGAAGACCGAGATTTACCTTTATAAGCAATTCCGGGATCAAATATCTCGTCCTCGGTGGAGAAAGGGGAGGGAACATAAGGGGCTTCCCCCACACTAGGTCCACACAAAGCATCGTCAAAAGGAGAAGACGAGCTTGTAGCACTCAAAACACGTGGTGATGACGGAGTTAGCATTGTAGAAAAATCTTTTAAATCCAATTTAAAATCTTTTCCTTTTTCATCTTTTAAACTCTCCTTATGAAAACCCGACTTAATTATGTCAAAAATATTTGGTGTTTCTAAAGCAATGTTAGTCACACTAAAAATTCTCACATTTGAAAACCGTTTTGGTTTAGGTGGTGGTGGGTTCTCAAAACGTTTGTCAACAAGGAAAACTTCCCCATCGGGATCAACATTTTCATCATCCGAAGAATCATTCGTGATTGGAATCGTAGGCTTAACACTCTTAACCTCCACCGGCGGAGGGGACGGAAAATCGTTTTTATCATCAACTCCTAAAACTCTTTTTGAAATCTTTTTGCAAATGTTTTTGATGGGACTAACATTGTTTAAAGACGTGATAGAATACACATGAGAAAGTGTGGAGTTTTGAGTTGCATTTATGACAAGTTCTTCCTCATTGAAACAAAGAGTGATTTTCCTAGCGTGCACATCGATAAGTGCTCTCGAGGTATCCAAAAATGATCGACCTAAAATTAAAGGAACTTTAGGATCGATAGGAATGTCAAAAACAATAAAGTCCACGGGATAGTAGAACTTTCCAACTTTCACGAAGACGTCCTCGGCTACTCCACAAGCTAGAATCGTAGAATGATCGGCCATCTCGATTGACATTCTGGAAGGAGTGAGATTGGGAAGATTGAGCGACTTAAAAATCTCAAGAGGCATCAATTTATACTAGCACCAAGATCGGACAAGGCGTAGCATTCCTCCATATCTTGTATAGCACATGGGATTAAAAACTTGCCGGGATCACCGACTTTTTGAGGTATGCGGCTAAGAAAAACCGATGAACAACTAGACGATTTTTGCAATTTCTCTTTGTTATTCAACATACTTTTGAAGTTCGCGGCAAATCGAGGCATCATGACCAAGGCGTCGGCAAAACTTATATTAAAATGCAAGTCACGAAACATTTTCATGAAAAGTTCAAATTGATAATTATTTCGTTCTTGTGCCTTTTCCTTGTTTCGTCTTGAAGGGTAAGGTAAGGGTGGTGTGGGTTGGGGCATAGGCAACGACCTTGGAATCTCGGGTTCCACTATTGGTATTGGTTCAACCGTAGGTGTGGTTTGAGCGGTACTTCGTGGGCTTGGAATTTGCTCCTTTTCGACCGCCACCTCGGGTTCTTTCTCTTTTTCCTTCTCCATAGAAGTACTTGGACGAGAAATGGGTTCTTTGAAAGTTTTACCACTACGAGTAGTAATAACCTTCAATTCTCCTTTCGGGTTCACGATGGTATCACTAGGAAGACCTCCCGAAGAAGAAGGTTTACACATGATAGCTTCAAATATTTTTCCCATTCGATCTTCAAACTTAGATTGCCTAGCATCCGTTTTTAACAACTCTTGCTTAATCTCATGTTGACCTTGCTCCATTTTTTGTTGATTTTGTTGGAGTCGTTGAACATTTCCTTCCATTTTATTAGCATGAGTCTTAAGTTCATTAGCAAGTTCGTTTTTAAGCTCGTTTTTCAACTCGGATCTTAAGCTAACCATTTCACGTTGCATATTATCAAACTTAACATCGTTTGCTTTAGCATAATTCAAAAATTCTCTTTGAAGATTTTTGGTGTGATCATTTTGAAAACCTTGAGTGGTAGTTTGAAAATCACGATTTTGGTTTTGGTTTGAAATTTGCCCATTTCCACTTTGATAATTACCCTTGTTGTAGTTACGTTGATTGCCTTGATAATTACCACCTTGATTGTTGTTTCGATAGTTATTAGCATTTTGATTTGGTGGAGCTTGATTTTGGCGGGAACCTTGACCATTTTGGTTATAAGTTCCCGTGGCTACATAAGCACTCGAAGTGTTACCATCCGCGGTAATGCACTCGGAAAGATCATGAGCTCCACCACAAGACAAACAACTCTTAGCAACCGCTTTAACCGAAGCGGAATTTGAAGCTTCTTGAGCTTTCCAATGGGACATAAGATTAGAAAATCTATCAAAAAACTGATTTTCCTCATTAGCTTCATCATGTAAGGCATTAATGCTATGAGACGATGATGACGATGACGAACCCAAGTTGGCAACACTCGGTGTGTTACGAGGGCTATAAACCCTAGCCTATTCTCAATTATCACCAAAGCTTCCTCAACCGTTTTACACAAAACATTACCACCCGCGGCGGCATTTAAATAATCCCTTTCATGATCATTAAGTCCATTGTAAAACGTGTCAATTTGATGCAAGTCGGAAAAACCGTGATGAGGACATTCATGTAACATCTCCTTAAACCTATTCCAAGCCGTTGAAAAACTTTCATTAAACTCTTGTGAAAATTTTGAAATCTCATTTTTCAAATGCGTAGTCTTAGAGGGCGGAAAAAATTGGTTCACAAACTTAGACACGAGATCCTTCCACGTCAATATAGAATTGGGTGGCTCTTTCTCTAACCAAATTTTAGCGGGCCCTGCTAAGGAATACGGAAAAAGCATCATCTTAATCGATTCATTCGAAACATCCTTAAACTTGCAAGTGGCGGTAAGACGATAGAATATGCGGATATGGTTGTGTGGATTGTCCTTCTCATCACCACGGAATTTGTTGTTTTGGATCATCGACAACAAACCCGTTTTCACCTCAAAATTCTCCGCAAGGATAGCGGGAATCACAATAGCCTCTCCATAACCCTCGGTGGGTGCTTGAAGTAACTCCATCATAGTTCGATTCGCCATGGTTGGTGCTTCTCTTACAATGGGTTCGTCAATAGGAGACTCCTCACTAGAAAGATTGGGAGTGGGAGTTTTGTTCTTTCGTTTACGTGCACGTCTTGCTTGATTACGAGTTAGCATAAACGTCACGTACAACGAGGGGACGAGCAAAGAAGATTCTTTTTGGTGTTTTTAACTTTTTCAATTTTTTGGATTTTTTGATTGTTTTTACTTTTTTTTTATTTTTGGAATTGTATTAAGTAGAAAAAAATCTACAAATCTCCTCCTTAATCAAATCTCTCGATTAAAGAAGCCTCAAGGAATGAAAACGATCACGTGAAGTGAACGCCTTCGATGACTTTAGAACCTTGGTGGAACACCAAAACGTTCAAGAGGGTTTAATCAAATAAAACCAAGAAAATATATATGATACTTAGTAATACTTTGGGCGGCAAAACCCTCGATTAGCTCTCAAAATCAAATACTCACAAGCAAGCGGGGAAACGAGGCGGTGCGAAGCACTTAAGAGCCTTTTTCCTTAGGATATATTTTATAATATCCGCCTTATACCCACCTTATAGTTTGTATTTTTCAAGATTGAGCTTCACGAAAGTATTTATCTATTTTTGCCTTTTTTTCTTTGGTTTGAGATTCGAATACAATGATTGGGTAATGACCTCCCAAGTCAAGGTTGTGATTTCTCACGTATTTGGAGTACTTGTGAATTTATTGTTCTACGTATACACTATAGTAATAGTATTCACAAAAAACGAAAAACCGATAATACGTATTAGTAGAGTGCTACTAATACAAATACTAATTATGGTTAGTATATAAAAACAACAATTCCAAATCAAAACACAATACGCCTCCCCGGCAGCGGCGCCAAAATAGATGTAGAGTTTTTGCAACCCTTTAGGAAAAGGAAGGCAAAATAGTGGTAAGCGTTAAGTGTCGGTTTAGGAAAACCAAGCACTAATGACCAAATAAGTTCAAGTTCGTTTCCCAAAGAGGCTAGTGCGTTGTGTAATGAATTGATTAATGGTTTGTGATTATATTGTTGAGAAAGAAAATAGAAATGGGGGTAAGAAGAGAATGACGGTTACGATGACGGATTACACTAAGACGAAAAGGTCGTTCACGTAAAACCGTACAAAGCTACAAATTAAAACTTTTTAAACCTAAAAATTAACTAAGTCTAAAATAATATAAATAAGATTAAAAATCCAACAAAAATATTTTAAAACATTTTATTAATTAAATATTTAATTTTAAAGGCTAATTAAAGCCCTAAAATTAAATATAATTAACAAAATGTCCGAAATATTATTTTATTGAACTAATAGGTTACTTATATTATTTAAAGACTAAAAAGTATTTTTCCTAAATTTTCAAACCTATTTTTCTATTTTTAAAACACTAAAAACTATTTTTAAACTAAAATAATTATAAAAAATAATAAAATAATGCTAAAAATAATTTGACAATTTTGAAAATCCTAAATTACACTAATGAACAATAGAAAAATGAAAAAGTTTGAAAAATATTTAATTTTGCACTAAAAGACAAAACAGTTATAATAAAAACCCTAATTAAACTAAATTAATTCTAAAAATTAAATAAAAAGTGAACAATGAAAACTTTTTGAACTAAAAATCTTAAAACATTTTTCTAAGTCTAAGAAAAATTTTAAAACTGAAAAATAATTATTTTTGTCACTAAAAGACAAAAACAAAAATTAAAAAGTTAATTAAAAATAGCTATTTAATCTAGAAAATACCAAATGAACAGTAACTGAAAAACTAATTAAACAGAAAAATCAAAAATAAAATTAGAAAAATATTAAAACTGGTTTCAAGTCCTAATTCCTATTTAAGTCCACAAAAGACAAAAAAGTCAAACTTCTGAAAGTGACATGTGCTAGGGTTTTGTTTGTTTGCTGAGCAAGGGTAACAATTGTATTAGCAGGGGGAACTTTGTTCCCACTGTTAGTGCAAATTTTAAGGTCAGTTGACCAATAAGCTTAGGGAAGCTTATTTTGAGCTTATCTTTAGGCAATAAGGCACCCCCACAACCAGTTGGGTTGTGGGGAGTCAAGAACAACTCAAAAAACACACAATCACTTCACAAAATTAAGCTAAAAATGGCAAAGACAATTACTGATATGGGCCTAGGGGGTCTGATGAACAGTAGCTGATACAAATGGCTAAGCAATGAGATTCAAATAGCCAAAACTTGCATACAACCCTACCAAATCACAAAGAACTGATAGCAAACCCTAGATTATCCTATCATCTAACAATGAACAAGTTTGATGGAACCAATTTCTCACAAATCAGGCAAAAAAATGGATTACTGTATTTAACTAGTGAATACCAATTTAAAACATGCAATTTACTTTAAGATCCTACAAAACCTAAGAGCAATGACTGAAAACTCCTTTTTAACTCCAATAAAGCATGTTTAAGCAGGGTTTAAACCTAAACTTGTTACCAATTCCAGTTAGATCCCTAGTCCCAAACACCCCTTAACCTACTGAAAATGATTTTTAACCAACAGATTTCACTTAGAACGCCATAGAACTGTAAATTACCTATTCACACAATCATAACCAGCATAAACAAATATAAACCAATGCTCAAATTAACACTCAAACAAGTTTCATACAAAATCACAACTCTAAGCTTAATAAGAGGGGTCCAAGACCAATTTACCTAGAGGGACCCACATCCAGGCCCCTCGATGGCTGCTTGCCATCTCCTTACAAGTTGGGGCTTGTGCTGAACCTTTTTGGGAGGTAAAGATGAACAAGGTGGGGACTACAACAGTCCCAAACACACCTTTAATTTCTGCAAGTGATTTTTTACTTGTGAACCTGCCAAGAAAGAAACCAAGAGCAAGAGTGACCTGGTACAAGAGCTTATAGGCTATAAGATTGACTTATTGACAAGTCAACTTATAGCTTATAGCTTTAAAAATAAAACAGGAATATTGAAACTGATTTTATTTCTTGATATATTTGAAACCTTTGAAACCAACAAACTTGGGATCCTTGAACACGTTTTAAAACAAGTACAAATTCAGAAAACCAATAATCCAAATCCACTTTCACTTCTTTGGAATCTTGGATTTCTGAAAATATCAAACCCTTTTTGAAACCTTTTTTTTGAAAACTCAAAACACAAAGTGTTTTGCCAAAATATTATGGAACTCAGAATTTCTTCAAGACAATTACCAACTTTTAAATTAATAGAAAAGGAACTACATTTAAACACAAACACCAACTTTCATTCATATAAAAAGGAATTACAAAACTTTAAGAAAAATCTGGAACAACGATAAGGGTTCACATGCGACACCCTTATATACTCGTACATAGAATAATCTAGAATGCTATAACCCTAGTAGCTGAAATTCTTGAAAAGCCCTTGGAGAAAAAATTCAAACTTGGTCAATTGTGGTATCATGTGATCTTTGTCCTTGGAGAGTGATGTGCCAGTTGTTGGGATGATCATACACGTTCATATTGAACTTGGGGACCAAGGAGTTGCTTATGGGGCGTTGAAGATGCTGTTTTTGCCATTGTGGGAGTGACAGGGGACAACGGGGGACCCACATGTGGTCACGGGAGAGGGAAAAAATAAGTGGGTTTTGGTTGTGGTGGGATCAATCAATGATCTGGAAACATAGGGTGAAAAACCCTTTGATTTGGGGTAATTAACCCTGGGATTAGCTAGGGTTTATGAGGGATTAAAGTGAGGTTTACTTTGATTTGGGTAAATGGGTTTTTTAAATTAGTGTTTGGTGGAAAATTAAGGGGGTTGACTTGTTTGACTAGTTTAATAAATAAACTGGTGGTGGTGGGTTTGGGTAATGGTTTTGGACGGGTATTGGGTTGGGTAAAAGGGTAGGGTCGGGTTAGGTGACGTGGAGGGTGATGTGTAAGCTTCTGGTTGGTGGGTGAAGTTTGGTTGTCTGGCCAGTTTGGCCCCCCAAGTTTCTTCCTTCCTTCAATTTGTATTAAATAGCCATCAACTTCAAATTCCTTTATAACAACTTTGCAAAAGTTGTCAATTTTGGCACAACAACTTTTCACCCTTTTCATAAGGACTTATTTTGTAAATTCTTCATTCTCCAAGGACTAAACTTGTACATACTTGATATTTTAGGGACCCACAAGTAAATTTTAGGATTTACAGGGGTATAAAATGACAAGTCTTCTAAAGTTGAGGGACCATTCTTGCCATTCTTCAATTCTTCAAGGTAATTTTGGAAATTCTTGATTCGGGTCCGGTTCATTGTGCGGCTTCGTTTCCCGTGTTCGTTTTTGATTGATTCTTGTGATCTTTTTGTCATTTCTCAATATCCGTAGCTAAAATACACAAGCAACAAACACGAGCATATATTTGGCAGTTTTAATGATATTTAATGCATTTTAAGCCTAAATTGGACGATGAGACTATGTATAAAAGCAGTCTCATCACTCAACTTCGAAAAAGCAAGTTTCTCACAATTATAATTAAAGTAACAAAAACACTTGTTCATTTATTCGACTCTAACTTTATTTAACATTTTTTTTCTATTTTTCTATCTTTTTTTTCTTTTTTTTTTCTTTTTTTTCTCTCTTTTTTTCTCTTTTTTTTCTCTTTTTTTCAACATATTTATTCACACAACATTATTTCAATTTTTAAGAAAGTATGCTTTCACTCAAATTTAAATAAAAAGTTGAACTAGGACTCTCTATCAAAATTGCATAAGAATTTATTTTTGCATTACAAAATGATTTTTAACGTTTAAAGGCTTGAAAAAACACACTTATTTAGTCTAGCTATAATCTAGGAGGAAAAGCCACAGGTTACTCATATAAGCTCTAAAAAGAACCAACTACTCCACGTTTAGCATTTTCATTTGCACAATTCCTAAAAGCTTAGTCTATAAGTTAAGGGAGCAACCAGATCAACACTTAGGCAGAGTCAGGATCCCCTTTGTTCTAGCCTACGGGACAAGTCAATCACACACGGTAAAAAACGTTTTATTATTTTTTAGTCATTTTTTTAAAGTAAAAAAAACAAACACACATTTAATCAAAATAGTATGCAAGAGGGCAAACAAGTAGGCATGAATATGATCATATTAATATAAATCCCCCTACACTTAGAACCGAACATTGGCCTCAATGTTCAAAAGTGATAAGGTGCTACCCCTACACATAAGAACACAAAAGGCTAATGCTAGAATTCCATGTGTAAGAGGGAGAACAACATCAGATATATATATATATATATATATATATATATATATATATATATATATATATATATATATATATATATATATATATATATATATATATATATATATATATATATATATATATATATATATATATATATATATAGTGTAATACTATTTACAGAACATTTTTTTTTGGTACAGAACTTACAGAACCATTTAAAATGAATTTTGACCATTAGATGCATCTGATCAAAGGCTATCATTAATTGTGCCATAACTGTAATTAAACAAAAGATGAAATACTCTTTTCAATTAAAAAATGGCTGAAGGGTATTATTGGTAAGTCAAGTTTATTCTTTATAATTAATCGTGCCTAAAGATATGAAAAATTATTTTCTTATTATACAAATGGTTTTTTCTCTCTCTTGTTTCCAGATCTACACAAAACCATTCTTTTATTCTATGATTCCAATAACAATGCAACCATTTTTATAATAATGTTAAATCTATCATTAACAACCAACAATGTTGTGGTTGCGCCAGACTGGAGGAGGCGCCATTAAACGACAGATTTGTCGCCGTTAGCCTGGTCAAATCGATTAAATTTATCGGTGTTGTACCTGGTCGGATCTGTCGCTTTTCACTTTCGTTCACCGATGTATTTCTCATTGTATCCGGCGAAGCTATAATTATGAAAAGTAAACAGAAGGCTCCATCAAATAATGCAAGATTGCATTCGGTTGACCAACATCTGACACAACACGATTCTAGACTAACCAAATCAAAAGGAAAGCTTTTTTTAATGTTTATTTGAATATTTCCTTTATGTATTCGGTGGGTTAAGATTTTGCATTGAAGAAACAAAATGCTTCACGTCAAGTAAGTATTATTTAATTGTTTTTGGATTTTTGTTATGTAAATAAATATGATTGTCAATTTTTCTTGTAGTTAAAGAAATCTAATGTATAATATTTGTTCTTGATTTATAACATGATGTCTTATTTTGTAATGAAATGTTGTAGTTGAGTTTTTGATAATATATTATATAAGGGTAAGATAATATTTCTTAATTAAAAATAAAATAAAATCAATACATTACATAGTTTCTAGGATTTGTAAATTATTAAATTAAATAGTCCGAACTCGTCGTGAATTAGTGGTACCGATGATTTCCCGAGCATAAATTTATAGTACCGGTATCGAACGGGATTCAGGATTTGGATATCGGTACCGGTACGGGAATCGGGAATTGAATTAGGGTTACGTACCTTTTAGCTATGACAATTCCACAAGATAAGAACGAAGCACCAAACTATCAATAAAACCGTAACACAAAGATATAGTCTAAAGTAAGACTATATTACGTTCTTGTACACACGTAATACAACGAGCTAACCATAAGTCTAGTACGTGTAAACCGATCTTCAGCGTCTAGTAGAATATCTACCCAACAACCCTAGAGAGGGGCTATGACTAGATATTTAGCAAAATCGAAATCTAAACAAAACCCTAAAAGAGTGTGTTTGGTCGGCGATCAACAAGAGAGAGAAAGGGAGATTGTGTGTTGAATTATGAGGGTAAGGGGATGTTAATATAGGACTTCAAAACTTGGAGTCCAAGATAAACAAATAAAAGGCAAGTGACAAGTTCCCTTTTTTCTTTCCTCCTCCCCCTTGGTGTCGAAAGTCGGTAACACCCACAAGAGGTGTTCCAGAATCTTTTTTCCTTCTCTTGTTTGTTCCACAACGATCGTTTAATCTTAACTCTTATTATTTAACGGTCGTTAAAGTTAAAGCTTAGTTTAATTTAATAAATACATAAATATATATTTATTAAATAAATTAACTCTTTACATATTATGTGCAATCCCATAATCTCGAGTTCGATCCTATCACACGACTATTAAATATAAGTCCATAAACTTTCAAAGGCTAGATGTCGAGTTCTAATCCAAAGCTAGCACCAATCTTCACAACTCTTCACTTTGAAGTTTAGTGAGAACTCACAAGACACATACACACATCACTTTATAGTTTAGTGAGAACTAACACTCATGACTTATTACAACTCAATAAGACATATCCAAGTATACACACGTCACTTGGATCCATACAAGACAAATCCAAGTATACACATATATAATGGATTTACACAAGATTAAGCCAAGTATTCTCAAATACATTGGATTAATATAATACTAATCCAAGTATCCACAAATACATTGGATCTACACAAAACTCAAATATAAAAATGATGAACATGACTAGATCTAAGGTAAGATGATCTTCATTAAGGCTTCATCTTTAATCACATCACAAGTGTGTGAGTGATCTTATTTTTGGACAAGTAAAGATAGGAATCAAGAGGATAATCATAAGTAAACATACTTAACACATTAAGTGATTATTTACAAATGATTAGGATATAGAAAAGAGAAAAGAGGCAGAAAGAATGTCCAAAAAGGTTCATAGAAATGCAGATTTTATCCACTATTTATAGGAGACAAAGACCAACGGCTATCTGACTGCGGTTCCTTAATTGTGTTTGCGGTTCCTTATTGATATAGAACCACATGCCTATTTAAGGAACCGCGGGTCGTAGACTTTGCTCCTTTTTGTCCTTTAGTGGGGAAGTAATATATAGGGTAAGTTTTACCTTCAAAAGATATTCTTATGGCATTTGGAATATGCCATATTCAAATTTATATTTTCCATTTTAATAAAACATTTTCTTAGAAAGAAAGTTTATTATATTTTTTTGTCACATTTGACAAAATGTTAGTTTTAAGGGTAATCATTTTTTATGATCATTAAACATGATTAAGATATGTTTGTGTTAGACTTAAATGATTATTACCTTGATGATAATGTTTGTCAAATAATTCGTCTTTCGATTATCTTTGACGATAAATGTATTTTTTACCTTGTCGTGATCAAAAATAAGAAAGATTAATTAACACTAATAATGTTTTTAGGCATCTGTTAAAAGTTGAGAACAAATAACATGAATACCAAGATTATCACACAACCAGCCTCCCCTTTGTGATTATTATTAAGATTCAAGTACAAAATTAGAAAGATAAAGATTAGTCCTCAAATGAGTGCTAATCAGACATACAAAAGAAAAGATGAAATCGTCCTAACTAGGTTGATCCGATTTCCCTCACATACATAATCACCCAAACACTCAATGTTAAATAATGGATGATGAATGATCTCTCATATGATAAACCTCAGATTGGTTATCAGAAACTCATGGGAAAGGACAGAGAAGAACACATTACTATGTATGTGTTAATGAAAAAATGATTGCTCCATCCTTTTTCACAATGAGAATTAGAGGTTACATAATTCTCCAACGGATAGAAAGGCCCAACTGGAGTCCAAAATGAAAGCCCAACGGTCATAAGGTCCAGGTCCACAGCAACATATATCAAGTGACAAGAATGGTCCCTGCACAACACAAACACACAGAAAAGGGCCAGATAAACGCTTGTTAGTTTGCAAAAGTTAACACCCTCTCTCAAATTAAACAAGTGTAACAATTAAAAGATAGGAAAAAAAAGATGTGCTGGGCAGAATGCATATTACACACAGGAGACAAACACATGATAAGGTTGGAAACTTCCAACACCCTCTCTCAAGCTGAGCAAGGTTAACCCCCATGAAACAACATACCTAAAACAAGAAACTATAATGACAAACATATTTCACACTACCAGGCATAAATTTAAAAATTATGCGTAACCAGATTTAATAAAGGCATCAGGGTGAAACAACCATATGTTAAACGCACAAAACCAAATAAAACTACTAGTGACAACACAACAAGATAATGAAAGGCAGCAGAAACATATTAACATATAGTCCCAGATAGAGCATTGATTAAAACACAACAAGTGTAACCAATACACAGAAAAAATGAGACAATGACTTCCCTGAGCATCATAAGTCCATGTCCACATAGACCAACAAAGGAACCAACGAAGGGATTCAAAGAAACCAAAGCAACCTACCTGCAACGAATGACAACAACAAGAAGCCAAACAACAACAAACCACATACCACATACCAAGCAGAAGAATTCATAGTCCTTTATTTTTGAATTAGGAGACCAGAATAAAAAAGAGCAAAAACACCAAGCAGACACAATAAAACCAGTAAAGGTTATCATACAGAAAAGAGAGAGAACCACAAGGGACTCCAAAAAGAACAACACTGGAAAAGACATTCACAGTCAAGAGAGAATCACCTGATTCAAACAAACATACGAGAACAAACTCAGAACAAGACAAGAACCACAAGGTTAACTAAGAGAAGCCAACAAGGAATAAAACATTTTAGACAGCATTGTTCAAGTCCTTTATTTTGGATAAAGAGACAAGAACAAAACACTCAACTAAACAAGACAGAAATCAGATGACAACATTTGATAACAGAGAGACCACACGAGGCATATTAGAAGGGAGAATCACAAGATCCTCGACATAGAAGACAAAACAGAGGATCATAGGAGACACAAAATGCTAGACAAACAAGCCAGACACGACAAGGCGAAACCCAGATCAAAGGGAACAACAATAAACACAAACGAGAGACAAACAGGAATGAACAAGAACAAGCAAGGAAAAGGAGAAGACACACACAAGCTAGCAGAAAACAAAATACTTAGTCAAACACGCAAGAATGCAAGAATGCATGAAGAAAACATAACACAAGATTTTTGCCATTACTGATAGCCACGAAGAACAAGACAAAGAACAAAAACAAAAGAGCAGAATCTACATACACAGACAAGAGAGAATCATAAGATTCTTCAACCAGATAGATATCAGCAAACACAAACAAAAGACAGACATGAAACACGCAAGAAAAACAAAACGAACATAAGCCAAAGACAACCAAAGATCACACAGAGGCACAACAGAGACAAAAAACCAAGCACACACAACAAAGACATGCAAAAAGAACATATTGCAAGAGAAAACAAGAACACAAAAAGAGAGACACTACGAACAAGGATACATAAACAAAGAAGACAGACACAACAGAAAACGCAGGTAGAAAACAAGGAGAGGACAAGACAAGAACATTAAAAACAAAAAACCTAAACATCAACAAAGACATAACCAGCTAGAATCAAGCAACAATATACAGCAAACAAAACAAACCAAATGCACAAGGCATCATATACTTATCCCAAGAAATATGGTAACGGGTGTTCAAGATTAGGATAAATCAAGGGATTAACATAAACATAATCAAGGAAGTTAAACCTAAAGGATAAGACATTCAAGGACAAGATAGACAGACTAGAATGAACCATATAAGAACCACAAAAACACATAAGACAATCACCAGATATGATCAACCATAGACTGTAATGGACGGAATAGTCATTAATCTTAAAAGAAGTATTAGGGGAACTGTGTCAAACCACAAAGCCAACAACATGCATACAAAAATTGTTCTCAATGGTGTTAAAGATAGATGGAAATTCAAACCCAACATCATTTAGATCAGAAAACATCAGCTCACTTTGAGTGTGATGTTGAGAGATGCCCTCATAGATGCTTTTAAAACCCATAGAAGTTGCATTGCCACTCTCATCTCTGCAAGAAGAATTTGGAGTGTTGCCATCATCATAGGGTGTAGCATTCTCTACATCATAGGGACTTTTAGGTGTGTGACTGACAAGATAATCAAAGAGGTTCATTTGTCTAAAAAATCCATTTTAAACACAACAAAACCATTTTCTTTTGAGTTTGAAGAAGAGAAGAAGTTCCCTTTATAACTAGCAGTTCTTTTAACATCAAGATTAGTTTTAACAGTTGAGACAACAAGAAGGCCATATTTAAAGGTTATGATGGACAACTTATCACCATTGATTGAGACAGTTAAAAAGAAAATGCAGCCACAACATCTAATGTGAGAATGCTTAGGTGTGATTTCAAAAATTACTTTAGAAAGTGAATTGCCAAAGAGAACACAAAGAGGGGTAAAACCGTATGTACTCCATATAACAAGAATGTGTTGGGATTTAGAAACTAGTTAAACCATTAACTAAGAGTACGCAACGGAATAGATCTTGTATAACAAACCTGATTAACACATAATAAAACAATATTAAAACCAACCTTTAATTAATTGAATAAATCAATTAATGATCTGATCCTGAAGCTATAACGGTAAAGTAACCGCCCTCTGACGATTGCTCACACGACATGTAAAACGAACACACCACGATGCTAGTGGTAACTTCACTTCGATTATCATGTAACTAGAAACCCAAATATCCAAAACCCTAAGTGGGATTACGTAAGGATAAGGTTTATAGATAGTTAGAAGACACTTGGAAAAAATTCACCCGAAACCCTAATTAGGGTTTATATTTGGCCGAACCACAAGTGGAACCAAAACAAGACCAAAACATTGTTACGAGGATTAAAGGTTTAGTATAGGCTAAGAAACTTCACATGTAAGTGCCAAAAGGTAGTTGATCTTGCAAAGGTTTACACTTTATGTGAATTTAGTGTTGAAGAATAATTCGTATGATTTTGGTGTGTGTGGTGGGTCGATCAGACGCAACACAAAGGAAAGGGAGAGACAAAAATTTGTGAGGGTTATGGGATTGTATTTATACTAATCCCACCTCCTCAAAATTCCTTGGTCCCTACTACAAGAAAACCAATTAAGGAAAAGATTTCCTTAATCAAATATTCTTGAATATTTACTTACCAAAAATCATAGCTAAAAATCTTCTAGAACCCCATGTTATAATAATCGGCCGATTGGCCTTAGGGTGTTCTAGAAGTCGATTTCCTTCCAAATTTAAATAACGCACTCATATTAAATTAATTAAATGCCGTTAATTAACTTAACCATCGTTAATTAAATAAAACGTGAAGTTTTTATTAAACGTTTAATAAAGAAATAATAATTGTAAATAAACGCGTGTTCTCCTTATTGAGTGTGTGCCCCCGATAGGATCACGCATTTACTGATGGCTAAACGATCGCATATCTCAACAACTCCCACTTGTGAGAGTTTAGACATACAACGTCCATAATGAAGTATCTAGCAACACTTCATTATAATCGGCAAATTTTAAGTTAGATAGTTTCAAGAATAAGATCTTAAAAGCTAGTAATGATGTATGATTATTAGAGCTTGTTGGTAATCATCCCTTCGTTTCAATGTACCGGTTAAACCATGGATATGGATCCTAACTCATTCCATATATTTTAACTTTAATTCCTTGTTATCAAATTAATTTAGATAGTCCAAATTGTAACAAGCATCATCTTGATTACACTTTGGGTACGGCCATACAATTACCTAATTAATTCTAGAGGGGATCCAGGGTACTTCACTACACTATATCAGAGTGGAGGAACGAATTCTGTAGAAATTGATAACCTATGAATCTATGAAGTGGGTTGATGTTTTTCTAGTGAGAGAAACTAGAGAGAGAAAGTGAGAGAAATATATGGAAGATTTTATTACTATGAAATGTGAATGAAACAACAACCAACCCCTTTCCTTAGTGGAAAGGGGTATTTATAGTCCAAGCCAAACATTGGGCTTGGGCCGGTCCATGACAAGCCCATGGACCGGTTCTTACTTAAGTTAATAAGCAAATAATAACTAATTACTAACTACGAGCTATTACAACATGAATATAATTGTGGAGTGACCGATACTTCTAATATACGTTAAAACGTATTTCTAACAATCTCCCCCTAAGGGAGGTCACTCCACGTTACAAAGTTCTAAACCTAGCATACTATACTAAGTCTTTGTTCTTTAGCTCGTAGTCTTTTCTTCTTTTCTTTCTTTTGTTGTGAATATGTTGATTTGATCTTTTTGGCTTTGACTTGAGAGCATTGTTCTTTGGTCTTTCACGTGCGATCTTTGCCTTTCTTGTGAACTTTGCCTCCTCGTGACTTCATGTTCCACACACTTACGTCTTTTTGTTGAATTCTCGAAAGCTTCAGAGTTTGGTACAGCGGAAGACTTCATCTTGTACTTTCTTGAATTTTTGCTGAACTTTGTTGCAATAGACATAAGCATGTGGGAACGACTTTTACAGGTACACCGCAACACCACCGTCTTCACTGGTACACAGCAACGCCACCGTCTTCAACAGGTACACAGCAACGCCACCGTCTTTAACAGGTACACAGCAACGACACGAATAAAATGGCTTTGAACATTTTATTCTAATTCGGTAGCATTTTACCTCCGGTCGGTGAAGACCGTTGGACGATATTAGATATCGTACCCGTGACGGATAGTTTCAATTAAGTAACTTCCTGACAGGATTTCGCGGGTGAACCCGTTCTCTTTATTCGACCGTCCAAAGCTGACTGCGAACATAAAGAGTGAATCACTTGGATAAATTATCCTTGTGATTAAAAGCCGTCAATTCATGAAACCTGGAACAAGTGAATTTCAATTAAGATTTTCACCATCGTTGCTTTCCAGTTGTCACGAGCTCAATTCATAAAGAATCTTGCGCGTTACCTACCAAGTGCTGTTTGATGTTGACACTAGAAGGATTTCCACTCGTCACTGTGGTCAATAAAGAGTCACTCTGAGTGTTCTGGCAAGATCATATGATAATGCGAAGAGGCCTGGAACGAGTTTAAGTTCAATTAAGAATTAAACCACTGTTACCTTCCAGTTTTTCACAAGATTGGTTCTAAAAGAACCGCACGTGTAACCTACCATGAGCTTGTTTGATGTTGGCTCAAGCAGGATTTCCATCTTCATTGTAATACTTGCGTATTACTCGGATGTTCTGGCAATATTACAGGAATACTGCGTAGGACTCATGAAAATCTCTTACTTTTCACAGTGTGTGAGAAAGCAAGGAATAAATGGAAAGTGTCCTAATGAGACTTTTGATGATCTCTTGGCTCTAGACTCGATTGTGCGTTTTGATTTAGTGAGCGATGGCTGGAGAGGAGTACCACCTTTTCAATACCAGTCTATTCGGAGTGAATAAACCAGTAGATAACGTGTTGATCTCCGTGTGATTAAAACAAATACCTTTTGAGAGATATTTGAGTTAGCTGGGGAAGGGTTGTGCATTGCATCACTGGGTCCATGATGTCTTTCTTCAATACCGAGAATCATTAGCAAAAATGACCTCAATAGCATATGTATTGACCCGGTTTCTGCCTAATGTTGTAAGGAGGGCTTCTTTCTTTACACCCTTTATCTTTACATTTCTTTTTCATTCTTCAACCCCTTCAATGCTTACCAATACGTCATCACTAGCACCTTGTTGTGATTGTTCCAGTGCTAGCTTAAGTACTTGGTCGGCATTCAGCTACGTTCACATTCTTTCTCCATCTTTCCTAGGACTTCTAATTCTAACTAGGGAATTGTCCTTGGGAAGATTCCATCGGCTCTGATGAATCATTGGACTAAACCTATTCCTACCACCCTTTTGTCACCACATCCGTCGTGAATTAAGCGTGTTTTGGGAAGGAATTGCCATCATGAAAAATCATTGAAAATCACCTAAAGTACTTGTGATATTGAAATCAAAAGTTTTGTACCTTAGGTGTTTTGTTCATCAAAAACGCTCCCCCTTAACACGTGCTTTACACATATTAAGTTGGATAATCTTTAAGTCTTTTTCATTTTAGCCAAGTATCATTTAAATCTCCTTAATCCCATTTTCTCCCCTTATCCAAAATGTTAACCATTAATATTTGGGATATTGAATGGATTAACCGGTCTTTGGGTAAAAATGAAATTGATGTTTGGCCGTAGAACAAATGATTGCTCCCCCTTAAGTTAATAAGGGATAGTTGTAGTGCTTTAGTATGATATATTTTGAAAGATTTAGAATCTCGTGAGAAATTCTTGAAAAATTATCATACCTTAACACTACAACAAGCCATTAAAGCACATTATTCACAAATATACATATTCACAAATAATACCAATATAGAGTGACCTGAAATGTTCGACCCTTCAGATGGATCGTTGCAGTGTCCTGTAGTGCACTCCATATGGTCTACCACCCACAAATCTTTCCAAGCTCCTCATCAATCTACGTTCACGGAGCTTCTGATCGATCTTCTTGATGACATACTTTGCCATCTGCCGGTAACCTGGATGCCAATCCTCCGTCATTTCTGGCAAAGTTCCACCCGAGTTCAGATGCTCCAACTTGTCTCTGACTTGTATAAGAGTGCCATCACTATACTTATGGAGCTCCCCCACCCTCATAAACTTCATCAAACCTCGACTGTTTAAGTAGAAGATGCCGGAATTCGGGACAGAAATGCCGGTATAGGGACATCTTGCTACATGTTGAGGTAACACTTGATTCACAGGACGGGTTAGATTGAGCTTCCTCTGATAGCTTTCGACTCCCAACTGAAGATCTTCAACTCGTGTCTTGATGACAACGCTTCGTGTGAACATACGAAGTGCTGTATTCAAAGCAATGAGATCTTCACGAGGAATATGGGTGAGTTGATCTCTGGTCATCAGAAGCAGCATATCTTCAATATCCTCAAGGCGAATGATGGAAAAATCTCCCTGCTGGATTTTGTATTCCCTGTCATCCTCCCTTTTCAAACGAATCTCCGTCACATGATAGTAGCCATTCTTGGCTTCTGTTTTCATCCCTAAAATGCTGGAGATGCGGATATCGGATCTAACTGAGCTTCCAGAATTGACTAAGCAGCAACACCTGTACGCCCTTCTGACTCGTTCGTCCCAATGAGATGCACCTATGACAGCATACATATCATAATTACGATTTATCTTAGGGACCCAGAGTCGGTTTACCTTTTCCTCGATGAAGGGTATTGTCCCCCAGTTGGCAGCTTTCAGCAATGTCAGGGATGTTGCGTATTTTGATGACCCCTTGAGTAGATACACCAGATCATTGGTGACAAAGAAGTCAAGAGCAATCTGATTATCTTGATCCATTGGAGGTGGAGCTCTTTCTGATTCATGAAGACCTGGCCGTTGAACGGTATTCAGAGCCTTCAGGATCTCCTCGGCATAGTATTCGAACTCCATTTGGGGCAACCGGGTTTTGGCGCGAAGTCTTTTATCCTTCAGTACTTTCTTCACCAATGATGGAGTAACCGAAGTCTTATACTCATGAGCAAGAAATGCACATAAGTCAATCGGACTTCGGATACGAAGGTACAAGACTTCTTTGTCGGCGTCGGTGATCGGATCATACTGCGCCGCTGCCATGATCCAAGCCTGTGGTGGAGCAGTCTCGTCGATTTCCAACGTGTCCTCCCAGTTCCTTGTGCTTGGTTCAGGAATAGTAGATTGTGGGTTTTGTTGCAGAGGAGTAGAAACGTGAACATCTGCTTGTTCAGATTCAGGCATTTCAGCAGTGTCATGGACGGGTGAGTGTTGTGCAGCTTCTGGTTCGGTAACCGATTCTGCAATCACAGGAGTAACAACACAAGAACTAACGGGGTTAGTGGTAACAGGTATTGATTTATGGATAAATGTACCAGGAAAATATGACCCTGTAGTGGCATTCACGTCATGGCGCCACTTCGATCGTCTGGATTCCGTGGATGTAGACTTCTCCTTTGGTGCTGCATCTTTCTTTGACTTGGTGCCAGACTTAACCACTTTCTTTGAGCTGGCGCCCTTATCCCCTTTCTCACGCTGTTCACCTTTATCCGCATTGCTCCCCTTAACACTCTCCTGGTGACCATCACCACCATCGTTACCATCATTATCATCATCATCTGCATCCTCATCATCATCATCCTCATCATCCTCATCATCATCTTCATCATCCTTATCATTATCATCATCCTCATCATTCTCATCATCCTCATCATTATTCTCATCCTCATCCTCCTCCTCGTTCTTATCTTCTTCTTCTTCTTCTTCCTCCTCTCCACCAGTACCCTCGTCTTCCTCACTCTCTTCCCGTTCTTCTTCAGGGAGAATGTGGTAGGGTACCACACTTCCAAACGTCTTGAACAACCTATCATCCTCCATGATAGCGTCATTCAGGGATTTAAAGAGAGCCCGTTGTTTCCTCGATTTATCAAACGAACCAAGTTCCTTCATTCGAGCCTTAAGGATCTTCTTCAGTTCAAAATCCGTCAAGTCATATGCGATCTTGTAGGCGGCTTCTGAAGGATTGGATGACTTGATCATCAAGTTATCAGCAGCAAGCGTCTTCAAGTCATCACGCAGTTTAGGCATTAAGGATTCAACGGAGTCTTTTACTTTCTGCTCAATAGTAGCTTCAAGAGCGTCTTTTTGCTCTTTAAGGTCATCCTTAATAGCTTTAAGTCTTGCAATTCGTGCTTTATGCCTATTAGCTTCATCCCTTTTTACCTGAGCAAGTTCCTCTGCATGAGCTTTACGTGTAGCTTCCATGTCTGCAGCGAACTTGGCAATCAACTCTTCTTGAGCCTTCTTAGATGCTTCTTCACTTTGAGCACGTCTTTGTAGCTCTTGGCGAAGTTCATCCATTTCGCTCTTTTGTTTATCCATGTGTTTATCCAACATCTCGGCCATCACTATTGCTGCCATTGCAGATGTTGCAGAGCTGCTCTGGGTTGAGGGAATAGGCTCGGTTGTGACTGCGGTGCTAAGGATGGGCTTTGGTGGTGGTGGAGGAAGTGGTGTAGAAACCTGTTTGGTTGGTAAGGGTTGAGTTGGTGGAGGTTGAGTTGTTAAAGGTTGAGTAGGTGGAGGAGGTGGTGTAGAAACAGGGATTGATGGCTCCTTCGAAGTGGAATAATTTTCAGGTGACCCAAACTCATCAACATCATGAGGTTCAATATACTCATCCTCAACGTCTACTCTTACACCTGAACCACTACCACCAGTATCTTTCCTACTCCTTTTAATGGCTATCTTCATCATTTGTTGTTCAGCTTTATCAAGAGTAGGATCAACAATGTTTTCTTCGTCACGCAGACGCATCTCATCAGCCTTACCCTTTCCTTTCTTACCCTCTGTCTTCTTCTTCTTGGTTTTGGGCTCAGGTAAATCTGCTTGCTTCCTTTTACCTTTGCTTTTAACCGTGGTAGATGAGTCTTCACCTGCTAGAAGGCTTGCTCGTTGTTTCTCAATTTCCGTGAGCAAGTTCTTGTAATCATCAGATTCAATGATCTCATCGGTCAGAAGATGACTGGGAATGGGACCAGGAATAACCGTATTCGAATGAGTCTCCTGCCTTAAGTCTACCAAATCATCATCATCTATCATGTGGTGACGACTACCTGCAAGCTTGTTAATGGATGCATCGTTTTCCATAAAGTAATGTATGATCAACTTAATAAACCTAGGGTACTGGTAAGTTTTGATTTTACCCTTTGTGTTAGTGAAGAGTTGAAAAGTAAACTCCTCCCACAGCAGTGATGCATAATCAATACCCATACCTTTGAACATACCATAAAACATTTTGATGATCGGTGGACGAACAGCATCATACCCAGTTGTTTTGGGTGTCAAGCATCGGCTAAGAATCCCAAAAATAGCTTTCCATGGTTGACCAATTTTGGCAGTAGTAAACTCAGACGGGGTTCGTATGTCAAGACATCCAATGGCGGTGAACATCTCCATGATCTGGTCCTTAGTCGGGTTGGCTGAGTATGATAAGTCTTTGAGTGTCGGCCGAAATCCAAAAATCTTCCTAAAGTCTGACACAGTAAGCGTCTGCTGCTTGTTATCCAAGGAAAAAGTGATTTTGTTGGATGTCTTCTCTTTGGTAGCCCAGAACTCGTAAAGGTAGTCGTAGGGTACTGAAGCACTTCTCCTTAGCGCATGCTTGAAATGAGATTTATCAAGCATGGTTGTACCTACCTTAAAAGCATTATGGGTAGAGTGAGATACCTCCTTCAGACGGTAGTTGTTCGGAATAAACTTTAGAGTCTTGGCTTCAGCAATGGCGGCGGCTCTGTTGTGTTGTAGTTGTTGTACGGTAGGGTTAGTCATCGTCTCTGCTTAAGATAAAACATAAAAGTTGATACAAACAAGTATAAATATCATTATGACTTTAAACTTAAGCATTGTACATATGACATAATCCCTTAAGCTTTGAAATCATTCAAACATCTGCTATTCGGAATAATCACACCATTCGGAATAATAGGTCTATACTGAATATAAGTCCTATGCGGAACATAAGTCTATTCGGAACATATAGCCTATGCGGAAAAACATCCCTATTCTGAATAAAATACTCTATTCGGAACATTTGGGCTATGTGGAAAAAATTCCTCCATTCGGAACATTTGGGCTATGTGGAAAAAATTCCTCCATTCGGAACATTTGGGCTATGTGGAAAAAATTCCTCCATTCGGAACATTTAGGCTTATGCGGAACATTTCCTACTCGGAACATTTCCTATTCGGAACATTTCCTATTCGGAACATTTTCCTATTCGGAACATTGTCCTATTCGGAACATTTTCCTATTCGGAACATTTTCCTATTCGGAACATTTTCCTATTCGGAACATTTTCCTATTCGGAACATTTTCCTATTCGGAACATTTTCCTATTCGGAACATTTCCCTATTCGGAACATTTTCCTATTCGGAACATTTTCCTATTCGGAACATTTTCCTATTCGGAACATTTTCCTATTCGGAACATTTTCCTATTCGGAACATTTTTCCTTATTCGGAACATTTTTCCTTATTCGGAACATTTTCCCCTATGCGGAACTTTTGCCCTATGCGGAACTTTTTGCCCTATGCGGAAAATTTTGCCCTATGCGGAACTTTTGCCTTAGGCGGAAAAACCGTTCTATTCGGAAAAAACCGTTCTATTCGGAAAAAATGTCAACAGTTACAAGTTTTTCTAATTAGGCACTTAATCCGTTTGATTCAATTGATCTAAAGGCAAAAATAGTGCAATTAGACCTATTCCGAGTACAACCCAAGCAAAACCCCCAAATTATTTAACCCTAATTAAACAGTAATTTTGATTCGTTTGATTTCCACCTTAAACAGTTAATTAACTTTGATATATCTGAAAAAATTAATCCGTTTTAGTACCTTTTGTGAAGATCTGAACAGGAGAATGACTGATTTGATGCGAGTTTGATTTATTTCGTGAGTTTGTGTGTGTTAGAGTATCAATGGCGGCAAAGAGATAAAGGGGAACAGTGATTGAGATAGATGAAACGGGGGGGAAGGTTTGACTAGGTCAAATTTTCCATAAGTTAGACATGTTGTCAACTTTGCCCCCTCAATTCTTCTTTTTGCTTCATTCAATCATTTTGTTTTGATTACCAAGTGTTGATACTTGTCACATTGATCCTATCTTATGTTAACTATCCGAGCCTTAGTGATTAACTTAACTTAACACAAGCACAAAACTATCCACGACAAACTTATAAGCAACAACACTACAAATGCCAAAGCAATCCAACCATTAACCATTAAGCTTTATGAATTTCCTTGAAAACTTTTGAAGATCTTTTTGATGTGAAAGATGACGAAACATTTTCTCCCCCTTAAACGATGACTCGTTTTCTATTTAAAGAGCTGTAGTCATTGTTTAACGAGGCACATGATGATGAAAAACATTTCCCAATTGATATCTTGAAAAAGTTTGATTCGTGGTGTCAATAAGATTTCTCTTATTTTAACAAATTAATGCACTGAGACGTACACAAATTCGTGTCAGACCAAGTTATAAAGTAAACTTGATCCCTTTGCATGATTTGGCTTGTAAATCACGCCCGAGAAAATTAATTCCCGTTCTGAGCCAACGTTTTCCAAAGAAATACGTGACTTTAATATGAAAACCGGGTTGCAGTCAGAAATAACTACAAGCCATAATGGGCATGTTTTAAAAATGTACAACTTTTATACGGACTCTATTTATGGCACCGTGTCAATATTGATCGACATTTCTAAGGCCGTAAATATTACCGTACTAAAAGACATGCCCGTTTTAAACGAAAAATATTTTTGGTTTTTCTTGATTTTATAATTTTTATGGTTTTTATAGGTTTTATATTTTTTATGGTTTTTCTTGGTTTTATATTTTTGTATTTTCTTTTTGTGGTTTATATATTTACGATAATATACATGATCACAACCAAAGGATACTCTGAATAGTTTACCACGACTATTCAGCTGATTCTTCTGCCAACTCTTTGAGAGTCGCTGGAGTGAATGATTTCATGCCAAGCTTGTCGATCAAAAACTTGATTCGTCCTCGATCTAAGGCTTTGGTGAACATATCTGCCAGCTGGTACTCAGTAGTGACAAAATACAGCTCGATCACTCTGTTCTCCACCTGCTCCTTAATGAAATGGTAGCGAATGTCTATGTGCTTGGCCCGGGAGTGTTGAACATAGTTGCAGCAAAGGGCAATGGCGCTCTTGTTGTCACAATACATCGGGATTTTGTTAAATCCAAGACCGTAGTCAGTTAATTGTGATCTCATCCAAAGGACTTGAGCACAACAACCGGACATGGCGATGTATTCAGCCTCCGTGCTTGATATTGCAGCGCTTTTCTGCCTTTTTGAAGACCAACTGATCAATCTATCTCCTAGGAGTTGCATAGATCCAGAAGTGCTACGCCTCGTATCTTGACATCCAGCATGATCGGCATCTGCGTATGATATTAAAGCAATCGAGGAATCTTTCGGATACCATAGACCACGATGAAGTGTTCCTTTTAGATACCGAAAGATCCTTTTCACAACATGTAAGTGCTTTTCGGTAGGCCGAGCCTGATACCGGGCACACATGCATACAGCAAATTGCAAATCAGGCCTGCTAGCAGTCAGATAGAGAAGGGTGCCGATCATTCCATGGTAAAGTTTCGGATCGACAATAATCCCATCCCTATCTTCATCTAACTTGGTTTTCTCAACCATTGGAGTGTCTACGGGGTCACAATTCTCAAAATTATATTTCTTAAGAGATTCTAGAGCATATTTGGATTGATTTATAAAGATGCCTCTGGGATTCTGAGAAATCTGTAATCCTAAGAAAAATGAAATTTTTCCCATCATCGACATCTGAAAGCGTGTGGACATTATCTTCTCAAATTGTTTAGACAATTCTATGTTAGTGGCAGCAAAAATTATATCATCAACATAAATTTGTACCAGAAGCATGTCGTTGCCGTCCTTGAGAGTGAATAGAGTGGGGTCCACTTTGCCTTTGGAGAAGCCTTCCGACATGAGATATGTTGACAGGAGATCATACCACGCGCGTGGAGCTTGTTTCAACCCATAGAGAGCCTTCTTAAGCTTGTACACATGGTTAGGAGACTCCGTACTGACGAACCCATCCGGTTGACTAACATAAACCTCTTCCCTTAGTTCACCGTTCAAAAATGCCGTCTTCACATCCATTTGATAGACGATCATGTTCATATGAGCAGCAAACGCAAGGAATAGTCTAATCGCCTCCAATCTAGCCACAGGAGCAAAAGATTCCTCAAAGTCTATACCCAAGGCTTGTTTATATCCTCTAGCGACCAATCTTGCTTTGTTCTTTAATACCGAACCCATCTCATCAAGTTTAACCTTATAAACCCATAACAAGGTAAGGATGTTAACCTTGTCAGGGCGAGGAACCAATTCCCATACTTCGAGTCGTTTGAATTCATTGAGTTCCTCCTGCATAGCTTCAATCCAAGATGATTGGGTCATAGCCTGCTGCCAATTTTTGGGTTCAACTTCAGAGAGAAATGCATCAAAGTAGCAATAGAGTGCACTCTCTTGTAGTTGGTGGCGTGTAGAGACTGGTCGATCTAGATCTCCAATAACATTCCTAATTGGGTGATCTTTTGTCCATTTAGTGCTATGGTTTTCAATCCTAGGTGGTCTAGAGTGAACAATAGATGGAGCTTCTTCTGAGGTAGAGGCGGCTGAAGGGTTTTCAGGGATTGCTACACCAAAGAAAGGAAGCTCTTGCAAGTGAGCATATTCCAGGTCGTGATCAGTAGAATCCTCTTCCACATCATTAGGCACAAGTAGGGGTGATGATTCAGGTGTAGTTTGAGAATCACTTGGTGAAGGTGCATCCGGTTCAATGTGAATTGTAGATGCATTAGATAAAGGTTCATTAACTTGAGCAACCACTTCAGGTATTGGAGCAATTACTACAGGTACTGGAACTTCATCAGTCGGGGGATCGAAGAATTCATCAAACAACGGTTGAAACAGTTTATCCCACTCGGGCCTAGATGGTGGTAAAAATGATGTAGAAGTAGGATTGTTGGGAACTAATCCGGAACTTATAGCACCGGGTCCCATCTCATGAAGCGCGGGTTCAGAGCTGTGTTGCTCAGAAGCCATCGCTGTCAGCTCGTCGAAATCAGCGTCCATAGTTTCTACAATCTTGCCAAGACGACGGTTGTAGATTCGGTATGCTCTTTTGGACGATGAGTAACCAATGAAAATACCTATGTCGGCTTTTGGTTGAAGCTTACCCAAGTTCTCACTATTGATGTTTGGATAACACAGAGCACCAAACACATGGAAAAATGAAACATCGGGTTTGCGGTCATGTAGAAGCTCATAAGGTGTTTTTCCATGGCGTTTCCGAATGATAGAACGGTTTTGGGTAAAACATGCAGTAGAAATAGCCTCTGCCCACAAGAACAATGGAGCGTTCGCATAAATAAGCATGGTCCTAGCAGCTTCCATAAGTGTGCGATTTCGTCTTTCAACGACACCGTTTTGTTGTGGAGTGCGTGCAGCGGATGTTTCATGTGATATACCAACTCCTTCATAATAATCACGAAGAGTCTGGTTGACGAACTCTGTACCATTGTCTGTACGAATACGGCGGACAGTGGTATTCAAACGTACCTGAATGAACTTCAGAAAAGTGATGATAGCCTTCGGTGCTTCATCCTTTGTACGTAAAAATCTAACCCATGTAAACCTGGAAAAATCATCCACAATGACGAGAATGAATTTTTTACCGCTCACACTTTCAGTTCTCATCGGTCCACAAAGATCCATATGCAAAAGATGAAGTTTTTCTTGATTAGTGTCTTCAGCTTTGGGTTTGTAAGATTTCTTGGTGCTTTTCCCCCTTGAACACGCGGAACATAAATGATCCTTGTGAAATTTAAGCTTGGGAAGACCACGAACTAACTCGTTTTTAGCCAGATGATTAATAGCATCAAAATTAAGATGAGATAATCTGCGATGCCATAACCATGACTTGGTCTTAGAAGCTTTAGAGAGAAGACATACTGGAGAAGCGGCCATCATGTCTTGTAAGGACAAAGTGTAAAGATTTGCACCACGAGATCCCTTCAACAAATCTTTTCCTTCCAAGTTGCGGATGAAACAAGTGTGTTGTCGAAAAGCAACCTCAAGGTTGGAATCACAAAACTGTCCTACTGAGAATAAGTTGTGACCAAGACCTTCTACATAGTATACCCTAGAAATCGTCACGTTTCCAATCTGATATTCACCATACCCCATAATCTTTGCTATATGATCATTCCCAAATTTAACCGTACCAAGAAACTTGCTGACGAAATTTCGGAGCATCGAGCGATTTCCGGTCATATGTTTTGAACAACCGGAGTCCAAATACCACAGGATGATTTGGACCACCTGAAAATATCACCACACAAAGACAATGTAGAGGTATCGGAATCTGAGTGTTCCTTGTTATTAGCAGGTACAGATTTAATAATCTTAGATTTGCTAACTCTAGGTTTCTTAGATTTCCTAGCCTTCTTCTTCTTAATTGGTGGTGTAGATTCTAATTGGCTCAAATCCTGAGGTATTTCTACACTGATAGGCACTATAGTGGGGGCTGACCTAATTAAAGGGCGCTGTTTCCTTACTTTAGTGCAAGTGTTCCTAACTAAAGGACGCTCAGACCTAACCTCAATGGATGCATTCCTAGTTAAAGGGCACATTTTACCATCGAGAGTAAAGGTCCTACCAGTGGGACGCCATTGCCAGCCAACTTGGGCACGAGTTCTACCCGTTGGCTTCCATTCAAGACCATTCTTAATAGCATTCATTTCATTAACGTGATCAATCAGACACAAATCATGACGCTGGGAAAACATACATTCATTACAATTCCAACAATTTAAATCAGAATTCACGAATGGTTTAGGCTGCTGCACAGGCGCAGAGCTTTTAGTCTTAACATGATTCGTTTTATTTAAAACTGAACTAGCATTCCTATTGTGGACTTCTACTTTCTTCTTTGTGGCACTACTAGTGGCGGGCTTGATCTTATCTTTCTTGAGTGGCGATCCTTTAGCCTTAGTAGTCGCTTTTAATCCTGTAGAAGGCAAATTGGGAACATTAGCAGCAGATTTTAAAGGTGTCTTACTTGATTGTGCCAATGACGGTTTAGCTCCTGGAGTCTTATTAAATGGAGTGACAGCAATGGGCCTATTGTTAAGTAGTGCAGAACCTGGTGTACCTATGTATTGCAAATAAGCCAAGCAATATTGAACTCGCTTAACATATTCATGAGCCGAATAATAGTCGCTACTTAAGGGGTCTAAGGCATAAAGATCGTCTACAATATCCCTAAGAAGATCGACATGCTTAATGGCATTCCTCATATAATCATCATAGGTAAGCTGGTTTCTCTTATGAAGCGGATTCTTATAAAGCACTACTGATTTGGTTGTTGGAGCACTAGTGGACGGTGCAGAGTCGGTAGCTAAGTTATCAACAACTTCTTGTCGGGTGAGAAGAAGTGTCTCCTTTAACTCAGCCAAAACCATATTTTTGTCTATGAGCAGGATGTTCAAATCAGAGATTTCTTCGCACTTTTGGTTCAGTTGTTCAACATAATATTGTTGCTGTGTCGCATTAAAAGCGAATCGATCTTCTAGTGAACCATAAAGAGCGGATAGTCCCTGCCTTGTCCGATCCATCTCCCCTAGAACAGTTGATAGTCTAATTTCTAAGACCTGGTTTTTAGACTCTGTGGCCTCTAGTTCCATTCTTAATGTTTCCTTTGATGATATCTCTCTCTTCAATCTCATGATTTCTTCCTCTAATGTCTTAACAATTGCAATCATCTTGTCACTTGTCTCAACACCGTTTTCACAAACTTTTGATATCAAAAGATTTTCATTTTGAGCTTGTTGTTTTAATTCTAAAGATATACAATGTTGTTCTAGTTGATTAAAGCGTTGAGAAAGTAAATTATAAGAATCTTGTAGCTTTAAAAACTCAGCGTTAGATTCGTGACAAGAATGATTATCTACCTCATTTACAGTTTCAGCAACATTTACAGAAATATCACAAACATCATCACAAATATCATTACAAATATTCACAGCATCACAATTCATCATAGCGGATGTAAGCTCATTCGAATATTTAACATTTACAATAGTAAGCACATCACACGAGATAACTTCGGACAAGAATCGGTCATATTCGGTTGAAATCTTTTCTTTTTCAATTAGTTGCAGTTCGTAAGCGGTGTCCATTTCATAAAACACTTTTTGAACTTCACCAATTTCAAATTGAAGATTTTCCTTAAGAGATGCAAAACTTCCTTTTAGACTTTCGACAAACGGATTGATCTTAGTTTTAAACACCTCGTTCATGTGTTCGAAAGCCCATTCTCCGGCGTTTAAGCCATTTGAAGTCGTACATTCCAAAATGACCTTGTCAAAGTTAGTAAAGTATCGGTTAATCTCTTTCAAGTTTAACCACACAGTGCTAACAGGTGGAAGATTCTTTGGAATTTCCTTAGGACCTTCCATGTTGACAAGTGTAGGAAATGTACTAGGGCGTTCTTCCTCTAACATGTAGGTTGGTGCTGTAATGAGATCTTTATCCATATGGAAGCGAACTCTAAAATCAGTTTTAGCAAGCTCCTTATTCATTTTAAAATAATCACACTCGGGATATTTTTCTGAATTGTATGACCGATCCTCATCAACTAGAACCTTACTTGTTCGATCATTAGGAAAAACAATCGGGTCTAAAGCCAATCCTAATTGAGTTGCATTATAAAGTCTAGGACTATGTCTTAAAGCTTGTTTTGCATATCGTGGATTAGGGGGAAGGCCTTTTAGACGTGATAAGTTAAACTCTTTAAACGAAGCATCAAATAAGTGAACTAGTTGTGAAGCAGCGTATTGTCTTAACAGCAAGTAGTCTAGACTTCTAATCTTATTAGTAGCATTAATCTCCATTTCAGTCTTCTTAGATTCGAGTAATTCAAAATCAGTTTGAAGTTTTTGAAAATTAGTGACCACTAACTCCTTTTCTTTAAGTTCACTAGACAGATTTGCTCTTAAGTTTTCGATTTCTTGCAAGTGACTCATTTGTTTGTTTCTAAAATGATCATATTCGAGATTTGTGAGAACACTAGACGAAGGCACTAATTCCAAAGTTTGTACTTTCTCATTGCTTAAGGCAAGCTCATCAGACAAATTCTTATTCTTAGCTAAGGTTTCTAAGAGTGCAGCATTCATTTGGCTAAGTAATGTAGCAGGAACCATGACCAAATCTTGTTGAGCAGGAGTAGGCGTATGCGAAATGGATCCCGGTTGTGATTCACTCAAAATCTGGGGACTCACATTGATATTGCTATCATTGTTTGTCTCCTCATTTGAAAGACTCACCACCGAAGATTCATTCGAATCAGCACTCTCTTGCCCAACTTGATGTGGTTGAATACTAGCATCAGTGGCATTATCGGTGTTATCAATAAGTACCTCAGATTTCTTATCTGGCCCTAAGCTGGAGAAAGTTGCCATGAAAGCAGCCTTTGCAGTTTGAAAGTCATCACAGTCGGAATCATACGCATCAAGATCATCGGCTTGGTAAGCTGCATTCTGCGTAGTGACAACGTCTTGTTCAGCAATCCCTGGGTCAGCAAGAAATGCAAGCTCCTCTTCATCAAGTTCCCTTCCTTGCGCCTGAGCATTTACCAGATAGATCTTTTCTGCAAACCACTGTCCATCCCTTCTCCTTTTGGGTTTCTTACAATCCCTGGACATATGACCCTCTTCCTTGCAGTTGTAGCATGTGATCATTCTCAACTTGCCTGTATTAGCCCGTGGAGGATTATTGACCATTGGAGCAGGGGCAGGATTGGCGGTGCGAACATTGGTTGATGTGGAAGTTCTCCCCTGATATGGTTGAATTGGCTGAACCATTACCCTGCCATTCTCAATTGTAGCTTGTTGGCGAGAATTGGATGAATTCCTCAACTGATTGTTGGTAGGAGCTGATCCTCTGAATCCTCGTTTGCTTAAAGTTCTTGTGAGATAAGCAGACATAGTAGTTAGCACTTCAACTGGGTCAGCTCCTTGTTGGAATACAGGAACTGGGACTTCCTCATCATCACAATACAGTGCTTGATCTGGATGAGCTGCATAATCAGTAGAAGGAATACTCATTTGATCAGGGTAGCTTGTTTGATATGCTGCATTCTCTTGATAAGACGAATATGAAGGCTGAGCATAAGGTGCAACATTTGCTGGATGAAGTTGTGAACCATACTGTGGTGAAGGTGCATTGAACCGATACTGTTGCTGATGTGAGGTGGGAGGTTGTGGTAAAATCGAGTATTGTGGAAAAGTTGGTGTTATGTAAGGTGATGGATGATAGGCTTGATGTCCCAAAATATAAGGTGTGTTGTTGTGTGACAAGCTTGGTTGATTCGCCATCAAAGCTAAGGAATCTGGGTACATACCGCGAGGAGAACGGTGCATAATCACATGCTTCTCATGTTGCTGAAGAAAAGCATAGATTTGATCTAAGTTGCACTTATGCAAATCCCGGGTTAACTTCACATCGGTAATATACTCACCCCATTCAGCTTGAGGTAAAGTATTCAAGAACTTGGTGTTAACCTGGAATGGAGCAATTACCAGATTGTATACATTCAGATCATTCATTAAAGTAGTGAATCTGAAGTAGTAATCGTGTAGTGTTTCCCCTGGGCTGTATGTGAATCTATCAAACAAATCATACAGCTGACACTCCCTTTCTTGTTTGGTGAGAGACGTGCCTTGTAGCAACACCTTTAACCGTTCCCATAAATCTTTTGCCACTGTATACTGACTTACCATCCTGTAAATATCATGGGGAAGAGCTTGAAGAATTGTTTGAAGAGCTTTTTCATCTGCATCTGCAACAAGTTGTTGAGCTGGAGTGAGTTCTTCAAATTCTCGTGGTCTAGTCACGTTGTCAACCGTGATGGTACCATAGTCGAGTGGACCATTCAAAATCGATTTGACCATAAGCCTTCCGTATGTCGGTTTCCCCTTTAGATATTGCATCATTCGACCTTGCCATGCCTCAAACACCTCTTTAATAAGCATCGGTGGACGACTATCAGTCCCCGTTATGATCGAGATATCCGTAAGAGATGTCATCTGAGGCATTAATGAACTTGGATTCATTGTGATCACTTAACAGACTCAAAGATTATCGTTTGATCGAGCAGTGAAGAAAGGTTGAGAATTTGTGTTGTGTTGGTTAACTCAAGATTAAATCCACTAAAGATCGTCGGAAAAACTCAAATACCCCTTGAACTTGCTTATACGGAATAACCCAAACTCAGAATAAACCCTTATTCGGAATAATGCCTATTCGGAATAATCCTATGCTGAAAAATACCCTATTCGGAATAAACTCTATGCAGAATAACCCTTATGCGGAAAAACCCCTATTCGGAATGTTTTCTTCAATTCGGAATATTTTGACAATTTGGCTTATTCGGAAAAACTGGTCTATTCGGAATGATGGCAATTCGGAATATTTCCTAATTTTGGCTATTCGGAAAATTGGTGTCTATTCGGAAAAGTTGGCTATTCGGAAAATTGGTGTCTATTCGGAAAGATTGGCTATTCGGAAAAAATCTTCTATTCGGAAAAACCTTCTATTCGGAAAAAACTTCTATTCGGAAAATTTTCTTCTATTCGGAAAAAATTCTCTATTCGGAAAATTTTCTTCTATTCGGAAAAAATTCTCTATTCGGAAAATTTCTTCTATTCGGAAAAAATTCTCTATTCGGAAAAATTTCTTCTATTCGGAAACTCCTCCTATTCGGAATCCTATTCGGAATAAACTGTCTATGCTGAAAAACCTCCTATTCGGAATCCTATTCGGAAAAAACTGGAAGAAATTGTTTCCGAGACTTAAAAAGAAGCTTTTAACCCCGATTTTTGATCCAAAACCACAAAAAGTTTTATGATTTTTACCAAAATAAGCTAAACCCAATCCTTATCAATCAATCCCAATAACAAAAACACCAAAAACAACAAGATTCAAGATTGATTTTTCCTAAAGATCACTAATAGATTCAAAAACTAAAAAAGCAACACAATCCTTACCTTAAATCACCCCATAGCTCTTGATACCAAATGTAGAAATTGATAACCTATGAATCTATGAAGTGGGTTGATGTTTTTCTAGTGAGAGAAACTAGAGAGAGAAAGTGAGAGAAATATATGGAAGATTTTATTACTATGAAATGTGAATGAAACAACAACCAACCCCTTTCCTTAGTGGAAAGGGGTATTTATAGTCCAAGCCAAACATTGGGCTTGGGCCGGTCCATGACAAGCCCATGGACCGGTTCTTACTTAAGTTAATAAGCAAATAATAACTAATTACTAACTACGAGCTATTACAACATGAATATAATTGTGGAGTGACCGATACTTCTAATATACGTTAAAACGTATTTCTAACAAATTCTATATTAACTGCAAGTGTCTGTGGATGCTGCTTCAAAACACTTCCAATTAGAGTCGTTATAGCTAGATCTAGCGAACTAGCGTTGGACATAGAATCAAGAAGTGATATTCACACATGCACAACTTGTTTGCATCTCAAGTCTAAGGATGACCTAATCCTAACCATTTATATATTCAAATTTACTCATGACAACGGATCCAAAAGTAAACATTCGAAAGTTCAGGGTGTCCAATATTCATATCAATGAATAACATATGAGTTTGGTTGGAACCGTCCACCATATACACCAGTATATTACCAACACTCA
Source organism: Glebionis coronaria (assembly GCA_025667525.1). Classification (NCBI taxonomy): domain Eukaryota; kingdom Viridiplantae; phylum Streptophyta; class Magnoliopsida; order Asterales; family Asteraceae; genus Glebionis; species Glebionis coronaria. Next base: position 555,272,968 of record CM046877.1, on the reverse strand, counting down.
TATTTGCCTTGATGTAGAGAATATTCCCATATTGTTTAACCGACTATGGACATGTTTAGAATAATTAAATATTCAAGGATTTAAACATACAAACATAGGGCAACAATAATTATATGAAGATAACAAACATCAAATATCTTTATTCATCAGAAAGTAATAATTGTACAATGCCAATTATCCAAATACTACGATAACACAAATTACATGAGACTATTAGCTGGAAGCAAACCAATTCCATGAGTTAACATGGAATGCAATTTTATGTCTAACGCCTTTATGAAAGGGTCAGCTAAATTTTCGTCTGTGTGAACTTTCTCCAGACTAACATCACCCAGTTCAATCACTTCTCTAAGGTAGTGAACTTTGGAACGATAAAGTTTCGCACCTTTAGTGATTCATGGTTCATTAGCTATAGTAATGGCTCCGATATTGTCACAATACATCGTCATAGGTTCATTATTTGTGGGAACAACACCAAGCCCAGAAATAAACTTCCTAATCCAAACTGCCTCATTAGCAGCCTCCGAAGCGGCTATATACTCAGCCTCTGTAGTTGAGTTTGCATGGATGGTCTGCTTTGCGCTTTTCCAGCTAACAACACCTCCCTTTAACATGAAAACATATATCGTCTGAGACTTCGTATCATCGGCATCCGTAAGATATCCAACATTAGTGTAGCAAGCAACCCTGAGCTCTTTTTTCATATCTCCTCCATAAACAAGAAACATGTCTTTGGTATGATTAAGATACCTCAGAATGTTCTTAACAGCAGTCCAATGATCCTCACCAGGATTCTGCTGAAATCGGCTTGTCATATTCTGAGAGAACGCAACATCTGGTCTCGTACATATAACAACATACATGATTGATCCTATTGTCGAAGCATATGTAACTCTCTGCATGCGTGTCACCTCATCAAGTGTAAATGCTCCTTGAGTCTTAGATAATTTTGATTTAGTTTGCATGGGAATAAAGCCACCTTTGGAATTATCCATGTTATACTTCTTCAAAATCTTATCTATGTAAGCACTTTGACATAAACCAGTTAACCGTCTAGGTCACGTATGATCTTGATTCCAAGGATATACGCAGCATCTCCCAAATCCTTTATGGAAAAACACCTTCCAAGGTAAGCTTTTACACTTTGCAACATTGGAATGTCTTTTCCCATCAACAATATGTCATCAACATACATGAAAAGAAACACTACGCTACTCTCACTAGCTTTGATAAATACACATGGCTCATCAAGATTTTGATTGAAACCAAATTTATTGATTTCATCATCAAATCTCTTGTTCTATTGCCTTGATGCTTGCTTAAGTCCATAGATGGATCTTTGAAGCTTCCATACACGGTTTGGATACTTTGGATTGACAAAACCTTCAGGTTGCTTCATATAGACTTCTTCGTAAAGCAGTCCATTGAGGAAAGCGGTTTTAACATCCATTTGCCAAATCTCATGGTCATAGAACGCAGCTATGACTAAGAGAATACTTATAGCTTTGATATCTACAACAGGAGAGAAGGTCTCTTCATAATCAACCCGAAGGTTTGAGTGAAGCCCCTCGCTACATATCTAGCTTTAAAGGTGTGTACATTGCCATCTGTTTCGGTCTTCTTCTTGTATAACCACTTAACACTAACGGTTCTAGCGTTTGGAGGTAGGTCAACTAAGATTGACATCATTGTATTTTATGGATTTCATCTCCACATTCATAGCATCCAGCCATTTGTCATATTCAGGATCTGCTAATGCAGCCTTGTAGTTTGTGGGTTCATTATGATCCCCTAACTCATGTTCCTCAGCGTTAATGTATAAAGACATACGGTTAGGATCACGCCTAGTCCTTGTAGACTTTCAAATGGGAGCTATATCACTTATAGGTTCATCAATTTCTTGATCATCCTCTTCATGATTGCTAGTGTTTTCAGAAGGATGTATATCTTCATCTTGAATTACTTCAAGATCTTCTATACTCCCACTTGCTTCTTGATTCATAAGATTGCTCTCTAGGATTTCAGCATTACGAGCAACAGTAACTTTTCTCTCGGGTGGGTAGTAGAAGGAGTAACCCATTGTTTCCTTTAGGTATCCTACAAAGATACACTTAATAGATCGGGGCTCAAGTTTGTCCGATTTGATAAGCTTGTCATGCTTAACAAGAGCTTCACATCCCCACACCTTTAAGTAAGACATCCTAAGGGCTTGCCCATACCATACTTCGTATGGAGTCTTTTCAACCTTCTTAGTTGGAACCATATTGATTATGTGCGCAACAGACTCAAGAGCATAATCCTAAAAGGATTTTGGAAGAGTTGTTTGGGCCATCATGGAACGAACTATATCAAGTAGGGTTCTATTTCTCCTCTCAGACATACCATTATGTTGTGGTGTATATGGAGGAGTTCTTTGGGAAACTATTCCATGTTCCTTAAGATGCTCCAGAAATTCATAACTCATAAAATCACCTCCACGATCCGAATGTAGTGCCTTTATGGTTTTACCAGTTGATTTTCTACTTCCTTTTGAAACACCTTAAATGTTTCAAACACTTCATGTTTATGCTTTAGCAAGTAAACATAACCATAACGACTAACGTCGTCAGTGAAAGTGACGAAGTAACTTGCACCTTGTCTTGACACGACTCTAAAGGGGCCGCACACATCGGTGTGTATGAGTCCTAGTAGACATTAGCCCTATCCACTTGATGTAAATAAGGTTTACGTGCTATCTTTCCAGATAAACATGAAACACACTTGTCAAAGGAATCATCATCGTTTGACTTAAGCAATCCATCAGATTGTAATTGCTTAATGCACTTTTTGCTTATGTGGCCAAGGCGACAATGCCATAACAATGTAGAGTCCAAATTAGATTTGGCCCTTTTGTCTTATAGCATATAACTATTGTTTGCATTAGAATCACACATATCAATTTCATAAATACCATTACTAGGAATAGCACTAAAATAGTACATATTATTTTTAGAAACCGAAATACTTGCATTATTCTCGAAACGATTAAAAACCATCGGCATACAAACATGAAACTGAAACAATCCCTCTAGAAATAAAAGGTGCGTAATGACAATTATTCAACATAACAACTAGTCCACTAGGGAGAAATAATTGAAAAACACCAATGGCTATAGTAGCTGTACGATGACCATTGCCCACGTACAGATTTAAAGCTCCTGGCTTCGGCTTCTTACTTATAGTTAAACACTAAGCAGTATTACAAATGTGAGTACCACAACCAGTGTCATAAACCCAAGATTTATTAGGTAAAGTAAAGACTTCTATAGTGAAGATACCTGAAGTGCTAGCTCCTTGAGTGGACTTCTTTTTCTTCCACAACTCAGCGAGATACTCTGGGCAGTTTCTCTTCTAATGACCAATGTCACCGCATTGGTGACAAATGGCATCCCTAGCAGGATTCTCTGTTCTTGGTGGAGGGGGAATCTTGGTTCGGGGAGTAAAGTTTGTCACTTTCTTCCATTTGCCAACGTTCTTTGGTAACGTTTTCTCATGTAGCTTTTGGATCCTTCCTGTCCTAATAACATTGATGGTATTAGCAGTAGCAGGTGCAACCTTCTTTGGCAACGTTTTCTCATGTAGCTTTAGCATGGCATGCAATTCTGGTATTGTCTTCCCCAGGCCATGCATATTGTAATCTTGCACGAACCTATCATAGTCCTTGTTCAGTGAGGCTAAAATTAGGCTAACTGCAAGTTTCAATGATAAGGGGTGACCCAAACGTTCCAAATTCTCTATGTAGCCCTTCATTCTCTAAGACATATGAGCTCACAGATCGTCCATCCTCATGTTTACACGCGCGAAAGGCACATGCAACATCAAGGAGTTCTTGATTAGCTTGTTCAGTGAACATAGTTTTCAATTCTTCCATCATTGACCATGCGCCATGACCCTCCAAAAGTTTTTAGAGTTCAGGGGACATAGTCACTAGCATAAGGCCAGCGATTTCTCTAGACCTTTTGACCCAAGTTGGATGTAAATCCCGGTCTTGCTCTGGGCCAAAGTGACCATGAGGCAGAATTTCTGGTTGATCAGGAATAGGTTGCTCAAGGTATTGAACAAAGTTATCGGTTTCGAGCGCTATCCTAAGAGCACGATACCAATCAACGAAGTTATTTTCAGTCAACTTCATCTTTTCAAGGAATGACTTAACAACCTTGCTGTTTAAGCAAGAGTTTTGATTATTATTCATCTACAAAATAAAAGTTCAACGATTAGTATTTTCTATTATTACATTCTCAAATAATTAACTACCCAATTAATCATTATGAGACTAAGATCCTTGCTTGCACTCCCACTTAATATTAGAGGTCCAACCGTCTAGTATCAAGTAGGGCAAGAGGTAAGCGACGAGCGTTAATTGCATTACAAGTGGAACTCTTAGATTTATGAGACGATTCATGAAGTTTATTTGTAGTAGAGTGTTTGAATGGGATGTTCTCACAACTCTTTCGAGTACCAATGAACATCTCGAAACAAACTTGTTCTACACATAATACAGTCATGAGTATGTTTCATCTCATCTTATGCCTTGGGTTCCGAATCTGACTAGGAACTCGACTTAAGTCGTACCAATTTTAAGCATGCAATTATTTTCAAAGGTCTGACCAATGACAAAGATCGCCTCGGGTATGTAATTCGCCCTAGGTTTGACTAGATGACGAAAAAAACTACAAGTTCTTCTAAATTAGATGGCATAGACTTAAAACTTCAAATAGGTATCACATAAGTTTAGAAAAGCAAATATCAAAGTGTGTAAAAGAATGCATGCAATTCATTCTTTTAGCACAAGTTAAGAAAACAATTTATTAACTTTTGGTTTAGGCGTGTTTTACCGCGAGAAAAGATTAAAGAAAGATCAAACCCTATATCATACTCTTCATGCACCCGAAGGTGCAAGTGCTTGGGATAATTATCCCATAAGTGCCGAAACACCTATGGAACACGGGAGAAAATTAAAGATCCTTCAAACCCTAGATAGCTCGACTAGAGCACGTATTGCAATAGCAAGTACATTCTTAGTAAAAACACAAAACGGTGTTGTAATTTTAAGTATTGTAAACCAATTGATTTTGCAAATCACGTCGTTGAGAAGATAGTTTATAAGCCATCATTACGGTATGTAAGCCCAACTCGAGTGACAATATGATTTCGCAAAATAATTAGAATACAATAAAAACAAGTTTCATAGATCTTATGTCAATATTAAGATTTGTTCAAAAAATCAAGATTTTAACAAATAACACATAGTCGATTCGCAAGGAAAATATGGTGTATTAATATGACATAATTTAAAGCTAGTTTCGATATAAGTAGAATCCGTTTTTATGATTCCTAGAATCTTGAATATTACGTTTTGCAATTCATATTGGAAAACAAATAAGCACATAAAAACAGACTAGAATGGGGTAGAAGTAGAAGACAAACTCTATATGAAAGCAATAAATCATATAAGATCCAAGTCTCGAATGAGTCTTCCCCAAATTGAGGACCAAAGACACTCATCAAGTTTTCGAGCAAGGTACTTGATGACGTGAAAAGTATCACAAAAGTGAGATGCAAAGGTCTTTGACGGATAATAAAAATAAGTGTCATTATTAACCGGTTCAATTTTAACCTACCCAATTTTAATAGATCTAGATCAAGATGAAAACTTTATGACAAATATGCATGTAATTGTCATAAAAACATAAATAAAATAGATTTTAAAGCGAAGCAAGCGTGTTTTATTCAATGTGTAACCCATGAATGCCATACGATTTGGCTCTGATACCACTGCTGAGATTTAAAGCCTAGTTAAACCATTAACTACAAGTACGCAGCGGAATGGATCTAATATAACAAACATGATTAACACATAATAAAACAATATTAAAACCAACCTTTAATTAATTGAATAAATCAATTAATGATCTTGATCTTGAAGTTATAACGGTAAAATAACCGTCCTCTAACGATTGCTCACACGACACGTCAAACGAACACACCACGATGCTAGTGGTAACTTCATTTCGATTAACTTGTAACTAGAAACCCTAATATCTAAAACCATAAGTGGGATTACGTAAGGATAAGGTTTATAGATCGTTACAAGATACTTAGAAAAAATTCACCTGAAACCCTAATTAGGGTTTATATTCGGCCGAACCACAAGGGGAACCAAAACAAGACCAAAACTTTGATACGAGGATCAAAGGTTTAGTGTAGGCTAAGCAAATTCACAAGTAAGTACCAAAAGGTAGTTGATCTTGCAAAGGTTTACACTTTATGTGAATTTAGGGCTGAAGGAAAAATTCGTATGGTTTTGGTGTGTGTGGTGGGTCGATCGGACGCAACACAAAGGCAAGGGATATACAAAAGTTTGTGAGGGTTATGGGATTGTATTTATACTAAACCCACCTCTTCAAAATTCCTTGGTCCCTACTCCAAAAAACCAATTAAGGAAAAGATTTCCTTAATCAAATATTCTTGAATATTTACTTACCAAAAACCATTGCTAAAAATCTTCTAGAACCCTTATGTTATAATAATCGGCCGATTGGCCTTAGGGTGTTCTAGAAGTCGATTTCCTTTCAAATTTAAATAACGCACTCGTATTAAATTAATTAAATCCCGCTTATTAATTTAACCACTGTTAATTAAATAAAACGTGAATTTTTATTAAACGTTTAATAAATAAATAATAAACGTAAATAAACGTGTGTTCTCCGTATTAAGTGTGTGCCCCGATAGGCTCACACATTTACCGATGACTAAACGATCGCATATCTCAACAGAATGATCCCTCCCTGAGACATAAGTCACCTAGATAAACTAAGGAGCCTATGTTTCATATAGGAAAGAGAACAAGAATTATGCAGCTTGATCCCTAAAACAAAACACATGTCATACATAATTGAAGACAGAGAGTTGGAATTATCAATCACATAGTACTCATCATCATTAGACATAAAAGTATGCATCCGGGCATCTATGATAGAAAGCAACATACATTCTAGCATCATACATTTATCGCAACCCAAAGAAATTAAAGGAAAATAACAAAAGTCCATAATAGGAATCATCATAATAACATGAATACCAAGATTATCACATAACCAACCTCCCATTTGTGATTATTATTAAGATTCAAGTACAAAAGTAGAAAGATAAAGATTAGTCCTCAAATGAGTGCTAATCAGACATACAAAAGAAAAGATAAAATCGTCCCAACTAGGTTGATCCGATTTCCCTCACATACATAATCACTCAAACACTCAATGTTTAATAACAGATGATGAATGATCTTCCATATGATAAACCTCAGATAGGTTATCAGTAACTCATAGGAAAGGGCAGAGCAGAACACATTACTATGTATGTGTTAATGAAAAAATGATCGCTCCATCCTTTTTCACAATGAGAATTAGAGGTTACATATAATCCTCCAACGGATAGAAAGGCCCAACTAGAGTCCAAAATGAAAGCCGAACGGTCATAAGGTCCAGGTCCACAACAACATATATCAAGTGACAAGAATGGTCCCTGCACAACACAAACACACAGAAAAGGGCTAGATAAACGCTTGTTAGTTTGCAAAAGTTAACAGGATCACTTGCATTAACAGAAAGTATATTGACAAATATCCAGAAACTTTCCACTCAGTGGTATATTTGCCATTTTTGCAAAATCAAAAAAAGAAATTTGCAATATACCATAAAATGAAATGGTCAAAGTGTCTTGTCTTCTATAACACTTGAATACTTTGTCATCATTTCCAACGGTTAAAATAAACCAAGTTAAAACCTTTTCCATGTATTCGCACACAAGCAATACTTATTCTGAGAATTTGACTAGAGATGAAATAAATGGGGCGGGTTTGTATTTTTAGCTAATAAGGCCACGGGCTCGTTGTTTAGGTCCGTTTATTTAGGTTATTTAGGGTTCCTCATTTCTTATTGAATGTATTGTAATGTTAATAATTTAGTTAAATCTGATTAATAATATTTGCAGTATTCTCTATTTAATTTCCAAAATTAGAAAAATTGCAATATATTTGAATATTTTTTCCCAAACTGCAGTATTCTAGAACCCTCTCGAGAACCGAAAATTTGAAATTTTAAAAACCAAGAACCAAACCATGTTCCAATACACAGTTCGGTTCGTAGTCGGTTCAGGTATATTCTTATGATTTCTCGGTTTTTTTGGACACCCTTAATTTTAGAAGTGCATGATGTCAAGGATGCATAATTTAGCTGAATATTTGGTGATCTTTATATTATTAGACATTATTGTTTGTTTAGCAAACTATGGTTAAAAACTTCTAATGGTTATTGAGTTTATAGAGTTTGTTTTATGACATACATTTTTTTATCATCACGTTTCGTCAAAACAACTTAGTTTATACAACTCTTGTTACGAAAAAAGTTTAAGTAAATCATAGAAACTTGTTAAGCAATACTAGTAATTTGTAAGAATATATGCAGCTCACAGCTTTGAGTGTTTGGAATAAGGAAAAGGAAAAAGATAATGGAACTGTACAAGTTAGGTACAAGATTCATTTCAAAATGTACTTTAATACTATCAGATATAGATCACCATATTCGTCATCAAACACGACTCAAAATCCCACTAACAACTAAACCATTCCGTTAGATGGCTGCCCTCAAGAGTACTCGCCTTCCGATGAGTGGTGACCCCGGTATGCTCTCGTCGTCTAATGATGATGCCATGCTGAAACACATACTCGCCACCCATGCCCCTGACGGTACCTATTTTGATGTCAAACCACTTCTTGACATCATTGAGAACATCACGCATAGAGCCAACCCCAACGCCACTCGTCAAGTACATTGATCGCTTAAGCATTTAATTATATTTATCGATCAACCTATATATGGGTACTGAATACTGATTTGTGATATGCAGGGTAATCAAGCAGAAGTGGGTTCGATAGTGGAGAGTGATATCTCTAACGACGTCAATGAGATGCTTGAAGTTATGGCGCTCCCAATCAATAAGGTTTCGTGTGAGGTAAAGGTTTTTGTTATGTCAAGTATACGTTTGAGACTGTTTGTTGTAACATTTAACATCGCAGATTTCTAGCAAGTGTATAGGAGGTGGAGACGCACACACAACCACCATGGGGATTTTTAACATGCTTTCCAACTACACGTGGGATGCAAAAGCTGTTATTACTCTAGCTGCTTTTGCAGTGAACTATGCCGAGTTTTGGTTAGTGGCTCAGCTTTACACTGCCAACCCACTCGCTAAGTCAGTGACACACCTGAAGCAGCTGCCATATATGATAGAGCACGAAGAGGCTTTTAAACCACGGTTTGAGGCTGTCAGCAACCTCATCAAGGCTATGCTTCATCTGACTCGTACCACTGTTAATTTTAAGGAGCTCCCCCAGAAGTATATTGGCCCTGAGACTCCAGAACTGGTGATTGCCATCGCTCATATTCCCATTGCGGTTTATTGGATCATCCAAAGCATTGTGGCTTGTGCATCCATACCCATTAACCTAATTGGAATGGGACATGAGTACGTATCAGTTTATCTTTTTTCTTTATGCATGTTCAAAGAGTTCATAGGTTCAAATCCTGTGTCCGCAATACCTTTTGTCAAAAAAATGGATTAGTTTCAGTAGTTATTCAACTAATACATATATAACAGCATTTAAAAAAAATATAAATAGGCATATCACGATGACCAATCAAGGGTGGGATCTATCAAGTTTGGCCCATAAGATCAGCAATTTCCAGGATCACCTCAGTCATCAGTTAGTACTTTGCTATAAACACATTGGTAAGATCAAGAACGTTAAATGTGATTACTTACTCGATGTGGACTTACATATCAACTCATCAATAATTTACAACATTTCTAAATCATTAATCAGATGAGAAAAAACAGACTGAAGCATACCAAACGATCCTTCGTATCATGGACACTCCACATCTTGATAACACGAAGCCTCTGAAGCATTTGATTTTCTTAAACGATAATCTGCTACCATTGTACAACAATTCCACAAAGCTTATGGTGAGAATTTAACTTCTATCATTTCATCATAGCTAATTACTTATATAACACATAATGAAAAATAATCAAACTCATCTTTTGTTTATGATTAGGCTAGCCTAGACATACTAAAGAAGAATATTGTATTGCTACTCATCTCCGATCTCGACGTATCTTTGGAAGAGATACAGATTCTTCAGTCGTTTTACTATGAGTCAAGGACTAGCCAGGAGAACCAATACGAAGTTGTTTGGATCCCACTGGTGCCTAATCGGAAAACATCATGGACTGAAGAATCACAACAACAACAGCAACAACATACCCAATCCCACTGGACAAAAGAATACCAACTCAAATTTGAGGAATTACGAAGCATGATGCCATGGTATTCAGTGTCTCACCCCTCGTTACTTGAACCGGCAGTAGTCAAGTACATAAAGGAGGTCTGGCACTTCAACCACAAACCATTGCTTGTGGTGATGGATCCTCAAGGGCGGATTGTCAACACCAATGCGCTACATATGATGTGGATTTGGGGAAATGTAGCGTTCCCTTTCAGTAACCTGAGGGAAGAAGCCCTCTGGCGAGAGGAAACATGGAGGATGGAGCTTCTACTCGATTCCATTGAGCCAAGGATTTTCGATTGGGTACATTTGCGTGTATATCCCAATTAATTACCATCGTTTCTGGACATGATAAAGTCACGATGCGTGTTTTGTAATTAGAGAAAAACAATATTTAATGAAATAATCAACATGACATGTAACACTGAAAACAAACATGAGTGGACGAGGGGCGGAGGTAAGCAGGGGTCAAAGGGGTCGTCTAACTCTAGCGAAAAATTTGTAGTATAAATTTTTAAAGATACCCGAATTTTTTATAATTTGACCCCCTAAAATCAATTTTGTAGTATACTTTATAAAAAATATCAAAGTTTGACTCCCGAGCCAAACATTTTGGGCTCCGCCCGTGGATCATAATGTGGCTCATATTTATATTTTTCAGCTCTCGTGCAGATTAAAGAAGGAAAGTATATTTGCTTGTACGGAGGGGAGGACATGGAGTGGATACGGAAGTTTATACGCACCGCATACAGGGTGGCCCGTAGAGCCGGGATCCCACTTGAGATGTTGTATGTTGGGAAAAGCAACCGTCCTGAGAAAGTGCGAAAAATCATGAATACAATTCACATCGAGAAACTTGGCTGGACGCTCTCAGATTCAGCCTTAATACCGTTCTTCTGGGCACGACTTGAAAGAATGTTGTACTCAAAGTTGAAACATGGGAAATCATTCGACCTAGACCGTATCTTACTAGAGATCAATGTGATGCTTACTTACGATGGCAATGATCAGGGCTGGGCAGTCATATCTCGTGGCTCAAATGATTGGATGCGAAGGGTTAATGGCGAGACTGTTTTAGAGAGCTTACAGGAGTATGAAGAGTGGCATACTGATGCACAAGAGAGAGGTTTCTTGGCCGCTCTAAATGATCAACTTCTAGCAAACTGCACACCATATCATTGCAACCGCTTGATCTTGCCAGGAACGACTGGGCCTGACGAAGTGGTTTGCGCTGAATGTGGCCGCTCAATGGAGAGGTTTGTCTTGTACCGGTGCTGCATTGAATAAACTTATATCATGCATCTTCAATAAGTAACTGACGTGGATTAGATATCTAGAGGCCGGTGTTAATAAAATTAAAAATAAAAGTCGGAAAAATGTTAACCTGGATTTGAAAGGTGGCATAGAAAGGATTTGATGTATAAGGATATGTGTTCTTTAATAACGATGAAGTGAGTTTGATGCATGTTTATGGATATGTGCTTTGTAGTTTGTGTTAATATAATTTTTCATTTAAATAAAAAATTACCAGTATTAAATAATTCTTTATGTTTATCGATATATGCTTTTATGGATACGTGCTTTTATGCTAATGTGTTTGTTTTTTTATGAGGTTTTTAGTTTGAATCTTATTAACAAGTCTGAATTTGAATCATTTAGACGTGTGTCTTTACAAAATATCTTATGCCTGTACTTTCATTATGAACGATTTTATTACCTATATGTTTTTTAGTACCTATAAGTAACAATTTCATTTTATCAAATTTTCATAGACAATATAAGCATTTCATTTAATCAATAATTCAATACAACTAGCTAACCCTCTTGAATTCTCAACATACCAGCTCTAATTTTATCAAAACCCATTTGAAAAAAGAAAAAGAGAAAAGTAAAATACATATATGATCAATGTGGTATGTCTACCTGGTGTTTTTTAATTGCAGGCGCTTTACTTGTGAAACACAGTTTGAGTTCGTTTTGGTACTTTAACCTAACGGAATATATCTTTTGACTATTGCTTTAGTTTAACAAAAGGACAAAATTTTCTTTTATTTTATCTTTTACAGTACCTCAGATCCAAACTCTCTTAAAATCACCCCCTATAAAGTAAATAAGTTGATCAATGTTAACGGAATACGCATAACAAAATGATTACTCAATACATGTAAATTCATGTGAGGGAAAACCTTCCATAGTAGGATCAAATCCATAAGAGCTTGCCGGTTGAAACAACAGGTGGTCCTCACATAAAACGGGTCTTGAACACCATCCATTCCTTTCACGATGATGTACATACACAAGTTACAATAAGTTTCTCATTTAAACCTCATAATCTAAACAAAGATTATTATCCCCATGTAAAGGAACTTATTGTACAATTCAACTAGTTAGAATTTATATTATCAGAAGTCATCTCTGAAAAATTGAAAAATTGTATCGGTCAAAATTATGAAGAATAATGTGATTAAGATCAGCACGAAACTAACATAAGAAAGACCATATTATGATTAGCATATCGATCATGAAAATCAACATCATATAATCTTTATGGGAACTGAACATAGCATATCTTGTTGTTATAAGTGGGATCCAACATGCAACACATCTATGTTTTTAACCGTTTATAAGATAAAAGAAAAGACAAATTTATCTTTTTGTTAAACCAAAATAACGGTCAAAAGATATGCTCCGTAGGTCAAATACTAAAACGAACCCAAACTACCCTCACGAGTAGGGCGCCAACAATTAAGGAACACCTATTAAGATTTTTGCAAACATAACATTCCACATTGACTTACTCAAATAAAAATTATTCAATTTGCCCTATCAATAACCCCAAATACCTCATTTAAAATTCCACTGACATAAAAAAATCACTCTACTTATTACCTTTGTTGATTATAAAACCAGTATTCATCTAAACCTTCAACAACTACAACTAACAATAAACTGCTAGAATAATAGTCACAACTATGTAGTTTTATGATGATAACTTTGAAATAATGGAAAATTTTGAAGATATGTATAGAAGATGACGACATAAAAGAGTCATTGAGGATTGATGATAGAGTAAAGTGATTTGTCAAATGAAGATAAAGAGTTGAAAACTTGACATAAGAAGATGTAATCAGAGATAACTTTAGATCTAAAAAAGTAAGACGTTTTCAGAGATTAAAAGGTCAAAATACAAAGAAAAAACAAACGATCTAATGTCTTGAAACCTCTGATCCGGTCGGATTTTACATTTATTCAGATTTTTTTTTCAAAAATAAACAACACCTAACTATTGGAAGATAGGTTTATTGTGTGTGTGATGATCTGAATATCTTACTTGAATCGTTTTGAGTTTATATTTTGTATAAAGTATTTTGATCATATCGGTGTCTAGGTTACACGAAATCTTTATTAAGATAATTCAAGCAGAAACACTTTGATTTTAGGCACAAGAGCTTAAAGCTAGAACAGTGAGGAATTGTTATTTCTATTATATCCCGTGTGACCAATGTGTTTGTTTATAAAAAAAATACTAATGAGAGTTACATGCAGTTACAAGTAGTTGAAATTACAATTATCATAACGTTAGCCAAAATATGTGTGTGTTGAATTTTGGTTGGGACAACCGAATATCTTGTGTACCAAATACCATTTGGGTCAGGACACAGGGACGCTGCCCCTTGACCCTACAAAGAGGAACAACCCCCTTGACTCCTACACTTTTGTCGTGGGCGAAAATATATTAGCTCAACGAGTGTACCCTCCACACTTCCTCTTACTCATATTCGGGCCGAATATGAAATCTTGTTGGTACCTAGTAAATTTCGATTAACTAAAATAGTTGATGACACTAAAATCATCAGCAAATCCCCCATATTTTATTGTAATATTTAATTTGCTAAAATATAGAACAATATATACACGTATAATAAACAAACATAACAAAACAAATAAATGCATAAATGAAAATGTCTTGTGATTGAATCTTCATCTTAGTATAAAGCATATTTCAAATACTCGATAATTGAGGTGTGTAACGATTGAAACTGTCATTGAAATTAAATATCTGAAGATAATATACACATAAGTTTCTACCACACTCTACTATTCGTACTTGACACTATTACAAGCCATGTGTCCTTATCTATTAGTAAACATATAGAAAGCCACGTTTAAGCTTCTTAAAGCGGTAAACTTCATGCTCACATATGTGGTCCTTTGAGTCTTGCTCCTTCGTGCTATTTTTTTAAAAGAACCATTAAGAAGATATATACTTCAACCTAACAATCACTTGCATGTTTGAACACATACATTGAGAAGATAAACACATGTGTACAAATCTCTAACTATTGGTTTTGCGCGCTGAACTCAGCTTCTAGCGTTGTGTTAAAAAGGATTTAGTTATCTCATAGGTAGTAGATCTAGATGGAGTTTAACCCCATCCCAATCACCAACTAAATCACTTAGTCTTTTGCTAACGCCTTCGTGGTCAGCTAGATTATCTTGAGGCCGAATAAACTCAATAGATATCACACCATTCATGATAGTTCGCTAATCATACTATGTCTAACACCAAGTGTTTAGACATGCTATTTTATATTTGACTATAAGCTTTAGCCAAAGTGGCAACACTATCACAATGAATAGAAATTGGGGCTATTGATTTTGGTCATATTAGAAGCTCATGTATCAAGTTACTCGGCCAATTTGCATCTTTACCAACACTAGCCAATGCTACAAACTCGGATTCCATAGTAGAACCAGTGATTCATGTTTCTTCTTGGAAGCTCATGCAATGGCACCACCCCCAAGAAAGAACACCCATCTATTAGTTGAAGATGAATCTTCAACATGATTTATCTAGATAGCATCAGAATAGCCTTCAAACAACGAAGGATATCCAACATATGATAAACCATAATTCATAGTACTCTAAAAGTACTTAAATACTCTTGTTATTGCATGCCTGTAACAATCTCGTTTTTGGATAAATATCTGGAAGATAGATTTGGGGTATTACTTCATAGTCAACAGTCAAAATCATAGAAACAACTCAAAAGAGACTTTTATAAACATATAAGTTATCATTCAATATCAGAGATTTTTATTTAGTATAAAACTAGGATCCTCAGATACATAATTTATACAAAACATTAAATGATAACTAGTTTTAGACATCATCATGTCCAAAACCACTTTGTGTCGGTTGCTTAACACCCTGAGATATATGTTTAAAAGTCAATACAAAAGTTTAGTGAAACTCACAGGTTTAATAAGTATTTTGAATACAAGCATCATTTTCTAGTGGATTATGGCATAAATAGTTACAACTATAACAAATACAATTATCAGAAAAATAGACCTATTGCACTAAGCTCATGACACCAATACTAAAGGAATCACCTAAGTGAAGGTAAGGAGGACCCGCAACCGTCAACTGGTAGGGCAACCAGCAAGGCAACCCTAAATAAGGAAAAATAAAGTGTGCCCGCTTACCTTTCTCGGTAACTATAAACAGAGAGACGTCACCTCCTTATATATCTATTTACAATAGCCACACTCATATCTTGACGATTAATGGTTCATGATATTCATAATTATGACTTAAGGTACTCGCGCAATAATCTAACTCTGGATAGCATACATTTCATAAAGCCACTTGTATTCAGTTTTAAAGCATATATCCCTCTCACGAAATTATAAAACAATAAAATATTAAAAGTGAGGATATGAACTCACTTGATTTAAGGGAAATCTGATTGATATCAAAAGTGACTTAATTGGAATTTATAGCTTTAAGACACAACTTGAGTTAAGGTGTCTATGATCTTATTGCTTAAAGTAATACACTTATGTTTATAAGATTGTGATAATAATGTACCACTGTTCGGGCCATTCCAATTCAGAGACCATTCAGTTAACGTTTGAGGAGTCAGTGCACTTTAAATCATAAACCCAACAAACTTAGTCAGAACGTAATACCAAGATGACACTCATCGTATGCAGCTCTATAGTAACGTGATACGTTAATAGTTGCTATTACTTCAAAAGTAGTGGGGATGATAAGTTATGTATATATTAATTATATATTTTTTTATTTAATTGTATACTATTTTATTTAATATATTTTTATTAAATAAAATATCAATATTATATTTTAAACCTTCAAGTATATCAAAATGACATTTTAAATCTTTTTATTAAGTCTTATAATATAAGAACCTTTTGTTTGATAATTTATAAAAATAGTCCTTATAGTTATAAGGTTTTGCTATTTTTGTCCTTTTTATATAAAATGTTTAAAATGTAGTCCTTTAAGTTTTAAAGTTGTCAAAATAACCTCTTGTAGTTTAAAATTTCATAAAACGTAAAAGACATTCCTTAAAGTATTTGTTTTACAACTTACATTATTTACCCTTAGGTTATAACATTTTGCAAAACTAGTCCTTATCATATAAAATGAATTAAACATTAATCCTTTAAGTTTCATAAATGACAAGGACTGGACCGGCCAACAACAGATCGGACGGAGGACCGAAATGGTGCGAAACTCCGAATCGAGACCGGACCGAAATAGTTCGGTCCGGCCAAGGTCGGTCTGGTCTGGCTCGGTCCTTAGTCTGGTCCGGTCCTATTAGGAAAAATTGACGAGATTTTTTGGTACGACTGAACCAGACCGGACCGAGGACCAAAATGGTCCAATACCCTAGATCGAGGACCGTACCGAAAATGTACTCTCCGGTTAGGGTCGGTCCGGTCCGGTCCGATTTTCTGATCCGGGTCAGTTTTGGGCCTGCCATGCTCAACCCTACCCCTATGTATGAAATTATTTACGGTTTTAGTCTTTTCTCGTAATGCAATGTATTTTAGTTCTAAAAGAGTTTCGCAGGTTATAGGTCGATTATATAAGCTAAAATAAGTTGCTTGAATGTAACAAAAGTTTACAAAATAGGTTGGTTTAGTAGAAATCAAAATGGGCCATTTTTGATCAAACTGATAAAAACTTATGGGTTTAAGGTTATGATTCAAAACAAAGTATTCATATCGTATGTGTTATAGCTTATTAACATCTTACAATCAAGAGAAAGAGATTTGGACGTGTACAAAACTTACAAACAAAAAATGGGCAAAACGGATCCAAATGAGTTCATATGAAGTTTTGGCTAGATCAAGGCTTCGTTTCTTAGTTTCTTGGATTCAAACTTCTTGTAAAGGTTCTTTTTTTCATATATATGGATTCTAGGATCATATATTACATGTTTAGAAGAGATTGAGTGTGTGTTCGAATGACTCGTGTAGTCTCGGCTTTATATAGGGCATGAAATGAGATTGGTGGCTAAGTAAAGGAGATATGAATGTTCTAAGCTAGTGTGCTGAGTATTAGGAGCTAAGAGGGTGAGTAATATAAGCTATGAGGTAGTTAATTTTTTGCATATGAGGCATGTGAAGGTGAGAGGTGTTGTTCGAAGAAGAAGAAGAAGATTATTGGGTTTTTGGCCAAGTCATGGTGGTTCTTGTCACTAAGGTGCTAGGTTTGAATTATTAAAAGTCCTAGGTAGAATTGAAATGGGTAGAAACGGGTATAGCTTGGGTTCGAACAGGTTGAAGCAAGACCAGTCTTTAGGTATAGAGTTTACATTTTGGATTAGGGTAGGATTGGGGTAGATTAATGTTTAGTGATTAAGATTAATGATAGTTTAGGTTTAGATTTAGTGTTAGTCACTTGTAATGCATGCTTAGTGACCCACACTTATGTTTGAGTTTGGAAAGTGAAGGGAAAGTTATCACACCCCGCCAAGGCGGAATCACAAGGCATGAGCAATATGCATCATCACAACAAATGGCATCATAATAGATAAATACTAAAAAATGACTTTTTATTAACAAAGTGTGTTATGACAACTCCAAAACATACATCAATCCATATAGTGCATACACCTCAATCATAACAAATAAACATGTAATCCAAAATGCAATCCTACGGTCTCTCTAAACATTTGCTTTGTAAAACTTCTATCATCACTTTAGTAAACTTGAAAATGATGCCAAAACGTCAACTTAAAGGTTGGTGAGATGCTACAGGTATAAGACCCACAATAGCACCACAATGGACTAAAACCCAAGTGACATATTCATGTAAAGATATACTACCAAATCATCACAATTATTGAGATGGAACGCACTCACGATCCACTTATCATTAGTGAGGACAGAACGTACCTCTCAATACAATATCATAACTCATGGGACCTCATGTCCACAGTCATTACGCAAGTCCCGCCTGTAAGAGTTGCAATCTCTTCAAGACACATCCTCATAACCCATGCTCCACACGCGGGAATTACTCATTGGACCGTGCTTTTACGAATGCCGAATAAACCACTTAAGATAGTCGTATCTATGACACCAAACAATATCACAAATATCAATCACATATGCATAAACACTAACACATATCAAGCAATATCATACACACATATATGTTTACACATATTATGGTACTCATTATAAAACAATTTAAAAGACAATAACATTTCCATCCCAATAAGTAAAAGGGACTATAGCACTCACCTTTGCTATGTAAAGCATTCCGATAACCTTGACTTTCTGATGGGAGAGCCAATACTCGTGAGAGAAGTAGCAATTTTCTCAATCTTTCCAAAGTACACATCAATGCTTAAATCACCAAGTTTCAAGGTTCTCATCTCCACATTTAAGGAAATAGTACCAGACCGTTTATTATCCGTAAGAATGCCAAAAATTATCCTCATGCTTATTTTGTGGATTATGCGTGTTCCACCATAAAATGTGCTTTTAGAGTATCCAAGAGAGTTGTTAGAAGCCATGAGAGAGCAATGTTATCCACCTCTCATTCTTCAGAGTAAGAGGAGTAGGTTCACGTGCAGCGGAGGCAGTAGAGGAGACATGAATTTACTTACTTCCGATTTTCAAGATCAAGCTATACGGGAACCCGTGTTAGGAGATGGTGTTTAGTGACAATGGATAGTTTTTTTGAAAGTGAAACGATAGCATTGGATCCTGTCATTGTGATTTATTTGTGTGGGTTTGTTATTAGGGTTATGGTATGTAGGGTTTCAAGACTATACATAGGATAAATGTTGACAAAAAAGTTGGATGGATCACGTCTGACACGAATTAGGTGTAATTGAGGTATTGGGACACTGGATCCTGCACCAATTGAACTTGTAATGAGGACCATGCACACTAGAGAAAGGACACTGTTAGGCTTACCGTAGGATTATCTCCCACTATTAGTCTCCGGCGTGAGGGTAAGTAATCGGTTTTTAATTAGATAATTAGTGAGGGTTTAGAGATTGTGTAAATCGTACCTTTTGTGGAACTAGAGGGGTTCCTTTTATAATCGATGAAACCCTAGTCGGGCTTATTGAATCATGCGGCCCAAGAAGAGGATAATTACCATCTATACACAGATCTTTATCTTATTAATAAGGAGAGTGTGTATCCTCTTAACTTGGATGAATCATTGTTTTAATTATTGAAGGTTTACAAAGTTCATAACAATTACACAAAACCCTAAACGAGATCAAAGCATACTTAGCGGAAGCAATTTAACAATCATAATAATAACACAATTATAATTAATCGAATTAGGGTTACATACCTTTACGCTAAAGCAAATCCACAAGATAAAGAACGAATCACCAATTAGGGTTTATAACGAACACCACCAAGATATAGTCTAAAGTTAGACTACATTACGATCGTGTACATGCGTAATACAACGAGCTAACTGTGATTCTAGCACATGTAAACCGAGATATAAAATCTACCCAACAACCCTAGAGAGGGGTTAGGACTAGATTTATACTAAAACCGAGCACCGAGAAAAACCAACACCAAACCCCTTTGTGGGTTATGTTGCGATCGGCCAAGAGAAAGAAAGAAAGGAGAGATTGAAGTTTGTAGAATTATGAGGGGTGGGGATGTATTTATAGGCCTAGAAGTCTTGTAGCCTAAACAAATAAAAGGCAAGTTTTTGCCTTCCCCTTGTGTGCCATAACCGACCATCGAACGCCCCTTTATGGGGTATTCCAGAACCTTCCGTGCTTCTTTCTTTTTAATACTCTTTCTATATATTATTTAACACTCGTTAATACTTAAATCTTAATTAATTAACGACCGTTAAGTTATATAGTTATATAGTTATATAGCTTGATTTAATTTAATAAATATAATAAATATATTTATTAAATAAGTTAACTCTTTACGTATTAAATCCCATAATCTCGAGTTCGATCCTATCACACGACTATTAAATATAAGTCCATAAACTTTCAGCTTCCACTTGGACATATTTCGAATATCGTGATTACATTGACTAGCGTCTAGTTACACTTAGCAATGTCTCTAGTACAACTCGACTAAGGTCTCATGGATAAAACCTTTTAATGATTCATCATTATTATTATCCTTTTATTTATAATACAACGTTAATAAGGATATGGATCTCAGTCATTCCTTTCATTGACCATTATGTTTATCATTCACATATTCAGAAAGATTACCAAAACAAATTTTGGTGTGGCACACAAACATCTTACTAATCACACGAGGGGCCTAGCTGTATTAAACTCCAAACGAACTTGGAGGAAATAAATTCTATACTGACTAGAAGCAAAACTTATGAATTTTGCAACAGTTTTAAAAATAATCCTTATAGCTACCAGTTACATTTAGTGTTAGATTATTCCACAATAATGCACTAGATTCAAAATAGTTTCCTGGTATCTCGGGTCTAAGGATAACTATTTATGATTTACTTGATGACAAAGATCCACAAAGTAAAATCATATAGTTGGGATAAGTTGAATATACGATTCATTGAATATCATCCAAAATCAATCAATATACTTTCAAGTATAATCTATCGCAATTTTGATTTGTCTTAATTTAATAATATTCCCATATTATTAATCGACAACAGACATTTAACATAACAATTTATTTATGGATTAAAAACATGTAAAATAGGATACACTATTAAATAATAAGAATAAACGAAACTCAATCTTTATTTCATTATATAATAATTTCATAACATTGTTTATCCAAATACTAATCATAGATTTATTGCATGAGTTCGCTAGCTAGTTGCAGCCCAATCGCCTAGGCATGCTTAACTACCTTTGGTCTAGGAAAAGCCTTAGTAAAAGGATCATCTACGTTATCATCTGTGTGACCTTTTATTAATTTGATATCACGAGCTTCAACTTGTTCTCGGACGTAGTGATGTCTACGTTTAAAGTGTATGGCGCCTTTCATGACACCAACATCATTGGGAATATTATTACGGCATAGTTGTCACAATATATATCAATAGGTTCTATTATTGAAGGCATCACTCCAAGATCTCCAATAAACATCTTAATCCAAACAGCTTCCATTGCAGCTTCTGAAGCAGCCATGTACTCAGATTGAGTAGCATGCATTGCAATCGTTGTCTGCTTCTTGCTCTTCTAGTCAATTGCTCTTCCATTGATCACAAAAACGTAACCCGGCTGAGACTTCATATAGTCTTTATCACATTGCCAGGATGCATCACAGAAACCTGTCACATTCATTTATGTGTCTGGTTTCCCTCCAAATATGATGTTCGTTTCGTAAGTCTTAAATTTATATTACAAGGTTTAGACAAAACAAGGGACTAGAAATACAAACACGGGCAAGTATACCCTTTCTTTCATAATATAACTTGTAGTGGTAAGCCGACATCGTTCGCTAAGACTTAGTTTCGTTTTGGTAATCAATATAATAACTGAAGAAAGAAATGATTGATATGAATAACAATAGTAACAAATATGACTAATATGGGATAGTTCGTATGAGTTCATGATAACGATAATAATGATCGAGATATGTTTATGTAGGTAAAGAGTGACAATCCTTTTTCCTCAAAATGGCGTTTGCACAATTTAACTAATGTGATTCAAGACTTAAGTTTATTCAAGCGACTTAACTCAAAACAAGTTTCCAACGAGTTCAATATTTTATCACGGTTTCTAAGCGGATCTCTCTAACCAAAGATTCAAAACCATAGACAAGTCTTTAAAAACTTATTACAATGATTTGCGTTTCTCAATTCCAAGCCATCGTAACAAATCAAATCTAGATAAAATATGGTTTATAGAACGAGGTGGTAAAATGGTTCTACAACATTAGCTTGAAATCATTTTATAAAGGATCATATCATAGCATCATCACTAATCATAGTCACATACCCATATAGTCACAAATAGCTTAGCCTATCATAGTAATCAAAGTAACAAATGGAAAAGAGTAAGAGAACATCATACTTAGATTTGATCGAATGAACGAGTACACAAGTGTCACGATTGTATCGTTCCTCCAAGAATCGAAGAGTGGAATACTCTCGTTACAAGTATTTCCCAAAAGTAGATAATACTGAAAATACTACTAAGAAGCTAAGAATACTCGGATTAGAGTAGTAGTTTTTAGAACGAGATATGTCAAATGAGTAAAAGTGGTTCTTATTTATAGTGTTGGCTGAGAGCAATTGTGCGCCACACTTATCCGAAAGTGCGCCGCACTTTGCATGTGGGAATGTGCGCTGCACTTCTGACAATGTGCGCCGCACTTTTGTGCGTTCCAGAATCTTGATTCAGTAGTTTGGCTAAATTGCACAATAAGGACCCTCCTTTGTGTGCGACCCCCAGAATCTGACATGGAACAACTAGGCAACGAGGGGGTAACACGTCATGGTACAAGAAATAATGAATTACATTTGATGTAGGTCCACAAAATCCTTGGATTGTCTATGTGTTATAATGATCTAAAGAGAGGGAGAGAGATGAAGATCTTAGAGAGAGAAAGCTAGAGAGAGAAAGGAGAGGATGAGAGAAAGGATTGTTTGATTAATGAAATGAGAACCAACAACCCCTCCTAACATGCTAGGAGGGGGTATATATAGCCCACCCTACATGTGGGCTTAATGGGTTATACTGTTACATAACTTGATCACGAGCCAATACTACGTATCTATTGTTGGAGTGACTGATCCTTTCTAAATATGCAAATACGTATTTCGAACAATCTCTTCCTAAGCGAGGTCACTCCAAGTTACAAAGTCATAAATAGTCTATAGCTCGTGATCTATGCTAACAATGATGTGACCGAGACTTTCTTTAGAAAAATGTACATCCAACAATCTCCCCCTAAGGGAGGTCACACCATTTTACAAAATATTAAACCTATCATACTATGCTTGAGTCTTCGATCTTGTTCTTGTGAATATGTTGATGAGATCTTTGACTTTAGTCTTGAGCATGTTTCCTTGCCTTGACCTTGTGCATTCATCACTTGTAAAATTTACCTCCTCGTGAATTCATGTTCTACATACTTATACCTTTATAAAATCTTGATAGCTTCAGAGTTTGATACAGCGGAAGACTTGACTTTTAGGCTTTATTTAATTTGTTGAAGTATTAAGTGCATACAATATAAGCATGTGTTGACGACTTCTTCTGGATTGTACACCGCAATGCCACCTTCTTGTTACGTTGCATAAAACAGTTAGCAACAAAACATATACACGGATGAAATGGCCTTGAACATTTCATTCTAATTCGGTAGCATTTTACCTCTGGTCGGTGAAGACCGTTGGAAGATATTAAATATCGTACTTGTGGCAGGTACGTTCAATTAAGAACCTCCTTGATAAGATTTCGCGGGTAAACCTGTTCTCTTTACTCGACCGTCCAAAGCTGACTGCGAATGTAAAGAGTGAATCATTTGGATAATATTATCCGCATGATTGAATCCGTCAATTCATGTTCCTGGAACAAGTGAAACTCAATTAAGAACCGCACCATCGTTGATTTCTAGTTATCACGAGCTTGATTCATATTGAATCTTGCAAGTTACCTACCAAGTGCTGTTTGATGTTAACACTAGAAGGATTTCCACTCATCACTGTAAACACTATAGAGTGTCACTCTGAGTGTTCTTAAAAAATCAATAAGATATAGCGTAGAGGCCTGGAACGTGTTTAGATTCAGTTAAGAATTAAACCACTGTTACGTTCCAGTTATCACGAGTTTGATTCATAAAGAATCGCACAAGTCACCTACCATGAGCTTTATAATGTTAGATCAAGAAGGATTTCCATCTTCATTGTAAATACTTTCGTATTACTCAGATGTTCAGGCAAGAATCATGAAGATTTTTGCTTAGGACTCTTAAGATCTTTCTTACTTTTCACAGTGTGTGAATCTAACACCCCTAATTTACATTGCGCAGCGGAAATACACAATTGGGTGCTAGACACAAGCATCATCACACAAGGTATATTGAACGACTCAAAAGTGAGACGTTTACACATAAAATATAAACAATATTTTCATAATAGGTCTAAAACATAATTTCATCCCATAATGTACTAAAACAACACCAGAGTAAAGCGTTTAGTCCACATGGATCTCGACCAACAACCAACAAATTTAGTACAGTACACAACATATAACAAATTGTTCAACAGTAAAAGGATAGAAATAGTTTTTAGACCGACATTCTTCCAAAAACCAAGCCACAACCTCCACAGCAAAGCTCCATCCTCCATCACTTCCTATTACCTGAAACACATGCTAAAACGAGTCAACAATAATGTTGAGAGAGTCTATAGGTTTATCAAATCACATTTGAACACAAGAAGAAAATCAATCATAATCATTTATAGAATTGTCGTACACACAATCTATATTCAAGGCAAAAACATTGACATTGTATTTAAGCTCATGACACCGACCCCTTAACCAAATAGTCACCCACGCCAAATGCCGGCACGACTAGAATAAAACCATTGCCCCTCTAGGGTATCAGTTTCTAGAATACCACATTCTTATTCCCGTAAATTATCCTTCCCAGGGGTTACTCAGCGTAATGCCATGGTCTCAGATAGGGTGGTCAACCCAATAGTACTATCATTAGAATAAGCGGCTATCCACGACTCACAACATCAAGTCAGAAGATAGTTAACGGCTCATGAATTTAGGGTCTTTAGCAACAAGGTACTCAATACAATGTAAACAACTTAGGCAACATTCGGGTCAAACAATTACTTATGATTTGTGTTCATTTAATTTCAAATAGCATGTATCTCCCTCGCGGGTAATAAAACATTTAGTAGGTAGCATGAAAAGCGAGGCTACAGACTCACCTTAGTATAAGAGATCTAGCGAGATGATCGTCGATGATAATGGATGCCTTTCAAACACGAGAACCGCTACCTATCAAATAAGGCGCGTTCATTAATAATGACTCGAGAAATAAATCATATATAACAACATCAAACTCAAACTCATAAATTCACGATAAAATCGAGAGAAAACGATACAAATAACTCTATTACACTCTTCTACACATTTACTTTACCATTTTACACTTTTAACAAAATCCGCCGGCACATACTACATGTACTAGCTTGTTTACCCCTTTTAAACTCGTCAAACGTTTATGAAACGACTCGAGAAACTAACTTACTATATATATAAAGTCCTACTACAAGTTTATCAAATGAAATTACTTTTAAAGTCCTTTACCCAACTCATTTTCAAACTACAAAATCTGGACAAATTTACGTTAATATTTCTTACAACCGTTTTAACTTCTTTAAACGACTTCGTTTACAAAACCGACACTCGGGATTTAAAATAAACTCACCCTCTACGGTTTCACTTCACTATCAGTAGGTGACTCATTTCAAAACTTCAATTTATAGTCCCCGAGATTCGATCCAAATATCGACAACAACTATACGTAGTGCCGATACTCGTCTCCCGGTACACGAATAATCAAAACGTCATAAGTTCGCGCTCGTTTGGAGCTATAAGCTCTACATTATATCAAATCGAAGCTAATTAAATTATCTACAACCCTAGGCTATAAGTTAAGCCATTATCACAACATAAAAATCCCGAAATTACAGTCTACTTACTGTTATAAAATGCCTTTCAAAATCTTGTATAAAATCACATTTTTAGTAAAAATCAACCATAGATATGATCATCCCATATCCCTAACACTAACATATATCAACCATAACACTAGAATCATCATAAAAATCAAAACCTTAAAATCAAAATCAAGTTTTTAACAAAATTTTTAGCAAGAACACCATGGATCATCATAAAAATGCCATGCATGATCATAGCTCTCACCTACCAACTTGAAAAAAATAAAAACTCTTGCATGTGCATAATTATTACACCAAAATGATCCTCTTGCAATTCTAAGGATCGGCCTTGTGTTAATTTAGCTTAGATCAAAAATTGATCAAATGTGGTATTTTGGTGGGTGAGAGGTCACGGCAAAGAAAGAAAAACAAGAGAGAAGAAACAAATTTTTGTGTAGTGGAAATGAGTGGTGTGTGTAAAATATTCGTTTATATATAGTGGTTGAGGGACCAATATTGTAATTTTATAATAGTTTTGGCTAAAATGAAAATAGTAAGCTAAAAAAACGGGAAATAACTATTAGTTAATTTTGAAAATATTTACGGGGCTCGGGTTTCATAAAGATACTTTTAAAAATTTAAAACGTACCTCAAATTTAATACTATCGACTCCTGACTCGAGTTAACACGTCATTTAAAATAAAACATCAAAAATGATAAAAATCGAACAACCGACAATAAAACATAAAATATTTGACATCCATCGACATCACGCTTGCTAATACTCCTTATACTTATTAAATATTAAATATAAACCTTCCAACATCGGTTTAAACTTAAACCTTCAAAAATGAAAATCGTTCAAACTCATCAAAAGATTTCAAAAATAATCTTATAATAATCGTAAAATAAGAATAAGCAATGACCTCGGTTTCGGGTTATCACCCCCTCCTTCTTAAAAGAAGCGACGTCCACAGCGCCTAATCCTTCCTAAACAAATGAGGATACTTGTCCTTAAAGAAATCCTCACGTTCCCAGGTAAACTCTTATCCACGTCTAGAGTTCCATCTCACCTTCACAATCGAAATCCTACTATGCTTCAATTTCTTAACTTCCCTATCCATAATCTCTATAGGTTCCTCTATAAAATGCATCTTATCATCAAGTTGAATTTCCTCCAATGGAATCACCACATCCCTTTCAGCTAAATACTTCTTCAGATTGGACACATGAAAAGTATTATGAATAGCCTTAAGTTTATCAGGAAACTCTAACTTATAAGCAACCAATCGAATCCTTTGGATAATATTAAATGGTCCAATGTATCTCGGGCTCAACTTTCCTCTCTTTCCAAAACGTATCACTCCTTTCCATGGAGATACCTTTAACATAACCATGTCTCCTACTTCAAATTCCAACGGTTTCCTTCTGTTATCAGCATAACTCTTTTTTCTACTTCTAGCAGATAACAAACACTTCTTAATTTGCACAATCTTTTCAGTCGTCTCAAATATCATTTCAGGTCCAGTCAATTGACTTTCTCCTACTTCACTCCAACACACTGGAGATCTACACTTACGTCCATACAAAGCTTCAAATGGAGCGGCTTTAATACTAGCATGATAATTTTTATTATACGAAAATTCAACCAATGGTAAATGCTTATCCCAACCATTTACAAAGCCAATCACACACGCACGAAGCATATCCTCTAATGTTTGAATCGTTCTTTCACTTTTTCCATCAGTTTCTGGATGATATGTTGTACTCAAACATAACTCCGTTCCCATCGCTTTCTACAAAGTCTTCCAAAATTCTGAAGTAAACCTACTATCAGGATCAGAAATTATCGACAAAGGCACACCATGTCGACAAACAATCTCCTTCACATACACTGTTGTTAACCTCTCCATACTATCTGTCTTCTTCATGGGAAAAAAGTGAGCAGACTTAGTCAATCTATCTACAATCACCCATATCATGTCACAACCATTTGCAGTCCTTGGCAAACCTGTCATAAAATCCATAGTAATCTTCTCCCATTTCCACTCAGGAACCTCAGGTTGCACTAATAATCCAGTCGGTTTCTTAGGTTCAGCCTTCACTTTTGCACAAGTTAAACACTTATTAACATACTGTGCTATATATGCCCTCATATTCGGCTACCAATAAACTTTCTTAAGATCTTGATACATCTTGTCCGATCCAGGATGTATTGAATACTTCGACTTATGAGATTCATTCATCACCAATTCTCGCACTCCTAAAGAACCTTCCTCAGACGAACACAATGGTAACCAAATCCTATTCTCAAAATACCTCAATCCATTTGACCTTACTTCAAACAATGGTTTCAACATTCTACCTAAATTTTCTGCTTCAACATTCTCTTCCTTCAAACCATTAGTTTGGGCTTTCAATATCGCTTCTGTCAAATCAACACTTTCCATCATTACCAAAGCTGTAACTCTTATAGACTTATCTCTTTCCTTTCTACTAAGTGCATCAGCTACCACATTTGCTTTACCAGGATGGTAACGAATCTTGAAATCATAATCACTCAACAACTCAACCCATCTCCTTTGCCTCATATTCAATTCCTTTTGATCCAAAATATAATGCAAACTCTTATGATCAGTGAAAACCACACACTTGGTTCCATAAAAGTAGTGTTTCCACAACGTCAAAGCAAAAATCACAGCCCCAAGTTCTAAATCATGAGTATTGTAATTCTCTTAATGCTTCCTCAATTGTCTCGATGCGTATGCTATTACTTTCTCCCTTTGCATCAACACAGCTCCAAATCCTTTATGAGACGCGTCACAATACACTACGAAATCCTCAGATCCTTCTGGCAAAGACAATATCGGCACAGAACACAACTTATCCTTCAACGTACTAAATGCAGATTCTTCTTCCAATCCCTATTCAAACACTTGATTCTTTTCCGTAAGCTTGGTCAACGGCTTAGAAATTAGTGAAAACTTCTCGATAAACCTTCTATAATACCCACCTAAACCAAGAAATTGGCGAACTTCAGTCGGCGTCGTCGGTACCGACCAATCCTTGATTTCCTCAATCTTAGCAGGATCGACACGAACACCTTCACTATCAATCACGTGCCAAGAAATTGCACTGATTTCAACCAAAATTCACACTTAGAGAATTTCGCATACAACTTCTCTTTCTTCAACAATTCCAAAATTATTCTCAAATGCTTCTCATTTTCTTCTTCACTCTTGGAGTAAATGAGAATATCATCAACGAATACGATAACAAACTCATCCAAATACGGCTTGCATATCCGATTCATCAGATCCATGAATACAACAGGCGCATTCGTTAACCCAAATGGCATCACTTGAAATTCAAAATGTCCATATCGAGTACAGAAAGCTGTTATCGGAATATCTTCTTCCCTAACTCTCAGTTGATGATACCCATACCTCAAATCGATCTTCGAGTATACACTTGATCCAGATCGGTTGCAAGGCGAAAACAAATCATCAATCCTCGGCAATGGATACTGATTCTTGACAGTCAATTTGTTAAGCTCTCCATAATCAATACACATTCTAAAAGAACCATCTTTCTTCCTAAGAACAAAACAGGAGCACCCCACAACGACAAACTCGGTCTAATAAATCCCTTATCTGTCAATTCCTTCAATTGATCAAATAATTCTTTCATCTCGGATGGAGCTAAACAATACGGTGCACGAGCAACTAGCACAGCTCCCGACACTAAATCAGTACGAAACTCCACTTCACGATGTGGCGGTAATCCTGGAAAATCTTCAGGGAAAACCTCAGGATACTCTCTAATCATAGGCACATCCTCCAATTTCCTTTCATTCACACCATCATTACTTATCTATGAAAGAAACACATCACAACCTGCTTCTATATATCTCATCATCTTCAAACAAGAAACAACTCTCAAACGAGAAGTACATTCATCACCTATCACAATCAATACCCTAATCCTTAGCGGTGTCTAAACTAATTTTTCTCCACAAACAATCACTACATCATTACCAACTAACCAGTCCACTCCAACAATCATGTCAAAAGATCCTAATTCTATAGGCATCAAATCAATACTATACACATAATTACCTAACTTCAAGGAACAACCTTTCAGTATAGAACTAGTGCTTACAACCTTACCATTAGCTAACTCCACCTTATAACTAGTTGTCAATATCACTGGTTCTCTATCCAATAGCTGACTGAATCTAACATCTACGAAACTTCTATCGGATCTAGAATCAAATAACACACTAGCATAACAAGCATCAAGTAAGAACATACCAGTCACTAGATTCGGCCCTTGAGGTTTGTCAGCATCTCCCACGACATAGGCTGGAGCAGTAGTCCCAGCAGCAATAGCAGCAACATTGCTTCCCAGTCGTATGCCAACCCTCGGACAGTTCCCTTGCTTATGTCCACGACCTCCACATCCAGAAAAGTTAACTACCTTAAGAGCATTGGCTCTAGTGGCCACACCCTTGTTTCTACAATCTGTCATCTTATGTCCGGCCTTCCCACACTTGTTGCAAGCAGGTGGACAATTTCCAACATGGCACAGATTACATCGACCACACTTCGGATTCACCTTGTTACCTTGATTTCCAGTGGCAGCACGAACACCATCATTCCTTCTCAAATTATATTGATTATTCCTATTTGGTCCTTGGTTATTGTTGTTACGATAACCACCAGGATTCTGTCCTTGGTTTGGGTGTGTAGCTTCCCACTTTCTTTTATTCCCTTCAGCAATACTATCCTTTCGATCCTACAGCTTTACATCTATTAAAGCATGAGCCATCTGAACAGCTTCATCAAATGACTTAGGTTTTGATGAAGTAGTCTCTCCCTTGATATTACTAGATAAACCTCTGATATACTGCTTCATCTTCTTACGGTCATCAGCAAAAGCATCAAGACACAACAAATAAATCAGAGAATATCCTTGTATAAGACACAATATCATTGTTCCTCAGCACCAAATGCCTCGACTCATCCTCCAACTGAACTAACTCTTCCTCAGAACAAAACATAGCAGTTAACAGTCCCTTAGTCACAGTCCATGTTCTAGCATTCGCTTCAACCAATCCCACAGTAGCTACCTGACTATTCTACCAGCTTAATGCATCATCCTGAAAGTAGCTGTAGCAAATTTCACCTTACTAGCTTCTGAACATCCACTGATTTCAAAAGTAATTTCAATCTTCTCAATCCACCTCCTTAGTTCCAAAGCACCACCAGTACCACGAAATTGGGTAGGTCCACATTTCATGAAACTAGCATAAGAACATTCCTTCTGAATTTGTTGAACATCAGCATTACCTCCAACTTGTCCTGCATCATTTCCTCCCGCTTGTTCATCAGTATTACCTGCAACTGGATTATCAACATTCCCTCCAACCTGACCAGCAGCATTCCTATTCTCAGCCTCTTGTTCCTCGCAGCACGTTCAGCTTCCAGTGCTCTAGCGATAGCTTGCTCAATCATGGTATTAAAAGTAGCAGTCGTCAATTTAGGCGACATGTTTTAGGAAACTAACCAAACAACAATTTAGTAAAGTCATAAAAATGCCTCCCAACTCCTTCCTTCCTTCTTGTGATGACACAGAAGAAAAAGAACAAGTAAGTATTCATATCAAGATAAGAAGAAGGATTTCTCTATCAAGATGTAACATGGATACGGCATGCACTAACAACACAGTTCACAATTAATCATTAACCAATTCACAAAAGAACTAATAAGAAAAATCATAAGTCATGAAGGTAATTTGGATTACGTTGGAAAATTTCCACAAAATTGTGACAAGTAATGTCACTACAATCCTTCATCATGGCAAACTTAAAAGTCATTAAGTTTCATCATAAACTACAGTATCAGTCTACATAAGTTCTATTACAACAAGGCTAATAAAAACAACACAAAAGAACTAAACATCAGATCCCTGCAGCTTCTTGTACATCAGCTCATCATCACTGCTGCTATCATCTTCCTCAGAATCTTCCTCCACTTTTTCCTTTCCCTTTTCACTTCCTCCTTCACTTGGCTTCACCAATACCTGAGCTTCAACCTGACTTGGTACATCACGAATCACTACACCTCGACTAGGAAAAGATCTCATCAACACATCCCACGCATTCAACCTTGCATTCCATTCTTGCTCCCTACGTAAACTTTCAACTTGCCCACTCAAATTCATCATTGTATAGAATTGTCGTATACACAATCTAAATTCAAGGCAAAAACATTGACATTGTATTTAAGATCATGACACCGACCTCTTAACCAAATACTCACCCACGCCAAATGCCGGCATGACTAGAATAAAACCATTTCCCCTCTAGGGTATCAGTTGCTAGAATACCACATTCTTATTCCTGTAAATTATCCTTCCCAGAGGTTACTCAGCGTAATGCCCTGGTCTCAGATAGGGTGATCAACCCAATAGTACTATCATTAGAATAAGCGGCTATCCCCGACTCACAACATCAAGTCAGAAGATAGTTAACGGCTCATGAATTTAGGATCTTTAGCAACAAGGTACTCAATACAATGTAAACAACTTAGGCAACATTCGGGTCCAACAATTACCATGACTTGTGTTCATTTATTTTCAAATAGCATGTATCCCCCTCGCGGGTAATAAAACATTTAGTAGCTAGCATGAAAAGCGAGGCTACAGAGTCACCTTAGTATAAGAGATCTAGCAAGATGATCGTCGATGATAATGGATGCCTTTCAAACACGAGAACCGCTACCTATCAAATAAGACGCGTTCATTTATAATGACTCGAGAAATGAATCATAAATAATAACATCAAACTCAAACTCATAAATTCACGATAAACTCGAGAGAAAACGATACAAATAACTCTATTACACTCTTCTACACTTTTACTTTACCATTTTACACTTTCAACAAAATCCGCCGGCACATACTACATGTACTAGCTTATTTACCCCTTTTAAACTCGTCAAACGTTTATGAAACGACTCGAGAAACTAACTTACTAAATATAGAAAATCCTTCTACAAGTTTATCAAATGTAATGACTTTTAAAGTCCTTTACCCGACTCGTTTTCAAACTACAAAATCCGGACAGATTTACGTTAATATTTCATACAACCGTTTTAACTTCTTTAAACGACTCCGTTTACAAAACCGACACTCGGGTTTTAATATAAACTCACCCTATAGGGTTTACACTTCATTATAAGTAGGTGACTCATTTCAAAACATCAATTTATAGTCCCCGAGATTCGATCCAAATATCTATAACAACTATATGTAGTGCCGATACTCGTCTCCCGGTACACGAATAATCAAAACATCATAACTTCGCGCTCGTTTGGAGCTAGGAGCTCTAGTTAATATCAAATCGAAGCTAATCAAATTATCTACAAGCCTAGGCGATAAGTTAAGCCATTATCACAACATAAAAATCCCGAAATTACAGTTTACTTACTGTTATAAAATGTCTTTCAAAATCTTGTATAAAATCACGTTTTTAGTAAAAACCAACCATAAATATGATCATCCCATATCCCTAACACTAACATATATCAACCATACCACTAGAATCATCATAAAAAACAAAACCTTCAAATCAAAATCAAGTTTTTATCAAAACATTTAGCAAGAACACCATGGATCATCATAAAAATGCCATGCATGATCATAGCTCTCACCTACCAACTTGAAAAAAATAAAAACTCTTTCATGTGCATAATTCTATGCCAAAATGATCCTCTTGTAATTCTAAGGATTGTTATTGTGTTAATTTAGCTTAGATCATTGTGAAAACGGAGCAAAAATTGATCAAATGTGGTGTTTTGGTGGGTGGGAGGTCACGGAAAAGAATGAAAAACAAGAGAGAGAGAAACCAATTTTTGTGTAGTGGAAATGAGTGGTGTGTGTAAAATTTTAGTTTATATATAGTGGTTGAGGGACCAATATTGTAATTTTGCAATAGTTATGGCTAAAAATGAAATAGTTAGCTAAATAAACGAGAAATAACTATTAGTCAATTTTGAAAATATTTACGGGGCTTGGGTTTCACATAGATACTTTTAAAAATTTAAAACGTACCTCAAATATAATAATATCGACTCTCGACTCGACTTAACACGTCATTTAAAATAAAACATCAAAAATGACAAAAATCAAACAACCGACAATAAAACGTAAAATATTTGGCATCCATCGACACCACGCTTGCTAATACTCCTTATACTTATTAAATATTAAATATTACCTTCCAACATCGGTTTAAACTTAAACCTTTAAAAATGAACATCGTTAAAACTCATCCAAAAATTTAAAAATAATCGTAAAATAATCATAAAATAAGAATAAGCAATGACCTCGGTTTTGGGTTATCACAGTGAAGAAGCAAGTAAATATGGAAGTGTGTCCTAATGAGATATTTGATGATCCCAAATGGCTCTAGAATCGATCGTGCATTTTGGATTTTTAGTGATCGGAGGCTGGAAAGGAGTGCCACCATTTCGATATGAATATATATCGATAGATAATGCGTTGTCTCTATGTGAATAAAACAAATACCTTTTGAGAGATATCTGAGTTAGCTGGGATGGGTTGTGCATTGCATCACTTGGTCCATGATGTCTATCTTCAATATCGAGCATCATTAAAATGATCTAAATAGCATACGTGTTGACCCGGTTTCTCCCGAAAGTTGTAAGGAGGGCTACTTTCATTACACCCTTTATCTTTACAATTCTTTTTCATTCTTTAACCCCTTCAATGCTTACCAATACGTCATAACTAGCACCTTGTTGTGATTGTTCTAGTGCTGACTTAAGTACTTGGTCGGCATTCAACTACGTTCACAAACTTTCTCCATCTTTCCTAAGGACTACTATTTCTAGCTATGGAATGTCATTGGGAAGATTCATCTGGTTCTAGAGGAATCATTGGACTTTAACCTATCCTACCATCCTTATGTCACCACAATCTTCACCGTCGTGAATAGAGATGTTTTGGGTAAGTGTATGTAACCATGAAATCCATTTTTATATCCAAATCCATTTTGCTCCCCCTTAACATATGCCATGATATTCGAAAATATTTCGCACATGTCGGGATGAGCTATCACGTTAAGTCAAACCATTTGTGATTAATCATTTCCCATATTCAATCACATTTTCTCCGCTATATTAAAAATATTAACCCAATCGATGTTTTTAATATCAATTGATTTAATAGCATTTTAAGAAAATTTGGGAAGAAAAATGCAAATCCAATTATCTTCATGATTTTTACAAGCTCCCCCTCAAATTAATGAGGGTGTATTTGAAATGTAAATTAAATACCTTTTAGACACAAGTGTAAGGTATTTATCACGTGCAGTGATCATATATGATAATGTATTCACAATATTATAAATTTACGAGGATGGACCTGAATGATGGAGAACATCATATGATAGAATCACATGGTTCTTGTTCACGAATGATGGTCGCTTCATCACATCTGAAGTTATCTGTTGACACCATGTGTACGATTGATATCGTTTACCTTGACACCTATTTGTGAACTTGGCACTTTCGGCATCAAAGATTCTGAACGTTTGACAATTGCTCCCCCTGAATTGTTGACTTTTGTTCAATCGAAAGAGTTGTAGTCGCCGTTTGAGTAGTCGCATCATCGAGTATGTAGATATCAATTGTAAATTGCCGCGGATTGTGGAGATGAAAACTTCATAAAAACATGATTTCTCTCGTTTTATAAAATAAAGAAAAAGTTTCACGTTTGGTCCCTATCGTTTACACCAAACATCAAGTCTGGTCCCTATTTTAAATTAAGTCCACAGATAGTCCTTATCGTATGCATTTTGGATCAATAATGGTCCTTATCTTGGATGGGGGTTAGTTTTCTCTGTTAAATTCAATAAAGAGGGGGGTATTTTGGACCTTTCCATATTATACATTAATAAAACATATTATTTCTTTTTTTTCTTTTTAATATTATTCTTTTCTTTTTTATATCTATCTTTCTCTCTCTGATCTCCCTCTCTCTCTCTCTCTCTCTCAAATTCAGATCTCTCTCTCTCTCTCAAACCAAAACCCAGATCTCTTCAACAATAAAAGAGCCTAGAAACTCAAAACCTCAATCCCATTCATCATAGACCTTAAATCAGATCTGGGTTTTGGTAAAAATATGACTATATTGATTGTCAAATAAATAAAAAAACTAAAAAGGCAACGTTTATAAAAGACATGTGCGAGGGAGGGGCCCGACCAATAATGCTAACATCATCCATCCCAAGTGCGTAGACTCACTTTCAGAGAAAAAATAAAACTCATCTCAATTAGATTTTACAAAGAAGATAGAGTCATCAATGAATGAGAAAGCAAAGCACCAAAGCAAAAGTACAAGAAGGAAGGAAACCAAAAAACGGGTGGGTCTCCTTTAAACCGGATCCAAAAGAACATTGCCTTTTTAGTTGTTTGCAGATCTGGGTATCGTGATTTGTTTTGATGAAGAGTGACGGTGGTGGTTAAGAAATTCCTAACTTATATGTCGACCACCACCACCCACGAGTCTGCCCACCGCCTCACGATCTAACCATGAACACCACCTACCCACCGGCCACCATGAGCGGACCACGACAACCAAAACCATCAGCTGCTTGGTTTTGTTCTTGTTGTTGTTGACCCAATCCGCTTTAAGACGCCGCAAATAGGTATTAAGGGTTAGAACCATCTTCCCATTAATATCATCTATGGATCAACGCCAATAGGTTTTAAGGGTTAAACCCATCTTCCCATCAATATCATCAATGATAACAGGATATTCTTGATTTCTTTCGCCTTGTGCAAGAATCGCCTGACCATGATCAAAAGCAGACGCGACGATTAGGAGAGGGAGGTTTTTGTGGATAATGAAGTGGCCAAGGTCGAGGCAGGGGAGTTGGTTGGGGCGTTTGAACGAGGGGTGATCAAGGAAGAGGATGGAATGGAAGAGGGATCTTGTCAAGCTGATTAAAGGAGTCAAGAGTGGGAGGAAAGATGGGAACGAGATCCTCAAGGGAAGATTTTGTTACAGATCTTGATTTGTTATTCTTGAAAGATCTTGGAATGCTTTTTTTTAGATGAAGATACCAGATCTGCAAGAGAAAGAGAGAGATGTGAAAAAGAGAGATAAAAAAAAGAAAAACTTAAAATATTTTGTTAGAAATACGTTTTTACGTATATTAGAAGTATCGGTCACTCCACAATATTATTTATGTTGTAATAGCTCGTAGTTAACAAATAGTTATTAGTTGCTTATTAAGTTAAGTAAGAACCGGTCCATGG
The DNA here is from genome assembly GCA_025667525.1 of Glebionis coronaria. Taxonomy (NCBI): domain Eukaryota; kingdom Viridiplantae; phylum Streptophyta; class Magnoliopsida; order Asterales; family Asteraceae; genus Glebionis; species Glebionis coronaria. The sequence continues at coordinate 555,235,289 of CM046877.1, read as the reverse complement.
GCTTGTCATGGACCGACCCAAGCCCAATGTAGCTTGGAAGTATAAATACCCCTTTCCACCATGGAAAGGGGTTGGTTGTTGAATGTTTCTTATTTCCATTTATTGAAATAACACATAGTTTTCTCTCTCTTTCTTTCTCTAACTTTCTCTCTCTAGAAATCATCAACCCCTTCATAGATTCATAGGTTATCAAGATTCTACATTTGGTATCAGAGCTATAGGGTGATTTAAGGTAGTGATTTGTGTGGTTTTTTAGTTTTTGATTGTATTAGTGTTCTTTAAGAAAATCCATCTTGATTCTTGGTGTTTTTGGTGTTTTTGTGATTGGGATTAGTGGATAAGTATTAGTTTTTACTTATTATTGTTGAAATCACAAAACTTTTTGGGTCATTTGGTCAAAATCTGGGTTTAATCTTTCTTTTTGTGGTCGACTGTTCATCGTAACAAACTTCTGATTACCCAGCAAAAGTTCCGAACCAACAAGTTCCGGATCAACCAAAAGTTCCGAACCAAGAAGTTCCGAACGAAAAAGTTCCGGATCAAGAAAGTTCCGAACCAAGGAAAGTTCCGAACCAAGGAAAGTTCCGAACCAAGGAAAGTTCCGAACCAAGGAAAGTTCCGAACCAAGGAAAGTTCCGAACCAAGGAAAGTTCCGAACCAAGAAGTTCCGAACCAAGAAGTTCCGGATCAAGCCAAAAAGTTCCGAACCAAGAAGTTCCGGATCAAGCCAAAAGTTCCGAACCAAGAAGTTCCGAACCAAGAAGTTTCGAACCAAGAAGTTCCGAACCAAGAAGTTCCGAATCAACACTTCCGAATCAACAAAAGTTCCGAATCAAGGGTTATTTTGCTTGTTTTTTCGACGATTTTTTAGAGGATTTAATCTTGGTTTCTTACAACAAAAACTCAACACAATTCACAAGCTTTACTTCACTGCTCGATCAACCGATAATCTTTGTCTCTTTGAAGTTAACAAAATGAATCCGAATTCAGTAATGCCTCAGATGACATCACTTACGGATATTTCCGTCATTACGGGAACGGATAATCGCCCGCCAATGCTCATCAAAGAAGTTTTTGAAGCATGGCAAGGCCGGATGATGTCTTACCTTAAGGGAAAACCGGTTTATGGGAGGCTTATGGTTAAGTCAATTTTAAATGGTCCACTTGACTATGGTACCATCGTGGCTAACAATGTGTCTAGACCAAGAGAATTTGAAGAACTTACACCAGCTCAACAACTAGTTGCCGATGCAGACGAAAAAGCTCTTCAAACAATTCTCCAAGCTCTTCCCCATGACATCTATAGGATGGTAAGTCAGTATACGGTGGCAAAGGATTTATGGGAACGTTTAAAGGTGTTGCTACAAGGTACGTCTCTCACCAAACAGGAAAGGGAATGTCAGTTGTATGACCTGTTTGATAGATTCACGTACAACCCAGGGGAAACGCTTCACGATTATTACTTCAGATTCACCACACTCATGAATGATCTGAATGTATACAATCTTGTGATTGCTCCATTCCAGGTTAACACCAAATTCTTGAATACTTTACCTCAAGCTGAATGGGGTGAGTATATTACCGATGTTAAATTAACCAGGGATTTGCATAAGTGCAATTTGGATCAACTATATGCTTTTCTTCAGCAGCATGAGAAACATGTGATCATGCACCGTTCTCCACGAGGTATGTACCCTGATTCATTAGCTTTGATGGCGAATCAACCAAGCTTGTCTCATAACAACACTCCTTATATTTTGGGACATCAAGCCTATCATCCATCACCTTACATGACACCAACCTTTCCCCAATACTCGATTCTACCGCAACCACCCACCTCACATCAGCAACAATATCGGTTTAGTACACCTTCATCAAAATATGCTACACAACCTCACCCAACAAGTATTGCACCTTATGCTCAATCTTCATATTCTTCTTATCAAGAGAATGCAGCATATCCAACAAGCTACCCTGATCAAATGAGTATTCCTTCTAGTGATTATGCAGCTCAAGACCAAGCAATGTACTGTGATGATGAGGAAGTCCCCGTTCCTGTGTTCAAACAAGGTGCTGACCCAGTTGAAGTGTTAACCACTATGTCTGCTTATCTCACAAGGACTTTAAGCAAACGAGGATTTAGGGGATCAGCTCCTACCAACAATCAGTTGAGGAATTCATCCAATTCTCGCCAACAAGCTACTATTGAGAATGGCAGGGTAATGGTTCAGCCTATTCAATCATATCAGGGGAGACCTACCACATCAACTACCAATGCTCGCACGGTCAATCAGGCTCCAATGGTCAATCCTGCTCCACGGGCTAATTCCACAGGCAAGTTGAGAATGATTACATGCTACAACTGCAAGGAAGAGGGTCACATGTCCAGGGATTGTAAGAAACCCAAGAGGAGAAGGGATGGACAATGGTTTGTAGAAAAGATCTATCTGGTAAATGCTCAGGCACAAGGAAGGGAACTTGATGAAGAGGAGCTTGCATTTCTTGCTGATCCAGGGATTGCTGAACAAGATGTTGTCACTACACAGAATGCAGCTTACCAAGCCGATGATCTTGATGCGTATGACTCAGACTGTGATGACTTTCAATCTGCAAAGGCTGCTCTCATGGCAACTATCTCCAGCTTAGGGCCAGAAAAGAGATCTGAGGTACTTATTAATACCACCGATAATACCACTGATGCTAGTATTCAACCACATCAAGTTGTGCAAGAGAGTGCTGATTCGAATGAATCTTCGGTGGTGAGTCTTTCAAATGAGGAGACAAACAATGATAGCAATATCAATGTGAGTCCCCAGACTTTGAGTGAATCACAACCAGGACCCATTTCGCATACGCCTACTCCTGCTCAACAAGATTTGGTCATGGTTCCTGCTACATTACTTAGCCAAATGAATGCTGCACTCTTAGAAACCTTAGCTAAGAATAAGAATTTGTTTGATGAGCTTGCCTTAAGCAATGAGAAAGTTCAAACCTTGGAATTAGTGCCTTCGTCTAGTGTTCTAACTAATCCCGAATATGATGACTTTAGAAACAAACAAATGGGTCACTTGCAAGAAATTGAAAACTTAAGAGCAAATTTGTCTAATGAACTTAAAGAAAAGGAGTTAGTGGTCACTAATTTTCAAAAACTTCAAACGGATTTTGAATCACTCGAGTCTAAGAAGAATGAAATGGAGATTAATGCTACTAATAAGATTAGAAGTCTAGATTATTTGCTTTTAAGACAATACGCTGCTTCTCAACTAGTACACTTATTTGATGCTTCGTTTAGAGAATTTAACTTATCACGTCAAAAAGGCCTTCCCCCTAATCCACGGTATGCAAAACAAGCTTTAAAACATAGTCCCAGACTTTATAATGCAACTCAATTAGGATTGGCCTTAGACCCGATTGTTTTTCCCGATGATCGAACAAGTAAGGATCTAGTTGATGAGGATCGGTCATACAATTCTGCAAAATATCCCGAGTGTGATTATTTTAAATTGAATAAGGAGCTTGCAAAAACGGATTTTAGAATTCGCTTCCATATGGACAAAGATCTCATAACAGCACCAACCTACATATTAGATGAAGAAAACCCTAGTACATTTCCTACACTTGTCAATATGGAAGGTCTTAAGGAAATTCCAAAGGATCTTCCACCTGTTAGCACTGTATGGTTAAACTTTCAAGAGATTAATCAATACTTTACTAATTTTGATAAGGTCATTTTGGAATGTACGACTTAAAATGGCTTAAACGCCGGAGAATGGGCTTTCGAACATATGAACGAGGTGTTTAAAAATGAGATCAATCCGTTTGTCGAAAGTCTAAAAGGAATTTTTGCATCTCTTAAGGAAAATCTTGTGTTTGAAATTGGTGAAGTTCAAAAAGTGTTTTATGAAATGGACACCGCTTACGAACTACAACTAATTGAAAAAGAAAAGATTTTAACCGAATATGACCGATTCTTATCTGCAGTAATCTCGTGTGATGTGCTTACTACTGTAAATGTTAATTATTCGAATGAGCTTACATCCGCTATGATTAATTGTGATGTTGTGCATATATGTGATGATGTTTGTGATCTCTCTGTAAATGTTGCTGATACTGTAAATGAGGTAGATAATCATTCTTGTCACGAATCTAACGCTGAGTTTTTAAAGCTACAAGATTCTTACAATTTACTTTCAAAACGCTTTAATCAACTAGAACAACATTGTATATCTTTAGAATTAAAACAACAAACTCAAAATGAAGATCTTTTGATATCAAATGGTTGTGAAAACGGTGTTGAGACGAGTGACAAGATGATTGCAATTGTTAAGGCATTAGAGGAAGAGATTATGAGATTGAAGAGAGATGTGTCATCAAATGAAACATTAAAATTGGAACTAGAGGCTCCAGAGTCTAAAAACCAGGTCTTAGAAATTAGACTTTCGTCTGTTCTAGGGGAGATGGATCGGACAAGACAGGGACTATCCGCTCTTTATGGTTCACTAGAAGAACGCTTCGCTTTTAATGCGGCACAGCAACAATCTTATGTTGAACAACTGAACCAAAAGTGCGAGGAAATCTCTGACTTGAACATCCTGCTCATTGACAAAAATATGGTTTTGGCCGAGTTAAAGGAGACACTTCTTCTCACCCGACAAGAAGTTGTTGATAACTTAGCTACCGACTCTGCACCGTCCACTAGTGCTCCAACAACCAAGTCAGTAGTGCTTTATAAGAATCCGCTTCATAAGAGAAACCCGGTTACCTACGATGATTATATGAGGAATGCCATTAAGCATGTAGATCTTGTTAGGGATATCTTAGACAATCTTTATGCCTTAGATCCCTCAAGTAGCTACTATTATTCGGCTCATGAATATATTAAGCGAGTTCAATATTGCTTAGCATATTTGCAATACATAGGTACACCAGGCTCTGCACTACTTACTAATAGGCCCATTTCTGTAACTCCATTTAATAAGACTCCAGGAGCAAAACCGTCATTGGCACAATCAAGTAAGGCACCTTTAAAATCTGTTGCTAATGTTCCCACTTTGCCTTCTATAGGATTAAAAGAGACTACTAAGGCTAAAGGATCGCCACTCAAGAAAGATAAGATCAAGCCCTCCACTAGTAGTGCCAAAAAGAAGAAAGTAGAAGTTCACAATATGAATGCTAGTTTAGTTTTAAATAAAAAGAATCATGTTAAGACTAAAAGCTCTGCGCCTGTGCAGAAGCCTAAACCATTCGTGAATTCTAATTTGAATTGTTGGAATTGTAATGAATGTATGTTTTCCCAACGTCATGATTTGTGTCTTATTGATCATGTGAATGAAATGAATGCTATTAGGAATGGTCTTGAATGGAAGCCAACGGGTAGAACTCGTGCCCAAGTTGGCTGGCAATGGCGTCCCACTGGTAGGACCTTTAAATTAGATTGAAAAGTGTGCCCTTTAACTAGGAATGCATCCATTGAGGTTAGGTCTGAGCGTCCTTTAGTTAGGAACACTCGCACTCAAGTATGGAAACAGCGCCCTTTAATTAGGTCAGCCCCCACTATAGTGCCTATCAGTGAAGAAATACCTCAGGATTTAAGCCAACTAGAATCTACACCACCTATTAAGAAGAAGAAGGCTAGGAAATCTAAGAAACCTAGAGTTAGCAAATCTAATATTATTAAATCTGTACCTGCTAATAACAAGGAACACTCAGATTCCGATACCTCTACATTGTCTTCGTGTGGTGATATTTTCAGGTGGTCCAAATCATCCTGTGGTATTTGGACTCCGGTTGTTCAAAACATATGACCGGAGATCGCTCGATGCTCCGAAATTTCGTCAGCAAGTTTCTTGGTACGGTTAAATTCGGGAATGATCATATAGCAAAGATAATAGGGTATGGTGAATATCAGATTGGAAACGTGACGATTTCAAGGGTATACTATGTAGAAGGTCTTGGTCATAATTTATTCTCAGTAGGACAGTTTTGTGATTCCAACCTTGAGGTTGCTTTTCGACAACACACTTGTTTCATCCGCAACTTGGAAGGAAAAGATTTGTTGAAGGGATCTCGTGGTGCAAATCTTTATACCTTGTCCTTACAAGACATGATGGCCGCCTCTCCAGTATGTCTTCTCTCTAAAGCATCTAAGACCAAGTCATGGTTATGGCATCGCAGATTATCTCATCTTAACTTTGATGCTATTAATCATCTGGCTAAAAACGAATTAGTTCGTGGTCTTCCAAAGCTTAAATTTCACAAGGAACATTTATGTTCCGCGTGTTCAAGGGGGAAAAGTACCAAGAAATCTTACAGGCCCAAAGCTGAAGACACCAATCAAGAAAAACTTCATCTTTTGCATATGGATCTTTGTGGGCCAATGAGAACTGAAAGTGTGAGCAGAAAGAAATTCATTCTGGTTATTGTGGATGATTTCTCCAGGTTTACATGGGTTAGATTTCTACGTACAAAGGATGAAGCACCGAAGGCTATCATCATTTTTCTGAAATTCATTCAGGTACGTTTGAATACTACTGTCCGCCGTATTCGTACAGACAATGGAACAGAGTTCGTCAACCAGACTCTTCGTGATTACTATGAAGGAGTTGGTATTTCACATGAAACATCCGCTGCACGCACTCCACAACAAAACGGTGTCGTTGAAAGACGGAATCGTACGCTTATGGAAGCTGCTAGGACTATGCTTATTTATGCGAACGCTCCATTGTTCTTGTGGGCAGAAGCGATTTCTACTGCATGTTTCACCCAAAACCGTTCTATCCTTCGGAAACGCCATGGAAAAACACCTTATGAGCTTCTACATGACCGTAAACCCGATGTTTCATTTTTTCATGTGTTTGGTGCTCTTTGTTATCCAAACATTAATAGTGAGAACTTGGGTAAGCTTCAACCGAAAGCCGATATAGGTATTTTCATTGGTTACTCACCGTCCAAGAAAGCATACCGAATCTATAACCGTCGTCTTGGTAAGATTGTAGAAACTATGGACACAAATTTCGATGAGCTGACAGCGATGGCTTCTGAGCAACACAGCTCTGAACCCGCGCTTCATGAGATGGGAACCGGTGCTATTAGTTCCGGATTAGTTCCCAATAATCCTACTTCTACATCATTTTTACCACCATCAAGGCCCGAGTGGGATAAACTGTTTCAACCGTTGTTTGACGAATTCTTTGATCCCCCAAATGATGAAGTTCCAGCACCTGTAGTAATTGCTCCAATCCTTGAAGTGGTTGCTCAAGCTAATGAACCTTTATCTAATGCATCTTCAATTCACATTGAACCGGATGCACCTTCACCAAGTGATTCTCACACTACACCTGAATCGTCACCCCTACTTGTGCCTAATGATGTGGAAGAGGATTCTATTGATCACGATTTGGAATATGCTCACTTGCAAGAGCTTCCTTTCTTTGGTGTAGCGATACCTGAAAACCCTTCAGCCGCGTCTACATCAGAAGAAGCTCCTTCTATTGTTCACTCCAGACCACCTAGGATTGAAAACCATAGCACTAAATGGACAAAAGATCACCCAATTAGGAATGTCATTGGAAATCTAGATCGACCAGTCTCTACACGCCATCAATTACAAGAGAGTGCACTCTATTGCTACTTTGATGCATTTCTCTCCGAAGTTGAACCTAAAAATTGGCAGCAGGCTATGACTCAATCATCTTGGATTGAAGCTATGCAGGAGGAACTAAATGAATTCCAACGACTTGAAGTATGGGAATTGGTTCCTCTCCCTGACAAGGTTAACATCCTTACTTTGTTATGGGTTTATAAGGTTAAACTTGATGAGATGGGTGCGGTATTGAAGAATAAGGCTAGATTGGTCGCTAGAGGATATAAACAAGCCTTGGGTATAGACTTTGAAGAATCTTTTGCTCCTGTGGCAAGATTGGAGGCGATTAGACTATTCCTTGCGTATGCTGCTCATATGAACATGATCGTCTATCAAATGGACGTGAAGACGGCATTTTTGAACGGTGAACTAAGGGAAGAAGTCTATGTTAGTCAGCCGGATGGGTTCGTCAGTACGGAGTTTCCTAATCATGTGTACAAGCTTAAGAAGGCTCTCTATGGGTTGAAACATGCTCCACGCGCGTGGTATGATCTCCTGTCAACATATCTCATTTCGGAAGGCTTCTCCAAAGGCAAGGTGGACCCCACTCTATTCACTCTCAAGGAAGGCAACGACATGATTCTGGTACAAATTTATGTTGATGATATAATATTTGCTGCCACTAACATAGAATTGTCAAATCGATTTGAGAAGATAATGTCCACACGCTTTCAGATGTCGATGATGGGAAAAATTTCATTTTTCTTAGGATTACAGATTTCTCAGAATCCCAGAGGCATCTTTATTAATCAATCCAAATATGCTCTAGAATCTCTTAAGAAATATAACTTTGAAAATTGTGACCCCGTGGACACTCCAATGGTGGAGAAATCCAAGTTAGATGAAGATAGGAATGTGACTATTGTCGATCCAAAACTTTACCGTGGGATGATCGGCACCCTTCTATATCTGACTGCTAGCAGGCCTGATTTGCAATTTGCTGTATGCATGTGTGCCCGGTATCAGGCTCGGCCTACCGAAAAGCACCTACATGTTGTGAAAAGCATCTTTCGGTATCTAAAAGGAACACTTCATCGTGGTCTATGGTATCCGAAAGATTCCTCTATTGCTTTAATATCATACGCAGATGCCGATCATGCTGGATGTCAAGACATGAGGCGTAGCACTTCTGGATCTGTGCAACTCCTTGGAGATAGATTGATCAGTTGGTCTTCAAAAAGGCAGAAAAGCGCTGCAATATCAAGCACGGAGGCTGAATACATCGCCATGTCCGGTTGTTGTGCTCAAGTCCTTTGGATGAGATCACAATTAACTGACTACGGTTTGGGATTTAACAAAATCCCGATGTATTGTGATAACAAGAGCGCCATTGCCCTTTGCTGCAACTATGTTCAACACTCCCGGGCTAAGCACATAGACATTCGCTACCATTTCATTAAAGAGCAGGTGGAGAACGGAGTGATCGAGCTGTATTTTGTCACTACTGAGTACCAGCTGGCGGATATGTTCACCAAAGCCTTAGATCGAGGACGAATCGAGTTTTTGATCGACAAGCTTGGCATGAAATCATTCACTCCAGCGACTCTCAAAGAGTTGGCAGAAGAATCAGCTGAATAGTCGTGGTAAACTATTCAGAGTATCCTTTGTTTGTGATCATGTATATTATAGTAAATATATAAACCACAAAAGAAAAATACAAAAATATGAAACCAACAAAAACCATAAAAAATATAAAACCTAGAAAAACCATAAAAATTATAAAATCTAGAAAAACCAAAAATATTTTTTGTTTTTAAATCGGGCATGTCTTTTAGTACGGTAATATTTACGGCCTTAGAAATGTCGATTAATATTGACACGGTGCCATAAATAGAGTCCGTATAAAAGTTGTACAATTTTTAAAACATGCCCATTATGGCTTGTAGTTATTTCTGACTGCAACCCCGTTTTCATTTTAAAGTCACGTATTTCCTTGGAAAACGTTGGCTCAGAACGGGAATTAATTTTCTCGGGCGTGATTTACAAGCCAAATCATGCAAAGGGATCAAGTTTACTTTACAACTTGGTCTAACACGAATTTGTGTACGTCTCAGTGCATTAATTTGTTAAAATAAGAGAAATCTTATTGACACCACGAATCAAACTTTTTCAAGATACAAATTGGAAATGCTTTCATCAATATTTGACTCTTTAAACAATGACTACAGCTCTTTAAATTGAAAACGGGTCATCGTTTAAGAGGGAGAAAATATTAAATCATCTTCGTCATTAAATTGATTTTCAAAAGTGATTGTGAAAAATTAATGGCTAAATGGTAAATGAGTGGTATTGCTTTAGAAAACGACTTGAGCTCGTTCAATGTGATAGGCATTGCTTTTAGATCTTGGAGATATGCTAATAGGTTGAGATACTTAAGTTGTGTTGGCGAAATTTAAATATGCTTAAGAAAAAAATGAATAGATAAGTTATAAACAAAAAGGAAAAGAATAAGGAGTGTAGGGTATAAAGTGACAATGTGTGAAAGATGTAAAATTGACCTAGTCAAAACATAACCCCCCGCCCCTTTTCTTTTCATTCACTGTTTATCTCTATTTCATTATCTTGCCGCCATTGTTAACACACACAAGCTCTCAAATCTTTCGTTTATTCATCAAGCCGTTCCATTCATTCGATTAATAAGGTAATTACATCAATATTTAAACTTCTACTTCACCTTACTTATCCTTTAATTCTGTTAAAAGTGCTCGATTAATCAGTTTAAATCAACTTCGGGTTTATGATTAATTTAGGGTTAATTAACTAGGGATTTTTGGTGAGTTTTGTGCGGATTAGCATTAGATGATGTTTAATTGCCTTAGATTGCCTTAGAAACTCACAAACGCGCTTAGAATTAATCATCATAGCTACGTTTGAAAAGTTCCGGATGAACATGGATATAAACTTCCGAATGAAGGAAGTTCCGAATGAAGGACTTCCGAATGAAGAAGTTCCGAATGAAGGACTTCCGAATGAAGAAGTTCCAAATGAAGAACTTCCGAATGAAGAAGTTCCGAATGAAGAACTTCCGAATGAAGAAGTTCCGAATGAAGGACTTCCGAATGAAGAAGTTCCGAATGAAGAACTTCCGAATGAAGGAAGTTCCGAATGAAGGACTTCCGAATGAAGAAGTTCCGAATGAAGAACTTCCGAATGAAGAAGTTCCGAATGAAGAACTTCCGAATGAAGAAGTTCCGAATGAAGGACTTCCGAATGAAGAACTTCCGAATGAAGGAAGTTCCGAATGAACGAATGTTCCGAATGAAGAAGTTCTGAATGAAGGACTTCCGAATGAAGAAGTTCCGAATGAAGAACTTCCGAATGAAGGAAGTTCCGAATGAAGAACTTCCGAATGAAGGAAGTTCCGAATGAAGAACTTCCGAATGAAGGAAGTTCCGAATGAAGAACTTCCGAATGAAGGAAGTTCCGAATGAAGGAATGTTCCAAATGAAGAAGTTCCGAATGAAGGAAAGTTCCGGATGAAGAGTTGTTAGATTATTATTGTTTGCATGTTATATGTACTTGTTATATTATGTTATGAAATGTGTTATGCTTAGAAGTAAGAATGATATATATCTATATGTTTTTTGTGCATCAACCTTTCATGTCTTATCTTAAGCAGATACAATGACTAATCCAACAGTACAAGCAATCCAAGACTCTAGAGAAGCCGCTATTGCTAAAGCACGAACCCTTAAGTTCATACCCAACAATTACCGACTGAAGCAAGTCTCAAAATCCACTCACCATGGATTTAAAGTAGCCATCGCAATCCTTGATCAATCCCATTTTAAGAATGCTTTAAGAAGTAGTGCCTCGGTGCCTTATGATTATATGTATGAGTTTTGGGCTACCAAGGAAATCACTTCAAACAAGATCACCTTCACCATCGACAACAAGCAGCAGACGCTCACAGTTTCAGACTTCCGTAAGATTTTTGGTATACGGGATACACCCAAAGGCATGTCATTTTCGAGGGATCCTACTAAAGATGAACTCATGGAGTTATTTGAGGCTCTTGGATGTCCTGACATACGAGTTGCGTCTGAGTTTACCACTGCTAAAGTAGGACAACCTTGGAGAGCATTGTTGGGTATTCTCAGTAGATGTCTTACACCAAAAACAAGTGGCCATGATGCTTTGCGCAGTCCTATTATAAACCTCTTCTATGGCATGTACAAAGCTGTAAATGCAGATTATGCATTGTTGATATGGGAAGAATTCACCTTTCAACTCTTCCATAACAAAAAGCTGAAGACAAATTTCTTTCCTTATCCTCGGTTTATCAAGCTTATCATTAATTATTTTATGAAAAATGATGCTACTATTGATAGGCGTGCAGCAAGTCGTTATCACACTGAAGAAGCTGATGATACTGTGGATCTAAGGCATGAAGGACCGTCTGGTGGTGTGATTCCTGGTCCTATTCCCGATTATCTTCTTACGGAGAAAATCAAAGGTTCTGCTGATTACAAGCTACTGCAGCTAGAAATCAAGAAGCTGAAAGCAAACCTTCAGACTGGAGAAGACTCGTCTACTACGGTCAAGAGTAAAGGTAAACGCAAGCAACCAGCTGCGTTACCTGAACCCGAAACCAAGAAGAAGAAGACTGAGGTTAAGAAGGGAAAGGGTAAGGCTGATGAGATGGTTTTACGTGATGAAGAAGATGTTGTTGATCCTGCTCTTGACAAGACAGAGAGAAAAATGATGAAGATAGCAATTCAAAGGAGTAGGAAAGATACTGGCGGTAGTGGTTCAGGTGCAAGGGTAACTGTTGAAGAAGAGTACCAGGAACCAGATGATATTGATGAGTTTGGGTCACCTGAACGGTATTCCACTTCGAAGGAGCCATCAATCCCTGTTTCAGCAAGTGTTGAAAAGGAATCCGGTGCTCCTACTATCATGGTGTCTACTCAACCTTTAGCAACTCAACCTCCACCAATACAACCCTTACCAACCAGACCGGCTTCAACACCATTTCTTCCACCACCTAGAACCCCCATCCTTAGTACCATAGTAACAACCGAGCCTCTTCAATCAACCCAGAGCAGCTCTGTAACATCTACAATGGCTGCATTGGTGATGGCCGAAATGTTGGATAAACATGTGGATAATCACAAGAGAGAAATGGATGAACTTCGCCAAGAGTTACAAAGACGAGCTCAAAGTGAAGAAGCTTCTAGGAAAGCCCAAGAGGAGATGCTTGCTAAGTTCACTGCAGATATAGAATTGACGCGAAAAGCTCATGCAGAAGAACTAGCTCGGGTTAAGCAGGCTGAGGCTGATAAGCATGCTGCACGTATCACCAGACTTCAAGCGACGAGGGATAAATACAAGGAGCAAAAAGAAGCACTTGAAGCTTCTGTTGAAGAGAGAGTGCAAGAATCCGTCGAATCCATTATGCCTAAACTGCGTGATGAATTGAAGACACTAGCAGCTGATAACTTGATGATCAAGTCATCCAATCCTTCAGAATCCGCCTACAAAATTGCTTATGAGTTAACGGATTTTGAATTAAAGAAGATCCTTAAGGCTCGTATGGTGGAACTTGGATCGTTTGATAAATCTAGGATTCAACGGGATCTGTACAAATCCCTGAATGACGCTATCATGGAGGATGATAGGTTATTCAAAACGTTTGGAAGTGTGGTACCTTATCACATTCTACCTGAGGAAGAAAGGGAAGAAAGTGAAGAAGCAGAGGGTACGGGTGAAGAAGAAGGTGAAGAAGAAGAAGAAAAGGATGATGAAGATGATGATAATGGTGATGATGATGAGGATGAGGATGATGATGATGATGATGATGATGATGGCGATGATGGTGGTGATGGTAATGAGGAGAGTGCTAGGGGAGCAATGGGGATAATAATGAGGATGATGATGGGGGTGAACAGCCTAAAGAGGGAGATAAGGTTACCAGCTCCAAGAAACCTGGGAAGTCTGGAACCAAGTCCAAGAAAGATGCAGCGCAGAAGGACAAATCAACATCATCGGAATCAAGACGATCTAAGTGACGCCACGATGTGAATGCTACTACAGCGTCATCGATTCCCGGTACCTATATCGCTGTATCTTTACCTATTACCACTAACCCCATTGGTTCTGTTGTTGTTGCTCCTGTGATTGCAGAATCGGTAACTGAACCTGAAGCTGCACAACACTCACCCGTTCATGACACTGCCGAAATGCCTGAATCAGAACCAGCAAATGTTCGAGCTTCTACTCCTCTACAACAAGCACAACAATCTACGGTTCCTGAACCAAGCACACGAGACTGGGCAGACACGTTGGAGATTGACGAGACTGCACCACCACAGGCTTGGATCACGGCAGCAGCGCAGTATGATCCGATCACAGACGCTGACAAAGATGTGTTGTATCTCCGTATCCGCAGTCCGATTGACTTATGTGCATTTCTTGCTCATGAGTATAAGACTTCGGTTACTCCATCTTTGGTGAAGAAAGCGCTGAAGGATAAGAGACTTTGCGCCAAAACCCGGTTAACCCGAATGGAGTTCGAGTATTATGCCGATGAGATCCTGAAGGCTCTGAATACCGTTCAACGGCCAGGTCTTCATGAATCAGAAAGAGCTCCACCTCCACTTGACCCTACTCAAGATAATCAGATTGCTCTCGACTTCTTCGTCACCAATGATCTGGTTTATCTTCTCAAAGGGTCATCAAAGTACGCAACATCCCTTACCTTGCTGAAAGCTGCCAACTGGGGGACAATACCCTTTATCGAGGAAAAGGTAAACCGACTCTGGGTCCCAAAGGTAAATCGTAATTATGATATGTATGCTGTCATAGGTGCATCTCATTGGGACGAACGAGTCCGAAGGGCGTACAGGGGTTGCTGCCTAGTCAATTCTGGAAGTAATGTTAGATCCGATATCCGCATCTCCAGCATCTTAGGGTTGAAAACTGAAGCCAAGAATGGTTATTATCATGTGACGGAGATTCGCTTAAAAAGGGAGGATGACCGAGAATACAAAATCCAGCAGGGAGATTTTTCTATCATTCGCCTTGAGGATATCGAAGATATGTTGCTTCTGATGACCCGAGATCAACTCACACATATTCCTCGTGAAGACCTCATTGCCTTGAATACAGCACTTGGTATGTTCACACGAAGCGTTGTTATCAAGAAAAGAGTTGAAGATCTTCAGTTGGGAGTCGAAAGCTACCAAAGGAAGCTCAACTTAACCCGTCCAGTGAATCAAGTTCTACCTCAACATGTAGATAGATGTCCATATACCGGCATTTTTGTTCCGAATTGCGGCATTTTCTACTTGAACAGTCGAGGTTTAATGAAGTTTATGAGGGTGGGTGAGCTTTATAAGTACAGTGATGGGACTCTTCTACAAGTCAGAGGAAAGTTGGAGCATCTGAACTCGGGTGGGACTTTGCCAGAGATGACGGAGGATTGGCATCCGGGTTACCGGCAGATGGCGAAGTATGTGATCAAGAAGATTGATCAAAAGCTCCGTGAACGTAGATTGATGAGGAGCTTGGAAAGATTCGTTGGTGGAAGACCATATTTAGTGCACCACAAGCTACTACAACGATCCATCTAATGGGTCGTACATTTCAGGTCCACTTTATATTGGTTTTCAATTGTGAATATGTATATTTGTGAATATTGTGCTTTTGCGGCTTGATGTAGTGTTAAGGTGTGATAATTTTTCAAGAATTTCTCACGAGATTCTAAATCTTTCAAAATATATCATACTAAAGCACTACAACTATCCCTTATTAAATTAAGGGGGAGCAATAACTTGTTCTATGGCCAAACATCGATTTCATTTTTACCCAAAGACCGGTTAATCCATTAATATCCCAAATATTAATGGTTAACATTTTGGATAAGGGGAGAAAATGGGATTAAGGAGACACAAATGATACTTGGTTAAAAGATGAAAAAGACTTAACGATATTCCAACTTAATATGTGTAAAGCACGTGTTAAGAGGGAGAGTTTTTGATGATCAAAACACCTAAGGTACAAAACTTTTGATCTCAATATCACAAGTACCTTAAGTGATTTTCAATGATTTTTCATGGTGGCAATTCCTTCCCAAAACACGCTTAATTTACGACGAATGTGGTGACAAAAGGTTGGTAGGAATAGGTTTAGTCCAATGATTCATCAGAGCCGATGGAATCTTCCCAAGGACAATTCCCTAGATAGAATTAGAAGTCCTAGGAAAGTTGGAGAAAGAATGTGAACGTAGCTGAATGCCGACCAAGTACTTAAGCTAGCACTGGAACAATCACAACAAGGTGCTAGTGATGACGTATTGGTAAGCATTGAAGGGGTTGAAGAATGAAAAAGAATTGTAAAGATAAAGGGTGTAAAGAAAGAAGCCCTCCTTACAACTTTAGGCAGAAACTGGGTCAATACATATGCTATTGAGGTCATTTTTGCTAATGATTCTCGGTATTGAAGAAAGACATCATGGACCCAGTGATGCAATGCACAACCCTTCCCAGCTAACTCAAATATCTCTCAAAAGGTATTTGTTTTAATCACACGGAGATCAACATGTTATCTATTGGTCTATTCACTCCGAATAGACTGGTATTGAAAAGGTGGCACTCCTCTCCAGCCATCGCTCACTAAATCAAAACGCACAATCGAGTCTAGAGCCAAGAGATCATCAAAAGTCTCATTAGGACACTCTTCATTTTTTCCTTGCTTTCTCACACACTGTGAAAAGTAAGAGATTTTTCATGAGTCCTACGCAGTATTCCTGTAATATTGCCAGAACATCTAAGTGATACGAAAGTATTACAATGAAGATGGAAATCCTGCTTGAGCCAACATCAAACAAGCTCATGGTAGGTTACACGTGCGGTTCTTTTAGAACCAATCTTGTGAAAAACTGGAAGGAAACAGTGGTTTAATTCTTAATTGAACTTAAACTCGTTCCAGGCCTCTTCGCATTATCATATGATCTTGCCAGAACACTCAGAGTGACTCTTTATTGATCACAGTGACGAGTGGAAATCCTTCTAGTGTTAACATCAAACAGCACTTGGTAGGTGACGTGCAAGATTCTTTATGAATTGAGCTCGTGACAACTGGAAAGCAACGATGGTGAAAATCTTAATTGAAATTCACTTGTTCCAGGTTCCATGAATTGACGGCTTCAAATCACAAGGATAATTTATCCAAGTGATTCACTCTTTATGTTCGCAGTCAGCTTTGGACGGTCGAATAAAGAGAACGGGTTTACCCGCGAAATCCTGTCAGGAAGTTACTTAATTGAAACTATCCGTCACGGGTACGATATCTAATATCGTCCAACGGTCTTCACCGACCGGAGGTAAAATGCTACCGAATTAGAATAAAATGTTCAAAGCCATTTTATTCGTGTCGTTGCTGTGTACCTGTTAAAGACGGTGGCGTTGTTGTGTACCTGTTGAAGACGGTGGCGTTGCTGTGTACCAGTGAAGACGGTGGTGTTGCGGTGTACCTGTAGAAGTCGTTCCCACATGCTTATGTTTTTCTGCATTAAAGTTTAACAAAAATTCAAGAAAGTACAAGATAAAGTCTTCCGCTGTACCAAACTCTGAAACTTTCGAGAATTCAACAAAAAGACATAAGTGTGTGGTACATGGAGTCACGAGGAGGCAAGTTTCACAAGAAGGCAAAGATCGCACGTGAAAGGCCAAAAGAACAATGCTCTCAAGCCAAAGCCTAAAAGATCAAACCAACATATTCACAACAAAAGAAAGAAAAGAAGAAAAGACTACGAGCTAAAGAACGAAGACTTAGTATAGTATGCTAGGTTTAGAACTGTGTAACGTGGAGTGACCTCCCTTAGGGGGAGATTGTTAGAAATACGTTTTTACGTATATTAGAAGTATCGGTCACTCCACAATATTATTTATGTTGTAATAGCTCGTAGTTAACAAATAGTTATTAGTTGCTTATTAAGTTAAGTAAGAACCGGTCCATGGGCTTGTCATGGACCGGCCCAAGCCCAATGTAGCTTGGAAGTATAAATACCCCTTTCCACCATGGAAAGGGGTTGGTTGTTGAATGTTTCTTATTTCCATTTATTGAAATAACATATAGTTTTCTCTCTCTTTCTCTCTCTAACTTTCTCTCTCTAGAAATCATCAACCCCTTCATAGATTCATAGGTTATCAAGATTCTACATATTTATTGAGTTTTTATTTAATGAAATTGAAAAGACAAAAATACCCCTCAAATAAGTACACTTAACAGGCAAAACTAACTCTCATCCAAGATAGGGACTATTCTTGATCCAAAATGTAAACGATAGGGATGATCTGCGGACTTAATTTGAAATAGGGACCAAACTTGATGTTTGGTGTAAACGATACGGACCAAACATGAAATTTTTTCTAAAATAAATGCACTAAAACGTACATATATTCGTGTTAGATTGTGTTATTCCAAAAACACAATCCCTTACATGGTTATAAAGTAAACCATGCCCGAGAAAATTAATTCCTGTTGTTGTGTCAAAGCTTTCCGGTGAAGTGCTTGACTTTAATATGAAAAGCGGGTTACTATCTGAAATAGTAGCAAGTCATTTTGAGCATGTTTTAGATCATTTAAACTTCTGCTCGAACTTTATTTAAAACCCCGTGTCGTTATTGAACGACATTTCTAGGTTCTTTTAAATTTTGAAAGATTTAGTAGAATCTTTTGAAAAATTCTTGAAAAATTGTGTTCAACGTTTTGAAAACCAATTACTTGAGCTTAAGAATTTGAATATCTTACTAAACGAGCTCAAGTCCGAGAAGTTGTAAACTTCCCGTTGTTAAGGATAAGTTACCATTGGCGATAAACTTCCTTTTAATTGAAGAACGAGTCCTAAGTTGGTATTTACTTAGAAGTCGTTTTCATGAGCTTGAAAAACTTTTGAACGTTTTAACGTAAAGCTCATGACCGAGAAAGATGAATTTCTCGTTATGAGGAAAAGTTCTCTTATTTAAAAGATACTCTTTCCTTTCTGAGCTTAAAACATGGAATGTTTTAATACAAGCTCATGACCGAGAAAAATTAATTTCCCGTTACGAGGATAAGTTATCATTAAAGGATAAGCATTCCTAAAATTGAAGTCCGAGTTACAGTCTGATATTTAATTGTAAGTCATAGTGCATGAGCTTAAAAACTTCGAATGTTTTTAATATTAGTTCATGCCCCAGAAAAATTAATTTCTCGTTGTAAGGATAAGTTTATCATCGGAGATAAACTTTCCTTTCTTTGAAGTCTGGGGCATAATCTGAAATGTGATTATTCGCCATTTACACAAGCTTAAAAACCTTTGAATAGTTTTAACATGAGCTCGTGTCCGAGAAAATTTAATTTCTCGTTAATGAGGATAAGTTTATCATCGGCGATAAACTTTCCTTTCTTTGAAGCTCGGGTTACAATCTGTCATGTGACTGCAAACCGTTGTGCATGAGCTTAAAAAATTTGAATGTTTTTAATATAAGCTCATGCCCGAGAAAAATTAATTTCTCGTTGTGAGGATAAGTTTATCATCGGCGATAAAGTTTCCTTTATTTGAAGATCGGGTCATCGTCTGATATTTAACGATGAGCCACATACACAAGCTTAAAACCTTTGAATAGTCTAATTTTAGCTCGTGCCCGAGTAAATTTAATTTCTAGTTTTGAGGGTAAGTTATCGTTGACGAGATAAACTTCCCTTTCTTTGAAGTTCGGGTCACAGACTGTGATTTGACTATGAGCCATATACAGTAAGCTTAACTACAAATCCCTTGAGACACTTGTTTCTCTGATATCTGCTTCTTGAGTAACCAAACTCTGAGAGTGTCCTTGGTTTGTTTGTATTTACCTATGACTTTGGTACCTACATTCTCATTTGGAGTTTGTATGCTATTAAATAGGTTAGCGATATCTATCTTAAAACTATGCGAGGATTCACAGTTTTCTTTTCTTGTGCCAGAGGTGACCAGAGTTGATGATTCAATTGTCTTAGTTGAAAAACGTTTCCTTTTATAGGAAACCTTAAGTTCAAGCTTAAGTGATGTATCATCCTTTTCAATTTCCTCCCTATTAGTCTTAGTAGAAACGGAGACTATCCTTGTTAAAGGGCACTCGTTCCCTACAAGCATGAAAGTTCTACCAGTGGGGGCGCCAAACTTTAACAATGGGTTTGATTTTAGCTAGCCACTGGGATTTAATTCTAGCATGAGAGTTCACCTCATGAAAACATTTCTTGACACAAAAGTCATGATTTGCCTTAAAGACACATTTTCTACATGTTTTAAAAGTAGCATATTCAATGTCCGAGTAAGATCTAGAATTTCTAGATGATTGATTGATGCTCCTAGGATAAGACATGCTACGGTTAGAAGTGTTGGATAATCTAGAAGGCATATGACTAGGTTTTAAATTCCTATCTCTTACTTGTGAATTTTGAATAGCTTCCCTTAGACCAAAATTATGGCGCACATCATTTGAACTAGTTCTAGACGTATTCTTTGAACTATTCTTAGGGAGCCTAGATGCAATCATGTGATTAGGTCTAGCAAAAGCTGTTTTAGTCACATTGGCCCTAGTTGGTTGAGTGACTGTTCTAGAAACATGAGCCATATCAACTTGGGAGGCGAACCACAGTCTCAAGGATTGTGCTCGCTCGGATCTAAGTGCAGTCGGTTGTCTGAAGGACTGATTTGTAGGCGGTTTCCCAAAGATTGATGGTTTTTCAAGCTTAGTGTCCACACTAGTTCCTTTAGTTTTCCTCAACTCGTTTTTAGGGCCGCTATTGCAAAAACATTTTCCTGAACTTGAGACTTTAAATTATCATTCTCTTTGAGCAATTTATCTTGGGATGCCAATTTAGATTCTAGCAACTTTATTTGTTTCAAAAGATTATCCTTTCCAGCTTTAGAATCTAGAACTTTTTGATCCAATTTTCGTTCAAGAACAACGTTTGACTTTTCAAGTCTTTCAAAATATGTTTCAAATTTGTTCGTTTTCTTGGAAAATTCTAGTTTGGCATTGTAAAACCTGCATGCTTTTACCATGAACAATACACTAATAATCATACGTACAAGATTAAAACTTTCCTTTCATAACATGAATACGTGTCACGAATATTAATTACGAGAATTGCGTACGTGTTATTACACGATAAGTATTAAGTATGTGTTAATACACGATAATTATTATCAAATAATTATAATCACGAACATAAAAGCATGAACATGAAATCACGAACATATAATTATGTACTTTCATATATTATCATTACGATAGAGATCGTTACGTACAAGTATTTAGTAATAACATGAAAAATTATTAAATATGTAACATGTAAACACGAACACACGAACACGTAATAAAACAGACACGAGAAAACTTTGGGTTTTCCCTTTGTGGGCCTATAAGCCGCAACACCAAGAGACCAAGAGGGCCAAGCCCACATTTATTTTTACCAGAAGGATAAATAAGGAAAACATATTCATTCCCAGGAAATTTTAAGAAAAACAAAAACCCTACTTCTCTTTTCTTTGTCCTTTGGCCGCCGGCTTCATCATCACCAAAGGGGGGGGGGTGTTGATTTGATTTTTTTTCAAGAAATCCTACAAGTGTGTTCGTGTATTCATCCTCCATTTCATTCCACATGTTTTGGTAATACGAAAACCTTTCTTGCTAATTCTTTTTATTAATTAATAGCATATAATCATGGGAAAAATAAAAACAAGATAAATCAAATGTTAATTGTCATGGTGGGGTAAAAATTAAGGGTGTTTTCGGGTTGTTGTTGTTCGACCGCCACACAAACCAAGAGCCAAGGGCTCCCGGCGTTGTTGGCTCACACCAACCGAGACATAGGTCTCGGTGTGGTGCGGGTCTCAGTCAGCAGCAGGTACAAGGCACCCCGACTCATGTCGGGGGTGTCCTTGTGGTCTTGGGTCTCGGCAGCAAACAAACAAGCACCGCCGACTCAAGTCGGTGGTTAGCTTGGTCAGGAAGGGGGAACACGCGAGCGCAGGTAGGGGGAAACCACCGACATAGTCGGTGGGAACCTTGGCTTGGTCAGCAGCTAGCCGAGAGGGTCAAGACCACCGACTTAAGCCGGTGGCAGTTTAACATGGGCAGTGGCAACCGGTTCACGCCGGTTTGCCACTGTTCTCGGGTGTGTTTGGTTCGGCCGGTTCACGGGTTCACAGGACGGTTCATGACATGTTTTAATTAGTTAAAACACGGGTTTGGTCACGGGAACATTGTACGGGTGATGTTTTTTACAAGTATAATATTGTTAAGTTATATTTTTACAAGCGTATTATTTTACAAGAAAGTCAAATTAATTAAATCATGGCTATAATTAATTTAACTAAAACATGAACTTAGGTTAATTATTATTAGGTGTAATACATGTTTTTAACCTAAGCATTTAATTATTTATTTTACACTATAGTATTAATTATTAAACATGACATATAATTAATTAATAAACGTGACTTAGGTTATATTAATACAATATTAATAAATGTTATAACCTAAGTATTTTATACACTTTAATTTAATTAAATCATGCTTATATTTAATTAAATCATATAACCTATAGTTTATTTAATTTACATGTAATAATTAATAAACTATACTATTTAATCGCATGACTTAGAATCTTTACCAGTAAAACTTAAGCTTATATTATTAGCTTAATAATCCAGCTTATTTCTAAATATGGAAACTTTCTATTTTTAGAAACTTATATATTTTAAGCAGCTAATCTATTTATGAAAATTTTCTATTTTTAGAAACTTTTTTGTTTTAGACAGCTATTCTATTTTTGGAAACTTTCTATTTTGGAAACTTTCTATTTTTTAGAAACTTTCTATTTTTGAAAACCTGCTATTTTATTAGAAAGTTACTTATTATTACACAACAAGTATAATAATACAAGAAATACAAGTAATATTTAATCAGAATAGACAGAATACATGATAAACACAGCATAACGTTAAAATCAGTAAAACAGGATATGAACATATAAAACAAGCTAAGACATGATATTAAACCAGTTACGTATACAGTAATCAGTATACTTATACACGTATATTATTTATGTAGCATTCGTGATATCGAAGTAAGAATCTCTTCCGTTCGTCTTCTTCGTTCACTGGACACAAGGTACGGATTCTCCGTCCTTCTAGTATGGACATTCTTTCCTTATTAGGATTCCCCGTATGCAGCCAAATTTTTTCCTAGTATATGTTTTATATGTTTTTGAATTTCTTATGTTTAATTAGATACCTAAAGCCATATACATGCATGACCAGTTTCACCTAGTTATGGAGGTGCCATAACCATAACACTAGAGGCACAAATGTTATGACTTCACCACGACGAAGTGATAGCTCGTGGCGTCCCTTCATCTTTTGGCCATATTATTATTATTATCATGTGGGGCGTATGGGTGCATCCTAGGTTACATGTTTTAACAGATTATTCAGGTGAATGTGGTGTGTGCCTTGCATTCTTCACAAGGAGCTGATCCCTCCTACCCAAACTTATATTAATTAGAGGCATCCCCTCTAATTTGCATGACGAGGTCACCCCTCCAAGTATTCATGCACCTTGATACTTCATGACCTATATTAGCTTAATGGTTTACATGTAATACAGTTTTCATAAGATAAACATAAGGCTTTTAAAACTATAAAACCAGTTTTACTAAGTTATACCAGGTTTTCAAGGACTTATACATTTCCGCTGCTATTAAGTCTTTATTATGTTTCATTCATTCATACTATGTCATATATCCGTGCACTGAGCGTTTTGCTCAGCTGTTACTTTCTTTTCCATGTCCCAATACGGCAGGTACCCAGGACTCGAGCATTTGGAGGACGTGCATAGGATGGAAGCTACCATAGACTTCTTCTCCTTTTTCCCTCATATACCTATGCTTGTTTAGTCATTTCTCATTTCCTTTACTTTATTTATGTTTTGGGCTTATGCTTGGGAACTCATGTTTGATTCCGGTTTTCCCTATGGTCATGTATGTTTTAGTACATATTACCTTGCATGCTTTGATGACACGCCATAATTACGCGTAACGGTCCACTTATCAAAGTGGGGTGTTACAATTATGGTATCAGAGCCCTAGGCTTCGACCTGTAGGCTCTAAACTTGACATGTGACTAGTGGGTAGTCATCAGGAGCTTCCTAAGCCGATGCTTGTTATTCCATACATTTATGTTTTCAGTTGTTTTAACCATGATGTTTTCAACATCTTGTTGTTTTAGCAATGATGTTTTCATCAGTATTGCTTTCACTAATATGGACTGAACAACCATCATCCATACTTAGTTATGTGTTATTGTTTCATGCACGATGTCCCTTGTGAACTGTGGCTAATGTGAACTGAACTCCAGTAGTTCATAATTGTTCACATAAAAATTTTTCTATTAAGTTTTGACAGCTGAGTCTCTTTCATTTATTCCATGTATCATTGTCGCATGTTTATGATTAAGTAACGGTTGGTACAGGACTGGCCCTATTTAGTCGCATGTACTTTTATCGAAACTTTTAACTTTGGGACCGAACCATAGGCGTCCCTTCGCCATGTATTTTTTTGGGGTAAACTGCCCATAGGCGTTTACCCTCGCGCATATAAAAGTTTTCATAAACTGCATTATGCATTCATGCACTGTTATCATGCATAAAATTTTTCACATGATTTATTTGCATAATTTTTTTTTCATGTCCCCCCATAAGTGACTATGTTTTTATGTCAAGTATGTTTTCATACTGCCATGGTTAACTTCAGTTTCATGTTGATTATGTTATACACTCCTTCATGTTAGGTGATTTCATGTTTCTTCATGATGATTTCGTATCCACGTGATTATCTCTTACGTCTCTTTTGTTGTTTATGCTTTCATGAAAGACACTGTTGGAATTCATGTAAATCCTACTTTCATGATAGTCATGGTTGGTTTTCATTAATCAGGCTTTTAGGAAAATCACCGTTGAAATTCATTTAACAACACATTAACGTTTCTCTATGCAACCAGAATGAGGTATATACTGGCATTGCCAGGTTATCATGATGGTTTTTCTAACCGTTTAACCAATTGTTTTCCTTTAAAAATCATGTCAGATGATCGAATCCATACCGACCATTTCATGTGCATTCCATGTGTACTCCATGTACCGTATCCCATGTACGTATTCTACTTGCTGATACTCTACAAATTGGTGATGCCGCTCATAGCTTGGAGATGTTACTAAGGGTTGATGTTGCGGATTTTAGAGACACTACGAGATGCTGATGTTGTTCACAACCTCGAGATCTTACAAGATGAAGACAAAGGCGTTAGATCAAAGCGATCAGACGAGAAGATGCTTCACCACCAGACGATTTCCATCAATCATTGTCTCTAATTCTTAGTTACATGTCACACGTCATTCAGTTGTCGTTTCAGTCATATGAATGAGAACCGGTACCAGCCGGCCACTCAGCTGAATAGTTACATGAATCACAGTCATGAGAATGACCGTCATGGAACTGACAGACAAGACGATAGTAACCACTACTGTGACAGCAACTATCCTAGCAATCGCAACAGAAGTTCCGACCGCTGACGTGATCAGGAATACAAAGGGTCAGTAGTCCAACCGATCCGCCAATTCTGCCATAATAACCTAATATTTGTAGTTCTATTTGTTTCACATCTCAAGACACATGTCAAGACATCAGTCAAGACACATGTCAAGACATCAGTCAAGACACATGTCTCACGTATACTTTCTGAAGACACATGTCAAGACACCAGTCAAGACACATGTCATGCTTATATTTCCCAAGACACGGGTCATGACACATGACTCACGTCGAATTCGGGAACATTCCTAAGAAATTCAGGGTACCCTCCAAAGGGTATATCCATTTTGTTGTACCATGTATTAATCAGGCAACAAGAATTTCTGTACCTTCACCGACATATTAGTCGCGTTTGTACACGCAGGCAGGAAAAACACATTCAGTGAGACCTGTCACGTTTGCTTCATGACACTTTTATTCTAGACCTCATATCTCATATATTCATGACCATAAGTACGCCATTCGTATCACCCATGTATACGGAGGTTTTTCCTTCAGTATAATGGTAGGATCTAATCTGCTAATACACTTACCTCGGACTGTGGCGAGTTAAATATGATTTTGATTATGGACTAAGAATAGCAGGCCATGCTACGGTTAGTCACCATTCATATCAGATTACATATAGTAATGTTCAAGCTCATGAATACATTCAACATGGTTTTCCATCAATAAAATCTGTACAAATTATCTATGCTTTCCAAGCACGTGCTTTGTTAGCCACGACTGCTAAAATTTTCTAGATGTCAGTTAAGAAACGACCACAGAAGTTCTTTTTACGCATAACCAGCCGATTATACCAAAATCTTCCCATACATTCCAGAAGAACCTTCAGGGAGAAGGACAGTAACATGAGATTATGTGTCGACTACCGTCGATGTAAACAAATCACCATTCATAACCATTATTCTCCTCCACGTATTGAAGACACGTCCAATCGACTTTAGGGTGTTAATCACTTTTCCAAGATCGAACCCATGATCATGCTGCCAATGGTGACGAGTGAAAGAGCATGACATGTCCATGACTGCTATTTGTACACGACTCGGTCGTTTATATTCATGATTTTGTTTTAGTCTCATAAATGCTCCAGCAGCATTATGGACTTAATAAATACATTTTCCATGAACTCATAAATAAACTCATCAGTGTTTTCATCGAGGACAACCTGATTTTCTCTAAGTCTAGAGACGAACAGGAAGACCATGTTTGCACTATGTTGAAAATTCTACGGCAGGAGAAATTTCATCCTCAAAATTTCCGATATAACTCTGGTTGATTACAGTGACACGCTGAATCACATGGATTCTCACGATTAATCTTACCATGACTCAGCTTATGCATAAAGGTGAGAACCCTACATTACTTTAGGTGTTCAAAGAAAATCCTACGCTAAGAAAAGTCCACTTTTGGAGACTTAAAGTTCCGCAAATTTCTATGTATCAAGTTTCTACGAAGCAAGATATAGTTACGTTCATATCTAAGTACCTGACATACCAACAGGCTAAGATAGAACACCAACTGACTAGGATGTTTTCCATCATCAGAAATTGTGAACAGAAATGGGACAAGACCTCCATGGATTTTGGTTACCAGATTAACGCAAACTCAGAAGAAGCATGATGATATCCAGTTTATTGCCAACAGTTGATCAGAATCCGCAAGGATTTTAGAACCAACAGATTGATCGGACATGCTCCAGCCAAGGCTCATCCAATCACTTGGTAATCCCCTAGTTATCGGGCCGGACGAAGGTTCACATTTTTGCTCCTTATTTACGTTCACGTCCTTGTTCTAATTTCACGACTTGCTTTCACACTCACGTTCATGACACTATTCAAGTTCATGATCGCATCCTGACTTACGATTTTACGTTCATTTTTGTTCTGGGAAGTTTTACAAGAACTTGAGAGACCAGACTCAAGTTTAGTATAACTCTCTATCCTCAGACAGACGTTTCACGTCACATTCCATGTCTCACCTTGTAGCGTTTGGCGTTACCGCCACCGTATTCCATGTTCACGATATGTTTCACATGTCATGTTCATTCCACGTTTCTCATATCACGTTCACGATATGTTACACGTATCATTGATCACGATATGGTTGCCCATATTATACTCACCATATCTCCACGTACCACGTTCAAAGTTGTTCATGCATCACGTTCACAAAATTTCACGTACTACCTTTCAGTATGCCTCGCGCATTATTGCTAAGACAATACTATTATCAGTTAGTTTGGGATATTTTGCATCATAACATTTTAGTTACCCTTGCACGTTAACTCTTATTTCCTCGATCAAATTCAGGGGATCTATCTTACTTTGATGACAATGAACTTTTCGTGTTTTTAAGTCAAGGTCAGGAGGACCAAGATTTATCATTTGTGTCAAGATCTTGAAGGAACCGTTCCAAGAGGGAAGCCACTTGGAAACGGACAAGTTCATCCGGACTTCTTATCCGTTTTCTTTTATCGTTTAGATACGTCCTTTAAGTCACGTCACGTTCCATGTCCTTTCAAGACATGTCACGTTCCACGTCCCTTCTACCATGTCACCTGCATGCCCTTTTATCTTACATACCCTCTCAGTTTGATTCGGGTATGTTTCTCTTTCAGTTTACGTTACCTATAATTCGGGGATGAATTATTCTTTTTAGGGGGGAAGAGTTGTAAAACCCGCATGCTTTTACCATGAACAGTACACTAATAATCGTACGTACAAGATTAAAACTTTCCTTTTATAAGATGAATACGTGTCACGAATATTAATTACGAGAATTACGTACGTGTTATTACACGATAAGTATTAAGTATGTGTTAATACACGATAATTATTATCAACAATAATTATAATCACGAACATAAAAGCATGAACATGAAATCACGAACATATAATTATGTACTTTCATATATTATCATTACGATAGAGATCGTTACGTACAAGTATTTAGTAATAACATGAAAAATTAATAAATACGTAACATGTAAACACGAACACACGAACACTTAATAAAATAGACACGGGGAAACTTCGGGTTTTCTCTTTATGGGCCTATAAGCCGCGGCACCATGAGACCAAGAGGGCCAAGCCCACTTTTATTTTTACAAAAAGGATCAAATAAGGAAAACATATTCATTCCCAAGAATTTTTAAGAAAAACTAAAACCCTACTTCTCTCTTCTTTGTCCTTTGGCCGCCGACTTCATCATCACCAAAAGGGGGGTGTTGATTTGATTTTGTTCAAGAAATCCTACAAGTGTGTTCGTGTATTCATCCTCCATTTCATTCCACGTGTTTTGGTAATCTGATAGGTGTGAAAACACCCATCCTTTTACCACTTATCTCTTGCTAAAACAAGACCAAAACACGTATTTAATATCATTTGTTTGGAATTATGCGTGGTTTTTGTGTTTATTGTGTTTTCAGAGTCAACCAGATGAATATGGAAGAAAACATGGGATTGCACGGGTTTTATT
Source organism: Glebionis coronaria (assembly GCA_025667525.1). Taxonomy (NCBI): domain Eukaryota; kingdom Viridiplantae; phylum Streptophyta; class Magnoliopsida; order Asterales; family Asteraceae; genus Glebionis; species Glebionis coronaria. Next base: position 555,206,545 of record CM046877.1, on the reverse strand, counting down.
GAGGAAAAAGACTCAAGACGAAGTCTATTGTCCAAGAGATGCAAAAGATTTGAAGTCAATGGGCCTATTTGAAGATTTATCGAAGAAAAGGACCAAAGATGGAAGATTTACATATGTTGAAGAAACTCAAGTCTATTAAACGAAGAAACTAAAAGACGAGTTGAATTTAATCATCGACAAATCCCGAATTAGAATAAAAAACGTCAACTTTTCTGAAAAGACGAGAAGACAAGAAGAAAGGGAGAAAGCCCACTCACCAACCAAAGACAAGACATATATATAGAGGGATCCTTCACACATTTTAGCCAGTTTTTCATTTTCTCTTTTCTTTCTCTTTGTTTCGTAGGGAAGAAGCCAACACCACTAAGGTGTTGGTGATTTTTATTCTTGTTTTCACAAATCTTGTAGTTTTAATCTTTTCCTTTGATTGTTTAAACCTTAATCATCAATATAATCTTTCCATTTCATCTTGTTCATCTTGTTCTTTGATTCAAAGTTTTAAAGTTCTTATTTAGTTGATTTTGATCTTCAAAAGTAAGTGGGTTTTGTGTTTTTAATGATTTGATATTTTGTCTATGGTTAGTAAATGATTAGTGACTAGTTTTGTTTAAGTTTTGGTTAAAAACTTGGTTGATTTTGGCTTAAAATCATACTACCCTGTTTTTCGTCTGTTCTACTGTTCTTGGTTACCCCAGAAATTCCGAATCAATAGCATGTTCCGAATCAATGATTTTGTGTAAAGTTCCAATCCAGGTTAATTTCAAAAGTTCCGAACCAGTTAATCGCAAAAGTTCCGAACCAGATTTTTGTTTAAAGTTCCGATCCAGATTTAGCTTAAAGTTCCGAACCAGATTTTTATGCAAAAGTTCCGAACCAGATTTTTATGCAAAAGTTCCGATCCAGATTTTTATTCAAAAGTTCCGAACCAGATTTTATTCAAAAGTTCCGAACCAGATGTTTTGAAAGTTCTGAATCTGATTTTTCTGAAAGTTCCGAATGAAGGGTTTTATTTGTTCCAAATCAGTTATGTTCCGAATCAGTATTAAGTGGTAATTTACTGTTTACTGTTTTATTGTTTAATTTTTAATTAAAGCTTTATTTTATTGACTGTTTGGGTTTAAGTTTTTATTATTTTACGCTTTTAATCCTTTTAGTAGAATAGAAAACCCAAACCCCCTATTTGTCACCAAGAACAATCTTTCCACTTTGAGCTGTGATCAATTCGAGAAGATACCGAGAGACATAATATTGAACCCTATGAAAACCATTCTATCAAATGGCGCCGCTGCCGGCTCTTCTCGTAAGGATTAACAGTTTTTTTGTGAGAAATTGGATTTTGGGATCCGTTCACCGTGAACTTCACTTTTTCATAAAAATTTTCGAAAACCCTAAAAAATATAAAATTTTCAAAAATCCTAAAAAGTAAAAAACATAAAATGGACACAAATATTTCTTGTTTGCTTTGTTAGTTCTTTAGCAGGTGCATGCGTACACGATCAACGTCTTATCAAGAGCTCGAGCCTCTCGAAGACTTACACATGGCCGGTGTACACAACAAAAACAATAACCCACCTCGAAACAACAATAACAACAACAACAATGAACCTCTACCGGACAATCGCCCGATGATTGAACTTCTGCAAGCACATGTAGATGGCAACAATGATCCAATTGTCATACCCGCGATTGCAGCCAACAACTTTGAGCTCAAATCCGGCTTTATCCAGATGGTGTCTGCTCAACCATTCTTGGGGCGTACCATTGATGATCCTCATGACCACATCAAAAGGTTCCTACAACTCACGAATACGGTCAAATTCAATGGTGTTCCACAAGAGGTAATCCGTTTGCAACTTTTTCCTTTCTCCTTAGAGGGACAAGCCCGACATTGGCTCGCAAAGGAACCGCCACAAAGTATTCTGACGTGGACAGATTTGGAGACCAAATTTATCAACTACTTTTTCCCACCCTCTCGTACTACCGCTTTGCGGAATGAAATCATTAATTTTGAACAAAAGTACCATGAGTCTTTTAGTGAATCTTGTGACCGTTTTAAAGATCTTTTAAGAAAGTGCCCACAACATGGTTTTACCAAAGTGCACCAAATTAATACTTTTTATAATGGTTTAAGCATGAATGACCAAGATTCACTAAATAGTGCCTCGGGGGGTAATATTTTGGTTAAGACTTCTAATGTCGCTTGGGATATCATTGAGAATAAGTCTCGTGTGCAAACCAAGAGTATGCGGACCAATGCAGTTAGTGCTAGTACTAGTGACAACGACAAGCGACTTGACAAAATTACTACGCTTCTTGAATCGCTTGCCGCCCAAACCGCCAGCAACACCAACAACATCAACGCTAAAAACGCTCTAGTCAATGGTGTCAGCCAACCATGTGAAATATGCGGGGGTCCTCAATCTTACACCACTTGTACCACCACCCAAGACTATCCTTCTGAGAATGTTAATGCAGCATACGGTACCTATCCTCCGGCCGCTTATCAAGCTCGACCTCAAGGAGACCGCAACTTGCTTAGCTACCGCTCAAACAACTTTCTTTCCCCACCCGGTTTTCCTCCTAACAACGCAAACCAAAAACAAAACCTCAATCGCTCTCTTCAACAACAACCTCGTGCACCATACCAACCACCTCAAAAACAACCATATCCACCTCAAAGAAACAACCAAGTTTACCAACAACCTGCTTATCAACCACCCGCTTACAATGCTCCTCCCAACCAACCCACCGCATTCCACCAAGATATTGGAACCTACATGAGGACTAATGATGTGATTGTGGACAATCTCCAGCGGGAAGTGCTCAACTTGAAAGTAGACATGGTGAAACAAGGGAACGATCTTCGAGCTGATATGAGAAACACTTTGGCAAGTCAAACGAATGAATTAAGGAACATGATGGCTAGTTTCTTCCAAGGTAATCAATCCTCTTGTTCGGGTACTCTTCCGAGTAACACCGTTGCGAATCCAAGAGGGGAGATGAAAGAAATCACCACTCGCAGTGGCAAAGGTACCAAGGATCCTGAGCTTCTTATACCTCCACTGATGATTGTGACTAAGGACAACGAGTCTTCTATTCCTATTCCTCAACCTTCTACTTCTCCAATTTCTCCACCTCTTACTTCTACCCCTCCTCCACCCAAGGATGTGAGTGATCCTACTCTCCAAAAGCCTTCCTCTTCTTCCGATATACCTTATCCCTCAAGGTTGAGGAAAGAGAAGCTCAAAAGCAAGGACGATATTCAGGTTTCGAACTTTCTCAAAATGTTTAAACAATTGAATTTCAACATCTCCTTCGCTGAGGCTCTCGCTCACATGCCTAAGTACGCGAAAATGTTCAAAGATCTTCTTAGCGACAAGGAGAAGCTTCTTGATATTGCTAATACCCAACTTAATGAGAATTTCTCTGCAGTGCTCTTAAGGAAATTGCCAACCAAGCTTGGTGATCCGGGTCGCGTCTTAATCCCTTGCAACTTCTCGGGAGTAGAGAATTGAATGGCCCTAGCTGATCTAGGTGCCAGTATTAACTTAATGCCTTTAAGTGTTTGGAAGCAATTATCTGTCCCTGAGCTAGTCCCCACCAAAATGACTTTGGAATTAGCTAACCGTACGGTTGCTTATCCAGTGGGGATAGCCGAAGACGTCTTTGTAGGAGTCGAAAAATTCACTTTTCCTGCCGATTTCGTTGTCGTTGACTATGATATGGACCCTCGGGTGCCATTAATTGTTGGTCTCCCATTCTTAAGGACCGGTCGCACTCTCATCTATGTTGAAGCGGGTGAGCTTATCATGAGAGTGGGTGACGATAAAATCGTCTTCAACATGGGAAAGCTTTCTAAACAGCCTTATTCGTACGAAAGTGTTAATTGTATCGACGTTCTTGATGAGGCTTGTGAAGAACACTTCAAAGATGCTTGTAAAAGTATTCCTACCTCTCTTCCCAATGTTGAGACCGTTTCCTCGATTGATTCATCACTATCTCTATTTGGAGAAAGTGACTTCCTTTGGAAAGACCTTGAAGCCACCATGGGAGATGTGAACTTAGGAAATGACGATTCTCCCACCGATTGGGATGAAGACATTCGTCTCATTGAGAACCTTATCAAAGAGGACCATATTTCTCCACCATCTCCCAAGGTTATTGCTATCGATGAACCGACTTTGAATCCGCCTCCCATCGAAAATCCTCCGGATTTAGAACTTAAGGAGTTGCCGCCCCATCTCGAGTACGTGTTCCTTGAAGAAAAGAAGAAGTCGCCCGTCATCATTGCTAAGGACTTGAAAGAAGAAGAGAAATCTCGCCTCATCGCCGTGCTTAAAGATCATAAGAAGGCAATTGCTTGGAAAATTTCCGATATCCGCGGACTTGATCCAAACTTTTGTACTCACAAGATTCTCATGGAAGATGACTTTAAACCCACAATCCAGAGCCAAAGAAGGGTTAATCCTCGCATTCATGACGTCATCAAACAAGAGGTTATCAAACTTCTAGATGCCTGCTTGATTTACCCTATTTCGGATTTGCCATGGGTAAGTCTCGTCCATTGTGTGTCCAAGAAGGGCGGAATAACCGTTGTTCCAATGAACACAACGAGTTGATTCCCACTCGTCTCGTCACTGGGTGGAGAGTTTGTATCGACTATCGCAAACTCAATGATGCCACGAGAAAAGATCACTTTCCTCTTCCTTTCATGGATCAAATGCTCGAGCATCTAGCGGGTAATGACTATTACTGCTTCTTAGACGGTTTCTCCGGGTATTTTCAAATTCCCATCGATCCCAAAGACCAAGAAAAGACCACATTCACTTGTCCCTACGGAACATTTGCTTACAAACGCATGCCTTTCGGTTTAGGCAATGCTCCTGGGACGTTCCAAAGGTGTATGATGGCTATCTTTCATGACATGGTTGAAGAAACTATGGAAGTATTCATGGATGATTTCTCGGTTTATGGCGATTCTTTCTCTGCTTGCCTTGCCAACTTAGAACGTATGCTTAAGCGGTGTGAAGACACTCGCCTTGTTCTTAATTGGGAAAAATGCCATTTCATGGTAAAAGAGGGCATCGTGCTAGGACACAAGATCTCCAAATCCGGTCTTGAAGTGGACCGTGCTAAAGTCGATGTTATCGCTAAGTTGCCTCCACCTTCAACCGTGAAGGGTGTGAGAAGTTTCCTTGGTCATGCGGGCTTCTACCGTCGATTCATCAAAGATTTTTCTAAAATCGCTCGCCCGATGACCCACCTCTTGGAAAAGGTTACTCCTTTTATCTTTTCCAACGAGTGTATCGAAGCCTTCAACCTTCTTAAGGATAAGCTTACTAAGGCACCGGTCTTGGTTACCCCTAATTGGGAGCTTCCCTTTGAGTTGATGTGCGATGCTAGCGACTTTGCTATTGGAGCGGTTTTGGGCCAAAGAGTGAACAAACACTTCCAACCGATCCATTACGCTAGCAAGACAATGACGGGGGCTCAATTGCATTACACGACAACCGAAAAAGAACTTTTAGCTGTTGTCTATGCCTTTGAAAAATTCCGCCCCTATCTTGTCCTTTCCACCACAGTCGTTTATACCGATCATTCCGCGTTGAAGTACTTGTTAACTAAACAAGATTCCAAACCAAGACTTCTTCGCTGGGTTTTGCTACTTCAAGAATTTAAAATCGAAATTCGTGATAAGAAGGGAGCTGAAAACCTAGCCGCGGATCATCTCAGTAGACTTGAGGATCATTACCAAGGGGATCAACCGAACAAAGAGATCAATGACTCTTTTCCCATGGAGACCTTAATGTCTATCAACTCGAATTCTGATGAAACCCCGTGGTTTGCGGACATTGCAAACTACTTGGCGGGTGGAATTCTCGTTGACGGGTTAACATCCCAGTAAAAGAAAAAGTTCTTCAAAGATATTAAGACTTACTTTTGGGATGACCCGTATCTCTTCAAACAATGTGCTGATTAGATTATTCGCCGATGTGTTGATGGACCGGAAGCTTTAGAAATCCTTGACGCTTGCCACAAAGGACCCACCGGTGGTCACTTTGCTCCCAACTACACCGCCAAAAAAGTGTTTGACTTGGGATTTTATTGGCCCACCATTTATCGTGATGCTCACGCGATGGTTAAACATTGTGATGCTTGCCAAAAACAAGGCAAGATCACACATAAAGATGAGATGCCTCAAAATTTCATTCAAGAATGTGAAATCTTTGATGTTTGGGGTATCGACTTTATGGGGCCATTCCCTTCCTCTAAAGGAAACAAATACATCCTTGTAGCCGTTGACTACGTTTCAAAGTGGATTGAAGCCAAAGCTTTACCTACTAATGACGCAAGGGTGGTTTGTAACTTTTTGAAATCGCTGTTCGCTAGATTCGGTGTGCCTCATGCCATTATTAGTGATCGCGGGACTCATTTTTGCAATGACCAATTCGCAAGAGTCATGGCTAAGTATGGTGTCAATCATCGTCTTTCCACCGCATACCACCCACAAACTAATGGCCAGGCTGAAATCTCTAACCGAGGATTAAAGCGAATTGTTGAAAGAACCGTGGGAGAGCATCGTGCCTCATGGGCCGATAAACTTTATGATGCTTTGTGGGATTTTCGTACCGCATACAAGACTCTGATTGGTTGTACACCATATCGTCTCGTGTACGGGAAATCATGCCACCTCCCCATTGAGTTAGAGCACAAGGCTTATTGGGCCTTGAAGAGGGCCAATTTCGACATCAACAAAGCCGATGACCTACGCAAGATGCAACTCAATGAGCTGAATGAACTCCGTAATGAGGCTTATGAAAATTCTTTGATCTATAAGGAGAAGACTAAGCTCATTCACGACTCTAAGATTAAAAACCGAGAGTTCCAAGTTGAGACAAAGTTTTACTCTTTAACTCTCGGATGAAAATCTTTCCGGGCAAGCTAAAATCTCGTTGGTCCGGCCCATTCACCATTGCCCAAATTTTTCCATATGGTACTCTCGAGCTCGCTCAACCTAATGGACCTAATTTTAAGGTGAATGGCCAACGAGTGAAGTTCTACTTTGGTGAGGACATCTCTCATGAGATGATTCCATCCCTCACCACGTTCCCCATGAACTAATTTTGGGTCGAGTCAGGCTCGTGACTCGGTTATCAAAAACAAGCGCTCCGTGGGAGGCAACCCGAGTATCTATCCTTTTCCGTTTTAACCTCCTAAGTGTATGGGGGACCTCTATAGGTTATTTGTGTTTGTGTGGTGATGTGATTACACCGATAAGAGCACTCTTGGAATCTCTGAAGAACCGTGCTTCCGTGTTATCCGAAATCCGGTTCTATCTCTCAACTATCGTGATTCAAATTTCTTCATACTCACATTTGAAATTGATCACGTTAGTTGTCTCTTCCTTAGTTTGATTTAACCAACGTGCACAATGTCATAAGTGTAGGGGAGACTTTTCCCACATGCTTAAACATTGAGGACGATGTTTATCTTAAGTATAGGGGGACTTCTATCGAAGTTTTAAGTGGACATTTCCATGAAACTGCCTTCAGTTAACCAGAAAATCATCTTTTTCAACATTTTTCAAATTTTTAATTAACTTTGACCATTTAGTCGTAATTTTTAAATTTTTATCGTTGCTTTCATATGTATATATCCCGCAATAAAGTCAAAAATATTAATAAAGTGGTGTAGCTAGTTTTGAAATCTTTGACATATTAGGCCCGTTGCGATTATTTTGACTCAACCCGAATAGACTTATCCAAGTTTATTCTAGCTAGTATCCTTAACCATGTAGACCTTAATTGTTTTATTAGGCTAAGCATCCACGAGTCTCATTACTTGAGATTTTAAATTATGGAGAACGAGAAATGATAGAGTCAATTATAAGTCGGTATTCTTGCACAAGCTCACTTGGTGTGATTATCTGGCTATTCTCCCATCACTTGCTAATAAATTAACTGCAATAAGTAAGGTCGTACGATTTGAAAAGTTACTTAGCTTCTAGCCCAAGATCGTTTAAAAGTTGCTCGGTAATGATAAGAATTCATAGCCAAGGCATAACTTATGAAGCGGGGCGCGAAGATCGGCGAGTCCGAAAAGGCCCTAACAAGGCATGAGGATTCAATCTTATTGCTAAAGATCCAAGGTGATGTGAAAAGAATTATTCCCAAAGTCAATATGAAGGATCAAGAATCACGACGAAAAGCAATCAACTCCCATAAAGATCATGGAGAAGTCTATCCGAAAAGACCCTAACAATGTATGAGGATAAATAGATCCAAGTCCGAAAAGGAGGTGGATCGTTGTATCTCTAAATCCCAATTAGCGATTGAAGAAATAATCATGAAGTCGTGGTCAACAAAGTTGGAGTACCCCTCAAAAGTCTCCAAGTGAAGAAACTCTATTAACGAAGAGAAGACCATTATCTCAAGAACGTCTCTCAAGATATGAAGTATGAAGTACATGCCAAATATCGGCCCGAGAAAGGTCTCAAATCGTGAAGCGAGTTATGCCAAGATATGAACTTTTTGATATCCCGAGAAGCAGTTTTAAGAGATTTTGTCCTTTAGCTAACTATTAATCAAATCGTCCTACTTTGCTTTCAGCCTAAATAAACTATCGAAATAAGTCTAAAAATGCATCTTCATGATCATTCTAAGACAAAAATAAAATATAAGAGATACACCTAGGAATAAGGGAGTTTAAGCATATAATTAAGCCATGTGTGTAAGTGTTTGATTTACTAACTTATAATAACAATGATCTCATTTTTAAGCTTAGTTTGGGGAACGTGAAACATGAGGGTGATAAATCTTCGCAGCACCAAAGCCCTAATGTAAGTCCTTGATCTCTTTGCTAGTTATTTCCATGTAGCTATTTTCAAATGAAAATGGTTTTCTATCCTTTTGTTACTTTAAAGTTTTAATTTCTCTTAGTACTTTAATTTTTGTTTGGTAGTATGTTAATAAGGCCAAGGTTGATTGATTATGAGGAAAGTGTAAATTTACTTTATCACTAAGCATTGCATGAGGGCATGGCAATGGTTAAGTGTAGGGGATTTGATAGGTGTGAAAACACCCATCCTTTTACCACTTATCTCTTGCTAAAACAAGACCAAAACACGTATTTAATATCATTTGTTTGGAATTATCCGTGGTTTTTGTGTTTATTGTGTTTTCAGAGTCAACCGGATGAATATTGAAGAAAACATGGGATTGCACGGGTTTTATCGAGGAAAAAGACTCAAGACGAAGTCTATTGTCCAAGAGATGCAAAAGATTTGAATTCAATGGGCCTATTTGAAGATTTATCGAAGAAAAGGACCAAAGATGGAAGATTAACATATTTCGAAGAAACTCAAGTATATTAAACGAAGAAATTAAAAGACGAGTTGAATTTAATCGTCGACAAATCCCGAATCAGAATCGAAAACGTCAACTTTTCTGAAAAGACGAGAAGACAAGAAGAAAGGGAGAAAGCCCACTCACCAACCAAAGACAAGACATATATATAGAGGGATCCTTCACATATTTTAGCCAGTTTTTCATTTTCTATTTTCTTTCTCTTTGTTTCGTAGGGAAGAAACCAACACCACTAAGGTGTTGGTGATTTTTATTCTTGTTTTCACAAATCTTGTTGTTTTAATCTTTTCCTTTGATTGTTTAAACCTTAATCATCAATATAATCTTTCCATTTCATCTTGTTCATCTTGTTCTTTGATTCAAAGTTTTAAAGTTCTTATTTAGTTGATTTTGATCTTCAAAAGTAAGTGGGTTTTGTGTTTTTAATGATTTGATATTTTGTCTATGGTTAGTAAATGATTAGTGATTAGTTTTGTTTAAGTTTTGGTTAAAAACTTGGTTGATTTTGGCTTAAAAGCATACTACCCTGTTTTTCGTCTGTTCTACTGTTCTTGGTTTCCCCAGAAATTCCGAATCAATAGCATGTTCCGAATCAATGCTTTTGTTTAAAGTTCCAATCCAGGTTAATTTCAAAAGTTCCGAACCAGTTAATCGCAAAAGTTCCGAACCAGATTTTTGTTTAAAGTTCCGATCCAGATTTAGCTTAAAGTTCCGAACCAGATTTTTATGCAAAAGTTCCGAACCTGATTTTTATGCAAAAGTTCCGATCCAGATTTTTATTCAAAAGTTCCGAACCAGATTTTATTCAAAAGTTCCGAACCAGATGTTTTGAAAGTTCTGAATCTGATTTTTCTGAAAGTTCCGAATGAAGGGTTTTATTTGTTCCAAATCAGTTTGTTCCGAATCAGTTATGTTCCGAATCAGTATTAAGTGGTAATTTACTGTTTACTGTTTTATTGTTTAATTTTTAATTAAAGCTTTATTTTATTGACTGTTTGGGTTTAAGTTTTTATTATTTTACGCTTTTAATCCTTTTAGTAGAATAGAAAACCCAAACCCCCTATTTGTCACCAAGAACAATCTTTCCACTTTGAGCTGTGATCAATTCGAGAAGATACCGAGAGACATAATACTGAACCCTATGAAAACCATTCTATCATAATCCGAAAACCTTTCTTGCTAATTCTTTTTATTAATTAATAGCATATGATCATGGGAAAAATAAAAACAAGATAAATCACATGTTAATTGTCATGGTGGGGTAAAAATTAAGGGTGTTTTCGTGTTGTTGTTGTTCGGCCGCCACGCAAACCAAGATCCAAGGGCTCCCGGCGTTGTTGGTTCTCACACCAACCGAGACATAGGTCTCGGTGTGGTGGTGGTCTCGGTCGGCAGCAGGTACGAGGCACCTCGACTCGTGTCGGGGTGTCCTTATGGTCTTGGGTCTCGACAGCAAACAAACAAGCACCACCGGCTCAAGCCGATGACTAGCTTGGTTAGGAAGGGGGAACACGCGAGCGCAGACAGGGGGAAACCACCGACATAGTCGGTGGGAACCTTGGCTTGGTCAGCAGCTAGCCGAGAGGGTCAAGACCACCGGCTTAAGTCGGTGGCAGTTTAACATGGGCTGTGGCAACCGGTTCACGCCGGTTTGCCACTGTTCTCAGGTGTGTTTGGTTCAGCCGGTTCACGGGTTCACGGGCCGGTTCATGACATGTTTTAATTATTTAAAACACGGGAACATTTTACGGGTCACGTTTTCTACGAGTATAATATTGTTAAGTTATATTTTTAAAAGCGTGTTATTTTACAAGAAAGTTAAATTAATTAAATCATGACTATAATTAATTTAACTAAAACATAAACTTAGGTTAATTATTATTATGTATAATACATGTTTTTAACCTAAGTATTTAATTATTTATTTTACACTATAGTATTAATTAATTATTAAACATGACATATAATTGATTAATAAACGTGACTTAGGTTATATTAATACAATATTAATACATGTTATAACCTAAGTATTTTATACACTTTAATTTAATTAAATCATGCTTATATTTAATTAAATCATATAACCTATAGTTTATTTAATTGACATGTAATAATTAATAAACTATACTATTTAATCGGATTACTTAGAATATTTACCTGTAAAACTTAAGCTTATATTATTAGCTTAATAATCCATCTTATCTCTAAATACGGAAACTTTCTATTTTTAGAAACTTATCTATTTTAAGCAGCTAATCTATTTATGGAAACTTTCGATTTTTAGAAACTTATTTATTTTAGGCAGCTATTCTATTTTTGGAAAATTTCTATTTTTGGAAACTTTCTATTTTTTGGAAACTTTCTATTTTTGGAAACCTGATATTTTTTTAGAAAGTTACTTAATATTACACAACAAGTATAATAATACAAGAAATACAAGTAATACTTAATCAGAATAGATAGAATACATGATAAACACAACATAACGTTAAAAACAGTTACGTATACGGTAATCAGGATACTTATACACGTATATTATTTATGTAGCATTAGTGATATCGAAGTAGGACTCTCTTCCGTTCGTGTTCTTCATTCACTGGACACAAGGTACGAATTCTCCGTCCTTTCAGTATGGACATTCTTTCCTTATTAGGATTCCCCGTATGCAGCCAACTGTTTTCCTAGTATATGTTTTATATGTTTTTGAATTGCTTATGTTTAATTAGATACCTAAAGACATATATGTGCATGACCAGTTTCACCTAGTTATGGAGGTACCATAACCGTAACACTGGAGGCACCAGTGTTATGACTTCACCACGGCGGAGTGATAGCTCATGGCGTCCCTTCAGCTTTTGGCCATATAATTATTATCATGTGGGGCGTATGGGTGCATCCTAGGTTACATGTTTTACAGATTATTAAGGTGAATGTGGTGTGTGCTTTGCATCCTTCACAAGGAGCTGATCCCTCCTACCCAAACTTATATTAATTAGAGGCAGCCCCTCTAATTTGCATGACGAGGTCACCCCTCCAAGTATTCATGCACGTTGATACTTCATGACCTATATTGGCTTAATGGTTAACATGTAATATTGTTTTCATAAGATAAACATAAGGCTTTTCAAACTATAAAACCAGTTTTACTAAGTTATACCAGGTTTTCTAGGACTTATACATTTCCGCTGCTATTAAGTCTTTATTATGTTTCAGTCATTCATACTATGTCATATATCCGTGCACTGAGCATTTTGCTCAGCCGTTACTTTCTTTTCCATGTCCCAAAACGGCAGGTACCCAGGACTCGAGCATTTGGAGGACGTGCATAGGAAGGAAGCTGCCATAGACTTCTTCTCCTTTTGCCCTCATATACCTATGCTTGTTTAGTCAATTCTCATTTCTTTTACTTTATTTATGTTTTGGGCTTATGTTTGGGAACCGATGTTTGATTCCGGTTTTCCCTATGGTCATGTATGTTTTAGTACATATTACCTTGCATGCTTTGATGACACGCCATAATTACGCGTAACGGTCCACTTATCAAAGTGGGGTGTTACAGGCATCCTCAAGATCTTTTGATTGCTGAGCTACGATCGTTTCGAGCTCTTTAATCTTGGAATCAGAAGCAGTTAATGAAATAATCATAAGGCAATTATCATGATTGTTAGCATTTTAAACACTTTCTCCCCCATTATGACGCACATCAGATGAATCAAAAATGGTATCGCTATCACTCTTTTCCATCCCATGTTTGTCATAATTAGGTTCGAAATGCTTAATATGTGGCATTTCATCAGCATATACATCATATACCACATTACATTGTACCATGTTTGTAGGTTCTTCGTCATAAAGGGGTAAGGTGTCATCAAAATATATGTCTGTAGCATTCCCTGACGTGCTGCTGATATCATGCTTTGCTGTTGATTCCATGCCCTTACAATCTTTAGCAGCCTCCAATGCGTCAATCGTATGACCATTTTCCTCTTGCATCATAGATTCTTACACTCCATTATCATACACTTGCTGAAATTGGGATCTTTCATAAATCGAAGACGAGACCGATGTCAAGAGTTTCAATAATGTACCACGGAAATCTTGAAGCTCGATATGTGTGTCTCGACGTAATGACTGGAAAATCACTGAACTTTCAGACTTGACGATATTGAATTGGAGAAAAGGCGTGAGTTGTGTCACGAGAACCTTATATGCAAGTTCCGTTGTAGAGTGATTGAATTCTTCATTTTGGAGTTGCTCTGCTAGTTGGTTCAAAGTAAGGAATATTGAGTCGATAAATATGTGTTGGGAATCTAAACTTGTTAGATTCCCTGATCATAGATTTAAACATAATTAAGCTGTTAGATAGTCCCTTGCCTGTGCCTAGGAGGCAGGCAAGTATCGCAAGACTTACAGAGATCCAAGTCTCTATGAGCAACCTCAGAGGAGTCCATGTCAGAGACATTGTCAAGGAAGTCAAAGATTACTTGAAGACATACTCATTGGCTGTGATGGATAACAGCCAAGATGTATCAGGGACTCTGAGGGGTTGAGGGTTAACAGGGGTGGCAATACCCTGTTAACACTCAGCACACTTTGGACATGCCATTTGTGTGTTCGAGACTATGAAGAAAAAGGAAATTGTTTTGACAACTGTTTCCTTAAAGCTTAATGGAAGACTACCAAGAATAGAAGAACATCATGTGACTGATGTGAGAACTTGTGAAAGCTTGTGTAGTCACCATCAAGTACTATTTAGGTCAATCTCGTAACACTATAAATAGTATGTGTATCCATGCATTAATGTTTAACACTTTGAGATATTCATAACATTATTGCATGGAACTTATAGAATCAAACAGCTCCGACTGTATTCATAAGTTAGGGTTTATAGTTGTTCAAAGTGTGCACAACACATTGTCTTCAAACGGTGTTATCCATAACACTTGTAATTCTTTATTATACAATAATAAGATTACGTTTGAAAAGTAATACCTTGTGTTGATTAGTTAAGATTAGGGTTTCTAGCATTGATTAGGGACTTTCAATTGGTATCAGAGCGGTGTTTGATATTAAAACCTTCAAGAAACATCGTTCTCAGTTTTATAATCAAGATCCACCATGCCAGAAACTTCTAACCCACCACAATCACCTTCTACAACACCATCTTTACCAAGACTCAACCCTCCTTCCAATGACGATGATCTACCCCAACTTCTTGACTCAAGAGGTGGATCACATGTCATAAGTGTACCAGTTTTTGACGAAGAAGATTTTGCCAGTTGGAAGAGTCAATTTCTTGTGTATCTCGATGGACTTGAACCTTTTCTTCTAGAAATTTTAGAGAATGGTCCTTATATTCCCATGGCGCTTACCTCCACTGAAGAAAATCCTCTTCCCAAACCTCTCAAACAATGGACTCCAGCTGATAGAAAATTGGCAAACCAAGATAAACGTCTCAAAAGCATCATCATATCCTGTCTTCCCAAACACATCATGAAGTCGGTCATTCAGTGTCCCACCGCCAAACAAATGTGGACAGACCTCATCCTTGGCCATGAAGGACCCTCTGAAATAAGAGAGACAAAGATTCAGGCACTCAGACTTCAGTTCAACGCCTTCAAGTCACTTGAAGGTGAAAAGGTTCAGCGAACCTATACAAGGCTGAAGATTCTTCTCAATGACCTAGCAATGAATGATGTCACTATTGGTCAAGCTGAGATCAATGCCACATTTTTCAACAGCCTTCCAAGAAAGTGGCTGAGTATGAATCAGACTCAGAGAGCTAACAACTCAATCAAGAATGACACCCTTGCTCAGCTTTATGGAAAGTATAATTATGAAGAAGGGCTGATCGATACTATTTACAAGTCAGAGACTGAAAGATTTGTAGTCCAAGGAGCATCTTCCAAAGCCTTGATCTCTGCAACACATCCTCATGACAGCGACTCCGATGTTGAAGAAGACACTCGTAGCAGCCAAGAGTTCTTGACAGACCTTAATGTAGAGTTTCATGAAAGAGCCTTGCTAGCCAACCAAAGAAGATTCTTCAAAAGATCAGGGAGAATAGGATCAGCTAGGAAACCAACTAACAGGTCTAAAGAAACTTGCTTTGCCTGTGGAAAGCTTGGACACTTCCAAAAGACTGTCCTTCCACCAAAACATCCTCACCCTCCTATCCATCATCATCATCAAAATCTTACAAGTTCAAACAACACAATTCATCTCACCAATCTAATTCATCAAACACTAAAAAGAAGGATTACAAAAACATGTACAAGGCACTAAAAGCTAAGTTAGAACAGATGAATTTGAAGCTTGAAGCTCTGTCTAAGAAGAATGGTGGTGATAAAAAGACAGAGAAAGGGTTGGTAGTTGAAGCTTTTGATTGGAATGATGAACCGCTGACTTCAGATGAGGAAGATACCACAAGAGTCAGGGCTTTCATGGCTATAGCTGAGGATGAACCAGCTGTTGGAAAAGGTGATGCAAGATCAGGATAATGGGTTGACATCACAATGAAAAAGGTACACAGGCTTTTATCTATCTCTGATAGTGATGAACGTAAGCATGTCCTTGATTACACCATTGTTGATTTACACTTTGTTGAGGAACAAAGAAAGAACCTACTTGATAAGTTTCACTCTGTTAAAACTGAATTGCTAAATGCTAAATCTGAAGGTGAAACTCTCAGGCGGGTTAATTTAGAGAAAATATCCCTACAAAATGAGGTCGCTAGGTTAACCTTGAAAAACATTGCTTTAAATGATCAAGTCTCTGAATTAAACAAGGTTATTGAAAAATGGTTGTGTGCTAGGTTCACCATAGATCAATTACTTAATGATGAAGTACCTGCTGACATTAAAAGGGATATATCTGCTAAGAAAAATAAGCTGAGAATTCTCACCAAACCCAAAGACATTGTCTTCAAATCTACAGAGACAATTCATATGTCAGATACCACTTTGACTAATGACCCTATCCCTAAAGATGTGGCTGAGTTACCACCTTTGACCAAACTCTCTGGAGTTGAACCTAGTAGTTCCTCTCAAGCTGCTAAGGGTGAACTTAGAACAGATATTGAGAAACCTCCAGCTAAAGTTTTTCATGTGCCTGCTAAACAAACTGGTAAACAAGTAGCTTTTAAGCCTGTTGCTACTAAAGCTGTGAATAAGGTTGACCCTACCACTGAAGATCACCTGTTGTCTCTAATGAAAGAAGTAGAACTCTTGAAACAACACATTAAGCCTTCCGCTGAATGGTCTACTTCTCATGAACCTAAGTCAGTCCTAGGTGAACCCAAAGGGGAAAGGTTAATCAAACCTTATTGCAATAAATGTAAAAACTCTCACCACATGACTTTAGATCATGACAGACACATGGCAGCTAAAAGAGCTCAAACACCCTCTAGGGATAGACCACAGAGTTCCAAAAGACAACAGGGAAACTACAGACCTTATCCTCCCTGTAAATTTTGTGGGTTCACAGACCATCACTCAGACGAGTGTGGTGACTTCCCTGGGTGTGATATCTGTGGAAGTTATACCCATGAAACAGTGAATTGTCCCTCCCAACGCCAAAAGTTCTTCAGGAACACAAGAGTTGCTAATAAGCAATTCAGGGAACCCACTGGAAAGTGGGTTCACCATAGGAACTAACCTGTTTCTATGTATCTGTGCAGAAATATCTCAAGGAATCGGTATGGTATCTAGACAGTGGCTGCTCTAGACACATGACAGGGATTCAACAATACCTGCACAGATACTCAAAGGAGCCAGGTCCTAAAGTGGTGTTTGGAGATAACTCTTCAGGTGACACAGAAGGATATGGCTCAGTGAACTGCAATGGGATTACGTTTACCATGGTTGCATATGTGAATGGTCTTAAACACAATCTTATTAGCATCAGCCAATTGTGTGATGCTGACTATAAGGTTTTGTTTACTAAGACTCAGGGAACCATATTCAACAAAAACAATGATGTTGTGCTTATTGCACCTAGAAGGAGAGATGTTTATGTCATCAACATGGTTGTTTGCTCTGAAGACAGCTCAAATTGTTTTCTTGCGAAAGCCTCTGAAAGTGTCAATTGGCTGTGGCACAAAAGACTGTCTCATCTCAACTTCAAGAACATCAACAAGATAGCCACTCAAAACTTGGTTGCTGGTCTACCATCAGTGATGTTTTCTAAAGACAAGACTTGTTCTGCCTGTGTCAAAGGAAAGCATCACATGTCTTCATTCAAGACTAGGCAATCATTCTCTATTGATAAGTGCTTACATCTCCTTCACATGGATTTGTTTGGACCTGTCAAACCTCAGACCATTAATCACAACAAATACACCTTGGTTATAGTTGATGAATTTTAAAGATATATTTGGGTGTTCTTCCTCAGAAGGAAAAGTGATGCAGCTGATACCATCATGTCCTTCATCAAACAGGTTGAAAATATAAATGATGTTAGAGTCAAAGCTTTAAGAAGTGATAATGGTACTGAATTCAAGAATCATCAACTTGAATCTTTTTGTGATGAAAAAGGGATTTCACAGAACTTCTCTTCAGCTGGCACTCCCGAACAAAATGGTGTGGCTGAAAGAAGAAACAGGACTTTGATTGAAGCAGCCAGAACTATGTTGAATGGAGCAGCCTTATCAAAGCAATTTTTGGGAGAAGCTGTTCACACTGCCTGCTACACACAAAACAGATCAATCATTGTCAAAAGACATGGTAAAACTCCCTATGAGGTTTTCAGAAAAAGATCTCCAGATGTCAGCTATTTTCATGTGTTTGGATGTCCTGTGTTCATTTACAACTACATGGATAAACTTGGAAAGTTTGATGAAAAGGCTGATGATGGTTTCTTCTTGGGATACTCTCCAACAGCCAAAGCCTTCAGAGTATTCAACATCAGAAGACAAGAAGTAGAAGAAACCTTTCATGTCAGATTCAATGAAGATGATGAAGTCTTACAGAGAACAGGAATAGAGGGTGATGAAATTGATTTTAATGAAAATGTATCTTTCCCAAGTGATGAGTTCTCAGAACCAAGACCTACCAGTCATCTCCATCATCACTCTAACACTCTCACTCCTTATGTTCCTACCTTTGACCCTCTGTCTACTCACAACATAGAAGTTCCTACCTCTCAGGAATTTGATGAAGAAGAACCACAAACCTCTGGTAGTCCTTCTTCTTCTAATGCTATTGATGACTCACCAATTCGTCAAATCCTTGAAGAATCTCCTACTGATGATGAAGTTGTACCTCTTGATATGGCTGAAGAAGACTCTGACACTGAAGTAGTCTTTGAAGAAATCCCTCCTAGTCAGCAGGATGAAACTCAAATTGTACCAGCTGTGACCACAAGTGTTCCTGTCCTTGAGTCCCCAGCTCCTCAAAATAAGTGGTCAAGAGATCAACACATTCTTCTTGTCAACATTATTGGGGAACCTAATGTTGGGGTCACAACTAGACAGCGAATCCATGACTCAGAGTCTGCCTCAGCCAATGAATGTCTCTTTGCTGAATTTACCTCACAAATTGAACCTAAAAGAGTAGCTGAGGCTCTGGTAGAAGAAGGATGGGTAGCTGCTATGCAAGAAGAAATCAATCAGTTCAAAAGGAACAAAGTATGGACACTAGTGCCAGCTCCACCTGGAAAGAATATCACAGGCACTAGATGGATCTATAGAAATAAGATGGATGAAATTGGGAACATCATCAGAAACAAGGCTAGACTGGTGGCACAGGGGTTTTCTCGGACTGAAGGAATTGATTATGATGAAACATTTGCTCCAGTTGCAAGACTTGAAGCCATCAGAATCTTTCTTGCTTATGCTGCCTATATGAACTTCACTGTGTATCAGATGGATGTAAAGAGTGCATTCCTCAATGGTGATTTGGCTGAGGAAGTGTATGTTGCACAACCTGAAGGATTTGAGAACAGCGAGTTTCCCAACCATGTGTACAGACTACACAAAGCCATGTATGGATTGAAACAAGCTCCAAGAGCATGGTATGAAACTCTTTCTAATTTCTTAACTGAAAATAAATTTGTCAGGGGTTCTATTGATAAAACACTCTTTACCTTCAAGGATAAGAGTGATTTCATCATTGTGCAGATTTATGTGGATGATATCATCTTTGGGTCAACAAATGTCAATCTTAGTAAACGTTTTGCTAAATTAATGACCAAGAATTATGAGATGAGTATGATGGGTGAATTAACTTATTTTTTGGGTTTTCAAATTAAACAATGTCCTAAGGGAATTTTAATTTGTCAAGAAAAGTATGTTAAGGATTTACTTAAAGAATATGACTTAGCTGATTGTGCATCAGTGAAATACCCCATGCTTCCACCCAACAACTTGGGCGCTGATGAGTCAGGGGTCTCTGTTAATGAGACTTTATATAGAGGCATGATTGGGTCACTCATGTATCTGACAGCTAGTCGTCCTGATATCCAATTCTCCACATGTCTCTATGCAAGGTACCAAGCTAACCCAAAAGAATCCCATCTAGTGGCTGTTAAAAAAAATTTCAGGTATCTCAAAGGAACACCATCCCTAGGTCTATGGTATCCAAAGGAATCAGGCTTTGATCTCAAGGCCTATTCAGATTCAGATTATGCTGGATGCTGTATTGACAAGAAAAGCACTTCAGACAGCTGTCAAATCCTAGGAGGAAAATTGGTTGGATGGAGTGCTAAGAAGCAAAACTCTGTGGCTATGTCTTCAGCTGAAGCAGAATATGTCGCTGCAGCCAGCTGTTGTGCTCAGGTGCTCTGGATGAAAAGTCAATTGGCTGACTATGAAATTTTATATGACAAAGTGCCAATCTTTTGTGACAACACCAACGCCATTTCCATATCTAACAACCCTGTTCTTTACTCTCGTACCAAACACATTGATATCAGGTATCATTTTATCAGGGATCATATAATGAAGGGAGATATTGAGTTTTATTTTGTTCCCACAGAGCTGCAACTAGCTGATATATTCACAAAGCCTTTGGCTGAAACTTCGTTCAACAAGCTAGTTGTTGAGCTAGGGATGTTCAATATCTCAAAGCCTGTGGCTTGATATTAAATGTGTTCATTAAATGATTGATTCTATATTAAATGTTTTTCACATGAAACTAGGTAGTTACTTTCCAAGTAAATGCAAAAAACATTCTCAAATATTTAATCATTTAATTTTCGAATAACGAGGAGACAAATAAGTTTTGAAATGTCAGGGACCCACTTGAGCAGTCATTTTCTCACTTTGCATTTAATGCGGTTGAATAACTGTTTACTTAGTTTGAATATATATATTGTCTCTCTTATCTTCTCACCCACCACCATTCTCATTTCTCAAATCTATTTCTCTCTCTAAGTGCTTCTCTCTCTTAACCCATCCTCCATTTTCTTTCACCTTCGACCTTGAATCCATGGCGTTTTCCGTTCCCAAAGCAGCAAACGTTAACTTCAAGATCAACGAAAGCATCCTCGCCTCCAACAATGCTATTGGATGGATCAAGTCTCCTAATGACACCTACTCAGATCTGGTAAACTTCATGCAAAATTGTGACCTAAGTGAAGCCTTCACCAAATCCCAACCACCTTTTACCAAGAATACCTTAGGGAATTCTGGTATTCTGCTGAAGTGGTAGATGACACAATAACGTTTATCCTTTCATGCAATGAACACCCATTTGCTTTCTCCCTTAAAGATTTCTCGATTGTGGCTGGATTGAAACATGGAGATGAATGCCTAATGGTTGTTGATAAAAAGGCTGTTAAAGATGCACTGGCCACACTCAAACCCTGCCATGATGTAAACCCTGCCCTTACACCCGCTGAGGTCCTCTCAAAATCTCCTTTGAAGATTAAGTACTTTACACCTATGTGGCGTGTCCTCTTCACCCACATTGTTAAATCCCTGGGAGGAATGCAGGGATCCCAAGATCAGATGTCCTTTAACCATCAAGCTATAGCATATGGGCTGATCTGGGGAGCTGATGTTGATGTTGGAAGCATTCTCTTCTCCAACCTTATAGAACAGCTGAAGGGAAGAAATCAAGTCAGGGAAAAGAATATATGCTATGTTCGCTTCTTATCGCTGCTCTTTAAATGTCTGTTGGGAGACAACTACCACAACTCTGCGTTGACTGCTCTGAAGCCCTACCACATCACAGGTGCCATCTACAAAGAAATAGGAGCTGAAGATGTCCCTGTCACCTCTCATATGACGAACGTTGCCACCAAACAACCAACAGCTGAGAAGTCCTTGCTCCCTTCTTCTGAGAAGGTGAATACTTCTAGTGTGTCTGGCAAGTCTAAGTCTTTGACCTCTGGGAAGCACACTACAAAGTCCAAGGCTTCTTCTAGCCAACAGCCTAAGAAGAAGAAAATCCCCTCTTCTTCCCACACCAAAACTGTTACTAAGGCCAAGGGAAAGAAGACTGACACCTCCTCTGTTCCAGATACTCATGTGGAATCAGATACTTCTGCTGACCAACAACAGGGGTCTAGTGTCTCAAAGTCAGCTGAGACAACAGGAAACCAGCCTAATCCAGCTGATATCTTACAGGTAATCAGTGTACATTTTTAGAGGTTCACAAGCAGCCACTCTCAATTGTCTGTAGGAGAGAGTGGTGAAGTTAGGGTAATCCTCGACCCATAGAAGTCTGTCTATGCACTTATTACTCTTTAAGACTTCTGTACACTCTGTCTTTGCACCAGGGAATGATTCATTTGTGTTTATAAAGCACCCCTATGACCCTGTACCCTCTAGACAGTATTCAGGCTAACAACAACCTGGATACACTTATGTCTCAACCTTGATCAGCTGTACTTCACACAGCCTCTTGGTTCCCTCCTTAAAATAATCCCAAAGGATTTATCCTTTTCAGGGGGAGCTGAATCATCACCCTTAGCTTTCCTAGGGGCAGCGTAACAGGCGACCTTAACCCACATATGTTTCACTCTTAAAAGAGTCCCAAAGGTTTCTTAACCTTTTAGGGGGGCTGAATAATCACCCTCAGCCTTCCTATGGGCAGCGAATGGCGATCCATAAACAACATATGTTTCACAATCAAAAGAGTCCCAAAGGTTTTAACCTTTTGGGGGGGCTGAATAATCACACTCAGCTTTCCTAGGGTCAGCGAATGGCGATCATTAACCATATATTTTTCACACTTAAAAGAATCCCAAGGAATTATCCTTTGGAGTGGCTGAGTAATCACCCTCAGCCTCTCTGGGACAGCAAAATGGCGACCATTCCCCTTATCTTTTTCCCTGTTACTAATTATAACAATTTGCAGGCTGAAATTGTACAGCCAGTCACTGAATCCCAGGTACAACAAGAGAAGGAGGCTGATACAATTACTCAAGACCAGCCTAATGATGATGAGCCTCTGCTAAATATTGATGAAGACATGCTGTCATTAGAGGATGGTGTCTCTCACCTTGAGTCAATGCCTGAAGATGAAATCCCTGTAGGGATGTTTGAGGAGGAGGATGAAGAAGATGAGGAAGATCAACAATCTGTCTCTCCTCCCAAGGAAATAGCTGTGTCTACTCCAGCTAAAAATAATACTCCTCCTCCCAAGGACGCTGTTGTTACTCCAACCTCTGCTACTTCCACAACAACAGTATTCCAACGCCCAGCCTATGACCTAACACCTGAGTTTCTAATGTTTGATCATCCTGTCCAAACCAACTTTGACCTTTTACCAAGGGGGGATGATTATGCTCAACAAAGACTCAACATACATAATTTTCAGCCTGTTCATCATCAATCTAACATTGAACGCTTATCAAGGAAGCTGGATGTGATCAATTCTGAAATGCACAACTTCACTGTCACATTTCCAGGGATCATACAAAAGGCTGTTGCTGAGGCGGTTACTGAACCCATAAAGGATGGTGCTAGGAAAGGTGTAGCACAAGGACTTAGTCACCTTTCCACCAGAATGAAGGATGTAATTGACTCAGAGGTCCCTGCCTTATTACATGAACATGAGCTAATAATGCACAAACAATTTGATGCTGTTCGCAACAGGCAATACCGTCATGTAAACTTCATTGTCAGTCGAGTTCAGGCCAACACTAATGCAAACAGCAACCTTCTGCTGAAGATTGCCATGGCTTCAAGGAAAAGGAACCGTGCTATGGCTGCCTCTGTTGAACAGATTGCAAGGAATTTTCAAACACGTTCATCCAAACGTCTGCGTAGCCAGGATGAACGTGAGGGGGAGAAAGAAACAACACTTAACCTTGCATCTGCTAAACAAGGCTCATCATCAGCTGACAACACCATTACAACTGTTCCTCTCCAAGTCATCACACCCATAAACATACCTGATGATGAGGATAACACTCAGGGGGAGCAACAAAATCAAGATGGAGCTGACTCATCAAAGTCCCTGGTTTTGGTTAACACCAGCGAGTCTGGGGATGATGGTGAACCAGCTGCCAAGAAGCTAAAGTTCACTGTTAGCTCCCTTCCCAAAGCAATTCAAACTCAGGCTCAGACAACATTTATTAGAAGAGCTGATGTTTTGAAAAATATAAGTGTGGAGTCCTCTGTCTCGAAGAAAGGAAAGGAGATAGTTTTGGTTGACACAGACACCAAACTAAAGAAGATAGCTGCGATGCTAGAGACAGTAGGATCCACCATAGACCTTTCCCAATTTTCAACCTTTACACCTTCCAATGAGATTCCTCTAACTCCTGAAGAAATAGAGAAACATGTTGAGGAATTCAAGAGATTAAATGAACTTAAGACAGCCAAAGAATTGAATGAGGCTACTCTAAGGAAGATGACTCCACCTGAAAGAGAAAAGAAAAAACAAAGGTTGAGGGAAATGGAAGCCAAACGCGCTGAGGCACTAAGGAAAGTCAAAGCTGATTATGATGCCTGCGTTAACAACTGATATGCACCTGGCAAGATAACTAAGTTCAAATACACCATTCATAAATCCAAAAACACACCACAAATGATCTTATGGAGGGATAACCAACAGGGAAATATGAATGTGTTTGACAACTTTAGGCTAAAGACACTTGGGTTATCTGAATGGTTCGAACTTGAAGCCTTAGCTGCCAAACTAACTGGAGAGGCTAATTTTCTTCTTCTTAAGACCATTAAGGCCAAGTTTACATGGATCAAAGAAACAGCTGCCAAACTCAAGATTGATCCTCCACCATAGTTTTTTGAACAAGAACCCCCAAAGACTGGCAACAAAAGAAGAAGAATTTCCCAACTTGTTAAAGAAACTTTTGTTACAGATGATGTTCAAGTGGATGGCATGCACAGGGATTTGATCTTGCCCAATGGTATAGTTGGCCCTGTTGATGGTCAGACATACACAGAGCCTGAAAGAGGAATGTCATTCATGAACAGGGCTTGCCAGTATGCATTTCAAAGAGAAGATGAGTTGTGCTTAGCTTCAGCAATTCAGCTACTTTGTCACAAGAAGTCACTCAAGATCAACACAGAGTATTCCAAGAAGTTTGCAAAGACTTTGTAGGAAGAACTTGATAACAGACTAGACTTGGCTGAAGCTGAAGAAAGGATTAAAAATGATGACTATTGAAGATGTTCACAGCCCAATTTTACCTTCACCTTTTATTTTACTTATGTAATGTACTTGTAATTTTCTTTAAGTATTAATAAAATCATGAGGTATGTTTGTTTAGATCTGTTATGAGTAAGAAGAAGCTGTTAACTCACTTACCTTAACTTAGTTAGATCTAGCAATATTTATGTTTAAATAGGGGGAGATATTTGGGAATCTAAACTTGTTAGATTCCCTGATCATAGATTTAAACATAATTAAGCTGTTAGATAGTCCCTTGCCTGTGCCTAGGAGGCAGGCAAGTATCGCAAGACTTACAGAGATCCAAGTCTCTGTGAGCAACCTCAGAGGAGTCCATGTCAGAGACATTGTCAAGGAAGTTAAAGATTACTTGAAGACATACTCATTGGCTGTGATGGATAACAGCCAAGATGTATCAGGGACTCTGAGGGGTTGAGGGTTAACAGGAGTGGCAATACCCTGTTAACAATCAGCACACTTTGGACATGCCATTTGTGTGTTCGATACTATGAAGAAAAAGGAAACTGTTTTGACAACTGTTTCCTTAAAGCATAATGGAAGACTACCAAGAATAGAAGAACATCATGTGACTGATGTGGGAACTTGTGAAAGCTTGTGTAGTCACCATTAAGTACTATTTAGGTCAATCTCGTAACACTATAAATAGGATGTGTATCCATGCATTAATGTTTAACACTTTCAGATATTCATAACATTATTGCATAGAACATATAGAATCAAATAGTTGCGACTGTATTCATAAGTTAGGGTTTATAGTTGTTCAAAGTGTGCACAACACATTGTCATCAAACGGTGTTATCCATAACACTTGTAATTCTTTATTATACAATAATAAGATTACGTTTGAAAAGTAATACCTTGTGTGGATTAGTTAAGATTAGGGTTTCTAGCATTGATTAGGGACTTTCAGTATGTAACGATCTTGACCGAAGAGTGTCACAAATTCGTTTCTTCCTTGAAGCCATGAAAGAGTCACTATATGAGACTGAAGTAGTCGAAATGAAGCTATGCCACTTTCATTAGCTTTGTCTTGCATTTGATGCAATTCTCCCCCTTGAAACGATTCCATTGAAGTTTGATGAAATATAATTATGGTTGTGGTTTTTTTTCTGGATTTTACAATTCGTGAAAAGACCAAGAAATTGAAATCCGCAGGATTTGACAAAACTAACAAAAGATCCGTAAAAAGCTGTAATTCATTTTGGTAAGATGTAACGTTTGCTCGTCACCCTTTCTCGTAACTTTTTCCGTGTCGAAGCCCGAATAAAAATCAACTAATATATCTTTATACCCCCAATATTCGGATATATAACTTTTTCTCTTCACTTTTCCCGTCACGTTGTCACGTTAAATCCCGAACTATCAACCCACTTTAATAAACTAATCTTAAAATTAGTCATTTTAAAAAAATTAATAATTATTAAAAGGACTTCGATTCAGTCAACAGCCAACCCTAATTATCCTTACAACACGTGGCTGGGCAAGTAATACGTCGCTTGATCAAAGGGGTATAAATAATATAGTACCCTGATCACAGTTTCTTGTTACATCCGCCCTTTTCTTTGACTTTTCGATGCTCCCAACTATATAGAATTGATATTCAAGAAACTTGTGCCTTTCTTTCTTATCACCACTCAGAGATATTAATCAATCTCTGCCCCCCCAAATCCTCTCAACCTAATCCACTGCTTCTTTTCTTATCTAATCTCCTCCTCAAATACTTCGTCCATTTATTCTCCAAAAGAAACACACGATCAATCTCCCGAATTCGTAACAAATCAAACCACACACTTCTTTGTAGTCTCCACCCTCAAATATCAGAGCAATCTCCTAAATCCGTAACAATCAGAGTTGTATCCCTTCCTCTACCGTTATATCCAAAGAACCCTCTAATCTGAATATTTTATTCACTTAGTACAAGAACCCTCTAATCAGAAATCAAGGGGTGATATTGAATTCAAGATCTTTAAATAAGGTCTCGGGTAGGTGTTTTTGTTTTATTTGTAATTTTGGATCGATGATAGTTATGTTTGACTGAGATCTTGGGTTTTTGAGTGTGTCGAGAGTCTTTGTTTAATACAGATTTTGTGTTGAGTCTTCGAATAGGTTTAGGATTCGAGGTTGTTGGTGTTTTTATTTTAGTGTTGTTTCAGTCTTTGAGTCTCGTGAGTGGTCAGTTTATGAGACGAGAGTCTAGTGAGTTTTGGTCGAATTGTTGTTGGTTGTGAGTCTCTGTGTTTACGTCTGAGTTCTTTTTTTAATCGAGTGTTGTGGTTTTTTTTGAGTCAGTATGTGTGGAGGTCGAGTCTTGGTGTAGGTCGAGTCTGTTGGTGGTCAAGACGAGTCAAGAGATCGAGTCAGTTGGTTGGATTCGAGGTTGTGGGCGAGTCGAGAGTAGTTGGTTTGTGAGTCGAGTGTTGTTGATATGTCGAGGCTATTTGTTGAGTCTAGTCAGGTATGAGTCCAAGTTTTGTGATCGAGATTGGTTTTTGGTTTGAGTCTGGAGTCTAGCCGAGTCTGAAGTCTTGTTCGGAATATGAAAAGATAAGTCGGAATTGAAAACACTAAATATAAGTCGGAATATGAAATCGAAACACAAGTCGGAATATGGATTCTGAATAACAAGTCGGAATATGGATTCCGAATAACAAGTCAGAATATGAATTCGAAACACAAGTCGGAATATGAAAACTGGATTCTGAACTAGGCATAAATATGGGATTCCGAATTATATGTGGTGAAAACTGGATTCCGAACTATTCAATAAATATGGATTCCGAATAGTTAGACAACACTTGTATTCCGAATAACAAACATTGATATATGTAACACTCTCAAATTTCGTATCGGGACAACGGAAGGGTCAATAGAGTGTTATGGGTTAGCACAACAACTCAAATCATAGACAACGCGTAAAAAGGGTTGTACAAAGCCAAACATACATTCATTTGAATAAGAGTTTAAAGTTTACACAAGGTCCCCACTTTTAGAGTCATAGAGTTACAAAACATCTTCCGAATGAATATTATTAATAAGTGGGCCATCAGAGTCGATCTCCGTCCAAGTTACCTTCAAGCACCTGAGAATAAACATGCGAAAAATAAATCAGTGAATGCCCGGTGAATTCATAGAGTCTAGTAAAAACCGTTATATAAGAACAGTTATGAAAAGCAAAACACAAGCATAATATCAGTAATAAGACCCCATTTTGCTAGTCAGGCAATATATTATAATTCAAATCATATATCATACACTATTCCTGAGACCACAACCTCATTATTACCATTATCGGCATTATTATCGGTTTATTATAATCCGCATGACATTGTTACCTTTCTATAATATACATCGGGTAGCTAGCCTGGAATTCATTTTACCCATTTAAACCAGCGTGTCGTCACAAAAATCACCCTAAATATATCCCTCACATACATAAATTCGCTTGCTAATCAATGTGACACGACAGGGATCAGCCGTCAAAACGCGAACTGGGGTGATCTTCCCCAAATAGTAATATTATATGCATAAGCGTCTACCAACTCCCGGTAGTTCACAATCCATGCTAATGGGACTTACTGTGACATAACCTAACTAATAATAATCCATTTCAATCCTTCATTGGGTCATCAAATCAATTGAGTCCATATCAATAAGCATACAATCGGGACCACTTATGTTCTATTTTTATTAAAACTAGCATGTTATCTCCCTCGCGGGTTTATAAAAAAATTTCATAAAACATTTAAAAGAGTGCGAGGCTATGAACTCACGTTGGTTTGGGAAGGCGGGTTGTCGGCAACTAAAGCGTACGGCGCGCGACTCGATCACGAGAAACCTAAACAAATAGTACTCGGTCTTAGACTATGCCAAATAACTTTATAAAAAGTTGTTATGTATAAGTAATCAAGTCATAAACATGATGATCAAGTGGGATTTTATCACTTTACACAATATTGTTAGTTGTTAAGCATCTAGTTAACTTAATCTAATTACACTAATTTTAGCTCATTTAAGCGTTAAGGCCCAATAGGCCCAATAAGAGTCCAATATGTTCTGTTAGTCCATTTATCCATTTTGTACCAGGCCTCTACTCATATGTTGGGCCCAAGTGGGTTGAGCCTATGAGAGAGTCCAATGGTGTTAAATCAACTAGTTGGGCCTACTGGTCCAACAAGGCTAATTTGGTCCATTACGGTCCATAAGTCACATAGCTCGGGTTTGTCGGATTTTGCTTGTTAAAAGTGTTTCTATATCAGTAGGTGTATTATAAAAATATTACATTAGATGGGTCTGACCATCTCAGTTTTATTTGGCGAAATCGACATCTTTTCGATTTTAGCCAAAAAGACGTAAAAGTCATGTATATACTTTGTAGTTAGAAAACTATTTGAGTTTTATTTTAATAAAATGTGATAATTATTTATTTTAGTATATAAACATATTTTTATAATAGTTATTATCAATTATTCACTTTTACACCTTTATTTATATATCATTTTACCTCATGTTGTGTTTTAATATTAAATGACTTATGTGAAATCTGATCCAAAATCTCATGTTCATCATTTTTAGCATAACTTGAGTTCTATAATGATTTTGAACCCCAAATTTTTACTGTAGAAACTAAATATTGTTCTCTACAATTTATTCTTCTATGGTTCCTTCTCAAACTGCCCCTAAATATGGCTTTTAATTCGTCCAAGACAGACAAGTCAGATTTGCACATCAAAAGTATTTTGGCCATATCTTGCTCATTTTTAACATTCCATTGTTTGGCCAATTAACCACTTGTTTAAAAATCATTTATCTATCATTATATCAAATCATCTAATCCATTTAATCAACTAAAAATGTTGAAACTTACATTTTTTCACAGCCCACTCATTTTAGTATGAAAAAGTCATGTTTACTAGTATTTTATATGTGACAAACCACTTTTAATCTAATCTATTAATATATGATCCCACCATACACTATTGATCATCATTTATAAATATCATACATATACATTTGAAAGTAAATAAACAAATATATTTACAAATGTAAAGAAAGAAATATGGTTATACCAACAAGAATGATAGAAAATAATGAAATATGGATGAACAAGGCTTGATCTTTGTACCCAGCCACCTTGATCTCCTAATGTGTAAACTTTTCTTTAGAAATCAGCCCCAAACAACATAGAAAACCTTCTTTCACTACTTGAAATTACCTCAAATCATCTTTATATTATGTGGTTTTCATCATATCTTGATTGTAGCTTAGGTTTTAGGTCAAAATTTTATGAAAATGGTGAAGCGGTGGTGATGGTGGACAGCTACAAGAGAGGAGGGAGGAAAGATTGAGAAATTTTTCTAATAACACATGCAAAGTGAAGTGTGTGTGTGAAGTTTTTGGTTTTAAGTATCTAGTCAAAGTATGAGACAAGTGTCTCATACACTTTGTAAGATTTTGACACCAAAGAGGGGTTCCCTGAATGTTCTTGACAAGTGTCTCATCTCCATTACATTACGGGTACTCCTTGATTCTAGTTTCCTCGACTTATGTGCCTTCGGGTCGATTTAGGAATTTTTTTTGTAAAATATGAAACTGCGGCACAAAACGATTCTAATAAAATTTGTCTCATAAAAAACTGAGCACAAAAGCGTAAATACGTAAACCTAGGGTTTCCGATTTAAACATAAAAGACATTAAATTATGCACGTAAACCCTATTTTCTTCCCGTAATTATGTGAGTTCATGAACCAACACAAAAATAAAATTTTAAAATAATATACGAGGATAAATTTACTACCTTAAAATGTCGGATTGTCACAACATTCCCTCTTGAAACGGGATATACGGCCTCGTAGATCCATTTCATTTCGATGTCCGTTTCTTATTGAAGTCGAAGAGGTGTGAGTATTTCTTCCACATTTCATCCTCTCGCTCCCATGTAAATTCTGGCCCACGCTTAGAGTTCCACCAAACCTTAACGATAGGTATTCGACTTTCCTTAAGTTGTTGTACTTCACGATCCATAACCTCTACGAGTTCTTCTATAAAATGCAACTTCTCATCAATTCTGACCTCATCTAATGAAATCTTCTCATCACACTTAGCTAAACACTTCTTCAGATTAGTACATGGAATGTATTGTGTACACTATGAAGTTCTTGGGGTAACTCTAATTTATAAGCCACTGGACCAACTCTAGATAATATCTTGAATGGTCCGATATAGCGGGGATTCAATTTCCCACGCTTTCCAAATCTTATGACGCCTTTCCATGGCGATACTTTCAACATCACACGGTCCCCCATTTCGAACTCTATGGGTTTCCGCCGCACATCCGCGTAACTTTTCTGTCTACTTCGGGCTGTCAGCAACCGTTTCTTAATTTGAACTATCATCTCCGTAGTCTCACGAATCAATTCCGTTCCAGTGAGTTGGGTATCTCCAACTTCACTACAACATAAAGGAGATCTACGTTTTCTACCATATAAAGCTTTGAACGGTGCAGCCTTAATACTAGCATGATAACTGTTATTATATGAGAATTCTGCCAATGGCAAATGTTTATCCCAATCCTTATCAAAATCTATCACACATGCCCTTAACATATCCTACATTGTTTGTATCGTCCTTTCACTCTACCCATCAGTTTGGGGGTGATAAGCAGTGCTCATATCAAGATTCGTTCCCAAAGATCTTTGGAGGGATCTCCAAAAATTCGATGCGAATCGAGGGTCTCGATAAAAACTAATCGATATAGGCACTCCATGCTTACATACAACCTCCTTTAGATAAATACGAGTCAGCTTCTCCGGTGAGATCTGCTCTTTAATAGGAATGAAATGAGTTGATTTGGTCAGTCTGTCGACAATGACCCAAATCGAGTTATTTCCAGAAGATGTTCTAGGGAGCTTAGTGATGAAATCCATCGTGATTTGTTCCCACTTCCATTCAAGAATTTTGGGTTGTTGAAGTAGTCCTGATGGCGTTTGATGTTCAACTTTGACTTTTCCACATGTCAAACATTGACGAACACACATTGCAATATCGGCTTTCATATTCGGCCACCAGTATAACTTCTTCAGGTCAAGATACATTTTGTTAGAACCAGGATGAATGGAATATTTAGATTTATAGGATTCGGACATGATTAAGTCTCTTAAGCCTCCATACTTAGGTAACCACATACGACCTCTTAAGCATTTCACTCCGTCTGCTCTAACCTCTAAAGGATCTCCTTCACCTCGAAACCCTTCATTATCAAAAATTTCTTTCTTGCAAGCTTTTATTTGTGCATTTCTAACTTGGTCAGGCAAATTATTATGCACAGTCATGACTAGAGAACGCACCCTGATCGGCTCTCTATCCTTTCTACTTAATGCATCGGCAACCACATTTGCTTTTCCTGGGTGATACTTTATCTCACAATCATAGTCACTTAACAGTTCAATCCATCTACGTTGCCTCATGTTTAGTTCTTTTTGGTCGAGGATATACTGTAGGCTTTTATGATTGGTGAATACCGTACATTTGTGCCATACATGTAATGTCTCCACAACCTAAGAGAAAAGACTACAGCTCCTAGCTCTAGATCATGAGTAGTATAATTTTCCTCACTTTTCCTTAATTGCCTTGAAGCATAAGCTATCACCTTCTCTCGCTGCGTTAAGACAGCTCCAAAATCTCAAAGAGACGCATCACAAAAGACCACAAAATCTTCACTTCCTTCGGGTAATGATAAAATAGGTGCACTACACAATTTTTGCTTCAGTACCTGAAATGCTCCATCTTCTTCACTTCCCCATACAAAAAGTTTATTCTTCTGAGTAAGCTTGGTCAGGGGTTTAGCTATTAAATAAAGTTTTTTAATGAATCGTCTATAATAGCCGGCCAATCCTAAGAAATGTGGCCCCTCCGTAGGTGTTTTCGGTGCAGACCAACTCTTAATGGCTTCAATCATTGCCGGATCAACATGAATTCCATCTTTATCAATCAGATGACCAAGAAATTGAACAAAGTCCAACCAAAAACATTTCGAAAACTTTGCGTACAACTTTTCGTCCTTCAACAAATTCAAGATAGTCCTTAAGTGTTCTTGTAGGACTAAATCACACGACTAATCAAACACAAATAACATGATGATGATTAAACTAAAAAAGAAGGATTAGATTAAGATGAAGAAAAGAAAAAAAATACAAAGTTGGTGATATCCTAGTGAGAGAAAACAAACACCTTTCTCTCTCTAAAACTAATCAAATGGAAGACACACACACAAATGAGGATTAGGAGACCTTTATACTAACTAAGAAATGTTTAGGAGGCCTTCCTCATTTGTGTGTTCGGGACTAAATCCCGTTACAGAAACAATAATAACTAAAAACTCTCGACATCATTAAGTAACATTTTTCACAAGCTTCGCAACGATATATTATATGACCATCACTTTAATTACTTCTAACAATCTCTCCCTAAGGGGTGGTCATGTAATATGTGACTTCTGATGAGTCCTATGATCGTTAGACTCAATGGTTATGAACCATTATATCTAGGTTGATCATCGTTCATATGATAACATAGCGGAAAAGAACAATGATCATGACAAGGTGTTTAGGCACATAAGAACACGAATTAAAACAAATGGGTTGCTCATTATATTAATAACAAACAACCACTAGACGTGTATATCCCACGTCTAGTGCGACACACACTTTAGGTTTACATTGTTAATGAAAAGATATATGAAACCTACGTCCTATGTTTTCTTTATATACTAGAAAACATAGCTTACAAAGAAAGCTAAAGTAATAAAAAGACTCCAACGGCTTGTTGTTTGTAACTTTGGCAAAAGTAGTCCTTGTCTTCTTATTTTGTTGTGTTTTGACTTATCAACTCAATAATTCGACCCAACAATCTTCCCCTAGTTGATGATGTCAAAACACTACTCTTAAGCGTGAATCCTTTGTATGTAGTACATGATCTCCAAGAAGCTTCCCCTTAAGTATAGCACATATTCTTCCCCTTTTTGACACATCAATAGGGAATATGTGAAAGTATGCAATCTTGTAGATTCTCCAAAAGTAGCTCTGTGTAATGATCCTGAAGAAAAATAAATAAAGTAGTCTTGATGTAGAAGTAAAATAACCCAAACTTATGTTCCATGTCTTGTTTATCCATGTGATGAAGAACTTATACCAGATTGAAAAAATATAAGTAGACCTCGATCCCTTGTCAATATTCTCATCCTTTGTGAGACACTGAGCACGATAATGTAACTCCTTCAAGTGTTATGACAAGTCTTCGTCACCAACTATGTAAGCACGAACAAGTTACCTTTAAAGTCAGTGGCTGGAAGTGCATGACTTTAAGATATGATAGAACACAAACTCGCGAAAATCTTCTTCAATCATCAAACTTACCATAATAATTCTTCCCCTTAAGCTAACACTTCTTCATGACAAGTCAATATCTTCATATGTAAAAGCTGCTAACGAATAACTCTTTCACAAGGCTATCCCAATTACATAATCCAATAAAATTCTTCATGAATTGTTGCTAACTTACTTAAAATACATTAATCCCTTTCAAAATATCCGAGCCATAAATATCATCATGATATTCTATATTAAAACGGAGATTCCATGTACCTTTGTGTGTAAATAACTCCTTTTTGTGTGCTTAAAACGTACCAGTTTTCTCAAACAGCAGCAATCAGTTTGTTATCCGAGAACCCTTACTGTCCAATATCCACATTCATTACCCGATATCGGACAAGGCGTATCAGCGTTTGAAGAACATATCTCGGACAACACTGTCAACCTATCAGTGTTGACTTATTCCTGTCAGCGTCGAAACCCTTCCTGTCAGCGCCCAAATAACAAACGTCAGCGCCAACCTAAAATCCTGTCAGCTTTCAAATTCTTATCAGCGTTGCACTATACTCTGTCAGCGTTTCATTCATTTTTTTTTCTTGTCAACGTTGAGTTAATTCACATAAATAATGCTTTCTTGATCATGTGAACACATGATATACAACCATGTGAACACAAGCTTTTCTACTAATGAAAAGGGTTGATCCGTGTGAACACATTAACAACCAAACGTAGATCCATTATCACATGAATCGTGTGAATGCATAAGAGATACTCGTGTGAACACAACTATCTCCACCGGTAAGAGACGAATGGCCGTGTGAACACATGTAACCCCCACGTGAATAACAGTAGACGAGCATGTATACGAT
This sequence comes from Glebionis coronaria, assembly GCA_025667525.1. Lineage (NCBI taxonomy): Eukaryota > Viridiplantae > Streptophyta > Magnoliopsida > Asterales > Asteraceae > Glebionis > Glebionis coronaria. The sequence continues at coordinate 555,171,344 of CM046877.1, read as the reverse complement.
CAAAGCTTTAGATGACAACAATTTAGGGTTTCTCCTTGGCCGTGTGAATGTAATGAATATCAACCAATCAGAAATCATGGACCGTGTGAATGCAAAGTCACAAGGTAACAACCAATTTGGAAGACTTCAATCGTGTGAACAGAAACTATACATGAGAACCAATCGGATTCGCTTGCATCATGGGATGACCAATTGAACCAGTAAATAAAATCGAGCCATGTTCACTGCCTCAAATCTTTGATTTTCAGTTTGCAGCTTTTCTTCCTGGGACCACGAACAATAACCAAGTGAAAAATATATGCATCAAACCAATCAGCACATATCCCTCCTTTTTACTTCATGTATCACAAATCACAAGATGCTGCTACATTACAAGCCTCGATCTAGGGTTTTAAAACTTTAAGCACCAAAACCCTAATTAGGGTTTGTAAATAAACCTTAGATCAAGTGTTATCTTGAATCATAACAGCCACACACTGCAAATCTTCCTGCTTTTAAGTAGATCTAGGGTTTGAAGAAACCCTAGTTCATGATTTCATGTGAAAGCAGAAAACTGAAAATCTTCCATCAGCCAACTTTGACGCTTAATAACTTTTGCCTGGGGATAAAACTCGACAATCCCTCCGGTGGATGTTTAGATCTATGTATGTAGAACACACATATAAAATTTCGTGACGATCCAACGGTTCAATCAAAAGTTATGACCTTCTGAATACTGCTGCGCACACAAAAACGTCCAGAAAAATTCAATACGAATTTTTCTTCTTCACCATACACGAACACCTCGTCGGACCTAGATATCATGAGCCTTAGGCTCTGATACCAATTGATGAGTCCTATGATCGTTAGACTCAATGGTTATGAACCATTATATCTAGGTTGATCATCGTTCATATGATAACATAGCGGAAAAGAACAATGATCATGACAAGGTGTTTAGGCACATAAGAACACGAATTAAAACAAATGGGTTGCTCATTATATTAATAACAAACAACCACTAGACGTGTATATCCCACGTCTAGTGCGACACACACTTTAGGTTTACATTGTTAATGAAAAGATATATGAAACCTACGTCCTATGTTTTCTTTATATACTAGAAAACATAGCTTACAAAGAAAGCTAAAGTAATAAAAAGACTCCAACGGCTTGTTGTTTGTAACTTTGGCAAAAGTAGTCCTTGTCTTCTTATTTTGTTGTGTTTTGACTTATCAACTCAATAATTCGACCCAACAACTTCACTTCTTTGTTGTTGCAGACTTTGAAGCTCGATGTCTTGAGAGTTTCTTCATAGTTCCTTTAATGACTTGTGATCTTGGATCTTTGATCTTTGCCTTGACTTGATCTTGTAACTTTGCCAGCTTGTGTTCTTGTGCCTTTCTCCACATACTCATGTTTTGTGTTGACTAGAAAGCTTGTTAACAATCTCCCTTGATTATCAGAGTAGCGGAAGTCTTTGTCTTTAGATGTTCTTGAGCTTTCTTCATTTATATGAGCATGTGGTCTTGAATTACGACTTCTTGAAGTTACGCCACCGTTTGCATTCCTCTGGTTTCCCGTTATACAGTAAGAATACTGTACATGTGATTAGGTAAGTTCAAAGAACTTCCTTGACAGGGTTTCCGGCTGTAGTAGCCGTTCTTATTACTTGAATTTATTGAAAGATAATTCATAGTATTGAGTGAATCATACAGTTCCATTCTACTGATTAAGTCTTCAATTCAATTTCCTGGAACAAGTTTGAATCAATTAAGAATCAAACCATCGTTGCTTTCCAGTTGACACAAGTTTGATTCATATAGAATCACACAAGTTACCTACCGCAGTGCTGTTTGATGATGACACTGGAAGGATTTCCATTCGTCACTGTAAATACTGAAAAGTATTACTCTGAATGTTCTTGCAAGACCATGAAGATATTGCGTAGAGACCTGGAATGAGTTTGAATCAATTAAGAATCAAACCACTGTTGCTTTCCAGTTAGCATATGTTTAATTCAAAATGAATCGTACATATGACCTACCGCAGTGCTGTTTGATGTTAACACTGGAAGGATTTCCATTCATCACAGTGAATACTAGAGAGTATCACTCTGAATGTTCTAGCAATACCACAAGGATAGAGCGTAGGACTCTGTAAATCATCGCTTGTGTTCTAATGATGAACAATAATTGATATATGGAATAAGTGTCCTAATGAGATTTTTGATGAATCTCGTTGGCTCTAGACTCTATAAGTGCACGTTTATTTGGTGATCGGAGGCTGGAGCAGACTGCCACCTATTCAATATCTACTATCTCGGAGTGAGAAAGTCGATAGAAATGAGTTGAACTCCGTGACAATAAAACAAACTTCTTTTGAGAGAAGCTTGAGTAGGCTGGGAGGGGTTGTGCATTGCATCACTGGGTCCATGATGCTCTGTCTTCAGTATCAGAAATCATCAGCATGATTCTGATAGAAGATATATTGACCCGGTTTCTGCCTAAGTTGTATGGAGGGCTGATTTCTTTACACCCTTTATCCTTACATTTCTTTTTCATTCTTCAACCCCTTCAATGCTTACCAAGACGTCATAACTAGCACCTTGTTGTGATTGTTCCAGTGCTAGCTTAAGTCATTAGTCGGTATTTTTCCCGTACACTCAACTACTCCATCTTTCTTAAGTACTTCTAAGTTCTAATGGATTGTCCCTGGGAAGATCCCTCCGGTTCTAGTTGGATCACAGGACGAATACCTAACCACCTTTTGACACCAATACCATCGTGAATTAATGTGTTTAAGGGTATAGATATCGTAACCAGAAAAAACCTGTTGAAAAAGCAATCAAGGTGTTGATGAAATCAAAGTTTACACCTTGAAGGTTTTTTGTATCACCCAAAACGCTCCCCCTACATATGTGCATGATAAAAGGAAAAGTTTTTGCACATATTAGGAAGAGAAAGCACTTATATCAAAGATCTTATTCAAGATAACACATTTTAATCACTATTCTCCCCCTCAAAAATTGCATGAAATTGAAATTTTTGTGAAACTAGTGATGAAACATGGAGAGAATAATGTGTCATGAAAGTTTGGAACAAATGTTTATGAAATCATTATACTCCCCTCGAAAAGAGATTCTATTTAAATAGGGGAGTATATGAGCACATTGTTTTGAAATACTTTGAAAAATTATGCTCAAAAGTCCGAGAAAAATTGTGTTCATGAGCTTAAAACTTTGAATGTTTTGATATAAGCTAATAACCGAGAAAAATGAATTTCTCGTTGTTGAGGATAAGTCAAAGACTTTCCTTTATTTAGGGACCGGGTTATAGTCTGACATGTGACTATAAGCCATTATGAGAAGAAAAATAGAAAAGACATGTTTTGAAAACATTTGAACTCTCATTCGAACTTTATGTACGTACCCGTGTCGTTATTGAACAACATTTCTAAGTACGTCCATATTATCGATGCTGAAAGACATGTCGAAGGAGAATATTTTTGGTATTTTCAAAGATTTTCTCATTTTTTATTTTGTTTTTATATGTTTTATATTTTTGTATTTTGATTTTCTGATAGATATATACAAGGTTACTGCTAATGTGCAAGACGTTCAAGATCATCAGGAGTGAAACTACGCATACCAAGTCGACGAACCAAGAATTCAAATCTATCTTGAGAAAGAGCTTTGGTGAAGATGTCGGCTAGTTGGTAGTCTGTCTTTACAAAAAACAGTTCGATCGTTCCTCTTTCCACATGTTCCTTTATGAAATGGAATCGGACAGCAATGTGCTTGGTCTTGGAATGTTGGACCGGGTTGCAGGATATGGCTATGGCTGATTGTGAGTCACAATAGATAGGCACTTTGTTAAAGTGAAAGCCATAATCTGTGAGTTGTGTTCTCATCCAAAGGACTTGAGCACTACACACAGATAGAGAAACATATTTTGCTTTCACGGTGGACAACGCCATACAGTCTTGTTTTCTTGATGACCAGCTCACTAGCTTCTCGCCTAAGAATTGTGCTCCACCGGAAGTGCTCTTGAATGAATCATGACATCCTGCATAGTCGGCATCTGAAAAACCAGTGAGATTAAAACCAGAATCCTTCGTATACCAGAGACCCATGTGAATGGTTCCCCGGAGATAACGAAAGATCCTTTTAACCTCTTGAGGTGCTTCTCGGTTGGCTTAGCCTGATACCGAGCACATAAACAAGTAGCATGCACAATGTCCGGTCTACTTGAGGTTAAGTACATAAGGGACCCGATCATACTTCGGTATTTTGTAGCATCTACAAATTTCACTTTCTTATCCAAATCAAGCTTGTGTTTAGTGTCCATTGGAGTACCAATAGGATCACAGTTCTCCATTCCAAATTTCTTTAGAATTTCAAGCACATATTTGGCCTAATAAATGAAAATGCCACGGGGGGATTGGTGAACTTGGAGACCAAGAAAAAACGTCATTTCCCCCATCATGGACATTTCAAATCGACTTTTCATAAGGTCTGCAAATAATATGGAATATTTTGGGTTAGTAGAACCAAATATAATATCATCTACATAGACCTGAGCCACCAATATGTCGTTTCCGTAGTGCTTGATGAACAAAGTTGGATCAATGGTTCCTTTGTTGAAGTGATTTTGTAGAAGAAATGATGCTAATTCGTCGTACCATGCCCTCGGTGCTTGTTTCAAACCATAAATTGCCTTTTTCAACTTGTAGACATGGCTTGGATGTTCGGTGTTGATGAAACCTTCAGGTTGACATACATACACATCTTCTTTTAACGGTCCATGCAAGAAAGCCGTCTTCACGTCCATTTGATACACAGTGAACGATTTGTGTGTAGCGTATGCCAAGAAAATCCTAATAGCTTCCATTCGAGCAACCGGGGCGAAGGATTCAGCAAAATCAATTCCCTCTTGTTGTTTATAACCTCTCACAACTAACCGAGTCTTGTTCCTAATGACCATTTGCTCCTCATCCATCTTGTTTTTGAATAACCATTTCAGAGTAAGGGGGTCGATATTATCCGGTCGAGGTACTAACTCCCATACATCAAGCCGGATGAACTGATTGAGTTCTTCTTGCATAGACTCAATCCATGATGCATCGGTCATTGCTTCTTTCACACTTGCTGGTTCCATTGAGCTGTCTTATAGTGCATAGATGCACATATCACCGTCGGTACGCAGCTGATTTCGTGTTGAGACTGGTCGTGTGAGATCGCCAATCACTTGAACCAAAGGATGATTCTTAGTCCATTTGTGTTCATGTGGAAGTGTATGAGAAACTTGATGCGAGCTCGACGGATCCACATATGATGTTGAAGGCTGAGTAGAACTTGTGGAAGCCGCAAATGGATTAACAAACTCATGTTCCTTGAGCATCGCATTGTTTGCATTTTTAGCAACAATTTCATTCTGAAGATGAACGTGAGTAGGAATACCAAATCCACACCAAATCAACACCAACGCTAACTATGAATCCCTTGGCGAATGATACCACTTGTAGGACTAAATCACACGACTAATCAAACACAAATAACATGATGATGATTAAACTAAAAAAGAAGGATTAGATTACGATGAAGAAAAGAAAAAATACAAAGTTGGTGATATCCTAGTGAGAGAAAACAAACACCTTTCTCTCTCTAAAACTAATCAAATGGAAAGCACACACAAATGAAGATTAGGAGACCTTTTATACTAACTAAGAAATGTTTAGGAGGCCTTCCTCATTTGTGTGTTCGGGACTAAATCCCGTTACATAAACAATAATAGCTAAAAACTCTCGACATCATTAAATAACATATTTCACGAGCTTCGCAACGATATATTATATGACCATCACTTTAATTACTTCTAACAGTTCTTCATGCTCTTCTTTATTGTTGGAATAGATTAGAATGTCGTCAATGAACACGATCACAAATTTATCCAGATCGGGTTTTCACGCTCGATTCATTAGATCCATGAATACCGCCGGTGCATTAGTTAACCCAAATGGCTTTACTTGAAATTCGTAGTGTCCATAAGAAGTTCTAAATGCAGTGATAGGAATATCTTTTTCGCGGACGCAAAGTTGACGATATCCAGACCGCAGATCAATCTTATAATATACATTAGAGCCTTGTAGTTGTTCAAATAGATCATCAATCCTTGGTAAAGGATATCGATTTTTAATCGTCAACTTGTTTAGCTCACGGTAATCGATGCACATACGGAAAGATCTGTCTTTCTTTTCAACGAACAAGACTGAAGCTCCCAAGGTGACGAGCTCGGTCGAATAAAACCCTTATCAGACAACTCCTTACGTTGTTCGGATAATTCTTTCATTTCAAATGGTGCTAGTCGATAAGGCGCACGCACCACCGGGGCAGCACTAGGAACAAGATCGATTTGAAACTCAACTTGCCTTGTCGGCGGAAGTCCGGCTAAATCATTGGGAAATACCTCAGGAAAATCTCGGATAATAGTAACGTCTTCCAATCGTTTCTCCTTAGACTCATTCCCGATCACTTGATCTAAGAATAGCTCGTAACCGTTCTTGATGTACTTTTGGACTTTAATTCATGAAACGATTTTCAGACGGGATTCACCTTGATTACCATAAACTACCAACGTCTTATTTTTAAGAGGAATTTTAACCTTTTTTCGCCACATAAAATTGAAGCATCATTCAAGGGTAACCAATCCATCCAAATGATAATGTCAAAACTACCTAGTTCGATTAACATTAAATCAATCGGGAAGGAATGGTTTAACAGATTTAGAGAGCACCCTTGCCATAACTTATTTGTTCTTACCAATTTACCATCAGCCAGTTCTACTTCATAACTGGTATCTATCTCGACAGGTTCAATATCAATAAGGGCACTAAATTTGGTAGATGCAAAGCTTCTATCAGCCCCCGAATCAAATAGAGCAACAACATAATAATTGTTGAGTAAAAACGTACCAGTAACGACATTCGGATCCTTCTTAACATCAACCGTCCCAAGTTGATAAGCACTACCCTGGTTGTTTCTTCCTTGATCATTCTTCTTCAGCTTTGGGCAATCTGGCTTCTTATGTCCCTCTTCTCAACAATTGTAACAAATGACTCCCCTCTTACACTTTTCCACTTTGTGACCTAGCTTTCCACAATTTTTGCATTTCCAGCAATCACCAGCATGCCTCTTATTACCACACTTTGGACACTTTTCATCATTACGCGGTGCATTGTTGGTTAGAGCATTTGCATTTCCCTTTCTTTGATTTTTAGGACGATTGAAACTTTGCGTATTGTCACGTCGACCTCCACGATCGCCTTCACCCTTTCTCTTCTCACTAACGTACGCTTCATCCTCCTTATCCTGAATGATTTGTCCAATGAGCTGATAAGCCATTCGTACCGCATCATCAATGGTCAATGGCTTTGACCATTTCACGTCCCCTCAGATCTTTTTAGTCAACCCATTAATGTATTGCTCAATTCCTATCTCCTCAGATTCAACCAACCGAGGACACAACAAAGCCAATTCATTGAATCGATTGGTGTATCCATCAATGTCCACTCCTTTCATTTTAAAATGAGTCAACTCTTGTTCCAACCTTATAATCACACTACGAGGACAAAACTCATGAGTCATCCACTTTTTTAATTTCATCCTATGGAGTAGCATTAGCAGCATCAATGCTCATAGAAGTAATCCTCCCATTCCACCAAGTCAATGCATGACCTCTAAGAGTAGCCATAGAAAGCGTCACCTTATCTTCTTCCTTACACTTACTGATACGAAACACAGACTCAATCTTTTCTATCCATTGACTTCATCCTACCTCACCTTCAGTTCCATTAAAGGGTGGGCCACATTTCATGAATGTCACATAAATACAACCACCAACTTCCGGTGCATTAAGTCCAGGTCCTCCAACATTTCCTCCACCATTCACAGCATTATCATTCGCACCATTTCCATTCACACCATTAACATTCACACCATTACCATTCACACCATTACCATTCACACCATTTCCGGCCCCATTGCCAGCTCCATTACCGCCAGCTCCACTATCGCCAGCTCCACTACCACCAGGTCCACTACCGCCAGCTCCACTACCGCCAGCTCAACTACCGCCATCACCAATTCTAGTATTTGCCATAAACTCAGCCATGGATGCGGCAACTTATTCTGAAATGATCTTGCACATTTCTGCCTCAGTCATGGTTTTCTTGGGCCACATGATTCTATTATCACACAATTCAAAGTATGATAAGCATTCACTTAATGATGGAATTAAATAAAAGGATTGAATTGATAATCAAGGAAGCAAAATATAAATAAGGCACGACATGGAATTTAAGACAAAAGATACATATTTCATTAGATCATAAAAAACTACATCGTCTTAGTTAACTTTTCACATCATAATCCTAGCACTATAAAAGCCCAAAATTTGTGATACATCTATTAACCGGCATACTGGTTTAGTTAATGTTTTACAAAAGATATTAAGGATACTACTAAGGATAAATTAGTTTACTGAGAACTGCTAGAGGGTCCATCATCCTTCTTCTTTGGTATCTTCCTAGGACGAACACAAGACTCATCATCATCAGTTGGGCGCCTAGGAACCACTCCTCTCTCAACCATGTCAGCATAAAACCTACTGTTCCAACCAACAGACACATGTAACTCTCTTTCCGCCTTCTCGTGCATTGAGCGAGCCACATTCAACTGAATCTCCATCGAGCTCACCTTGTTCTTCCTCTCTGCATATTCCCCACTCTCCAACACAGACAATCTCCTAAACACTTCATTCAAACTTCGCTCCACATCACTCAAAACCAAATCAAGCAACTCTCGCTCTTTCTCGCCAATCTTTGCCTTCGACTCCAATAAAGCAACATTAGTCTAACAAACACCTAAACCAATCTCTGTCATACTACCTTGGACTCATGAAGCATCTAAATCACGCCACAAAGCCCAAGGTGCAAGTCCATCAACATGAGTCGCCTCTCGAACACTCGACGGCTCTCCCATCACATGCACACTCCTCGGAAAGTCATCCATATCAATCGGCCTTTGGGTAGTAGTCCCATTAGTGCCTTCAGGTGCATCATCATCCTCATCATCCTCTGACTCAGACTTAGACGATTCATCACCAGGTAACTCAGAATCAGAATCAGGCCACTCAACTAGAGGGGGTAAAAGCTCACCATTCTCTACATCATAAGGAAATATAAGCTCCGCCTCATCGTCATCAATCCCATCACCTATCTCTACCTCCTCCTCGACATCCTCATCTTCATCCTCAATACCTACAACATCTATATCAGCCTCTTCATCTTCCTCGACACCAACATTACCATCCTCTTGAATATCAACATGTGGGACAATCTGATCTCCTAGTCCTATTTAGGGCTCAGGATCCTCAAATGGATCCTCCGCTTCTTCCTCCATATCTTCTTATTCATTATAATCCACTAAGTCTAGGTAAGGGTTATCATCTAGGTTAGGTTCAGGAATAACGGGGTTCTCTCGGGAATGTTAGGATCTGCCATGACAAATTTGCACTATATAATATATCTCGCATTAGCGTAAAAATAATTATTAAACAGTTATGTACTGAAATCATGACATATATAATTTAGATTATAAATCCAAAAATATATCTTCTCAATAAGGCTTGTTGGTAACATCGGAGATCTTTGTCACCGTTATAGTCAAATGATTTTTAAACGTTTTACTCAAAATATTTATTTAAAAATATTTATAGTTATAGATTTTTGAATGTTTTATTAAAAACTTTGGTTTTAAAAATCTTTCGTTCTCTATAACGTGAGCTCTAGTACCAAACTATAACACTCTCAAATTTCGTACCTGGACAGCGGAAGCGTCAATAGAGTGTTACGGGTTAGCACAATAACTCAAATCATAGACAACACATAAAAAGGGTTGTACAAAGCCAAACATACATTCATTCGAATAAGAGTTTAAAGTTTACACAAGGTCCTCAGTTTTAGAGTCATAAAGTTACAAAACATCTTTCGAATGAATATTATTAATAAGTAGGCCATCAGAGTCGATCTCTGTCCAAGTTAGCTTCAAGCAACTAAGATAAAACATGCAAAAATTAAATCAGCGATTGCCGAGTGAATTCATAGAGTTTAGTAAAAACTCTTATATAAGAACAGTTATGAAAAGCAGAACACAAGCATAATATCAATAATAACACCCATATTGCTAGTCAGTCAATATATTATAATTCAAATCATATATCATACACTATTCCTGAGATCGAAGCCTCAGTATTACCATTATCGGTATTATTATCGGATTATTATAAGCCGCATAACATTGTTACCTTTCTATAATATACATCAGGCAGCTAGCCCGGAATTCATTTTGCTCATTTAAACCAGCGTGTCGTCATAAAAATCACGCTCAATATATCCCTCTCATACATAAACTCGCTTGCCAATCAATGTGACACGACGGGGATCAACTGTCAAGACGCGAACTGGGGTGATCTTCCCCAAATAGTACTATTATAGGCATAAACGTCTACCAACTCCCGGTAGTTCTCAATCCATGCTAATGGTACTTATAGTGACATAACCTAACTAGCAATAATCCATTTCAATCCTTCATTGGGTCATCAAATCAGTCAGGTCCATATCAATAAGCATACAATCGGGAGCACTTGTGTTCTAATTTTATTAGAACTAGCATGTTATCTCCCTCGCGTATTTATAAAACATTTCATAAAATATTTAAAAGAGTGCAAGGCTATGAACTCACGTTGGTTTGGGAAGGCGGGTTGTCGGCAACTAAAGCGTACGTCGCGTGACTCGATCACGGGAAAACCTAAACAAATAGTACTCGGTCTTAGACTATGCCAATTAACTTTATAAAAAGTTGTTATGTATATGTAATAAAGGCAACAACATGATGATCAAGTGAGATTTTATCACTTTACACAATATTATTAGTTAATAAGCATCTAGTTAACTCAATCGATTTACACTAATTTTAGCCCATTTAAGCGTTAAGGCCCAATAGGCCCAATAACAGTCCAATATGTTCTATTAGTCCATTTATTCATTTAGGACCAGGCCTCTACTCATATGTTGGGCCCAAGTGGGTTGAGCCCATGAGAGAGTCCAATGGTGTTAAATCAACTAGTTGGGCCTAGTGGTCCAACAAGGCTAATTTGGTCCATTACGGTCCATAAGTCACATAGCTCGGGTTTGTCGGTTTTTGCTTGTTAAAAGTGTTTTTATATCAGTAGGTGTCTTATAAAAATCTTACATTAGATGGGTCTGATCATCTAAGTTTTATTTGGCGAAATCGCCATCTTTTCGGTTTTAGCCAAATAGACGTAAAATTCATTTATATAGTTTGTAGTTAGAAAACTATATGACTTTTATCTTAATAAAATGTGATATTTATTTATTTTAGTATATAAACATATTTTTATAATAGTTATTATCAATAATTTACTTTTACACCTTTATTTATATATCATTTTACCTCATGTTGTCTTTTAATAATAAATGACTTATGTGAAATCTGATCCAAAAACTCATGTTTATCATTTTTAGCATAACTTGAGTTCTATAATGACTTAGAATCCCAAATATTTACTGTATAAACTACATATTGTTCTCTACAATTTATTCTTCTATGGCTCCTTCTCAAACATCTCCTAAATATGGCTTTTAATTCGTCCAAGACAGACCCGTCAGATTTGCACATCAAAAGTATTTTGGCCATATCTTGCTCATTTTTAACATTCCATTGTGTGTCCAATTAACCACTTGTTTAAAACTCATTTATCTATAATTATATCAAATCATGTTATCCATTTAATCAACTAAAAATGTTGAAACTTACTGTTTTTCACAGCCTACTCATTTTAGTATGAAAAAGTCATGTTTACTAGTATTTTATATGTGACAAACCACTTTTAATCTAATCTGTTAACATAGGATCCCACCATAAACTCTAGATCATCATTTAAAACTATCATACATATGAATTTTAAAGTAAATAAACAAACACATTTACAAATGCAAAGAAAGAAATATGGTTATACCAACAAGAATGATAGAAAATGATGAAATATAGATCAACAAGGATTGATCTTTGTACCCAACCACCTTGATCATATAATGTGTAAACTTTTCTTTAGAAATCAGCCCCAAACCCCATAAAAACCTTCTTTCACTACTTGAAGTCACCTCAAATCATCTTTATATTAGGTGGTTTTCATCATATCTTGATTGTAGCTTAGTTTTTAGGTTTAAATTTTATGAACATGATGAAGTGGTGGTGATGGTGGACGGCTACAAGAGAGGAGGGAGGAAAGATTGAGAAATTTTTCTACTAACACATGCAAAGTGAAGTGTGTGTGTGAAGTTTTTTGTTTTAAGTATCTAGTCAAAGTATGAGACAAGCGTCTCATACACTTTGTAAGATTTTGGCCCCCAAAGAGGGGCTCCCTCTTGGTGAGTCTGCCCACTATGGGGGTGGGACAGGATTAAAACTTGTCTCATCTCCATTATTTTACGGGTACTCATCGATTCTAGTTAACTCGATATACGTGCCTTCGGGCCGATTTACGAAAATCGATTTTGTAAAATCTAAAACTACGGCAAAAAACGATTCTAATAAAATTTGTTTCATCAAAAACGGAGGACAAAAGCGTAAATACGTAAACCTAGGGTTTCCGGTTTAAACGTAAAAGACATTAAATTATGCACGTAAACCCTAATTTCTTCCGGTAATTATGTGAGTTCATGGACCAACACAAAAATAAAATTTTAAAATAATATACGAGGATAAATTTACTACTTGAAAATGTCGGATTGTCACAATATGTATTCTGAATAACAAACTTTAATATGTATTCCGAATAACAAACTTTGATATGTATTACGAATAACAAACTTTGATATGTATTCCGAATAACAAACTTTAATATGTATTCCAAATAACAAACTTTAATATGTATTCCGAATAACAAACTACATGACAAACTTTGGAAGGAAAAAATATTATAATTCGGAATACAGTTTGATAGTTCGGAATATGAGTAAAAACATAGTTCATAATATGAAAAAAAAATAGTTCGGAATATGATAAACCCTATTTCCAAATTGAAATACCTTTTATTCTGACTTTTTCCAAAAAAATTCAAACACTTGTAATTTTTACCCAAAAACCAATACAAAAATTCCAACTTTTTCGTGTTTTTGGCCAAAACAAATACCCAAAATCACTACCACAACTATGTAGATGATTTTTAGGAAGATTAAACCACAAAAAACACACAAAAAAAAATTGGATCGAACGATTTTAGATCAAAACTTACAAATCAATCATGAACAATCACAAGAACAAACCAATCATCCATGGCTCTTGATACTAATTGTAGGTCCACGAAATCTTTGGATTGTGTATGTGTTATAGTGATCTAAAGAGAGGGAGAGAGATGAAGATCTTAGAGAGAGAACGCTAGAGAGAGAAAGGAGAGGATGAGAGAAAGGAATGTTTGATTAATGAAATGAGAACCAACAACCCCTCCTAACATGCTAGGAGGGGGTATATATAACCCACCCTACATGTGGGCTTAATGGGTTATATTGTTACATAACTAGATCAGGGGCCCATACTACGTATCTATTGTTGGAGTGGCCTATCATTTCTAAATACGTAAAAACGTATTTCTAACAGTTGACACAAAGCTGACGTAATAAAAACATGTACATTACATTATAAAAGATCAGATTTTAAACATAGGTCAAAAAGTTTTATATGCGCAAAGATTTATTATTTCATAATTATTTATAACACTTATTCACCAAAAATACAGAAAAATCTTCTGACGGTTTTTACCAAACCAAACATTAAAAGTAACACAAAGTTCTACAAGCTGCGATAATATCCTGCGGGCTCCCATCCAAGCAAAGCTAAGTAATAATACCTGAGATTAAACATGTAAAATTGTAAACATAAAGTTGAGTTATATTCATAGGTTTAAAAATAAATGTGTGGAACACAAGCATTCATTTGTAAACACGTAGTAGGGAATATGGTTATATACGTCAACCATAGTCCGAAACTATTATTATTATTGTTGTTTAGTTCAATAACCGAAGCTTAACTCAATGTAAGTTCCTCTAGGGAGTATTCAGCCAAAATACTCAAGTATAAACAAATATTAGTGCGTCAAGGTAATCGGGACGGGGATAGTCAATCCCGTTGGATCCACCCATAACATTCGCGCTTGGTACCATGATTAATTAACGGTTCATGATCAGGAGAGGAAACTTAAGGCTATAGACTAAAAAGCAATAATAATATCGAAAGTCTGGAAAGCATTCACGTTCTGGATAGCATACAAGTTCTGGATAGCATACAATTTTTAAATGGTTGTGTTCCACCATGTAAAATCTAACCCCGTGTTTAGAAACCATGTACAAGTAAAAAGGGGCTATGAACTCACCTTATCCACGAGGTAAGTGAATCACGGTACTCAGCAACTGAGTAGAAACAATAGTAGTAAGATGATCACTGACGATATGGATGCCCGAGAAACACGAAAACCGCAACTTATCACAATAAGGCGCGCGTTAAGACTCGAACTCAAATATCGATATCTACCAAATATAATATCACTCAAATGTTTTCAAAGTATTCATATTTCAAAACCATTGACACGAACCAAATGAATCCATACTATCCTATTTATCTGACACTACTCGTTTGAACACTTGTACACTTGAAATTGACCCGTCATAAGACACCAAGTCAACGCAAGTCGAAGTATCCCTTTACATCACTCGGACCATTAGCTAATTAAGCCACCATGTCTGATAGTGAATACTCGAACTCACGCAACACGAGCATTGAACTATGTGTCCAAAATAAAATCAGCAAGTACACTCTGAATGTACACACCGATCTATCCTATCTAGACTTGTCCGTTTTAGATGAAACTTGGTGTCAAGGTCACTTATAACCTATATAAGACCCTGCCAAAATTTTAGCCAAATTTCATACTTTAAAACCCATCAGCTCGACACTTTACTCGACTCTACATTTGGGACAGAATTGTATACTTGTTTTGTAAAACCATTTAGACCACTTTAAAAGTATTATTTTGACATTCTACCTTTTGAAATCACAACTAGACTCATCATATAAGGTTTATGTACTTTGAAAATAAGTAGTATAGTTTATCTAAATATGCCTAAAACCCCGAGAGTCGACCCAAAATCAGCCACAATTTCGGGTTGTGTCGAATTGCGTCTCCTGGTACACGAATACTAAAAATAACATAACTTTTGATCCGTAATGAGTTAGAAGCTCTATCTTATACCAAAATGAGCGTCTCGGAAAACTCTACAACAAAATCAAATAATCTCAGCCTATATCAAATATTAAACTGAAGAAAAACAGCCTTTAACCCACTGATGTAATATACACTTTTAGAAATCATAACAAATAAATTTTCCAACCAAATCTAATCATTCCCATACCTCTAAAATCACCCTATTATCATACCCATCAATCAAACACTCCTAAAATACTTGTGTGTCAAATTTTTACCAAAATCAAAGATCAAAAACAAAACTTTTTATGATCAAAACAAGATAATCTTACCAAGATCATCACATGCATGATGATCAAAACAAAAATCAACCATGGAATCATAAAAATCTTGAAAGTTGATGCATGTGATGGATTTTGGTGTCAATACAATCACAAGAACATTTTAAACATGGGACTTTGATTGATTTAACAAGATTCAAGCTAGTTTTTGTGGATCATGGGTGTTTTTGGGTTGAAGTGTGGCGGCAAAAAGGGGAGTGTGGGAGAGAATTGTGAATTTTTTTATAAATGTGTTATGTATGTATTTGAGTGGAAGAATTTGGTTTTTATATGATGTTAGGTGTAGGGGTAAAAGTTGCCAAGTTTCAAACCTTTGGACTAAAAGCAATTTCATAGTTTGAAGGGTATAAAATGACTATTAGTAAATTTTGAAAATATTTACGGGGCTCGGGTTTTGTAAAAATACTTTTAAAAAGTTACAATCCATCATAAATATGATAATATGGTTTCCCGACACGGCTTATTACGTAATTAAAACGAAACCGTCGAAAATATAAATTATCGAAACAATCGACAATAAACGTAAAATTTTGGGCATCTGTCGGTATCGCGATTACTAGGAATTCTCGTTGTTCATTGATTTTGAGTAAACTCGTTGTAAAACGCACGCGGCTGATTTTAAATCAAAAACTTTGATTTAAATAAATATGGAAAAATAAAATAATAATTTTATAATTCCATGTAAATTATTAATCAATGATCTAAAAATACTTGAAAAGTATAATTTATTAAAATTATCATGATCTCAGGATTTACATATAAGAATACAAGAAAACGTAATACGTTGGAAAATTCAAGAAACACGAATAAATGAATAAAATAATTTTGGGAAAGTACGGGTTCTTACAGTCTTCCCCCCTAAAGGAACTCTGGTCCCTCAAAGTTCTCCTTGAAACAGTAGAATATGCAAACAAGAGGAGGTAAAAAGTGTAGAAAAAATTCATAGCTTCCTAGGTAACTTCCGTACCACAACGAATCTTAATGGTTAGAATTCACTATGCTTCAGTTTTTTTTAACTCCTTTTCGAATATATTTTCAAACTCAGATTAGAATAATGACCTTTCAGTACTGAGAAATATCAAAAGATAGAATGAACACAAGAAACGCTTAAACGGACAAAGTGCGTTAAAATGAATCAAGATTGTTAATCAACAAGGAGTCACAAATCGTGCAACTGTAAAACATGAAAATATTAAAACGTAACAATCTAGTTACAATGGGAAAAATGAATTACATATGTACATTTAAAATGGAAGGTGTCACAATCAGTTGTCTAAGATTTTGGTATTACTTTAAAACTCAGTTTAAATAATTTCTTGATTAAAAGAAAATTTTACAAGGTGTTGTGATTTAAAATCAAACTATCTATATTTAGTGAGTAAGCTGTTGCTATATCTTTTTCTTGATCAGGGTTTTTAAATCAAAAGTAGAACAGTTCCATAATAGTTATCCTAATCGGCTTAAGAACTTTTGGATGGCTGCATGAAGTTTCTGTCAGAAGCTCAAGTTTATCATTACCATTAGAGAAAATCAGATTTTCCAGGTTATTTAAAATCATTGCTAGAAATTATAAATTAATTTAATAATTTCATTATATTGAAAGTAAAGTATGATAAAATCAATTACTTTAAAAGATACAGCTTGACATATTTTGGTTTTCAAAAGGTGACAAGAAAGAACGAATATGAGACATATAAAGGTCAACAATTTGTATGCGAGCAATAACACAAGTGAATAAAACAAAAGTCGTATCAATTTTTAACAAACGTGATAGAATAGACGCGTCGATGATAAAAAGAATAAGAAACAAAGGATTATAGCAAGTCATCACTTATTGAGTACAGTTGGTGTCACCAACAACGGCTTATTAAGTTCTCGGTGGTCGATACACGATCGAAAGAGAAAAAACACACAACGAATTTTTTAATCAAAGAAAATTATTAAGAAGTCACTTGAGAGGAATTCCACTAAAATGAACAACATTAGCAATGAAAGGCGAAATCAACACATGATTCACACGAATGAATTTCTAATTTCTAACACATATCATGACAATTACACGAAATTAGCGTTCACGTCCAGTCATAAATCATTATTCGCGGCCAGAGACGTTTCAAAGGTCTACCAAAATAGACAGAGAAGGTCGATCGATGTAGAAGAAAAATAACGTTGAAACTTTCAAGTCTGTTATTAATGGTAAGAAATTAGACAAGTGATAACAAGAATTATATCACGAATGAAGGTGAGGTAACAAGTAAAACAAAGATCATTGAGTAAGGAAATCTGTGCTTGAGGCATGTACCTTGTTCAATAAAAGATAAGGGTTCATATGTGTATATCGTGAACTGTTGTTACTTGTATAAGATGTAAAATTTTTCAAAATTTACATTTATCTAACTTTTTAAGAAAAATAAATAAAAAAGTTGATTCTTGGTTAAATATTTAAGGAGACTACTATTCGGCCTTGCATGGCTCTTTCTAAATTAAGCAGAGGTGATCAGGCCATGCATAATTTAGGACTAGCAATGCGATGCTCAGCTTAGTCAAACCAGTACTACATATCATATGATTTAAAATATGCATATAATGCCATTTGTAAAAGCAGGAATCAAAGTAATTTATGAACTCTTCGCCAATAAGTTAGTGGCTAGATATTTAAATCATCAATTTTAATGTTACAAGATTTCTTTACAAGACCAATCGTTGAACAATTTGTGAAAATACATTGTATAATTAATATAAATTAACTTTATAAGATAGTATTCAAGTATGTAAGGAAGCCCACAGGAAACATTTTGTAAAATGATTCGCAAACAATACCAGTTTAGGTTTATATGGTAACTTGTAAAATAGCGAGTGAGTTACATGAGGGTAATAAAGAGTATTTCAAGACAGTCAATGAAATGGTTACAAGGTGATAAGGTTTCAAGAGGTTTAGTCGGAATCGTCATGAGTCACGTGTCAAGAATGATAACGAATGATGTGAAAGCAAGAACTTCAATCCTCAACCAAAATCAGTGGTACGATAGAAGCAAAGAAAGAAAATATAGAATGACAAACAAGTCATATTTAAAAGAAGGATAAAAGAATCCATATGTGAAAACAAGTCATATATAGAATACCCTTGCATTAAATCTGTCAACAAAATGATATTTTAGAAATATGTAGAAATAAGTTCTTAAATTTTACAATCCCAAATGAGCGTAACTTGCTCGTGTTTTTAATATTTCTAGTCAAATTTTATGACCTAAACGGGCGTCTCAACAAGTAGAAATATATATTTTTATGTCTAAAGTTATAAAAATATTTTCTCGACACTGTTAAATTTCATGTAAAGTTTCTGTACAAAGTATATTTTTCGACACAACTTGAAATTATATCTAAATTTCATAATAACCTAGAATTTATGTACACACGTGACTTGTGGATTCCATAAAGACAAAAGAGAATAAATTGTAAAGTTATGCATGTAAAGAAAACACAGTATAAAATTGGTTCAAGAATACCAACGATAATCTAAGAAACCAAAAACGGCGCATGACATCCGTGTCTACGGTTGCAAGATGCAATGCAGAAAGGTCTCTTGGTGGCACGATTTTCCAAAATCACAAGACATACCGAGAAAGAAATGGAACATTAACGAATTGCACTCCTGGAACGAGGAGGTATAATGAAAAGGGAGGGTAGAGATTTATATAGTAGAATCGTATTCCAAAAAATCGCCACATAATAGAGTATGAATTACAAGATGACGATGATGTTTTAAAGGTACAAACGGACGTTGTAATTTCGAAATCGAAACGTAGAATGGTCAATGAAATAATATTTAATCGATAAACAAGTGTCGTGTAAAACGATGACGTAAAAGTAAATCATGGTTATGAAAACCCATGATATTATTCAACACAGATCAAGGAATGCTTCGAGATGTGTGACTCACATGATGTCATTTAGTCTTTTTCGGAGACACATTGAGCTACACAATGGTAGATAGACTATTTTTTTCATGACATCAAATCACAAATGGTCGGAAAGCATTTGGATATCTAAATAGATATCTTAAAGGAGTTAAACGATGGAAGAAACACGCACTGTAGAAATATGAGAATCAGAAGTTTCATCGAAAACAACACTTATTCCATCCCAAACAATGGTATCACGAGAGTAAGATTTTGTTTTCGTCTCGATCGTAACTCGGTTTATCGTTAGATCTCCAATTATCATGGTCACGATTACGATAATCGTTATAAAATCGAGTTTGACGAAAGGTGTTCATGAAATTGGCTTCTTCATCCTTTGTCATAGGGGTGTCATCGTCATCACATTCACTAGAAGGATGGTTTCCTCCATAGTGTTTGCAGGTTTTACGACTTTTGTTTTTCATATCTTTATATTGAGTGTCGATTTTGAGAGACATGGCGTCCATACAAGCCATAATTTTTTCAGTATCGGTTGGGTTGTTGCTTTCTTCGGCAAAAGCTAAGGTTTTTCGTGGTTTTTTATTTTTGTGATTTTTGCACCAATCAAGTTTGAGTAAGACTTTATCATCTAACAATTGGTAAGCTTGGTTAGGGGTTTTGTAAAGGAAAATTCCGCCCGCTGCGGCGTCCAATGCATATTGGGTAGCATCGTCAAGACCATGATAGAAAATATTGATTATTCCTTCCTTTTTTTAGTCCATGACCATGGCAGTTTCTAAGTAATTCTTTCATTCTTAACCATGCGTCAATGAGAGTTTCTCGATCTTGTTGAGAAAGCTTCGGATTTCTCCGAGGAGTTTTTCAAATAGGACAGGAGGAAAGAATCGGCTAATGAAAGCGGTTCTAAGACCTTCCCATTTTCGAATGGTTCCTTCGTTAAGTTCGTCGAGCCATGACTTGGCTTCTCCAATGAGGGATGATGGAAACATCATGAGTTGAATGGCTTCGGATTGTCCTTCTCCATAGTTAAACATTTTGCATATTCTGCTAGATTCGTGGATGTGTTTGTAAGGATCGGTTTTGATTCGACCATCAAATTGGTGGTTTGTGACAAGTGTCAAGTGGTTTCCTTTGATTGCAAAATCGTTCGCAATTTCAGGTAAAACGATTGCGGAGCCAGGAGTTGGTGCTACAACTCTATCGGTTGACCACATTGGTTCATCATCGGTGTCCGACATTGGATCGTAACGGTTGATGAGTTTGCTGAGAAATAGGAATTGAGAAAGGTTGTCGAAAGGTTGGTTGATTTCGCGAGGTTGATGTTGCCCGTGTCTCCTATCGAAAGGTACACGAAGGTGAAGTCTACGTAACCTTCGGTTAAGGGTACGTTTAGGTTCTAATAATGGTGATATTGGTGGATTTTAGGATGAACGGGTGTGCATCCAACAAAGGTTTTAGGTTTACAGAAGGAATGTGCGTCGTACTTTTTGGATAGTGCGGCGTACATTGTTCACTGTAGGAAGTGCGGCGCACTTTTTGGATTGTACTGCGTACTTTCTGTACTAGAGAAAATTTTTTGGTTTTGTTTGAGTGGGAAATGGTTCAATTATTCAAAGATTACGAAAGTTTTGGTTACAAAACAGGATTATAAGTCCCCGACAACGGCGCCAAAAACTTGATGTTTGTTTCGCAAGTCTTAAATTTATATTACAAGGTCTATACAAAACAAGGGACTAGAAATACAAACACCGGCATGCATACCCTTTCGTTCGTAATATAGCTTGTAGTGGTAAGCCAGGATTGTTCCTGAGACTTAGTTTCGTTTTGGTAATCAGTATAATAATTGAAGAAAGAAATGAATTATATGAATAACAATAGTAACAAATATGACCAATATGGGATAGTTCGTATGAGTTCGTAATGATGATAATAATGATCGAGATATGTTTATGTAGGTAAAGAGTGATAATCCTTTTTTTTGTCAAAATGGTGTTTGTACAATTTACTTAGTGTGATTCAAGACTTATGTTTATTCGAGCGACTAAACTCAAAACAACTTGCCAACGAGTTCAATATCTTATCACAGTTTCTAAGCGGATCTCTCCAACAAAAGATTCAAAACCATAGACAAGTCTTTAAAAACTTATTACAACAATTTGCGTTTCTCAACGCCAAGCCATCGTAACAAATCAACTCTAGATAAAATATGGTTTATAGAACGAGGTGGTAAAATGGTTCTACTATATTAGCTTGAAATCAATTTATAAAGGATCATATCATAGCATCATCACTAATCATAGTCACATACCCATATAGTCACAAATAGATTAGCCTATCATAGTAATCAAAGTAACAAATGGAAAAGTGTAAGAGAACATCATACTTAGATTTGATCGAATGAACGAGTACACAAGTGTCACGTTTGTATCATTCCTCCAAGAATCGAAGAGCGGAATACTCTCGTTACAAGTATTTCCCAAAAGTGGATAATACTGAAAATACTAATAAGAAGCTAAGAATACTCGGATTAGAGTAGTAGTATTTAGAATGAGATATGTCAAATGAGTAAAGCTGGCTGACAGCAATTGTGCACCGCACTTATCTGAAAGTGCACCGCACTTTGGATGTGGGAATGTGCGCCACACTTCTGACAATGTGCGCCACACTTTTGTGTGTTCCGGAATCTTCTTTCAATAGTTTGGCTAAATTGCACAATAAGGACCCTCCTTTGTATTTTCTTCACTTTGCTTCTCCATACTTCATACCTGCATATAAAACGCAATATAGTGAGTATTGAAAACTCTTATTTATAATACAAAGTGGCATTATAATAACGTGTTGAATATGTATATTTTGGTCGTTATCAAAATACCAAAAACATATCTTTTGTACTCCTCAAATACTTTAGAATATGTTTAACATCAGTCCAGTGGAGCTTCCCTGGATTATGTTGGTATCTACTGACCAAGTTCTGAGCAAACGTCACATCAGGCCTTGTGCATCTTACAACATACATAATAGATCCTACATCCAAAGCGTAATGCACCTTCTGCATGTATGCCTCCTCTTCAGGAGTTGATGCATCCATCTCATGACTCAGATTATGCTTAACTTCCATAGGTTGAAAACCTTTCTTAGAATTATGCATATAATACTTCTTCAAAATCTTATCTATATAAGCATCTTGACTTAGACCAATTAACCGTCTTTTCCTATCTTGATAGATATTAATTCCCAGAATGTATGCAGCTTCTCCTACATCCTTCATAGAATAACATTTACCAAGATAATCCTTAACAACTTTAAGTCTTGGAATGTTACTTCCCATGATTAATATGTCATCAACATCTAGGACTAGAAATACTACATCACTCCCACTAGCTTTGTGATATACACATGGCTCATCACGATTCTGAATAAATCCAAACTTTCTGATTTCTTCGTCAAATCTTTTAATACATTTACGTGATGCTTGTTTCAAACCATAAATGGATCTTTGATGTTCGCACACGTGTCTTGGATTCTTAGGATCAACACACCCTTACGGTTGTTACATATAGATGTCTTCATCTAAGAGACCGTTCAAGAAGGAAGTTTTAACATCCATTTGCCATATCTCATAGTCATAGTATGCAGCAATAGCTATGAGAATCCTAATAGCTCTTAAGTCTGCTCCAGGAGAAAATGTCTCCTCGTATTCTATACAAAAAGTTTGAGTAAAACCTTTAGCTACTACACGAGCTTTATAGGATTGTACTTTTCCATTCATGTCGGTTTTCTTCTTGTATATCCACTTATGTCTCACTAATTTATCATTTGGTGGTGGATCTACAAGAATCCAAACATCATTAACTTTCATGGTTTTCATTTCCTCATCCATAGCAACCATCCACTTATCCTTCTCAGGATCAAGAACGGCGGATTTATAATTAGCAGGTTGACCAAGATCCCCTACTTCATCATCATCCTTTATATTAAGACATATATTGCTATTTGCGTTCTTAATCCTTTTGGATCTACGCAGAGGAACTAACTCCGGGGGAACCGCCAGACTTTCTGGTTCTACAGGAATTATTTCGCTAGTTTTTTCAAAAGGTAATGTGTAAAACACGCACAAATAAGGTCATATTTTACTCAAATATACTATTTAATTCAAAAGTTTTATTGAATTGATTTATTAGTTTTGGTTGATTTTAAATAAGAATCGTTAAATTATAACTATCGCAAACTTTACTAATAGAATTTATCTACTAGTGATCGCGATACCGACGGATGCCCAAATTTTATGTTTTATTATCGATTGTTTCGATATTTGATATTTTTGAAGTTTTCGTTTTAATTGCTTATTAATTCGTGTCGGGACTATATTATATCCTATTTTGTGTGCGTTATAAAATTTTGAAAAGTATTTTTATGAAACCCGAGACCCGTAAATATTTTCAAAATTAACTATTAGTCATTTCCCGCTTTTTAACTAATATTTACATTTTGGTACAAAACTATGCAAAACTAGCAAAACTAGCCCTCCACCCACCATATATAAACCTTTTCACCTAACTTTTTCACACATACAATCAAGCTAGCAAAATTTCTATCCCACCTCCTTTTCTTTTTCTTTCAATCGTGACCTACCAACACCCTCAATCCATAAAAAAATTTTTTGAATTTAAAGCTCGATCCATCCAAAAATAAAACAAGTCCACCTTATAAAATTCCAAGGTGATTCTCATGGTGCAAAAATTTACAACATGCATTGAGTATTAGATTTTTGATTATGAACTAGGGTATTATGATGGTTAGATGATCTTGCATGTATTTATCTAATGATAATCATGTATGGATTATGTTATTTATGTAAAGAAAGTTGATTTTGATTTTTGGGTTTTTATTTTTATGATTCATACAAATGTTAGGATGAATATATGTTGATATTAGGGGATAGGATGATGAGAAAAATTGTTAGAATTGATCAAAAGTTTGATTTTATAGAAGATTTTAGAGGGTAAATTAGATCAGTGGATAAAAGGATTATTTTGGGTACCTTATAATTTGATTATTGGTTAACTAATTAGATAGGGTTGTAGAGAATTCGATTAGATTTGATTTGATATAAAGTAGAGCTTCTAGCTCCAAACGAGCGAGAAGTTATGATAGTTTGATTATTCGTGTACCGGGAGACGAGTATCGGCAAAATATGTAGTTCTTGTCGATATTTGGATCGAATCTCGGAGACTATAGAATGAGTTTTAAAATGATTCAAGGGATGATCTAAGTATGTAAATCTAGGTTGGTGAGTCTATTTTCAAACCTAAGTTTCGGTTTTGTTAGAAATACGTTTTTACGTATATTAGAAGTATCGGTCACTCCACAATAATATTCATGTTGTAATAGCTCGTAGTTAGATAATAGTTGTTAGTTACTTATTAACTTAAGTAAGAACCGGTCCATGGGCTTGTCATGGACCGGCCCAAGCCCATGTTTAGCTTGGTACTATAAATACCCCTTTCCACTAAGGAAAGGGGTTGGTTGTTGTTCCATTTGCACATTCATAGTAATAAAATCTTCCACATATTCTCTCACTTTCTCTCTCTAGTTTCTCTCACTAGAAAACATCAACCCACTTCATAGATTCATAGGTTATCAATATTCTACATTTGGTATCAAGAGCTATGGGGTGATTTAAGGTAAGGATTGTGTTGCTTTTTTAGTTTTTGAATCAATTAGTGATCTTTAGAAAAAATCAATCTTGAATCTTGTTATTTTTGGTGTTTTTGGTATTGGGATTGATTGATAAGGATTGGGTTTAGCTTATTTTGGTAAAAATCATAAAACTTTTTGTGGTTTTGGATCAAAAATCGGGGTTAAAAGCTTCTTTTTAAGTCTCGGAAACATTTTTTCCAGAATTTTCCGAATAGGGATTCCGAATAGAAGTATTTTCAGTATAGAGGGTTTATTCCGAATAGGGATTCCGAATAGGAGAATATTTCGAATAGCAGAAGTTTCCGAATAGAAGAATTGTTTCCGAATAGAAGATTTTTTCCGAATAGCCGTTTTTTCCGAATAGCAAAAACTTTCCGAATAGCCAATTTTTCCGAATAGCCAAAGACTTTCCGAATAGCCAAAATTCTTTCCGAATAGACCACAATTTTCCGAATAGCCAAAATTTTTTCGAATAGGAGAAATATTCCGAATTACCCATCATTCCGAATAGGAGGTGTTTTTCCGAATAAGCCAAATTGCCAAGATATTCCGAATTGAAGAAAACATTCCGCATAGGGGTTTTTCCGCATAAGGGTTATTCTGCATAGAGTTTATTCCGAATAGGGTATTTTCAGCATAGGATCATTCCGAATAGGCATTATTCTGAATAAGGGTTTATTCTGAGTTTGGGTTATTCCGTATAAGCAAGTTCAAGGGGTATTTGAGTTTTTTCGACGATCTTTAGTGGATTTAATCTTGAGTTCAACCAACACAACACAAATTCTCAACCTTTCTTCACTGCTCGATCAAACGATAATCTTTGAGTCTGTTAAGTGATCACAATGAATCCAAGTTCATTAATGCCTCAGATGACATCTCTTACGGATATCTCGATCATAACGGGGACTGATAGTCGTCCACCGATGCTTATTAAAGAGGTGTTTGAGGCATGGCAGGGCCGTATGATGCAATACTTGAAGGGCAAACCAACATACGGAAGGCTTATGGTCAAATCGATTTTGAATGGTCCACTCGACTATGGTACCATTGTGGTTGACGACGTGACTCGACCACGAGAATTTGAAGAACTCACTCCAGCTCAACAACTTGTTGCAGATGCAGATGAAAAAGCTCTTCAAACAATTCTCCAAGCTCTTCCCCATGATATTTATCGTATGGTTAGTCAATATACTGTTGCCAAAGATTTGTGGGAACGTCTAAAGGTGTTGTTACAAGGCACGTCTCTCACCAAACAAGAAAGGGAGTGTCAGCTGTATGATTTGTTTGATAGATTCACGTACAGCCCAGGGGAAACACTACACGATTATTACTTCAGATTCACTACTCTAATGAATGATCTGAATGTATACAATCTTGTAATTGCTCCATTCCAGGTTAACACCAAGTTCTTGAATACTTTACCTCAAGCTGAATGGGGTGAGTATATTACCGATGTGAAGTTAACCCGGGATTTGCATAAGTGCAACTTAGATCAAATCTATGCTTTTCTTCAGCAACATGAGAAGCATGTGATTATGCACCGTTCTCCTCGCGGTATGCATCCAGATTCCTTAGCTTTGATGGCGAATCAACCAAGCTTGTCACACAACAACACACCTTATATCTTGGGACATCAAGCCTATCATCCATCACCTTATATGACACCAACCTTCCCACAATACTCGATTCTACCGCAACCACCCACCTCACATCAGCAACAATATCGGTTCAATGCACCTTCACCACAGTATGCTTCACAACTTCATCCAGCAAATGTTGCACCTTATGCTCAGCCTTCATATTCTTCTTATCAAGAGAATGCAGCATATCCAACAAGCTACCCTGATCAAATGAGTATTCCTTCTACTGATTATGCAGCTCATCCAGATCAAGCACTGTATTGTGATGATGAGGAAGTCCCCATTCCTGTATTCCAACAAGGAGCTGACCCAGTTGAAGTGCTAACTACTTGTCTGCTTATCTCACAAGAACTTTAAGCAAACGAGGATACAGAGGATCAGCTCCTACCAACAATCAGTTGAGGAATTCATCCAATTCTCGCCAACAAGCTACAATTGAGAATGGCAGGGTAATGGTTCAGCCAATTCAACCATATCAGGGGAGACCTTCCACATCAACCAATGCTCGCACGATCAATCCTGCTCCTGCTCCAATGGTCAACAATCCTCCACGGGCTAATACAGGCAAGTTGAGAATGATTACATGCTACAACTGCAAGGAAGAGGGTCATATGTCCAGGGATTGTAAGAAACCAAAGAGGAGATGGGATGGACAGTGGTTTGCAGAAAAGATCTATCTGGTAAATGCTCAGGCGCAAGGAAGGGAACTTGATGAAGAGGAGCTTGCATTTCTTGCTGACCCAGGGATTGCTGAACAAGACGTTGTCACTACGCAGAATGCAGCTTACCAAGCCGATGATCTTGATGCGTATGACTCCGACTGTGATGACTTTCAAACTGCAAAGGCTGCTCTCATGGCAACTATCTCCAGCTTAGGGCCAGATAAAAGATCTGAGGTACTTATTAATAACACCGATAATGCCACTGATGCTAGTATTCAACCACATCAAGTTGTGCAAGAGAGTGCTGATTCGAATGCATCTTCGGTGGTGAGTCTTTCAAATGAGGAGACAAACAATGATAGCAATATCAATGTGAGTCCCCAGACTTTGAGTGAATCACAACCGGGATCCATTTCGCATACGCCTACTCCTGCTCAACAAGATTTGGTCATGGTTCCTGCTACATTACTTAGCCAAATGAATGCTGCACTCTTAGAAACCTTAGCTAAGAATAAGAATTTGTCTGATGAGCTTGCCTTAAGCAATGAGAAAGTACAAACTTTGGAATTAGTGCCTTCGTCTGGTGTTCTCACAAATCTCGAATATGATCATTTTAGAAACAAACAAATGGGTCACTTGCAAGAGATCGAAAACTTAAGAGCAAATCTGTCTAATGAACTTAAAGAAAAGGAGTTAGTGGTCACTAATTTTCAAAAACTTCAAACTGATTTTGAATTACTCGAATCTAAGAAGAATGAAATGGAGATTAATGCCACTAATAAGATTAGAAGTCTAGATTACTTGCTTTTAAGACAATACGCTGCTTCGCAACTAGTTCACTTATTTGATGCTTCATTTAGAGAATTTAACTTATCACGTCTAAAAGGCCTTCCCCCTAATCCACAGTATGCAAAACAAGCTTTAAGACATAGTCCTAGACTTTATAATGCAACTCAATTAGGATTGGCTTTAGACCCGATTGTTTTTCCCAATGATCGAACAAGTAAGGATCTAGTTGATGAGGATCGGTCATACAATTCTGCAAAATATCCCGATTGTGATTATTTTAAAATGAATAAGGAGCTTGCAAAAACTGATTTTAGAGTTCGCTTCCATATGGATAAAGATCTCATCACAACACCAACCTACATGATAGAGGAAGAAAGCCCTAGTACATTTCCTACACTTGTCAACATGGAAGGTCCTAAGGAAATTCCAAAGAATCTTCCACCTGTTAGCACTGTATGGTTAAACTTGAAAGAGATTAACCGATACTTTACTAACTTTGACAAGGTCATTTTGGAATGTACGACTTCAAATGGCTTAAACGCCGGAGAATGGGCTTTCGAACACATGAACGAGGTGTTTAAAACTGAGATCAATCCGTTTGTCGAAAGTCTAAAAAGAAGTTTTGCATCTCTTAAGGAAAATCTTCAGTTTGAAATTGGTGAAGTTCAAAAAGTGTTTTATGAAATGGACACCGCTTACGAACTGCAACTAATTGAAAAGGAAAAGATTTTAACCGAATATGACCGATTCTTGTCCGAAGTAATCTCATGTGATGTGCTTACTACTGTAAATGTTAATTATTCGAATGAGCTTACATCTGCTGTGATTAATTGTGATGCTGTAAATATTTGTGAGGATATTTGTGATGATGTTTGTAATCTTTCTGTAAATGTTGCTGATACTGTAAATGAGGTAGAAAATAATTCTTGTCACGAATCTAACGCTGAGTTTTTAAAGCTACAAGATTCTTACAATTTACTTTCACAACGCTTTAATCAACTAGAACAACATTGTATATCTTTAGAACTAAAACAACAAACTCAAAATGAAAATCTTTTGATATCAAATGTTTGTGAAAACGGTGTTGAGAATAGTGACAAGATGATTGCAATTGTTAAGACATTAGAGGAAGAAATCATGAGATTGAAGAGAGAGATATCATCAAAGGAAACATTAAGAATGGAACTAGAGGCTGCAGAGTCTAAAAACCAGGTCTTAGAAATTAGACTATCAACTGTTCTAGGGGAGATGGATCGGACAAGGCAGGGACTATCCGCTCTTTATGGTTCACTAGAAGAACGCTTCGCTTTTAATGCGGCACAGCAACAATATTATGTTGAACAACTGAACCAAAAGTGCGAGGAAATCTCTGACTTGAACATCCTGCTCATAGACAAAAATATGGTTTTGGCTGAGTTAAAGGAGACACTTCTTCTCACCCGACAAGAAGTTGTTGATAACTTAGCTACCGACTCTGCACCGTCCACTAGTGCTCCAACAACCAAGTCAGTAGTGCTTTATAAGAATCCGCTTCATAAGAGAAACCAGGTTACCTATGATGATTATATGAGGAATGCCATTAAGCATGTCGATCTTCTTAGGGATATTTTAGACGATCTTTATGCCTTAGATCCCTCAAGTAGCGACTACTATTCGGCTCATGAATATGTTAAGCGAGTTCAATATTGCTTGGCTTATTTGCAATACATAGGTACACCAGGTTCTGCACTACTTAATAATAGGCCCATTGCTGTCACTCCATTTAATAAGACTCCAGGAGCGAAACCGTCATTGGCACAATCAAGTAAGACACCTTTAAAATCTGTTGCTAATGTTCCCACTTTGCCTTCTACAGGATTAAAAGCGACTACTAAGGCTAAAGGATCGCCACTCAAGAAAGCTAAGATCAAGCCCTCCACTAGTAGTGCCACAAAGAAGAAAGTAGAAGTCCACAATAGGAATGCTAGTTCAGTTTTAAATAAAACGAATCATGCTAAGACTAAAAGCTCTGCGCCTATGCAGCAGCCTAAACCATTCGTGAATTCTGATTTAAATTGTTGGAATTGTAATGAATGTATGTTTTCCCAGCGTCATGATTTGTGTCTGATTGATCACGTTAATGAAATGAATGCTATTAAGAATGGTCTTGAATGGAAGCCAACGGGTAGAACTCGTGCCCAAGTTGGCTGGCAATGGCGTCCCACTGGTAGGACCTTTACACTAGATGGTAAAATGTGCCCTTTAACTAGGAATGCATCCATTGAGGTTAGGTCTGAGCGTCCTTTAGTTAGGAACACTCGCACTCAAGTATGGAAACATCGCCCTTTAATTAGGTCAGCCCACACTATAGTGCCTATCAGTGAAGAAATACCTCAGGATTTGAGCCAACTAGAATCTACACCACCAATTAAGAAGAAAAAGGCTAGGAAATCTAAGAAACCTAGAGTTAGCAAACCTAAGATTATTAAATCTGTACCTGCTAATAACAAGGAACACTCAGATTCCGATACCTCTACATTGTCTTTGTGTGGTGATATTTTCAGGTGGTCCAAATCATCCTGTGGTATTTGGACTCCGGTTGTTCAAAACATATGACCAGAAATCGCTCGATGCTCCGAAATTTCGTCAGCAAGTTTCTTGGTACGGTTAAATTTGGGAATGATCATATAGCAAAGATTATGGGGTATGGTGAATATCAGATTGGAAACGTGACGATTTCTAGGGTATACTATGTAGAAGGTCTTGGTCATAACTTATTCTCAGTAGGACAGTTTTGTGATTCCAACCTTGAGGTTGCTTTTCGACAACACACTTGTTTCATCCGCAACTTGGAAGGAAAAGATTTGTTGAAGGGATCTCGTGGTGCAAATCTATATACCTTGTCCTTACAAGACATGATGGCCGCTTCTCCAGTATGTCTTCTCTCTAAGGCATCTAAGACCAAGTCATGGTTATGGCATCGCAGATTATCTCATCTTAATTTTGATGCTATTAATCATTTGGCTAAAAACGAGTTAGTTCGTGGTCTTCCAAAGCTTAAATTTCACAAGGACCATTTATGTTCCGCGTGTTCAAGGGGGAAGAGCACCAAGAAATCTTACAAACCCAAAGCTGAAGACACTAATCAAGAAAAACTTCATCTTTTGCATATGGATCTTTGTGGGTCGATGAGAACTGAAAGTGTGAGCGGTAAGAAATTCATTCTAGTAATTGTGGATGATTTCTCAAGGTTTACATGGGTTAGATTTCTACGTACAAAGGATGAAGCTCCGAAGGCTATCATTACTTTTCTGAAATTCATTCAGGTACGTTTGAATACCACTGTCCGCCGTATTCGTACAGACAATGGTACAGAGTTCGTCAACCAGACTCTTCGTGATTATTATGAAGGAGTTGGTATATCACATGAAACATCCGCTGCACGCACTCCACAACAAAACGGTGTCGTTGAAAGACGGAATCGTACACTTATGGAAGCTGCTAGGACCATGCTTATTTATGCGAACGCTCCATTGTTCTTGTGGGCAGAGGCTATTTCTACTGCATGTTTCACCCAAAACCGTTCTATCATTCGGAAACGCCATGGAAAAACACCTTATGAGCTTCTACATGACCGCAAACCCGATGTTTCATTTTTCCATGTGTTTGGTGCTCTGTGTTATCCAAACATCAATAGTGAGAACTTGGGTAAGCTTCAACCGAAAGCCGATATAGGTATTTTCATTGGTTACTCACCGTCCAAAAGAGCATACCGAATCTATAACCGTCGTCTTGGCAAGATTGTAGAAACTATGGACGCAGATTTCGACGAGCTGACAGCGATGGCTTCTGAGCAACGCAGCTCTGAACCCGCGCTTCATGAGATGGGAACCGGTGCTATTAGTTCCGGATTAGTTCCCAATAATCCTACTTCTACATCATTTTTACCACCATCAAGGCCCGAGTGGGATAAACTGTTTCAACCGTTGTTTGATGAATTCTTCGATCCCCCGACTGATGAAGTTCCAGCACCTGTAGTAATTGCTCCAATACCTGAAGTGGTTGCTCAAGTTAATGAACCTTTATCTAATGCATCTACAATTCACATTGAACCGGATGCACCTTCACCAAGTGATTCTCAAACTACACCTGAATCATCACCCCTACTTGTGCCTAATGATGTGGAAGAGGATTCTACTGATCACGACTTGGAATATGCTCACTTGCAAGAGCTTCCTTTCTTTGGTGTAGCGATCCCTGAAAACCCTTCAGCCGCGTCTACCTCAGAAGAAGCTCCTTCTATTGTTCACTCCAGACCACCTAGGATTGAAAACCATAGCACTAAATGGACAAAAGATCACCCAATTAGGAATGTTATTGGAGATCTAGATCGACCCGTCTCTACACGCCATCAATTACAAGAGAGTGCACTTTATTGCTACTTTGATGCATTTCTCTCTGAAGTTGAACCTAAAAATTGGCAGCAGGCTATGACCCAATCATCTTGGATTGAAGCTATGCAGGAGGAACTAAATGAATTCCAACGACTTGAAGTATGGGAATTGGTTCCTCGCCCTGACAAGGTTAACATCCTTACTTTGTTATGGGTTTATAAGGTTAAACTTGATGAGATGGGTGCGGTATTGAAGAATAAGGCTAGATTGGTCGCTAGAGGATATAAACAAGCCTTGGGTATAGACTTTGAAGAATCTTTTGCTCCTGTGGCTAGATTGGAGGCGATTAGACTATTCCTTGCGTTTGCTGCTCATATGAACATGATCGTCTATCAAATGGATGTGAAGACGGCATTTTTGAACGGTGAACTAAGGGAAGAAGTTTATGTTAGTCAACCGGATGGGTTCGTCAGTACGGAGTCTCCTAACCATGTGTACAAGCTTAAGAAGGCTCTCTATGGGTTGAAACAAGCTCCACGCGCGTGGTATGATCTCCTGTCAACATATCTCATGTCGGAAGGCTTCTCCAAAGGCAAAGTGGACCCCACTCTATTCACTCTCAAGGAAGGCAACGACATGCTTCTGGTACAAATTTATGTTGATGATATAATTTTTGCTGCCACTAACATAGAATTGTCAAACCGATTTGAGAAGATAATGTCCACACGCTTTCAGATGTCGATGATGGGAAAAATTTCATTTTTCTTAGGATTACAGATTTCTCAGAATCCCAGAGGCATCTTTATTAATCAGTCCAAATATGCTCTAGAATCTCTTAAGAAATATAATTTTGAAAATTGTGACCCCGTAGACACTCCAATGGTGGAGAAATCCAAGTTAGATGAAGATAGGAATGGGACTATTGTCGATCCAAAACTTTACCGTGGGATGATCGGCACCCTTCTATATCTGACTGCTAGCAGGCCTGATTTGCAGTTTGCTGTATGCATGTGTGCCCGGTATCAGGCTCGGCCTACCGAAAAGCACCTACATGTAGTTAAAAGGATCTTTCGGTATCTAAAAGGAACACTTCATCGTGGTCTATGGTATCCGAAAGATTCCTCGATTGCTTTAATATCATACGCAGATGCCGATCATGCTGGATGTCAAGATACGAGGCGTAGAACTTCTGGATCTGTGCAACTCCTAGGAGATAGATTGATCAGTTGGTCTTCAAAAAGGCAGAAAAGCGCTGCAATTTCTAGCACGGAGGCTGAATACATCGCCATGTCCGGTTGTTGTGCTCAAGTCCTTTGGATGAGATCACAATTAACTGACTACGGTCTTGGATTTAACAAAATCCCGATGTATTGTGACAACAAGAGCGCCATTGCCCTTTGCTGCAACTATGTTCAACACTCCCGGGCCAAGCACATAGACATTCGCTACCATTTCATTAAGGAGCAGGTGGAGAACGGAGTGATCGAGCTGTATTTTGTCACTACTGAGTACCAGCTGGCGGATATGTTCACCAAAGCCTTAGATCGAGGACGAATCGAGTTTTTGATCGACAAGCTTGGCATGAAATCATTTACTCCAGTGACTCTCAAAGAGTTGGCAGAAGAATCAGCTAAATAGTCGTGGTAAACTATTCAGAGTATCCTTTGTTCGTGATCATGTATATTATCGTAAATATATAAACGCAAAAAGAAAATACAAAAATATAAAACCAAGAAAAACCATAAAAAATATAAAACATAGAAAATCCATAAAAATTATAAAATCAAGAAAAACCAAAAAGATTTTTCGTTTTAAAACGGGCATGTCTTTTAGTACGGTAATATTTACGGCCTTAGAAATGTCGATTAATATTGACACGGTGCCATAAAT
The DNA here is from genome assembly GCA_025667525.1 of Glebionis coronaria. Taxonomy (NCBI): domain Eukaryota; kingdom Viridiplantae; phylum Streptophyta; class Magnoliopsida; order Asterales; family Asteraceae; genus Glebionis; species Glebionis coronaria. The sequence continues at coordinate 555,136,712 of CM046877.1, read as the reverse complement.
AGAGTCCGTATAAAAGTTGTACAATTTTAAAACATGCCCATAATGGCTTGTAGTTATTTCTGACTGCAACCCGGTTTTCATATTAAAGTCACGTATTTCCTTGGAAAACGTTGGCTCAGAACGGGAATTAATTTTCTCGGGCGTGATTTACAAGCCAAATCATGCAAAGGGATCAAGTTTACTTTACAACTTGGTCTAACACGAATTTGTGTACGTCTCAGTGCATTAATTTGTTAAAATAAGAGAAATCTTATTGACACCACGAATCAAACTTTTTCAAGATATCAATTGGGAAATGTTTTTCATCATCATGTGCCTCGTTAAACAATGACTACAGCTCTTTAAATAGAAAACGGGTCATCGTTTAAGGGGGAGAAAATGTTTCATCATCTTTCACATCAAAAAGATCTTCAAAAGTTTTCAAGGAAACTCACAAAGCTTAATGGTTAATGGTTGGATTGCTTTGGCATATGTCTTGTTGTTGCTTATAAGTTTGTTGTGGATTGTGCTTGTGTTAAGTTAAGTTAATCACTAAGGCTCGAATAGTTAACATAAGATAGGGTCAAAATGGCTAGTATCAAAACTTGGTAACCAAAAGAATGATTGAATGAAGCAAAAAGAAAAATTGAGGGGGCAAAGTTGAAAACTTGTCTAAACTTGTGGAAAAATTTGACCTAGTCAAAATTTACCCCCCCGTTCTTTTCTTTCATATCACTGTTCTTGTTTATCATTTGCCGCCATTAACAAACCTTCCACACAAACACACGAAAATCAATCAAACACGAATCAATCAGTAATCTTCTAGATCAGATCTTCACAAAAGGTATATAATCGGTTTAATCATTCATGCACATCAAGTTAATTAACTGTTTAAATTAAAAACAATCGAAATCAAATTTCTGCTTCAATTAGGGTTGATTAATTTGGGGGTTTTGCTTGGGTTGTATTCGGAATAGTTTTAATTGCACTACTTTGGCCTTTAGATCAATTTGAATCAAACGGATTAAGTGCTTAATTAGAAAATATAAGTGTTGAAAACTTTCCGCATAAAAGCAGTTTTTCCGAATAGAACAGTTTTTCCGCATAGGGCAAAAGTTCCGCATAGGGCAAAAGTTCCGCATAGGGCAAAAGTTCCGCATAGGGCAAAAGTTCCGCATAGGGCAAAAGTTCCGAATAGGGCAAATGTTCCGAATAGGGCAAATGTTCCGAATAGGGCAAACGTTCCGAATAGGGCAAATGTTCCGAATAGGGCAAATGTTCCGAATAGGGCAAATGTTCCGAATAGGGCAAATGTTCCGAATAGGGCAAATGTTCCGAATAGGTCAAAATGTTCCGAATAAGGACTTTATTCCGCATAGGCCCAAATGTTCCGAATGGAGAATTTATTCCGCATAGCCCAAATGTTCCGAATAGGGAATTTATTCCGCATAGGCCAAAAGTTCCGAATGGGGAATTTATTCCGCATAACCCAAATGTTCCGAATAGGGAATTTATTCCGCATAGACCAAAAGTTCCGAATGGGGAATTTATTCCGCATAGACCAATTGTTCCGAATAGAGTATTTTATTCAGAATAGGGATGTTTTTCCGCATAGGCTATATGTTCCGAATAGACTAATGTTCCGCATAGGACTTATATTCAGTATAGACCTATTATTCCGAATTGAGTGATTATTCCGAATAGAAGATGTTTGAATGATTTCAAAGCTTAAGGGATTATGTCATATGTACAATGCTTAGGTTTAAAGTCATAATGATATTCATACTTGTTTGTATCAACCTTTGTGTTTTATCTTAAGCAGAGACGATGACTAACCCTACCGTACAACAACTACAAGACAACAGAGCCGCCGCCATTGCTGAAGCCAAGACTCTAAAGTTTATTCCTAACAACTTCCGCTTGAAGGAGGTATCTCACTCTACCCATAATGGCTTTAAGGTAGGTACAGCCATGCTTGATAAATCTCACTTCAAGCATGCGCTAAGGAGAAGTGCTTCGGTGCCCTATGAATATCTTTACGAGTTCTGGGCTACCAAAGAGAGGACGTCGAACAAGATCACTTTTTCCTTGGACAACAAGCAGCAGACGCTTACTGTGTCAGACTTCAGGAAGATCTTTGGCTTTCGACCGATACTCAAAGGTCTACCATCATACTCACCCAACCCAACCAAGGACCAGATCATGGAGATGTTCACCGCCATTGGATGTCTTGACATACGAACCCCGTCTGAGTTTACTACTGCCAAAGTTGGTCAACCATGGAAAGCTATTTTTGGGATTCTAAGCCGATGTTTAACACCCAAAACAACTGGGTATGATGCTGTTCGTCCACCAATCATCAAGATGTTTTATGGTATGTTTAAAGGTATGGGTATTGATTATGCATCACTGCTGTGGGAGGAGTTCACTTTTCAACTCTTCACTAACACAAAGGGTAAAGTTAAAACTTACCAGTACCCTAGGTTTATTAAGTTGATCATACATTACTTTATGGAAAACGATGCATCCATTAACAAGCATGCAGGTAGTCGTCACCACATGATAGATGATGATGATTTGGTAGACTTAAGGCAGGAGACTCATTCGAATACGGTTATTCCTGGTCCAATTCCCAGTCATCTTCTGACCGATGAGATTATTGCATCTGATGATTACAAGAACTTGCTAACAGAAATTGAGAATCAACGAGCAAGCCTTCTAGCAGGTGAAGACTCATCTACCACGGTTAAAAGCAAAGGTAAAAGGAAGCAAACAGATTTACCTGAACCCAAAACCAAGAAGAAGAAGACAGAGGGTAAGAAGGGAAAGGGTAAGGCTGATGAGATACGTCTGCGTGACGAAGAAAATATTGCTGATCCTGCTCTTGAGAAAACTGAGAAACAAATAATGAAGATAGCCATTCAAAGGAGCAGGAAAGATACTGGCGGTAGTGGTTCAGGTGTAAGAGTAGACGTTGAGGATGAATACATGGAACCTGATGATGTTGATGAGTTTGGGTCACCTGAACATTATTCCACTTCGAAGGAGCCATCAATCCCTATTTCAGCTGGTATTGAAAAGGCATCTACTCAACCTTTAACAACTCAACCTCCACCAACTCAACCCTTACCAACCAAACCGGTTTCTACACCACTTCCTCCACCACCTATAAAGCCCATCCTTAGTACCGCAGTTACAACCGAGCCTATTCCATCAACCCAGAGCAGCTCTGCAACATCTGCAATGGCAGCAATAGTGATGGCCGAGATGTTGGATAAACACGTGGATAATCAAAAGAGAGAAATGGATGAACTTCGCCAAGAGTTAAATAGAAGAACTCAAAGTGAAGAAGCATCAAGGAAAGCTCAAGAAGAGTTGATTGCCAAGTTCGCTGCAGACATGGAAGTTACACGTAAAGCTCATGCAGAAGAACTTGCTCAGGTTAAAAAGGATGAAGCTGATAGGCATAAAGCACGAATTGCAAGACTTAAAGCTATTAAGGATGACTTTAAAGAGCAAAAAGAAGCTCTTGAAGCTACTATTGAGCAAAGAGTGAAAGACTCCGTTGAATCCCTAATGCCTAAACTGCGTGATGATTTGAAGACGCTTGCTGCTGATAACTTGATGATCAAATCATCCAATCCTTCAGAAGCCGCCTACAAGATCGCATATGACTTGACGGATTTTGAACTAAAGAAGATCCTTAAGGCTCGTATGGTGGAACTTGGATCGTTTGATAAATCGAGGATTCAACGGGCTCTATACAAATCACTGAATGATGCTATCATGGAGGATGATAAGCTGTTCAAGACGTTTGGAAGTGTGGTACCCTACCACATTCTCCCTGAGGAAGAAAGGGAAGAGAGTGACGAAGAAGAGGGTACAAGTGGAGAAGAGGAAGAAGAAGAAGAAGAAGATAATAATGATGATGAGGATGAGGATGATGAGGATCAGAATGATGAGGATGATGATAATGATAAGGATGATGAAAATGATGATGAGGATGAGGATGAGGATGATGATGATGAGGATGCAGATGATGATGATATTGATGGTAATGATGGTGGTGATGGTCACCAGGAGAGTGTTAAGGGGAGCAATGCGGATAAAGGTGAACAGCGTGAGAAAGGGGATAAGGGCGCCAGCTCAAAGAAAGTGGTTAAGTCTGGCACCAAATCCAAGAAAGATGCAACACCAAAGGAAAAATCCACATCCACGGAATCCAGACGATCGAAGTGGCGCCATGATGTGAATGCCACTACCGGGTCATCTATTCCTGGTACAGTTATCCATGCATCAATACCTGTTACCACTAACCCCGTTAGTTCTTGTGTTGTTACTCCTGTGATTGCAGAATCAGTAACCGAACCTGAAGCTGCACAACACTCACCCGTCCATGACACTGCTGAAATGCCTGAATCTGAACAAGCAGATGTTCACGTCTCCACTCCTCAGCAACAAAACCCACAATCTACTATTCCTGAACAAAGCACAAGGAACTGGGAGGACACGTTGGAGATCGACGAGACTGCTCCACCACAGGCTTGGATCACGGCAGCGGCGCAGTATGATCCGATCACCGACGCCGACAAAGAGGTCTTGTACCTTCGTATCCGAAGTCCGATTGACTTATGTGCATTTCTTGCTCATGAGTATAAGACTTCGGTTACTCCATCTTTGGTGAAGAAAGTACTGAAAGATAAAAGACTTCGCGCCAAAACCCGGTTGACCCAAATGGAGTTCGAATATTATGCCGAGGAGATCCTGAAGGCTCTGAATACCGTTCAACGGCCAGGTCTTCATGAATCAGAAAGAGCTCCACCTCCAATGGATCAAGATAATCAGATTGCTCTTGACTTCTTTGTCACCAATGATCTGGTGTATCTACTGAAGGGGTCATCAAAGTACGCAACTTCCCTGACTTTGCTGAAAGCTGCCAACTGGGGGACAATACCCTTTATCGAGGAAAAGGTAAATCGACTCTGGGTCCCTAAGATAAATCGTAATTATGATATGTATGCTGTCATAGGTGCATCTCATTGGGACGAACGAGTCTGAAGGGCGTACAGGGGTTGCTGCCTGGTCAATTCTAGAAGCAAGGTTAGATCCGACATCCGCATCTCCAGCATTTTAGGGATGAAAACTGAAGCCAAGAATGGCTACTATCATGTGACGGAGATTCGTTTGAAAAGGGAGGATGACAGGGAATACAAAATCCAGCAGGGAGATTTTTCCATCATTCGCCTTGAGGATATCAAAGATATGCTGCTTCTGATGACCAGAGATCAACTCACACATATTCCTCGTGAAGACCTCATTGCTTTGAATACAGCACTTCGTATGTTCACACGAAGCGTTGTCATCAAGACACGAGTTGAAGATCTTCAGTTGGGAGTCGAAAGCTATCAGAGGAAGCTCAATTTAACCCGTCCTGTGAATCAAGTGTTACCTCAACATGTAGCAAGATGTCCCTATACCGACATTTTTGTCCCGAATTACGGCATTTTCTACTTGAACAGTCGAGGTTTGATGAAGTTTATGAGGGTGGGGGAGCTCCACAAGTATAGTGATGGAACTCTTATACAAGTCAGAGGAAAGTTGGAGCATCTGAACTCGGGTGGGACTTTGCCAGAAATGACGGAGGATTGGCATCCAGGTTACCGGCAGATGGCGAAGTACGTGATCAAGAAGATCGATCAAAAGCTCCGTGAACGTAGATTGATGAGGAGCTTGGAAAGATTCGTGGGTGGTAGACCATATGGAGTGCACTACAGGACACTGCAACGATCCATCTAATGGGTTGTACATTTCAGGTCACTCTATATTGGTATTATTTGTGAATATGTATATTTGTGAATAATGTGCTTTAATGGCTTGTTGTAGTGTTAAGGTATGATAATTTTTCAAGAATTTCTCACGAGATTCTAAATCTTTCAAAATATATCATACTAAAGCACTACAACTATCCCTTATTAACTTAAGGGGGAGCAATAACTTGTTCTATGGCCAAACATCAATTTCATTTTTACCCAAAGACCGGTTAATCCATTCAATATCCCAAATATTAATGGTTAACATTTTGGATAAGGGGAGAAAATGGGATTAAGGAGACGTAAGTGATACTTGGCTAAAAGATGAAAAAGACTTAAAGATTATCCAACTTAATATGTGTAAAGCACGTGTTAAGGGGGAGCGTTTTTGATCAACAAAACACCTAAGGTACAAAACTTTTGATATCACAAGTACTTTAGGTGATTTTCAATGATTTTTCATGGTGGCAATTCCTTCCCAAAACACGCTTAATTCACGACGGATGTGGTGACAAAAGGGTGGTAGGAACAGGTTTAGTCCAATGATTCATCAGAGCCGATGGAATCTTCCCAAGGACAATTCCCTAGATAGAATTAGAAGTCCTAGGAAAGATGGAGAAAGAATGTGAACGTAGCTGAATGCCGACCAAGTACTTAAGCTAGCACTGGAACAATCACAACAAGGTGCTAGTGATGACGTATTGGTAAGCATTGAAGGGGTTGAAGAATGAAAAAGAAATGTAAAGATAAAGGGTGTAAAGAAAGAAGCCCTCCTTACAAATTTAGGCAGAAACCGGGTCAATACATATGCTATTGAGGTCATTTTTGTTAATGTTTCTCGGTATTGAAGAAAGACATCATGGACCCAGTGATGCAATGCACAACCCTTCCCAGCTAACTCAAATATCTCTCAAAAGGTATTTGTTTTAATCACACGGAGATCAACACGTTATCTATTGGTTTATTCACTCCGAATAGACTGGTATTGAAAAGGTGGCACTCCTCTCCAGCCATCGCTCACTAAATCAAAACGCACAATCGAGTCTAGAGCCAAGAGATCATCAAAAGTCTCATTAGGACACTTTTCATTTATTCCTTGCTTTCTCACACACTGTGAAAAGTAAGAGATTTTCATGAGTCCTACGCAGTATTCCTGTAATATTGCCAGAACATCCGAGTAATACGCAAGTATTACAATGAAGATGGAAATCCTGCTTGAGCCAACATCAAACAAGCTCATGGTAGGTTACACGTGCGGTTCTTTTAGAACCAATCTTGTGAAAAACTGGAAGGTAACAGTGGTTTAATTCTTAATTGAACTTAAACTCGTTCCAGGCCTCTTCGCATTATCATATGATCTTGCCAGAACACTCAGAGTGACTCTTTATTGACCACAGTGACGAGTGGAAATCCTTCTAGTGTCAACATCAAACAGCACTTGGTAGGTAACGTGCAAGATTCTTTATGAATTGAGCTCGTGACAACTGGAAAGCAACGATGGTGAAAATCTTAATTGAAATTCACTTGTTCCAGGTTTCATGAATTGACGGCTTTTAATCACAAGGATAATTTATCCAAGTGATTCACTCTTTATGTTCGCAGTCAGCTTTGGAAGGTCGAATAAAGAGAACGGGTTTACCCGCGAAATCCTGTCAGGAAGTTACTTAATTGAAACTATCCGTCACGGGTACGATATCTAATATCGTCCAACGTTCTTCACCGACCGGAGGTAAAATGCTACCGAATTAGAATGAAATGTTCAAAGCCATTTTATTCGTGTCGTTGCTGAGTACCTGTTAAAGACGGTGGCGTTGCTGTGTACCTGTTGAAGACGGTGGCGTTGCTGTGTACCAGTGAAGACGGTGGTGTTGCGGTGTACCTGTAAAAGTCGTTCCCACATGCTTATGTCTTTTGCAACAAAGTTCAGCAAAAATTCAAGAAAGTTCAAGATGAAGTCTTCCGCTGTACCAAAGTCTGAAGCTTTCGAGAATTCAACAAAAAGACGTAAGTGTGTGGAACATGAAGTCACGAGGAGGCAAAGTTCACAAGAAAGGCAAAGATCGCACGTGAAAGGCCAAAGAACAATGCTCTCAAGCCAAAGCCAAAAAGATCAAACCAACATATTCACAACAAAAGAAAGAAAAGAAGAAAAGACTACGAGCTAAAGAACGAAGACTTAGTATAGTATGCTAGGTTTAGAACTTTGTAAACGTGGAGTGACCTCCCTTAGGGGGAGATTGTTAGAAATACGTTTTTACGTATATTAGAAGTATCGGTCACTCCACAATAATATTCATGTTGTAATAGCTCGTAGTTAGATAATAGTTGTTAGTTACTTATTAACTTAAGTAAGAACCGGTCCATGGGCTTGTCATGGACCGGCCCAAGCCCATGTTTAGCTTGGTACTATAAATACCCCTTTCCACTAAGGAAAGGGGTTGGTTGTTGTTCCATTTGCACATTCATAGTAATAAAATCTTCCACATATTCTCTCACTTTCTCTCTCTAGTTTCTCTCACTAGAAAACATCAACCCACTTCATAGATTCATAGGTTATCAATATTCTACAGGTTTTGTAAATGAAGTTTATTTGTGAAGTCAAAATGGTTATATGAGTCAATGACGTAAAACTGTCCGGATTTTGTAGTTCAAAGATGTGTCGAGCAGGGGTCTTAGAAGTAAAATCTTTTGAAAAAATTTGGGGAGGACACTCTATAGATAGTAATTGAGTTCTCTAAGTAGTACCATAAATTTCTGACGTGTTTAAGTGGGGTAAATGAGCTTGTACATTTTGTATGTGCCGGCAGATTTTTATCGAAAGAATAGACTAATAGAGTAAACATATAGAAGAGTGCAATAATATCACTTGTATTGTTTTCTTTTGGGTTTTTCGATATTTTTTTATTTTGAGTTTGATGTTATTATGTATGGTTTATTACTTGAGTCTATTATTAATGAACGCGCCTTATTTGATAGGTTGCGGTTTTCGTGATTAACGGGCATCACTTATCGTCGACGATCGTTATCTCTACTTCCACCACTCGAGGTGAGTTTATAGCCTCTCCTTTTAACTTTAAATGTTTTATTAAACCCGCGAGGGGGATACATGTTGTTTTATAAAATGATCACAAGTTGTTTTTGGTATGTTGGACCTGAATGAAATGATAAATGCATAAGTACCATTGTCTAATGAAGTCCCTGAATTTCATGCACTGTTAATTACTCGAAAGGGTAAACGCTAATACATATGATAGATCTATTTGGTTTGACAGCCTTGTCCTAGGGTTTGTATCCTTGTGAACACCTGAAAGGGACATTATGTATAAGAGGTTGTTGGTATATGACAATATTACCTGTTAGTAGGGGTGCCGTAAGTGACTCGGTTTGACGTGTTGGTTAATGTTCAGGGGCATGAGCTTAATGCATTTATCTATATATATAACTTGTTTATGTGATAAGTTCGAGATGATTAAAAATTCTTGTGTTCACTTAATATTCTTATAAACACTATAAATTCACTCAGCTTTTTAGTTGACTTTTTAAGCATGGTTATCTCAGGTAATTAAAGATGGATGTTGGAGGTTTAGAATGGACGAGGAGGCAAGCGCTAATGTTTTGGAAAATATGTTTTAATTCTATTAAAATATCTATTTACTTTTAAAAGTTTGTGTACTTTTAAAATAATTTGTGTATGAAATGTTGGTAACGGTTTGTGGGACCAGTACTCTGATCTTTATGAATGAAACCATTTATCTAAAAATGTCTCTTTTAGAGTCGTTCTTTATATTCTTTTGTGATTGTGCTATTTCTTAACACCCAAATGGTTGGTTTCTACTGCGAGTAAATTTGAGGGTGTTAAAGATTGGTATCAGAGATTAAGGTTATAGAGAACTAGGTCTTTCATTTTCAAAAACCTAAACTATAACCGTATTTTGTACGCTAAGTCTTCTCGTGTTCCTAGTCCAAGCTTTCAGGTAACTTTTATGTTATTGTTAATGCATATTTGAGAAGCATTATCGTTAAGTATTTTTATAATAATACTTTTAGATACTTGAGATATTCGAGATTTTTGAGATATATTTTGAGATATATTTGAGATATAAATTACATATATCGATTTGAACGATATTTTGATGTAAATGCATCCATTCGTATTTTTCATAATTTCTGAAATTTTATAATGACCTTATAAATTTTATTTTACGTGATTTGCTATAACATATGAGCCATGCGGATCCCCACGTGACCCATAGTAGTAGTAATTACTTTATGTTATGATTTTTGTATGACTCGATGATTTATTCAAGTTGTGATGTAAAAATTTGTACATGATTATGACCATATCATTGTATGAATACTCATGAGTTTTTCTTTTTGTTGTGACTGAATCATGCCACCGCGTAGGATGAGTCAGGCCGAGGTGAACATAATTGTTGCTACAGTTCTTGCTGAAGATCGTGCTGCAAGGAACCAAGCCGGTGTAGCCGGTGGAGCAAGGGGAAATGTTGGTCAAATTGGTGTACCACCTGTTAGAGAGTGTACTTTCTCTAGTTTAAGAAATGTGGTCTGATTAATTTCCATGGTACTGAAGGGGCAGTGGGATTAGCTTGTTGGTTTGAAAATACGGAAAGTGTGTTTAGTATCAGTGATTGTATGGAAAGGAACAATGTGAAGTTTGCTACTGCTACACTTCAAGGTCCAGCTTTAACTTGGTGGAATGCTCAAGTAGCTACCTTAGGACTAGCAGTGGCACATGGGAGGTCGTGGACACAATTGAAAACTATGATGACCGGAGAGTTCTGTCCAGCTGAGGAAATTCAGAAAATGGAAGGGGAACTGTGGAATTTGAGGGTGAAGGACTACAACATTGCTACTTATACTCAAAGGTTTAATGAGTTGATTTTGTTATGTCTTGAAACAGTTCCGACTAAGAAAAAGAAAATAGATGCGTATCTGAGGGGTCTGCCAGAGAACATAAAAGGGGAAATGACATCCTCAAGGCCTACTGTGTTGAATGAAGCTGTTCGAATGGTACATACTTTGATAGAGCAGAAGTTCACTGCTAAGGTAGAAAGGATTGCAGAAGGCAATAAGAGAAAATGGTAGAACAATAACCAAGGTGGTAGTGGTGGTAACTACAGAAACAACAACAGGGTAAACAACCAAGGTAACAACCGCCATAATCAGTACAACAATCAGAGGCAAGGGAATGCAAGAGCCATGACCAACACAAAGAATGCAAGAGGTGATCAAGGTGGGAACGCTCCTAATTGTAACAATTGTGGGATTCGACACTTTGGGAATTGTCCACCAAAATGCAACATGTGTGGAAAGCCTGGCCACAAAGCTAAAGATTGTGGGAGCAGGGGTGTTGCCACTGGTGCAAACACTCAAAGTGTTATAACTTGTTATGATTGTGGAGAGAAAGGCCATGTGAGAGGGAACTGTCCAAAGAAGAACAATCAAGAAGGAAATGCTGCAAGAAAAGTGTATGTTATTGGAGGTGCTGAGCAGAATGATGGACCCAATGTAGTGACGGGTACGTTTTTACTTAATAACTGATATGTTAGAGTACTATTTGATTCTGGATCGGATAAGATCTTTATCAACATAAGCTTTAGTCTTTTGTTTGATAATAAACCGGATGAATTAGATACAAAGTATGAGGTTGAATTGGCTGATGGTAGGATAACTAGTACTAGTTTTATTCTAAGGAATTGTACTCTGAACATAGTGATCACTTATTCAAAATCGATCTTATGCCAATTGAGCTCGGTTCTTTTGACGTGATTATTGGGATGGATTGGCTAGTTAAGCATGATGCTACCATTTTTTGTGGGAAGAAAGTAGTGCATGTACCTGTTAAAGGGTAAGACGTTGGTGGTAAAAGGGAATAGTGGTACGTCTCACTTGAAGGTTATCTCTTTTATGAAGGTGAGGAAGTACATAGATAGAGGATGCCAAATTGTTCTTAACCCATGTGAGTGAGGCAGAACCTAGGGAGAAGTGTTTAGAAGATGTGTCGATGATTTTGACTATCCAAAGGTGTTTCCTGACGACTTGCCAGGACTTCCACCACCTCGATAAGTCAAATTTAAAATTGAACTTGTGCCTGGAGCTGCACCTGTCGCACGTGAACCTTATCGTCTAGCACCGTCAGAAATGAAGGAGTTGGCTGATCAATTGAAGGAATTATCAGAGAAGGGATTTATTCGACCGAGTTTATCGCCTTGGGGAGCTCCAATATTTTTTGTTAAGAAGAAGGACGGGTCATTGTGTATTGATTAACGCGAACTGAACAAGTTGACGGTCAAGAACCGATATCCGCTTCCGAGGATTGGCGATCTATTTGATCAACTTCAAGGTTCGAATGTGTACTCAAAGATCGATCTGTGATCAGGTTATCATCAACTTCACATTAGGGAGGAAGATATACCAATTACTGCATTTAGGACTCGGTATGGTCATTTCGAGTTCCAAGTGATGCCTTTGGTCTAACTAATGCATCCAAAAATTTTATGGAATTAATGAATCAAGTGTGAAAGCCATATCTTGATAATTTCGTGATTGTATTTATTGATGATATACTTATATATTCCAAGAGCAAGGAAGAGCATGGAGAGTATCTGAAGATTATTTTGGAGTTGCTTAAGATGGAACAATTGTACGCCAAATTTTTGAAATGCGCTTTCTGGCTAGAATCTGTATAGTTTCTTGGTCATGTAATCGATAGTAACGGTGTTCATGTTGATCCAGCAAATATAGAGGCTATTCCAGATTGACCTGTCCCGACAACACCGACCGAAGTAAGGCAATTCTTAGGTTTAGCTGGGTATTACCGAAGATTCATAGAGGGGTTCTCTTTGATTTATGAACCACTTACCAAACTGGCCTAGAAGAGCAAGACGTATGAATGACGCAAGGAAGAAGAGGAAGCTTTCCAAATGCTAAAACAAAAGTTGTGTTCCGCACCTATTTTGGCATTGTCTGAGGGAGCTAAAGACTTTGTGGCATATTGTGGCGCATCACATAAAGGTTATGGATGTACAACCCAGTACGGCCGTATCCTTAATTCGGGGACGAATTATTCTTTTTAGAGGGGAAGAATTGTAAAACCCGTATTTAAATCGGAAAATGTAAATACGCGGTTTAATTATCTAAACTATTTACGGTTTATTTATTTAAACTATTTACGTATATAAAAAAAAATAATAAATAAATATGTTACGTCATGAGAAATCACGAACCCGTAAACGAATATTAAAACGAGATGAAAACAGAAAATGTTTTAAAAGCTCTTGGGCCGCAACATTAATGGGCTTTGATCCCTACCCATTGTAACCTCAAAACCTAAGAAACAAATATATCACTACTTCCCTTCTCAGTCGGTTAAAAAAAAAGCAGAAAACAACAAAAATAAAACTAGGGTTTCACTTCGTTGTGTGTGCCGCCGGGAAGAAAAAAAAAGAGGCTGACTCTTTTATCAATCCAGTAGTCTATTCACAAGGTAATCATCTTCTATCTCATCTTACACCAAACGGTTTGTCTAATGATTAATGAAAACGTTTTTGTTATATAATCAAACCAATATTTTCACACAAAATCATGGAATAGGGTTTTAGTTCGGTTGGGGTTATGTGGAACCGAGACCACCAGGTCTCGGTGCATTTGTGACTTGTGTTATGAAACCAAGTGATCCCCTCCTTGCCCAACCGTGACCCACACAGGGGCGGTTGAGGGCTGGTTCAACAAACCGAAGCCAACAAAAGACCCAATCGGGTTTACCTATAAAAAGGGGTGTTTGGGATTACAAAAGCAGTGGTAACGGAGGGAGAACAGTGGGAACAATGGGTGTGGGCAGTGGGAAAAGTTTGGACAGAAAGCTAGTAACTTTAATATAACATTAGCAACAGATTGGCGACAGAAAATTCTATCGCAGATTCATCTTAATGACAGTTTTAAAACTCTCAGCTTTTGGTGACACTTTTAGTGACACAGAATTCTGTCACTAATTCTTGTAGACAGATTTTATAGATTTGGTTTAATCATTTTAGTGCGACCGAGATGGGGGTATCTCGGTAGGCTCAGGGATATAGTTATAAAGGATTAAAAATACAGATTTTTAATTATACCTTGTTTTAATCATTTTTGCGAATAGATGTTTTAATAATTTAAGTAGTAAATTAAATTTATTTTGTTAAATTAGTTTTTACAAATTAAAAGGTATAGTGTTATTAAATAAATTAATTCTTTTAGAACTTGCTAAAATAAGAAACCTTCTATTTTTAACAGGTTACAAATCATGGGAATATAGAATATCAGAAATACGTATTGTGCCGTAACTATTAACATAACAGAAATGTAATTATTAGTTGTATTATAGAACCATCAGAATTTATCACATTCAAAATAAACAGTAATACAAGGAATAATAATTTAATCAAGAACAGTAAAGATCAGTAAGGCTAAATAAATATCAGTTTACTCATTCACGTCCCTTATTCATGTAGCTCGAGTGAAACCGGAGTAGACTTTCTGTCAGTTGATCTCGGTCGGTTACTGGACACGAGGTACGGATTTCCGTCCTTTCAGTAAGGACTTCCTTTTTATGCATGATTAGGATTCCCCATCTTCAGCCAAATGTTTTTTCCCCAGTATATGTTTAAGCTTATCAGTAATCATGTTAATAAATAAATAAATTGCCTGAGCATTATATACAAGCACGACCAGTTTATGTACTAGTTACGGAGGTACCGTAACCACGACACTAGAGGCACCGGTGTCGTGACTCACATGCAGGAGAGTGATATCCTGCATCGTCCCACTCATGTTCAGGTTGGCCATTTTTATATGTATGTTTAGTGGGGCGTATGGATGCATCCTAGGCTTATCAGTTTACAAGTTATTAGGGTGAATGTGGTGTGTGCTCTACATCCTTCATATTGGAGCTGATCCCTCCACCTAGCACAGTATTTAGAGGTCACCCCTCTACAGCATGACGAGGTCACCCCTCCAGTTATTCATGCACGGTTGTTACAGCAAGTAACCTATATAAGCTCTGGAAATTAAAATACAGTAAATGCATGTTTTCAGAATTAATAGTTATATTTCAGTTTCAGTATATATGAACCAGGTTTCTCAGATTTTATGCAGAGTTCCACCACATGTTGCATATCAGTCTTATAGCTTCATTGTTGTCTTCTATTCCATTACTTTCAGTGCATTCTTATCATGTTATATCCGTCCACTGAGCGTTATGCTCAGCCGTAGTTTCCTTTCATGTTTCCAAACGGCAGGTACACAGGGACGATCTTAGGACTTCTAAGAGAGTACGTGCATTTGGATGGGAGCTATCCAGACTCCTTTATTTTATGCACACATTACATTACATTACTTTGGTTGTTTGGACACTGTTTCGTCCTTTTTCTTCTGTACTTAATCTTTATATTTTGAGCTTATGTTGGACTACCCATGTTTGATTCCGGTATTTCCGTATGGTCAGTTAATGTTTTAATACATTGCCTTGCATGCTTTGATGATACGCCATAAATACACATAACGGTCCATTTATCCAAGTGGGGTGTTACAATGGAATTGTATAGATGCAATGAGGAAAGTCATCGCTTATGCTTCAAGAAAACTGAGGAAACATGAAGAGAACTAAATGACTCATGACTTAGAACTTGGTGCTGTTTTCTTTGCACTTAGACTATGGAGACATTATCTGTATGGTATAAAATGTGTAGTATATACGGATCATAAGAGCCTACAACATATCCTGGACCAAAAGGAGCTTAATATGATACAATGTCGTTGGGTTGAACTCTTGAGTGACTACGATTGTAAAATTCGTTATCATCTCGGCAAGGCGAATGTAGTTTCCGATGCCCTTATTAGGAAAGAAAGATAAATGACAAAAAGGGTTAGAGGTTTAGCCATGCCAACATATTTTATCTAATTGAATACTTAAATCTCAAACAAAAGCTATGAAAGAGTATAATGCGAGGGATGAAGACTTGTGTAGAAGGATGAAGCCCATATTCGAGATTCGTGATGAAGGAATTCGGTAATTTGATAATCGTGTATGGTTACCAGTGTATAGAGGACTGAGAGATTTGATTATGCACGAGTCCCATAAGTCTACATATTCGATTCACCCAGGATCGGATAAAATGTACCAAGACTTGAAGAAATGCTATTGGTGGCCGAATATGAAGGCTGACATAGCCACTTATGTTAGTAAATGCTTGACGTGTGCAAAGGTGAAGTTTGAGCACAAGAGACCTTCTGGTTTACTACAACAACCTGAAATTCTAGAATGGAAATGGGAGAGGATCAATATGGACTTTGTTTCGGGACTTCTGAGAACTTCTAGTGGCCACGATACGATTTGGGTGATTGTTGATCGGTTGACTAAGTCGGCTTATTTCTTACCGATAAAGAAAACCGATGATTTAGACAAAATTACTCGGTTGTATTTGAAGGAAGTTGTTTGTAGACATGAAGTTCCTTTGTCAATTATTTCAGATCGAGATAGTCGGTTTACATCTGAGTTTTGGAAGTCGCTTCAGCGAGCTTTGGGGACTCAGTTGGACATGAGCACTACGTATCATCCGGAGACGGACGGTCAAAGTGAAAGGACTATCCAGACTTTGGAGGATATGTTACGAGCGTGTGTAATAGACTTTGGAGGTAGTTGAGATCGACACTTACCATTGGTAGGTCTCACACAACAATAGTTATCAAGCGAGTATCAAGGCAGCGCCTTTTCAAGCACTTTACGGGCGAAAATGTAGATCACCAGTTGGTTGGTGTGAGGTTGGTGAAAGTCAATTGACGGGTCCTAAATTGATTAGAGAGACGACCGAGAAAATCGTGCAAATTAAGAATCATTTATTGATTGCCCGTAGTAGGTAGAAGAGCTATTCGGATAAGAGGCGGAAACCATTGATCGAGTTGGTCCCGTGGCGTATAAGTTGGAATTGCAAGACAAGTTAAGTGCTATTCACAACACTTTTCACGTTTCTAATCTAAAGAGGTGTTTGGCGGACGAGAATTTAATAATTCCATTTGAGGAGGTTCAGTTGGACGACAAGCTGTATATTAATGAAGAACCGATGGAGGTCATGGATTGAGACGTGAAACGACTTAAGCAAAGTTGGATCTCGATAGTTAAAGTGCGGTGGAATTCCCGACGTGGACCCGAATACACTTGGAAACGAGAGGACTACTTCAAGAGCAAGTATCCACATCTATTCATAGACGGACATAATGAGAAGTAAGCCTCGGGACGGTGCTTCCCTAAGGGGTGAGGATGTAAAACCCTCAAAATAAGGTCATATTTTACTCTAATATATTATTTAATTTAAAAATTTTATTTAACAGATTTATTAGTTTTGGTTGATTTTAAATAAGAATCGTTAAATTATAACTTTCATGAATTTTACAAATATTATTTATCTACTAGTGATCGCGACACCGACGGATGCCCAAATTTTATGTTTTATTATCGATTGTTTCGATATTTGATATTTTTGAAGTTTTCATTTTAATTGCGTATTAAGTCGTGTCGGGACTATATTATATCATTTTTGTGTGCGTTTTAAAATTTTGGAAAGTATTTTTATGAAACCTGAGACCCGTAAATATTTTCGAAATTGTCTATTAGTCATTTCCCCTTTTTAACTAATATTTACATTTTTGTCCAAAACTATGCAAAATTGGCAAAACTAGCCCTCTATCCACCATATGTTAACCTTTCCACCTAACGTTTTCACACATACAATCAAGCTAGCAAAATTTCTATCCCATCTCCTTTACTTTTTCTTTTTAATGTGACCTACAAACACCCTCAATCCATAATTTTTCTTGAATTTCAAGCTTGATCCATCCAAAATAAAACAAGTCCACCTCATAAAGTTTCAAGGTGATTCTCATGGTGCAAAAATATACAACATGCCTTGAGTTTTTTTTTTGATTATGAACTAGGGTGTTATGATGGTTAGATGATCTTGCATGTATTTATCTAATGATAATCATGTATGGATTATGTTATTTTTGTAAAGAAAGTTGATTTTGATTTTCGGGTTTTTATTTTTATGATTCATAAAAGTGTTAGGATGAATATCTGTTGATATTAGGGTATAGGATGATGAGAAAAATTGTTAGAGTTGATCAAAAGTTTAATTTTATGGAAGATTTTAGAGGGTAAATTAGATCAGTAGGTAAAAGGATGATTGTGGGTACCTTATAATTTGATTATTGATTAACTAATAAGATAGGGTTGTAGAGAATTAGATTAGCTTCGATTTTATATAAAGTAGAGCTTCTAGCTCCAAACGAGCGAGAAATTATGATAGTTTGATTATTCGTGTACCGGGAGATGAGTATCGGCACAATATGTAGTTATTGTCGATATTTGGATCGAATCTCGGGGACTATAGAATGAGTTTCAAAATGAGTCAAGGGCTGTTCTAAGTATGTAAACCTAGGTTGGTGAGTCTATTTTCAAACCTAAGTGACGATTTTGTAAATTAAGTTGATTAGCAATGTGAAAATGGTTGTATGAGTCGATGACGTAAAACTGTCCGGTTTTTGTAATTTAGGGAGTCTTAGAAGTAAAATATTTTGACAAACTTTTGGGAGGACTTTCTATGGATAACAATTGAGTTCTCTCAGTAGTATCATAAATTTTTGACGTGTTTAAGTGGGGTAAATGAGCTTGTACATTTGGTATGTGCCGGCAGATTTTTATCGAAAGAATAGCCTAATAGAGTAAACATATAGAAGAGTGCAATAGTATCACTTGTATTGTTTTCTTTCAGGTTTGTCGATATTTTTTGATTTTGAGTTTGATGTTATTATGTATGGTTTATTGCTCGAGTCTATTATTAGTGAACGCGCCTTATTTGATAGGTTGCGGTTTTCGTGATTAACGGGCATCACTTATCATCGGCGATCGTTATCTCTACTTCCACCACTCGAGGTGAGTTTATATCCTCGCCTTTAAACTTTAAATGTTTTATTAAACCCGCGAGGGGGATACATGTTGTTTTATAAAATGAACACAAGTTGTTTTCGGTATGCTGGACCCGAATGAGATGATAAATGCATAAGTACCATTGTCTAATGAAGTCCCTGAATTTCATTCACTGTTAATTACTCGAAGGGGTAAACGCTAATACATATGATAGATCTATTTGGTTTGACAGCCATATCCTAGGGTTTGTATCCTTGTGAACACCTGAAAGGGATATTATGTATAAGAGGTCGTTGGTATATGACAATATTACCTGTTAGTAGGGGCGTCGTAAGTGACTCGGTTTGACATGTTGGTTAACGTTCAGTGGCGTGAGCTTAATGCATATATATATATATATATATATATATATATATATATATATATATATATATATATATATATATATATATATATATATATATATATATATAACTTGCTTATGTGATAAGTTCGAGATGATTAAAATTTCTTGTGTTCACTTAATATTCTTATAAACTCTATAAATTCACTCAGCTTTTTAGGTGACTTTTTAAGCATGTTTATCGCAGGTAATTAAAGATGGATGCAGGAGGTTTGGAATGGACTAGGAGGCAAGCGCTAATGTTTTGGAAAATATGTTTTCGTTCTATTCAACTATCAATTTACTTTTAAATGTTTATGTACTTTTAAAAGAATTTGTGTATGAAATGTTGGTAACGATTTGTGGGACCAGTACTCTGATCTTTATGAATGGAACGCTATATCTAAAAATGTATCTTTTAGAGTCGTTTTTTATATTCTTTTGTGATTGTGCTATGTCTTAACACCCTATTATCATCATTAAATCATCCTAAACTAATCATAACATCCTATATCACTTGTATGATCAACTTTCATCAAAAACCTATTTCTTAAAACTAACATGTAACAAAATCAAATCAACAAAAAATGATAAGAACATGTTTATAAACATAAACCCAAAACAAAAATCATCAAACGTCAAAAGTCAAACGAAACTCCACCGTCGATTCCAAAAGATTTTACTTTTAAGTCTCGCTGCCCAACACATTTCCAACCTTGAAAATCAGGGCAGATTTGTACCCTTACGTTATAAAACCGTTTTGACTCACTTAACCAATACCATTTGTAAATTCGATTTCTAAGTTTGAAAATAGACTCATAACTACAGGTTTAGAGCTAAACAACATCCCTCAACCATTTTTAAAACTCTACTTATAGTCTCCGAGATTTTACCTAATATCGAACACATATTTGGATTGCGTCGATACTCGCCTCCCGGTACACGAATATTCAAACCTATGTAACTTTTGACTCGTTTGGAGTTAAAAGCTCTATCTTACACCAAAACGAAGGTAGAAAGAATCTCTACAACGATATCCTATAATGATAACCAGGACTTAGATGTAAGATCACATAATTTACCCTTAACAATCTGTTCTAAAATACCTCTTTTAAAATCACATCTAACTTGTTTTTAATTAATTTCATCAACTCCTATACCCCTATTATCATCATCAAATCATCCTAAACTAATCATAACATCCTATATCACTTGTATGATCAACTTTCATCAAAAACCTATTTCTTAAAACTAAACATGTAACAAAATCAAATCAACCAAAAATGATAAAAACATGTTTATAAACATAAACCCAAAACAAAAATCATCAAACGTCAAAAGTAAAACGAAACTCCCCTCTGGCCGTGGGGTATGGTGACCAAAACACCAAAGAAAATCAGCCCTCAACTTGTTTTATTGATTATCTATCATCCTAAACACTAATTAAAAACATGCACACCATTTAATTAGATCAAAACTCACTTTATAAAAATCATAATTTTTTTGAAAGATTTCATGAATACATGTGTGTTTTGGTTTGATTTAATCACATACAAAGATGTTTAGAAGAATGGACTTTGATTACTTTCTTCAAAAACCTAAAAAAATAGTGGTGGTGGTGATGGTGGTGTGGGTGGCTGGCGGTAAAGAGAGAGAGGGGAGAGGGAGGTGAAAATTTTTGAAAATAAAAATGTATGTATGTGTTTTTATGTCCCCTTTTTGTAAAAAGTGGAGGGGTTAAACTTGTCACGTTAACTATCTTTTGGCCTTAATTTCAAACAATTATTTAAAGAGTGGGAATATGGCCTAGTAGTCAGTTTTGAATTTTTGCGGGAGTCTGGGTTCGTCCCGGCTACCTCAAAATACCTTTAAATGGTTCAGACGCACAAAAAATAAAGTAAAATGGTTTCGACTCGACTTAATACGTAAATAAAATAAAAACTTCGAAAAATCCAAATATCGATCAATTGATAATAAAAGATAAATTTTGGGCATCTGTCGGTATCGTAGTCGTTATCGGTTCTTCTTAAATCGTCAAACGTTAAAATTAAGACCTCCAACATTGGTTTTAACTGAAACCGTCAAACATATTATCAACAAAATTTCTAAAAAATTTCAAAAATATACGTGAATTAGGGTTAAATGGTGACCCCGGGTTCTGGGTATCACATCCTCCCCTCCTTAAGAGAGCGACGTCCCGGCGCTCGCCTCTTCTTATACTCACATTACGTACCACTAGAATAAATGAGGATAATTTTCCTTAAAGAAATCCTTACGTTCCCAGGTGAATTCCGGTCCTCGTCTAGAATTCCATCGTACCTTTACAATGGGATTCTACTATGCTTCGATCTCTTGACTTCTCGGTCCATAGTCTCCATCGGTTCCTCCACAAAATGCAGTTTGTCGTCGAGCTGAATCTCATCCAAAGGAATTACCAAATCCTTATCTGCCAAACACTTCTTCAGATTTGACACGTGAAACGTGTTATGAATAGGACTAAGCTCATTCGGCAAATCCAACTTGTAAGAAATTGGTCCAATTCGTTTAATGATCTTAAATGGTCCAATATACCTCGGACTCAGCTTTCCTCTCTTCCCAAATCAGGTTACACCTTTCCATGGCGATACCTTAAGCATAACCATGTCCCCAACCTCGAATTCCAACTGTTTCCTCCTATTTTCGGCGTAACTCTTCTGTCGGCTTCTCGCAGCAATCAATCGGTTCTTAATTTGCACAATCTTCTCAGTAGTCTCCAAAATCATCTCAGGTACAGTCAACTGACTTTCCCCTACTTCACTCCAACACACTAGAGACCTACATTTCCGTCCATATAACGCTTCAAACGGTGTTCCTTAATACTCGCGTGATAACTGTTGTTATACGAGAATTCCACTAAAGGCAGATGACGTTCCCAGCTTCCACCAAAATCAATCACACACGCCTGAAGCATGTCTTCCAACGTCTGAATAGTCCTCTCGCTCTGGCCGTCAGTCTCGGGATGATAGGTCGTACTCAAACTCAACTCAGTGCCCAACGCACGTTGAAGAGATCTCCAAAACTCATAAGTAATATATTATCGCGATCTGAAATAATCGACAGAAGTACTCCATGTCGACAAACGATGTCCTTCACAGACACACTAGTAAGTCTCTCCAAACCATGCGTTTTATTCATAGGTAAAAAGTGAGCAGATTTCGTCAATCTATCCACTATCACCCAAATCACATAGCGATCTTCTCCTAATTCCATTCCGGAATCTCAGGTTACACCAATAATCCAGACCGCCTTTTGTGTTCAACCTTAACTTTCGCACAAGTCAAGCACTTACTATCGTATCGAGCAATGTCTGCCTTCATATCTGGCCACCAGTATACCTTCTCCATGTCATGATACATCTTATCCGATCCAGGATGTATTGAATACTTCGTCTTATGAGACTCGTTCTTAACCATATCTCGCACTCCAAGTACTCCTTCCTCAGGTCGACATAACGGTAACCAAATTCGATTCTCAAAATACCTCAGTCCATCTGACTTCACCACAGAAAGCGGATTCATCATTCTTCCTAAATTCTCTGCTTTGACATTCTCTCTCATCAACCCATTCGCTTAAGCTTTCAATATCATTCCAGTAAAATCAACACTCTCCATCATCACCAAAGATCTAACTCTAAGATGCTTTTCTCTTTCCTTCCTACTAAATGCATCAGCTACTACATTCGCCTTTCCAGGATGGCAGCGAATCTCGCAGTCATAATCACTCAGTAACTCAACCCATCTCTGTTGTCTCATATTCAACTCCTTTAGATCAAAAATATGCTGCAAACTCTTGTGATCCGTGAACACAACACACTTGGTTCCATACAAGTAGTGTCTCCACAACTTTAACGCAAAAACTACAGCACCAAGTTCCAAATCATGCGTAGTGTAGTTCTCCTCATGCTTCCTCAATTGCCTTGACGCGTAAGCAATCACCTTCTCACGTTGCATCAATACAGCTCCATAACCCTTGTGAGACGGATCACAATAAACCATAAAGTCTTCAATTCCTTCTGGAAATGACAAAATCAGAGTAGAACACAACTTGTCCTTAAGCATTTTGAAAGCAGATTCTTCATCTATTCTAAAAACTTACCAACTTAGGCGTATGAGTGGGGATCACACGAAAACCTTTGTTGTCAATCACATGCCCAAGAAATTGCACCGATTCCAACCATAATTCACACTTAGAGATATTTGTGTATAGCTTCTCTTTCTTCAACAATTCCAAAATTGTTCTCAAATGCATCTCATGCTCATCCTTGCTCTTGGAATAAATAAGGATATCGTTAGTGAACACAATGACAAAATTATCCAAATGCGGCTTGCACACACGGTTCATCAAATCCATAAACACAGCAGGCGCATTCGTCAAACCAAACGGCATCACTTGAAACTAAAAATGCCCATACCGAGTACAGAAAGCAGTTATAGGAATATCTTCCTCTCTAACTCGCAGTTGGTGATGACCCGATCTCAAATCAATCTTCAAGTACACACATGAACCTTGCAACTGATCAAATAAGTCATTGATCCTCGATAATGGATATCGATTCTTGACTGTAAATTTGTTAAGCTCTCTATAGTCGATACACATTTAGAAAGATCCGTCCTTCTTCTTCATAAACAACACAGACGCTCCCCAAGGTGATGAACTCGGTCTAATAAACCCCTTATCCATTAATTCCTTCAATTGATCGGATAACTCCTTTAATTTTGACGATGCCAATCGTTAAGGCACACGAGAAACTGGTGCAGCTCCCAGAACCAAATCGATCCGAAATTCTACTTCACGGGATGGCGTCAGTCCCGAAAACTCTTTAAGAAAAACTTCAAGATACTCTCTAATCAATGGCACATCCTCCAACTTTGTCTCTACTTCACCGTCGCTAGAAATTTGAGCCAAACATACGTCACACCCTTCCTCCATATACCTCATCACCTTCAAACAAGATATTACTCTCAAACGAGAAGTACATTCGTCACCCTTCACCTTCAACACCTTGTTTCTTAACGGAATCTGAACTAGTCTCTCACCACAAATAATCACCGCACCATGCAAAACTAACCAATCCATTCCAATGATCACATCAAACAATCCTAGCTCTATAGGCATCAAATCAATATCAAACACATAATTCCCTAACTTCAAGGAACACCCTTTCAGTATAGAATTAGTGCTAACAATCTTTCCGTCGGCTAATTCTACATTATAGTTAGTTGTTAACATTATTGGTTCTCTATTGATAAGGCGACTGAATTTTACATCTACAAAGCTTCTATCTGATCCAGAATCAAACAATACGCTAGCATAACGAGCATCAAGTAAGAACGTACCAGTTACCACGTTCGGACCTTGAGGCTTGTCTGCAGTCCCCACCACATAAGCTGGAGCAACAGCGTTTCCTCCTTGTCTATTCCCAGCCTTTGGACAATTACCTTGTTTGTGTCATTTCTCACCACAACCACAGCAAACCATAACTCTCGTGGCATTTGCTCTCGTAGCCACACCTCTCATCCGACACTCCCTAGCTTTATGTCCAGCCTTTCCATATTTGTTACAAGCAGGAGGGCAATTCCGTACATGATACAAACTAAAACTGCCACATTTAGGATTGACCTTGTTTCCTCTAGGCACTATGGCAGCTCGAATTCCACTATTCCTTCTCTGGTTAAATTGCTGATTCCGGTTCGATCCCTGAGTGTTATTACGATAACCCCCACGATTCTGACCTTGTGATTGATTGGATTGAGCAGACACCCACTTTCTCTTGTTCCCTTCAGCCACACTGGGTCTTTCTTATATTGCACCTTAACGTCCATTAGAGCATGCGCCATCTGGACAGCTTCATCAAATGATCTCGGCTTTGACGAAGTAGTCTCACGCTTGATATTACTTGGCAATCCCTTGATATATTGCTTCATTTTCTTGCGATCATCTGCAAAAAGCATCGGGGCACAGCAAGCTCAACTCATTAAATCTCCTTGTGTAAGCAGTGATGTCACTGTTTCTCAACACTAAGTGTCTCAGCTTATCTTCCAATTGACCCAATTCTTCTTTGGGATAAAACTTCTTAGTCAAAAGCTCCTTCGTAGCAGTCCAAGTTCTCCCATTAGTGCTGGGAATCTAAGTTTATTAGATTCCCTGTACCATAGATTTAAACACAAATCAAGTTGTTTGACATTAACTTGCCTGTGCCTAGGAGGCAGGCAAGTGTCGCAAGACTCACAGAGATCTAAGTCTCTGTGAGCAACCTCAGAGGAGTCCATGTCAAAGACAATGTCAAGGAAGTCGAAGATTACTTGAAGACATACTCGTTGGCTGTGATGGATAACAGCCAAGATGTATCAGGGACTCTAAGGGGTTGAGGGTTAACAGGGGTGGCAATACCCTATTAACACTCAGCACACTTGTGAGATACCTTAGTATGTACGAGACTATGAAGAAAAGGGAAACTGTGTCAGCTCTGTTTCTCTATAGCATTATGACAGACTACCAAGAATAGAATAGCATCTTGTGACAGAGGTCTGACAAGTGTCTGTCAAGTGTAGTCACCATCAACCAGTACTTAGAGTCAACCTCGTACCACTATAAATAGGTTATGTAGCCTAGCGTTAATGTCCAACACTTTGACACAATTAACACATTAACTCTTAGAACTTATAGAACCAAACAGATGTGACCGTGTTCATAAGTTAGGTTTTAGTTTGTCCAAAGTGGGCATAACACATTGTCATCAAACAGTGTTATCCATAACACTTGTAATTCTTTATTATACAATAATAAGTATTACGTTTGAAAAGTAGTTAAGTGTGTTGATTAGTTAAGTTTATTTTTTCAAGCTTGATTTACGGACTTTCAATTGGTATTAGAGCGGTGTTTGATATTAAAACCCTCATAAACATCGTTCTAAGTTTTATAATCAAGATCCACCATGCCTGAAACAAGCAATACACCTCCACCACCATCACCGTCTTCTGGGAACAACACTAATGCACCACCAACATCACCAAGACTCACTCCTCCACCTCAAAATGAAGACGATCTACCTTAACTTCTTGACTGAAGAGGCGGATCTCATGTCAACAATGTACCAATCTTTGATGAAGATGATTTTGCAAGTTAGAAGAGTCAATTCCTCATGTATCTCGACGAACTTGAACCATTTCTTCTAGAAATTCTAGATAATGGACCTTATGTTCCCATGGCGATTACCTCTATTGATGAGAATCCTCTTCCCAAACTTCTCAAGCAGTGGACTCTAGCTGATAGAAAATTGGCAAACCAAGACAAATGTCTCAAGAGCATCATTATATCATGTCTTCTCAAACACATCATGAAGTCTGTAATTCAGTGTCCTACAGCCAAACAAATGTGGATAGACCTTATCCTTGGTCATGAAGGACCCTCTGAAACTAGATAAACCAAGATTCAGGCACTCAGACTTCAGTTCAATGCTTTCAAGGGACTTGAAGGTGAAAAGGTTCAACAAAAATATACAAGGCTGAAGTCACCATTGGTCAAGCTGAAGTAAATGCCACATTTGTCAACAGCCTTCCAAGAAAATGGCTGAGTATGAATCAGACCCAGAGAGCCAACAACTCAATCAAGAATGACTGTAACACCCCATTTTGATAATGGAATGTCACGTGTAATTATGACGTGTCATCAAAGCATATAAGAATAAATGTCTAAAACATTACATGACCATAGGGATAACCGAAATCAAACATCGGTTCCCAACATAAGCCCAAAACATAATAAAGCAAAAGAAATGAATGAAAGACTAAACAAGCATAAGTATATGAGGGCAAGAAGTAAAAGAAGTCTCTAGCAGCTTCCATCCTATGCACGTCCTCTAAATGCTCGAGTCTTCCCTAGGGTACCTGCCGTTTTGGGACATGGAATGGAAAGTAACGGCTGAGCAAAACGCTCAGTGCACGGATATAGACATAGTATGAATGACTAAGCATAATAAAGACTTAATAGCAGCGGAAATGTATACGTCCTGGAAAACCTGGAACATGTTCATAAAACTGGTTTTATAGTTTGAAAAGCCTTATGTTTATCATATGAAAGCTGTTTAACATATTTTACCATTAGCCAATATAGGTCATGAAAATCCACCGTGCATGAATACTTGGAGGGGTGACCTCATCATGCAAATTAGAGGGGCTGCTTCTAATTTAATATACTGGTTCTGGGTAGGAGGGATCAGCTCCTTGTGAAGGATGCAAGGCACACACCACATTCACCATGAAATTCTGACTGAAAACATGTAACTAGGATGCACCCATACGCCCCACATGATAAATATAATATAAATGGCCAAAAGCTGAAGGGACGCCACGAGCAATCACTCCGCCATGCGGAAGTCATAACACCAGTGCCTCTAGTGTTATGGTTATGGTACCTCCATAACTAGGTGAAACTGGTCATGCATGTATATGTCTTTAGGTATTCTAATTAAACATAAGCAATTCAGAAACATATAAAACGTATACTAGGAAAACAGTTGGCTGCATACGGGGAATCCTAATAAGGAAAGAATGTCCATACTGAAAGGACGGAAGTCCGTACCTTATGTCTAGTGAACGAAGAAGACGAACTGAGAGGAATCATATTTCCGTATCACTAATGCTACAAGAATACATACGTGAATAAGTATCTGGCTACTAAATACGTAACTAGTTTTATATCATGTCTTAGCTTATTTTATATGTTCATATCATGTTTCACTATTTAAAGCCTTAAACTGTGTTTATCTTATATTCTGTTTACTCTGATTAAGTATTTCTGGTATTTCATGTATTCTTATACTTACTGTGTAATAATAAGTAACTTTCCAAAAAATAGTAGGTTTCCTAAAATAGAAAGTTTCCAAAATAGAAAGTTACCAAAAATAGAAAGTTTCCAAAAATAGAAAGTTTCCAAAAATAGAAAGTTTCCAAAAATAGAAAGTTTCCAAAAATAGAAAGTTTCCAAAAATAGAATTACTGCTTAAAATAGATAAGTTTCTAAAAATAGAAAGTTTTCATAAATAATCAGTTGCTTTAATTAAATAAGTTTCCATAAATAGATTAGCTGCCTGAAATAAATAAGTTTCTAAAAATAGAAGGTTTCCATAAATAGATTAGCTGCCTTATTTAATTAAGTTTCTAAAAATAGAAAGTTTCCATAATTAGAAATAAGCTGGTTAAATAAGCTAAGTATATAAGCCTAAGTGTTTTCATGATTATTTCATGTAATTAAATTAAACTATAAGTTAAAATATTTAATTAAATTAGAACATGTTTTTAATAAAATTAAGTTAAATACTTAGGTTAAAACATGTATTATTATTTATTAATAATATAACCTAAGTCATGTAAATTAATTAATTATAACCATGGTTTTTAAATAATTAATTAATTATAAGTCTAAAATATAAAAATACTTAGGTTAAATAATTTCATGATTATTAATAATTAAAATAACCTAAGTCATGTAATTAAATTAATCATGTCATATTATTAATTTAATTTTAACAAATGATCATAAAAATAAAATAAAAACTAAACATACACCATGAACCGAATCTAGACTAAAAACCATAAACCGGACATGAAATCGACACCATACCCCGAACCAAATCGAGCTACCCCTTGCTTGATGCTGCCGTGGGACCCACACCAACCAACCGGGACCATATGGTCTCGGTGGTGGTCGGATGGCCAAACCGAAACCCCCTCGGGTTCGGTGTAGGCTGCGGCCAAAACAAACACCCCTTAAAACATTACTTTTGATTTTATTAAATCCCAATTCATGTTAGATCTATGATCTAAATAGGTTTTATAAAAAAAACATAACATGTTCTTAATTAATAAAAGATCAAATCAAAAGAAAAAGGTTTAAAAGGGTTTACCGATTACGTGGATCAAAAGAATGAAGAACAAACACGAACACCAACAAGAATTCCAAGATCCAAGATCAACAAACACCCCCTTTTGGTGTGTTTGAAGGTGGCGGCCATAATAGAAAAAAAGAAGGAGGAGGAGGATTTTAGGTTTTCTGTAAAATTCTTCTGTAGAAAAAAAAATGAGTTGTGTAAATTCCTTAACCTCCTTTTAGTGAAAAATTGATGGGCTAAGCCCATCCTCCCTCCCTAATTTCGTGGTAATGGGGCCCACAAGGGGTAACCCGAATGTTTTCCGTGTCTAAAACATTGGTGTGTTCTCGTGTGTTCTCGTGTTCGTGTTTTACGTGTTCTCGTTAAATATTAACCGTGACTTTATATATTTATACGTGTTCGTAATAAATATATATACGTAATTAATATAAGCTCGTGATTAAATTACGTTCATGATTTCATGATCGCATGTTCGTGATTAATTATTGTCAAATAATTATTGTGTGCTCATGCGTAGTAAAATATTTATCGTGTTCTAACACATACGTAATACGTAAAATCCTAACACGTAATCGTAATCATGCTATATTAGGAAAGTTTTAATCTAGTACGTACGATCTTAAGGGTACTATTCATGGTAAAAGCATGCGGGTTTTACAACTCTTCCCCCCTAAAAAGAATAATTCGTCCCCGATTTATAGATAACGTAACTGAAAGAGAAACATACCCGGATCAAACAGAAAGGGTATGTAAGATTAATGAACGTGCGGGTTTCCTGGCAGAAGGAACGCGGAACGTGACCTGTCTTGAAAGGACATGGAACGTGACGTGACTGAAAGGACATATCTAGTTGATAAGAGAAAAACGGATAAAAGTTCGGATGAACTTGTCCATTTCCAAGTGGCCTCCCTCTTGGAACGGTTCCTTCAGAAGATCTTGACACAAATGATAAATCTTGGTCCTCCTGACCTTGACTTGGAATACGAAGAAATTCTTGGTTATCAACGGAAGGTAGATCCCCTAAATTCGATCGAGGAAAATAAGAGTTAACGTGCTAGGGTAACTGAAACGTTATGATGCAAGACAATCTGACTTAAATGATAATTAGAAACGATGTGCGAGACATAAAGAAACGTAGTACGTGAAAAATTTTGAACGTGATACATGAAAAATTTTGAACGTGCTACGTGGAGATATGGCGAGTGTAGTATGAGTAAACATATCGTGATCCATGATACGTGTAAAATATCTTGATCATGATATGAGAAACGTGGAATGAACATGACATGTGAAACATATCGTGATCATAGAATACAATGGCGGTAACCTCAAACGCTACAAGGTGAGACGTGGAATATGACGTCAAAAGTATATCGGATGATGGAGAGTTATACTAAACTTGGGTCTGGTCTCTCAAATTCTTGCAAACTACCCATAATGAGAAAAGAAATGAACGTAAAATCGTAAGCCAAAATACGATCATGAACGTGAATAGTGTCATGAACGCGAGCGCGAAAGCAAGGCGTGGAATTAGAACAAAGACGTAAAGTAACTGAGGAGCATAATTATGAATATTTGTCTGACTCGATAACTGATGAATTTCCAAGTGATCGGATGAGCCTTGGCTGGAACATGTCCGATCAATCTGTTAGTTCTGAAATCCTTGCGGATGTAAGGATTTTGCAGACTTGATCAAACTGTTTGTAATAAACCAAATGATGAAACATCCCAGTTTCTTGGTGTCCTATCTTAACCTGTTGGTATGTCAGGTATTTAGATATGAACGTAACTGTATCTTTCTTCGTAGAACTTGATACCTAGGAGTTTGCGAAACTCTGAGTCTCTGAATCTAGACTTCTCCTAGCGTAGAATTTTCTAGAACACCTAATGTAGTGTAGGGTTCTCTCCTTTACGCATAAGCTGAGTCATGGTAAGATTAACCATAGAAACCCATGTGATTCAGTGTGTCACTATAATCAAACAGAATTGATATTGGAAAAAAATTTCCAGGGTAGAATTTCTCTTTTCATAGAATTTGCAACATAGTGCAGATATGGTCTTCCTGCTCTTCTCTAGGCTTAGAAGAAATCAGGTTATCCTCAATGAAAACGCTGATGAATTTGTTTAGGAGTTCATGGAAACTCAATTTATTAAGTCCATAATGCCGTTGGAGCATTGATGAGACTAATTCAAAATCATAAATCTAGCATGACCAAGTCGTGTACGAATAGCAGTCATGGACATGTCCTGCTTTTTCACTCGTCACTGTTGGCAGCATGAGTTCGATCTTGGAAAAGTGACTAACACTATACGGTTGATTGGACATGTCGTCAATACGTGGAGGAGAATAACGGTCATGAATGGTGATTTGTTTAAAATCGACGGTAGTCGACACATAATCTTATGTTAACGTCCTTCTCCTTGAAGGTTATTGTGACAATCCGTCAATTTATGGTTGATATTTTATTCTCAATATTTATTTGAAAATATTATTTTATGAACTCACTTAATTTTTGTAAAGAAATTTGTATTTACGTCTTGGAGTGGCATCGACTACGTCTAAACCGGAGGATTCAACGTTACGTGCTTACGTTTACATACACCGTCTTTGGTGACAGTCCGACATTTCAGAAAATAAATTTGTTCATGAATATTATTTTGGAGTTTTAAATTTGTGCTGGTTCATAAACTCACAAATTTACGAGAAGAGAATAGGACTTACGATTTTATTTTAACGTCCTTTACGACTAAACCGGAAACCTTAGGATTACGTATTTACGTTTTCGAACTCCGTTTTTGATGAGACAATTTTTATTGGATTCGTTTTGTGACGTTGGTTCATAATTTATAAAATAGTTTTTCGTAAAACGACCCGAGGGCACGCAAATCGAGGAAAATAGAATCGAGGAGTACCCGTAAATAAATGGGGATGAGACAAGTGGGACACTTGTCCCACCCCCAAAACCGGCCAACACTAGCAACTTAACACCCATGAGGTGTCAAGTTTATCTCACAAGTCTTACACTTGTCTTAGCTTACTAAGTAAGCCTTCCACTACATCAAAACAACCTTCACAAAACCATTTCCTCATTTCCACCATGCAATACCACACAAATCCTCTCCACTCTCCATTTTTGTGCCGTCCCATCCTCACCCATAAACACCATTTTCATCAAAAATTAACCATGGAATCCTATGTTATTTCTACATATGTTAAAGCCCTCTTGAAGCTCTCTTGAATGGTGGTGATTATAACATCCATGGAGGAGTTTTCATAGTGTCTTAGGGCTGATTTTCCACAAGGTATACATGAAGAATGGTGGTCTTGAAGATGGTCTTGGCTATGCACAAGTTTCTCCATCCAAATCCATGTTTTGATCACAACCTACATCATCATGGTGGTATAAAGATTGTCCTCCTCATCTTCTTGTTATTTTGATTATGTAAACATGTATTTTATTTCCTATTGTATATGTATATGATGATTATATGATGATAAAAATGTTATGTGGGGATTTGGTGTTGATAAATATGATTAAAAAGGTGAAAGACTATAAGAAACAAGGTTAAAATCTTGGTTAAATTTGATGGCTGTATAAAACAGTAAAGAACCATATGGTAAACTGATAAAATGATGAAGTAGAATGAATTTATAGTAAGCTATATGTCTTGTACACATGTGAGAGTTGGCCATGCAATGGAATCAAAATAATGAGTGAGATATGATCAAAACAAGTTTAGGGTATAAATCTGAGGTTACTGTTTTGGACGATTTTTAGAAAATATTTAGAAGATGATTCAACAGTAGCTATAGGAGAGTTAAATGTAGCACATATCATTTAGTTTATGTGATAAAAATTTGAGCTTCTATCTCCATATAGAACTCAAGATATGGCAGTTTTGGTGAAAGTGAAGATAAAAATCAGATTTTTGGAAAATAAAGAATAATACTATTATATAAGCACTCAAAATTTAATAGTATAAAATATAAATGAAAACCCACTAACTTATAAAACTTATTTATATAAATACATAAAAGGTTAATTAAATGGATAAGTTATATAAATGGTGGTGAAATAATATTTATAAGTAATAAAAACTATAAACTTGATTTTTACGACTTTTTCGGCTATCGCCGTAAAATTAACGTTTTTGTTAAATAAAACTTAGATGGTTGGACCCGTCTAATGAAAACTTTATAAAACTTATATACTGATATATAGACATGTATAACAAGTAAAAATCGATAACACCCGAACTATAAGAAATACGGACATTTATGAGCTAATTAAGCATATTGGACTAATAATTGGACTAAATAAGATAAAAACTTGTAAAAAGAACTTATTGGGCTTAACCCATTTGGGCCCAACATGGAAAGTATACATACTGATAAAATAAGTATAACAAGGATTAAAACAAGCTAAAGAACTTATAATAAGCTTATTGGACTTAAAATGTGTAAATAGGTAAAACTAGTAAACTAATATAAAAGTTATCGACATATAACACTAGAATGAGTAAACGAGAATATGTAAACCCACTTGATCATCATATATATATAATCATCATATGTATACATAATTGCTATTTATATAAAGTCATTGGACATGAGTCTAAGACCGATTATTATTTGTCTAGGTTTCCGTGATTGAAGCACGTACCGTACGTCCGAATTGCCGATAACCCGCCTTCCCACATCAACGTGAGTTCATAGCCTCGCACTCTTTTAAATGTTTTTATAAATGCTTTATAAACCCGCGAGGGAGATAGCATGTTAGTTTTTATAAAATAGGACACCATTTGTCCCGATTGTTTGTTTATGGATTTTTGGACCCGAATGATTGAATGACCCGATTGTATGACCCGATAAATGATTAAAGGACCCGATAGATGAAATTAAATGGATTATTAAAGTTAGGTTATGTCACTAAAAGTCCCATTAGCATGAAGTGTGAACTACCGGGATTTGGTAGACGCTTATGCATTTAATAGTACTATTTGGGGACGATCACCCCAGTTCGTGCCTTGACGGTTGATCCCCGTCGTGCCACATTGATTGGTAAGCGAATTTATGTATGAGAAGATTTCCATAGCGTGACCTTTGTGACGACACGCTACTTTAGATGGGCAAAATTGGTATCGGGTTAGCTACCCGTTGTTGGTTTAGTAAGATAACAATGTCATGCGGCTTATAATAATCCAAAATTAACAAAATACTAATAGACGCTCCGAATTACGATGTATTGCCTGACTAGCAATACATGGTCATACTATTGATATTATGTTTGTGTTTTGGTTTTCATAACCATATTCATATAACGGTTTTTATTTGATTTTATACAACGTCATAAGACGTATTGTATGGTATTTTTACGACATTGGCTCGTATAATGATTTTTAAGGCAAATGCCTATATTATGATTTTCGATAAGGATTTGTATAAAATGACTTTGGCTATTTTAAGGCCTATTACAAAGATTTGTTCAAAATGATTTTTGGTAATAATTTTATACCAAAGTTATATTGATGAAATTTATTAAACTCTATGAATTCACTCGGCGTTATCGCTGACCTTTTCTTTTAACATGTTTTATCTCAGGTACTTGAAGGTAATTCTCGGGATGACAACAAGAATTCATGGCCCGCACTTAAACAATATTTTCCATTCAAATACTTTGTAAAACTTTGTATGAAATAATATGACATGGGACCGATGTAACTTTGATATTTATGAATGGAAATGATTTATTATTAAACGACGCGATTTTTATGCGTTGTCTATGATGTGAGTAATGTGCTATCCCGTAACACCAACTAGTCTTCCGCTGTACTAAGTTGTATAAATTTGGGGGTGTTACAGTTTGGTATCAGAGCTCTCGTTATAGAGAACGAAAGATTTTTAAAAACTAAGGTTTTGAATAAAACATTTCAAAATCATTTAACTATAAACATTTTTCTAAAAATGTCTAAAAATCTTTTGACTATAACGGTGCCGAAGAATTCCCGAGTTACCGACAAGGCCAGACTGAGAAGTGTTATTTTAATATATATATATATATAACTTGGATTATATATATATATATATATATATATATATATATATATATATATATATATATATATATATATATATATATATATATATATATATATATATATATATATATATATATATATATATATATATATATATATATATATATATATATATATATATATATATATATATATATATATATATATATATATATATATATATATATATATATATATATTTGATGTAATTTTATTACATGATTGTTTGATGATTATTTTGATATTTATACGAGGTATTTATACGACGTAGATTGTCACAAGTAACCCTAAATACCCTAGTAAATTAATCGAAGCTATTCTCGTAGGAATTCTAGCTATCCTAGATCTAAACCAAGTTGTGGATATTTATGATCCCAACAAATGGTTGATATTCGTAGAAATATAGATATTAGTTGATTGCGATATTGAAGAAGAATTGGCGAGACTAAATCTGATATCGATGTCATGACGATCTTTCTTATAGAGTGAAGTTTGACAAAACATTACCACCCAGAAAGATGTCATCTGATTCGTTGTCATCCAATTCTTAAATTGAAATCGAAAGGGTGAATGTTGCACTTGAGGCTGTTATTGGAACCATTACCCAAAAGCCTCATGCCACTAATACCTTTCCGAGAAATCTAGTTGAATGATCAAGTCATTTTATATTAATGACTCATTTAATAATTGTTGTTATAAGAGATATAGGATTGGAAATTAAGTGTTGATTCATATTGAGATCGTATTGCCTTTACAAGGCCGAAGAATAAGGTTGAAAGTATTGGAAAAGGAGGTAGGATATCGAATTGAGTATAAAAGTGGTTGAAACTTGAATAAAGTAAAATTTAACCCGTATGGAATATGAGATTGTTAATAGAAGTCGTTAAATTTTTTTTGATTGAATTATAAGGATTTAAATGATTGTTAGTTTGTGTTAAGGGTTGTTCCTAGGCCATTGTCCACTAACGAGGATGCCCAGTGTCCAAGAAATAAATTGAAGAAATCTTCTTCTGAATTGAGACCAATGGATCTTCCGGGACATGTGGAACACCTAATGACTCTTGTAGATTAGTATTCATTGTGGTATCTTTTAAAAATCCCTAACTTAACTGAGATATCAGTTGGTAGGATGAGTTTTGTAAATTGTATGACATAGTGACACGTAATGTGTTACGGTACAATTTGACTTGTTTGTGATTAATGAAAAGACTACATTTGATTGCTAAATTCTACATGTATCGATGTTATCTATCTTTTATTGCTTCATCCTAATGTTCACATTAGTGATGCAACCATTGAGCAAGTACTCATCTTGATTTGAGTTACGTCGCGGATTATTCTTCTGAGTGCCATCGAGATCATGAACCTCATGATTATTTGGCTAAGCTCATTTCCTGGTACAGATTGAAGTTAGTTCTTGGTGAACAACTCTTCATCACTCTTTTTGCAGATCACACATTGTTTTTATAAAGTTAAAACTGTATCCTTTGAGAAAAATTAATTTTCATCACAATAAGGATTATTCAAAGTGAGGTTTATAAGTGATTGATACCAAAATGAAGTTGTTTATGAAACGCTTTGGAAATCTTCGTAAATTTATTTTTGATTCTTATTTAAGAATTAAGCATGAAAATGTTTTTATTATAAACATGATGATAAAATCTTGACGAACTGAGTATTGCATCGTTAATCTTGAAATTGTATATAGTTGCGCGCCTACATACAATTTGGAATGGACCATGCAAGGCTGATTAGTAGTCACCATAAAACTGATTAATAAACACTACATTTTCTTTGAAGATTGTGAAAGATTAAAATTTTATGAGATCTGCAAGAAGTGAAAAATAGGGAAATAGTGTTAGGGACACCTACATATGTGCCTGTAGCATCTATTCTTCTGAGTCGAATTTACTCATCTGTGGAAATTGTCTTATTTGACAATTGACAATTTTTTCTTGTCCAATTCTCCAGTGGTGAGATTCTTAGGAAAAGTATCTGATTACCGAGTGTTGATACCCGATTGGATGTATCGACGTTCCTATCATTTCTTTTGATTAGATTTCATTTGAATGACCTGGGTAACAATCCTAGGAGCTTTCGAATGCGTACTCAAATTATGAAAACATGGGATATATTCATATTCGTTAAATGTTTTCGTCTGTATCTGATTTGAAATTCTCTCGCATAGATTATGCGTTGACCTTACTCTTTTAAAAGTATTTGGGTCTCCAGATATCCTTGATTTGTGAAGGAATGTGAGTTATTATTAGACTTTTGAGAAGTTCACATCTTATCGACGGCAATGGAACTGGAAAGTTGACAGTGCCAGTAGAATGGATTGATTGATTATGACATGACGACATTGTCTTAATTGATGGGAACTCGAGTAGAATTCCCCCTAAATGATAAGATGCTGATTATGAAAAGTGATCTAAATAATTCTTGATGGATGACCATATCTTGTATTAAGACTTAAAATATTACCATGAATGGTTGTGAACTAGTTATAGATATTGTAATCTAGAAAGAACCTAATATGAATATACTAAAAGATGTTTATGTTATCTGAAACCTTAGGAAGTATTTGTTGATGAGTTACCTAGACTTTTGCCATTTAGGCAAGTTGAATTTGGTATTGGTTATATTTTCGGTGCTGCACATGTGGCTTGTGCACTGTACGACAGCACCATCTAAATTAAAGGAATTACCGTACAACTGAGAGAGTTGTCAGAGAATGATTTTATTCTACCAAGCCTGTCATCCTGAAGAGCTATGGTGTTATCATTCCTTATATTTATAGATTACTGTGAATTGAGTAAATTGACAATCGAAAACGATGTCCATAACTCGAAATGGAAGATTTGTTCGATCATTTACAAGGTTCTAGTGTATGTTTTAAAGATTTGATCCACGGCATGGTTATTTTCAACTTCGCGTCCGCGAAGGAGATTATCTATTCCAATCACTACATCCAGTACTTGTAATAAACATTATGAGTTTCACGTAATGTCGTTTGGATTGACAATGCACATGTAGTATTCATAAATATGATGAATCACGTGTGTAGGCTGTAATTTGATAAATTCATGCTCGTGATCATTAAGGACTATATGTTTGTTTATAAGAATAAGAATGAGTTAATAATTATTTATAGATTGCCCTGAACTGGCCGAACAATGAAAACCTGAACCTTGAATAATTGATATGTGATTAAAAACTTAATCCTTTACATAAAATGACCGTTGGATTAATAATGGTAAGATGTATGCATATTGACTCTTCAAAAATTTAGAGCCCTTTTATGACTTTGGATTTTACCAAAAAGAAAGTGTAAATATATTTTGACAAATGTTTTAACAAAGGATTTTAAGGGATCATTCCCTTATAACCAAAACATTTAACTAAACTCTTGTTTAGGGGTAAATGTTTTTGCATACTTTAAGACAACCTAAGAAGGAATGAGAAAACTATTTAAACCATGACTTAAAATTTGAAACGACAATTTTTTTTTCTTTTCAAACTAAGAAAACTTTGACCAAAGTATAAACAAAGGTTTTTCGAACATATACGAATCTTATTAATTATTTACAATAAATCAACAAAAATTGTGTTAACTAAATTCAAATTTATTTTGAACATTTTATATAATTGGTCGAACTAAGAAATTTAAAATTTTCACGTTTACGTTTCATAAAAATTTAATAATTATTATTCAATTAATTGTAATAATTATCGACGCTTTAAACGCCGGATTGAGAAAAGCTGATAAAAATGATAGATGAGACGAAACTGAAACATAGAAGATATGAAGAAAGAATTTTGAATAAATACGGTTATGATATTTATTTCATCAGGAGAAGGTGAATGTAGATACTGATACATAATATAGAAAAGATAAAGAATCAATTAGGACATGTTCCTTAATAATGAAGGCGCAAAATAAATTGCCGAACAATTTAAATATGAACGATGTTTGTAAAAAGGATAATATAGATAATAAAAAGGGGTTTGCAGCTAATGTGAACCATTAGAATTAAGAAGCCGATGGCGGTACATATATAAAAGGCCACTTGAGGTTGCCTAAATATGGAGATTTTGAGATATAGTTATGTTGGAATTTGTAAGTATAAGTATTCTATTTATGTCATTTATGACTAAAAGTATCTTTGTCTGAAGAAGTTGTACTGATGGCAAGTATGTAGGCAGACATCGCCTCATACATTAGTAAACGTCTAGCTATTGCAAAGGTCATCATCTGAATTTGATTCGATTTGGGTCATCGTCGATAGACTAACCAAATCTGCTAATATCATTCCCGTTAATGATGAATGCAAAAGATTTATATAAACATAGTGTGCCTGTATCGATCATCTATATCAAGATCCTCGCTTCGCATCGAATTTCTAGAGATTTGCTCAGAAATCATTGAGAACGAACCTTGATGAGAGTGCTATGTACCACCCCAAATCGAAGGGACGAGGTAAAGTAACGATATAAAGTAATATAAGTGTTGTTTTATGTTTGAATGATTGACCTTTGGTAATAGACCGTATAATCGTTTTCCTTTGGAAAGATTATCCTTGATAATCATCGTATTAGGATCAAGATCGAATCTTTTTAGGATCTAAATATTAGAGCATCTGTAAGCAGAAGTTGAGATGAAGACATCCGACATACACCCACTGTGAGTTGGACATGTCTTTTAGGTTTAAGGTTTCCTATGATGGCGAACCTAACCTTGCAAAATACCCGACCCGTGAGATCTGAAATGATTGTTGAAATTAGGATTTGATTATTGACTGCTGGTAGTGGGCAAGAGGATATATGAATATGAAAAGTAGATCTTGAAGTGCCAAATGGGTAGCGAAGTTATGCCACAATTTTTAAATTTGGAAAAATGAATTCATGATCTGACAAATCATGGGATATAAGTCCCCGCTGTATGGGACCATTGAGATAATGTAAAAGTTGGGATTGGAAGGCATATAAGCTGGATCTACCCTAGGACATCAAAGACTGCGTGAATTATGTTTCGTATATCGAACTTGATGGAATATCTATCAAGTGAAAATCTGATTATTCTTAGTAGAGTTTAGATCGGCGAAAAGTTGCATTCATCAGAAACCCGTGAACATCATGGATAGAGAAAGTAAGTCAACATTAAGCCTGATCTTATTCCCGTAGTTATGTTTGATGAAACTCGCGTATTGTAACGAATTGCACTTATGAGAAAAGGACCGAATGTGGAGGAAATACCCACATGGCTTTAACTCTATAAGAAGCGAGTAGTAAGGTAAGATGATCTTTGAGGACAAAGATCCTGTTTAGGGGTAAATGCTGTGACAATCCGTCAATTTATGGTTGATATTTTATTCTCAATATTTATTTGAAAATATTATTTTATGAACTCACTTAATTTTTGGGAAGAAATTTGGATTTACGTCTTGGAGTAGCATCGAATACGTCTAAACCGGAGGATTCAACGTTACGTGCTTACGTTTACATACACCGTCTTTGGTGACAGTCCGACATTTCAGAAAATAAATTTGTTCATGAATATTATTTTGGAGTTTTAAATTTGTATTGGTTCATAAACTCACAAATTTACGAGAAGAGAATAGGACTTACGATTTTATTTTAACGTCCTTTACGACTAAACCGGAAACCTTAGGATTACGTATTTACGTTTTCGAACTCCGTTTTTGATGAGACAATTTTTATTGGATTCGTTTTGTGACGTTGGTTCATAATTTATAAAATAGTTTTTCGTAAAATGACCCGAGGGCACGCAAATCGAGGAAAATAGAATCGAGGAGTACCCGTAAATAAATGGGGATGAGACAAGTGGGACACTTGTCCCACCCCCAAAACCGGCCAACACTAGCAACTTAACACCCATGAGGTGTCAAGTTTATCTCACAAGTCTTACACTTGTCTTAGCTTACTAAGTAAGCCTTCCACTACATCAAAACAACCTTCACAAAACCATTTCCTCATTTCCACCATGCAATACCACACAAATCCTCTCCACTCTCCATTTTTGTGCCGTCCCATCCTCACCCATAAACACCATTTTCATCAAAAATTAACCATGGAATCCTATGTTATTTCTACATATGTTAAAGCCCTCTTGAAGCTCTCTTGAATGGTGGTGATTATAACATCCATGGAGGAGTTTTCATAGTGTCTTAGGGCTGATTTTCCACAAGGTATACATGAAGAATGGTGGTCTTGAAGATGGTCTTGGCTATGCACAAGTTTCTCCATCCAAATCCATGTTTTGATCACAACCTACATCATCATGGTGGTATAAAGATTGTCCTCCTCATCTTCTTGTTATTTTGATTATGTAAACATGTATTTTATTTCCTATTGTATATGTATATGATGATTATATGATGATAAAAATGTTATGTGGGGATTTGGTGTTGATAAATATGATTAAAAAGGTGAAAGACTATAAGAAACAAGGTTAAAATCTTGGTTAAATTTGATGGCTGTATAAAACAGTAAAGAACCATATGGTAAACTGATAAAATGATGAAGTAGAATGAATTTATAGTAAGCTATATGTCTTGTACACATGTGAGAGTTGGCCATGCAATGGAATCAAAATAAAGAGTGAGATATGATCAAAACAAGTTTAGGGTATAAATCTGAGGTTACTGTTTTGGACGATTTTTAGAAAATATTTAGAAGATGATTCAACAGTAGCTATAGGAGAGTTAAATGTAGCACATATCATTTAGTTTATGTGATAAAAATTTGAGCTTCTATCTCCATATAGAACTCAAGATATGGCAGTTTTGGTGAAAGTGAAGATAAAAATCAGATTTTTGGAAAATAAAGAATAATACTATTATATAAGCACTCAAAATTTAATAGTATAAAATATAAATGAAAACCCACTAACTTATAAAACTTATTTATATAAATACATAAAAGGTTAATTAAATGGATAAGTTATATAAATGGTGGTGAAATAATATTTATAAGTAATAAAAACTATAAACTTGATTTTTACGACTTTTTCGGCTATCGCCGTAAAATTAACGTTTTTGTTAAATAAAACTTAGATGGTTGGACCCGTCTAATGAAAACTTTATAAAACTTATATACTGATATATAGACATGTATAACAAGTAAAAACCGATAACACCCGAACTATAAGAAATACGGACATTTATGAGCTAATTAAGCATATTGGACTAATAATTGGACTAAATAAGATAAAAACTTGTAAAAAGAACTTATTGGGCTTAACCCATTTGGGCCCAACATGGAAAGTATACATACTGATAAAATAAGTATAACAAGGATTAAAACAAGCTAAAGAACTTATAATAAGCTTATTGGACTTAAAATGTGTAAATAGGTAAAACTAGTAAACTAATATAAAAGTTATCGACATATAACACTAGAATGAGTAAACGAGAATATGTAAACCCACTTGATCATCATATATATATAATCATCATATGTATACATAATTGCTATTTATATAAAGTCATTGGACATGAGTCTAAGACCGATTATTATTTGTCTAGGTTTCCGTGATTGAAGCACGTACCGTACGTCCGAATTGCCGATAACCCGCCTTCCCACATCAACGTGAGTTCATAGCCTCGCACTCTTTTAAATGTTTTTATAAATGCTTTATAAACCCGCGAGGGAGATAGCATGTTAGTTTTTATAAAATAGGACACCATTTGTCCCGATTGTTTGTTTATGGATTTTTGGACCCGAATGATTGAATGACCCGATTGTATGACCCGATAAATGATTAAAGGACCCGATAGATGAAATTAAATGGATTATTAAAGTTAGGTTATGTCACTAAAAGTCCCATTAGCATGAAGTGTGAACTACCGGGATTTGGTAGACGCTTATGCATTTAATAGTACTATTTGGGGACGATCACCCCAGTTCGCGCCTTGACGGTTGATCCCCGTCGTGCCACATTGATTGGTAAGCGAATTTATGTATGAGAAGATTTCCATAGCGTGACCTTTGTGACGACACGCTACTTTAGATGGGCAAAATTGGTATCGGGTTAGCTACCCGTTGTTGGTTTAGTAAGATAACAATGTCATGCGGCTTATAATAATCCAAAATTAACAAAATACTAATAGACGCTCCGAATTACGATGTATTACCTGACTAGCAATACATGGTCATACTATTGATATTATGTTTGTGTTTTGGTTTTCATAACCATATTCATATAACGGTTTTTATTTGATTTTATACAACGTCATAAGACGTATTGTATGGTATTTTTACGACATTGGCTCGTATAATGATTTTTAAGGCAAATGCCTATATTATGATTTTCGATAAGGATTTGTATAAAATGACTTTGGCTATTTTAAGGCCTATTATAAAGATTTGTTCAAAATGATTTTTGGTAATAATTTTATACCAA
The DNA here is from genome assembly GCA_025667525.1 of Glebionis coronaria. Taxonomy (NCBI): domain Eukaryota; kingdom Viridiplantae; phylum Streptophyta; class Magnoliopsida; order Asterales; family Asteraceae; genus Glebionis; species Glebionis coronaria. The sequence continues at coordinate 555,093,131 of CM046877.1, read as the reverse complement.
AGTTATATTGATGAAATTTATTAAACTCTATGAATTCACTCGGCGTTATCGCTGACCTTTTCTTTTAACATGTTTTATCTCAGGTACTTGAAGGTAATTCTCGGGATGACAACAAGAATTCATGGCCCGCACTTAAACAATATTTTCCATTCAAATACTTTGTAAAACTTTGTATGAAATAATATGACATGGGACCGATGTAACTTTGATATTTATGAATGGAAATGATTTATTATTAAACGACGCGATTTTTATGCGTTGTCTATGATGTGAGTAATGTGCTATCCCGTAACACCAACTAGTCTTCCGCTGTACTAAGTTGTATAAATTTGGGGGTGTTACAGTTTGGTATCAGAGCTCTCGTTATAGAGAACGAAAGATTTTTAAAAACTAAGGTTTTGAATAAAACATTTCAAAATCTTTTAACTATAAACATTTTTCTAAAAATGTCTAAAAATCTTTTGACTATAACGGTGCCGAAGAATTCCCGAGTTACCGACAAGGCCAGACTGAGAAGTGTTATTTTAATATATATATATATATATAACTTGGATTATATATATATATATATATATATATATATATATATATATATATATATATATATATATATATATATATATATATATATATATATATATATATATATTATATATATATATATATATATATATATATATATATATATATATATATATATATATATATATATATATATATATATATATATATATATATATATATATATATATATATATATATATATATATATATATATATATATATATATATATATATATATATATATATATATATATATATATATATATATATATATATATATATATATATATATATATATATATATATATATATATATATATATATATATATATATATATATATATATATATATATATATTTGATGTAATTTTATTACATGATTGTTTGATGATTATTTTGATATTTATACGAGGTATTTATACGACGTAGATTGTCACAAGTAACCCTAAATACCCTAGTAAATTAATCGAAGCTATTCTCGTAGGAATTCTAGCTATCCTAGATCTAAACCAAGTTGTGGATATTTATGATCCCAACAAATGGTTGATATTCGTAGAAATATAGATATTAGTTGATTGCGATATTGAAGAAGAATTGGCGAGACTAAATCTGATATCGATGTCATGACGATCTTTCTTATAGAGTGAAGTTTGACAAAACATTACCACCCAGAAAGATGTCATCTGATTCGTTGTCATCCAATTCTTAAATTGAAATCGAAAGGGTGAATGTTGCACTTGAGGCTGTTATTGGAACTATTACCCAAAAGCCTCATGCCACTAATACCTTTCCGAGAAATCTAGTTGAATGATCAAGTCATTTTATATTAATGACTCATTTAATAATTGTTGTTATAAGAGATATAGGATTGGAAATTAAGTGTTGATTCATATTGAGATCGTATTGCCTTTACAAGGCCGAAGAATAAGGTTGAAAGTATTGGAAAAGGAGGTAGGATATCGAATTGAGTATAAAAGTGGTTGAAACTTGAATAAAGTAAAATTTAACCCGTATGGAATATGAGATTGTTAATAGAAGTCGTTAAATTTTTTTTGATTGAATTATAAGGATTTAAATGATTGTTAGTTTGTGTTAAGGGTTGTTCCTAGGCCATTGTCCACTAACGAGGATGCCCAGTGTCCAAGAAATAAATTGAAGAAATCTTCTTCTGAATTGAGACCAATGGATCTTCCAGGACATGTGGAACACCTAATGACTCTTGTAGATTAGTATTCATTGTGGTATCTTTTAAAAATCCCTAACTTAACTGAGGTATCAGTTGGTAGGATGAGTTTTGTAAATTGTATGACATAGTGACACGTAATGTGTTACGGTACAATTTGACTTGTTTGTGATTAATGAAAAGACTACATTTGATTGCTAAATTCTACATGTATCGATGTTATCTATCTTTTATTGCTTCATCCTAATGTTCACATTAGTGATGCAACCATTGAGCAAGTACTCATCTTGATTTGAGTTACGTCGCGGATTATTCTTCTGAGTGCCATCGAGATCATGAACCTCATGATTATTTGGCTAAGCTCATTTCCTGGTACAGATTGAAGTTAGTTCTTGGTGAACAACTCTTCATCACTCTTTTTGCAGATCACACATTGTTTTTATAAAGTTAAAACTGTATCCTTTGAGAAAAATTAATTTTCATCACAATAAGGATTATTCAAAGTGAGGTTTATAAGTGATTGATACCAAAATGAAGTTGTTTATGAAACGCTTTGGAAATCTTCGTAAATTTATTTTTGATTCTTATTTAAGAATTAAGCATGAAAATGTTTTTATTATAAACATGATGATAAAATCTTGACGAACTGAGTATTGCATCGTTAATCTTGAAATTGTATATAGTTGCGCGCCTACATACAATTTGGAATGGACCATGCAAGGCTGATTAGTAGTCACCATAAAACTGATTAATAAACACTACATTTTCTTTGAAGATTGTGAAAGATTAAAATTTTATGAGATCTGCAAGAAGTGAAAAATAGGGAAATAGTGTTAGGGACACCTACATATGTGCCTGTAGCATCTATTCTTCTGAGTCGAATTTACTCATCTGTGGAAATTGTCTTATTTGACAATTGACAATTTTTTCTTGTCCAATTCTCCAGTGGTGAGATTCTTAGGAAAAGTATCTGATTACCGAGTGTTGATACCCGATTGGATGTATCGACGTTCCTATCATTTCTTTTGATTAGATTTCATTTGAATGACCTGGGTAACAATCCGAGGAGCTTTCGAATGCGTACTCAAATTATGAAAACATGGGATATATTCATATTCGTTAAATGTTTTCGTCTGTATCTGATTTGAAATTCTCTCGCATAGATTATGCGTTGACCTTACTCTTTTAAAAGTATTTGGGTCTCCAGATATCCTTGATTTGTGAAGGAATGTGAGTTATTATTAGACTTTTGAGAAGTTCACATCTTATCGACGGCAATGGAACTGGAAAGTTGACAGTGCCAGTAGAATGGATTGATTGATTATGACATGACGACATTGTCTTAATTGATGGGAACTCGAGTAGAATTCCCCCTAAATGATAAGATGCTGATTATGAAAAGTGATCTAAATAATTCTTGATGGATGACCATATCTTGTATTAAGACTTAAAATATTACCATGAATGGTTGTGAACTAGTTATAGATATTGTAATCTAGAAAGAACCTAATATGAATATACTAAAAGATGTTTATGTTATCTGAAACCTTAGGAAGTATTTGTTGATGAGTTACCTAGACTTTTGCCATTTAGGCAAGTTGAATTTGGTATTGGTTATATTTTCGGTGCTGCACATGTGGCTTGTGCACTGTACGACAGCACCATCTAAATTAAAGGAATTACCGTACAACTGAGAGAGTTGTCAGAGAATGATTTTATTCTACCAAGCCTGTCATCCTGAAGAGCTATGGTGTTATCATTCCTTATATTTATAGATTACTGTGAATTGAGTAAATTGACAATCGAAAACGATGTCCATAACTCGAAATGGAAGATTTGTTCGATCATTTACAAGGTTCTAGTGTATGTTTTAAAGATTTGATCCACGACATGGTTATTTTCAACTTCGCGTCCGCGAAGGAGATTATCTATTCCAATCACTACATCCAGTACTTGTAATAAACATTATGAGTTTCACGTGATGTCGTTTGGATTGACAATGCACATGTAGTATTCATAAATATGATGAATCACGTGTGTAGGCTGTAATTTGATAAATTCATGCTCGTGATCATTAAGGACTATATGTTTGTTTATAAGAATAAGAATGAGTTAATAATTATTTATAGATTGCCCTGAACTGGCCGAACAATGAAAACCTGAACCTTGAATAATTGATATGTGATTAAAAACTTAATCCTTTACATAAAATGACCGTTGGATTAATAATGGTAAGATGTATGCATATTGACTCTTCAAAAATTTAGAGCCCTTTTATGACTTTGGATTTTACCAAAAAGAAAGTGTAAATATATTTTGACAAATGTTTTAACAAAGGATTTTAAGGGATCATTCCCTTATAACCAAAACATTTAACTAAACTCTTGTTTAGGGGTAAATGTTTTTGCATACTTTAAGACAACCTAAGAAGGAATGAGAAAACTATTTAAACCATGACTTAAAATTTGAAACGACAATTTTTTTTTCTTTTCAAACTAAGAAAACTTTGACCAAAGTATAAACAAAGGTTTTTCGAACATATACGAATCTTATTAATTATTTACAATAAATCAACAAAAATTGTGTTAACTAAATTCAAATTTATTTTGAACATTTTATATAATTGGTCGAACTAAGAAATTTAAAATTTTCACGTTTACGTTTCATAAAAATTTAATAATTATTATTCAATTAATTGTAATAATTATCGACGCTTTAAACGCCAGATTGAGAAAAGCTGATAAAAATGATAGATGAGACGAAACTGAAACATAGAAGATATGAAGAAAGAATTTTGAATAAATACGGTTATGATATTTATTTCATCAGGAGAAGGTGAATGTAGATACTGATACATAATATAGAAAAGATAAAGAATCAATTAGGACATGTTCCTTAATAATGAAGGCGCAAAATAAATTGCCGAACAATTTAAATATGAACGATGTTTGTAAAAAGGATAATATAGATAATAAAAAGGGGTTTGCAGCTAATGTGAACCATTAGAATTAAGAAGCCGATGGCGGTACATATATAAAAGGCCACTTGAGGTTGCCTAAATATGGAGATTTTGAGATATAGTTATGTTGGAATTTGTAAGTATAAGTATTCTATTTATGTCATTTATGACTAAAAGTATCTTTGTCTGAAGAAGTTGTACTGATGGCAAGTATGTAGGCAGACATCGCCTCATACATTAGTAAACGTCTAGCTATTGCAAAGGTCATCATCTGAATTTGATTCGATTTGGGTCATCGTCGATAGACTAACCAAATCTGCTAATATCATTCCCGTTAATGATAAATGCAAAAGATTTATATAAACATAGTGTGCCTGTATCGATCATCTATATCAAGATCCTCGCTTCGCATCGAATTTCTAGAGATTTGCTCAGAAATCATTGAGAACGAACCTTGATGAGAGTGCTATGTACCACCCCAAATCGAAGGGACGAGGTAAAGTAACGATATAAAGTAATATAAGTGTTGTTTTATGTTTGAATGATTGACCTTTGGTAATAGACCGTATAATCGTTTTCCTTTGGAAAGATTATCCTTGATAATCATCGTATTAGGATCAAGATCGAATCTTTTTAGGATCTAAATATTAGAGCATCTGTAAGCAGAAGTTGAGATGAAGACATCCGACATACACCCACTGTGAGTTGGACATGTCTTTTAGGTTTAAGGTTTCCTATGATGGCGAACCTAACCTTGCAAAATACCCGACCCGTGAGATCTGAAATGATTGTTGAAATTAGGATTTGATTATTGACTGCTGGTAGTGGGCAAGAGGATATATGAATATGAAAAGTAGATCTTGAAGTGCCAAATGGGTAGCGAAGTTATGCCACAATTTTTAAATTTGGAAAAATGAATTCATGATCTGACAAATCATGGGATATAAGTCCCCGCTGTATGGGACCATTGAGATAATGTAAAAGTTGGGATTGGAAGGCATATAAGCTGGATCTACCCTAGGACATCAAAGACTGCGTGAATTATGTTTCGTATATCGAACTTGATGGAATATCTATCAAGTGAAAATCTGATTATTCTTAGTAGAGTTTAGATCGGCGAAAAGTTGCATTCATCAGAAACCCGTGAACATCATGGATAGAGAAAGTAAGTCAACATTAAGCCTGATCTTATTCCCGTAGTTATGTTTGATGAAACTCGCGTATTGTAACGAATTGCACTTATGAGAAAAGGACCGAATGTGGAGGAAATACCCACATGGCTTTAACTCTATAAGAAGCGAGTAGTAAGGTAAGATGATCTTTGAGGACAAAGATCCTGTTTAGGGGTAAATGCTGTGACAATCCGTCAATTTATGGTTGATATTTTATTCTCAATATTTATTTGAAAATATTATTTTATGAACTCACTTAATTTTTGGGAAGAAATTTGGATTTACGTCTTGGAGTAGCATCGATACGTCTAAACCGGAGGATTCAACGTTACGTGCTTACGTTTACATACACCGTCTTTGGTGACAGTCCGACATTTCAGAAAATAAATTTGTTCATGAATATTATTTTGGAGTTTTAAATTTGTATTGGTTCATAAACTCACAAATTTACGAGAAGAGAATAGGACTTACGATTTTATTTTAACGTCCTTTACGACTAAACCGGAAACCTTAGGATTACGTATTTACGTTTTCGAACTCCGTTTTTGGTGAGACAATTTTTATTGGATTCGTTTTGTGACGTTGGTTCATAATTTATAAAAACGTTTTTCGTAAAACGACCCGAGGGCACGCAAATCGAGGAAACTAGAATCGAGGAGTACCCGTAAATAAATGGGGATGAGACAAGTGGGACACTTGTCCCACCCCCAAAACCGGCCAACACTAGCAACTTAACACCCATGAGGTGTCAAGTTTATCTCACAAGTCTTACACTTGTCTTAGCATACTAAGTAAGCCTTCCACTACATCAAAACAACCTTCACAAAACCATTTCCTCATTTCCACCATGCAATACCACACAAATCCTCTCCACTCTCCATTTTTGTGCCGTCCCATCCTCACCCATAAACACCATTTTCATCAAAAATTAACCATGGAATCCTATGTTATTTCTACATATGTTGAAGCCCTCTTGAAGCTCTCTGGAATGGTGGTGATTATAACATCCATGGAGGAGTTTTCATAGTGTCTTAGGGCTGATTTTCCACAAGGTATACATGAAGAATGGTGGTCTTGAAGATGGTCTTGGCTATGCACAAGTTTCTCCATCCAAATCCATGTTTTGATCACAACATACATCATCATGGTGGTATAAAGATTGTCCTCCTCATCTTCTTGTTATTTTGATTATGTAAACATGTATTTTATTTCCTATTGTATATGTATATGATGTTTATATGATGATAAAAATGTTATGTGGAGATTTGGTGTTGATAAATATGATTAAAAAGGTGAAAGACTATAAGAAACAAGGTTAAAATCTTGGTTAAATTTGATGGCTGTATAAAACAGTAAAAAGCCATATGGTAAACTGATAAAATGATGAAGTAGAATGGATTTAAAGTAAGCTATATGTCTTGTACACATGTGAGAGTTGGCCATGCAATGAAATCAAAATAATGAGTGAGATATGATCAAAACAAGTTTAGGGTATAAATCTGAGGTTACTGTTTTGGACGATTTTTAGAAAATATTTAGAAGATGATTCAACAGTAGCTATAGAAGAGTTAAATGTAGCACATATCATTAAGTTTATGTGATAAAAATTTGAGCTTCTATCTCCATATAGAACTCAAGATATGGCAGTTTTGGTGAAAGTGAAGATAAAAATCAGATTTTTGGAAAATAAAGAATAATACTATTATATAAGCACTCAAAATTTAATAGTATAAAATATAAATGAAAACCCACTAACTTATAAAACTTATTTATATAAATACATAAAAGGTTAATTAAATGGATAAGTTATATAAATGGTGGTGAAATAATATTTATAAGTAATAAAAACTATAAACTTGATTTTTACGACTTTTTCGGCTATCGCCGTAAAATTAACGTTTTTGTTAAATAAAACTCAGATGGTTGGACCCGTCTAATGAAAACTTTATAAAACTTATATGCTGATATATAGACATGTATAACAAGTAAAAACCGATAAAACCCGAACTATAAGAAATACGGACATTTATGAGCTAATTAAGCATATTGGACTAATAATTGGACTAAATAAGATAAAAACTTGTAAAAAGAACTTATTGGGCTTAACCCATTTGGGCCCAACATGGAAAGTATACATACTGATAAAATAAGTATAACAAGGATTAAAACAAGCTAAAGAACTTATAATAAGCTTATTGGACTTAAAATGTGTAAATAGGTAAAACTAGTAAACTAGTATAAAAGTTATCGACATATAACACTAGAATGAGTAAACGAGAATATGTAAACCCACTTGATCATCATATATATATATAATCATCATATGTATACATAATTTCTATTTTTATAAAGTCATTGGACATGAGTCTAAGACCGATTATTATTTGTCTAGGTTTCCGTGATTGAAGCACGTACCGTACGTCCGAATTGCCGATAACCCGCCTTCCCACATCAAGGTGAGTTCATAGCCTCGCACTCTTTTAAATGTTTTTATAAATGCTTTATAAACCCGCGAGGGAGATAACATGTTAGTTTTTATAAAATAGGACACCATTTGTCCCGATTGTTTGTTTATGGATTTTTGGACCCGAATGATTGAATGACCCGATTGTATGACCCGATAAATGATTAAAGGACCCGATAGATGAAATTAAATGGATTATTAAAGTTAGGTTATGTCACTAAAAGTCCCATTAGCATGAATTGTGAACTACCGGGATTTGGTAGACGCTTATGCATTTAATAGTACTATTTGGGGACGATCACCCCAGTTCGCGCCTTGACGGTTGATCCCCGTCGTGCCACATTGATTGGTAAGCGAATTTATGTATGAGAAGATTTCTATAGCGTGACCAATGTGACGACACGCTACTTTAGATGGGCAAAATTGGTATCGGGTTAGCTACCCGTTGTTGGTTTAGTAAGGTAACAATGTCATGCGGCTTATAATAATCCAAAATTAACAAAATACTAATAGACGCTCCAAATTACGATGTATTGCCTGACTAGCAATACAGGGTCATACTATTGATATTATGTTTGTGTTTTGGTTTTTATAACCATATTCATATAACGGTTTTTATTTGATTTTATACAACGTCATAAGACGTATTGTATGGTATTTTTACGACATTGGCTCGTATAATGATTTTTAAGGCAAATGCCTATATTATGATTTTCGATAAGGATTTGTATAAAATGACTTTGGCTATTTTAAGGCCTATTACAAAGATTTGTTCAAAATGATTTTTGGTAATAATTTTATACCAAAGTTATATTGATGAAATTTATTAAACTCTATGAATTCACTCGGCGTTATCGCTGACCTTTTCTTTTAACATGTTTTATCTCAGATACTTGAAGGTAATTCTCGGGAAGACAAAAAGAATTCATGGCCCGCACTTAAACAATATTTTCCATTCAAATACTTTGTAAAACTTTGTATGAAATAATATGACATGGGACCGATGTAACTTTGATATTTATGAATGGAAATGATTTATTATTAAACGACGCGATTTTTATGCGTTGTCTATGATGTGAGTAATGTGCTATCCCGTAACACCAACTAGTCTTCCACTGTACTAAGTTGTATAAATTTGGGGGTGTTACAGTTCTTCTGGAGTGTAAGGAACAATTTTGGAATAATCCGTTGGTTATGCGTAAAAGGACCTTAGTAGTCGTGTGTTACTGACAGCTAGAAAATCTTAGCAATCATGGCTAACAAAGCACGTGCTTGAAAAGCATAGATAATCTGTACAGATTTTCCTGATGGAAAAATCAAGCTGAATGTATTCAGGAGCCTGAACATTACTGTACATAATTATGAATCGTAGCATGTTGTGCTGTTCATAGTTCATAATTAGGATAAAATTCATCTCGTGTCTGTCCGAGGATTAGCGTTAGCAACTTGGATCTCATCATTAAGCTGAAGGAAAACCTTCGTATACGTGGGAATACGAAAGGCGTCCTTCATGGTCATGAATCAATGATTTATGGTTACAAGAATGAAAGTGACATCGGCAACGTGACAGTTCTCACTGATGCGTCGGTAATGGTATTGAAATTCTTGTGGCCTGATTAATACATGGCACAACAAAATGGATATACCCTTGGAGGGTACCCTGAATTTCTTAGAAATGTTCCATAGTTGGACGTGAGTCATGTGTCTTGACTCGTTTCTTGGAACTATAAGCATGACATATGTCTTGAATGGTGTCTTGACATGTGTCTTCAAAAAGTATACGTGAGACAAGTGTCTTGACTGATGTCTTGACATGTGCCTTCAGAAAGTATACGTGAGACATGTGTCTTGACTGATGTCTTGACATGTGTCTTCAGAAAGTATACGTGAGACATGTGTCTTGACTGATGTCTTGACATGTGTCTTCAGAAAGTATACGTGAGACATGTGTCTTGACTGATGTCTTGACATGTGTCTCGAGACGTAATTCAATAGAACTATAATATTAGGTTATTATGCCAGACTTGGCAGATCGGTTGGACTACTGATCCCTTGTATGTCTGATCACGTCCGCGGCCGGAGCCTCGGTTGCGATTTCTAGGATAGTTCTGTCATAGTAGTGGTTACTATCGTCTTGTCTGTCAGTTCCATGACGGTCATTCTCATGACCGTGATTCATGTAAGTATTCAGCTGAGTGGCCGGCTGGTACCAGTTTGCACTCATATGGCTGAAATGACAGCCGAATGACGTGTGACATGTAACTAAGAATTAGGGACAATGATTGATGGAAATCGTCTGATGGTGAAGCATCTTCTCGTCCAATTGCTTTGCTCTGACGCCTTTGTCTTCGTCTTGTATGAGCTCCAGGTTGGGAACAGCATCAGCATCTCATAGCGTCTCCAAATATCAGCAACATCAACCCTAGTAACATCTCCAAGCTATGAGCGGCATCAGCAATCTTGTAGAATATCAGCAATTGAAAATACGCCTGAGGTGATTGAGAATCGACTAGTGAATACTCGTGAAGTATTGCAAGTGAAATACACATGGATTAAGGTACGTGTAATACACATGAAATACGGTACGTGGAGTACACATGGAATGCACATGAAATGATCGGTATGCGGTCGATCATTTATCATGATTTAAGGAAAGTATATCGGTTAAACGGTTATGAAAACCATTATGATAACCTGGCAGTATTAGCATAGACATCATTTTGGTTATATCGAGAAGCGTTAAAGTGTGGTTACACAAAATTCAACGATGATTTGCCTGACAGCATGATCAATGAAAACCAACCATGACTATCATGAAAGCAGAATTCAATGAAATCCAACAATGTTTTGCGTGAAAGCATAAATAACAAAAGAGGCGTAAGACGTAATCGACATGAAGACGGAATTATCATGAAGAAACATGAACAATTCAACATGAAGGAGTGTATAATTAATCAGCATGAAACCGAAGTTAACCATGACAGTATGAAAACATTCTTGACGTAAAAACATAGTAACTTATGAGGGGACATGAAAAAAAAAATTTACGCCAATAAATCATGAGAAAATTTTATGCATGAAAACAGTGCATGAATGCGTAATGTTAGTTTATAAAAACCTTTTTATATGTGCGAGGGGATGCCTATGGGTCGGTCCCAAAACAAAAGACATGGCGAGGGGACGCCTATGGGTCGGTCCCATAGTTAAAAGTTTCGATAAAAGCACATGCGACTAAATAGGGCCAGTCCTGTACCAACCATTACTTAGTCATAATCCCTGCAAACAATGATACATGAAACATAAATAAATGAAACTCATTTGTCAAAACTTATCAGAAAAAAAATTTTATGTGACTAATTATGAACTACTGGGGTTCAGTCCATATAACCACAGTTCACGAGGAACATTATGCATGAAACAATGACACATAACTAAATATGAATGACGGTTGTCCATCCATATTAGTAAAACAATATCGATGAAAACATCAAGGTTAAAACCTCAAGGTGCTGAAAACATCATGGTTAAAACAATAATGCGCTGAAAACATCAATACGTAGAATAACAAACGTTGGCTTAGGAAGCTCCTGGTGACTACCCACTAGTCACAGGTCGGGTTTTAGAGCCTACAAGTCGAAGCCTTGGCTCTGATACCATAATTGTAACACCCCATTTTGATAATGGAATGTCACGCGTAATTATGGCGTGTCATCAAAGCATACAAGGATAAATGTCTAAAACATTACATGACCATAAGGATAACCGGAATCAAACATCGGTTCCCAACATAAGCCCAAAACATAATAAAGCAAAAGAAATGAATGAAAGACTAAACAAGCATAAGTATATAAGGGCAAGAAGGAAAAGAAGTCTCTAGCAGTTCCATCCTATGCACGTCCTCCAAATGCTCGAGTCTTCCCTAGGGTACCTGCCGTTTTGGGACATGGAAAGGAAAGTAACGGCTGAGAAAAACGCTCAGTGCACGGATATAGACATAGTATGAATGACTAAGCATAATAAAGACTTAATAGCAGCGGAAATGTATAAGTCCTGGAAAACCTAGAACATGTTCATAAAACTGGTTTTATAGTTTGAAAAGCCTTATGTTTATCATATGAAAACTGTTTAACATATTTTACCATTAGCCAATATAGGTCATGAAAATCCACCGTGCATGAATACTTGGAGGGGTGACCTCATCATGCAAATTAGAGGGGCTGCTTCTAATTTAGTATACTGGTTCTGGGTAGGAGGGATCAGCTCCTTGTGAAGGATGCAAGGCACACACCACATTCACCATGAAATCCTGACTGAAAACATGTAACTAGGATGCACCCATACGCCCCACATGATAAATATAATATAAATGGCCAAAAGCTGAAGGGACGCCACGAGCAATCACTCTGCCGTGGGGAAGTCATAACACCAGTGCCTCTAGTGTTATGGTTATGGTACCTCCATAACTAGGTGAAACTGGTCATGCATGTATATGGCTTTAGGTATTCTAATTAAACATAAGCAATTCAGAAACATATAAAACGTATACTGGGAAAACAGTTGGCTGCATACGAGGAATCCTAATAAGGAAAGAATGTCCATACTGAAAGGACGGGAATCCGTACCTTATGTCCAGTGAACGAAGAAGACGAACTGAGAGGAATCCTACTTCCGTATCACTAATGCTACAAGAATACATACGTGAATAAGTATCTGACTACTAAATACGTAACTAGTTTTATATCATGTCTTAGCTTATTTTGTATGTTCATATCACGTTTCACTGTTTAAAGCCTTAAACTGTGTTTATCTTATATTCTGTTTACTCTGATTAAGTATTTCTGGTATTTCATGTATTATTATACTTACTGTGTAATAATAAGTAACTTCCCAAAAAATAGCAGGTTTCCTAAAATATAAAGTTTCCAAAATAGAAAGTTTCCAAAATAGAAAGTTTCCAAAAATAGAAAGTTTCCAAAAATAGAAAGTTTCCAAAAATTGAATTACTGCTTAAAATAGATAAGTTTCTAAAAATAGAAAGTTTCCATAAATAGATCAGTTGCTTTAATTAAATAAGTTTCCATAAATAGATTAGCTGCCTGAAATAAATAAGTTTCTAAAAAAAGAAGGTTTCCATAAATAGATTAGCTGCCTTATTTAATTAAGTTTCTAAAAATAGAAAGTTTCCATAATTAGAAATAAGCTGGTTAAATACGGTAAGTGTATAAGCCTAAGTGTTTTCATGATTCATATGATATAATGTATAGTTTAATAATTATTTCATGTAATTAAATTAAACTATAAGTTAAAATATTTAATTAAAGTATAACATGTTTTTAATTAAATTAAGTTAAATACTTAGGTTAAAACATGTATTATTATTTATTAATAATATAACCTAAGTCATGTAAATTAATTAATTATAACCATGGTTATTAAATAATTAATTAATTATAAGTCTAAAATATAAAAATACTTAGGTTAAATAATTTCATGATTATTAATAATTAAAATAACCTAAGTCATGTAATTAAATTAATCATGTCATATTATTAATTTAATTTTAACATAAGATCATAAAAAAAATAAAAACTAAACATACACCATGAACCGGATCTAGACTAAAAACCATGAACCGGACATGAAATCGACACCGTACCCCGAACCAAATTAGGGTACCCCTTGTCTTGATGCTACCGTGGGACCCACACCAACCAACCGGGACCATATGGTATCAGTGGTGGTCGGATGGCCAAACCGAAACCCCCTCGGGTTCGGTGTAGGCTGCGGCCATAACAAACACCCCTTAATACATTACTTTTGATTTTATTAAATCCCAATTCATGTTAGATATATGATCTAATTAGGTTTTATAAAAAAACATAACATGCTCTTAATTAATAACAGATCTAATCAAAAGAAAAAGGTTTAAAAGGGTTTACCGATTAAGTGGATCAAAAGAATGAAGAACAAACACGAACACCAACAATAATTCCAAGATCCAAGATCAACAAACACCCCCTTTTGGTGTGTTTGAAGGTGGCGGCCATAAGAGAAAAAAAGAAGGAGGAGGAGGATTTTAGGTTTTCTGTAAAATTCTTCTATAGAAAACAAAAATGAGTAGTGTAAATTCCTTAACCTCCTTTTAGTGAAAAATTGATGGGCTAAGCCCATCCTCCCTCCCTAATTTCGTGGTAATGGGGCCCACAAGGGGTAACCCGAATGTTTTCCGTGTCTAAAACATTGGTGTGTTCTCGTGTTCGTGTTTTACGTGTTCTCGTTAAATATTAACCGTGACATTATATATTTATTCGTGTTCGTAATAAATATATATATACGTAGTTAATATTAGCTCGTGATTAAATTACGTTCATGATTTCATGATCGCATGTTCGTGATTAATTATTGTCAAATAATTATTGCGTGCTCATGCGTAGTAAAATATTTATCGTGTTCTAACATGTACGTAATACGTAAAATCCTAACTCGAAATCGTAATCATGCTATATTAGGAAAGTTTTAATCTAGTACGTACGATCTTAAGGGTACAATTCATGGTAAAAGCATGCGGGTTTTACAGTGACACATTAGCTCAGCTATATGGAAAGTATAATTATGAAGAAGGACTGATTGATACCATATACAAATTAGAGACTGAAATATTTGTAGTTCAGGGAGCAACATCCAAAGCCTTGATTTCTACCCCACACCCATATGATAGCGACTCTGATGTTAAAGAAGACACACGCAGCAGCCAAGAGTTCTTGACAGACCTTAATGCTAAATTTCATGAAAGAGCCTTGCTAGATAATCAAAGGAGATTCTACAAAAGATCATGGAGAGTAGGATCAACTAGCAAACAAACCGAATAATCAAAAGAAACTTGCTTTGCATGTGGAAAACTTGTATACTTTCAAAAAGATTGTCCTTCCACAAAGACATCCTCACCTTCTTATCCATCATCTTCCACCAAACCATACAAGTTCAAATCACAACACAACAACTCATCTCACCAATTCAACTCCTCAGACAATGAGAAGAAAGATTACAAGAACAAGTATAAGGCACTTAAAGCTGAGTTAGAAGAGATGAATTTGAAGTTTGAAGCTCTGTCTAAGAAGAAGGAGGTGATAAGAAGATAGAGAAAGGGTTGGTAGCTGAAGCATATGATTGGAATGATGAGCCGGTGACCTTAGATGAGGAAGATACTACTAGAGTCAGGGCTTTCATGGCAATAGCTGAGGATGAACCAGCTGTTAGGAAAGGAGATGCAAGATCAGGACAATGGGTTGACATCACAATGAAAAAGATACACAGGCTTCTATCTATGGCTGAAAGTGATGAACGCAAACATGTCCTTGATTACACCATTGTTGATTTACACTTTGTTGAGGAACAAAGAAAGAACTTGTTGGATAAGTTTCACTCTGTTAAACATGAACTATTAACTGCTAGGGCTAAATGTGAAACTCTCAAACAGGTTAATTCTGAAAAGATATCTCTTCAAAACGAAGTTAATAGGTTGACCTTAAAGAATAATGCCTTAAATGATCAAGTATCTTAATTAAATAAGGTTATAGAAAAATCGTTGTACAGTAGGTTCACTATAGATGAATTGCTTAATGATGAACTACTTGTTGACATAAAAAGGGATATCTCTGCCAAGAAAAACAAATTGAAAATTCTCACCAAACCCAATGAGATTGTTTTCAAATCTACAGAGACAATGCATATGTCATATCCCCTCTTGAATGATGTACCTGTCTCTGAAGATGTGGTTGCTTTACCATCCTTACCAAAACTCTCAGGAGTTGAACCCAGCAGCTCTTCTAGAGGAGTTAAGGCTGAACCCAAAACAGATGTTGAG
Organism: Glebionis coronaria; assembly: GCA_025667525.1. Taxonomy (NCBI): domain Eukaryota; kingdom Viridiplantae; phylum Streptophyta; class Magnoliopsida; order Asterales; family Asteraceae; genus Glebionis; species Glebionis coronaria. The sequence goes on along the minus strand of CM046877.1, from coordinate 555,076,925 downwards.
AAACCACCAGCTAAGGTATTTGCTGTACCAGCTAAATAATCTGTTAAGCAATTTGCATTTAAGCCTGTCTCAACAAAATCTGTGAACAAAGTTGATTCCTCAACTGAAGAACGGCTGTTTTCATTAATGAAAGAAGTAGAACTCTTCAAACAACATATTAAGCCTTCCGTTGAATGCTCTACTTCCTATGAACCTAAGTCTATTCTAGGAGAACCCAAAGGTGAAAAGATAGTCAAACCTTACTGCAATATTTGTAAAAACTCTCATCACATGACCATAGATCATGATAGACAAATGGCTGTTAAGAGATCTCAGACACCTTCTAGGGATAGACAACAGGCTTCTAGGAGACAATTAGGTAACTACAAACCTTACCCTCCTTGTAAATTTTGTGGATTCACAGACCATCACTCAAATGAGTGTAGTGACTTTCCAGGATGTGATATATGTGGAAGGTTTACCCATGAGACAGCTAACTATCCTTCCCATCATCAAAAGTTCTACAGGAACTCAAGAGTTGCTAATCAGTAATTCAGGGAACCCACTGGAAAGTGGGTTCACCATAGGAACTAACTTGTTTCTATGTATCTGTGCAAAAACATCTTAAGGAATCGGTATGGTATCTAGACAGTGGCTGTTCTAGACACATGACCGTGATTCGACAATACCTGCACAGATACTCAAAGGAGCCAGGTCCTAAAGTGGTGTTTGGGGATAATTCTTTAGGCGACACAGAGGGATACGACTCGGTGAACTGCAATGGGATAACTTTTACAAGGGTTGCATATGTGAATGGTCTTAAGCATAATCTTATTAGCATCATCCAATTGTGTGATGCTGACTACAAGGTTTTGTTTACTAAGACTCAGGGAACCATATTCAACAAGAACAATGATGTGGTGCTTATTGCACCAAGAAGGAGAGATGTGTATGTCATCAACACGGCTACTTGCTCTGAAGACAGCTCCAACTGTTTTCTAGCCAAAGCCTCTGAAAGTGTCAATTGGTTGTGGCACAAAAGACTGTATCATCTCAACTTTAAGAACATCAACAAGATAGCCACACAAAACCTGGTTGCTGGTCTACCTTCAATGATGTTTTCTAAAGACAAGACTTGTTCAGCTTGTGTCAAAGGAACGCATCACGGGTTTTCTTTTAAGACCAGGCGATCATTATCTTTTGACAAGTTCTTACATCTCCTTTACATGGATTTGTTTGGGCCTGTCAAACCTCAGACCATTAATCACAACAAATATACCTTGGTCATAGTTGATGAGTTTTCAAGGTATACATGGGTTTTCTTCCTTAGAAGGAAAAGTGATGCTGCTGATACCATCATGTCCTTCATCAGACAGGTTGAAAATATGAATGATGTTAGAGTCAAAGCTCTAAGAAGTGATAATAGTGCTGAATTCAGGAATCAACAACTTGAATTCTTTTGTGATGAAAAGGGAATATCACAAATCTTCTCTTCAGCTGGCAACCCTAAACAAAATGGTGTGGCTGAAAGAAGAAACAAGACTCTAATTGAAGCTGCCAGAACTATGTTAAATGGTGCAACTTTACCAAAGCAATTTTGGGGAGAAGCTATTCACACTACATGCTACACCCACAATAGGTCAATCATTGTCAAGAGACATGGCAAAACTTCCTATGAAGTCTTTAGAAATAGAGCTCCAGATGTCAGCTATTTCCATGTTTTTGGATGCCCTATGTTAATTTATAACTACAGGGATAAACTTGGAAAATTTGATGAAAAGGCTGATGATGGTTTCTTCTTAGGATACTCTCCCACTGCCAAGACCTTCAGAGTATTCAATACTAGAAGACAAGAAGTAGAAGAAACTTTTCATGTCAGATTCAATGAAGACAATGACGTCATACAAATATCAGGAACAGAGGGTGATGAAGTTGATTTTAATGAAAAGTGTCTTTCCCAAGTGATGAATTCTCAGAACCAAGACCTCGCTGTCATCATCATCATCACTCCAACACTCTCACTCCTTATGTTCCTGCATTTGACCCTCTGTCAACACACAACATTGAAGTTCCCTCTTCTCAGGGAATTGATGAAGAAGAACCACAGCTTTCTTGTAGTCCTTGTTCCTCAAATGCTGAAGATGACTCACCAATTCTTTAAATCCCTGAAGACTCTCCTACTGACAATGAATTTGTGCCCCTTGATATAGCTGAAGAGGTCATCTTTGAAGAATGTCCTCCTATTCAGCAGGATGAAACTCAAATAGTGCTAGCTACCTCCACAGATGTCCCTGTCCATGATTCCCTATCTCCCCAAACAAAATGGTTAAGAGATCAACCCATTCTTCTTGTCAACATTATTGGGGAACCTAATGTAGGGGTTACCACTAGACAGCGAATTCATTACTCAGAGTCAACCTCAGCCAATGAATGTCTCTTTGCTGAATTTCTCTCTCAAATTGAACCTAAGAGAGTAGCTAAGGCTCTCATGGAAGATGGGTGGGTAGCTGCTATGCAAGAAGAAATTAATCAGTTCAAAAGGAACAAGGTATGGACTCTAGTGCCAGCTCCACCTGGTAAGAATATCATAGGCACTAGATGGATTTATAGAAATAAGATGGATGAAATTGGAAACATCATCAGAAACAAGGCTAGGCTGGTGGCACAGGGGTATACACAGACTGAAGGGATTGATTATGATGAAACTTTTGCTCCTGTGGCAAGACTTGAAGCTATCAGAATCTTCCTTGCTTATGCTGCATATATGAACATCACTGTGTATTAGATGGATGTTAAAAGTTCCTTCCTCAATGGAGATTCGGCTGAGGAAGTATATGTTGCACAGCCTGAAGGATTCGAGAACAGCGAGTTTCCTAATAATGTGTACAGACTACACAAACCCATGTATGGGCTGAAACAAGCTCCAAGAGCATGGTATGAAACTCTATCTAATTTTTTAACTGAAAATAAATTTTTTAGGGGTTCCATTGATAAAACACTCTTTACCTTCAAGGATAAGAGTGATTTCATCACTGTGCAGATCTATGTGGATGATATCATCTTTGGGTCAACTAATGTTAATCTTAGTAAACGTTTTGCTAAATTAATGACCAAGAAATATGAGATGAGTATGATGGGTGAATTAACTTACTTTTTGGGTTTTCATATTAAACAATGTCCTAAGGGAATTTCAATTTGTCAAGAAAAGTATGTTAAAGATTTGCTTAAAAAATATGACTTAGATGATTGTGCATCAAAGAAATGACCCATGCTTCCACCCAACAACTTGGGTCCTGATGAGTCAGGGGTCTCTGTTAATGAGACTTTATATAGAGGCATGATTGGGTCACTTGTGTATTTAACAGCCAGTCGTCCTGATATCCAATTCTCCACATGTCTCTGTGTAAGGTACCAAGCTAACCTAAAAGAATCCCATCTATTGGCTGTTAAGAAAATTTTTAGGTATCTCAAAGGAACAACCTCCCTAGGTCTATGGTATCCCAAGGAATCAAGCTTTGATCTCAAGGCCTATTCAGAATCAGACTATGCTGGATGCTGTATTGACAGGAAAAGTACCTCAGGTAGCTGTCAAATCCTAGGAGGAAAATTGGTTGGATGGAGTGATAAGAAGCAAAACTCTGTGGCCATGTCATCAGCTGAAGCTGAATATGTTGCTGATGTCACCTGTTGTGCTCAAGTACTCTGGATGAAGAGTCAATTGGCTGATTATGAGATCCTATATGACAAAGTGCCAATCTTCTGTGACAACACCAGTGCCATTGCCATCTCCAACAACCCTGTTCTTCACTCTCGAACTAAACACATTGATATCAGGTATCCTTTTATCAGGGATCACATTATGAAGGGATATATTGAGCTACATTTCGTTCCCACTGAGATGCAACTAGCTGACGTTTTCACAAAGCCTTTGGTTGAACCTTTGTTCAACAGGCTAGTTGCTGAGCAAGGGATGCTTAATATCTCAAATCCTGTGGCTTGATAATTAATGTGTTCATTAAATGTCTGATTAAATATTAAATGTTTTTCACGTAAAACTAGGTAGTTACTTTCCAAGTAAATGCTTAAAAAACATTTCTTATATTTAATTATTTCTTTTCCGAATAACGAGGCGACAAATGGTTTTGAAAGGTCAAGGGACCCACTTGTGCAGTCTTTTTCCCACTACGCATTAAATGCGTTTGAATAACTGTTTCAAATTTTTGAATATAAATATTGTCTCACGTTTCTTCTCACCTACCACTATTCTCATTTCTCACAATCTCGTCTCTCTCTAAGCTTTCTCTCTCTAAAACCTCTCACCATTTTTGTTTTTTTCAACCTTGAATCCATGGCGTTCCCAGTTCCTAAGGCTTCTTACGTCAACTTCGAACTCAATGAGAGCATCCTTACTTCTAACAACTCGATTGGATGGCTCAAGGCTCCTAACGATTCCTACACAGATCTGGTGATATTTATGAAGAATTGTGATGTAAGTGAAGCACTCACTAAGACCCCATCTGTCTTCTACCAAGAATACCTTAGGGAATTCTGGTTGCTGAAGTCATTGACGACACCATCACTTTTAGCCTCTCGTGCAATGAACACCCCTTCGCCTTCTGATGAGACTGCAATTATACATAGTCTCATCGTATAAAACGGGCTTAAAACGCTTAAAATATCATCAAAACTGCCAAATATATGCTCGTGTTTGTTGCTTGTGTATTTTAGGTACGGATATTGAGGAAATGACAAAAAGATCACAAGAATCAACAAAAAACGAACACGGGAAACGAAGCCGCACAATGAACCGGGCCCAAGAATGGAATTTCCAAAAATGACCTTAAAGAATTGAAGATTGGCAAGAATGGTCCCTCAACTATTAAAGACTTGTCACTTTAGGCCCTTGTAAATCTCAAATATTACAAGTGGGTCCTTAAAGTTTCAAGATATTGCTTATTCAGCCCTTAAAGAACGCCATAATTACAAAAAAGGTCCTTGATACAAGTTTGCAAAGTTGCTGTGCCAGAATTGACAAGTTGTCCAAACTTGTTTACAAAGGAAATGGGATTGTTTGCTGTTTATTACAAAGTGAAAGAGTGAAGAAACATTGGGGACGAAAATTGCCAGACACACAAACCCTTCCCAGCCAATCATCCCTCCACATCATCACCACCAGCCAATAGCAACACACCACCTCACTCTCCCTCCCACGTCACCTTCCACTATGTAATCTTCCCACCAAAACACTTATTTAAAATCATAAACCCCTAAAACGGATTAAACACCCCTTAATCACCCTTTAAACCGTAAAAAATCCCCAGCTTCAATCCAACTAAAAACAAGGGGGTTTTGTTTCATCATTTCCAGATCACTAATTCACTTCTTTGTCACTAAAACCCACACCAAAACCATGACCAAGACACACCCATGTGTCTTGTGGGACCTTCCCCTGACCCGTCACTTTCTTCCCAACTTCAAAAAGAGACAAGATCAACAGCTAAAAGTGAATTCGTGCTCCCAAAGGAACAATGAACGATTATGATCACATAACAACAACTGGCATATCACATGAAGCATTTTGACCAAGATCAAGACCAAGAGACCAAGGGCATTTCTGGATTTTCGTCTATTAGGGTTTAGGACTTGTATTATTTTATTCCTGATTCTAGAATAGTCTTTTAGGCATTATATATACTTGTGGCATGTCACAAGTAACTTTGTTCCAGATTTTTTCTCCAAGTCTTGTAATCCCTTTTTAAAATATTTATAAAGTTGGTATTTTTGTTAAATTGTAATTCCTTTTATGATTTTAAAAGTTGGTATATGCTTGAGATAAATCTGAGTTCCAAATTTGTGATTGAAGTACGAAAATTTTCAAAGTTAATCCCTTTTTCAAAGTTTCTGAAAAAGTTGGTGGTTTGATATATCTTGTTCCAAAAGGTGCTTTCAAGGAGTGTAAGCTGATTTGTTTAAGTAGTTTGAGAAAAGAAGATTTTCAGAAAGTTAAAAAAAGAAAAGAAAGAAATCAGAATCTTGTTTGCTATTTATCTTTGTTGATCTTAGCAGATTTTCACTTGAAGCTTTTGACTGTCCTTCCAAGAGGTTCAGCTCAGGCCCGGGCCTGAAAGGAGGTGGCAAAGCAGCCATTGTGGGACCTGGATGTGGGTCCCACAAGGTAAATCTCTTGTACCTTGTTTCTAGTTTTCAAATTTTGTGTTTTATATGATTTTGTGGAAAAATGGTTTAAGTGCTTGTTGAATGTTTGATTATGCTCACATAGGACTGCTATGCATGTTAGAGTGTGTTTAAAATCAGATTTGTGTAGTTTAGAATAGGTTTGCTTGGTTAAAATTTGATTTCAGTATTTTAAGGAGTGTTTGGATTAGGGTTTAAGTTGGTTTAAATGGTTTAAATCTTGCTTAAAAACCTGTTTTAATCAATCATTAGGGTGTTATTAGGTAGTATATGTACTTAGTTTTCAGTTTGGTGAAGTTTAAAACAAAATTGCATGATAAAAATTTGGAAAAATAGCTAAAATCAGTAACTCCCCATTCATGCCTGTTTTTGTGAGAATTTGACCACTAAATCTGGTGAACTGTTAGATACTAGGGTTAAGCAGGGTTGGTAATCAGTTGTATGTCATTGGGTTGGATTGTGTGAAAGATTTGAGCAAGTGAATCTCACTTTTGTGCCAAATAGATCAGTCACATATTCACCAGACCAATACATGCTTAATCAGAAACTTTTTATGCCATTTTGTGCAATTTTTGTGTGATTTTTGTGAAAGACTTGTGTTTATTCTTGTTTAATTGACTTCTCACAACCCAACTGGTTGTGGGAGTGCCTTCTTGCCCAATAAAAGCTCTCAATATAAGCTTTCCTAAGCTTATAGCTAAACTGAACAAAAAATTACACTAACAGTGGGAACATAGTTCCCCCTGCTTGCACAACTTTTACCACTGCTGAGCTAAAAGACAAATCCCAGGCACATGTCACTTTCAGTCTTTTGGTTTTTTGTCTTTAGTGGGTGAAAATTGGATTTAGGACTTGAAACCAGTTTCTTTATTTTTCTTATTTTATTTTGGATTTTTCTGTTTAATTAGAATTTTTATTACTGTTCATTTGCTATTTTTTAGGTTTAATTGCAATTTTTAAATACTTTTAAGTTTCTGTTTTTGTCTTTTAGTGACAAAGATTAATATTTTTAGATTTCAAAAATTTTCTTAGATTTAGAAAAACAATTTAAGATTTTTGGTTTAAAAAGTTTTTACTGTTCACTTTTTAATTATTTTTTAGAATTAAATTAGTTTAATTAGGGTTTAATATTAAACTGTTTTTGCCTTTTAGTGAAAATTTTTATATTTTTCAAACTTTTTCATTTTTCTTCTGTTCTTTAGAGTAAATTAGGATTTTTAAAAGTGTCAAATTATTTTTGGCATTATTTTATTATTTTTTATAATTATTTTAGTTTAAAAATAGTTTTTAGTGATTTAAAAATAGAAAAATAGTTTTCAAAATTTAGGAAAAATACTTTTTAGTCTTTAGATAATATAAGTAAGTTATTTGTTCAATAAAATAATATTTTGGACATTTTGATTAATTATATTTAATTTTAGGGCTTTAATTAGCATTTAAAATTGAATATTTAATTAATAAAAGGTTTTAAAATATTTTTATTGAATTTTTATTCTTATTTATATTATTTTAGACTTAGTTTTAGCTTTTAATTAATTTTTAGGTTAAAATTTTTAATTTGTAGCTTTTTACGGTTTTACGTGAACGCCTTTTTAGTCTTGGCTCGATCCGTCTTCGTAACCTTCATTCTCTTCTTATCCCATTTCTATCTTCTTTTTCTAAATATAATCACAAACCATTAATATTTTCATTACACAACGCACTTGCCTCCTTGGGAAACGAACTTGAACTTCACAAGGGTCATTAGTGCTCGGTTTTCCTAAACCGACACTTAACGCTTACCACTACTTTGTGCACTCTTTTTCCTAAAAGGGTATACAAAACTCTACATCAATTTTTGGCGCCGCTGCCGGGGAGGCGTGTTGTGTTTTGATTTGAACAATTGTTGTTTTTATATAGCCATAATAAGTATTTGTATTAGTAGCACTCTACTAATACGTATTATCGTTTTTCGTTTTTTGTTAATACTATTACTATATTGTATACGTAGAACAATAAATTCACAAGTACTCCAAATACGTGAGAAATCACAACCTTGACTTGGGAGGTCATTACCCAATCATTGTATTTGAATCTCAAACCAAAGAAAAAGGCAAAAATAGATAAATACTTTCGTGAAGCTTAATCTTGATAATACAAACTATAAGGTGGGTATAAGGCGGTTGTATTTCACGACCTAAAGGAAAAAAGGCTCTTAAGTGCTTCGCGCCGCCTCGTTTCCTCCGCTTGCTTGTGCGTATTTTGAGATTGAGAGCTAATCGAGGGTTTTGCCGCCCAAAGTATTATTACATATCATATATATATTTTCTTGGTTTCATTTGATTAAACCCTCTTGAACGATTTGGTGTTCCACCATCGTTCTAAAGTCATCGAAGGCGTTCACTTCACGTGATCGTTTTCATTCCTTGAGGCTTCTTTAATCGAGAGATTTGATTAAGGAGGAGATTTGTAGATTATTGTCTACTTAATACATTCCAAAAATCCAAAAAAAGTAAAAACAATCAAAAACCACAAAAAAATTGAAAAATACAAAACACCAAATAGAATCTTCTTTGCTCGTCCCCACGTTGTACGTGACGTTTATGCTAACTCGTAATCAAGCAAGACGTGCACGTAAACGAAAGAACAAAACTCCCACTCCAAATTATTATAGTGAGGAGTCTCCTATTGACGAACCCATTGTAAGAGAAGCACCAACCATGGCGAATCGAACTATGATGGAGTTACTTCAAGCACCCACCGAGGGTTATGGAGAAGCTATTGTGATTCCCGCTATCCTTGCGGAGAATTTTGAGGTGAAAACGGGTTTGTTGTCGATGATCCAAAACAACAAATTCCGTGGTGATGAGAAGGACAATCCACACAACCATATCCGCCAATTCAATCGTCTTACCGCCACTTGCAAATTTAAGGATGTCTCGGATGACTCGATTAAGATGATGCTTTTTCCGTATTCCTTAGCGGGGCCCGCTAAAATTTGGTTAGAGAAAGATCCACCCAATTCTATATTGACGTAGAAGGATCTCGTTTCAAAATTTATGAACCAATTTTTTCCGCCCTCTAAGACTACGCATTTGAAAAACGAGATTTCAAAATTTTCACAAGAATCAAATGAAAGTTTTTCAATGGCTTGGAATAGGTTTAAGGAAATGTTACATGAATGTCCTCATCACGGTTTTTCCGACTTGCACCAAATCGACACGTTTTACAATGGACTTAATGATCATGAAAGAGATTATTTAAATGTCGCCGCGGGTGGTAATTTTTTGTGTAAAACGGTCGAGGAAGCTTTGGTGATAATTGAGAATAGGTCTAATGTTTATAGCCCTCGTAACACACCGAGTGTTGCCAAATTGGGCTCATCATCGTCTCGTAGCATTAATGCCTTACATGATGAAGCAAATGAAGAAAATCGATTTTTTGATAGATTTGCTAACCTTATGTCCCATTGGAAAGCTCAAGAAGCTTCGGATTCCGCTTCGGTTAAAGCGGTTTCTAAGAGTTGTTTGTCTTGTGGGGGAGCTCATGATCTTTCCGAGTGCATTACCACGGATGGTAACACTTCGAGTGCTTATGTAGCCACGGGAACTTATAACCAAAACGGTCAAGGTTCCCGCCAAAATCAAGCTCCACCAAATCAAAATGCTAATAAGTATCGAAACAACAATCAAGGTAGTATTTATCAAGGCAATCAACGTAACTACAACAAGGGTAATTATCAAAGTGGAAATGGGCAAATTTCAAACCAAAACCAAAACCGTGATTTTCAAACTACCACACAAGGTTTTCAAAATGATCACACCAAAAATCTTCAAGGAGAATTTTTGAATTATGCAAAAGCAAACGATGCTAAGTTTGATAATATGCAACGTGAAATGGTTAGCTTAAGATCCGAGTTGAAAAACGAGCTTAAAAAAGAACTTGCTAATGAACTTAAAACTCATGCTAATAAAATGGAAGGAAATGTTCAACACTCCAACAAAATCAACAAAAAATGGAGCAAGGTCAACATGAGATTAAGCAAGAGTTGTTAAAAGCGGATGCTAGGCACTCTAAGTTTGAAGACCGAATGGGAAAAATGTTTGAAGCTATCATGTGTAGACCTTCTTCTTCGGGTGGTCTTCCTAGTGATACCATCGTGAACCCGAAAGGAGAATTGAAGGTTATTACTACTCGTAGTGGTAAAACTTTCAAAGAACCCATTTCTCGTCCAAGTACTTCTATGGAGAAGGAAAAAGAGAAAGAACCCGAGGTGGTGGTCGAAAAGGAGCAAATTCCAAGCCCACGAAATACCGCTCAAACCACACCTACGGTTGAACCAATACCAATCATGGAACCCGAGATTCCAAGGCCGATGCCTATGCCCCAACCCACACCACCCTTACCTTACCCTTCAAGACGAGACAAGCAAAAGGCACAAGAACGAAATAATTATCAATTTGAACTTTTTATGAAAATGTTTCGTGACTTGTAATTTAATATAAGTTTTGCCGACGCCTTAGTCATGATGCCTCGATTTGCCGCAAACTTCAAAAGTATGTTGAATAACAAAGAGAAATTGCAAAAATCGTCTAGATGTTCATCGGTTTTTCTTAGCCGCATACCTCAAAAAGTCGGCGATCCCGGCAAGTTTTTAATCCCATGTGCTATACAAGATATGGAAGAATGCTTCGCGTTGGCCGATCTTGGTGCTAGTATTAATTTGATGCCTCTTGAGATTTTTAAGTCACTCAATCTTCCCAATCTCACTCCTTCAAGAATGTCAATCGAGATGGCCGATCATTCTACGATTCTAGCTTGTGGAGTAGCCGAGGACGTCTTCGTGAAAGTTGGAAAGTTCTACTATCCCGTAGACTTTATTGTTGTTTACATTCCCCTCGATCCTAAAGTTCCTTTAATTTTAGGTCGATCATTTTTGGATACCTAGAGAGCACTTATCGATGTGCATGCTAGGAAAATCACTCTTTGTTTCAATGAGGAAGAACTCGTCATTAATGCAACTCAAAACTCCACACTTTCTCATGTGTATTCTATCACGTCTTTGTACAATGTCAAAAACATTTGCAAAAAGATTTCAAAAAGAGTTTTAGAAGTTGATGATAAAAATGATTTTCCGTCCCCTCCGCCGGTGGAGGTTAAGAGTGTTAAGCCTACGCTTCCAATTGAGAATGATTCTTCGGATGATGAATATGTTGATCCCGATGGGGGAGTTTTCTTTGTTGACAAACTTTTTGAGAACTTACCACCACCTTCACCAAAACGGTTTTCAAATGTGAGAATTTTTAGTGTGACTAACATTGCTTTAGAAACACCAACTATTTTTGACATAATCAAATCGGGTTTTCATAAGGAGAGTTTAAAAGATGAAAAAGGAAAAGATTTTAAATTGGATTTAAAAGATTTTTCTACAACTCTAACTCCGTCATCACCACGTGTATTGAGTACTACAAGCTCGTCTTCTCCTTTTGACGATGCTTTGTGTGGACTTAGTGTGGGGGAGATCCCTTATGTTCCCTCCCCTTTCTCAACCGAGGACGAGATATTTGATCCCGGAATTGCTTATAAAGGGAAATCTTGGTCTTCCACCGATGCAATAAATGGAAAATCTTTCTATTTGATTGGTGCGAGTCTACCTCGAGTAGCTCAATGTTTTTATGACATACCCATTGTCCCACCCTTCTATTTCTTCTCATCTATTTTCTTGAAACCCTTTGGGTTTATGTTGACTCATGATGAAGTGGCGTTGATTTGTTTTTCCAATAAAAACGAGAACGCCATTTTCGATCCCGGTATTTTGCACCATCAAAGGACTTAGTCCTTAATACCGGTTGTTTTTTGGCCTTGTTTATCATGTAAGCCCCACTAAAAATTGACCATACCAAGATAATCCCTAAATGATCACATTTATGGGGATTCGAGTCGAGATTTTGACTTGGTTATCAAAAACAAGGTGCCTCGTGGGGGATTCTCATGCTTATCCTTGTAAATATTATTGCTTTTTAGTTAACCTAATGTGAGGGGATTTGTGCCCTTCCAACCTTTGTTCCGTGGTTGTTTGTGCATTATGGTTTTTAGATGATGATGATCTTCACGATTGGAGCCTCTCGTGTTCGTTTTGGGAGCACTCGATCGTTTTCTTTGAAGACTTTCTCAATATCCATGATAGATCCTTATATGTTCTAACCTTAGGTTTTTAGCACACTTCATAAACGGCTATTAATTTACTGGTTACACCCTTTCCATGCTAGATTAGGCATTCGACTACGTCTCTAGTATGGGGGTGTTTGCACCCCTAGACTCGAAACATTAAGGACAATGTTTAACTTTAGTATGGGGGGTGAATAGATACTTGCCTTGCCAAACCTTCACGCTTTCCAAAGTTTATCTTTTTTTTTATCGTTTTTGTTGCAAAATAAGGCTAAAAATGGCCAAATTTTAAAAAATTTCTCATATTTCATAAGTGTTTGAAGACACGAATGTAAATTTTCCGATGGCGAGAATAAGAGTAATTTTTGACTCGACCGTGCGTGTTGAGCACTTAGCTTTGATTCCTTAACTACACATTAGGCTAAGTCTCTTAAATGAGGACGAGAGATGATAGAGTTAATTATAAGTTACTATGCTAAACATAGAGTACTCGTATTCTTTCAAAAACTCATGTGTTCTCGTTGTTTGCTTATTCTCCCTTCGCATGTAAATATTTTTTGCTTAATAAATATTGACTTAGCGGTTTAGTTAGGATTGTTGGGTTTCTAGTCTTTTCTAGTAGCTTCCGTGTAATTAAATTGGGAAGACATTAAGGTATCGCCAGCGTCACGGTTTTGAAGTATTGGCACCCGAATAATCGAAAGCTTCACCCAATAATAAGATTTCAAGTGCTCACCTAAATCTAGCAAACAATTTGAAGCCCCACAAGGCCGAAAAATCTATGCAAAACTGAAAGTGAATCAAGCCTTAATCTTCGAAGCTTTAAAGATCCAAAATTCGCTTTTGCGTGAGGATATACGTCTTTGGCTAATAAAACCACCGATGAGGCGGATAATAAAAGGCAAGGCAAGACCGAAGTCATAATAAAAGCTTCATGGCGAAGTTGAATAAAAGATGGAGGTAAACCAAAGATAATAAGGCCCTTCCGTTAGGGGGCGTATAAAAGTCTTGGTAATAAGTCTCATGTTCAAAACCGTTATAAAACCGTGTTTATCGATCCTTCTTGTTGACTTAATTTTTTGACATCGTTGTCTATTAGGAGGGGTTATTGATTTGATGGTCTTGGTTACACCGTTAGGACTCTATTTTTAGACCTAAATCTCTATTATCGCATAAGTCAAACAATGTATCCTCGTGAAACATTCAAGACAAAATAAAATATAAGAGATACAACTTAGGAATAATGGGAGGATAAGTACGTGATTAGGGCATATGAGTAGTGTTAGCATTACTAACTTATAATGACAATGATCTCGTTGCACGCTTGGCATGGAATTGGGGTGAAAATCGAGGACGATGAAATTATTTCTAACGAAGCATTCACGTGTTCTTATTCTATGAACCTAAACGTCCCATTTTGCGATGAAAATCATACATTATGTCTAAAACGGAAGTAGTAGTGATAGTAGTAGTGTAGCTAGTTTATCATTCAATAAAGTGAATAAAAATGAATTTTGGAGATGCTATGATACTTAATTCTAGCATTGCGTGAGGGCACGACAATGGTTTAGTATGGGGGAGTGATGAGACTGCAATTATACATAGTCTCATCGTCTAAAACGGGCTTAAAACGCTTAAAATATCATCAAAACTGCCAAATATATGCTCGTGTTTGTTTCTTGTGTATTTTAGGTACGGATATTGAGGAAATGACAAAAAGATCACAAGAATCCATCAAAAACGAACACGGGAAACGAAGCCGCTCAATGAACCGGGACCAAGAATGGAATTTCCAAAAATGACCTTGAAGAATTGAAGTTTGGCAAGAATGGTCCCTCAACTATTGAAGACTTGTCACTTTAGGCCCTTGTAAATCTCAAATATTACAATTGGGTCCTTAAAGTTTCAAGATATTGCTTATTCAGCCCTTGAAGAATGCCATAATTACAAAAAAGGTCCTTGATACAAGTTTGCAAAGTTGTTGTGCCAGAATTGACAAGTTGTCCAAACTTGTTTACAAAGGAAATGGGATTGTTTGCTGTTTATTACAAAGTAAAAGAGTGAAGAAACATTGGGGACTAAAATTTCCAGACACACAAACCCTTCCCAGCCAATCATCCCTCCACATCATCACCACCAGCCAATAGCAACACACCACCTCACTCTCCCTCCCACGTCACCTTCCACTATGTTTAAATAATCAGTATTAACTGATTATTTAATCTTCCCACCAAAACACTTATTTAAAATCATAAACCCCCAAAACGGATTAAACACCCCTTAATCACCCTTTAAACCCTAAAAAATCCCCAGCTTCAATCCAACTAAAAACAAGGGGGTTTTGTTTCATAATTTCCAGATCACTAATTCACTTCTTTGTCACCAAAACCCACACCAAAACCATGACCAAGACACACCCATGTGTCTTGTGGGACCTTCCCCTGACCCGTCACTTTCTTCCGAACTTCAAAAAGAGACAAGATCAACAGCTAAAAGTGAATTTGTGCTCCCAAAGGAACAATGAATGATTATGATCACATAACAACAACTGGCATATCACATGAAGCATTTTGACCAAGATCAAGACCAAGAGACCAAGGGCATTTCTGGATTTTCTTCTATTAGGGTTTAGGACTTGTATTATTTTATTCCTGATTCTAGAATAGTCTTTTAGGCATTATATATACTTGTGGCATGTCACAAGTAACTTTGTTCCAGATTTTTTCTCCAAGTCTTGTAATCCCTTTTTAAAATATTTATAAAGTTGGTATTTTTGTTAAATTGTAATTCCTTTTATGATTTTAAAAGTTGGTATATGCTTCAGATAAATCTGAGTTCCAACTTTATGATTGAAGTACGAAAATTTTCAAAGTTAATCCCTTTTTCAAAGTTTCTGAAAAAGTTGGTAGTTTGATATATCTTGTTCTAAAAGGTGCTTTCAAGGAGTGTAAGCTGATTTGTTTAAGTAGTTTGAGAAAAGAAGATTTTCATAAAGTTAAAAAAAGAAAAGAAAGAAATCAGAATCTTGTTTGCTATTTATCTTTGTTGATCTTAGCAGATTTTCACTTGAAGCTTTTGACTGTCCTTCTAAGAGGTTCAGCTCAGGCCCGGGCCTGAAAGGAGGTGGCAAAGCAGCCATTGTGGGACCTGGATGTGGGTCCCACAAGGTAAATCTCTTGTACCTTGTTTCTAGTTTTCAAATTTTGTGTTTTATATGATTTTATGGAAAAATGGTTTAAGTGCTTGTTGAATGTTTGATTATGCTCACATAGGACTGCTATGCATGTTAGAGTGTGTTATAAATCAGATTTGTGTAGTTTAGAATAGGTTTGCTTGGTTAAAATTTGATTTCAGTATTTTAAGGAGTGTTTGGATTAGGGTTTAAGTTGGTTTAAATGGTTTAAATCTTGCTTATAAACCTGTTTTAATCAATCATTAGGGTGTTATTAGGTAGTATATGTACTTAGTTTTCAGTTTGGTGAAGTTTAAAACAAAATTGCATGATAAAAATTTGGAAAACTAGCTAAAATCAGTAACTCCCCATTCATGCCTGTTTTTGTGAGAATTTGACCACTAAATCTTGTGAACTGTTAGATACTAGGGTTAAGCAGGGTTGGTAATCAGTTGTATGTCATTGGGTTGGATTGTGTGAAAGATTTGAGCAAGTGAATCTCACTTTTGTGCCAAATAGACCAGTCACTTATTCACCAGACCAATACATGCTTAATCAGAAACTTTTTATGCCATTTTGTGCAATTTTTGTGTGATTTTTGTGAAAGACTTGTGTTTATTCTTGTGTTATTCTTGTTTAATTGACTTCCCACAACCCAACTGGTTGTGGGAGTGCCTTCTTGCCCAAGAAAAGCTCTCAATATAAGCTTTCCTAAGCTTATAGCTAAATTGAACAAAAAATTACACTAACAGTGGGAACATAGTTCCCCCTGCTTGCACAACTTTTACCACTGCTCAGCTAAAAGACAAATCCCAGGCACATGTCACTTTCAGTCTTTTGGTTTTTTTGTCTTTAGTGGGTGAAAATTGGATTTAGGCCTTGAAACCAGTTTCTTTATTTTTCTTATTTTATTTTTGATTTTTCTGTTTTATTAGAATTTTTATTACTGTTCATTTGCTATTTTTTAGGTTTAATTGCAATTTTTAAATACTTTTAAGTTTCTGTTTTTGTCTTTTAGTGACAAAAATTAATATTTTTAGATTTCAAAAATTTTCTTAGATTTAGAAAAACAATTTAAGATTTTTGGTTTAAAAAGTTTTTACTGTTCACTTTTTAATTATTTTTTAGAATTAAATTAGTTTAATTAGGGTTTAATATTAAACTGTTTTTGTCTTTTAGTGAAATTTTTTATATTTTTCAAACTTTTTCATTTTTCTTCTGTTCTTTAGAGTAAATTAGGATTTTTAAAAGTGTCAAATTGTTTTTGGCATTATTTTATTATTTTTTATAATTATTTTAGTTTAAAAATAGTTTTTAGTGATTTAAAAATAGAAAAATAGTTTTCAAAATTTAGGAAAAATACTTTTTAGTCTTTAGATAATATAAGGAAGTTATTTGTTCAATAAAATAATATTTTGGACATTTTGATTAATTATATTTAATTTTAGGGCTTTAATTAGCATTTAAAATTGAATATTTAATTAATAAAAGGTTTTAAAATATTTTTATTGAATTTTATTCTTATTTATATTATTTTAGACTTAGTTTTAGCTTTTAATTATTTTTTAGGTTAAAATTTTTAATTTGTAGCTTTTTACGGTTTTACGTGAACGCCTTTTTAGTCTTAGCTCGATCCGTCTTCGTAACCGTCATTCTCTTCTTATCCCATTTGTATCTTCTTTTTCTAAATATAATCACAAACCATTAATCATTTCATTACACAACGCACTTGCCTCCTTGGGAAACGAACTTGAACTTCACAAGGGTCATTAGTGCTCGGTTTTCCTAAACCGACACTTAACGCTTACCACTACTTTGTGCACTCTTTTTCCTAAAAGGGTATACAAAACTCTACATCACCTTCTCTCTCAAAGACTTTGAAAATGTGGCTGGGCTAAGAACTGGAGATGAATGCCTGAAGGTTGTAGACAAAAAGGATGTAAAGGAAGCCCTTGCCACACTTAAACCCATACATGATGTAAACCCAGCCCTCACACCTTCTGAAGTCCTTGCCAAATCTCCCTTGAAGATCATATACTTTTCCCCTATGTGGCGTGTCCTCTTCACTCACATAGTCAAATCCCTAGGTGGCATGCAGGGATCTCAAGACCAAATGTCTTTTAATCACCAATCGATTGCTTATGGGCTGATCTAGGGCACAGATGCAGATGTTGGAAGCATACTTTTCTCAAACCTTGTGGAAAATCTTAAGGGACCAAATCAGGTCAGGGAGAAAAATAATTGCTATGTTCGATTTCTTTCTCTTATCTTCGAAAGTCTGTTGGGTGACAGCTACCACAACTCTGCACTCACAACCCTAAAGCCATATCGTATTACTGGAGCTATCTACAAGGAGATTGGATCTGAAGATGTGCCTGCTACTTCTCACATGCTGAACATTGCCAATAAACAACCTTCTGTTGTGAAGTCCTTGATCCCTTCCTCTAAGAAGGTGAATACATCTGGTGTGTCTAGAAAGTCTGCGTCTTTGACCTTTGGGCAACACACCACGTCATCCAAGGCAACAACTGGCCAACAACTAAAGAAGAAGAAAACCCTATCTTCTTCCCAAACCAAAACTGTAGCAAAGGCCAGGGTAAAGAAGAACATAAACTTCTCCTCATCTGTTCTAGAGATTTCTGTTGATTCAGAGACTTCAGCTGACCAACAACAAGAGTCTAGCGTCTCGATGTCAGCCGAGACAACAGGGAACCTGCCAAATTCTGCTAATATCGCACAGGTAATCAGTCTTATCATTTTTAGAGGTTCACAAGCAGCCACTCTCAAATTTCTGTATGTGAGAGTGGAGAAGTTAGGGTTATCCTCGACCCATAGGAGTCTTTGTATGCACTTAGAAATCATTTAAGACTTCTGTACACCCTGTCTATGCACTAGGGAGTGATTCATTTGTGTTTATAAAGCACCCCGATGACCCTGCACCCTCTAGGAAGTATTCAAGCAAACAACCATCTAAATACATATATGTCTCGACCTAGAGTATTTGTACCTCACACAGCCTCTTGGTTCCCTCAGAAAAAGAATCCCAAAAGTTTTTCTTTTAGGGGAGCTGAATAATCATCCTCAGCTCTCCTAGGGACAGTGTTACAAGACGACCTTACCCTACATCTTTTTCACACTTAAAGGAATCCCAAAGGATTTTCCTTTAAGGGGGAGCTGAATCATCACCCTCAGTTTCCTAGGGGCAGCGTAACAGACGATCTTTAACTAAATATGTTTCACAAATAAAAGAGTCCCAAAGGTTTATTAACCTTTTGGGGGGGCTAAATAATCACCCTCAACCTTCCTAGGGGCAGCGAATGGCGATCCTTAACAACATATATTTCACAAATAAAAGAGTCCCAAAGGTTTCAACCTTTTTTGGGGGGGGGGGGGGGCTGAATAATCACCCTCGGCCTTCCTAGGGACAGCGAATGGTAACTAATAACCTCATATTTTTCACTCTTAAAAGAATCCCAAGGATTTATCCTTTGGAGGGGATGAATAATCATCCTCAGCCTCTCTGGGACAGCGAACTGGCGACCATTACCTTCTTTTATTTCACTGTTACTAACTTAAAAACAACTTGCAGGCTGATGTTGTACAACCAAACATAGAATCTCTAGAGCAGCCTGATAAAGGAGCTGATACATTGATTCATGATCAACCAAATGAGGAAGTGCCCATGCCTGATGTTGAAGTGGATGTGCTCTCCTTAGTAGATGACTTCTCTGAAACTGAATCCATGCCTGAAGATGAGATTCTCCCTGAGGGGATGATTGAGGAGGAGGAGGATGAAGAAGATGACGACCAGCAATCTCTGTCTCCTCTAAAGGATATCGATGTGTCAACACCAGCTGTTGATACCACTCCTCCTCCCAAGGAAGCTGTAGTCACTCCCACCTCTGCTACCTCTGTCACTACAGCATTCCAAAGGCCTGCATATGATCCGATAGTTGAATTCTTGTTGTTTGACCACCCTACCCAAACCAACTTTGATATATTGCCAAGGGAGGATGACTATGCACAACAAAGTCTGAACATCCATGATCTTAAGCCTGAACACCATCAATCGGACATGGAATGCCTGTCAAGAAAGCTAGACATCATAAAATCAGAAATGCATTCTTTCACTGTCAACTTTCCAAAGATCATAACACAGACTGTTAGGGATGCAGTCACTGAACCTATTAAGGATGGTACAAGAAAGGGAGTGTCCCAAGGACTTAGTCATTTGTTTACACGTATCAAAGATGCCATCGTCACAGAGGTCCCTGCATTTTTCTCTACTCATGAGTTGACGATGAATAGAGAGTTTGAAGATGTACGAAACAGGCAAATTCGTCACACCAACTTTATAGTTGATCGTGTTCATCGCAACACTAATGGTAATTGCAACCAACTGCTGAAAATTGCCAGAGCTTCAAGAACCAGGCAACGAGAAATGGCTGCCTCTGTTGAGCAGATTGCTATGCACTTATAGGCACGTTCATCCATACGTCTGAAAAGACAGGCTGAACATGAGAGGGAGAAGGAAAAGGTACTTAACCTTGAATCTGCTAAACAAAGCTCAGAATCTGCTGACAACACTATCCCTTCACCTGTCCCTCTCCAAGTCATCACACCAGTAATTATACCTGATGATGAGGATGAAATTAAGGGGGAGCAACAGACAAAGGATGGAGTTGATTTATCAAAATCCATGACTCTGGTTAACACCAGCGAGGCTGTGGATGATGGTGAACCAGCTGCCAAGAAACTCAAGTTCACTGTTAGCTCCCTACCCAAAAATGTTCAAAACCAAGCTCAGATGGCTTTTCTCAAGCAAGCTGAAGTGCTGAAAAACACAAGTGTGGTATCCTCTGTCTCAAAGAAAGGAAAGGAAATAGTTGTGGTAGACTCAGACGCCAAACAAAAGAAAATAGTTGCGATTCTAGAGACAGGAGTATCAACCACTGACCCATCCCAATTCACAACCTTCACAGCATCAAATGAGAACCCTCTTACAGCTGAAGAAATTGAAAAACAGGCTATTGAATTCAAGAGGTTGAACGAAATCAAGAAAGCCAAGGAGCTTAATGAGGAAACTCTGAGAAAAATGACTCCACTTCAAAGGGAGAAGCAAATACAAAGGTTGAAAGAAATGGAAGTCAAATGCACAGAGGCTCTGAAAAAGGTAAAAGCCGATTATGATGCCCACGTCAACAATAGGTTTGCACCTGGAAAAATCACAAAGTTCAAGTATACCATTCATAAGTCTACTAACACATCATAAATGATTTTGTGGAGAGATAACCAACAGGCCAATATGGATATCTTTGAAGAATTTAAGTAAAAGAAACTTGGCTTGACTGAATGGTTTGAACTTGAGGACTTAGCTGCTAAAAGAACTGGACACGCAAATTTCACTCTTCTTAAGACCCTCAAAGCTAAGTTTAATTGGGTTAAAGAAATTGCAGCCAAACTCAAGATAGATCCCCCACCACAGCTATTTGAACAAGAACTTCCAAAGCCTAGAAAGAAAAAAAAGAAGGATGACTCAATTTATTAAGGAGACCTTCGTTACTGATGATGTTCAAGTGGATGGAATGCATAGGAATTTGGTATTACCAAATGGAATCATATGCCCTATTGATGGTCAGACTTATACTGAGCCTTAGAGAGGTATGGCTTTCATGAACATGGCATGTCAATATGCATTCCAAAGGGAAGATGAGCTAGGATTAGTGTTAGCCGTATTTAAAGTGATGGTCATATAATATACCATTGCGAAGCTCGTGAAAAATACTATTCAACGGTGTCGAGAGTTCTTAGTTATTAATGTTTATGTAACGGGAATTAGTCCCGAACACACAAATGAGGAAGGCCTCCTAAACACTTAGTACTTAGTATAAAAGGCCTCCTAAGCCTCATTTGTGTGTGTGTTTTCCATTTCATTTGTTTTGTAGAGAGAGAAACGTATGTGTTTCTCTCACTAGGAATTCACACCTTTGTTTTTCTTTTTTCCTTCATCTAATCTAATCTTTCTTTTTTGGTTTAATCTTCATCTACATTTCTATATCATTATAAGTCGTGTGTTACAATCCAACAAGTGGTATCATTCGCCAAGGGATTCGTATTGAAGCATTTCGTGTGATTTTGATTGTTTTTCGCCAAAACATCAAAAACATTTTCGTGTTTGTTTGTGTGTCTAAGTCGTATACGTTCTTTAAATCGTGTAGTATTAATTTAGGCATCTTGGTTTTGGCTTAAACTCAAGTTTTTGGATCAAAAGTTGATAAATTTCTTGTTTGTTCATCTTTCCGAAATTCTTGCAAGTTTCTCCATCGGAAAGTACAAAGCACGTGAGGCCAGATCGCAATAACCTTAGGTTCTACTTTGCGATCTAAACATTTCGATACCTTATTCGGATCTGGACATTCCGATCGTTCTTTGCGATCTGGGATTCCGACGGCTCTTAAGGAACTTTGAGTCGTTACTCTGCCTAAATTTTGTCAGCATTCCGATCTGAAGTATTCCGATCTGAAGTATTCCGATCTGAAGTATTCCGATCTAAACATATTCCGATCTGAACATATTCCGATCTGAAGTCATTCCGATACAAGCAACATTGCGACAGATCAACATTCCGATCAAAGGACATTCCGATCCCTCAAGAAGTGTATTAGGAAGGGAGACTTCCGGTGGACAAAGGAAGCCGAGGAAGCTTTCGGCAAGCTCAAACAGCATCTTGCGTCTCTCCCTATGCTAGTAGCTCCCCGGCCAAAGGAGGAACTCATTATGTATCTCTCAGCCACTCATGGCGCAATAAGCGCAGTACTCATGACAGATAGAGATACAGTGCAAACTCCAGTCTACTTTATAAGTAGAACACTACAAGGGCCGGAGCTGAATTACTCCTCTATGGAAAAATTGGTGTTAGCACTAGTGTTTGCTACAAAGCGGCTGCGCGGTACTTTCAGGCGCACCCAATTGTAGTCATTACGGACCAGCCAATAAAATAGGTTATTTCCAGACCGGATGTGGCAGGGAGGCTACAAAAATGGAGCATCTTGTTGGGGGAGCACAATATATCTTATAGGCCAAGGACGGCTGTGAAAGGCCAGATCTTGGCAGATTTCCTGATCGAGAAGCCGGATGAGGAAGGGCCAATCGTTAAAGAAGACGAGGCTCCAACAGAACCATGGGTGCTATTTATGGACGGATCTTCGTGTACGGATGGCTCCGGAGCTGGTCTCATCCTCACCAATCCGGAAGGAATGGAGTTCATGTACGCCCTCCGTTTTGAGTTCACGGCCACCAACAACGAATCGGAATATGAAGCATTAATTGCGGGTTTAAAAATCGCCGCTAGAATGAGAGTCCGCAACCTGGATGCCTACATGGACTTACGGCTTGTTGCGAACCACATTCTAGGTGGATATGTGGCTAAGGAGGACAACATGGTCAGATACTTAGAAAAAGTCAAGTCGCTAATTGCGGCTTTCAGCAAATTTTCCATCAAGCAGGTGCCAAGAGGCGAGAACAAGAAGGCGGACGCTCTCAGCAAGATCGCATCCACAAGCTTCGCTCACTTGTCCAAACAAGTTTTGGTGGAAATACTCAAGGAGAAATCTATAACAAAAGGGGAGGTCGCTACCATAGTTGAGGAGGACGGACCTACATGGATGACCCCGATCATCAACTATTTGACTAGTGAGACCCTTCCAGACGAGTAAAAAGTAGCACGGCGCATCAGGAGGAAGTCGCAACATTTCGAGCTTCGAGAAGGCATCCTTTACAAGAGATCTTTCTTGCAGCCGTGGCTGCGGTGTGTTGGACCACGTCAGGCCGCTTACGTAATCAGTGACATACATGAAGGGTTGTGCGGCATGCACGTAGATCCACGAACCGTAGTAGCTAGAGCCTTACGGACAGGATATTATTGGCCCACCATGCACAGAGACGCGCGCGACATGATTCGCAAGTGTAGTGATTGCCAAGTGCATAGGCCAGTACCGCGGCACCCGCAGCAGGAGCTTACACCTATCACGTCCCCATGGCCATTCTATAAGTGGGGAATCGACACTGTAGGACCGTTTCCTGTAGCTGCGGGGGGAGTTAAATTCTTGATTGTCGCGATGGACTACTTCACACGTTGGATAGAGGCCAAGGCAGTCAAATCTATCACAGGCAAACAAGTTAAAAAGTTTGTTTGGGAACATATTGTGTGCCGTTTTGGCCTACCAGGGGAAATCATCTCGGACAACGGTAAACAGTTCACGGACAATCCATTCAAAGACTGGTGTGCATCATTGAATATCAAGCGGCGCTTCGCATCTGTTAAGCATCCGCAGACAAATGGCCTCGTGGAACGAGCAAATAGAAGCTTGGGAAATGGCATCAAGGCGCGTTTGGATGAAAGAAGTGCCAAATGGGTCGATGAGTTACCACATGTGCTATGGGCACACAGGACTATGAACAAAACAGCCAACGGAGATACACCATTTGCATTGGCTTACGGCACTAAAGCTGTTATACCAGCAGAAATAGGAATGCCTACCATCCGCACGGCGGAGGTTAATGTCGTCACGAACGATGAACAGCTGCGAATCAACCTGGATCTGTTGGAAGAAAAAAGGGAAATAGCAGCCATCAATGAGGCTAAGTCCAAGGCTAAAATGAAAGCTTATTATGACGCCAAGGTCAAGGGTGTTTCTTTTCGACCGGGAGACTATGTCTATCGTGCTAATGAAGCGAGTCGAGCGGAGAATACAGGAAAACTGGGCCCTAAGTGGGAAGGACCGTATGAAGTCACGGAGGCCTTGGGACGAGGCGCGTACAATTTACGTGACATGGATGGCCGTGATCTAGAGCGTACATGGAACATTTCCAATCTCAAAAGGTGCTATCTTTGAAAGCTACGGCTTCCGCATGGGTGCTTCACTATATGTGGCTTTAATGAAGAACCATGCGGTCTATCTGTTTTGTTTTCTTATGTTTGTTTAGTTTCCTTTTTTGTTTTTAGGACTTGTCATTATTGTTCAAACAAAAATGTAAACGTTCTAATAAAATGCCGTGGTGCCTAGCTAGCCCCATGACTTGTTTCGTGCAAATTATTTTTTAGATTTTTTGTTAGTTGTATGAATTTTACTTATATTATAATATGCCATGTTTCATTCATATGCATTCTTTCAAACTACTGTACATGTACTATACGCCTCCAGGCGGGGTAAGAGGATTAAGTGAACCTACTAATTCAACTTGCCGCGTAAGAGGGATGCAACCCCAGCCGCACGGATCATGTATCCTTACTAGACACCTTACTCACAAGACGTTGTGGTAAGTTTCATATGATGTAGTCACACAGTGCTTCGCATAGTAAAGACGCACGTCGCATGTCTAATAAATTATAGACTTGTATGTATTTTCCTCCTTTGTGTGTAAGACGTGACATATTACGCAGTATTGATATACAATATTTAACACAATCAAAAATACACAAGTTTCCAAATAGATAACAAAAATGGCCGTGGTAAACCACGGACTTACATACAAAGTACACATGTTTTTTAGCCGTGTACATGCACGGACGAATAAAACAACAAATATTTAGCGGTTACAAAACCAGAGTGTCTGAAATGGATCATAAAGTAGGAGCACCCTACATCGGGGGGAGGAACTTACCTATCTCCACTTTTTCCTCGACCAAGCACGACAACCACTCACTACGTTCCTTCCGCTTCCGGGCTTGAGCCGTGTTCCTCTCTAACACCACACTTAAGGGTTCTTCATCGAGCACGGTCCTGGTTACATCCTCATAGATGGGGAGCATCAGGTAGCTGGGTGAGGGAGGAAAGGAAGCACGGGAATGACTCTCATCTTGGGAGAACGCACTAAGACTTAGCATTTCTATGATTTCCATATTTGATGCATCTTTGGTGGCCTCCAGCTCAGCCAAGAACGGATAATGCAGATCTCGCATTGCGGCCATGGAAGCAGTCATCTTGTTAGCAGCTTCAGGGTTAATAAAGGCATGTCTGGTGAAGTCTTCCCCTTTCGTGATCAGCTCTGCGGCCTCGACCATTCCCTCATGAAGTCCGTGGTCAATGCCATCGGACACAAGATTTGCAAACTGTTGCACAAATTCGGGGGCCTTTAATACCTTGGTGACGGCCAAGCGTGCTCCATGCCCTACCATCCACCTGCGGCCGGCAATAGCCGCTAGCAGCTGAGGGCATAGCACGTCATCGCGCTCGGCGGTGAAGGCATCAATGATCAAATCTTTTTGGGCAAACGCCTCTTTCAGCCCCTTGGTGACAGCCCTCTCTTCAGCAAGTTCCTCTTGTATCTTCTCCATGCCTTGGATTGCCATGTGTGCATCTTCTAGTTTCTTGTTAAGCACGGACACCTGGCTGGAAGAAGACTTGGAAGATGCCTCCGCTGTGGCTACCTATATAAGGTTAAACGTTAGAATATATTTCTTTTAGAAAATGGGTGGTGCAGCACGGATATGTACCTTGGTGGTCGCGGCATCTAGTTTTGACTCAAGGTTGGCCACTTGTTGGTCGTATTCATTCGCGCGGGCCGATTGCTTTTTTATGGTCGCCTCGACGCTAGCCAGTTGGGATTGGAGGTCTGCAATTTGAGCTTCATTGTCCACGATCATCTTCTCCCTCCGTCCAACCTTCCTCTTGAGAGACTCCACATGCCCAAGTGCGGCTTCAAACCTTACCCTCATCGAGGTGCCCATCGCCATTTGGTGTACCAAGGCACCATTATACTCATCCACCAAGTCCGCATGGCTGAGCGCATTCACCTCTCGCACCAAGCCTGGTGGTATGCAATTGTTGAGGTACTCTCGGCATTCATCGGCGTCCCTCTTTCGTGATGCAGTTGTGATGTTCCAGATGGGGTTGAACGATTGAGGGGGGCCGGACGTTGGGAGGTCTTGGGAGGCTGTAGGTGAACCTTCTTCAAATACGGGGCCGGACTTTGTGGCGGCCGTATGAGGCGTGGGGATTTCTCCCACTTCTTTTTCTTTTCCCTTCTCCATTTGGGTGTCAGGAGGAGGCGCGGCACCAGTTTGGTCATCCCTGTAAAACAAGCATTTGGATTTATGTTAAGTGTTTCTTAAAGGGAATTTGTTGTTCTTACGTGTTAGGATGGAGTCTTACATGTCATTTGTGACAATCCGTCAATTTATGGTTGATATTTTATTCTCAATATTTATTTGAAAACATTATTTTAATGTTATAATATGAACTCACTTATTTTGGGAAGTAATTTGGATTTACGTCTTGAAGTAGCGTCGACTACTTCTAAACCGGAGGATTCTACGTTACGTGCTTATGTTTACATACACCGTCTTTGGTGACAGTCCGATATTTCAGAAAATAAATTTGTCCATGAATATTAGTTTGGAGTTCTAAATTTGTGTTGGTTCATAAACTCACAAATTTACGAGAAGAGACTAGGACTTACGATTTTATTTCAACGTCCTTTACGACTAAACCGAAAACCCTAGGATTACGTATTTACGTTTTCGAACTCCGTTTTTGATGAGACAATTTTTATTAGATTCGTTTTGTGCCATTGATTCATAATTTATAAAAACGTTTTTCGTAAAACGACCCGAGGGCACGCAAATCGAGAAAACTAGAATCGAGGAATACCCGTAAACTAGTAAGATGGGACAAAATACATTGTCCCACCCCACTAGCTTACATGGGACGGAAACATTGTGTACAACACACCACATTTGGTGTCATTTTTATTAGCTAGATAGACACTTGTCATGATAGCTTAACAAGTAAGCTTTCACTTACACAAAACTAGCTAAACCACTAGCCAAAACCACACACTCATTCACACAACATGCAAAACAACTTTTCTCTCCCTTTTCCCTCTCATCTTTGCCGTCCACTTTCACCATGATCCACCACCATTGATCAAAAATCAACCAAGAAATCCTATGTTATTCTTGCACATGTTGAAGCCCTCTTGAAACCCTATTGATTGGTGGTGATTATAACATCCAAGGAGGAGTTTCCTTGGTGTCTTGAGGCTGATTTTCCACAAGGAGTTTATGAAGATTAGTGGTCATGAAGATGGTCTTGCTGCATCACAAGTTTCTCCATCAAAATCCATGTTTTGATCAACCTACATCATCATGGTGGTATAAAGATTGTCCTCCTCATCTTCTTGTTATTTTGATTATGTAACCATGTATTTTATTTCCTATTGTATATGTATATGATGATTATATGATGATAAAAATGTTATGTGAGGATTTGTTGTTGATAAATATGATTAAAAAGGTGAAAAACTATAAGAAACAAGACTAAAATCTTGTTTAAATTTGATGGCTGTATAAAACAGTAAAGAAACATGTCATGAACTGATAAAATGATGAAGTAGAACTGATATACAGTAAGCTATGAGTCTTGTACACATGTGAGAGTTGGCCATGCAATGGAATCATTGTAATGAGTGAGATATGATCAAAACAAGTTTAAGGTACAAATCTGAGTTCACTGTTTTGGACGATTTTTAGAAAATACTTAGAGGATAATTCAACAGTAGCTATAGAAGAGTTAAATGGAGCACATATCATGTAGTTTATGTGATAAAAAATTGAGCTTCTATCTCCATATAGAACTCTAGATATGACAGTTTTGGTGAAGGTGAAGATAAAAATCAGATTTTGGAAATTAAAGTATAATACTATTATATGAGCACTCAAAATTTAATAGTATAAAATATAAATTAAAACCCACTAACTTATATAATATATTTATATAAATATGTACAATGGTAAATAAGTGGACATTTTATTAAAAATGGTAACTTGTTAAGTTTTATAAGTTATAAAACTATAAACATGATTTTTACGACTTTTTTGGCTAATACCGTAAAATTAACGTTTTTGTTAAATAAAACTTAGATGGTTGGACCCGTCTAATGTAAACTTTATAAAACTTATATACTGATATATAAACATGTATAACAAGTAAAATCCGATAAAACCCGAACTATATAACATACGGACCTTAACGGACTAAGTAAACATATTGGACTAATAATACAACGAAATGGACTAAGACACATATGAACTTATTATTGGGCTTAACGCATTTGGGCCCAACATATAAAGTATAACTACTGACAATATAAGTATAAAAAGGATTAATAAGAGTTAAAGAACTTATAATAAGTATATTGGACTTAAAACACGTAAATAGGTAAAACTAGAAAACTAGTATAAAAGTTATCGACATATAACACTAAAATGAGTAAACGGGAATATGTAAACCCATTTGATCATCATATATATATAATCATCATATGTATACATAATTGTTATTTTTATAAAGTCATTGGACAAGAGTCTAAGACGAATATTATTTGTCTAGGTTTCCGTGATTGAAGCACGTACCGTACGTCCGAATTGCCGATAACCCGCCTTCCCACATCAACATGAGTTCATAGCCTCGCACTCTTTTAAATGTTTTTATAAATGTTTTATAAACCCACGAGGGAGATAACATGTTAGTTTTTATAAAATAGGACACCCTTTGTCCCGATTGTTTGTTTATTGATTTGGACCAGAATGATTGTATGAGCCGATTGTATGACCCGATAAATGATTAAAGGACCCGATAGATGAAATCAAATGGATTATTAAAGTTAGGTTATGTCACTAAAAGTCCCATTAGCATGAATTGTGAACTACCGGGAGTTGGTAGACGCTTGTGCATATAATAGTACTATTTGGGGACGATCACCCCAGTTCGCGCCTTGACGGTTGATCCCCGTCGTGCCACATTGATTTGTAAGCGAATTTATGTATGAGAAGATTTCCATAGTGTGACCTTTGTGACGACACGCTACTTTAGATGGGCAAATTGAGTATCGGGTTAGCTACCCGTTGTTGGTTTAGTAAGGTAACAATGTCATGCGGCTTATAATAATCCGATTAACGAAATACTACTAGACGCACCGAATTACGATGTATTGCCTGACTAGCAATACGAGGTCATACTATTGATATTATGTTCGTGTTTTGGTTTTCATAACCATATTCATATAACGATTTTTATTTGATTTATACAACGTTGTAAAACGTATTGTAAGATGTTTTTACGACATTGGCTCGTATGATGATTTTTAAGGCAAATGCCTATATTATGATTTTCGACAAGGATTTGTATAAAATGACTTTGGCTATTTTATGGCCTATTACAAAGATTTGTACAAAACGATTTTCAGTAATATTTTTATATTGATATTATATTGATGGAATTTATTAAACTCTATGAATTCACTCTGCGTTATCGCTGACCTTTTCTTTTAACATGTTTTATCTCAGGTACTTGAAGGTAATTCTCGGGAAGACGACAAGAATTCATGGCCCGCACTTAAACAACATTTTCCATTCAAATACTTTGTAAAACTTTGTATGAAATATAATGACTTGGGACCTATGTAACTTTGATATTTATGAATGGAAATGCTTTATTATTAAACGACGCGATTTTTATGCATTGTCTATGATGTGAGTAATGTGTTATCCCGTAACACCAACTAGTCTTCTGCTGTATTGAGTTGTATAAATTTAGGGGTGTTACAGTTTGGTACCAGAGCTCTCGTTATAGAGAACGAAAGATTTTTAAAACCAAGGTTTTGAATAAAACATTTCAAAATCTTTTAACTATAAACATTTTTCTAAAAATGTCTAAAAATCTTTTGACTATAACGGTGCCGAAGAATTCCCGAGTTACCGACAATTCCAAGACTGAGAAGTGTTATTTTAATATATATATAACTTGGATTATATATATGATGTAATTTTATTACATGATTGTTTGATGATTATTTTGATATTTATACGAGGTATTTATACGACGTAGATTGTCACAAGAAACCCTAAATCCCCTAGTAAATTAACCGAAACTATCATCGTAGGAATTCTAGCTATCCTAGATCTAAACCAAGTTGTGGATATTTATGACCCCAACAAATGGTTGATATTCATAGGAATGTAGATGTTAGTTGATTGTGATATTGAAGAAGAATTGGCGAGATTCAAACTGATATCAATGTTATGACGATCTTTCCTTATAGAGTGGAGTTTGAAAAAATGTTACCACCTGGAAAGGTGTCATCTGATTCGTTGTCATCCAATTCTTAAAATTGAAATCGAAAGGGTGAATGTTGCACTTGAGGCTGTCATTGGAACCATTACCCAAAAGCCTCATGCCACTAGTACCTTTCCGAAAAGTCTAATTGACTGATCGAGTCATTTCATACTAGTGACTCGTTTGATAATTGTTGTTGTAAGAGCTATAGGATTGGAAATTAAGTGTTGTTCATATCGAGCTTTTATTGCCCTATTAAGGTTTATGAATAATGTTGAAAGTATTGGAGAATGAGGTAGGATATCGAATTGAGTATAAAATTGATTGAAACTTGAGTAAAGTAAAATTTAACCCGTATGGAATATGAGATTGATAAGAGGAAGTCATTAAGTTTTGTGATTGAATTATAAGGTTTAAATGATTGTTGATTCGTGTTAAGGGATGTTCCTAGGCCATTGTCCACTAATGAGGATGCCCAGTGTCCAAGAAATAAATTAAAGAAATCTTCTTCTGAATTGAGACCGATGGATATTCTGGGACATGTGGAACACCTAATGACTCTTGTAGATTAGCATTCATTATGGTATCTTCTAAAAATCCCTAACTTAACTGAGACATCAGTTGGTAGGATGAGCTCTGAGAATTGTATGACATAGTGACACGCAATGTGTTACGGTACAATTTGACTTGTTTGTGATTAATGAAAAGACTACCTTTGATTGCTAAATTCTACATGTATTGATGTTATCTATCTTTTATTGCTTCTTCCTAATGTTCGCATTAGTAATGAAACCATTGAACAAGTACTCATCTTGAATTAAGTTACGTTGTGGATTATTCTCTTTGTATTCCTGAGTGCCATCGAAGTCATGAACCTCAAGATTATTTGGCTAAGCTCATTTCTTGATATATTGAAGTTAGTTCTTGGTGAATAACTTTTCATCACTCTTTTGCAGATCACTCATTGTTTTTATAAGTTAAAATAGTATTCCTTGAGAAAAATTGAATTCTCATCACCAAAAGGATTATTCAAAATGAGATTTGTAAATAATCACTATCGAAATGAAGTTGTTTATAAAACACTTTGGAAAACTTAATTGTTTTCATAATAAAGAAAATCTTTGTAAATTTATTCTTGATTCTTATCTAAGAGTTAAGCATGAAAATGATTTTTACTATAAACATGGATGATAAAATTTTGACGAACTGAGTATTGCATCGTTAATCTTGAAATTGTATATAGTTGCGCGCCTACATACAATTTGGAATGGACCATGCAAGGCTGATTAGTAGTCACCATAAAACTAATGAATAAACACTACATTTTCTTTGAAGATTGTGAAAGATTAAATTTTATGAGATCTGCAAGAAGTGAAAAATAGGGACATAATGTTAGGGACACCTACCTATGTGCCTGTAGCATCTATTCTTCTGAGTCTAATTTACTCATCTGTGGAAATTGTCTTATTTGAAAATTGACAATTCTTTCTTGTCCAATTCTCCCGTAGTGAGATTCTTAGGAAAAGTATCTGATTACCGAGTGTTGATACCCGACTGGATGTATCGACGTTCCTATCATTTCTTATGATTTGATTTCATTTGAATGACCTGGGTAATGATCCGAGGAGCTTTCGAATGCGTACTCAAATTATGAAAACATGGGATATATTCATATTCGTTAAATGTTTTCGTCTGTGTCTGATTTGAAATTCTCTCGCGTAGATTATGCGTAGACCTTACTCTTTTAATAGTAGTTGTGTCTCCAGATATCCTTGAATTTGTGAAGGATTATGAGTTATTATTAGTCTTTTGAGAAGTTCACATCTTATCGACGGCAATGCAACTGGAAAGTTGATAGTGCCAGTAGAATGGATTGATTGATTATGACATGACGACATTGTCTTAATTGATGGGAACTCGAATAGAATCCCCCTAAAAGATAAGATGTTGATTATCAAAAGTGATATAAATAATTCTTGATGGATGACCATATCCTGCCTTTAGACTTGAAATTATACCATGAATGGTTGTGAATTAGTCATAGATATTATAATCTATAAAGAACTTAAACTAAACTTATTAAAAGATAATTATGTTATTTGAAACTTTAGTAAGTATTTGTTGATAAATTACCTAGACTTCCGCCACTAAGGCAAGTAGAATTTGGTATTTGATTATATTCTCGGTGCTGCACCTATGGCTTGTGCACTGTACGTCAGCACCATCTAAATTAAAGGAATTACCGTACAACTGAGAGTTGTCGGAGAAAGATTTTATTATACCAAGCCTGTCATCATGAAGAGCTATGGTGTTATCATTCCTTATATTTATAGATTACTGTGACTGAGTAAATTGACAATCGAAAATGATATCCATAACTCGAAATGGAAGATTTGTTCGATCATTTACAAGGTTCTAGCGTATGTTTTAAAGATTTGATTCACGGCTATCATCAACTTCGCATCTGCGAAAAAGATTATCTATTCCAATCACTACATCCGGTACTTGTAATGAATATTAAGAGTTTCATGTGATGTCATTTGGATTGACCAATGCACATGTAGCATTCATAAACTTGGTGAATCACGTGTGTAGGCTGTGATTTGATAAATTCATGCTTGTGATCATTAAGGATCATTTGTTTGCTTATAAGAATAAGAATGAGTTAACAATTATTTATAGATTACCCTGAATTGGCCGAACAATGAAAACCTATACCTTGAATAATTGATATGTGATTTAAGACTTCATCCTTTATATTAATGGACCGTGTGATTAATAGATAATGGAATATATAGACTCTTTAAAAATTAAGAGGCCATTTAAGACTTTGGATTATTACTAAAAAGAAAGTGCAAATATATTTTGACAAATGTTCTAACAAAGCATTTTAAGGGATTATTCCCTTATACACAAACCATTTAACTAAACTTCTGTTTAGGGGTAAATGTTTGTGTATACTTCTAGACAACCTAAGAAGAATTGAGGAAACTATTTAAACCATGACTTAAAATTTGAAACGACAATTTTTGCTTTTCAACTAAGAAAATTTCTACCAAAGAATAAACAATGGTTTTTCGAACATTTACGAATCTTGTTAAATATTTTCGATAAATCAACAAAAATCTTGTTAATTGAATTCAAATATATTTTGAACATTTTATATAATTGGTCGAACTAAGAAATTTAAAATTTTTACGTTTACGTTTCATAAAAATTAAATAATTATTGTTAATTTACATGTAATAATTATCGACGCTTTAGACGTCGGATTGAGTAAAACAGATAAAGATAATAGTAAAGACGAAACTAAAACATAGAAGATATGAAGAAAGAATTTTGAATAAATACGGTTATGATATTTATTTCATCAGGAATGTGAACGTAATTACTGACACATAATATAGAAAAGATAAAGAATCAATTAGGACATGTTCCTTAATAATGAAGGTGCAAAATAAATTGCCGAACGATATAAAAATAAACAATGTTTGTAAAAAGGGATAATATAGATTATAAAAGAGGTTCGCGGCTAATGTGAACCATTAAAATAGAGAAGCCGATAGCGTTAAATGTATAAAAGGCCGTTTGTGGTTGCCTAAATATGGAGATTGTGAGATATAGTTATGTTGGAATTTGTAAGTATAAGTATTATATTTATGTTATTTATGACTAAAAGTATCTTTGTCTGAAGAAGTTGTACTGATGGCAATTATGAAGGCAGACACCGCCTCATACATTAGTAAACGTCTAGCTATTGCAAAGGTCATCATCTGAATTTGATTCGATTTGGGTCATCGTCGACAGACTGACCAAATCTGCTAATATCATTCCCGTTAATGATAAATGCAAAAGAGTTATGTAAACATAGTGTGCCTGTATCAAACATCTATATCAAGATCCTCGCTTCGCATCGAATTTCTAGAGATTTGCTCAGAAATCATTGAGAACGAACCTTGATGAGAGTACTATGTACCACCCCAATCGAAGGGACGAGGTAAAGTAACGATACAAAGTAATATAAGTGCTATTTTATGTTTGAATGATTGACCTTTGGTAATGAATCGTATAATCGCTTTCCTTTGGAAGGATTATCATTGATAATTATCGTATTAGGATCGAGATCGAATCTTGTTAAGATTTAGAAATTAGAGCATCTGTGAGCAGGAGTTGAGATGAAGACACCCGCATACACCCATTGTAGGTTGGACATGTCTCTTAGGTTTAAGGTTTCCTATGATGGTGAACCTATCCTTGCAAAATACCCGACCCGCGAGATCTGAAATGATTGTTGAAATTAGGATTTGATTATTAACTGCCGATAGTGGGCAGGAGGTTATGTGAATATGAAATGTAGATCTTGAAGTGCCAAATGGGTAGCGAAGTTATGCCAAAATTTTTAACCTTGGAAAAATGAATTCATGATCTGACAAATCATGGGATATAAGTCCCCGTTGTATGGGACCATTGAGATGATATAAAAGATTGGTTTGAAAGGCATATAAGCTGGATCTACCCAAGGACTTCAAGGACTGCGTGAATTATGTTTCGTAAATCGAACTTGATAAATATCTATCAAGTGAAAATCTGAATTCTTCTTAGTAAAGTTTAGATCGGCGAAAAGTTGCATTCATCAGAAACCCGTGAACATCATGGATAGAGAAAGTAAGTCAACATTAATCCTGATCTAATTCCCGTAGTTATGTTAGATGAAACTCGCGTATTGTAATGGATTACAATTGTGAGAAAAGACCGAATGTGGAGGAAATACCCACATGGCTTTAACTCTATAAGAAGCGAGTAGTAAGATGATCTTTGAGGACAAAGATCCTGTTTAGGGGTAAATGATGTGACAATCCGTCAATTTATGGTTGATATTTTATTCTCAATATTTATTTGAAAACATTATTTTAATGTTATAATATGAACTCACTTATTTTGGGAAGTAATTTGGATTTACGTCTTGAAGTAGCGTCGACTACGTCTAAACCGGAGGATTCTACGTTACGTGCTTACGTTTACATACACCGTCTTTGGTGACAGTCCGATATTCAGAAAATAAATTTGTCCATGAATATTATTTTGGAGTTTTAAATTTGTGTTGGTTCATAAACTCACAAATTTACGAGAAGAGACTAGGACTTACGATTTTATTTCAACGTCCTTTACGACTAAACCGAAAACCCTAGGATTACGTATTTACGTTTTCTAACTCCGTTTTTGATGAGACAATTTTTATTAGATTTGTTTTGTGCCATTGATTCATAATTTATAAAAACGTTTTTCGTAAAACGACCCGAGGGCACGCAAATCGAGAAAACTAGAATCGAGGAATACCCGTAAACTAGTGAGATGGGACAAAATACATTGTCCCATCCCACTAGCTTACATGGGACGGCAACATTGTGTACAACACACCACATTTGGTGTCATTTTTATTAGCTAGATAGACACTTGTCATGATAGCTTAATAAGTAAGCTTTCACTTACACAAAACTAGCTAAACCACTAGCCAAAACCACACACTCATTCTCACAACATGCAAAACAACTTTTCTCTCCCTTTTCCCTCTCATCTTTGCCGTCCACTATCACCATGATCCACCACTATTGATCAAAAATCAACCAAGAAATCCTATGTTATTCTTGCACACGTTGAAGCCCTTTTGAAACCCTATTGATTGGTGGTGATTATAACATCCAAGGAGGAGTTTCCTTGGTGTCTTGAGGCTGATTTTCCACAAGGAGTTTATGAGATTGGTGGTCATGAAGATGGTCTTGGTGCATCACAAGTTTCTCCATCAAAATCCATGTTTTGATCAACCTACATCATCATGGTGGTATAAAGATTGTCCTCCTCATCTTCTTGTTATTTTGATTATGTAACCATGTATTTTATTTCCTATTGTATATGTATATGATGATTATATGATGATAAAAATCTTATGTGGGGATTTGTTGTTGATAACTATGATTAAAAAGGTGAAAAACTATAAGAAACAAGGCTAAAATCTTGTTTAAATTTGATGGCTGTATAAAACAGTAAAGAAACATGTCATGAACTGATAAAATGATGAAGTAGATTGATATACAGTAAGCTATGAGTCTTGTACACATGTGAGAGTAGGTCATGCAATGGAATCATTGTAATGAGTGAGATATGATCAAAACAAGTTTAAGGTACAAATCTGAGTTCACTGTTTTGGACGATTTTTAGAAAATACTTAGAGATGATTCAACAGTAGCTATAGAAGAGTTAAATGGAGCACATATCATGTAGTTTATGTGATAAAAATTTGAGCTTCTATCTCCATATAGAACTCTAGATATGGCATTTTTGGTGAAGTTGAAGATAAAAATCAGATTTTGGAAATTAAAGTATAATACTATTATATGAGCACTCAAAATTTAATAGTATAAAATATAAATTAAAACCCACTAACTTATATAATACATTTATATAAATATGAAAATGGTAAATAAGTGGAAATTTTATTAAAAATGGTAACTTGTTAAGTTTTATAAGTTATAAAACTATAAACATGATTTTTACGACTTTTTCGGCTAATACCGTAAGATTAACGTTTTTGTTAAATAAAACTTAGATGGTTGGACCCGTCTAATGTAAACTTTATAAAACTTATATACTGATATATAGACATGTATAACAAGTAAAAACCGATAAAACCCGAACTATATAACATACGGACCTTAACGGACTAAGTAAACATATTGGACTAATAATACAACAAAATGGACTAAGACACATATGAACTTATTATTGGGCTTAACCCATTTGGGCCCAACATATAAAGTATAACTACTGACAATATAAGTATAAAAAGGATTAATAAGAGTTAAAGAACTTATAATAAGTATATTGGACGTAAAACACGTAAATAGGTAAAACTAGAAAACTAGTATAAAAGTTATCGACATATAACACTAAAATTAGTAAACGAGAATATGTAAACCCATTTGATCATCATATATATATAATCATCATATGTATACATAATTGTTATTTTTATAAAGTCATTGGACAAGAGTCTAAGACGAATATTATTTGTCTAGGTTTCCGTGATTGAAGCACGTACCGTACGTCCGAATTGCCGATAACCCGCCTTCCCACATCAACGTGATTTCATAGCCTCACACTCTTTTAAATGTTTTTATAAATGTTTTATAAACCCGCGAGGGAGATAACATGTTAGTTTTTATAAAATAGGACACCCTTTGTCCTGATTGTTTGTTATTGATTTGGACCCGAATGATTGTATGACCCGATTGTATGACCCGATAATTGATTAAAGGATCCGATAGATGAAATCAAATGGATGATTAAAGTTAGGTTTTGTCACTAAAAGTCCCATTAGCATGAATTGTGAACTACCGGGAGTTGGTAGACGCTTGTGCATATAATAGTACTATTTGGGGACGATCACCCCAGTTCGCGCCTTGACGGGTGATCCCTGTCGTGCCACATTGATTGGTAAGCGAATTTATGTATGAGAAGATTTCCATAGCGTGACCTTTGTGACGACACGCTACTTTAGATGGGCAAATTGAGTATCGGGTTAGCTACCTGTTGTTGGTTTAGTAAGGTAACAATGTCATGCGGCTTATAATAATCCGATTAACGAAATACTAACGCACCGAATTACGATGTATTGCCTGACTAGCAATACGCGGTCATACTATTGATATTATGTTCGTGTTTTGGTTTTCATAACCATATTCATATAACGATTTTTATTTGATCTATACAACGTTGTAAAACGTATTGTAAGATGTTTTTACGACATTGGCTCGTATGATGATTTTTAAGGCAAATGCCTATATTATGATTTTCGACAAGGATTTGTATAAAATGACTTTGGCTATTTTATGGCCTATTACAAAGATTTGTACAAAACGATTTTCAGTAATATTTTTATACTGATATTATATTGATGGAATTTAATAAACTCTATGAATTCACTCGGCGTTATCGCTGACCTTTTCTTTTAACATGTTTTATCTCAGGTACTTGAAGGTAATTCTCGGGAAGACGACAAGAATTCATGGCCCGCACTTAAACAACATTTTCCATTCAAATACTTTGTAAAACATTGTATGAAATATAATGACTTGGGACCTATGTAACTTTGATATTTATGAATGGAAATGCTTTATTATTAAACGACGCGATTTTTATGCGTTGTCTATGATGTGAGTAATGTGCTATCCCGTAACACCAACTAGTCTTCCGCTGTATTGAGTTGTATAAATTTGGGGGTGTTACATCATTTCTTGCTAATTCTGATGGGGTGGGAGCAATTTGAGTGACTGGATCGACATGTGCGGCCCGGATCGTCTCGGAACCCTGGGTGGTGCTCCCAACAGATTGGTACAAGGGGTGGTCTTCTCGAAGTTTTTTGGGAGGGGCGTTGTGTTCGCCAACCTCGGCTGAAGCAGCTTTCCTTACTCGTTTGTTTCTTTTACGGGTACGCCTGCCGACAGGTTGAGCTGGTTCTTCTTCAGTCTCTTCCTCGACTTCTTCCACTTCTTCCTCTTCATCCAGATTGATTTGTTGTACTTCTTCATCATCATCGCCCATCATTCGGCGAAGGCTGGAGGTGGTTAAGTCGATATTATCTCCCTGCTCTTCCCTATGTGGTGAGGAGGGCCCGGCTCCTCATTCATGCATTCTGTTATCACCACCCTCATTGTCTCCTTGCTCTCCCTCGTCCGACTAGGGATATGGCACGGCTTCAAGAGCAACCGTCACGGGTCGGGTATGCTCAAGAAGGGGTAGTTCATTATCACGGAGGGGACGGGAGCCCTCCGGTACGAGCTTCGGGTCGCCTTGGCGTAGAAGTCCAAAGAAGTTCATTTCTGCCCACCAAAAACAAAATATGTTAGCCATTTACAAAGTGAGTGGATAAGTTTTTTGTGTACGGATGTTAGCCTACCTTCACCCTGCCTTCTCCAAAACACAGGATATCTGTTGGACGGGCCAAAGTAATTGCGTCTAATCCCTAGCAAACATAGAAATGACTCGGGAAGATTTCTATGGAACCCAGTCCTATTCAGATCTAATTCTTGGGAGTGTCGGGGGTTATATGTACTAGTGTGCGGCTTGGGGTCGTGGGGTATCCTATGCCTCAAGGTATAATCAGCCGGCCATACTACTGCATCAATGAAAAAATAGTGGTCATACCAGTTTTTCAGCGAATCCATTGGCTTATTATGAGACTAGGGACTGTTAGGGGATCGTTTCTTAAAGGATACCCAACCATTCACAAGGTTGGGGATATAAAAGATCCGAAATAGTTCTACGGTTGGGGGGATTCTTCTAGCACGGCAGAGGATCTTGAATTGACTAATCTTACAGGCACCTGTACAGTGGAGCTGACTAATATGTACATCATAGTATCCTAACAGATCTACGAGGAAATGGGTGAAGGGAATGCGGTAATTGGCCGCATCAAACAGACGAGTGTACAAGCCAATCTTACCCGCCGGTGCCTCAGTTATGAGGTCTCCAGCGCCAGGAAGTGAGAGGTGTAGGTTGGTAGGGATGAAATAGTTTGTACAAAAGTGATTTAGTTGGTCCTGGGTCATTACATTCAGCACGGATCCAATGGTAGGGTTGTTTCTGTGAGCCATTACTAAATAAAAATGTAAGGGTGTGGTGTTCTAACCTGCGTATGAAGGGATCCGTGCGTAATTGATTCGAGCTAAGAAGAAAGCTTTAATGGCAGAAATGGAGATTATAACTGTGTGTTTCACACAGCCGTATGGGTGGCTTATTTATAGGGTTGCCTCGTGGGTCATGACCTGTTGGATGTGTGACACGTGTCTGCCACTATTCTTGATCGTGTGGTTAGGGGGCAAGTGGCAAGTGAAACGTCAGGCGGGACCCACGGGTCACTTTTGACTCAAACGTTTGCACTGCTCAAGGCTCTGACTGTTTGCACTTTTGTCAGTCAACATGTCAGGTGAACAGTTGTTAATGTCGGGATATGCGGCTCTTACGTAAGAGTTGCCATTTAATGCTATATTTAATTTGTCTCGGTCGCCATGTGCGGTTGAGGTAATAATGGAATAATTTCCTAAGGTAGGTTGCCATGTGCGGCCAACACAAATTCTTGGACAACTTATCATTCCCGATTTTTTCTTGGTACGTCTAGGGAGCATCTTGGTAGTCTAGAGGTTACGCCTATGGTTGTAACAACTAGACTGGGGGGACATGATGACGTATAGTCCCCAGCCGGGTCATGAACCCGGCTCACGGGTACTACCCGTATCCGGCCTATCATAGATGGGTGGGATGATGTCATTCAGGCTTATGGGCTTGGATGAACAGTGACCGCACACATGTGTACGGCCCACGGCCCGGTGCGGCCGACGTAGGTTAGACAGAATCATATTCTGTCTAGGAATAGGTTTACCCCAAAAGAGGAGGATATTCACTACTATAATTAGAAGATAACAATCATTCTAATTCTGATAGTTATCCTTTCCTTGGGGCCGAAGTATCAGTGGCAGCCCACTAGGGTTCCACTGCCTATAAAAGGAACCCCCAAGGGTTCCACAAAGGTATTACGCTCTATACTCTCAAGTCACATAAACCCTAACCGATTACTTACTCTCACGCCAGAGTCTAATCGTGGGAAACATTCCCACGGTAAGCCTAATGCGTGCTGTTTAGTGTGCAGGATCCCAACCAGACGATTCACTTGGTGCAAGAGCCGGAGCCCAGCCAACCCGAATTAAGCCTAATTTGGGTCTAGCAAGGATCACCCAACTTTTGCATGTTGAAGAACGTCGATACAATTAAGAACGTCGATACAATTAACAATCTCGTGTGAATAAGGGTGTTTAGAAATTTTACCCATGTTGAAGACAATTTTATCGTCACCCACTCTCATGATAAGCTCACCCGCTTCTACATCGATGAGAGTGCGACCAGTCCTCAAGAATGGACGTCCCACGATTAATGGAACACGAGGGTCCATCTCGTAGTCAACGACAACAAAATCAGCGGGAAAAGTGAATTTTTCGACTCCTACAAAAACGTCTTCGGCTATCCCCACTGGGTAAGCAACCGTACGGTTAGCTAATTCCAAAGTCATTTTGGTGGGGACAAGCTCGGGGAGAGATAATTGCTTCCAAACACTTAAAGGCATTAAGTTAATACTGGCACCTAGATCGGCTAGGGCCATGCAATTCTCTACTCCCGGGAAGTTGCAAGGGATTAAGAAATGACCCAAATCACCAAGCTTGGTTGGCAATTTCCTTAAGAGCACTGCAGAGCAATTCTCATTAAGTTGGGTGTTAGCAATATCAAGAAGCTTTTCCTTGTCAGTAAGAAGATCCTTAAACATTTTTGCGTATTTAGGCATGTGAGCGAGAGCCTCAGCAAAGGAGATGTTGAAATTCAATTTTTTAAACATTTTGAGAAAGTTGGAAACTTGGATATCATCCTTGCTTTTGAGCTTCTCTTTCCTCAACCTTGATGGATAAGGTATATCGGAAGAAGAGGAAGGCTTTGGAATAGTAGGATCACTCACATCCTTGGGTGGAGGAGGGGTAGAAGTAAGAGGTGGAGGAGTTGGGGAAGTAGAAGGTTGAGGAATAGGAGCAGGTGACTCGTTTTCCTTAGTCACAATCACTGGTGGAGGTATAGGAAGCTCGGGTTCCTTGGTACCTTTGCCACTGCGAGTGGTGATTGCTTTCATCTCCCCTCTTGGATTCACAACGGTGTTACTCGGAAGAGTACCCGAAGAAGAGGTTTGATTACCTTGGAAGAAACTAGCCATCATGTCCCTTAGGTCATTCGTTTGACTAGCCAAAGTGTTTCGTATATCAGCTCTAAGATCGTTCCCTTGTTTCACCATGTCTGCTTTCAAGTTGAGCACTTCTTGCTGAAGATTTTGCACTATGACATCGTTAGTCCTCATGTAGGTTCCAATATCTTGGTGTAATGCGGTAGTTTGATTGGGAGGAGC
The DNA here is from genome assembly GCA_025667525.1 of Glebionis coronaria. Lineage (NCBI taxonomy): Eukaryota > Viridiplantae > Streptophyta > Magnoliopsida > Asterales > Asteraceae > Glebionis > Glebionis coronaria. Next base: position 555,034,321 of record CM046877.1, on the reverse strand, counting down.
ATTGTAGGTGGGTGGTTGATAAGCAGGTTGTTGGTAAACTTGGTTGTTTCTTTGAGGTGGGTATGGTTGTCTTTGAGGTAGTTGGTATGGTGCTCGAGGTTGGGTTTGATTGGTTCGGTTAAGGTTTTGTTGTTGGGTTTTGATTGATTGGAGGAAAACCGGGTGGAGAAAGAAAGTTGTTTGAGCGATAGCTGAGCAAGTTGCGGTCTCCTTGAGGACGAGCTTGATAAGCGGCCGAAGGATAGGTACTGTATGCTGCATTAACATTCTCACAAGAATAGTCTTGGGTGGTGGTACAAGTAGTGTAAGAGTGAGGACCTCCGCATATTTCACATGGTTGGCTTACAGCATTGACATGAGCGTTTTGAGCGTTGATGCTTTTGGTGTTGTTAGCGGTGTGGGTAGCAAGCGATTCAAGAAGCGACGTAATTTTGTCAAGTCTCTTGTCGTTGTCACTAGTACTAGCACTAGCGGCATTGGTCCGAACTCTCTTGGTTTGCACTCTAGACTTGTTCTCAATAATATCCCAAGCGGCATTAGAACTCTTAACCAAAAGATTACCCCCCGAGGCACTATTTAGTGAATCTTGGTCATTCATGCTTAAACCATTGTAAAAAGTATTAATTTGGTGCACTTTGGTAAAACCATGCTGTGGGCACTTTCTCTAAAGTTCTTTAAAACGGTCCCAAGATTCACTAAAAGTCTCATCGTACTTTTGTTCAAAAGTAATAATTTCATTCCGCAAAGCGGTAGTACAAGAGGGTGGGAAAAAGTAGTTTATGAATTTGGTCTCTAAATCTGTCCACGTAAGAATACTTTGTGGTGGTTCCTTATCAAGCCAATGTCGGGCTTGTCCCTCTAAGGAGAAAGGAAAAAGTTGTAAGCGGATTACCTCTTGTGGACCACCATTGAATTTGACCGTATTCGTGAGTTGCAGGAACCTTTTGATGTGGTCATGAGGATCATCAATAGTACGCCCCAAAAATGGTTGAGCAGAGACCATCTGAATAAAGCCGGATTTGAGCTCAAAGTTGTTGGCTGCAATCGCGGGTATGACAATAGCATCGTTGTTTCCCTCTACATGTGCTTGCAAAATTTTAATCATAGGCCGATTGTCCGGGAGAGGTTCATTGTTGTTATTATTCATGTTGTTTTGAGGTGGATTATTGTTGTTGTTGTGTACACCGGCCATGTTTAAGTTATCGAGAGTTTCGGGCTCGGGATAAAACGTTGATCGTGTACGCATGCACCTGCAAAAGAACTAACAAAGCAAACAAGAAATATTTTTTGGTTTTTTTATGTTTTTTAATTTTTAGGATTTTTGAAAATTTTATATTTTTTAGGGTTTTTGAAATTTTTTATGAGAAAGTAACGTTCACGGCGAACGGATCCCAAAATCCAAGTTCTCACAAAAAACTGTTAATCTTTACGAGAAGAGCCGGCAGCGGCGCCATTTGATACAAGAGTTTTCAATGGGGTTCAGATTAATTCTCGGTATCTTCTCGAATTGATCACGGTTCAAAGTGGAATAGTTGTTCTTGGTTGCACAAAGGGGATTGGTTTTTCTATTCTACGGAAAAGGAATAAAAGAGCAAAGTCGTGAAAATAAGCTAAAACAATTGATAAATGAAAATCAAGGTAAAAGAAATAAAGATTAGTTCAAAATTAAAAAACAAATGAAAGTGGTTAAAAACGTAATAAATAAAAGTGATTAAAAACGTAACTTAAAAAAAACTCAGAAACTTGAAATAAGAAAAGCTGAAAAAGATGCTCATTCGGAATAAAACTTGAAACCTTGATCCGGAATAAGTAGTTGATCCGAAATGTATGGTTGATCCGGAATAAAGGAGTTGATTCGGAATGTTTAGCTTGATCCGGAATAAAATGGTTGATTCGGAATAAAGGATATTCCGGATGAAGGACGCTGATCCGGAATGTTTGGATATTCCGAACGAAGAGCTTGATCCGGAATATATGAATATTCCGAATGAAGGACACTGATCCGGAATATATGAATATTCCGGATGAAGGACGTTGATCCGGAATAATAGATATTCCGGATGAAGGAGCTTGACTCGGAATAATAAATATTCCGGATGAAGGACGTTGATCCGGAATAATGAATATTCCGGATGAAGTAACTTGATACGAAATAAAACTGAACAGTAGTTGATCCGGAATCTGGGCAGGAAGAATAGTAAAAACAGGGTAGCACGATTTGAACAAAATCAAGCCAAATAAACCAAAAAGGTTTAAACCAAACTAACCAATGATCATCTACTATCCATAAACATCAAATCCCAACAATAAAAACACAAAATCAACTAACTTTTGAAGATCAAAATCAACCAAATAAGAACTTTAAACTTTGAATAAAAAAGATGAAGATGAACAAGATTAATGGAAGGATTATATTGAAAGATTAATGTAAAGTAAACAAAAGGAAAGATTAAAAACTTACAAAATCAAAGATTCAACAATAATGAAAAATCACCAACACCTTAATGGTGTTGGTGTTAGCCTCAAAATATTGAGCCAAACAAGAATGCTCGGTCATATGTTTATTATGTATCGTATTTTAGAACGTTGTAATAGGTAGTATATTAGTCGTGTTACACGGGCTTAACTTTAGGCTAAAGTTCATTAATAAGTAACTAAAGCCCAAAAGGAAAGCCCGGCCCAAACCATATAGTCCATTAAGAAGCCCGCATGTGGGTGGACTATATATACTACCCTCCTAGCATGTTAGGAGGGTTGGTGGTTCATTTTCTCATTCCTTAATCTAATATTCACAAGTTAATCCTCTCCTTCTCTCTCTTTTCTCTCTCTAGTTTCTCTCTCTAGAATTCTTCTCATTTCTTCCTTTCTTTCTACCTTAATTTGTATTATATAATCATCACATATTTGGGACAACAATTGGTATCAATCGCCATGGGGTAGTTTTGTGATTGGTTGTTGTGTTTTCATATGATCCGTTTGATTTGATCTATTTTTCTTCCTCGTCTTCAAGTTTTTTCTTGTTTTTGATTGTGTTTCTTAATCGTATAACTTCCTTAATCTTGTTGTAGAGATTTGGTTGTTTTGGTTTGGTTAAAAACACGATCTTGCTGCCTAAAAGTTGCTAAATTTGTTGCCTAAAAGTTGCTAAAATCGTTGCCTAAAAAGTTGGAAAAAAGGTCCCTTATTGCGACAGCTTGAATTTCGGAAAAGGTAAGTACAGTTTCGATCGCAATAACCCTAGGGTTTTACTTTGCGATCAGTTGCGATAGCCCCCTTATTCCGACGCTTATTGCGATCGTTATTGCGATCTGGATTGCGACGGATTTAAGGCAAATCTTGAAACGTTACTCTGCCCACATTGCGACAGCCACATTCCGATCTGGGATTTCGATAGGTACACATTGCGATCTGAACATTCCGATCTGGGATTTCGATAGGTACACATTGCGATCTGAACATTCCGATCTGGAGGATTCCGACAGGTGCACATTGCGATCTAAAGGACATTCCGATCTAAGAAACATTCCGATGGGTATTCCGATGGCACATTCCGATGGACATTCCGATGACATGTTTAGCTAAATTTTGTTTGAGTATTTTTTAGATTTAGCCACCATCTAGACTAGTTTCGGAACGTAGTTTACACGAAGATTAAAAAAAAAAAAAAAAAAAAAAAAAAAGAGTTAAAATTTTTAGGTCAAGTAAAATCAAATTTTTTCCATACTAGTTTTAGGACATTTCTAGCTCAATTTCAAAATTTGGTGATTACAAATTTTTTAGGTCTACCGTTTTGTCGGACTGAGGAATTTATTGACGGGCTGAGAAAAAATCGCAATTTTCGAAATTTCAACAATCAAACAATCACAACACAACTACTTAAGATCCACATTCAATTCATCATTTCAGAGAATATTGAGATGGATTCTACTGCCGAATACCATGTGACGAACAACAACATAATGGTGGCAGGTAACAAGGAAAGACCACCAATGCTTGTGTCGGGTCGATATGATCAATGGCAATCCCGGTTTATACGTTACCTTGACACAAAACCTAACGGTGATGCTTTAAGGCAATGTATTTTGGAAGGACCCTATAAACTCTCAAGGATTCAAGTTCCTGCTGTACCAGCCACAGACACAAGTGACGCACAACCCGCATATGAACGTAATGAGAAGAGGACCGACCTCACCCCAGAGAACCGTGCATGGTTTGATGCAGAGAAGGAAGCAATCTACTTAATTCTCAGTGGCATTGGAGATGAGATTTACTCTACGGTTGACGCATGTCCTACTGCTCAAGAAATGTGGACGGCCATTGAAAGATTGCAACAAGGTGAATCACTTAACAAACAAGATGTGAAAACTAAGATGTTTTGGAACTTTGGCAAGTTTACATCAAAGGATGGGGAATCAATTGATTCTTATTACTCTCGATTCTACAAGATGATGAATGATATGACCCGAAACAACTTGCAAGTTTCCACCATGCAAGTCAATGTCCAATTTCTACAGCAACTTCAACCAGAGTGGACACGGTTTGTCACCTTGGTCAAACAACAACAAAAGTTAGACGAAGTTTCATATCACAAGCTCTTTGACATCTTGAAACAATTTCAAAATGAGGCAAATGAACTTCGAGCTGAACGAGTTGCAAAGATTTCCAATCCACTTGCTTTGGTGTCTACCACTCAACATTACCCAGAATATCACTCCCGTACTTCAAAGACCTACTCTACTCAATCATCATCACCACGATCATCCATTGTCTCCAAGTCACATGTTCCAACACGATCCCGAGGCAAAGAAGTTGCAAGAGCACCATTACCCATACCTGAGCAATCATCCGAAGAAGACAGTGATGAAGAAGTAGCTCAAAGGGATAGGGAATTCAAGCAACAAATGGCTTTCGTTATGAAGCAATATAAGAAAATCTACAAACCCACCAACAACAACCTTCGAACATCTTCAAACTCAAGGAACACCCATGCACAGAGTCCTCCAAGGTATGACACACGAAGACGTGTTGAGAGTCCTCCAAAGTATGATCGACAACCTAAGTATAATAATCAGAGGGTGGCTACTGTTGTTGGAAATAGGGAAACTGTTGGTACTCAAGTTGTGCAACAAAGTGGGATTCAGTGTTTTAACTGCAGAGGTTTTGGGCATTTGGCCAAGGAATGCAGGCAGCCAAAGAGGGTTAAAGATTATGGTTATCATAAGGAAAAGATGCTGTTGTGCAAGAAAATGGAAGCTGGAATCAAGTTATCAGCTGAGGAAGGAGAAATGCTTGACGACACAGATGATGAACTCTCCGACCAAGAACTCGAGGCACATTATTCATACATGGCAAAGATTCATGAGGTCCTTAACGTCACTGAAGATGACAATGGTCCTATCTTTGATACCGAGCTAATTGATAAGGTACAAGATGATGCTGAATATAATGTGTTTGGTGATACACATGAGCATAGTGATCTACCAACAACAGTTACTGACACGTGTATGATGGAAACGGTTGATAGCAATACCACACCCGATTCATCAGACATGTGCAATAATGAGTTTGAGGATGATCAACATGCAAATGAGTATGATGACGAGGAGCGTGTCGCACTTGCTAATTTAATTGCTAGTTTACAAAAAGATGTCAATGAAAATAGAAAGAATCAAAAGCAATTAAAGAAGGCAAACGCAGCGCTCACTCAAAACTTTGAAGAATGCAAAGCCGCTCTTATAAAATCTAGTGAAACTATTGATAGTTATAGGGCTGAGCTTCTTCAAAAGACCAACGCGCTTGAGGGGTACAAAAGTCGTGTCATCAACGTTAAAAAGGACGATTTTGAAAATAAATACAATGAAGCTCTTGCTTTGTTAACTAAAGAAAAACGTCAATTTAATGTTTTATTAAGTGATAAACGTCAAAAAACGTATCTTGCCACAACAAAAGTTAATGAACTTGAAAAGAGGCTTTCTATGAACACCACCGATTCTGCTAAAATTCTTGACGAGAAGAAACAAGAGGTTGAAACATTAAAACAAGATTTCAAAAATAGACAAAGCAAAGATACTGAAAAAGTAAAGGATCTCGAAGAACAAGTCGATTTTTTGAAAAAAGTTGTTTATAATACACATGACTCTATTCAAACCGTAAGAATGATAGCACCTCGGTCGTTTTTCAAGGGTCAACCTAGCTTTGCCACCCCCAAGTACCTCGAACAAGCTCAAGCTGCAAAACCCCATTTATATCTTGACGAGTCCGAATGGACCAATCATGATTGCCCTGTAGCTAACCTCGATAGTGAAGAGACGTCCCTTTGGGATGAGGAGAGTAGATCACCGGTCAATAAAGATTTTGTGAAACCATATAACTATGCTTATGAAAACAGTCTTTATGGTCTTTTCACTCCACAAAAACAGAAGTCTCGTGAGGATTTATTTTTAGAATGCAAACAAAAAAGAATTCAATGGAAAAAAGCTTTTGCCACTAAGAGGAAAACTAATGTTTTTAAATATATTAATTATTTGCCTCTAGATGCTTCTAAAAGTAAAAGTAGAAAAATACTTGGTTTTCTTAAACACCACGTTAATAATGTTCAATCAATTGTTGAAAGCGATTGGGAGAAACGTCAAAAGGATAAGTGGAAAACCGAGATTCCTCACGATATAACTGTACTTATGAAAGAACTTTTAATACCAAATACGAAGATAATAAAAGAACATGTTCTTGAGTTTGAAAATTTAATTCAGTCTGAAATGTTTGATGATTTGAAATATGTTGAGTCTCTTGGAAAAGAAATTGATGACCTTCAAAATGACAAATTAGAATTTTCAAACGAATATGATCTACTCTTAGAAGAATGTCTCTCCAAAGATATTTTGTGTGTTACTCTTCAATCTTGTGCTGATATCGATGAATATTCTGATGTTGCATGCAAATATCTTGATAAAATCAAAGAGTGTGAGCGTCTTGAACTTGAGCTTTCGAAACATAAAGAAAATGTTGATAAAAAGGCTTTTGAGTTACTTCAACACAAAACTGATTTCCTTCAAAAACATTGTCATTCTCTTGAACTTGCTTTGCAAAAAGACGTTGGTAGTTTTCCACATGATAATAAATTGCAAGAAAAACTTTCCCAAACGTTTCGAGAAATGAACGAACAGAATTTGGAAATTAAAGGGTTGAAAGCTCAGTTACAAGACAGGGACAGAGCGATACCAGAGTTGCAGAAACTCATTGCTAAGATGGGTGGGAAGATTGTGGAACCTAGTGTTAAGAAACCTGTCGTAAGACAACCCAATGCTCAAAAAGTGACTAGACCCTCTGTCTTGGGAAAACCATCTGTTTTCTCTAATTCTGCATTTGCAAAACCTGCGTTTGCCCTCAAGACGGATGGGAAGGATAGGTTACCACAAAACACTCTCAAAACAAATATTCGATCACAAAGCATTAAGAACACAAATGTGGTTAAACCATGGATGTATAGATTGACCACTAAACCCACACAAAACAAAGAAGGTCAATCACCTCAGACTTCTAGAAACACTAATAGACGTGTGTCTTTTACTACAGGAGTAGTCCCCACTGCTAGTGTTAGCCGGCCCCAGCTTAAGAGCAATCGCATGAATGAAAAGGTCTGGCAAAACAAAAGTCAAGGGAAGATGAAGGAAGTAGAAGAACACCCTAGGATTTTCAATGTTTCTAAGAATAAAACGTCTGTAATCGCGTGTAATGACGATTTGAATGATTCGACTTTGAATGCTATGAAGTTAAGTTTGTTTGTGTGAAATGTGGAAAGTGTGCTAATGCTAATCATGCTATGTGTGTTTCGAATAATGTCAAAGGCGTAGAAACTAGAACTAAGAAGCAAATTGTGATGCCTATTAGTGCTAGAAAACCCAAACGCAAAGTGAACCATTCTGGTGCAACCCCCCCTAAGAAAAGTATTGCATCAGACTCCACCACTAAGAACCCTAGAAGCAGAATTAGGGAATTATATGAGTCTGCTAGCAAGCCTTGGAAATGGTGGTTTGCTAATCAATGTCCTCCAGGATATAAATGGATGCCTAAGGTTAGGACAGAAAATGTGACTACGAGCGTTAGTGTGCCTCTAAGTGATGAAACTAGGGAAACTAATGAATCGGAAATCACAACTAACATGGAATCCAATTTAGCAAATGCTCCATCGTGTTCTAATTCTTCTGCAGGTGATCGAAGTAATTCTCTTCATAATGGACTCCGGATGCACGAAGCACATGACGGGGAATCTCAAGCTTCTAATTAACTTCGTGGAGAAGTTCCTGGGTACGGTCCGATTCGGAAATGATCAATTTGCACCGATCCTAGGATATGGAGACTTGGTTCAGGGGAATATCACTATCAAAAGGGTTTACTACGTCGAAGGGCTCAATCATAATCTTTTCTCGGTTGGTCAATTTTGTGATGCGGATTTGGAGGTTGCTTTTAGAAAGAAGACATGTTTTGTTCGTGATTATGATGGGAATGACTTACTTACCGGAACACGGGGTACTGATCTCTACACTATTTCACTACAAGACTCCACATCTTCAACTCCAATCTGTTTCATGGCTAAAGCTTCAACGACTCAAGCTTGGTTATGGCATCAACGTTTATCTCATCTTAACTTCGATAGCATCAACTTGCTTTCTAAGAAAGATATTGTGCGAGGCCTTCCTAACTTGAAATTCATCAAAGATCATCTTTGTTCTTCTTGTGAGCTTTGTAAAGCTAAACGGAGTAGTTTCAAGACAAAGACTACACCTAGCTCTAAAGGACGGTTAGATCTTCTTCATATAGATTTGTGTGGTCCCATGCGTGTTCAAAGTATCAATGGGAAGAAATACGTTATGGTAATTGTCGATGACTACTCAAGGTACACATGGACTCACTTCTTGAGGTCCAAGGATGAAACACCCGATGTTCTCATCAACTTCCTTAAAGTGATACAACGTGGTCTTCAAGCTCAAGTTAAAGTGGTTCGTACTGACAGAGGTACTGAATTTTTGAATTCAAAACTGAGAAACTATTTTGAAGCTGAAGGAATTGAACATGAAACATCTATTGCTCGAACACCCGAACAAAACGGCGTTGTTGAAAGACGAAACCGTACTTTAGTTGAGGCTGCTCGAACATTATTATCCGCTTCAAAACTTCCACTATACTTTTGGGCCGAAGCCGTGTCAACCGCATGCTATACACAAAACCGCTCCTTAGTTATCCCAAGACACGAAAAGACACCATATCACATAATTAATGATCGTAAACCTTCACTCAAACACCTTCACGTTTTTGGATGTACGTGTTACATTATTCGAGATGGTGAAAATCTGGACAAGATGAAAGAGAAAGGTGATGCATGCATTTTAGTGGGATATGCAACTCAGTCTAAGGGATACAGAGTGTACAACAAGAGAACAAAATTGATAGTCGAGACTATTCATATCAGATTTGATGAATTGCAAGAAATGGCACTTGAACAAAGCAGTTTAAGTCCCGATCCACAACGACAAACGACTTCCGTTCACAACCGCACGGAACTCGGAACTCAAGACCACAGCAATGAACCGTCAAGTTCAAAGCTGGTTCCTGAACATGTTCCTAGAGCAGATATGACAATGGACACGACACTTGAAGAGTTGGAAATGTTATATGGACCAATGTATGATGAATATTTCACGGGGGAGAAACAAGTTGCATCGAAGTCTTCCGCTGTCACTCATGATAAAAATGATGATACCTATCATCATCAACAAAAGGATACAACTTCATCTACTTCAACACGGGTTGTTGCAGATTTACTTCCTCAGAATATCACATTAACAATCGATCCTACAACATCCACAACTACTGTCATTGCTCCAGAGAACACACATCAAGCAGACGATGCATTATCTGACGAAGACGAATTTATCAACCCATTCGGTACACCGATACTCGAAACTGGAGAGTCTTCTACTCGCCATGTTGATCCGTCAAATATGCATACGTTCTACCAACGACATCCTTCAACACATCATTGGACCCGAGATCGTCCTTTGGTTCACGTAATTGGAAACCCTTCACAGCCTGTTCGCACAAGACGACAACTAGCAACCGATGGCGATGTTTGTATGTTCGCACTTGCCGTGAGTACAGCTGAACCGAAAAACATCAAAGAAGCCATGGCTGATCATGCTTGGATTGAATCGATGACGGATGAACTTCAACAATTTGAAAGACTTAAAGTCTGGGAACTTGTTGACAGACCATACGATGTGACTCCATTAAATCTTCGTTGGATCTGGAAAAACAAGATGGATGAAGAGAATACGATCATCAAGAACAAAGCTAGGCTAGTGGCTAAGGGGTATGGCCAGATAGAGGGAATTGATTTTGATGAATCATTTGCACCAGTTGCTCGCATGGAAGCGGTCAGGATTTTCCTTGCTTATGCTGCACATAAGGGATTCACTGTCTATCAAATGGACGTAAAGACGGCGTTTCTTAACGGTCCTTTGAAGGAAGAAGTCTATGTCACGCAGCCGGAAGGATTTGTCAATCCTCATTATCCTGACAAGGTGTATCGTCTCCACAAGGCACTATATGGACTCAAGCAAGCTCCAAGGGCGTGGTACGACGAGCTCTCGAAATTTCTGGTATCCAAAGGTTTCTCAAAAGGTTCCATTGATCTAACTTTGTTCACTTATAAATATGGGGATGACATTCTACTTGTGCAAATTTATGTTGATGACATTATTTTCGGGTCTACAAACCCAAAACTTTCAAAATGGTTTGAAAAAGTAATGCACAACAGATTTGAAATGTCTATGATGGGCGAACTAAAATTCTTTCTAGGAATTCAAGTTCACCAATCCCCAAGTGGTATCTTTATAAACCAAGCTAAGTATTGTCAAGAGATAATCAAAAAGCATGGTATGACTTCATGTGACCCCGTTAGGACACCATTATCAACCACATCGCTAGATGCTGACTTGGAGGGAAATGCCATCGATCAAACGAGATATCGTTCCTTGATTGGTTCCCTCATGTACTTAACAGCAAGCAGACCTGATATTCATCATGCTACATGTTATTATGCACGATATCAAGCACGACCCACTGAAAAGCACCTCAAGGAGGTTAAACGGATCTTTCGGTACCTCAAGAATACCATTCATTTGGGACTCTGGTATCCGAGGGAAACCGGTTTCTTTCTAACGGCCTATTCAGATTCTGATCATGCAGGGTGTCTTGATACACGAAAAAGTACTTCTGGAGGTGCACAATTTCTAGGTCAAGATAAGCTTGTGGGATGGTCTTCCAAGAAGCAGGATTGCACGTCACTCTCATCAGCCGAAGCGGAGTATGTGTCTCTATCTGCGTGTTGTGCTCAAGTTCTTTGGATGAGAACACAACTCACGGATTATGGCTTCCACTTTGATAAAGTACCTATGTACTGTGACTCAAAGTCGGCCATAGCCATCTCCTGCAATCCGGTACAGCATTCCCGCACGAAGCACATCGATGTCAGATACCACTTCATAAAGGAACAAGTTGAAAGAGGTATCGTTGAATTATACTTTGTTGGAACGGATTACCAATTAGCCGACTTGTTTACGAAAGCTCTGTCGAAAGATAGGTTTGAGTACCTCGTTAGGCAAATTGGTATGAGATGTTTGACTCCAGCAGACCTGGAGATTCTGGCAAAGGTGCCTGCTTGATTTATCTATCAAACATCAACTTGTAAATATCTTTGAAAAAGCAAAATACAAAAATATAAAACATATAAAAACAAAACATAAAATTAAAAAATCTTTCAAAATCCAAAAATATTCTTCTCGACATGTCTTTCAGTATCGATAATATGGACGTGCCTAGAAATGTCGCTCAATAACGACACGGGTATGTACATAAAGCTCGAATGAAAGTTGTAAATATTTTTCAAAACATGTCATTTCTTCTTTTTATAAAGGAAATTGTCTATTTTGGACAAATATTTCCAAACAACGGGTAGAGCAATCTATCACGGGTTGAGCTTGTCACAAAACATTGAACGTTTTGAGCTCAACACAATGGCTTGTAATCACTTTCAGATTGCAACCCGGATCAATATTCACGGGGGAGTGTACGATTTCGTGCTCTTACCCTTAGCAAAAGAAGTTAAATCTTCTTACACTTGAGTGGATTCGTCAAGACATTCAAAGTCTGTGAACTCAATTTTATGCTTTAGAAAAACCTCTTCGACAAAAAGAAATAGGATTTTTCAAAAAGCGTTGCACACAATTTTTTCAAGAATTTATCAATGATTATTCAAAATCTTTCAAAAATTGTGTGTTCAACAAACTCCCATCCTCAAAAAGCGAAATGTGGATCATATCCTCATAACGACAATTCAATTGGATCAATTTTTGAGGGGGAGCATTTTAAACTTTATGCAAAAGATTAACACATCTTTCTCCTGGAGATTTCAAAACTATTTTTCAAAATATATTTTAATCAAATTTGGTATCTCTAATATCAAAAGATTTTATATATTAGAGATAGGGGGAGAAAATGTGATTAAAATGTGATCTAATATAAGACTCAAGCACTTTAACTCTTACCTACATGTGCGAAACACTTTCGATTATCGATGCACAGGTGAAGGGGGAGCATTTCTGAAACGACAAAACTAGCAAGGTGTTAAATGGTTTTCAAACACTTTGTTAGAATTTAAAGTTGTTTTCATGGTTACGATCAAATACCCACAACATCTTTAATTCACGACGTTATTGGTGTCAAAAGGGTGGTTAGGTTTAAGTCCTATGATCCAACCAGAACCGTAGGGATCTTCCCAGGGACAATCCAATAGATAATTAGAAGTCCTTAGGAAAGATGGAGTAGAATGTGAACGTAGCAGAATGCCGACTAAGTACTGATGCTAGCACTGGAACAATCACAACAAGGTGCTAGTAATGATGTCTTGGTAAGCATTGAAGGGGTTGAAGAATGAAAAAGAAATGTAAGGATAAAGGGTCTAAAGAAAGAAGCCCTCCATACAACTTAGGCAGAAACCGGGTCAACTCATCATGAAGACAAACTCATCATGGACCCAGTGATGTGAAGCACAACCCTTTCCTAGCTACTCAGGCTTCTCTCAAAAGAAGTTTGTTTTATTGTCACGGAGATCAACACGACTTCTATTGACTTTCTCACTCCGATATAGTTGATATTGAATAGGTGGCATCTGCTCCAGCCTCCGACCACTAAAAGTGCACAAATAGAGTCTAGAGCCAAGAGATCAATCAAATCTCGTTAGGACACACGGATGAAGATCAAGAGAGTCCTACGCTATATCCTTGTGATATTGCTAGAACACTCAGAGTGATACTACTTAGTATTCACAATGATGAGTGGAAATCCTTCCAGTGTTAACATCAAACAGCACTGCGGTAGGTCATATGCAAGATTCTTTATGAATTGAACATGTGCAAAACTGAAAAGCAACAGTGGTTTGATTCTTAATTGATTCAAACTCGTTTCAGGTTTCTACGCAATATCTTTATGGTCTTGCCAGAACATTCAGAGTGATATTCATTAATATTCACAGTGACGAATGGAAATCCTTCTAGCGTCAACATCAAACAGCGCTACGGTAGGTGACTTGGGAGATTCTTATGAATCAAACTTGTGTCAACTGGAAAGCAACAATGGTAAGATTCGTTAAGAATCAAACTTGTTCCAGGAATTTGAATTGACGACTTTAATCAAGCGGATATCTATCCAATTGATTCACTCTTTATGTTCGCAGTCTTGCTTTGAGACGGTCAAGTAAAGAGAACGGCTAGTACAGCCGCGAAACCCTGTCAAGGAGATTCTTAATTGAATCTACCTGATCACAGGTACGATATTTAATATCGTATAACGGTCTTGACCGACCGGAGGTAAAACGCTACCGATTTAGGACGAATGTCAAAGCCATTCAGTCCGTGTCTATGTTTTTTCTCGAGAAGGTGGCGTCACGGTGTACACAGCAAAGTCAATGATTCAGAAACCACATACTCATGCCTAAAGATATATTCAACAATCAATAGTGTGAGCATGTGGATGAAGACACAAGATCACAAGATGGCAAAGACAAGTCAAGGATGATTTGAAGATCTCAAGCTTAAAGACAAAGTCGAAAGACAACGACAAAGGCTCAAAGATCACAGCATGAAGGAACAAGACTACGATTACACGTTCAAGACTCATTTATGGCGAGATTAGTAATCTCTACAAATTTCCTAAATGACCAAGGTTTATGACCTCTCATTGGGGGAGATTGTTAGCCTCAAAATATTGAGCCAAACAAGAATGCTCGGTCATATGTTTATTATGTATCGTATTTTAGAACGTTGTAATAGGTAGTATATTAGTCGTGTTACACGGGCTTAACTTTAGGCTAAAGTTCATTAATAAGTAACTAAAGCCCAAAAGGAAAGCCCGGCCCAAACCATATAGTCCATTAAGAAGCCCGCATGTGGGTGGACTATATATACTACCCTCCTAGCATGTTAGGAGGGTTGGTGGTTCATTTTCTCATTCCTTAATCTAATATTCACAAGTTAATCCTCTCCTTCTCTCTCTTTTCTCTCTCTAGTTTCTCTCTCTAGAATTCTTCTCATTTCTTCCTTTCTTTCTACCTTAATTCGTATTATATAATCATCACATATTTGGGACAACAGTTGGCTTCCTACGAAAGAAAAAGAAGGAAACTGGGAAAACTAAAACTAGTTCAAAAAGTGTGAGGGTGAGGTCTTTATATAGCCTTGTATTTGGTTGGTGAGTGGGTTTTCTTCCTTTCTTCTTGTCTTCTCGTCTTTTCAGAAAAGTTGACGTTTTCGATTCTGATTCGGGATTTGTCGACGATTAAATTTAACTCGTCTTTTAATTTCTTCGTTTAATAGACTTGAGTTTCTTCGACATATGTAAATCTTCCATCTTTGGTCCTTTTCTTCGATAATTCTTCAAATAGGCCCATTGACTTCAAATCTTTTGCATCTCTTGGACAATAGACTTCGTCTTGAGTCTTTTTCTTTGATAAAACCCGTGCAATCCCATGTTTTCTTCAATATTCATCCGATTGACTCTGAAAATACAATAAACACAAAAACCACGCATAATTCCAAACAAATGATATTAAATACGCGTTTTGGTCTTGTTTTAGCAAGAAATAAGTGGTAAAAGGATGGGTGTTTTCACACCTATCAATAAGTCATGTAAGAAGTACATGAAAAAGATACAAGGAACAAATCATAGAAAGATGCATGAAGAACAAGCCTAGAGAAAAGCATAAATCTAATCCTAGTTAAACTAGAACTCTAAGATTTTCTTGAATTAGATGTCTTGGAGATAAGCAATACACATGCTTAAATGAAAGACAAGGTGGTGGCAGAAGGAGGTGGTGGTGGCTTTCTAATTGTCTCATAGTCATAGTGAAGAAGAGGTTTGACAAGGAGACTTTTGATGTAAGTCAATTTCTCATAGATATGAGCCATGACAAGATCTTAATATTGACAACAATGGCAATATGTCCTATGATGCATGAAATTATCATGTGAGGGAGGAAGAACACAAAAGGGTAATGGTGGAATGGAAGAATTTCCAAAATCAATTTTCTTAGAAGGAGAAGAAATTTGATTGAATGTGTTCTTGGGTGAATTTGGGTTGAAAGCAATTGGGGAAAATAGAGGAGAAACAAGGCTTTCATTAGGTGAATAAGACATTTTGATTTGAGAAAGGATGAAAAATGCTTAGGTTTAAATAGAGAAAGCACACGATAATTTAGGGTGGTCAAAGGTTTGAAACAAAGATTCAAAAAGTGCTGGAACAAATTTAGAGTTACAGAAAACTCGAAATTTTGTATTCTATGGCCGTGGTTCATTATCTCCAACTGTGGTTCCATATATATATATATATAAATGGAGCCGTGGGTTGGAGAACCGCCTATAGAGGGTTGGTTTTGGGGGATAAGGAGAATTTTCCAATTCAGCAAATCCTAATTTTCTAGTCCAACTAATCATAGAGACATGCTAAAAAGAAATACTAGACACATAAAACATACTAGAACTCAACAAACAAGATTGTGACTAAGATCCAGATTTAAAATAAATCGATGTTAGAGGTGTGTTAATCTAGACACATAGTCATGACACAATGATCCTCCATAGTTCAATTTTATTCTTGCTATATTTGAGAGACTCATACATATGAATTATGTATGCTCGATATTAATAGCAAGAAGCCATGAAAAGGTGTTTAGATTGAAAGAACTTTGAGAATTTTGAAAAAGAGAAGATGAATTTTCCAAAAAAAAAGAGTTTAAGAGACTCAATGACTCAAAGAATGAAATGACTCAAAAGAGAAAAGACTTTATTAAAAAAGCGAAATTAAGGTATATGTTCCATTAAACCTAGACCTAGACGCAAATAATTAAAAGGTTCCCGCTTAAGTGGCTTAGTGAAGATGTCGGCTAAGTTTTCTACTGAGGGCACCTTCTCAATCGAAATGTTCCCCTTTTGAACATTATCCCTAAGGAAATGGTGGTGAATCTCTATGTTCTTAGTTCACAAATGTTGCACGGGATTATTACTAAGGTCTATTTCACCCTTATTGTCACACATGATGGGAACATCATTAAGTGAAATCCCGTAATCAACAAGCGCTTGCTTCATCCATAGAGCTTGTTGACAAGCTTTACCGGCACTCACATACTCGGCTTCCGTGGTGGATATAGAAAGAGCGGTTTGTTTCTTGGAGACCAAGAAGTTAAACAAAAACCCATAAAGGTAAAAACTCCACTAGTGCTTTTTTGGTCCACATAGTCTCCCGCATGATCCGAGTCCGCGTATACTATGGTTTCTACGCAGGTCCCTTTAGGATACCATAATCCAAAATGTATAGTGCCCTTAATGTATCGGAAGATATGCTTAACCGCTTCAAGGTGAGAGGTTTTGGGAGCCTCTTGGAAGAGAGCATAAATGCAAACACTAAACATGATATCCGGTCGACTTGCCGTTAGGTACAACAAACTACCAATCATACCTCTATATTTGGCGTTGTCTACCGACTCACAATCATCATCTACTGTGCGTTTAGTATCCGAGGCCATGGGGGTGTTCATAGGTTTGGAGTCTTCTAATCCAAACTTCTTTAGCATTTCTTTAACATACTTAGATTGATTAAAAAAGATACCATCATCCATTTGTTTAATTTGGAGTCCTAAAAAGAAGTTAAGTTCCCCCATCATGCTCATTCAAACTCATCATGCATGATTTTGGCAAAGTCATCACACATAATTTGACAAGTTGAACCAAATATAATGTCATCAACATATACTTGTACGATTATGAAGTGAGTACCTTTCTTCTTTGTAAAAGTATATTGTCTACCATTCCCATGGTATACTCATGCTTTAGAAGAAACACTTTAAGTCTATCATACCAAGCTTTGGGTACTTGTTTAAGACCATAAAGAGCTTTCTTAAGCTTGTAAACATGATCCGGTTTCTCAAAATCAATGAATCCGGGAGGTTGAGCCACATATACCTCCTCATTGATCAAACCATTAAGAAATGCAATTTTTACATCCATTTGTTGAAGCTTAAAGTCTAATGCACAAGCATAAGCTAAAAGAATTCTGATGGACTCTAATCTAGCAACACGTTTTCATTAATATTGAAAAAGGATTTACATAAATGTGAAAAAAGAAAAAACCAAGAGCAGGGCTCAATGTTGCAACCCTAATGCCTTTTATAGGCTACAAACTATGTCTAGAAAGCATAAAAACATAAACCCTAATGCTGTGATGTCCATGAATTGCCCTTGCTGATTTTTAAAACCTTGATCTCATGTGAAGGAATGTTGGCAGTTTTTGTGAGGTGTAAAGGGAAGGAATTGATCAAAGGGCTCACAAAGAAGCTTAGGAATGAAGCTAAAAGTGGTGTGTTGATTTTCTGGCACACTTTGGCATTTTCCCATAAAACGTGTACAAGAGGTTTAACGTGTGAGCTGATGGATGACGTGGCATGGGGTTTAAGGGTGGGGTTTTGTTTATGATTACCCTAATCATAATTCTAGAGGTTATGGAGGGTTAATTTCATGGATTAAGCAAATGCCCAATTTTGTTCTTTGTTGAATAGTGAAGGTTTAATCCAGTTTAGGATTTGAAAACATGTTTAGCGCCGATTTATTAAACTAATAAAGATTAGTTTAAAATCTGTTATGGGTGGGAAGTGATGTGGCAAATTGGTGGGTTGTGATTGGTGGAGAGAGTGAGTGGGACACTTGGCAGCCCACCACTGGTCTATGTAAGTTTCTTTGTCTTGGCAGAAATAACCCCCATCCTTTCTTTTCTCTTACATTTCATGATTAATTGTACAAAACCCGAATCCCTTTGTTTTTGAAGTTTCTTTTTTTACACTTTTGCCCCAAATGCTTTTCCAAAAGTATTTCAAGGGTATTTCTTTCCTTTTGATGATTCTTGAAGGGCTGCTTTGGTATTTTCTTCAAACATTATGGTCTTGACTTATATGATTGAATTCTTGGAGGACTAATATTGACAAGTCTTCATTTATGAGGGACCATTTTTGCCAATTCTTCTAAGTGGAGGGTCCTTTTTGCAAATTTGACAAACTTTAAGGAATAATCTTGTAATTATGAATAAACAAGGGTTTAAAGTGTGAATTATTCAATATTGGAGGACCCTTCTTGTACAATCTTTAATCCTTCAAGGTTTATTCTTGGAAAATCAATACTAGGGCTTGGTTCATTGTGCCGCTTCGTTTCCCGTGTTGGTTTTGCTTGTTTCTTGTGATCTTTTGTCATTTTCTCAATATCCGTACCTAAAATACACATGTAACAAACACAAGCATAAATTTGGCATATTTCATGATATTTAATGCATTTTAAGCCCATTTTGGACGATGAGACTATGTATAAAAGTAGTCTCATCACTCCCCCATACTAAACCATTGCCGTGCCCTCACGTAATGTTAGAATAATGTATCGTAGCATCTCCAAAATTCATTTTTATGCACTTTTATTGAATGATAAACTAGCTACACTACTACTATTACTACTACTTGTGTTTTAGACATAATGTATGATTTTCATCGCAAAATGGGACGTTTAGGTTCATAGAACAAGAACACGTGAATGCTTCGTTAGAAATAATTTCGTCGTCCTCGATTTTCACCCCAATTCCATGCCAAGCGTGCAACGAGATAATTGTCATTATAAATTAGTAATGCTAACACTACTCATATGCCCTATTTACGTACTTATCCTCCCATCGGTGGTTTTATTATGGCCAAAGACGTATATTTCACGAGGATACATTTTTTACTTATGTGATGATAGAGATTTAGGTCTAAAAATAGAGTCATAACGGTGTAACCTAGATCATCGAATTAATAACCCCTAATAATAGACAACGATGTCAAAAAATTAAGTTAACAAGAAGGATCGATAAACACGGTTTTATAACGGTTTTGAACATGAGACTTATTACCAAGAATCTTATACGCCCCCTAACGGAAGGGCCTTATTATCATAGGTTTACCTCCATCTTTTATTCAACTTCGCCATGAAGCTTTTATTATGACTTCGGTCTTGCCTTGCCTTTTATTATCCTCCTCATCGGTGGTTTTATTATGGCCAAAGACGTATATCCTTACGCTAAAAGCGAATTTTGGATCTTTAAAGCTTCAAAGATTAAGGCTTGATTCACTTTTAATTTCGCATAGATTTTTCGGCCTTGTGAGCTTCAAATTGTTTTCTTGATTTAGGTGAGCACTTGAAATCTTATTATTGGGTGAAGCTTTCAATTATTCGGGTTGCCAATACTTTAAAACCATGACGCTTGCGATACCTTAATATCTTCCCAATTTAATTACATGGAAGCTACTAGAAAAGACTAGAAACCAACAATCAAGACTAAACCGCTAAGCCAATACTTATTAAGCAAAATATATTTACAAGCGAAGGGAAAATAAGCAAACAACGAGAACACATGAGTTTTGAAAGAATACGAGTACTCTACGTTTAGCATAGTAACTTATAATTAACTCTATCATTTCTCGTCCTCATTTAAGAGGCTTAGCCTAATGTAAAGTTAAGGAATCAAAGCTAAGTGCTCAACACGCACGGTCGAGTAAAAAATTACTCTTATTCTCGCCATCGAAAAAAATCTACATTCGTGTCTTCAAACACTTATAAAACATGAGAAAGACTTAAAATATTGCCATTTTTAGCCTTATTTTGCAACAAAACGATAAACAAAAAGATAAACTTTGGAAAGCCTAAAAGTTTGGCAAGGCAAGTATCTATTCACCCCCCATACTAAAGTTAAACATTATCCTCAATGTTTCGAGTCTGAGGGTTGGAAACCCCCATACTAGAGACTTAGTCGAATGCATAATCTAGCATGGAAAGGGTGTAACCGTTAAATTTAAAGCCATTTATGAAGTGTGCTAAAAACCTAAAGTTAGAACATATAAGGATATATCATGGATATTGAGAAATTCTTCAAAGCAAACGATCGAGTGCTCCCATAAAACGAACACAAGAAGCTCCAATCGCGAAGATCATGATCATCTAAGAACCACATAGCACAAACAACCACGACACAAAGGTTGGAAGGGCACAAATCCCCTCACGTTAATACATTAGAAAGCGATAATATGTACATGGGATAAGCATGGGACTCCCCCACGAGGCACCTCGTTTTTGATTACCGATTCATGAGCTCGACTCGATCCCCTCAATACTAATTATCATTGGGGAAGGTGATTTGGTCGAGTTAGTTCAAGGATGGAACTTCCCCACCAAGGTAGTGCTTCAACCTATGTCCATTCACCTTGAAATTGGGGCCATCATTTTGAGCTAGCTCGATGGTCCCATAAGGAAAAACTTGGGTGACGGTGAATGGACTGGACCAACGGGATTTCAACTTACCGGAAAAGATTTTCAATCGTGAATTAAAAAGCAACACTTGATCCCCAATGTTAAAAACCCGGTTCTTTTATTTTTGAATCATGAAACTTTTTAGACTTTTCTTTGTAAATTAATGAATTTTCATAAGCAATATCCCTCAATTCATCTAATTCATTAAGTTTCATTTTCTGGTGTTTTCCCGTGGTCTCAATATCATCATTACAATGCTTAAGGGCCCAATAAGCTTTGTGTTCGAGTTCAATTGGTAAATGGGAATTTTTCCCATACACAAGCTTATAAGGTGTGCACCCGATGGGTGTCTTATGAGCGGTCCTAAAGGTCCATAATGCATCGTCTAACTTATCTGACCAAGATTGTCGGTTCTCCCCTATCGATCTCTCCAAGATCCTCTTCAACGCTCGGTTTGAAACCTCGACTTGCCCACTCTTTTGTAGGTGACAAGTCGTAGAAATCCAATGTGTAACTCCATATTTCCTTAAGACCCTTTCGAATTGGTCATTACAAAAATGGGTTCCACGATCGCTTATGATCGCACGAGGGGTTCCAAACCGAGAAAACAAGCTTTTCAAAAACTTGACTACCACACGAGCATCATTCGTAGGCAAAGCCTTAGCTTCCACCCACTTGGATATGTAGTCAACGACCAAAAGGATATACTTATTACCACGAGATGATGGGAACGGCCTCATAAAGTCAATACCCCAAACGTCAAAGATCTCACACACTTGGATGATATTTTGTGGCATTTCATCGTTTTGCGAGGCTTTTCCTTGTCGTTGGCATGAGTCACATGACTTCACAAGTGCATGTGCATCTCCATAAGAGTAGGGCAAAAGAATCCGACATCAAAGACCTTCTTCGCCGTGAGACTAACACCGTGGTGACCACCCGTGGGTCCCTCATGACAAGCTCTAAGGATGTTAGAAGCTTCGGTGCAAAATACACAACGTCGAATGATTTGATCCACACAAGTCCGAAAAAGATAAGGGTCGTTCCAAAAGTAGAACTTGACGTCACGAAAGAATTTTCGTTTTTGTTGAGTCGTCGTACCCTTAATGATGAAGATCCCCGCATGGTAATTTGCGATTTCCGCAAACCATGGGGTAGATGAATCAAGCTTAGAATTCACTACACCAAGTGTCTCGAGCGGAAATTTTGCGGTGATATCCTTTGGCTCGTAAACACTTTGGTGAAGATCTTCTAAACGAGAAAGATGATCGGACGCTAGATTCTCGGCTCCCTTTTTGTCAAGGATTTCGACATTAAATTCTTGTAGGAGGAGCATCCAACGAACCAATCTCGGCTTTGCATCTTGCTTTGCCATGAGATACCTGATAGCCGAGTGATCCGTATACACTATCCATTTAGTCAAGACGAGATAAGGTCGGAATTTCTCAAATGCATACACCACAATAAGGAATTCCTTTTCCGTTGTAGTGTATTTAAGTTGAGCCTCGGTCATCATCTTGCTTGCATAGTGGATAGGTAAGAAATTATTATCATGACATTGCCCCAAAACGGCCCCAATAACGTAATCACTAGCATCACACATAAGCTCAAAGTAGAGGTTCCAATTGGGAGCAACAAGGATGGGAGCTTCGATAAGTTTGCTCTTAAGGATTTCAAAGGCTCGTACACAATCTTTGTTAAAGACAAAAGGTGCATCTTTTTCGAGGAGATGTGTAATAGGTCGAGATATCTTTGAAAAATCCTTTATGAATCGACGATAAAAGCCCGCGTTGCCTAGGAAACCCCTAACACCCTTGACGGTTTTGGGATTAGGTAATTTGGCGATGACGTCTACCTTAGCTTTGTCTACCTCAATCCCCGCTTTAGAAACTTTGTGCCCTAAGACGATTCCACTTTTAACCATAAAATGACACTTTTCCCAATTAAGCACTAGGTTGGTTTCCTCACAACGTTTTAACATTTGTCTTAAATTTCCTAAACACGAGGTGAATAAACTACCAAACACGGAAAAGTCATCCATGAAGACTTCCATCGTCTTCTCGATCATATCATGAAAAATAGCCATCATGCACCTTTGAAAGGTTCCCGGTGCATTGCAAAGTCCGAATGGCATTCTACGATAAGCAAACGTTCAATATGGACACGTAAACGTAGTTTTTTCTTGATCACGAGGATCGATGGGAATTTGGAAGTAACTGGAAAAACCATCTAAAAAGCAATAGAAATCGTTTCACAAGATGCTCCAACATTTCGTCCATGAAGGGCAAGGGAAAATGGTCTTTATGAGTGGCGTCATTCAACTTACGATAGTCGATACACAACCTCCAACCGGTCACGAGTCGAGTTGGAATTAACTCATTGGCATCGTTTGGCACAACCGTCATTCCTCCCTTCTTAGGGACACAATGAATTGGACTCACCCAAGGGGTATCAGAAATAGGGTAAATCATTCCCGCGTCAAGGAGTTTTAGGACCTCCTTTTTTTATCACATCGTGAATTTTGGGGTTCACCCTCCTTTAGCATTGGATTACAGGTTTGTAGTCCTCCTCCATTAAGATTTTGTGGGTACAAAATTTGGGATCAATCCCCTTAATGTCGGATAATTTCCACGCAATTGCCCCTTTGTGATCCTTTAGAACATCGATAAGTGCGGTTTTTTCATCATTCGAAAGATCCTTCGTAATAATAACCGGAAACTTATAGTCCTCCTCCAAAAATACGTATTCAAGATGAGGAGGTAAATCTTTCAACTCGAGGATTGGTGGTTCCTCAATTGAAGATTTGGGCTCGATACTCATAACCTCCCCGGGTGGAGGAAATGGGAAATCGTTAAGAAAATCTTTGATAATCGAGAAGTCCTCATCGTTGTCGAGGTCTTCGTCACAAGTACGTGGAACATCGAATTCTTCCAACATAAATCCACCACCTTCAAATGGAGTGAAGGATGGTGTCGAATTATCAAGAATGGGATCAAGCATAGTGGGATTGCCACTATATTCATCATCACCAAAACCTAAAACTTCTTGTGTAAATTCCTCACAAACAACGTCGATCATATCAACGGAGTTCATGGTATCAAAGGAATAAACATGAGAAATTGGAGAGTTTTGACTCGCGTTTATAACAAGTTTGTCGTCGTTGAAACGTACGGTGATCTTTCTATCATGCACATCAATCAATGCCATAGACGTATCTAAAAACGAACGACCTAAAAGGAGAGGAACTTGAGGATCCGTGGGAATATCAACAACGATAAAGTCTACCGGATAATAGAACTTTCCCACTTTCAGAAAAACGTCTTCGGCCAATCCACATGCGGGAATCGTAGAATGATCGGCCAATTCGATAGACATTAGCGAAGGAGTAAGATTAGGAAGATTGAGCGACTTGAAGATTGCAAGCGGCATCAATTTAATGCTAGCACCAAGATCGGCCAAGGCATAGCATTCTTCCATATCTTGAATAGCACTTGGAATCAAGAAATTCTCGGGATCACCGACTTTTTGAGGTATGCGGTTAAGTTAAACCGATGAACAACTAGAAAATTGTTGCAATTTTTCCTCGTTGTTTAGCATACTCTTAAAGTTAGCGGCAAATCGAGGCATCATGACCAAAGCGTCGGTAAAACTTATATTGAAATGAAAATCACGAAACATTTTCATAAAGAGTTCAAATTGGTAATTGCCGCGCTCTTGACGTTTCTACTTTCTAAGTCTCGATGGATAGGGAAAAGGTGGTGTGGGTTGAGGCATAGGCATAGCCTTTGGAATCTCGGGTTCCATTTGTGGTAATGGGTCAACCGTAGGTGTGGCATGAGCGGTACTTCGTGGGATTGGGACATGCTCCTTTTCGACCACAACCTCGGGTTCTTCCTCAATTGCTTCCTCCGTAGGAGCAATTGGTTGAGGAGTCGGTTCCTTAAGTGTCTTACCACTACGTGTTGTAATCACTTTCATCTCTCCCTTAGGGTTAGATATGGTGTTGCTAGGAAGACTACTCGAAGACGGTTTACATATTATTGCCTCAAACATGGATGAAATTTTATCCTCAAACATAGATTGCCTCATGTAGGCCTTAAGCATCTCTTGTTTTATTTCATGTTGCCCTTGTTCCATTTTTTGTTGGTTTTGTTGTAACCTAGTTACATTTCTCTCCATTTTGTTTGTATGGATCTTAAGCTCATTTGCTAACTCATTTTTCAACTCCTTTTTCAAGTCATCCTTAAACTCGGATCTTAGGCTAATGATCTCTCTTTGAATATTATCAAACCTAGCATCGTTTCCATTTGCGTATTTAACAAATTCATTTGGAAGATCTTTCAAAGTTTGCAAACTCTTGTTGTTGTTTTGAAAATCATTGTTTTGATTTTTGTTTGAATCTTGATTGTTATTAGCCCCTTGATTCCCATAGTTGTTACCCTTGTAATTGTTTTTGTAACCAACTTGATTGTTTCGATAGTTGTTGTTAGCATTTTGATTGGGAGCAAAACCGGTGGAGTCATTTGATTAGAGCGGGTAACTTGACCGTTTTGGTTGTAAGTTCCCGTGGTCGCGTAGGCACTCGAAGTGTTACCACCGTTGGTAATGCACTCGGAGAAATCATGACCTCCACCACAATACATGCATGAAACCTCAACCACTTTAGTTGTAGCGGGAGCACTTTGTTCACCAACTTTGAATTCAATTAAAAGACCTTTAAGCTTATCAAAGATTTTGTTTTCCAAATTTGCCTCAATTTGGCAAGCATCGATGGTATTGGACATTGAAGGTGAAGCCGAAGACGAAGCCTTACGAACACTCGATGTGTTACGAGGACTATACACCTTAGATCTATTCTAAATAATCAACAACGCTTCCTCAACCGTTTTACACAAAACAATTACCACCCGCGGCGGCATTAAGATAATCTCTTTCATGATCATTTAAACCATTGTAAAACGTGTCAATTTGATGCAAGTCGGAAAAACCGTGATGAGGACACTCATGTAACATTTCCTTAAACCTATTCCAAGCCGTTGAAAAACTCTCATTAAATTCTTGTGAAAATTTTGAAATCTCGTTTTTCAAATGCATAGTCTTAGAGGGTGGAAAAAATTGGTTCACAAATTTTGAAACGAGATCCTTCCACGTCAATATAGAATTGGGTGGCTCTTTCTCTAACCAAATTTTAGTGGGCCCCACTAAGGAATACGGAAATAGCATCATCTTAATCGAATCATTAGCAACGTCCTTAAACTTGCAAGTGGCGGTGAGACGATTGAATTGACGGATATGGTTGTGAGGATTGTCCTTTTCATCATCACGAATTTGTTGTTTTGGATCATCGACAACAAACCCGTTTTCACATCAAAATTCTCCGCAAGGATGGCGGGAATCACGATAGCTTCTCCATAACCGTCGGTGGGTGCTTGAAGTAACTCCATTATAGTTCGATTAGCCATGGTGACTTCTTGTTCTACGATAGGTTCGTCAATATGAGACTCCTCACTAGAAAGATTAGGAGTAGGTGTGGACTCCTTTCGGTTTTTTCGTTTACGTGCACGTCTTGCTTGATTACGAGTAAGCATAAACGTCACGTACAATGCGGGGATGAGCAAAGAAGATTCTATTTGGTGTTTTTAATTTTTCCAATTTTTTTGTGGTTTTTGATTGTTTTTACCTTTTTTGGGTTTTGGTGAATGTATTAAGTAGACGAAAATCTACAAATCTCTTGTAACACCCCCAAATTACCACGTAGCGGAATACCACATTGGGGCGCTACTAATAGCACATCGCACACAACCATAGACAACGACCTCAAATGAGACGTTAAAAATACTATACAATCTTGTCCAAAAAGTTTCCCATCCAAATATATATAAAATCAGAGTAGCGTTGGTCCCAAAAACCGTTACCAATAACAATACATTAAATTCTTACAAGCAGTTTATTCATTTCATAGTATGGAAAAGTAAACAAAGATTTAGACAAGCAAGCACCAACTTCCTCCCCACATGCTCCGCTGCTATCCATCTTGATTACCTGAAATACATGCGTAAAATCATCAACACAAAGATTGAGCAAGTCTATAGGTTTTAAAAACCATTTGAACACAAGTAAAGATTATAAGTTTGTGGCATACTTGAAGGCAACAAACATAAAATTTGCATCAACAATAATAATTGTATATAGCATAAATTGCATTAAGCTCGTGGAACCGAGCCCTTAGACACTCTGTTAGGTCTAATAAGACAAGAGATTTATTAATTGTCGTTACCTACAGATTATTGGTACATTGCCGTATACCTGACTTCTCAATACAATATGTTCAAACAGTGTGGAGGTCAGGCCTAAGCTTCTGTGACAAGTCCACACAAACTGAACCGGGGCGTCTTCCCCCATAGATCTATTAATACTAGCGGTTAACCCATCATAGGTTAATTGACGGTCCATAATTGAGGCTTTATCAAAGGCAATCACCTAATGCAATTTAAAGGCAACCACGGGTCCATTCATAGAGGGACAAGCATACCATAAAAGACTTGTGTTCTAAGTTTATGAAAAACATGTATTCCCCCTCGTGGGTTTAGAAACCATTTACAATATAGTGTAAAAGCGAGGCTATAGACTTACCTTAGATGGGATACGAAGCTAGTAGTAGTAGTAATCGCCGAAGTGAAGATGTCTCCCAAATAGATACTCATCAAAAGTCGCCACCTAACAAATAAGGAGCGCGCTTAGCCACATACTTAAGTATTTCAAAATATAATTAGCATAATAAAATCAATGACTCAAAATAGTATGTACATAGACATGACCAATCAATGCAAGTGATTCCTTCTAACTCCACGACAATTACTAGCTTTCCAAGACTAGCACCTTCGATATTGATCCATCTCAAGATGCCAAATCAATACGGTTCAAGTAGCCTAAATGTGTCTCCAATATCAGAATATACACTCTCACACATTACTTATATGCTTTTAGAACTTTGAGAAGCTAATAGATTAGCCTCTCGTCCCGAACTATGAAGCGAGGTTAAGTACCTCCCAAAAATACTCAGCCGGTACTTACCAAAAGTACACGCTGTTTTACCATACCAAATCAACTCCGTTTTTGACGAAACTTGGTGACAAACTCATTTATAATCTGTAGAAGACTCAGTTTAAATTTCTTCAAATGATTCACATTTTAGAACCACCTGCTCGATACATCTTTAGACATTAAAAACCGGACAGTTTTGCACACTTGCATCGTAAAACCATTTTGACCTTGTTAAACATTTCCATTTATAAAATCGCCACTTGACTTTGAAAACAGACTCAAAATGATAAGTTTAGAACCTAACAACAGCCTTCGATCAGTTTTAAAACTCAACTTATAGTCCCCGGGATTCGATCCAAATATCGACAACAATTTCGTATTGTGTCAATACTCGTCTCCCGGTACACGAATATTCAAACTAGCATAACGTTTGACTCGTTAGGAGTTAAAAGCTCTATCTTATATGGAAACGAGCGTCTCGACGACTACTACAACAATATCTAATAATATAAAACTTTATCCAACATCTACTGTACAGAAATCGGCCTTAAACCTACTGATGTAAATCACCTTTTTAAAAATTATATCAACAACCATTTTGACCCATTTTAAGCATCATCTACACCTCAAATATACTATACCCATCATCTACAACATCTCATATCATCTCTAAATCACTTGCATGATTAATACCTTCAAAATCCATATCAAAAATCAAACATGCAACCATAAAAATCAATTATATAATAATAATAACACACCCTACAATAATAAAAATGGATCAAACATTACTTGATCATCATGAAAATCATTGAAAAATAAAAGTTGATGCATGTGTGAAATTTTCATACCAAAATGTTCATCTTTCAATTATAGGAATGGGTCTTTGATTGGATTAGCAAGATCATGAAATTTGATGGTAGATTTGGGTGGTGGTGGCTTGGCCGTGAGCTAGAGAGGGAAAGGAGGAGAGAACACATTTTTTTTGTAGGTGAAAAATGAGGTTATGTGTGTTAGTTGAAGTTTATATATAGTGGTGGAGGGGCTAAAAGTGTATATAAGGTCATCTTTTGGCCTTTGTTGTAAATATTAGTTAAAAAGCGGGAAATGACTACCAGTCAATTTTAAAAAATATTTACGAGAGTCAGGTTTTGTCCCGGGTTCATAAAAATATAAATCTCGTTTGTTAAATCGTTCGTTTTAATAATTAAACGCACACCAAACGAAAGAATAAAGTTCGACTCGACTTAATACGTAATGAAATAAAAATTTCAAAATATCAAATATCGAAATAATCGATACTAGAATATAATATTTGGGCATCCATTGACATCGCGATCACTATTAGTACTTTTCATCGTCACAACAATTAATTATAGTCACACATTATCGGTTTTAACTAAAACCGTCAAATATAGTAATACTCGTTATTACTTAGAAATTACAAATCCTTTATATAATTAGGATAAAATAATGACGTCAAGTTCGGGTTATTACATCTCTCCTCAAATCAAATCTCTTGATTAAAGGAGCCTCAAGGAATGAAAACGATCACGTGAAGTGATCGCCTTCGATGACCTTAGAACGTTGGTGGAACACCAAAACGTTCAAGAGGGTTTAATCAAATGAAACCAAGAAAATATATATGATATGTAGATAATACTTTGGTTGGCAAACCCTCGATTAGCCGTTTTTATCTAAACACTCACAAGCAAGCAGGGAAATGAGGCGGCGCAAAGCACTTAAGAGCCTTTTTCCTTAGGGTGTATTTTATAATACCCGCCTTATACCCACCTTATAGTTTGTGTTTGTCAAAATTAAGCTTCACGAAAGTAATTATCTATTTTGCCTTTTTTCTTTGTTTGAGATTCAAATACAATGATTGAGTAATGACCTCCCAATCAAGGTTGTGTTTTCACACTTTTGGAGTACTTGTGAATTTATTATTCTACGTATACAGTATAGTAATAGTATTCATACAAAAACGAAAAACCGATAATACGTATTAGTAGAGTGCTACTAATACAAATAGATATTATGGCTAGTATAAAAACAACAATTGTTCAAATCAAAACACAACATGCCTCCTCGGCAGTGGCGCCAAAATGAAAGTTGAGATTTTACCACCCTTTAGGAAAAGAGCGTAAAAGTGGCAAGTATTAACAAGTGATTTAGGAAAATCACAAGTAAATGACCCAAAGTGTGGGTATTGTTCTCAAGGAGGCTAGTGTGTTGTGTAGAGAAATGATTAAGTGTTTGTGATTATATTGATGAAGAAAAGAAGAATTGAAAAGAGATTAGAAAAGGATGACGGTTACGATTATGAATTAAACTAAGACGAAGTCGTGCACGTAAAACCGTAAAAAGTCACTAATTTTAAAAATTACCCTAAAATTTCCTAGAAAATTGCAATAAATCCTAAATAATGTAATTAGAGTTAAAAAAATCAAAATTCACTCAAACCTTTTATTTAATTAAATATTAATTTTTTAATGCTAATTAAAGCCCAAAAAATGAAATTAATTAATAAAATGCCCAAAATGAGATTTTTCACATTGTAAACCTCTAAAATACCTTTAATAAATTTAAAACTATTTTTGAAAATTTTAAAATTAATTAAAACTATTTAAAAACAATTAAAAACTATTAAAACTTGAAATAATTCTAAAGATTAATTAAATGACCCTAAAATTAATCTAAAATTATTAAAATTCCCAACTTAATGTGTTTAAACTAGGAAAAATGAAAAACTTGCAAAAATCTAAAATTTAATTTTTAATAATAAAATAATAATAAAATATTAATAAAAATCCAAAATTTATAGAAAAATATAAAAAGTTGCAAACTAGTTTATTTTAACCTAATTAACACAGAAATGAACTTGAAATTACCTAAATACCCCTAATGGGCCTCAAATGGGCTTAAATAAAAAATAGTCCCTTAATGGGCTTGAAACTGGCCCAATAAGAAAAAGTCAACCAAATAAGCCCAAAACTTCCAATCTGACTTAAAATTTGATTTTAAGAACAAAACTCTGAAGGCCCAAAAGCTGAAAATGTGCTTATCACAGCTTAATATGTCAACAACTTATTCTTAATGGGCTTTTTGGCCCATTAAGCCATAAGCTAATGCCATAAGCTATAATTTGACACACAAGCTTCTTTTGAGTTACCAAAGAGATCTGTGAAAAGAAATTTTGAAAAAGCACAAGAAATAATCCTGAAATAAGCCAAAGCTCTCTTCACAAAACGACAAAATAGTCGTTTTTGAGTTCTAGGCTACCTCAAGTGCTGATTCAACTTGCAAAAGGTTTTAAATGACTTAATTAAGCAAAATAATCAAAAATGTTTCCAATAAGCACACTGAATAAGCTAGAATAAGCAAATAAGCACTTATGTAAAAGTCAACTTGATTGGCTTTCTAGTCAAAGCTTAAAGTCAAACCCTAATATGCTCCAGTTCAAATCAATGGGTCAAATAAAGAAGATCTATCACAAAAAATAAGTTGTTGCTAGTCTGGATAAGATAGAATAGCTAATGAATAAGCTGTTTGATAAATTACACTAGAAGTGGCTAGCAACAGAGGAAAGGAGTTCCCACTGCTTGACCAATTTAACTTTTTGTCTTTAGTGACTTTTTGTTGGATTCAAGTTACAAACAAGGCACCCTTGTAATCAGTGGATCACAAGAAGTCAATAACAACAATCAAATCATAAATTCACCTAGCCAATTAGTACATTTTAATCAAAAGATCACCAGACTTTGCCCAGATATGAACAATAGCAGTTATGAACTCAATAAGCACTTTTAGCAAGAATAAGCCAGCCAAACTTCACCAAATGCATACACAAGCTATAAATAATTCAAATGAACATAAATAAACAGGTTTCATGCACTGATTCAATGTTTAGATCAAGATTCAAGCCAATGAATGTTACTGATGAACAAGAACAAGCAGTTTTGATACTTTGCTGATATACTTGACCACAAATCCAATTTCAAACACTCAAATCTTCTTAACAGGTTATATAAACTTTGTTTAATCACTTGTTATCCCTAAGCATGCATAAAAACTAAGTGTTTCCAAAATCTTAGGTCAAAACAAGCAGATTTCCAATTTTTATAGCACAATCAAGATTTTGATGTTTAAAAGCCAAGAACTTGCAGCAAATAGCATACAACCAAGTATATTGCAGATACTAACACAAATAACCAACAAACAATAACTCAAATCTAATTTGTGAACTTAAATAGGTTAACCCAAACACCCCTTAACTTATTAAAATCCAATTTTAACAAAGAAAGTGTGTGATTTAGTTTATCCCAAGCCCAATCTAACACAATAACATCATCATCATGCAGTATCAAGCAATTTCAAGCCACAAAATCAACAAGAACAACATCATAACACAAATTCACAAAAATTAAGTATTTTATTAGATTTTTTAGAAAATGGCTCAAACCTCATGAATGTACATCCACACTCATGAATTTTTGAGCTTATGTGCCTAGAAAAACAAGGCACAAGATTCCACAACAAAGCTACTAAGATTCAACAAGGTTAGAACACAAATATATAAAACAGAAAAGTGGAATATATTGAATAATGCAACCTTTGTACCCACTTCTTGATTATCCCCAAAACACAACCTCCCAATACCTTGATAATCTTCTTATCAGGGTATTTAGATCACTTGTATCCCAAAAATTCCAAGAATGTACCAAAGACTTAGCAAAATATCAATTTTTCAGAAAACTTGGCAATTTCTTGCACAAGGTTTAAAAACAGGTTTTGATACTTCAAAATCATAAACATGAAACATAAACAAGCATAGAATAAGGTTGGCACTTGGATTTATTCAACACTTCAAACATGTTTTCATTAATATTGAAAAAGGATTTACAAAAATTTGAACAATGGAAAAACCAAGAGCAGGGCTCAATGTTGCAACCCTAATGCCTTTTATAGGCTATAAACTATGTCTAGAAAGCATAAAAACATAAACCCTAACGCCGTGAAGTCCATGAACTGCCCTTGCAAATTTTTAAAACCTTGAACTCATGTGAAGGAATGTTGGCAGTTTGTGTGCGCTGTAAAGGGAAGGAATTGATCAAAGGGCTCACAAAGAAGCTTAGGAATGAAGCTAAATGTGGTGTGTTGATTTTCTGGCACACTTTGGCATTTTCCCGTAAAACGTGTACAAGAAGTTCATCATGTGAGCTGATGGATGACGTGGCATGGGGTTTATGGGTGGGGTTTTGTTTATGATTACCCTAATCATAATTCTAGAGGTTATGGAGGGTTAATTTCATGGATTAAGCAAATGCCTAATTTTTGTTCTTCGTTGAATAGTGAAGGTTTAATCTAGTTTAGGATTTGAAAACATGTTTAGCGCCGGTTTATTAAACTAATAAAGATTAGTTTAAAATCTGTTATGGGTGGGAAGTGAGGTGGCAAATTGGTGGGTTGTGATTGGTGGAGAGAGTGAGTGGGACACTTGGCAGCCCACCACTGGTCTATGTAAGTTTCTTTGTATTGGTAGAAATAACCCCCATCCTTTCTTCTTTCTTACATTTCATGATTAATTGTATAAAACCCGAATCCCTTTGTTTTTGAAGTTTCTTTTTTCACACTTTTGCCCCAAATACTTTTACAAAAGTATTTCAAGGGTATTTCTTGCCTTTTGATGATTCTTGAAGGGCTGCTTTGGTATTTTCTTCAATCATTATGGTCTTGACTTGTATGATTGACTTCTTGGAGGACTAATATTGACAAGTCTTCATTTATGAGGGACCATTTTTGTCAATTCTTCAAAGTGGAGGGTCCTTTTTGCAAATTTGACAAACATTAAGGACCAATCTTGTAATTATGAATAAACAAGGGTTTAAAGTGATAATTATTCAATATTGGAGGACCCTTCTCGTACTATCTTCAATCCTTCAAGGGTTATTCTTGGAAAATCAATACTAAGGCTTGGTTCATTGTGCGTCTTCATTTCCCGTGTTCGTTTTTGCTTGTTTCTTGTGATCTTTTGTCATTTTCAAAATATCTGTACCTAAAATACACATGTAACAAACACAAGCATATATTTTGCATATTTCATGATATTTAATGCATTTTAAGCCCATTTTGGATGACGAGACTATGTATAAAAGCAGTCTCATGACACGTGGAAGAGTACTTCCTCGGAGAAAGATAATGAGCACGTGGAAGAGTACTTCGACTGCGAAGACAATAAGCACGTGGAAGAGATACTTCCATGACGAAAGATAATGAGCACGTGGAAGAGTCCTTCCACGGAGAAAGATAATGAGCACGTGGAAGAGTACTTCCGTGGCGAAAGGTATTGAGCACGTGGAAGTGTACTTCCACGGCGAAAGATAATGAGCACGTGGAAGAGTACTTCCACGGCGAAAGATAATGAGCATGTGGAAGAGTACTTCCATGGCGAAAGGTAATGAGCACGTGAAAGAATACTTCCACGACGAAAGATAATGATCACGTAGAATACTACTTCCACGGCGAAAGATAATGAGAACATAGAAGAGTACTTCCACTACGAAGACAATAAGCACGTGGAAGAGATACTTCCGCGGCACAAGAATAAGCTAACGGAAGAGATACGTCCGTCGCGCACGAATAAGCCAGTGGAAGAGATACTTCCACGGCACAATAATAAGCTAGTGGAAGAGATACTTCCACATGGCACGAATAAGCCAGTGGAAGAGATACTTCCACGACGCACGAATAAGCCAGTGGAAGAGATACTTCCGTTGCAAAGGAACAAGCGTGTGGAAGGCGTACCTCCGCAGCTAGTGTGAATATTACATCCGTCCTCGTACCGGGTCTACAATGCCTCATACGTACCTAATATATATCTGAATATATGTGCGTGACGTGCAAAAAATAGTGGTATTAGTATACCCTAGTAGCACCCCCCAAGTTTAATGGTGCTACACTCGATTAGTAGTATTAAACTTAATCAAGTATTCAAAAAATGACGATCATGTAGACCAGCGTGGATGGACGTACCATAACTACATTCAAAAGATAGAAATTGGTCCAAACGTGCGGACCAACACGGATGGACATGCCATAACCACGAATTGTCACATAGACGTATCTTAACTAACTTATGGGATAAGCTATGACATTACGTGTGGCGTACCGCTACTACCATAAAGACGGTCAAGGATTTTGACCAATTGTTAGACGTGCACAGTGTGTCTTTTGCAAGTCCATCATAAGTCATGTGGTTTGCGTAACTTACTTCAACGTCTTGAAAGTATGGTGTCTAACAAGGATACATGATCCGTGGTCGTTGGGGTTGCATCCCTCTTACACGACAAGTTGAATTTCTAGGTTCACTCAATCCTCTTATTCCTCATGGGAACGATAAGTACATGTACGCCTATAGGCTAAAGATGTTCGAATGTGCGAGCTAGCACGGAAAGATAGACCCTAACCGTTGAGAAAAGATAAAATATGAAAATATACTGAAAGATATATGTAATATCTATTTTTCAATTTAAAAGATACACATAATATTAAAAAATATCAATAATATTTTTATAGAAGACATATGTAATATCTTTTAATAACTCAGAAAATATAGCTAATATATTGTTTCTAGTTAAACGATACGGGTAATATTTTATCCATTTAAAAAATATTAGAATATGTATTCATCAAATTCAAAAGATAAATAATATCTTTTTATTAATTTAAAAGATATATTGAATACCTTTTATTAATATAAACAATATATCCGAAGATGTAGACTAATACGGAAGACACGGCTCATGACCGCAGGGAAAATAAAATATAACCGAGTATAAGGACGAGCTAGACATACCATGACCGCGAATAGAAAATAAAATAATTGTTGAATGTGCAGATGAGTGCGGATGGACGAGCCTTGACATGAATCGCGATATTACTACGTTGTGTCACGACATATACGAAAAATATATTTAATCAGATAAAAATACATATGCAATATCTCCTTACCAATTTAAAAGATATACGTAATATCTTATATTAATATAAAAATAAATACAATCTATTTTCAGAAGATATAGTGAATATGTTTTTTTATTTAAATATATGCAATATCTTGTTACCTAAAAAATATTATGGATAATATTTTTTTTATAAATTCAAAAAATATCAGAGTATATCCTTGCCCAATTTAAAAGATAAGCATCTTTTAGTAATTTAAATGATATGGAATATATTTACTAATATAAACAATATATCCGGACTTGCGGACTAACACGAGATAACACAGCTCATGATCGCAGATAAAAAATAAAATACGTTCGGTCGCATAGATTATCACGTATAAACGTGGGCTTTGACCGTGAATACCAAATTGAAAAGATAACAAATATACAACAATATATATTATTATGCGATCTTGGTGGATCGTAATATATTATTACGGGATATATTTTACTCAAGATTATGATCTGGTATGCTAAGATTAGCTATCATCTCCAAATATCTATTCTGATTCCAAAACAAATACTTTGTAAACGAATAATACATCAATAAAATATTTTACTAAAATAAAAAAGAATAATCCGTT
Organism: Glebionis coronaria; assembly: GCA_025667525.1. Classification (NCBI taxonomy): domain Eukaryota; kingdom Viridiplantae; phylum Streptophyta; class Magnoliopsida; order Asterales; family Asteraceae; genus Glebionis; species Glebionis coronaria. The sequence goes on along the minus strand of CM046877.1, from coordinate 554,997,763 downwards.
TTGATCTTTTTTTAATCTTTTTTCATGATGCTAAGAAATCCGTTTTGACATATCAAAGTAATGCATGGCATTGGTGAAAAAATCATAGATTAGTCAAATACCGTATTGTTATAAGGTTATGATTCAGTGAATCAAGTTGTTACGCATGGCGTTGGTGAAAAAGAAAAGTACGAAAGTAATAGAATTACCAATTTTTGACATGGATCTGCGTTTGTGACAGTATGAGACCGCCACTATAGTTTTAGTCAGGGTCCCACGGATGGTGCTAAATTCTTGGAGCATAGTTTTGCTGTACAAGTTCGACGACTCTCTTGGGCCGTTCGTCGCCTTCCCGGATGCTGGGTAATGCTGCAAACAATTGAAAACCGGTTAGACGTGGACCCGAGGCCGGATCCCCGGGTCCACCTCCGATAGTCAAGTTAGTATCGGTGCGATATATAGTAAACTGGTGTGGTTATGAGAGATAACCCAATGTAGAATGAGACCCCTAGCCCTGTTTATATAGTGCTACGGTTTCTTGAAGAATAAGTTAGGTGTGTGTGTGTGACAATCCGTCAATTTATGGTCGATATTTTATTCTCAATATTTATTTGAAAACATTATTTTAATGTTACAATATGAACTCACTTATTTTTGGGAAGAAATTTGGATTTACGTCTTGAAGTAGCATCGACTGCGTCTAAACCGGAGGATTCAACGTTACGTGCTTACGTGTACATACACCGTCTTTGGTGGCAGTCCGACATTTCAGAAAATAAATTTGTCCATGAATATTATTTTGGAGTTTTAAATTTGTGTTGGTTCATAAACTCACAAATTTACGAGAAGATATTAGGACTTACGATTTTATTTTAACGTCCTTTACGACTAAACCGGAAACCCTAGGATTACGTATTTACGTTTTCGAACTCCGTTTTTGATGAGACAATTTTTATTAGATTCGTTTTGTGCCGTTGATTCATAATTTATAAAAATGTTTTTCGTAAAACGACCCGAGGGCACGCAAATCGAGGAAACTAGAATCGAGGAGTACCCGTAAATAATTGGGGATGAGACAAAAACAAGTTTTGCCCCACCCCCTACACATGGGACGGCAAAACCATGACACACCCTTATGTGTCATATTTTCCTTAAACAAGTTAACACATGTTAACTTGTAGCTTACAAAATAAGCCAAGCCTACACCAAAACCAACCAAACCACTTTTGGTTAAACCATTTCTCACAACTCAACATGCAAAACCACCAAAAGTTCTCTCTACCCCATCTCCTTGCCGTCCACTATTCAACCAAGAACACCACCATCATCCAATTTCTAACCACAAACATATGTTATAACTTACATATGTTAATCTCCATTCAAAAAGATGAAGATTGGTGCAAGTTATAACATCCAAGGAGGAGTTTCCATGGAGTATTATGGCTGATTTTCCACAAGGAGTTTATGAAGATTGGTGGTCTTGAAAATGGTCTCGGTGATTCACAAGTTTCTCCATCAAAATCCATGTCCAAATCATAACCTACATCAACATGGTGGCATAAAGATTGTCCTCCTCACCCTCTTGTTATTTTTGGTTATGTAATCATGTATTTTATTTCCTATTATATATGTTTATGATGATTATATGATGATAAAAATATTGTGTGGGGATTTGGTGTTGATAAACATGCTTAAAAAGATGAAGAACTATAAGAAACAAGGCTAAAATCTTGTCTAAATTTGTTGGCTGTATAAAACAGTAAAGAAACATGTCATGAACTGATAAAATGATGAAGTAGAACTAATATACAGTAAGCTATGGGTCTTGTACACATGTGAGAGTTGGTCATGCAATAGAATCATTGTAATGAGTGAGATATGATCAAAACAAGTTTAAGATACAAATCTGACTTCACTGTTTTGGACGATTTTTAGAAAATACTTAGAAGATGATTCAACAGTAGCTATAATAGAGTTAAATGGAGTACATATCATGTAGTTTATGTGATAAAAATTTGAGCTTCTATCTCCATATAGAACTCTAGATATGGCAGTTTTGGTGAAAGTGAAGATAAAAATCAGATTTTGAAATTAAAGTATAATACTATTATATAAGCACTCAAAATTTAATAGCGTAAGGCGTCCATTGAAACTTACGTACATTGAAGATGATTACTTTGGTATTCTTCATGGTGAACGGGCTGTATAGGAATCAAAACCTATCATGTATTTTTCCATGATTATAAATAGCGTAAGGCGTGGCGGTATGTCCAAGCTACACACTTTAGCAGCTAAGGCGAAGCTTTAGCATTTTTAAAGCGTGACTTATGGCGGCGCAACATATAAAATTATTTATGTGTTTTATCATATTTCAATGTTATATTTATATTTAGTTCACAATAAGTGATTTACATAATAAATAAAGTTAGAAAACTCTCCTTACATGTAATAATAATCATTTTCTGGAGTTCAAAAAATTACCACACCTCATGTCGTAGCGCGCCTTGATTTATTGCGTAGCGTGGAGGCCACGCCTCAAGTTTTAGCGCGCCTTAAAGAGAGCTATTGCGGGCTATTACAAGTTTTGAAATCAATAAATCTAAAGAAGGTATAAATCCACTTCATCCCCCAAACGTACTAGTGACTTTGTGGGAGGTTCTTCCAATGGGTTTCTCTATATATTGCTAAATAAAGATTCCTCCTATGTCGCCTCTTTAGTTGTTATCTCGTGCCGGTGGTTGAATGAGAAATGCTACCATAGAGAAAACTCATGTCGGGTTGGCTTTGACGCTGCAACACTTTCAAGATGGTGTCTGTGATTTGCGAAGAAGAAGATTTTCTTACTCGGATAGGTATCTAATCAGCGTGGTACATATCTTAGGCATCGACCCTGGTAAAACTAATACAATTTCAACAGGCGAGGCAATGCAGTATACACTGGGATTTATAGTATTAATCATGCCATTTAGTAAGTCCACGTACTTAACAATAATCAATAAGCTTGTAACATTAAACAAACAAAGAATAAAAGAACGCTTCACCAACAAGAAATATCTTAATAAAATTTTAAGTAACTTGATAATTAAATTAAAATTCATAATCAATTACTAATACGAAACTTGTTTATGGAACGCAATTCAGCAATTGGAAACGCTCATCAAGCTGCCCACTTCAAATCATTTTTAATCGAATTAGCCGTTTTGTTGATACCACGAATTGAGTACATGCTACTTGCGGGATATACATATACACAAAAGTGCAGGAATAATAAGTAATCATCGTCAATGTACGCGCGCCATGGTTTGGATACACACCGAAAACGAGCCAAAGATTTGGCAGGGAGTCTTGACAGGATATCAATGATAGTATCCGAAGGTAATTCATCCATGTATCGATTGTTGTATAATGATGATCGACTATAGTTGAGGTTTTTATAACGTATTACCTTAAGAATACGGATTTATAGCATATATGTACTAGTTTTAATACCCGTGCACGCACGGGAATTAAACATAAGTGATACAATAAGTAATAATTTTTTATTGCAAATTTATGTATATTATATGTGTTTTTTAAGAACATCTAGCGTTATATGTTTGATTATCTTGTTGTTTTACTGTATACCGTGTAAATTAGTAAATTAATATAAACTCATTTCAATTTTATTTTTCAAATTTCATATTTTTTTTACTTTCTATATTTTATTCTAAGTACTTACATCTTAATTATTAATCAATAAATCATTTACATCAACTTTATACGTACATTATTTATAAATTTATGATTTTGTGATATTTAATACTGTTTTACATGATTTTTTATTATGTGATGATAATAATTGATATTTTATATAAATTTTTGTTGCATAAAGGAGTTGACTTTGTTTAACTAAAATGTTAAGTATCATTTTCTAAGCATTGTGTGTTTAGTAACACATAACGACCCTGAAAAAATATATGTTGTTGTAATATGTATACTCTCGTCTATTTATTTTCATCTCACGCCGATGTTTGAGGTCGCATTAATATTGATATTTATATTCATGTTAATAATAATTTACGTAGATTTCATTACTTGACTTTGTTAAGTGTCAAAATAAAAATAGAAAATAACTTGTGTTTTTTTAATATTTAAAATTACGTTATTTGTCTATTTTTTAATATTACCTATATGTTGTATTTTGAAAATATAAAGTATATAAGTTATAAAGTTTAAGGGGTATTCTGTTTATTTTCCAAAGTTATTAAAAATTATAGAAAATATAAGTTTAGAATTAAGTCCATTTAATTTATTTAGAATTCAACCACTAAAATTTTATTAATCTCTTCCTCCTTTTTATGTTTTTATTTTCACAAATTTGACACGTATATTTTAATGTGATTTCATCAAATTCCTCCACCAATTTTTTTTATTTTGACTAAACTAAATTCAATTTTGAATTTTTTGGACCAATCATATTACTTGATTTTGCTTATGTGTCAAAATCAAGCCATTTGATTGGTCTAATTATTTTTTCTACAACCTCTACTTTTCACTAAAACTCAAAAAAATCTAATTCTTTTATTATATAAAAGATTTATTGAGCATAATTATTTTCTTAATTATGTTATTTCTATATATAACGTGATTAAACAAGGTTGATAAAAGTAAATTAAGAATTTATTAATATTAAAATAAATATAAAAACATATCATACACTTTTTGAGAAGATATGTGTGTACTTCGTATAACATATGAATAAATTTATATCCATATTTAGCATAATGATAAAAGTTTTATAAAGAATATTTTTTTAAAAAAGGTATAAATTACTGAATCTCAACTATTCATATTAGTTTCTTTTAATTTAATTAAAAACTTAATTTCATCTTAATTTTTAAAATTTGAATATATCTCAAACCGTTAATCATTACACAAAAGTAATTATATCATCGCAACGAGATTTAAATTATCTTTCTACAGATAGGCACTTCTATATACTTTCGACGATTTAAAAAAAATTCGCACAGAAAAATCATATGTGATTCTCGAAAAATCACGCGTGATTCTCGAAAAATCAAATGTGATTTTTGAAAAACCACAAGTAATTTATTACTTTGAAAATCACACTTGAAATTTGAAAAATCACATGCGATTTCTAAGAATTTTGAAATCACAAGTGATTTGTTACTTTTAATATCACATGTGAATTTGTGAAATCACATGCGATTTATGAAATAACACATGAATAATAAAACAGAAAATCAAAGCTGATTTTACAAATCACGTGTATTTTTTTGGCAAAAACTTTAACATTGTGAGATCGTCAAAAGTATATGAAAGTGACTGTCTACTAAATAGCAAAAATATTCTCGTCATTACTTTAAAATCCTATTTGATTTTGTGAAAATCACATGTGATGTTGTGAAATCACATGTGATATTTGAAAAATCACATGTGATATTAGAAAAATCACATGTGATTTTTATGAAATTGTAGGTCTAATGTTTCTTAGGATTAAGCAAGTGTTTGATTTATCTATTGAAGGAATGGAGAAAGAAGAATTAGAGAGAGAAAGGTAAAGAGAGAAAGGAGAGAATGGAGAAAGATGGAAAAAGAGAAATGTGATTAAGTGTTTAACCCCTCCTAACATGCTAGGAGGTGGTTTATATAGCCACCCTACATGTGGGCTTTGGTGGGCTATATGTTTACATATTGGATCACGAGCCCAATACTTGAATCTATCTTTGGAGTGACCGATCCTTTCTAAATACGTAAAAATGTATTTCCAACAATCTCCCCCTAAGGGAGGTCACTCCAAGTTACAATGTCCTAAATAGTCTATAGCTCGTGATCTATGCTAACAATGATGTGACCGATACATTCTTTGGAAAAACGTATTTCCAACAATCTCCCCCTAAGGGAGGTCACACCATTTTATAAAATCTTAAACCTAGCATACTATGCTTGAGTCTTCGATCTTGTTCTTGTAAATATGCAGATGAGATCTTTGACTTTAGTCTTGAGCATGTTTCCTTGCCTTGACCTTGTGCATTCATCACTTGTGAAATTTGCCTCCTCATGACTTCATGTTCCACATTCTTATACCTTTATAAATTCTTGAAAGCTTCAGAGTTTGATACAACGGAAGACTTGACTTTTAGGCTTTCTTGAATTTGTTGAAGTATTAAGTGCATAAAGCATAAGCATGTGTTTACGACTTCTTCTGGATTGTACACCGCAATGACACCTTCTTGTGACGCTGCATAAGACAGTTAGCAACAAAACATATACACGGATGAAATCGCCTTGAACATTTCAATCTAATTCGGTAGCATTTTACCTCCGATCGGTGAAGACTGTTGAACGATATAACATATCGTACTTGTGACAGGTAGTTTCAATTAAGAACCTCCTTAACAAGATTTCGCGGGTAAACCCGTTCTCTTTATTCGACCGTTCAAAGCTGACTGCGAACATAAAGAGTGAATCATTTGAATAATATTATCCGCATGATTTTATGTAAAAACCCAAAACCGTGGTCATTATTTATTTATATTTTTACGTATATTTTTTTTGACGAGGTTGATTATTATGACGATTGGTAATATGATTTGGATGATGTTGAAATTTTATTTTTACGTTTTGACGAGTTGCGAGGATTATTAGTGATGACGATATCGACGGATGCCCGAGAAATTTTACATTTTATTTTAAACATTTCGATGTTTAATATTTTGACGTTTTTTTTTTTTTTAAAGGCAATTTTTTTACAACTCACACAAACTATCACACTAATTCTATCTCACATGTCTCCACCGAGACTTGAACCCACAACCTTTAGGTTAGAGGGCCACTCACATACCGCTGGGCCAAGAGGCCTTTGGTGCGTTTTTATTTTAATGTCGTATTAAGTCGTGCCGGGACTATATAATATCATATTTTGTGTGCGTTTTAAATTTTGAGAAGCATTTTTATGAAACCCGAGACCCGTAAAATTTTTCAAAAGTGACTAATAGTCATTTCCCGCTTTTTAACAAAGTATTTGCACTTTGGTCCAAAAGAATCACAATTGGCAAAAACTACCCTAAACTTTTTCTATATAAAAGGAAAATTAAACAAATAAACACACAATCACCACTCCACCATCAAAATTCTCTCTCTCCCTCCTCTCCCTCTCTTTGTCCGTCCACCCTCACAACACAAACACCCCACAAATTTTAATTTTAAGCTTGAATCTCTTAAAAGTAATCAAAGACCCATTCCTAATTCTTGATTCTCGATCCATTGGTATGAAAATCTTACACATGCATGAACATTTTTGAAAAACCCATTTTTGGATGAAAATCTTGATGTTTGATCTTAAATTGTTGTTGTTTATAGGTGTTTATGTTTATATATATATATATATATATATATATATATATATATATATATATATATATATATATATATATATATATATATATATATATATATATATATATATATATATATATATATATATATATATATATATATATATATATATATATATTAGTTTTTATGTTTGCATGTTAATATTTTTGAGTTGGGTTTTTATGAATTAATCATCTAGGATTATTTAGTGTGTTATGATATAAACTAGTAGTGTAAGAATGATTATAGTCGTAAAAATGGGGTTAAAATGTGGTGAAAAATTAATTTTGAAGGATTTTTAAATATATATTTTTAAACAGATTATTAAAGTTAATTTTCTGAAAATATGAGTTTGAGTTTGAGATGAACTAATTAGATATTGTTGTAGAGGATGTTTTTAGCTTCGTTTTGGTATAAGTTAGGACTTCTAGCTCTAAACGAGAGAAAAGTTACGTTAGTTTGATTATTCCGTGTACGGGAGACGAGTATCGACACAATATATAATTGTTGTCGATATTTGGATCGAATCTCGGGGACTATAAAATGGATTTTTAAATATGTCATGGACTGATTTTGAAGGTTAAGTATGAGGATGTCGAGTTATTTTCAAACTTGAGTGTCGGTTTCATAAACAGAGAAAAATAAATGTGTTTTAAGACTATATGAATTGTGGACGTAAAACTGTCCGGTTTTTGTAGTTCAAAGATGTGTCGGGCAGGGAACTTTAAATGTAAAATCTTTTGATGAGTTTTTAACAGGCCTTTCTATATATAGTAAGTGAAGTTTCTGATTAGTATCATAAAAATTTGATGTGTTTAAGTGGGGTAAATGAGCTTGTACATTTGGTGTGTACCGGCAGATGTTTATCGAAGGAGTTAACTAATAGAATAAACATATAGAATGGAGTAAAAGGTCACTTGTATTATTTTTATTTTGGATTGGTTGTGAATTTATAATTTTGAGTTTGATATTACTAAGTATAGATTTTACTCGAGTTTATTATTGATGAACGCGCCTTATTTGATAGGTTGCGATTTTTGTGTTTAACGGGTATCAACTATCGTCTAAGATCGTCTTACTATTGCTATTACTTTAGGTGAGTCTATAGCCTCGCATTCTACTTGTTTTAATGATTTTAAAACCCGCGGGGGGATACATGCTATTTGAAGTAAAATGAACACATGTCATGAGTAATTGTTGGACCCAATGTTGCCTTTGATGAAATGAATTGTATAAGTACCTAATTGCATAAGACCCTAATTTCATGAGCCGTTAACTATCTTCTGACTTGATGTTGCGAGTTGGGAATAGCCGCTTATTCTAATAATAGTACTATTGGGCTGACAACCCTATCTGAGACCAGGGCTTTACGCTGAGTAACCCGTTGGGAAGGATAATTTTACGTGAATGAGAATTGGTATTCTTGCAATTAATACCCTAGTAGGGGCACTGGTAATTTTTTTAGTCATGCTGGCATTTGGCGTGGGTGACTAAGTTAAGGGGTCGGTGTCATGAGCTTAATACAATTTAATAGCTACTACTATAATATGATATACCTGATTGATAGATTGTATGGCCACAATTCTATTAAACAATTGTGAATGATTTTTACAATGTGTTCAATTATGTTTTGTAAAACCTATAGACTTGTCCAACCTTTGTGTTGATGATTTTAAGCATGTATTTCAGGTACTTAAAGTTGTTGAATTGCGGAGCTTGCTGGAGAAGGATTGCGGAATTGCTTTTGTAGTAATTTGGTCTAAAACGGATTTCTTTCCCTATTGTCATAAACATATAATAAATGGTCAAATATTTTGGTAAAATGTTTGTTGTTTTGATTAAGATCCTAGGGGCACCTGTACGTTACTCTGATATATTTTAAACTGATTCTAATTGGGATTGAAGGTTTTAGACATTGATTTAAATTATGTCCATATTTATTCCTAAATATACTATTTTTGGGTCATTTAAAGAGTTGTGAAATGAAGTTTGTGAATAACACCCAATTGTGTATTTTCCGCTGCGCAATGTAAAATTGGGGGTGGTAGAGACTGGTATCAGAGCTTTTTAGTTATAGCGAATTAGGTCGATTTTTGAAAAATGTCCTAAACTATAACTTTGGTGTCGAAAGTATTTTATAAAAGCAACGCAACTTCTCTGCAAGGATCCGGTAAGATTATTTATTTTTGTTATGCTTTGTTATTATAGATGTATCCCTTATAATTGTTGTGAATTCTTGAGTATTTATTAAGTAAATACTGCAATGAGGTATTGGTATTAATGAAAGGACGTGGAGTGCTTTCACCATAATTTCATCATAATTTCATTTTTATGAGTATTGTATAATTATCATTTGCATTGCATCGCATACATATATATATTGCATACGTAATTCATTTGCATTTGCATGATTATGCATTGCATATATATTTTTGAATAATGACCTTATGTACTTATGAATTTTCTGTGATTTCAGAAAATGTCTGACATACCATATTACGTCAAGAATGGGGGATTTGTTGTAGGTCAATGGAGTTTGCAGAATCAGTATGTAGGTGATCATAAGATTTCAGGTGGATGGTTAGATTACGAGGATGATACGAATGATAAGAAAAATGTTGTAGAATCTGATAGTGATAATTATATGACTGAGAGTGAGGTTGGAAGAACTGAGGTTAGAGCTGAAGTGAGAAGAGATAGATAGGCTTCGCAGGTTAAGTGAATATGTAGCTCATCTTGGGCCGTATCTTGAACCACATTGGAAGTTTCAAGATAGTGAGGTGTATGCTAGTTTTGATTATATGATATATTCTCCGTGTCAAGGAGGGATTTTGAAGTATGGATTTAGGAATCCACCGTGTTTAGATCCGAAAGGAAGGTGCTGCAAGTTAGGACCAGATGAAGATGAATCAGGGACGAGCCAAGTTGGAGAAAGTGATGGACCACATCCTATGGAGTGATGTAGTGATGGATCTTTGTTGTATTTCAGTTTATGTATTATTGTGTTGTATTTGGATTATCTAGATGTTGTGAGATAGTATTGTGATGGATTATTATTATTGTGTTGTTTAGGGTGGTAAGGGTAAGTGACATTTGTGACAAGGTTTTGTTGCGATTTTCTCGGATTTATGGATGAAATCTACTATTACCCTTTAGTATTTTGATGTGTCTTTGTTATCTTCTCTTTTGAGATGATTGTGGAATTTAGGTAGTAATGTGTTGTTGGCGTATGCAGTATTCATGTTATATCTTGATGAAAAGACCCTATTCTTTCTATCTCGATGTGTATACTCATTAAGTTTCTTTCTACTGTTATCAATAGAAAGAGTTGAGTGAGATATGTTTCTGTCATTAGCAGGGATTCCTGTGTGTGTGACTGAGTATCTTGAAATATGTCTCCAAAGGTTTCTAACCATTAGGGTAGATTATATAATTATGGGAATAGTTGTTAGATTGTTTGAAGCTGATAGTGCTGAGAGGAGACGAGATGCTGCTAAGATTGAAAATCCTGCTGTTTTAGTTAAAGATGTTGCTGAGACTGAAGATGCTACTGAGATTGAAGATGTTGCTGTTATTCTACAAGATTTTAAAAGGATGCATGCGTGTTGAATTCTTAGGAATGAGAAGAGATGCGGTGAAGAGTGTCGTACGACTATTAATAGTAATTGGAAAGGTGCAACTATATGGACAAGTTCGAGTAACTGATGGATGTTTAATATATCGATAGTCATTCGGGAATGTTCAACTAGATGAAAAGAGGTAGTAATTTAAAGATTGATCCTGATTCGAAATTAAGTGTGGCAGAAAAGGGTAAAGGAATGGTATTGTTGCGAATGACAATAAGGAATAGGAATTTATTTCCTCTAATAGAAGGTAAACATGGAAATTTAATAGTCTAAGATAAGAAGAGATGGTATTCAAGCAGTTATTATGAATCGGGTAAACAGAAGGAAGTATGATGTGTAGATCACGTATATTTGATACCATTTAAGTAATTATCTACTTACTTGATGTAAGTACGGACTAGCTGGAGGTCAAGCTGCTGAAGGAATAACAAGGAATGTGGTATAAAAATTGGTATTTCTGTGGTAATGAAATGTTTTCATTTTGGTAAAGGAGATTGAATAAAGGAATTATTCAGATAATGGAAGATCAATAGGAAGGGAATGTTGCTGCTATAAATGCTGATAAGATTTGAGATTTAGATGTACTAATTTGTATATTCCTATCTGGTAATCATTGAGTTAGAATTTTATTGAAATTCTGAAAGTGTTATTGATGGTGTATCTAAATTCTGAAGGTGTTATTCAGGATATAATGAGATTTGAATATGTTAGATTTTAGCTGACTCGAGGAAGAGAAATCAACGAGAATTTGCGATTGGTTGAAATGAGAAATTCATCGAAGGAAGAATAATATATATATATATATATATATATATATATATATATATATATATATATATATATATATATATATATATATATATATATATATATATATATATATATATATATATATATATATATTAAGGAAATATTTTTTGAGCTTATGGAATTATTAAGTAAAGCGCAATTAATTAAACTAGAGTTGTGAGAAGTTAACCAGGATAAGGATGAAAATCATAGGATATGATAAATAAAGGTGGAAAGAATTAAATTGGAATGTTGTTGAACATTGAGTACTGATTTCAGGGAGTAATCAGTGAAATTTCTATTTGACGATTTTATTGGTCAATGATGAGAAGGTATGTAGCAGGAAACTACAATAAGTCGAATTTTCTGTGCGCTTTACTAGTAGTAGTCGGAAAAGAATGAGAAGATGAGTTAGTACTTGAGGATACTATGTGATTATTCTGCGGACTCGTAGAGTTCACTGTCGTCATGGGAAAAAGGAAGCTTTGTGTTAGCTTGGTGATAGGAGTTATGCAATCTGATTGTATATTTTATTATATGGCATTGTCAGGAAGTTGAGGATGGTAATATGATTGATTGTAAGGATTGGCAGATGAGACAATAAGGATAATTTGATTTGACTAGAAGGGTAAGTCGTCAGAGAAGTAATAACAGAAGTAAGGATAGAAGCTGGATGTTTTGTGAATAAGATGTTTGCTGTGAGGTTGAACAAACTGAGCACCAGAAATCGGTGTCCATTATTGATTGTGAATGTTTAGTGTGACAATTAGATGATTGAAGGAAAGAGAAGTATTCCCTAACAATTGGAAAATTGTTATTAAAAGAAGGAACGGTGTGTAAAATTCTTTGGATAAGAATTTTAGTTGGAGTAATATAGATGTTTTACAATGTGCGATCTATGGCTGAAGTGATCGTGAAAATCTGACTAGATTGAAACGATTGAGGCTTTGTTGATACCGACGAAACCGACTGAAGCTTGTCAATTCCTTTGTGTAAGCTGGGTATTATTGGAGGTTTATCGAGAGGTTTTCACTGATTGTTGAACCAACGATAAGGCTGACAAAGAATAACTAAATGTGTGAAATCCATTCATATATTTAAGTTGTTGTTGTGAGATCTGATTTTGTAGTTAGGAAATTGTTTATGAACGCTGAGGATAGATTGAAGTTCTGTGCCTGTATAGTTAGTATTGGAGGAATCTGAAGGAATTACAGAGCTGCGATGATGATATTTGGATAATATCAAATGGAAAGGAAAGCAATAGTAGTGTGTTGACTTGAATAAAGAAGTGTAACGGGGTTTATATGATCATGTGATTGGACATTGTGGTATTTGTTTTGGTATTGAAAAGTATTACTTGTATGGAATCAAGTATGAAGAAAATAAGAATAAGAAGGACTTGTTTATAAATGCCATTCGGGGATTTTAAAAGAGAGGAGTTAAGGATTACCTAATGATGACTAGAAAATAATAATCGGTAAATTTTAGATGAGAGATGTTATAGTTCTGTAATTCGAAGTATGTTTCAGATTATGAAGAATGAGTGTGGATATTTTCACTATCAACTAGTAACTATTTAGTAAGGAGTAGCAGGAAAAAGGACTTATAAAATTTCTGAAGTAATTGAGAATTGACTCTTAAGTTTTGAGATAATTGGAATATTGGTAGCAACAAGCTGAATGGATGGAATGGAAAGAAAGTTGGAAATTGAATTGGTAAACTAATGGAAAAAGGAATATCAAAGAAAGAAGATCAACAGATTGCTGAAAATTTTGAAATAGAATGGTAATAGAAATGAGAAAGTTGAGATGTATGTTTTTGTGGGACAAAACGGTTATTGTGATTATTTAATATTTCTCCTATTAGATCAGAGAGTGTGTTAAGAATGCAAGGACCAGTGGTGAACGAATTTTTCAGATCAAAGAGAATTTAATTATTTTTAGAGTGCTGGGAGTGTCGCATGTAGTATTGAAGGAATTTCAAAAGTTGAAGTACTGATACAGAATGGTTGGAATAAAATATATTACGATATCAGGAAGTGATTTGACAGTTATATATTTCAGATTTAAATATATATGAGACTAACGGAGTTATTTAAACAGTATATGATACGAGGAAGATGTAATAATGTACAATGGAAGGTACAGTAATTCCGTGATCTAGCAAGCATTACACTCGGGACATAGAGATCGTTAGAAATAATGAAAGTGGAAAATGAGTATGGAAAGTATTTAAGTGACTAGTTAGAATTATGGATAATCTCATTGTATTTAGTTTGAGTGTAACCTCAGGATATAGAGGCAGAGTAAATTTTGAATACTGGAAATCGCTGTGATAACGTATGAGTATGTATTAAGGTTTGAACATATTATATGTGAACCAGAGATTGAGATTGACTTTTGGATATTAGAGATTTCAACATAAAGTGTGAAGAATTGAGTTAAGAAGGAATATTGCGTATTTTCGGAAAGCAATGGACAGAGTGAAAGGATGAATTGAACGATGGTAATTTAAATTGGTATCAATCACATCAACATATCACTATGAGGACTAATGGAAATTAGTGAAGATGGAATCCTTATGCGATGATAATCGTCATATCAGTAGTTAAGAGGTGTAATTTGGGAACATTCATAGTTATGGGTATGTTGTCAGAGTATTGGGGCATGAATGAAACTGAGAAAGTGATGCAGAAAGAAGTATGAATGATGAAGGAATATTAGCATAATAGAAGGTGAAATTGAAAGTTTAAGTGTAGTAATAATTGTGGATATGGTGATATCATTATAATTGAGTTGGACTGGTCTGAAAGACGTGAGTATCTCTTGAGGATAAGAGGTCACGTTGACTCTAGAAGTGAGGAAGTACGAGTGTGAGGCGGGTTGAGCGCTGGGACGTTGCTCTCTTTTAGGAGGGTAGGATGTAACAACCCAAAACCTTGGTCATTATTTAATTATATTTTTACGTATATTTTTGAAATTTTTGACGAGGTTGATTATTATGACGATTGGTAATTTGATTTGGATGATGTTGAAATTTCATTTTTACGTTTTGACGAGTTGCGAGGATTATTAGTGATGACGATATCGACGGATGCCCGAGAAATTTTACATTTTATTTTAAACATGTCGATGTTTAATATTTTGACGTTTTTATTTTAATGTCGTATTAAGTCATGCCGGGACTATATAATATCATATTTTGTGTGTGTTTTAAATTTTGAGAAGCATTTTTATGAAACCCGAGACCCGTAAAATTTTTTAAAAGTGACTAATAGTCATTTCCCACTTTTTAACAAAGTATTTGCACTTTGGTCCAAAAGAATCACAATTGGCAAAAACTTCCCTAAACTTTTTCCATATAAAAGGAAAATTAAACACAAATAAACACACAATTACCACTCCACCATCAAAATTCTCTCTCTCCCTCCTCTCCCTCTCTTTGTCCGTCCACCCTCACAACACAAACACCCCACAAATTTTAATTTTAAGCTTGAATTTCTTAAATGTAATCAAAGACCCATTCCTAATTCTTGATTCTCTATCCATTGGTATGAAAATCTTACACATGCATGAACATTTTTGAAAAACCCATTTTTGAATGAAAATCTTGATGTTTGATCTTAAATTGTTGTTGTATGTAGGTGTTTATGTTTATATATATTAGTTTTTATGATTGCATGTTAATATTTTTGAGTTGGGTTTTTATGAGTTAATCATCTAGGATGATTTAGTGTGTTATGATATAAACTAGTAGTGTAAGAATGATTATAGTGGTAAAAATGGGGTTAAAATGTGGTGAAAAATTAATTTTGAAGGATTTTTAAATATATATTTTTAAACAGATTATTAAAGTTAATTTTTTGAAAATATGAGTTTGAGTTTGAGTTGAACTAATTAGATACTGTTGTAGAGGATGTTTTTAGCTTCGTTTTGGTATAAGGTAGGACTTCTAGCTCCAAACGAGCGAAAAGTTACGTTAGTTTGATTATTTCGTGTACCGGGAGACGAGTATCGGCACAATATATAATTGTTGTCGATATTTGGATCGAATCTCGGGGACTATAAAATGGATTTTTAAATATGTCATGGACTGATTTTGAAGGTTAAGTATGAGGATGTCGAGTTATTTTCAATGTTGAGTGTCGGTTTCATAAACGGAGAAAAATAAATGTGTTAAAAGACTATATGAATTGTTGACGTAAAACTGTCCAGTTTTTGTAGTTCAAAGATGTGTCGGGAAGGGAACTTTAAATGTAAAATCTTTTGATGAGTTTTTAACAGGCCTTTCTATATATAGTAAGTGAAGTTTCTGATTAGTATCATAAAAATTTGACGTGTTTAAGTGGGGTAAATGAGCTTGTACATGTGGTGTGTACCGGCAGATTTTTATCGAAGGAGTTAACTAATAGAATAAACATATAGAATGGAGTAAAAGGTCACTTGTATTATTTTTATTTTGGATTGGTTGTGAATTTATGATTTTGAGTTTGATATTACTAAGTATGGATTTTACTCGAGTTTATTATTGATGAACGCGCCTTATTTGATAGGTTGCAGTTTTTGTGTTTAAGGGCATCAACTATCGTCGAAGATCGTCTTACTATTGCTATTACTTCAGGTGAGTCTATAGCCTCACATTCTACTTGCTGTAATGATTTTAAAACCCGCGAGGGGGATACATGTTATTTGAAGTAAAATGAACACATGTCATGAGTAATTGTTGGACCCGATGTTGCCTTTGATGAAATGAATTGTATAAGTACCTAATTGCATAAGACCCTAATTTCATGAGCCGTTAACTATCTTCTGACTTGATGTTGCGAGTTGGGAATAGCCGCTTATTCTAGTAATAGTACTATTGGGCTAACAACCCTATCTGAGACCAGGGTTTATGCTGAGTAACCCGATGGGAAGGATAATTTTACGTGAATGAATATTGGTATTCTTGCAATTAATACCCTAGTAGGGGCACTGGTAATTTTTCTAGTCATGCTGGCATTTGGCGTGGGTGACTAAGTTAAGGAGTCGGCGTCATGAGCTTAATACAATTCAATAGCTATTGCTATAATATGATATACCTTGTGACAATCCGTCACTTATTTTTGGGAAGAAATTTGGGTTTACGTCTTGAAGTAGCATTGACTACGTTTAAACCGGAGGATTCTACGTTACGTGCTTACGTTTACATACACAGTTTTTGGTGACAGTCCGATATTTCAGAAAATA
Organism: Glebionis coronaria; assembly: GCA_025667525.1. Lineage (NCBI taxonomy): Eukaryota > Viridiplantae > Streptophyta > Magnoliopsida > Asterales > Asteraceae > Glebionis > Glebionis coronaria. The sequence goes on along the minus strand of CM046877.1, from coordinate 554,980,764 downwards.
AATTTATCCGTTAATATTAATTTGGGATTTTAAATTTGAGTTGGTTCATAAACTCACAAATTTACGAGAAGAGATTAGGACTTACGTGAATAATTTAACGTCCTTTACGACTAAACCCGAAACCTTAGGATTACGTATTTACGTTTTCGAACTCCCTATTTGATGAGACAATTTTTATTAGATTCGTTTTGTGCCGTTGATTCATAATTTATGAAAACGTTTTTCATAAAACGACTCGAGGGCACGCAAATCGAAGAAACTAGAATCGAGGAATACCCGTAAATTAGTAGGATGAGACAAAACAAGTTTTGCCCCACCCCACTATCTGGACGGCTAGAATAGCTCCACCAACACCATGAGGTGTCAAAACCTCATAAACAAGCTAACACTTGTTAACTTGAAAGCTTACAAAGTAAGCTACACCAACTCAAAACCATTCTCCCAAAACCATTTCTCTAAAACACACATGCAATACCACACACAACTCTCTCCATTCTCTCTCCTTGTGCCATCCAAAAACCACCATCAAACACCACTCTTGATCAATTTTTACCATAAAATCATGTGTTATCTACACACATGATGATGCTCCTTTGAAGCCTTGAAGATTGGAGGTGATTCTATCATCCAAGGAGGTGATTTGGTGATGTTCAAGGGCTGATTTCTACAAGAAGTTTACAAGTATTGGTGGTCTTGAAGATTGGTGTTGATCTATCACAAGTTTTTCCATCAAAAATCCAAGCCTTGATCATAAACTACTTAATCTTGGTGGTATAAAGAGTGTTCTTCCTATCCTCTTGTTATTTTGATTATGTAATCTTGTATTTTCTTTATTTATGTATATGTATATGATGATGAAGGATGATAAAAATATTATAAGGGGATTTGGTGTTGATAAACATGGGTAAAAAGATGGAAAACCACATGTAAAATGGTTAAAATCTTACTTAATATGATGGCTGTATAAAAACAGTAAGTAACCAAATGATAAAATGATAAAATGGCATAGTGGAATCAATTTACAGTAATTATTAGGTGTTATACACATGTGAGAGTTGGTCATGCAATAAAATTATCAAAATAAATGAGATTTGATCAAAACAAGATTAGAGTGCAAATCTGCCTATACTGTTTTGGACGAATTAATTAAAATACTTAGAGGTTGATTCATCTGTAGCTATATAGGAGTTAAATGAAGCACATATCATGTAGTTTCTGTGATAAAAATTTGAGGTCCTATCTCATTATAAAACTCTAGATATGGACATTTTAGTGGACTAAAAATTTAGGACTGATTTTGTGAAATTAAAGTTTAATACTATTATATAAGCACTCAAATAAATATAGTATAAAATGTGAATTAAAACCCACTAACTTATATATTAAATTTATATAAATATGTATAAGGATAAATAAATGGAAATTTTATAAAAATGGTAGTTCGATAAGTTTTATAAGTTATAAAACTATAAACATAATTTTTACGTCTTTTCGGCTAATACCGTAATATTAACGTTTTTCGTCAATTAAAACTTAGACGGTCGGACCCGTCTAATGTAAACTTTTTAAAAGTCATATACTGATTTATAAGTACTTAATACAAGTAAAAACCGATAAAACCCGAGCTTTACAATATATAGACATTAACGGGCCAAAGTAGCCTTATTGGATTATAAACCCGACTAGTTGGTAAAACACTTTTAAACTTACTTATTGGGCTTAACCTACTTGAACCAACATGTAAAGTATAATACTGATAATAAAAGTGTAAAATGGACTAATATAAGGTATTGGACTTATAATAGGCTTATTGGGCCTAAAACATGTAAATAAGTAAAACTAGTAAACTAGTATACAAATTACCAATACATAACACTAGAATGAGTGAATGAGAATGTATAAACCCATTTGATCATCATCATATATATAAAATCATCATATGTATACATAAATGTTATTTTAATAAAGTCATTGGACAAAAGTCTAAGACAAGTATTATTTGTCTAGGTTTCCGTGATTGAAGCGCGTACCGTACATCCAAATTGCCGATAACCCGCTTTCCCACATCAATGTGAGTTCATGGTCTCGCACTCTTTTAAATGTTTTTATGAAATGTTTTATAAACCCGCGAGGGAGATGACATGTTATTTTTGAGAAAATAGGACTCCATTTGTCCCGATTATTTGTTTATTGATTTGGACCCGGATAATTGTATGACCCGATGAATGATTATATGACCCGATAAATGTAATGAAATGGATTATTAAAGTTAGGTTATGTCACTAAAAGTCCCATTAGCATGAATTGTGAACTACCGGGATTTGGTAGACGCTTATGCATATAATAGTACTATTTGGGGACGATCACCCCAGTTCGCGCCTTGACCGTTGATCCCCGTCGTGCCACATTGATTGGTAAGCGAATTTATGTATGAGAAGATTTACACAAGCGTGATTATTGTGACGACACGCTAACTTAGATGGGCAAATTAAGTTTCGGGCTAGCTACCCGTTGTTTGTTGTAGTAAGGTAACAATGTCATGCGGCTTATAATAATCCAAATAACGAAATAATGCCATACGCACTAAATTACGATATATTGCCTGACTAGCAATACGGGGTCTTATTATTGATATTATGTTCGTGTTTTGGTTTTTCATAAACCACATTCATATAACGGTTTTTATTTAACTCTATACAACGTTATAAAACGTATTGTATGATGTTTTTACGACATTTGTTCGTATAATGATTTTGAAGACAAAAGCCTATATTATAATTTTGATAAGGATTTGTATAAAATGACTTTGGCTATTTTATGGACTATTACAAAGATTTGTACAAAATAATTTTCGGTAATAATTATATACCGATGATATATTAATGGTTTTATTAAAATATATGAATTCACTCGGCGTTTTCGCTGACCTTTTCTTTTAACATGTTTTATCTCAGGTACTTGAAGGTAATTCTCGGGAAGACGACAAGAATTCATGGCCCGCACTTAAATAACTATTTGCATTCAAATATTTTGTAAAATTGTATGAAATACTATGACTTGGGACCTATGTAAATTTGATATTTATGAATGGAAATGTTTTATTATTAAACGACGCGATTTTTAAGCATTGTCTATGATGTGAGTAATGTGCTATCCCGTAATACCAACGAGTCTTCCGCTGTATTGAATTGTGTAAATTTGGGGGTGTTACAGTTTGGTACCAGAGCTCTCGTTATAGAGAACGAAAGATTTTTAAAACCAAGGTTTTGAATAAAACATTTCAAAATCTTTTAACTATAAACATTTTTCTAAAAATGTCTAAATATCTTTTGACTATAACGGTGCCAAAGAATTCCCGAGTTACCGACAAGGCCAGACTGAGAAGTGTTATTTTAATATATATATATAACTTGGATTTTATATATATATATATATATATATATATATATATATATATATATATATATATATATATATATATATATATATATATATATATATATATATATATATATATATATATATATATATATATATATATATATATTATAGAGAGAGAGAGAGGGCTGTTATTGTAGTGACCATGCTTAACATAAAAACAATAAGAACCGATCTTAACCGTTGGATGTATCATTAATGTCATCATTAGGTCAAAATTAAATATATGGCATTCTTGTAGATAAATTGAACTTTAAGGCAAAATTGCAACCATCATTACTTGATGTTTCAGTTAGCGTCTTTAATTTTATCAAAAAACTATTGTTTATATTTTTAATATTATTTAACGATATTAAATATTAAAACAAGTTATTCTTATGTCATCATTATGCTGTCTCGTTTTATTTAGCTTTTTCTAGCAAAAAAGTTGATACACAAATTTGTTTTGCCTAACTACTAACACGTTTTGCTAAAAAAAAACTACTACCGCGTTAAAAATTTTTTTATAATTTTAGTGGCACACCAAATATTTTTGATACTTATATCATGACACATAAAAATATTACTATATTTTTAATGACACATTAAACTTTTTAAAAAAATTATACAACCAACTTAAAAAAAACTCAAATGATACATATAAAAAATATGTAACAACTTAAAAAAGGCTAAAGTCATACATATTTGAAAATTTACAAAACCAAATAAAAAAAAGACTCAAATAGCATGTAACCGAAAAAATACAAAAGCATTTAAAAAAGACCCAAGTAATGCGTATATGAAAAACTACACAACCAACTAAAAAAACTGAAGTGATACGTATCCGAAATACATAACCAACGACTAAAAAATTCAAAAAATATGTGTCACTAAAAATACACTAAAAGCTCAAGTGTGCCGCAAAAATGTGTCAAAAACATAAAGTGTCACTACAAATGTATTATAAAAATAAATGTGTCACTAGAAATGTGTCAGAAAAGTTATAAAAACAAATGCTTCACTACAAATTAAAAACCAAAATAAAGTATGCATGCATAGTCTCTTAAACGCCATGGAATACGAACAGAAGAGACTAGAATTAACATGTTTTAATATGTTAAACATAAACATGTACTCTTAACTTTGTAGACAAATTTTCAATCAAAAAAATTTTGAAACCCACGTGATTTAGTTACACCAGTTATAACAAAAAATGATTAAGAGGATAAATGATACATGGTGGTTACGATTGTTTATTTATTATTTAATAAGATTGTTTAATGTTATGGAAATAGAATGACCATGCTACCCTTTAAAACATTAATAGTTGTTTATAATTTTCTAAATGAAAAAAATACTTGGCAAACAACGATTGGTTCCTATTGTTTTTATTTTAAGCTTGGTACTTACATGAACGCAAATCTATATATATATATATATATATATATATATATATATATATATATATATATATATATATATATATATATATATATATATATATATATATATATATATATATATATATATATATATATATATATATATATATATATATATATATATATATATATATATATATATATATATATATATATATATATATATATATATATATATATATATATATATATATATATATATATATATATATATATATATATATATATATATATATATATATATATATATATATATATATATATATATATATATATATATATATATATATATATATATATATATATATATATGTTGTAATTTGGTTACATGATTGTTTGATGATTATTTTAATACTTATACGAGGTATTTATATGACGTAGATTGTCACAAGGAACCCTAACTCCCCTAGTAAATCAATCAAAGCTATTCCCGTAGGAATTCTAGCTAAGATCGAAACCAAGTTGTGGATATTTATGATCCCAATAAAATAGTTGATATTCGTAGAAATGTTGGTATTAGTTGATTAAGATATTGAAGAAGAATTGGCGAAATTAAATCTAATATCGATGTCATGACGATCTTTCCTTATAGAGTGGAGTTTAACAAAATGTTACCACCTGGAAAGGTGTCATCTGATTCGTTGTCACCCAATTATTAAATTTGAAATCGAAAGGGTGAATGTTGCACTTGAGGCTGTCATTGGAACCATTACCCAAAAGCCTCATGCCACTAGTACTTTGCCGAGAAGTCTAATTGAATGTGTGAATCATTTCATACTAGTGACTTATTTGATAATTATTGTTGGAAAGAGCTATAGGATTGGAAATAAAGTGTTGATCATATCGAGCTTGTATTGCCCTTTTAAGGTTTATGAATAAGGTTGAAAGTATTGGAAAAGGAGGTAGGATGTTGCATTGAGCATAGGTTGGTTGAAACTTGAATGTAGTAAAATTTAACTCGTATGGAATATGAGATTGATAAGAGGAAGTCGTTAAGTCATGTGATTGAACTATAAGGTTTTAATTGATTGTTGGTTCGTGTTAAGGGTTGTTCCTAGGCTATTGTCCAATAATGAGGATGCCCAGTGTCCAAGAAATAAATTGAAGAAATCTTCTTCTGAATTGAGACAGATAGATCTCTCGGGACAGGTGAAACACCTAATGACTCTTGTATATTAATATTCGTTGTGGTATCTTTTAAAAATCCCTAACTTAACTGAGACATAAGTTGATAGGATGAGTTCTTGGAATTGTATGACATAGTGACACGTAATGTGTTACAGTACAATTTTGACTTGTTTGTGATTAATGAAAAGACTACCTTTCATTGCTAAATTCTACATGTATCAATGTTATCTATCTTTTCTTGCTTCTTTCTAATGTTCGCATTAGTGATGCAACCATTGAACAAGTACTCATTTCGATTTGAGTTACGTTGTGGATTATTCTTTTTGAGTGCCATCGAGGTCATGAACCTCATGATTACTTGGCTAAGCTCATTTCCTAGCATATCGTAGTTAGTTCTTGGTGAACAACTTTTCATCACTCTTTTGCAGATTACTCATTGTTTTTATAAGATAAAACAGTATCCTTTGAGAAAATTGAATTTTCATCAATGTAAGGATTATTCAAAGTGAGATTTATAAGTGATCATTATCGAAATTAAGTTGTTTATAAAACACCTTGGAAAACTTAATTGTTTTCATAACAAAGAAAATCTTTGTAAATTTATTTTTGATTCTTATTTAAGAATTAAGCATGAATATATATTTTAAACATGATGACAAAGTTTTGACAAACTGAGTATTGCATCGTTAATCTTGAAATTGTATATAGTTGCGCGCCTACATACAATTTGGAAGGGACCATGCAAGTCTGATTAGTAGTCACCATAAAATTATTAATAAACACTAAATTTTTTTTGAAGATTGTGAAAGATTAAATTTTATGAGATCAGCAAGAAGTGCAAAAATAGGGACATATTGTTAGGGACACCAACAAATGTGCCCGTACTATTTATTCTTCTGAATTGAATATACTCATCTGTGGATATTGTCTTAATTGACAATTGATATCCCCTTCTTGTCCAATCCTCTCATGACGAGATTCTTTAAAAAAGTATTTGATTACCGAATATTGATACCCGACTGGGTGTATCGACGTTCCTATCATTTCTTTTGATTTGATTTCATTTGAATGACATGGGTAACGATCTGAGGAGCTTTCGAATGCGTACTCAAATTATGAAAACATGGGAAATATTCATATTCGTTAAATGTTTTCATCTGTATTTGATTTGAAATTCTCTCGCATAGATTATGCGTAGACCTTACTCTTTTGATGTTAGTTATGTCTCTAGATATCGTTGAATTTGTGAAGGATTATGAGTTATTATTAGTCTTTTGAGAAGTTCACATCTTATCGACGGTAATGAAACTGGAAGGTTGATAGTGCCAGTAGAATGGATTGATTGACTATGACATGACGACATTGTCTTAATTGATGGGAACTCAAGTAGAATTCCCCTAAAAGGTAAGATGTTGATTATCAAAAGTGATCTAAATAATTCCCGATAGGTGGCTGTATCCTGTATTAGACTCAAAATTATACCATGAATGGTAATGAACAAGTCATAAGATTTTGTAATCTAGAAAGACTTAAAGTAAATTTATTAAAAGATGTACCTGCTATCTGAAACTTTCTGAGGTATTTGCTGATGAATTACCTAGACTTTCGACATTAAGGCAAGTTGAATTTGGTATTGATTATATTCTCGGTGCTGCACCTGTGGCATGTGCACTGTACGTCAGCACCACCTGAATTTAAAAGAATTACCGTACAATTGAGAGAGTTGTCGGAGAAAGCTTTTATTCTACCAAGCTCGTCATCATGAAGAGCTATAATGTTATTATTCCTTATATTTATTGATTACCATGAACTAGCTAAATTGATGATCAAAATCTATATCCACTACCCAAGATGATAGATTGTTCGATCATTTTCAAGGTTCTAGTGTATATTCAGAAATTTGATCCACGACATGGTTATCATCGACTTCACGTCCGCGAAAAAGATTATCTATTTCAATCACTACATCCAGAACTTTAATGAACATTATGAGTTTCACGTGATGTCGTTTGGATTGACCAATGCACATGTAGCATTCATAAATTTGGTGAATCACGTGTGTAGGCTGTAATTTGATAAATTCATGCTCGTGATCATTAAGAACCATATGTTTGTTTATAAGAATAAGAAGGAGTTAATAATCATTTATAGACTGCCCTGAATTGGCCGAGTAATGAAAACTTGTACCTTGAATAATTAACATGTGATTAACGGCTTAATCCTTTACATTATTTAACCATGTGATTAATAGATAATGGAATCTATATTGACTATTCAAAAAAAATTAAGAGCCCTTTTAAGACTTTGAGTTTTACCAAAAAGAAAGTGCAAATATGTTTTGACAAATGTTTTATCAAAGGAAATTTTAAGGGATTATTCCCTTATACCCAGAACATTTAACTAAACTCCTGTTTAGGGGTAAATGTTTGTGTATACCTCAAGACAACATAAAGAGGGATTGAGGAAACCATTTAAACCATGACTTGAAATTTGAAACGAAAATTTTGCTTTTCAACTAAGAAAATTTTGACCAAAGTATAACCAAAGATTTTTCGAACATTTACGAATCTTATTAATTATTTTCAATAAATCAACAAAAATCGTGTTAATTAAATTCAAATTTATTTTTGAACATTTTCATATAATTGGTCGAACTAAGAAATTTAAAATTTCTACGTTTACATTTCAAATTTTTTTTTTGAATATTTATTATTTAATTACTTGAATTATTTATCGACGCTTTAAACGTCGGATTGAGTAAAACTGACAAAAATGATAGTTGAGACGAAACTAAAATTTAGAAAATATGAAGAAAGAAATTCTGAGTGAATTTTGGTCACGATAATTATTTCACCAGGAAAGGTGAATATAGATACTGACACATTATATAGAAAATATAAAGAGTCAATTAGGATGTGTTCCTTAATAATGACTGTGTAAAATAAATTGCCACACAATTTAAAAATAGCCGATGCTTGTAAAAAGGATAATATAGATAATAAAAAGGGGTTAACGGCTAATGTGAACCATTAGAATTAAGAAGCCGATGGCGTTAAACATTAAAAGGCCACTTGTGTATGTCTAAATATGGAGATTTTGAGATTTAGTCATGTTGAAATCTCGTAAGTATAAGTATTATATTCATGTCATTTCTGACCAAATGTATCTTTATCTGAAGAAGTTGTACTAATGGCAAATTATGAAGGCAGACATCGCCTCATACATTAGTAAACGTCTAAACTATTGCAAAGGTCATCATCTGAATTTGATTCGATTTGGGTCATCATCGACAGACTGACCAAATCTACTAATATCATTCTTGTTAATGATAGATTCTTGATGAAGAAATTGACTCTTGTGTATTTAAATGAGGTGTGTAAACATAGTGTGCCCATATCGATCATCTCTATCAAGATCCTCGCTTCGCATCGGATTTCTAGAGATTTGATCAGAAGTAATTGGGAACGAACCTTGATGAGAATACTGTTTACCACCCGAATCGAAGGGACGAGGTAAAGTAACGATACAAAACACTAGAAGTCTTGTTTTATGTTTGAATGATTGACCTTTGGTAATGAACCGTATAATTGTCTTCCTTTGGAAAGATTATCATTGACAATTATCGTATTAGGATCGAGATCGAATCTTGTGAGGATCTATATGAGAGCATCTATAGGTAGGAGTTGGGATGAACACACCCGACATACACCCATTGTGAGTTGGACATGTCTTTTAGGTTTAAGGTTGCCTATGGCGACAAACCTAACCTTACAAAATACCCGACCCGCGAGACCTGAAATGATTGTTGAAATTAGGATCTGGCTATTGACTGCCGATAGTGGGCAGGAGGTTATGTGAATATGAGATGTAGATCTTGAAGTGCAGGATGGGTAGCGAAGTTATGCCAAAAAATTCTCACCTTGGAAAAATGAATAGATGATCTGAAAGATCATGGGAATTAAGTCCCCGTTGTATGGGACGATTGAGATGATGTCAAAGTTGGTTTGAAAGGCATATAAGCGGGATCTACCCTATGACTTCAAGGGCTGCGTGAATTATGATTCTTATATCTAATTTGATAAAATGTCTATCAAGTGAAAATCTGATTACTTCTTGATAAAGTATAGATCGGCAAAAATTTGCATTCATCAAAAACCCGTGAACATCATGGATAGAGAAAGTAAGTCGACATTAAGCCTGATCTTATTCCCGTAGTTATGTTTGATGAAACTCGCGTATTGTAATGAATTACACTTGTGAGAAAAGACTGAATGTGGAGTAAATACCCACATGGCTCTAACTCTATAAGAAGCGAGTAGTAAGATAAAATGATCTTTGAGGACAAAGATCCTGTTTAGGGGTAAATGCTGTGACAATCCGTCAATTTATGGTTGATATTTTATTCTCAAGTATTATTTTAAAACATTATTTTAATGTTATATTATGAACTCACTTATTTTTGGGAAGAATTTTTGGTTTACGTCTTGAAGTAGCATCGACTACGTTTAAACCAGAGGATTCTACGTTACGTGCTTACGTTTACATACACTGTTTTTGGTGACAGTCTGACATTTCAGAAAATAAATTTATCCGTGAATATTATTTTGGGATTTTAAATTTGAGTTGGTTCATAAACTCACAAATTTACGAGAAGAGATTAGGACTTATGTGAATAATTTAACATCCTTTACGACTAAACCGGAAACCTTAGGATTACGTATTTACGTTTTCGAACTCCGTATATGATGAGACAATTTTTATTAGATTCGTTTTGTGCCATTGATTCATAATTTATAAAAACATTTTTTGTAAAACGACCCGAGGGCACACAAATCGAGGAAACTAGAATCGAGGAATACCCGTAAATTAGTGCGATGAGACAAAACAAGTTTTGCCCCACCCCACTATATGGACGGCTAGAATAGCTCCACCAACACCATGAGGTGTCAAAACCTCATAAACAAGCTAACACTTGTTAACTTGAAAGCTTATAAAGTAAGCTACACCAACTCAAAACCATTCTCCCAAAACCATTTCTCCAAAACACACATGCAATACCACACACAACTCTCTCCTTTCTCTCTCCTTCTGCCGTCCAAAAACCACCATCAAACACCACTCTTGATCAATTTTTACCATAAAATCAAGTGTTATCTACACACATGATGATGCTCCTTTGAAGCCTTGAAGATTAGAGGTGATTCTATCATCCAAGGAGTTGATTTGGTGATGTTCAAGGGCTGATTTCTACAAGAAGTTTACAAGTATTGGTGGTCTTGAAGATTGGTGTTGATCTATCACAAGTTTTGCCATCAAAAATCCAAGCCTTGATCATAAACTACTTAATCTTAGTGGTATAAAGATTGTTCTTCCTATCCTCTTGTTATTTTGATTATATAATCTTGTATTTTATTTATTTATGTATATGTATATGATGATGAATGATGATAAAAGTATTATGTGGGGATTTGGTGTTGATAAACATGGGTAAAAAGATGGAAAACCACATGTAAAATGGTTAAAATCTTACTTAATATGATGGCTGTATAAAAACAGTAAGTAACCAAATGATAAAATGATAAAATGGCATATTGGAATCAATTTACAGTAATTATTAGGTGTTATACACATGTGAGAGTTGGCCATGCAATGGAATCATCAAAACGAGTGAGATATGATCAAAACAAGATTAGAGTGCAAATTTGCCTACACTGTTTTGGACGAATTTATTAAAATACTTAGAAGTTGATTCATCAGTAGCTATAATAGGAGTTAAGTGAATGACATATCATGTAGTTTCTGTGATAAAAATTTGAGGTCCTATCTCATTATAGAACTCTAGATATGGACATTTTAGTGGACTAAAAATTTAGGACTGATTTTGTGAAATTAAAGTTTAATACTATTATATAAGCACTCATATAAATATAGTATAAAATGTGAATTAAAACCCACTAACTTATATGTTACATTTATATAAATATTTATAAGGATAAATAAATGGACATTTTATAAAAATGGTAGTTCGATAAGTTTTATAAGTTATGAAACTATAAACATGATTTTTACGTCTTTTCGGCTAATACCGTAAAATTAACGTTTTTCGTCAATTAAAACTTAGACGGTCGAACCCGTCTAGTGTAAACTTTTTAAAAGTCATATACTGATGTATAAGTACTTAATACAAGTAAAAACCGATAAAACCCGAGCTTTACAACATATAGACATTAACGGGCCAAAGTAGCCTTATTGGATTATAAACCCGACTAGTTGGTAAAACACTTATAAACTTACTTATTGGGCTTAACCTACTTGGGCCCAACATGTAAAGTATAATACTGATAATAAAAGTGTAAAATGGAATAATATAAGGTATTGGACTTATAATAGGCTTATTGGGCCTAAAACATGTAAATAAGTAAAACTAGTAAACTATTATAAAAATTACCAATACATAACACTAAAATGAGTGAATGAGAATGTATAAAGCTACTTGATCATCATCATATATATAAATCATCATATGTATACATAATTGTTATTTTAATAAAGTCATTGGACAAGAGTCTAAGACAAGTATTATTTGTCTAGGTTTCCGTGATTGAAGCGCGTACCGTACATCCGAATTGCCGATAATCCGCTTTCCCACATCAATGTGATTTCATAGCCTCGCACTCTTTTAAATGTTTTTATGATATATTTTATAAACCCGCGAGGGAGATGACATTTTAGTTTTGATAAAATAGGACTCCATTTGTCCCGATTATTTGTTTATTGATTTGGACCCGGATAATTGTATAACCCGATGAATGATTATATGACCCGATAAATGAAATGAAATGGATTATTAAAGTTAGGTTATGTCACTAAAAGTCCCATTAGCATGAATTGTGAACTACCGGGATTTGGTAGACGCTTATGCATATAATAGTACCATTTGGGTACGATCACCCCAGTTCGCGCCTTGACGGTTGATCCCCGTCGTGCCACATTGATTGGTAAGCGAATTTATGTATGAGAAGATTTACACAAGCGTGATTATTGTGACGACACGCTAACTTAGATGGGAAAATTGAGTTTCGGGCTAGCTACCCGTTGTTTGTTGTAGTAAGGTAACAATGTCATGCGGCTTATAATAATCCAAATAACGAAATAATGCTATACGCACTGAATTACAATATATTGCCTGACTAGCAATACGAGGTCTTATTATTGATATTATGTTCGTGTTTTGGTTTTTCATAAACCACATTCATATAACGGTTTTTATTTTACTCTATACAACGTTATAAAACGTATTGTATGATGTTTTTACGATATTTGTTCATATAATGATTTTGAAGGAAAAAGCTTATATTATGATTTTGATAAGGATTTGTATAAAATGACTTTGGCTATTTTATGGCCTATTACAAAGATTTGTACAAAATGATTTTCGGTAATAATTATATACCGATGATATATTAATGGTTTTGTTAAAATCTATGAATTCACTCGGCGTTTTCGCTGACCTTTTCTTTTAACATGTTTTACCTTAGGTACTTGAAGTTAATTCTCGGGAAGACGACAAGAATTCATGGCCCGCACTTAAATAACTATTTCCATTCAAATATTTTGTAAAATTGTATGAAATACTATGACTTGGGACCTATGTAAATTTGATATTTATGAATGGAAATGTTTTATTATTAAACGACGCGATTTTTAAGCGTTGTCTATGATGTGAGTAATGTGCTATCCCGTAACACCAACGAGTCTTCCGCTGTATTGAATTGTGTAAATTTGGGGGTGTTACATACCTGATTCATAGTTTGTATGGCCACAATTCTATTAAACAATTGTGAATGATTTTTACGATGTGTTCAATTATGTTTTGTAAAACCTATAGACTTGCTCAACCTTTGTGTTGATGATTTTAAGCATGTATTTCAGGTACTTAAAGTTGTTGAATTGCGGAGCTTGCTGGAGAAGGATTGCGGAATTGCTTTTGTAGTAATTTGGTCTAAAACAGATTTCTTTCCCTATTGTCATAAACATATAGTAAATGGTCAAATATTTTGGTAAAAGGTTTGTCGTTTTGATTAAGATCCTAGGGGAACCTGTACGCTACTCTGATATATTTTAAACTGATTTTAATTGGGATGGAAGGTTTTAGACATTGATTTAAATTATTTCCATATTTATTCCTAAATATACTGTTTTTGGGTCATTTAAAGAGTTGTGAAATGAAGTTTGTGAATAACACCCAATTGTGTATTTTCCGCTGCGCAATGTAAAATTGGGGGTGTTAGATTTGAATCCGTCAATTCATGTTCCTGGAACAAGTGAAATTTAATTAAGAACCGCACCATCGTTGCTTTCCAGTTTTTACGAGCTTGATTCGTATAGAATCTTACAAGTTACCTACCAAGTGCTGTTTGAGGTTAACACTAGAAGGATTTCCACTCATCACTGTGAACACTAAGGTATCACTCTGAGTGTTCTGGCAAGATCACTAAGATATTGCGTAGGAATCTTAAGATCTTTCTTACTTCTCATAGTGTGTGAAGAAGCAAGGAACTATGAAAGTGTGTCCTAATGAGATATTTGATGATCTCAAATGGCTCTAGACTCGATCGTGCATTTTGGATTTTAGTGATCGGAGGCTGGAGAGGAGTGCCACCATTTTAATACCAACTTATTCGGAGTGAATCAATCGATAGAAGACATGTTGATCTCCGTGTGATTAAAACAAATACCTTTTGAGAGATATATGAGTTAGCTGGGTTGGGTTGTGCATTGCATCACTGGGTCTATGATGTCTATCTTCAATATCGAGCATCATTAAAAACGATCTCAATAGCATATGTGTTGACCCGGTTTCTGCCTAAGTTGTAAGGAGGGCTTCTTTCTTTTCACCCTTTATCTTTACAATTCTTTTTCATTCTTCAACCCCTTCAATGCTTACCAATACGTCATAACTAGCACATTGTTGTGATTGTTCCAGTGTTAACTTAAGTATTTGGTCAACATTCAGCTACGTTCACAATCTTTCTCCATCTTTCCTAAGGACTACTATTTCTAGCTATGGAATGTCCTTGGGAAGATTCTTCCGGTTTTAGAAGAATCATTAGACTTAACCTATCTTACCATCCTTATGTCACCACAATCGTCACCGTCGTGAATAGAGATGTTGTGGGTAAGTATATGTCACCATGAAATCCATTTTGATATCCAAATCCATTTTGCTCCCCCTTAACATATGGTACGATATTCAAAAACATTTCGCACATGTCGGGATGAGCCAGCACATTAAGTAAAACCATTAAATTGATTGATCTCATTATTAAATCACATTTTCTCCCCCATATTAAAAATATTAACCCAATCGATGATTTTAATATCAATTAATTTAATAAAGTTTTAAGAGAATTTGGGAAGAAAAATGCAAATCCAATTATCTTCTTGCTTTACACAAGCTCCCCCTCAAATTAATGAGGGTGTACTTGAAACGTGAATGAAGTACCTTTTAAACACAAGTGTAAGGTACTTATCACATGCAAAGATCATATATGATAATGTATTCACAAGATTAGCAATTTATGAGGTTGGACCTGAATGATGGAGAACAACATATGAAAGAAGCACATGGTTCTTGTTCACGAATGTTGGTCGCCTCATCACGTCTGAAGTTATCTCTTGACTCCATGTGTAAGATTGATATCGTTGTCTTGACACTAACATGTGAACTTGGCACTTTCAGTGTCAAAGATTCTGAATGCTGGACAATTGCTCCCCCTCAATTGTTGACCCGTGTCCTATTGAAAGAGCTGTAGTCGCTGTTTGAGTAGTCGCATCATCGAGTATGTAGATATCAATTGTAAATTTCTACGGTTGGTGGAGATTATAACTTCATAAAAACAAGATTTCTCTTGTTTTAACAAATAAATGCACTGACACGTACATATATTCGTGTTAGATTGTGTTATTACGTAAACACAATCCCTTACATGGTTATAACGTAAACCATGCCCGAGAAAAATAATTCCCGTTGTTGAGTCAAAGCTTTCCGGTGAAATGCTTGACTTTAATATGAAAAGCGGGTTACTATCTGAAATAATAGCAAGCCATTTAGAACATGTTTTAAATCATTTAAAGTATATATATATATATATATATATATATATATATATATATATATATATATATATATATATATATATATATATATATATATATATATATATATATATATATATATATATATATATATATATATATATATATATATATATATATATATATATATATATATATATATATATATATATATATATATATATATATATATATATATATATATATATATATATATATATATATATATATATATATATATATATATATATATATGTATATATATATATATATATATATATATATATATATATATATATATATATATATATATATATATATATATATATATATATATATATATATATATATATATATATATATATATATATATATGTATATATATATATATATATATATGTATATATATATATATATATATATATATATATATATATATATATATATATATATATATATATATATATATATATATATATATATATATATATATATATATATATATATATATATATATATATATGTATATATATGTATATATATATATATATATATATATATATATATATATATATATATGTATATATATGTATATATATATATATATATATATATATATATATATATATATATATATATATATATATAAGGGAGAGATCAAATAAAAAGACTTTTTTTTGTGAGAAGGATAAGAAGGATTTTCAGCCATTGATTTAAAATCAATGGATGAGATTAAATCACAATCCTAAAAAACTAACAAACTAACTAACTAACCATCTAAACGTGTTTTTTTAAAGTTCTTCAAAAATTATGAAAAAATTCCAGTAGATCGGGTATGTGTTGATCCCAAACTTAGATCGATTTAGCTTTATGTATACGAGATTAGATCAAGTAATACACTTAGAGAAACCTTTGTATATGTATATGACAATCTAAGTGCTATGCGGAATTAACACTTAAACAAGAACACAATGATGTAAACAAACTTTCACTTTGATTAATGATATCAAACTTGCTTACAATGAAAGTGTTTAACGTATGAAAACTTATTATCGAACAATAACCTAAAGGTCTTCTTTTATAGACATAAGAAGCCTTGTACAATAATCTACGTATCAACTATTCTAGGTAAAGATAAATATAGAAAATACATTGTTGTTCCTATCTTTACTAGAAGTAATCTAGAACATAATAAACGCGTAGATCATATCCTTCCATCAGTGCTTGTCTTCAATGTATCAATGCTTGACTTTATCTTGTCAACGCTTGATCTGTCAGCGTTTGTTTTCTTCCTATCAACGCTTGTTTTACTCTTGTCAGCGCTCAAGTAGACTGGCTATATTTTAATCCCAATAATCCTCCCCTAAACTTGATATCTACTCTAGTGATCAAGTTTCTGAATAAACATTAAGAACTAGGAGGAATCTTACAACACTTATCATATTGGTAATAAATAAATCTGATCAAATCTTTGGCCACGTTACTTGAATAATCAATTTCCAACTGTGTGTTCTTCATCTTCTCCAAGACTTCCTTGGACATGAAATACTGACCATCTACAAGTAGATACTCAGCAAACTTTGTAAAACTCAAATAATATACTCCAGAAGCTAAATACAATCTCCATTGAAGACCACTGAGGTCATCTTCAAGATCCTTCCAAATAGCAGGATCTTCATCAATTGGTCCATACATTCTCTTGAATGTTGACCACAGTTTTATTGCATTGACTGAAGTTGGATCTTCAGTCTCATACTTGGCCTCTAACAACCTCCATATGTCTACCAACTCTTCTCTATCAAAACTTGCAAACAAAGATATAAGAGTGGTAAAAGTGTGAACCTCTTTTCCATACCTGCCAATCTTCCAAAACCTACATTCATCTTCCTCATAGCTTATAATAGGGTTTCTGGAATCAAGAGGCACAACTTGTACCATGTCCGAAGCTTCCAATGGTGAGAGCTTGATGCTCCTTCTTATAACAGCTTCACTAGGATACAATGGATCCATATCTTTGGGAAACTCAAGAGGGACTCCCTTCTTCATAGGTCTGGGAACAATCATTGCCTTCTTAAGCTCCATTTCCTCTGCAAGTTCTTCTTTTCTTTCATCAGAAAGAAGTCTTAGAGTGTTTTCTTATTGCACTCTTACCCAAATGAGATAAGCTTTGAACTCTAATTCTTCAAATGTCAAGCCAATCAATTTCTTATAAGTCCATCCTGTTCCATGACATCTGAGTAGCATGTAGTACAACTCCCTTCTATCCCTTTTCAACATTGAGAGAACATTGCTAGCTTTATGTTTCAGAATTACCTTGATGTCTTTTTGTACTCTTAGAAGAATCTCCAAACCCCATATCTGGTCTGAAATAGTAAACTGTGGATTCTCTATGCACTTATCTTCCCAAGCATGGTACATCTGAACAACTTCTGGCATATCAAAATCAACCTGCAATTTCAACTCATTCAACTTCTCTTTTGCTAATTCATCCCCATACTCAAGTCTTTCTGGTTGTTCTATTATAAGTACACTTGAGTCTGAACTGGCTTCATCACTTCCTTCTTGCTCTTCTGAAGTGACAACAAAAGGTGATTCACCCACCTTTTTCCTTTCTTGTTGCACAATTTGTGCAGCCAACCTTCTATCAAACTCAATTTGTGCTGCATTCTTTGGAACAATAATAAGTGTGTAAACACTTATCCTTTTGCCACTAAAATCAAGGAAAAACAAGACCTAATCATGTGTTTTATATCGTAAAAGTCGGAATTACGCGTGGTTTGTGTTTTTGTTGTGACAATAGGTACAAAAGATCAAAAGGAAAGAAAACACAGGATTTCACGGTCATTTATCGAAGAAAAAGGTCAAAGATAAAGTCAAAGGACCAAAAGTGCCAAAAGAATGAAGTTTAGAGGGCTAAAGACGAAGATTTGATAAAGATTTTACAAAAAGGACCATTTTTGCCAATCTCCAAAGTCATCCACTAATAAACCACATTGAAGAGCACAAAATTACGAAACCAACGGTCCTGACCTCGCGTCGTAACTCTTTACGATTTATTTTCTATGAATTTTTTAGTGTTGGACTTCCCAGCGGGGCACCCAGGCTAGTACTACTCTCGCCCAAGCACGCTTAATTGCGAATTTTTGATGGAATCTAGTGCATTAGTGCTGGTACGAGGTGGCAGAGAATGACGAGGTGGCAGTTGACTCAACTTTTCAGACCAATCAGGGGATGACACGTGGCATATGGCGCATGTCAGTACAAGCTGGGCGTGTGTCAGGCTTATGATAAGAGTGTGAAGACATGTGATCCCATAAACTTAGCCTCCAAGCAAAAATTAGATAGTAAATTACTAAAATACCCCCAATGTTGGCTCTATATAAAGTCCCCATTCCTTTCATTTTTCACAAGTTTTTCTCTTTATATAGTTTACACATAGTTTAAGTTTGTATTTCTCTTTCAAGTTTGTAATAGCTTATCTATTAAGCTTTTCATATTTTAATAAAATAAAAGTTTTAGCTTATTCTATTAGCTTATTCTCATTCTACCTTTCTTTATCGTTTCTTAATAATCTAGCTTATTATTTTGGGATTAGTTTTTCATAACTTTTTCCAAATAAGTTAAGATTTATATATAAGTTTGAAATAAGACATCTTATTTCAAGCTTATTGTGGGCTTATTTTTATAGATCTAGCTTATTGTGGGTGATTTGTTCATTTAGCTTTCAAGCTTTTTGAATCACATAAGTTTTAAGCTTAGGCTTACTACTTATTAATAAGCTAGTTTTTTTTAATTAATTACTTTTAGTTTATATCTATTAGTTGTTTAGATCTATTAGTTTTAGCTTAAAAATTTAAATACTTTTATAAATACCAAAAAAATAAAATTAGTTTAGATCTATTAGCTTATTAATAATCTCTTTAGTTTAATTCTCATTCTTCCTTTCTTTTTATTTTCAATTATAATCTAGCTTATTATTTAGGGATTAGTTTTTCATAACTTTTTCCAAATAAGTTAAGATTTATATATAAGTTTGAAATAATTCATTTTATTTCAAGTTTATTGTTGCCTTATTTTCCTAGATCTAGCTTATTGTTGGAGGATTTATTTAATTAGCTTTTTAGCTTTTTAAATCTCATAAGTTCTAAGCTTAGGCTTACAACTTATTTATGAGTTAGCTTTTTAATTAATTAATTTTTGTTTATATCTATTAGTTGTTTAGATCTATTCGTTTAGCTCGAATCTCTTTATAGAATATTAATAGTTGCTTATTATTGTTCTAACCTCTTGTGTTTTGTGATATTGGCGAATCATTTCATCAAGTTTTGTAGAGAGCTTATGGTTGATTACTTTGGTTCAAGTTTGATATGGTTGATTAATTTGGTTAGAGATTGATTTGGTTGGCCGTGTACTTTACGGGTCGGGTTACGCTTTTAATAGTTTTGGTATTGGGAGGCCGTGTACTTAACGGGCCGTATTTTGTTGATGTTGTTGATATTGTTTGTTTAGAGCGTTTTTCTATGGACTACGGGTACTAAAGCTCTCCTTTTTATTTTTCTAGTTTAATCGCTTTAGTTTTATTTAATTAGATAGTTTTAGTTTAAATTGTTTTTAATAAAAGTTATATTTTTTTTATAAAAATCGGTTTAATTAGTTTTAGTTATTATTATTTGTGTTAAAAAATAGTTTAAAAGTTTTTAAAAGTAGATTTTATTTAGATAAGCTCATTATTAGTAAAAAGTTTACACCTTTTTGTGATTATTAAGCTTATTAGTACATAAAGCTTGTAGCTTTATCGTCTAAAAAAGATTAGTAAGCTTAAAAGGTTGAAGCTTTATGCTTAATTTTTAAGTTTATCTTTGTGATTTTATTTTTCGTCACTTTTATTTGCTATCACATGCTTGCATTTAGATTAATTTCTCCTTTACATTTATTTTTAATTATAGTTTATTTTTGTTGCATCTAGATCTATATTTGTAGTTTAATTTTACATTGCATCTTAGAGTAATATTTACGTGAATTAATTGCGCTTTTATTTTTATATAGTCCTTAGCCTACATATTTTTCCCATTTTTAGCTTAAATAGACATAGATTACCAATCAAGTATTATTAACCAAAAACAATTAATCTCTACGTTAAAATTGGATTTCAATTCGAGTGAGTCGAGGAACGAAAAATAGATATAAAATAGGATTGCAAAAACCTAGTATCAAAATGGCGCTGCTGCCGCTTCGCTCGTACGATTGACGATTTTTCGTGAAGACGTTTGGATTTTGGGATCCGTTCGTTTTGAACGTTACGTTTCTTGCAAACAAAATCAAAACTACAAAAAAATCAAAAACATAAAAATACAAAAAAAAAATTAAAAAATTACAAAAGCAAATTCTTTCCTAAGATTTGCACCAAAAAAAATTTAAAAAATCCAAAAGTAATACTTTTTCCTAAAAGTATTACACCAAAAATATTACGTATTAGTGTTATTTTTCTTAGTTCGATTTCTTTCGTTTTTATTGTGAATATATATTTTTTTTAAAAATACAAAAAGATTTTTCTTTTACTATAGTATATTACGTAGCACAATAATTTACCTACTTTTCAAATAAGCCTTAGTTGGGATTTCATCACCTAACTATTGTAGTCGAATCCTAAACGAAATAAAGAGGCAAAATAGATAAATACTAGTAAGACGTTTGAACTCGATATATACAAACTATAAGGTGGATATAAGGCGACGCGCTATAAAAGGCCGTCTAAGGAAAAAGGTTTTTAAGTGCTTTGTGCCACCTCGTTTCCCCGCTTGCTTGTGCGTATATTGAGAGGGACGACCGATTATTGGTTTGCCAACTCAAGTAGTACTTAAGTATATATTTTTGTAGTTTTTTCATATTGCTCCTCGAGAGGGAAAATCCTTTTCCTCTCAAAGTCGACCGAGGTCACCTACCTCATTCCTATGTTTTAATTGTATGCGCACTCGCGCGCGTACATACATACCGAGTGGTGTACCAAACTCTCCCAATTCTTCCAAAAAGAAGAGGAAGAAGAAAAACAAAAAGACCGTCATTCAAGCCGATCCCGAGAATCGAGCTTTCGACATAATGATGGCAACGGATAATCGACCAATGATTGAGATTCTACAATCTCACGTTGAAGGAAACGATGATGCGATTGTGGTGCCGACTACTGGAGCTAATCATTTTGAACTTAAATCGGGTTTTATTCAAATTGTTTCCGCTACACCATTTTTAGGCCGTACTAATGATGACCCAAACGCTCATATCAAACGTTTCATCCAATTAGCTAATACCGTCAAATACAATGGGGTGCCACAAGAGGCCGTTCGCCTTCAACTCTTTCCTTTTTCCCTCGAGGGACAAGCCCGGATTTGGCTTGATAAGGAACCACCCCAAAGTATTACATCATGGATTGACTTAGAAACCAAGTTCATAAACTACTTTTTCCCACCATCACGGACCACGGCTTTAAGGAATGAAATCATCACTTTTGAACAAAAATATGGGGAAACATTTAGTGAGTCTTGGGATCGATTTAAAGAGCTTTTGAGAAAATGTCCACAACACGGTTTCACCAAAGTGCATCAAATTAATACGTTTTACAATGGTTTAACTCTAAATGACCAAGACTCACTTAATAGTGCCGCGAGAGGTAATATTCTTGTGAAAACCATGAACGAGGCTTGGGTCATTATTGAGAACAAGGCAAAAGTGCAAACTAAGAGTGTTCGGACTACAATAGCTAGTGCTAGTGATCATGAGGTAACTAATCAAATTAAGGAGCTTACTTCAATTGTGAAACACCTTGCTCTAAAAACCGACGCCCTCACTACACATGTGAATGCCGTGAAAGAAACTAGTGAACCGTGTGAGACTTGTGGTAGACCACATTCCTATTTCAATTGTGACAAGGTTTATAATCAACAACAACAAGTTTGTGCTTTTAATGCTAATGAAAGGGTTCCATTTAAACCTAATGTTGATGTTAACCATTTGTCTTACAATAGTACTAATTATTTGGCTCCCCCGGGTTTTGTAGCACCACAAAGACCACCCCCACCCGCCCAAAATACCCAATACCAAAATAGGAACCAAGGTCCTCAAATGGATAATTTTCAAGGGAATGCTAATCAAGGGAATTTTAATGGTCAAAACCAAGGGTTTCAAAATAATACTCAAGGTTTTTATAATAACAACGGTTTTCAATCTCAAAATCAAGGTTTTCCTAATCAAGGGTTTAATCAAATGAACATGCAAAATCCTCAAATGGACTTGGTTCTACAAAAATTGACCGCCCATGAGAGGATTATGAAACAAAGGCAAGAGTCTACTAGACAAATGCAAGAGTCCAACGATAAGAGATTTTTGACTATGTTGCAAACCCTTAGACCTCAATGAGCCTTACCTTCAAATACCGAGATTAACCCTCGTGCTAATGTGAGTGCTATAAATACTCGAAGTGGAGCCACTTTAGTGGGAGCTTCCATCTCTTCGCCCATAAAGGAGAGACAAGGCCCGGAGGTCATAATGAGTAATCCTACTCCCCCTCCGGTGATTTCCCCCACTACCACTCCTAGTTCTAGTCCTCCATTGCCGAAAGAGCCTATTCCTACGGTTGTTCAAGAAGCGAGTCCTTCTCCTTCTCAACCTTCTAAGCCTAAGCCTAATATTCCTTATCCATCTAGGTTAGGCAAGGCTAAAGTGCTCACCAAAGATGACGTTCATGTCTCTAACTTTTTGAAAATGATTTCCAATGTGAATGTTAACATAAGCCTTATTGAAGCACTTGCTCAAATGCCAAAATTTGTGAAAATGTTTAAAGATTTGCTTAATAAGAATGAAAAAATGGTTGAGCTCGTGAACACTCGTTTAAATGAGAATTGTTCCGCGGTTCTTCTCAAAGAGCTTCCCAAAAAGCTAGGAGATCTCGGACGATTCGTGTTACCTTGCTCGTTTCCTCAAATAGATGATTGTATGGCTTTAGCGGATCTCGGCGCTAGCATCAATCTTATGCCACTTTCGGTTTGGAAACAATTGTCATTACCCGACCTTGTACCGACTCGTATGACTTTAGAGTTAGCTAATCGAACTCTCGCATACCCCGTGGGTATTGTCGAAGATGTTTTTGTTCGAGTTGGTACATTCACTTTTCCCGTGGACTTTGTCGTCGTCGACTATGAGATGGATCCTCGTATTCCGTTAATACTTGGTAGACCATTTTTAAGATTTTGAAGAGCCTTAGTTGACGTAGCCGAAGGGGAGTTAATTCTTAGGGTTCGGGATGAACAACAAGTTTTTAAAATGGGAAAAATCACGAAAAAATCAAATGGAAAAGAGTCGATCAATATGATTGATGTTCTTAATTATGATAATGATGATATTTTTATTAATCCTTTTGGAATTGAAAAGTCTACTCAAAATGATTTTGTGATAAACTCATCCCTTTCCTTCGAGCCTCAAATTTTTGATACTCCCATTTACGAAACTGATAGTGATGACACTTTTTCAAGTGATCACACTATTTCCGGCTTAGACGACTCGTCTTTTGACCCACCCACTTTTGACCCACCCATTTATGATCGACCAATCTTTGATACCTACGATGATGACACTTCTTTAAGTGATCTCATTAACTTTGATGACCCACCCCATGATCTTAATGCACCTCATATCTCTATGAGTGATTCTTCCATGGAAACTCCTTTTGACTTTTATACTCCAATTTTAGAAGTCATGACTTTTGAGGAGGATCCTCCACTCTTAGAGATCTTACCTACTTTAGAGGCTATTCCATTTGAGGAGGATTTAGATATCTTTCTAAATACCTATTTTCCTCATTAGGAAGAGTTTTCCTATGACTCCGATGATACTTATGTTTTCACATCAAGTTTGGAAGAGGATGACTTTCCCACTATGGATTTTGATGATATTTTGAGCTTAAATGTCACTACCTCTTGCTATTTTCCCGTTAAGGAACCGGTGTTTGATCCTGGAATAGAGACTTTAGTGCTATCATTTCCAAATCACCTTACCTTTCCTTGTAAGAGACTTTTGCCTAAGGATACCCCACTTTTATTTGACTTGCGTACCACCTCGGGGTTTATTTCCTTTTGTGATGGAAATTATGTGTTTTACCCGGGTGGATTTTTCATGGGGTATGCCTTGTATGACTTTGTTTCCCCTTTATCATAGAGAGATTTTCCTCCCTTGGAAATCTCGGTTTTCCATGATTTTCCCATTTGAATGATGATATTCGGGAATTCGAGTCGAGCTAGAGACTCGTGATGAAAAATCAAGCATCGCTTAACTAGGTTAGATTTTTACCTTTTCCATCCTTTCCACCTTTTTTACCTTCACCCATTTCCACCAATAAGTGTAGGGGGAGCCAAGTAGGTTGTTTGTGTTGATGTTGTGTGCAGGGACATGTGCTTAAATGCTCCATTTTTTCGTACTTTTGACGCGACCCGTGTTCCCGTGTTTCCCGTGTACCCGGTTCCTTCGATAAGTTTTTGCTATTGTGATTCAATCTTGTATATAAATAAAACGAATAAATATAATCACTTTAGTTGTCCTTTCCTTAGCTCGATTTTAAACAACGTACTTAATGTCCTAAGTGTAGGGGAGTTTATTCTCCCACATGCTTAAACATTGAGGACAATGTTTATATTAAGTGTAGGGGGGATTTCTATCAAAATTTTAGTGGGCTTTTCCATGAATTTGACCCCATTTTACCGGAAAATTTAAAAAATTTTCAACGTTTTTCAAATTTTTGATCTATTTTGGCCTAGTAGTATTTTTATTTATTTATTTATTTTCTTTCCTTTTGTCATCGCATCGTATTTATTTCTAGAATAAAGTCAAAAATAAAATAAATAAATGGATTTAACAAGTTTAGATGTCTTTGATATATTAGGCCCTTCGTGAATATTTTGACTCAACCCGAGTTTACTTATCCAAGTTTACTCTAGCTAGTATCCTTAACCATATGGACCTTAATTGGTTTAATAGGCTAAGCATCCACGAGTCTCATTACTTGAGATTTTAAATTGTGGAGAACGAGAGATGATAGAGTTATTATAAGTTTGGTATTCTTTCATTAATTTATGTGAGTTAGTTATGAGCTTTTTCTCCCATCACTTGTAAATAAATAAATGCAATAAGTAAGGTCGTACGATTTGAAAAATTACTTAGCTTCTAGCCCAAGATCGTTTAAAAGTTGCTCGGGATTAATTAGAGTTCATAGCCAAGGCATAACTTATTGAAGCGGGACGCGAAGATTGGCATATCCAAAAAGGCCCTAACAAGGCATGAGGATACCCGAGTCCAAAAAGGCCCTCACAAGGCATGAGGATTCACTTTTTTGCTAAAGATCCTAAGAGATTGTGAATATCATTAATCCAAATCAATATGATGGATCAAGACACACGACGAGAAGCAATTACTCCCCTAAAGATCATGGAGAAGTCTATCCAAAAAGACCCTAACAAGGTATGAGGATAAATAGATCCAAGTCCGAAAAGGAGACGGATCGTTGTATATCAAAATCCTAAATAAAGAAGAGGATAAATGAAGAAGTCGTGGTCAACATTTGAAGCATCTTTCACTCCTAATGAAGATGTATACCAAAATGAAGAGAAGACCATAATTTCTAGATCGTCTCTCAAGATTTGAAGTTTGAAGTACAAGCCAAATATCGGTCCGAGAAAGGTCTCAAATCGTGAAACGAGTTATGCCAAGATATGAACTTTATGAGGTTTCGAGAAGCCGTTTTAAAAGATTTTGTCCTTTAGCTAAATATTGATTAAATCGTCCTACTTTATTTTCGGCCTTAATAAATTATCGAAATAAGTCAAAAAAGCATCCTCGTGATCATTCAAGACAAAAATAAAATACAAGAGTTACACCGTAGGAATAAGGGGGTCTAAGTGATTAATTAAACCACATGAGTAGGTGTTAGTTGTGCTAACTTGTAGAAACAATGATCTCGTTTTTAAGCTTGGTATGGGGAACGTGAAACTTGAGGGTGATTAATATTCATGACACCAAAGCCCTAATTCAAGTCTTAGATTTCTTTACGAATTTCTTCCATCTAATAATTTCCAAGTTAATAAATCCTTAATAACTTTTGTCTCCTTTTAAATTTTTATCTTTTCATCGTGGTAGTATTAGTATATCTTAATAAAGGCCAAGATGGGTTGATTATGAGAAAAATGTAACTTATGCTTTAAAATAATGCATTGCATGGGGTCAAACAACTTCTTCACCCATAATACCCTTACCCTTATCTAATGGATCAACTGTTGGTAAGGTAGATGGTAATACCTGTGAAGAAACCTCTTTGATGATGGATGATGACTGGAATACATCAACCTCATTTGCAGGTATGTCAACGCTCACTTTTGCTTTGTCAGCGCCCAAGTTACTCATGTCAGCGTTCAAATCTGTCTTGTCAACGCCCAAAATACTTGTCTCAGCGCCTCTTGTGATTTCCTCCAACATGGCTGTAAATGACAAATTTAAGTTTGTAGGAGAGACTAGAGACGTATCAAAACCTGTCTGTTTCTTCAAATTGTTAGGGCCTCAGCAACACCCAAAGATTCACCATCATGAGAGCCCTTATCACTCACATTTATTTGTTCATCCTCCCCTTTGGAAGATTCCTCCATCCCTCTCCTTGTGCTAGCATTCTCCAAGATAACAATCCTCTCCCTCAATTGCTTGAGTTCAAGGCATTGTGTACTGACAATATGTACCAAGTATGCATTTTGCTTTTGCAAGCTTATGCAGACAACCGTCAATTCCATCAAAGTCATTGGTTCCAATCTGCCCTATTCTAAAATGGGTATTTGACCTCCAAAGTTAGATTCATTGGGCATGGATGAGGTCTTAAAGATGTTAGGACTATCTTGGCCAGCTTCTAAGCCAGAACCAATAGTCCCAGCCTCATCCATTGCACCAACCACACTTGTGGTGGTGGTTCACTCTGCTACATGGCTAGGACCACTAGAGGAGAACACTCCAGTAGTCCTTTGGCATTTTTGCAACCTATATTGTGTTGGGGGAGAAGATGATGTGGATTGGGTGGATGTGGGTTGGTTAAGGGGTGTTTGAGTCTGGGAAGGATTTGTGTCAACGTTTGGAATAGGTATGTCAACGCCAACATGTAATGTGTCAGCGTTGAAAGGTTCTTGGTTAAGTTGCATGTGTTGTGGTGAAGGTAATGGTTCAGGTATTGGATCAAGTTGGGGTTGTGGGTCTGGTTGGGGTTGTGCTGCTTCAATGATAGCAAGCATAGCTTGAGTGAGGGGAAGGTCACGGTGAGGGGGTGAGTTCATCTTTCTAAAAATTGCTTTCTTTTGCACAGGGATCTCATAAAAATCATCATGATCCCTTGTGCAGTAACCTTGGACATCAAAAACCATTTGTAATGGGATAAGCTAAAGTCATTTTGTTCCCTTTATTTTTACACATGCCCTCAAAAATCATTTTGGAATAATTAAACTTTTGCCCAGTGGCAATGCACACAATAGCACTAGCAATAGATCTATTGATCTCATTGTGTGTAGTGCACTTGGGTTGGGACTCAAACATTGTAAGAGGACATGTATTAGGTACTTCCAGGCTGGGGGAAACTCCTGTTAATGATATTTATTTAAAGTTCCTTCGTCAGGAAAAGGATAACCCAAAGCCCTTAGTCCTTGTTCTATTTCATTAATGGGGAGGGTGGTTATACCATCAGCATCATCAAGATGCAAAGCTTGGCGAACCAAAGCTTCAGTAACCACCCATGTGCGCCCATGAACAATAGATGATAATGTAGTCACTCTATTAACTGTTGAGGAACTGACATTGTTCCAAAACTGTTTAATATGTGTGATAGGAATGAGTGGAGTATGAGAAAGAGCATACCTAATTGGGGATGCATTCAAATACGCCACCATTTGTGTGTATTGAGGAAACAGAGTATCATCAGCTACAAGATATGCTATCATGTTGTGTTGACTCCTGAATCCCAATTCCAAATCACTTGGTTTGAATTTTGGTGCCATTGTTGAAAGCTGTTTTGAATTACTGGATAAAGATGAAGTTTATAGGAGAAAATTGTGTTAGACAAGAATAATAGGTACCCTGTTTAAAATAGGAGCCAAATATATAAGAGAGAAAAATGCATGTGATTGGCCCAAAAATAGGCAAGTATTTTCAAAATGCAATCATGAAAATATTGAAAAGAAATAAGTTTATCTCATGCATTAAATGAAAGTTATCTGCTCCCAAAATTACGGGCTAAAAATATGTCAAAAAGTAACAACTGTGTGGGTCCCATTGTGTGTCAACGGTCAAAAATAACCCATCAACGCCCAACGGCTATATTCTTGTCAACGTTTGCTAAAGCCATGTCAGCGTCTAAATTGGTCACAACAACGCTTGGAAAAATACTTGTCAGCGTCCAAAAATAAAAATATTAAAAATGAAAAATGACATTAACAAAGTAATTTATCCTAGATAAGATAACCTATAAGTTGATAATTATTATAGGGCGGAAAGCACTGTCCAGTTATGCACACTTGCTTATGCAAGAAAGACATAACAGTCCTCTAGTGTCCCTTGCTAACCAAAACTCTTAACAATTAAGTTACCTTATAAAATTCCTTGTTACTCCCAGGTAAAACCCATGATAAAATCATTCCCAAGTCTCCCAACAGACCACAACCAATTCTAGGCCAAAAATGTCTTGGCAGCATGCATAGTATATCAACTTTGCATGCTACAGTGCCTCATGATTTAGTAAAACTAACTCATACTCACATGTGGACACAATCTAGAATTGTGATAAGAGTATCATAAGGATACCTAAAAATCCTAAAGGTTCCTAAAACCTCCCCTTAAATAGTGATACACATGTTGCCACAAATATGCATGAACATAAAAAAAAATTATGTCAAAATAGGAATAGAAAATTCCAACCATCATCCATAAACAAAAACATGCTTAAATGATTCTCCAATGATCCATAAGCAACTATGTATCCAATGGTATAGTGCTAACACCATCTGCACATTCAGATTGAAAACCACAAAACTAACATTGTTGCTGACAACGCCCCGATAACACTTATCAGCGTTAAGAAAAGCTTTGTCAGCGTTAGACAAATATATTGCTGACAATGTCACAATAACACTTATCAGCGTTGAAGTGACCTTTGTCAGTGTTAAAAAAATATAGTGGAAAATCTAAATCCTCAAAAGACCAATAACAATGCATTATCCTGTACATACTTTTACAAAAAGACCCCTAAACACATATTATGTGAGATTGATCATTCCAATACTTGTTACCAAGTATTGAAATCTTCCAGCATCAAAAGGTTTAGTTAGTAAATCAGACACATTTTCTTCTGTGTCAACCCTATCTGGTTGTATTAAACCCTTTTCAAAACAATCCCTTATAAAATGGTGTCTTATTTCTATGTGTTTAGTTTTAGAATGATGTACAGGATTCTTAATAATGCATAAGGTGTTGTTATTGTCAACAAATATCTTGGTATGGATGAAATTATACCCATAATCTAACAGCTGGTTCTGAATCCATAAGACTTGTCCACAACAAGCAGCTGCAACCACGTACTCTGCTTCAGTTGTAGAATTAGCTACCATTGTTTGTTTCTTGCATTGCCAAGATATCAACCTGCTCCCAAGAAACTGATATCCACCAGTTGTGGATTTTCTATCAAACTTATCACCTTCATAGTCACTGTCTGAATATTCTATAAGCTCCAAAGGTGAATCTTTTGGATACCACAAGCCAAGGCTAGGATAGCATCTTAGGTATCTAAAGATTCTCTTGACAGCATAAAGGTGACATTCTTTGGGAGTCACTTGATGGCGTGCACAAGCACACACAGCAAACATGATGTCAGGTCTGGAGGCTGTGAGATACATCAATGAACCAATCATTGATCTATAGTGCCTGACATCCACATCCTTTCCATCTCCAATCTTTCCCCAAGGGTGTTCTCTATTCATAGGAGTAGTGGCCCTCTTTTCATGTGGAGAAAAGCCAAACTTCTTCAAGATCTCTGCCACATACTTATCCTGGGAGATGAAGATACCATATTCTTTCTGCTGAACTTGTAACCCAAGAAAGAAGTTCATCTCCCCCATAGCACTCATCTTGAATTTGTCTGTCATAAGCTTGGAGAAATCCTCACTCATCTTTGGATTTGTAGCTCCAAAGATGATGTCATCAACATAGACCTGAACAAGTAGAACATCCTTACCATTCTTCTTTGTAAACAATGCCTGATCTATGGTGCCCCTCTTGAATCCATTGTCCACCAAATAAGTAGACAAAGTACCATACCATGCTCTTGGGGCTTGATGAAGTCCATACATAGCCTTCTTGACTCTATACACTTTGTCTGGATTCTCTGGATCTTAAAAACCAGGAGGCTGCATAACATACACCTCCTCAACAATTGTTCCATAGAGGAAGGCACTCTTCACATCCATCTGATAAACAGTGAAGCCTATGCAGGATGCATAGGCTAGAAAGATCCTTATAGCTTCAATCCTTGCAACTGGTTCTAAGACCTCCTCATAGTCTATCCCCTCCTCTTGTGTATATCCCTGAGCCACTAAACGTGCCTTGTTTCTGACCACAATGCCTCTTTCATCTCTCTTGTTCCTTAGAACCCATCTTGTCCCAAAAGGTCTGACATACATGGGACAGTCAACCAGCTCCCAAACATCCTGAATTGCAAATTAGTGAAGCTCATCCTGCATTGCTTCCACCCAACTTGGTTCTTTAAGAGCATCAAAGATCTTCTTGGGTTCCTGTTGTGACGGAAAACAGGCAAACAAACATGCTTTCACAAGAGGGGTATCAACCTTCTTGTGAATATTGGCAATAAATCCACCAAGACTTTGATGAGATCTTCTAGTCTGAACAGGAGTCATAACATCACCAATGATTTGTGAAGTAGGGTGATTCTTCATAGTGGAAGTAAGAACTCCTCCTTCAAAAAGTCTGGTGTCTTCAACTTCATTTTCCATGTTGCCAATATCTGCATCAGACTCTCTTTCATCAACATTAAGATGAACCTCTTCATATAAATTGGAAGGTTCACCCTGTTCAAAAGTAGAAGAGAAAAGATGTGCAAAAGTGTAGTCAACGACTGAATCTTGGTTGTCAGCGTTTGGGCTAACAACGCTTGAAGTGTTGTTGTCAACGTTTGAGCCATCAACATCTGAATTTGTCCTGTCAGCGCTAGATTTGCCTTTGTCAGCGCCTGAAGGACCATGCATGTTGTTATCTGGTGGTACTCGGGGACCACCATTATCCTTTCCAGCAGCAGCAAAAGCATCTGTCCATATGGGAATTGTGACATACTCTTGTATAGGAGATGACTTTTCTGCTTGTGATCCAACCTCTTCATTAACATGTGTACCTGAAACATCAACAACTTGTTCTTCCACAACATTTGAAGTTACCTTCACAATGTCTGGATTAGTGACAAGCATATAATTTAAAGTTCTAGATAGAGGTTCCAAGTCAAACAACCAATTTGGACCACTTTCAGGATCACTAGGTTTATTCTCTAAAAACCTAACATGTACTCTTTCAAGTATACGTTTTTCCTTTTTAAGATAAACCCTATAACCCTTCCTCTGCACTGAATACCCCATGAAATAGCCTTCATCACCTTTTGCACTAAATTTTCCTAGGGCATCACTAGTATCAAGTACAACTACATGACAACCAAAAGGTTGAAGAAAACCAATATTAGGTTTCCTTCCCCAAAGTAATTCATAAGGTGTTTTGTTCTGTATTTTGTTGACCAATGCTCTATTTTGAACATAGCATGCTGTATTCACAGCCTCAGCCCAAAAAGCTATGGGGAAATGAGCATCAGCCAACATGGTTCTGGCTGCTTCAATTAGGGTTCTATTCTTCCTCTCAGCAACCCCATTTTGCTGTGGGGTTCTGGCAACACTAAACTGCCTAGTAATCCCTTTCCTGGCACAAAAATCATCTATAAGCTTATTCCTAAACTCACCACCATTGTCACTTCTAAGCATTTTAACCTCATTACCAGTTTTCTTCTCAATCTGAGTGATAAAATCAATTAAAGTGTCAGCAGTATCACTCTTCATAGCTAAAAATAAAGTCCAAGTAAACCTAGAAAAGTCATCAGTGATGACAAAGCAGTATGATTTACCATTCAAGCTTTCTATATTAGTTGGACCAAATAGGTCCATATGAAGCAAGTGAAGTGGTCTAGTACTAGAGTGCACCTGTGTTGGAAATACGTTTTACGTATTAGGAAGGATCGGTCACTCCAACATTAGTTCGTGTAATAGCTCGTAGTTTAGTCATTTGCATTTACTTAAACAAAGCCCAAAACCGAGCCCATGAAATGTATGGGCCGGCGGCCAAATGTAAGCCCAAGCCCATGACAAGGGCTTGGGTATATAAACCCTCTCCTTTGATGGAGAGGGTGTGGTTTTTCATTATTTACACATAGTTCACTTTAACTTTCTCTCTCTAAAGTGTGAAATCCACCATTTCTCTATCTCATTCTCTCTCTAAAAACATAAGCATAGATTTACAAATCTACAAATAGTATCAGAGCTTGGGATGAAATATAGGTTTGTGTTTGTGTTACGTATTGTTTTCTAAACAATTCGTATAGTATAAGTGTGTTTTGCCGAAATCTTCAAATTTTTTTGCTTTGATCGTAGTATCAAGTAGTGCAACATAGGAATTTGTGCTTAAAAGTGTTCTTGGTATCTTGGTTTTCGTTAAAACATCATCTTTCTTGGATCAAAAGTGCAAAAAAGTTGGGTGTTCTTCATTCCGAAATTTCAGCAGAAGCATCCATCGGAAAGTACAATTGTACTTGGGCTTCCATCGCAATAACCGTCCATCGGAAAGGGATTGGTTTCTACTTTGCGATCGTGGGTTTTATTACTTATTCCGATCTGGACATTCCGATCGTGCTTTGCGATCTGGGATTCCGACGGGTATAAGGAAGTTTGTTAAGTCGTTACTCTGCTTAAATTTTGTCAGCCACTTTGCGATCTGAACATTCCGATAGGGCTTTGCGATCTGAACATTCCGATAGTTCATTGCGATCTGAATCTTTACGATAGGACTTTGCGATCTGAATTATTGCGACAGCTTTGCATTGCGATCTAGGCATTCCGATACCAACAACATTTCGACAGGGCTATATTCCAATCTGGTATTACGATCTGACATTCCGATCTAGCATTCCGATCTGGCATTCCGATAATCACAATTTTTTCCATAAAAAATTTCGATCGTGTGTAATTTTGACTTGGAATTTTTGGTTTATCGAGAACATATTTTAGGGGATTTTAACATTGTTTCTCGGTTTTAACTCACAACAACACAAAAATACTTAACCTTATTTCATTGTTCGATCAACTTTGTAAATCTTAACTTATTGAAATGGAGTATACATCTCTTACGGATAAGTCCATCCTCTCGGGTACGGATAATCGTCCACCAATGTTGGTGAAGACTATGTATGAGGAATGGGCTTCCCGAATGGAACTTTATATGTTGAACAAGGAGAATGGACATCTAATTTGGGCATCGGTGCTCAATGGACCATTAGATTATGGTACTGTGACGGAAGGTACGACCACTCGTCCTCGCACAACGGGTGAGTTGACTGGAGATATGAAGATTCAAGATAAATGTGATAAGTATGCTACAAAGATCATTCTCCAAGCTCTTCCTCCAGATGTCTACAAACTCGTCAGCAAACATAAAGTTGCCAAAGAGTTATGGGATAGAATTCGTGTTCTAATGCAAGGCACCTCGTTAACTAAACAAGAACGAGAGTGTAAGCTTTATGATACTTTTGATAAGTTTGCCTATGTGCCAGGGGAGACTCTCAATGATTACTATCTGAGATTTACCCTATTGTTGAATGAGCTTAACATCTATGGCATGGCAATTCCTACCTTTCAATTGAACACCAAGTATTTGAACACTCTTCCTCCAGAATGGAAAAAATACGTGACGGATGTTAAATTGGCTAAGGACTTGCATAACACCAATGTGGATCAACTTCAAGCTTTTCTTCAACAACACGAATGCCATGTGATCGAGGCTCGGTTGTCTACACCTCAAGTTCATGATCCACTTGCAATGTATGCTTCTCAACAAAACATGGCTTATACTTATCAACAACCATCATACTTGCAGCAGCCACCACCACACATCTATCAGCAACCACAGCAACCATCTTATCAACCACCAATGATGCCACAACAAGAATATCAACAAAGTGTTCATCAACAATCTTTTCAACAGCAACCACCATATCAAACATCACCATCACAAACCAACACTTCTCCATTGGGTTATACTCCTCAGCAAGGATATTTTCCAATTGAAGCACAACCAGCACAAGCTTTCTACTCTAATGAACTTCCACCAATCCAAGCACCGGTCTTTACTCCAAATGATACGCCAGCTGATGTTCTAAACCATCTCACAGCCTACTTGTCAAAACTTGTTGCAACTAGAGGATTTCCACCAACAAACAATCAGCTCCGCACCTCATCAAATCCTCGACAACAAGCCACTGTTCAAGATGGTCAAGTGATGGTGCAACCTATTTAGGGAAGGCAACATTCATATGGACCTCCTACAAGGACTGGGAACAATCAAGCTGTGAATTCTCAAGCTAATGGAAATGGAAGTCCTAGTGGTCCTAAAAAGGTTGTGACTTGCTACAATTGCCGAGGACAAGGTCATATGGCTAGGGAATGCACTCAGCCGAAAAGGAGGAGGGATGATGCATGGTTTCGTGAGAAGATGTATTTGGTTGATGCTCAGTCTAAGGGGAAGATTTTGGATTCAGAGGAGTTAGCATTTCTTGCAGACCTAGGGGCAGCAGATACTTAAGGCATTGCAGTCGTCTCCACTTCTAATGCAGCTTATCAAGCGGACGATCTTGATGCATACGATTCGGATTGTGATGACATTCACTCTGCCCAAGCTGCTCTTGTTGCTAATCTCTCTCACTACGGTTCTGATGTCATCAGTGAGGTACCAACCACATCTAATAATATTGATGATAACCAACATCAAGTTGGGCATGAAAATGACAACCTCGAACAGCATTCGGGAACTAGTAATTCAAATGATGTGGTACCCACACCTACACATTTGAGTGAACCTCAACCAAATGCTACGACGGGTATGGAATCTTATGCTCCACATGATTTGGTCATGGTGCCTAAACATATTATTGATCAAATGCATATGGCCCTCAGACAATCTGTAGATACGAATTCCACCCTAACTGCTGAGCTTGCGTTGCATAAAGAAAAGGTCAAAACTTTTGAAATGGTCCCTCAAGAAGAGAAAATAACATGTTCTGAATTTGACCAATTTCGTTTTGAAAAGATTGAACACTTGAAAGAAATAGAATCATTAAAAGCTAATCTTTCTAATGAATTAAAAGAAAAAGAGTCGGTTGTCAATGATTTTCAGAAACTTAAAATGGATTTCAAAACTCTCGAGTCTAAAAAGGTTGAATCGGAAATTAATGCTACCAAACTTCTTAAATTCAAGGAACAACAGCTTTTAAAACAATACGCTTCCACAGAAAAGGTTCATCTTTTAACTAAATCATTTAAAGAATTCGAACTTAAGCGTCTTCAAGATTTACCACCTAATCCCGGTTATGCAAAACAAGCTCAGGAATATATTCCCGGCCTTTATGACATGACCATAATTGGCAAATCGAAAGAAGCACCTTTTGTTCGTAGTACTGAGGAGACAAAATCACTTGGGGATGAAACTCATTCTAAAATGCTTTCAAAATTCCATACAATTGATTATGATCAACATAATAAAGATCAATTTTCGAAAAAGACACGCATTCGCTTACAAAAGGAATTAGCAGAATTAACAGTTCTTGTGCCCCAAAGTTTGTCAAATGAAAACATTCCTAGTACGTCTCCTACACTCGTCAAAAAGGATTTAACGAAGTTAATTCTACCGGTAAGTAAGGCGTCCGTTAACTTAAATACGGTTCACCAACACTTAGCCAATTTTGACAAGGTCATTTTGGAACGTACGACGGCCACGGCCATAACGGAAGGTGAATGGAACTTTGAGCACACTAGAGCTGCGTTTCGAGATGAAATTGTTCCGTTTGTAAACAATGTTAAGGCTTGTCTTCGTAATATTGATCAAGATTTGTTTTTGGAAATAGAAGAAGTTAGACGTGTTTTCAATGAAATGGAAGATGCTTATGAAAACAGTTTACTTGAAATAGAACGGATTTCACGCCATAATGATCTGCTTCTGAAACAAGTGATGTCTCATGATATAGTTTCTGTCTGTGTGAATAAAAGTGTTGATAATGATTCTATTGTGCATAATGTTGAATCTGTGGATAATGTGGTAGATAGTACTTGTCACGAATCTGACGCTGAATTTTTAAAGCTTCAAGATTCATATTCTTCGCTTTCAAAACGTTTTGATGAGATTCAAACACATTGTATTTCGCTTGAATGCAAGCAACAATTTATTCAAGAAATTTTTGAAACGTCATTTGAAGGTGTTAATATCGATGATGCAAATTTTGAAAAGAATTTTCGATTGAATTTACAATCAAAACAGCGTCAGCCAAGTGACAAAGTTGCTAAATCTTTGTCGATAGAAATAGAGAAATCTGAGGAGCTTAACTGTGTGAACGTACTTGAGGCTGCTGAGAATTTTAAACTTGATCTAGATAATCGAGTTTCCAAGATGTTGTCCAAAGTTGATAACTTAAAACAGAAAAATACACGACTTTTCGATTCAGTACAGCCAGCATGTGTTGATACCACTGCACAGAATCAATCGTTGATTGATCAATTGAATCGAAAGTCGGTGGAAATATCTGATTTGAGGGAACAAATTTGTGATAAAAATCTGGTCTTGGCTGAGTTAAAGGAAACACTTCGTACTCTAAAAGGTAAGAATGTTGTGCATAACGCAGCCACTATCTCAGCATCGTCCTCTAGTGCAATCAAAAGAACCCTTATAGCCGTCACACCACTTAACAAGGGCTCTAGGACTAAACCATCTCAAACTTTGGTCAATAAAGATAAGGCGGAATCAAAACCAGCTTCTAATATTCCCGTGTTGCCTTCTACAGGAGTAAGCACCACTATTAAGGCTCAAAGATCTAAGCTTAAAAGAAACAAGAAGAATGATAGGATCTTACCCCCATCTAGTAGTCAAGTGAAGAAGAAAGTAGAAGCCCATCCTAGGAATGTTATTTCTGTTTTGAATAAAAAGAATCATGTAGCTAAACCTAAAGGCTCTGCGGTTGTGCAGCGTTCTAAGCCTACTGTGAATTCTAATTTAAAATGTTGGAATTGCAATGAATGTATGTTTTCTAGTCATCATGATTCTTGCCTTATTGACCATGTGAATGAGATGCAGGCCCGGAAAAATGGATTAGAATGGAGACCGACTGGGAAAGTGTTAACCCAAGTTGGCTGGATGTGGCGCCCCACTGATAGAACTTTCACTATAGCAGGAAATATGTGCCCTTTAACTAGGATCACTCCCACTGAAGTGAAGAAAGCGTGCCCTTTAACTAGGAGTACCAAGGCTACCAAAACACAAGCGTGTCCTTTAACTAGGAACACTGACATTACTGTAGGAACCAAGTGCCCTTTAAATAGGTCTACTCCCACTGTAGTGCCCGCGAATAATCCAAAACCTAAGAAAGTTGGAACAGTAAAACCTGTTAGTGCTAAAACTCACATTAGAAAACGCAGGAAATCTAAGGGTCTCAAAAATGTTAGCAATTTTGATAATTCTATATCTGTATCTGCTAACACTCCGGAACCAATAGTTTCCAATGCATTGTCTACTGTTGTTATTGAAAACAGGTGGTCCAAATTATTCTCTGGTATTTGGACTCTGGTTGCTCCAAGCATATGACCGGAGATCGCTCTCAGCTCAGAAATTTCGTCAGCAAGTTTCTTGGTACGGTTCGATTTGGAAATGATCATATTGCAAAGATAATGGGTTATGGTGAATATCATATTGGGAATGTTATAATTTCAAGAGTGTATTACGTGGAAGGTCTCGGTCACAACTTATTTTCTGTGGGACAATTTTGTGATGCAAACCTAGAAGTTGCTTTTCGAGAACATACCTGCTTCATTCGTAATTTGGAAGGGGTGGATTTATTGAAAGGTACTCGAGGGAATAATTTGTATACTTTGTCTCTACAAGACATGTTGGCCGCTTCTCCCGTATGTCTTCTCTCCAAAGCATCGAAGACTAAGTCATGGTTATGGCATCGACGGTTATCTCATCTTAACTTTGACGCTATTAATCACTTGGCGAAAAACGAACTTGTTCGTGGTCTTCCTAAATTATCATTTCACAAGGATCATTTGTGTTCCGCGTGTACAATGGGGAAAAGCACTAAGAAATCTTACAAACCCAAGACGGAAGACACCAACCAAGAGAAGCTTTATCTGTTGCATATGGATCTTTGTGGGCCAATGCGTGTTGAAAGTCTTAGTGGTAAAAAGTATATCCTCGTCATTGCCGATGATTACTCTCGGTTTACATGGGTGAAATTTCTTAAAGCAAAGAATGAGGCACCTAAATTCATCATCGGATTTCTCAAGATGATTCAAGTGCGTCTCAACACTACTGTCCGACGCATTCGTACAGATAATGGAACCGAATTTGTGAATCAAATCTTGCGTGATTATTATGAAGAAGTTGGCATCTCTCATGAAACATCCGTTGCACGCACTCCACAACAAAACGGTGTCGTTGAAAGGCGAAATCGCACACTTATGGAAGCTGCTCGAACGATGTTAATTTACGCAAAGGCTCCATTGTTTTTATGGGCAGAAGCAGTATCTACAGCAGTGTACACCCAAAACCGGTCACTAATTCGTAAACGCCATGGTAAAACACCTTATGAGCTTCTCCATGGAAAAGTACCAAATTTATCATATCTTCATGTATTTGGTTCTCTTTGCTATCCAAATAATGATGGTGACAATTTGGGAAAACTTCAACCAAAGGCTGATATTGGTATTTTCATTGGTTACGCCCCCGCAAAGAAGGCATACCGAATCTACAACCGTAACTCTCGCAAGATCCTCGAAACTATGAATGTTGATTTTGATGAGCTGACAGCAATGGCTTCTGAGCAAAGCAGCTCTGAACCCGCACTTCATGAAATGGGACCCAGTAACATTAGCTCTGGTCTTGTCCCAAACAACCCTACTTCATCATCATTTATACCACCTACTAGGAATGAATGGGATACGTTGTTTCAACCGTTCTTTGATGAATTCTTTACTCCTCCAAGTATTGTTGCTTCAGAACCTGAGGTAATAGCTCCGGTAACCGAAGTTGTCGCTCCAGCAACCGAAGCACAATCAGACACATCTGCACCAACAATTGGTCAAGGTATACCAGCAACGAGTAATTCTCAACCAACACAAGTAACAACTACCCATGTCATGCCTATTGATGATGAAGAGGATGACGATGATCACGATTTGGAATTCGCTCAAATGCGTGAACTTCCATTCTTTGGTGTACCAATTCCCGACCCTAATCAAGCCGGGTCGTCCACCTCAGAGGAAGCTCCCTCTACAGTTTACTCCAATCCACGGATTCGTGAACATGACAGCAAGTGGACAAAGGATCATCCTATAGATTCTATTATTGGTGACCCTAATCGTCCGGTATCCACACGAAGTCAGTTACAAGAAAGTGCAATGTTTTGTCACTTTGATGCTTTTCTCACTGAAGTTGAACCTAAGACATGGAAAGAAGCTTTTACTCAATCATGTTGGATAGAAGCTATGCAAGAAGAACTTAATGAGTTCATACGTCTTGACGTATGGGAACTTGTCCCATGCCCGGATCAAGTGCAGTTACTCACTTTGAAATGGGGTTACAAGGTGAAACTCGATGAGTTAGGCGGAATATTGAAAAACAAAGCTCGACTAGTATCTCGTGGATACAAGCAATTATTGGGCGTCGACTTTATGGAATCCTTTGCACCTGTTGCCCGTTTGGAAGCTATTAGACTATTCCTCGCTTATGCAGCCCATATGAATATGATTGTCTATCAGATGGATGTGAAGACGGCATTTCTTAATGGTGAAATCAAGGAAGAAGTCTATGTTCAACAGCCGGATGGTTT
This sequence comes from Glebionis coronaria, assembly GCA_025667525.1. Taxonomy (NCBI): domain Eukaryota; kingdom Viridiplantae; phylum Streptophyta; class Magnoliopsida; order Asterales; family Asteraceae; genus Glebionis; species Glebionis coronaria. Next base: position 554,939,394 of record CM046877.1, on the reverse strand, counting down.
TGTGAATCCTAATTATCCTAATCATGTGTACAAGCTTAAGAAGGCTCTTTATGGGTTGAAGCAAGCTCCACGCGCATGGTATGATCTATTGTCACAATTCCTCATTACTCAAGGCTTCGCAAAAGGCAAGGTGGATCCCACGCTGTTCATTCAGAAACGAGGTAAAGATATGATTATGGTACAAATATATGTTGATGATATTATATTTGCAGCCTCGACACAAACCTTATCGGATGAGTTTGGGACACTCATGTCTTCCAAGTTTAAGATGTCAATGATGGGCAAGGTATCATTCTTCTTAGGTCTTCAGATATCTTAGAGTCCCAGAGGCATCTTTATCAATCAATCCAAGTATGCCCTTGAATCGCTTAAGAAATATAAGATGGAATCTTGCGACCCCGTGGACACTCCAATGGTGGAAAAATCTAAGCTTGATGCAGATCCACATGGAGTTGCCGTTGATCCGACACTTTATCGTGGAATGATCGGTACTCTTCTGTATATCACAGCCAGTCGACCTGATCTTCAGTTTGTAATATGTATGTGTGCCAGGTATCAAACTAGGCCTACTGAGTTACACTTAGCTACTGTTAAAAGGATCTTTCGATATCTTAAAGGAACCATTAATCGGGGACTTTGGTATTCGAAGGACTCTTCTATTGCACTAATGGCATATGCAGATGCGGATCACGCGGGTTGTCAAGATACAAGGCGTAGCACGAGTGGAACTTTGCAACTACTAGGAGATCGACTAATCAGTTGGGCATCGAAAAGGCAGAAAAGCGCTGCAATTTCTAGTACGGAAGCAGAATACATAGCTATGTCCGGTTGCTGTGCTCAAATTCTTTGGATGAGATCGCAATTAACCGACTATGGTCTAGGTTTCAACAAGATTCCGATGTACTGCGACAACAAAAGTGCAATTGCCTTATGCTGCAACAATGTTCAATTCTCCCGGTCGAAGCATATTGACATTCGCTACCATTTCATCAAGGAGCAAGTGGAAAATGGAGTAATAGAGCTTTACTTTGTCCGATCTGAGTATCAATTGGCGGATATTTTCATGAAGGCTTTAGATCGCGCTCGAATTGAATTTTTGGCCGACAAGCTAGGAATGAGAACCTTCTCGCCTGAGACTCTTAAGGAACTAGCAGATGAAGCGAAAGAATAGTCTTGGTAAAACTATTCTCCGTATCCTTGGTGATCATCTGTATATAGTGTTTATATTTTTATCCACAAAAGCAAAATACAAAAATATAAAACCATATAAAAACCATAAAAATTGAAAAATCTAGAAAAATCCAAAAATATTTTTACTTTATTTTTCAAAGGCATGTCTTTTGGTACGATAATATTTACGGCCTTAGAAATGTTGATTAATATCGACACGGCGCCATAAATAGAGTTCGTACAAAAGTTGTAAATATTTCATAAAACATGCCCTTATGGCTTGTAGTTATTTCTGACTGCAACCCGGTTTTCATATTAAAGTCAAGTATTTCTTATGAAAGCTTTGGCTGACAACGGGAATTAATTTTCTCGGGCAAGGTTTACTTTAAAACCTTGTAAGGGATCAAGTTTACTTTATAACTTGGTCTCATACAAATCAATGTACGTTTCAGTGCATTTATTTGTTAAAACAAGAGAAGTCTTGTTTTTATGAAGCTATCATCTCTACAACCATTGCTATCTACAATTGGTATCTACATACTGAACGATGCGACTACTCAACTGAAGACTACAGCTCTTTCAATAGAACACGGGTCAACAATTGAGGGGGAGCAACTGTCAAGCATTCAGAATCTTCGATGCCGAACGTGCCAAGTTCACAAGTTGGTGTCATGACAACAATACCAATCGTACATGTGGTGTCAAGAGATGACTTCAGACGTGACGAGGCGACCAACAAGAACCATTTGATCTTATCATATGATGTTCTCATCAATCAGGTCCAACCTTGTCAATTCTTTTTAATATGGTGAATATGTGATCATGTTACAAATCGGTATCATATCTCATATATTTGGAATCATGAAGATAAAACGGACTTGCCTTTTTCTTCCCAAAACCTTTGTTAAAACTTCATTAAATCAATTGATATTAAAAACATCGATTGGGTTAATATTTTTAATATGGGGGAGAAAATGTGATTTAATATGGGATATTATCACAAATGGTTTGACTTAATGTGCTGGCTCATCTCTACATATGCGAAATGTTTTCGAATATCGTGGCATATGTTAAGGGGGAGCAAAATGGATTTTCTATATCAAAATGGATTTTCATGGTGACATATACTTACCCAAAACCCATTTATTTCACGACGATGAAGATTGTGGTGACATAAGGATGGTAGGATAGGTTAAGTCCTATGATTCTTCCAGAACCGGAGGAATCTTCCCAAGGACATTCCATAGCTAGAAATAGTAGTCCTTAGGAAAGGTGGAGAAAGAATGTGAACGTAGCTGAATGCCGACCAAGTACTTAAGTTAGCACTGGAACAATCACAACAAGGTGCTAGTTATGACGTATTGGTAAGCATTGAAGGGGTTGAAGAATGAAAAAGAATTGTAAAGATAAAGGGTGTAAAGAAAGAAGCCCTCCTTACAACTTTAGGCAGAAACCGGGTCAACACATATGCTATTGAGATCATTTTAATGATTCTCGATATTGAAGACAGACATCATGGACCCAGTGATGCAATGCACAACCCATCCCAGCTAACTCAGATATCTCTCAAAAGGTATTTGTTTTAATCACACGGAGACAACACATTATCTATTGATTTATTCACTCCGAATAAATTGGTATTGAAAAGGTGGCACTCCTCTCCAGCCTCCGATCACTAAAATCCAAAATGCACGATCGAGTCTAGAGCTATTTGAGATCATCAAATATCTCATTAGGACACACTTTCATATTTCATTGCTTCTTCACACACTGTGAAAAGTAAGAAAGATTTTAAGAGTCCTACGCAAAATCTTCATGATCTTGCCTGAACATCCGAGTAATACGAAAGTATTTACAATGAAGATGGAAATCCTTCTTGAGCGAATATCAAAAAGCTCATGGTAGGTGACTTGTGCGATTCTTTATGAATCAAACTTGTGATAACTGGAAAGCAACAGCTGTTTAATTCTTAATTGAATTTAAACACGTTCCAGGCCTCTACGCAATATCTTTGTGATCTTGCCAGAACACTCACAGTGATACCTTAGTGTTCACAGTGATGAGTGGAAATCCTTCTAGTGTTAACCTCAAACAGCACTTGGTAGGTAACTTGCAAGATTCTATACGAATCAAGCTCGTGACAACTGGAAAGCAACGATGGTGCGGTTCTTAATTGAATTTCACTTGTTCCAGGAACATGAATTGACGGCTTCAAATCATGCGGATAATTTTATCCAAATGATTCACTCTTTACGTTCGCAGTCAGCTTTGGACGGTCGAGTAAAGAGAACGGGTTTACCCGCGAAACCCTGTCAGGAAGTTACTTAATTGAAACTATCCGTCACGGGTACGATATCTAATATCGTCCAACGGTCTTCACCGACCGGAGGTAAAATGCTACCGAATTAGAATGAAATGTTCAAAGCCATTTCGTTCGTGTCTACTTATGTTGCGGCATTTGAAGACGGTGGCGTTGCGGGATCCAAGAAGAAGTCGTCCCCGCATGCTTATACTTTATGCACTTAATATCTCATCTAATTCAAGAAAGCCTAAAAGTTAAGTCTTCCGCTGTTTCAAACTCTGAAGCTTTCAAGAATTACGAAGGTATAAGTATGTGGGACGTGAGGTCACGAAGAGGCGAAGATCACAAGTGACGGATGCACGAGATCAAGGCAAGAGATTGATGCTCAAAGATTGATATCAAAGATCACATCAGCATGTTCACCAGAAAAGAAAAAGAAAAGAAAGACGAAGACTACGAGCTCAAGACAAGCATAGTATGCTAGGTTTATTTTATTATTGTAAATCGGGTAACGCCCTTGTTTGGAGTGACCTCCCTTAGGGGGAGATTGTTGGAAATACGTTTTACGTATTAGGAAGGATCGGTCACTCCAACATTAGTTCGTGTAATAGCTCGTAGTTTAGTCATTTGCATTTACTTAAACAAAGCCCAAAACCGAGCCCATGAAATGTATGGGCCGGCGGCCAAATGTAAGCCCAAGCCCATGACAAGGGCTTGGGTATATAAACCCTCTCCTTTGATGGAGAGGGTGTGGTTTTTCATTATTTACACATAGTTCACTTTAACTTTCTCTCTCTAAAGTGTGAAATCCACCATTTCTCTATCTCATTCTCTCTCTAAAAACATAAGCATAGATTTACAAATCTACAACCTGTTTAGACTTGAATGAGACCTTGTGCTGCTTGCCTTTAAGACATGCAACACAAGAGTGGTCATTGTAGAAAGCCTTTTCAGGCAAACCATCAACCAAGCCAAGTCTCACAAGCCTGTTTATATTCTTAAAGTTTATGTGTCCTAGTCTCCTGTGCCATAGATTACTGTCATCTACTGAAGCTTTAGCATAAAAACATGACATATTGTTATTCATTCTAATCCCATTCAGATTCACATTATATATGTCTTTATGTCTAGGTGTTCTATAGTCAATATATTTCTCATCTGGGATCTTATAATCCTTGCTTAAAACCAAGCATTCAGTATCAGTAAACAAAACTTTATTTTTGTTATCACAAACTTGTGATACACTAAAAAGATTGTAATCAAGTTCCTTTACCAGAAATACGTTCTCAAAACTCAAGTTCTTGGTGAGAAGTGTTCCTTTGCATGTGATAGTTCCATATCCACCTCCAAAGTAAACCTTATCACCATCCTTAATGGGAGTGAAGTTAGTTAAGTAATCTTCCTTCTCTGTCATGTGCCTTGAGCATCCACTATCCCAATATCCATAATCATTGACCTGTTTTTGAATGCCCTGCACATAAAGAAAACAAGTTAGTTTTCTTTGGGAACCCAAGCCTTAGCAGACTTGGATTCATCAGGTTGTTCAACAAGAACAAACTTAGTTCTCATAACAACCCCTTGTTCATCCCTCTTTTGATGAAATACCCAGTTAACCCCAATAGGTTTTGTAATGACCTTTGAAATGTAATTAAATCTGTTGCAGGTCATAGAAATCCCATTATCATTAGGGTTTTGATCTTTCTTAGGTCTCCATGTCAAGCTTGAAGAAGCTTTAGACCCCTTGCCCTGTGGTTGCAAATATTTAGGTCTGGTCACGTTTCTGTCAGCATTGGATTTGGTCTTGTCAACGCTGAAATTACCCTTGTCAGCGTGGAACCTAGGGTTTGCTACAAAAACCCATTGCCTATTAAACCAAGTATTTGTCTTTTGAAATGGTCTTTGTCCATGAGTGTTAGACCCTCTAGTGAAGAATGGGACAGGTCTAACAACTTGTGGATTTTGCTGCACACAAGGTTTGGGTCTGACAACGTTTGACTTTCTGATAGTGTTGACTTTGGAAGCGTTGACACACTTATATGCTAAATGTGAAAAGCTATCACAAGTGTAACAGGCTTTTCTAGACACAACCCTAGGTCTAGAAGAAAAGAAGCCTGTTCCATCATTGCTAACTTGGCTCTTAGGTGACCTAGTATTCCTATACATCTCTGCATACTTAATGCTAGGTTTTCTAACAATGTTTGAGCCAAGGTCAACATCCTTACCAGTGATTGGGTTTGTTACCTTAATTGGGGTAGACTCATTAGGACTTTCACACACCAAGCCACCCTTGACAAATAAGGTAGGGTTGGCTTTCTTCCATTCATTCAAGTCAGTCATCTTCTGTTGATACTCTTCAACTGGGGTAATGACTCTTGGTGGAGGAATGAATTCCTCCTCTTGGAGTTCTGGTAAACCAGTCCAAGATAGGTCCTTTTGTTGGACACCATAAAAGTCACCAGCTGGTGGTGGAACCACAGAGTAGTCTTTCATCCCAATCCCAGTCATGTCCTTAGGATCCCTTTGTTTATTAACACATTCTCCTAGGGTTTGTGTGGCCTTGTCAAATCTCTGAATTTTAAGGCCAACATTATCTTTATTTTTAATGGCCTCATCTAACTTAGCCTGTAGCTCACCATTAACCCTTTCCATGATGCTCCTAATATCATTACTAGCATTCAACTCATGTTTTAAGATATTTATCTTATCTTTTAAATCAAATTCCATTTTCTTGTATTCAGAAACTGTCTTCTCAGTTTGAGTGAGAGCTAGTTGGTAATTAGACAGTTTGCATCTTTCAGTACTCACATCATCTAATAATCTTAACACCTCTTTATTAAGTTTCTCAGTATTTAACCTACAACCTTTACTACAAAAAGCATCATCATATACCTCATTATCTGATGAAGAGGAGGAGTGTGCCATGAGAGCATATTGAACATGCTCTTATTCTTCTATCTCAGCAACCAAAGCTTTATCCTCTTCAACATCCTTAGCCAAATAGCTCCAATCCCATCCCATACCATCAATTTCTTGAACTGGAACCATGGCCTTAGGATCCTGAGCCTTAACAATTTGGCTTGAGGGTTTGCCAGCATCAGATCTTCTAGGAGATCTGCATTCCCTCATGAAGTGCCCCATACGATGACAATTGTAGCATTCAACCTTAGATTTATCAAATCCAGCATTGTCCTTTGCATTGAAGGTCATCCTCTTCTTAAACCTTCTATTCCACCTGTTTGCTCTTATACTAGCAAGAGCCATGTTCCACTTGATATCCATCTCCTCCAAGTACTCATCACTTATCTGATCAAGGTCCTCATATGTAATCACTGAACCATTGGGCAAAGAAGCAATATAAGCACATACAGTATCTAGATCCAAACCAGCAGGTTTAACTCTTGGTGAGTCACTTTTGTATGTGTCAGCGTCTGAATAGGAGGCATTGACAGGACATGTTCCAGCGTTGACACATGATGATCCAGTAACTGGATGCATGTAAGAGTCCTTCTGATTAAATTGACCTTCACTATGTGAGAAGAAGGCCATATTACTATTGGTAGACTTGCTTCCATGCTCCAAAAGAGTTTCATTCTCCAACAGCCTCAGTTTGTTGTAGATATCATCAAAAGTAGAACTTTTGTGAGTGTTGTTGGCAAGTATAGATCTTGCCTCAATCTTCCACGCCTCACCAAGACTTTTAAGAAAAGTGGCATTAATGTCAACATCACCAAGTTGTGTTCCCGTGAAGGACAATTTGCTTGTAATGTCAAGCAATCTGCTTCTCACACTGCTAAGCTTCTCATTAGGTTGAGCCTTGAAGACAGCATAATCATGCATGAGTTGCTTCTTCTTCTCTTCCTTAGTATCTTCATTGCCACCATACAACTTCAAGGGCTGCCCAAAGGTCCTTAGCAGATTCATAACCTCTGTATTTATGCTGGTTCTCTTGTCCCAAAGAGAGTTTCAGAATATTTAGGGTTTTCATATCAACCCTTTTCTTTGCTATGTCTTTAGCAGACACAACTCTACCATCATCAGGTTTTTCTTTCTTATCTGCTTCTGAACATCCAGCAACAGCTGCTCTTGCAGCAATGGCATTAGCAATCTTTTGAGCTTTATTGAATGTGTTTCCATATTCAATAATCTCCCAGATTGTATAGTCATAGATCCCCAAATATTGCTCAAACTTGAATTTCCACAATTCAAAGTTGACTGCATCAAGCATGGGAATCTTGATGTTTGGTAAAGGTGAGGAGGAGGTTACTTCTGGATTTGACATGATGTTTTTAGGGTTTTTGTGAAAATTAGGGTTTTGGTGATTTTAGGGTTCTTGTGTTCTTTAAGATCAAAAGTTCCTCAACAAGCTTTGATACCACTTGTTGATCCCAAAATTAGATCGATTTAGCTTTATGTATACGAGACTAGATCAAGTAATACACTTAGAGAAACCTTTGTATATGTATATGACAATCTAAGTGTTATGCGGAATTAACACTTAAACAAGAACACAATGATGTAAACAAACTTTCACTTTGATTAATGATATCAAACTTGCTTACAATGAAAGTGTTTAACGTATGAAAACTTATTATCGAACAATAACCTAAAGGTCTTCTTTTATAGACATAAGAAGCCTTGTACAATAATCTACGTATCAACTATTCTAGGTAAAGATAAATATAGAAAATACATTGTTGTTCCTATCTTTACTAGAAGTAATCTAGAACATAATAAACGCGTAGATCATATCCTTCCATCAGTTCTTGTCTTCAATGTATCAGCGCTAGACTTTGTCTTGTCAACGCTTGATCTGTCAGCGTTTGTTTTCTTCCTATCAACGCTTGTTTTACTCTTGTTAGCGCTCAAGTAGACTGCCTATATTTTATTCCCAACAGTATGTTGGTGCAAAAAACATTTGTGAAAAGAGTTTTTTTAATTTGAAGTTTTTTTACGCTTTTTTAATGCACAAAAACGGAATTTTGATGCACAAAAACGTTTTCTTTTACGTTTTTTAGGTTTTTTGTGCATCAAGAATTCATTTTTATGCCCAACTTCTTTTGACTTTTTGCTTTAATATATGATTCCGCATCAAACTATAATAAATTGAAAATTTTTTGAATGAAAAAAATTTTATACACCAAAATTCACGTGTTTGTGCATCAAATTTTGTTTTTTGTGCATCAGAAAAACGTAAAAAACTCAAAATTAAAAAAACGTTTATTCACAACTTTTTTATGCACCAAGAAATCCGACAATTTGGAATTTTTTCAGAATTTTTTGAAGACTTTTTTAAAATCGTGTTTTGGTGGTTAGTTAGTTAGTTAGTTAGTTAGGAATATGGATTGATCTTATCCATTGATTTTAAAAGATTGGCTAAAAATCCTTCTTATCCTTCTCACCAAAAAAGTCTTTTTATTTTAACTCTCCCCTATATATATATATATATATATATATATATATATATATATATATATATATATATATATATATATATATATATATATATATATATATATATATATATATATATATATATATATATATATATATATATATATATATATATATATATATATATATATATATATATATATATATATATATATATATATATATATATATATATATATATATATATATATATATATATATATATATATATATATATATATATATATATATATATATATATATATATAGTAAGGATCCAATGAGAAGAAACTTAAAATAAGAACTGGTGAGAAGAGACTAAAATCACACATTTGAGATGCAACAACTTGAATTAGATGCATTTCTATTCATGTACATGCACGATCTTGAGTTTTGAAAGTTAATTTGATGTGTAGATGGTACAAATTAATTTTCATGATTTGGGCACGTGTAGAGGAACAAAAATAAAGATAAATCATGAAATGCATCTAATATACGTATATGCATCTAATTAAAAGCTATAAAACATGTTATAATGCATTATAATGCATCTAAGATTACAAAGATGCATCTAATTAAGTGCATCCATCTCGAATATGCGGTTATAGTTTCTTCTTATCCTTCTTATTTTAAGGTTTCTTCTCATTTGATCCTAACTATATATATATATATATATATATATATATATATATATATATATATATATATATATATATATATATATATATATATATATATATATATATATATATATATATATATATATATATATATATATATATATATATATATATATATATATATATATATATATATATATATATATATATATATATATATATATATATATATATATATATATATATATATATATATATATATATATATATATATATATATATATATATATATATATATATATATATATATACTAGTTGCAAAACCCGTCCGATGGACGGGTATAACTTCAGATTATTGTATACATTTATTTATTTATCTAAACATTGGGGTTATTAATTCAAAAGATTTATTAGTTATTAACATGCAATGATAATTGAATTCATTAAGCTTTGTATATTTTTCCATATTTGTTGGCATAAGCTATGTTATGTTCCTCTTAAATTCAATTATTTTTTTTAACCATCATATTTATTTATGGTAGTTAAATTTTAAATCGCAAGGTAGCATTCATATGTATAATTTGAATAGAATGACTTAAAATTTGAGTTCTCGTGTAATTGAACTAATAAGTGGTATTAGATTTTAAAAAAAGTCTGAACAACATAGTTTTTTTTTAAATAGGTAGTTAAGAATTTGGTTTATAAATGTTAGTAGAATAAAAAAGAAGTTTGAAAAGTTTGATATGAATTTGAGAAAGAATTAAAGGATAAAGTATATATTATTATATATTTAAAAGTTTGATTTATAAAATAAAAACCAAATAAAATACTGTCTAAAATAAAATGGGAAAAGAAAGAGAAAAAAAAAAGAAAATAATCAATTTATATGGCTGAAAAATAATGTTTCAGAAAGACGTACTAAAGGCATCCACTATGATGAATCTATTAAGAGGTTTATAAAATTGCCACATCTTAAAATATCATTAAGTTATAAACTTTTTGATAATATAAACCTATTACCATTATAGATAAACATTTTAGTTGGTTTATAAAACCGTCTAGCTCATGCAATGCATTAAATTATAAACATCTTCAAGATCCTAAACCTCTTCATACCACATATATTTTAAATGGTTCTTTACTATGGTGTAAAATTTTATAAACCTCTTCATAAATTCTTGGACCTATTTTTAAATCACCATAGTGGATGCTCTAATTCCAACCATAGTAGTGGTATGAGTTATGTGATTGTTTTTTATCGTAATGTTTAGGCTATTCACAACACAGATTTAGTGCGATCTTTCTTTTTGCTTGACGTATCAGATTTCTTTTTCCGACGATGTGCAACGATCTATTACCACAATATGATATTCAAATAATTATTTAAATATAACCAAAAAATATTACAATAATATTTATACTTAAATATTATTAAACAAATGATTAAAAAAACTTAATTAAAGATAAATAAGGTAAAATGCATTAATTAAAACTAACTCTAAAAATGATCAAATTAATATATTTTGCAGAAAGTTTAAACAAAACTCAATATATTAAAATTTGAATTTTTTTACAATGTTATCTAATTAAAACATAAATAAAACTAATATAATCTTATCCAAGAAAATATTTATAAAAAAAGGGCCGAGTGATCAAAATAGATAACCTTATATTATGAGTACCATATTAATATTTGCGAAAATCATTCGAATCCAATAGTAGGATACCGCCTTATCAAACGCACTCTTAATTTCACACAGATCTTTTCAAAACCTTATCCCAACTTTATTTTCAATCACTCTCCGGTTGTTTTAATCTCGTTTTTAATCGGTCTATTTATCTTGTTGTGAATATATATCTTTTTGGTTATTTCGAATGCGTTTGGTAATTGGTTATTTCGAATGCATTTGGTTATTTTGGTTATGTGACCCTTCTAGCAAAAAAATTGTAATGTAAATTTTCAAAAATGTTTGAATTTTTTTAAAGTTTGATCTCATAAAAACCATTCTATAGTGCAATTTATAAAAAGAAATTAAAGTTTAACCCACGAGCCGAACTTTCTAATTTCGCCCCTGAGTCCGTTACAGAGCAATAAGACATTGTTCATAATGCATGGGAAACAAAACCATATTAACCTAGAATATAATAAGTTTAGGGAGGTGCTTTACTTAATGTTTAAGTTTTTCTAAAGGGTCAAGATGATCTTGTTGATAGATAGAGTGGTTGTTCGAAATACTTTTTGTCGTAACTGATCTACATATCTCGTAACTGGTATCTTTGATGCATCATTTGATATACCATGTCGTCATTAGCAATATCATAAAGAGGCACATCAAATGCTTAATTATTACTACTAAGCTACTGGTCTCTACATATCCCCATGGCTCCAATGATGGAAATGTAAAAAGTGCACACAACACATTCTAACTTCTAAGTACATTGCTACCTAATAGCAGGTAAAATCCTACATACTATTGAAATAAAAGTCTAATAAAATCATGGTTCTAAATAGCCTGCTATAGCTTGCTTTAAGGCGCGCTAAAGCTTGAGGCGTGACCTCGACGTAATACAATAGGTTAAGGCGCGCTACGACATGAGGTTCGGCGATTGTTTGAATTCTACTCTAAAAAATGAATATTATTACATAGAAATTGAGTTTTCTAACTTTAAATATTATGAACAATAATTATTGTGAAATTAATGTAAATTAAATATAGAAAAATGATAAAAATAAATAAATATTTTATATATTGCGCCGCCACAAGCCACGCTTTATAAACGCTAAAGCTTCGCTTTAACCGTTAACGTGTTGCTTAAACATGCCGCAACGTTACGTCTCACGCTATTTATAAACATGAATAAAATACAGTAAAATCGCAACAACATTTTTTAATCCTTGTTCCGTCTAGGCAGGAAAGAGCCCAAACAATTTTAATGCCTTGGCTTCTCCTTATTCAACCGCTTGTAATTTCAATTTTTGTAGACAGTGTGTAATGGTTTAAAAGTAACATCTATGTACTTTGAGAGACGACACCAAAATTTTTAGTTATAAAAATTTATTAAATATGAAATAACTAAAAGCCATTCTAATTATAAACAAAAAAGAATCAGTAGTGCCACAAATCAAAGCATGTAAGTTCAAATTGTACACCCATAAAACCATATTTATAAGATTCAAGAAATTGCTTGGTAAAAGAACTAACATGACCAATTCTTGTTTGCCTCTTCTACTTGCTTCGAGCACCTCATATATCGTTTCGTTATGCACAAACATCAAAACATTTATCCTCACAACCTCAACACCGCTGGAAAGAAACAGAGAAAGATAAGATTTTGACATAAAGCGACATTTGCTGAATAATATGTAGCAGCTCAAGTAGTAAAAAACAGAGTGTTAAAAAAAAGGAATAAAGCTTTTAAGCCCCTCAAATATGCTTACCCAAACACGCCCTAAAGTATGTTAAAAACATAATTGTACCTAAATTAGAAGTTGTCTGTTAGATTCGTTCATGAAGAAACGTTGTTTCTTGAATAGTTGCTTAATATATTCCGGGGGATATCTTTCTTTCTCCAAACTAACTTTTACCTCTGGAATAGCACTTGTGGTATTGTACTTCCCCATCCTTAGAATACCCCTTTAATCGTTCTTTGTATCGAAATTTAGCATCGCAATGTCTACATAACCACACACAATCACCATTATCTATATAGGGTGAGGTCACGCCTACAAATTTTATTTTCATAAGAAAACAAAATTTAGAAATGGCAACAGAATATACCAGACGATATCTATCTAGAACACCAAGTAAAAAAGGGTTGCTCACCTCCAACAACACTACAACATTCAGACCCCACATCGTCAGCTAATCGATTACAATAATAAGCCACATCGTAAGTAAACTCACCTAACAGTAGTGGCTCCACATGCAAACAAATTATGACGGTGATCGAAAACTTTGTGTTACATACATTCCCTCATAGTTTATTACAAATTAGAAGCTTTGTTTCTAGTTACAAAGTAAGATCTCCTTCTCTGGAAGTTAATTGTGCAGTTATGCACAGTCCAGTTGTAAGTCGTGATTAAGAGTTATGAGAATTGTATGGATACCTGATGTGTGCAAACTCATATGAAACCATAATCCGTGAGAGCTGTAATTCAACTTGCGCTTGCGCTGGGTGATTCTGCTGGTGATTTTGTTGTGCAACTGCAAATTAAACATAGTGACTATGTAAACACCTAATTTTGATAGGGAATAGTATGTGTTTGTTTGAGGCCATCCTCAGTCTATCCATAGCTCCTATACATGAATGTCACATTAAGACAATCATAAACATAGGCATAATCCATATAAATTAAGCAGGTGGTGCAATAGTCTGAATTGCTGACCTGCACCGACTACTGCATGAATCTCATCAACGAATAGAAAAATTTGTCCATTGGAAGCAGTGACCTCTTTAAGAACAGGTTTAAGTCGCTCCTCAAAATCTCTTATAAATTTACCACCAACAACCAATGAACCCATCCAGTGAGATAAGCTGCACATTAAAGGATCAAAAATTATCAACACAAACTTATGACTTTGAAAAATGAATGCAAAGTCAGTAGATCATCAGGAAACATATTAACAACAGTGGTAATGATGGTGATTAGAAAGTGATTTTTTGTAACCTTTCGCTTCTTAAGGGACTCTAGGACATCTCCACGCATAATTCTTTGAGCGAACCTGCACTATATAAATTATTTCAATACATTAACAATTACTTTGTATCAATACATCATCAAACTGACATTTACGATAACTGTACCCTTCAGCAATTGCAGCTTTTCCACGCCAGGCTCACTAATTATCATAGGTTGTTTTGTTCTTCTAGACAATATCTGAATGCACCACCTGATTTCGTCATCCCGGCCTATCACTGGATCAAGTTTACCTCTCCTGTTCCGTCAGGTCACTACCATAATTTTCAAGTGCCTGATATTTCCCTAGGTAAGCTGCACAATAAAGGATCAAAATTTATCAACACAAACTTGTGACTTTGAAAAATGAATGCAAAGTCAGTAGATCATCAGGAAACATATTAACAACAGTGGTAATGATGGTGATTAGAAAGTGATTTTTTGTAACCTTCCGCTTCTTGAGGGACTCTGGGACATCTCTACGCACAATTCTTTGAGCGAACCTGCATTATATAAATTATTTCAATACATTAACAATTACTTTGAATCAACACATCATCAAACTGACATTTACGATAACTGTACCCTTTAGCAATTGCAGTTTTTCCCACGTCAGGCTCACTAATTTTCACAGGGTTGTTTTTTGTTCTTCTAGACAATATCTGAATGCACCACCTGATCTCGTCATCCCGGCCTATCACTGGATCAAATTTACCTCTCCTGTTACGTCAAGTCACTACCACAATTTTCAAGTACTTGATATTTCCCTTCAGGGTCTGAAAAAATATAGACACTTCATTTAATTAAAAGCAACTCAGACTATATTTTACTAAAATTAGGAGTATATAAGGAATATATTTTGATCAGTACTTTCTGATTCCAGTGAACATCATCATACCATGGAATGTATGTAAAGCAACAGAATAGTTTGAAGCTTGATTTTTTACTAACATTGAGGATATGAAATGGAGGAGTTTCGAGGCTGTAAGCGTGGGCAAGAGCTGCAAAGAAAACATATATCCTTCTGTACATATCCGATAATTATTTATTGATCAATTTGAATGCCCTTCCTTAACCTCGCCTTTTTGCTACTCGTTGTGCATATACTTTGTTTCATTATGCCGCCAAACGTATAACCTTCTTCCGGTTGCAAGTTTGTTTTACCTATTTAGTTTTACCACCAACATCCTTCAGCTTTAATGCACAGCAAAAACCACGACCTTCATTACTTCAGTGCTAAAAATTTTCACTGCCATACCCTACCCTGCGAAGGCAACAAACATGCTTGCTAGAGAGTTTTACCAGAATCTGTTTAGATTATGAACTACTACTAAACTCACTTAAACGCATGTATCGTATACTTTAAGATAATGAAATTTATGTTGAATTTGTTAGATATATTTGGTCCTAACCCAGCAAGAAAAGGTCTGTAAAACCTTGTTTGGATCTCCCTGGTTTAATCTTTTTCCAAACACAATTAAAAGGGTATCTCCATTAGCTTATTTTTTCGATTTATGGGTAGCTTAGTTGAATTTGGAATAGCTCATAAGTTATAATTTGCAGCTTGTGAGCCTATCAGCATGAGGTTATGGCAAATCCATAAGCTCAACTTAACACCTTGATATGATGAAAATAATTAGCGTATAAGCTCTTTCAGAATTCAAATAACCCGCCTATAAGCTGGTAAAAAAAAAAGATAACCCAAACACCCATTCATATGAATAACATTTAGTATTTAACTACAAAACATGAGTGGTCATATATATTGATCAAATATGGCTACAGCCTGCTTAGATTTTGATGGCCCAAGGACATGAAACTTTGGTAGGATCTTTCTTTTATAGCATCCACAACTTAATATTCAACTCAAAACTCACATATCAAGATCATTTACAACCTATAATCATAATATCAATAACTAAACATCTTTATACCGTTCTCAACAAATATCACTAACTAATTATACACCTTTATAGTCTCCTCAACTAATAATTCTATAAAAACTCACATATTAAGATCAGTTACATCTATTGATTCTAATCACCTCAATAACGAATCAAGCTTTACTTAAAACCGTAATAATCTTGTATCCCCTAAAACATCTTATCAATATCCTACTGATCCATCATTTTCCTATCTCGAACAAAATCATATCGTCACCTTTATAACGTGGAAAGCCAACAATGAAAATCAAAATATTTAACCAAAAAACTAATCACAGTTTCTGCAGCACTCGTTTGACGATTTTAAAGATCTCTTCTGAGAACATAAGTAGGTGTCATACTTTCAGTGTATGTGTAGCTTGTTTAACTTTACTTTTTTCTTTTTTGCTTTTTATGTATATATAATAGTGTATAAGATTTACATGATGAATGGCTATGTAATTCACCTAAGAAATTAAAAAGACAATTTCACGTTCTAAAACCACATGGGGAGAAAAAAGAGACCAGCCTCGGAGCTTCTACAACTTACCAAAGAAAGTTTATCTGTATGGTTAACAAATCGCTTCCACTCGAACTTAAACGGTAAGATAAGTATTTTGCATCGTGGCTGATCTCATAAACTCGTTAAGCTGTTGTTCCATCCTCACTTAGTCCATTTAGGATCGAGCTTAAATTCCCTTTTTCATCTAATCTATCCTGTAACTAACATAAAACAATACTGTGTATTGATATAAAAAAGAGAGGCACATATTCATAATTCAACATGAACACATAGGTTCTCAGATATAGTTAATTATTAATTTAGTTTTGGATTAATGACTTTTTCTGCTTGATGACTTATTCTGCTTGATTGTACACGTTCTCTAGCTTATATGAACATACATCATTAACTTCAGTAAATTACTGTTCTATGAATTCACATTATGATTAGTCAATCTTAATGGAAAAATACTTACGGGGCCTTCACAATAGATGTTAGAGCGTTATAGCTGGCTGCACATGGAGTTGCTGATGGAACAAATATAGACCTGCATTCACACAGGAAGTACAATAAAGTAGAAAGAAACAAATATCCAAATCAAATAGAAAATGTCACAAATATAAAGAGACACACAAATATGATACATTTGACCAGAGAGATGTAGCAGCTTGTGTGTACTATGTCATAGCCGAGCAGGGCTTGAGTGGCTGCTCAAAAAGGTGCAGGTGAAAGGGGCCCAAAAATATTTGTTCCACGCAATGACCAATATAGTATTTGAGACACAAACGATGTCTACTTCTTTAAGCACATTTTCAAAATAAACAAAAAAAATCATTTACAACAACTATTAAAACGCATATCCAAACACATTTATAAAACTAAGATTACGTAACTTACAGGATTAAATAGCATAAAATGTTTTAAACATCCAAGATTCCTAAAACAAAAAAAGTTTCATAAATATTTGCTCATGTCACAGCTAACAAAAAAGACGGTTGGGCGAAGGCTGAAATTTCAAGAAAAGTTTGTGATTGCATCTTTAGATGAATTGTAGCCGAAATTTTAATAGTTATTTTTTCGGTGCTTATATTAAAACCTAAGCCAAAAATGTACCAGTTGTTATATCGATGCCGCCACGAGTTTCGATTAAAGAATTTTGCAGCAACGGGTCAGCCTTTTTTAGCAAAAATTCATAGACTTCTAATAACTACTAATATTCATATGATGAAAAGCATATTCATGTAGGGTAATTTTATCTTTCTCGCTTGCCTTGGAAATTGTTTTCTCTAACTCACCACGTGTGCGCAACCTCCTTTGTCAGCTGCCACCCCTTTGCGACGTTTGGGAGCAGATTCAGTAGACCTACAAATGTTTGCAAATACCGCTTAAAAGGAACAGGAACCTATTTTTAAAAACAGCAACTAAATGCATACTAAAAAATTCAACAGATTTCAATTAGTGTAGTATGTTGTATACTGTGTGTTTGGATTTTCTTACTGAAACCACTAATGCCTCTTAAAATAAAAGAGGAGCAATTATTCAGATAATGTTTTTATGCTCCAGCAGAACCCCCTAATCCAGAAACTGTATATTTTAAATTTCTTGTTTCGCCTTTAAATAAGCATATGATCATGACCAGATTACTTGTATCGCGTTTAAGCTATTTATCTGCTATATAATACTACAATAAACAGTTTGATGAACAGACTCAACAAATTTGTGAAGACTTACATTTTTCAGAGAGTGGCATAAGAATCTATTCCATTAGACGCGTGCTTTGCTGTATTAATCACAACCAAAACCCTACAATGATAATAATTATCCTTATAAAAGGCTGATGAATTCATCACAGTGCTAGTTGCATGATGTATATCAGATCAACAACACAATTAAACAACATAATCATTAAAAATAATCAACGATAATCCGATCAACCAATTAATCGTTATTTAGTATAAACTTACTTTGATTAATCCGTTTGGTAGCTCTAAAAGAATGAATGTGTGAACATCAATGATAATCCAATCAATCAATTTTGAAGGGTTCAATACCAATAATTCATCGTTATTCATGTACTTTCTTCCTTTAATATTTAAGATTAAGTTTATAGGTGCGATTAAGTTTTCTTGACGGAATGTGCAGTTAAGTTTTTTTTTAACAAATGTGCGATTAAGTTTTTTAAATTTATAGGGTGCGATTAAGGTTTTTGGGTTCCAGAATTTGTAAGCCCAAAACGTCTCATGCTGACTGGGATTAGTGCGCTGATTGATGACGTGGCAAATCCCTCCTCTTATATATAATGTAAAGATGTATATATATATATATATATATATATATATATATATATATATATATATATATATGTATATATATATATATATATATATATGTATATATATATATATATATATATATATGTATATATATATATATAAGAAGAATAAGAAGAAACTATAACCGCATATCGAGATGCATGCACTTAAATTAGATGCATTTTTATAATCTTAGATGCATTATAATGCATCATAACATGTTTTATAACTTTTAATTAGATGCATATACGTATATTATATGCATTTCTTGATTTATCTATATTTTTGTTCCTCTACACGTGCCCAAATCAAGAAAATTAATTTGTACCATCTACACATCAAATTAACTTTCGAAACTCAAGATAGTGCATCTACATGAATAAAAGTGCATCTAATGCAAGTCGTTGCATCTCGAATGTGTGGTTTTAGTCTCTTCTCATCACTTCTTATTTTAAGTTTCTTTTCATTGGATCTTTAATCTATATATATATATATATATATATATATATATATATATATCTTTACATTATATATAACAGGAGGGAAATGCCACATAATCATCCGTTAATCCATGTCATCACTTTTTAATATTTAATTTTTATTTTTAAAAATTCGGGATTAATTTTTTTTTACTAAAATTTGGATTTTTTTAAAAATATGTCAAATTCAAGAATCGAACCTATGTCTGCTCACTTGAAAACAAGTATCTCAACCACTGGACCAACCTAGAACTTATGATAGATAATTGAAAAACTAAATATATAACACAGTTAACTGTTAAGGGATTACCACTTTCTTATATCATAAACCCTGATCGTCTAACGTATCTTCAATATCCCTAAATAAATAAATTACAAATCGTTATTCTTGACAATTGACATCTGCGATACCCATTCGACACCCTAAATAAATTACATATCAATAAACCCTTTTTAAACCCTAATACCATTTACGATCCATACATGTATAACTTGATCATCTTCTTTGATATACATGCAATTGTTTCTGATGCTTTTACGGCGATGTTATGTACTACTGCACTTGATAATTGATAATGGAAAGTGCCTGATGCTAACAATGTGTTTTGTGCGGTTCATGGTGGTGATGGTAAAGCGAAGATGTATATTAGGGTTTTGATGAGAATATTGAATCAATAATCTTCAACCAGGTTTTGTTTTTCAGTTTGATTTAATTAAATATACCATATTTTTTAATTGATTCATTTAATCCTTATTTTCAATCCAAATGTTAAAGTTTCTATTGATTTGTTATTTATTAGAGCCTTTAGAGATGAATTTTGAGAATGATAGCACGGGCAGCAAAGACCTGAGCAGCATGGGTGTGGATTGTGGAACACACACGATGTTCTGAGGGAGGTAATCGCGGCTCACTATATCTTCTCCTACGCTCTTACCTGAATTATTTGTTCTAAACATGTGTTGTTGTGTTTACAGCGCTATCGACACGCCTCTGGCCCTTCTTCAGCTCTGGTTAGTTTTAATTTCGGTGGTGGTGGTATATCAGGTAGACATGAATGTCCTCGATCATGCTCGTGAGGTGATCTCCTAGATAAATAAATTATAACCTTCAACGAACACAAAAGGATACTCGCCCCCTGATTGCTTGCAATGTCAAGTCAGAACGCAGGTGCATTAGGCAATGAGAATGAATTTAGAATGTGGTGGCATTAAATTAAACTTTAACTGCTATGAATAAGTAGATGACTCTTAGGTATCGACCTGTAAAGTGCACCATTTACATAAGCTTGCTTTGTATACCAATCAAAACTCCTGAATGTGTGCGTTTTATCACCCTTTTAATACATTCAACAAAAGTTGATCATTTGTCTATGTGTTTATCCTTATATGAAGTAAAGTTTCAATGTTTTCTTATGAAATCAGGGATTATTATAGGTACCAGATTGAAATACAGGCTTTCTTCTTCATGGCCCTTAGATGCGTATTGATTCTTTTGAAGCCATATACTAAGGGCAATAATGATTGTATTGACAGAATCATGAAACACCTTCACGCCCTAAGCTTCCACACGAGAAGTTAGTGTTGGCTTGATATTAAGCAACTAAATGACATTTACCATTACGAAACAGAAGTATACTATCATACCGCTGTTAATAAGTTTAATGTCCTCCTTGAGTCACTTTCCTGCAAATGTGGATTTCTGTTGGTTTTGTCTGGGTATTTGTGTGGCTATATTGTCTTCCTAGCGACAAATGAGCAGAGTTCGGCATGATATATCATGAATCTTATTGAATTACGTTGTTGAAACTTGGTATTTAACCAATTTATCTCATTTTCTCTCTACTTGGAATGTTAATGTCTGAGCTTTTTCATATATATCTGCAGGTTCAAGTCAAAGTTCTTGCCATTTATAATGATGAAGATAAAGTGAGGAGTGTAGGGCCTGGTGAAAATCTACGAGTCCGAGTCTCGGGGATTGAAGTGGAGGACATATTATCCGGATTTGTACTTTCCATTATTGGTATGCTTTCTACTTTAATAACAATACAGTGACACATTTTAAAAATGTTCTTTTGTATTTTGTAGCTTAAAACCAAAGAAAATGGTTAGATGTAAGTAAAAAGAGCATGTTTCGCTGCTGTCTCTCAAAACCTGGCATCATCCCGTCAAGTAGGATTATTGAAAGCTGACATGAAAAAACCACATGCTAGGCTTTGGAAATTTTATATGGCTATCTTATATTTATTTATGCCTTGTGCTTTTGTTTTATAAGACATATGTTTTTAATACATACAACAAAAGTTGATCATTTGTCTGTGCATTTATCCTGATATGAAGTAAAAGTGTCAGTATTTTCTTTTGAAATCTGGAATTATAATGGGTACCAGATTGAAATACAGGCTTTGTTCTTCATGGCTCTAAGATGCGTATTGCTTCTTTTGAAGCCAGATACTGAGGGCAATAACGATTTTATTGACAGAATCATGAAACACCTTTACGCCCTAAGCTTCCACATGAGAAGTTACTTTATGTAGTGTCATCGAGGTAGTTTATGAACATGCTTTGATATTTTATTAATTTTTGTTATTGGTTTATTGCTACTGATTTATTTTTCCGTTTGGTTTTGCATTACAGATTCTTAGTTTCCATAGAAAAATGGTGCATAAAAATCCTATATCTCAGCTATATCTAAGATATTGTATTTCCAACAGAACAAATTCCCATAGAATTCAATGAGAAGGCTCTTGAATGATGTATCTGAAGTCGTGTCAGCCAATAAGGAGTTTACAAAGGAGGTCAAAATATGGTTGAGCGTCTAAATTCCGAGATGTACCATTGAAGACAGATCCACCACTTCTTACGGATCTTAAAGAAGAAACCTTTTGTGCTATACCCGGAGCACGTAGCAGGTATAATAAGTTTTAATGTTTCAGAATCTACTACATTTTAGTATTCTTTATAACTTGTGTCGACCCATTGTTGAATAAATGTTCAAAACCTCTTCCTCCACTTTTTGACATTCTCTTATAATGGCCTTTTTTTCCTTATACCCACTTGGGTGCATATATTTATTGCTACATATGCAGACTCTAACTAGATTCATGCCCCCACCTCAGGCAACAACATTTTTAGCATTCTATTTACATGACAATAAATTATTGCCATAAGCATGGAGGACTCTTCTATCAAAATATATAGTGTCCAAGTTGACGAGGTAGTTCTTTAACTCTTATTTCAAAGTAAGTGTCTGAGTCATGTCTTTTAACAAGTGAATTTGATATTTATTATTTATGTGATCAGTTGCGAATGAAGCTTAAAGGCCGTAACGAATGGATAACATGTCTTACTTTCTCGGATGTGCTTAAAGTGATGGTGTCTTTCGGCACTGATTCTCAGGTAAGAGAAGTTAGATGATCTTTGTTGTATGATTTTTTAATAATTCCCAACTGATGGTTTTTTTTGTTTTATGCATGATTTAATAAACTACATTTAGCTATGCTTAATGAAGTGATGTCATGGTTAGCTGATACATTTAGTCTATTTGCGTTTGTGTGTTTGGAATACAAGTGGATGAGAAGGAAAACAAGTACACAGTTGCAAATTCCAGCAAGGCTGCTCCCCTTGCTGATACCTGTGTGCATTTCATAAAGATTAGACACACGTGCTAGCTGTCCATGAAACTCAGATACCTGTTTGTGAAGGTCCCACACTCGAATCTCCAAAGCAGGTCTGTTTTATCAGCCAATTGGAATCCAAGTTTGATCTAATTCACCAGTTGTTTTGGAAAATACGTAGGATGTTTTAGATACTTCGTAATGGATTTAATAAACACTATGATGGATTTAATAGGCACTATGATGTTTAGCCTTTTGGGTTTCCAAAAAATCATCAGCGTGGCGGATCTATATGCGAAACAACTGGTGAATTTCATGAAACTAAGATTACAGTGGCATGTAAAACTGCTTTTGGTCAGTAATAAGCTGCATACTTTTTTAGATATTTAACTAACAATAATCATGAAAAAACTGTCCAAAACTTATAACCAGAATCTGGTATGTATTCAATAGATAGCTAATTCGTTTATGGGTTAATTAGTGTTTGTTTTGCTCTTCTAATTATTTATCTTGTCAAAGTTTGTGACGTAACCAGACCATATTTGTTGGTTTTCAGGATGGAAGTGTTGCTATACTTGCTTCATCAACACCCAGGTTGCGATGTTGGACCAATTCAACTGATTATATTCCAAACACTCCAAAGTAATCTGTAGTTATTAGTGTAGTTTTAAGAGTAAAAAAAGGGACATTAGACATACTGCTAATAGCGTTATAGATTCAGGAATAGAAAGAGTTTATGAAGTGAAAAAAAATATTTTTTGCTTATTATATGAAATTGAAAACATCTAACTAATCTTTTAGGCCTTGAGGTTTCTTTTGTTTATTCTTTCCTCATGTAGTTGTTAAACTCGAAATCCATCAGAAGATAAAAAGATGAAGCTTTTGTCCGCTATCATTCGTGTCTCAAATGTACAGAATATACAATATGACACAGGTATGTGACCCGATAGCGTATTATATTTTCTTACAACCTTACCATGATAACATGAAAATAATGTTTAACACGGAAAGAATTCGAAGAACCATTCCTATTTTTTTAAAATCGCAATGCTTAATTAGACACAATATCTGAACATTTTTGTCACAAACTGGGTGAAATCATGAATGAATTTTCCAAAAGGAAGGCATGTTAATTTTATCTAACATTCTATTCTTATCTTTTGCCAGGGTTTTGAGAAGACAATAGTTATTTGGGAGACGTAGAAGAAGCCGAAGCAGAACCCGTAGTCTGGCAAGGCACCAGAACCACTGTGCCATTACATTTGAAACCAAACTAACCATAGGAATTCTTACCGTCCCATTTTTTTATCAAGAAAAGCATTATGAAAACCAACAGTAAGTGCTAGAAGTGCATTTCTTTCATCCTCAGTAAACGTAAAACAAAATATGAAAGAAATACTAACATGAATAACCTTTCATTGCTGAGAATCCTCAAAATCTGTTTTGTTGGGTACTTCCAATTTTAAGACTTCGAAACAGACCCAGGTTATGCAGTTGTCCTTATTCTGTTTCATTAGCATATCTGATTGTCTTAATTGTAACCGTATTGTCGACTTTATGTAAGACTTCGGCTTCATGAATATGCTGAACAAAACATGGTTTATGAGTTCACACCTAAGAAAAAATATGCTGAATAAACCAAAGTTTATGAGTTCACATTAAGCAAAAGAAAATGTTGTACCGTTGATTGTTTCGTAAATCCAAAAGGTTTCAAATTTTGAAAATGATGTAATAAGATCAATATAGCATCCATGTTCATAATATAATATCATCAAATATCTAATAATACTTTCTTAGATATGAAATTAAAAAACGATATTTATGACCTTTTAACAATATAGATATTAGTGTTACATACTCTAGGACAAAATAAATCTTAGCCGATACTCAACCAAACCTCTAGCATATTATCATTAGTTAATATATCCCGATACTTTTGGTAAGTATTTGAAAATGATTAGTCGTTTACTGGTGGTGTTAAAAAAAATTGTTTACTGGTGTTATGAGTTATTACTGTCTTTTTATCATTGGCGTCTAGCATATACAGTATACACTAAAGAATTTGAAACTAAAACTTTTTTGGGAAAATTTTTTAAAGGCCCTAATGTTGTACCTACTTTCCCAAAATGCACCAATCAAATAAATTTTTTCCAAAATGTCTTATGCAATTTATGAGACTTTTTCAAAAATAGGAAAAAAGTTTAATAGT
Organism: Glebionis coronaria; assembly: GCA_025667525.1. Taxonomy (NCBI): domain Eukaryota; kingdom Viridiplantae; phylum Streptophyta; class Magnoliopsida; order Asterales; family Asteraceae; genus Glebionis; species Glebionis coronaria. The sequence continues at coordinate 554,914,156 of CM046877.1, read as the reverse complement.
TTCCTAAAATTTTGCCATTTCTGAAAAAGTCGCATAAGTTGTATAACTTGCATAAATTTTGGGAAATATTCATTTAGTTGGTGCATTTTGAGAAAGTGGTGCAACCTTGAGGCATTTCAAAATTTTCCTAACTTTTTTTCTATAAAAGACACAATTTTATCATAAAACTTTGTAAAAAAAGTAGCTAAAGAAATATGTGTTTAATAAAAAAAAACTAAGCAAAAGTTTTGATCCTTTGGTGACTAAAAGTAGAGTAAGAATAAAAAAAAACTTTTAATACTCTCATTTATTACTTACTCTTTTATCAACTCCTACTAAAAGAAAAGAAAAAAAAAAGTAATAAGAGGAGCACCAAAAGTTTATTTTTATTCAAGTTTTAGCCACCAAAAAGTAAAAAAATTTGCTTACTCTTTTTTAGTAACCATATGTTTCGATTTCTTTTACATTTAAGCTTTTTTAATAAGTAAAAGTTTTGCAATAAAATAATGGTTTTTATTTATATTATAATAGACAAAAAATTAATAAAAAAATGTTTCAAATTTTGTAATGATATCAACCCAAATACCCCTACTATGGGATCAAAACATAAATGCTTGCTACAGTTACACGAGTTGTGCAACTTCTATGCGCCATTTTATTTTGTTTTTTTAACGGCGAGTTAATAGTTAGTAATTCGAGCTTACACAGGACATCCTGTATGCAAGCTTCGAACCTTCTCCTTAGGAGATAAACTCCACTCCTGCTTCTATTTAATTCGGGGCCCTGAAGGTCCTTAGTGAGACTCGAACTCGAGACCTCTCTAAGAATACCTCCGCAAGGTTGTCCTTGGTGGCCAACTGAGCTAACTCGGTTGGTTAACGATAAACCCCACTCCTACTTCTATTTATGCGCCATTTTCATTAATAGCTAAAAAATGTTAACGATGATGAATAAGGGTCAAAAGGGCCGGGTTCACGAGAATTTTTGTCCATTCTTTTTTAATATTTTTACAAAAGTAAAAAATGTTAACTATGCTTTATAGAATTATTAGAAGATATGTATGTCTTAGTTGCTATATAGAGGTTATTAAGATCTACAAGAAAGCCACAAAAATTTTGCATCTTTTTTAAAGCACGGGATGTGCACTCCACAATTTACCACCTATATGGTTACCTTCTACTTTCATCAGCATGTCGGAAAACAAGGAGAATCGTCTCCTGCATAGAACATAATACGTAACCAATATTGAATCTTTTATTTATGCCATCAAAATCACTTTAATATTACTTAGTTGGTTTTGTACATTAACTTCCTTTGCTCAGCAACAGAATTTGATCAAATGAGCCAAGCGGGCCAAACCCATTTAAAGTATCTTTTTTATGTCATATCATTATAACATCTTATAATTTATTATATGGATGTGATCATTAATATTTTTTAAATATGTTTTTATATACTTGAAGATTTGAGAATTTTGCATATATGTATTCATGCTTAAAAGTGGTAGTTAAATATGAAAATATAAATGATAAGTACAAGTTCTATTTTAAGCCTATTTACAATTGGAATTGAAGGTTTTATTTTTTGTACAGTCAAACAAAATTAAAAGTCTTAGCTATAAAAGTAAAACAAAACATGATTCTTATAGAGTCATCTACCAAAAAGAACAAAAGAATATTGTAACAATGTCCTAAATTATAAAGTTTATAACAACAATAATTAACCAAATAAAAAAATGTAAACGCCAATCACAAAACTTAATTTTATTTTTAATTTTGGTATATAAACATTAAAATGTAATTTTAAAGAAAATAAGAAGAAAAAAATAATTAAAAGAAAAGTGAAACAATTACATTTTTTCTTTTTAGTTAATAAAAACACCATTAATATAAACAATTAAACGTTACAAAAGATCGTTGGCTAAATAGACTAACGTTGTCACAATATAAATAACAATATAAATGTTTAATTCAAGTTGAAAACAAATCGAAAATACGTTGATGGTATTAATAATAAATATGTAATTGTTTCATTATAGTAAGTTTCAGAAAGTTCATTCTTATTCTATATCATTTATACGTATGGTAAACGAGTTGTAATTTGAAGTAGATGTTATTTTTTATGTTTTTTTATTGTTAACTTAATGATGTAACAAAATAGTTTTATTATAGTGTAATATTTTTTATTATATGTTAATAAGATACATTGTCAAGTAATCGCATACCTTTATTTTTAGTTTATTAAATTTTGCTTTCTATTTCGTTTTCTAATCATAAAGTTTTCTATATTTTTTAGACATACTTTTGTCATGTAAACAATAATTATAAGTCTTGCCCATTCATAGGACGAGCTTTGCCATTACACGCACATTTCAAATTTTAAGCATTCAAACCAAAAAAGTAAATGAAACAAAATTCATTCCTGTAAAAACAAACGTTATGTTTAAAATATCACGATTAATAATGCATTAAAAGACTACTAAACTAGAATAAATATTTATCAAATAGTAAAAAAAATCAAAATTCGTACATGTCAATAGAACATTAAAAATAAATATTTATAAAACAAAAAAAAAGTAAAAGACATTCAGAAGTCAAACCCGTCCATCGGACGGGTTTTGCCACTAGTATATATATATATATATATATATATATATATATATATATATATATATATATATATATATATATATATATATATATATATATATATATATATATATATATATATATATATATATATATATATATATACATTATATATAAGAGGAGAGATATGCCACATAAGCATCTAATAATGCCATGTCATCATTTTTTTAAAATTTTTTGCAATTTTCGTTTTTTAATAATTTTTTTATTTTCTTTATTTGAACATTTAATAATTATTTTTTGATGAGGATAATTTTATAAAAACTTGAAATCCAAATTGGTTAAAATTTTCGTCGGGAGGAAGATTCGAACATGGGTTGTTTAGATAAATGTTGGACACAACCAGTAAGCCAAACAAGGATCTACGTTTTAATTTTGCAAAAACAAGTTAAAATACACAAAATAAAACGTTATCTAATTCCCTTATTAACTAAAACCCTAAACCTTTTATTTTTTCTGGCAACCGAGATGTTCACATCCAGAAACCCTAAAACACATATTGCATCGCTATTAACTTTTTCAAGGTAATTTTTGTTTGAATCAGTCTTTTATTTATTTTGTTTGATCTTGCATGACCGTTTAAGTGGATTTCGATTCTGTTTCATTCGTAATCACTACAATTTTAATTAGGTTTATAATGGGCGGGGATGGTTTCAATTAGCCATCCTAAGCATACTGAAAAGACAACAAAGTTGCAAGATTGAGGCTCGTGAAGCATGATGGTAAGCTTCCTGATCTTATATTTATGAGATCATGCTGTGGTAGAAGCGGAATAATATATGTTTGTTATCTAATAATTCACACTCTTATTTTTCTGTTAGTGAATCTTGGAAGAATGATTTTTGTGACATGAAGTATCGTCTTCCCCGAAGTAGCAACAACGCTAGAGTAGAGAACAGCTTTGTCTCGGTTTACAGTAAAGACAATCTAATATGTTGTTTAGCATGTAAGTTGTTAATATTTGACGGTTATGTATGGCCCAAACCTTGGCTTGACTGTGTTAATCCATTCTTCATGATTGGTTTTAAATTCACATCTCTGTAATAATAACATCGCTGATGTGAGAGCTTATAAAGTATATGTTCTATTTTGAAGGCTTGGCGTCTGTTCACAGAAATATGTCAGGCTTGGGACGCTTGACAAGATATACTGACCTATATTCATATGCTTTGGTGCTTGGTAACTAGATAGCTTTTTAGTAACTTTGCTAACAATAATATATACAGTCTTCGGTTGAGGAACATAGATAGCTGAAACAGATCATCTGCCACAATAATACGCCTTGTCTCTCTAGGTTCCACTGGGTTCAATCCAAGAAGAACATGTGCAACACGGTGCAAAACAGAAAGGACCACAGGCAAATATTCCAACAGTGTCTAAACTCTCTGCATTTAGGAGAATCCCAAGAGTAGATACAGCTACATGTGAAGGCAGGAAACCAAGAATGCCACAAAATGAGGCTGGAATTCTCACTCCCCCAATTGTATTAGTACCTATTGCAAAATCAACAAGCTCTGCTACAACAGCAACGGCTGAACCACTTGAGGATCCACCAAGAATATAGGATTGCATTGCTGGATTTGTCGGTGTCCCGTAATGTGAATTTTCCCTAGTTATCCCAAAAGATAACTCGTCCATTACAGTCTTGCCAACGCAGGTAGCCCCATTCTTTAACAAAGCAGTAACAACAATAGCAGTCTTCCCAGCTTCTTCATGCGACTTTTTCCAATCCGGGTTCCCAAAGCCAGTCACATACTCTTTCACATCAAACGAATCATTGACAGCGAAAGATAAACCGAAAAGAGAAAGCTTGGCAGCAGGAGGAGGCGGTTGAGGAAACGCAGGTAAAATGAAGGTTCATAGTTTTTCTGTATTGGTTGCTTTTTGAAACCGTCACATTCTCTTACAATTTACCTGAATGGTCCGTTCTAACCATGTTTTCTATGTTCACAGTGTCGATGGTTTCAGAGTAGGTGTGTAAACAACGACCCAGCCAGCTACGACATTGACACTGGCCAATCCAGTTCCAGGTACAATGATGTTTAGTAGTTTTTCTGTATTGGGTGCTTTCTGAAACCGTCACATTCTGTTCTAAACATGTGTTCTCTATTCCCAGCGCTATCAGCTTTGGCCCTTTTCTAACTCTGGTGTGAGAAAACGTATGTCACGTACCACTTTCCAAAACCGAATACGCAATACGTTCGTCCCAATAAAATTCTTAACCCGTAATAATGTTTTAATGCCCGTGGTACTTTGATTTACATAAACATTACGATATTCCCGGAACTTAGGAACACGTGACACACGAGTCACATAAAAATAATACGCATACTCATATCATGTGAGGTGTGGTTATTACAGGAAACTCCAAGATTGAGTTAGGACAAAGTAAAGGAATGTGTTGATCCAAAGACAAATTAAGATTACCCTTCAAAGGAAATTGCTAAGGTCTACTTTATAGTGTTCTCCCTCTTAAGAAAAGGTTTTAGCACCGTTATTCATTTAACTTTATGAGAGGGAGAGACGGAATTCCACATTCACCATATGAACCCACTTACTTAGATACATATAACAAGCATAAAATGTATGTGTGGTCTAAAACGTATAAATTTATGAATATTCAGATAGCAGGACTGCCTGAAGGCATTACAGAACTGTTGCAACATGAAAAAATGCGTGTTTCGTTGGTCGTTGAAAGAAAGGTTTTGGAACAAATCTAAAGCATCAATACTCTGATGGTGCTTTAGTTTTCATAGCTATACTTGATGCTGGAACTACTTAATCAATTGGATGGTTTCAGCAATGATCAACGTATCAAGGTACTTCTTTTGTGTCAGTAGGTACATTGTTTGCTGTCATGGACTAGATATTCTGCTTATTCCAAGGTCACATACAGAATATTGCTCTTGTTAAGCAACAATATGAATTAAGTAAGACCGCAAATAAAGTGATAATTTTCATTGAGCCGCCTATAGTTTTCTTTCATTCGCTAGGACAACACTTCTATGTCCACTTTTGTAGCTATTCTGAGTAAATTCATGGATTTGGGTATATTAGTTCTTTACTACTACATTACATGTTGGTTACTGTTATTATATGTCCATTACAGGATGGTGATTGAGATGTACAGTTTTCTTTGGGGAACTGATTCAGAAGAGCATTTAATGCTCTATGATGATGCTAAAATAGTGATGTGTTCTGTGACATATTTAACAGGGAGAAGTCGAAGAAGCTAATCAGTGCCCCTGCGTAAATAAAGTGTAGCTAAAAAACACAGCAAGTGATAATTTTATAACCGCATATCATATGTATATTATAGTTTTTCAATCTGTAAATCTTCAGTTAGTGTTTCGATAATATTCTATGCACCTAACTATCGCTTTAGTGTATCTCAAGGTAATCAACACATGAGCGCCATCCCGAGGTGAAGTGGCACAGTGCGAAGTCGGATTGGCGTAGGGGCAGGCAACTGGGCGTCGTGCATACATCTTACGACTTACGTGTGTACTCATTTCAGGGTGCGCCAAATATTATCACAGAAAGATTGAAATTTCATGTTAAGATCACATTTTTTGTTGATCACATATTATTGTGCAACGAAATGTTTTGAGAAGGTTTTACAGACCCTTTCTAGGTCTTATCCTATATAAATCGTACTTGCAAACAAACTTTCTAGGAGCGGTTATTTGTTTTGGTCGTCAACTGTTTGTTCATTAGATATTGAATTGGTTTCACTAACTTTGAAATGATGACTTGATAGATGAAGAACCGCCACCTAATCCTCTTATACCAGGAAGTGGTATGCATGTCAGACCTGGGGAACCACTTCGATTGCTAGGTCTGCTAATCATGAAAATCCCTTTATTGAATTCTCCCTTGAACATCGTCGTGCTATCGTACAAAGGAATCCCTTAAAAAATTAATTGCTTGCAGCTATGTAGTCATTCAGGTTCGTGTCTTGATTCTCAATATTTTATAAAATTATTCACTAAGGTTTAATGAGGTAAGATGGTTTTTGAGATTCCAATTTTAGGAGGCAAACAATGATATGTCTTCGGCCTTTAAAAGTAAGATTTACAATATCCTATGTTATTACCCTCTTTGCTTTAATATTTGGTTTTAGATCTTTCTTTTTCATGGTTTCTTTTGCGAGGTTTTGTTATACACTGAAAATTCTATGGATAACAGACACACATGAGGTCATCGGGAAACTTCAAAAATATTTTCCCACAAAGATGTCGTCCTCCATGAGAATAAGGCTAACTCTACCAAAATCAAATATTGATGCTATTAGGGGGAGAAAGTGAAATACCGTCATTTGTATTTATCTGCAAGTAACTCCTCTATTGCAAGTTCACATTCCACTCAACAAGTAAATTCTTTCCAACTTTAATAAAATATTTGAGGAGGTTGTATGCATTACATGCAGGCATTTTGTGGTTTCCCCTTATGCTAAATGTCATCATTGTCGTATTTAACATGTGTGAGGTAAAGTACAATGTAAATCAACCCACTCTTAGCTAAATGATCTGAAGAGTTTAGTGGTTTGTTTTCTATTATTTTTTTAAATTTTATTCTACAAGGATTCTTTACAAGGGTTATGCAAATGTGGTATTGCTGGATTTAACAAACAATCTGAAAAAGAGTGTGACTTTTATCTAAAAAGAAGTGAAGGGAAGCAGAGGATAGCCTCTCACTTTATTTAAAGGTATCGTTAGCTGTTTTAGAGTGTAAAAAGAAGAACTTGCTGCTGACGAATCTGCATCAGGATCTGGATTTCCAAGACTTCGTGAAAAGGTTGGTGTTTCTATGTTAATCTTCAAGATCTAACAAAACAATCTACAAAAATGTGTGACGATATGCTACAAAGAAATGAAGGGTAGCAGAGGATAGCCTCTCACTTTATTTCAAGTTAAATGTCCTCCCTGACTCGCTTCCCGACCGGGCTTTTGTTTTCATGCCAACTACAGGTGGGTACTTTATTTGAATGACGTAAATTCAGCAAATGTTGATTTCCGTTGGTTTTGTCTCGGTAATTGTGTGGCTATATTGTCTTCTCTAGCGACACCTAAGTAGAGTTTGGCTGTCATTAATCTTATTGAATCACGTTGTTGAACCTTGGTCTTTAACCTATTTATCTCATTTTCTCTTTACTTTGAATGTTAATGTCTGACGGAATAACGCAATTAACTGAGTAATATATTCACCATCCTAAATTCCTAATTATCACATTCCGTTTGTCTACAGAGTTGATTCTTCTTGGGTTTATATTTCTCCTCCTAACCACCTATAAGAATTTATTAAATATATGTATACCCTCAAAGTACTATGATAACACATTTGGTTTATGCACCAGGGATGACGTTTATGAAGGAATGAAGGGTCATAGGTGGAAACTCAAGGCTTCATTTAAGTAAGTGTTTGGAATATCTTCAGTGCATAATGTTTATATCAAGTTGTAAATTTATTCTAATAAACATCTTCCTAATCTGATGTGTGAATTTGTAACTTTTTAGTTAGTTCCTCATATGATGCCTGAATTGACAGGAGTCATCTATATATTCCAGACTCCAGAGACGTTGTTATGTTGTAGCTGCATTATCGATCTAGATACGTGCACAATTTTTTCTTTAAATCTTGGGTGAAATGTATTTGTTCTTGGGTTCTTTTCAACACTATGATGTCCGCCGTTATGAAATTCAGAAAGTTAGCTTATGAAACGGGGTGTTTGGAATTGCTTAGTTTAAAAAGCCTAGACACAAGCATCCTTTTAGTGTGTGAAATAAACTGATATTATCACAGAAAGATTGAAATTTCATGTTAAGATCACATTTTTTGTTGATCACATATTATTGTGCAACGAAATGTTTTGAGAAGGTTTTACAGACCCTTTCTAGGTCTTATCCTATATAAATCGTACTTGCAAACAAACTTTCTAGGAGCGGTTATTTGTTTTGGTCGTCAACTGTTTGTTCATTAGATATTGAATTGGTTTCACTAACTTTGAAATGATGACTTGATAGATGAAGAACCGCCACCTAATCCTCTTATACCAGGAAGTGGTATGCATGTCAGACCTGGGGAACCACTTCGATTGCTAGGTCTGCTAATCATGAAAATCCCTTTATTGAATTCTCCCTTGAACATCGTCGTGCTATCGTACAAAGGAATCCCTTAAAAAATTAATTGCTTGCAGCTATGTAGTCATTCAGGTTCGTGTCTTGATTCTCAATATTTTATAAAATTATTCACTAAGGTTTAATGAGGTAAGATGGTTTTTGAGATTCCAATTTTAGGAGGCAAACAATGATATGTCTTCGGCCTTTAAAAGTAAGATTTACAATATCCTATGTTATTACCCTCTTTGCTTTAATATTTGGTTTTAGATCTTTCTTTTTCATGGTTTCTTTTGCGAGGTTTTGTTATACACTGAAAATTCTATGGATAACAGACACACATGAGGTCATCGGGAAACTTCAAAAATATTTTCCCACAAAGATGTCGTCCTCCATGAGAATAAGGCTAACTCTACCAAAATCAAATATTGATGCTATTAGGGGGAGAAAGTGAAATACCGTCATTTGTATTTATCTGCAAGTAACTCCTCTATTGCAAGTTCACATTCCACTCAACAAGTAAATTCTTTCCAACTTTAATAAAATATTTGAGGAGGTTGTATGCATTACATGCAGGCATTTTGTGGTTTCCCCTTATGCTAAATGTCATCATTGTCGTATTTAACATGTGTGAGGTAAAGTACAATGTAAATCAACCCACTCTTAGCTAAATGATCTGAAGAGTTTAGTGGTTTGTTTTCTATTATTTTTTTAAATTTTATTCTACAAGGATTCTTTACAAGGGTTATGCAAATGTGGTATTGCTGGATTTAACAAACAATCTGAAAAAGAGTGTGACTTTTATCTAAAAAGAAGTGAAGGGAAGCAGAGGATAGCCTCTCACTTTATTTAAAGGTATCGTTAGCTGTTTTAGAGTGTAAAAAGAAGAACTTGCTGCTGACGAATCTGCATCAGGATCTGGATTTCCAAGACTTCGTGAAAAGGTTGGTGTTTCTATGTTAATCTTCAAGATCTAACAAAACAATCTACAAAAATGTGTGACGATATGCTACAAAGAAATGAAGGGTAGCAGAGGATAGCCTCTCACTTTATTTCAAGTTAAATGTCCTCCCTGACTCGCTTCCCGACCAGGCTTTTGTTTTCATGCCAACTACAGGTGGGTACTTTATTTGAATGACGTAAATTCAGCAAATGTTGATTTCCGTTGGTTTTGTCTCGGTAATTGTGTGGCTATATTGTCTTCTCTAGCGACACCTAAGTAGAGTTTGGCTGTCATTAATCTTATTGAATCACGTTGTTGAACCTTGGTCTTTAACCTATTTATCTCATTTTCTCTTTACTTTGAATGTTAATGTCTGACGGAATAACGCAATTAACTGAGTAATATATTCACCATCCTAAATTCCTAATTATCACATTCCGTTTGTCTACAGAGTTGATTCTTCTTGGGTTTATATTTCTCCTCCTAACCACCTATAAGAATTTATTAAATATATGTATACCCTCAAAGTACTATGATAACACATTTGGTTTATGCACCAGGGATGACGTTTATGAAGGAATGAAGGGTCATAGGTGGAAACTCAAGGCTTCATTTAAGTAAGTGTTTGGAATATCTTCAGTGCATAATGTTTATATCAAGTTGTAAATTTATTCTAATAAACATCTTCCTAATCTGATGTGTGAATTTGTAACTTTTTAGTTAGTTCCTCATATGATGCCTGAATTGACAGGAGTCATCTATATATTCCAGACTCCAGAGACGTTGTTATGTTGTAGCTGCATTATCGATCTAGATACGTGCACAATTTTTTCTTTAAATCTTGGGTGAAATGTATTTGTTCTTGGGTTCTTTTCAACACTATGATGTCCGCCGTTATGAAATTCAGAAAGTTAGCTTATGAAACGGGGTGTTTGGAATTGCTTAGTTTAAAAAGCCTAGACACAAGCATCCTTTTAGTGTGTGAAATAAACTGATAATAAGCGGTTAGGGTTTAGTGCTGTAAAGAAGCTAGCACAAACACCCCTGTATAGTGTACTAAATGGACATCGTGCTACTGATTTCGTTAGGATTGATTGCGTTTGAAACATCAGCTTCACAACAACAATAAACACCCCTACTATAGGCCCTTCCAAACACCCATTAAAACATCTTAATCACCCTTTTGAAGCTTCTTATCTGACGTGTTTATTTAAAGGTTATAAGGTGATGTTTCTGAATCAGATAGTATATTTAATAAACATTTGGTTATTGATGGTAGAGGTCTTCAAGTGGTCCAATTTAATGATAATTTTGCAAAACTCTTTAAAGCGTTGTATGTAGCAGAACAACAGGCTAGAGAAGATGTTGACACAATGTTCAAATTGTTGAAGGATTAGATGATGAAGGAGAATGAACGAAAGGAGCAAGAGTTATGTGCTTTGGACAAGAAAGCGAGACCTGAGAGAGCTGACACTCGTGGTGGAAGTTATTATGCAGCTTCTGAAAAGAATACGATGGACACAGATGAGCCCATGAGAATTGAACCTGAACATGAACATAAACGCGTGAAGGACCGGGACCAGCCTAGAGAATAAGAAGCAGAAAGATAAGACCAGCTCGGGATAAAAAAACCCATGAAGAGAGGAGTAGAGAGCAAGAAAGGGACAGAAGGTTGGACAAAGTGGTGAAGTCATTTACGATCAAAGATTATCCAATCACGAAAAGGTAATGATTCTGGTTTTGCAACTAACGACCAGTGCATTGTCTATGATAAATGGTTGTTTACTACACAACCAACTCTATCTACTTTACACATGCCAAAGAAAGACGCTGATGATGAGAAGTATGGTGGGCTTTAGAACAGCTTATGAAGATCAGGAAGGACGCTTTAAAACCGACAATGGATTAACATGTGCTGGTGAAAAGAGTGCACCGAGAACCGGACCAGTCGAGTTTGAGAAAGAAGTGGCTGATAAAGTTGATCCGTTTGGTCTGGACAAGTTTATGGCATAAGTTAAAGAAGGAAAGAAAGCATTTGATAACATTGGAAGATAAGAAGTGTATGCAGACATATGAAACCAGATACAATGTGGCATATAGTTTCTATTATATATATATATATATATATATATATATATATATATATATATATATATATATATATATATATATATATATATATATATATATATATATATATATATATATATATATATATATATATATATATATATATATATATATATATATATACTTGTGCAAACATTTAGAATATCTCTATATCTCTAGATAAAAACCGAGCTGAATTTAAATCCGAACATAATATATATCTAGAAAGAATTTCTAAAATCTCACGTTTACTCGAGTTCATTCATTGGATGGGGAGTCAACAACAACCGGATTGTGGTATGTATTGGTCCTTGCACATGCATAATTTCTATTAAGCAAGACTTGATATAATAGCAACTTAAAGGGACGGGAAGGAACTTATATTTATATCAGTACTTTGATTGTTATTAGCTGCTTCAGACAACATAGTCGTCTTGTTTTTTTACCGTGCTGCTGACACGTTATTTAAATATCGTATTTGAGGTAAATCGCGAGATACAAGAGAAAACATGGTAGCAATGTATGTGAGATCATTTGTGAACAATGAATTTCTCTTAAGGACTATTATCATGCAACAACTTCCAACAATATAAACGAACCTCAACTGTATTCTTTGATTTGTTTATTACATATGATCATCTGATTGTTCAATATCACATACTAACTTTCAAAACATGAAAACATAATTGTCAATATAAGTCACATTTAACACAGATAATGTTGCTGCTTATATTTCTAAAATAAAGTTCACCACTCAACTCACTTGGACACACGATGGACTAATTTCAAAAGTACCAACAGTCCGACATATATGAAATACATCAATAAGTTTCTTGATGGTAATGGTTCTAACTAGCTTGCTAAAGCCCGTTTTAAGGCACGTCAAAACTTGAGACGTGACATTGACACTACGCAATATGTTATGGCAGGCTACGACATGAGCGCTACGACATGAGCTGTAGTGATTTTTATCCAAAAAAATCAAAAAATATTATTACATGCAAAGAGAGTTTGCTAACTTTAATAATTATTATGTATAATATTTATTGTGAGCTCAATATAAATATAATATTAAAATATGATAAAATAAATAAATATTTTTATATGTTGTGCCGTCATAAGTTACGCTTTAAAAACGCTAAAGTTTTGTCTTAGCCGCTAAAACGTATAGCTTGAACATGCTATCACGTCACGCTACTTATAACCACTTAAAACTGATAATTTATAATTGGTCAAGACCAGATAAAGCTGATAATAATTGTTATACACCACTTTGTTTTAGTTTTTTGTTATACTAGGCGAGAGGTAATTACATAAGAATAATAGTGCACACTATATATAGAGAAATTTTGATTCACATTTAATTTTTACTAAGTTTTATTTTCTCATATTTGATGAGCATTTGTATCTTTTATTGTTAATGCATTTAGTTAATAATTTGACACATTTAAAATTGATTTATCTTTATTTAATTGTTTGTTACCAAACTTGTAATCATTAAATTAAGTTTAATGACATCTTAAAAATATCTTAATAATTTACTTTTGAAGAATTTAACCGTGCATTAAAAAACAATTATACTAAAGAAAGAATTAAAACCAACACTATGCGTAAAAAAATACAAATAAATATTTGCTTAGATAATTAATTCCGTAAATACGAAAAGAAAACAACAAATACAAGTCATCACGAATGATAATGCATTAAAAGACAACTACACTAGAAAAATTACAAACAAATATTTACCATTAAAAAAAGTTATGCGGTAATCAAGAATCATACACGCCAGTCGAACATTAAAAAAAATATTTACCAAATAAAAAAAAGTTAAACGATAATTTGAAGTCATACCCATCCATCGGACGGGTTTTGCAACTAGTACATATATATATATATATATATATATATATATATATATATATATATATATATATATATATATATATATATATATATATATATATATATATATATATATATATATATATATATATATATATATATATATATATATATATATATATATATATATATATATATATATATATATATATATATATATATATATATATATATATATATATATATATATATATATATATATATATATATATATATATATATATATATATATATATATATATATATATATATATATATATATATATATATATATATATATATATATATATATATATATATATATATATATATATATATACATATATATATGTATATATATACACAACTTCTGCTCAAACTTTATTTACAACCCCGTGTCATTATTGAACGACATTTCTAGGTTCGTAAATATTATCGATTGCAGAAGATATGTTCTTTTTATCAAAACATTTTTGAACACACAATTTTGAAAGATTTAGAAAAACCTTTTGAGAAATTCTCGAAAAATTGTGTTCACAGTTTTGAAAACCAATTACTTGAGCTTAAGATGTTGAATATCTTACAAAACGAGCTCAAGTATGAGAAGTTGTAAACTTCCCGTTGTTAAGGATAAGATACCATTGGCGATAAACTTTCCTTTTAACTGAAGAGCGAGTTCTAAGCTGACATTTACTTAGAAGTCGTTTTCATGAGCTTGAAAAACTTTGAATGTTTTAACGTAAAACTCATGACCGAGAAAGATGAATTTCTCGTTGAGAAGAAAAGTTCTCTTATTTAAAAGATACACTTTACTTTATGAGCTTAAAACTTGGAATGTTTTAATACAAGCTCATGACCGAGAAAATTTAATTTCCCGTTACGAGGATAAGCTATCTTTAAAGATAAGCTTTCCTAAAATTGAAGTCCGAGTTAAAGTCTGATATTTAACTGTAAGTCATTGTGCATGTGCTTAAAAACTTCGAAGTTTTAAATATTAGCTCATGCCCGAGAAAAATTAATTTCTCGTTGTAAGTATAAGTTTATCATCGGTGATAAACTTTCCTTTCTTTAAAGTCCAGGGTATAATCTGATATGTGATTATACACCATCTACACAAGCTTAAAAACCTTTGAATAGTTTTAATGTAAGCTCGTGTCCGAGAAAAATTAATTTCTCGTTTTTGAGGAATATTTTATCATTAGTGATAAACTTTCCTTTATTTGACGATCGGGTCATCGTTTGACATTTAACGATGAGCCATTAGACACGAGCTTAGAACCTTTGTATAGTTTAAATGTAAGCTCGTGTCCGAGAAAATTTAATTTCTCGTTAATGAGGACAAGTTTATCATCGGCGATAAACTTCCCTTTATTTGAATAACGGGTCAATGTCTAACATTTAACAATGAACCAAATACACGAGCTAAAAACCTTTGAATGGTTTTAGGATAAGCTCGTGTCCGATAAAACTTAATTTCTCGTTTTGAGGGTAAGTTATCGTTGAGGAGATAAACTTCCCTTTCTCTGAAGTTCGGGTCACAAACTATAATATGACTGGGAGCCATGATGCATGAGCTTAAAAACTGGGAATGTTTTTGATATAAGCTCATGCGTGAGAAAAATTAATTTCTCGTTGTAAGGATAAGTTTATCATCGGCGATAAACTTTCCTTTCTTGATGAACGAGTTACAGTATGTGATGTGACTATAAGTCCTTTGTGTAACTTAACTACGAGTCCCCTGAGACACTTGTTTCTTAGATACCTGCTTCTTCAACAACCAAACTCTGAGAGTGTCCTTAATTGAATAGTATACAATGATTGGACCACTTCGTTCTTTTGGAACATCCTCTTTGGTACATGCATTCTCATTAGGAATTTGCATGCTTTGATATGGGTTAGCGATATCTATCTTAGAAGCAAGTGGGGGTTCACAGTTGGCCTTACCTGTGCCAGAGGTGACTTGAGGGGATAATTCACTTGTCTTAGTTGGAAAACGTTTCCTTTTATAGAAAACCTTAAGTTCAGGCTTAGGTGATGTATTATCCTTTTCAATTTCCTCCCTAGTAGTCTTAGTAGAATCAGAGACCATCCTAGTTAAAGGGCACTCGTTTCCTACAAGAGTGAAAGTTCTACCAGTGGGGCGCCACATTTTACCAACGGGTTTGATTTTAGCTACCCACTAGGATTTAAGTCTAGCACGGGAGTTCACCTCATTAAGTAATTTTTTGATACGAGAATCATGATTGGCTTTAAAGACACATTTCCTACATGTTTTACAAGTAGCATATTTAATGTCCGAGTAAGATCTAGAATTCCTAGATGATTGATTGATGCTCCTAGGATGTGACATGCTACGGTTAGCAGTGTTGGGTAAACTAGAAGGCATCTGACTAGGTTTGAAATTCCTATCTCTTACTTGTGTCTTTTGCTTAGCTTCCCTTAGAACAAATGTATGGCGAACGTCATTTGAACTAGTTCGAGACATGTTCTTTGGACTATGTCTAGGGAGGCTAGATGCAATCATGTGATTAGGTCTTGCAAAAGCTGTTTTAGTCACATTGGCCCTAGTTGGTGGAGTGAGATGAACCATATCAACTTGGGAGACAAACCACGATCTCGAGGATTGTGTTCGCTCGGATCTAAATGCAGTCGGTTGTCTAACGAACTGACTTGTAGGTGGTTTCCCCAAGATTGATGGTTTTTCAAGCTTAGTGTCCACACTAGTTCCTTTAGTTTTCCTCAATTCATTTTTCAACGCAGCTATAGCAAAGACCTTTTCTTGTACTTGAGCCTTTAAGGTCTCATTTTCTTTGAGCAATTATCTTGGGATGCCAACTTAGATTCAAGCAAATTAATTTGTTTTAAAAGATTATCCTTTTCAGCTTTATAATCTCGAAAGTTTGATCCAATTTTCGTTCAAGAACAACGTTTGACTTTTCAAGTTTTTCAAAATATATTTCAAATTTCTCCGTTTTCTTTGAAAATTCAATTTTGGCATCCTCAAGCTCTTTTGATTTTTGAGCTAAAATCGTTTCAAGCTCTTCAATACTAGAAGCAGAAGTGGTTAAAGAAGCAGGCATAGGGCACTTATCAGGATTGTTAATTATCTCATTGAATTTAGATTGGAGTAGACAAAGATTTGTAACACATGACGACTCTGCATAATTTCCTGATTGGCTGCTTGCTTCCTGCTTTCCTCCAGAATCCATTCTCTTGTGACTGCTTCTAGTATCGTTTCGCAATATATGAAATTCTCCTTCTTGAAAAGTCGAATTCACTGATTCTATTGAAATTCGATGAAAAGTGATTGTGGATGTGGTTGTTTTCGGAATTTAACAATTCGTGAAGAAACTTAGAAATGGAAATTCACGGGATATGACAAAACCAACAAACGTTCCGTAAATAATTCTTAAAAATCCTCGATTGATGATATAACTTTTTTACTCGGCTCAAAAATTGTTGTCGGCTCAAACGATGATAAATTAAACCAGAGTCCAATTCAACCGTGGCTCACTCCAAAAAGAAAGCTCGTAAACTAATAAATCCAACCTTCGGTTAATATAGTGAACGACCCGAAAATTTATATCCAAAACACGTTATTAACTTTGCCAAAAAGTTCGATAACTTTAAAACGTCTAGCCCTCTTAATTATGAAATATTTCTAAATCGTGTATAGCTAACGTGTACAAATAAAACGTGTAAAGTTTACTAACTTTGCCAAAATGTGTTTAATACCTTTGATAACTTCAATAACTATGAAATGTGAGATATAAAACACAATAAATCCCCTAACGTGGCCCTAAAAAAATATTCAGTGGTGCCAAAAAACGTGGCAAAAAACGTGGCTTCAATCAACACCCGTTATAAAACACAATCCAACCTTCTCTTCCCTAAATAAACTCACATTAACTCACATTAACAATCTGCTCAAATATTTCTCTTCCCTAAATAATTACTCTCCTTGTTTCCTCCACCCAAATACTTCTCTTCCCAAAACAATCTGCTCTCCTCTTTTTACTCAAAACGCTGCCTCCATTTTGCTATTCCTTCATATAACTACCACCGATCCTTCCTTGTTTATCTTATCCATCACAAATAAGTAAACTTATATATCCCAATCTTAAACAATACTAATCTCAATCCTTTTCTATCTCAGCCAAAAGTCACGAAGACGATTTACTCACGAAAATGAAAAGACTACAAGATCTTCGAAGCAAAGGTCTCGGGTAGGTATATTTAGATGTAATGTTTAATTTTGTTGTGTTTAACAAACCGAACCAAAAGATTTTAATTAAAGTGGGAAAAAAATTGGTCAACGATCGGTGATGATTTAAATTTCGTGTGTATAGATCTTTATAGATCTTTGACATGCATGTGTGAACACGAAAAAATCTGAGATCTTTGTTTTGATGTTCTGAATTAAGAGTCGAGTGTGTGTGGATCGAGTCGTTTGAGTCTTGGTTCGAGAGTTTTTGTTGGGTGTGTGGGGATGAGAATGATTGAGTCCTGGTTGGTATTGTCGAGGTTAAGATCGAGTCTGGCTAATATGTTGTTGAGTTGACTTATGAGTTAGTGAGTTGGTTGGTTGTGTTTGGGTTTTGTTGGTCAGTCTAGATGTCGAGTGTTTGTTTGTGACGAGTCTGTGGTGTGTTGAAGTCGAGTTCGAGTCCTGACGTTGTGGTCGAGAGAGAAGTGAGTCGAGAGTCAAGTCGAGTCTAGGTTTAGTTGTGTCGAGGTTTAGGTCGAGAATTGATGGTTTGGACTATTGGTGAGTCGAGGGTGTGTCGGTTTGACAGTTTTAAGATCAGGTTGTGGTTAGGGTCGAGTCGAGTTGAAGGAGTCTTGTTGGTTTGTGTTTGGTTTTTTGACTTTGAAAGAAATAATTCTTATCGTAATATTTAAAAATAAAACAGTCATCGTATATCAATAAAATATAGTCATCGCATTCAAGTAAACTTCCATCGCAACTAGTCATCGTAGCCAGTGATCACACTCTGTGATCGTATCCTGTGATCGTACTCACTTGATCGAACTTACTTGATCGTATCCAATGATCGTATCCAATGATCGTGACGGTTGATCGTAGTCTTGATCGTAAGTCTGGATCGTAAGTCTGGATCGTAGTCACCGATCGCAGTTACTGATCGTAACTTTGGATCGTAACAATCGATCGTAGGATGTGATCGTGATCTTAGATCGCAAGTAGAAACCCCCATGCTTTATGCGATCACAAAAATCAGATCGTGACAGAAAGACTACCCAGATAAAAAAATCTTCATATGATAAAAATATAACCAGAGACAAAACTATTGATATGAGACAAAAACAAAAAAAATATTAAATACAAATATGAGACAAAAAGGTGATAAAGAGTTATGACTGTATCAATTTTTAAGAACACTATCAATTTTAATATAGAACGAGACAAAAGTTGATAGAAAGAGTATAAAGAGAAAATTGTGAATTTGAAAGAAAAATTTTATAAATATAAAACCATTTTGCCCTTAAAAACTTAAATTGAAAGTAATAGATAGACGAGAAGAAAAAAAATTGTGAAGGAAGAAAATTTAACCACCAAATCAATAGATAAAAACACTCAAATCCGAAGAATCAACCAAAGCTCTTGATACCAATTGTAGGTCTAAAGTTTATTAGGATTAAGCAAGTGTTTGATTTATCTATTGAAGGAATGGAGAAAGAAGAACTAGAGAGAGAAAGGTAGAGAGAGAAAGGAGAGAATGGAGAAAGATGGAAAATGAGAAATGTGATTAAGTGTTCAACCCCTCCTAACATGCTAGGAGGGGGTTTATATAGCCACCCTACATGTGGGCTTTGGTGGGCTATATGTTTACATATTGGATCACGAGCCCAATACTTGAATCTATCTTTGGAGTGACTGATCCTTTCTAAATACGTAAAAACGTATTTCCAACAGAAATCACGTGTGTTTTTGTGATAATTATTGTGAAATCACATGTAATTTTCACACGTAAGCTTATGAAATCACATGTGATTTACGAATACACGTGAACTTTAAAATTTTGTGTTGGACATATTTATATTTCTTAAACCTGAAACACAAGAACAACTCAATATAGTCCAACGGTTATAAACAATTGTGTTATGATACATAAATACACAAATATGGTTTTCAAAAAAAATATTTTTTTAATTATAAAAGGCTAACGACGCATCTTGTTACTCGTTTGTCTTCCATGATTATATAAATAATAAAAGTTATTAAAAAATAAAAAATAAAAACAAAAAATCACATATGATTTTACGAATCACATGTGATTTTACGAATCACATGTGATATTTCTGGCCGAAATTCCAACACTAAAAAATGATCGAAATTATATGAAAGTGGCCATCTACTGAAAGATAAGATTTCACTCGTCGCGATGGTGTATTTTTTTAGCCCGACGATTTATGTTTTGAAAGATATGTTCTTTTAAAAAAAGATGAAAATTATTTTTTTATTATTGACGAAAAATGAATGGTTCCTTAAAAAAAGAGTTTTATAATATGGTAAATGACCTTCTTCATAGATTTAGGCTTCGTTTATTTTCTAGAGTTTTTTTATTCATATACAAACCATGTTTGCAGAAGAAGAGCTATATCTAAAGTTTTCATCTACAAGAAGAAGATCGTTTGTTTTTTTACATTTGAAGTAGTTCTTTTGTCTTTTTCTTTATCCTTTTTCGTTAGAAAATTTCGTCACTTGATCACATAAATTCTTTTGGCATGTGATGATAAAATATTTTGGAATGTGAAACATGTAAATTGCCAAAAAACGAAGTATCAACAATAATATATAATGATTCAAAATATAAGAACATAAAAAACATAAAAATTTCAAATTACACAATAAAATATTAAAACATACTACTAAAACACATTATGGAGTATTAGCCAAAGAACAAAGTGTTGGGAATCAAAGTTTGTTAGAATTCCCTTAGTCATAGATTTAAACTTAAATAAGCTGTTTGATATTAACTTTCCTGTGCCTAAGAGACAGGCAAGTAACCCAAGACTCACAGAGCTCTAAGTCTCTGTGAGCAACCATAGAGGAGTCCATGTCAGAGACATTGTCAAGGAAGTCGAAGATTACTTGAAGACATACTCATTCGTTGTGTTGGATAACAGCCAAGATGTATCAGGGCCTCTAAGTGGTTGAGTGTTAACAGGGGTGGCAATACCCTGTTAACACTCAGTACACTTTGGACATACCTAAGTGTTTAGGCGGGAAGTTTCACAGCCAAAAGTACAAGGAATGAAGAAAAGGGAAACTATGTCAGCTCTTTTTCCCTAAAGCGTTGTGGCAGACCACAAAGAATAGAAGAGCATCTTTTGGCAGATGTCTGACATTGTCTGTTTTGTGTAGTCACCATCAACAGTACATATAGTCAACCTCGTACCACTATAAATAGGATATGTAGGCTGTAGTTAATGTTGTTCACTTTGTTAGATTTCACACATTAACTCTTTACAACTCATAAGAAGAACAGTTGTGCCTGTGTTCTTGAGTTTGCTTTATTTTGTCCAAAGTGTACACAACACATTGTCCTCAAACTGTGTTATCCATAACACATGTAATACTTGTTATACAATAATAAAGTACTACGTTTGAAAAGTATTTACTTGTGTTGATTATCCTTATTGTTCGTTTTAAGCTAGTATTAGGGACTTTCAATTGGTATCAGAGCGGTGTTTGATATTAAAACCTTCATAAACATCATTCTAAGTTTTATAATCAAGATCCACCATGCCTAAAACGAGCAACACCCCACCACCGCCACCAAATTTGGTCTCCGGGAACATTCCACCACCACCAAACTCACCTATAGTACCCCCCACTCAAAATGAAGACGACCTTCCTCAACTTCTTGATTCAAGAGGTGGTTACCATGTTACCAACGTTCCAGTATTTGATGAAGATGACTTTGCAAGTTGGAAAAGTCAATTTCTTGTCTATATAGATGGACTTGAACAATTTCTTCTAGAAATTCTAGAAAATGGACCATATGTTCCCATGGCGCTTACCTCTACTGATGAGTATCCTCTTCCCAAACCTCTCAAGCAGTGGACTCCAGCTGATAGGAAATTGGATAACCAAGATAAATGTCTCAAAAGCATTATCATCTCATGTCTTTGAAAACACATCATGAAATTAGTAATCCGATGTCCAACAGCCAAACAAATGTGGACAGACCTCATCCTAGGACAAGAAGGACCCTCTGAAACCAGAGAAACAAAGATTCAGGCACTCAGGCTTCAGTTTAATGCTTTAAAGGCACTTGAAGGTGAAAAGGTACAACAGACATACACAAGGCTGAAGATTCTTCTCATCGATCTGGCTATGAATGAAGTCACCATTGGACAAGCTGAAGTAAACGCCACTTTTGTCAACAGCCTTCCCAGAAAATGGCTGAGCATGAATCAGACCTAGAGAGCCAACAACTCTATCAAGAATGATACGTTGGCTCAGCTATATGGAAAATACAACTATGAAGAAGGGCTGATTGATACCATTTACAAATCTGAGTCTGAAAGATTTGTAGTTCAGGGAGCAACATCCAAAGCATTGATTTTCACCTCACACACTCATGACAGCGATTTAGATGTTGAAGAAGACACTCATAGCAGTCAGGAGTTCATGACAGACCTTAATGCTGAGTTTCATGAAAGAGTTTTACTAGCTAATCAAAGAAGGTTCTACAAAAGGTCAGGGAGAGTAGGATCAGCTAGTAAACAGACTGACAAATCCAAAGAAACTTGCTTTGCTGTGGAAAACTTGGACATTTTCAAAAAGACTGTCCATCCACAAAAACATCCTCACCATCCTATCCTTCATCATTCAAACCTTATAAATTCAAATCACAACAAAACAACCCATCTCATCAATCCAATTCCTCGGATAATGAGAAAAAAGATTACAAAAACAAGTACAAGGCACTAAAGGCTGAGTTGGAATAGATTAATTTGAAGTTAGAACCTCTGTCAAGAAGAAAGGGGATGATAAAAGGACAGAGATAGGGTTGGTAGATGATAGTAGTAAAATTACCCCTTTAGGAAAAGGAAGGTAATTAGGGCAAGTAAGCACGACGATTTAGGAAAACCGTGTGTGAAGGACCCTAAAAGTGAGTTCGTTCTCGAGGAGGCACGTGCGTTGTGTTAAGAGATGATAAATGATTTGTGATTATATGATTGAAAAGAAAGAAAGAATTGAGATTAGAATAGAATGACGGTTACGACGATGGATTAAACTAAGACGAAAAGGTCGATCACGTAAAACCATAAAAAAACTACAAAATTAAAAATTTTAAACCTAAAAATTAATTAAAAGCTAAAAGTAAGTCTAAAATAATATAAATAGGAATAAAAATCCAATAAAAATATTTTAAAACCTTTTATTAATTAAATATTCAATTTTAAATGCTAATTAAAGCCCTAAAATTAAATATAATTAATCCAAATGTCCAAAATATTATTTTATTGAACAAATAAATTACATATATTATCTAAAGACTAAAAATTATTTTTCCTAATTTTTAAAAACTATTTTTCTATTTTTAAATTACTAAAAACTATTTTTAAACTAAAATAATTATAAAAAATAATAAAATAATACTAAAAATAATTTGACACTTTTAAAAATCCTAAATTACTCTAATGAACAAAAGAAAAATGAAAAAGTTTGAAAAATAATAAATTTTCACTAAAAGACAAAAACAGTTTAAATAAAACCCTAATTATACTAAATTAATTCTAAAAAATAATTAAAAGATGAATAGTGAAAACTTTTTACACTAAAACTCTTAAAATGTTTTTCTTAATCTATAAAAAATGTTAAAACTGAAAAATAAGTATTTTTGGCGCTAAATTCCAAAAACAGAAACTTAAAAAAGTATTAAAAATAGCTATTTAATGTAAAAATTACTAAATGAACAGTAATAAAGAATCTAATTAAACTGAAAAATTATAAATAAAGTTAGAAAAATATAGAAACTAATTTGAAAGTCTAATTCACAAATTTGCCCACTAAAGACAAAATTTCTTGAAATCTGATAGTGACATGTTGCTTGGTTTGTCTGGTAGTGAAGCAGTGGTAAAATTGTGCAAGCAGGGGGAACTTAATTCCCACTGATAGTGTATTTTCTTGGTCAGTTGACCAATTGAGCTTAGGAAAGCTTGTGCTTGGATTTCTTGGGCAATGGGGGCACTCCCACAACCAGTTGGGTTGTGGGAAGTCAAAATCAACACAAAAAACACAAGTCTCTTACACAAAATCAACCACAATTTGCACCAAAAGTTTCTGATTAAGCCTATTATGTTTCTAATGAACAGTAACCTTTTTTACTTGCACAAAAGTGGATTTTAAAAGCTAAGAACTTGCATACAAGCTAAGCATATGACATATAACCAATGACAAACCCTGCTTAAACCTAGCATCTAACAATCAACAAGATTTGATGAACAAATTTTAATGAAAACTGGCAGAAATGAGGCTTTACTGATTTTAGCTAGTGAACACCATTTTTTACATGCAAACTTGTTTAAACTCTACCCAAACTGAAACTTAAACACTTATACCACCTAATAATATACTAATGAGTGTGTCAAACAGATTTTTAAGCAAGATTTGTATCTATTAACCCAACTTAATCCCTGATCCAAATACCCCTTAAAATCTAAAAATTGATTTTTTTTCAAAGCAAATGCAATCAAACTCCAACCAAATTGATTAATTACTATCTAAACATGCATAAAAGACTTATATAAGCAATATCAAACATGAATAATCATCCCAAGAACAGATTCATTCAGTTTTACACAAATCACACAAGAAACTCAGAAACTTGAAAACAAAAGGGTGCCAGGTGTTATACCTTGTGGGACCCACATCCAGGCCCCACTAAGGCTGCTATGCCTTCTCCTACAAGCTGGGGCTTGTGCAGTTGGCTTATAGGACAAGTATGCAAGTAGAGAGAGATGTTGGTGGTGGTCAAAAGATACACACACCCAATATGTCTTCACAACTTTTTGAGTGATTATGAACCTGCTAAGAAAGAAGGTAAAGACTGTGTAAAAGCTCAAGGCTTACCCCTAGCTTATGGATAAGGCTAGAAGTAAACTAGAGCTTGGGTTAGAACTAGGATAAGCTAAATAATGGACCAAACCAAGGCTGTCTAAGATTGGGTACCCACTATACCAGAACAAGCCATGGTATCATGGACATACACAATCTCAAACAACTTTAAACTAACATATTCCATCACCATTTATCAGATTTTTATGAAAATTTAAGGTTTATGAAAAACTTGAAAAGAAAACAGAAAACTTGGAAACTTGATAAACTTGCTGAAAACTTGAAACCAAACTGAACAATGATAATTGTATCAAACTGAAAGTAAAATGGAACTCGTTTTCATCACCAACACTAAACTCAATTTCTCATTCAGAAAAGAAAGCTTTACAAGGTTGTGAAACAGGAAAACAAGAACAAGAACTATGCTAAGACTTTTACGTCCTTATATAGGGACTTACAAGGTTCTAGAAAGTAGAAAAATACTAAACCCTAATGCTTGTTGAATTCCAGGAATACCCCTTAATGATTTTTGAATTTTCGTCCCATGTGATCTTTTCTTGTCTGCTTGTGGTGAAATCCATGTTGCAAAAATGATCCAAGGGGTGTAATTGATGCGTGGATATGAAGCTAAGACTTAGTCGTTGATCCCTCTGGCCTGGTTTTTCTTCAAGCTTACTTGTGGGTCAGGGGAGGGTTGGAGAGCCATGTGGGGATGAGGGTGATGTTTTTGGGAGTTGGGTTTGGGTTTAGGGTGTGATGAATTAACAATCTAGAAACTTTTGAACAAAACCCCTTTGATTTAGTTAAGAATGGGATTAGGGTTTATGTGGGTGAATTAGGGGAAAATTAGGGATGGTGGATGAATAGTATTAGTTTCCCTCCCCTTTTAATTATATAAAATCGGTTTAAAAACTGATTTATTTAAATAAAAAGGATTAGGGGTGGTGGGATCTGACGTGGTGTGGGAGGGTGAGGTGTAAGGATGTGAGTGGCTGGTGGAGGTGATGTGGATGGATGATAGGCTGGTGTGAGTTAGAGTGTTTGACAGTTTTGGCCCCCAAGGTTTCTTCCTTTGTTTAACTTGTAATAAACAGCTCACAATTCCATTTCCCTTTATAATCATCTTTGTAAACTTGTCATTTTTGGCACAACAAGTTTTTAAACTTGTTTCAAGGACTAAACATGCAAATTTATGATATTTGAAGGACTGATTTTGGCATTTTCTTCATTCTTCAAGGTTTGAATTGTTTGTTGACTTCTTGGATGACCAATATTGACAATTTAGTTTTGTTGAGGGACTAAATTTGCCAATTCTTCAAAGTTAAGGGTCCTTTTTGTAATTTTGACAAACTTTAGGGACCAAACTTGTAATTATGAAGATACAAGGGTATAAAGTATCAATTCTTCCATATTGGAGGACCCTTCTTCATAATTCTTCAAATCTTCAAGGGTTTTCTTTGGAAAAGTCTTCATTAGGGCTTGGTTCATTGTGCGGCTACGTTTCCCGTGTTCGTTTTTGCATGATTCTTGTGATCCTTTGTCATTTTCTCAATATCCGTACCTAAAATACACAAGCAACAAACACAAGCATATATTTGGGTATTTTTATGATATTTAATGCATTTTAAGCCCTAATTGGAAGATGAGACTATGTATAAAAGCAATCTCATCATTCCCCCATACTAAACCATTGCCGTGCCCTCACGCAATGCTAGAATAAAGTATCGTAGCATCTCCAAAATTCATTTTTATTCAGTTTATTAAATGATAAACTAACTATACTACTACTATTGCTACTACTTGCGTTTTAGACATAATGTATGATTTTCATCGCAAAATGGGACGTTTAGGTTCATAGAATAAGAACACGTGAATGCTTCGTTAGAAATAATTTCATCGTCCTCGATTTTCACCCTAATTCCAAGCCAAGCGTGCAACGAGATCATTGTCATTATAAGTTAGTAATGCTAACACTACTCATATGCCCTAATCACGTACTTATCCTCCCATTATTCCTAAGTTGTATCTCTTATATTTTATTATGTCTTGAATGTTTCACGAGGATACATTGTTGACTTATGCGATAATAGAGATTTAGGTCTAAAAATAGAGTCCTAACGGTGTAACTAAGACCATCAAATCAATAACCCCTCCTAATAGACATCGATGTTAAAAAATTAAGTTGACAAGAAGAATCGATAAACACGATTTTATAATGGTTTTGAACATGAGACTTATTACCAAGACTTTTATACGCCCCCTAACGGAAGGGCCTTATTATCTTTGGTTTACCTCCATCTTTTATTCAACTTCGCCATGAAGCTTTTATTATGACTTCGGTCTTGCCTTGCCTTTTATTATCCGCCTCATCGGTGGTTTTATTAGCCAAAGACGTATATCCTCACGCTAAAGCGAATTTTGGATCTTAAAAGCTTCGAAGATTAAGGCTTGATTCACTTTCAATTTTGCATAGATTTTTTGGCATTGTGGGGCTTCAAATTGTTTGCTAGATTTAGGTGAGCACTTGAAATCTTATTATTGGGTGAAGCTTTCGATTATTCGGGTGCCAATACTTCAAAACCGTGACGCTGGCGATTCCTTAATGTCTTCCCAAATTAATTACATGGTAGCTACTAGAAAAGACTAGAAACCCAACAATCCTAACTAAACCGCTAAGTTAATATTTATTAAGCAAAAAATATTTACAAGCGAAGGGAGAATAATCAAACAACGAGAACACATGATTTTTTGAAAGAATACGAGTACTCTACGTTTAGCATAGTAACTTATAATTAACTCTATCATTTCTCGTCCTCATTTAAGAGACTTAGCCTAATGTGTAGTTAAGGAATCAAAGCTAAGTGCTCAACACGCACGGTCGAGTCAAAAATTACTCTTATTCTCGCCATCGGAAAAATACATTCGTGTCTTCAAACACTTATAAAACATGAGAAAATTTTTAAAATTTGGCCATTTTTAGCCTTATTTTGCAACAAAAACGATAAATAAAAAGACAAACTTTGGAAAGCGTGAAGGTTTGGCAAGGCAAGTATCTATTCACCCCCCATACTAAAGTTAAAAATTGTCCTTAATGTTTCGAGTCTAGGGGTGCAAACACCCCCATACTAGAGACGTAGTCGAATGCCTAATCTAGCATGGAAAGGGTGTAACCATTAAATTAATAGCCGTTTATGAAGTGTGCTAAAAACCTAAGGTTAGAACAATCAAGGATATATCATGGATATTGAGAAAGTCTTCAAAGCAAACGATCGAGTGCTCCCATAAAACGAACATGAGAGGCTTCAATCGTGAAGATCATGATCATCTAAAGTTCACAATTCACAAACAACCACGGAACAAAGGTTGGAAGGGCACAAATCCCCACACGTTAACTACATTAGAAAGCGATAATATGTACATAGGATAAGCATGAGACTCCCCCACGAGGCACCTCGTTTTTTATTACCGAGTCATGAGCTCGACTCGATCCCCTCAATACTAATTATCATTGGGGAAGGTGACTTGGTCGAGGTAGTTCAAGGATGGAACTTCCCCGCCAAAGTAGTGCTTCAACCTATGTCCATTCACCTTGAAGTTAGGACCATCATTTTGAGCTAGCTCGATGGTCCCATACGGAAACACTTGAGTCACGGTGAATGGACCGGACCAACGGGATTTCAACTTACCGGAAAAGATTTTTAATCTTGAATTAAAAAGCAAAACTTGATCCCCAATGTTAAAAACCCGGTTTTTAATTTTTGAATCATGCAACTTTTTAGTTTTTTCTTTGTAAATCAATGAATTTTCATAAGCAATGTCCCTCAATTCATCTAATTCATTCAATTGCATTTTCCGATGTTTTCCCACGGTCTCCATATCATCATTACAATGCTTTAGGGCCCAATAAGCCTTGTGTTCTAACTCGATAGGCAAATGACAATTCTTTCCATACACAAGCTTATAGGGAGTGCACCCAATGGGCGTCTTATGAGCGGTCCTAAAGGCCCATAAAGCATCGTCCAGCTTATCCGACCACGATTGTCGGTTTTTCCCAACGGATCTCTCCAAGATCCTTTTCAACGCTCGGTTTGAAACCTCGACTTGCCCACTCGTTTGTGGGTGATAAGCCGTAGAAAGCCGATGTGTAACCTCATATTTCCTTAGGACCCTTTCGAATTGGTCGTTACAAAAATGGGTTCCACGATCGCTTATGATCGCACGAGGGGTTCCAAACCGAGAAAACAATTGCTTCAAAAACTTGACTACCACACGAGCATCATTGGTGGGCAAAGCCTTAGCTTCCACCCACTTAGATAGGTAGTCAACCGCAACGAGAATGTACTTATTACCACGAGATGATGGGAACGGCCCCATAAAGTCTATACCCCAAACGTCAAAGATCTCACACACTTGGATGATATTTTGTGGCATTTCATCTTTTTGTGAGGCTTTTCCTTGTCGTTGGCATGCATCACACGACTTCACAAGATCTTGTGCATCTCGGTAAATAGTAGGCCAAAAGAAGCCGGCATCAAACACCTTCTTAGCCGTGAGATTAGCACCGTGGTGACCACCCGTGGGTCCCTCATGGCAAGCTCTAAGGATGTTAGAAGCTTCGGTGCCAAATACACAACGTCGGATGATTTGATCTGCACAAGTTCGAAACAAGTAAGGGTCGTTCCAAAAGTAGAACTTGACGTCACGAAAGAAATTTTCGTTTTTCTTGAGTCGTCATACCCTTAATGATGAAGTTACCCGCATGGTAATTTGCAAAATCCGCAAACCATGGGGTGGAAGAATCAAGCTTAGAATTCACTACACCAAGTGTTTCGAGCGGAAATGTTTCGGTGATTTCCTTTGGCTCGTAAACACTTTGGCGAGGATCTTCCAAACGAGAAAGATGATCGGCCGCTAGATTCTCGGCTCCTTTTTTGTCAACGATGGTGTGATCAAATTCTTGAAGGAGGAGAATCCAACGAAGTAATCTCGGCTTTGCATCTTGCTTTGCCATGAGATACTTAATAGCCGAATGATCCGTATACACTATGCATTTCGTCAAGACGAGATAAGGTCGAAATTTCTCAAATGCATACACCACGGCAAGGAATTCCTTTTCCGTTGTAGTGTATTTTAGTTGAGCCTCGGTCATCGTCTTGCTAGCATAGTGAATAGGCAAGAAGTGCTTATCAGGACGTTGCCCCAAAACGGCCCCAATAGCGTAATCACTAGCATCACACATAAGCTCAAAGGGGAGGTTCCAATTGGGAGCAACAAGAATGGGATCTTCGGTAAGTTTCCTCTTAAGGATCTCAAAGGCTCGTACACAATCTTCGTCAAAGACAAAACGTGCCTCTTTTTCAAGAAGATGTGTAATGGGTCGAGAAATCTTCGAGAAATCCTTGATGAATCGACGATAAAAGCCCGCGTGGCCTAGGAAACTCCTAACTCCCTTAACGGTTTTGGGATGAGGTAATTTGGCGATGACGTCTACCTTAGCTTGATCTACCTCAATCCCCGCTTTCGAGACCTTGTGCCCTAAGACGATCCCACTCTTAACCATAAAATGAAATTTTTCCCAATTGAGCACAAGGTTGGTTTCCTCACAACGTTTTAACATTTTCTTAAGGTTCGACAAACACGAAGTGAACGAATTACCAAACACGGAAAAGTCATCCATGAAGACTTCCATCGTCTTCTCGATCATGTCATGAAAAATAGCCATCATGCACCTTTGAAAAGTTCACGGTGCATTACAAAGTCCGAACGGCATTCTACGATAGGCAAACGTTCCATATGGACACGTAAACGTAGTTTTTTCTTGATCACGAGGATTGATAGGAATTTGGAAGTAACCGGAAAAACCATCTAAAAATCAATAGAAATCGTTTCCCGCAAGACGCTCCAACATTTGGTCCATGAAGGGCAAGGGAAAATGGTCTTTTCGAGTGGCTTCATTCAACTTTCGATAGTCAATGCACACTCTCCATCAGGTCACGAGTCTAGTGGGAATCAACTCGTTGGCATCGTTTGGCACCACGGTCATTCCTACCTTTTTAGGGACACAATGAATAGGACTCACCCAAGGGCTATCGGAAATAGGGTAAATCATTCCCGCGTCAAGGAGTTTAAGGACCTCCTTTTTGATGACGTCGTGAATTTTAGGGTTCACCCTCCTTTGACTTTGGATTGTGGGCTTGAAATCTTCCTCCATTAAGATTTTGTGGGTACAAAATTTGGGATCGATTCCCTTAATTTCGGATAACTTCCACGCAATCGCCCCTTTGTGATCCTTTAGAACATCGACAAGTGCGGTTTTTTCATCATTCGAAAGTTCCTTTGCAATAATAACCGGCAACTTGTCGCCCTCCTCCAAATAGACATATTCGAGGTGAGGAGGTAAATCTTTCAACTCGAGGATAGGTGGTTCCTCAAGTGAAGATTTGGGCTCGATACTCATAACCTCCTCGGGTGGAGGAAATGGGAAATCGTTAAGAAAATCCTTGATAATCGAGAAGTCCTCATCGTTGTCGAGGTCTTCGTCACAAGTACGTGGAACATTGCATTCTTCCAACGTAAAACCACCACCTTTGAAAGGAGTGAAGGTTGGTGTCGAATTATCAAGAATTGGATCTAACATAGTGGGATTGCCACTAGTTTCTTCATCACCAAACCCAAAAACTTCTTGTGAAAATTCCTCGCAAACCACATCGATCATATCAACGAGGTTTATGGTAGCAACGGAATAAACATGAGAAAGTTGAGAATTTTGAGTTGCGTTTATAACAAGTTCCTCGTCGTTGAAACGTAAGGTGATCTTTCTAGCATGCACATCAATTAAAGCCATAGACGTATCTAAAAACGAACGACCTAAAATGAGAGGAACTTGAGGATCCGTGGGGATATCAACGACGATAAATTCTACGGGATAGTAGAACTTCCCCACTTTCACAAAAACGTCTTCCGCCAAACCACATGCACGAATCGTGGAATGGTCGGCCATCTCGATAGACATTAGTGAAGGAGTAAGATTAGGAAGATTGAGTGACTTGAAGATTTCAAGTGGCATCAAACTAATGCTAGCACCAAGATCGGCCAAGGCATAGCATTCTTCCATATCTTGAATTGCACAAGGGATAAAAAATTTACCGGGATCACCGACTTTTTGAGGTATGCGATTAAGATAAACCGACGAACAACTAGACAATTGGTGTAATTTCTCCTTGTTGTTCAACATACTCTTAAAGTTAGCGGCAAATCGAGGCATCATGACCAAAGCATCGCCGAAACTCACGTTAAGGTGCAACTCATGAAACATTTTCATAAAAAGCTCAAATTTATAATTGTCGCGCTCTTGTCGTTTCTCCTTCCTAAGTCTCGATGGGTAAGGTAAGAGTGGTGTGGGTTGGAACATAGGCCTAGCCTTTGGAATCTCGGGTTCTAATGTTCGTAAAGGGTCGACCGTAGGTGTGGCATGAGTGGTACTTTGTGGGCTTGAGATATGCTCCTTTTCGACCACCACCTCGGGTTCTTCCTCAATTTCCTCCACCGTTGGAGTAATTGGTTGAGGAGTTGGTTCTTTAAGTGTCTTACCACTTCGTGTGGTAATCACTTTCATCTCTCCCTTCGGGTTTAAAACGGTGTTACTAGGCAAACTACCCGAAGTAGAGGCTTTGTTCCCCATGACGGCTTCTAATATAGCATTAAGCTTAACATCTTGACTAGCGGCTTTTTGGTCAATTCTTTGTTCAAGCCTAGCATGACTTTGTTCAATTTTATTGTTTTGACCTCTAATTTGATTAGCAAAATCATTTTTCAACTCATTTCTCATGTTAAGATTTTCCTTCATAAAATTAGCTAACTCCTTGGTGTTTTTAGCCGTGTCCCTATCTTGACTAGCCAATTGCTCTTGAATGTTTTCCAAAATCTTATCATTTGCCGTGGCGTAATTCAAAAATTCCATTGGAAGTTCTTTAGTGTAAACATTTTGAAGACCTTGACTTGTGTTTTGAAAATTACGGTTTTGATTTTGATTTTGCAATTGGCTACTACTTCCTTGATTCCCATAGTTGTTATTACCCTTGTAATTGTTCCTTTGATTGTTTTGGTAACCAACTTGATTGTTTCGATAATTGTTAGCATTTTGATTTGGTGGAAAACCCGGTGGAGTCAATTGATTAGTGCGGGTAACTTGACCGTTTTGGTTATAAGTTCCCGCGGCCGCGAAGGCACTCGAAGTGTTACCACCGTTGGTAATGCACTCGGAGTAATCGTGAGCTCCACCACAATACATACAAGAAACCTCAACCGCTTTAGCCGTAGCGGGAGTGGGTTGTTCACCAACTTTAAACTCAATTAACAATCCTTTAAGTTAATCAAAAATCTTGTTCTCCAAATTAGCCTCGATTTGGCAAGCATCAACGGTATGTGACAATGAAGGCGAAGGTGAAGACGAAGTCTTACGAACACTCGACGTGCTGCGAGGACTATAGACCTTAGACCTATTCTCAATGATTAACAATGCTTCCTCGGCCGTTTTACACAAAAAATTACCACCCGCGGCGGCGTTAAGATAATCACGCTCATGATCGTTCAAGACATTGTAAAACGTGTCAATTTGATGCAAGTCGGAAAAACCATGATGAGGACATTCGTGCAACATTTCCTTAAACCTATTCCAAGCCGTCGAAAAACTCTCATTATACTCTTGTGAGAACTTTGAAATCTCGTTTTTCAAATGCGTAGTCTTAGAGGGCGGAAAAAATTGGTTCACGAATTTTGAAACGAGATCCTTCCACGTCAATATAGAATTGGGTGGCTCTTTCTCTAACCAAATTTTTGCGGGCCCCGCTAAGGAATACGGAAAAAGCATCATCTTAATCGAGTCGTTAGAGACGTCCTTAAAGTTGCAAGTGGCGGTAAGACGATTAAATTGGCGAATGTGGTTATGAGGGTTGTCCTTTTCGTCACCTCGAAACTTGTTGTTTTGAATCATGGACAACAAACCCGTCTTAACCTCAAAATTCTCCGCAAGGATAGCGGGAATAACAATCGCTTCTCCATAACCCTCGGTGGGTGCTTGAAGCAACTCCATCATAGTTCGATTAGCCATGGGTGCTTCTTTCACTACAATGGGTTCGTCAATAGGAGACTCCTCACTAGAAGGAGTGGTTGATTTGTTTCTTCGTTTACGAGCACGTCTTGCTTTGGAGCGAGTTTGCATAAACGTCACGTACAACGAGAGGGTGAGCAAAGAAGATTCTTTTTGGTGTTTTTACTTTTTCAATTTTTTTGTGGTTTTTGATTGTTTTTACTTTTTTTGGATTTTGTGGAATGTATTAGGTAGACAAAAATCTACAAATCTCCTCCTTAATCAAATCTCTCGATTAAAGAAGCCTCAAGGAATGAAAACGATCACGTGAAGTGAACGCCTTCGATGACTTTAGAACGATGGTGGAACACCAAATCGTTCAAGAGGGTTTAATCAAATGAAACCAAGAAAATATATATGATACTTAAGTAATACTTTGGGCGGCAAAACCCTCGATTAGCTTTCAATCTCAAAATACGCACAAGCAAGCGGAGGAAACGAGGCGGCGCGAAGCACTTAAGAGCCTTTTTCCTTTAGGTCGTGAAATACAACCGCCTTATACCCACCTTATAGTTTGTATTTTTCAAAATCGAGCTTCACGAAAGTATTTATCTATTTTTGCCTTTTTCTTTGGTTTGAGATTCGAATACAATGATTGGGTAATGACCTCCCAAGTCAAGGTTGTGATTTCTCACGTATTTGGAGTACTTGTGAATTTATTGTTCTACGTATACAATATAGTAATAGTATTCACACAAAAAACGAAAAACCGATAATACGTATTAGTAGAGTGCTACTAATACAATTAGCTATTATGGCTATATAAAAACAACAATTGTCAAATCAAAACACAACACGCCTCCCCGGCAGCGGCGCCAAAATGATAGTAGTAAAATTACCCCTTTAGGAAAAGGAAGGTAATTAGGGCAAGTAAGCACGACGATTTAGGAAAACCGTGTGTGAAGGACCCTAAAAGTGAGTTCGTTCTCGAGGAGGCAAGTACGTTGTGTTAAGAGATGATAAATGATTTGTGATTATATGATTGAAAAAGAAAGAAAGAATTGAGATTAATATAGAATGACGGTTACGACGACGGATTAATCTAAGACGAAAAGGTCGATCACGTAAAACCGTAAAAAAACTACAAAATTAAAAATTTTAAACCTAAAAATTAATTAAAAGCTAAAAGTAAGTCTAAAATAATATAAATAGGAATAAAAATCCAATAAAAATATATTAAAATCTTTTATTAATTAAATATTCAATTTTAAATGCTAATTAAAGCCCTAAATTAAATATAATTAATCCAAATGTCCAAAATATTATTTTATTGAACAAATAACTTACTTATATTATCTAAAGACTAAAAAGTATTTTTCCTAATTTTTAAAAACTATTTTTTATTTTTAAATTACTAATACTTTAAAACTAAAATAATTATAAAAAATAATAAAATAATGCTAAAAATAATTTGACACTTTTAAAAATCCTAATTTACTCTAATGAACAGAAGAAAAATGAAAAAGTTTGAAAAATAATAAATTTTTCACTAAAAGACAAAAACAGTTTAAATAAAACCCTAATTATACTAAATTAATTCTAAAAAATAATTAAAAGATGAATAGTGAAAACTTTTTACACTAAAACTCTTAAAATGTTTTTCTTAATCTATAAAAAATGTTAAAACTGAAAAATAAGTATTTTTGGCACTAAATGCCAAAAACAGAAACTTAAAAAAGTATTAAAAATAGCTATTTAATGTAAAAATTACTAAATGAACAGTAATAAAAAATCTAATTAAACTGAAAAATCAGAAATAAAGTTAGAAAAATATAGAAACTAATTTGAAAGTCTAATTCACAAATTTGCCCACTAAATACAAAATTTCTTGAAATCTGATAGTGACATGTTGCTTGGTTTGTCTGGTAGTGAAGCAGTGGTAAAATTGTGCAAGCAGGGGGAACTTAATTCCCACTGATAGTGTATTTTCTTGGTCAGTTGACCAATTGAGCTTAGGAAAGCTTGTGCTTGGATTTCTTGGGCAATGGGGGCACTCCCACAACCAGTTGGGTTGTGGGAAGTCAAAATCAACACAAAAAACACAAGTCTCTTACACAAAATCAACCACAATTTGCACAATAAGTTTCTGATTAAGCCTAGTATGTTTCTAATGAACAGTAACCTTTTTTACTTGCACAAAAGTGGATTTTAAAAGCTAAGAACTTGCATACAAGCTAAGCATATGACATATAACCAATGACAAACCCTGCTTAAACCTAGTATCTAACAATCAACAAGATTTGATGAACAAATTTTAATGAAAACTGGCAGAAATGAGGCTTTACTGTTTTTAGCTAGTGAACACCATTTTTTACATGCAAACTTGTTTAAACTCTACCTAAACTGAAACTTAAACACTTATACCACCTAATAATATACTAATGAGTGTGTCAAACAGATTTTTAAGCAAGATTTGTATCTATTAACCCAACTTAATCCCTGATCCAAACACCCCTTAAAATCTAAAAATTGATTTTTTTTTCAAAGCAAATGCTATCAAACTCCAACCAAATTGATTAATTACTATCTAAACATGCATAAAAGACTTATATAAGCAATATCAAACATGAATAATCATCCCAAGAACAAATTCATTCAGTTTTACACAAATCACACAAGAAACTCAGAAACTTGAAAACAAAAGGGTGCCAGGTGTTATACCTTGTGGGACCCACATCCAGGCCACACTAAGGCTGCTATGCCTTCTCCTACAAGTTGGGGCTTGTGCAGTTGTCTTATTGGACAAGTATGCAAGTAAAGAGAGATGCTGGTGGTGGTCAAAAGATAAACACACACCCAATATGTCTTCACAACTTTTTGAGTGATTATGAACCTGCTAAGAAAGAAGGTAAAGACTGTGTAAAAGCTCAAGGCTTACCCCTAGCTTATGGATAAAGCTAGAAGTAAACTAGAGCTTGGGTTAGAACTAGGATAAGCTAAATAATGGACCAAACCAAGGCTGTCTAAGATTGGGTACCCACTATACCAGAACAAGCCATGGTATCATGGACATACACAATCTCAAACACCTTTAAACTAACATATTCCATCACCATTTATCAGATTTTTATGAAAATTTAAGGTTTAAGAAAAACTTGAAAAGAAAACAAAAAACTTGGAAACTTGATAAACTTGCTGAAAACTTGAAACCAAACTGAACAATGATAATTGTATCAAACTGAAAGTAAAATGAAACTCGTTTTCATCACCAACACTAAACTCAATTTCTCATTCAGAAAAGAAAGCTTTACAAGGTTGTGAAACAGGAAAACAAGAACAAGAACTATGCTAAGACTTATACGTCCTTATATAGGGACTTACAAGGTTCTAGAAAGCAGAAAAATACTAAACCCTATTGCTTGTTGAATTCCAGGATACCCCTTAATGATTTTTGAATTTTCGTCCCATGTGATCTTTTCTTGTCTGCTTGTGGTGAAATCCATGTTGCAAAAATGATCCAAGGGGTGTAATTGATGCGTGGATATGAAGCTAAGACTTAGTCGTTGATCCCTCTGGCCTGGTTTGTCTTCAAGCTTACTTGTGGGTCAAGGGAGGGTTGGAGAGCCATGTGGGGATGAGGGTGATGTTTTTGGGAGTTGGGTTTGGGTTTAGGGTGTGATGAATTAACAATCTGGAAACTTTTGAACAAAACCCCTTTGATTTAGTTAAGAATGGGATTAGGGTTTATGTGGGTGAATTGGGGGAAAATTAGGGATGGTGGATGAATAGTATTAGTTTCCCTCCCCTTTTAATTATATAAAATCGGTTTAAAAACTGATTTATTTAAATAAAAAGGATTAGGGGTGGTGGGATCTGACGTGGTGTGGGAGGGTGAGGTGTAAGGATGTGAGTGGCTGGTGGAGGTGATGTGGATGGATGATAGGCTGGTGTGAGTTAGAGTGTTTGACAGTTTTGGCCCCCAAGGTTTCTTCCTTTGTTTAACTTGTAATAAATAGCTCACAATTCCATTTCCCTTTATAATCATCTTTGTAAACTTGTCATTTTTGGCACAACAAGTTTTTAAACTTGTTTCAAGGACTAAACATGCAAATTTATGATATTTGAAGGACTGATTTTGGCATTTTCTTCATTCTTCAAGGTTTGACTTGTTTGTTGACTTCTTGGATGACCAATATTGACAATTTAGTTTTGTTGAGGGACTAAATTTGCCAATTCTTCAAAGTTAAGGGTCTTTTTTGTAATTTTGACAAACATTAGGGACCAAACTTGTAATTATGAAGATACAAGGGTATAAAGTGTCAATTCTTCCATATTGGGGGACCCTTCTTCATAATTCTTCAAATCTTCAGGGGTTTTCTTTGGAAAATTCTTCATTAGGGCTTGGTTCATTGTGCGGCTTCGTTTCCCGTATTCGTTTTTGCATGATTCTTGTGATCTTTTGTCATTTTCTCAATATCCGTACCTAAAGTACACAAGCAACAAACACAAGCATATATTTGGGTATTTTGATGATATTTAATGCATTTTAAGCCCTAATTGGAAGATGAGACTATGTATAAAAGCAGTCTCATCAGTAGCTGAAGCCTATGATTGGAATGATGAGCTGTTGACATCTGATGAAGAAGATACCACCAGGGTCAGGGCATTTATGGCTATAGCTGAGGATGAACCTGCTGTTGGTAAAGGAGATGCTAGGTCAGGACAATGGGTTGACATCACTATGAAAAAGGTACACATGCTTATCTCTATGTCTGAAAGTGATGAACGTAAACATGTCCTTGATTATACCATAGTTGATTTACACTTTGTTGAGGAACACAGAAAGAACCTACTTGATAAATTTCACTCTGTTAAACATGAATTATTGACTGTTAAGGCTGAATGTGAAACTTTAAAACAGGTTAACTCTGAAATGACATCTCTTCAAAATGAAGTTAATAAGGTAACTTTAAGAAATAGTGCCTTAAATGATCAAGTAACTAAACTAAACAAGGTTATAGAAAAATGGTTGTGTAGTAGGTTCACTATAAATGAATTACTTGATGATGAAGTACCAGTTGACATATCTAAGGCTGTGACTGCTAAGAGAAACAAAATAAAGGCACTTAAGAAACCCAAAGAGATTGTTTTCAAGTCCACAGAGACTATACATGTGTCTGACCCACTCATGACTAATGTACCTGTCTCTGAAGTGGTTACTGATAACATTGAATCTTTACCACCTTTGCCTACTATCTGGTGTTGAACCCATCAGCTCGTCTAGAGGAGCTAAGGTTGAACTCAAACCAGATGTTGAGACACCTCCTACTAAGGTTTTTGCTGTTCCTACAAAACCATTTCTTAAGCAAAATGTTTATAAGGCTGTCTCAACAAACCCTGTGAGCAAAGTTGAACCATCAACTGAAGAACGTCTGTTGTCATTAATGAAAGAAGTAGAACTCTTAAAAGAACATATTAAGCCTTCCCCTGAATGCTCTGCTTCCCCTGAACCTAAGTCTGTCTTAGGAGAACCCAAAGGTGAAAAGGTTATCAAACCTTATTGTAATGTGTGTAAGAATTCTCATCGTATGACCATAGATCATGATAGACATATGGCTGTTAAAAGAGCTCAGACACCTTTTAGGGAAAGACAACAGGCTACTAGGAGACCATCAGGCAACTACAGACCTTACCCTCCCTGTAAGTAGTGTGGTCTTACAAACCACCACTTATATGAGTGCAGGGACTTTCCTGGATGTAACATCTGTGGAAGGTACACCCATGATACAGCCAATTGTCCTTCACATTGTCACAAGTTTTATAGGAATTCAAGAGTTACTAATCAGCAATTCAGGGAACCCACTGGAAAGTGGGTTCACCATAGGAACTAATCAGTTTCTATATATCTGTGCAGAAACATCTCAGGGAATCGGTCTGGTATCTAGATAGTGGCTGCTCTAGACACATGATAGGAATCAAACAATATCTGCACAGATATCCAAAAGAGCCTGGTCCTAAAGTGGTGTTTAGGGATAACTCTTCAGGTGACACAGAAGGATATGGCTCAGTTAACTGCAGTGGAATAACATTTACAAGGGTTTCATATATAAATGGTCTTAAGCACAATCTCATTAGCATCAGCCAGTTGTGTGATGCTGACTACAAGGTTTTGTTTACAAAGACTTAGGGAACCATATTCAACAAGAATAATGATGTGGTGTTAATTTCACCTCGAAGAAGAGATGTGTACATCATCAACATGGCTTCTTGCTCAGAGGACATCTCAAATTGTTTTCTAGCAAAAGCCTCTGAAAGTGTCAATTGGCTGTGGCACAAACGACTCTCTCATCTCAACTTCAAGAACATCAACAAGCTAGCCACACAAAACTTGGTTGCTGGTCTACCACCTGTGACTTTCACTAAGGACAAGACATGCTCAGCATGTGTTAAGGGAAAGCATCACATGTCATCAAATAAGACCAGGCAATCATTCTCTATTGATAAGTGCTTACATCTCCTTCACATGGATTTGTTTAGACCTGTCAAACCACAGATCATTAATCACAACAAATACACCTTGGTCATAGTTGATGAATTTTCAACGTACACTTGGATTTTCTTCATCAAAAGGAAAAGTGATGCAGCTGATGCCATTTTGTCCTTCATCAGGCAGGTTGAAAACACGAATGAAGTTAGAGTAAAAGCTCTAAGAAGTGATAATAGGACTGAATTCAAGAATCAACAGCTTGAAGCTTTTGTGATGAAAATGGAATATCACAAAACTTCTCTTTAGCTTGTACTCCTGAACAAAATGGAGTAGCTGAAAGAAGAAACAGAACATTGATTGAAGCAGCCAGAACCATGCTAAATGGTGCAACCTTACCAAACAATTTTGGGGTGAAGCTGTCCACACTGCCTGCTATACCCAAAATAGATCAATCATTGTTTAAGAGACATGAAAAAACCTCTTATGAAGTTTTTAGAAAAGAGCACCAGACGTCAGCTATTTCCATGTCTTTGGATGCCCTATGTTCATTTATAACTACAGGGATCAACTTGGTAAGTTTGATGAAAAAGCTAATGATGGTTTCTTCTTAGGATACTCTCCAACAACCAAAGCCTTTAGAGTATTCAACACACAAAGACATGAACTAGAATAAACCTTTCATGTCACATTCAATGAAGATGATGACGTGCTACAAAGAACATGAACAGAAGGTGATGAAATTGATTTCAACGTAAATACTT
This sequence comes from Glebionis coronaria, assembly GCA_025667525.1. Classification (NCBI taxonomy): domain Eukaryota; kingdom Viridiplantae; phylum Streptophyta; class Magnoliopsida; order Asterales; family Asteraceae; genus Glebionis; species Glebionis coronaria. The sequence goes on along the minus strand of CM046877.1, from coordinate 554,873,052 downwards.
TCCCATCAGATGAGTTCTCTGAGCCAAGGCATGTCTTTCATCATCATCCACACACAAATACTCTTGTCCCATATGTTCCTGCACATGCTCTGTTGTCAACTCACAACATTGAACTTCCTTCTACTCAAGTGACAACTGAAAGTGATAGTCAACCTTCCACAAGCCCATGTTCCACCACAGCTGAAGATGACTCTCCTATTCCCATTAATCAAAAAGACTCTCTTGTGGTCTGTGAATCATCACTTCCTGAAATAGCTGATGAGGACACAGACACATGATGAAACCTAATAGATTGGATCTTTAGGCTGCTAGGAATGATCATTGTTCATATGATTAGACAATCACAGCGGAATAGAACAACAACCATTAAACAAGATGTTATATGAACAAGATGAATATTCTCCCAACGTTACTTGCATTAAATCATTAAAACAAATAGCCTAGGCATGTATACATTGAATCACATGCCTAGAACACACACTTTGTTTGTAGGTTACATTGTTAATGATGAAGTGAATAAAAACCTATGGTCTGTGTTTCTTTATATTCTAGAAACCATAGAATTTTTACAAAAGATAATATCAAATAAACAACTAAATCTTTTAAATTAATATCTTCTACAAGTTTTTCCACCAGCTTGTAGTTTCACCATATGCTAGATTTAGTCCTTGTCTTATAGTTTTGTCACATCAACTCATAATAGACCCAACAATCTTCCCCTAGTTGATGTCGACAAAACTCCTTGTGTATCTCTTGTAAATGGTACATGATCTTCAAATTTTTTCCCCTCAAGTTAAGCATCTATATCTTCCCCTTTTGTCACATCAAATAGGGAAGTAAACAATGTACGCAACCGAAGATTCTCCAAATGTAGGCTCTATTTAATGACCTTGAAGAAAAATAACTATAATATTCTTGATGTAAAAGTAGAATAACCCAAACCTATGTTCCATGTCTTGTATTATCCACACGACGTTGAACTTATACTGATAGGAGAATATAAGTAGACCTCGATCCCATTGTCAAAATCCTCATCTTCACATGAGACACTAAGCACAAATAACGTAACTCCTTCAAGTAATAGCATCATCAACTGCTAGATTTGACAAGTCTTCGTCACTAACCATTAAAGCACGAACAAGTTACCTTCAAACCAATGGGGTGATACCCATGATTTAAAGATATGATAAAACATAACCTTGCGAAAATATACTTCAAACATCAATCGTATCATAAACATTCTTCCCCTTAATCATATACCTCGTTATAAAATATATCAGAGCCATAAATATCATAATGATATCCTGAATAAAAACAGAGATCCCATGTACCTGTGTGTATAATTTCCTCGTTTTGTGCGCCAAAACCTTACAAAAATCCAAACAGCAGCATTTCCTTCATTGTCCAATATTCACCTTTGTCCAACATACTATCAGTCTGTGTTGTCCAATAGCGGACAACACTTGTCAGTGTTTAGAAACTATATCTCGGACAACACTGACTTCTGTCAGTGGACAAAATACTATGTGTCAGCGCCTGACTTACAAGTGTCAACGTTAAACTTATTCTTTGATCAAAGTCTGACCACTCTCACGGTCAGATTCTTGTCTTCATTCAAATTCATCCTTTGTGAGCATGTATAAAGCAACAGTATATAATATCATAATAACCGAATGTGATATATACCATAAATCACCCATGATATTTTGACCATAAATAAACTATCCCACGTCACCATATCCCCAAAAATCATGCAAATCTCAAAATTCTCGTAGGATAGTAGTGCTTCCATATATGACTTTGCCAATAAAAAGATTTATTAACCTTTCTTGATACACCTTTTTGAGTCTTCACGTGAGCAACATCATGTCATCAATCATATATTACTTTCACACTTTTGCATCCAATACCCCACGTGATTTCTTCAATCATGCAATTTGTGAATTGCATTTTTTTGCATCCAATATAAACATGACTTTTTTAAAAGCTGCGTACCTTTTTCGTCAAACAAATTCATCACGTGATAAATAATCCCAACACAGCAGCCCACGTTAGGTCATATCAAAAGACCACGTGCTGTACTACAATGACCACAACAGCCTTTTGTTTTTACAGGAAACAACATCACTTGAACCACTTAGACATCTTTTCCATTCGCTTCTTTACACCCATCATGTGAAATCTAAACGCGATCTACTTTTCTTCATTGTAGGTTGCTGCTAATCATCATGAACACATACAATTCATCATTGATCTCCAAACGTCCAGTTTTTTAAGAATAGTTATGGGTTTTTGAAACCCTAAAAACGTGATCTTGAAAACTGAAACCCTAATCTAGGGTTTGAAAATCGTTCTCAGTTTGAATCATATGATTTCATGTCTCCTTCTCAAAACCCTAAACTTGAATTAGATATTCATCTTCTTTTCTAACTGGTGTGCTTCAACAGTAGCATCACACCATAACATATTAGGGTTTCTTGAACAAGTACAATGCAATCATCAACAATGAACAAGAACACATCTTATTTTCTGTTTCATAATGGATCTAGGGTTCAAAGAAACCCTAAACCTAGACTTAGAGCAAAACAGAAAAATTGAACATCTCCTCTGCAGCAAACTTCTTCTTCTAATAACTCCTTTATAATAGCTCAGATCGAAGATCCATCCAGTGAGATCCAAGACACATGTGTCAAGAATCTACACTTCGAATTTCACAATTATCCAACTGTTAACGAAGTAGATAGGCCCTTCTGAATACCGCTGCGCACACAAAACTGCCCAGAAAACCCTAATACGGATTTTCTTAATAACTTACTAACACGAACACCTTGTTGGTCCTAGCATCGAGAGCCACGAGGCTCTAATATCACTTGTTGATCCCAAACTTAGATCGATTTAGCTTATTTAAACGAGAATAAATCAAGTTAAACACTTAGAGAAACTTTGTTGTATATGAAACAATTCAAGTATTGTGCGGAATTAATACTTAAACAAGAACACACCAACAAGATAAACCAAACTTTCACTTTGATTGATTAATCAAACTTGCGTACAATGAAAGTGTGAAAAACATATATTAAACTAAACCTAAAGGCCTCCTTTTATAAATTAAGGAACCTTGTACAAGAGTCTACGTATCAGCTATTTTAGGTAAAGATAAACATAAGAAATACATTGTCGAACATATCTTTACTAGAAACATACTAGAAACATAAAACGTGTAGACCGTAAGTATCCTGTCAGTGCTTGACTTCTTCTTATCAACGCTTGGCTTCTTCCTGTCAACGCTTGTCTTGACAACGCTTGATTTCTTCCTATCAACGTCCGATTTCGTCTTATTAGCGTCAGATTTTCCTTTGTTAGCGCTTGAAGATTCATGCATGTTTTCATCAACAGGTGTTACTTGTGGACCACCTTTTTCCTTTCCAGTAGCAGCAACAGTAGGAAATGCATCTGTCCATATAGGAATGGTAACATACTCAAGTATGGGTGCTGATTTGTCAGCTTGTGATCCAACCTCCTTATCAACCTGTATACCTGAAGTTTCAACAACTGGTTGTTCCACAACATTTGAAGTCACATTCACAATGTCTGGATTAGTAACAGGCATATAATTCATGGTTCTAGATAGAGGTTCCAAGTCAAATAACCAATTTGGTCCACTCTCAGGATCACTAGGTTTACTTTCTAAAAACCTAACATGTAACTTTTCAAGTATACGTTTTTTTTCTTAAGGTAAACCCTATATCCTCTACTCTACACTGAATAACCCATAAAGTAGCCTTCATCACCTTTAGCACTAAACTTTCCTAAGGCATCACTAGTGTCTAAAACAACTACATGACAGCCAAAGGGTTTAAGAAAACAAATATTAGGTTTCCTACTCCAAAATAGCTCATAAGGTGTCTTGTTGTGGATCTTGTTGATTAATGCCCTATTCTGAACATAACAAGCTGTATTCACAGCCTCAGCCCAAAATGCAATGGGAAAGTGAGTATCAGCCAACATTGTCCTAGCTGCTTCTATGAGTGTGTTATTCTTTCTTTCAGCCACCCTATTTTTTTGTGGAGTTCTAGCTATACTAAACTGTCTAGTAATCCCTTTCTTTGCACAAAAGTCATCTAACAACTTATTTCTAAACTCACCACCATTATAACTTCTAACTAATTTAACCTTATTCCCAGGCTTTTTCTCTAATTGGGTAATAAAGTTAATCAAAAATCAGTAGTTTCACTTTTCAAAGCCAAAAAGAAAGTCCAAGTAAATCTAGAAAAAATCATCAGTGATGACAAAACAGTAGGATTTACCATTTAAGCTTTCTATACTAGTTGGACCAAACAAGTCCATATGCAGCAAGTGAAGTGGTTTAGAACTAGAATGCACAAGTTTAGACTTAAAGGAGACTTTGTGTTGCTTGCCTTCAAGACGTGCAACACAAGAATGATCATTGTAGAAAGCCTTTTCAAGTAAACCATCAATTAAACCATGCCTCACAAGTCTATTTATGTTCTTAAAATTAATGTGTCCTAACCTTCTGTGCCAAAGATTACTCTCATCAACTGAAGCCTTAGTATATAGACATGACAGATTATTATTCATCCTAATTCCATTAAGATTCACATTATAAATGTCCTTATGCCTAGGTGTTCTATAATCAATGAATTTCTCATTAGGTATTTTAAAATCTTTGCTTAACACCAAGCATTCAGTATCAGTGAAAAGAACCTTATTTTTGTTATCACAAACTTGTGATACACTAAACAGATTATAGTCAAGTTCTTTTTCCAGAAATACGTTCTCAAAACGCAAATTGTTGGTGATAAGAGTGCCTTTGCCAGTGATAGTTCCATATCCGCCTCCAAAGTACACTTTGTCACCATCTTTAATGGGGGTAAAGTTAGTCAAGTAATCTTCCTTCCCCGTCATGTGCCTAGAGCATCCACTATCCCAATAGCCATAATCATTAACCTGCTTTTAAATGCCTTGCACATAAAGAAAACAAATTAGTTTTCTTTGGGAACCCAAGCCTGATCAAACTTGGATTCATTTGGTTGTTCAACAAGAACATACTTAGTCCTTATGACAACCCCTTGTTCATCCCTTTTTGGATTAAACACCCAGTTAACCCCAATTGGTTTAGTTATGACCTTTAAAATATAATGAAATATGTTACAGGTCATAGAAATCCCATCTAAATTAGGGTTTTGATCTTGTTTAGGTCTCCAAGATAAGCTAGAAGAAGCTTTAGACCCCTTTCCCTTTGGTTGCAAGTATTTGGCATTACTTGGTCTAGCAGCGTTGGAAACATTCCTGTCAGCGTTAAAATTGTTCTTGACAATGCTGAAATTACCTTTATCAGCATTAAACCTAGGGTTTGCTACAGGAACCCATTGTCTATTAGACCATGTATTGGTCTTTTGAAAAGGCCTTTGTCCATAAGTATTAGACCCTTTAGTAAAGAATAGGGTTGGTCTAGTGACTTGTGGACTTTGCTGGACAAAAGGTTTGGGTTTGACTATGGTTGACTTTCTATTAGTGTTGACCTTTGAAGCATTGACACATTTATAAGCCAAATGTGAAAAGCTTCCACAAGTATAACAGGCTTTTCTAGACATAACTCTAGGTCTGGATGAAAAGAAACCTGTCCTATTATCACTAACTTGACTTTTTGGTAACCTAGGTTTTCTATACATTTCTGCATATTTAATACTAGGTTTTCTATCAACGTTTAAGCCAAGGTCAACAGTCTTTCCAGTAGTAGGATTGGTCACTTTTATGGGTGTAGACTCATTTGGGCTGTCACTAAGCATGCCACCCTTAACAAACAAAGTAGGGTTGGCTTTCTTCCATTGGTCCAAATCAGTCAATTTCTGCTTGTATTCCTCTACTGGATTAAGAACTCTTGGTGGAGGAATAAATTCCTCTTCTTGGAGTTCTGGTATACAAGTCCAAGACAAATCCTTTCTAAGAACACCATAGAAGTTCCCAACAGGTGGTGGAACACCAACATACTCTTTCATCCCAATCCCAGTCATATCCCTAGAATCCCTTTGTTCACTAACACATTTTTCTAGGGTTTGAGAAGCTTTATCAAATCTTTGAATTTTAAGATCTACATTATCTTTCCTTTTGATTGCCTCATCTAACTTAGCCTGAATAACACCATTGGACCTCTCCAAGATGTCTCTTACCTTAATACTAGCATTTAGGTCATGAGTCAAAACATTGATTTGATCTTTTAGGTCAAGCTCCATTTTCTTATATTCAGCCACAATCTTTTCAGTTTGAACAAGTGCAAGTTGATAATTAGATAACTTGCATTTTTCATTAACAACATCTGATTTTAACTTTAAAATTTCTTTGTTAAGTTTTTCAATGTTTAATCGACAACCTTTACTACAAAATGCATCATCATATACCTCATTGTCTGATGAAGATGAAGAATGTACCATGAGAGCATAGTGAACATGTTCCTCTTCCTTCTTTTCTACAACCAGGGCTTTGTTCTCTTCCATATCTTTGGCTAAGAAGCTCTAGTCCCAGCCAACGCCATCAATCTCTTGCATGGCAACTATAGCTTTTGTATCTTCAACCTTGACGATTTGGCTTGAAGGCTTTCCAGCATCAGATCTTCTTGGAGATCTACACTCTCTCATAAAGTGACCCATTCTATGGCAATTGTAACACTCAACCTTGGATTTATCAAACCCAACAGTGTCTTTATCATTAAAAGTCATCTTCTTCCTGAATCTTCTATTCCATCTATTGGCCCTTATGCTTGCAAGTGCCATATTCCACTTTATGTCCATCTCCTCCAAGTGCTCATCACTAATTTGGTCAAGGTCCTCATATGTAACCACTGAACCATTGGGCAATGAAGCAATGTATGCACATACTGTATCTAGATCAATACCAGCAGGCTTAACTCTTGGTAAGTCAACATTGTATGTGTCAGCGTCTGAATGTGATGCGCTGACAAAGCTTGATCCAATGTTGACACAAGGTGATCCAGTAACGGGGTGCATGTATGACTCCCTTTGATCAAATTGACCTTCACTATATGAGAAGAAGGCCATATTTCCATTGGTAGACTTGCTTCCTTGATCTAAAAGGATTTCACTTTCTACAATCCTCATTTTATTGTAGACGTCATCAAAAGTGGAACTTTTGTGAGTATTATTAGCAATCATAGACCTTGCTTCAATCTTCCATGCATCACCAAGACTTTTAAGGAAAGTGGTGATGATATCAGCATCATCATGCACTGTTCCCATAAATGAAAACATGCTTGTAATGTCAAGAAGTCTGCTTCTTACTCCACTTAGGTTTTCATTGGGAAGAGCTTTGAACACAGCATACTCATGCAAGAGTTGCTTCTTTTTCTCTAAGACAGTATCATCATTACCACCATAAGTAACTTGAAGGGCTGCCCAAAGATATTTGGCAGGCTCATAGCCTCTGTGCTGATTTGCTTGTCCCAAAGAAAGTTTGAGGATGCTTAGAGTTTTCATGTCATTCCTTCTCTTTGCAATGTCCTTAGCTGAGACAGCTCTCCCATCTTCAGGTTGTTCTTTTCGATCAGCTTCACTTGAGCCTGGAGTTGATCTTGCAGTAATAGCAGCTTGAATGTTGGTAGCCTTATCGAATGTGTTTCCATATTCAATAATTTCCCATAGGGTGTGGTCATGGATTTGAAGATACTGTTCAAAATTGAACTTCTACAGCTCAAAGTTGTCTGGGTCTAGCATGGGGATCTTAATGTTATGGCTTGAGGAGGAGGTTAACTCTAGATTAGACATGTTTGGATTTTAGGGTTTTCTTGAAAATTAGGGTTTTTGGCGATTTAGGGTTTTTGTGTTCTTTGGATCAAAGTTCCTCAACAAGCTCTGATACCAATTGATGAAACCTAATAGATTGGATCTTTAGGCTGCTAGGAATGATCATTGTTCATATGATTAGACAATCACAGCGGAATAGAACAACAACCATTAAACAATATGTTATACGAACAAGATGAATATTCTCCCGACGTTACTTGCATTAATTCATTAAAACAAATAACCTAGGCATGTATACACTGAATCACATGCCTAGAACACACACTTTGTTTGTAGGTTACATTGTGAATGATGAAGTGAATAAAAACCTACGGTCTGTGTTTCTTTATATACTAGAAACCACAGACTTTTTACAAAAGATAATATCAAATTAACAACTAAATCTTTTAAATTAATATCTTCTACAAGTTTGTCCACCAGCTTGTACATATGCTAGATTTAGTCCTTGTCTTCTTATTTTGTTTATTTTGTCACATCAACTTAATATTTGACCCAACAATCTTTCCCTAGTTGATATGACAAAACAAACTGCTTTCTTTTATGACACTAGTTCTTCAAGTTGGCATCTTCCCCTTAATTTATTACTTCTTCCCCCTTTTTGTCACATCAACAAGGAAGTAGTAAAACGTAGACAACTATGAAGCATACAAGTACCATGTAAATGATGTAACGCTTAGAACAATAAGCTTCCCCTTATACCATGTGTTCACCATTTCTTTTGAACAAAAGTAGAAGTATCAACCATCAAAAGCAAACGAATAACTAACCACTTGCAGAAACGTATACTATGTAGTACCATCTGTGATGAGAGCAACACCAGAAATTAACATGTAGTGCCATCTTTAAATGACTAATAGTATACATACCCAAGTAGTAGTATCTTTGAAAAGAGAAACTTCCAATAGTTGAATAGAACAAAATAAGATCAACTTTTGTCAAGTATCTTGAATCTTCAAATTCTGTAGGCTTTATGTCATGATCACATATGAAGAAATCTAATTATGACTTACTTGATGATTAAATAGAATAACCCGAACTTGTATTCCATGTCTTATACTAAACATATGACTCCAAAACTCACGGCTATAATGAGTAGTCTATAAAACTCACGGCTATAATGAGTAGTCTCTTGACAAAAAGAGTTCTCTAGCAAATATGAGCATAGAGCGTCTTAAGAAAAATCTCATACCTTTGCTACCTTTTTATCAAGTTTGTTGTCACAAATTAAAATAACCTACAAGTTACCTTCAAATGCTAATAAAATTTGAAGATATGATAGAACATCAATCCGCGAAAATCTAATTCGTCTTCAAACAAGTAATAAAAACTTTCCTTCGTAATCAATGAAAATAAAACGAGCCTTTATACATTTAAGAACTAGTTCCTGTTAATGAACCAAACTCCAAAGCCGTTTGTCAACGGCTAAATTTCACGTGTTAGAAGATAAATTTCACGTGTCCACTGTCACCTGTCCGTGGCTAAATAACTCCCATCAGTGGCTAGATAAATAATAGTGAATGCCAAATACCTATTGTGCTATTGTTGCCATACATGTGACCTGCTGATAGCTTTTTCTAGTATCCAATGTAAATAAACAATGCTTGATGTCTTGTCTTCTTTTGTGGCACTGCTGAACCAATCAATGTTGCTATTCCCACATGCACCTTTGAATATTATATATCCAAACCAATTAATAAACGTAATAAACTTATATTATCCCGAATAATTAGAGATGGCAATCCATATATTACGCCATAATCGATTGTTTCTATAATTTTCTCAAAAGTCACTCAGCAGAACCTTCTACGTGTCACATAGATATATACTAATAGTATAGGATGTTGTTACTGGAAATAATTCCTATAAATCAGAGATTTATATACCAAAAATTGATTCCTATATTATTCGTATATATCCACAACATTCACATAGACCATAACTATGAGATCCATACCCACGTTTAAGTCACACGCTTTGACCTTGCAATCCCATATATCACGTTGATAAATAAAGCAAATCCCATAATTCTTGTGGAATATAAGAGCTTCCATATTCACACGTCTTATTTTTGTCACTTGCTCACCAACGAATATTCACCATGAACCACAAACATTCTTTCTAATGCAGCAATACACACAAAATCCCAAAGCGTAACCAAAATATCACGATCTGATTAACATGACACGATTTGACAAAGTACTTTTCTTTAGATTTGGACCTTAAAAACACTTGTCCTTTACAGAAACCACGTGATCCTTTTCTTTTGCTGCAACCATACCATTCGAATAGTATCAATCAAGTCAGACCATAAAGTGTATAGACATATTCAAATAGTCTTTGCTTTTGACTATTTCCCAGATGAACACTTTTATCAGAGTAGATACCACTTTTCTTTTTGCTATTCGAATCAAAACATGATTACACCAATTCCTTCCTTTGCTCACGTCTGCTCTTGTTCGATCACAAATAATAAACACAAAACGAAACAAAGATAACCACGATTTCTAGTACCTTTTATGACAAAAGGTCATGAAAAACTACAATCCCATGTCATGTCCCATACGAGCAGAACCTTCCTTGTGACTTAGAACATATAAAGGAAAAAGTTTAACAGCAAGATATCCATACCAGTCCAGCAAACGTAACAATATATAGGGTTTGAATGAAACCCTAATTGAATTAAACAAAAATGTCGCTTCTTCTTGATGTTTGCACAAACGAATCTGTCCCATACCAGATCTAGGGTTTATTCAACCTTCTACTTCTCCATTGGCAGCCATCGATTAAACCATTACCATCACAACTGAACATTAAGATAGATAATGGTACCTTGATCAGCAACAATCGTCAATGGATGGTTTTTGCAAACCCTAAACAAAATTCATTTAAAAAACATGTTGCTAGGGTTCATCATCGATGAAAAACCGATTCCCCAAGGCCAGCAGCACATAAACTTGAAGATCCATATGAACTTGGGTTTATATAAAACCCTAAGAACGAATTTCTTATAATACACCTATAGCAACAGTTTATTTGTCAATAAACTGTCACAGATGTGACTACTCCTTCCTCCCATTCATTTTGCGACACCAGATCTGTCACAAAAATGTCGCAAATCTGTCACAGATCTGACAGACCCTCGCTAAACCGTCACTAAAACTATCGTTAATCCTGGACAGTGGCTTCACAGCAACACGAACACGAACATAACACCTTGTATCTCCTAGATATCACGAGCCTTAGGCTCTTATACCAATTGTGGAGTCCTATGATCGTTAGACTCAATGGTTAAGAACCATTCTATCTAGGTTGATCATCATTTATATGATAACATAGCGGAATAAGAATAATAATCATGAACAAGGTGTTAACAAAGATGAATTTCCTCCCAAAGTGCTTGTATTAAAGATTAACACAAACAACTCTAGGTGTGTATACATTGAATCCCACACCTAGAGATCGAACTTTACTGTAGGTTACATTGTGAAAACTGAATGAATATAAACCTACGTATGTTTTCTTTATATAATAGAAAACATAGCTTACAAAGAAAGCTGACATAATAATAAAAAGACTCCACCAGCTTGTAGAATTGCTTCTTGTATATTTTAGTCCTTGTCTTCTTATTTTGTTTATTTTGTCACATAGACTCAATATTTGACCCAACAACACAGAGATTGTTTTTGAAGAGAGTCCTCCTACTCAGCTGAATGAAACTCAAATTGTAATTTCATCTTCCATACCTGCACCTGTCTATGACTCCCCAGCTTTTCAAAGCAAATGGTCAAGAGATCAACACATTCTTCTTGTCAACATCATTGGTGAACCAAATGCTGGGATTACTACTAGACAGAGAATTCATGACTTAGAATCAGCCTCAGCCAATGAATGTTTGTTTGTTGAATTTCTTTCCCAAATTGAACCCAATTGTGTAGCTGAAGCACTTCTTGAAGATGGCTGGGTTGCTGCAATGCAGGAAGAAATCAATAAGTTTAAAAGAAACACGGTATGGACTCTAGTGCCTGCTCCACCTGGTAAGAACATCATAGGAACTAGATGGATATATAGGAACAAGATGGATGAAATTGGTAATATCATAAGGAACAAAGCAAGGTTGGTTGCACAGGGGTATACACAGACTGAAGGGATTGATTATGATGAAACATTTGCACATGTAGCAAGACTTGAAGCCATCAGAATCTTCCTTGCTTATGCTGCATATATGAACTTCACTGTGTATCAAATGGATGTTAAAAGTGCATTCCTCAATGGAGATTTGGCTGAAGAAGTGTATGTTGAACAACCAGAAGGATTCGAGAACAACGAGTTTCCCAACCATGTATACAGGCTTCATAAGGCAATGTATGGCCTGAAACAGGCTCCAAGGGCATGGTATGAAACACTGTCTACCTTTTTAACTGAAAATAAATTTGTCAGGGGTTCTATTGATAAAACACTTTTTACCTTCAAGGATAAAAGTTATTTCATCATTATACAGATTTATGTGGATGATATCATCTTTGGGTCTACTAATGTTAATCTTAGTAAACGTTTTGCTAAATTAATGACCAAGAAATATGAGATGAGTATGATGGGTGAATTAACTTACTTTTTGGGTTTTCAAATTAAACAATGTCCTAAAGGAATTTTAATTTATCAAGAAAAGTATGTTAAAGATTTGCTGAAAAAATATGACTTGGCTGATTGTGCATCAGTGAAATGCCCCATGCTTCCACCCAACAATTTGGGCCCTGATGAGTCAGGGGTCTCTGTTAATGAGACTATGTATAGACACATGATTGGGTCACTCATGTATCTCATAGCTAGTCGCCCTGATATCCAGTTCTCCACATGTCTCTGTGCAAGGTACCAAGCTAACCCTAAGGAATCCCATCTAGTGGTTGTTAAAAGAATTTTCAGGTACCTCAAAGGAACAACCTCTCTAGGTCTGTGGTATCCCAAAGAATCAGGCTTTGACCTTAAGGCTTATTCAGATTCAGACTACGCTGGGTGCTGCATTGACAAGAAAAGTACTTCAGAGAGCTGTCAAATCCTAGGAGGCAAGTTGGTTGGATGGAGTGCTAAGAAGCAAAACTCTATGGCTATGTCATCAGCTAAAGCTGAATATGTTGTAGCTGCTAGTTGCTGTGCTCAAGTACTTTGGATGAAGAGTCAACTAGCTGACTATGAGATTCTATATGACAAAGTACCCATCTTTTGTGACAATACAAGTGCCATTGCTATCTCAAATAACCCTGTGCTTCACTCCATAACCAAACACATTGATATCAGGTATCACTTTATCAGGGATCATATTATTAAAGGAGATATTGAGCTGCATTTTGTTCCCACTGAGCTGCAACTAGCTGACTTATTTACAAAGCCTTTGGCTAAACCTTCGTTCAACAGGCTAGTTGTTGAGCTAGGTATGCTTAATATCTCAAAGCCTGTGGCTGATATTTAATGTGTGTCATTAATGTTTGAATAAATATTAAATGTTTTTTACATGAAACTAGGTAGTTACATTCAAGTAAATGCTAAAAACATTCCCAATATTTTATTTACATTTTTTCGATAAACGAGGAAACAAACAGTTTTGAAAGGTCAAGGGACCTACTTGTGTGCAGTCTTTTTCCCACTACGCATTAAATGTATTTGAATAACTATTTCAAATTTTGAATATATATATATTGTTCCAAGGTTTTTCACCAAACACTTTTATCATTATTCATCATTTGCATCTCTCTCACTAAAATATCTCTCAAAACCCTCTCACCATCTTCATCTTCTTCATTCTCAAATAACAATGGTGTTTCTAGTACCTAAAGCTTCTAACGTTACTTTCGAAATGAATGATTGTATCCTCGCTGCGAACAACTCGATTGGATGGCTTAAAGATCCAAAAGACACTTACTCAGATCAGGTGAACTTCATGAAGAATTGTGATGTAGGTGAAGCGTTAACAAGAACCCCATCTGTTTTCTACCAAGAATATCTTAGGGAATTCTGGTATTCTGTTGAGATCCTTGATGACAACACCATCTCCTTTAACCTCTCATGTAATGAACACCCTTTCACATTTTCTGTTGCTGATTTTTCTTCTGTGGCTGGACTAAGACATGGTGAAGAATGCCTAAAGTCTGTTGATAAGAAGGCTGTGAAGGACGCCCTTGCCACTCTCTTCCCTGTTTCTGATGTTAACCCAGCCCTTACACCTGGTGAACTGGTTATCAAGCCTCCTCTGAAGATCAAGTTTTTCCCACCTATGTGGCGTGTCCTCTTCACTCACATAGTCAAATCCCTGGGTGGTACGCATGGATCTCAAGAACAATTAGCCTTCAACCACCAAACTATTGCCTATGGACTTATTTGGGGAACAGACATCGACATTGGAAGCATCTTATTCTCCAACCTTGTTGAACAACTGAAGGGTATCAACCAAAGCAGAGGGAAAAACATTTGCTATGTTCGTTTTATTTCTCTTATCTTCGCAAGCTTGCTGGGTGATAACTACCACAACTGTGCACTGACAGCCATGAAGCCTTATCACATAACTGGGGCTATCTACAAGGTGATGGGACCCAATGACGTGCCAGTGACTGCTCACATGAAGAACATTGCCAATAAACAACAATCTGTTGTGAAGCCATTGCTCCCTTCCTCTGAGAAGGCGATTGCAGCTGGTGTGTCTGGTAAGTCAACGTCTTTGACCTCTGGGCAATACACCACGCTGTCCAAGGAAACAACTAGCCAACAACCAAAGAAGAAGAAAAACCCATCTTCTTCTAAAACCCAAACTGTTGGTAAGGCCAGGGTTAAGAAGACAGCCAATCCTTCCTCTGGTCCAGAGACTTCTGTGGACACAGAGACTACAACTGATAAACAACAGGAGTCTAGCATCTCTATATCAGCAGAGACAACAGGAAACCCGCCTAATTCCGTTGATATCTCACAGGTAATCAGTTTATAATTTTTAGAGGTACACAAGCAGCTACTCTCAAATGTCTGTAGGTAAGAGTGGTGAAGTTAGGGTTATCATCGACCCATAGGAGTCTATGTATGCACTTAGAAATCTTTTAAGACTTCTGTACACCCTGTCTCTGCACCAGGGAGTGATTCATTTGTGTTTATAAAGCACCCCAATGACCCTGCACCCTCTAGACAGTATTCAGGCAAACAACAACCTGAATACATATATGTCTCGACCTAAAGTAGCTATACTTCACACAGCCTCTAGGTCAGAAAAAGAATCCCAATAGTTTAACTTTTAGGGGGGCTGAATCATCATCCTCAGCCTTCCTTGGGATAGTGTTATATGACGATCTTTAACTACATCTTTTTCACAACTAAAAGAGTCCCAAAGGATTTATCCTTTCAGGGGGAGCTGAATCATCACCCTTAGCTTTCCTAGGAGCAGCGTAACAGGCGATCTTAACCAACATCTAATTCACAAATAAAAGAGTCCTAAAGGATTTATCCTTTGGGGGGGGCTGACTAATCAACTAAGCTTTCCTAGGGGAAACGAATGGCGACCATTAACCTCATTACTTTCACACTTCAAAGAATCCCAAGGATTTATCCTTTGGAGTGGCTGAATAATCATCCTCAGCCTCTTTAGGACAGCGAACTGGCAACCATTCCCTTTATCTATTTCACTGTTACTAACTAATACAAGGATTTTAACACCCTGTAAGAAAATTATATGTTCGTTGTGTTGTTCTAATCGAATTGATCTAGATTTTCTATGTGACTCAGTTTTATTTTGGTGGAAACAAATAATTTTGGTTGTTTTTAAATTTAAATGTGCAAAGACTTAAAAGTAAATGTCGTTGAAAGTGAAGTGGCGTTAAAGTAAAGTGCGTGAAAATAAATCTAAGTCTAATTAAAAGAGAGGTGCGATATTTAAAAACTTGACGGAAAGTAAATTAATTAAATGACTAAAACTAAAGCGTGACGGAAATTAAAAATTAGACAAGTATTAAAATGAGAATGCAAAAATAAAACAAGACAAAGTACTAAAAGTAACTCCCAATCGGAATGTATTCCGATCGGTGCACCTTTACCTGATCGGAATGATGTCGTCGGAATATACAATCGGAATATGTAGAGGATAACTGATCGGAATAGCTGTCACTCAACTCAGATCAGAATATCACTAGACCAATCCAATCGGAATACCAAACCGCCTCCAATCGGAATGAAGGCTTACCTTGATCGGAATATGGTAGACCTGGTCAGAATGAAGATTGGAACACCTAATCGGAATATGTCACTTAACACGATCGGAATAACCAAACTTGCACCTCAATCGGAATGTTGTACTGAACACCAATCGGAATACTGTCACACTAACCCAATCGGAATATCCAGAAAACCACTCTGATCAGAATACCAGAGTCCACCAATCGGAAAGATGAAACCCTTTTCAGATCTTGCCAATCGGAAAGTATAACCCTTTTCCGATTTAACCAATCAGAATACGGGGAAAAATTCACAAAATAAGCTACACAAATAAGCTAAGTTTCTAATAAGCACAAGACTAAATCCTAAGGTAAAAACGTGTAAAAATAAGCTACGAAAATGAAAGTTAAAAACTTTTAAGACACGAAATTAATAAACTTTAAGAAAAACAACTTTTTATATAAAAATAACTTTTGTAAAAACTATATAAACTTGAAAATAAATCAAATAAGCTATGAAAATAATAGATTTAAAACAATCAAAATCATAAAAATCAAATCTTTAAACAACTTAACAAGATGAAAACGTGTAAATCAAAGATTAAAGAAAGGTAGAAGAAGATTAACAAGATAAAGTAAAGGTGCAAGTAATTAAAAGAAACACTTACTTGAAATTAAAGGTAATTAAAGGTGCAAAACATGTATTTAAATGTGCAAGTAATTAAAGGTGCATAAAATAAAGTGGACGAATGGTTTGTCAAGCCACCAACAAGAGGAAAATGAAAATGATCTAATCTATATATAGGGGAGATTAAGGCTTGCTTAGGAAGCTTCCTTAATTGCATGCTTAGTCCCTCCTTCTTTAATCTTCTTTTAATTGCACTATTAGTCCTTTTCTTCTAATCTTTCTTTTAAATTTGGACTTTAAGGACTTGTGGCTCGGGATGTCTTTTGAACTCGTCTTTAATTTCTTCAGTAAAATAGACTTGAGTTTCTCGACTTTTGATAAACTTCCGTCTTTTGACTTTTTCTTCGATAAATCTTCAGAATTGGTCTTGGACTTCCGTTCTTTTTCCACTTTTGACTTCTCGACTCCGTCTTTCATCTTTTTCTTCAATAAAAGCCGTGAATGCCCGTGAATTCCCGTGTTTTCTCCACTTTTCACAATTTCGTCCTAAATTACAACAAAAACACAAACCACGCCTAATTCCGACATAAAAGACATAAAATACACGTTTTGGTCCGGTTATTATTGTAATTAAGTGGTGGAAAAGATGGGTGTTTACACACCTATCACTAACTTAAACAAATTGCAGGCTGATGTTGTACAGCCAAATGTAGACTCTCTAGCTCAGCCAAACGAAGGAGCTGATAACTTGACTCAGGATTAGCCAAACGAGGATGAGCCCATGCCTGATGTTGAAGAGGATGTGCTTGCCTTAACTAAAAGCTTCTCTAAACCTGAATCAATGCCTGATGATGAAATTCTCCCTGAGGGGATGATTGAGGAGGAGGATGATGAAAACAATGAACAACCTCACCTGTCACCACCTAAGACTGTGTCCACACCAGCCAGAGAACCAACTCCTCATCTAAAAGAAGCTGTTGTGACTCCTACATCAGCTACATCTGTCACAATGAAGCTTCCAAGCGCTGTGTATGATCCTACAATGGAGTTTCTATTGTTTGATCATCCATAACATACCAATTTTGATCTTTTTCCCAGGGAAGATGACTTTGAGCAGCAGAGCTTAAACATTCATGGTCTAAAGCCTGAACATCATGCCTCAGACATTGAACGGCTGTCAAGAAAGCTGGACATAGTATAATCTGAAATGCATTCCTTCACAGTCAACTTTCCAAAGATTATTTCCCAAGCTGTTAAAGATGCCAACACTGAACCCATCCAAGATGGTACAAGAAGAGGGGTTTCTCAGTGACTTAGTCACCTATCTACTCGCATTAAAGATGCCATCATTCAAGAAGTCCCTGATATGTTAACAGCCCACGAGTTGGTGATGCACAAAGAATTTGAAGCTGTGTACAACAGGCAAAAACGCCACACCACCTACTTGGCTGGCCATGTTGATCGATATGTGAATCGCAACTGCAATAAGCTTCTCAGAATTGCCAGAGGATCAAGAAACAAGCAAAGTTAGCCACATTTGTTGAACATGTTGCTCGTTATATTCAGTCACGTTTAGCCAAACGTCTTAAGAGACAGGCTAAACATAAGGGGGAGAAAACTGAACTACTCAAACTTGGACGTGTCAACACTAACACCAACACAACTGAAAACCCCATTCCTCTCCGAGTCATCACACCAATCAACATACCTGATGATAATGATGAAAGTAAGGGGGAGCAACAAGACAAAAAGGCTGCTGATTCATCAAATTCCCTGTCCTTGGATAACACCAATATGGATGTGGACGATGGTGAACCAAAAGATAAGAAACTCAAATTTACTGTTGCCTCCCTACCAAAATCTATCCAAGGACAGGCTCAGATAGCATTTTTGAAACATGCTGATGATATGAAGAAAGGAAGTGAAGGATCCTCTGTCTCGAAGAAAGGGAAAGAAATAGTTATGGTAGACACAGACGCAAAATTAAAGAAAATAGCTGCGATGCTAGAGACAGGAGGATCCACCACCAAAATCTCACAATTCTCAACTTTCAAAGTAGCTGATGAAAAACCCTTAACTGTTGAAGAAATTGAGAAACAGACACTTGAGTTTAAACGGCTGAACGAAATCAAGAAAGCCAATGAGTTGGATGAAGCAAAGTTGAAAGCCATGTCTCCTGAACTCAGAGAGGAGCAAAGACAAAGGCTAAGAGAAATGGAGATGAAACGTGCAGAGGCCCTGAAAAAGGTAAAGGCTAACTATGATGCCTGCGTTTCTAAAAGATATGCTCCAGGCACTATCACCAAGTTTAAATATATAGTCAAGAAATCAACACATACCCTACAGATGCTCATTTGGAGAGATAACCAACAAGGGAAGATGGATGTGTTTGAGGATTTCAAGCTTAAGACATTTGGGTTGACTGAATGGCTAAAAATTGAAGCTTTAGCTGCAAAGAAAACTGGAAAGGCAAATTTCTTACTCCTCAAGACGCTAAGAGCTAAGTTCAACTGGCTGAAAGAGACAGCAGCCAAGCTCAAAGTTGATCCACCACCACAGCTGTTTGAACAAGAACCCACAAAGGCTGAAAAGAAAAGGAAAAGAATGACTCAATTCCTCTAAGAAACCTTTGTGACTGATGATATCCAGGTAGATGGAATGCACAGGAACTTGATTCTCCCTAATGGGATTGTAGGGCCTGTTGATGGTCAGACCTATACTGAGCCTGAAAAAGGAATGACCTACATGAACAGGGGATGTCAGTATGTGTTCGAAAGGGAAGATGAGCTGGGGCTGGCATCAACCATTCAACTTATTTTGATTCAAAAGGTGCTTAAACTGAACACATAGTACTCCAAGGTATTTGCCCAAGCATTGAAGGCTGAATTGGAGACTAGGGCAAACATAGTTGAGGCTAAAGAGAAAATCAAGAATGATGATTATTAAAATTTTCACAGCTGAACTTTTACTATCATATTTTGTTTACTCATGTATTGTACTTGTAATTTTGTTTTCAGTATTAATGAAGTATGATGTTGTTTGTTAGATCTGTTATGTGTAAGAAGAAGTTGTTATCTCACTTACTCTAACTTATTTAGATCTAGCTGTATTTATGTTTAAATAGGGGGAGATTGTTGGGAATCTAAGTTTGTTAGAATTCCCTTAGTCATAGATTTAAACTTAAATAAGTTGTTTGATATTAACTTGCCTGTGCCTAGGAGACATGCAAGTAACCTGAGACCCACAGAGCTCTAAGTCTCTGTGAGCAACCACAGAGGAGTCCATGTCAGAGACATTGTCAAGGAAGTTGAAGATTACTTGAAGACATACTTATTGGCTGTGTTGGATAACAGCCAAGATATATCAGGGACTCTAAGTGGTTGAGTGTTAACAGGGGTGGCAATACCCTGTTAACACTCAGTACACTTTGGACATACCTAAATGTTTAGGCGGGAAGTTTCACAGCCTAAAGTACAAAGGAATGAAGAAAAGGGAAACTATGTCAGCTCTGTTTCCCTAAAGCGTTGTGGCAGACTACCAAGAATATAAGAGCATCTTTTGACAGATGTCTGACATTGTCTGTTTTGTCTAGTCACCATCAACCAGTACATATAGTCAACCTCGTACCACTATAAATAGGATATGTAGGCTAGAGTTAATGTTTTTCACTTTGTTAGATTTCACACATTAACTTTTTACAACTCATAATAAGAACAACTGTGCCTGTGTTCTTGAGTTTGCTTTATTTTATTCAAAGTGTACACAACACATTGTCCTCAAACTGTGTTATCCATAACACATGTAATACTTGTTATACAATAATAAAGTACTACGTTTGAAAAGTCTTTACTTGTGTTGATTATCCTTATTGTTCGTTTAAGCTAGTA
This sequence comes from Glebionis coronaria, assembly GCA_025667525.1. NCBI lineage: Eukaryota > Viridiplantae > Streptophyta > Magnoliopsida > Asterales > Asteraceae > Glebionis > Glebionis coronaria. The sequence goes on along the minus strand of CM046877.1, from coordinate 554,852,519 downwards.
TTAGGGACTTTCACAAAGATACTGAAAATCCAGATACAAGTGTAGGTAAAGATGTGGGCGTGTGATTTGCACGTGACATGGAAAAATGCAAAACAAACGCGCTGAATTCTTCTTAATTGGGATACTCATTAAAACTAGAGTCTCCTCAATAAGTGACTAATTAAAACCATTTAATAGAACCACTTAATTTAATAAACAAGTGTCGTGTTTAGTTGCCTAGCAAACATTCTATAATTAGATGGTTGCTGCATCGATTGGAGGAGGAGCTGCTAGTGGTAGTGGTCTTATAAAAGATCCATTTCATTTGGAAAGCAGCAACTCTTACTCACATCACCTTTGTTGAACAAACGCATAATAACAAGAATAAAATTCCTCTCTTACTTAGCCTCAACTGTGACCTGTTTATACAGTATTTACTTGTCTTCTTTAATATTACTTCCTTTCTTATTGTTTTTAATGGTTTGTCATTGATGTTTTAGACACGACTTACATGTTTAGTTTATTTTTAATTAAAATAAAGAAGTGCAATTTGACCAAACTATTTATTTTGTAACAACTTTTAACAATCTATTCAAAACTCATATTTATTTTTAAATTAAAATATATTTTAATCTATTTAGATTTTTTATTATCTAAATTAATCGTATCTTCTAAAATTTTGTGCTTTTAATTCAACATCAGTTTTAATATATGTTTACGATTTTTTCCTCCTTTTTCATTTTTATTTTTTTTGAACGGTAGTTTGGTGCAATGGAATATCTTGCGTGCCACCGAGGCACCAAGTCTCTTGAACCGAGTTTGAATCATCTCACGAAGAGAATATCAACCCCATGCTAGCCATCTAGTTTCCCATTAAGGGTTTCCAGGCATTGCGATGAGATCCAAATCAGGCTGTCAATTCAGCGAAAATCCCCACATGGAAAATGACAGGAGTCGAACCCCTGACCTCCCCCACATGAAGACTATAACCAAATGCATCCATCCAACTGAGCTAGATTTCATTTGCCCTTTTTCATTTTTATTGTTTTTATTTTATTTTGATTCATAATTTTTACACTTTAACATTAATTGGATCCCACATAAAATAGTCACTGAGTTCCCGCTGTCACATTGCACGGATATTATGCTAGTTTATAAAAATATAGGGTTTATTGTTACACATAAATATGTTTTTAAGATATTGAGCAATATTTTATAAAGTTGTTTATGATTCTAAGTTTATTGTGGAATTATATTTTTTTGGTTGAGCAACGTTGATTTGAAAGTTGACATTGAAGAAGTGTTAGTAGGTGGTTACATGTTGGATGTTTATTTAGATAGAAGGATAAATATAACTTTTAACATCATTCATTAAGCAAATAAAGAAACACAATTGTAACATTTATCCTTTTTGCTGTTATTGACTATACATACGAATATGTGGGGTACAAATTGGGCTAATCGCGGCTTTTGAAAACTTTGTTATAATTAAGCCTAAGTTCAACTTTTTAATACATACGAATATAACTGGGACATAAATTGGGCTAAGCTCCGATGCTAATTTAGGGCCAAGAGAAGAATATATATTACAGTATGTATGTACTTGCTATATCTTGTTTATCGAGAAAATATCAAGTCCTTGTTGACCACGTAATTACCAAATATTATTAAGTAACCGCCTGTGAACAAAAAAAAGGAAAGGTAAGTCTATATATATTTACCCAACCCCACGTAACCCACAATATCTTAAAAACACATCGATCAAACGATAAAAAAAACAATGGTTTACGGTTCTGGTTCCGGTTCCTCAGATGCTGAGATGGAGATCGATCTCTTTGGTGAAAAAGTTAAGAAGATTCCAGTTTTTGTTAAGAATCACGAGGAGGAGTATGATCCGGCTGCGTACTCGAAGGAGTCTGATGAGGAATCTGATGAGGAGTTAGCTGGAATACATGCTGCACAGGAGGCTGCATACTGGAAGGCGTGTGATGAGGTGTTTGCTCAAATACATGATCTGGATCAGGAGGCTGCGTACTGGAAGGAGTCTGATGAGGAGTATGCTGCGTACTGGAAGGCGTGTGACGAGGTGTTTGCTCAAATACATGACCTGGATCAGGAGGCTGCGTACTGGAAGGAGTCTGATGAGGAGTATGCTCAAATACATGCCGCGTATGGTCTAGATCAGGAGGCTGCGTACTGGAAGGCGTGTGACGAGGTGTTTGCTCAAATACATGATCTGGATCAGGAGGCTGCGTACTGGAAGGAGTCTGATGAGGAGTATGCTCAAATACATGCCGCGTATGGTCTAGATCAGGAGGCTGCATACTGGAAGGCGTGTGATGAGGTGTTTGCTCAAATACAAGCTGCGTATTAAGTAAAGAGATGGTTGTATTAAGAGAAGTATCGTATTTGTTAATTTGTTACAATCTTGTAACTTTTGATGCTTCTAGTAGTGTCTTGCTAGATGATTTGCTAAATATAATTTCGCCATCCATTAATGCAAAATGTGGCCTAACAAAATGAGCGATGATCATGTATCCTTAAATTCGTATGTACTTGCAACTCTTATCACAACACAACTTTTGATCAAACATCATTGTCTGTTTGCTTAGTTAAGTATAATCTGTTTCATGCCGTTTACTTTCGACTAGACAATATATAGTATATATGTACATTTTTCTCTCATGAACGCACACCCGTCACTTGTCCGCAAACAAGATTCCACAACTCATCACTTTTGTGACATTAGCACCATCATATCGAACGTGCGCATGACTTGTTTCCTAGTTAATTAGTTACAGATTGTGTACATGGTGTGAATGTCTTTTATGTGTCGTTAAATGGATCCCATGACTAGAGTAAGCGCGAATTCCATTCCCTGATGATGATAATAGATCTATCCGTTTGTGTTCATAATTCGTAAAGGCTGATTGGCGGCAAGGAGATTTCTTCAGTAGGCTAAGAATTCTAACGAAACATCTCTTTTCAATGTTTGGAATTGCATGAAGATGCGAAGGAAGGTTGTTAATGTTAGTATCGAGTCTAGTTAACACATACGGTTAGTAGATGGTATCTTAGTGTAGAATGTGTGTACGTCGGCTAAGGTTGGGCTTGGCCCGAGTTTGTAACCGACCCCCTCACCCTATAAAAAGAGGTGAGGGGGTGATGCACAAAACACACCGTAGCTTCTATTCTTTCTATTGTAATCGATCATTAATAAGAAAAGTTAATCGTTCGGTTACCTTTGTAGTGTGCGTCTTATGGGTTTAGTTTGTTGTTGCAACTCTGCGATCTTCTTTAAGGGATCTAGGTTTCCGCATATCGATCTTCGGTTGTTGGGTTTACGATTCCAACAAGTGGTATCAAGAGCCGCAGGTTAGTCGTGGTCATTGAAGATCGTTGCTAGAACAGGGAAGAGTGTTGTGGAGAAAACTGATTTTGTTTTTCTCGGAGTTGCAGGTGTTTAGACGGAGAAGACAAGGTTTTTTTATTGTAAAGAAAATTGGTTGGTGTAGATAGTCACGTGTGTGACATAGATAAGGTAACAAAAGAATTGTTTTATTTTAAACATATTTCTTTTGTGGTGAACCAATTTTATTTGTCAAAAAGGTTTTTGATTTATTTTTAATAAATCAACTTTGGTTTTAATTTATAAAATCGATTAAATCAAAGATTCTTGTGGTTCAAGTTTGATCGTGGTTTGCTTGGGTTTTCAAGTTTACGATCGGGTTTGCTTGTACGTGATCGAGGTTTAGGGTTATTCTAATTAAATTGATTTGCAAGAAGGGTTTTTTACGCAACAAGGGTGAAAGAATATGTCGTCGATAGCGAAGTTTGACGTCGAAAAATTCGACGGGTCTAATGACTTCGGGTTGTGGCGTGTGAAGATGCGGTGTCTATTAATTCAACATGGTTGGGAGGTTGCGTTAGATCCATTCCCGGATACCATGACGGACGCTCAAAAGACTGCGGCGTTGAAGACGGATGTCTATAAAAAAGCACACAGTGCCTTACTCTTGTGCTTGGATAACAAGGTGTTGAGGGAAGTCAAGAAAGAAAATTCTGCTGCGGGGGTTTGGTGAAAGTTAGAAACTTTGTATATGACAAAGTCTTTAGCCAACAAGTTGTACTTGAAGAAGAAGCTGTTCACTTTCTACATGCATTCAGGTAAGAAATTATCTGAACATATAGATGAGTTTAATAAGTTGATCGGTGACTTGGCGAACATAGACGTTGAAATTGATGACGAAGATCAGGCACTCATGTTACTTACATCATTACCATCCTCGTATGATAACTTTGTGGAGACATTGCTTTATGGAAGGGAGTCGCTCTCTTTGGAAGATGTCTTGTCTACCCTCAATTCATGGGAGTTGAAGAAGAGGACAGATGCAAAGGATGATGGTGATGGGTTATTTATAAGGGGGAGGCCGGAGCATCGGGGTAATCACGGACGTGGTAGTTCGCGATAAAAGTCAAAAGGTAAAGGGACTTATAAACTGAAGTGTTACATATGCTATTCTAAGGATCACCTTAAGAAAGACTGTCCAAAATGGAACAAGAAGAAATCAACTGGCTTTGTCAACAAGAATGCAAAACAGGACGTTGGGACGTATTCTAAGGGTTATGACAATGGTGATTTGTTGATGGCGGTGAGTGAGCAAAGGTTCTTAGATTGGATCATGGACTCTGGTGGTTCCTATCACATGACGCCTAGGAGGGACTTCTTGTTTGATTTTAAGGAGCTTGATGGTGGTATGGTTTTGCTCTGTGATAATAGAGCATGTGCCATCAAGGGGACAGGGAAGGTGATAGTACAAATGAAAGATGGTTCAAGTTTTGTGCTTGAGAATGTGCGTTACATTCCCGAGTTGAAAAGAAATATTTTATCTTTGGGCACTCTGGATCGAGAGGGCTATACCGTGAAGTTGCAGAATGGAAGAGTAAAGGTGATCAAGGGTTCTTTGATGGTTTTGTCAGGAACTTTGAAGGAAAATTGTGTGTACTCCTTGGATGGTTGGGCTGAATCAAGTGAAGCTAGTGTCGGTATAGAAGAAAAGGAAAGTCTTGCGCAGGTGTGGCATAAACGCCTGGGTCACATTAGTGAAGCAGGCTTGAATGAACTCAAAAGAAGAGAGGTGCTGGGGAAGGAAGGTCTAGGTAAGCTCGAATTATGTGAAAATTGTGTTCTTGGAAAATCGACCAGGGTGAGTTTTGATCGAGGTCAGCACACAACAGAGGGAGTTATAGACTATGTCCATGCGGATCTCTGGGGTCCTTCTCGGGTGGAATCGATGAGTGGTTGTCGTTACTTCTTATCGATTGTTGATGATTATTCGAGGAGGGTTTGGGTTTATTTTCTTAGACACAAGAGTGAGGCATTCAGCAAGTTCAAGGAGTGGAAGCAGTTGGTAGAAAACCAGACAGGTAGAAGATTGAAGAAACTTCGAACGGATAATGGTTTGGAGTTTTGTAATCAGGAGTTTAATAACTTGTGTAAGGAGAGCGGGATAGCAAGACATTTGACGGTTGCTGGAACTCCGCAACAGAATGGTCTAGCTGAACGAATGAACAGGACGCTCTTGGACAAGGTTAGGTGTTTACTGATTCAGTCTGGTTTGCCAGAATCATTCTGGGCTGAAGCAACGGTGACGGCAGCATATCTGATCAATAGGTCTCCATCTAAAGCATTGGAGAAGAAGACACCTATGGATTTATGGTCATGACATCCGGTGAATTACGAGATGTTGAAGATATTTGGTTGCGTTGCTTATTCACACGTGAGTCAGGGGAAGCTCAAGCCTAGAGCTATAAAATGCATATTCCTGGGGTATCCTGAGGGTGTGAAGGGATACAGATTATGGAGGTTGGATGATGTTAAACCAAAGCTAATCATAAGCAGGGATGTGGTCTTTAATGTGAGCCTTATGTATAAGGATACTCTCAAGGGTGCTGGTGCTGCAGATTCTGGGAAGGAAATTGAGTTTGAGGTGGAACTTCAAGGCAGTCGGGTCGAACCAACTGTGGATCCTCATACTGGGGTAAATCCAGGGAATGAATATGAGGATCAAGTTGAAGATGCAGTAGATGCAATGCCTCAACAACAGAATCTGGACAACTATGTTCTGGTGCGTGATAGAGCTAAGAGAACAACTACTAAACCTGCAAGGTATAGGAATGAAGGTAATGTATCATTGTCTAGATCATCAGGGTCTAGGGAAGAAGATGATATTACGGCTTATGCGTTTGCTATTGCTGAGGAAGAAGATACACATGAACCAATCACATTCCAGGAGGCGATTAATTCATCTGAAAGGGATGAGTGGGTTCGTGCTATGGAGGAAGAGATGAGTTCTTTAAAGAAGAATCATACTTGGGAGCTGGTCGATCAACCACGTGGTCAGAAGCTGGTAAGCTGCAAGTGGTTGTATAAGATTAAAGAAGGGATTGAAGGCGTTCAGAAACCAAAGTATAAAGCAAGGCTGGTAGCTCGGGGTTTCACACAACGAGCAGGGATTGACTATAATGAGGTATTCTCACCCGTGGTTCGACATACATCTATTAGGGTGATTCTCTCATTAACTGCTTGTGAAGATTACGAGTTGGAACAACTTGATGTGAAGACAGCGTTTTTGCATGGTAATCTTGAAGAAACCATTTATATGAGGCAGCCGCTTGGTTTTGAAGAAGGAACGGGCAACAAGGTATGTTTGTTGAAGAAATACCTTTATGGTCTTAAGCAGTCTCCAAGGAAATGGTACAAACGGTTTGATGTGTATATGGTCAGAAATGGGTTTAGCCGTAGCAACTATGATAGTTTTGTTTACTTCAAGGAGTTTACACCAGGTATGTACATATATCTACTACTGTATGTAGATGATATGTTGATTGCTTGTAAAAGCAAGTCTGAGATCGAATATACCAAGGGACTGCTGCGGAAAGAGTTTGATATGAAGGAACTTGGTCCAGCTAGGAAGATACTTGGTATGGAGATTGTCAGGGATAGGGGTAACCGAACCCTAAAGGTGTCTCAGTCGGGATATGTGCGGAAAATTCTGAATAACTACAGAGTGGATAATGGCAAGTCGGTCTCTGTGCCATTGGGAGCACACTTCAAGGTATCTTTGAAGGATTGTCCGTCGAGTGACTGGGATGTGGAAAGAATGAGTAAGGTCCCATATGCGAATGCTGTAGGTAGTTTAATGTACTTTATGGTTTGCACTAGACCAGATATTGCGTACGCGGTTAGCATTGTGAGCAGGTATTTGGCGAATCCAGGTAAAAATCACTGGGAAGCGGTGAAGTGGATTTTGAAGTACTTGAAGGGCACTGCTGATGTAGGTCTAGTGTATGGTAGAGATCAAGGGAAGCACGTAGATGTTGACGGTTTCGTGGATAGCGATTATGCTAAAGACCCTGACAAGGGTAGGTCGATAACCGGGTACGTGTTTATGGTACATGGCTGTGTTGTGAGTTGGAAAGCAACTCTGCAGCATGTTGTTGTATTATCTACTACAGAGGCGGAGTATATGGCGCTTACGGAAGCTGTTAAGGAAATCATTTGGCTTAAAGGTCTACTAATCGAGCTGGGAATCAACCTAAGGTCAGTGGTTGTGAATTGTGATAATCAAGGGGCAATTCATCTCTCAAGAAATGCAATGTTTCATGAGAGGACGAAGCATATCAGCGTGAGGTATCACTTCATCAGGGAGATCGTGGATTCTAAAGAGATTGAAGTGGCAAAGATAGGCACAGAAGATAATGCAGCTGACGCTTTCACAAAGGTGGTTCCAGGTCCGAAGTTTAAGTATTGCATGGAGATACTTGGAGTCGGGGCTAACTAGTCTTGTCACTAAGGTGGAAATTGTTAATATTAGTATCGAGTCTAGTTAACACATACGGTTAGTAGATGGTACCTTAGTGTAGAATGTGTGTAAGTCGGCTAAGGTTGGGCTTGGCTCGAGTTTGTAACCGACCCCCTCACCCTATAAAAAGAGGTGAGGGGGTGATGCAGAAAACACACTGTAGCTTCTATTCTTTCTATTGTAATCGATCATTAATAAGAAAAGTTAATCGTTCGGTTACCTTTGTAGTGTGCGTCTTCTGGGTTTAGTTTGTCGTTGCAACTCTGCTATCTTCTTTAAGGGATCTAGGTTTCTGCATATCGATCTTCTGTTGTTGGTTTTACGATTCCAACAAAGATCAATATGAAAATTTCCATAGCGATCTGTTTTCCCTTTAATTACCCAGTTTGGCGATTTACTTGTTTTCGTGTTAACGTACACTAGTAGGCCGACACCACGTAACTCCCACCAATGCTCCTGAACGTAAATACAATTAGACGATTTACTTGCTCTCTATAGTGATCTATTTTCCCTTTCATTACCCAGTTTGACGATTTAGTTATTTTCCTGTTACAAACGTGAGTTGCCACCCCACCTGCCCACACTACTCATGTGTGAGTTGGGCTACAAACCATGAGTTTCGCTCACATCGTGAGTATCTAAGCACCATGGTACATGTCTTAGGCATCGACAATGGTAAAACTAATACAATTTCAACAAACGAGGCGATATACATTGGGATTTATAGCATATAGCTTTAACCGATCAAGTTAGCATAAATCATGCCATTTAGTAAGTCGTACTTAACAATTAACAATAAGCTTGCAACAATAAAGAAACAAAGAATAAAGGAACGCTTCATAAACATGTTCAATAAATTAGGGGAAAGCCTGAATTTATGTAACTAACTTATCCATTTTAACCAATCTACGCAACCTACTAAATTAATTACGAAAATACGCAATCTATATTAGAAAAATACCCAATCTACGTCCACTACAAAAATTTGGACATTTACTTACTAATATTTTTTTAGTATAAAAAACACCATTTCATTATAAAACTTTTACCTACTAAATTTTCTAAATAAGAGTAGGTAAAGATACAATGCCTACTAAAAATAAGAGTAAGGAAAAGTTTAGACCCTTTTGGTGACTCAAAAATGAGTAAGGATAGACCTTTAGTGCTCCTCCCTTTTGCTTACTCTTATTCTTTGAGTAGGAGTTGATAAAAAAGAAAGAGAGTAAGCAAAAGGGGGAGCACTAAAGGTCATTCCTTACTCATTTTTGAGTCACCAAAAGGGTCAAAACTTTTCCTTACTCTTATGTTTAGTAGGCATTGTATCTTTACCTACTCTTATTTAAAGAATTTAGTAGGTAAACGTTTTATGATGAAATAGTGTCTTTTATACTAAAAAATATTAGTACGGAAAAGTCCAAATTTTTGCAGTGCATGACCGGGTATCAAAAGGTTTTTTCACTACAAGAAAAAGTGCTTTTAGTGACGAAAATTCGGTGACCAATTTTTATTCGGTCACTATTTTAACAATTTTTATTTTTGTTTATAGATAGTGACAAGATTATTGGTCACCAATTTAAAATATTAAAAATAGGTGACCAAATTATTTGGTCACAAAACTACGTAAAATAATTACTCTTCAAATCATAATATTTTATAAATCAAAGGCCTAAAATAAACTAATAGAAAAAAAGAAATCTATATAATAAAACAAACAAGTAAATTGTAAAAAGTTTTTTACCCAAGTTAATAATATTTTTTCATCTTTATAATTTTTTTCCCAAGATACAAATTTGAGAAAAAGAGGCTCGGATTTTTTATACCCGATCCAAAAAATTAGCCTTTTTTTAATACGTTGTCACTTATCCACCGGCTAAAATGTAATAACACCTTTTTTATATCGATTTCACCGGCGATCTCACCGGCGATACCACCGCTGGCACCACCGGCGATCTACACTAGCACCACCCGAGATACCACCGTAGATCTACAAGATGATACCACCGGCGATCTACACCGGCGATTTACACCGACGATACCACTTATGTGGGTTTTCATATACAAGTCTTAGGAAAGACAAGTATAAATGCGGCAAGTATTAAGTTGCACGCTTTATGAAAAACGTAAAACCGAATAAATGCGAGTTCGTTCTCGAAGGAGGTATGTGGATTAATGTGCCAATTATATAAAATCAAGTTTGGATTAGTGACGTTTTTGGGTTAGCAGAGAAAAATTAAAGACGAGCTACGATTACGATTACACTATGACGTTATGACGTAATTACGTAAAACGTAACGAAATTAAAAATTAAACCTAAAAATTAATTAAAAGATTAAACTAAGTCAAAAATAATATAAATAAGAATAAAAATCTAACAAATATATTTTAAAATCTTTTATTAATTAAATATTCAATTTTAAATGCTAATTAAAGCCCAAAAACTAAATATAATTAACAAATGTCCAAAATATTATTTTATTGAACAAATAACTCAGTTATATTATTTAAAGACTAAAAAGTATTTTTCCTAAATTTTCAAAACTATTTTTCTATTTTTAAATCACTAAAAACTATTTTTAAACTAAAATAATCATAAAAATAATAAAATAATGCTAAAAATAATTTGTCAATTTTAAAAATCCTAATTTATACTAAGGAACAGTAGAAAAATGAAAAAGTTTGAAAAAAGTAAAATTTTGCACTAAAAGACAAAATAGTTAATAATAAAACCTTAATTAAACTAAATTAAATTCTAAAAATTAAATAAAAAGTGAACAATAAAAACTTTTTACACTAAAAATCTTAAACTATTTTTATAAATCTAAGAAAATTTTTAAAACTGAAAAATATTGATTTTTTGCACTAAAAGACAAAAAGGGTAATAAAATAAAAATGAATTAAAAAGCAATAATTAGAAACAAAAATGCTAAATGAACAGTAACATAAAAATAAAATAAACAGAAAAATCAAAAATAAAATAAGAAAAATTACAAAATTTGTTTGAGGTCCTAATTCCTATTTAAGGTCACTAAAGACAAAAAATGTTGAAAACTGTGGGAACTCACAACACTAGGAGGGGAAACTAGTTCCCACTGCTTTAACAGAAAAAACGGATCTGAGCATGTTTTGACTTGTAACTTGAGTTTTGCTTGGATTTATGGACAATGATTAGCACCCCTACACTCAGTGGAGTGTAGGGAGTCTATGAAAAATAGAAAACACACAAGTTGTTTCACAAAATCAAACATAAATTCCCATTTATAGTCACTGTGATGTCTAATGTGGGGCTGTGAGTATTTTTCTGATGCTATTGGCACAATACTGATTTTCAATTGCTCAAATCTTGCACAAATAACAACCAAATCACAATATGACTGAACACAAGCCTAACTTAACAGATTTCTTAATAATCAACAAGATTTCCAAGAAAAATTATGCTAAAACAAACTGAATTCGAGGCATACTGATTTTTTTGCTATCTAAATGCAATTTTTAGCATACACTTTCCACTAAACTCTATAAAACCTACACTCAAGTAATATTATAAGCTAACAATAACCTAGGCAGTGTGATTTAACAGCTTTACTAACTTAAGTGTCACTTAAACTAGTTGATAACCTTAAATCCAAACACCCCCTTAATTTTTGAAACTTAAAATTAACAAGCCAAATTCCTTAAAAACTTAATCAAACTGATCTAAATCTCTTCTAACATGCATATAAATCACAAATAAGCATGAACAAGCAGATAATCTATCATTTAAACAGGATACACAAAAACTTACACAAAATCACATAATAATCAAACAAAAGTCTTAGTGGGGTTCAAGCCAATTTACCAGGGCTGATGCCCTCCAAGAGGACTTGTTGAGAGCTTTTTCTAAGCTTATGGAGAGCTTTGATGTAGAGAAATGGGGTGAGGACTACTGCAGTCCCAAACACCCCTAATATCTTCAAACACAATGAAATGGAATGATGTTCTTTGCTTGCTTTTTTTTGTTACCTGCACAAACACCACAAAACAGGGAAAAAAGACATCAAGTAGCAAAGGCTACAAGCGAATGGCTTGTAGATTTTGCTACAGTAAGATGTTAAAAAAATGAAAATAAGATTTTTATGGAAAATCTTTGAAAAACCTCAACACAAACTTTACTTAAAAACCTTTTGAATGTGATAAACAACTCATAGTAACAGATTGAGAACCAAAATCCAGTATCCACTTTCACTTCCACTGGATTTTGGATTCAAAATAGATTGTTCTAAAAATACTGTGAACAAATTAATCTTTTGGTAAAACTTAACTAATTTGAAAAGAAAGACTATTTAAGCTATAAAATCTGTAAAAGGAACTCAGAATTATTGCATAAAATTCAAAGTTTTCATTTTCATTACTTTTTAAAAGTTGTACAATAAAACTAGAACAAGCTAAATGAGATATAAGAATCTCATATTTATACAAGCTAAGGAATTTTCTAGAATGAACAAAAAAATACATAAACCCTAGCAATATTTCCAAATCTGCCCTTGGTCAAAATCTCGAATCTTGGTCTTGTGGCTTCATGTGATGTTGTACAGCTGTTGAATGCATCATAGCCGTTTAGATGGTCCTTTGTGAGCACGAAATTGATGAGAGCTGTTGATTTGCTGGCAAGATGTTGAATTTTCCTCTTTTGGTTGAGCAGGGGAACCATGGTGGGGTCCTTAGAGGTCACGGGGTATAAAGTTTGGATGTGGGATGGTTTTAGTGGGTGATAAATTAAGGTTCTGGAAGCTTTGGGGTTTTGATTTTTGTTAATTAAGCTAAACCCAAATTAGGGTTTATGGGATTAGGGAGAGAAGCGGGTGATGTTTTGATTAATTTTGGGGATTAACTTTTTAAATTAGGTGTTTAGTGGGAAAACAAGTTGACTATTTGACCAGATAATAAAAACAGGGTAATAAGGTTTTGGGTATTGGGCTTATGGGTTTATTGGGCTACGGGTGGGTAATATCACAACCAGTCCTTCTTTTAACAGCCGTTAGTCCAAAACTTTTGCATCATTAGTCCTTATGGCTTGGCAGATTTAGTCCTTTGTTTACATAAGGACTTATCATGTAATTTCTTCAAGCTTTGAGGGCTATTCATGATATTTGGCCAAACTTTAGGGACCCTAAAGTACATAAGGATTGTTGAGGGGTATAAAGTGACATTTCTTCAAAGTAGAGGGACCAATCTTGTATAATCTTCAAACTTCAAGGGTATTTTTGAAAAATTCATTCTTGGGGCCCGGTTCTTTGTGCGACTTCGTTTCCCGTGTTCGTTTTTGCTTCATTCTTGTGATCTTTTGGTGAATTCACGATATCCGTACCTAAAATACACAATGAACAAACACAAGCATATATTTGGGTATTTTATGACATTTTTAACCGTTTTAAGCCCGATTTAGACGATGAGACTATGTATAATTACAGTCTCATCACCACCGTTGATCTACATGGTCGACTCTAATTTGGTACGGGTACGGTTAATTTTTATATGAGTATTATCGTTTGTTTGAATTGATAAGTGATTTAGAAGCTTCTAATTGTGATTATGCTTTTGATGGTGATTGGAAAAATAGGCACGTTTAGTTTAATTCAGTTTGTGATGGTGATTGGAAAACAGACGCGTTTAGTTACTTTAGTTGAAGGTAGATTAGTAGGTAGGTAGCGTCGTAATTTGATGTAAATGTTGGTCATCAGCTTATTCTTAGTTTGGTTTATTGTGTGGTTATAGATGAGCATACATTAGAAGAACTAGTATAAAATAGAAATTAAGATGAGGCGACTATTGACTTGTAATAACTTGCTTTAGCATGCTCAAATGCAATGAGTGAGGGTGCAGAGGTATAACCGTGAGTGTTGTGACCCATATAAACCACATATACCTGAATTGAATTGGCAGACCTAACTAGCAAAGCGCACAATCAATTTGAAACAAAAAGGAGTTGGTTTGTCATTGCAAGTACCAGTTAGCTTGATAAGTTCTTATAAGCATCAATTAGCTTGATTGCAAGAAGCATACTTTAACACCTTTGTAAGCCCTTCTTCTTACCAACTATTTTACTTTATCAGTATCGACACTGCTTGCAAATATGATACTGCTTGCAAAGGACTAAGGTTAGTATTGTTTGATAGACGAACCAATATAGTTATGGCAGAAGAGAGGTGTGGTATTAATTCTCTGTTGAAACTCACGCTATAAACTTTTAGGTCCCATATGAATTTGTCACAAATTTGGTAACGCATATTTAAGCATTTTATCTGTCACTTTGGTGAGCTGTGATGATTCCTGTGTCTAACTTGTTTCATAACTGTTTCTCTTTAATGGAGTCAAAGGTAGAAGACTAACTCAGTCCATTTGCTTTCATTCTACTTATCTGGGTAGGTCTTTCTTTGTAAAATTAATTTTATCACTCTCATGATACCATTTGATACTAAATCGTAAACTTAAGGTGTAAGTGAATGCTTCTCCATGCATAAATTGATAGTAAATCGACTTATATAAGCTTATTATCACTTGATAAGGTTATATAAGCCATAAGCCCGCAAGATAAACTTAAACAACGAAATGTAAAGTAATATAAAACTCGTATTTAAAATCCTAGAATATTAAATACACGTAGTCTCAGCTTTAACCTTAATTAAACGTAAATAGTAAATACGCAGTCTTATTTAAATACTACAATAAAATAAATATTTCAGAAAATAATTATTAGGTTTCAGAAAAATATTATGTATGTATTACATCTGTATTATTATTAAACAAAAAATATTATTACGTTTCAAAAATTCAAGCTCGATACACAAACACGTGCTCGAATATTTAAAACACGAAAGTTAGAAGTGTGTATGTGGTACGTGGGCTGCGTTTTAAACAAGATATAAAGGAGTTGGGCTTTTAGGCCCAGCCCTTACCAAGAGAAAGAATAAACGGGGTAACCCCCCCCCCCTCATTCATTCATACGTAACAAAAAAAAAGAAAAGGAAATTAGGGTTTCATCACCATTACTGGCCGCCGGATTTAACACAAAGAAAAGGGGGTTTCGGGATCTATTTTTGATGTAGCGTAAGCTACAGGTAGGGTTAGACAATTAAGTATTGTCAGACTTTGTGAGGGAGTAATATGGTTTACTTGACCAGAGGGTTTGAGAAGAACAATTCTCGACTCTTTTTATTGATAATAAAATCTGTAGGAAAAAACAAGACCCCGACCTCTAAACATTCGACCGCTATTTATAATAGAGAAAGAATATTCTGGAAGAATATTAATTCTGGAAAGTAAATAAACTCCTAATTAAACTTAAACATTCTGGAAAATTAAAAGATGACTAAAAACTTTGGCTTAAGTGGACTGCAAAGTTGTTACTGCATCATTCTCCCTTTCTTGGAAAAAACTCGTCCTCGAGTTGTCATCAGGATATAAAGGAACATCTGGAGTAAATGTGGACAGATCTGCAACATTGAAAATCGATGAAATAGAAAGGTGTTCAGGTAGATCAATGATATATGCATTATCATTGATTTTCTGAAGTACCTTGCAAGGACCTATTTTCTGCATCTTGAGCTTGTTGTACGTCCCAACAGGAAACCTCTCTTTTCTTAAGTGAGCCATAACTTGATCTCCAACAGAAAATGTCTTCAACCTACGATGCTTGTCACTTTGTACTTTGTAAGTTGCATTAGAAGACTCGAGTTTTTGTTTCACATCAGCTTGTATAGCTTCTATTCGTTCAGCCATGTTCTGTGCAGCGAGGCTATGGCCCGGTAGTGCGGGTAGCTAAATTAGATCAAGATCTTGCTTTGGTGGACACTGATACACAACTTGGAATGGCGTTTTTCCTGTGGACCGTTTCACCATGTTATTGAAAGCGAACTCTGCGGGTGCAAGAAATTGATCCCACTGCTTTGGACGATCACCACAAAGACATCTTATCAGATTTCCAAGCGTTTTGTTAACAACTTCCGTTTGGCCATCGGTTTGAGGGTGAAAAGATGTGCTATAATTCAACTCAGTTTTAAACAAACGCCAAAGAGTCCTCCAAAAATGACTAAGAAATTTGGTGTCGCGATCAGATGTGATTGTAGAAGGTATACCATGCAAGCGTACAATTTCGCGAAAAAATAACAAAGCCACGTTCGAAGCATCATCCGTCTTTTTGCAACGGATAAAATGTGCCATTTTAGAGTAACGATCCACTACTACAAACACAGAATCACAACCTCTAGATGTACGAGGAAGCCCCAACACAAAATCCATTGATATGTCCTCCCACGGTCCATCAGGAGTCGGTAGTGGTGTGTATAAACCAGTGTTTTGTGAATGACCCTTAGTAGTTTGACAAATAAGGCACTTAGCAACAAACTTACCCACATCTCGCCTCAAGTGTGGCCAATAGTACCGTTCCTCAACAATAGCGAGTGTCTTGTCACGACCGAAATGGCCTCCAAGACCGCCCCCATGTAACTCTTTAATCAATTGTTCTCTTAATGACGTACGCGGGATACACAAGCGATTGTCATTGAACAAATACCCATCAACCTTTAAAAAGGGCGACACCATTTTATTTTCCCAAATCTCCTTGAAATCTTCATCATGGGCATACAAATCTTTCAAGTGTTCAAATCCAATAATTTCCGTCCTTAACGTCACCAACAACTCAGCCCGTCGACTTAATGCATCTGCAACCTTATTCTGCTCACCCGCCTTATGATTCAACACGAAAGAAAAACGTTGAAGATAAGCGATCCATCTCCCATGCATTCTATTCATCTTCTGTTGGCTGTTAAAATACTTCAATGCCTCATGATCGGTATATAGAACAAACTCTCGATGAAATAAGTATTGCTCCCAATGGTGAACATATCGATAAATAGCATAGAACTCCAACTCATACGTCGACCACTTTTGTCGGGCTTCACTAAGTTTTTCACTAAAGAAGGCTACAGGTTTTCCTTCTTGAGATAAAACAGCCCCAATTCCAACAATAGATGCATCGCACTCCAAAGTGAAAAGTTTGTCAAAGTTCGGTAATACAAGAAGTGGTGCACTTGTTAGCTTTTCTTTGATTTGTTCAAAACTAAGATCATCCTCTACTCCCCATTGAAACTTTCCTTTCTTCATACATTGAGTGATAGGTGCCATGATAGTGCTAAAGTTCCTTATGAATCTTCGATAGAAAGTTGCAAGCCCATGAAAACTACGTACTTCACTAATGGTTTGTGGTTTAGGCCACTCTTTAATTGTCCGGACCTTCTCTTCATCAACTTGAATACCATGAGAAGTAATAACGAAACCCAAGAACAACAACTTATCAGTCAAGAAATTACATTTCTTTAAGTTGATATACAACTTATTTTGAGATAATGCAATGAGAAATTCCCGTAAGTGCCTGAGATGCTCTTTTTCGGACTTGCTATATATGAGTATGTCATCAAAATAAACTACAACAAAAGATCCGATAAAGGGTTTCAGTACCTGGTTCATTAACCGAGAGAAGGTACTTGGTGCATTTGAAAGACCAAAAGGCATGACCATCCACTCGTACAGACCATCCTTGGTCTTAAAGGCTGTCTTCCACTCGTCACCTGGTCGAATCCGGATTTGGTGATATCCACTTCGTAAATCAATCTTTGAAAATACCTTTGACCCCTCCAACATATCTAGCATATCATCAAGGCGTGGAATTGGGAAACGATATGCAATCGTGATCTTATTAATTGCTCGACTATCAACACACATTCGCCAACTACCATCTTTTTTTGGAACTAATAAAGCTGGAACGGCGCAAGGGCTCATGCTTTCCTGAATTAGACCCTTCTTCAATAAGTCTTCAACTTGCTCCTGTAAGATTAGGTTCTCTTTCGGGCTCATTCGGTAGTGTGGTAAGTTAGGAAGACTAGCTCCTGGAACAAGGTCAATTTGGTGTTGTATGTTACGCATTGGTGGTAAAGTTGAGGGTAACTCATCCGGAATGAGTGTTTTAAATTCTTCCATCAAAGGTAACACCTTTTCAGGAAACGAAACACCTTCTTGTATCGTTCCTGTTGCGCCAATAGCATATATCACCGACTCACCTTTAATCTCATCTTTGAAATCTCCATGGTTTAGAATCATTAAATTGTTGCGTGTTGCTTCAGAGTCTTTTGATCTATTGTTATCCATCAAGGGAACTAGAACCTTCTTAACACCATTTGTAATAAACGAGTAAGTATTCTCTTTACCCTTGTGAATTGCATTGACATCATACTCCCACGGTCGCCCGAGAAGAATATGGCAAGCATCCATATCAACTATGTCGCACATGACCTCGTCCTTATATTTTCCAATCTCAAAAGGAATTTTGCATCGCTCAGTAACCTTGATCTCGCCAACATATTTGATCCAACCAATACGGTATGGATTTGGATGTTTTTCTGTAGGTATCTTCAATCGTTGTACAATGTCCCTAGATACTATATTCTCCGTGCTACCACTATTGATAATAACATCAAAGACCTTCTGATGGATAACACACCGTGTTCGAAAGAGGTTATGTCGCTGAGATTTCTCAACTAGCTTAGGAGCTAGCATGATTCGACGAATGACACACAACTTTGATGAATATTCACCATCAGCATAAAAGTTACCATCTAAATCATTATGTGCTGCGTGGCATATATCAGTTTCAATCTCTTCATCAAATGTTTCCTCATCTACTTCATTGTAATCATGTTCCCTAGTGGTCAAATTAATCTTTCCACCAGTTGCCCTACATTCACTTAAACGATGACCACCTACCCCACACTTGAAACACTTCCTGATTACGGGTCGTGCATACGGGTTTGTAGACTTGCTGGTACGTGTTGGAATGCTACCAGTTTGTTTTTCCTTGTCCAAGGTAGACAATTTCTGAACAGACTGTGTGATTTCTACGTTGGATGAGGATTGTCCAGCGCTAAACTTGCTTTCTACGTTGGATGAGGATTGTCCAGCGCTAAACTTGCTTCTGTTTGTGGAAGGGAATAAAGTTGAACGATTATTCTTTGCAAGTTGATTTTCAGCCCTAATCGCGAGATTATATGCGTCGTCTAACGTGTACACAGGAACAAGAGAAATTCTATCTTGGATTTCTGGACGTAATCCATTGATATATCGCGTCACTTGTTGAGACTCGGTTTCTGACAAATCATTCCTTGATGACAAACGATGAAATTCAGCGGTGTATATTTCCACGGTACGATTTCCTTGAGCACAATTTTGGAGCAGATTAAAGAATATTTGATCATGATTGGGTGGAAGGAACCTCTTACATAACTCTCGTTCCATTCTTTCCCAACTAGTGATGGGAAGTTTTCCTTGTCGCTCTCGTACAGTTTGCAAGTTCTTCCACCATGATTGCGCACCACCCTTTAACTTGTATGCAACCAGATTAACTCGACTATCCATAGGAATTTCGTAGAACTTGAAAAAGGTATCCAATTCACTCATCCAGTCTAAGAAATCTTCCAAATCGCATTCCCCTTTCCTGTTCATCATCATCATCGTTCTCAACATCAGAATCTTCACCACCATAATTGTGTTGCTGAACATATGTTTTTTGAGGTCGACCATTCCCACGGCCCGTGTTCTGTCGTCGTGGATTAGCACGAGACGGTTGGTCTTCGCTCTCACGCGTGGTTAAAGTTGCTAGGGTTTTAGTTATTTGTTGTAACGACTTCTGGACAGTTTCCTCAAGTCGTTTAAACGAATTTTCGAGTTGCTCAACTCGATCGTTATTAACATCGTCACCAGCCATTTATTGAATCTCAATATGGAATACAATCAACCTTAAAATTGATAAACAGAAACAAAGAAACAATCACGTATCTAAGTTCAATAGGGTTACCTTGATGAATTGCAGTTTGGTGAAGACAGTTTTTTTTTTTTTTGGTTTAATCTTCTAATCACCAATCAAGAATCGAGTTGAAGTAGTAAAGGTCCTCCAATCGAATCGTGTTTAGGCTCTGATTACCAACTGATGTAGCGTAAGCTACAGGTAGGGTTAGACAATTAAGTATTGTCAGACTTTGTGAGGGAGTAAGAAGGTTTACTTGACCAGAGGGTTTGAGAAGAACAATTCTCGACTTTGCAGTCCACTTAAGCCCAAGTTTTTAGTCATCTTTTAATTTTCCAGAATGTTTAAGTTTAATTAGGAGTTTATTTACTTTCTAGAATTAATATTCTTCCAGAATATTCTTTCTCTATTATAAATAGGGGTCGAATGTTTAGAGGTCGGGGTCTTGTTTTTTCCTACAGATTTTATTATCAATAAAAAGAGTCAAGAATTGTTCTTCTCAAACCCTCTGGTCAAGTAAACCTTATTACTCCCTCACAAAGTCTGACAATACTTAATTGTCTAACCCTACCTGTAGCTTATGCTACATCAATTTTGCAACCTTGATTCGTGTGCGTTGTTATTTAGTTATCAATCTAAACGGTATCATCTTTTCCCTTTTTAATTTTGTTTTAAATCACGGAAGCAACATGTGTATGACCTAAACAATGATTAATCACGAATTGAAAATCAAGGGTGTCATGGTTTTGGCTGTTCCTCAAGAAAATCGAGACCATAGGGTCTCGGTGTGATGTCCATAACCAACCGTGGCCCATCAGGGGTCGTGGTGTCCTTTTCTTGGGCCAGCCGCGAACAAAACCTACCCCAAACAAGGGGGTTATATGACTAAAGGGGTCGGGGTTTTGTTGTTGATGCATACAACCGAGACCATAATGTCTCGGTAGGTCCCTTCTCTGCCCAGCCGTGACCCACACAGGGGTGGCATGGGCTGTGTTTCGATCCACAGCAGCCAAACAAACCAATCGGGTGTTAAGTTATTTAAGGGGGTGTTTGTTTTAATTAAAAACAGTGGGAACAATATAGAGGACAGTGGGAACAATATAGAGGGCAGTGGGAAAGGTTTAGACAGAAAGACATAAATTTTAAAATGAGATTAGCGATTGATTAGCGACGCTAATTTCTGTCGCAGATTATTTATGACAGTTTTTATTGACAGTTTTAAAACTCAGCTTTTGGTCACACTTTTAGTGACAGATTTTTCTGTTGCTAAATCTAATAGGCAGATTTAATATATATATATATATATGTTGATTGTTTTAGTGCGACCAAGAAAGGGGTATCTCGGTAGGCTCGGGAAATAGTTAAAATAATAAAAATGAAGATTTTTAAATTATACCTTTTATTACTTAATTTTATAAATGTCTTAATTGTATATTTAAATGGATTAGATTAAAATAGTTTTATAAGATTTAAAAGGGTATAATTTTATTAAAGAAGTTATAAATGATTTTGGAAACGTTCTAAATTAGGAAACTTTCTATTATTAGCAGGGTACTAAATATAGAAATATTATAACGTTAGAATACGTGTTATACCGTAATTAATAATAGAACAAGAATAAGTTAATCGGAAATATTAGAACATTTAGACTTATCAGTTTATATATTAACAATATTACAAGAATAAATAAATTTAACTAAGTACAGTAAGATCAGTAAAATAAACGGATATCAATAAACTTATTTAGCGTCCTTTATTCATGTAGCTCGTGTGATGTCAGAGTAGACTTTTGTCAGTTGATCTCAGTTGGTTACTGGACACGAGGTACGGATTTTCCGTCCTTTTAGTAAGGACTTCCTTCTAAGTATGACTAGGATTCCCCGTCTGCAGCCAAATGTTTTTCCTAATATATGTTGTAAGCTTATCAGTAATCATTTTAATAACTAAATCAATTGTCTGAGCTTTATATACAAGCATGACCAGTTTATGTACTAGTTACGGAGGTACCTTAACCATGACACTAGAGGCACCGGTGTCATGACTCCTCTGTGAGGGAGTGATTTCTAACAGCGTCCCATTTATTTTAGCTTGGCCATTTATCGGTATTATTAGCGGGGCGTATGGATGCATCCTAAGCTTATCAGTTTACAGTTATCATGTGAATGTGGTGTGTGCTTAACTTCCTTCACATTGGAGCTGATCCATCCACCCAAGACATTATTTAGAGGTCACCCCTCTACAACATGACGAGGACACCCCTCCAGTTATTCATGCAACAGTTTTTTCAGCACATGACCTATATAAGCTCTTGGCAATTAAAATACTGTAAATGCATGTTTTTAGATTTAATAGTTAATTAAGTTCAGCTTTATTATTTATAAATCAAACTTTCCAGATTATATACAGATTTCCGCTGCAACTTTACTTATCAGTCTTACAGCTTCAGTATTTTAACATCTGCTTCATTTCAATATTTTTTATCATGCTTTATATCCGTTCACTGGGCGTTATGCTCAGCCGTAGTTCCTTTCATGTTCTAACGGCAGGTACACCAGGAGGCTCTTAGGATTCTGAGAGCATGTGCATTTCGATGGAAGCTATCTAGACTCCTTACTTTATGCACTTATTACATTACGTTTCTTAGTTGGACATTGTTTAGTCCTTTCCTCAGTATTTACTTTTATGTGTTTTGAGCTTATGTTTGGATTACCGATGTTTGATTCCGGTATTTCCTTTATGGTCAGCAATGTTTTAAGACATTTACCTTATGCTTTGATGACACGCCATAAATACACGTAACGGTCCACTTATCCAAGTGGGGTGTTACAATTATGGTATCAGAGCGCAAGGTTCGACCCGTAGGCTTTAAAGCTTGACATGTGACTAGTGGGTAGTCAACCACGAACTTCCCAGATTTTGGTGTTGTTATCATTCATGTTTCTCATGTATTTATCAGTCAGTTTTCTTCATTTATCAATCAGTTTTCTGCATTTATCAGTCGGTTTTCTTAAAGTTTTGACTAAGTAAAAGGTTGGTACAGGACTGGCCATACTTAGTCGCATGTTCTTTTCTTCGAATTTTGTTTAGGTGAACCGACCCATAGGCGTTCACCCTTGCCCGTTCAGATTTTGTATTGGTGAACCGAACGATAGGCGCTTACCCTTACTCATGACTGATTCATATTTTCAGTCTAATGTTATTGGTGAACCGACCCATATGCGTTCACCATTGCTCAGGTCAAATTTCATGTTTTTAGTCGAATGTTGTTTTGTGAACCGATCCATAGTTGTTCACATCGTTCATATCATGATGTGTCATTGATGTTTTGACTAGTATGGTTTGGACTACAGCCACCCATATTTAGTCCCTGATTATAAATTCCTATACATGGAAGTTCTCATAAAATTTTGCCAAGTATAGATCGAACCAGAATCGCCCATATTTAGTCACATGTTTTCTCCTTTGAATCTTGTGGATTGAACCACATCCATCCACACCAGTTGTTACTAAACCTCAGTTGGTCATACTCTTATATTCCTTGCATTCGAGGGGTATTTGATGTAGTGATTTTACACACCTTTAGGAAAAGGATGTAAATAGGGCAAGTATTAAGTGTCGGTTTAGGAAAACCAAGCACTAATGACCAATGAATTTCAAGTTCGTTTTCCAAGGAGGCAAGTGTGTTGTGTAGTGATGTGATTAAAAGTTTGTGATTATATGATGAGAAAAGAAGAAAAGAGATTAGAAAAGAATGACGGTTAGGATTAGAGATTAAACTAATACGAATAGTCGTACACGTAAAACTGTAAAAAGTGACAAAATTAAAAATTTACCCTAAAAATTCCTAGAAAATTGCAATAAATCATAAAAAATGTAATTAGAGTTTACAAAAAATCAAAAATCACTTAAACCTTTTATTTGATTAAATAATAATTTTTAATGCTAATTAAAGCCCCAAAAATCAAATTAATTAATAAAAAGTCTAAAATGAGAATTTTTTTAACTTGTAAACCTCTAAAATGACTTAACTAAATTTATAACTATTTTTGAAAATTTTAAAACTAATTAAAACTATTTAAAAACAATTAAAAACTATTAAAATTTAAGATAATTCTAAAAATTAATCTAATGACAATAAAATTATTCTAAAAATTATATAATTCCTAACTTAATGTGTTTAATCTAAGAAAAATGAAAAACTTTGAAAAATCTAAGTTTTAATTTTTAATAATAAAATATTAATGAAAATCCAAAAGTTATAAAAAATTCTAAAAAGTTGCAAACCTACTTATTTTAACCTAAATAACACAAAAATGAAGTTGAAATTACAAAAATGCCCTTATTGGGCCTTGAAATGGGCTAAAAGTCCAAACAGTCCCTTAATGGGCTTGAAATAGGCCCAATAAGAAAAATGTTGTCCAAATAAGCCCAAAATCTCATATCTGACTTAAAATTTGATTTTAAGAACAAAACTCTGAAGGCCCAAAAGCTGAAAATGTGTTTAAGCTAGCTTATTTCAAAGCAGCTTATTCTTAATGGGCTTTTTGGCCCATTAAGCTATAAGCTGATGCCATAAGCTAAAATTTGACGCACAAGCTTCTTTTGAGTTACTTAAGAGATCTGTAAAAAGAAAATTTGAAAAAGCACAAGAAATAAGCCTGAAATAAGCCAAGATTCTCTTCACAAAACGACAAAATATTCGTTTTTGAGTTCTAGACCACCTCAAGTGCTGATTCAACTTTCAAAAGCTTTTAAATGACTTAATTAAGCAAAATAATCAAAAAGTTTCCAAATAAGCATAAGCAATAAGCCAGAATAAGAAAATAAGCACTTATGTTAAAGTCAACTTAATAAGTTTTCCAGTAAAAAGTCAAAGTCAAAGTCTAATAAGCTCCAGATCAAATAAATGGGTCAAATGAGGAAGATCTATGACAAAAAATAAGTTGTTGTAAGTCTGGATAAGCCAAAATGGCATATGAATAAGCTGAATGATGTTTTACACTAGCAGGGACTAGTTTTGGTGGTTGAACAGTGGGAACTTTTCCCACTGCTTGACTTTCTTGACTTTTTGTCTTTTGTGGCTTTTTTGTGGATTCAAGTTACAAACAAGGCAGCCTCGTAATCAGTGGATCACATGGAGTCAAGAATAACAAAGATATCACACTTCCAATTAGCCAATCAGTGTAGTTAATTCAAAACATCCACAGACCTAGCCCAGATATGAACAATAAGCAGTTTAGGTTCAATAAGCACTTTTAGCAAAAATCAGCAAGCCAAACTTCACCAAATGCATACACAAGCTATAATAAATTCAAATGAACAAATTTTAACAGGTTTCATGCATTGATTCAAAGTCTAGATCAAGATTCAAGCAATCAAAAGTTTCTGATGAACAAAGAACATGCGGTTATGAACACTTGCTGATATACTTGACCACAAGTCCAATTTCAAACACTCAAATTTTGTTAACAGGTTATACAAACTATGATTTAACACTTTTTAGCCCTAAACATGCATACACTCTAGGTGTTTCCAAAATCTTAGGTCAAATTAGCAAAATCAAGTGAGATATAGCACAATCATTAATTTGATGTTACAAAGCTGAAAACTTGCAGGTTTTAGCACAGAACCAAGTGAATAGCAGATACAAACTCAAATAACCAACTTCCAATAGCCCAATAACAAGTTATGATCTTAAACAGGTTAACCCAAACACCCCTTATCTTTTTCAAATCAAGATTCAAACAAGTATAAGTGTATTTCATTGTTACCCAAGCCCAATCAAACACAATAACAGATTTATTATGCAGTATCAAGCAAGATTAAGCCATAAATTCAACAAGAACACAAGCAGAACTAAAAATCACAAATTTCAAGTACTTTGACAGATTTTGAGAAAGGGGTTCAAACCTCATGGATGTCCATCCACACCCACGAATGTTTGAGCTGATGTGTTAGCAAGAACAAGCACAAGCTTCCACAAACAAGCTGCTAAGATTGAACAAGGTTAGAAGCAATATTATAAAAAACAGAAAGGTGACCAAGTAAAAATAAAATTTGATTGATGCAACCTTGTTCCCACACTTGATTATCCCCAAGTTATAAGCCTCACAACACCTTGATAACACTTTATCAGGATGCTATGATCCACTTATAGCCGAAGAATTCCAAGGTTTAAACCAAGACTTAGCAAAATATCAAATTTTGAGTTCTTGTACAATTTCTTGCACAAGGTTTGAAAACACATTTTGAGATTCAAGATTAGTTAACATTAAACAATAACAAGCAGATATAAAGATTGACACTTGGTTTTTCTTCACAAATTCAAACACTTCTCATTCAAAAAGATAAAGGCTTTACAGAAGAGCGAACAAGGAAAAATCAAGAGCAGTTGAAATGTAAAGAGTCCTATGCCTTTTATAGGCTACAATGTTCATCTCGAAAGCATAAAAACGTATAAACCCTAGTTGTGAAGTCCCAAATTTGCCTTTGAAGGTTTAAAATATGCTTGAACATGTGACTGAATGTTGGCTTCTTGTGTGAGTTGTCAAGGTGGAAATTGCATCCAAAGGCTTCATATAAGCTTAGAATGTAAGCAGAAATCTTGGGCGTTGGATGGCTGGCAAACTTTTGGCAGTTTCTTCCAAGAGTAGCAGGGGAATCTTGTGTGGGATTGTTGAGTGACGTGGCAAGGGTTTTTAAAGTTGGGCTATGATTATGATTATGTTAATCATAAATCTGGAGAGATGATGGAGGTTTAATTGTTGCTTAAACAAGAATAACCAATTCTTGTTCATGTGTGAATAGTAGCATATTTAATCTGTTTATGGTTTTTAAAAAGTGTTAACTGCGTAAATTTAAACTTAATTAAATAAGTTAAAAACAGGTTAGTGGGTTGGGGTGATGTGGTGAGTTGGGAGATTCTGATTGGTTGATGGAGGTTAGTGGGACACATGTTGAGCTGCCATAGGTTAAGGTAAGTTCTCTTGTCTGCCAAGTTTGGTCCTCCATCTCTTTTGTTCATTTCACTTGTAATTTAAACAACCAAAAACTGGATTCTTTTGTTAATAAAGTTTTCTTTTTCACACTTTTGCCCCAAATACTTTTCCAAAGTATTTTCAGAGGTATTTCTTGCCATTTGTTGATTCTTGAAGGGTTGTTTTGGCATTTTCTTCATAGATTATGGTCTTGACTTGTATTATTGACTTTTTGGAGGACTAATATGGACAAGTCTTGAATGTTGAGGGACCATTCTTGCCAATTCTTCAATGTGGAGGGCCCTTTTTGTAAATTTGACAAACTTTAAGGACCAAACTTGTAATTATGAATAAAAAAGGGTTTAAAGTGTCAATTCTTCAATATTGGAGGACCCTTCTTGCATAATCTTCAATTCTTTAAGGGTTTTTCCTGGAAAATCTTCATTAGGGCTTGGTTCATTGTGCGACTTCGTTTCCCGTGTTCGTTGTTGCATGTTTCTTGTGATCTTTCGTCATTTTCTCAGTATCCGTACTTAAACTACACAAGTAACAAACACAAGCATATATTTGGCATTTTTGATGATATTTAATGCATTTAAAGCCTGTTTTGGACGATGAGATTATGTATAAAAGCAGTCTCATCAGTAGTCTTCCTTCCGTTTCATTAAGATTTAGAGTGTGTTGTGATAGTGTCATTAGACTTTAGAAGGATACATGGCTTGGTGATTCTACTTTACATATACGGTTATCAATTGGAGCTAGAAACACATTGTTTGATCATAGATCGTATCTCAAATGGAAATTTGTGTTGGAACTTGTCTCGTGCCTTTTTAGGGGTTCGTACCTCGGCTCAATATTCAACCATGATAGCAGAATTTGGTCTCGTTGATATTACCTCTGATGCGGTTGCATGTGTTTGGTACATATCCAATGATGACACTTTTTTGGTAGGCGTTACTCGTCGTTAGTCTAAAGATGTTTTACTACCGTCTTTGTACTCTCCGACGATTTTGGATAAGATTCTTTCTCGAGTTAATAACTTCATCTGGCGTTTAAGTTTGGATAGACTCTCACATCGGTTAAATCTTTCTTCCCGTGGTATACAAATTCAGGATATATCTTGCCCGTCTTGCAACGACAACGAGGAGTCGTGCCATCATATATTTTTCGAGTGTGACATCGCTAAGGATATTTATAGACTTGTGCATGTGTGGTGTTCTATGCCTTGCTTTTCTTCTGTTATTTATTGGAGAGATTCGTTGGACGCCTGGTGATTTTCTAGGGAGAAGAATCAATGTACGTTCATTATTTCTGTATGGTTGAACTGGCGATATCGTAATTGTGTCACAATTAGCTCTCATTAATGTGACTTGTTCAATTATATTCGTTTGTACACTTTTTATTGGCTTAAGTTTGGAGATCTTAAAATTATTAGTCGGGCTCATTGGTTAATATGTGTTATGTAATTTTTAGCTTCTAGTTTTTTTCTATGTATACTATCTATTGCCGTTAATAAATTGAATTGGCAGAATCTTGATTTTTATAACCGTGACGATGATATTTGTGATGATAATATTTGAGGTTTATGTTCTTCAATGGTTTAACCAACATCTACACCGAACTGACACGTGTAGTAAAATTTCCATCTCTAATATTTAAGGTTGCAGAAATTGCTAGGCGTTAGTCAGGCGTTCGACGATTTTCGAGGCGGAATTTGTTTAGGCGGATTGAAATTTTATGCATATAAATATTATAAATAATATGTATGACATAAAAAAACTTTTAATTTCAAATAATTCGAAGTTCTTGCAAAATAAACAAATAAACATAGTAATTTAAGTGCTTAAAACTTTAAACTTGAACATATAATTCAAATGGTTCAAATTTCATACGAAAAACTCATTACTTTATATTTATAATCATTCGTTTATCTTTTATTTTAAGATGTTATGTTAAAATAAATTTGGCCACTATATATTAGAAACAAAACCCTTAATTTTTTGTAAAAAAATATTAACTTTTTGTTGATTTTTTTGACCGCCTAGCTCCTAGGCGGAGTATGACCGTCTAGCGTATAGGTGCCGCCTAGCCCGTTTCTTACAACACTGCTAATACTATTGAAAATAGATGTCCGACATCATAGATTAAAACCTCTCAAAAAACCATACATTAGGCTTGTCGCAACGGCGATCGAATCGAGTCGGCCGATCGATTTTGAACTCGGTCGACCGTGTTGTGACGACCGAGTTGAGTAGGTCCTGACTGGAATTCGTTCATCTGGACGATCTAGTTGTAGGAAGGTGTTGTTTTTTTGTGTCTGGTGTGTGTTTAGGTTGATTTTTTTTGTGTGTGTGTTTGGTATGTGTTTGTGTTAGTCAAGCTACCAATCAATAAGATTAAGCCATGAAACTATTTTTGTCGGGTTGTGTTTGAGGGTTTTTATTTTTTGGTAAACATGAGCTAAACGAGTGTTTTTTTCATATCTGTGTTTTTGGAAATAAGTTTTAGTTTTTTTGAAATTTGAGTGTTTTATAGATATGGGTTTAATATTTTTTATTTAATAAACAAATTTGTGTTGTTTTGAAATAAAATTAGGGGGTGTTTGTTTTAACTTTTATAATAGGCTTATAAGCTTATTAACTTATATAAGTTTATAAGCCTAAACTAAGTGTTTGGTTAAGTTTATATAAGTGGGCTTATAAGCTTATATATGGGTGTTTTGATAAGCTATAAAAATGTGGCTTTTTATGAAGGTTTGGACTTATATAACATATTTACCATTTTACTCTCATGTTAACATAAGGTTATATAAGCCATGGGCTTATAAGCTTATTAAACATTGGCTTATATAAACTATAAATGGCTTATATAAGCCCATTATATAAGCTAAAACAAACACCCCTGAAATAAGTCGTCTTATTGTGAAAACAAATCGTCGGAGAAAAAAAAGTTGAAATGACAAAAAGAATAGTTGTCTGACTAATTCACTGCATTAGTTAGATGCCATCCAACATCCAACTATGCTCGAGCTGAGGTCAAACTACTTGAATTGGGATATTGAGTCAACCTACAGTATCAACTCACTACGTGCTTGTGTTGTATATATAATCGGGAGGCGGAGCCATATAAGTGTCGAATGTGGCACGGGCTACACTCATTTTGTGGTCACGAAGTGAAATTTTTTCTTCAAGCTGCCTTTTAACCCCCAAAAACTTTTTATGCTATCTTAGTTTTTTACGGTGTAACTTTAATTTGCTTAACATTCTTTTTGTGCAACACTCCTTTTAGAATTCTAGATCCGCCCATTTAAATAATCCAACTAGTTCAAGCTTGAAAACAATACTCTCGCTTAAGTTCAAGTCAATTTTCAAGGTCCAAGGTTTTATTAGTGAGTAGAGATGGATCTTTATACGTTATTGAATAGATCGGCTCCACTCTTCAGACTTCACGTTGTATTTCGGCACTTTGTAAATGTGAATTAGCTTTCTGCAAGCATAATAACAAATGCTGTAAACTTTCATATAAAGAGTATGTCAACAGACGGTTGGTGATTTTACTCTCATCACTCATTTTGGTGTAATGGTGATATACCCGAGATCAAAGCGATTTCAAGTTAAGTTATAATACAAGTTCGGAGGTGTGGAGTACACGCTTGTATAAACTAGTTAACTTGATTTTGGGTACAAAAGAATGGAAAAGTTGTTCATCTATAGTAGTAAATGGGCCTATTGTGACAGAATCTGTGGGTCACTAAAGAGAATGTAGTGACAGATTCGTGGGTCACTAACTGATCCATACACTTGTGTTGATGACAGTTAGCGACGATTATTTTGTTGCAAAACTGTTACAAACTGTTGCAGAAACAGAAATCATTATGGATTTATTTTCATGAAGAAACACTTCCTTGATTACAACATCCTTTTTTATTTATATGAACACATATAAACATGCTTTGGTATCAAGATCATAACATACATATTGTCCCATGTTTTGCTCTATTTTCTTGTGCCTAGATATAGAGTGTAGTTCTTGTCTTATCTCCGTACAAACTTCGTGTAACCCAAAGCACAAATAGGGTCGAAATATTGTATTAGGAAAGTGTTTGACATGATTCAAGAACTATCCGGCAATCATCGATTATCATGACCCCAAAAAAAACACACAACCAATATGCCCATATAAATCAAACTACTCAGTAATTTGAAGAGAATTAACCATACGTATTTGATGAATCTTGTCACAAGAGAATAGAATAAGAAATCAATGGTGTCAAACACATGTATACCGAATGCTGTGTGATAATCATGATTGGTGAATTATGTAAGATATTGAACACTTGGTATATTAGACGGTGATCCTGAAATATGGAAATATTGGGAAATGTGAAACAATATTACGGATAGATCATACCTACAAAAGTAGTACAGATAATGGAAAAGTTGTGCATTATAGTAGTAAATGGGCCTATTGTGACAGAATCTGTGGGTCACTAAAGGGCATATAGTGACAGATTCGTGGGTCACTAAATGATCCATACACTTGTGTTGATGACAGTTAGCGATGGTTATTTTGTTCCAAAACTGTTGCAGAAACATAAATCATTATGGATTTATTTCCATGAAGGAACACTTCCTTGACTACAACATCCTTTTTGATTTATATGAACACATATAAACATGCTTTGGTCTCAAGATCATAACATACACATTGTCCCATGTTTTGCTCTATTTTCTTGTGCCTAGATATAGAGTGTAGTTCTTGTCTTATCTCCGTACAAATTTCGTGTAACCCAAGGCACAAATAGAGTCGAAATATTGTATTAGGAAAGTGTTTGACACGATTCAAGAACTATCCGACAATCATCGATTATCAAGACCCAAAAAAAACACACAACCAATATGCCCATATAAATCAAACTACTCAGTAATTTGAAGAGAAGTAACCATACGTATTTGATGAATCTTGTCACAAGAGAATAGAATAAGCAATCAATGGTGTCAAACACATGTATA
The DNA here is from genome assembly GCA_025667525.1 of Glebionis coronaria. Taxonomy (NCBI): domain Eukaryota; kingdom Viridiplantae; phylum Streptophyta; class Magnoliopsida; order Asterales; family Asteraceae; genus Glebionis; species Glebionis coronaria. The sequence continues at coordinate 554,820,856 of CM046877.1, read as the reverse complement.
CCGAATTCTGTGTGATAATCATCATTGGTGAATTGTGAAAGATATTGAACACTTGGTATATTTGACGGTGATCCTGAAATACAGAAATATTGGGAAACTGTGAACCAATATTACAGATGGATCATACCTACAAAAGTAGTACAGATAATGGAAAAGTTGTGAATTTATAGTAGTAAATGAGCCTATTGTGACAGAATCTGTGGGTCACTAAGGGGCATATAGTGACAGATTCGTGGGTCACTAAATGAACCATACACTTGTGTTGTTGACAGTTAGCGACGGTTATTTTGTTGCAAAACTGTTACAAAACTGTTGTAGAAACCGAAATCATTATGGATTTATTTCCATGAAGGAACACTTCCTTATTACAACATCCTTTTTTTATTTATATGAACACATATAAACATGCTTTGGTCTCAAGATCATAACATACACATTGTCCCATGTTTTGCTCTATTTTCTTGTGCCTAGATATAGAGTGTAGTTCTTGTCTTATCTCCGTACAAATTTCGTGTAACCCAAGACACAAATAGGGTCGAAATATTGTATTAGGAAAGTGTTTGACACGATTCAAGAACTATCCGGCAATCATCGATTATCAAGACCCTAAATACTAACAAACTAATACAATATTTATGCGATAATCATGATTGGTGAATCTGTGTGTGTGATTTTAGAATTGGTGAATATTGAAGGTTTGGCCCTCTGATGGAAGGATCAAAAGCGATTTTATACAAGTACGCACTTTCTGTTATCTTCTAAATTACATCATGATGGATATACGTATAAATTGCATGGCACATATTGATATCATTCGTATGTGGTATTGCATGGTAACCTTATATGCACATTTGCGTGCATGATAATGTTTTAAATTGATTCTTGTATGCTTGTTGGTGATAGTTATTCCCTTTAATTTGCTATGATGGTTTTAAAAATGCTCTATCATTAGTATACGCATGAATGAAGACTTAAATGGTGGAATCAGTTACTAAGTTTTCAAAAGAAGGCAATGATTTTATGTGTTCTAATTATTATGAACTGAAGTTTATTATTGTTACTTATAATAAACCAAATATATTGCCTTGATATTTGAGTTTCTTGCAAAGATGAAATTCAATGCATAAAGGAAAGTTGGCACATGTTCTGAATAATTCGGTATACATGTGTTTGACACCATTGATTTCATTCTATTCTCTTGTGACAAGATTCATCAAATACGTATGGTTACTTCTCTTCAAATTACTGACTTACTGAGTAGTTTGATTTATATGGGCATATTGGTTGTGTGTTTTTTTTATAGATGACCATCTATTCATAATGTGAAATATGTTTGAATGGCATGCATATTTTGAAATATTCTGATTGCCATGATCATTAAGTCCTTTGAAACGTAACGATTAATTGGATGTGGATCCATGATTTGTATGTTTGGACTTTGTTTTGCTATTCAATATTGGATAAGAATTTTAACATGGTTGTGAAGGAAAAATTGGTTATGGTTTGTCAATTTTAAGAGGCTTGTTGTGATCACAAAAATGAATTCTTATGTATATTGTATGGACTGAAAAGTCAGTTTCCTACCAATATAATCATCATGAATTGATATAATGTATATATACAATTAGTTGAAGTATTGGTAGTGGGCATCACTTGATAAGGGCAATATTCTTATGACACAAATTTGAAGTTTCAAAATCTGTATTGTAATTATAACAATCATAAGAAACTTGATAGCATATGGTCTCAATGTCCTTATTGGGCCCATGTGAAGTTTTGTGTAGTTTGCCCTTCGCTTGTATAGGCTCTTAGTGTGTTTTAAGTCAAATAACCATGTTTATTTTACCTCTTGAAATAGAGGTTCGCAAGACACTTAGTGCATAAAGTCGGAATAGGGATGAAAAGTCTATTTAAATCTCTAATGGTGAGACACCCAATTCCCCTCTAGCGCAATGCTAAAGGATGAATTCAATGTGGAAAGCTCACACTTAGAGATTGGAACACATGTTATATTGTCCTAAGGTATGTGTTCAGACCTGCAAGATAAAGAGGTTGAAGTTTATCTTCTTAATAGTTCTTTTGAAAAAGTGCAAAGCAGGGCATGAATAAAAGAACTACCTATGTGAGTATGAAGTTTTGCCGCTTCAAGAAGTTTGGACTTTGGCTTCCATATGCAATGGGATAAGGGTGCATGGCTTGTAAAGCGTCAACTAAGCATTGAAATGATAAACTTGTGTGTATATTATCTTGAGGTATTCATTATGAATAGAAAGAGTTCAATCCTTAGTGATACTCTGATATTCGAATATTTTGAATGTGTAGTATACTAAGATGAAAATTCAAACCGAAAGATATTTTCATTTATGCATGAGTTTAATTTGTTTTGGTTAACGGGAACTCAAAGATTACACGAAAATGGGGAGGATTGTTGGTGATTTTAGTGTCATCAATCATTTTGGTGTAATGGTGATTTACCCGAGACCAAAGGGATTTCAAGTTAAGTTATAATACAAGTTCGGAGGTGTGTACACGCTTGTATAAACTAGTTAACTTGATTTCGGGTACAAAACAATGGAAAAGTTGTGAATCTATAGTAGTAAATGGGCTTATTGTGACAGAATCTGTGGGTCACTAAAGGGCATATAGTGACAGATTCATGGGTCACTAAATGATCCATCCACTTGTGTTGATGACAGTTAGCCACGGTTATTTTGTTGCAAAACTGTTACAAAACTGTTGCAGAAACAGAAATCATTATGGATTTATTTTCATGAAGGAACACTTCCTTGATTACAACATCCTTTTTTATTTATATGAACACATATAAACATGCTTTGGTCTCAAGATCATAAGATACACATTGTCCCATGTTTTGCTCTATTTTCTTGTGCCTAGATATAGAGTGTAGTCTTTGTCTTATCTCCGTATAAATTTCGTGTAACCCAAGACACAAATAGAGTCGAATATTATATTAGGAAAGTGTTTGACACGATTCAAGAATTATCCGACAATCATCGATTATCAAGACCCTAAATACTAACACAGACAACAATGCCTGAGGAGGTGGTGTAAAAGTAGTATACACATGGGAGTATATAACTTTACCTGATCGGGCTAAGACAAGTAAGAATAGGGAAGGAAATCTATTCTCACATTTAATAAGTCGTTCTCATACAATAAAAATAAAATAAAAAAAGAACACTCCACAGCAACTGGAGACGCTAATCAAGCTGCTTCAAATCAGTTTTAATCGAATGAGCCGTTTTGTTGATACCACGAACTGAGAACATGCTACTTGCAGGATACATATACATGTAAGAGTTAGGTCCATATTCCTGACCCACAATATTGACTTCTTCCAAAAGCCGGCTGTTCAGCCTATAGACTAACAACTTCTTCACACGAGTCAGTATTAATATGTCCCCATCTTTGTTCCAACGACCTAAAACCTTGAAGTAGCTAACAGAACCAAATGATTGTTTTATATTGAACTGGCAGTGATTTGCCCATTGATTTTGTTTCAAGACCCACACTTCAATGGTATTGTAAAGATATGCATATCCAACTTCTCCATTTAGATCAACCAAATGATAGAATACTGAATAATCGCATCTTTTCGTTGGAGGATAAATTAACGTGAATTCTTCATTCCTTGCATCAAAGCATATAATTTCTTTATAGGAATTTGATTGCCACGAGTCTTGGTAGGAAACTAACCAATACAAACATCCATGAGCAAATATTCCATCACCATAAGTGGGATAAGGAGGGACTTGGGGTATCTTTCGCCAAGAACTATCCATGCCCAACACATGTACCATGGTACATAAATTCTTATTTATTGAATCAAAGGTTCCACTCCTTGAAGCATCTCTTCTCCACAAAACGCACACCATCTTGAAAGTGTGAGTAGAAACATCAAAACAAAGCCCACGTGACTCTTCAACCAGCCGGTATGGTCCATCCAACCGCAGCTGCATGGGTGGCAACACATGTAATTCTTTCCTAAGTGGATGGATCACAGCTAAAGAGGAGGTACAGGGAATGCTTCTTAGTGATAAATATAGCAGTCCATTGCAAGAACCTCCAACAATGTTTGTACGATACTTCGAGAACAATGCAACACAGTTTGTTCGATGCTCCACAGACATAACCTTCTTCGCCTCCAAGATAGTATTACCTTCTTCAGACTTAGTGATATTAAAACCTGTTATGCATGATAGCCTTGGATCATACATAATAGGTGTCAGTTCCTCTACAGCTCGTTTACCATGAATAATACCAAAGTAATCATCATCAATGTTCGCGCACCATGGTTTGGATACACACCGAAAACGAGCCAAAGATTTGGCAGGCAGCCTTGAGAGGATATCAAAGATGGTATCGGAAGCTAACTCAACCATGTTTCTTGGATCCTGAGATCAAGATGATAATTTTTATACATAGTTGAAGTGTTAATAATGTATTACCATAATGAATAAGCTAGAATTCGACGCTAAATATATATAGGTAATATATTGTAAGAGATTTGATTTGGTCCTATAAAAAGGGATATCCCTAAATATATATAGGTACCAACGACATATTACATCCTTTTATGATATCCCTCGGTAGAAAGCATTTCATGGTTGATATGATTAACACAATATATAAGATATACGTTTCATAGGTAATAAACAAACACAATCTGATTTCAGAAGTCGTGACAGTCGTGTTTTATTTAACCGCAAATGCAATGTCACCTTAAAGGCAGTATAGTTGTTACTACAGGATAGTCACATAAGACACTGAAAGGTTTGCAAGTTCAGATCCCCTATAAAGCATATCGACATCCTAGCCTGGTTAAAAGAGGAAGAAACAAATTCAAGGAATACGAATACATAACAGATTAATTTAAAACTGTAGAACCTATTCAGATTTTAAATTTCGGGATTCTGGAATTCGTATTTGATGTTTTAAACTCTATAAATCTAACTTAACTATTTCATCTAATCCGTACAAATACTATAAAACATCATCCATAAAAGAAGAGCAAAAATCAAACTGTGAGGCAACCAAAAGAGAACCAGGTGTGGTTTTAAAACGACAATTCATTGTTTCCACTCGCAACAATTATCTCAAACTAAACACCCCCTAACTCCACCCTCTTCCCACAAACACATCGCAACGTTATACCGTAAATAAATCAGTAACATACACAATAGTACTATGCTCACCACCGCAAACCTATATCATCCTGTAACATCAACATGTGTGAAAACTATATATATCACTTTAACCATAAATGTAAAAACCTAAATTATCAATTACCAAATAAACAGAAATTGCACAAAAACTTTATCAAGTACAGCTCAGTTTATGAATAATCCAACCAAGTTCAGAAGAATTTTTTTCATCTAAGAATAGTACTATGCTCACCACCGCAAACCTATATCATCCTGTAACATCAACATGTGTGAAAACTATATATATCACTTTAACCATAAATGTAAAAACCTAAATTATTAATTACCAAATAAACAGAAATTGCACAAAAAAACTATATCAAGTTCAGCTCAGTTTATGAATAATCCAACCAAGTTCAGAAGAAATTTTTTTCATCTAAGACATACAAGCCTACTAACCATCATCCATAGTAAAAATAACAAACACAAAACAGCAAGACAACCAAACGAGTATGGAATGTGGTTCTCCAGGCCACATTGCTTTTTTTCACTCATTTGTTTTTATAATCGATAATTCATCATTTCCAACTCTCGGCATTTATTTACTACGAAACACCTTTAAAGTCCCCCGTTTTCAAGAAACATGCCTCAACTACAAAATAGCACTACTCTTGAGTCTCACTTCCTAACATATAAACACCAAATATCTACTAACTGCCCAAAAACAATAACAGATTTCAGCTGATAAGATATATTCCACACATTAGATGAAAATACTAGATTAGCAAACAGTGTTGTAAACTCAAATGGCAAGGCCCAGTAATTGGTAATTATACAATTTCAGTAACTCGGGCAAGGCTAGTCGAATTGGCCAAAATAATCGGTTTTGCCAAGGATCCTATGTACAATTTAATGGTCGTAAAGAGTATCTCATACTCATAATTTCAAATATTAAATACTAATAAAAATGCAATCCGAGTAGGCGGACTGCTCAGTACCGCCTACCTAGTTTTACAACAATTTCATCAAATAATTAGTACAAATTTGAACTCATTTCATCAATAACCGTAACAAAATAGCTAAACCTTGCGTAAATATAACCATCGAAACACTAAATTATCAAATAACAAAACGCAATATATTATAAAAATCGAAACCCTAACTTATGAAATAGAACAACAATAAGATATGATTTCATCAACGATTATGTATAAAAAAAAAAAGAAACAGGTCAAAATGAAGTTATGAAATCAATGGTTTTTATACCTAACGACAGTGAGTGTAAGAAAATGTACGGATGATGAAATTGGGGATTTTAGTCGGTGTGTGTGTGTGTTTTTATCGGGAAACGAGGAGGAGAGTGTGAGTCACTGAAAGAAGTTAGGTGGAACTGATTTGGGCTCGTTGGGCCGATGACTTTTTTGTTAACTACGTATTTTTTAGATTAAGGGCCCGTTTGTTAAACAGATTTTCGAGAAAAAATAGGAACCATTCAATAGTCAATAGATTGAATTGGTGAACCATATCCACATATTAGGGCATGCTTGGTTTAAATAACTGACTGGCAAAGGGAAAAGCAAAAGATATGCTAAAGAATGTAAAATGGTTCGGGGGGCACTTGAGTCAGCCGCCGGCGCCCGACAGCGTATTGACCCTTATCCAATTTTTGGGCCAATTCCCTCTTCGTACTACCAAAAAATGAGATTCTTGCCGAATCCGAGTTTGCTGCTCCAACCATTACCAAACTAATACCTATTCCGTTTAGTACTTCAAGTGCTTCTGTTGCGTATAATATAAATCCAGTAGCGGATCAATTCCAACGAGCCTTTCAAACTAGTACTTTTTGTAATCGACTCTATAGCTTCTTTAATAAACGCTGGTTCCCCCGGCACGGTGGAGGTTCCGTAGCGCGTCATGAGCACCGGGCTAAGGGGCGGTTGAGCAAATCAAGCGAACCGCCCTACCTTACTACAACATAAGGACATAAGGGAGAAGGTTGTGAAGGTGGCCTCGTTATCCACACCTCCGGTCGGATGAATGGAGGACCGACCGACCCGGGTTTTCACGAGCGTTGGCGGGTTCTGGAGTGCCTGTCAAGGGCGCTAGCGCATACCCCGGGGTGATCATCACCACCTGCACCTCAAATCTCAGGACAGTGGATAAAAGTGTATCATTACATTAATGTTGTTTGGTTAAAATAGTACAGGAATAAAAAACATGCATATATATCTTACTATATATAATAAAGCATTTGGGACTTTTCTATAGTTAAAAAGTCTGAATTTTTAGACAATTCCACTTACTTGTTATAGAAACATAACCACTTTCTGTCCTAAACACCTCCGTCGTCGTCCTCAACAGTCGACTATTCAAATCTGATGATGATTAATTCGGTCTTATTCTATTCGATCTGATTATCGAATTAATGTGTTCATCATCTGTGATATAGGATTATGGTTTTCTGTGTGTATGTGTGTGTTTCATGGGAGGAAGATGAAGAGGGTGCTGGGTGCTATGAATGGTCTATTTGCTGTGTTGACTTTTTCTTTTTTTTGCTTATCCCTCTTTTTAGCATGTGGATTATGTTTGTATTATTTAAAAATTCTCACCAATTTATATTTGTTTTAGTTATATTTGGTGCGGGAATTTTTTGATCACTTTCGTCGTTTTCTTGATCAAATCGTTGTTAACTCAGAAATAATTGCATGGCTTAGAATATTTTTTAGGCTAAATAAAGATCTAATTTATAAAATTTTAACTATTTCATATGGAGAAATTGTATACGATTTGTTGTGTTATATTTTATTTTTCTCTTAAATTGGCACTACTCGATATATTTATTGGGAGCAATCGTCAATCAAAAGAAACATTTTAGATTTTGCATTGTGTCCACCAGTGACTGTTGGATTAATCTTCAAATCGGATTATGTTTCTTTTTTCATTCGACTATCGGTAAATATTTTTTAGAACGTTGGTGCACATACTTAACGATAGCGTTGCTGGCAAACCGAGTTAGGCAAATTGGTTTGTAAATATTAGTATGATATATTTTTTGCATACTAATTTATGCATTTTAGCCTACCAGAACATAATTCATATAAAATTTAACGTGTTTATTTCTTTTGCATGGTTTTCTTGCACCTCAGGTGGTAGAATTTTTGAAAAAATTCAGTGTGTTAACAATAGCAGCATTATGACACCTAAGTCCAAAAATGTGATTTCTCATAAAAATAAGCTTTGCAATTCAAAGAGCTTGCGGCATACCTTGTTGCTCGCTTGCCTTCTATAGCTATGTAAGTAGATTTTTTAAGACTTACTAATCATTTGTTCTAAAACAATTTTGCTAAACGGGTATTTCAAACTTTATGGGTTTTTTTTTTGGTTTTGTTTTAAAAAATATTATATTTACAACTATTCTTAGAAAATGTTCAATGTATTATATCCTTAAATGTTCGAACTCAAATCAAAGAAAAATATTATCCCGCTGCATTGCGCGAGTAACCAACTAGTTTTTATTAAAGCAATTACAAATAATAAAGATCAAGTTTAAAAAATTCACATCGAGCAAAATCAAAGAAAATTTCATCAACATACAACATACACTAGCCGGTGGATGTTTTGTATATTACATTCATTAATATATAAATTTAATATGTCGTTACAATTATTTGTTTAATACAATTGTAAAACCCGTATTTTAAATCGAGAATTTATAAATACGCGGTTTATTATTATTTTACGCGGGATATTTTTCCTTAAAACGTACACGTGGAAAACTTTAAACAAACGCGAGAAATTTATTACAAAGTACTATTTATTATAAGTGTTATTAAATAAAGACACAATTTCGTAACTGCCAGCAGCATCTGTTGCGCCGCAACTCATGTGTCTTGCGCCGCAACTCGTGATCCGCAGCACCATGGTCTGTAGCCCTTCATCTGTTGCGCCGCAACTTATGTGTCTTGCGCCGCAACTCTTGATCCGCAGCACCATGATCTGTAGCCCCTTCAATTGTAAACATGAAAAAAATAAAACATGTAGGAGTTGGGCTCAAGGCCCAAGAGCCTTGTTCTGGCCGTGTGAATAAAAGAGACGGGGGTTCCTTTTGTTTTCTTTTCCTGCCGACACAAACACACAAACAGAAACCCTAATTTAGGAAGTAAAGAGCAGCCGCCAGTTTTGTATTAATCTTTCTCTCCCATGCCGCGACCTACATCAAGAGCACGAGGACTGATCAGGATTGAGTGTACCTCGTGTTTCAGAGCATAACGGGAACAAGAAAACAAGTAATCCTTTTCTTCTTGCTGTTTTTCGAATTAATTATGTAAATGGGGTAAACCCTAAATTAAAAAACGTGACAAACCGAACGGATTGAAGGGTTGGAAATCGTTTTAGTGTCATGTGTTTAGATCACATGCTAACCGAGACTCATATGAGTCTCGGTGGTAATCGATTTTCCACCAGCCGCAACCCAATTAAGGGTGCTGGCCGGTTTTGCACTAACAGTGGGAACACCCACAGGGTGTTGTACTAACAGTGGGAACCGGGACCTGGGTGGTCTCGGTGGGATCATTATAATTAGCAGGGGAAACGGATCATAGACAGGGGGAAATCCCGACTGCCAGTGGGAAAACTGGCAGTAAAGGGGCGTTTGGCAGTGGGTTTAAGGACAGTTATGGGTGCGTTTGGCAGTGGGTTTAAGGACAGATTTAGGGGTGTTTGGTTAACAGTTTAAAAGACAATAAGGGACTGTTTGGCTAGACTTATCTTAAAACTTAGCACGAGTTTTTGGAATCGCTTATAATAATCATTGCACGGGATTATTTAAATGCTTTAAATCATTTTAAAAGGGATTTATAAATAAAGAAATTTAATTGTCGATTTTATTATCTTATTAATAAAATTATATCGATATCGTTTTGTCATGTTAATTGTTTAAAACATAGGATTTATCAAGGGTTTAAATTAAAGGAACTATTTTGAAAACGTTCTATTTCAGGAAACTTTCTAATTCGGGAAACTTTCTAGTTATGGCAAGTTACTAATTATAGTAATAGTATAATAACATGCTACCGTACAATATACAGTATTCAGGAACACAGGTTATACGTTATTTAGCAAATATTTAAAGACCAGTCAGATCATCAGAAATACACCGGACTATCAGATTAATCAGATTATACATAAATAGTAATACAAGAATAAATTAAATTAAAACTAGAACATATAAGAATCAGTAACAGCAAACGGTATTTAGACGACTTATTTTCCGTCCGTATTTATGTAGTATCCGTGAAGTCAGAGTCGATCCTTCAGCTTTCTGTCTTATTTCATTTCTGGACGCGAGGTACGGATTTCCGTCCTTTCAGTAAGGATTTCCTTTCCTATGCATGATTAGGATTTCCCGTCTGCAGCCAAATGTTTTCCCCAGTATATGTTTAAGTTTATCAGAAATCATGTTAATAACTAAATGAATTGCCTGAGCATTATATACAAGCACGACCAGTTTATGTACTAGTTACGGAGGTACCGTAACCACGGCACTAGAGGCACCGGTGTCGTGACTCACATGCAGGAGAGTGATATCCTGCATCGTCCCACTCAGCTCAGCTTGGCCATTTTATCAGTATATTTTTAGTGGGGCGTATGGATGCATCCTAGGCTTATAAGTGTTTCATGTTATCAGGGTGAATGTGGTGTGTGCTCTACATCCTTCACATTGGAGCTGATCCCTCCACCCAGCACAGTTATTTAGAGGTCACCCCTCTACAGCATGACGAGGTCACCCCTCCAGTTATTCATGCACGGTTGTTATAGCACGTGACCTATATAAGCTCTGGCAAATAAAATACAGTAAATGCATGTTTTCAGAATTAATAGTTATATTTCAGTATCAGTATATATGAACCAGGTTTCTTAGATTTTATGCAGAGTTCTACCACATGTTACATATCAGTCTTACAGCTTCAGTATTCTATCGCTTGTTTCATTCAATATATTCTTATCATGTTTTATATCCGTTCACTGAGCGTTATGCTCAGCTGTAGTTCCTTTCATGTTCTAACGGCAGGTACACCAGGACGCTTTTAGGATTCTAAGAACTTGTGCATTTGGAGGGAAGCTATCCAGACTTCTTACTTTATGCATTTCTTATATTATTCTGCTTATTTGGACATTGTTTAGTCCTTCCATTCAGTATTTTACATTTTATGTTTTGGGCTTATGTTTGGATTGCCGAAGTTTGATTCCGGTATTTCCTTTATGGTCAGTTAATGTTCTAGGACATTTACCTTATGCTTTGATGACACGCCATAGATATACGTAACGGTCCATTTATCCAAGTGGGGTGTTACAATTATGGTATCAGAGATATAGGTTCGACCTGTAGGCTCTAAAACTTGACCTGTGACTAGTGGGTAGTCACCAGGAACTTTCCAGATTTTGGCGTTGTTATCTTTCATGTTTCTCATGCATTAATCAGTCAGTTTTCTTCAATTATCAGTCGTTTTCTTAAAGTTTTGACTAAGTAAAAGGTTGGTACAGGACTGGCCATATTTAGTCGCATGTGCTTTTCATTCGAATTTTGTTTTGGTGAACCGACCCATAGGCGTTCACCCTTGCCCGTTCAGATTTTGTATTGGTAAACCGACCCATAGGCGTTTACCCTTACTCATGTCAGATTCATGTTTTCAGTCAAATATTACTTAGTGAACCAGCCATAATCGTTCCTTATTTCTCAAGTCAAATTTCATGCTCTTCAGTCAAATGTTGTTTTGTGAACCGATCCATAGTTGTTCACGTTTGTCATATCATGACATTTTATAAATTTTGACAAGTATGGATTGGACTACAGCCATCCATATTTAATACCAGATTATAAATTTCTATACATGACAGTTCTCAGGAAATTTTGACCAGTATGGATCAAACCAGAATAGCCCATACTTAGTCTCATGTTTTCTTCTTTGAAGTACGTGGATTGAACCATAGCCGTCCACATCAGTTAATATTACACCTCAGTTGATTTAACTTTTTGTGTTCCTTATAACAGTCAAATTTTATACCCTCACGTTGATGTCATCTACATGATGATTCAGTTTCATGTCTCCTTACGAGGATTATGTTTTCAGCAAAGTGATGATGCCTTCAGGCTAAAATATAGAAGGATTACAGTAAAATCCTATTTCGTGATAAATCATGTTCTGGTCTTTATCAATCATGTCTTCTATCTTTATACTGAACATCGATGAAACCCCGTTTTAATCATACTTTTCAGCCTCTATACAACCATCATTAAGTCTACACAGGAATTACCAGGCTATCACGTTACCCATTTCAGTTCAGTTTACTACAGTTTAAATCAATTTATTTCTTTGATAATGTCAGACAAGCGACACTAGTATCGATCATCCCAAAATTTCCACCAGCTCCATGTACAGTATTCCATATGTACCCCATGTACAGTGTCTCAGTTATACTCCATGCATAATATTTCACGTGTACTCCAGGTACAACGTCTCAGATATGCTCCATGTGCAGTATTCATTTTGTACTTCATGTACAGTAGTTCAGGTGTACTCCAGGTACCCTACTCCATGGATATTGCTAATCGATCCTTAATCATCTCAGGCGTTTCCACTTGTCGATATTCTACCAGGTGCTGATACTGCTCGTGAGTTGAAGATTTTACCAGATGCTGATGCTGCTAACACTCTGAAGACCACACCGATGCTGATGCTGCTGAACTTTGGAGATTCCTCAAGATGCTGATGCCGCGGAACGAGGACGAAAACTATAAATTGAAATTTCTGACAAGAATAATTTCAACCATCAGACACTACCATCCTATTCCATGTTCTTACTTCCTCAGTTAGACGTCACACTTCACTCAGCTAATCTTTCTGTCAGAAGAGTGGGAACTGGCAACCAGCCGGCCACTCAGCAGAAATAATTACATGAATCACGGTCATGATAATGACCGTCAAATTGACAGACAAAGCAGTAGTGACAACCACCGTACTTATAAATAATCAGTCAGTACCATCGGAACTCCGGAACGGACGTGACCGAAAATACAGAGGTCAGCAGTCTAACCGGTCCGCCAATCCTAGCAGTTACCAAAATTTTTCAGCCTTGTTCATATTCACCTATTAAAAACACGTGCCAAGACATCAGTCACGAAATAGTTCCCAGGTATCAATTCGGAAGACACATATCAGGGCACCAGTCATGATACACATCATACGAATATCTTCTCAGAGTACGAGTCCGAGCTCCTAGTTCCAGTATGTTCCAGGCAAGACCCTCAGTGATTCAGGGTATCTTTTAGAAAGGGGTATACTCGTTCTGTTATGCCACGCATAAAATCAGACCATTAAAATTCAGTTACCACCACTAGATTATTACTCAGGTAAAACACGCAGTATTCACTCTGTGAGGTTACAGACGAACCCATTCAGTGAAAAGTCTCCATGTCCACTTCATGTATCCCTATGTCAGCTTTATCTCAAACCAGGTAGTTATCTGCCTCTCACCCAGAAAGGACTCAACAGTACCACCATATTTATTAAAGTTTTCCCTTCAGTTAACGATGAGATCCGTCTTATTAAATCCCAAATATATTCATTATATACTTTGCCAGAAAAATCAGTACAAGCTGTTTCTTCCTTACGAGCGCGTGACTTACCAATACATAGTTACGAAGACTTTTGGCTATCAGTTATAAATTCACTTCTGAAATTCCTCGAATCCATGACCAGCAGATTATCCTAAAATTTCCAGATGTCATTCCAGAAGGTGTTCCAGAAATTCATGCCTACCCACGAGACATAATTTAACATCGAGCTTGCCTCAAGAACAGAACCTGTTTTCAAACTCTTTATTACAGGGCTCTAGCTACGATTAAAAGAGTTGCAGCAATTGCTGCAAGAGTTACCAAAACTAGGCTTTATTCGCCCTAGCGCACCATCGAAAAATTTATCAGATCACCATTCCAAATCGATATTCATTCCACGAATAGAAAGTTTAATTGACCTACTACGAGGTGTCTTAAACATTCTTCCAGGAAAATTCAAGATCATGCTACCATCAGTGATGAGGGAAGAACATGATGATCTTCAGACCGTTGTTGCACATATTATAGCCACTCTAAAAATTTTTGAATTTTACTTCTGAGCTCCCTAATGCTCCAACTATAGTATGAAAATGTATGAATAAATTTTCCTTGAATTCTCAGACAAATTTGGCAGTACATTCGTTGACAAGATTTTGATCTCCTAAATTCTAGAGAAGGACATGGGAATCATCTTTTCACGACCCCGCAGATTCTCCGATAGGAGAAAATTATATACGCAAGCTTTCTAGATGTATGGTTCAGATGAACAAGGTGGCATATCTGAACCACCCTATTTCAACAGAAAGAAATTCCAGACAAATCCTGCGAAGGTGAAGGCCATCACCTGATGGTCCCGACTGACGACTATGAACGTAGTATAAAATTTCTAGAACTCAATTGACTGCTACCGCAGAAATTGCCGACAGTCATCACTAGAAATTCTTCTATGACTATTCAACAAGATTTCCACCAGAATGTTCCATAATCAGACAAACACTGATAGAATCCGCATCACACATTAATGCAACTATGTTCATATCTAGATGCCTGACCTACTGCAGGTTCAAGATAGAACATCGACATGCTATCACTACAAGTAGAAATTCTAGACCGAAAAGAGACAAGACTCCATGGAGATTGTAATCAGTTTACCACAGACTCAGAGAAATTATGATGCTATCTAAGTTATCATCAACCATGTAATCAGCCTGCGCGTCCCTTTCATCCGAAAGGAGCACGTAGTAGCAGATCTGCAGAAAATTTTAAAATTCAGCAATAAATCGTACGAATTCAAGGCATTCCATCGACCATCATATCAAACAGAATACATGTTCACGATCAAGTGTATGTTTACGTCTACTTTAAGTTCATGTTTATTTTCACTTCCACGTTTACGTCTCATTCGCAGTATGATGCTGTTCAGTTCATCTTTTATGCCATCTCATAATTTAAGCTCACGTTTGTGTTCATAACATTGTTCACGTTCATGTTCGGGTACCATTTCCGATACACGTTTCTCAGTTCCTTACCGTATACGGTTACAGAAAGCTTGAGAGACTAGACTCAAGTTTAGCACAACTATTCCATGACCAGGCAGACGTTTCACATCTCAGGCCGTATCGTTTGGCATTCATTCCTCAGGCAGCATACGTTCATGATATGTTCTAGTGTCACGTTCAGAGTATGATTCGCTTATCATATTCTAATTCCATACCAGCGCTCCTCATATAATTACGAACCACGTTCACAATTGCTCACTTAGCATGTTCACAATTGTTCACGTAGTTCGTCCCAATATATATTCTTAACAGCTTACTCAGAGATATAAATATTATCTTTTTAGGATAATTGTACGTACTGTTTCATATATCGTACATGCTATAGTTATTCAGTCTATCAAATTCAGAAAATCCATCTTAAGTATGGAACCAGAAACCAGTCAGCATCATCAGGACAGGGTCAACAGGACCAAGATTTTATTTAGTATGTTAGACCTTTGAAGGAATCGTTTCGAGCGGGAGGCCACTCGAAACGGAGGAGTCCATCCGGATCTCTCATCCCCTTGCCTTCAAAAAAAAAAAAATCAAAAAAAAATCCAGTTATGTTCTTTTAGTCATGTCACGTTCCATGTTCTTTCAGTCATGTCAGGTTTATACCTAACAGCAGCATTATGTCTTAATTAGAAGACAATTTATCCTTCAGCTTAATTGTCTTTTCAGTCTACGTGTTCTTCAGTTCTTATAACTTCATTAGCTTATCATCGTTAATTCGAGGACGAATTATTGTTTTTAGAGGAGAAGAATTGTAAAACCCAGTACGCCGCATTTTAATTCGGGGACGAATTATTTCTTTTAGAGGGGAAGAATTGTAAAACCCGTATTTTAAATCGAGAATTTATAAATACGCGGTTTATTATTATTTTACGCGGGATATTTTTCCTTAAAACGTACACGTGGAAAACTTTAAACAAACGCGAGAAATTTATTACAAAGTACTATTTATTATAAGTGTTATTAAATAAAGACACAATTTCGTAACTGCCAGCAGCATCTGTTGCGCCGCAACTCATGTGTCTTGCGCCGCAACTCGTGATCCGCAGCACCATGGTCTGTAGCCCTTCATCTGTTGCGCCGCAACTTATGTGTCTTGCGCCGCAACTCTTGATCCGCAGCACCATGATCTGTAGCCCCTTCAATTGTAAACATGAAAAAAATAAAACATGTAGGAGTTGGGCTCAAGGCCCAAGAGCCTTGTTCTGGCCGTGTGAATAAAAGAGACGGGGGTTCCTTTTGTTTTCTTTTCCTGCCGACACAAACACACAAACAGAAACCCTAATTTAGGAAGTAAAGAGCAGCCGCCAGTTTTGTATTAATCTTTCTCTCCCATGCCGCGACCTACATCAAGAGCACGAGGACTGATCAGGATTGAGTGTACCTCGTGTTTCAGAGCATAACGGGAACAAGAAAACAAGTAATCCTTTTCTTCTTGCTGTTTTTCGAATTAATTATGTAAATGGGGTAAACCCTAAATTAAAAAACGTGACAAACCGAACGGATTGAAGGGTTGGAAATCGTTTTAGTGTCATGTGTTTAGATCACATGCTAACCGAGACTCATATGAGTCTCGGTGGTAATCGATTTTCCACCAGCCGCAACCCAATTAAGGGTGCTGGCCGGTTTTGCACTAACAGTGGGAACACCCACAGGGTGTTGTACTAACAGTGGGAACCGGGACCTGGGTGGTCTCGGTGGGATCATTATAATTAGCAGGGGAAACGGATCATAGACAGGGGGAAATCCCGACTGCCAGTGGGAAAACTGGCAGTAAAGGGGCGTTTGGCAGTGGGTTTAAGGACAGTTATGGGTGCGTTTGGCAGTGGGTTTAAGGACAGATTTAGGGGTGTTTGGTTAACAGTTTAAAAGACAATAAGGGACTGTTTGGCTAGACTTATCTTAAAACTTAGCACGAGTTTTTGGAATCGCTTATAATAATCATTGCACGGGATTATTTAAATGCTTTAAATCATTTTAAAAGGGATTTATAAATAAAGAAATTTAATTGTCGATTTTATTATCTTATTAATAAAATTATATCGATATCGTTTTGTCATGTTAATTGTTTAAAACATAGGATTTATCAAGGGTTTAAATTAAAGGAACTATTTTGAAAACGTTCTATTTCAGGAAACTTTCTAATTCGGGAAACTTTCTAGTTATGGAAAGTTACTAATTATAGTAATAGTATAATAACATGCTACCGTACAATATACAGTATTCAGGAACACAGGTTATACGTTATTTAGCAAATATTTAAAGACCAGTCAGATCATCAGAAATACACCGGACTATCAGATTAATCAGATTATACATAAATAGTAATACAAGAATAAATTAAATTAAAACTAGAACATATAAGAATCAGTAACAGCAAACGGTATTTAGACGACTTATTTTCCGTCCGTATTTATGTAGTATCCGTGAAGTCAGAGTCGATCCTTCAGCTTTCTGTCTTATTTCATTTCTGGACGCGAGGTACGGATTTCCGTCCTTTCAGTAAGGATTTCCTTTCCTATGCATGATTAGGATTTCCCGTCTGCAGCCAAATGTTTTCCCCAGTATATGTTTAAGTTTATCAGAAATCATGTTAATAACTAAATGAATTGCCTGAGCATTATATACAAGCACGACCAGTTTATGTACTAGTTACGGAGGTACCGTAACCACGGCACTAGAGGCACCGGTGTCGTGACTCACATGCAGGAGAGTGATATCCTGCATCGTCCCACTCAGCTCAGCTTGGCCATTTTATCAGTATATTTTTAGTGGGGCGTATGGATGCATCCTAGGCTTATAAGTGTTTCATGTTATCAGGGTGAATGTGGTGTGTGCTCTACATCCTTCACATTGGAGCTGATCCCTCCACCCAGCACAGTTATTTAGAGGTCACCCCTCTACAGCATGACGAGGTCACCCCTCCAGTTATTCATGCACGGTTGTTATAGCACGTGACCTATATAAGCTCTGGCAAATAAAATACAGTAAATGCATGTTTTCAGAATTAATAGTTATATTTCAGTATCAGTATATATGAACCAGGTTTCTTAGATTTTATGCAGAGTTCTACCACATGTTACATATCAGTCTTACAGCTTCAGTATTCTATCGCTTGTTTCATTCAATATATTCTTATCATGTTTTATATCCGTTCACTGAGCGTTATGCTCAGCCGTAGTTCCTTTCATGTTCTAACGGCAGGTACACCAGGACGCTTTTAGGATTCTAAGAACTTGTGCATTTGGAGGGAAGCTATCCAGACTTCTTACTTTATGCATTTCTTATATTATTCTGCTTATTTGGACATTGTTTAGTCCTTCCATTCAGTATTTTACATTTTATGTTTTGGGCTTATGTTTGGATTGCCGAAGTTTGATTCCGGTATTTCCTTTATGGTCAGTTAATGTTCTAGGACATTTACCTTATGCTTTGATGACACGCCATAGATATACGTAACGGTCCATTTATCCAAGTGGGGTGTTACAACAATTATATATTTTTATACAAGTTTTTGTAAAATTTTGTTAAAATGTCTAAGGAAACAAAATCCCAATTATCGTGTTTTACATATAGGATCTTATATACGTATGTATATTTTTGGTGCAGGCATAGTATGTATGTTATTAGTCATTAATGTTATTGCATATGAAATTGACGTTAGTAATACATATTGTCTAAACATAGTAACAATGAAATTTGTCAGATGACAAAGAAAAATAAAAAATAAAAAATAGATGAGCTATAATTTAGGATGAATAATCGTGGGACAAAAGGTAGTTAAGTGGGTAATCAAATTTAGGGTTAAAGTTATAAATTATCAACGAACTTTACTTTTTTCTCAGCATTACTAATATGGAACATAAACTCTTATTATTACCATTAAGGTTTACAATATTTTTAAAATTGCAAACATTCGCAATAAATGACCTGTGATAACCAGTTAACACGTACACAATTATACACCTCACTAAGTTTGCAAGTCATCTTCATTTTTCATTACTTTTTTTATATCCACATGTGTCCACCTCACCACCTAACTTTGTCAAACCCAAATTGAACAAATTCTTTATTTTCAAACCATCTCATATTCAAACAAGTTTACACCACATCAACACAATGAAAAAAAATTGTTATGTAATCCACCAAAAGAGTTTAAATTATCTTGGGTTGTGTTGACTTTTATGATTGAGCACTATTTAAATCAATGAAAATTATATACCGCAAGTTAGTGAGATACTTTTGCTAATATGTGGTATAGATTCTTATTGATGTGCCTATCTGGTTAATTAATCTCCTTGTATACAGTGCCTTTTTAAAGAAGTCAAATGATCACGAAAAAATTGTATTTACTTCAATCATGGGAATGATCTTAGGATATTTATTTGGGTGTTTGTTTTTCATATCTTTAATTTTCCTTTACTAAGGTAGTTTCATTTTAGATCTGCTTTAACACTTATATCACAGATATGACCATCCATTGCTTTAATTGCTATATTTACTCAGATTAATATACATTCAAGCTTTCTTTCACCATTTGATACGAACGGGAATCATATCATGAACGCAGTTTTCTTGAAAACCTTGATTTAAGGTTTATGTTTGGATTTAAGATTGATTTTGGGATCTGCTTTAGTTTTTAATTTGATTTTTAGGCTTCGATTTATATCTCTATTTTTATAATGGGTCTCTGTTTGAACTATGATTTTAAAGATGATAGTAATGATGAACTACGCTGGTGATTAGTTAGTAGTGAATTTGGGTTATGTGTTTGGTGATTGGATTATGAATCTGGTAAAAGGGGAGGAAGATGAAGATGGTAAAAGGGGGAGGAAGATGAAGATGTAAAGGTGGCAAAAGTCAATTCCATGTGGAAATATTTAATGACATGAAAATTCCAAAAATTACATTACCTATATTATCCGGTATCAACAAGTTTTGATGGTAATAATAGGATTTTATCTTCCATATTAGTAATGTAGAGAAAAAAAGTAAAGTTCGTTGGTAATTTATGGTTTTAACCCTCAAATTTCAATACACTCAATTTGGTGAGTAATGAGTTATTAACCACTTTTAGGTAATGAAAATATTACTTATAACAAACCAAGCATTACTTTTCATTATAATTACCATACAACGCCCCCTAAAACATCTAACCAAGCACACCCTTAGTGTTATGTCTATATTTCTGACCCATATACTGACTTCTTCCAAAAGCAAGCTCTTCAGGCTATACAAGAACAACAACTTCACACGAGTTTGTATTAATATGTCACCGTCTTTGTAACACCCCCATTTTGATAAATCGAATATCACAGGATAATTATGCCGTGTCATCAAAGCTTGCAAGGTAAATGCCTTAAAACATTAAATGACCATAAAAGGAAAATATTGGAATCAAACATCGGTAGGCCAACATAAGCTCACACACATGATATAAGTACTGAAAGGAAAGGACTAAGCAATGTACAAAAGAATTAAAGTAATGTATGGAAATGCATAAGGTAAAGAAGGCTGGATAGCTTCCATCCAAATGCACATACTCTCAAGATCCTAAGTGTGTCCCTGTGTACCTGCCGTTTGGGAACATAGAAAGGAAACGGCTGAGCAAGACGCCCAGTAAACGGATATATAACATAGTATGAATGACATAACATAATAAAGACTAATAGTAGCGGAAATGTATAATTCCTAGAAAACCTGGTACATGTTTATAAAACTGGTTTTATAGTTTGAAAAGACTTATGTTTTTATATGAAAATTGTATTTTAATTAGCCAAGAGCCCATATAGGTCATGAGGTATCAACGTGCATGAATACTTAGAGGGGTAACCTCATCATGCAATTAGAGGAGTTGCCTCTAATTATATTGGTCTGGGTAGGAGGGATCAACTCCTTGTGAAGGATGCAAGGCACACACCACATTCACCACGAAAATCCTGAAAAACATGTAACTAGGATGCACCCATACGTCCCACATGATAATATAAATAAATGGCCAGAACTGAAAAGGGACGCCACGAGCAATCACTCCGTCGTGGGGAAGTCATAACACTGGTGCCTCAAGTGTTATGGTTATGGTACCTCCATAACTAGGTGGAACTGGCATGCATGTATATAGCTCAGGCATTTAAAACATAACATAAGCATTTAAAACATATAAAATAACTGGGGATAACAGATGGCTGCAAGCGGGGAATCCTAATCAAACATTCGATGGAATGTCCACACTAAAGGAGAGAATATTTGTACCTTATGTCCAGTAGTAAAGCTAGAATGGAAAGTTGAATGATCTACTCTGACTTCATAGATACTACATAAATAAGAGACATGTATGAGTTGTCTAATTACTGAGTGTATTACTGGTTCTGTGTGTTCCTAGCTTATTTTATATGTTCTTGTCATGTTTTACTCTTTTAAGTGTTATCTTGTATTTATTCATGTTTTACATGTGTTCTGATTATATATTTCATGTATTCTTGTATTCCTATACTTGTAGTGTCATAATAAGTAACTTTCTAAAATAGCAGGTTTCCAAAAATAGAAAGTTTCCAAAAATATAAAATTTTCAAAAATAGAAAGTTTCCTGAAATAGTAAGTTTTCTGAAATAGAAATAAGCTGAGTTAATGAGTCTAAAATATAAGCTAGTGCTTATTAGTCATGAGTTATAAGTCATGATAATTTATTAGTAAAGTCTATTAAATTAATACTTAGGCTAAAATGATTATTAATTAATAATGAAAATGCATGGTTTATTAATTAATAATATATCATGGTTAATTTAATAAAAGTTACCTTATTAATTAATTAAATAAAGCATGGTTTTATATTTAATTAAGTATAGATAAATACTTAGGTTATAACATTATTTATTTAACCAAATAAAATAACCTAAGTTAAAAGTTAATTTAATTATACATGAATTAAATTATTTAAATGAACTAATTAAACATATTAAGTTTAGTAATCTCGAGCCCCGAACCCGAGAGAAAACCAAACCGAGCACCAAACACCACATAACCGGCGGCCGATGGTGTGGCCGACGGCTAAGCAGCCTTTGGCTGCAACGGCTTCAGCCAGTTCCACCTGCCGAGCCCAAATACCCACAGGCCTAAAGCCGGTTCCCACTGTTTTCGCTAGGTCTCCCCCTGTGGGGCCTGGCTTGCTGCTGCTCGAACCAAAAACCACACCGAGCACCATTGGGGTCTCGGCTATTGGTGATAAACGACCACCGAGAGCCTTGAGCTGTCGGTTGTGTGCGCTGAACCAAACAAACACCAAAAAAATAATCCTTTTTTTAGTTTAAACCTTAATCATAAACATGTTTTATTTTTATGTTTTCAAGATTCGTGTTCATATAATCAAAATAAAAACAAAAATATTAAGGTTTAGTTAATACCAAATGCGTGGATGAAAAGGGAATCGAATCACGAACACGTACACGTAATACCCCAAAATCAAATCCCAAAAATCGTCCTTGTGTGTTGGTGGCTGTCGCGGCTCAAGGGAAAAAGAAAGCTAGGGTTTGATTTGTTTTTCTAAAACTTTATATAATGAATTCCCTGGAAAAGTTATTTTGTACACATGGATTTTAAATGGGCCGGGCCATAATCCCTCCCTTTTCTTTTCTCTTTGCCGCGACCCAACACAAAGCCCAACACCATTTCATTTGTTTTTCGTGACTAAATATTATTCGTATGCATTTGTGTGTTTAGGTGTCGTGAATTAAATATTATACATAATATTTAACGTGCTATAATAATATACGTAGTTCTTGTAATTTAATATTCGTGACACGTGTCGTGTATTATAAATGGAAAGTTTTAATTTAGTCGAGTTTTCATGTATTTACTGTTCATGGGTATTTTGGGTTTTACAACTCTTCCCCTCTAAAAATAATAATTCGTCCTCGAATTAGAGATACGATAATCTGGGAAGAACATGGACTTAACATGACTGTAAAGGACATGGAACATGACGTGACTAAAGAGAACATATTTGACTTATGGAAGGAAAAAGGATAAGAAATCTAGATGGACTCCTTCGTTTCTAAGTGGCTTCCCGCTCGGAATGGTCATCTAAAAGATCTTAACGAAAAACAATAATCTTGGTCTCCATGACCCAGCCTTGACGGTACGTGACAGTTTTTGGTCCATCGACGTAAGATAGATCCTCATGAATTTAATCGAGTGGATAAGGATTAACGTGTAGGGTAACTGAACCGTTACGATGTAAAATAACCTGGAATAACATACATTATTAACGTCTTAGCAATGATGCGCGAGACATACTGAAACATAGTACGTGAACAATTGTGAATGTGATGCGTGAACAATTGTGAACGTGATACGTGGAGATATGGTGAGTGTAATATGAGAGCACGTAGGTGAAAATGATATGTGAAACATATCGTGAACGTGGGATAACTGAGAAGGTAACGCCAAACGATATGAGGTGAAACACGAAATGTGACGTAAAACGTCTGTCTGAGAATAGAGAGTTTATTAAACTTGAGTCTGGTCTCTCAAGCTTTCTGCAAACTTTCCAGAATGAAAAGTGAAACGTACAATCGTAAGCCTTGATACGATCATGAACATGAACAGTGTCATGAACGTGAGTGCGAAAGCAAATCGTAAAATTGATTAAGGACGTGAACATAATAATAAATATAACGTGCACCTTTATCTGATCTGATAGCTGAAGGAGGGCAAAGTGATCGTACGATCTTTGGCTAGAAAATGTCTGATAATCTACTAACTATGAAATCCTTGCAGATGGAAGGGATATGAAGACTTGGTCAAACAGTTGCACATAACTCAGATAGTATCACGCCTCTTCTGAGTCTACGGTAATCTTGTAACAAAATCCATGGAGATCTTGCCCCATTTCTGTTCAAAATTCCTACTGGTCGAAATAAACTGCTAGCATGGTGTTCTATCTTAACCTGCTGGTATGTCAGGCATCTAGATATGAACGTAACTGCATCTTAGTTCACTAGGAACTGGATACATAGAAGTTTGGAAAGCTACGAGTCTCTGAAATTTGACGTCTCTTTGCGTAGGATCCTGTGGGACACATAATTTAGTGTAGGATTCTCTCCTTTACGCGTAAGCTTAGCCATGGTAAAACTAGCCATGAGACACAATGTGATTCCGAATTTCACTATAAGTGATCAAATTCGCACTTGAAAATTTCGGTGTAAAATTATTCTGTCATAGGGTTTGTAACATAGCGCGAATAATCTTCGCACTCTTCTTCAGACTTGGAGAAAATCAAGATGTCAATATGAAAATAAAACGAATTTGTTTATGAGTTCCTGAAAAACTCGACTCATCAAGCCCATAAATGTTGTTGGAGCATTCGTGATATCAAAACAAAATCATGTATTTAGCATGACCAAACCGTGTACGAACAACAGTCATGGAAATGTCCTGCTCTTTCTCTCGCCATTGTTGGTAGCATGATTGTAAATCAATCTTGGATAAATACGTAGAGGAGGATAACAGTCATGAATGGTGATTTGTTTTAATTGACGGCAGTTGATATATAATCTCATGCTAGCGTCCTTCTCCTTAATAAATAGAACTAGTGCACACCATGGTGATACACCTGGAGAGTGAACTTTGTTCAAGCATCTCTATAGCTGATACTTCAACTCTTTTAGCTTAAGGAAGCCATGCGATGAAGAACCTTGGATACTGGTTCTGCTCCCTAATAAGTGTGAAAACACTTATCCTTTTACCACTTATTTCTAATAATAACAAGACCAAAACGTGCATTTTATATCGTAAAAGTCGGAATTATGCGTGGTTTATGTTTTTATTGTGTTTCAGGATAAAAATATGAAAAGGAAGAAAACACGGGCTATTACAGGCTTTTATCGAAGAAAACGAGAAAAGACGAAGTCAAAAGATCAAGAGTGCAAAAAGAACGGAAGTCCAAGGCCTATTCTGAAGATTTATCGAAGAAAAAGTCTAAAGACGGAAGTTTAATGAAGTCGAAAAACCAAGTCTAAATTACATAAAATTATAAGACGAGTTCAATTTATATCGACAAATCCCGAGACGACGTCGAGAAAGACAAAGAAGTTAAATCAAGTCGAGACGAGAAGAAAGAAAAAGAAAGCAACACATGCACCTCCCCACCTCCTATATATACCCTCCTAATGTGTCATTAGGAGGGTGTTAGTGTTAGCTAGTTCAATTTTCTTTTGTAGTTTAATTTTTAGAGAGAGAAAGTTTTTAACTTTCTCTCACTAGGAACTTCATCTTTCATCTTCCTTTCTTGTTTGAATCAAATCTTTACTTTTGAGAGTTTAATCTTATTTAAATCTTCATCTTTTTCTACATTTCTTGATTTTTATCTATCTTTGATTCGATATAATCTTTGATCTTGTTTCATCTTTATGTTTATGTGATTAAAAAGTTTATCTTTTTATTCATATCTAAATTTTAATACGATTTGAGCTTTGAGCTTATCATGCTTATTAGCTTATTTTGTATTTAGCTTATTAACTTTTAAGTTTTCTTAAAAGTTTCGTTCTTTTTAAAGTTTGTTTTAAAAAGTTGCTTATTTAGAGTTTTGAAAGTTCTTATTCGCTCTTATTTAGTTCTTTTCATTATGAATTTGGTTAAGTTTCGGATTGTGCTTATTAAATAGGATCTTATTTGTTTAGCTTATTACGTTTTTCATCCATCGGAAAAGGGTAAACCCTTTTCCGACCATTATTCCGACGGTTTCCACCGTTATTCCGATACATTGTATCGGAAAAGGGTTTTGTTTTCCGA
Organism: Glebionis coronaria; assembly: GCA_025667525.1. Classification (NCBI taxonomy): domain Eukaryota; kingdom Viridiplantae; phylum Streptophyta; class Magnoliopsida; order Asterales; family Asteraceae; genus Glebionis; species Glebionis coronaria. The sequence continues at coordinate 554,794,739 of CM046877.1, read as the reverse complement.
TTGATTATTCCGATCATTGCATCGGATTAGGGTTTTGGATTCTGATCGTTATTTCGATCGGTATTCCGACGGTTGTGTTTATCATTATTCCGATTGCTTTCCGACAGATTATTCCGATAGTTTTACTTGCCATTATTCCGATACTATTTCATTATTCCGACAGAAGTTCATTTGATACATTCCGACGGGTACATTCTGATAGTATTTCGACAGCAACATTCCGATGGGATTCCGATCAAGGACATTCCGACGGGTTAAGTTTTTTTGTTTTTATAAATTTTAAGTTTTAAATTTACTTTCAAGTTTTCAATCATTTATTTTTAACTCGTAATTTTTAGTTTAATCTTTAAAGCTTTTATTTTTACTCAACGACATTTTCATATTTGTTTTTAGTTTAAAACAGATAATCAATCCATTTTATTTTCCACCAAGAACAACCGAGTCGCACTTTTAACTAGTGATCAATTCGAAAAGACTGGAATAATGAATCTCTTTCATACTTGGTGAAAACCTAGTATTAAATGGCGCCGCTGCCGGCTCTTTTCGTTAATATTAACGGTTTTCAGTGAAAGACGCGTTGGATTTTGGGATCCGTTCACTTTTGAACGTTATTTTTCGTGTCAAAAATATTCAAAAATCTAAAAAAATTAAAAATTTTCAAGAATCCAAAAAGAAAATAGAAAAACAATAAAAACAAAAAATATTTCTTGTCTATCTTTCTTTTCTTTTTGTAGGTGTGTATGCGTACTCGTGCTCGTAAGAAGAAAGCAATTCAAGCTGAAGTCGAAACTCCACCTATTGTCGCCATGGACAATCAACCAATGATCGAGCTTTTGCAATCGCAAGTAGAGGGCAACACTGATGCTATTGTCATACCCGAGATTGGAGCCAACAACTTTGAGCTCAAATCCGGCTTCATTCAAATGGTCTCTGCTCAACCATTCTTGGGACGTACACTTGATGATCCTCATGGCCATTTCAAAAGGTTCCTTCAACTCACCAATACGGTCAAGTATAATGGGGTTTCACAAGAGGTGATTCGGTTGCAACTTTTTCCTTTCTCCTTAGAGGGACAAGCCCGACATTGCCTTGATAAGGAACCGCCACAAAGTATTCTCACGTGGTCGGATTTAGAGACCAAATTCATCAACTACTTTTTCCCACCCTCACGTACTACCGCTTTGCGGAATGAAATCATTAACTTTGAACAAAAGCACGGTGAGACATTTAGTGAATCTTAGGACCGTTTTAAGGAACTTTTAAGAAAGTGTCCACAACATGGTTTTACAAAAGTGCATCAAATTAATACTTTTTACAATGGTTTAAGCATGAATGACCAGGATTCACTAAATAGTGCCTCGGGGGGTAACATTTTTATTAAGTCTTCTAATGTCGCGTGGGACATTATTAAGAATAAGTCTAGAGTGCAAACTAAGAGTGTTCGGGCTAATGTGGCTAGTGCTAGTACTAGTGATGCCTACAAAATAATTGATAAGCTTACTTCGATTGTTGAAGCACTTGCTCTACAAACCGCTAACAATGCCAAAAACAACAATGCACAGGTTAATGCTTTGAGTCAGTCATGTGAAATATGTGGGGGATCTCATTCATACACCGATTGTCCTTCGACTCATGACAATCCGGAAAATGTGTATGCCGCTAACGTTAACTTTTCTACGGGAGGCTATCAAGCACGTCCACAAGGTGACCGCAATTTGCTCAGTTATCGTTCAAATAACTTCCTTTCACCACCCGGTTTCCCCCCTCAAAACCCAAACAACCTCAATCGCAACAATCAAAACCAAACTCGATCTCCAAATCAATATCAACCCCAAAGAAACCCATATCCACCTCAAGGAAATAACCAAGTTTACCAACAACCCGCTTATCAACCACCTTCTTACCATGCTCTTTCTCCCACCCAACCCACCGCATTTAATCACGAGGTTGAAACTTACATGAGGACCAATGACGCACTGGTGCAGAATCTTCAGCGACAAATCATCAACTTGAAAGGAGATATGGTGAAATAAGGGAATGATCTTCGAGTCGATATGCGAAACTCTTTGAGCAGTCAAACGAATGACTTAAGGGATATGATGGCTAGTTTATTCCGAAGTAATCAAGCCTCTGGTTCTGGTTCTCTTCCGAGTAAAACCGTTGCTAATCCAAGAGGGGAGATGAAAGCAATCACCACCCGAAGTGGCAAAGGTTTAAAGGAGCCCGAGATTCCTACACCTACACCGGTGATTGTGACAAAGGAAAACGAGTCCCCTTCTCTAATTCCTCCACCTTCTACTTCCACCCCTCCACCACCCAAGGATGTGAGTGAAGATTCCATTCCAAAGCCTTCATCTCAACCCAATATACCTTATCCCTCAAAGTTGAGGTAAGAGAAATTGAAGAACAAGGATGATATTCAGGTTTCTAACTTTCTTAAAATGTTTAAACCATTGAATTTCAACATCTCCTTTGCTGAGGCTCTCGCTCACATGCCGAAATATGCTAAAATGTTTAAAGATCTTCTCAGTGACAAAGAAAAGCTTCTTGATATCGCTCAGACCCAAGTTAATGAGAATTGCTCCGTAGTGCTCCTAAGGAAATTACCAACCAAACTTGGTGATCTGGGTCGTTTTCTCATTCCTTGCAACTTCCCCGGGGTAGAGAATTGTATGGCCCTAGCCGATCTAGGTGCTAGTATAAACTTAATGCCATTAAGTGTTTGGAAACAATTATCTCTACGCGAGCTAGTCCCCACACGAATGACTATGGAATTAGCTAACTGTACGGTTGCTTATCCGGTGGGGATAGCCGAAGATGTCTTCGTCGGTGTCGACAAATTCACCTTTCCGACGGATTTTGTTGTCGTTGACTACGAGATGGATCCCCGTGTTCCATTAATCGTTGGACGTCCATTCTTGAGGACCGGTCGCACTCTCATTGATGTAGCCGCGGGCGAACTAATCATGAGAGTTGGTGACGATAAGATTGTCTTCAACATGGGTAAACTTTCTAAGCAACCTTATGAAAATGAGAGAGTTAATTTCATTGACGTTCTTGATAAGGCTTGTGAAGAGCATTTCAAAGACGCTTGTAAAAGTGGTTCTTCTTCTCTACCCATTGTTGAGACCGTTGCCTCTATTGCTCCATCACTAACTCCATTTGGAGAAAGTGATTTCCTTTTGAAAGAATTTGACGCAACTTTGGGGAATGTGGACTTACAATATGACGATTCTCCCTCCAATTCGGATGAAGACATTCGTACCATTGACAAACTTCTCAATGAGGACCATATTTCTCCACCGTCTCCTAAGGAGATCTCTATCGATGATCCGAATTTGTCTACGCCTTCCATCAAAAATCCTCCGGATTTAGAGCTTAAGGATCTTCCGTCTCGTCTCGAATACATTTTCCTTGAAGACAATAAGAAGTTACCCGTCATCATCGCTAAGGACTTGAAAGAAGACGAAAAATCTCGACTTATCGACGTGCTGAAGAATCATAAGAAGGCAATTGCTTGGAAAATTTACGATATCCTCAGAATTGATCCGAACTTTTGTACTCATAAAATTCTCATGGAGGATGACTTTAAACTCGCAATCCAAAGCCAAAGAAGGGTTAATCCTAGAATTCATGACGTCATCAAGAAAGAGGTTATCAAACTTCTAGATGTCGGAATGATTTACCCTATTTTGGATTCGCCATGGGTTAGTCCCGTCCATTGTGTGACTAAGAAAGGCAGAATCACCGTTGTTCCCAATGAAAACAACGAGTTGATTCCCACTCGACTTGTCACGGGTTGGAGAGTTTGCATAGACTATCACAAGCTCAGTGATGCCATTCGCAAGGATCATTCTCCTCTACCTTTCATGGATCAAATTGTGACAATCCGTCAATTTATGGTTGATATTTTATTCTCAATATTTAAATGAAAACATTATTTTAATGTTACATTATGAACTCACTTATTTTGGGAAGAAATTTGGATTTACGTCTTGAAGTGGCATCGACTACGTCTAAACCGGAGGATTCTACGTTACGTGCTTACATTTCCATACACCGTCTTTGGTGACAGTCCGACATTTCAGGAAATAAATTTATCCGTGAATATTATTTTGAGATTTTAAATTTGTGTTGGTTCATAAACTCACAAATTTACGAGAAGAGATTAGGACTTACAATTTTATTTTAACGTCCTTTACGACTAAACCGGAAACCTTAGGATTACGTATTTACGGTTTTGAACTCCGTTTTTGATGAGACAATTTTTATTGGATTCGTTTTGTGCCGTTGATTCATAAATTATAAAAACGTTTTTCGTAAAACGACCCGAGGGCACGCAAATCGAGGAAACTAGAATCGAGGAGTACCCTTAAATTAGCGGGATGGGACAAAATAATTTATCCCACCCCACTATACATGGGACGGCCTAAACAAGACACCACATCAAAGATGTGGCATCATTTAAACACATAGCTTACAAGTGTAAGCTTAGCCTTACACTTAAGCTACTTCCATCTCAAAACCACTAGCTAAACAACTTACTATCATTTCCTACATGCAAACAACTCTCAATTCTCTCTCAACTCTCACCCTTGTCGTCCCATTTCCACCATTAAACACCCCATTCATACAAAAATTTAACCACAAACATTTGTTTTAATTAACATATGTTAATCTCCATTCAAAAAGATGAAGATTGGTGCAAGTTTTAACATCCAAGGAGGAGTTTCTATGGAGTCTTGGGGCTGATTTTCCACAAGGAGTTCTTGAAGAATGGTGGTCTTGAAGATGGTCTTGGTTTATCACAAGTTTCTCCATCAAAATCCATGTTTTGATCACAACCTACATCATCATGGTGGTATAAAGATAGTTCTTCCCATCCTCTTGTTAATTTTGATTATGTAATCATGTATTTTATTCTTAAATGTATATATGTATGATGATATATGATGATAAAAATATTGTGTGGGGATTTGGTGTTGATAATCATGGGTAAAAAGATGAAAAACTATATGTAAAAAGGTTAAAATCATGCTTAAAATGATGGCTGTATAAAACAGTAAATAACCATGTGATGAACTGATAAAATGGCTTGAATAGATTAATATACAGTAAGCTATGAGTCTTGTACACATGTGAGAGTTGACCATGCAATGGAATCATTATAATGAGTGAGATATGACTAAAACAAGTTTAGAGTACAAATCTGAGTTCACTGTTTTGGACGATTTTTAGAAAATACTTAGAGGCTGATTCAACAGTAGCCATAGAAGAGTTAAATGGAGCACATATCATGTAGTTTATGTCATAAAAATTTGAGCTTTTATCTCCATATAGAACTCTAGATATGGCAGTTTTGGTGAACATGAAAGTAAAAATCAGATTTTGGAAATTAAAGTATAATAGTATTATATAAGCACTCAAATAAAAATAGAATAAAATGTGAATTAAAACCCACTAACTTATATAATACATTTATATAAATATTTATAAGGATAAATAAATGGACATTTTATAAAAATGGTAGTTTGATAAGTTTCATAAGTTATAAAACTATAAACATGATTTTTACGACTTTTTCGGCTATTACCGTAAAATTAACGTTTTTGTTAAATAAAACTTAGCCGGTTGGACCCGTCTAATGTAAACTTTTATAAACTCATATACTGATATATAAACATGTATAACAAGTAAAAACCGATAAAACCCGAACTATAAAACATACAGACATTAACGGGCTAAGTTAACGTTATTGGACTAATAATACCACAAATTGGGCTAAAACACTTATAAACTTATTTATTGGGCTTAACCCATTTAGGCCCAACATGTAAAGGGTAAATACTGATAATACAAGTATAAAATAGATTAATACAAGTTAAAGAACTTATAATAAGCTTATTGGACTTAAAACATGTAAATAGGTAAAACTAGTAAACTAGTGTAAAAGTTATCAACACATAAACACTAAAATGAGTAAAAGAGAATATGTAAACCCACTTGATCATCATATATATAAAATCATCATATGTATGCATAATTGTTATTTTTATAAAGTCATTGGACATGAGTCTAAGACGAGTATTATTTGTCTAGGTTTCCGTGATTGAAGCACGTACCGTACATCCGAATTACCGATAACCCGCTTTCCCACATCCACGTGAGTTCATAGCCTCACACTCTTTTAAATGTTTTTATGAAATATTTTATAAAACCATGAGGGATATAACATGTTAGTTTACTAAAATAGGACACCATTTGTCCCGATTGTTTGTTTATTGATTTGGACCCGAATGATTGTATGACCCGATGAATGATTATATGACCCGATAGATGAAATTAGATGGATTATTAAAGTTAGGTTATGTCACTAAAAGTCCCATTAGCATGAATTGTGAACTACCGGGATTTGGTAGACGCTTATTCATATAATAGTACTATTTGGGGACGATCACCCCAGTTCGCGCCTTGACGGTTGATCCCCGTCGTGCCACATTGATTGGTAAGCGAATTTATGTATGAGAAGATTTCCATAGCGTGACCTTTGTGACGACACGCTAATTTAGATGGGCAAATTGAGTTTCGGGATAGCTACCCGTTGTTTGTTATAGTAAGGTAACAATGTCATGCGGCTTATAATAATCCAATTAACGAAATACTGCTATATGCACCAAATTACGATATATTGCCTGACTAGCAATATTGGGTCTTACTATTGATATTATGTTCGTGTTTTTGTTTTCATAACCATAATCATATAACGGTTTTTATTTAACTCCATACAACGTTTTAAAACGTATTGTATGATATTTTTACGACATTGGTTCGTATAATGATTTTGAAGGCGAAAGCCTATATTATGACTTTGACAAGGATTTGTATAAAACGACTTTGGCTATTTTATGGCCTATTACAATGATTTGCACAAAATGATTTTTTGTAATAATTTTATACCAATGTTATATTTATGGTTTTATTAAACTCTATGAATTCACTCGGCGTTATCGCTGACCTTTCCTTTTAACATGTTTTATCTCAGGTACTTGAAGGTAATTCTCGGGAAGACAACAAAAATTCATGGCCCGCACTTAAACTATAATTTCCATTCAAATGTTTTGTAAACATGTATTAAATACAATGACTTGGGACCTATGTAAACTTGCTATTTATGAATGGAAATACTTTATTATTAAACGACGCGATTTTTATGCGTTGTCTATGATGTGAGTAATGTGCTATCCCGTAACACCAACTAGTCTTCCGCTGTACTGAGTTGTATAAATTTGGGGGTGTTACAGTTTGGTATCAGAGCTCTTGTTATAGAGAACGAAAGATTTTTAAAACCAAGGTTTTGAATAAAACATTTCAAAATCTTTTAACTATAAACATTTTTCTAAAAATGTCTAAAAATCTTTTGACTATAATGGTGCCGAAGAATTCTCGAGTTACCGACAAGGCCAGACTGAGAAGTGTTATTTTAATATATATATATATATATAACTTGGATTATATATATATATATATATATATATATATATATATATATATATATATATATATATATATATATATATATATATATATATATATATATATATATATATATATATATATATATATATATATATATATATATATATATATATATATATATTTGATGTAGTTTTATTACATGATTGTTTGATGATTATTTTGATATTTATACGAGGTATTTATACGACGTAGATTGTCACAAGGAACCCTAAATCCCCTAGTAAATTAACCGAAGCTATTCTCGTAGGAATTCTAGCTATCCTAGATCTAAACCAAGTTGTGGATATTTATGATCCCAACAAATGGTTGATATTCGTAGAAATGTAGATATTAGTTGATTGTGATATTAAAGAAGAATTGGCGAGATTAAATCTGATACCGATGTCATGACGATCTTTTCTTATAGAGTGTAGTTTGACAAAACGTTACCACCTAGAAAGATGTCATCTGATTCGTTGTCACCCAGTTCTTAAAATTGAAATCAAAAGGGTGAATGTTGCACTTGAGGCTGTCAATGGAACCATTACCCAAAAGCCTCATGCCACTAGTACCTTTCCGAGAAGTCTAGTTGAATGATCAAGTCATTTCATACTAGTGACTTATTTGATAACTATTGATGAAGGAGATATAGGATTTGAAATTAAGTATTGATCATATCGAGCTTTTGTTACCCTTTTAAGGTCTAAGAATAAGGTTGAAAGTATTGGGAAATGAGGTAGGATATCGCATTGAGTATAAGTTGATTAAAACTTGAATAAAGAAAAAAATTAACCCGTATGGAATATGAGATTGTTAAGAGGAAGTCGTTAAGCCCTGTGATTGAATTATAAGGTTTTAAATGATTGTTTGTTTGTGTTAAGGGTTGTTCCTAAGCCATTGTCCACTAACAAGGATGCCCAGTGTCCAATAAATAATTGAAGAAATCTTCTTCTGAATTGAGACCGATGGATCTTCTGGGACATGTGGAACACCTAATGACTCTTGTAGATTAGTATTCATTGTGGTATCTTTTAAAAATCCCTAACTTAACTGAGACATCAATTGGTAGGATGAGTTCTGAGAATTGTATGACATAGTAACACGTAATGTGTTACGGTACAATTTGACTTGTTTGTGATTAATGAAAAGACTACCTTTGATTGCTAAATTCTACATGTATTGATGTTATCTATCTTTTATTGCTTCCTTCTAATGACCGCATTAGTGATGCAACCATTGAACAAGTACTCATCTCGATTTGAGTTACGTTGTAGATTATTCTCTTTGTATTTCTGAGTGCCATCGAGGTCATGAACCTCATGACTATTTGGCAAAGCTCATTTCCTAGCATATTGTAGTTAGTTCTTGGTGAACAAGCTTTCATCACTCCTTTGCAAATCACTCATTGTTTTTATAAGATAAAACAATATCCATTGAGAAAAATTGAATTTTCATTATTATAAGGATTATACAAAGTGAGATTATAAGTGTAACACCCCACTTGGATAAGTGGACCGTTACGTGTATTTATGGCGTGTCATCAAAGCATAAGGTAAATGTACTAAAACATTAACTGACCATAAAGGAAATACCGGAATAAAACTTCGGCAATCCAAACATAAGCCCAAAACATGAAAATAAAATACTGAATGAAAGGACTAAACAATGCCCAAATAAGCAGAATAATGTAAGAAATGCATCAAGTAAGAAGTCTGGATAGCTTCCATCCAAATGCACACGCTCTTAGAATCCTAACAGCGTCCTGGTGTACCTGCCGTTAGAACATGAAAGGAACTACGGCTGAGCATAACGCTAAGTGAACGGATATGGAGCATGATAAGGAATTACTGAAATGAAATAGATGATAAATACTGAAGCTGTAAGACTGATAAGTAAAGTTGCAGCGGAAATCTGTATATAATCTGTAAAGTCTGATTTGTAAATAATAAAGCTGAATCGTTATCTGATAAATCTAAAAACATGCATTTACTGTATTTTAATTGCCAAGAGCATATATAGGTCATGTACTGTAACAACTGCTGCATGAATACATAGAGGGGTGACCTCGTCATGCTGTAGAGGGGTGACCTCTAAATAACTGTGCTGGGTGGAGGGATCAGCTCCAATATGAAGGATGTAGAGCACACACCACATTCACCTGCTAAACTGTAAATTGTAGCCTAGGATGCATCCATACGCCCCACTAATAATACTGATAAAATGGCCAAGCTGAGCTGAGTGGGACGATGCAGGATATCACTCTCCTGCATGTGAGTCACGACACCGGTGCCTCTAGTGCCGTGGTTACGGTACCTCCGTAACTAGTACATAAACTAATCATGCTTGTATATACTGCTCAGGCAATTTATTTAATTCTTAACATGATTACTGATAAGTTTAAACATATACTGGGAAAAAACATTTGGCTAAAGATGGGGAATCCTAATCATGCATAGAAAGGAAGTCCTTACTGAAAGGACGGAAAATCCGTACCTCGTGTCCAGTAATGAAATCAGAATGAAAGCTGAAGGATCGACTCTGACTTCACGGATACTACATAAATAATGGACGGAAATTAAGTCGTCTGCTTACTGCTTGCTGTTACTGATTCTTATTTGTTCTAACTTAAACCTAATTTATTCTCGTACTACTGTTTATGGATACACTGGTGAATTCTGACTGTTTCTCATATTATTACTCCTGATTAGCGTATTCCTTGTGTTACTGATTTCTGTAAAATAGGTACTCCAATATAATAATATTACTATAAATAGTAACCTGCTATAAATAGAAAGTTTCCAAATTTAGAAGGATCTCAAAATAGTTTTTCTGGAACTATTAATTAAATCATAAGTTAAAGCCGACTTTTAATTAGATGAAGGAGAAAATGTTAACATCAATTTAATTTTACTAATTAAATAATTAAAATAACAAATAGGTTTTATTTTATTTTCAAAAACTTATTTATAAAGTGCTTTTACCAACTAAAATAAAGTTCCCACTGCTTTTGTATAAAGTTCCCACTGCTTTTGTACTAAGTTCCCACTGCTTTTGTATTAAAGTTCCCACTGCTTTTGTATTAAAGTTCCCACTGCTTTTGTTTTAAAGTTCCCACTGATTTTGTTTCTCGACAGACCCAAACGCCCCTTTATGGCAGATTAGTCCCAAACGCCCCCTGTTTTCTTTTCCTCACTGCACACGAACCAAACACCCGTCTGATGGGTTTTTTTTGGGGGGGCTGCGAATCAAAAACAAGTCAAACCCGCACCATTGTTGGTCACGGCTGATGTCAAGGATCAACACCGAGACCCACTGGTCTCGGTCTTCGCGAATCCAACCAACCCGACACCCTTTTTTTTTTATTGCCTTTGGCTGCGGCAGATGAGCAATAGGTCGTGGCTGGCCACAGACATCATACCGAGACCAATAGGTCTCGGTTTTCTTGATTTCACACAACAAACCTGACATACCCTTAAATCGTGATATGAAGGAAAAAAAAAGAATTGACTGATTACCTTTATTAAATTGGTAAGGAAGGGCGAAACACGTGAATCAATGAGCAAGAACAACCAATCGATCCTTTTTCTTTCTCTTTGTCTTTTGTGTCGGCAGCCCCCCAAGAACCCTAATCGTTTTCAATATTTTTTTTTTTTTTTTTTTTTTTACTGTCTGAGCAAAATAGGGGTTTTACTCCCGTTTGTTTTTTTTTCCAAACAAGGCCGGGCTCCAAGGCCCATTCTCTTCTTTTGTTTTTTTTAAAACTGCCAGCCCAACACCTTTTAATATGTGTGTCTTTATTTAATTTTCGACACTTAAAATTTATCGTTAGTTCTCGTGTTTTAAAATTTCTGAGTCGTAATAATCTTTTCTGTGTAATCATAATTACGTAATACATATGTAATGTTTTTATGAACTTAATAAATATTTTCTGAATAATTATTATCTTGTAATGTTTAAATAAAGCTAAGGTTGCGTAACTACTATTAACGTTTAATTATTTCTGTATAATAAATAATACATATGTAATATTATCTGAAACTTAATACTTATTATCTGAATAAACTGTAATATTTATTGTATTTAATAAACTGGGGTTGCGTATTTAATTTCTGCGTTTATATCTGTGTCTAATAATTAATACTTATATAGTTTATTAAACTTAAACTGCGTATTTAAATATTCTGATTTTTAAATACGGGTTTTACAATTCTTCCCCTCTAAAAGAATAATTTGTCCCCGAATTAAAGATACGACCATACTGGGTTTTACAATTCTTCCCCTCTAAAAGGAAAAATTCGTCCTCGAATTAAAGATAATAAGCTGATAAAATTATAAGAACTGAAAGAACACGTAGACTGAAAAGACCATTAAGCTGAAGGATAAATTGTCTTCTAATTAAGACATAATGCTGCTGATAGGTATAAACCTGACATGACTGAAAGAACATAACTGCATTTATGGAAGAAAATAATGAGAGGTCCAGATGGACTCCTCTGTTTCGAGTGGCCTCCCGCTCGAAACGATTTCTTCAAAGGTTTAAAACAATAAATAAAATCTTGGTCCTGATGACCCTGTCCTGATGATGCTGAATAGCTTCTGGTTCCATATTTAAGATGGATTTTCTGAATCTGATAGACTGAATAACTATAGCATGTATGATACATGAAACGACACGTGTAAATATTCTGAAAAGATAACATTTATAACTCTGAGCAAGCTGCTAGAAATATATAGGGACGAACTACGTGAACAATTGTGAACATGCTAAGTGAGCAATTGTGAACGTGGTTCACGATTATATGAGGAGCGCTGGCATGGAATTAGAATATGATAAGTGAATAATACTGTGAACGTGATACTAGAACATATTATGAACGTATGCTGACTGGGGAATGAATGCCAAACGGTACGGCTTGAGATGTGAAACGTCTGCCTGGTTATGGAATAGTTGTGTTAAACTTGAGTTTGGTCTCTCAAGCTTTCTGTAACTGTATTCGGTAATAAACTGAGAAACGTGTATCGTGAAATGGCACACAAACTTGAACGTGAACAATGTTATGAACACAAACGTGAGCTTAAATTATGAGATAGCATAAAAGATGAACTGAAACAGCATCATACTGCGAATGAGACGTAAACGTGGAAGTGAAAATAAACGTGAACGTAAGGTGAATGTAAACATACACGTGATTGTAAACATGAATTCTGTTTGGTATGATGGTCGATGGAATACCTTGAATTCGAATAATTTACTGCTAAATTTTCTGCAGGTCCGCTACAGCGTAATCCCTTCGGATGAAAGAAACCGCACAGGATGATGACATGGTTAACGATGACTTAGGTAGTACCATACTTTTCTGAGTCTGTGGTAACTGATAACAATTTCATGGAATTTCATCTCATTTCTGCTCAGACATTTCTAAAGATTGTAGTAACTCACTAACATGTCGGCGTTCTATCTCGAACCTGTGGTATGTCAGGCATCTAGATATGAACATAGCTGCATCAATGTGTGATACTGCTTCTATCAACATCCTGCCTTGGATATGGAACATTCTGGTGGAAATCTCATTCACAGGCGTCAGTCGGGACCATCAGGTGATGTCCTTTACCTTTGCAGATTGTCTGAAATTTCTTTCTACTGAAATAAGGTGGCTCAGAATGCTACTTTGTTCATCTGGAGCTCATATCTGAAAAGCTTCTCATATAAATTTTCTCTTATCTGAAAATTTGCATGTCTGTGAGAAGATGATCTCGCGTTCTTCTTTAGGATTTAGAAGATCAGAATGTGATCAATGAATGGACTGACGATTTGTCTGAGAATTCATGGGAAAAATTTATTTATAAATTTCATAATATAGGTGGAGCATTAGGGAGCTCAGAAGTATGAATCAAAATTTTTGAGGGACTATACTATGTGCAACAACAGTCTGGAAAACATCATGTTCTTTCTTTCACCACTGATGGTAGCATGATCGGAAATTTGTTCTGTAAAGTGTTTAGGACATCGTAGCAGGTCAGATGAACCTGCTATTTATGGAATGAACATTGATTAATAATGGTGATCTTGTAAAACTTTTTAGTGGTCGATACATGATCCCATGATACCGGCCTTCTTCCTGATAGACATAAACGGTGCACTTCCTGGTGGTGCGCTAGGGTGAATAAGGCCTCGTTCCGGTAACTTTTGTAGCAAATGTTGCAACTCTTTAACTTAGCTGAAGTCTTGCAATAAAGAGTTTTGAAAACAGGTTCCATTATTGAGACTAACTCGATGTTAAATTCTGTCTTGTAGTCAGGAATGAATTTCTAGAAAACCTTCCGGAATTACATCTGGAAACTTTGGGATAATCTGTTGATCATGAATTTAAGGAATTTCAGAATTCGTATCATGAATGGTGACCAGAAGTCTTCGCAGCTAAAAGATAATAATTCACGTGCTCGTAAAGCTGGAACAATTTGTACTGATTTTTCTGCAGAAATATAATGAATATATTTAGGATTTAGTAAGACGGATCTTGTCGTTAACTGAAAGGGGAACCTTAATAAACATGGGTGGTACTGTGGAGTCTTTTCTGGCTGAGATGCAGGGGACTACCTGATTTAAGATAAAATAGGAATACGTGAAGTGAACATGGCGACTTTTCACTGAATGTGTTCGTCTGTAACCTCACAGAGTGAATACCGCGTGTTTACCTGAATCATACTCTAGTGGTGGTGACTAAAATTTTCAGATGATCTGGTTCATGCGTGGCATAATAAAACAGGTATACCCCTTTCTGAAGGGTACCCTGAACTTCTGAGGGCCTAGTTTAGAAACATACTGGAGTTATGAGTTCTGACTCGTATTTTGATAAAAGATTCGTATGACGTGTATCGCAACTGGGGTCCTGAAAGGTCTTCCGAAATGATACCCGAGACTTATGTCTTGACTGATGTCTTGACATGTGTCTTAGTGGATGAATCTGAACAAGGCTGAAAATTTTGGTAACTGCTAGGATTGGCGGACCGGTTAGGCTACTGACCTCTGTATTTCTGGTCACGTCCGTCCCGGAGTTCCGATGGTACTGACCGATTAATTATAAGCACGGTGGTTGTCACTACCACTTTGTCTGTCAGTTTCCTGACGGTCGTTATCATGACCGTGATTAATGTAATTATTTCTGCTGAGTGGCCGACTGGTTACCAGTTCCCACTCTTCTGACAGAAAGATTAGCTGAGTGAAGTGTGACATCTAACTAAGGAATTAAAAGCATGGAATAGAATGGTAGTGTCTGATGCTTGAAATTTATGCTTGTCAAAAATTTCAAATTTATAGTTTTCGTCCTTGTTCTGCAGAGTGTTCATAGTATAAACGGCATCAGCATCTTGAGAAATCTCCAAAGTATCAGCAGCATCAGCATTTGTGAGGTCTTCAAAGTGTTAGCAGCATCAGCATCTGGTAAAATCTTCAACTCACGAGCAGCATCAGCACTTGGTAGAATATCGACAAGTGTAAACGCTTGAGATGATTGAGGGTCGATTAGCAATATCCATGGAGTAGGGTACCTAGAGTACACCTGGACTACTCTACATGAAGTATAAAATGAATACTGCACATGGTGCATATTTGAGACACTGTACGTGGAGTACACATGAAGTACTGTACGTGGAGTATAACTGAGACACTGTACATGGGGTACATATGGAATACTATACATGGAACTGGTGGAAATTTTATTGGATGATCGATACTGGTGTCGCTTGTCTGACGTGATCTAGGAAATAAATTGATTTAAACGGTAGTAAACTAATCTGAAATAAGTAACATGATAGCCTGGTAATTCCTACGTAGACTTAATGCTGGTTTTTTTTTCCAGGGTTTAAGGATATGATTAAGCTGAGTTTTAACAATGGTCAGCATGATGACATGACTGTTGAGGACCAAACATGCTTTATCATGAAAACAAGATTTTACTGTCATCCTTCCGTATCTTAGCATGAAACATTATCGTTCTGTTGAAAACATAATCCTTGTAAGGAAACATGAAACTGAATCATCATGTAGATGACATCAACGTTAGGGTATGAAATTTGACTGTTACAAGGAACATACAAAGTCTAATCAAGTGGGGTGTAATATCAACTGACGTGGACAACTATGGTTCAATCCACATAATTCAAAGGAGGAAACATGTGACTAAGTATGGGCTATTTTGGTTCGATCCATACTGGTCAAAATTTTCTGAGAACTGTAAGGTATAGAAATTTATAATCTCGGACTAAATATGGATGGCTGTAGTTCAATCCATACTTGTCAAAATTTATTAAATGTCCTGATATAACAAAGGTGAACAACTGTGGATCGGTTCACAAAACATCATTTGACTAAAAAGCATGAAATTTGACTTGAGAAATGGTGAACGTTTATGGCTGGTTCACCAAGTAATATTTGACTGAAAACATGAATCTGTCATGGGTAAGGGTAAACGCCTATGGTCGGTTTACCAATACAAAATCTGAACGGGCAAGGGTGAACGCCTATGGGTCGGTTCACCAAAACAAAATTCGCGGAAAAGCACATGCGACTAAATATGGCCAGTCCTGTACCAACCTTTTACTTAGTCAAAAACTTTAAGAAAAACGACTGATAACTGAAGAAAAATGACTGATACATGCACGAGAAACATGAAAGACAACAACGCCAAAATCTGGGAAGTTCCTGGTGACTACCCACTAGTCACAGGTCAAGTTTTAGAGCCTACAGGTCAAACCTGGCTCTGATACCATAATTGTAACACCCCACTTGGATAAGTGGACTGTTACGTGTATTTATGGCGTGTCATCAAAGCATAATGTAAATGTACTAAAACATTAACTGACCATAAAGGAAATACCGGAATCAAACTTCGGCAATCCAAACATAAGCCCAAAACATGAAAATAAAATACTGAATGAAAGGACTAAACAATGCCCAAATAAGCAGAATAATGTAAGAAATGCATCAAGTAAGAAGTCTGGATAGCTTCCATCCAAATGCACACGCTCTTAGAATCCTAACAGCGTCCTGGTGTACCTGCCGTTAGAACATGAAAGGAACTACGGCTGAGCATAACGCTCAGTGAACGGATATGAAGCATGATAAGGAATTACTGAAATGAAATAGATGATAAATACTGAAGCTGTAAGACTGATAAGTAAAGTTGCAGCGGAAATCTGTGTATAATCTGTAAAGTCTGACTTGTAAATAATAAAGCTGAATCGTTATCTGATAAATCTGAAAACATGCATTTACTGTATTTTAATTGCCAAGAGCTTATATAGGTCATGTACTGTAACAACTGCTGCATGAATACATAGAGGGGTGACCTCGTCATGCTGTAGAGGGGTGACCTCTAAATAACTGTGCTGGGTGGAGGGATCAGCTCCAATGTGAAGGATGTAGAGCACACACCACATTCACCTGCTAAACTGTAAACTGTAGCCTAGGATGCATCCATACGCCCCACTAATAATACTGATAAAATGGCCAAGCTGAGCTGAGTGGGACGATGCAGGATATCACTCTCCTGCATGTGAGTCACGACACCGGTGCCTCTAGTGCCGTGGTTACGGTACCTCCGTAACTAGTACATAAACTAATCATGCTTGTATATACTGCTCAGGCAATTTATTTAATTCTTAACATGATTACTGATAAGTTTAAACATATACTGGAGAAAAACATTTGGCTGAAGATGGGGAATCCTAATCATGCATAGAAAGGAAGTCCTTACTGAAAGGATGGAAAATCCGTACCTCGTGTCCAGTAATGAAATCAGAATGAAAGCTGAAGGATCGACTCTGACTTCACAGATACTACATAAATAATGGACGAAAATTAAGTCGTCTGCTTACTGCTTGCTCTTACTGATTCTTATTTGTTCTAACTTAAACCTAATTTATTCTCGTACTACTGTTTATGGATACACTGGTGAATTCTGACTGTTTCTCATATTATTACTCCTGATTAGCGTATTCCTTGTGTTACTGATTTCTGTAAAATAGGTACTCCAATATAATAATATTACTATAAATAGTAACCTGCTATAAATAGAAAGTTTCCAAATTTAGAAGGATCTCAAAATAGTTTTTCTGGAACTATTAATTAAATCATAAGTTAAAGCCGACTTTTAATTAGATGAAGGAGAAAATGTTAACATCAATTTAATTTTACTAATTAAATAATTAAAATAACAAATAGGTTTTATTTTATTTTCAAAAACTTATTTATAAAGTGCTTTTACCAACTAAAATAAAGTTCCCACTGCTTTTGTATAAAGTTCCCACTGCTTTTGTACTAAGTTCCCACTGCTTTTGTATTAAAGTTCCCACTGCTTTTGTATTAAAGTTCCCACTGCTTTTGTTTTAAAGTTCCCACTGATTTTGTTTCTCGACAGACCCAAACGCCCCTTTATGGCAGATTAGTCCCAAACGCCCCCTGTTTTCTTTTCCTCACTGCACACGAACCAAACACCCATCTGATGGGTTTTTTTTTGGGGCTGCGAATCCAAAACAAGTCAAACCCGCACCATTGTTGGTCACGGCTGATATCAAGGATCAACACCGAGACCCACTGGTCTCGGTCTTCGCGAATCCAACCAACCCGACACCCTTTTTTTTTATTGCCTTTGGCTGCGGCAGATGAGCAATAGGTCGTGGCTGGCCACAGACATCACACCGAGACCAATAGGTCTCGGTTTTCTTGATTTCACACAACAAACCCGACATACCCTTAAATCGTGATATGAAGGAAAAAAAAAGAATTGACTGATTACCTTTATTAAATTGGTAAGGAAGGGCGAAACACGTGAATCAATGAGCAAGAATAACCAATCGATCCTTTTTCTTTCTCTTTGTCTTTTGTGTCGGCAGCCCCCCAAGAACCCTAATCGTTTTCCTTTTTTTTTTTTTTTTACTGTCTGAGCAAAATAGGGGTTTTACTCCCGTTTTTTTTTTCCAAACAAGGCCGGGCTCCAAGGCCCATTCTCTTCTTTTGTTTTTTTTAAAACTGCCAGCCCAACACCTTTTAATATGTGTGTCTTTATTTAATTTTCGACACTTAAAATTTATCGTTAGTTCTCGTGTTTTAAAATTTCTGAGTCGTAATAATATTTTCTGTGTAATCATAATTACGTAATACATATGTAATGTTTTTATGAACTTAATAAATATTTTCTGAATAATTATTATCTTGTAATGTTTAAATAAAGCTGAGGTTGCGTAACTACTGTTAACGTTTAATTATTTCTGTATAATAAATAATACATACGTAATATTATCTGAAACTTAATACTTATTATCTGAATAAACTGTAATATTTATAGTATTTAATAACTGGGGTTGCGTATTTAATTTCTGCGTTTATATCTCTGTCTAATAATTAATACTTATATAGTTTATTAAACTTAAACTGCATATTTAAATATTCTGATTTTTAAATACGGGTTTTACAATAAGTAATTATTATCAAAATGAGGTTGTTTATAAAACACCTTGGAAAACTCAATTGTTTTCATAATAAAGAAAATCTTTGTAAATTTATTCTTGATTCTTATTTAAGAATTAAGTACGAAAATGTTTTTATTATAAACATGATGATAAAACTTTGACGAACTGAGTATTGCATCGTTAATCTTGAAATTGTATATAGTTGCGCGCCTACATAGAATTTGGAATGAACCATGCAAGGCTGATTAGTAGTCACCATAAAACTGATTAATAAACACTAAATTTTCTTTGAAGATTGTGAAAGATTAAAATTTATGAGATCTGCAAGAAGTGACAAATAAGGACGTAGTGTTAGGGACACCTACATATGTGCCTGTAGCATCTATTCTTCTGAGTTAAATTTACTCATCTGTGGAATTTGTCTTATTTGACAATTGATATTCCCTTCTTGTCCAATTCTCCCGTAGTGAGATTCTTAGGAAAAGTATCTGATTACCGAGTGTTGATACCCGACTGGATGTATTGACGTTCTTATCATTTCTTATGACTTGATTTCATTTGAATGACCTGGGTAACGATCCGAGGAGCTTTCGAATGCGTACTCAAATTATGGAAACATGGGATATGTTCATATTCGTTAATGTTTTTGTCTGTATCTGAT
Source organism: Glebionis coronaria (assembly GCA_025667525.1). Lineage (NCBI taxonomy): Eukaryota > Viridiplantae > Streptophyta > Magnoliopsida > Asterales > Asteraceae > Glebionis > Glebionis coronaria. The sequence continues at coordinate 554,775,094 of CM046877.1, read as the reverse complement.
TTGAAATTCTCTCGCGTAGATTATGCGTTGACCTTACTCTTTTAATGGTAGTTGTGTCTCCAGATATCCTTGAATTTGTGAAGGATTATGAGTTATTATTAGTCTTTTGAGAAGTTCACATCTTATCGACGACAATAAAACTGGAAAGTTGGTAGTGCCAGTGGAATCGATTGATTGATTATGACATGGCGACATTGTCTTAATTGATGGGAACTCGAATAGAATTCCCCTACAAGATAAGATGTTGATTATCAAAAGTGATCTAAATAATTCTTGATGGATGACCATATCCTGCATTTAGACTTGAAATTTTACCGTGAATGGTTATGAATTAGTCATAGATATTATAATCTAGAAAGAACCTAATATGAATTTATTAAAAGATGTTTCCGTTATCTGAAACTTTAGGAGGTATTTGTTGGTGAATTAACTAGACTTTTGCCATTTAGGCAAGTTGAAATTGGTATTGATTATATTCCCGGTGCTGCACCTGTGGCTTGTGCACTGTACGTCAGCACCATCTGGATTAAAAGTATTATCGTACAACTGAGAGAGTTGTCGGAGAAAGATTTTATTCTACCGAGCTCGTCATCGTGAAGAGCTATGGTGTTATCATTCCTTATATTTATAGATTACTGTGAACTGAGTAAATTGACAATCGAAAACGATATCCATAACTCGAAATGGAAGATTTGTTCGATCATTTACAAGGTTCTAGCGTTTGTTTTAAAGATTTGATCCATGGCATTGTTATTATCAACTTCGCATCTGCGAAAAAGATTATGTATTCCAATCACTACATCCGGTACTTTTAATGAACATTATGAGTTTCACGTGATGTCGTTTTGATTGACTAATACACATGTAGCATTACTAATTTGGGTGAATCACGTGTGTAGGCTATAATTTGATAAATTCATGCTTGTGATCATTAAGGACCATTTGTTTATTTATAAGAATAAGAATGAGTTAATAATTATTTATATATTGTCCTGAATTGGCCGAACAATGAAAACCTGTACCTTGAATATTTAAACATGAGATTTAATGCTTAATCCTTTACATAATATGACCGCTTGATTAATGATGGTAAGATATATATATTGACTCTTCAAAAATTAAGAGCCCTTTTAAGACTTTGGGTTTTACCAAAAAGAAAATGCAAACATGTTTTGACAAATATTTTAACAAAGGATTTTTAAGGGATTATTCCCTTATACACAAATTATTTAACTAAACTCCTGTTTAGGGGTAAATGTTTGTGTATACCTCAAGACAACCTAAGAGGGATTTAGGAAACCATTTAAACCAAGACTTGAGATTTGAAACGACAATTTTTACTTTTCAACTAAGAAAATTTTGACCAAAGTATAACCAAAGATTTTTCGAACATTTACGAATCTTATTAAATATTTTCGATAAATCAACAAATATTGTGTTGATTAAATTCAAATTTATTTTGAACATTTTAATATAATTGGACAAACTGAGAAAATTTAAAAACTTTTTGCGTTTACGTTTCATAAAAATTAAATATTTATTATTTAATTACTTGTGGTAATTATCTACGCTTTAAACGTTAGATTGAGTAAAACGGATAAAAATGATAGTTGAGAAGAAATTAAAACTTAGAAAATATGAAGAAAGAATATCTGAGTGAATTGTGGACATGATAATAATATCATCAGGAGAGGTGAATTTAGATATCGATGCATTATGTAAAAAGTATAAAGAACCAATTAGGATGTGTTCCTTAGTAATGATGGTACAAAATAAATTGCCGAACAATTTAAAAATAGCCGATGTTTGTAAAAAGAGATAATATAGATAATAAAAAGGGGTTCGCGGCAAATGTGAACCATTAGAATTAAGAAGCCGATGGCGGTACATGTATGAAAGGCCACTAGTGATTGTCTAAATAGGGAGGATTGTGAGATATGGTTATGTTGGAATCTTGTAAGTATAAGTATTCTATTCCTGTCATTTCTGATTTAATGTATCTTTATCTGAAGAGGTTGTACTAATGGCAAATTATGAAGGAAGAAATTGCTTCTTACATTAGTAAACGTCTAGCTATTGCAAAGGTCATCATCTGAATTTGATTCGATATGGGTCATCGTCGACAGACTGACCAAATCTACTAATATAATTCTTGTTAATGATAAGTCCTTGATGAAGAAATTGACTCTTTGTATTTAAAGGAGTTATGTAAACATGGTGTGCCTGTATCGATCATCTCTATCAAGATCCTCTCTTTGCATTGAATTTCTAGAGATTTGCTCAGAAGTCATTAAGAACGAATCTTGATGAGAGTACTGTACCACCCCAATCGAAGGGACGAGGTAAAGTAACGATACAAAATACTATAAGTGCTGTTTTATGTTTGAATGATTGACCTTTGGTAATAAACTGTAAAATCGTTTTCCTTTGGAGAGATTATCATTGATAATTATCGTATTAGGATCGAGATCGAATCTTGTGAGGATATATATATTAGAGCATCTGTAAGCAGTAGTTGAGATGAAGACACCCGACATACACCCATTGTGAGTTGGACATGTCTTTTAGGTTTAAGGTTACCTATGATGGCGAACCTAACCTTACAAAATACTCGACCCGCGAGACCTGAAATGATTGTTGAAATTAGGATTTGATTATTGACTGCCGGTAGTGGGCAGGAGGTTATGTGAATATGAAATGTAGATCTTGAAGTGCCAGATGGGTAGCGAAGTTATGCCAAAAATATTAACCATGGAAAAATGAATTGATGATCTGAAAGATCATGGGATATAAGTCCCCGTTGTATGGGACCATTGAGATGATGTAAAAAGTTGGTTTGAAAGGCATATAAGCTCGATCTACCCTAGGACTTCAAGGACTGCGTGAATTACGTTTCGTATATCGAACTTGATAAAATGTCTATCAAGTGAGAATCTGATCACTTCTTGATGAAGTCTAGATCGGCGAAAAGTTGCATTCATTAGAAACCCGTGAACATCATGGATAGAGAAAGTAAGTCAACATTAAGCCTGATCTTATTCCTGTAGTTATGTTTGCTGAAACTTGCGTATTGTAATGGATTACACTTGTGAGAAAAGACCGAATGTGTAGGAAATACCCACATGGCTTTAACTCTATAAGAAGCGAGTAGTAAGATAAGATGATCTTTGAGGACAAAGATCCTGTTTAGGGGTAAATGCTGTGACAATCCGTCAATTTATGGTTGATATTTTATTCTCAATATTTATTTGAAAACATTATTTTAATGTTACATTATGAACTCACTTATTTTGGGAAGAAATTTGGATTTACGTCTTGAAGTGGCATCGACTACGTCTAAACCGGAGGATTCTACGTTACGTGCTTACATTTCCATACACCGTCTTTGGTGACAGTCCGACATTTCAGGAAATAAATTTATCCGTGAATATTATTTTGAGATTTTAAATTTGTGTTGGTTCATAAACTCACAAATTTACGAGAAGAGATTAGGACTTACGATTTTTTTTAACGTCCTTTACGACTAAACCGAAAACCTTAGGATTACGTATTTACGTTTTTGAACTCCGTTTTTGATGAGACAATTTTTATTGGATTCGTTTTGTGCCGTTGATTCATAAATTATAAAAACGTTTTTCGTAAAACGACCCGAGGGCACGCAAATCGAGGAAACTAGAATCGAGGAGTACCCGTAAATTAGCGGGATGGGACAAAATAATTTATCCCACCCCACTATACATGGGACGACCTAAACAAGACACCACATCAAAGATGTGCCATCATTTAAGCACATAGCTTACAAGTGTAAGCTTAGCATTACACTTAAGCTACTTTCATCTCAAAACCACTAGCTAAACAACTTACTATCATTTCCTACATGCAAACAACTCTCAATTATCTCTCAACTCTCACCCTTTCCATCCCATTTCCACCATTAAACACCCCATTCATACAAAAATTTAACCACAAACATTTGTTCTAATTAACATATGTTAATCTCCATTCAAAAAGATGAAGATTGGTGCAAGTTTTAACATCCAAGGAGGAGTTTCTATGGAGTCTTGGGGCTGATTTTCCACAAGGAGTTCTTGAAGAATGGTGGTCTTGAAGATGGTCTTGGTTTATCACAAGTTTCTCCATCAAAATCCATGTTTTGATCACAACCTACATCATCATGGTGGTATAAAGATAGTTCTTCCCATCCTCTTGTTAATTTTGATTATGTAATCATGTATTTTATTCTTAAATGTATATATGTATGATTATATATGATGATAAAAATATTGTGTGGGGATTTGATGTTGATAATCATGGGTAAAAAGATGAAAAACTATATGTAAAAAGGTTAAAATCATGCTTAAAATGATGGCTGTATAAAATAGTAAAGAACCATGTGATGAACTGATAAAATGGCTTGAATAGATTAATATACAGTAAGCTATGAGTCTTGTACACATGTGAGAGTTGGCCATGCAATGGAATCATTATAATGAGTGAGATATGACTAAAACAAGTTTAGAGTACAAATCTGAGTTCACTGTTTTGGACGATTTTTAAAAAATACTTAGAGGCTGATTCAACAGTAGCTATAGAAGAGTTAAATGGAGCACATATCATTTAGTTTATGTCATAAAAATTTGAGCTTCTATATCCATATAGAACTCTAGATATGACAGTTTTGGTGAACATGAACGTAAAATAAGATTTTGGAAATTAAAGTATAATAGTATTATATAAGCACTCAAATAAAAATAGTATAAAATGTGAATTAAAACCCACTTACTTATATAAATATGTATAAGGATAAATAAATGGACATTTTATAAAAATGGTAGTTTGATAAGTTTCATAAGTTATAAAACTATAAACATGATTTTTACGACTTTTTCGGCTATTACCGTAAAATTAACGTTTTTGTTAAATAAAACTTAGACGGTTGGACCCGTCTAATGTAAACTTTTATAAACTCATATACTGATATATAAACATGTATAACAAGTAAAAACCGATAAAACCCGAACTATAAAACATACGGACATTAACGTGCTAAGTTAACGTTATTGGACTAATAATACCACAAAATGGGCTAAAACACTTATAAACTTATTTATTGGGCTTAACCCATTTAAGCCCAACATGTAAAGGGTAAATACTGATAATAAAAGTATAAAATAGATTAATACAAGTTAAAGAACTTATAATACGCTTATTGGACTTAAAACATGTAAATAGGTAAAACTAGTAAACTAGTGTAAAAGTTATCAACACATAAACACTTAAATGAGTAAAAGAGAATATGTAAACCCACTTGATCATCATATATATAAAATCATCATATGTATACATAGTTGTTATTTTTATAAAGTCATTGGACATGAGTCTAAGACGAGTATTATTTGTCTAGGTTTCCGTGATTGAAGCACGTACCGTACATCCGAATTGCCGATAACCCGCTTTCCCACATCCACGTGAGTTCATAGCCTCGCACTCTTTTAAATGTTTTTATGAAATATTTTATAAAACCGTGAGGGAGATAACATGTTAGTTTTACTAAAATAGGACACCATTTTTCCCGATTGTTTGTTTTTTGATTTGGACCCGAATGATTGTATGACCCGATGAATGATTATATGACCCGATAGATGAAATTAAATGGATTATTAAAGTTAGGTTATGTAACTAAAAGTCCCATTAGCATGAATTGTGAACTACCAGGATTTGATAGACGCTTATGCATATAATAGTACTATTTGGGGACGATCACCCCAGTTCGCGCCTTGACGGTTGATCCCCGTCGTGCCACATTGATTGGTAAGCGAATTTATGTATGAGAAGATTTCCATAGCGTGACCTTTGTGACGACACGCTAATTTAGATGGGCAAATTGAGTTTCGGGCTAGCTACCCGTTGTTTGTTATAGTAAGGTAACAATGTCATGCGGCTTATAATAAATTAACGAAATACTGCTATATGCACCAAATTACGATATATTGCCTGACTAGCAATATTGGGTCTTACTATTGATATTATGTTCGTGTTTTGGTTTTCATATCCATAATCATATAACGGTTTTTATTTAACTCCATACAACGTTATAAAACGTATTGTATGATATTTTTACGACATTGGTTCGTATAATGATTTTGAAGGCGAAAGCCTATATTATGACTTTGACAAGGATTTGTATAAAACGACTTTGGCTATTTTATGGCCTATTACAATGATTTGTACAAAATGATTTTTGGTAATAATTTTATACCAATGTTATATTGATGGTTTTATTAAACTCTATGAATTCACTCGGCGTTATCGCTGACCTTTCCTTTTAACATGTTTTATCTTAGGTACTTGAAGGTAATTCTCGGGAAGACAACAAGAATTCATGGCCCGCACTTAAACTAAAATTTCCATTCAAATGTTTTGTAAACCTGTATTAAATACAATGACTTGGGACCTATGTAAACTTGCTATTTATGAATGGAAATGCTTTATTATTAAACGACGCGATTTTTATGCGTTGTCTATGATGTGAGTAATGTGCTATCCCGTAACACCAACTAGTCTTCCGCTGTACTGAGTTGTATAAATTTGGGGGTGTTACGCAAATGCTCGAGCGTTTAGCGGGTAATGACTATTATTGCTTCTTAGACGGTTTCTCCGGGTATTTTTAAATTCCCATCGATCCTAAAGACCAAGAGAAAACCACATTCACTTGTCCTTATGGAACATTTGCTTACAAAAGAATGCCTTTCGGCTTATGCAATGCTCCTGGGACTTTCCAAAGGTGTATGATGGCTATATTCCATGACATGGTTGAAGAAACTACGGAAGTCTTTATGGATGATTTCTCGGTCTATGGTGATTCTTTCTCTGCTTGCCTTGCCAATTTAGAACGCACGCTCAAACGGTGTAAAGACACCCGTCTCGTTCTTAATTGGGAAAAATGCCAATTCATGGTAAAAGAAGGTATTGTTCTTGGTCATAAAATCTCCAAATCACGTCTTGAAGTCGACCGTGCTAAAGTTGAAGTGATTGCTAAATTACCCCCACCTTCAACCGTGAAGGGTGTGAGAATTTTCCTTGGTCATGCGGGCTTCTATCGTCGTTTCATTCAAGATTTTTCTAAAATCGCTCGCCCGCTGACCCACCTCTTGGAAAAAGATACTCCTTTTATCTTTTTTAAGAGTGTATTGAATCTTTCAATCTTCTTAAGGATAAATTAACTAAGGCACCGGTCTTGGTTACCCCTAATTGGGAGTTACCTTTTGAATTGATGTGTGATGCTAGCGATTTTGCCATTGGAGCGGTTATGGGACAAAGAGTAAACAAACACTTCTAACCAATCTATTATGCTAGCAAGACAATGCCGGGGGCTCAATTGCATTATACAACTACCGAAAAAGAGCTTTTAGCTGTAGTGTATGCTTTTAAAAAGTTCTGCCCCTATCTTGTCCTTTCCACCACCATTGTCTATACCGACCATTCCGCGTTGAAGTACTTGTTAACTAAACAAGATTCCAAGCCAAGAGTTCTTCATTGGGTTTTTGCTCCTACAAGAATTTAAAATAGAAATTCGTGATAAAAAGGGAGCGGAAAACCTAGCCATGGATCATCTTAGTAGACTCGAGGATCCTTATCAAGGGGAGCTCCCAAATCAAGAGATTAATGACTCTTTTCCCCTGGTGGCCTTGATGTCTATTAACTCCAATCTTGATGAAACCCATGGTTTACGGACATTGCAAACTATTTGGCGGGTGGAATTCTCAAGGAAGGGTTAACGTCTCAACAAAAGAAAAAGTTCTTTAAAGACATTGAACACTATTTTTGGGACGACCCTTACCTTTTCAAACAATGTGCGGATCTTGTCATTCGTCGGTGTGTTGATGGGCCGACAACTTTATTAATCCTTGAAGCTTGCCATAAAGGACCCATCGGTGGTCACTTTGGTCCTAACTATACCGCGAAGAAAGTGTTCGACTCTGTATTCTATTGGCCCTCCATTTATCATGACGCTCATGAAATGGTTAAACATTGTGATGCTTGCCAACACCAAGGCAAGATCACATATAAAGACGAGATGCCTCAAAATTTCATACAAGAATGTGAAATCTTTGACATATGGGGTATCGACTTTATAGGCCCATTTCCATCATCCAAAGGGAACAAGTACATCCTCGAATCCGTTGACTACGTATCCAAATGGGTTGAAGCAAAGGCTCTCCCTACGAACGATGCGAGGGTGGTTGTGAACTTTTTGAAACAGCTTTTTGCTCGATTCGGTGTTCCTCGTGCTATCATCAGTGACCGCGGGACTCATTTTTGCAATGATGAATTTGCTAGAGTCATGGCTATGTACAGTGTCAATCACCGTCTTTCCATCGCTTATTATCCCCAAACAAATGGGCAAGGCGAGATTTCTAACCATGGATTAAAGAGAATTTTAGAGAGAACTGTGGGAGAACATCGTGCCTCGTGGGCCGATAAGTTAGATGGTGTTTTGTGGGCTTTCCATACCGCATATAAGACACCTATTGGTTTCACTCCATATCGTCTTGTGTACGGGAAGGCATGCCACCTCCCTATTGAGTTGGAACATAAGGCGTACTGGGCCTTGAAGTGGGACAATTTTGACATCAACAAAGCTGGTGATCTTCGGAATATTCAACTCAACGAGCTAAATGAACTGAGGAATGAAGCTTATGAGAATTCACTGATCTACAAGGAGAAAACCAAGATCATTCATGATGCAAGGATTAAGAACCGAGAGTTCCACATCGGTGATCAAGTTTTACTCTTTAACTCTCGGTTTAAGATCTTCTCGGGCAAGCTGAAAAGCCGTTGGTCTGGTCTATTCACCGGGCCAAAGTTTTCCCTTACGGCACCATTGAGCTTTCTCAACAAAATGGGCCTAGTTTTAAAGTGAATGGCCAGCATGTGAAGCTGTACTTTGGTGAGGACTTCTCTCATGAGATGATTCCATCCCTCACCACGTTTCCCTTGAATTAGTTCTGGGTCGAGTCAGGCTCGTGACTCTGTTAACAAAAACAAGCTTTTCTCGGGAGGCAACCCGTTGATCTATCCTTTACCGTTTTCATAATAAGTGTAGGGGGGATCCCCGTAGGTGTTTGTTGTCTTGTTTCTTATGCTGTGCAGGGATTAAAGCTTCAAAGAGCACTTTTGATGACATTTGATGATCGTGATCCCGGGTACCCGTCTTCCCGGTTCTATCCTAAACTGTCGTGATTCAATATTTCATATCTTATATGTTCACATTAAAATCACTATAGTTGTCTCTTCCTTAATAAGATTTAAACAACGTACACAATGTCTTAAGTGTAGGGGAGTTTACTCCCACATGCTTAAACATCGAGGACAATGTTTATATCAAGTGTAGGGGGACTTCTATCGAAGTAAGTGGTATTTTCCATGAATTTGTCCTCATTTTAACCAGAAAATTTGATTTTTCAACATTTTTCAAAATTTTTAATCTATTTTGGCCTAGTAGTTTAGTAGTATTTTCCTTTGTTATCTTTATTTACTTTCTTTGCTAAAATAATTTTTAATAAAGTGGTTTTAATTTTCAAACGCTGTGAATCTTTTGACTCAACCCGAGTTTACTTATCTAAGTTTACTCTAGCTAGTATCCTTAACGTGTTTAAGTCAAGTTTTGCTAGGCTTTTATATAGGGAACTTTTAAACGCGAAAGTCTTAACTCTCACGGGTTAAGAACAAGAACTTTTCGCAAGTTCCTATAATTGATCCTAGAAAGTCGTTTATCAAGGGAACTTTAAAATGCGAATTCTAAACTTGAAAAAGTCTAAGAATTTGCAAGATCCTATAGATGACTTGAAAACCCAAAACTTTGATTTAATTGGCTAAGCATCCACGAGTCTCATTCCTTGAGATTTTAAATTGTGGAGAACGAGAGATGATAGAGTCAATTATAAGTTTGGTATTCTTTCATGAATTTATGTGAGTCGATTTTAAGCTTTTTTCCCATCGCTTGTTAATAAATTTATTTGCAATAAATAAGGTTGTACGATTTGAAAAGTTACTTAGCTTCTAGCACAAGATCGTTTAAAAGTTTCTTGGTATTAATTAGAGTTTATAGCCAAGGCATAACTTATTGAAGCGGGATGCGAAGATTGGCGAGTCCGAAAAGGCCCTAACAAGGCATGAGGGCTACATTTTGTTGCTAAATATCCCGAGTGATGTGAAGAATCATTTATCTAAAATCAATATGAAGGATCGAGACACACGGCGAAAAGCAAATACTCCCCTAAAGATCATGGAGAAGTCTATCCGAAAAGACCCTAGCAAGGTATGAGGATAAATAGATCCAAGTCCTAAAAGGAGGCGGATCGTTGTATATCAAAGTCCAAAATAAAGATTGGAGAAAAATGAAGAAGTCGTGGTCCAAATATAGAGAATCTCTCAAAAACTTCAAGTGAAGAATTCCTATTATGAAGAGAAGACCATAATTTCAAGATTCGAAGTATGAAGTCGCTGCCAAATATCGGTCCGAGAAAGGTCTCAAATCGTAAAGCGAGTTATGCCAAGATATGAACTTTAAGAGGTCCCGAGAAGCAGTTTTAAAAGATTTTTTCCTTGAGCTAACTATTGATTAAATCGTCCCACTTTATTTTCGGCCTAAATAAACTATCGAAATAAGTCAAACAATGCATCCTCGTGATCATTCAAGACAATCATAAAATATAAGAGATACACCTAGAAATAAGGGAGTCTAAGTGAATAATTAGGCCACATGAGTTCGTGTTAGTTTTCTAACTTACAATAACAATTATCTCGTTTTTAAGCTTGGTATGGGGAACGTGAACTTGAGGATGATAAACATTCATGACAACCAAAACCCCAATGTAAGTCTTTGATTTGTTTACTTGTTTTGTGTATATTTCTATCTTTTAGTTCCTTAGTGTTTAGTATTTAATAAAGGCCAATGTGGGTTATTTATGATGAAAATATAAACCGTGCTTTGAAATTAATGCATTGCATGAGGGCATTGCAATTGTCAAGTGTAGGGTACTTAATAAGTGTGAAAACACTTATCCTTTTACCACTTATTTCCAATAATAACAAGACCAAAACGTCTATTTTGTGTCGAAAAAGTAGGAATTATGCGGGGTTTGTGTTTTTATTGTGTTTCAGGATAAAAATATGAAAAAGGAAGAAAACACGGGCTATCACGGGATTTTATCGAAGAAAACGAGAAAAGACGAAGTCAAAAGATCAAGAGTGCAAAAATAACGGAAGTCCAAGGCCTATTCTGAAGATTTATCAAAAAAAAGTCTAAAGACGGAATTTTAATGAAGTCGAAGAACCAAGTCTAAATTATAGAAAATTATAAGACGAGTTCAATTTATATCGACAAATCCTAAGACGACGTCGAGAAAGACAAAGAAGTTAAATCAAGTCGAGACGAGAAGAAAGAAAAAGGAAGCAACACATGCACCTCCCCACCTCCTATATATACCCTCCTAATGTGTCATTAGGAGGGTGTTAGTGTTAGCTAGTTCAATTTTCTTTTGTAGTTTAATTTTTAGAGAGAGAAAGTTTTTAACTTTCTCTCACTAGGAACTTCATCTTTCATCTTCCTTTCTTGTTTGAATCAAATCTTTACTTTTGAGAGTTTAATCTTATTTAAATCTTCATCTTTTTCTACCTTTCTTGATTTTTATCTATCTTTGATTCGATATAATCTTTGATCTTGTTTCATCTTGATGTTTATGTGATTAAAAAGTTTATCTTTTTATTCATATCTAAGTTTTAATACGATTTGAGCTTTGAGATTATCATGCTTATTAACTTATTTTGTATTTAGCTTATTTACTTTTAAGTTTTCTTCAAAGTTTCGTTCTTTTTAAAGTTTGTTTTAAAAAGTTGCTTATTTAGAGTTTTGAAAGTTCTTATTCGCTCTTATTTAGTTCTTTTCATTATAAATTTGGTTAAGTTTCGGATTGTGCTTATTAAATAGGAGCTTATTTGTTTAGCTTATTACGTTTTTCATCCATCGGAAAAGGGTAAACGCTTTTCCGACCATTATTCCGACGGTTTCCACCGTTATTCTGATACATTGTATCGGAAAAGGGTTTTGTTTTCCGATTGATTATTCCGATCATTGAATCGAATTAGGGTTTTGGATTCCGATCGTTATTACGATCGGTATTCCGACGGTTGTGTTCATCATTATTCCGATTGCTTTCCGACGGATTATTCTGATAGTTTTACTTGCCATTATTCCGATACTATTTCATTATTCCGACAGAAATTCATTTGATACATTCCGACGGATTATTCCGACGGGTACATTCCGATAGTATTTTGACAGCAACATTCCGATCAAGGACATTCCGACGGGTTTAAGTTTTTTTGTTTTTATAAATTTTAAGTTTAAAATTTACTTTCAAGTTTTCAATCATTTATTTTTAACTCGTAATTTTTAGTTTAATATTTAAAGCTTTTATTTTTACTCAACGACATTTTCATATTTGTTTTTAGTTTATAATAGATAATCAATCCATTTTATTTCCCACCAAGAACAATGTGAGAACCCGTACTTTCCCAGCATTATTTTATTCTTTTTATTCGTGCTTCTTGAATTTTTTAATGTATTACGTTTTCTTGTATTGCTATATGTAAATCCTGAGATTTTTAAATTATACTTTTTAAGTAATTTTCTGATCATCGATAAATACTTTGTATGGAATTATAAAATTTTTATTTTATTTTTCCATATTTAATTTAAATCAAAGTTTTAGATTTAAAATCATCTGCGTGCGTTTTACAATGAGTTTATTCCAAATCAATGTACAACAAGAATTCCTAGTGATCGCGATACCGACGGATGCCCAAAAGTTTACGTTTATTTATCGATTACTTCGATAATTAATATTTTCGACAATTTCGTTTTAATTACGTATTAATTCGTGTCAGGAAATCATATAATCATTTTTATGATGCATTGTAACTTTTGAAAAGTATTATTACGAAACCCGAGCTCCGTAAATATTTTCAATATTTACCAATAACCATCTTCTACCCTTTAAAACTATTAATTATTTTTAAGTCCACAAGTTTCAAACTTGGCAACATTGGTCCCTCCACTTAAACCTCCATATAAATGGCCATTTTCTTCCATTTTCTCACACACATACAACTTAATAAAAAAAACACACCACCCTCCCCTTTCTTCTTTCTTTCCGTCACCACCACCATACAAAACACCCTCAAAATCTCAAAATTTACTAAGATTTAATCAAAACAAATATAAGACCACATCCTAGATTTTTGTGGTGCATCTTTTGGTACCAAAATCTTGTACATGCATCAAGTTTTTATAAACTTATAATTTCATGGTTGTATGATGTTTTAATCATCATGCATGTGTTGTTTTTGGTAAGATTATGTTGTTTTGATGTTTAAAAAGTCTAAGTTCTTATTTTGAAATTTTGATTTTGGTGCATACATATGTTTAGGAGTGTGTTTGGTTGATGGGTATGATAGTATGGTGATTCTATAGGTTTGGGAATGATTATATTTGGTGGGAAAATTGATTTGACTTGTTTTCTAAAAGTATAATTTGGGACAGCAGCTTTAAATAGATTGTTTCGTGGGATTAAGTTCTGTGAAAGGCTAAGTTTATTTGATATTGTTGTAGAGTCTTTTGAGACGCTCGTTTTGGTATAAGATAGAGCTTTTAAGTCATTACGAGTCAAAAGTTATGCTAGTTTTAGTTTTCGTGTACCGGGAGACGCAAGTCGGCACAATCCGAAATTGTGGCTGATTTTGGGTCGACTCTCGGGGACTTTCGGCTTGGTTAGATAGTTGATACTACTGGTTTTCAAAGTTTACAAACTTAGTTTGATGAGTCTAGTAGTGGTTTCAAAAGACGGATTGTCGAATTAGTACTTTTAAAGTGGTCGAAACGGTTTTACAAAACAAGTGCACAAATCTGTCCGAAATCTGTAGTCGAGTAAAGTGTCGAGCTGATGGATTTTAAAGTGTGAACTATGGTTCAAATTTTAGTGAGGTCTTATACAGTTTATAAGTGACCTTGACACCAATTTTCATGTAAAACGGACAAGTCTAGATAGGGTAGATAGGTGTGTACGGGGTGTGCTTGCTGATTTTATTTTGGACACTTAGTCTAATATTTGTGTTGCGTGAGTTTGAGTATTCACCATCGGACATGGTGACTTACTCAAGTGCTTAGTCATTATATAAATGACTTAGCTACTGGTTCAAGTAAGGTTAAATGATAGTTTGACTTGCGTTGACTTGGCGTCGTATAACGGGTCATTTTCAAGTGTACAAGTGTTTAAACGAGTAACATTGGATAAATGGATTCATTTGGTTCGTGTCATTGGTTTTGAAACATGAATAGTTTAAAACATTTGAGTCATATTATATTTGGTACATATCGGTATTTGAGTTCGAGTCTTAACGCGCGCCTTATTTTGATAGGTTGCAGTTTTCGTGTTTCCGGGCATTCATATCGTCGGTGATCGTCTCACTACCATTGTTTCTACTCAGTTGCTGAGTACCGTGATTGACTTACCTTGTGGCTATGGTGAGTTCATAGCCCCTTTTTACTTGTACATGGTTTCTAAACACAGGGTGAGATTTTACATGGTGGAACACAACCATTTAAAAACTGTGTGCTATCCTCAACTTGTATGCTATCCAGAAATTTTATGCTTTCCAGAACTTGAGGATTTCCAACTGATTTTCATTGATATTATTGCTTTTAGTCTTCAGCCTTAAGTTACCTCTCATTGATCATGAACCGTTAATTAATCCTGCTACCAAGCGCGAATGTTGTGGGTGGATCCATCGGGATTGACTATCCCGTCCCGATTACCTTGACACACTGATATTTGTTTATCACTTGAGTATTTAGGCTGAATACTGACTAGAGGAACTTACACTGAGTTAAACTTTGGTTCATGAACTAAACAGCAATAATAATGTTTCGGACAATGGTTACTGTACATAACCATTTTCCCCTATTTCTTGTTTACAAATGAATGCTTGTGTTCCACATCCTTATTACTAAACCTATGAATATCACTCAACTTTGTGTTGACGATTTTACATGTTTAATCTTAGGTATTATTACTCAGCTTTGCTTGGATGGGAGCCCGCATGATATTATCGCAGCTTGGAGATTTCTGTGATGATTTTGAAAGATTGGTTTTATAAAAACTGTCAAAAGTTTATTCTATCTTTTGGGCAACTTTATGTTATAAATAGAGACGAAATAATATATTTTTCCACTTCTAAAACTCTGGGACCTATGTTTAAAAACTCTGACCTTTTATGATGTAATATACATGTTTTTATTTCGTCAGCTTTGTATGAACTATAATTCATTGTTTCTTGTACTATGACGTGTTACCCCCTCGTTGTCTAGTTGTTCCATGTCAGATTTTGGGGGTCTCACAGATTGGTATCAGAGCGATGGTTATAGGGAACTGAGTCGTTTATCAAAACTTAGTCTATAACTGAAAGTTCAAATATCTTATTGTTTCTAAGTGTCAAACACAGAATCTGCCATTGTTTTTCGAGATCTTTGCGGGTAACTATCTAATCCTTATTATTTACTTTTAATTATCATTGTAGTATTTCATCTCTTGATTTCTTTTTGAAATATTACTTCACTTTAATGACGATAATTACTATGTCTTTTCAAAGCCTTGTGCTTCATGGATTTTCATTCGATATTACTGTGATTACATCATCTCTTACTGTATTTCTGGAATTCTTGTTCTTGTGAATTTATCTTATTGCAATGATTTTATATTGTTATGACGTTACCTACTTGTATTCAAAGCACGTATGCTGCCGATTTTTCATGCTCATTTTTCTGAGTACTATTGCTATTTCATTTATGCGTGATACGACTGACTTCATATGCTCGTTCGTTTTTCTCGACTCACTGTTACATGTTGTGCATACTCTCGTGATACCATTGTTCGGAATTGAAGAAGTGTTGTTTTCGATATAACTCCTGATTTCCATTTTTTTACTACCGTACGTGTGGTTTTCATTGTTTAACTCTTTTAAGATATCTATTTAGATACGCAGGTTTTCTTTCCGACTATTCGTAATTGAATGTCTAGTCTATAGACCATTGTGTAGCTCAATGTGTCTCCGGAAAAGACTAAAGGACACCATGTGAGTCACACATCTTGAAGCATTCGTTGAATCATTATTGAATAATATCGTGATTTTTCGTAATCTTGATTGACGCTTACGCCACCGTTTTATACGACAATTGCACATGGACTACATTTTATTTCATTGACCATTCTACGATTCGACTTCGACTTACAACGTCTGTTTGTACCTTGAAACCATCAGTGTCATCTTGAGATTCATCCCCTATTATGTGGTGATTGTTTGGAATACAATTCTACATTTATGAACTTGTATCCTCCCTTTTTCATTAAACCTCCTCGCCTCAGAAGTGTGACTTGTTAATATTTTGTTTCTTTCTCGGTATGTCTTGTGATTTTGGAAAATCACGCCGCTAGGAGAACTTCCTGCATTGCATATTGCAGCCGAAGACACAGATGATATGCGTCGTTTTTAACCTCTCAGATTATCGTTGGCATTCTTGAACCATTTCCATACTGTGTTTTCTTTACATGATAAATTTTACAATTTATTCTCTTTCGTCTTGATGGAATCCACAAGTCTTGTATGTACATTAATTATGGGTTATTATGAAATTGGATTTAATTTCAAGCTGTGTCGAAAAATATACTTTGTACAGAAACTTTACAGGAAATTTAACGGTGTCGAGAAAATATTTTTATAACTTTAGACATAAAAATATATATTTCTACATGTTGAGACGTCCGTTTAGGACATAAAATTTGACCACTAAACTTTAAAATAGAGCAAGTTACGCTCATTTGAGATTGTAAAATCTAAGAAGTTATTTTATGAATAATGCTAAAATATCATTTTGTTGACAAATTTAATGCAAGGGCATTTTCGTCTATTTTTATTCGGTTTCAAGTCTCGGGTAAAACTAGAAAGTTGTTCAAAACATTGTTTTACATCGAAATGCATTAGACTTTGAGTCTTAGAATATCGTTTAGTGAGTTAATTGGTCTAGTCAAACCCAAAAGTCAAAACTGACAGACTTTAAAAATATGATTTCAAGCGTTTTTGAGTTCGTTGAGCTCGTAAAACTTTAACTAATGATATTTTGCAAACTAAAAACAAGGATTGCGTTTGAACAAGTATAAAATAGTTACTTTGAGTTCGTTCATAGATGTACACAGATCTTAAACTTTTGAAATTCGGTAACTTCCTAATATAGAAACTTTTCAGAGTGATTGTACTATTTGTTAACTGATACCCTACTTTCTTAAAAGTATATTATTGTCAAATTTATCACGATGTGCACACATACGGATTCCTTTATCATTTCTTTTATTTATGACTTAATTGTCATTCTATTGTCTTTCTTTGCTTCTATCGTACCACTGAATTGGACCGAGGTTAAAGATCTTGTTTTCGTAACGTTTGTTATCATCTTGACACGCGTTTCATGACGATTCCTGCTAAACCTCTTGAAATCTTATCACCTTGTAACCATTTCGTTGACTAACTTGAACTACTCCTTATTTCCCTCTTGTAACCCACTCGCTACTTTATAAACTATTGTCATGTTACCATATAACTCAAACTGGTCTTGTTTGCGAATCATTTTACAAAAGGTTTCATTTGGGCTTTCTTAATTAATTGAAAATTATATTATAGAGTTAATTTATATTAAAATACAATGTATTTTCACAAATTGTTCAACGATTGGTCTTGTAAAGAAATCTTGTAACATTAAAATTGATGATTTAAATAATCAGCCAGTATCTTATTGGCGAAAAGTTTCATATGTTATTTTGGTTCCTGTTTTTACAAATGACATTATATACATATTTTAAATAATATGATATGTAATACTGCCTTGACGAAGCTGAGCATCGCATTGCTAGTCCTAAATTATGCATGGCCTGATCACCTATGCCTAATTTAGAAGGAGCCATGTAAGGCCAAATAGTAGTCGCCCTAAATATTTGACCAACAATCAACTTTTTAATTATGTTCCTTAAAAAGTTTGATAAAATAAAGTTTTGAAAACTTTTACACCTTATGCGAGTAGCAACAATTCACGACATACACATATGAACCCTTATCTTTTCTTGAACAAAGTACATGCCTCAAGCACATATTTCCTTACTCAACGACCTTTGTTTTACCTGTTACCTCATCATCCTCATGATACAATTTTTGTTACCATTTGCCTAAATTCTTACCATTGATACCCGACTTGAAAGTTTCAACGTTGTTATGCTTCTATGATTGACCATCTCTATCTATTTTGGTAGACCTTCGAAATGTCTCTAGACGCGATTAATGATTTATGACTGGACGTGAACGATGATTACGTGTATTTGTCATGATGTGTGTTAGACTTCATCGTCTTGAAATTCATTCGTGTGAACCACGTATTGATTTCGCCTCTCATTTCTAATGTTGTTCATTTTACTAGAATTCCTCCCAAGTGACTTCTTAAGAATTTTATGTAATTCGAAAATTTATTGTGTGGCTTTTCTCTTTCGATCGTGTGTCGACCACCGAAAACTTAATAAGCCGTTATTGGTGACGCCAACCGCACTCGTGAATTAATCTTGCTGAATCCTTTGTTTCTTATTATTTTTATCATTGACGCGTTTATTCTATCACGTTTTCTAACAATTGATACGACTTGTGTTTTATTCCCTTGTGTTATCGCTCGCATACAGATTGTTGACATTTATATGATTCATATTCGTTGCTGTCTTGTCACCTTTTGAAACCAAAAAGTGTTACGTGTTTATTATTTGATACCTTAAACACTTTCTTGAATTTCTAAAAATTCTTATTAATTTTTAAGAACATTTTATACATTTTATCAAATGTTTAAATTACCAAAATAACTGTTTCAAGTTAAGTACAGGATCTATACATCCTCTTTGGTAAATTTATGACTAGTATTTAAAAAGGATATCAAACTGTATCTTTTAAAGTATTTGATTATATCGTACTTTACTGTCAATATAATGAAATTATTAAATTAATTTATAATTTCTAACAATGATTCTAAATAACTTGTAAAATCTGGATTTACTCTAATGATAACGATAAACCTGAGTTTTAACGATAGTTTCATGTAATCATCCAAAAGCTCTTAAGCTGATCAAAATAAATATTTGAACTGGGTTACATTTACTTTGAAGTCCTGATAAAAAAAAGATATAGCAACATCATGCTCACTAAATACAGATAGTTTGATTTTAAATCACTACACCTTGTAAAATTTTCTTTTAATCAAGAAAATATATAAACTGAGATTTAAAGTAATACCAAAATCTTAGACAACCGACTATGACAGCTTGTATCTTAAATGATCATATGTTATTCATTTTTCCCTTCTATTTCGCTTGTGACTAGATTCTTACATTTTAAGATTGTCACATTTTACAGTTGGACGATTTGTGACCCCTTGTTGATTTACCAATCCTGATTCATTTTAACACACTTTGTCCGTTTAAGCGATTCTTGTGTTCATTCTTGCTAGTTTATCGTACACATTTCCAACAATTTTATCTCTTGAATATTTCTCCGTACTAAAGCGTAGTGAATTCTAATTGCGAAGATTCGCCGTGGTGCAAAAATTAAATGGGAAGCAATGAAAATTGTTCTACACTTTGTACCTCCTCTTGTTTGCATCTTCTACTGTTTTCAGGAGAACTCTGGGGACCAGAGTTCCTTTAGGGGGGAAGACTGTGAGAACCCGTACTTTCCCAGCATTATTTTATTCTTTTTATTCGTGCTTCTTGAATTTTCCAATGTATTACGTTTTCTTGTATTGCTATATGTAAATCCTGAGATTTTTAAATTATACTTTTTAAGTATTTTTTTGATCATCGATAAATACTTTGTATGGAATTATAAAATTTTTATTTTATTTTTCAATATTTAATTTAAATCAAAGTTTTAGATTTAAAATCACCCGCGTGCGTTTTACAACGAGTTTATTCCAAATCAATGTACAACGAGAATTCCTAGTGATCGCGATACCGACGGATGCCCAAAAGTTTACGTTTATTTATCGATTATTTCGATAATTAATTTTTTCGTTGATTTCGTTTTAATTACGTATTAAGTCATGTCGGGAAATCATATAATCATTTTTATGATGCATTGTAACTTTTGAAAAGTATTATTACGAAACCCGAGCCCCGTAAATATTTTCAATATTTACCAATAACCATTTTCTACCCTTAAAACTATTAATTGTTTTTAAGTCCACAAGTTTCAAACTTGGCAACATTGGTCCCTCCACTTAAACCACCATATAAATGGCAATTTTCTTCCACTTTCTCACACACATACAACTTAATAAAAAAAACACACCACCCTCCCCTCCCTTCTTTCTTTTCTATCACCACCACCATACAAAACACCATCAAAATCTCAAAATTTACTAAGATTTAATCGAAACAAATTCAAGACCACATCCTAGTTTTTTTTGGTGCATCTTTTGGTACCAAAATCTTGTACATGCATCAAGTTTTTATGAACTTATGATTTCATGGTTGTATGATGTTTAATCATCATGCATGTGTTGTTTTTGGTAAGATTATGTTGTTTTAATGTTTAAAAAGTCTAAGTTTTTATTTTGATCTTTTGATTTTGATGCATACATATGTTTAGGAGTGTGTTTGGTTGCTGGGTATGATAGTATGATGATTCTATAGGTTTGGGAATGATTATATTTGGTGGGAAAATCGATTTGACTTGTTTTCTAAAAGTATAATTTGGGATAGCAGCTTTAAACAGATTGTTTCGTGGGTTTAAGGTCTGTGAAAGGCAAAGTTTATTTGATATTGTTGTAGAGTTTTTCGAGATGCTCGTTTTGGTATAAGATAGAGCTTCTAAGTCATTACGAGTCAAAAGTTATGCTAGTTTTAGTTTTCGTGTACCGGAAGACGCAAGTCGGCACAATCCGAAATTGTGGCTGATTTTGGGTCGACTCTCGGGGACTTTAGGCTTGGTTAGATAGTTGATAATACTGGTTTTCAAAGTTTACAAACTTAGTTTGATGAGTCTAGTAGTGGTTTCAAAAGACGGATTGTCGAATTAGTACTTTTAAAGTGGTCCAAACGGTTTTACAAAACAAGTGCACAAATCTGTCCCAAATTTGGAGTCGAGTAAAGTGTTGAGCTGATTGATTTTAAAGTGTGAACTTTGGCTCTTAGTGAGGTCTTATACAGGTTTACCTTGACACCAATTTCTATGTAAAACAGACAAGTCTAGATAGGGTAGAACGGTGTGTACATTCGGGGTGTACTTGCTGATATTATTTTGGACACTTAGTCCAATGTTTGTGTTGCGTGAGTTTGAGTATTCACCATCGGACATGGTGACTTACTCAAGTGCTTAGTCATTATATAAATGACTTAGCTACTGGTCCAAGTAAAGTTAAAGGATAGTTTGACTTGCGTTGACTTGGCGTCGTATAACGGGTCATCTTCAAGTGTACAAGTGTTTAAACGAGTAATGTTGGATAAATGGATTCATTTGGTTCGTGTCATTGGTTTTGAAACATGAATACTTTGAAACATATGAGTCATCTTATATTTGGTACATATCGGTATTTGAGTTCGAGTCTTAACGCACGCCTTATTTTGATAGGTTGCGGTTTTCGTGTTTTCGGGCATTCATATCGTCGGTGATCGTCTCACTACCATTGTTTCTACTCAGTTGCTGAGTACCGTTACCTCGTGGCTAAGGTGAGTTCATAGCCCCTTTTTACTTGTACATGGTTTCTAAACACGGGGTGAGATTTTACATGGTGGAACACAATCATTTAAAAACTATGTGCTATCCTCAACTTGTATGCTATCCAGAAATTGTATGCTTTCCAGAACTTGAGGATTTCCAACTGATTTTCATTAATATTATTGCTTTTAGTCTTTAGCCTTAAGTTACCTCTCATTGATCATGAACCGTTAATTAATCCTGCTACCAAGCACGAATGTTGTGGGTGGATTCATCGGGATTGACTATCCCTGTCCCGATTACCTTGACACACTAATATTTTTTTATCACTTGAGTATTTAGGCTGAATACTGACTAGATGAACTTACACTGAGTTAAGCTTCGGTTCATGAACTAAACAGCAATAATAATGTTTCGGACAATGGTTACTGTACATAACCATTTTCCCCTATTTCTTGTTTACAAATGAATACTTGTGTTCCACATCCTTATTGCTAAACCTATGAATATCACTCAACTATATGTTGACGATTTTACATGTTTAATCTCAGGTATTATTACTTAGCTTTGCTTGGATGGGAGCCCGCAGGATATTATCACAGCTTGGAGATTTCTGTGATGATTTTGAAAGATTGGTTTTATAAAAACTGTCAAAAGTTTATTCTATCTTTTGGGCAACTTTATGTTATAAATAGAGACGAAATAATATAATTTTCCGCTTCTAAAACTCTGGGACCTATGTTTAAAAACTCTGACTTTTTATGATGTAATATACATGTTTTTATTTCGTTAGCTTTGTATGAACTGTAATTCATTGTTTCTTGTACTATGACGTGTTACCCCCTCGTTGCCTAGTTGTTCCATGTCAGATTTTGGGGGTCTCACAGATAACTGAGTCGCACTTTTAACTAGTGATCAATTCGAAAAGACTGGAATAACGAATATCTTTCATACTTGGTGAAAACCTAGTATTACTCCCTAACATGCTCGATGTTAAGTTCCAAGTTGTGGATAGAAAGTATACCCAGAATTCTTTCTGGAATATATCTGGGAAAACTCTGAATTGCTCGACTGATTATGATTAAAAGGAACTTCAAAAGCCGTGTCATAACTGATAGCTGGAGAATCTTTGCAGCCATGGAATAACAACACGCGTTTATAAAGCAAGATATTTGTACAGATTTTCCTGATGGAAAACCTTGTTGAATGTGTTCAGGAGCCTGAACATCGCGGTACATAATTTGATATGAATGGCGACCAATCGTAGCATGATGTGCTATTCATAGTCTATATTCAGAATCATATCTAACTCGCATATGTTCGAGGTAAGTGCGTTAGCAGATTGGATCTTTATCCTTAGACTGAAGGAAAAACTTCGTACACATGGGTGATACGAATGGCTTCCTTTATGGTCATGGATATATGAAATATGTGATCGAGAAATGAAAGTGCCATGTCAATACATGAAGTAGACATGGCAGATTTCACTGAATGTGTTTCGACTGTCTCACATAGAACGAACACTACGTTTCCAAACGTGAACAATACGCCAGATATGGTACTGAAATTTTAGTGGTCTGATTCGTACATGGCACAACATGATAGGTATACCCTTTGGAGGGTATCCTAAATTAATGAGGTCTAGTTCAGAAGTAATGCGTGAGTCGTGTGTCTTAACTCATGTTTTAAGAAATATACGAGTGACATGTGTCTTGACTATTGTCTTGACATGTGTCTTCAGAAAATATACGTTAGACATGTGTCTTGACTGATGTCTTAACATGTGTCTCGAGATGTCAAACGAATAAAATAGAAAATCTTAGGTTGTCATGCCAGAATTGGCGGATCAGTTAGATTGCTGACCCTTTGTATTTCTGATCACGTTCGTTACCGGAGCTTCTGTCGTTATTGCAAGATTATTCGTTGTCATGGTAGTTGTCACTACCTCCCTGTCTGTTAGTTCCATGACGATCATCATTATGATTTTAATTCATGTAACTTTCTAGTTGAGTGCCGGCTAATAACGGTTCTCACTCATATGCTGGAAAAAGACAACTAGACTGCGTATGACATATAACTGAGGGGTAAAGACATAGAGTGAAGTGGTAATATCTGGTGGATGAAGTATAATTCTAGTCTGGTTGCTCTGATCTATCGTCTTCGTCTTTGTTCTGTAGAATCTCCAAGCTGCGAGCCACATCACCTCTTGAGCAACATTGATAAGTGGAAGAACATCTGCGAAAAGAATTTGCGTATTGATTAGTACTACACATGGAGTGTAGTAACTGGAATACGCCTGGAATATGGTACATGAGGCACACATGGAATTATGGTATATGGAGTACACATAGAATTCACATGAGATGATCGATACGGTGTCAACCATCTGACATGATCAAAGGAAAAATAAATGATTAGATGGATAAAACCAAACTGAAGAGGATAACAAAATAGCCTAGCTCATATAACGTAGACATAATTCCAGTCGCGTAAGAAGCACATAAACATGATCAAACATAATCGAATGATGGCCAACATGAAAGCATGATTAATGAAAACCAACCATGACTATCATGAAAGCAGGATTACATACAATTCACTGATGACTATCATGAAAGCAAAAATCAACGCGGAGAAACATGAAACAAGGTTAACATAAAGGGGCATGAAGATATAATCAGCATGAAAACGAAGTTAACCATGATAATATGAAAACATTATTCACATAAAGAAACATAACAATTAATAAGAGGACATGAAAGAAATATGACTGTAATGAAATGAAATCTGAAAATCGCTGGTGTGGACGACCGTGGGTCGGTTCACAAAACAAGATTGACATGAGTAAGGATGAACGCTTATGGGTTGGTTCACCAAAACAAAATTGACATGGCCAGGGTGAACGCATATGGGTCGGTTCATAAAACAAAATTGACTTGAACAAAGGTGAACGCCTATGAACCGGACCTGAATGTTGATTTTCCAAAAAGACCCTTTAAGAATTGAAGATTGTCAAGTTTGGTCCCTCAAGTTTGAAGACTTGTCACTTTAGGCCCTTGTAAACTCATAAATACAAGTTTGGTCCATAAAGTTTCAAGAAAAATCATATTCAGCCCTTGAAGATTCAAGAAAGTGCAAGATACATCCATTAATACTTTTTGAAAAGTATTTGTGGCAAAAGTGAAAAAAATGCAACTTATTTACAAAGGGAATGGGACAAAATGCTGCCAAAGAGTTGATTTGCAAATAAAATGGAAGATAGGGGACCTTTTCTGTAAAACACCCAAACTCACACCACCAATGTTACTGCGACACGTCACTGGCCACCTCACCACCTCATCCACGTCAAAGATATCCCACTAAAATAGGTTTAATATTAATTTTTTTAAACCCTTTGTTTATTATTAACAAACGGGGGGGGGGGGGGGGGGGGGGAAACACTTTTTCTCTCTTAACCAAAAATCAAAATACCCCATGAACCCTAATCAGTCACCAGGTTAGACTTTTTCTACATCAAAGGGGAAACAAAAATTAACTTAACCATGGGTTAATTAAGCAAAACTTCAACACATCCCTACTTTCATTTTCAATCCCAGCTCATCATGGGACCCTCCCACATGGTCCCCTACTCCAAACGGGTAGAAGACAGAAGCATAGCAGAAGAACAACGAATCACGAGGTTTTGTTGTTCTTGAATTTTCTTCCTGTATCACAAGCTTGTAAATCCCCTTTTTAGGAAATGAAAAAGTTGGTAGAGTTTTGTTGATGAAGACAAGAACCCAAAGTTTCTATTAGTTCTTATTTTATTTTCTTGTTATTTATATTATTTGTTAACACAATTTCGAATTTTCAAGTTTCACTAAAACGTGAAGTATGCTTCTAGTCTTGTGACTTGGAGGTTTTGTTTTGTTTATTGTATAAGAAAGTTCCAAAGAAATCAACTCTAAGAGAGATTTTTCTATTAAAGGTTTAAGTTTGAAAAGGGTTATGAAGTTTAAGTTAAGTTTTTGAAGAAAAAAGGTGAATGTCATCTGTTTTGAACTAACAGTCCAAGAACCCAATTCTTGGACTTTGTTTCTTTGTTTTCTTGCTCATACAGGTTCATTGGAAAACTGGGTGCTTGGTTCAGTTTTTGAACCTCCAACGAGCATCCTCACTACTTTTCCTGTCCAAGACACCCCTGACTCGAACCTAGTCGTTGGTCGAGTTCAAGGGAGCATAGCCAATCCCTTGCTTGGAAGTGAGTGGGGGAAGGTGCATTTCCCTTTCTTTCCTTTTAAATTTCCTTGTCAAAAATTTTCCATGCTATGTGAGTTTGCGATCTATAATGTATGATTATGTGCTTTAATATGTGTGATTCGTAGTTTGTTGATTTGTATTCTTTGATTGTGTTTCGAGTTTAAGTGCCTTGTGTAAGTTTCTGCTTTTGACTAGGTGTAGATCTTTGGTAAGTTTTGATTGGTGCTAGTTTAATTGGTGTTTAAGTTAGGCTCACTTGTTAAGCATAAGTTAAACATCTGCCATGGTTGCTTCTAGGATCACTAATAGGTTTATAGAAGTTTGTTTTGCTCTTTGTTTCATAAAAAATCAGAAAAGTAAAAAATTGTGTGTTAGAATCAAAGTCTGTGACATTCTTGCTAATCTTTGAACGTGTGCTTGAATTTGATTTGTGGTTCGGGTTTGTTTGTCTATGCCTGTGCATACATAGAAAACCAAAAAAAGAAAAGTGAACCAAAGAAAAAGTTTAAGTAAGTGGCCTGCTGAAACTTTAGACTTTGAACGTGGATTTGGATTGAGGGTGTTTTGATGTTTGTATAAGTTGTGGGTAGGTCTGTGCGTCCACATCAACAGAAAGTAAGAAAGGTAGATTGTGGTACAATACTACCTATAGTAGCATTACAAGTTGACCACATAAGCTATAAGCATTCAGGTCTTAGGTTATAGAATTAGTTTTCATAGTTTTGGAATTTGACTGCTAAATCGTATGATTCATGATGTTTTGGTTATGATTGATGTTATCCATCCTATCATGATATGACTTACACTGCATGTTTATGTAGTTCCGTGTACTTTTAGTGTTCATAAAACTTGATTGAGAGATTCTGGGATTTACTTGCTTTTAAACTGTCAGTAGCCACTTCTTGAAACATTAAGAGTGCTTCCGTTTGTTTTAGTTGCTGTAGGATAGTTCATTAGCGTTCAAGTTGCATCAACTACTTGCCGTATTCACCCCTTGTTAAATGCTTGTTGCTGTATTCTTTTGGTGTTGATTCAGACTTAATCGTGCTTATTTACTTGTGTTTACTCTTGACTTCTCACTTGCAAAAAGCGAGAGTGCCTTTGTCCAAACAACAATCAAAAGCATTAAAGAAACAAGCCACTCAAGGCTACTTTCACTTACTATAAAAGAACGAGGTGCAATTGTTCTCAGCGACCTTAAACCAAAAATGATACTCTTAAATGAGAACTTTGATTTCTATCAATCATAGGCATTCTGGGGCATGATTCAAGTAATTTTGGCGTTGCAAATTATCTGTTGTATTTTGTGTTTAAGAAGTGTTGGTATAACTGTGTATCTATCAACAAAGCAAGGAAATATTAAACCAAAGCCAAGTAAAATTAGGTCTGCTGAGTTCATCCAAGAGCTAAACTGCCCTCTTGATTCGTGGGTTGGTTTGATTCGTGGAGTGTTTTGGTTATTGGGTGATTGTGTTACTTGTGAGCCCTAGTTAAACAAGAAGAAAAGGGGCATAAGCCCACTGTAACAAAATAAAAATAAAAAAAGAGAAAAGAAAGTTTAAGTCCGTGAGCATAATTGATTCAAATTGTGGTTTAATCTAGTTTAAAGTGGTTTATTATTCGTGTTTTGGTGAGTATTTGTACTATAGAACAAGTGGTTAAAAAGAAAAAAATAAAAAAAAGTTTTTTAATTTTTTTTGGTCTGGCCAGTACTCGAACCTGCGCCACCACGACCACACCACACACACTCAACCGTTGCGCCCTAGGGACTTTACTGGTTAAAGTTTCCCTAGGGTTTTGTTTAAGGGGATTATTTGTTTGGCTTTTTAATATAAGTTCGAGCTTAATAAGCCCGATTTCAGCTTATTTTGACCCAGATATTCATTCATCTCATTTTTCCTCGCATTAGTTAGCAAATTAATATTTTTTTAAAATAGTTTCAGATTTTTGTCTTTATTAGATTATTTATTATTAATATTTTAATTTTAAATTTTATAAATTAGATCAAAAATAGCAAACAGTAGTTAAAAATTTTATAAAAATAATTCTTAGACTTTATTTAGTACAATTTAGGTTTACATCCAGAAAAATTTGTATTTTCACTTTTATTAATTATATTTAATTTTAGGTTTTTTATTAAACTTTGAAAAATAATATAAATTAATTAAAAAGTTTTTGCAAAATTTGGTTTTCACTTTTGTTTTAATTATATTTTTCTTAACTTAGATCTAAAATTTGGTAATTTTTAGTGAAGTTTGAATTTTTGTTGAGTTTTACGATTCCACGTTTTTATCGTCGTAGCATAGTCTTTAGCATAAACCGTCATTGTTTTTCTTTTTTCCTTTTTCTCATTAATATTAATCTCAAATATCATCAAGTTTAACACACACATTAATCCTCCTCGAGAACGAACTCACACACAAGGGTCATAAGTGTTTACGTTTTCCTAAACGTACGCTTAATACTTATCGCTTTATACGCTCTTTTTCCTAAAAGACGTATTCATACTACTATCATTTTGGCGCCGCTGCCGGGGAGGCGTGTTGTGTTAAATTTGAACAATTTTGTTTTTGATATTATCCATAAATAGTAATTGTATGATTAACACTCTAATCATACGTATTATCGATTTTCGTTTTTTATGAATATTATTACTATATTGTATTACGTATCACAATAAATTCACAATATCTCCAAAAGCGTGAAAACGCAACCTTAATTGGGATTTCATCACTCAATTATTGTATTCGAATCTAAAGCAAAAGAAAAAGGCAAAATAGATAATTACTTTCGAGAAGCTTAATTTTGATTAACACAAACTATAAGGTGGGTATAAGGCGGTTGTATTTCACGACCTAAGGGAAAAAGGCTTTTAAGTGCTTCGTGCCGACTCGTTTCCCCCGCTTGCTTGTGCGTGTTTTGAGAAAGAGGGCTAATCGAGGGTTTGCCGACCAAAGTATTATCTACGTATCATATATATTTGCTTGGTTTCTAAAGTCATCGAAGACGTTCACTCAACGTGATCGTTTTCATTCTTTGAGGCTCCTTTAATCGAGAATTTGATTTGAGGAGAGATTTGTAGATTTGTGTCTAAGTAATTCACGAGAAAAATCCAAAAAAAGTAAAAACAATCAAAAGCACAAAAAAAATAATATTGAAAAACGTAAAAACACCAATAGAATCTTCTTTGCTCAACCCACGTTGTACGTTACGTTTATGCAAACCCTCTCCAAAGCAAAACGTGCACGTAAACGTCGTCAAAAGGAAGGAAACCAAACTCCTTCTAGTGAAGAATCTCCCATTGTCGAACCCGTTGTAGAACAAGAAGCTTCCATGGCTAATCGTACTATGATGGAGTTACTTCAAGAACCCACCGAGGGTTATGGAGAAGCGATTGTGATTCCCGCTATCCTTGCGGAGAATTTTGAGCTTAAGACGGGTTTATTGTCGATGATCCAAGCTAACAAGTTTCATGGTGACAAAAAGGACAACCCTCATAACCACATTCGCCATTTCAATCGTCTTACGTCGACTTAAAAGTTTAAGGACATCTCGAATGACGTGATTAAGATGATGATTTTTCCGTATTCCTTAGCGGGGCCCCCTAAAATTTGGTTAGAGAAAGAGCCACCCAATTCTATATTGACGTGGAAGGATCTCGTTTCATAGTTCGTGAACCAATTTTTTCGCCCTTTAAGACTACGCATTTGAAAAACGAGATTTCAAAGTTTTTACAACAATATAATGAGAGTTTTTCAACGGCTTGGAATAGTTTTTCACGGTTTTTCGACTTACATCAAATTGACACGTTTTACAATGGATTGAATGATCATGAACGATATTATCTTAATGCCACCGCGGGTGGTAATTTTTTGTGTAAAACGGTCGAAGAAGCATTGACAATCATTAAAAATAGGTCTAAAGTTTATAGCCCTCGTAACACACCGAGTGTTAACAAGGCTTCATCTTCGCCTTCATTGTCACCTACCTTTGATGCTCAACAAAATGAGGCTAATTTGGAAAACAAGTTGTTCGATAAGCTTAAGGGATTGTTAGAAGAGTTTAAAGTTGGTGAACAACCCACTCCCGCTACGGCTAAAGCGGTTGAGATTTCTTGTGTTTATTATGGTGGAGATCATGATTTCTCCGAGTGCATTACCTCCAGTGGTAACACTTCGAGCGCCTATACAGCCACAGGAACTTATAACCAAAACGGTCAAGTTACCCGCACTAATCAATTGACTCCACCGGGTTTTCCATCAAATCAAAACAATCAAAATGCTAACAGTTATCGCAACAATCAAGGTGGGTACCAAGGAAATCAAAGGAACAATTACAAGGGTAATAATTACAACAATGTGAATCAAGGGACTAGTAATCAAGTACAAAACCAAAATCAAAACCGTAATTTTCAAAACCCGAGTCAAGGATTTCAAAATGCTTACATTAAAGAGGTTCCAAATGACTTTTTGAATTATGCTACAACAAATGACAAAATTCTCGAAAATATCCAAGAGCAATTGGCTAGTCAAGCTAGGGAAACGGCTAAAAACACAAGGGAAATAGCAAATTTTGCTAGGGGAAATGCCAACATGAAAATTGAATTGAAAAATGATTTTGCAAATCAAATTAGAGGTCAAAACAAAAAAATCGAGCAAAGTCAATCTAGGCTTGAACAAAGGATAGAACAAAGTGCCACTAAGCAAGACGTTAAGCTTAATGCTATTTTAGAAGCTATCATGATGAGCAAAGACTCTACTTCGGGTGGTGTTCCTAGCAACACCATATCAAACCCGAAGGGAGAGATGAAAGTGAATACCACACATAGTGTTAAGACCCTTAAGGAGCCGACTTCTCAACCAATTACTCCTACGGAGGAGGAAATTGAGGAAGAACCCGAGGTGGTGGTGAAAAAGGAGCACGTTTCTATCCTACGAAGTACCGCTCAAACCACACCTACGGTCGACCCTTTACTAAGTTTGGAACCCGAGATTCCAAAGGCTAGGTCTATGCCCCACCCAATGCCACCCTTACCCTATCCATCGAGACGTCACAAGGAAAAATTGCAAGAACGTAACAATTATCAATTTGAGCTTTTTATTAAGATGTTTCGTGATTTTCATTTTAACATAAGTTTTGCCGAAGCTTTAATTATGATGCCTCGATTTGCCGCCAACTTTAAGAATATGTTGAACGATAAAGAGAAATTGCAAAAATTGAGTCATTGTTCATCGGTTTTTCTTAACCGCATACCTTAAAAAAGTTGGTGATCCCGGTAAATTTTTAATTACGTGTGGTATCCAAGATATGGAAGAATGTTACGCCTTGGTCGATCTCGGTGCTAGTATTAACTTGATGCCTCTTGAAATATTTAAGTCGCTCAATCTTCCTAATCTTACTCCTACAAAAATGTCTATCGAGATGGCCGATCATTCTACAATTCCCGCATGTGGAACGGCGGAAGACTTTTTTGTGAAAGTGGGAAAGTTCTATTATCCGGTAGACTTTATCGTTGCCGATATTCCTACGGATCCTCAAGTTTCTCTCATTATAGGTCGTTCGTTTTTAGATACGTCGAAAGCGGTTATTGATGTGCATGCTAGAAAAATCACTTTACGCTTCAACGACGAGGAAATTTTTATAGACTCATTCCAAAACTCCAAACTTTCTCATGCTTATTCTATCGCGACTTTAGACCATATAGATTTAATCGATATCGTTTGCGAGGAACTTTCACAAGAGATTTTAGGTTTTGTCAAGGAAGCAAATAGTGGCAATCCCACTATGCTCGATCCAATTCTTGATAATTCGACACCATCTTTCACTCCATTTGAAGAAGGTGGTTTTACTTTGGGAGAGTTTGATGTACCTCGAACTTCTAATGACAACCTTGACGACGATGAGGATTTTTCGATTATCAAGGATTTTCTAAACGATTTCCCATTTCCTCCGCTGGTGGAGGTTATGAGTATTGAACCAAAATCTTCAATCGAGGAACCACCAACCCTCGAATTGAAAGATCTTCCTCCTCACCTCGAATACGTATTATTGGAAGGAGACGATAAGTCGGTTATTATTGCTTAAGATCTTTCGGATGATGGAAAAAACCGCACTTATCGATGTCTTGAAGGCTCACAAAGGGGCAATTGCGTGGAAATTATCTGACATTAAGGGTGTCGACCCTAATTTTGTACACACAAAATTTTAATAGAGGAAGACTACAAGCCCGCAATCCAATGTCAAAGAAGGGTAAACCCCAAAATTCACAAAGTCATCAAAAAGGAAGTTCTTAAACTCCTTGACGCGGGAATGATTTACCCTATATATCCGATAGCCCTTGGGCGAGCCCAATCCATTGTGTCCCTAAAAAGGGAGGAATGACCGTTGTGCCAAACAATGACAACGAGTTAATTCCAACTCGACTCGTGACCGGTTGGAGGGTGTGCATTGACTATCGTAAGTTAAATGACGCCACTCGTAAAGACCATTTTCCCTTGCCCTTCATGGATCAAATGTTGGAGCGTCTTGCGGGAAAGATTTCTATTGCTTTTTAGATGGTTTTTCCAGTTACTTCCAAATCCCCATCGATCCTCATGATCAAGAAAAAACTATGTTTACATGTCCATATGGAACGTTTGCCTATCGTAGAATGCCATTCGGACTTTGTAATGCACCGGGAACCTTTCAAAGGTGCATGATGGCAATTTTTCATGACATGATCTAGAATACAATGGAAGTTTTCATGGATGACTTTTTGGTGTTTGGTAGTTCGTTCACTTTGTGTTTAGGGAATTTGGATAAAATGTTAAAATGTTGTAAGGAAACCAACCTTGTGCTCAATTGGGAAAAATGTCTTTTTATGTGTAAAGAGGGAATCGTCTTAGGGTACAAGGTCTCGAAAGCGGGGATTGAGGTAGACAAAAGTAAGTTAGACGTCATCGCCAAATTAACTCATCCCAAAACCGTCAAGGGAGTTAGGAGTTTCCTAGGCCACGTGGGCTTTTATCGTCGCTTCATCAAAGACTTTTCAAACATATCTCGACCCATTACACACCTTCTCGAAAAAGATTCCCCTTTCATCTTTAACGAAGATTGTGTTCGAGCCTTTGAAATTCTTAAAAGGAAACTTACCGAAGCTCCCATCCTTGTTGCTCCAAATTGGAATCTCCCCTTTGAGCTCATGTGTGATGCTAGTGATTACGCTATTAGGGCCGTTTTAGGGCAACGTCATGCAAAACACTTCTTGCATATTCACTATGCTAGCAAGACGATGACCGAGGCTCAACTTAAATACACCATAATGGAAAAGGAATTACTTTCCGTGGTGTATGCATTTGAGAAATTCCGACCTTATCTCGTCTTGACTAAAAGCATAGTGTATACGGATCCCATCAAGTTCCTCTTCTCTAAACAAGATGCTAAGCCGAGATTTCTTCGTTGGATTCTCCTCCTACAAGAATTTGATGTCACCGTACTTGACAAAAATGGAGCCGAGAATCTTGCGGCCGATCACCTCTCTCGATTGGAAGATCCTCACCAAAGTGTGTACGAGAACTAGGAAATCACCGAAACATTTCCGCTGGAGACACTTGGTGTAGTGAATTCCAATGAAGATTCTTCTACCCCATGGTTTGCGGTCATCGCAAATTACCATACGGGCAACTTCATCATTAAGGGTATGACGACACAACAAAAACAAAAATTCTTTCGTGACGTCAAGTTCTACTTTTTGGACGACCCTTATCTCTTTTGTACTTGTGCGGATCAAATTATTCGACGTTGTGTTTTTGGCACCAAAGCTACTAATATCCTTAGAGCTTGTACTGAGGGACCCACGGGTGGTCACCATGGTGCTAATCTCACGGCGAAGAAGGTATTTGATGCCGGTTTTTTTGGCCTACTATTTACCGAGATGCGCACGCACTTATCAAGTCGTGTGACTCGTGCCAACGTCAAGGAAAAGCCTCACAAAACGATGAAATTCAACAAAATATCATCCAAGTATGTGAGATCTTTAACGTGTGAGGCATTGATTTTATGGAGCCGTTCCCATCATCTCGTGGTAATAAGTACATCCTTGTCGTCGTTGACTACCTATCCAAGTAGGTGGAAGCTAAGGCTTTGCCCACGAACGATGCTCGTGTGGTAGTCAAGTTCTTGAAACAATTGTTCTCTCAGTTTGGAACCCCTCGTGCAATCATAAGCGATCGTGGAACCCATTTTTGTAACGACCAATTCGAAAAAGGTTCTAAAGAAATATCGGGTTACACATCGGATTTGTACGGCTTATCACCCACAAACGAGTGGGCAAGTCGAGGTTTCAACCCGAGCCTTGAAAAGGATTTTGGAAAGGTCGATAGGAGAAAATCGACAATTTTGGTTGGATAAGCTCGACGATGCTTTATGGGCCTTTCGTACCGTCTATAAGACGCCCATTGGGTGCACTCTTTATAAGCTCGTGTATTGGAAGAATTGTCACTTTCTAATTGAACTCAAACACAAAGCTTATTGGGCCTTAAAGCATTATAATGATGACATGGAGACCGCGGGAAAACACCAGAAAATGCAATTGAATGAATTGGATGAATTAAGGGATATTGCTTATGAAAATTCATTGATTTACAAAGAGAAAACTAAAAAGTTTCATGATTCTAAAATTAAAAACCGGGTTTTTAACATTGGAGATCAAGTGTTGCTTTTTAACTCGAGATTGAAAATATTTTCCGGTAAATTGAAATCCCATTGGTCCGGACCGTTCACCATCACCCAAGTGTTTCCTTATGGGACCATCGAGCTAGCTCAAAATGATTGTCTTAACTTTAAGGTTAATGGTCATAGGGTTAAGCACTATTTTTGTGGGGAAGTCCATTCTTTGGATGACCTCGACCAAGTCACCTTCCCCAATGATAATTAGTATTGAGGGGATCGAGTCGAGCTCATGACTCAGTAATAAAAAACGAGGTTCCTCGTGGGGGAGATCCCATGCTTATCCATGTACATATTATGGCTTTCTAATGTAGCTAATGTGACGGGATTTATGCCCTTCCAACCTTTGTTCTGTGTTGTTTGTGAATTGTTATGAATTAGATCATAATCTTCACGATTGGAGCCTCTCGTGTTCGTTTTATGTGAGCACTCGATCGTTTGCTTTGAAGAATTTCTCGTTACCCAAATGATATATCCTTTGATGTTCTAACCTTAGGTCTTTTATCACACTTCATATACGGCTATAGATTTAATGGTTCCACCCTTTCCATGCTAGATTAAGCATTCGACTTCGTCTCTAGTATGGTCGTATCTTACCCTTAGACTCGAAACATTGAGGGCAATGTTTAACTTTAGTATGGGGGTGAATAGATACTTTCCTTGCTAAACCTTCACGCTTTCCAAAGTTTATCTTTTTGTTTATCGTTTTGTTGCAAATAAGGCTAAAAATGGCCATATTTTAAATTTTTTCTCATGTTTTCTTAAGTGTTTTAAAGACACGAATGTAGATTTTCCGATGGCGAGAATAAGATAAATTTTTTACTCGACCGTGCGTGTTGAGCACTTAGCTTCGATTCCTTAAGTATTTTTAGGCTAAGTCTTAATAAGTGTGTAAACACTTATCCTTTTACCACTTAAAACAATGAAAAACTAGACCAAAACGTGTAATTAATATCGTAAATGTCAGAATTACGTGGTTTGTGTTTTTGTTGTGAAATAGGTACAAAATATCAAAAGGAAAGAAAACACGAGATTTCATGGTCATTTGTCGAAGAAAAAGTCAAAGATAGAGGACCAAAAAGTGCCAAAAGAATGAAGTTTGGAGGGATAAAGATGAAGATTTGATGAAGATATTACAACAAGGACCATTTTTGCCAATCTCCATAGTCATCCACTAATAAACTACATTGAAGATCACAAAATTACGAAGCCAACGGTCCCGACCTCGCGTCGTAACTCCATACAATTTATTTTCTATGAATTTTTTAGTGTTGGACTTCCCAACGGGTCACCCAAGCTAGTACTACTCTCGCCCGAGCACGCTTAACTGCAAATTTTTGATGGGATCTAGTGCATTAGTGCTGGTACGAGGTGGCAGAGAATGACAGAGGTGGTAGAGAATGACGAGGTGGCAGTTGACTCAGGTTTTCAGACCAATCAGAGGGATGACACGTGGCATAGGGCGCATGTAAGTACAAGTTGGGCGTGTGTCAGGCTTGTGATCAGAATGTAAAGGCATGTGATCCCATAAACTTAGCCTCCAAGAAAAATTAGATAGGAAATGACTAAAATACCCCCAATGTTGGCTCTATATAAAGTCTCCCTTCCCTTTATTTTTCGTTAGTTTATTCATAAGTTTTTCTCTTATTAGTTACACATAGTTAAATTTGTATTTTCTCTTTCAATTTTGTAATAGCTTAATCATTAAGCTTTTTCACCTTTTAATAAAAATTATCTTTTAGCTTTATCTTTTAGCTTATTCTCATTCTTCCTTTATTTTTACTTTTCTTAATAATCTAGCTTATTATTTGGGATAAGTTTATATAACTTTTTCCTAATAAGTTAGATTTATATACAAGCTTATTTTAAGCTTATTGTTGCCTATTTTTAGTAGATCTAGCTTATTGTGGAGTAATTATTTAATTAGCTTTTTAGTTTTTTTAAATCTCATAAGTTCTAAGCTTAGGCTTACAACTTATTTATAAGCTAGCTTTTTATTTAAGCACTTTTAGTTTTTATTAATTAGTTTTTTTAGATCTATTAGCTTAAGTTTTAAAAAATTAAAAATACTTTCATAAAAACAAAAAAAGAATAGTTAGATCTATTAGATTTTCATATTAAAAAGTTTAGATCTATAAGTTTAGAGTTTAAAATTTAAAGTATTTTTATAAAACCTTAAAAAATAGTTAGATCTATTAGGTTTTTAAATAGATTAAGTAGATCTATAATTTTTAGCTTTAAAATTTAAAATACTTTTATGAAACAAAAAAATATTTTAGATCTATTATTTTTAATTAAATCTCTTTATCATTTAATAATTATTGCTTATTATTCTAACCTTCTATGTTTTCTTTAATCTTGGCGTATCGATCTATCATTTTTGAAGAAGAGCTTTTAGTTGATTAATTCGGTTCAAGTTGATATGGTTTGATTGATTTGAGAGGCCGTGTACTTTACGGGCCAAATTCGAGTTTTGCTTTTGATAGTTTTGGTATTGGGAGGCCGTGTACTTAACGGGCCGTATTTTGTTGATGTTGTTTGTTTTAGAGCGGTTTACTACGGACTACAGGTACTAAAGATCTCCTTTTTATTTTTCTAGTTTAATCGCTTTAGCTTTATTAATTAGATTGTTATAGTTTAAATTGTTTTTAATAAAGTTATATCTTTCATAAAAAAACCAGTTTAATTAGTTGTAGTTATTATTATTTGTGTTAAAATATAGATTTACAAGTTTTAAAAATTAGATTTCATTTAGATAAGCTCATAATTAGAAAAAAGTTTACACCTTTTTGTGATTATTAAGCTTATTAGTATATAAAGCTTGTAGCTTTATCATCTAAAAAGATTAATAAGCTTAAAATGTTGAATCTTTATGCTTATTTTTAAGTTTATCTTTGTGACTTTATTTTTCGTCACATTTATTTGCTTTACTTGCTTGCATTAGATTAATTTCGCATTTAGAATTATTATTATTTTTTAATTATAATTTATTTTTGTTGCATCTAGATTTATATTTGTAGTTTAATTTTTACGTTGCATTTTAGAGTAATTTTTATGTGAATTAATTGCGCTTTTACTTTTATATAGTCCTTAGCCTACATATTTTCCCAAATTTAGCTTAAATAGACATAGATTACCAAACTATTATTATTAACAAAAATCAATTAATCTCTACGTTAAACATGGAAATCAATTCGAGTCGTCGTGGAAAACGATATACTAAAAATTGTTATATTAAGTTGGCGCCGCTGCCGCTTCGCTCGTTACGATTGATGATTTTTTGTGAGAAGATTTGGATTTTGGGATCCGTTCACTTTTGAACGTTATTTTTCTTGTTCAAAAAATAAAAAACATATAAAAAAATCAAAAAGATAAAAGTACAAAAAAGTTAAAAAATCATCAAAAGCAAATTCTTTCCTAAGATTTGCACCAAAAAAATTAAAAAAAATTCAAAAGTAATACTTTTCCTAAAGTATTACACCAAAAATATTAAGTATTATTTTACTTTTCTTATTTCGATTTCTTTCGTTTTTTATTGTGACTATATATTTTTCTTAAAAAATACAAAAAGAATTTTCTTTTACTATAGATATTACGTATAAGAACCCCAATATATAATATTTCCATAAGTATTGCTTGCAATACCCCGTATTTGGAGGCATTCCGGTTCCTTATACGTGTATCGATCAAACAAAAATAAAGGAAAAATAGATAAATACTTTCGTTAAGCAATAATTCGAAAAATACGAACTTTAAGGTGAATAGAAAGGCGACATGCTATAAAAGGCCGTCTAAGGGAAGCTAGGCACTTAAGTGCTTCATGCCACCTCATTCCCCCCGTTCACTTGTAAGTATTTTGAGAAGGAAGGCTAATCGAGGGTTTTGCCGCCTAAGTAGTATTACATATATATTTTTTTGTAGCTTTTTAATATTGAACCTCGAGAGGGATAATCCCTTTCCTCTCAAAGTCGACCGAGGTCTCCTACCTCATTCCTCGTGTTTAGTTGTATGCGCACTCGCACGCGTGCACACATACCAAGTGGTGTACCAAATACTTCTAATTCTTCCAAAAAGAAGTAGAAGAAAAAAAGACTGTCAAACAAGCTGATCCCGAGAATCAAGCTTTCGACAATACGATGGAAACGGATAACCGACATATGATCGAGATTTTGCAATCACACTTTGAGGGAAACGATGACGCTATCGTTGTCCCCGCAATTGAAGCAAATAATTTTGAAATTAAAACGGGTTTTATTTAAATGGTTTCCGCTACACCATTTTTGGGCCGTTCCCAATATGACCCCCATGATCATATTAAGAGATTTATCCATTTGACTAATACGGTGAAATACAATGGAGTGACTCAAGAGGCAATACGTTTGTTGCTCTTTCCTTTTTCCCTTGAGGGACAAGCCCGGATTTGGCTTGATAAGGAACCACCCCAAAGTATTCTTACATGGGCGGATTTAGAGACCAAGTTCATTAACTACTTTTTCCCACCATCACTGACTACCTCTTTAAGGAATGACATAATTACCTTTGAACAAAAATATGGGGAAACGTTTAGTGAGTCTTGGGATAGATTTAAGGAGCTTTTGAGAAAGTGTCCTCAACATGGTTTTACTAAAGTTCATCAAATTAATACTTTTTACAATGGATTAACTTTGAATGACCAAGACTCACTATATAGTGCTTCAGGGGGAAATATTTTGGTTAAATCAATGAATGATGCTTGGAATATAATTGAAAACAAGGAAAAAGTTCAAACCAAGAGTGTA
The DNA here is from genome assembly GCA_025667525.1 of Glebionis coronaria. Classification (NCBI taxonomy): domain Eukaryota; kingdom Viridiplantae; phylum Streptophyta; class Magnoliopsida; order Asterales; family Asteraceae; genus Glebionis; species Glebionis coronaria. Next base: position 554,735,516 of record CM046877.1, on the reverse strand, counting down.
AGGGCTACAATGGCTAGTGCTAGTGATAGTGACACTAACAATCAAATTCAAGCACTTACTTCAATTGTGAAAAAACTTGCCTTACACGTTCAAAACACACCCGTTGCACACGTGAATGCCCTTAATGTGACCTGTGAAACATGTGGTGGGCCACATTCGTATCTTAATTGTGATAAGGTTTATGACCCATCTCAACAAGAAGTGTATGCTTATAACACTAATGAGAGGGTGCATTTTAAACCGAATGTCGATGTGAACAATTTGCCTTGTAAGTCTAATAACTATTTGGCTCCCTCGGGTTTTGTAGCCCCACAAAGACCACCCCCACCCGCCCAAAATACCCAATACCAAAATAGGAACCAAGGTCCTTAAATGTGTAATTTTCAAGGGAATTCAAATGCAAGGGGTTTTAACCAAAATCAAGGGAATTTTCAAGGGCAAAACCAAGTGTTTAATATTCAAAATCAAGGCTTTAATGACCAAGGTTTTCAAAATCAAGGCTTTCAAAATCCTAATCAATTTCAAAACCAAGGTTTTAAAAATCAAGGGTTTCATACTCAAGGTAATCAAGGGTTTAATCAAGGGAATGTTAATAATCCTCAAATGGACTTGGTTCTCCAAAAATTGACCGAACATGAGAGAACTATGAAACAAATGGCCCTTAGACCCCAAGGAGCCTTACCTTCTAATACCGAGACCAACCCTTGAGCTAATGTGAGTGCTATTAATACTTGAAGTGGAGACACTTTAGTGGGACCTTCCATCTCTTCGCCCATAAAGGAGAGACAAGGCCCGGAGGTCATAATGAGTAATCCTACTCCCCCTTTGGTGATTCCTCCCACTACCACTCCTAGTACTACTTCTACATTGCCTAAAGAGCCTACCCTTAAGGTTGTTCAAGAAGCGAGTCCTTCTCCTTCTCAACCTTCAACTTCAAAGCCCAATATCCCTTATCCCTCTAGGTTGGACAAGGCTAAGTTTCTCACCAAAGATGACGTTCACCTTTCCAACTTTTTGAAAATGATTTCCCAAGTGAATGTTAACATTAGCCTTATTGAAGCACTTGCTCAAATGCCTAAGTTTGTGAAAATGTTCAAAGATTTGCTCAATAAGAAAGAAAAAATAGTTGAGCTCGTTAACACTCGTTTAAATATGAATTATACCGCGATTCTTCTCAAAGAGCTTCCCGAAAAGCTAGGAGATCCCGGACGATTCGTGTTACCTTGCTCGTTTCCTCAAACTGATGATTGTACGGCTTTAGCGGATCTTGGTGCTAGCATCAATCTTATGCCACTCTCGGTATGGAAAAAATTATCATTACCCGACCTTGTACCGACTCGCATGACTCTCGAGTTAGCTAATAGTACTCTCGCATACCCCGTAGGTATTGCCGAGGACGTTTTTGTTCGAGTTGGTACATTCACTTTTCCTGTGGACTTTGTCGTCGTCGAATATGAGATGGATCCTCGTATTCCGTTAATACTTGGTAGACCATTCTTAAGATCCGGAAAATCATTAGTTGATGTGGCCGAAGGGGAGTTAATTCTTAGGGTTGGGGATGAACAACAAGTTTTTAAAATGGGAAAAATCACAACTAAATCAAATGGAAAAGAGTCGGTCAATATGACTGATGTTCTTAATTATGATAATGAAGAGATTTTTATTAATCCTTTTGGAATTAAAAAGTCTAATCAAAATGATTTTGTGATAACTTCATCCCTTCCCTTAGAGCCTCAAATTTTTGAAACTCCTATTTACGATACTTATTGTGATGCCACTTCTTTAAGTGATCACATTATTTTCGATTTAGACGACCCACCTTTTGACCCACCCACTTTTGACCCACCAATCTTTGATGATTACGATGATGACACTTCTTTAAGTGTTCTCATTATTTTTGATGACCCACCTCATGACCTTAATGTGCCTCATATCTCTATGTGTGATTCTTCCATTATGGAGACTCCTTTTGACTTTTATACCCCAATTTTAGAAGTCATGACTTTCAAGGAGCCTCCTCCACTCTTAGAGATCATTCCTACTTTAGAGGATTTTCCATTTGAGGAGGATTTAGATATCTTTCTAAATACCTATTTTCCTCACGAGGAAGAGTTTTCCTATGACTCCGATGATACTTATGTTTTCACATCAAGTTTGGAAGAGGACGACTTTCCCACTTTAGATTATGATGACATTTTGAGCTTTAATGTCAACACCTCTTGCTATTTTCCCGTTATGGAACCGGTGTTTGATCCCGGAATAGATACTTTAGTGCTATCATTGCCATATCACCATAACACCTTTCTTTGTAAGAAATTTTTGACTAAGGATACCCCACTTTTCTTTGCCTTATGTGATGTTACCACCTTGGGGTTTATTTCCTTTCGTGATGGGAATTATGTGTTTGACCCGGGTGGATTTTCATGGGGTATTCCTTATATGGCTATGTTTCACCCTTTATAATGGAGAGATTTTCCTCCCTTGGAAATCTTGGTTTTTCCATGATTTTTCCCATTTGAATGATGATATTCAAGAAATCGAGTCGAGCTAGAGACTCGTGATAAATAAATCAAGCATCGTATAACTAGGTTAGATTTTTACCTTTTCCACCCTTTCCACCCTTGTTCACCTTCACCCATTTCCACCAATAAGTCTAGGGGGAGCCAAGTAGGTTGTGTTTTGTGATGTTGTGCAGGGACATGTGCTTTAATGATCCACTTTTGGTGATTTTGGTGCTTTTGACGCGACCCGTGATCCCGTGTTCCCGTGACCCGATTTCTTCGATTCATTTTTGCTCTTGTGATTCAATTTTGTATATAAATAAGTTGAATAAATGTAATCACTTTAGTTGTCTCTTCCTTAGCAAGATTTAAACAAAGTGCACAATGTCCTAAGTGTAGGGGAGTTTACTCCCACATACTTAAACATTGAGGAAAATGTTTATATTAAGTGTAGGGGAGACTTCTATCGAAGTTAAGTGGGCTTTTCCATGAATTTGTCCTCATTTTAATCGGAGAATTAAAAATTTTCGACGTTTTTCAAAATTTTTGATGTATTTTGGCCTAGTAGTATTTTTCATCTTTTATCTACTTTCCTTTGTTATCATCATATGTATATATTCCATAATAAAGTCAAAATTAAGAAAAAAAATGAATAAATAAAATGGTTTTAATGAGTTTTTGATATATTAGGCCCGTCATGAATCTTTTGACTCAACCCGAGTTTACTTATTTGACTTTACTCTAGCCAGTATCCGTAACGTGTTTAAATCAAGTTTTGCTAGACTTTTATATAGGGAACTTTAAAACGCGAAAGTCATAACTCATACGGGTTTAAGAACAAGAACTTTTCGCAAGTTCCTATAATTGATCCTAGAAAGTCGTTTATCAAGGGAACTTTAAAATGCAAATTCTAAACTTGAAAAAGTCTAAGAAGTTGCAAGATCCTATAGATGACTTGAAAACCCAAAACTTTGATTTAATAGGCTAAGCATCCACGAGTCTCATTCCTTGAGATTTTAAATTATGAAGAACGAGAGATGATAGAGTCAATTATAAGTTTTGTATTCTTGCATGAATTTATGTGAGTTAATTATGAGATTTTTCTCCCATCGCTTGTTAATAAATAATTGCAATAAATAAGGTCGTACGATTTGAAAAGTTACTTAGCTTCTAGCCCAAGATAGTTTAAATGTTTCTCGTGATTAATTAGAGTTCATAGCCAAGGCATAACTTATTGAAGAGGAATGTGAAGATTGGCGAGTCCGAAAAGGCCCTAACAAGGCATGAGGGCTACATTTTGTTGCTAAAGATCCAAAGTGATGTGAAGAATCATTTATCAAAAATCAATATGAAGGATCGAGACACACGACGAGAAACAAATACTCCCCTAAAGATCATGTAGAAGTCTATCCGAAAAGACCTAACAAGGTATGAGGATAAATAGATCCAAGTCCTAAAAGGAGGCTGATCGTTGTATATCAAAATCCCAAATAAAGATTGGAGAAAAATGAAGAAGTCGTGGTCCAAGTTTGAAGAATCTCTCAAAAACTTCAAGTGAAGAAATTCCTATTACGAAGAGAAGACCATTATTTCAAGAACGTCTCTCAAGATTCGAAGTATGAAGTCAATGCCAAATATTGATCCGAGAAAGGTCTAAAATCGTGAAACGAGTTATGCCAAGATATGAACTTTTTGAGGTTTCGAGAAGTAGTTTTAAAAGATTTTGTCCTTTAGCTAACTATTGATTAAATCGTCCTACTTTATTTTCGGCCTTACTAAATTATCAAAATAAGTCAACAATGCATCCTCGTGATCATTCACGACAACAATAAAATATAAGAGATACACCTAGGAATAAGGGGTCTAAGTGAATAATTGAGCCACATGAGTAAGTGTTAGCTTTACTAACTTATAATAACAATGATCTCGTTTTTAAGCTTGGTATAGGGAACATGAAACTTGAGGGTGATAAACATTCATGACACCAAAGCCCTAATGTAAGTCTTAGATTTCTTTACTTGTTTCGTCCTTTAAATATTTTGTAATTTTCTATCTTTTTAGTTTCCCTAGTGTCTAGTATTTAATAAAGGCCAAGGTGGATTAATTATGATGGAGAATGTAAATCTTGCTTTGTAACTAATGCATTGCATGGGGATATTGCAATGGTCAAGTGTAGGGGGTTTAATAAGTGTGTAAACACTTATCCTTTTACGACTTAAAACAATGAAAAACTAGACCAAAACGTGTAATTAATATCGTAAATGTCGAAATTATGCGTGGTTTGTATTTTTGTCGTGAAATATGTACAAAAGATCAAAAGGAAAGAAAATAGGGGATTTCACGGTCATTTATCAAAGAAAAAGTCAAAGATAAAGGACCAAAAAGTGCCAAAAGAATGAAGTTTGGAGGGCTAAAGATGAAGATTTGATGAAGATTTTACAACAACGACCATTTTTTTCCAATCTCCATAGTCATACACTAATAAACCACATTGAAGAGTACAAAATTACGAAGCCAACGGTCCCGACCTCGCGTCGTAACTCCTCACGGTTTATTTTCTATGAATTTTTTAGTGTTGGACTTCCCAGCGGGTCACCCAAGCTAGTACTACTCTCGCCCAAGCACGCTTCACTGCGAATTTCTGATGGGATCTAGTGCATTAGTGCTGGTACGAGGTGGCAGAGAATGACAGAGGTGGCAGAGAATGACGAGGTGGCAGTTGACTCAACTTTTCAGACCAATAAGGGGATGACATCTAACACCCCCAATTTAGATTGCGCAGCGGAAATACACAATTGGGTGATAGACACAAGCATCATCACACAAGGTATATTGAACGACTTAAAAGTGAGACGTGTACACATAAATATAAACAAGATTTTCATAATAGGTCTAAAACATAATTTCATCCCATAATTGTACTAAAACGACACCAGAGTAAAGCGTTTAGTCCCCATGGATCTCGACCAACAACCAACAAGTTTAGTACAGTACATCAACATAAAATAAATTGTTCAGCAGTAAAGGATAGAAATAGTTTTTAGACCAACATTCTTCCAAAAGCCAAGCCACAACCTCCACAGCAAAGCTCCATGCTCCATCACTTCCTATTACCTGAAACATATGCTAAAACGAGTCAACAATAATGTTGAGCGAGTCTATAGGTTTATCAAATCACATTTGAACACAAGAAGAAAATCAATCATAATCATTTATAGAATTGTCGTACACACAATCTATATTCAAGGCAATAATAAACATTGTATTTAAGCTCATGACACCGACCCCTTAACCAAATAGTCACCCACGCCAAATGCCAGCATGACTTGAATAAAACCATTGCCCCTCTAGGGTATCAGTTGCTAGAATACCACATTCTTATTCATGTAAATTATCCTTCCTAGAGGTTACTCAACCTAATTACCTGGTCTCAGATAGGGTGGTCAATCCAATAATACTATCATTAGAATAAGCGGCTATTCCCGACTCACAACATCAAGTCAGAAGATAGTTAACGGCACATGAATTTAGGGTCTTTAGCAACAAGGTACTCAATACAATGTAATCAACTTTAGGCAACATTCGGGTCCAACAATTACTCATGACTTGTGTTCATTTATTTTCAAATAGCATGTATCCCCCTCGCGGGTATTAAACATTTAGTAGCTAGTATGAAAAGCGAGGCTACAGACTCACCTTAGTATTAGAGATTTAGCGAGATGATCGTCGATGATAATGGATGCCTTTCAAACACGAGAACCGCTACCTATCAAATAAGGCGTGTTCATTAATAATGAATCGAGAAATAATCATACATAACAACATCAAACTCAAACTAATAAAATCACGATAAACTCGAGAGAAAACGATATAAATAACTTCATTATACTCTTCTACACATTTACTTTACCATTTTACACTTTTAACAAAGTCCGCCGGCACATACTACATGTACTAGCTTATTTACCCCTATTAAACTCGTCAAATGTTTATGAAACGACTCAATAAACTAACTTACTATACATAGAAAGTCCTCCTACAAGTTTATCAAATGAAATTACTTTTAAAGTCCTTTACCCGACTCATCTTCAAACTACAAAATCCGGATAGATTTACGTTAATTTTTCATACAACCGTTTTAACTTCTTTAAACGACTCCGTTTACAAAACCGACACTCGGGTTTTAAAGTAAACTCACCCTCTAAGGTTTACACTTCATTATCAGTAGGTTACACATTTCAAGACTTCAATTTATAGTCCCCGAGATTCGATCCAAATATCGACAACAACTATATGTAGTGCCGATACTCGTCTCCCTGTACACGAATAATCAAAACATCATAACTTCGCGCTCGTTTGGAGTTAGAAGCTCTACTTTATATCAAATCGAAGCTAATAAAATTATTTACAACCCTAGTCTATAAGTTATTCCATTTTTAAAACATTAAAATCTCGAATTTACTGTTTACTTACTGTTATAAAATGACTATCAAAAACTTGTACAAAATCACATTTTTGACCAAAACCAACCATAGAAATGTTCATCCCAATACCCTAAAATCATCATATATCAACCATAACATCAAAATCATCATAAAAATTAAAACCTTTAGATCAAAATCAAGTTTTTAACAAGATTCTTACAAGAATCAACATTGATCATGCTAAAAACACCATGCATGATCATCGCTTTCACCTACCAACATGAAAAAAATTAAATGTCTTGCATGTATGAAATCCTTACACCAAAATGATCCTTGTACTATTCTAATATAGGGTCTTTTGTTAGTTTAGCTCAAATCATGGTTAAAATGGAGCAAAAATTGAAAAATGTGTGGTGTTTTGATGGGTTGGGGGTCACGGCTACATAGAAGAAAGAGAGAGAGAGAAGATGAAAATTTTGAGTGGGAATTATGATGTGTATGTGTTAATTTTTAGCTTATATATAGTGGTTGAGGGACCAATGTTGTAATTTTGCAATAGTTGTGGCTAAAAATAAAAATAGTTAGCTAAAAAGCGGGAAATAACTATTAGTTAGTTTTGAAAATATTTACAGGGCTCGGGTTTCATAAAGATACTTTTAAAATTTAAAACGTACCTCAAATATAATAATATCGACTACTGACTCGACTTAACACGTCATTTAAAATAAAGCATCCAAAATGACAAAAATCGAACAACCGACAATAAGACGTAAAATATTTGGCATCCATCGACATCACGCTTGCTAATACTCCTTATACTTATTAAATATTAAATATAAACCTTCCAGAATCGGTTTAAACTTAAACCTCCAAAAATAAATATCATTCAAAATCATCTAAAAATTTCAAAAATAATCGTAAAATAAGATTAAGCAATTACCTCGTTTTGGGTTGTCACATGACACGTGGCATATGGCGCATGTCAGTACAAGTTGGGCGTGTGTCAGGCTTGTGATCAGAATGTGAAGGCATGTGATCCCATAAACTTAGCCTCCAAGCAAAATTAGCTAGAAAATGACTAAAATACCCCCAATGTTGGCTCTATATAAAGTCCCCTTTCCCTTTATTTTTCATTATTTTTTTCATAAGTTTTTCTCTTATTAGTTCATAGTTAAATTTGTTTTTTCTCTTTCAAGTTTGTAATAGCTTAATCATTAAGCTTTTTCACCTTTTAATAAACATCATCTTTTAGCTTAATCTTTTAGCTTACTCTCATTCTTCATTTCTTATTACTTTTCTTAATAATCTAGCTTATTATTTGGGATAAGTTTATATAACTTTTTCCTAATAAGTTAGATTTATATAAAAGCTTATTTTAAGCTTATTGTTGCCTATTTTTAGTAGATCTAGCTAATTGTAGAGTAATTATTTAATTAGCTTTTTTGCTTTTTAAATTTCATAAGTTCTAAGCTTAGGCCTACAACTTATTTGTAAGCTAGCTTTTTATTTAAGCACTTTCAGTTTTTATTAATTAGTTCTTTAGATCTATTAGCTTAAGTTTTAAAAAATTGAAAATACTTTCATAAAAACCAAAAAAATAGTTAGATCTATTAGTTTTTCATATTAAAAAGTTTAGATCTATAAGTTTAGAGTTTAAAATTTAATGTATTTTTATAAAACCTTAAAAAATAGTTAGATCTATTAGGTTTTTAAATAGATTAAGTAGATCTATAATTTTTAGCTTTAAAATTTAAAATACTTTTATGAAACAAAAGTATATTCTAGATCTATTAGTTTTAATTAAATCTCTTTATCATTTAATAATTATTGCTTATTACTCTAACCTTTTATGTTTTCTTTGATCTTGGCGTATCGATCTATCATTTTTTAAGAAGAGCTTTTAGTTGATTAATTCGGTTCAAGTTGATATGGTTTGATTGATTTGGTTAGAGATTGATTTGAGAGGCCGTGTACTTTACGGGCTTCGGGTTTAGCTTTTGATAGTTTTGGTATGGGAGGCCGTGTACTTAACGGGCCGTATTTTGTTGATGTTGTTTGTTTTAGAGCGGTTTTCTACGGACTACGGGTACTAAAGCTCTCCTTTTTATTTTTCTTGTTTAATCGCTTTAGTTTTATTAGTTAGATCGTTATATTGTTTAAATTGTTTTTAATAAAGTTATATTTTTCATAAAAAAATGGTTTAATTAGTTTTAGTTATTATTATTTGTGTTAAAATATAGATTTAAAAGTTTTAAAAATTAGATTTCGTTTAGATAAGCTCATAATTAGTAAAACGTTTACACCTTTTTGTGATTATTAAGCTTATTTGTATATAAAGCTTGTAGCTTTATCATCTAAAAAGATTAATAAGCTTTAGAGGTTGAAGCTTTATGCTTATTTTTAAGTTTATCTTTGTGATTTCATTTTTTGTCACTTTTATTTGCTTTACTTGCTTGCATTAGATTAATTTCGCATTTAGATTTATTATTATTTTTTAATTATAGTTTATTTTTGTTGCATCTAGATTTATATTTGTAGTTTAATTTTTACGTTGCAATTTAGAGTATTTTTATGTGAATTAATTGCGCTTTTACTTTTATATAGTCCTTAGCCTACATATTTTCCCTAATTTTAGCTTAAATAGACATAGATTACCAAACTATTATTATTAACCAAAAACAATTAATCTCTACGTTAAAATTGGAAACCAATTCGAGTCAAGTCATGGAAAACGATATATTAAAAAAGGTTATTAAGTCTCTTAAATGAGGACGAGAAATGATAGAGTTAATTATAAGTTACTATGCTAAACGTAGAGTATTTATATTCTTTCAAAAACTCATGTGTTATAATTGTTTGCTTATTCTCCCTTCGCTGATATATAAATTTTGCTAATAAATATTGACTTAGCGGTTTAGTCTTGATTGTTGGTTTCTAGCTTTTTCTAGTAGCTTTCATGTAATTAAATTGGGAAAACATTAAGGTATCACTAGCGTCACGGTTTTGAAGTATTGGCATCCCGAATAATCAAAGGCTTCCCCAATAATAATTTTTAAGTTCCTCTTCACCTAAATCAAGCAAAAATTCGAAGCTCAAAAGGCCGAAAAATCTATGCAAAATTGAAAGTGAATATCTTAAATCTCGAAGCTTTAAAGATCCAAAATTCGTCTTAGCGTGAGGATATACGTCAAGTCATAATAAACACCTCATGGCGAGGTTAAATAAAAGACAAGGACAAGACCAAAGCCATAATAAACACTTCATGGCGAAGTACATAAAAGGTGGAGGTAAACCAATTCCAAATTGGTAATAAGTCTCATGTTCAAAACCGTTATAAAACCGTGTTTATCAATCCTTCTTGTTGACTTAATTTTTTGACATCTTGTCTATTAGGAGAGATTATTAATTCGATGGTTTTGGTTACACCGTTAAGACTCTATTTTTGGACCTAATCTTTATTCACGCCTAAGTCAATGATGTATCCTCGTGATCATTAAGACAAAAATAAAATATAAGAGATACCAATTAGGATTAAGGGAGTCTAAGTACGTGATTAGGGCTTATGAGTAGTGTTAGCATTACTAACTTATAATGACAATGATCTCGTTACACGCTTAGCATGGAATTGAGTGAAAATCGAGGACGATGAAATTATTTCTAACGAAGCTTTCACGTGTTCTTGTTCTATGAACCTAAACGACCCATTTTGCGATGAAAATCATACATTATGTCTAAAACACAAGTAGTAGTAGTTTAGTAAGTTTATGTTTCCATAAAAGTCGATAAAAATAAATTTTGGAGATGCTTAGATACTCTATTCTAGCATTGCGTAAGGGCATGACAATGGTTTAGTATGGGGGAGGGATGAGACTGCTTTTATACATGGTCTTATCATCCAAAACGGGCTTAAAATGATGAAAAAAATATCATAAAAAGTGCCAAATATATGCTTGTGTTTGTTCAATGTGTATTTTAGTTGCAGATATCGAAAAAACGACAAAACATCACAAGAATCAATCAAAAATGAACACGGGAAACGAAGCCGCAGAATGAACCGGACCCGAATGTTGATTTTCCAAAAAGACCCTTGATGAAATGAAGATTGTCAAGTTTGGTCCCTTAAGTTTGAAGACTTGTCACTTTAGGCCCTTGTAAGCTCATAAATACAAGTTTGGTCCTTAATGTTTCAAGAAAAATCATATTCCGCCCTTGAAGATTCAAGAAAGTGCAAGATACATCCTTTAATACTTTTTGAAAAGTATTTGTGGCAAAAGTGAAAAAAATGCAACTTATTTACAAAGAGAATGGGACAAAATGCTGCCAAAGAGTTGATTTGCAAATAAAATGGAACATAGGGGACCTTTTCTGTCAAACACCCAAACTCACACCACCAATGTTACTGCGACACGTCACTGGCCACCTCACCACCCCATCCGCGTCAAAGATATCCTACTAAAACAGGTTTAATATTAAAAAAAATTTAAAACCCTTTGTTTATTATTAACAAACCGGGGGGGGGGGGACACTTTTCTCTATTAACCAAAAATAAAAATACCCCATGAACCCTAATCAATCAACAGGTTAGATTTTTTTGGATCAAAGGGGAAACAAAAATTGACTAAACCATGGGTTAATTAAGCAAAACCTCAACACATCCCTACTTTCATTTTCGATCCCAGCTCATCATGGGACCCTCACACATGGTCCCCTGCTCTAAAAGGGTAGAAGACAAAATCATAGTAGAAGATCAACAAAGCACAAGGGTTTCTTGTCCTCCAATGATGCCTCCAACGATCAAGATCAAGCCTCACAGCTGGCCTACAACAAAATCATCACGAGATGCACCATTGACCCACTTGGAAATTCAAACTCAAGGGGTATTTATGGATATTCAATCAACTAGGGTTAGTACTATTATTTATTTATTTAGCTTTCTAGAATGATCTTGTAATCCCTATATAAAGGGCAGATAGGTTTAGCATTATTCTTGTTCTTGAATTTTCTTCCTATATCACAAGCTTGTAAATCCCCTTTTTATGAAATGAAAAAGTCGGTGGAGTTTGTTGATGAAGACAAGAACCCAAAGTTTCTATTAGTTCTTATTTTATTTTCTTGTTATTTATATTATCTGTTAACACAATTTTGAATTTTCAAGTTTCACTAAAATGTGAAGTATGCTTCTAGTCTTGTGACTTGGAGGTTTTGTTTTGTTTATTGCATAACAAACTTCCAAAGAAATCAACTCTAAGTTTTTGGTTAGGAGACGATGGGCTTAACATTTTTGTTGTAGGGTTCGGACATGATCATAGTCCACTGATATTTAGTAAATGTCAAGGGACTGTGAGTGTTAGTATTGGGTAACAAAATTTGTGGGGTGTTTGCTCCTCTCAAAGAGAGATTTTTCTGTTAAAGGTTTAAGTTTTAAAAGGGTTTTGAAGTTTAAGTTAAGTTTTTGAAGAAAAAAAGTTGAATGTCATCTGTTTTGAACTAACAGTCTAAGAACCCAATTCTTGGACTTTGTTTGTTTGTTTTCTTACTCACACAGGTTCACTGGAAAACTGGGTGCTTGGTTCAGTTGTTGAACCTCCAACGAGCATCTTCACTACTTTTCCTATCCAAGACATATTGATCCCAAACTTAGATCGATTTAGCTTTATGTATACGATATTAGATCAAGTTATACACGTAGAGAAACCTTTGTATATGTATATGATAATCTAAGTGTTATCCGGAATTAACACTTAAACAAGAACACACAAGATGTAAACAAACTTTCACTTGATTAATGATAACAAACTTGTTTTTCAATGAAAGTGTTTAACGAATGAAAACTTATATCGAACAATAACCTAAAGTCTTCTTTTATAGACATAAGAAGCCTTGTACAATAATCTACGTATCAACTATTCTAAGTAAAGATAAACATGGAAAATGCATTGTTGTTCCTATCTTTACTAGAAGTAATCTAGAACATAATAAACGCGTAGACTAAATCTTTCCATCAGTGCTTGTCTTCAATATATCAACGCTTGACTTCTTCTTGTCAACGCTTGATCTGTTAGCGTTTGTTTTCTTCCTATCAACGCTTGTTTTACTTTTGTCAGCGCTCAAGTAGACTGGCTATATTTTATTCCCAACAATCCTCCCCTAAAAATGATATCTACTATAGTAATCAAGTTTCTGAATAAACATTAAGAATGTGACAATCCGTCAATTTACGATTGATATTTTATTCTCAAATATTATTTGAAAATATTATTTTAATGATACAATATGAACTCACTTATTTTTGGGAAGAAATTTGGATTTACGTCTTGAAGTAGCGTCGACTACGTCTAAACCGGAGGATTCTACGTTACGTGCTTACGTTTACATACACCGTCTTTGGTGACAGTCCGACAATTCAGAAAATAAATTTATCCGTGAATATTATTTTGGAGTTTTAAATTTGAGTTGGTTCATAAACTCACAAATTTACGAGAGGAGATTAGGACTTACGATTTTATTTTAACGTCCTTTACGACTAAACCGGAAACCTTAGGATTACGTATTTACGTTTTCGAACTCCGTTTTTGATGAAACAATTTTTATTGGATTCGTTTTGTGACGTTGATTCATAATTTATAAAAACGTTTTTCGTAAAACGACCCGAGGGCACGCAAATCGAGGAAACTAGAATCGAGGAGTACCCGTAAATAAATGGGATGAGACAAGTGGGACACTTGTCCCACCCCACTCCAAAACCGGCCTAAGTAGCCACACATCCCATGATGTGTCCAAAATCTTAGCTTAAAGCTTACACTTGTAAGCTAAGCTTACAAGTTAAGCAACTTTCCACTCACACCTCAAAACTAGCTAACTAAAACCATACACACATTTTCACTCAACATGCAAAACCACTTCTCTCTCCCTCCTTCTCCATGGTTGCTGTCCCTCATCTCCACCAAAACACCCCCTTTCATACAAATTTTAACCATAAACATATGTTATAATCAACATATGTTAATCTCTATTAAAAAAGATGAAGATTGGTGCAAGTTATAACATCAAAGGAGGAGTTTCCATGGAGTATTAGGGCTGATTTTCCACAAGTTGTTCATGAAGAATGGTGTTCTTGAAGATGGTGTTGGCTATGCACAAGTTTCTCCATCAAAATCTATGTTTTGATCAACCTACATCATCATGGTGGTATAAAGATTGTCCTCCTCATCTTCTTGTTATTTTAATTATGTAAACATGTATTTTATTTCCTATTGTATATATTTATGATGATTATATGATGATAAAAATGTTATGTGGGGAGTTGTTGTTGATAATCATGGATAAAAAGATGAAAAACTATAAGTAAAAAATGGGTAAATCTTGTTTAAATGATAGGCTGTATAAAAACAGTAAAGAACCACATGTTAGACTGATAAAATGATGAAGTAAAATGGATTTACAGTAAGCTATGGGTCTTGTACACATGTTAGAGTTGGCCATGCAATGGAATCATTGTAATGAGTGAGATATGATCAAAACAAGTTTAAGATACAAATCTGAAGTTACTGTTTTAGACGATTTTTAGAAAATATTTAGAAGATGATTCAACAGTAGCTATAGAAGAGTTAAATGTAGCACATATCATGTAGTTTATGTGATAAATATTTGAGCTTCTATCTCCATATAGAACTCAAGATATGGCAGTTTTGGTGGAAGTAAAGATAAAAATCAGATTTTTGAAATTAAAGTATATTACTATTATATAAGCACTCAAAATATAATAGTATAAAATGTAAAATAAAAACCCACTAACTTATGGATTTTATTTATATAAATATATTAAAGGTTAAATAAGTGGACATTTTATAAAAATGGTAACTTGTTAAGTTTTATAAGTTATAAAAACTATAAACAAGATATTTACGACCTTTTCGGCTATTGCCGTAAAAATTAACGTTTTTGTTAAATAAAACTTAGATGGTTGGACCCGTCTAATGTAAACTTTATAAAACTTATATACTGATATATAAACATGTATAACAAGTAAAAACCGATAAAACCCGAGCTATAGGGCATACGGACATTAACGAGCTAAGTAAACATAGTGGACTAATACTTAGGCTAATAATTGGACTAAATGAGATAAACACTCCTAAAAAGAACTTATTGGGCTTAACCCATTTGGGCCCAACATGGAAAGTATACATACTGATAAAATAAGTATAACAAGGGTTAAAACAAGTTAAGGACTTATAATAGGCTTGTTGAACCTAAAACACGTAAATAGGTAAAACGAGAAAACTAGTATAAAAGTTATCGACACATAACACAAAAATGAGTAAATGAGAATATGTAAACCCACTTGATCATCATATATATATAATCATCATATGTATAGATAATTGTTATTTTTATAAAATCATTGGACATGAGTCTAAGACGAGTATTATTTGTCTAGGTTTCCGTGATTGAAGCACGTACCGTACGTCCGAATTGCCGATAACCCGCCTTCCCATATCAACGTGAGTTCATAGCCTCGCACTCTTTTAAATGTTTTATAAATGCTTTATAAACCCGCGAGGGAGATAACATGTTAGTTTTTATAAAAGTTTGGACACCATTTGTCCCGATTGTTTGTTTATTGATTTTGGACCCGAATGATTGAATGACCCGATTGTATGACCTGATAAATGATTAAAGGACCCGATAGATGAAATAAAATGGATTATTAAAGTTAGGTTATGTCACTAAAAGTCCCATTAGCATGAATTGTGAACTACCGGGATTTGGTAGACGCTTATGCATTTAATATTACTATTTGGGGACGATCACCCCAGTTCGCGCCTTGACGGTTGATCCCCGTCGTGCCACATTGATTGGTAAGCGAATTTATGTATGAGAAGATTTCCATAGCGTGACCTTTGTGACGACACGCTACTTTAGATGGGCAAAATTGGTATCGGGTTAGCTACCCGTTGTTGGTTTAGTAAGGTAACAATGTCATGCGGCTTATAATAATCCAAAACTAACGAAATACTATTAGACGCTTCAAATTACGATGTATTGCCTGACTAGCAATACAGGGTCATACTATTGATATTACGTTCGTGTTTTGGTTTTCATAACCATATTCATATAACGGATTTTATTTGAATTTATACGACGTCATAAGACGTATTGTATGATGTTTTTACGACACTGGCTCGTATAATGATTTTTAAGGCAAATGCCTATATTATGATTTTCGATAAGGATTTGTATAAAAATGATTTTGGCTATTTTACGGCCTATTACAATGATTTGTACGAATTGATTTTTGGTACTAATTTTATACCAAAGTTATATTGATGGAATTTATTAAACTCTATGAATTCACTCGGCGTTATCGCTGACCTTTTCTTTTAACATGTTTTATCTCAGGTACTTGAAGGTAATTCTCGGGAAGACGACAAGAATTCATGGCCCGCACTTAAACAATATTTTTCCATTCAAACACTTTGTAAAACTTTTGTATGTAATGTAATGACTTGGGACCGATGTAACTTTGTTGTTTATGAATGGAAATGATTTAATATTAAACGACGCGATTTTTATGCGTTGTCTATGATGTGAGTAATGTGCTATCCCGTAACACCAACTAGTCTTCCGCTGTACTAAGTTGAATAAATTTGGGGGTGTTACAAAGAACTAGGAGGAATTCTTACAACACTTATCATATTGGTAATAAATATGTCTGATCAAATCTTTGGCCACGTCACTTGAATAATCAATTTCCAGCTGGGTATTCTTCATCTTTTCCAAGACTGCATTGGACATGGAATATTGAGCATCTACAAGAAGATACTCAGCAAACTTTGTAGAACTCAAGTAATATACACCAGCAGCTGAATACAAACGCCATTGAAGACCACTGAGGTCATCTTCAAGATCATTCCAAAGAGCAGGATCTTCATCTATTGGTCCACACATTCTCTTGAATGTTGACCACAGTTTTATTGCATTAACTGAAGTAGGATCTTCAGTCTCATACTTGGCCTCTAACAACCTCCATAGGTCTACCAAGTCTTCTCTATCAAAACTTGCAAACAAAGATACAAGAGTGGTAAAAGTGTGAACCTCTTCCCATACCTGCCAATCTTCCAAAACCCACATTCATCTTCCTCATAGCTTATAATAGGGTTTCTGGAATCAAGAGGTGTAGTAATTCTTAATTTTCGGATCAATATTTATAACCCAACTTTTATTTAACATGTTTGATTTTATTTTATATATATATATATATATATATATATATATATATATATATATATATATATATATATATATATATATATATATATATATATATATATATATATATATATATATATATATATATATATAGATATATATATATATCTTTACATTATATATAAGAGGAGGGATATGCCACATAAGTATCCTATTAATCCACGTCATCATTTTCTATTTTTATTTTTGGTTTTTATTTATTTTTAGTTATTTTCGTCCTTTTTATTCATTTTATTTTTTACATTTTTTTTAATTTTCGTCTCTTATTATTTTCCCTGTTTATTCAAAGAATGTTTGTGTGAAAATTGGAAAATATATTAAAAACATTGCTTTGGCAGGATTCGAACCTTGGTATTTTCATCCACGCACAAACTCTTCATCCAATAGACCAGGCTAGAAGTTCTGGTTTATATTTGAAAACAAGATATATATTAAATGCATGATTTTATTAAAAATCAATACCAAATAAATCTACGGTTTCTTATTTAATCCCATAAAACCCTAATATTTGTATAAACCGTATTCTCAGTATTCACTATTCAGCATCACCATAACTTTTCTCCAAAGCTTTATGACATTTGCATGCCGTATGTATCTTCTTCTCCCGACCCTAACAGGTATATATCTTATTCTTAAAAACCAAATGATGAATCTCTGTTTCTTTTATTTTGTATAGGTATTATATATATTCGAACTTTGTGTTAAAGTCCTAATAATGAATTTTGTTTATGCAGCTACAGTCTCTTCTTTTTCTGTCGGACAAAGCAGACACTCATCTGAATATGGCGTCTTCTGATGGAAATTCAGTCGAGTAGAGACAAGTTCGTCATTCCAAGAATTCTTGGAAATCGGAATTGAGTTGCAAAGCACCATTGCCGAATGTAATTTGAATTTGTGAATACCGTAATATATTGTTACATATAGTTGTTACCAATTTGGAACATCTGTGATGATTAGACAGGCTTATATATTTTTTATTTATGTAAGGCGGGCGGGATGGCTTCTTATTCTACTGGACAAAAGAGAGGTTGCTCTAAAAATGTTTAAGGAATGGCAGCCGATGATATAACATTCGAGCCAGCAACACCAGAGACACTCGCAGGTAAGAGACCTTTAAAGCATGCTTCATATCATAACCATGTAAGACTAAACAAATATCTAATAGCCCCAAATATTAATGGCACAACAGCAACTGCAACACCTTCCCCACTCATAACATGTAAATACGACAACATCAGCACTGATTCTTTTTTCAGACCGTTTGATGATCAGAAAGTGTAGTTAACCTGTGAGTCAAAATGTTGTATCTGATCATCAGATCAAGAACTCAGAGGTTATAAATTAGCATTAGAATGGTAAGAAATATGATCTGTAAGTGATAAAGATGATCAGAAGTAACAAAGGCATCCCACTATATCAAGCAACGAAGACTCTGGACATGGGATTTAAAAAATGTGATGAGAAACTATTGTTTGGACAACAAACCAGCAGTGGAGAACTGGAAAGAAGCTCGTGGTGAGAGTTTGTAGTTTGTGAGGCGATAATCAAGAAGAGATGCTAAGTAAGGTATTGAAAACCACTGTTCCAGCCATGGTAGAGATAATGATGCTCAAGAATCTTATAGAATCTGCCATGGCTGTTGCACTTGGAGGCGTTAATGCACACGCTAGCAATATAGTTTCTGTAGTGTATTTAGCCACTGTCCAAGACCCTGCCCAAAATGTTGAGAGCTGTTGTTGTATTACTATGATGGAAGCGGTGAACAACGGCAAGGACTTGCATATATCATTGACAAAGTCTTCAATCGAGGTAGATATGCACATTATATTTATCCTTTTCTAAACAAGAGATGAAAAAGAGAAAGAAAGCACAATGAGAAAGGCTTTTCAAATCATTCTCTGTTTCAGAAAAATGTCATAAAGTAGGGAAAATAATTAAACCAAAAGCGAGACCATAAAAATAGCAGAGAAATTATGCTTAATGTAATCTTTTGTATTTTGAATTCCTCAATGTTTTCGTTATCAATAAGAATTTGTTGATTTTAAATTCCTCAAAGAAGGGTTGTGAATTTTTTGTATTTGCACTGAGATCAACTTATTGCTTCAAGTGTATCAGTTATTTTTAGTTTTGCAAATGTAGGTCCGGTGAGCAGGAAGCAATTGCTACTCATCTAAGAAGTTGATCTAAAGCTCATATTACTTCATCTATTCTCATGTGCATCAAAATGTTTTTTATTTTTATATTTCTAGACATTGTTGATTGTTTTCTCTGGTGTACTCTAAATGGTGAACGGTGTGCTGTTACTAGCAACACTACATAGCTTATTTCATGCGTAAAATGATTAACATGTTATCTGAAACCCAACAAGTTGTGTTGTTGTAAATCTCAGTTTATTAAGTTTAATTTCATATGGGATATTGTTTTTTAAATATTTTTTTAGGTTTGTTGAGTATTGTGCCATATTAGTACTTAGTGGTGTTTGCTTTAGGTAATTGACACCCTTGCAGAGAAACAAGAACGACATGATGCAATAAGAGAAGTACAAATGAAGCTTCTTGATTTGAAACAGGTGCGGTTATATCTATACCTGCATTTACAATGTTAATTGTACATATTTTTATTCGTATATTGTAGTCACATTATACCGAAAAACTAAGACAATTTGTGTTCCCCATAAGTGTGATATACTGGAGCCAGAAGTTATAATATTTGGCAGCGTTCTGTCAAGTCTTAAGCATTTCGAGGGACTTGTGCAACTTTTGTAGTATTGACAAAATGGTGAATTTTCTGTAGATCCGGGACTGATGGGTGATTTTCTCCCTGTAGAACATAATCAAGCTCTGTTGTCAAAGTCAGTAGGAAGTGCAAATGGGTCTCATTTTCTATGTATGTCACATAAAATTAAAGGTGGCACTTTTGAACCATTTACTTACAAATGAGTCAATCTGACCAATAGTGGTGTTTTGTGTAGGTCCTTTGAATGGAGAAAGAAACTTAGAAGAAGCTGTGAGTTTGATCCAATCAAGCGTCCTAATTTATTCTGTCCTTGGATAACTGGCAATGTTTCTATGTTACTGCAGCACGTGTTAGCAATAATAATGATGGATCGATTCCGAGCTCTGGTGGTTTAGCCCTTTGTGGCAGGTAGCTGACATTAGATGCATTGGATGGCTTCCAAGCGCTTGAACCAAATAATACCATTGAATCCAAGTCTGTTGCTTCAGTATACAAGGTGTGTCCTTTTGAGCCTTTTAGTTCAAACAATGTATCATTATATACCTACTAAAGCCTTTTATTATGCAAAATCTTAGTTTAATCCAACACCCTTAAAGACATGTGTTATTGCTTGCTATTTTTGTTTGTAATCATCAGTATATATTAATTCTGAATAAATTGATAAAATATAATGAGTTTTTGTATGACGACTAGCGAATTTCTGGTCAAAAACGTATGGCACGACACTTTATCATCAGAAGTCATGGGCATAATTGAATTCATCACCATTTGGTAATCCTGAAAATTCAAGTGTATTATTGCTCTACAACTGGATCATTTTAAGATTTTCACCATCTCAAAGCTACACACATTTAAATGGTCCTCTCACATGCATATTCGCCTTGGAGCCATTCTTTGAATCTTATGACGTCCATGAAGTGTTGGCTGTTTAGCGACTACAAAAAGTCCAAGAACGGCCATTCTCATAGATCTATTTAGTGAATTTGGACCCTCTTGGAAGGGAGATCATCTCTTTTAAGGTAACATATCTTATTAATTTGTGGCATTGGAACATATATTCTTAAATTATGTTATAAGAAATGTTAAATAGGAAAATTTAGTTTATCCTTGGCTACTGACTTTTTTAAGAGAAGGTTGGTATTAGCACTACAACTGATTATTATATCGCCAAATAACAGATAATAAGAAGAAAAAAAACTTTGTTTTCCTAGACGCTGAAAACTGATTATTGCGACTTCACAGGTTTCAAAAAGCATATCCACACCTTGCTAGATATCACGATGGGTTTTGCAATATGAAGTCGCAATAAATATCTTTCAACGTTTGGGAAAACATAGTTGGCAGACACAAACTTTAAGCAAATGGACTTGAAAATTGTATAAACAAAAGTACAGATAAATCCAATGATATAAATTCAGTTTAGGACTTCAGCTGCTGTATTCTTTTTATGTTTAATTCGTTGTTCTTAATTTTTTTCATGTTATCTTTAGCTATTCCAGATTGCACCAGCACCTCTGCCTAATCTTGTTGGGCAGATGACAAGTCCACTTGTTTAGTAAGCGTTGTAACAAAACAATAGCTTCGCCTTGATAGATATTTTCAAAGGATGGCGTGGATAATACTCGGATTTTATAAGCGCGCGATAAAACCAAAGGTTATTTACTGTCTTTGCTATTATGAAAAAAAATTACACGAATGAGAATACATACCCTATCAGTCTTGATGCAAGGATGTAAAAGAATTCATGTGCTTGACCAAGTAGCCATCTTAAGTGGCTACTGAAGCCTTATCTATATGATAAGCGACTGCTGAGATTGAAACCTAACAATCTGTTTTGCTTAAGTTAACGACTTAACAAATTGGTGCTTGGTTTTTTTTGAAAATATTGTACCGATACCTGGACTATCTGGCAACCTGTAAAATGAACCTTGTGTCTTCTTATAAATATAAAGCAGTCCCTAAAGCCTAAATTACTTTTAAAATAACCCCGACCAGTATAAGGAGATTCAAACTAGCCCTGATGTTTTAAATGGGATGTTGATCTTACATATTGAACTTATCTCTTAACGCGTACAATTATAGGAAATATATATCCGTCCATGTTTGTTTGGATTTCAATTTTCTTGACTTCATTGTAAGATGACATACATCCATCTTTGTTAAGTATGTTGTATAAATTGTAGGTCTTGAGAAAGTACATGGGTTCACTTTTGGAGATAGCCTGGATGAGGATAGAAAAAGAAGATGGCTGGACTTCAGAGAAAGACTCATCAAGGTATGAATCTTGTAGCTACTTTGTATGACCGTCAGTTAATTTGTAAGTCAATCATATATATTTCTGTTAATACTCCGTAATTAGTGTGTGTGAAGTGTGAACAAAATTAATCTCTATTCCTCTATTCTTATTCAACAAAGAATTATTATTTACTGAAATCCAACTCTACTGAAGGATGTACTTATGCAACATAGTTTTTAACGGGGTTTCTTGTGGTAATATGAATGAAATTTCAGTTGATGAATACGAGAGATCATGGGAGCAAAATGAAGAACGGGGTTTGAATGATATGGACACTTCTTCTGCCGATGTTGCATGTGCTTCAACTGATGCTGGTGAAACAGCGCATGCAGTAATAATCTAAATCATGTTGAATCTTGATCGTCTACATATTTCTTAGTGTGGTTGTACTGTGTATACTGATGTAATCAATATTCCAAGTTCCAACCACCCATTTCATTTTAAGAACTTGTCAATATTTATGTTATCCGTTTGTGTATTTTTAACTTATGATAAACTGTGATTTCGAGTATTGTTCTTAAGTACCATTTACTAAATAAAGTTTTCCCATGATGATAGTTTCCAACGCATTTTGATACTAAGGAACATGCAAAAGGTAATTTAGAATCATTATCAAGTTCTTTGTCGAACCATTGTTGGTGTCATCTACACGAGAAAACAAAGCAATTTCAACAACTTTTGTACTCTTTTATCCCTGTTATATAAAATAGGTTTCGTGGGTATACTTCACCTCATATTTAACTGTCTATCACATGGCTCGCTATGTCTCTCTAACACCTCGCAAGAGCGGCGTGAGGCTTGAGTTTCACGTCACGCAATAGACTAGGGCTTGAGGTTAACGTCTACCGTGAGATGATAAGTGAAAAAACTTGATAAGACGCGAGAAAAAGAGATGCGTGAAGACTTTTTTATATTTAATTTTGATAAAAATCGTATTCTTATATATAAATAAAAATGATTACATTCAAATATAGTTTTTTTAACTTTTTTACTTATGTACAATATTTTTTTAAACTATATATATATATAATATGACATAAATATATAAATTTGAATATATTTTTATATTAGTTACGTTTTAATTCACGCCCTAAAAATGTCATGACTTATTATGGATCGTAATTGCACGAGGTTTGACCATGCCGTCATACAAAGCCTCACGCTATTATATCATCGTACACTCATCCCTGTTTTAGCACCTTCTTGAAGAGCATGACAATAAAAAAACAAAGTAGATACTCTTTTGTTCCTCATTTTCTACTTAGATATTGTAATATGTTTTGTTTCTCATTTTTTAGTGTGATAATGTGGATACATATTAAATACAAGATATCTAAGATATAGTATCTGTTTCGTCATGGCAGATCTGTCTTTGCCTCCTAGAAACAAAATTTCATAGTTGTAATAACAACGTGTTTAATATCCGATGGTGGTGATTGATATTATCAAATAATATTTAATGTTACTAAAATTTATATTAAATAACGTTTAATATTATTGAAATTTAACAGTTTACACATGATGTAACACTCCTTTGAACGTGTATATTAGTGTTATTTACAACACTAATTTTATACACGCATTACATGTAGTTTAAATATATTTAAATAATTTTTTTGTTTTAAAATTATTGTTCATCAACAAAACACACATACAGTTTAAGAAAAACATCAAATAATTTTCTTTTTCTTAATTTTTGGATAAAAACAATTTTACCAAAAACTAATTAATCTATAACTTTCTTAAAGTATGTAATTATAACTACAAGTGTAATGTAGTCATCTTAATCTACAGTTCTTACCTATTTATAGAAGTGGATAATTAATTTGAGAAAATCCAAAAAAATGTGGCTATAATTTTAGGAGCGGAGGTAGTAACAGGTTTGTTAAATATGATTTTAGATTGTTGATGACATAATAGATTTTGACTATCAAAACTATATCACCACAAATTTTCTATTCGTTTGTGGGTCGTAGGAGTATCATCCATGGAAGCGAGAATATCGTTGTCGTGCTCGGTGGCCATTGGTGACACCATGTGGTAGTGGTAGAAGTCATATGGGACCAAGCCAAACTCATGTTAATTTCATATAATAGAGAATGTGACCAAATCTTTTAAAAGATTCAAGAGGTCAGTCGCAAAGATTCAAGAGGTCAGTCGCAACTGAACATATTATTTAGATAACTATGAACTGTAAACTATATGATTATATAATAATGTTAACTTTTCTCCTAACTATTGTATACATTTTATTTTTTTATGAATGCAACATTTTAGGCAAATTATGCAACTATAGAATAGCAAGATTTACAAATTGACAAGTTCGAATCTTTTGTTTAACTTAATGCGCAAGCCTTTTGAGGTTTTATTTTGTACAATAAAATAAACTTAGTAAAATAAACACAAACAATTTTTTCAGAATATACAAATTTTTAACACCAATCAAATTAGATAAACTAAAATATGTAAATGAAAAATATCAACGAAAAAAGTAATCGACAACCAGAAGTCATACCCGCCCATCGGGCGGGTTTTGCAACTAGTATATATATATATATATATATATATATATATATATATATATATATATATATATATATATATATATATATATATATATATATATATATATATATATATATATATATATATATATATATATATATATATATATATATATATATATATATATATATATATATATATATATATATATATATATATATATATATATATATATATATATATATATATATATATATATAAATATATTGAATTCTCGGTTAACTAACAAAGTTAGGGTTTTGAATAAAATATAATTATTATTTATCTACAAAGTATATGCCCGTCATCGACCATAAATAATAGAAATATTTTCTATGGTCGTCGTGATGATTTTTCGTTTTAAAGGCATTAATTTTAAATTTATGATAAATCTTTAAGTGTCGTTCGTTATATAACGCGTTAACATTTGTTAAATTATAAGTCTTCATTTTTATAGCAAAATATCAACGTTCTTCGAATGCCAAAATTTTTTTATTTTATATTGAGCGTTTATTTTTCGTGTCTAACACATATCTTTTATATCGCGTAACTTTTAAAATATCGGGATTTAATAATACCGGTTGATTCAATATTTATCTAAAAGAAAAAAAGACATATATTGCCACGCTACCTCACCTAAAGATGGCGTGTCACAACTAGCTTTATACATATCCATGTATCTCGTTAATATGCATGGGGTAAAGAGCAATACTCTAAACGCTATCCATCTCCTCAAAAGCTCACAATTAACGTCAAAGAACTACGTATATTCTAATGGTACCTTTGTATGAAAAAGGTTATATGTGGATGAGTAATTTAGTTGTGGGTTAACGTCATGTATCTTCATCATATATGTTTGTGGTTTTTGTGCTTGCATTCGTTGTTGGTTCGTTTCTTGAACAAATATAACTTTGTTAGTTCTTAAAGAGAGTATTCCTTAAGTTGGTTCAAATACCACATCGAATCTTGTCGCTTGTGTTCGGGTTAGTGTTTCATGTTCGTGACTACGTTTTAATCATTGAAGGTATTTTGGTATGGGTCGAATCATGGCCTTGATCAAGTTGATACGGTTCGAGCTTTTGGTTTCCTAATCGTTCGTGATAAGACTTTTTATTCGTTAGCCGCGGGTTCGAGTTTGTTTTCAGTTGAGTCGCGGGCAGATTTTAACTTCATCAGTATACGTTTTCGTTTCGGCATTTATTCTCGAGCACTACAACTCCGAATCATTGAAGTAGAAACTAAGGTATCCTTTGATATAAACATCACGAACTGTAATTACTAGTGCTAGTATTATTTAGATGATATAGGAGAATGAAAGCTTACCATTTACGTCATTTATCATGCATTTCAAATGCAAATTAATATTTTTGTCCTTGATTTATCAAACTTTATACAAAATATATATTATTGATTTCTAAAGTGACACTTTTGGTACTTTTTCATTTTATGTATTCCAAAGCTAGTCCAAATTATATATTTTAGAAAACCTTTGTAAAACCCGTTTATTGTTGTCACTAATATCTCTAAGGCGCGCCATCTTTATTTTAGATCGTCGTTAGAAGTTCATGGTTTCTCGGCATATCTTATTTCACCATTTCACTCTCGCCAATCGTTATCCTCGTTCGATATTTTTACCGATAAGGTGAGTTCATAGCCTCGCTTTTACTTATTTAACTGTTTTATTAAACCCGCGAGGGGGATACATGCTACTTTTTACGAATGGACGCAAGTACTTTTTACGAATGAACGCAAGTACTTGAATTGTATGTTTATTTTGTCCCTTTTAGTCATGAACCGTTAATTACTTGGACCGACTGTACTAGTCGAGTAAACGCGAATGCTGTGAATAGATCTATTGGGATTGACCTCTCTGTCTGGGTTTAACGGAAAACCGGCTGGACGCATTGTATTTGAAACTTAAACGGAATAACGGATGTTAATGTTCGGTTTCATGAGCTAAACGCGATGACTGATGCTATCTGACTTTTGTGAACTGAATACTTGAAATCTTGTGGTCCATTACATTTACTTGCAAACCTATGAATTCACTCAACTGTTGTGTTGACATTTTAGCATGTATTTCTCAGGTACTCAGATTTAAGAGCAGCTAGAGCATGGAGTCGCACTAGATACTCTAAAGGCAATAAAATACTGATTTCCATTCAAAACAATTTTTTTAAAATTTTTTAATGTTACATTAGTGTTGGGACCTATTCCTTTTTGTAAACTCTGATGTTTTATTAGTCGAATGGATTAAACTTTTAAAACGCCTCTTTTTGAGTCATTTTCTATAACTTGTGTATTGTGCTATGAAGTAATACTCCCAATGACCCTTCCGCTGCCTATCCTGAATTTGGGAGTGTTACAGATTGGTATCAGAGCACTTGTTATAGAGAACTATGTCATTTTTATGAAACCTAGACTATAACAGCTCTTTTGATAAAACGATTTTATTGCCTTGAACATCATATATGCGCTCATGTTGCCCGAAAGCTTATGAAATATGTATACTGGTGTATATATTTGTTTCTCGTTAGTATGTTTATGTGAAGGGATTATTTATATAAACATTGAGTTCTTTGAAGACATTGCAAGTGAAGCAATGGTCATGGTAAAGTTTTTTATAACTTCTATGATAACTATTTTATTTAAGCCTGAACTCACCGCCAATTGCCGATTCCACTGGTTATTTACCTTCTGCTTCCGAGTTGAATACTCGTCTTGTGCTTTGGAATCGTATACGTTATCCGTAGACCACTATTGTAAAGTCTTCTGGTTGGTTGGAGTACGACTTTAACTTGTCACCTCGTGATGTGCCAATATGGGGTACCTGTTTATTTTGAAACACGATTTATTTATGTTCTCTTATTTCCGTATCACTCGGGATGATTTTCAAGAATCATGCCACAAAAAAAAAGATTATTTCTTCTATGAAATATTTGATTTGGTCTTGATTTTGTGCCTTATGCTAGAGATGCTTAAGTAGGCTAATTTATAACTGTTTTGTTGAAGCGAATTCATCACTTGTTTGAGCAAAAAATTATAAATTATGGAACCCTCGGTTTCTAAATCTTAATTACATGGACGTGATGAACATATGTAATTAATGATTTGTAAACGAGTGGGCTTAAGCATGTAGCATTCACACAAACTCTTTCATTTAGGCTCGTAATTCGATTGTACTGTTCATCCGCTATCTATCGCTATTCTAATTTGTATCGATATTATCTTATACGAATGACTATTTAATGTTTTTATATTTTTGATGCATTTATATGGATTATTCCGAGCGTGTATTGACTCTTGTAAACTTAAAAGTACTCTCACCTTCTCGAACGTATAGTGAGCATGTAAAATAACCGAACTCTGGGACAGAGTTCTTTTAAGGTAGATAGACTGTAGTAATTCTTAATTTTCGGATCAATATTTATAACCCAACTTTTATTTAACATGTTTGATTTTATTATATATATATATATATATATATATATATATATATATATATATATATATATATATATATATATATATATATATATATATATATATATATATATATATATATATATATATATATATATATATATATATATATATATATATATATACATATATATATATATATATATATATATATATATATATGTATATATATTGAATTCTCGGTTAACTGACAAAGTTAGGGCTTTGAATAAAATATAATTATTATTTATCTACAAAGTATATGCCCGTCATCGACCATAAATAATAGAAATATTTTCTATGGTCATCGTGATGATTTTTCGTTTTAAAGGCATTCTTTTTTTATTTATGATAAATCTTTAAGTGTCGTTCGTTATATAACGCGTTAACATTTGTTAAATTATTAATCTTCATTTTTATAGCAAAATATCAACGTTCTTCGAATGCCAAAGTTTTTATTTTATACTGAGCGTTTATTTTTTGTGTCTAACACATATCTTTTATATCGCGTAACTTTTAAAATATCGGGATTTAATAATACCAGTTGATTCAATATTTATCTAAAAGAAAAAAAAAGACATATATTGCCACGCTACCTCACCTAAAGATGGCGTGTCACAACTAGCTTTATACATATCCATGTATCACGTTAATATGCATGGGGTAAAGAGCAATACTCTAAACGCTATCCATCTCCTCAAAAGCTCACAATTAACGTCAAAGAACTACGTATATTCTAATGGTACCTTTGTATGAAAAAGGTTATATGTGGATGAGTAATTTAGTTGTGGGTTAACGTCATGTATCTTCATCATATATGTTTGTGGTTTTTGTGCTTGCATTCGTTGTTGGTTCGTTTCTTGAACAAATATAACTTTGTTAGTTCTTAAAGAGAGTATTCCTTAAGTTGGTTCAAATACCACATCGAATCTTGTCGCTTGTGTTCGGGTTAGTGTTTCATGTTCGTGACTACGTTTTAATCATTGAAGGTATTTTGGTATGGGTCGAATCATGGCCTTGATCAAGTTGATACGGTTCGAGCTTTTGGTTTCCTAATCGTTCGTGATAAGACTTTTTATTCGTTAGCCGCGGGTTCGAGTTTGTTTTCAGTTGAGTCGCGGGCAGATTTTAACTTCATCAGTATACGTTTTCGTTTCGACATTTATTCTCGAGCACTACAACTCCGAATCATTGAAGTAGAAACTAAGGTATCCTTTGATATAAACATCACGAACTGTAATTACTAGTACTAGTATTATTTAGATGATATAGGAGAATGAAAGCTTACAATTTACGTCATTTATCATGCATTTCAAATGCAAATTAATATTTTGGTCCTTGATTTATCAAACTTTATACAAAATATATATTATTGATTTCTAAAGTGACACTTTTGGTACTTTTTCATTTTATGTATTCCAAAGCTAGTCCAAATTATATATTTTAGAAAACCTTTGTAAAACCCGTTTATTGTTGTCACTAATATCTCTAAGGCGCGCCATCTTTATTTTAGGTCGTCGTTAGAAGTTCGTGGTTTCTCGGCATATCTTATTTCACCGTTTCACTCTCGCCAATCGTTATCCTCGTTCGATATTTTTATCGATAAGGTGAGTTCATAGCCTCGCTTTTACTTATTTAATTGTTTTATTAAACCCGCGAGGGGGATACATGCTACTTTTTACGAATGGATGCAAGTACTTTTTACGAATGAACGCAAGTACTTGAATTGTATGTTTATTTTGTCCCTTTTAGTCATGAACCGTTAATTACTTGGACCGACTGTACTGGTCGAGTAAACGCGAATGCTGTGAATAGATCTATTGGGATTGACCTCTCCGTCCGGGTTTAACGGAAAACCGGCTGAACGCATTGTATTTGAAACTTAAACGGAATAACGGATGTCAATGTTCGGTTTCATGAGCTAAACGCGATGACAGATGCTATCTGACTTTTGTGAACTGAATACTTGAAATCTTGTGGTCCATTACATTTACTTACAAACCTATGAATTCACTCAACTGTTGTGTTGATGTTTTAGCATGTATTTCTCAGGTACTCAGATTTAAGAGCAGCTGGTGCATGGAGTCGCACTGGATACTCTAAAGGCAATAAAATACTGATTACCATTCAAAACAATTTTTTAAAAAATTTTTATTGTTACATTAGTGTTGGGACCTATTTCTGTTTGTAAACTCTGATGTTTTATTAGTCGAATGGATTAAACTTTTAAAACGCCTCTTTTTGAGTCATTTTCTATAACTTGTGTGTTGTGCTATGAAGTAATACTCCCAATGACCCTTCCGCTGCCTATCCTGATTTTGGGAGTGTTACAAGAGGTAATACTTATACCATGTCAGAAGCTTCCAATGGTGAGAGCTTGATGCTCCTTCTTATAATAGCTTCACTAGGATACAATGGATCCATATCTTTGGGACACTCAAGAGGGACTCCCTTTTTCACAGGTCTGGGAACAATCATTGCCTTTTTAAGCTCTGTTTCTTCTACAAGTTCTTCTTTTCTTTCATCAGAAAGAAGTCTTAGAGTGTTTTCTTCCTGCACTCTTACCCAAATGGGATAAGCTTTGAACTCCAACTCTTCAAATGTCAACCCAATCAATTTTTTATAAGACCATCCTGTTCCATGACATCTAAATAGCATGTAGTACAGCTCCCTCCTATCCCTTTTCAACAATGAGAGAATATTGCTAGCTCTATGTTTCAAAATTACCTTGATGTCTTTTTGTACTCTTAGAAGAATCTCCAAACCCCATATTTGGTCTGAAATAGTAAACTGTGGATTCTCTATGCACTTATCTTCCCAAGCATGGTACATCTGAACAACTTCTGGCATATCAAAATCAACTTGCAACTTCAACTCATTCAACTTCTCTCTTGCCAATTCATCCCCATACTTAAGTCTTTCTGTTTGTTCTATTATCATTACACTTGAGTCTGAACTAGCTTCATCACTTCCTTCTTGTTCTTCTGAAGTGACAACAAAAGGTGATTCACCTTCCTTCTTTCTTTCTTGTTCCACAATTTGTGCAGCCAACCTTCTATCAAACTAAATTTGTGTTGCATTCTTTGGAACATCTACTTCTACCATAATACCCTTACCCTTATCTAATGGATCAATCATGGGTAAGGTAGATGGTAATACCTGTGAAGAAACTTCTTTGATGATGGATGATGACTGGAATACATCAACCTCATCAGCAGGTCTGTCAACACTCAATTTTGCTTTGTCAGCGCCCAAGTTACTCATGTCAACGTTCAAACCTTGCTTGTCGAGGCCCAAATTACCTGTCTCAGCGCCTCTTGTAATTTCCTCCAACATAGCTGTAAAAGACACATTTAAGTTTGTAGGAACTAGAGACGTATCAAAACCTGTCTGTTTCTTCAAACTAGTTAGGGCTTCAGCAATACCCAAAGATTCACCATCATGTGAGCCCTTATAACTCACATTTATCTGTTCATCCTCCCCTTTGGAAGATTCCTCCATCCCACGCCTTGTTCTAGCATTCTCCAAGATAACAATCCTCTCCCTCAAATGCTTGAGTTCAAGGCCTTGTGTGCTGACAATTTATACCAAGTCTGCATTTTGCTTTTGCAAGCTTATGCAGACAGCCGTCAATTCCATTAATGTCATTGGTTCCAATCTGCCCTCCTCTAAAATGGGTATTTGACCTCCCAAGTTAGATTCATTGGGCTTGGATGAGGTCTTAAAGACGTTAGGACTGTCTTGGCCAGCTTCTAAGCCAGAACCAATAGTCCCAGCCTCATCCATTGCACCAACCACACTTGTGGTGGTGGTTCTCTCTGCTACATGGCTAGGACCACTAGAGGAGAACACTCCAGTAGTCCTTTGGCGTTTTTGAAACCTATATTGTGTTGGGGGAGAAGAGGATGTGGATTGAGCGGATGTGGGTTGGTTAAGGGGTGTTTGGGACTGTGAAGGATTGGTGTCAACGTGTGAAATAGGCATGTCAACGCCAACATTTAAAGTGTCAGCATCGAAGGGTTCTTGGTCAATTTGCATGTGTTCGCGGTGAAGGTAATGGTTCAGGTATTGGGTCAAGTTGGGGTTGTGGGTCTGGTTGGGGTTGTGCTGCTTCAATGACAGCAAGCATAGCTTGGGTGAGGGGAAGGTCTCGGTGAGGGGGTGAGTTCATCTTTGTAAAAATTGCTTTCTTTTGCATAGGATCTCATAAAAATCATCATGATCCCTTGTGCAGTAACCTTGGACATCAAAAACCATTTGTAAAAATCTGGGATAAGCTAAAGTCATTTTGTTCCCTTTATTTTTACACATGCCCTCAAAAATCATTTTGGAATAATTAAACTTTTGCCCAGTTGCAATGCACACAATAGCAGTGGCAATGGATCTATTGATCTCATTGTGTGCAGTACACTTGTGACTTAAACATTACAAGAGGACATGTATTAGGTACGTCAGGCTGGGGGAAACTCCTGTTTATGATATTTACTTAAAGTTCCTTCATCAGGAAAAGGATAACCCAAAGCCCTTAGTCCTTGTTCTATTTCATGAATGGGGAGGGTGGTTATACAATCTGCATCATCAAGATGCAAAGCTTGGCGAACGAAAGCTTCAGTAACCACCCATGTGCGCCCATGAACAATAGATGATAATGTAGTCACTCTATTAACTGTTGAGGAACTAACAGTGTTCCAAAACTGTTTAATATGTGTGACAGGAATGAGTGGAGCATGAGAAAGAGCATACCTAATTGGGGATGCATTCAAATACGCCACCATTTGTGTATATTGGGGAAACAGAGTGTCATCAGCGTCCAAATATTCTATCATGTTGTGTTGACTCCTAAATCCCAGTTCCAAATCAGTTGGTTTGAATTTTGGTGCCATTGTTGAAAGCTGTTTGATTGATTGATAAAGATGAAGTACAGGAGAAAATATTGTTAGACAAGAATGATAGGTACCCTATTTAAAATAGGAGCCAAATATATAGGAGAGAAATATGCATGTGATTGGCCCAAAAATAGGCAACTATTTTCAAAAGACAATCATGAAAATATTGAAAAGAAATAAGTTTATCTCATGCATTAAATGAAAGTTATCTGCTCCCAAAAATTACGGCCCAAAAATTCGTCAAAAAGTAACAACTGGGTAGGTCCCATTGAGTGTCAACGGTAAAAAATAACCCATCAACGCCCAACGGCTATATTCTTTTCAACGTTTGCCAAAGCCATGTCAGTGTCTAAACTGGTCACAACAACGCTTGGAAAAATACTTGTCAGCGTCCAAAAATAAAAATTTATAAAAATGAAAAATGACCTTAACAATGTAATTTATCCTAGAGAAGATAACCTATAAGTTGATAATTATTATAGGGCGACAAGCACTGTCCATTTATGTACACTTGCTTATGCAAGATAGACATAACAATCCTCTAGTGTCCCTTGCTAACCAAAACTCTTAACAACTAAGTTACCTCATAAAATTCCTTGTTACTCCCAGGTAAAACCCATCACAAAATCATTCCTAAGTCTCCCAACAGACCACAACCAATTCTAGGCCAAAAATGTCTTGGCAGCATGCATAGTATATCAACTTTGCATGCTACAGTGCCTCATGATTTAGTAAAACTAACTCATACTCACTTGTGGACACAATCTAGAATTGCGATAAGAGTATCATAAGGATACCCAAAAATCCTAAAGGTTCCTAAAACCTCCCCTTAAACTGTGATACATATGTTGCTAAAAATATGTAGGAACATAAAAAATTTCTGTCAAGATAGGAATAGAAAATTCCAACCATCATCTATAAATAAAAACATGCTCAAATGATTCTCCAATGATCCATAAGCAACACTGTATCCAATGGTATAATGCTAACACCACCTGCACATTTAGATTGAAAACCACAAAACTAACATTGTTGCTGACAACGCCCCGATAACACTTGTCAGCGTTAAGGAAACATGTGTCAGCGTTAGACAAATATTTTGCTGACAATGTCACAATAACACTTATCAGCGTTAAAGTAACCTTTGTCAGTGTCAGAAAAATATAGTGGAAAATCTAAATCATCCAAACAGACCAATAACAATGCATTATCATGTACATACTTTTACAAAAAGACCCCTAAACACATATTATGTGAGATTGATCATTCCAATACTTGTTACCAAGTATTGAAATCTTCCAACATCAAAAGGTTTAGTTAGTAAATCAGACACATTTTCTTCTGTGTCAACCCTATCTGGTTGTATTAAACCCTTTTCAAAACAATCCCATATAAAATGGTGTCTAATTTCTATGTGTTTAGTTTTAGAATGATGTACAGGATTCTTAATAATGCATAAGGTGCTGTTATTGTCAACAAATATCTTGGTATGCATAAAATTATACCCATAATCCAACAGCTGGTTCTGAATCCATAAGACTTGTCAACAACAAGCAGCTGCAGCCACGTACTCTGCTTCAGTTGTAGAATTAGCCACCACTGTTTGTTTCTTGCATTGCCAATATATCAACCTGCTCCCAAGAAACTGACATCCACCAGTTGTAGATTTTCTATCAAACTTATCACCTCCATAGTTACTGTCTGAATATGCAATAATCTCCAAAGGTGAATCTTTAGGGTACCACAAGCCAAGACTGGGATAACATCTTAGGTACCTAAAGATTCTCTTGACAGCATAAAGGTGACATTCTTTGGGAGTCACTTGATGGCGTGCACAAGCACACACAGTAAACATGATGTCAGGTCTAGAGGCTGTGAGATACCTCAATGAACAGATCATTGATCTATAGTGCCTGACATCTACATCTTTTCCATCCCCAACCTTTCCCCAAGGGTGTTCCCTGTCCATAGGAGTTGTAGCCCTCTTTTCATGTGGAGAAAAGCCAAACTTCTTCAAGATCTCTGCCATATATTTATCCTGGGAGATGAAGATACCATCTTCTTTCTGCTGAACTTGTAACCCAAGAAAGAAGTTCATCTCCCCTATAGTACTCATCTTGAAGTTGTCTGTCATGAGCTTGGAAAAGTCTTCACTCATCTTTGGATTTGTGGATCCAAAGATGATATCATCAACATAGACCTGAACAAGTAGAACATCCTTACCATTCTTCTTTGTAAACAATGTCTGATCTATGGTGCCCCTCTTGAATCCATTGTCCACCAAATAAGTGGACAATGTACCATACCATGCTCTTGGGGCTTGATGAAGGCCATACATAGCCTTCTTGACTCTATACACCTTGTCTGGATTCTCTGGATCTTCAAAACCAGGAGGCTGCATCACATATACCTCCTCAACAATTGTTTCATAGAGGAAGGCACTCTTCACATCCATTTGATAGACAGTGAAGCCCATGCAGGAAGCATAGGCTAGAAATATTCTTATAGCTTCAATCCTTGCAACTAGTGCAAAGACCTCCTCATAATCTATTCCTTCCTCTTGTGTATATCCCTAAGCCACTAATCGTGCCTTGTTTCTGACCACAATGCCTCTTTTATCTTTCTTGTTTCTTAGAACCCATCTTGTCCCTATAGGTCTGACATATCTGGGACAATCAACCAGCTCCCAAACATCCTGAATTGCAAATTGGTGAAGCTCATCTTGCATTGCTTCCACCCAACTTGGTTCTTTGAAAGCATCAAAGATCTTTTTGGGTTCCTGTTGTGACAGAAAACAAGCAAACAAACATGCTTGCACAAGAGGGGTATCAACCTTCTTGTGAATATTGGCAATAAATCCACCAAGACTTTGATGAGATCTTCTAGTCTGAACAGGAGTCATAACATCACCAATGATTTGTGAAGTAGGGTGATTCTTCATAGTGGAAGTAAGAACTCCACCTTCAAAAAGTTTGGTGTCTTCAATTTCATTCTCCATGTTGCCAATATCTTCATCAGACTCTCTTTCATCAAAATTAAGATGAACCTCTTCATATAAATTGGAAGGTTCACCTTGTTCAAAATTTGAAGAGAAAAGATGCTCAAAAGTGTTGTCAACGCCTGAACCTTGGTTGTCAGCGTCTGGGCTAACAACGCTTGAAATGTTGTTGTCAACGTTTGAGCCATCAACGTCTGAATTTGTCCTGTCAGCGCTAGATTTGTCTTTGTCAGCGCCTAAAGGACCATGCATGTTGTTAACTAGTGGTACTTGGGGACCACCATTATCCTTTCCAGCACCAACAGCAGCAGCAAAAGCATATGTCCATATGGGGATAGTGACATACTCTTGTATGGGAGATGACTTTTCTGCTGGTGATCCAACCTCTTCATTAACCTGTGTACCTGAAACATCAACAACATGTTCTTCCACAAAATTTGAAGTTACCTTCACAATGTCTGGATTAGTAACAGGCATATAATTTAAAGTTCTAGATAGAGGTTCCAAGTCAAACAACCAATTTGGACCACTTTCAGGATCACTAGGTTTACTCTCTAAAAACCTAACATGTACTCTTTCAAGTATACATTTTTCATTTTTAAGATAAACCCTATATCCCTTGCTCTGCACTGAATAACCCATGAAGTAGCCTTCATCACCTTTTGCACTAAATTTACGTAAGGCATCACTAGTATCAAGTACAACTACATGACAACCAAAAGGTTTAAGAAAACCAATATTAGGTTTTCTTCCCCAAAGTAAATCATAAGGTGTTTTGTTCTGTATTTTGTTGACCAATGCTCTATTTTGAACATAGCATGCTGTATTCACAGCCTCAGCCTAAAAAGCTATGGGGAAATGAGCATCAGCCAACATAGTTCTGGCTGCTTCAATTAGGGTTCTATTCTTCCTCTCAACAACCCCATTTTGCTGTGGGGTTCTGGCAACACTAAAATGCCTAGTAATCCTTTTCCTGGCACAAAAATCATCTAAAAGTTTATTCCTAAACTCACCACCATTGTCACTTCTAAGCATTTTTACTTCATTACCTGTTTTCTTTTCAATCTGGGTAATAAAGTCAATTAAAGTGTCAGCAGTGTCACTTTTCATAGTTAAAAAGAAAGTCCAAGTAAACCTAGAAAAGTCATTTGTGATGACAAAGCAGTATGATTTACCATTCAAACTCTCTATATTAGTTGGACCAAATAAGTCCATATGAAGCAAGTGAAGTGGTTTAGAACTAGAATGCACCTGTTTAGACTTGAATGAGACCTTGTGCTGCTTGCCTTTAAGACATGCAACACAAGAGTGGTCATTGTGGAAAGCCTTTTCAGGCAAACCATCAACCAAGCCAAGTCTCACAAGCCTGTTTATATTTTTAAAGTTTATGTGCCCTAGTCTCCTGTGCCATAGATTACTTTCATCTACTGAAGCTTTAGCATAAAAACATGACATATTGTTATTCATCCTAATCCCATTCAGATTCACATTATAGATGTCTTTATGTCTAGGTGTTCTATAGTCAATATATTTCTCATCTGGGATCTTATAATCCTTGCTTAACACCAAGCATTCAGTATCAGTAAATAGAACTGTATTTTTGTTATCACATGTGATACACTAAAAAGATTGTAATCCAGTTCGTTTACCAGAAATACGTTCTCAAAACGCAAGTTCTTGGTGAGAAGTGTTCCTTTGCTTGTGATGGTTCCATAGCCGCCTCCAAAGTAAACCTTATCACCATCCTTAATGGGAGTGAAGTTAGTAAGATAATCTTCCTTCCCTGTCATGTGCCTGGAGCATCCACTGTCCCAATATCCATAATCATTGACCTGTTTTTGAATGCCTTGCACCTAAAGAAAACAAGTTAGTTTTATTTAGGAACCCAAGCCTTAGCAGACTTGGATTCATCTGGTTGTTCAACAAGAACATACTTAGTTCTCATAACAACCCCTTGTTCATCTCTCTTTGGATGAAATACCCAGTTAACCCCAATAGGTTTAGTAATGACCTTTGAAATGTAATTAAATCTGTTGTAGGTCATAGAAATCCCATTATCATTAGGGTTTTGATCTTTCTTTGGTCTCCATGTCAAGCTTGAAGAAGATTTAGACCCCTTACCATGTGGTTGCAAATACTTAGGTCTGGTCACGTTTCTGTCAGCGTTGGATTTGGTCTTGTCAATGCTGAAATTACCCTTGTCAGCGTTGAACCTAGGGTTTGCTACAGAAACCTATTGCCTATTAGACCAAGCATTGGTCCTCTGAAATGGCCTTTGTCCATGGGTGTTAGACCTTTTATTGAAGAATGGGGCTGGTCTAACAACTTGTGGACTTTGCTGCACACAAGTTTTGGGTCTGACAACATTTGACTTTCTAACAGCGTTGACATTGGAAGCGTTGACACACTTATATGCTAAATGTGAAAAGCTACCACAAGTGTAACAGGCTTTTCTAGACACAACCCTAGGTCTAGAAGAAAAGAAGCCTGTTCCATCATTACTAACTTGGCTTTTAGGTGACCTAGTATTCCTATACATTTCTGCATACTTAATGCTAGGTTTTCTAACAGTGTTTGAGCCAAGGTCAACAGCCTTACCAGTGATTGGGTTTGTTACCTTAATAAGGGTAGACTCATTAGGACTTTCACATAATAAGCCACTCTTAACAAACAAGGTAAGGTTGGCTTTCTTCCATTCATTCAAGTCAGTCAACGTTTGTCTATACTCTTCAACTGGTGTAATGACTCTTGGTGGAGGAATAAATTCCTCCTCTTGGAGTTCTGGTAATCCAGTCTAAGATAAGTCCGTTCTCTGGACACCATAGAAGTCCTCAGCTGGTGGTGGAACAAGAGTATAGTCTTTCATCCCAATCACAGTCATGTTCTTAGGATCTCTTTGTTTATTAACACAGTCTCCTAGGGTTTGTGTGGCCTTATCAAATCTCTGAATTTTAAGGTCAACATTATCCTTATTCTTGATGGCCTTATCTAACCTAGCCTGTATATCAACATTAACCCTTTCCATGATGTTCCTTACATCATTACTGGTTTCTAACTCATGTTTAAAGATATTTATTTTATCTTTTAAGTCAAATTCCATTTTCTTGTACTCAAAAACTGTCTTCTCAGTTTGAGTGAGAGCAATTTGATAATTAGACAGTTTGCATCTTTCAGTACTCACATCATCTAACAATTTTGCAATCTCTTTGTTGAGTTTTTCAGTATTTAACCTACAACCCTTAATACAAAAAGAATCATCGTATACCTCATTATCTGATGAAGAGGAGGAGTGTGCCATGAGAGCATATTGAACATGCCCTTCTTCTTCTATTTCAGCAACCAAAGCTTTATCCTCTTCCCCATCCTTAGCCAAATAGCTCCAATCCCATCCCATACCATCAATTTCTTGCACTGCAACCATGGCCTTTGGATCCTGAGCCTTAACAATTTGACTTGAGGGTTTGCCAGCATCAGATCTTCTTGGAGATCTGCATTCCCTCATGAAGTGCCCCATACGATGACAATTGTAGCACTCAACTTTGGATTTATCAAATCCAGCAGTGTCCTTTGCATTGAAGGTCATCTTCTTCTTAAACCTTCTATTCCACCTGTTTGCTCTTATACTAGCAAGAGCCATGTTCCACTTAATATCCATCTCCTCCAAGTGCTCATCACTTATTTGCTCAAGGTCCTCATATGTAATCACAGAACCATTGGGCAAAGAAGCAATGTAAGCACATACAGTATCCAGATCTAAACCAGCAGGTTTAACTCTTGGTGAGTCACTTTTGTATGTGTTAGCGTCTGAATATGATGTGTTGACAGGACATGTTCCAGCGTTGACACATGTTGATCCAGTAACTGGATGCATGTAAGAGTCCTTCTGATTGAATTGACCTTCACTATGTGAGAAGAAGGCCATGTTACTGTTGGTAGACTTGCTTCCATGCTCCAAAAGAGTTTCATTCTCCAACAACCTCAGTTTGTTATAGATATCATCAAAAGTAGAGCTTTTGTAAGTGTTATTGGCAAGAATAGATCTTACCTCAATCTTCCACGCATCACCAAGACTTTTTAGAAAAGTGGCATTAATGTCAACATCACCAACTTGTGTCCCCATGAAGGATAACTTGCTTGTAATGTCAAGCAGCCTGCTTCTCACACTGCTAAGCTTCTCATTAGGTTGAGCCTTGAAAACAGCATACTCATGCATGAGTTGCTTCTTCTTCTCTTCCTTAGTATCCTCATTGCTACCATATGCAACTTCAAGAGCTGCCCAAAGGTCTTTAGCAGACTCATACCCTCTGTATTTATGCTGGTTCTCTTGTCCCAAAGAGAGTTTTAGTATGTTTAGGGTTTTCATATCAATCCTTTTCTTTGCTATATCTTCACCAGACACTGCTCTACCATCACCAGGTTTTTCATGCTTATCTACTTCTGGACATCCAGCCACAACAGATCTTGTAGCAATGGCAGCAACAATCTTTTCAGCTTTATTGAATGTGTTTCCATATTCAGTAATCTCCCAGAGAGTGTAGTCATAGATTCCCAGGTATTGCTCAAAGTTGAACTTCCATAGTTCAAAGTTGTTTGCATCAAGCATGGGAATCTTGATGTTTGGTAAAGGTGAGGAGGAGGAGGTTACTTCTGTATTTGACTTGATGTTTTAGGGTTTTGTGAAAATTAGGGTTTTGGTGATTTTGGGGTTCTTGTGTTCTTTAAGATCAAAAGTTTCTCAACAAGCTCTTATACCACTTATTGATCCCAAACTTAGATCGATTTAGCTTTATGTATACGAGATTAGATCAAGTTATACACGTAGAGAAACCTTTGTATGATAATCTAAGTGTTATCCGGAATTAACACTTAAACAAGAACACACAAGATGTAAACAAACTTTCACTTGATTAATGATAACAAACTTGTTTTTCAATGAAAGTGTTTAACGTATGAAAACTTATACAGAACAATAACCTAAAGGTCTTCTTTTATAGACATAAGAAGCCTTGTACAATAATCTATGTATCAACTATTCTAGGTAAAGATAAACATGGAAAATACATTGTTGTTACTATCTTTACTAGAAGTAATCTAGAACATAATAAACGCGTAGACTAAATCTTTCCATCAGTGCTTGTCTTCAATATATCAACGCTTGACTTCTTCTTGTCAACGCTTGATCTGTCAGCGTTTGTTTTCTTCCTATCAACGCTTGTTTTACTCTTGTCAGCGCTCAAGTAGACTGGCTATATTTTATTCCCAACAAGACACCCCTGACTCGAACCTAGTCGTTGGTCGAGTTCAGGGGAGCATAGCCGATCCCTTGCTTGGAAGTGAGTGGGGGAAGGTGCATTTCCCTTTCTTTCCTTTTAAATTTCCTTGTCAAAAATTTTCCATGCTATGTGAGTTTGCAATCTATAATGTATGATTGTGTGCTTTAATATTCGTGATTCATAGTTTGTTGAGTTGCATTCTTTGATTGTGTTTCGAGTTTAAGTGCCTTATGTAAGTTTTTTCTTTTGAATAGGTGTGGATCTTTGATAAGTTTTGATTGGTGCTAGTTTAAGTGGTGTTTGAGTTAGGCTCTCTTGTTAAGCATAAGTTAAACATCTGCCGTGGTTGCTTCTAGGATCACTAATAGGTTTATAGAAGCTTGTTTTGCTCTTTGTTTCATAAAAAAATCAGAAAAGTAAAAAATTGTGTGTTAGAATCAATTTATGTGACACTCTTGCTAATCTTTGAACGTGTGCTTGAATTTTATTTATGGTTCGGGTTTGTTTGTCTGTGCCTATGCATACATAGAAAACCAAAAAAGAAAACTGAACCAAAGAAAAAGTTTAAGTAAGTGGCATGCTGAAACTTTGGACTTTGAACGTGGATTTGGATTGAGGGTGTTTTGATGTTTGTATAAGTTGTGGGTAGGTCTGTACGTCCACATCAACAGAAAGTAACAAATATAGATTGTGGTCTAATACTGCCAATCATAGCATTACAAGTTCACCACATAAGCTATAAGCATTCAGGTTTTAGGTTATAGAATTTGTTTTCATACTTTTGGTTATGAATGATATTATCCGTCCTATCATGATATGACTTACACTGCATGTTTATGTGGTTTCGTGTACTTTTAGTGTTCATAAAAATTGATTGAGAGATTCTAGGATTTACTTGCTTTTAAACTGTCAGTAGCCACTTCCTGATTCTTTAAGAGTGCTTTCGTTTGTTTCAGTTGCTGTAGGATAGTTCATTAGCGTTCAAGTTGCGTCAATTACTTACAGTATTCACCCCTTATTAAATGATTGTTGTTGTATTCTTTTGGTGTTGATTCAGACTTATTCGTGCTTATTTACTTGTGTTTACTCTTGACTTCTCACTTGCAAAACGCAAGTGGGAGTGCCTTTGTCCAAACAACAATCAAAAGCAATAAAGGAACAAGCCACTCAAGGCTACTTTCACTTACTGTAGAAGAACGAGGTGCAATTATTCTCAGCGACCTTAAACCAAAAGTGATACTTTTAAATGAGAACTTTGAGTTCTGTCAATATTAGGTATTCTGGGGCATGATTCAAGTAATTTGGCATTGCAAATTATCTGTTGTATTTTGTGTTTAAGAAGTGTTGGTATAACTGTGTATCTATCAACAAAGCAAGGAATATTAAACCAAAGCCAAGTAAAATTAGGTCTGTTGAGTTCATCCAAGAGCTAAACTGCCCTCTTGATTCGTGGGTTGGTTTGATTCGTGGAGTGTTTTGGTTATTGGGTGATTGTGTTACTTGTGAGCCCCAATTAAACAAGAAGAAAAGGGGCATGTGCCCACTGTAAAAAAAAGTAAAAAAAAAGAGAAGAAAGTTCAAGTCTGTGAGCATAATTGATTCGAATTGTGGTTTAATCTAGATTAAAGTGGTTTATTATTTGTATTTTGGTGAGTATTTGTATTGTAGAACAAGTGGTTAATAAGAAAAAAAATAAAAATAAAAGTTTTTAAATTTTTTTGGTCTGGCCATGACTCGAACATGCGCCACCATGACCACACCACACACACTCAACTGTTGCACCCTTGGGACTTTACTGGTTAAAGTCGCCCTAGGGTTTTATTTAAGGGGATTATTTGTGTGGCTTGTTAATATAAGTTCGAGCTTAATAAGCCCGATTTCAGCTTATTTTGAGCCAGATTTTCATTCGTCTCATTTTTCCTCGCATTAGTTAACAATTTAAGATTGTTAAAAAATAGTTTCAAATTTTTGTCTTTATTAGATTATTTATTATTAATATTTTAATTTTAATTCTTATAAATTAGATTAAAAATAGCAACCAGTATTTAAAAATTTTATAAAAATAATTTTTAGACTTTAGTTAGTACAATTTAGGTTTACATCTAGAAAAATTTGTATTTTCACTTTTTCTTAGTTATATTTAATTTTAGGTTTTTTTATCAAACTTTAAAAATTAATATCAATTAATTAAAAAGGGTTTGAAAAATTTGGTTTTCACTTTTGTTTTAATTAGATTTTTCTTAACTTAGATCTAAAATTTGGTAATTTTTAGTGAAGTTTGAATTTTTGTCGAGTTTTACGATTCCGCGTTTTTATCATCGTATCATAGTCTTTAGCATAAACTGTCATTGTTTTTATTTTCTCCTTTTTCTCATTAATATTAATCTCAAATATCATCAAGTTTAACACACACATTAATCCTCCTCGAGAACGAACTCACACACAAGGGTCATAAGTGTTTACGTTTTCCTAAACGTACGCTTAATACTTACCGCTTTATACGCTCTTTTTCCTAAAAGACGTATTCATACTACTATCACATCCTACTTGGATTAGTGGTCCGTTACGTGTATTTATGGTGTGTCATCAAAGCATAAGGTAAATGTCCTAAAACATTAACTGACCATAAAGGAAATACCGGAATCAAACATTGGTAATCCAAACAAAAGCTCAAAACATGAAAAGTAAATACTGAATGAAAGGACTAAACAATGTCCAGATAAGCAAAGTAATGTAAGAAGTGCGTAAAGTAAGAAGTCTGGATAGCTTCCATCTAAATGCACAGGCTCTCAGAATCCTATGAGCGTCCCGGTGTACCTGCCGTTAGAACATGAAAGGAACAACGGCTGAGCATAATGCCCAATGAATGGATATAAAGAATGATAAGAAATACTGAAATGAAGCAGATGATAAAATACTGAAGTTGTAAGACTGATAAGTAAATTGTAGCGTATATCTGTGTATAATCTAAGAAGTCTGATTTACAAATAGTAAAACTGAACTGTTATCTATTAAATCTGAAAACATGCATTTAGTGTATTTTAATTACAAGAGTTTATATAGGTCATGTGCTGTAACAACTGTTGCATGAATAACTGTAGGGGTGACCTCGTCATGCTGTAGAGGGGTGACCTCTA
Source organism: Glebionis coronaria (assembly GCA_025667525.1). Lineage (NCBI taxonomy): Eukaryota > Viridiplantae > Streptophyta > Magnoliopsida > Asterales > Asteraceae > Glebionis > Glebionis coronaria. Next base: position 554,690,987 of record CM046877.1, on the reverse strand, counting down.
AATAATATGTTGGGTGGAGGGATCAGCTCCAATGTGAAGGATGTAGAGCACACATCACATTCACCTAATAATTGTAAACTGATAGTCTAGGATGCATCCATATGCCCGGCTGATAATATTGATAAATGGCCAAGCTGAAATAAATGGGACGCTGCGAGTAATCACTCCCTCGCAGAGGAGTCATGACACCGGTGCCTCTAGTGTCATGGTTACGGTGCCTCCATAACTAGTACATAAAATGGTCATGCTTGTATATAAAGCTCAAGCAATTTATTTAGTTATTAAAATGATTAATGATAAGCTTAAAATATATACTGGGAAAAACATTTGGCTGTAGACGGGGAATCCTAATCATGCATAGAAGGAAGTCCTTACTGAAGGACGGGAAATTCGTACCTTGTGTCCAGTAATGAAATAAGAATGAAGCTGAAAGATCTACTCCGACTTCATTGTTACTACATAAATAACGGACGCGTAATAAGTTGTCTGATTACTGCTTACTGTTTCTGATTCTTATATGTTCATAATTTAATTTATTTTATTCTTAATATATTGTATGTGTATAAACTGATAACTGAGTGTTCTAATATTTCTGATTAACGTATGCCTGCTCTACTATTAGTTATGGCATAACACATATTCTGACGTTACAATAATTCTATATTTGGTAACCTGCTAAAAATAGAAAGTTTCCTAATTTAGAAAGTTTCCAAAAGAATGAATTAACTCATTCATATATTATACCTTTTAATTTTATAAAACTAATTTAACATTATAAATTTAATTTACTAATTTAAAAATATATTGAGATGCCCCTTCTCGGTCGCACTAAAACAAACCAATCAATATAACAATTCTGCCTAACTGAATTAGCAACAGAAATTTCTGTCACTAAAAAGCTGTGACTAAGACTGTGTCTAAAACTGTCATAAAAAACTGTCACGAACAAACTGCGACAGAATTTAGTGTCACTAAACTGTCGCTAATCTTATATTAAAATCTCCAATTTCTGTCCAAACTTTTTCCCACTGATCTCTATGATGTTCCCACCGTCCTGTTTAAAGTTCCCACTGTTTTTGTTATGGTTCACAGTTTACAAATCCAAACGCACCCTTATTACCTGTTAATCCCAAACACCCCCTGCTGAGTCAAAACAACCCCCTGTTGCTGCGTTTCCCACTGTTTACGAGCTAACCACCCGTGGTGGGTTTGTTTAGCTTTGGTTGGTCAAAAACAGCCCCAAGTCGCCCCTGTGTGGGTCACGGCTGGGCAAAGAAAGGGCCACTGAGACATTTGTCTTGGCTGTTCATCATCACAGCCCACCGAGAGCTTTCATGCTCACGGTTTTCGTGGTCACGCCCAAAACCCGACAACCCTTCTTGATGATTACATTATAAGTTTTATTTGTAAGGGTCTTAGAACACCAAACGTGTTAGCTTTAAAATGTCAGCGACTAACGGAATTACATTAGTTTCATAGCCAGGACTTGCAGGGACTATTAATGTCATATGTAAGTAGTTCAAGTCACGTGTTATATATACCCCTCCATACTTCAATGGAGGGGTGAGGTGTGTCATTTACTTGTTTTCCTTTCTGGTGTAGTAAAATTAGTTGTTTACTATCTTTTTGGAAAAAGAGAGCAAAAACCAAAGTCGTAGTAAGTATTAGTAATTACGTTTTAGGAAAAACGCAAATACCGACAACAGAGTTCGTTCTCGAGGAGGTATGGTGTTTAGCCAACAATTATAGACGTTATTTATTCAAGTGATTACATTTTTGGAAAATGAATAAAAAAAAGGAAAAGACGGATTAAGCTCAAAACGGACAAAAACGCGACCCAACGAAAAATTTCACCAAAAAAATAATTAAAAATTACAAAAATGTTCTAAAAAACCTAACTAAGAAAAATATGAAAACCAAAAAATTTTAAAACTTTTAAATTAATTTATATTACCTTTTAAAGTTAATTAAAAAATCTAAAAATAAAATTAGCTAAGAAAAAGACAAAATTTAAACTTTTTTATTTGTAAACCTAAAGTGTATTATTTAAAAACTTAAAAATATTGTTTTGAAAATAAAACTTAATTTAACATTTTTATGACTTTTCTCAAATTTAAAACTAAAATAATCCTAGAAAATGAAATAATAAAAAGAAAATTATGAAATTTAAACTCTACAAAATCAAATTTATTTTTTTTACGTCCTAAATGACAAAAGAAAATTTTGATAAAAATAATTATAATTTTTTTTTTACTTTTATATTTTTATTATGAATTAAAAACTATTTAAACTAAATAAATGATTTAAAAATAATAAATGATTTTATTAAAAATCCAAAAAAATTCTGAAAATGCTAAACACTATTTAAAAACTATGAAAAATAAAAACTTCACAAAATAAGCTCGAATAAGCTGTGAATTAAACGAAATAAGCTAATAAGAACATTAATAATAACAAAAAAAGAGTATAAATAGAATGTTTTGCAAATGTTTAACAAAAATCTCATTGGCTCAGCTGGTTTAAAGAGGGTGTCGTGAGGCGCTGTGTTGAGTAACAAGAGGTCATGGGTGCTAGTCTTGCTGTTGACATTCTTTTCAGTTTTTTTCTTTTATTACATATACTGAATATTACGAGATAAGTGTATATAAAGGAAAAATAAAAAGACTTCTAAAACAGAAGTACTAAGAGAGCAGATGGTTAGTCAGTGTTGTGTTGCGTCTGGTTGTTGTGTAGGTCTGTGGTTCGATACCCACTTGCTTTCTTTTTGGCAGATTACTACTCCTTCCGTCCTAAAATTATAGTCCATGTTTCCTTTTCGGGTTGTCCTAAATTAATTGTCCACTTCTAAAACTTCTAAAAATAGGTAGGAGTTTTAGATCGAGATTACTAGATTACCCTTAATTGAAATCATAATTACAAACTTTAAAAAGTTTTTAAATTATTTGGTTAAGGGTAAAACTGTCTTTTTGCAAAAAGTAAAAGAGAGAAAGCTGAAAAGATGGTATTTTTCTTAAACTGTGTGTTTTTTGTCAGGGGACAATAATTTTAGGACAGAGGGAGTATTATTTTAGCACTTTTGAAATTTTGGTGATAAAGAACTAGCCAAGGTAGCAGTTGGCTACCTTGGTTGAGAAGCAACAAATATTGACAAACTTAAACACACAGCAATGAAAATCAATACAGAAGTATTAGAATCAAAAATTTGTACAGTATCAAATAGAAAGAAAAAAAAAGACAGTAGCCAAATTATGTTTGCATCTAGTGTTCTAATAGGCTAAAACCAACTTGGAATTAAACACCTAAAAATCTTCTAAACCCAAAATTTCATGTGAACAGATGAAGCTATTATCTAAACTATATGAATCGCAAGTATTTTAAACTAAAACCTCAAATTTGAAAAGTATTTCCTGCTGCTGCGTTTGGCCACAAGTATACCAAAATATGAACAAGATATGACAGTCTAAGAGTGAATTACCGTTCAAGCTTAGAATAACATGGACAAACCTTGAATACACTCAAAATAAACTAGATCACACACCACACAATGACAATCAACAAAAAAATAAAGGCGTATGCTACCTGCTGCTAAGATTAGGACGGAAAACACATAACACCTATTTTTTTATTATTTTTTTAATTAAGATGAAACGAAAGCCTAAAGGCACTACTACTAACCTCACTAATCCGATGCAAATCAAACGTTAACCTAAACCCTACGCTATGACAAGTTACTATGCTAATCCAAACAGTCCTAACCAAACTTAAGTCATCTACCTTTTTTTTGATTTTTTGATGTTTTTAAGCTGAATTAAAAGCAAAATCAAAGATAATCTAACCTCGATGTTCAAATGAAATCAGAATTCGACTACAACTCCTAAGCTAGAACAGAATAATGATCAATTCCAAACACTTGTTTAATGAGCAGATCTCGACATTTGAAAAGAAGAATAGCAGATTAAACAATAGTTGAACAAATAAGACAACTACAAAGAGTAAACGACAGATGATTGAGAACAAATAAACAAAAAAACACAATAGCATAAATCAATCGGAGAAAGTAAGAAGATAGAAAAATAGCAATAGCATATTTAGAGAAAATAAATCTAAGAGAGGGGAAATCACTTACAGAGGGTCCAAAGCCTTTGAAACTCCTAACTCACTGTCCCATAAGCACCTCGACCACAATCTCTTAAGCTTATCACATTTCTATAAGCTCCAAAGCTTATTCACTAGCTTATTACCCAAAGCTTATCACCAATTGATCACTACCACATAAACCATCTACCAATAACCCACTTCTTGAAACCAAAAACTAACAAGGCACCAACTCCTCTTAAAATCTTGAAACCAGCAGATACGCAAACTCAATAAGCTAATGGAGATGACTTATTTGTCAGATAAGCATTCCACAACTTATTGCAACAGTAGCACAAAAGCAAAAACTTGCTTTTGTTATAATATGGACTTGGAAATATAAATTTGTACAAGGAAATAAGAAGTAGCAGATTGAAAATTAACAAAATTCATTAAACAGTCTAAAATCATGATTGTTAGTCACCCTTAAAACCTTTTACTCAACTTTGGTTCTCAAAAACATTAACCCAAAATTTTCAGAAAAATGTCGTTGATAAAAATTGAAAGTACAAGACTGAAATTAAAATGCAGAAACTTAAAAGACAGGTTTAAAATTAAATGGAACTCAAATTCATATATTCAAAATCTCACTACTTTTACAAGAAATTTTGTAGTATATAAAACTTGGAACAAAGTACTACTTCTGCTAGTCTATGATGTATTTACAATGAAGGAGATTATACTAGAACATAAACCCTAGCAAATAAAAAACCTAAACTACCCTTGGATCATTTCATCATCTTGGATGAATCTTCAATATTTGAAATTGGTCAAATCTGTGCCATGTGTTGTGCAGTTGTACTTTGTTGATCAAAACCCTCCATTTAGTGTGCTCAAGACGCTGAGTAAACTTATCCATTGGATTGGTCTTCACATCACTATCTAGTGAGTTACCCCGTGACTTGTTGTAGCTGGATAGGGGACCAAAAGAGGGAGGGTCGTTTTCTGGGTGAAAGACTATGTTAGGTGTGGGGTAAATACGAAAACCCCTAAGGTAAATTGGAGTATAATTTTGATTTGGATTTAATTGGAACTAGGGGTGGGTGTAGGGTTTATGAAGATGACAGTGAAGTTTAATCCATTTTAGTAATAGATGAAATAAAACTGGTAACAATCTTGGGCTGGGTGGTGATTAGGATATGGGTTATGGGTAGGGTTTGATGACATGGCAGGTTATGATTGGGTGGATGGAGTTTGTTTGTCTAGGCAGAAACAGTCCCCTGTCTTCCACTTTTTTGTCATATCAAGTTTTAAACAACCTTTCACAAATTTCCTTTAATCATCTTTGTATCACTTGTTATTTGTGGCACACAAACTTTTGCAAACTTGCACCAAGGACCATTCATGTATCAAAGGCATTCTTCAAGGTCCAAACATGTATAATCTTGAAACTTTAGGACCATAAATGCAATTTCGGAGATTTTCAAGGGTTAAAAGTGAGAAGTCTTCAATCTTGAGGGACCAAACTTGACATTCTTCAATTCTTCAAGGGTATTTTTGGAAATTCATTATTCGGGTCCGGTTCTTTGTGCGGCTTTGTTTCCCGTGTTCGTTTTTGCTTGAATCTTGTGGTCTTTTGGTGATTTCATGATATCCATACCTAAAATACACAATGAACAAACACAAGCATATTTTGGGGTATTTTAATGATATCTTAAGCGTTTAAGCCCGATTTGGACGATGAGGCTATGTATAAATGAAGTCTCATCACTCCCCATACTAAACCATTGCCGTACCTCACGCAATGCTAGAATTAAGTATCATAGCACTTCCAAAGTTCTTTTTATGATGACATTTATTGAAGACACAAACTTAAATAAACTACTATACGTGTTTTAGACATAATGTATTGTTTTCATCACGATTAAGTGACTTTTAGGATCATAGAATAAGAACACGTGAACGCTTCGTTAGAAATAATTTTGTCATCCTCGATTTTTACCCAATTCCATGCTAAGCGTGTAACGAGATCATTGTTATTATAAGTTAGCAACACAATCATATCTCATGAGTGTTAATTACGAACCTAGACTCCCTTATTCCTAATTGGTATCTCTTATATTTTATTTTGTCTTAATGATCACGAGGATACATCATTGAATTATGCGTGAATAGAGATTAAGTCTAAAAATAGAGTTTTAACGGTGTAACCAAAATCATTAAATTAATAATTCACCCTAATAGACAACGATGTGAAAAAATTAAGTCAACAAGAAGGATTGATAAACACGGTTTTATAACGGTTTTGAACATGAGACTTATTACCAAGACTTTTATACGCCCCCTAACGGAAGGGCCTTATTATCATAGGTTTACCTCCATCTTTTATTCAACTCCACCATGGAGCTTTTATTATGACTTCGGTCTTGCCTTGCCTTTTATTATTCGTCATCATCGGTGGTTTTATTATGGCTAAAGACGTATATCCTCACACAAAAGCGAATTTTGGATCTTTAAAGCTTCAAAGATTAAGGCTTGATTCACTTTCAATTTGCGCATAGATTTTTGGGCCTTGTGAGCTTCAAATTTTTGTTTAATTTAGATGAGACCTTGAAATCTTATTATTAGGTGAAGCTTTCGATTATTTGGGTGCCAATACTTCAAAACCTTGACGCTGGCGATACCTTAATGTTTTCCCAATTTAATTACATGGAAGCTACTAAAACAAATTAGAAACCAACAATAGTGACTAAACCGCTAAATCAATGTTTATTAATAATTTATTATGCAAAAGTGTGGGGAGAATAAGCTAATAATTACTACACATGAGATCGTGAAAGATTACGAGACTTATAAATAACTATATCATTTTTCGTCCTCATTTAAGAGACTTAGCCTAAAAGTTAAGGAATCGAAGCTAAGTGCTCAACACGCACGGTCGAGTCAAAAATTACTCTTATTCTCACCATCAGAAAACCTACATTCGTGCCTTAAACACTTATGAAAAAATATGAAATTTTTTATAATTTGGCCATTTTTAGCCTTATTTGCAACAAAACAATAACAAAAAGATGAAATTTGAATTGCGTGTTGACGTAAGCAAGGTGAAGTATCTACTCACCCCCATACTAAAACTAAACATTGTCCTTAATGTTTCGAGTCTAGGGGTGAAAACACCCTCATACTAGAGACGTAGTCGAATGCTTAATCTCGAGCATGGAAAGGGTAAAACGAATAACCTAAAAGGCGTTTATGAATTATGCTAAGAAGATAAACGTTATAACATAAAGGATATCATTGGATATCGGAATCTCTAAAGGCAACGATCAAAGCTTGAGTGATCCATAAAACAAACACGAGAGGCTTCAATGATGACGATGAACCTAATGAATCACAATCACAAACAACCACGGAACAAAGGTTGGAAGATCACAAGTCCCCTCGTTACACTAATTAGAAAGCAATAATATTTACAAGGATAAGCATGAGAATCCCCCACGAGGCACCTTGTTTTTGATAACCGAGTCAAAAGCTCGCCTCGAATCCCCATAAATGTGATCATTTAGGGATAATCATGGTTTGGTCATTTTTGGTGGGGCTTACATGTAATCAAGGCCCAAAAGCAACCATGAGTAAAGGCAAAGCCTTTATACCGGGATCGAAGATCGTATCCTCACATATGGTGGAAAATGATAACGGCAAAGCCGGAGGATACGTTTTGTAAGGAAGAAAACTCCTTATAATGTACTCAAAGTACGTGTAGTCATGAAAACCGAGAGGGTGGGTAGGATTACTTTGAGACGAAGGAAAATTAGAAAGAGAGTCAATACAAATGGGGGTCTCAAAGTCTCCTCCCAGTTCAAAGGCAAAGGCCTCAATAAAATACTCATTCTCATCGAGAGGCGGTCCATCGATGAACCCCTCGAGAATGGAGGCATCACAAGTCAAAAGAGAAGACTCGTCCAAATGAGACTTAGGAAGGGTGACTAGCAAATCCGGCTTTTCGAGTTTAGGGTCCAAAGAATCCTCACTCTCGATGTCCTCGAACGTCTCATCAAAGACAGGATTTACGTCACCAAAAATGAACTTGCCATCAAATTCAAAAAGGGAATTCGAGTAGATTTTAAATTCGTCGACACGAACTTCCTCATCGAGTAGTGACTCGTCATCACTAGTGGAAAAATCATCATCGAAAAGCGAGTTCAAAAAAGTCAATGATTCTATACCCGAAGTGTCATTGGGAGAGACATCATCACATGAAGTCGTATCACACTCACTATCGTAATTTGCCTCGTTAGAATCTTCGTGGAAAAATTCATCGAGAGCAAAATCACTTAACTCCTCATCGAAGACAACCGTAGGCTCACTTTGGATTGGAATAGGGATCTCAACACTAGGATTAGTGCTAAGATTCTTCTCCCTCATACTTAGAGAGGCATCGGGTTTCGTTGGGAGCGTGAGAGTTATGGTTTCACAAGACGAGGTGAGATTAAAAATGTCGCTATCGTCGTCGTCATCATAAATAGGAGGCGTGAGATCACATCTAGCTAGATGCTCCTCTCTTTCTAGTTCTATTCTCTTATGACGAGTTTCGATGCTTAAACCATTGTAATCTTGTAAAAGTTGTTTGGTTCTAATCTCACACTCTCTTTTAAACTCGTCACTTATTTCTTTTTTACGATATCTCCTAATGCCGAGTTCATTAGTTATATAGTTTATTTCTTGATTGATTCGTGGTTTCTCCTCTTCCATATCGTTGATGCTTTCTTCGATCACTTCGACGATTGAAAGTTCCTTTTTCTCCATAATTTGTTGAAAAAGCAATTTAATTTCTTCAAATCCCTTGTCGACATGACTTACACTGAGATCATCATCGAAAAAATTTTGTGGAGGTGATTGGTCAAAACCGGAGATTTGTTTGTCGAAAGACGTATCATGGTTCATCGGTTGACAATCATACCCATAATGAGGTTCGTTTCCACAAGACTCACATGAATACGACGATGGATATTGTGATGATTGGTCAAAGAAATTAGGATTCGGTTCGGGGTCATTATAATTCGTACAACAAAATCCAAAATCGTGCTCCAAACCGCAAAAATCACACGAATAAGACGAAGGCGGTTGTGGAGCTTGGTCATAGGATTAATATCCGTAACCATGGCCATTTTGAGGAGAGTTGTAGATATACCCATCCCTTCCTTCATAAATCTCGCAATTGAAGAAATTACCACCGTTGGGCGGACCTCCACAATATGGACAAGAGTAATATCCATCGTTGGACATGACGAAACGAGAATAGTGTTACGAGAATTAAACACTAGAGGGTGAAAGAAAAGAATTATGAAAATAGAGGGAAAAATCGAAGATTCTTTTTGTTGTTTTTGGTTTTTTATTTTTTTGGAATTTTGGTGTATTACGTAGAAATTAATCTACAAAAATTATCCAATAATCAAAGGTCTCGATTAATGAATCCAAGAAGAATGAAGGTAATTACGTGAAGTAAAAACCCTCGTCGACTTTGAAACGTTGGCGGAACACCAAAACGTTTCGAGGTTCAGTAATTAAAACTCACAAAAATAGATTAATAATACTTGAATTTGGCAAACCCCTAATTAATCGTCACTTTCAAAATATCCACAAGCGAGCGGAGAAAACGAGGCGGCGCAAAGCACTTAAGAGCCTTTTTTCATTAGGTCGTGAAATACAACCGCCTTATACCCACCTTATAGTTTGTATTTATCGAGATTAAAACAATTAAGAGTATTTATCTATTTTGCCTTTAACTTTCGTTTGAATTCGATACACTCGATAATGAGCGGAACGCCCACTATCGAGGTGCGATTTCTCGCGTATTTGGATAATTATTGTGTGTTAGTTGTTCTACGTAAATACAATATATTATGCACAAGAAAATGAGAAAACGATTTTGTGTTAATTGAGTACAATTTAACAATGTTTATTTGTAGGCTAATAGTATAGAAAAATAAAAAGAAGTATTTAGAATAAAACGTAAACACTCAAACAAACACGATAAATAAATATGGCTAAACACACCTCCCCGACAGCGGCGCCATTTGTGATGTAGTAAAATTAGTTGTTTACTATCTTTTTGGAAAAAGAGAGCAAAAACCAAAGTCGTAGTAAGTATTAGTAATTACGTTTTAGGAAAAACGCAAATACCGACAATTGAGTTCGTTCTCGAGGAGGTATGGTGTTTAGCCAACAATTATAGACGTTATTTATTCAAGTGATAAATAAAAGAAAAAAGGAAAAGACGGATTAAGCTCAAAACGGACAAAAACGCGCGAACGTACAAACGTAAAAACGCGACACAACGAAAAATTTCACCAAAAAAATAATTAAAAAATGTTCTAAAATACCTAACTAAGAAAAATATGAAAACCAAAAAATTTGAAAACTTTTAAATTAATTTATATTACTTTTTAAAGTAATTAAAAATCTAAAAATAAAATTAGTTAAGAAAAAGACAAAATTTAAACTTTTTTATTTGTAAACCTAAAGTGTATTATTTAAAACTAAAAAATATTTTTTTGAAAATAAAAAATTAATTTAACATTTTTATGACTTTTCTCAAATTTAACACTAAAATAATCCTAGAAAATGAAATAATAAAAAGAAAATTATGAATTTTAAACTCTACAAAATCAAATTTATTTTTCTGACGTCCTAAATGACAAAAGAAAATTTTGAAAAAAAGAATTATATTTTTTTTACTTTTATATTTTTATTTTGAATTAAAAACTATTTAAACTAAATAAATGATTTAAAAATAATAAATGATTTTATTAAAAATCCAAAAATTTCTGAAAATGCTAAACACTATTTAAAAACTATGAAAAATAAAAACTTCACAAAATAAGCTCGAATAAGCTGTGAATTAAACGAAATAAGCTAATAAGAACATTAATAATACCAAAAAAAGAGTATAAATATAATGTTTTGTAAATGTTTAACAAAAATCTCATTGGCTCAGCTGGTTTAAAGAGTTTGTCGTGTGGCGCTGTCTTGAATAACAAGAGGTCATGGGTTCTAGTCTCGCTGATGACATTCTTTTCATTTTTTTTCTTTTATTACATATACTGAATATTACGAGATAAGTGTATATAAAGGAAAAATAAAAATACTTCTAAAACAGAAGTACTAAGAGAGCAGATGGTTAGTCGGTGTTGTGTTGCGTCTGGTTGTTGTGTAGGTCTGTCGTTCGATACCCACTTGCTTTCTTTTTGGCAGATTACTATTATTTTAGCACTTTTGAAATTTTGGTGATAAGGAACTAGCCAAGGTAACAGTTGGCTACCTTGGTTGAGAAGCAACAAATATTGACAAACTTAAACACAGAGCAATGAAAATCAACACAGAAGTATTAGAATCAAAAATTGTACAGTATCAAATAGAAAGAAAAAAAAAGACAGTAGCCAAATTATGTTTGCATCTAGTGTTCTAATAGGCTAAAACCAACTTGGAATTAAACACCTAAAAATCTTCTAAACCCAAAAATTCATGTGAACAGATGAAGCTATTATCTAAACTATGTGAATCGCAAGTATTTTAAACTAAAACCTCAAATTTGAAAAGTATTTCCTTCTGCTGCGTTTGGCCACAAGTATACCAAAATATGAACAAGATATGACAGTTTAAGAGTGAATTACCATTCAAGCTTAGAGTAACATGGACAAACCTTGAATACACTCAAAATAAACTAGATCACACACCACACAATGAAAATCAACAAAAAATTTGAAGGCTTATGCTACCTGCTGCTAAGATTAGGACATAAAACACATAACACCTATTTTTTAATTAAGATGAAACAAAAGCCTAAAGTCACTACTACTAACCTCACTAATCCGATGCAAATCAAACGTTAACCTAAACCCTATGCTATGACAAGTTACTATGCTAATCCAAACAGTCCTAACCGAAACTTAAGTCATCTACCTTTTTTTGATTTTTTGATGTTTTTAAGCTGAATTAAAAGCAAAATCAAAGATAATCTAACCTCGATGTTCAAATGCAATCAGAATTCGACTACAACTCCTAAGCTAGAACAGAATAATGATCAATTCCAAACACTTTTTTAATGAGCAGATCTCGACATTTGACAAGAAGAATAGCAGAATAAACAACAGTTGAACAAATAAGACAACTACAAAGACTAAACGGCAGATGATTGAGAACAAATAAACAAAAAAACACAATAGCATAAATCAATCGGAGAAAGTAAGAAGATAGAAAAATAGCAATAGCATATTTATAGAAAATAAATCTAAGAGAGGGGAAATCACTTACAGAGGGTCCAAAGCCTTTGAAACTCCTAACTCACTGTCCCATAAGCACCTCGACCACAATCTCTTAAGCTTATCACATTTCTATAAGCTCCAAAGCTTATTTCACTAGCTTATTACCCAATCCTTATCACCAATTGACCACTACCACGTAAACCATCTACCAATAACCCACTTCTTGAAACCAAAAAATAACAAGGCACCAACTCCTCTTAAAATCTTGAAACCAGCAGATAAGCAAACTCAATAAGCTAATGGAGATGACTTATTTGTCAGATAAGCATTCCACAACTTATTGCAACAATAGCACAAAAGCAAAAACTTGCTTTTGTTATAATATGGACTTGGAAATATAAATTTGTGCAAGGAAATAAGAAGTAGCAGATTGAAAATTAACAAAATTCAGTAAACAGTCTAAAATCATGATTGTCAGTCACCCCTTAAAACCTTTTACTCAACTTTGGTTCTCAAAAACATTAACCTAAAATTTTCAAAAAAATGTTGATAAAAATTGAAAGTACAAGACTGAAATTAAAATGCAAAAATTTAAAAGACATGTTTAAAATAAAATGGAACTCAAATTCATATATTCAAAATCTCACTACTTTTACAAGAAATTTTGTAGTATATAAAACTTGGAACAAAGTACTACTTCTGCTAGTCTATGATATATTTACAATGAAGGAGATTATTCTAGAACATAAACCCTAGCAAATAAAAAACCTAAACTACCCTTGGAACTTTTCAGCATCTTGGACGAATCTTCAATATTTGAAATTGGTCAAATATGTGCCATGTGTTGTGCAGTTGTACTTTGTTGATCAAAACCCTCCATTTAGTGTGCTCAAGACGCTGAGTAAACTTTTCCGTTGGATTGGTCTTCACATCACTATCTAGTGAGTTACCCCGTGAGTTGTTGTAGCTGGATAGGGGACCAAAAGAGGGAGGGTCATTTTCTGGGTGAAAGATCATGTTAGATGTGGGGTAAATACGAAAACCCCTAAGGTAAATTGGAGTGTAATTTTGATTTGGATTTAATTGGAACTGGGGGTGGGTGTAGGGTTTATGAAGATGACAGTGAAGTTTAATCCATTTTAGTAATAGATTAAATAAAACTGGTAACAATCTTGGGTTGGATGGTGATTAGGATATGGGTTATGGGTAGGGTTTGATGACATGGCAGGTTATGATTGGGTGGATGGAGTTTGTTTGTCTAGGCAGAAACAGTCCCCTGACTTCCACTTTTTTGTCATATCAAGTTTTAAACAACCTTTCACAAATTTCCTTTAATCATCTTTGCATCACTTGTCATTTGTGGCACACAAACTTTTGCAAACTTGTACCAAGGACCATTCATGTATCAAAGGCATTCTTCAAGGTCCAAACATGTATAATCTTGAAACTTTAGGACCATTAATGCAATTTTGGAGATTCAATCTTGAGGGACCAAACTTAACATTCTTCAATTCTTCAAGGGTATTTTTGGAAATTCATTATTCGGGTCCGGTTCTTTGTTCGGCTTTGTTTCCCGTGTTCGTTTTTGCTTGAATCTTGTGGTCTTTTGTTGATTTCGCGATATCCGTACCTAAAATACACAATGAACAAACACAAGCATATTTTGGGGTATTTTAATGATATTTTAAGCGTTTTAAGCCCGATTTGGACGATGAGGCTATGTATAAATGTATTCTCATCACTTTCTCTCTCTAATAAACACATATTAGAGCAACTCTCTCTCTCTCTTTCTCTCACTACCAGTGGCTAAACATCTCTATCACCCTCCCCGACCTCCGGATCAAACCCGTGTTCATAGTGAATCACAAAATATTAATTGGCATCAAAGCTAACCGGGGGTGTTTCGTGTTTGTGTTCGAGTTTGTGTTTGATTCGATCTCGATTTGAATTATTTATCAATCTCTAAATCTGTCAAATCCTTTGTGTCATTTGTCTTATCTGATTTTTCATATATCAGTTATCCTTTGTATCTTGATTACTGGTCCTTCATTATCATTTTTTTAAGTTTTTTTTGTCATTTTTTTCATCTCGAATAATGTTTCTTTATCATTTTGTTGGTAAAAGGACAAGGAAACTCATCAGATCCATTTATTTCGAGTAAAAGATAAAATTTCTGTACTTTTGCGACACAAAAAAATCCATCGCAATGTCTAGGGTTTTGACATTGCGACAGATTGAGTTTCAGATGGTTATTGCGATGTGTTTGGTGACATTGCGATGGGGTATCTTGTCTTTTGCGATGGGAACCATTGCGATGGACTGCATAAGATTGCGATGGGAGTGGTATTATTGTGATGGAAATCTTAACATTGTGAGGGTATCTAAACATTGCGACATGGTTATTCTTGAAACATTGCGATGACTTAGCAATTTATTGTGATGCCTTTTCTAAACACTGTAATGATTGAACTCATGTCAAGACCCATTAGCCTAACCAAAACTCTTACTACATCACACCGAGTCAACTCGGTAATTACCGAGTTGACTGGGTCAACTCAGTTGAGTCGAGATCAATTTATTTGGTTCAAATCAGATGAGACTAAACCTAAACCATCATCAATTAATCTTAACAAAACAAACGAGACATGAATCAAACAGGACAATAGATCTCAGATCAAACTCGTGTCTTGCAAGTGCATGCCGAGATCTTATGAAGATCTATACACGAATTTAAGATCATCACAGTTCTCTGTCAAGGCCATATACCTCTCTCAATTTCTGAATCTCTAAAGAAGAAATACAACAAGTGTGTAACTTTCTTTATTTGATTCGACTAAACACAAACTCAAACAAAACCTTACCAGAGACCTCAATATAAAGATCTTGAAGAATGAAACTCGATGAACTCTTTAATTAAACGAGTTGGAGTGGTTAGTTTCTCGTAGAAAAATGTTTAAACTGTTTCTGATCTTGTGATTGATCATCCTGAGATTGAGATTAAGAAAATATGGCAGATTCGGGCCTCGTACTTAACAAGTTGGTTTGAGATTAGATTGATTTTTCTTGGTGGATTTAGATGAGATGGTAGGCGGTTCAAAGAAAGAATGGAGGCTGCATTTTATGAGATTAATGACCTAATTTTTAGGTTACTTGTCTTATATCTCATTTCTAAATCGGGTATTACTATTGTTGGGCCATCCGTTTGTTTCTTCACTATCGTCTATCATAATTGAAGTGGGCTTGTGTATTATTAGGCTGTGTAATTGGTATGTAGTACCATATATAATCATTTGAATTGCCCTCTCATCCATGGGCTATGCTAAAAAATCTAGTCTAAGTATTGATCATTTGGTTTATTCAAAACCGGGCCATATATAAAAGATTGGATTCGGTTATTTTGCTTGATGGGCCGAGTGTATAATGTGTCGGATTACAGATAGCTAGACCATGTTGACGGCTTCTTATTCTCTAGTCATCGTTGGTTTCTCAAGTTAACTACACTCAAAGAAACTCAACAAACAAACACAACAAACAAACACGACAAAAACAAACAAACACCAAAACGATCCTTTTAAGATTCATTGAAATTGTCAAAACGGCTAGTTTTCGGAGCAAACAATGTCAAGTGATTACAAAGTAGATTTGGAATTTGTTATTTGAAGTTGAAGTGGAATTTCACGAAGGCGTCTACTTATTTCATCATCGAGCCTTCTCACCCCCTTCTACCCTTTTTCTCCAAACCCAGTCTATCAATTGATGACTTGCTTGAGCGTTAGAATTTTGATTGAGACTTGACCTATCTAGTTTCTAATGTCAAGGGGTGGATGGTCGACGACATGGATAACTATCACTTAAGGAGTTACGTTGTTGTTGCTCAGTGTCACACTCAACGGTAGTTGTAGATATTTCAAGAGGTGTTGTACTTCTTATACTTTTCTTGCTTGGGGTATAAGGTACTTAGAACTCTTCTTCTGCACCGTTCATCAATCAACAAAAGTGCAAGATTAAGTATCAAATTTGGGGGATTATGCTTCAGTTTCAAGTTTGGAATATCAGGTTTACTTCACCAGTGGTCACTACAGATAGCCGAAAGAATACGAGGTTGGTAAGTTTAGCCAGAGAGTAAAAGAGTAGAGATGTGATCAGCATACAACTCTCACGAGCAACTTGAGCTACATAATGTCAACAAATATTTCTGCTTCAGACACAAACATCTCGCGATTCTGATTATACTCGTCAGATGATGCTTCCGAGTGCTCTTAACCACCATAATTTTGACAAGAACATCTCATGATTCTGAGCGTACACATTAGATGATGCTTCCAAGTGTTCGTAACCATCATACCTTTGATAAGAACATCTCGCGATTCTGAGCGTACACGTCAGATGATGCTTCTGAGTGTTCGTAACCATCATACATTCGACAAGAACATCTCATGATTTTGACCGTACACGTTAGATGATGCTTCCGAGAGTTCGTCACCATCATGGGGGAAGAACATGTACTTTTGAGTACTTAGTTCAACTTCCAGGGGGAAGTATTCTACAAGTGTGAGAAGATTTGTAGCTGATTTCTTACATGTTCCCCCGAACAGATAATCATGAAAACTAAAAATGTCAAGGTAGCAGTTACTTGGTGTGGTTTGCTTCTTCTTCTACAAAATTCCGCTTTGCACTTTAAATGTCAAAGATAGAAGATTGCTCAAGCTACAGGTTCTGCTCAAGACAGGGATATTGGTTTGGAGGGAAGCTGATTCAGAAGCTTTGTAAAAAAGAAGTCTATGAAGAAAGCTTTTCAAGGAAGGTAGTATGAATTGGGGGGGGGAAGTTAATCCAGTTCATACATGATACAATGGTTCCTCAACAAGCAAAGGCAAAGAGGATTCAAATTGGGGTACAAGTTTTTTTAGAAGCCTTGAAGACTACGATGTCATCCTCAGCATTGGAAGAAAACTTAATACTGTCATATTTTTGTTATATTTGCATTTGTTAGGAACATTGTATGTAATTCCGTATGTATTCACATTAGGGGAAGATTGTTAGCCTTAAAATGTGAGAGACTAACGGAATTACATTAGTTTCATAGCCGGAACTTGCAGGGACTATTAATGTCATATGTAAGTAGTTCAAGTCCCGTGCTATATATACCCCTCCATACTTCCATGGAGGGGTGAGGTGTGTCATTTACTTGTTTTCCTTTCTCTCTCTAATAAACACATATTAGAGCAACTCTCTCTCTCTTTCTCTCACTAACAATGGCTAAACATCTCTATCACCCTCCCCGACCTTCAGATTGAACCCGTGTTCATAGTGAATCAGAAATTATCAAAACGTGAGATAAAAGTTGAATTAAGGAAAAGAACTAATTAACGTTGTAATATTAATGAATAAATGACAAATATACACGAATCAACGATGGAATTACACCCGAAAACCCCTTGGTGTTGGTTCACAGCCGCCAGCCACCCAAGGGTAGAAACCCTAGTTTTGTTTTGAGTTTAATATTCAGTGATAAGAGAAATATGGTTGAACCCCATATATATATATATATATATATATATATATATATATATATATATATATATATATATATATATATATATATATATATATATATATATATATATATATATATATATATATATATATATATATATATATATATATATATATATATTTTTTCTTTCCTGATCTTTGTTCTAAACGTTAGCACAGAAAAGGGAAAACCCTAAATCTGTTTATGTTAAAGTACTGACCAGTGAACATGGGGTAAAACCCTAAATACGTATTCTCAGTCTAGCGAGTTACCAAATATAGAATTATTGTAACCTCAAAATATGTGTTATGCCGTAACTAATAGTAGAGCAGGAATACGTTAATCAGAAATATTAAAACACTCAGAGTTATCAGTTTATACACATACAATATATCAAGAATAAAATAAATTAAACTATGAACATATAAGAATCAGAAACAATAAACAGTAATCAAAAAACTTATTACGCGTCCGTTATTTATGTAGTAACCGTGAAGTTGGAGTAGATCTTTTAGCTTTCATTCTTATTTCATTAATAGACACGAGGTACGGATTTCCCGTCCTTCAGTAAAGACTTCCTTCTATGCATGATTAGGATTCCCCGTCTATAGCCAAATGTTTTTCCCAGTATATGTTTTAAGCTTATCAGTAATCATTTTAATAACTAAATAAATTGCATGAGCTTTATATACAAGCATGACCAATTTATGTACTAGTTACGGAGGTACCGTAACCATGACACTAAAGGCATCGGTGTCATGACTCCTCTACGAGGGAGTGATTTCTCGCAACGTCCCATTTATTTCAGCTTGACCATTTATCAGTATTATCAGCGGGGCGTATGGATGCATCCTAGACTATCAGTTTACAGTTATCAGGTGAATGTGGTGTGTGCTCTACATCCTTCACATTAGAGCTGATCTCTCCACCCATCACATTATTTAGAGGTCACCCCTCTACAGCGTGACGAGGTCACCCCTCCAGTTATTGATTCAACAGTTGTTACAACACATGACCAATATAAGCTCTTGGCAATTAAAATACAATAAATGCATGTTTTCAGATTTAACAGATAACAGTTCAGTTTTACTATTTGCAAATCAGACTTCTCAGATTATACACAGATTTACGTTGCAATTTACTTATCAGTCTTACAGCTTCAGTATTTTATCATCTGTTTCATTTCAGTATTTCGTATCATTCTTTATATCCGTTCACTGGGCGTTATGCTCAACCGTAGTTCCTTTTATGTTCTAACGGCAGGTACACCGGGACGCTCTTAGGATTCTGAGAGCCTGCGCATTTGGATGGAAGCTATCCAGACTTCTTACTTTATGCACTTCTTACATTACTTTGCTTATCTGGACATTGTTTAGTCCTTTCATTCAGTATTTACCTTTCATGTTTTGAGCTTATGTTTGGATTATCGATGTTTGATTCCGGTATGTCCTTTATGTTCAGTTAATGTTTTAGGACATTTACCTTATGCTTTGATGACATGCCATAAATACACGTAACGGTCCACTTATCCATGTGGGGTGTTACAGTTATGGTATCAGAGCCTGGTTTGACCTGTATGCTCTAAAACTTGACCTGTGGCTAGTGGGTAGTCACTAGGAGCTTCCCAGATTTTGGCGTTGTTATCTTTCATGTTTCTCATGCAGTTATAAGTCAGTTTTCTTCAGTTATCAGTCAGTTTTCTTAAAAATTTTGACTAAGTAAAAGGTTGGTACAGGACTGGCCATATTTATTCGCATGTGCTTTTCTGTGAATTCTTTCTGGTGAACCGACCCATAGGCGTCCACCCTTGCCCGTTCAGATTTTGTATTGGTAAACCGACCCATAGGCGTTTACCCTTACTTATGACAATTTCATGTTTTCAATCGAATGTTATTAGGTGAACTGACCCATATGTGTTCACCATTTCTCAGGTCAAATTTCATGCTTATCAATCGAATGTTGTTTTGGTGAACCGATCCATAGTTGTTCACCTTTGTCATATCATGACATTTTATATAAAATTTTGACAAGTATGGATCAAACCAAAATCGCCCATACTTAGTCACATGCTTTCTCCTGTGAATTATGTGGATTGAACCATAGTCATTCACACTAGTTGACATAAAATCTCAGTCGATTATCCTTCTATGTTCTTTGTATCAGTCAAGTTTTATACTCTCACGTGGACGTCGTTTTCAGGTGATTAAGTCTCATGTCTTCTTATGCCGATTATGTTTTCAGCAAGGTGATGATGCTTTCAGGCTAAAATACAGAAGGATTACAGTAAAATCCTATTTCATGATAAATCATGTTCTTGTCTTTATCAATCATGTCTTCATACTGAACATTGATGAAACTCCGTTTAACCATACTTTTTAGCCTCTATACAACCAGCATTAAGTCTACGCAAAAATTATCAGCCTATCATGTTAACCGTTTCAGTTCGGTTTGCTAACCAGTTAAATCAAATTATCTTCCGTTGACCATGTCAGATTGTTGACACCAACATCGATCATATCAACAAACCTTCAGCGGTACTGCATGAACAATATTCATCGTGTACTTCACGTACAGTATTTCAGGTGTACTCCATGTACCTTACTTCATGTGTATCGTTAATCGATCCTTAATCACCTCAGGCATTTCCACTTGTTGATATACTACCAGATGCTGATGTTGCTCGCGAGTTGAAGATTCTACCAAATACTAATGCTACTAACTTTTTGGGGACCTCACGAATGTTGATGCTGTTGATACTTTGAAGATTTCACAAGATGCTGATGCTGTTTATATTATGAAGACTTTTCAGAGCAAGGACGAAACTATGAATTTGAAATTCCTGACTAGACTATATTTCAATCATCGGACGCTACCATTCCATTCCATGCTTTTACTTCCTCAGTTAGATGTCACACTTCACAAAACTATTTTCTAGTCAGAAGAGTGGGGACCGGAACCCAACTGACCACTCAACAGAAATAGTTACATGAATCACGGTAATGATAATGACCGCCAGGAAACTAACAGACAAGGCGGTAATGACAACCACGTGCTTATATTAATCAGTCAGTAGCTGATTGTGGTAAAATACGGCCTTTTAGGAAAAAGGCATAAATACGGTAAGTAATAAACAAATGATTTAGGAAAATCAAGTGTTAATGACCCAAATAAGTTTGTTTTCCAAGGAGGTATTTGTGTGTGAATAACTTGTAGAATATTTTAGATTAATATAGAAAGAAAGAAAAGATGAGAAAAGAGAATGATAGATACGTTAAAATTACACTACGACGATAAAACGAAAAACCGTAAAAAGTGACAAAATATAAATTAGTTCTAAAAATTCCCAAAAAATTACCAAAAATAACTAAAAATATAATAAGATTTTACAAATGATCAAAACTTTTTCAAACCTTTTAATTAATTAAATATTAATTTTTAAATGCTACCTAAAGCCCTAAAAATCAAAATAATTAATAAAAAGCCCAAATAAAGAATTTTTCACTTTGTAAAACTCTAAAATGACTTAAATAAACTAAAAACTATTTTTATAAAATTTAAAACTAATGAACACTATTTTTAAATGATTAAAAACTATTAAAATATTAAAATTATTCTAAAAATTAATAAAATGATGAGAAAAATAATCTAAGAGTTTTAAAAATCCTAACTTAATGTATTTGACTTAGGAAAAATGTAAAAGTTGCAAAAATCCTAAAAACAACTTTAAAAAATAAAATAATATTAAAAATCCAAAAACTATAAAAATTTCTAAAAACTTGCAAACTAGTTTAGTTTAACCTAAATAAACAGAAAAAGAAAGTGAAATTACCAATATACCCCAAATGAGCCCCCCAAATGGGCTAAAAACAAAAACAGACCAAGTAAATGGGCTTTTTGGCCCAAAGATCAAACTCAACCAAATAAGCTGAAAAACACCAGTCTAGCTTAAAATTCAATTCTAAACATAAAACTCTGAAGGCCTAAAAGCTGAATATGAGCTTATCACTGCTTAAATGTACAACAGCTTATTCTTAATGGGCTTTTTGGCCCATTAAGCTATAAGCCAATGCCATAAGCTCTAACTTGACACACAACCTTCTTTTGGGATGCTTAAGAGATATGTGAAAAGAAAATTTTAAAAGCACAACCAATGAGCCAGAAATAAGCTAAGTACAAATTAACTAAATGACAAAATAGTCGACTTAGAGTTTTAGACCACCTCGGGACTTGATTCAACTTGAAAAAGACTCTAAATGACTTAATCAAGCCAAATCAATAAAGAAAAATACAATAAGCAAAGCCAAATAAGCTGAATAAGTCAATAAGCACTTATGTAAAAGTCAAACAAGTTGGTTATCTAGTCAAACCCTAAAGTTAAAGGCTCAAATGCTCCAAAATGAACAAATGGGTCAAATGATGAAGACCTATTACCAAATTAAAGTTGTTGCACGTTTTAATAAGCTAGAATAGCTTACTGATAAGCTGAACCAATAATAAATCTAGCAGTGGTAACAAGCAGTGGGAAAGGAGTTCCCACACCTGATTATCCAGACTTGTTTTGGCTTGATTTCAAGCCTTGTTTATGGATGATTTTTGGAAACAAAGGCACCCCAATAAGCTTTGGCTTAGTGGGAGTCAAAAGCAACACAAAAATCACAAATCCAAAAACAATAAGGCACTCAACAGATTAAAACAAATAGCATGCAGTGCAAGAACAATTGTTGATATACTTGACCAAAAGCTGATTTTCAATAAGCTGTAAAACTCACGATAAGCTACCAAACTTTGAAACAAGATTTTGCAGAGTTAAACAACCAACGAAACTATAAGCATGCCAAATTTCAGACCTCAAAACAATCAAACAAGCATACAAATCATTTTGATGTGTTTGACTGAATATTGTGTATAAAATCTGACAACCTACGTATTTTAGTTCTACTTTGTTTAAGACTTAACCAACACTTAAAACACCTTCTATATCAGCAAACAAACACCTACAAACCAAAAGGAACCAAGCTCAAAGGCCCCAAGTCCTATGAACAAACAGAAACAAACAGCCCTTAATCCTACTTTTTCAAACAGATTTGATTTTAAAACCTATAATCCAACAAGATCTAGGTGGTACAATATCAAATAAACCCTATGTGACAGATTAGAACCAAAATAACAGCAATCAACCCATTAAATCACCAATAACCATCAATAAAATGAAAGAAAAGTAAAAGGGATTTGAAACTCAAACCTCCAAGATGTACAATCCACACCTTGGGCTGTTTAGAGCTTATGTGGTAGCAAGAACAACCACAAGCTTCCTTGTACCTGCTAAGATCAACAAACACAAGGATCAAAGTAAAGCAACCACGGATTTTTGAAAACAAGGACTTTATAACATAAAAACTTTTTCAAAAACTAAGAAAAATAGATAAATGGAACTCAGATTTTAGCTAATCAAACACCAACTTTCATAAAAAAATAAAAGGAATTACAATTTTCTGAAAATACCAACTTTATATTTATAAAAAGGAATTACAAATATTTTAGCTAAAATCTGGAACAAAGCTCTCTCACCTGTTGAGGAGTCTTTATATAGGCAACAATAGACGATTCTAGAATGAAAAATACATGAAAACCCTAGCTAGCAAATCTCTAAAATGCCCTTGAATGCTTCTAGATGCTTGAGGTGTATTGAGCTATCCAATTTCATCCGAAACATTCATTTATATTTTGGGACCAAGTAATGATTCTAAATAGTTGATCTTGCCACGTGGTTTTCCTTGGAGAGGAAGTTGTGTTTTTATTGGTGAACGGGTTGAATGGTGAGGTCCATAAGTTAATGGGATTGTTGATGTGAAGGTGTGGAGGATTCGTGTAACGGTGAATCACACGTGGGAAGTGCCAATTGGGTTTTACCCTTTGGTTTAAGTGATGTAAATTCTGGGGGTGAAGAAGGGTGAATAGTTGTAATTTTGATCCGAAATTAGGGAAGCAGGGTGTTTGGCGCGTGTTTGTGGGATTAAATGTTTGGTTGTGGCAATATCAGTCCTTGGTCTTTGAAAAAATGTGAATAACAAGAAATACAACCCAAATAAACGACTTCCTTTGTTATTAAACTTTCTAACTTCACACTTTTGCCCCAAATAGTTTTCCAATTGTTTTGCCATTTTTGGATATTTCAAGGATTGAATTTGTACATTTCTCATATTTGAAGGTCTTCATTGGATGTTTGACTTCATGAGGGACCATTTTTGACAATTTAGAATTGTTGAGGGACTAAACTTGCCAAATCTTCAAAGTTGAGGGACTTTTTTGTAATTTTGACAAACTTAAGGGACCAAACTTGTAATTATGAATACACAAGGGTATTAAGTGTCAATTATTCATAAATGAGGGATCATTCATGTACATCTTCAAATCTTCAAGGGTTTTTCTTTGATAAATCCATAACTAGGGCCCAGTTCATTGTGCGGCTTCGTTTCTCGTGTTCATTTTTCCTCGTTTCTTGTGATCTTTTGTCTTTTTCACGATATCCATATACACAAGTAAAAAAACACAAGCATATATATATGGTATTTTGATGACATTTTATGCATTTAAAGCCCGAAAAGAACGATGAGATCATGTATAAGTGCCATCACATCACTCCCCCATACTAAACCATTGTCGTGCCCTCACGCAATGCTAGAATAAAGTATCTAAGCATCTCCAAAATTTAATTTTATTAACCTTTATTGAAAAGTAAAACTTGCTATAATACTACGAAGATATGTTAAAGACATAATGTATGATTTTCATCACGAATGTGACTTTTAGGGTCAATGAATAGAAACAAGTGAATGTCTCATAGAGTAAAGTTCGTCATCCTTGATTGTCATACATTCCATGCTATGTGCAAAAATGAGATCATTGTTGGTACAAGTCACAATGCTAACACTACTCATACGTCCAAACTGTGTAATACTTTTTCTTCCTGCAATTCTAGTTATTAAGAAAAGGAAAAGTTTCTAGAATTTTTTTACTATTTTTCATGGATCACAAGTGATTAATATTGACTTATTTGAGTATTTATTAGTCCGAAAATAAAGTAGCACGACTTAATCGATAGTTAGCTAAAGGACAAAATCTTTTAAAACGGCTTCTCGTGTATCTCCTTAAGTTCATATCTTGGCATAACTCGTTTCACGATTTGAGACCTTTCTCGGACCGATATTAGGCATGTACTTCATAATTCGAATCTTCAGAAGACGTTCTTGAAATTATGGTATTCTCGTCATATTTTAGAATTTCTTCAATTGATGTTTTTGAGAGATTCTTCATACTTGGACCACGACTTCATCATTTTTCTTCAATCTTTATTTTGGATTTTGATATACAACGATTCGCCTCCTTTTAGGACTTGGACATATTTATCCTCATACCTTGTAAGGGTTTTTTGGATAGACTTTCTCCATGATCTTTAGGGGAGTAAATGATTTTCGTCGTGTGTCTCGATCCTTCATATTGATTTTGGAATAATGATACTTCACATCATCATGGATCTTTTGAAACAAAATAGAGCTCCTCATGCCTTGTTAGGGCCTTTTTGGATCTTCACTAATCTTCGCGTCCCGCTTCAATAAGTTATGCCTTGGCTATAAACTCTATTCAACCCCGAGCAACTTTTAAAGGATCTTGGGCTAGAAGCTAAGTAACATTTCAAATCGTACGACCTTACTTATTGCAATTATTTTTATTCCTAATGCATTGATCTTATGGGAGAAAAAGCCACAATTAAAACATATGAGTTTTTGAAAGAACATTTTCATGTTCTACGTTTAGCATGATCACTTGTCTAACTCTATCACTTCTCGTTCTTCACTATTTAAAGACCTCTAATTAAAGAGATTTGTGAATACTTAGCCATGCAAGTCAAAATTAAGCCAAATTTGGATTAGCTTCATTAAGACTATATCAAATTGAAGTTTTGGGTTTTCAAGTCACCTATAGGATCTTGCACTTTCTTAGACTTTTTCAAGTTTAGAGAATGCATTTTAAAGTCCCTTGATAAGTAACTTTCTAGGATCAATTATAGGAACTTGCGAAAAGTTCTTGTTCTTAACCCGTATGAGTTAAGACTTTCGCGTTTTAAAGTTCCCTAAATAAAAGTCTAGCAAAACTTGATTCAAGCGGATTAAGGAATGTAAAGGGCTCCAAATGCCCATCTAGTCAAAAGATTAACTCTTATTCTACCCATCAGAAAATATACATTCGTGTCTTAAAAACACTTATGAAAACTAAGAAAATTTTATAATTTGGCCATTTTTAGCCTTATTAGCAACAAAACAAAACATTGAAAGTTGGAAAACGTGAGGGCGTATCAAGGAAGGTATCTATTCACCCCCCCCCCCCCCCCCCATTCTAAAATTAAACATTGTCCTCAATGTTTCGAGTCTAAAGGTGGAGCACCCCCATACTAGAGACGATGAGTCGAATGCTTAGGATCTAGCATGGAAAGGGTGATCCAAAATATATCTAAAGCCGTTTATGAATTATGCTAAAAGATAATTGTTAGAACAATAAAGGATATGTCATGGATTCGTTAAAAACTCTTCAAGCAAACGATCAGGGCTCACGTAAACAAACACGAGAGTCTTCAATCGTGGCGATGGTGTTGATCTAGATAACACATTCACAAACAACCACGAGACAACGAGTCGGAAGGGCACAAATCCCTACATTAGAAAGCGATAATATATGCAATGGATAAGCATGGGATCTCCCCCACGAGGCACCTCGTTTTTTATTACCGAGTCATGAGCTCGACTCGATTCCCTCAACGCTAATTATCATTGGGGAAGGTGACTTGGTCGAGGTCGTCCAAAGAAGGGACTTCCCCACCGAAGTAGTGCTTAAGCCTATGTCCATTTACCTTGAAATTAGGACCATCATTTTGAGCTAGCTCGATGGTCCCATAAGGAAACACTTGTGTTATGGTGAACGGACCCGACCAACGAGATTTCAATTTCCCAGAAAATCTCTTTAAACGAGAGTTAAAAAGTAACACTTGATCACCAACGTTAAAAACCCTGTTTTTTATCTTTGCATCATGAAACTTTTTAGTCTTTTCCTTAAAAATCAATGAATTTTCATAAGCGTTATCTCTTAATTCTTCCAATTCATTAAGTTTTATTTTCCTGTGATCTCCCGCGGTCTTCAAATCATAATTAGCATGCTTTAGGGCCCAATATTCCTTATGCTCCAATTCAATAGAAAAATGACAATTCTTTCCATAAACCAACTTATAAGGAGTACAACCGATAGGTGTCTTATAAGTGGTCCGAAAGGCCCATAAAGTGTCATCGAGTTTGTCGGACCATGAAGCACGGTTTTCCCCAATCGACCTCTCTAAAATACTCTTCAAGGCTCGGTTTGAAACCTCGACTTGCCCACTCGTTTATGGGTGATAAGCCGTATAAAGACGATGTGTAACTCCATATTTCTTTAAAAACTTCTCGAAACGATCGCTTATAATAGCACGAGGGGTTCTAAACCGAGAGAATAGTTGTTTCAAAAACTTCACTACCACACGAGCATCATTCGTAGGTAAATCCTTAGCTTCCACCCACTTAGAAAGGTAGTCGACAGCGACGAGGATATACTTGTATCCATGAGACGATGGGAACGGCCCCATAAAGTCAATGCCCCAAATGTCAAAAATCTCACACACTTGAATTATGTTTTGTGGCATTTCATCCTTTTGTGACAATTTTCCTTGGCGTTGGTAAGAATCACACGACTTCACAAGTGCGTGTGCATCACGATAGATCGTAGGCCAAAAGAAGCCGGCATCGAACACTTTTTTAGCCGTAAAATTAGCACCATGGTGACCACCCGTGGGTCCCTCGTGACAACCTCTAAGGATATTAGAAGCTTCGGTACCAAAGACACAACATCGAATGAGTTGACCCGCACAAACCCGAAATAGATAAGGGTCGTCCCAAAAATAGAACTTGACGTCACGAAAGAATTTTCTCTTTTGTTGTGTCGTCATACCCTTGATTATGAAGTTCCCCGCATGGTAATTTGCAACGTCGGCAAACCATGGGGTGTTGTCTTTAGAATTCACTACACCGAGAGTCTCGAGAGGAAATGTTTCGGTAATTTCCTTGTTCTAGAATACATCTTTGTGAGGATCTTCTAGACGAGAGAGATGATCGGCCGCTAGATTCTCGGCTCCTTTTTTGTCAAGCATGGTGACATCAAATTCTTGGAGGAGGAGCATCCAACGAAGCAATTTTGGCTTAGCATCTTGCTTAGCTAAGAGGTACTTGATAGCCCAATGGTCTGTATACATGATGCTTTTAGTCAAGACAAGATAAGGGCGGAATTTCTCAAAAGCATAAACCACGACAAGGAATTTCTTTTCCGTTGTGGTGTACTTAAGTTGAGCCTCGGTCATCGTCTTACTAGCATAATGGATAGGACGGAAGTGTTTTTCATAACGTTGCACTAAAACGGCCCCTATTGCATAATCACTTGCATCGCACATGATTTCAAAGGGTAATTCCCAATTTTGAGCAACAAGAATGGGAGCTTCGGTAAGTTTCCTTTTAAGAGTTTCGAAAGCTCTAACACAATCCTCATTGAAGTTAAAAGAATCATCCTTCTCAAGAAGGTGTGTCATAGGTCGAGAGATTTTCGAAAAGTCTTTGATGAAACGATGATAAAAGACCGTGTGGCCTAGGAAACTCCTAACACCCTTGACGGTTTTGGGATGAGGTAACTTGGCGATGACGTCTATTTTAGCTTTATCGACCTCAATCCTCGCTTTCGAGACCTTGTGCCCTAAGACTATTCCTTGTTTACACATAAAAAGACATTTTTCCTAATTACGCACAAGGTTGGTTTCTTCACAAGGTTTTAACATTTTCTCGAGATTAGATAAACATGACGTGAACGAATCACCAAACACCGAAAAGTCATCCATAACCGTTGAAACGTACCCGGTGCATTGCAAAGTCCAAAACGCATTATACGATAAGCAAACGTTCCATAAGGACACGTAAACGTAGTTTTCTCTTGATCAGGAGGGTCGATAGGGATTTGAAAATAACCGGAAAAACCATCTAAAAAGCAATAGAATTTATTTCCCGCAAGTCGCTCCAATATTTGATCCATGATGTTGATCCCAAACTTAGATCGATTAGCTTTGTGTATACGAGATTAGATCAAGTACTACACGTAGAGAAACCTTTGCTTATGAATAAAGTAACAAAGTGTTATGCGGAATTAACACTTGATCTAAAACACAATGATGTTTAAACAAACTTTCACTTGTATTAGAATAATCGTGTTGATTACAATGAAAGGTTTAACTTGCGAATACTATGAAAACTGATATATGACTTTAACCTAAAAGACCTTCTTTTATAGAACAAGAAGTCTTGTACAATAAGCTATGAATCAACTATTCTAGGTAAAGATAATAATAGAAAATACAATGTCGTGCTTATCTTTACCATACATAAATAAAGAAACAAATAAACAAAAGATATTCTATCAGTGTCAATCTTCAAGGCTGTCAGCGTTGACTTCTATCAGCGTCCAAAGTCAATCTATCAGCGTTGACTTTCTTCTTATCAGCGTTTGGTGATCTGACCCATATTTTATTCCCAACAATCCTCCCCTAAACTTGATATCCATTCCAATGATCAAGTTTCTGAATAAAAACTAAAGGCTTAGGAGGAATCTTTCAATAACTTCTTATGTTGGTGATAAACATATCTGATCAAGTCCTTGGCCACATCACTCGTATAATCAATCTCCAAGGGTGTCTCTAGCATCTTCTCCAATACTTCTTTGGACAAGAAATAGTCAGCATCCACAAGCAAATATTCTGAAAACTTTGTAGAGCTCATATGAAATACACCACAAGTAGAATATAGCCTCCAATGAAGATTACTGAGATCATCTTCAAGATCCTTCCAAATGGCAGGATCTGCTTCTTTTGGACCACACAAAGTCATAAATGTGTTCCAAAGTCTTATTCCATTAGCTGAAGTAGGTGCTTCAGCTGTATACTTGGCCTCTATTAACCTCCATAGATGCACCAAGTCTTCCCTGTCTATGCTTGCAAATATAGAAATAACTGAAGTGAAAGTATGTACCTCCTTTCCAAATCGTCCAACCTTCCAAAATCCACACTCATCTTCATCAAAACTGATGATTGGATTTCTGTCATCTAGAGGTACCACATTTACCAAATCTGAAGCTTCCAAGGGAGAAAGCTTGAGATGCTTCCTTATAACACCTTCAGTTGGAAAATACACATCCATGTCTTTAGGAAATTGAAAAGGATCTCCTTTCTTCACTGGTCTTTGAGCAATCCTTATTTCCTTTTGAATCTGCATCTCCTCTGCAAGCTCTTGTTTTCTTTCTTCTGAAAGAAACTGGTAGACATTCTGTTCTTGCACCTTCCTCCAAATAGGATGTGCCCTATACTCTAGCTCCTCAAAAGATAAGGCCAGCAATTTCTTTGATGTCCAATTAGGCTGATGACATCTAAGCAACTTATAGTACAACTGCCTTCTATCTCTTTTGAGCCAGGTCTTGACCTCTTGTGCATTAAATCTCATAATCACCTTTATGTCTTCTTGTACCCTAAGAAGAACTTCCAACCCCCAAATTTGATCTGATAAACTCATACCTGGGTTATCCATCACCTGGTCTTCCCAAGCATGGTACATTCTGGTGATTTCTGGTAGGTCCCAATCAACCTGATTCTTCAACTCACTCAACCTTTCCTTTGCTAGCTCATCCCCATATTCAAGCCTTTCTGGATCTTCAATAATTTGAATGCTTGAATCTGAGCTATCATCATCTTTTCCATCACCACTTTCTTCCTCACTTTCAGAAACAACAAATGGTGATCTTCTTCTCCTCTTCAAATCTCTTTCCACAAGTTGTGCAGCCAACTGTTCATCAAATGCTATTTGTGCTGCATCTTTCTTTGGAACATCTTCTTCAATCAAAATACCTTTACCTTTGTCTTTTGGATCAATAATTGGTAAAATAGAAGAAGAAACCTGTGTGGACACATCTTTGATAATTGTTGATGGCTGGAATACATCAACACTACCTGCAACTTTGTCAGCGTCCAAGTTGCTCCTATCAGTGCCACGATTACCTTTATCAGCGTTGGATGTGTCAGCGTCCAAACCTGTATCAGCGCCCAATGTTTCTTTGAAAGATCCTTCCAAGTTCTTTGGTGTCATCTTGGATATATCAACAACTGGATGCTTCTTCAAGTTGGTAAGAGCTTCAGCAATCTGCAAAGATTCACTAAATTGTGAACTCTTTTCTGAACTCTTTTCACTAGCTGTGTGAATCAACTCATCCTCCTCATCCTCTTTTTCCTCCCCTTTGGAAGATTCCTCCATTAGACTCCTGCTACTTGGATTCTCCAAAACAGTTACTCTCTCCCTCAAAGCTTGGAGTTCTCGTCCCTGTTTGTTGACAGTTTGTACAAGACTGACATTTTGCTTGTGCAAGCTAATGACAGCCGCCGTCAATTCAATTATGGTCATAGGTTCCAATCTGCCCTCAGCTAGAATGGGGATTTGACCTCCCAAAATAGGATCATGGGGCATGGATGAGGTCTTAATGATGTTGGGACTGTCTTGACCAGCATCTAAGCCTGTGTCAATAGCCCCAGCCTCACCCATTTCACCAGCCACACTTGTGGAGGTGGTTCTCTCTGCTACAAGGCTAGGATCACTAGAGGAGAACACTCCAGTAACCCTTTGGCGTTTAGTCAACCTAGATTGTAATGGGGTAGAAGATGAAGTAGATTGTGTGGGTGAGGGTTGATTAAGGGGTGTTTGGGATTGTTCAGGAAGTGTATCAGTGTTGGGATTGGCTGTGTCAGCGCCCACAATTTGAGTGTCAGCGCTGGGTTGGTCAATGTCCATGTTTTCTGGTGAAGGTGATGGTTCATGAATAGGCTCAAGTTGTGGTTCAGGGTCTGGTTGTGGGTCTGGTTGTGGTTGAGCAGCCTGAATTACTTCAATCATGGGTTGGGTAAGAGGTATGGGGTCGTTTGTGGAGCTCATTTTAGCAAAAATGGTTTTCTGTTGTTTAGGGATCTCATAAAAAGTGTCATGATCCCTAGAACAATATTCTTGTAAATCAAAGACCATTTGCAAAAATCTAGGGTAAGCCAAAGTCATTTTACTTCCCTTGTTTTTACACATCCCTTCAAAAATCATTTTTGAAAAATTATACTTAAGCCCACGTGTGATACAAACCAAAGCACTTGCAATTGACCTGTTTATCTCATTAAAAGAAGTACATTTTGGACTTAAGCATTGTAAAAGGACATGTATCAAATATTTCCAGTCAGAGGGAAATTCCTGCTTATGATATTTATTTAAAGTGACATCAGCAGGAATAGGATAACCCAATTCCCTAAGACCCTGTTCTATTGTTGCTATGGCAAGAGTAGTCACACCATCAGCATCATCAAGACGCAAAGCTTGGCGAACCAAAGCTTCAGTGACCACCCATGTTCTTCCATGAACAGTAGAGGTTAATGTGGTCACTCCATTAGTTGTTGTGGAACTAACATTGTTCCAAAACTGTCTAATGTGTGCGACAGGGACTAATGGTGTATGAGAAAGTGCATACCTCAATGAAGATGCATTTAAAAATGCCACCATCTGTGAATACTGAGGAAATAAAGCATCATCAGCAGTCAAGTAAGCGATCATATTGTGTTGGCTCTTGAACTCCAATGTTAAATTCTTTGAGTTGAATTTGGGTGCCATGATTGAAAGCTGTTTAAGTTATATGATATGGGAAAAATCTAGGAGAAAAAGTGTTAGACAAGAAAATATGAATACCCAGAAAAAAGATTAGCCAAATTTATAGGAGAGATGCATGATTTTGATTGGTCAAAAATGAGGCGGTTATATTCAAAGAGCAATCATGAAAATCTTGAATCAAATATAACTTATCTCATGCATTAATTAAAAGTAACTTCTCCCCAAAATTACGGCCAAAGATTAGTCAAAAAATAATAACTGGGTAGGGCCCACTAGGTGTCAACGGTCAAAAATAGCCCATCAGCGCCCAACGGCTATATTTTCTTGTCAGCGTTTGCCTAAAGCCTTGTCAGCGTCACGATTGGACGTAACAGCGTTTGGAGAAAAACTTGTCAGCGTCTAAAAAGTAAAAATAAAAATATTTTAAAAAGAAAAAGACCTTAACAAAGTAATTTATCCTAAGGGAAATATCTTACAAGTTGATAATAATTACTGGGCGGCAAGCACTGTCCATTTATGCACACTTGCATAAGCAAGATAGACACAAATGTCCTCTAGAGTCCCTTGCTAACCAAAATACTTACCAACAAAGTTATTTCATAAAATTCTTTGTAACTCCCAGGTAAACCCATATCCAAAGTATTCCCAAGTCTCCCATCAGACCATAACCAATTCTAAGTCAAAAATGTCTTGGCAGCATGCAAAGTTGATATACTATGCATGCTACAGTGCCTCATGGTTTAGTAAAACTAACCCATACTCACCTGTGGACACAATCTAGAATTGTGATGAGAGTATTCTAAGAATACCCAAGAGTCCTAAAGGTTCCTTAAACCTCCCCTTAAACTATGATACATGAGTTCTCAAAATATATATATGAACATTAAAAATTTATGTCAAGATAGGAATATAAATATTCCAACCATCATCCATAAACAAAACATGTCCAAATAGCTCTTCAAAGATCCATAAGCAACTCTGTATCCAATGGCATAAAGCTACCATTACCTGCACATTTAGATGAAAACCACAAAACTAACATTTGTTGCTAACAGCGTCCCGACAACACTTAACAGCGTTGAAGGAACTCTTGTCAGCGTTAGACCATAATATCTCTAACAACGGCAAAATAACACTTGACAGCGTTACATTTACCTTTGTCAGTGTTAGAAAAAGAATGTGGAAAATCTAAATCATCACAAAGACCAATAACAATGCATTATCCTGTACATACTTTTACAAAAAGGTTCCAAAACACATATTAAGTGAGATTAACCATTCCAATATTTGTTACCAAATATTGAAATCTTCCAGCATCAAAAGGTTTAGTTAATAAATCAGCTACATTATCTTCAGTATCTACCCTATCTGGTTGTATTAAACCTTTCTCAAAGCAATCTCTTATAAAATGGTGTCTAATTTCTATGTGTTTGGTTTTAGAATGATGTACAGGATTTTTAATAATGCATAAAGTACTGTTATTGTCTACAAAAATCTTGGTATGCATAAAATTATACCCATAATCCAACAGCTGGTTCTGAATCCATAAGACTTGTCCACAACAAGCAGCTGCAGCAACATATTCTGCTTCAGTTGTAGAGTTGGCCACCACTGTTTGTTTCTTGCATTGCCAAGATATTAATCTGCTCCCAAGAAATTGGCATCCACCAGTTGTGGATTTCCTATCAAACTTGTCACCACCATAATCACTGTCTGAATATGCAATAAGGTCCAAAGGAGAATCTTTTGGGTACCATAATCCAAGATCTGGATAACATCTTAAGTACCTAAAAATTCTCTTCACAGCAAAAAGGTGACATTCTTTGGGAGTCACTTGATGGCGTGCACATGCACACACAGCAAACATGATGTCAGGTCTTGAGGCTGTAAGATACATCAATGATCCAATCATTGATCTATAGTGCCTAACATCCACATCTTTTCTAGCTCCAATTTTTCCCCAAGGGTATTGCCTATCCATAGGAGTGGAAGCCTCCTTCTCATGTGGAGAAAAACCATATTTCTTCAAGATTTCAGCTACATACTTGTCTTGGGAGATGAAGATACCATCTTCTTTCTGCTGAACTTGTAAACCTAGAAAGAAGTTCATCTCACCCATTGCACTCATCTTGAATTTATCTGTCATGAGCTTGGAAAAATCCTCACTCATTTTTGGATCAGTAGAGCCAAAAATGATGTCATCAACATAGACCTACACAAGCAACACATGTTTTCCTTTCTTCTTTGTAAACAGTGTCTGATCTATGGTGCCCCTCTTGAAACCATTTTCCACCAAGTAGGTGGACAATGTACCATACCATGCTCTTGGGGCTTGATGAAGGCCATACATTGCCTTCTTTACTCTATAAACCTTGTCTGGATTCTCAGGATCTTCAAAACCAGGAGGCTGCATTACATAAACCTCCTCAACAATTGTGCCATAGAGGAAAGCACTCTTCACATCCATTTGATAAACAGTAAAATTCATGCAAGAAGCATAAGCTAAGAAAATTCTGATAGCTTCAATTCTTGCAACTGGAGCAAAGACTTCTTCATAATCTATGCCTTCCTCTTGTGTATAACCCTGAGCTACCAAACGTGCCTTGTTTCTGACCACAATGCCTCTTTCATCTTTCTTGTTCCTTAGAACCCATCTTGTCCCAATTGGTCTCACATACCTAGGACAATCAACCAGCTCCCAAACATCCTGTATAGCAAATTGGTGAAGCTCATCCTGCATTGCTTCCACCCAACTTGGTTCTTTGAGAGCATCAAAAATCTTCTTGGGTTCTTCCTGTGACAGAAAACAGGCAAACAAACATGCTTGTACAAGAGGGGTATCAACCTTCTTGTGTATATTGGCAATAAATCCACCAAGACCTTGATGGGATCTTCTTGTCTGAACTGGAGCCATAACATCACCAATGATTTGAGATGTGGGGTGATCCTTTGCTGTGGAAGTGAGAACTCCTCCTTCAAAAAGTCTGGTGTCCTCAATTTCACGCTCCATGTTGCCAATATCTTCTTCAGTTTCTTCTTCATCAACAGGAATCTCTTCATGGATATTGGAAGGTCCACCCTGTTCAAAATGAGAAGAGAAAAGCTGTGTAAAGGTGTCTCCAAAGTCTGATCCTTGTGTGTCAGCGTTTGGGCTAACAACGCCTGAACTGGTGTTGTCAGCGTTGGAGCCATCAGCGTCTGAATTGGTCGTGTCAGCGCTTGATTTCCCTTTGTCAGCGCTTGAAGAAGCATGCATGTTTGTAGTTGGTGATATTAGAACACCACCATTATCTTTCCTTGCAGCAGTAGCAGCAGTAGCAGCAGCATAATACTCATCTGTCCATATAGGAAGGGTAACAAATTCTTGTGTGGGAGATGATATAACTGCTGGTGGTCCATCCTCCTTAGCAACCTGTATACCTGAAACATTACCAATTCTCTTTTCCAAAACACTTGAAGTTACCTTCACAATGTCTGGATCAGTAACAGGCATATAATTTAAAGCTCTAGACAAAGGTTCTAAGTCAAACAACCAATTTGGACCACTCTCAGGATCACTAGGTTTACTTTCTAAAAACCTAACATGTACTTTTTCAAGTATACGTTTTTCCTTTTTAATGTAAACCCTATATCCTTTACTCTGCACTGAATAACCCATGAAGTAGCCTTCATCACCTTTTGAATCAAATTTACCTAGGGCCTCACTAGTTTCTAGAACAACTACATGACATCCAAAAGGCTTCAGAAAACCAATATTTGGCTTCCTTCCCCAAAGTAATTCATAAGGTGTCTTATTATGTATCTTGTTGACCAATGCCCTATTTTGAACATAACAAGCTGTGTTAACAGCTTCAGCCCAAAAAGCTATAGGAAAGTGGGCATCAGCCAACATGGTTTTGGCTGCTTCAATAAGAGTCCTATTCTTTCTCTCAGCAACCCCATTTTGTTGTGGGGTTCTAGCTATGCTAAACTGCCTAGTAATCCCTTTCTTGGCACAAAAATCATCTAATAACTGATTTCTAAACTCACCCCCATTGTCACTTCTAATAATTTTGACCTCATTACCATTTTTCTTTTCTATCTGGGTAATGAAATTAATCAGACTTAGGGCAGTTTCACTTTTCTTGGCTAAAAAGAAAGTCCATGTGAACCTGGAGTAATCATCAGTAATGACAAAACAATATGATTTACCCTTCAAACTTTCTATATTAGTTGGACCAAAGAGGTCCATATGCAATAAGTGAAGGGGTTTAGAACTAGAGTGCACCTGTTTAGACCTGAATGAGACCTTGTGCTGCTTGCCCTTAAGGCATGCAACACAAGAGTGGTCATTGTGGAAAGCCTTTTCAGGCAAACCATCAACTAAACCAAGCCTCACAAGCCTATTAATATTCTTAAAGTTTATGTGCCCTAGTCTCCTGTGCCAAAGATTACTTTCATCTACTGAGGCTTTAGCATACAGACATGACATTTTATTATTTACCTTAATCCCATTAAGATTCACATTATATATGTCTTTATGCCTTGGTGTTCTAAAATCTATGTATTTCTCCTCAGGGAGCTTATAATCTTTGCTTAACACCAAGCACTCAGTATCTGTGAAAAGAACCTTATTTTTGTTATCACACACTTGTGATACACTAAACAAATTATAATCCAGGTCTTTCACCAAGAAGACATTATCAAACCTTAGATTGTTGGTGACAAGGGTTCCTTTTCCTGTGATTGTGCCGTAGCCACCCCCAAAGTATACCTTATCACCATCTTGAATAGGAGAGAAATTGGTCAGATAGTCTTCCTTTCCAGTCATGTGCCTTGAGCATCCACTATCCCAGTATCCATAGTCATTGATCTTCTTCTGAATGCCCTGCACATAAAGAAAACACATTAGTTTTCTTTGGGAACCCAAGCCTTGGAGGACTTGGATTCATTTGGTTGTTCAACAAGAACAGACTTGGTTCTCATAACAACCCCATTTTCATCCCTGTTTGAATGAAATTCCCAGTTAACCCCAATTGGTGTTGACAATGCCTTTGAAATATAATGAAACCTGTTGCATGTCATAGAAATACCAGTATTATTAGGGTTCTGGTCTTGTTTTGGTCTCCATGTTAAGCTAGTAGAAGCTTTAGACCTATTTCCCTGTGGCTGCAAATACCTAGGTTTAGCAGTGTTTCTATCAGTGCTGAAATTTCTCTTGTCAGCGCCCCGATTGCTCTTATCAGCGTTGAACCTAGGGTTTGCTACAGGAACCCATTGCCTATTTGACCAAGTATTTGACTTTTGAAAAGGTCTTAGGCCTTGTGTGTTAGACCCTCTAGAAAAGAATGGGGCTGGTCTAACAACTTGTGAACTTTTGTTCACAAAAGTATTGGGTCTGACAGTGTTTGACCTATGTTGACTTTTGTCAGCGCTGAAATGGTTCCTATCAGCGTTGACATTGGAAGCGTTGACACATTTGTAGGCCAAATGTGAGAAGCTACCACATGTGTAACAAGCTTTTCTAGACATAGTATTAGGTCTAGAAGCAAAGAAGCCTGTTCCATGGTTACTAACTTGGCTTTTTGGTGACCTAGAATTTCTATACATCTCTGCATATTTAACACTAGGTTTTCTAACATTTTGTGGGCCAAGGTCAACAGGTTTGCCAGTGGTAGGGTGTGTGATCTTAATAGGTTTAGGATCATCAATTGGTTTTGTGATTGGTGTGGGCTCATTTGGACTTTCACACAATAACCCTCCCTTAACAAACAAAGTGTGGTTTGCTTTCTTCCACTCTTCTAGGTCAGTCAGCTTTTGCTGATATTCCTCAACTGGGGAAGTCACTCTAGGTGGAGGAATGAACTCCTCCTCTTGGCATTCTGGCAAGCCAGTCCAAGATAAGTCCTTTGATTGGACACCATAGAAATCCCCAGCTGGTGGTGGAACAACAGTATAATTATTCATCCCAATCCCACTCATATCCTTAGAGTCTCTTTGTTTACTAACACACTCTCCTAGGGTTTGTGTGGCCTTATCAAATCTCTGGATTTTAAGACTCACATTATCTTTATTCTTGTTAGCTTCCTCTAACTGAGCTATCAAATCAAGATTAACCCTATTTACTATATCTTGAACATCCTTACTCTGATGTAACTCATGTTTTAAGATATTTATTTGATCCTTTAAATCAAACTCCATTTTCTTATACTCAGTTACTGTCTTTTCTGTTTGGGTAAGAGCAATTTGATAGTTAGATACTTTGCACCTTAGAGTACTTGCTTCATCTAATAATTTAACTATCTCTTGTTTTGATTTTTCAGTATTTAAACGACAACCCTTAGAACAGAAAGCATCATCATATACCTCATTATCTGATGAAGAGGAGGAGTGTGCCATGAGAGCATATTCAGCATGCTCTTCTTTAACTTCAGCAACCAAAGCTCTGTCCTCTTCCTCATTCTTAGCCATCCAGCTCCAATCCCATTCTCCAACACCATCAATTTGTTGAACAGCAACCATGGCCTTGGGATCTGGGTTCTTAATCATTTGGCTAGAAGGCTTCCCAGCATCAGATCTCCTTGGAGATCTACATTCCCTCATAAAGTGCCCCATCCTATGACAGTTGTAGCACTCTACCTTGGACTTGTCAAAGCCAGCAACATCCTTAGCATTAAAGGTCATCTTCTTCTTGAACCTTTTATTGAACCTGTTTGCTCTTAAACTTACAAGAGCCATAGTCCACTTGATGTCCATCTCTTCCAATTGTTCATCACTTATCTGCTCAAGATCTTCATAAGTAATCCTTGAATCACTAGGCAAAGAAGCAATGAAGGCACACACAGTATCAAGATCAAAACCAGCAGGTTTAATTCTATCAGCGCCATGATTGTGTGTGTCAGCGCTTGAGTACAAAGCGTTGACAGGGTATGATCCAGCGCTGACAGATTGACATCCAGCGCTGACACCTTGAGATCCAGTTGCTGAATGTCCATAAAAGTTCATGGAATCAAATTGGCCTTCACTTTGTGAAAAGAAGGCCATGTTGCTACTGGAAGATTTGTTATCACTCTCCAATTGCCATTCATTCTCCAACAGCCTTAACTTGTTGAAGATGTCATCAAACCTGGAAGTCTTGTGGGTGTTATTGACAAGAATAGATCTTGTCTCAATCTTCCATACATCACCAAGGCTTTTGAGAAAAGTAGCATTCAATTCAGGGTCATCAATCTGTTTTCCCATGAAGGAAAGTTGACTTGTGATGTCAAGAAGTCTACTTCTCACACTGCTGAGATTCTCATTAGGTTGAGCTTTAAAGACAGCATACTCATGCAAGAGTTGCTTCTTCTTTTCTTCTTTTGTGTCAGCATTGCCACCATGTGCTACTTCAAGAGCTTCCCAAAGCTCTTTTGCAGACTCAAAACGTTTGTACTTATGCTGATTCTCATGACCTAGGGCATGTTTCAAGATGTTCAAAATTTTCATGTCCACCCTCTTCTTGGCTATATCTTCAACAGCTACCGCTCTCCCATCATCAGGCTTTTCCACTTTATCAGCTTCAGGACAATTAGGAATAGCTGTCCTTGCGGCAATAGCAGCAGTAATCTTTGCTGCTTTATCGAATGTGTTTCCATATTCGATAATTTCCCAAAGAGTGTAGTCATGAATAGCTATGTATTGCTCAAAATTGGACTTCTAGAGTTCAAAGTTCCTGGCATCAAACATGGGAATTTTGATACTAGGGTTTGAGAAGTTGTTTTGAAGCAAAGCAGGAGGTTGATTTGTGCCAGACATGATGTTTTTAGGGTTTTGAGAATTTTAGGGTTTTTAGGGTTTGGTGTTTTAGGGTTCTGCGTTACTTAAAGATCAAAAGTTTCTCAACAAGCTCTGATACCACTTGTT
This sequence comes from Glebionis coronaria, assembly GCA_025667525.1. Classification (NCBI taxonomy): domain Eukaryota; kingdom Viridiplantae; phylum Streptophyta; class Magnoliopsida; order Asterales; family Asteraceae; genus Glebionis; species Glebionis coronaria. The sequence continues at coordinate 554,650,434 of CM046877.1, read as the reverse complement.
GATCCCAAACTTAGATCGATTAGCTTTGTGTATACGAGATTAGATCAAGTACTACACGTAGAGAAACCTTTGCTTATGAATAAAGTAACAAAGTGTTATGCGGAATTAACACTTGATCTAAAACACAATGATGTTTAAACAAACTTTCACTTGTATTAGAATAATCGTGTTGATTACAATGAAAGGTTTAACTTGCGAATACTATGAAAACTGATATATGACTTTAACCTAAAAGACCTTCTTTTATAGAACAAGAAGTCTTGTACAATAAGCTATGAATCAACTATTCTAGGTAAAGATAATAATAGAAAATACAATGTCGTGCTTATCTTTACCATACATAAATAAAGAAACAAATAAACAAAAGATATTCTATCAGTGTCAATCTTCAAGGCTGTCAGCGTTGACTTCTATCAGCGTCCAAAGTCAATCTATCAGCGTTGACTTTCTTCTTATCAGCGTTTGGTGATCTGACCCATATTTTATTCCCAACACATGAAGGGCAAGGGAAAGTGGTCTTTACGAGTGGCGTCATTTAACTTTCGGTAGTCAATACACACCCTCCAACCGGTCACAACACGAGTGGGAATTAACTCGTTGTTTTCATTGGGCACAACGGTCATTCCTCCCTTCTTAGGGACACAATAGATTGTGCTCACCCATTGGCTATCAGAGATAGGATAAATCATTCCCGTGTCAAGAAGTTTTAAGACTTCCTTTTTGATGACATTGTGAATTTTAGGGTTTACCCTTCTTTGACTTTGGGTCAATACCCTTAATGTCGGAAATTTTCCACGCAATTGCCCCTTTATGAGCTTTAAGAATTTTCAAAAGTACGGTTTTTTCATCATTAACAAGATCTTTTGCAATAATAACCGGAAAATTGTCATCACCTTCCAAGAATGCGTATTCAAGGTGAGATGAAAGATCTTTCAATTCAAGGATTGGCAGTTTCTCGATTGAAGATTTTTGTTCAACACTCATAACTTCCATCGGCGGAAGAAATGGTGGAATAAGAGTGTCATTACCAATAATCACCTCATCTTCATTGTCGATTTCATTTGAAATAAAGTCTCCTCCTTGGAATAGAGTGAGATTTGGTGTAGAATTAGCAAGAATCGAATCCAAAATAGTGGGATTGCCACTTGACGAAGTATCGTAAAAACCTAACACTTCTTGTGAAAACTCATCGCAAACCACATCGACTAAGTCAATATGGTTGATGGTAGCGATTGCATAAACATGAGAAGGTGCAAAGTTTTGAGTAGCGTTTATAACAAGTTCCTCTTCGTTGAATCTCAAAGTAATAGTTCTTGCATGAACGTCGATAAGCGATCTAGAGGTGTCTAAAAATGGACGACCTAAAATTAGAGGAACTTGAGGATCCGCGGGGATGTCAACTACTATAAAGTCAACGGGATAGTAAAACTTCCCCACTATCACAAAAACATCCTCGGCTACTCCACATGCTAAAATCGTAGAATGGTCGGCCATCTCGATAGACATGTTCGAAGGAGTAAGAGTCGGAAGCGATAACGATTTCCAAATGGAAAATGGCATCATTAATGCTCGCACCAAGATCGGCCAAGGTGAGGCATTCTTTCATATCTTGTATATCACAAGGAATGAGAAACTTCCCGGGGTCACCAACTTTTTCCAGTATTCGATTAAGATAAATCGAAGAACAATTAGATAGCTTCGAGAGCTTCTCCTAATCGCTCATCATACCTTCGAAAGTGGAAGCGAAACGAGGCATGTATAACAACACATCGGCTAAACTCACATTAAAATGAACTTGTTGAAACATTTTTATAAAAAGCTCAATTTGTTGTTTGTTACGTTCTTGCATTTTCTCTTTGTTTCGTCTCGATGGGTAAGGTAAGGGTGGTGTGGGTTGGGGCATAGGCAACGACCTTGGAATCTCGGGTTCCACAATTGGTATTGGTTCAACCGTAGGTGTGGTATGAGCGGTACTTCGTGGGCTTGTGGTATGCTCCTTTTCGACCATCACCTCGGGCTCTTTCTCGATATCCTTCTCCGTAGAAGTACTAGGACGAGAGATTGGTTCCTTGAAAGTTTTACCACTACGAGTAGTAATAACCTTCATTTCTCCCTTCGGGTTTGCAATGGTATCACTAGGAAGACCACCCGAGGAAGAGGGTTTACACATGATTGCTTCAAACATTTTAGCCATTCGATCTTCAAATTTTGATTGCCTTAAATCCTCTTTTAACAACTCTTGCTTTATCTCATGTTGACCTTGTTCCATCTTTTATTGATTTTGTTGAAGACGTTGAACGGTTCCTTCCATTTTATTAGCATGAGTTTTCAATTCATTAGCAAGTTCGTTTTTAAGCTCGTTTTTCAACTCGGATATTAAGCTATTCATCTCACGTCGCATGTTATCAAACTTAGCATCGTTTGCTTTTGCATAATCCAAAAATTCTCCATTAATATTTTTAGTGTGAGCATTTTGAAAACCTTGTGTAGTGTTTTGAAAATAACGGTTTTGGTTTTGATTTTGAACTTGCCCATTCCCACTTTGGTAATTACCCTTGTTGTAGTTATGTTCATTGCCTTGATAACCACCATTTTGATTGTTGTTTTGATAGTTGTTAACATTTTGATTTTGGGGAGCTTGATTTGGGCGGGAACCTTGGCCATTTTGGTTGTATGTTCCTGTTGCTACGTAAGCACTAGAAGTGTTACCACCGGTGGTAATGCACTCGGAAAGATCATGAGCTCCACCACAAGATAAACCACTCTTTTCAACCGCTTTAATCGATGCGGAATTCAAAGCATCTTGTGCTTTCCAATGTGACATAAGCGTCGAAAATCTATCGAAAAACAGATTTTCATCATTTGCTTCATCATGTAAGGCATTCATGTTACGAGGCGATGACGATGACGATGAACCCATATTTGCAACACTCGGTGTGTTACGATGGTTGTAAACCTTAGATCTATTCTAGATAATCTTTAAAGCTTCATCGGTCATTTTGCACAAAAAATTACCACCCGCGGCGGCATTCAAATAATCTCGTTTATGATCATTTAGCCCATTATTAAAAGGATCAGTTTGATGCAATTCCGAAAAATCATGGTGAGGACATTCATGTAACATTTCCTTAAATCGTTCCCATGCCATTGAAAAACTTTCATTATTATGTTGTGTAAACCTTGAAATCTCATTTTTCAAATGTGTTGTCTTAGATGGTGGAAAAAATTGGTTCACAAACTTAGAGACGAGATCACCCCATGTCAAAATCGAATTTGGCGGTTCTTTCTCGAGCCAATTTTTAGCGGGTCCATCTAACGAGTATGGAAACAACATCATCTTAATGGCGTCATGCGTAACATCCTTAAACTTGCTTCTTTTGGTGAGACGATTGAAATTCCTTATGTGATAATGCGGGTTGTCTTTCTCATGACCTTGAAACTTGTTTGCTTGTAGCATCGACATTAAACCCGTCTTAATCTCGAAATTCTCCGTAAGGATGGCGGGAATCACATTAGCTTCTCCAAAACCCTCGGTGGGTGCTTGAAGCAACTCCATCATCGTACGATTAGCCATAGTGAATATTGGTTCTACAACGGGTTCGAAAATTAGAGTTTCTTCTTCAATCAAAGGTCCTTGGTTTTGACGACGTTTGCGAGCTCGTTTTGCTTGATTACGAGTTTGCATAGACGTGACGTAGAATGTGGAGGGTAGAAAAGAAGATTCTTTTAGGTGTTTTATGAATTTTCAATTTTTTTGTGTTTTTTATTGTTTTTAATTTTTTTGGATTTTGTGTGTATTCGTAAACAACAATCTACCAAATCTCTCCTCGAATCAAACTCTTGATTAAAGAAGCCTCAAAAGAATGAAAATGATCACGTGGAGTGAACGCCTTCGATTAACTTTAGAACTTGGTGAAAACGAAATTGTTCAAGAGGGTTTAATCACAAAGAAACCAAGAAAATATATATGATACGTAACAATACTTTGGGCGGCGAAACCCTCGATTAGCCTTCATTCTCAAATACTCAAGTGAACGCAGGGAATGAGGTGGCGCGAAGTACTTAAGTAACTAGCTTCCCTTTAACGGCCTTTTATAGCACGTTGCCTATCTATTCACCTTATCGTTCGTATTTTCAAAATCGAGCTTCACGAAAGTATTTATCTACTTTTGCCTTTTTCTTTTTGTTTGAGATTCGAATACAATAATTAGGAGATCAAATCCCAATTAAGGTTGTGTTTTCACACTTTTGAAGATATTTTGTATTTGTTGTGATACTTATACAATATAGTAATAATAATTTCACTAGTAAAACGAAAAAAAAACCGATAATACGTATTAGTAGAGTTCTACTAATATAAATACTATTTATGGTTAGATATTAAAAACAAAATGAACAAACTAATCACGACACACCACCCCGGCAGCGGCGCTAAAATTGATTGTGGTAAAATATGACCTTTTAGGAAAAAGGCGTAAATGCGGTAAGTATTAAACAAATAATTTAGGAAAATCAAGTGTTAATGACCCAAATAAGTTCGTTTCCCAAGGAGTATTTGTATGTGAATAACTTGTAGAATATTTGAGATTAATATAGAAAGAATGAAAAGATGAGAAAAGAGAATGACAGATACGTTAAAATTACACTACGACGACAAAACAAAAAACCGTAAAAAGTGACAAAATAAAAATTAGTTTTAAAAATTCCCAAAAAAATTACCAAAAATAACTAAAAATATAATAAGAGTTTACAAATGATCTAAACTTTTTCAAACCTTTTAATTAATTAAATATTGATTTTTCAATGCTAATTAAAGCCCTAAAATCCAAATAATTAATAAAAAGCCCAAATAAAGATTTTTCACTTTATAAAACTCTAAAATGACTTAAATAAACTAAAAAATATTTTTATGAAATTTAAAACTAATGAAAACTATTTTTAAATGATTAAAAACTATTAAAATATTAAAATAATTCTAAAAAATAATAAAATGATGAGAAAAATAATCTAAAAGTTTTAAAAATCCTAACTTAATGTATTTGACTTAGGAAAAATATAAAAGTTGCAAAAATCTAAAAACAATTTTTAATAGTAAAATAATTTTGAAAATCCAAAAATTATAAAAATTTCTAAAAACTTGCAAACTAGTTTATTTTAACCTAAGTAAATAGAAAATGAAAGTGGAATTACCAAAATACCCCTATTGGGCCCCCAAATGGGCTAAAAACAAAAACTGACCAAGTAAATGGGCTTTTTGGCCCAATAAGATCAAACTCAACCAGATAAGCTGAAAATCACCAGTCTAGCTTAAAATTCAATTCTAAGCACAAAACTCTGAAGGCCCAAAAGATGAATATGAGCTTATCACAGCTTAAATGTACAACAGCTTAAAATACAAAAACTGACCAAGTAAATGGTATTTTTGGCCCATTATGCTATAAGCCAATGCCATAAGCTCTAATTTGACACACAACCTACTTTTGGAATGCTTAAGAGATCTTTGAAAAGAAATTTTGCAAAAAGGGAACCCATAATCCGGAAATAAGCCAAGTACAAATTCACTAAATGACAAAATAGTCGACTTAGAATTTTAGACCACCTCAGGACTTGATTCAACTGGCAAAAGACTCTAAATTACTTAATTAAGCCAAATCAATCAAGAAAAATCCAATAAGCAAAGCCAAATAAGCTGAATAAGTCAATAAGCACTTATGTAAAAGTCAAACAAGTTGGTTCTCTAGTCAAACCCTAAAGTCAAAGGCTCAAATGCTCCAGAATGAACAAATGGGTCAAATGATGAAGACCTATTACCAAATTAAAGTTGTTGCAAGTTTTAATAAGCTAGAATAGCTTATTGATAAGCTGAACCAATAATAACACAAGCAGTGGTAACAAGCAGTGGGAAAGGAGTTCCCACTCCTGATTATGCAAACTTGTTTTGGCTTGATTTCAAGCCTTGTTTGTGGATGATTTTTGGAAACAAAGGAACCCCAATAAGATTTGGCTTAGTGGGAGTCAACAGCAACACAAAAATCACAAATCCAAAAACAATAAGGCACTCAACAGATTAAATAAAATAGCATGCAGTCCAAGAACAATTGTTGATATACTTGACCAAAAGCTCAATTTCAATAAGCTGTAAAACTCACAATAAGATACCAAACTTTGAAACCAGATATTGTAGAGTTAAACAACCAACAAAACTATTAGCATGCCAAGTTTCAGACCTCAAAAAAATCAAACAAGCATACAAATCCTTCTGATGTGTTTGAATGAATATTGTGTACAAAATCTGACAACCTACGTTTTCTAGTTCTACTTTGTTTAAGACTTAACCAACACTTAAAACCCCCTATATATCAGCAAATAAACACCTAGAAACCAAAAGGAACCAAGCTCAAAGGCCCTAAGGCCTATGAACAAACATAAACAAACAGCCCTTAATCCAACTTTTTCAAACAGATTTGATTTTAAAACCTATAATCCAACAAGATCTAGGTGGTATGATATCAAATAAACCCTATGTGTCAGATTAGAACCAAAATAACAGCAATCAACCCATCAAATCACCAAATCACATAACCATCAATAAAATGACAGAAAATTAAAAGGGATTTAAAACTCAAACCTCCAAGATGTACAATCCACACCTTGGGCTGTTTAGAGCTTATGTGGTAGCAAGAACAACCACAAGCTTCCTTGTACCTGCTAAGATCAACAAACACAAGGATCAAAGTAAAGCAACCACTGATTTTTGAAAACAAGGACTTTATAACATAAAACCATTTTCAAAAACTCAAAAAAATAGATAAATGGAACTCGGATCTTAGCTAATCAAACACTAACTTTCATAAAAAAAATAAAAGGAATTACAATTTTCTAAAAAAACCAACTTTATATTTATGAAAAGGAATTACAAAGATTTTAGCTAAAATCTGGAACAACGCTCTCTCACATGTTGAGGAGTCTTTATATAGGCAACAATAGATGATTCTAGATAGAAAAATACATGAAAAACCCTAGCTAGCAAATCTCTAAAATGCCCTTGAATGCTTCTAGATGCTTGAGGTGTATTGAGCTGTCTAATTTCATCCAAAACGTTCATTTATCCTTTGGGACCAAGTAATGAGTCTAAATCATTGATCTTGCCACGTGGTTTTCCTTGGAGAAGAAGTTGTGTTTTTATTGGTGAACGGGTTGAATGGTGGGGTCCATAGGGTAATGGGATTGTTGATGTGAAGGCGTGGACGGATTCGTGTAAGGGTGAATCACACGTGGGAAGTGCCAGTTGGGTTTTACCCTTTATTTTAAGTGATGTAAATTACGGGGGTGAAGAAGGGTGAATACTTGTAATTTTGATCCGAAATTAGGGGAAGCAGGGTGTTTGGCATGTGTTTGTGGGTTTAAATGTTTGGTTGTGGCAATATCAGTCCTCGGTCTTTGACAAAATGTGTATAACAAGAAATCCAACCCAAATAAACGACTTCCTTTGTTAGTAAACTTTCTAACTTCACACTTTTGCCCCAAATAGTTTTCCAAGGTTATCAAAGGACGTGTTTTGCCATTCTTGGATATTTCAAGGACTGATCTTGGACATTTCTCATCTTTGAAGGTCTTCATTGGATGTTTGACTTCATGAGGGACCATTGTTGACAATTTAGAATTTTTGAGGGACTAAACTTGCCAAATCTTCAAAGTTATGGGACTTTTTTGTAATTTTGACAAATTTAAGGGACCAAACTTGTAATTATGAATATACAAGGGTATTAAGTGTCATTTTATCGTAAATGAGGGATCATTCTTGTACATCTTCAAATCTTCAATGGTTTTTCTTTGATAAATCCATAACTAGGGCCTGGTTCATTGTGCGGCTTCGTTTCTCGTGTTCGTTTTTCCTTGTTTCTTGTGATCCTTTGTCTTTTTCACGATATCCATACCTAAATTACACAAGTAAACAAACACAAGCATATATATATGGTATTTTGATGACATTTTATGCATTTAAAGCCCGTAAAGAACGATGAGATCATGTATAAGTGCCATCTCATCAATAGCCATCGGAACTCCGGTACGGACGTGACCAGAAATACAAAGGTCAGGAGTCTATCCGGTCCGCCAACCCTAACAGTTACCATAAATCTTAACATTATTCAGACTCACCCATTAAAATACATCTCCAGACAACAGTCAAGACACAGGCCTCAAGTATCATTTTGGAAGACACTTGTTAGGACACCAGTCATAGTACACGTCATACGAATATCTTCTCAAGTACGAGTCAGAACTCATAACTCCAGTGAGTACTACAAGCTCGTCTACTCCTTTTGACGATGCTTTGTGTGGTTTTAGTGTGGGGGGAACTCCTTATGTTCCCTCACATTTCTCCACCGAGGACGAGATATTCGATCGCGGAATTGTTTGTAAAGGGAAATCTCGGTCTTCCACCGATGCAATTAATGGAAAATCTTTTCATATGCTTGGTGTGAGTCTACCTCGAGTGGCTTATTGTGTTGCCTTACCCATTATCCCACCCTTCTATTTCTTCTCATCTATTTTCTTTGACCCTCTCGGGTTTTTGGTTGGAGTAGCGTTGTTTTGTCTTTCATCCGAAAACGAGGACACTATCTTTGACATTGTTATACGTCGGGTTTTTAAAGTACTCCACGTACTTTTGGGCCTTGTTTATCAGGTAATCCCCACCAAAAATGACCATACCATGATTATCCCCAAATGATCACATTTATGGGGATTCGAGTCGAGCTTTTGACTCGGTTATCAAAAACAAGGTTCCTAGTGGGGGATTCTCATGCTTATCCTTGTACATATTATCATTTTCTAATAGTGTAACGAGGGGACTTGTGCTCTTCCTACCTTTGTTTCGTGGTTGTTTGTGATTGTGATTTATTAGGTTCATCGTCATCATTGAAGCCTCTCGTGTTTGTTTTATGGATCACTCGAGCTTCGATCGTTTCCTTTGGAGATTCTGATATCCGATGATATCCTTTATATGTTCTAACGTTTATCTTGTTAGCATAATTCATAAATGGCTTTTAGGTTATTCGTTTTACCCTTTCCATGCTCGAGATTAAGCATTCGACTTTTGTCTCTAGTATGGGGGTGTTTCACCCCTAGGCTCGAAACATTGAGGACAATGTTTAGTTTTAGTATGGGGGGTGATTAGATACTTCACCTTGCTTACATCATCACGCAATCCAATATTCATCTTTTTGTTATCGTTTTATGCAAAATAAGGCTAAAACGGACAAATTTTAAAATTTTTCTAGTTTTCCATAAGTGTTTAAGACACGAATGTAGGTTTTTCGATGGTGAGAATAAGATTAATTTTTGACTCGACTGTGTTTTTACACTAGCTTTGATTCCTTAACTTTAATTAGGCTGTCTCTTAAATGAGGACGATAAATGATAGAGTTAATTATAAGTTACGTAATCTTTCATGATCTCATGTGTGGTAATTATTAGCTTTTTCTCCCCACGCTTTTGTTTAAACAAAATACAATAAGTAAGGTCGCACGATTTAAAATGTTACTTAGCTTCTAGCCCAAGATCGTTTAAAAGTTTCTCATGTTCGAATAGAGTTCATGGCCAAGGCATAACTTATTGAAGCGGGATGCGAAGATTGGCAAAGTTCCTAAAAGGCCCTAACAAGGCATGAGGACTCCATTTAGTTGCTAAAGATCCAAGATGATGTGAAGTATCATTATTCCAAAATCAATATGAAGGATCGAGACACACGACGATAAGCAATATACTCCCCTAAAGATCATGGAGAAGTCTATCCAAAAAGACCCTAACAAGGTATGAGGATAAATATATCCAAGTCCGAAAAGGAGGCGGATCGTTGTATATAAAAATCCCAATTAACGATTGAAGAAAAATGATGAAGTCGTGGTCCAAGTGAAGAAATTCCATATATGAAGAGAAGACCATTATTTCAAGAACGTCTTCCAAGATTCTAAGTATGAAGTACATGCCAAATATTGGTCCGATAAAGGTCTCAAATCATGAAACGAGTTATGCCAAGATATGAACTTAAGGAGATTACGAGAAGTCGTTTTAAAAGATCGTGTCCTTTAGCTAACTATTAATTAAATTGTCCTACTTTATTTTCGGCCTTAATAAAATATCGAAATAAGTCAAATGCATCCTCATGATCATTGAGACAAAAATAAATTATAAGAGATACACCTTAGGGATAAGGGAGTCTAAGTACGTAATTACCGCTCATGAGTAATGATTGTTTTACTAACTTATAATGACAATGATCTTGTTACACGCTTAGCATGGAATTGGGTGAAAATCGAGGATGATGAACTTATCTCTATGAGGCATTCACGCGTTCTTATTCTTTGACCCTAAAAGTCACTTAATAGTGATGTAAAGAATACATTATGTCTAAAACGCATGTAGTAGTTTATTTAAGTTTACGTTTTCAAGAAGTGTCACATAAAAATGAATTTTGGAAGTGCTACGATACTTAATTCTAGAACTGTGTGGGGACACGACAATGGTTTAGTATGGGGGAGTGATGAGACTGCAATTATACATAGTCTCATCGTCCAAATCGGGCTTAAAATGCTTAAAATATCATTAAAATACCTCAAAATATGTTTGTGTTTGTTTATTGTGTATTTTAGGTACATATATAGTGAAATCAACAAAATATCACAAGATTCAAACAAAAACGAACACGGGAAACAAAGCCGCACAAAGAACCGGACCCGAATCATGTATTTCCATTAAAGTCCTTGAAGTTTTGAAGATTGTCAAGATTGGTCCCTCTACTTTTGAAGACTTGTCATTTTATACCCTTGTATAACGTCGAAATTACAAATGGGCCCTAAAATATCAAGTGTGTACAAGAAAAGCCCTTAAAGTATGCATTTATTGCACCATTGGTCCTTGTGATAGCTTTGAAAAGTTATTTGTGGCAAAAATGAAAGAAAACAAACTTGTACTACAAAGGAATTGGTTTTAGGCTGCTGAAAACTATGTTTGACAACAATTTGTAAAATGAGGGGCCAAAAGGGGCAGACAACTATTATCCATTCCACCATTTACCATCCAACACGTCACCCACTATCATCCTTCCAGCACTCCTCGTCCTACACGTCACCTACTCATCGCAGTCATCACCTCCATGTCTTAAACCACTAAACCCCTTAATAATATATATTAAACGGTTTTAAATCGTTTGTTAATACTTATTTTGGGAAGGAAACATGTATTGTAGCATCATCACCAACACTAATCCACCCCTAAACAATACATAAACCCTAATCTAATCCCTCATCTAATCAAAGGGTTATGAACCAATTACTTCCAGAACCTTGATTCACCCTACCCTAACCAAAACCCACCACACAAAACCCTCTCTTGTGACCTCCCAGTGGACCCCCATGTTCTCCTATCACACTAAATTAGGCAAGAAGAGAATATTGACAGCCATCAATGAACTACATGAATTTCTTGGTCCCTAAGGATGGAATCAACGTCCAAGATCATTCAACTACAACTGGCAAGCACATGTGAGGCATTTGACCAACTGAAAGTTCAAACTCACCAAGGGCAAGGATGGAAAATCAGTTAGCTAGGGTTTTGTACACTAGAATGTTCATTTTCATTGTATAAATATGGACGTATGTGTCCATATTCCTCTTGTTCCAAATTTATTTTGTAAATTTTTTAAGTGAAGTAATTTAAAGCAGCTTTTAATCTTTGCAAAAACATCTGTGTTCCACCTTTATTGTTATTTGTAGTGTAGTTTGTTTATTTTTCTGCAAATCTTTTTTAAATTTAATCAAAACCAAAGTCGGGTTCAAGGACACTTGGCTTGACTTTATGTTTTTTTGTTCATAGTTTATAGGAGTTTGATAGCTTGTTTGACTGACAATCAAACAAGCTAAGCAAGCTGGTATAAGCTAGTAGCTTTAAGATCTTGTGTTCCAAAAGGAATTGGTTTCAAAAAGTTGTGTTTCAAAGATTGGTTCCAAAATCTTATTTACTCCCATTTTTGCTTACTGTTCAATAAGCTTCATCCAAAACCTGCTTGAAAACAGCTTTTGGTGAAGTTTTTGAACTTGTATTTTGTTTCTTGTGTTGTATTCAACAGGTGACAAAGGGTGGTGAAGGTTGTGTCTGCTGTAGACCACCTCTCCATTCCTTCTTCCTCATTTTGTTTGAATACATAGTTTACCCTTAGGTCCTGCTGTAGGACATCAACAAGGACCTCTACACATTATCATAAGCTCCAAAAATCCTAAGGAGAAGGCATCAGCCTAGGTATGGCTTGAACCCCCCTTAATATTTTTAAGTGTTTATGTATGTATGTGATTTTCGGTGTAACTGCTTGACCTTGTTGTTTTTCTGTTCATTTGGTGTTATGGCATGATTATTGAACGGTTTAGATAGTCCTAGGATTACTTGGTGTTGATTTGCAAGTATTTGTTTGAAAAACAATTTTGTTAATTAGTTTTTAGGGGGTGTTTGGGTCTGATGGTCTTGGGTAATGGGTGACACATTTTTTCAAACATAGGATTCTAAACATACTCAGTTAGCTTCAAGTAGGGTAGGTTGGTAGTTTACTTTGAATTTGTTAAGTCAAAAAGAAAGTTTGCATGTTAGTTTTTGCATAAAATCTTCTTAGATAAAATAGTAGGCTAAAATAAGGTAGTTGTGGTTAGTTTTTGGTTACCAAATTTGTTCATCAGTTAGTTACTTGTTAATTTAGGGTTGTGTATTTGTTAGTTATGGTTTGGTGAGCTTTGTGTGAAATTATTGTGGCTTGAAATTCGTTTGAAGACCAAATAGATCAGCAATAGTTGCCCAGACCTTACCAGTTACATCAGAGACTGTTTTTTCCCTTTGGTGTGCTTATTTTGTATTAGACTTAGTGTTTTTGTGCTTGTTGTGACTCCTCACAACCCAACTGGTTGTGGGGGGTGCCCTTGGTTCCAAACAACACTAACAAAATAGCTCAAATTCGACCTTTTTATTGTCTCTGAGGTCAAGCAGTGGGTAGAAAGTTCCCACTGCTTGTGTTACTCTTCCCACTGACAAGCAAAAGGACAAAAGTCCTCGGCAGTCAACATCAGCTTCTTTCTTTTTTGTCTTTAGTGACATTAAATTAGCTTTTTCTTGATTTTATAATTTTCTCATTTTTGTTTATTTCTTTTAATATTTTTAGAAAAGTTAATTTATATTTTACTGTCTATTTGTTATTTTTTAGCATTTTATTTAAGTTTTAATTAGTTTTAATTAAATCTATTTTTGTCTTTTTGTGGAAAAAAGTTGTATTTTTCAATTTTACGATTTTTCTTCTTTAAGTTATATATTTTAATATTTTCCAAACAGTAATTTCATTTTTCACTTTATTTAATTATTTTTTAGAATTAATTTAGGTTTAATTAGTTTTTTAATTAAAACTATTTTGTCCTATTAGGCTTAAAAGTATTTTTTTTTCAAACTTTTTCATTTTTCTACTGTTTAGTTAAGTGTTTTAGGATTTTTCAAAAAGTAAAAAAATTTCTCATTATTTTTTTTATTTTTAATCATTATTTTAGTTTAAAAAGTGTTTTTAGCATTTAAAAAATAGAAAAATAGTTTTAGAAAATTAGGAAAAATACATTTTAGTGTTTAATTAATATAAGTAAGATGTTAGTTTGTCAAAATAATATTTTGGGCTTTTTCTTAATTATATTCAATTTTAGGGCTTTAATTAGCATTTAAAACTCAATATTTAATTAATAAAATAAAATTTATTTATTGAATTTTTATTCTTATTTATATTATTTTAAACTTAGTTTTAATTTTTAATTAATTGTTAGCTAAATTATTTAATTTCTTCGCGTTTTACGTATTTACATTATCGCTTTACGTCATTCGTCGTAGTTTAATCTTAGTGTAGCTCGTCATTTAATTTTCTCTTCTCAAACCTAAAAAAGACATTAATCCAAACTTGATTTTATTATATTGTCCAAAAACATAAACACCTCCGTCGAGAATGAACTCGCATTTATCGGTTTTACGGTTTTCCTAAATCGTAATACTTAATACTTGCCACATACGCGTTTTTCCTAAAACGTGTACGATATTTACTAGATCAGGTTCCCACCGGCTTCAGCCGGTTCCACTTGCCGAGCCCAAATACCCACCGACCTAAAGCCGGTTCCCACAGTTTTTGCTAGGTCTCCCCCTATGGGGCCTGGCTTACTGCTGCTCGAACCAAAAACCACACCGAGCCCCATTAGGGTCTCGGCTGTTGGTGATAAACGGCCACCGAGAGCCTTGAGCTCTCGGTTGTGTGCGTCGATCCAAACAAACACCAAACAAAATCCTTTTTTTTAGTTTAATCCTTAATCATATACATGTTTTATTTTTATGTTTTCAAGATTCATGTTCATATAATCAAAATAAAAACAAAAAGATTAAGGTTTAGTTAATACTAAATGCATGGATGAAAAGGGAATTGGATCACGAACACGTACACGTAATACCCCAAAACCGAATCACAAAAATCGTCCTTGGTGTTGGTGTTTGCCACGGCTCAAAGGAAAAAGAAAGCTAGGGTTTGATTTGTTTTTCTAAAACTTTGTATAATGAATTCCCTAGAAAAGTTATTTGGTACACATGGATTTTAAATGGTCCGGGCCATAAGCCCCCCCTTTTCATTTCTCTTTGCCGCGACCCAACACAAAGCCCAACACCATTTCATTTGTTTTTCGTGACTAAATATTATTCGTATGCATTTGTATTTTATGTGTCGTGAAATTAATATTATACATAATATTTAACGTGCATTAATAATATACGTAGTTCTTGTAATTTAATGTTCTTGACACGTGTCGTGTATTATAAATGGAAAGTTTTTATTTAGTCGAGGTTTCGTGTAATTACTGTTCATGGCTATTTTATGCCGGTTTTACAGTCTTTGTTCCAACGACCTAAATTTAAGTCTCAGGTCGGGCCGCTTATGTAACTGAAGAGTCATAAATCTGGAATAACAAATTCATTCATGCAATCGATAAAAAAACGCATATTAAGGGTAGTGGCAAATAACATAAGTTTCTCGTCTGACTAAACCATTGAAAATTTCATTCTAATCCCAATCATAAGTCTTAAAGCAATTCAACATCATTACAATGTCATGCTAACAATAACTAGCTAATAAATTAAAGTTAAGATACATCCGAGATTTTTAATATGATCTAAGAAGATGGTAAAACCACGATTAATCCATAAGCATCACGTACACCCAACTAACAATTAAAGTTACCAACATGACCAGTCGTACCACACTTGGAGCAAACAACGATATACCCGACCATCCCACATAGTAACAAATAGCGCCACCAGTACCAACAAGCTATTGCCTCCTTTGAAAACTCACATCTGCATGTCGTTGACCCCAATATGCCCAACCTTACCACACTCATAACAACCAACACCACATCATTCTTAGCCTTATGCCTACTTGTACCACATATATAACACAACACATCACCACCCTGACTACTACTACTACTAGTACTACCTGATGATTTGAGTTCCTTTTTCATTTTCTTCGTCTCGGATACATTTTTGTAGACTTGAAATAGAGTGTTGGTGGCTTTTTATTACATCTTCATGGTCTTGAATCACTTTCGAACCCAATTCATTCAGGTGTGACTCATCAACATCATCACACATTTTAGCTATTTTTTCTATTCCGACACATTTAACTCCTAGTAGTGGTCCCCACTGCTTAATTGCCTCAAAAACATTGCTATCATCATTCTTAGACATTATTCCAACAAGAATATGTGAATATTTAGTTATAATGATTCCAGCGTGGATTTTATATTTTTCTTAGTAAATCCACTTCGACAATCCACTTGACCCAGCCATTGACCCACCCGTTTTTTACCTATATAAACTTGATTTTCCTCTTTTCATCAAAAGAACCCTAATAACCAAGATCCCCAATTAATCAAATTGTCATCATCTTCTTCTAGCTGTGGTCGTACTTTACCTACTCATTGCAATTGTGGCCCTCGATTGGCAAAACGTGTTTGTTGGATTGAGAGAAACCCTTGCCGTCTTTTTTTGGTGTGTCCAAAACCATCGATATGTTTCAATATAGTGTATAAATTCAAAGCTTTAATACAATTGTTTCAGTAATTGAAATAGCTTTATTTTGCAGTTTTGTGTTGATAAATGTGATGCTTTCTACTGGATTGATGGTGAGTTACAATCCCATTGGTATAAAAATGCCATGTTTGAGATGTATTTGAGTATGAATGGTGACCAGAGAGATGTGTTTGTACGAGAGATTAATAGACATGAACTGGGGATGTTAGCTTAAGAAAGACTTGCTTATGTTGAAGCAGATTTTGAGAGCTACAAGGCCAGGATGATTATTGAACTAAAAAGGGAAAAAACTAAGTATGCACAGTGGAGGAGGATTACTGGTTTCATGATTTGCTTGATGACTGTGATGTTTGTTTTGTTGTTGATTGTCATTTAAGGGTATGATGCAAGTCTAATTGTAGTATGAAGTAGAAATTGTAAGGCTAGGTTAATGTAAGTGTAG
Organism: Glebionis coronaria; assembly: GCA_025667525.1. Taxonomy (NCBI): domain Eukaryota; kingdom Viridiplantae; phylum Streptophyta; class Magnoliopsida; order Asterales; family Asteraceae; genus Glebionis; species Glebionis coronaria. The sequence continues at coordinate 554,633,846 of CM046877.1, read as the reverse complement.
TATGAAGAATATGTAAGATGTTAGTATCAATGTATGTTTTCACAACAGGTTTTGTATCAATGAAAGTTGTGTTAATATACTATGTTGTTGTCTGTTTTATATCAATTAAACATGAAGAATATTTTGACTGAATCAAGAACCATGCTACAATACTAAACTGCATATATTAGGGGCCCATGTTAGCAGACATGTGCAATGTTTACAAAAGATTTGCCATCTTGGTTACATATATCTAGTAGCCTAAATAGTTAAATGTCTATAGGCAGTGACAGTGTTACAAAAGGTGTGCCATGGATGGACACATAATACTACACAGTTTTTGCCCAACATACGAAATGTTGACTATTCTAAGTCACCAAGAAAGTTCAACAGCAAAATGGCTTGGATGGAGGACTAGCAGAACCATTTGAGTATTACTTTTGTAATACCACAATTGATAACCATTTGCAACCCATAATCTACCAAAGCAAGTTTCAATTGTCGGGGGCTCTTAAACTTCATTCCTAAGACAGGTACAAAGTCTTTCCAAGGTGATTCAGGGTTGTAGCTAGGATATTAAACACCCTGCTATGTCATAAACTTAGGGTATATAAGATCAGCATCAGGGTCATCCTCTTCCACATGATACTGACCACTTAGAGGTGGAATAGGAATATCTCTTGTTCTTATATAGTTACCCTTACCTACCATCTTAGTTAAAAAGGGATCATCTAATGTCAACTTTTCTAACACAACATTCTCTTACCCCTTTGTGTGAAAGTATACATTTTCAGGGTCAACTTCTTACTTAATAGCAGTTTCATCTATATTCCCTTTCCTTCCTATTTCTTCTAAATTCTCATCCTCACTAAACAAGTTATCATCTAAGGTATATGCCATTGCATCATAATCAGTGTATTCATGATACAAATCAACCTTAAAACCATTCTCGAATCCTACTTTCACAAAAGCAACCATGTCATCATCACTAGTAATTTCCCTAATCTCACGAGTAAGTTTTAACAGGTACAACATAATACATTCTTTTAGGGGTATTAGCTACTAACCTTTCAATAACTTCAAACAACTCACTTACAGGCATATCTTTAGACTGAATGTCCTTAATGACCAGGGTTAACCCCAACACATACTTTAGTGGATTGGGAACAAAAACCCCATCATGATGTAGGGTGACTGTGAAAAGGGACATCTTCAGCTACTCAAATACCTAAAATAAAAAGAGATTATGTTTATATTAGGTTTATGAAATACTAGGGTTTCAATTACATGTAATTAAATACAAATTCAATCGAAGATAACAATTAGGGTTTTAATTAACAATAAGGGCTTCAATTAAAAATTAGGGTTTCGATTAAAGGCTAACAATTAGGGTAAAGGTAACAATTAGGGTAAAGATAACAATTAGGGTTTTAATTAACAACTAGGGTTTCAAATTAACAATTACTGTTTCAATTAAAAATTAGGGTTTTGATTAAACACAAATATGAATTAGGGTTTCAAATAAACAAAAAAGTATAAGTTTCAATTAAAGATACGAATTAATGTTTCAACCAAATATAACAATTACATATTCAATTAAAGATAACAATTACTGTTTTAATAAAAATTAAGGTTTCAATTAAAGATAAGAATTTGGGTTTCAACTAAAGATAAGAATTAAATAATGTACCAAATCACATTTACCAGATGATCAATTGATTAATAGATGGAATAAAGGTTCTTGTTTTAAGAGATAGAGAGGGTGTGCGTTTTTTTGGGAAAGTTATAAGAAGTGTGGTCAACGAAGCAAACATAAATACCCTAGCTGAGTTGGCCCGTTTATATGACGTGGACTTTACACGTAATATGTTAAAATAAATAAAACTTGCTAAAATATTATCAAAACCGGGGAAACCTGTGATACCCGGTGGTGTTACATAGATAGGATAATTTTTGAAAATATATTGTGTATTTTCGTAATAAATTTAGTAAGTTGCGTAGATTGGTTAAAATGGGTAAGTTAGTTACATAAATTCAGACTTTTCCCAATCAATTACTACGATATATCAACTCATCCTCTTCTTGTTTAGGGAACGCGATTCAGCAATTGACAATGCTCATCAAGATGCTTCATATCAGTTTTAATCGATTGATCCATTCTGTTGATAGAACGGGGATCGTTACGGTACGGGATCTCGGTACGCTATTTCTCAAAATCTGGTACGAAGGGGTAGGCTCATTCCAATTCGCTTTGTTTCGGTGTATCATATGTTTCGGTTCGATGTACCAAATACTTTGATGCGACATGCACAATAACTAAACTTTATATTAATAGGCTTGTGAATGCATCATAAAAACATAAAACATTTAAGTCGAGTTAATACTTAATAATGAAAAAGAACATAATTGGAAGGTATTGTTTATATATCTTTACGCTCAAAACCTCGATTATAACAACATATATCTTTAAAAAAGCTTCGATCTCTAAAATTGTAGTACAGGTCACCTTTTCATAAGGTAAGGTCCGCCATTTTCGAAGCCTACAAATCACCGATTTGCAGAGTGTTGCATCGTGATCCGGTACGATTGGGAAAGACAATTGAGTTCAATTGGGAACAACAATTGAGTTCGATTGGGAACTACAATTTATGGGTTTCGTACCAGATCGAAATTCGCCAAAGGTTTGGCGATCCCTGTCACTATGGTTGATACCACGAACTGAGTACATGCTACTTTCAGGATACATATACATATAAGTGCCAAAATCATAACTCCTACCCACCACATTGATTTCCTCCAAAAGCAGGCTCTTCACGCTATACACGAACAATTTGTTCTTATCATTAAATGGCCGTATTAATAGGTCCTCGTATTTGTTCCAACGGCTTAAAACCTTTATGTCATCCAATGGTTTTTTACTGAACTGACAGTGCTTCACCCATTGTTTTTGCTTCAACATCCACACTTCAGTGATATCATCCATGTAGGAATAGGCATATCCAACTTCACCTTGTAGATGACCAATTGATGATAGGCTACGCAATAACCACATCTTCTTTTGGGAAGATAAATCAACACGAATTCTTCATTAGTCACGTCAAAGCATATCAATTCTTCAGGGAAATCTGATCTGGGAATTCGCCAATACAAACATCCATGAGCGAATATTCCATCACCGAAAGTGGGATAAGGAGGGACTTGGGTTATCTCTCGCCAAGATTTATCCTTGCCCAAGACATGTACCATGGTACATAAATTCTTACTAACCGAACCAAAGGTCACACTCTTTGAAATATCCTTTCTCGACAAAACACATGCCATCTTGAAAGTGTTAGTAGAAACATCAAAACCAAGCCCACTTGACTCTTCCGCCAGGTAGCATCGTCCATCCAACCACCGTTGCATGGGTGGTAACTTATAAAATTCTTTCCTAAGAGGATGGATTACGACTAAAGAGTTATAGTAATACCAAAATTCCTGTCTAACAATAAATAGAGCAAGCCATTGGAAGAACCTCCAACAAGGTATAGACAATCCTTGATCAGACTCCATAGAAATACCCCTCTTCGCTTCCAAGATGGTATCACTTTTTTAGATTTTAGGATATTGAAACCTACAATGGATGATAGGTCTCAATCATACATGATAGGTGCCAGTTCTTCTACAGCTCGTTCACCGTGAAGAATACCAAAGTAATCATCGTCAATGTACGTGCACCATGGTTTGGTTACACACCGAAAGCGAGCCAAAGATTTGGCAGGGAGTCTTGACAGGATATCAAAGATGGTATCACACTACAACAATCGACTCCTTCCCCAGCGAGTTTTTGGGATTTTCCCCAGCGAAATTTAGATGGGGATACATTTCCCCAGCGACATGTCGCTGGGAGAAATTCGCTGGGGTACGCTAGATGAGAAAGGTATCCCCAGCGACTTACCCCAGCGACTTGCGGGCCCCACAGACTTTTCCTGGAAGAATAGATTGCCACGGTGGCAAATTTTTCCGCAGCAACATGTCGTTGGGGAAAATCCTTATTAAATAAAAAAAATAAGTTGAACTTAATCTTTTTAGCTAATTACAAAGTTTCCCCAGTGACATGTCGCTAAGGAATCTTTCCTTATGTTTGACTTGTCAATGCGACGTCGTTGACTTGTCAACGGTTTCCCAAGTTTCCTTAGCGACATGTCGCTGGGGAAACTCTCGATACATTTGACTTGTCAACGCTTTGTGTTTGACTTGTTAACGATTAACCAAAGTTTCCCCAGCAACATGTCGCTGGGGAAAAGTCTGCAGGTTTTTTTTAAATTGCCTGCACAGCAGGCGTTTTCTAGATTTTTTCCGGAATTTTTCTGGAAAAAATCTACCAAAACCTGTAACAAAAACCTGTATTTGCTCACCAAAAGACACATATAAAGTAATCTTGGAATACAAATCAACACAAACGCGGAATAAGTTCAAACTTGCACCAAAATATAATATACCGTTCTAATTTAGTCAAGGATACTAGGAATAAGTCGGGATAGTTAAGGATACAAGGGAAACAAGCGTTCTAATTTAGGATAATAGGGAAACAAGTCAAGATGAACATAAAGAAACTATGTACCATACTAACAAACCATTTATGTTATTTACTTTTAAATGATTAATAATAATAATTTTATACAATTGTATATTTTACTTTTATATAATTAAAAATAATAAGTTTTATATAACTGTATATTTTTTATATATGATATTTATGTAATTTAGTTTTAAATGATTGAAAATAATAAGTTTTATATAATTGTATATTTTTTATATAACATTTATGTAATTTAGTTTTAAATTATTAATAATAATAAGTTTTATATAGTTATATATTTTATTTTTATACAATTGTATATGTTACTTTCAGATAATTAATAATAATAGGTTTTGTATAATTTTATTTTTTTTATATACCATTTATGTAATTTACTTTTAAATGATTAATAATAATAATTTTATATAATTGTATATTTGACTTTTATATAATTAAAAATAATAAGTTTTATATAATTGTATATTTTTTAGATATGATATTTATGGTTCATCATAAGAGGTTCAATGTATTAGATAGGGTTCAACATTAGAGGTTCAATGTATTAGATAGGTTTCAACATTAGAGGTTCAATGTATTAGATAGGTTTCAACATTAGAGGTTCAACGTATTAGATAGGGTTCAACATTAGAGGTTCAATGTATTAGATAGGGTTCAACATTAGAGGTTCAATGTATTAGATATGGTTCATCATTAGAGGTTCAATGTATTAGATAGGATTCAGCATTAGAGGTTCAATGTATTAGATAGGGTTCAACGTTAGAGGTTCAATGTATTATATGGGGTTCAACATTAGAGGTTCAATGTATTAGATAGGGTTCAACATTAGAGGTTCAACGTATTAGATAGGGTTCAACATTAGAGGTTCAACGTATTAGATAGGGTTCATCATTAGAGGTTCAATGTATTAGATAGGTTTTAACATTAGAGGTCCAACGTATTAGATAGGGTTCAAGATTAGAGGTTCAATGTATTAGATAGGATTCAACATTAGAGGTTCAGTGTATTAGATAGGGTTCAACATTAGAGGTTCAATTTATTAGATAGGGTTCAACATTAGAGGTTCAATGTATTAGATAGGGTTCAACATTAGAGGTTCAACGTATTAGAAAGGGTCCATCATTAGAGGTTCAATGTATTAGATAGGTTTTAACATTAGAGGTTCAACGTATTAGATAGGGTTCAACATTAGAGGTTCAATGTATTAGATATGGTTCAACATTAGAGGTTCAATGTATTAGAAAGGGTTTAACATTAGAGGTTCAATGTATTAGATATGGTTCATCATTAGAGATTCAATATATTAGATAGGGTTCAACATTAGAGGTTCAATGTATTAGAAGGGGTTCAACATTAGAGGTTCAATGTATTAGATATGGTTCATCATTAGAGGTTCAATGTATTAGATAGGGTTCAACAGTAGAGGCTCAATGTATTAGATAGGTTTCAACATTAGAGGTTCAATGTATTAGATAGGTTTCAACATTATAGGTTTAACGTATTAGATAGGGTTCAACATTAGAGGTTCAATGTATTAGATAGGGTTCAACATTAGAGGTTCAATGTATTAGATATGGTTCATCATTAGACGTTCAATGTATTAGATAGGATTCAGCATTAGAGGTTCAATTTATTAGATAAGGTTCATCATTAGAGTTTAATGTATTAGATAGGATTCAGCATTAGAGGTTCAATGTATTAGATAGGGTTCAACATTAGAGGTTTAATGTATTAGATAGGGTTCAACATTAGAGGTTCAACGTATTAGATAGGGTTCATCATTAGAGGTTCAATGTATTAGATAGGGTTCAACATTAGAGGTTCAATGTATAAGATAGGGTTCAACATTAGAGCTTCAATGTATTAGAAAGGGTTCAACATTAGAGGTTCAATGTATTAGATATGGTTCCTCATTAGAGGTTCAATGTATTAGATAGGGTTCAACATTAGAGGTTCAATGTATTAGAAAGGGTTCAACATTAGAGGTTTAATGTATTAGATATGGTTCATCATTAGAGGTTCAATGTATTAGATAGGCTTCAACATTAGAGGTTCAACGTATTAGATAGGGTTCAACATTAGAGGTTCAATGTATTAGATAGGGTTCAACATTAGAGGTTCAATGTATTAGATATGGTTCATCATTCGAGGTTCAATGTATTAGATATGATTCATCATTAGAGGTTCAATGTATTAGATATGGTTCATCATTAGAGGTTCAATGTATTAGATAGGATTCAGAATTAGAGGTTCAATGTATTAGATATGGTATAACATTAGAGGTTCAATGTATTAGATAGGGTTCAACATTAGAGGTTCAACGTATTAGATAGGGTTCGTCATTAGAGGTTCAATATATTAGATAGGGTTCAACATTAGAGGTTCAATGTATTAGATAGGGTTCAACATTAGAGGTTCAATGTATTAGAAAGGGTTCAACATTAGAGGTTCAATGTATTAGATAGGATTCATCATTAGAGGTTCAACGTATTAGATAGGGTTCAACATTAGAGGTTCAACGTATTAGATAGGGTTCATCATTAAAGGTTCAATGTATTAGATAGGTTTTAACATTAGAGGTTCAACGTATTAGATAGGGTTCAACATTAGACGTTCAATGTATTAGATAGGTTCATCATTAGAGGTTCAATGTATTAGATAGGATTCAACATTAGAGGTTCTATGTATTAGATAGGGTTCAACATTAGAGGTTCAACGTATTAGATAGGATTCAACATTAGAAGTTCAATGTATTTGATAGGGTTCAACATTAGTGGTTCAACATATTAGATAGGGTTCATCATTAGGGGTTCAACGTATTTCTTGTTGAAAGTACCCCTGATCCCAAATAATTCGATGGGAGTAGTCGCTGAACCATACCACATAGTTCCGGCAACAACAAAAGCTGCAAAAAATACAGCAGCGATACTACTGGAAAGGACAGTTTCGATATTCCCCATACGTAATCCTTTGTGTAGACGTTGAGGCGGGCGGACGCTAAGATGAAATAGGCCCGCTAATATGCCCAAAGTCCCTGCCGCAATATGATGAGAGGCTATTCCTCCTGGAACAAAAGGATCAAAACCCTCCACACAGATAGGGTTCAACATTAGAGGTTCAACGTATTAGATAGGGTTCATCATTAGAGGTTCAACGTATTAGATATGATTCAACATTAGAGGTTCAACGTATTAGATAGGGTTCAACATTAGAGGTTCAACGTATTAGATAGGATTCAACATTACAGGTTCAACCTATTAGATAGGGTTCAACATTAGAGGTTCAATGTATTAGATAGGGTTCAACATTAGAGGTTCTATGTATTAGATAGGGTTCAACATTAGAGGTTCAATGTATTAGATAGGGTTCAACATTACTGGCGGGAAAAAGTTGGAGGGAAAACACTGGCGGGAAAATGTTAACCATTTCTCTTACTTTTTTACCATAGAAGGACAACCACACACACTCCTTATCATAACAACCACCAGCAGATCACACACACATACACACACACACACACTTATTATCACAAACACATTGTTATTATGAAGATGTTGAAGCATGAAGCTTTTCCGTGCAAGTGTGGACATGGAGATGTAGTTCTTCGAGAATCGTGGCAAACTGAATCCCTTGGTAGACTATACTATGCTTGTCCACGTTCACGGGTTCAACGTCCAGTTTCATATGGATGCAATTTTTTTTATGGAAAGACGAACGCGTGCAACTACTAATCAACTCTCTTGGAGGTTCAACGAGCTTTTCTCCTCCAAACTCTTCTTCGAGACCTTCAACGAGCTTTTCTCCTCCAAGCTCTTCTCCTAGACCTTCAACAACTCCAATTTCTTCGCCAAGCTATTCAACGTGTGCAAACTGTGTGCGCTTGACTGGAATGATAAGGGTACTTGAGAGTACAGTAGAGTTGTACAAAAATTACGATAGGCACACAATGGATTCAGCTGCACTACTTCACGACCTTTACGATGACATAGGGAACATTCGTTTGAACTAGTTTATGATGTATCTGTTTTCGTGTTTATGAGTCTATTATCGGTTTAATATCCATGTTTAATTAAGCGCGTGTTTAAGTGTCCGTGTATAATAAAGTTAGGTTTAGGCGTGTCTGTTTGTAAGCCTCAATGAATGTTAACAATTTTTAATTAATATTAACAATGAATGTTAACAATTATCAGTGAATGTTAACTTTTGGCGGGCAAAATGTTGGCGGGAAAACACTGGGGGGAAAACATTAGCGGGAAAATTAACCATTTGTCTCACTTTTTTTTATCATAAAAAGACATATACTATTTTAAATTTTAATAACTATATTTTTTAATATATATTTTATATTTATTAAAATATTAAATAAACATTACACTTTTTTGTGAAAATCGTTGGTCAAATTGCAGTCAACTTTTCCCCAGCGACATGTCGCTGAGGAAACTTTTTGTTCGTCGTTTTGTTAAATAGGCGCGTTAACGAAAAACGTTTGGAGGGAATCCTGAAAGTTTCCCCAGGGAAACATTGGCCATAAATAAACAAAACATTAACACTAATCACTTGGATTAGTCCGTGGAAGAAACTTTTCCCAGCGACATGTCGCTGGGGAAAACTTGGCGGGATAATCTCCCGCTTGCATTTTTGTGAAATAGTTTGGTCAAAATTCAGTCAAAGTTTGGGGAAACTTTTCTTTATTTTTTGGTCAAAATTTCTACGAGCAAGTTTGCCACGTCAGACTGATTTTGTCGTTTAGCGTCGTTTCCCCAGCGACAAGTTGTCGCTGGGAAAACCCCGATGGGGAAGGGCTGGATTGTTGTAGTGTCGGAAGGTAAGTCAGCCATGTCTCTTCTTCGATCGTGTAACCGAGACAAAAGTAAAAAGATATTTTCGTATAAAGGAAAGTCTATCTTGTTGTAGTATTAGTATCCAAGATTATATTCGCAATGGAGAAATAGAAACTTTATTTTTGTAACTGATATTTGAGAAAATTGAACTTCAAAAACCATACCTTAAATGCCATGCTCAGCCCAATATAAGAGCATCTATTCAGCATATCTTGCATGCCCCAAGTATAAGAATAAACAGTATTGATATATCATCTTATTGAATCCACGTTAAAGGTAACTAGATGTATTGTTTAGGTTAATTGAGTACAACACATCCTCATCGTTCATTATTAACTAGAATAAATAAATACAGTGAGTATAAGAGTTAAAAGATAATTCACCACACTTTTTGGGAAGTATACTGACTAGTATTTATATTAAAGGTCCTGCTGACTTTATAAGCAAAAGAGTTAACTACATTTTTAGTTTTTATGGTTTACCGGGTATAACGGTTTTGGTCTAAAGCGTTAATTTTTTTTTCTTTAACGGCAGTTTAGTGTAGCGGAGTATTTTGCGTGCCACCGAGGCATCAAGTCTCTCGAACCAAGTTCGAATCATCTTACTAAAAGAATATCAACCCCATGCTAGCCATCCAGTTTTCCATTAAGGGGTTTTAAGGCATTGCGATGGGATTCAAATCTAACAGCCAATTCTGGGAAAATCCCCCACATGAGGAATGACAAGAGTCGAACCCCTGACCTCTCCCACATGGAGACTATAACGAAATACATACATTCAACTGAGCTAGACCTCATTTGCCCAAAGCGTTAAAAAGTAACGGACCTATCTTGCTCGCCCCGTAACAGTTTTGGTCTCAAACGTTAGTTGACTAACATTTCACCAGTTAAAACGTATAAAATGACTAAAATACTTTTGTCTCATTACATAAAATGCTTAAAATGACATCTCACTTTTATTATTATTTATTTTATATTATTGTTTAATAGGAACCTAAAAAGTGACATATATGGTTTAATAACAAACGTCATCTTAATAAACAAAACCAATACAAACTAAGTCACTAAAATCACGCTGTACCAAAAAGACTAACTTCGTAACGAAATCAATTCAAAATTAGTGTTGGGTTTTGTTTAGAATTTTAGGGGTTGTTGATGGTGGAGGTGGAGGTGGTGGATGGTTGTAACTGGCAATGGGAGCTGTTGGCGATGATAGTCGGGGGGTTTGTGATGGTGACTGATTTCTGCATTTTGGAGAAATAGAAAATGCCTATTATCCTCATTTGGGTTGTGTATATCATATATTTTTTTCTTCTAATAATGTGATAATGATAGAATGAAAAGACGAACTGTTAACAGTCAAAAGTTAGTCAACTAACGTTTGGGACTAAAAGTGTTACGGGTCGAGCAAAATAGGACCGGATTCGTTAGTTTTCAAACCTTTGGACCAAAAACATTATACCCGGCAAACCATAAGGACCAAAAATGTAGTTAACTCTAAGCAAAATGGTGGTGGCTGACCAGCACGAAGCTTGACACGAAACGATTCAAACAAAGGTCGTACTGACTTTTAGTAAAAATGTCTGCCAATTGGAGAGTAGTCGGGACGAACCGAGTGTACAATCTACGAGATAAAAGTAGCTCTCATACGAAATGATAATCAATGCCAATGTGTTTCCCACGCTTATGAGAGACTAGATTTTGACTTAAAAACAAAAAGCACTACGATTATCGCAAATAATAGTAGGTCGATCAAGGGGTAGAACATGCAATTCCCCAAGAAGGTGGGTAACCCACCCAATCTGAGTAGCTGTATTAGCCAATGCAGAATACTCGGACTCACAACTCACCGAGAAACAGTGGGCTGTTTCTTGGAACCCCAAGAGACAAGATTACCACCAAGGAAGATAGAATCACCGTAAGTTGATCGACGTGTCTCAATGCAACGAGCCTAATATGCATTTGAATATCCAACGGTGATGGTTTTGGTGCGCGAGAAAATGAGAGATCATACGAGAGTGTACCCTTAACATATCGAAGAATCCTCTTGACCGCTTAAAAATGATCTTGAGTTGGGGACTAGAAGTTTGACTTTGACTTCCTAAAGGTGGGGGGTGGGGGATTAATCGTCGAGTTTAATTGTCAAGATATGTGTATCTATATCTATACTATTATATAGAGAGGCTATCTTCGATCTTAACTCTGATTTTAATTCCGAGCCTAAAATTTACAAACCTAATGCCAAACCAAAAGTTAAGATAAAGACGTTAAATTTAAGTCATTAGATCATATTTTGTTAGATTGATCTCCTCTAGTCATTTTTTTAACAAACTTCTCTAACAACTTTTGTAAATAACTATTCAAAAAATATTTATTTTTAAATTTAAATATCTTTTTGTCTATATAGTTTTTTCATAATATAATTTCACTAAATTTTCAAAAAAATTTTAATTTTTTATTCGACATCCATTTAAATATATTTTTTTATTATTTTTTTTATTTTTAATGAGTTTATTTTATTTTGATTTAACTTTTTTTTTTATAATTTTAACATTAATTTGAATACAAACTTGATGAGTAAAAGTGTAACATTTATATTCCTAGACAGGGTTTCAATACTTTATAAAAAAAGCTCGGTTTTACATACTCTCTGCATTTCAAGACTTTCGATAGCTGGCTCGGCCGAACGGAATCACCGATCTAGATACTAGATAGAAGGGTCGTTCACTCCCTATTCTTTGAGAGGTTGCTTGCAACGGTAGCATTAGCTAGGCAATCAAGGCAGGTCGAACAGAGTCAGTCCTAGGGCGAAGGTGCAATTGCCTTCTTAGAGCCAGTAACTTCGTACTGAAATCAGAGAAAAAAGAGTTACAGAGGCAATCTTTGGTTCGTCACTCTTCTTTGTGTTTAATATGTTAGCTTTCTGTCAGATATTTAGTCTTACACTAACCATTGTTTTACTGCATTACATAATAATAGATGCTAAGCGGTTGATTGGAAGAAGAGCTAGCGATGAAATTGTTCAAACAGACATGAAGTTGTGGCCTTTTAAAGTGGTCGCCGGGAGCGATGACAAGCCAAGAGCAGTAGTCACTTACAAGGGTGAAAGGAAAGAATTTACTTCTGAAGAAATATCTTCCATGGTTTTAGCAAAGATGAAAGGGGTTGCCGAGACATATCTTGGATCAACTGTTGAAAAGGTTGTGATAACTGTTCCTGCTTATTTCAATGATTCACAACGTCAATCGACAAAAGATGCTGCAACGGTTGCTGGACTTGAAGTTATTCGTATGATTAATGAACCAACTGCGGCTGCAATTGCGTATACTCTTGACAAGAGAGCTAGTGTAGATGGTAAGATGAATGTGTTAGTTTTTGATTTGGGCGGAGGTACGTTTGATGTTTCCGTTCCCTCACCATTGATGAAGACGGAGTCATAGTGGTTAAAGCTACTGGTGGTGACACCCATTTGGGAGGTGAAGATTTTGATAGCAGAATGGTTAACCATTTTGTCCAAGAGTTCAAGAGAAAGCACAAAGTGGATATCAGTATGAACCTAAAGGCGCTGGGTAGGTTGAGGGTTCACTGCGAAAGAGCGAAGAGGACTATTTCAACAGCAATTCAAACAACGGTTGACATCGACTATTTGCATAATGGTATTGATTTTTCTGCAAAGTTCACGCGGGCTAAGTTTGAGGAGGTGAACATGGACTTGTTTGAGAAGTGCATGGAGACCGTGAAAACTTGTTTGAGAGATGTAAATATGAGTATGGTTAACATTGATGATGTTGTTCTTGTTGGTGGATCAACAAGGATCCCAAAGGTACAAGAATTGTTGAAGGAGCTGTTCAATGGGAAAACACTTTGCCAACGGTTGAATCCTGATGAGGCGGTTGCATATGGTGCTGGAACATTAGCTGCAAACTTAAGTTGTATGGGTGATAAAGCTGTACGAGGTTTAGAGCTAATTGATGTCACTCCCTTGTCCCTTGGTGTAGAGTGTAATGGAGATGTTATGGCTGTTTTGATTCCTAGAAATTCACCTATATATACCAACCAAGAAGGAAGATACATTCTTTACAATTGTTGACAATCAAACTGCTATAGGGATTCAGGTGTATCAAGGTGAGAGATTGAAAAGTAAGGAGAACTATTTCTTAGGAAAACTTATACTGTCCGGTATTCCATCTGCTCCCAGGGGGGTAGTCAAGGTTATTGTGTGCTATGAAATAGATGCTGATGGAATCCTGAATGTCTCAGCAAGAGAAATAACCACTGGCAGACACAATTCAATCAAGATAACAAACAATGGTAGTCTGTCTACGGTGGATATTGAGAAGATGATTGAAGATGCTAAGCGGTATAAGCTAGAAGATGAAGCTTACATGAAAAAGGTGATAGCCCATAGAGCTTTAGACCAGCGGGCATATAAGTTAAATGTCAAGATGAAGGATTATAAGGTTCGTTTGGCGCTTAGAAACATGGGGCTTAGTGTAGAAGACTTGGAAGCCGTAGAACGTCATATTTTGGGTACGATTGAATGGCTTGATGAAAACTTTGATGCCGAACTTGATGGGTTGAAGAACAAGGAAATGGAGCTTGACGATATATGCAGGCAGTTCAAGTTGAACCTTATATTTTGAAGAAGTAAGTGGTACTCTAAACTTTGAAATTTTCATTTAGGAACTTGAATTGGTTGACCATATAGAATATTTATTCGAGGTCTTATTCGGACAAGTTTAGGCTGATGATCTTTGAGGTTTATGTTTTTTTAACTGTTTAGCTCTCATAAAACACAAGACTTAAAACTGAACTTCTAAAACCATATGTTAGGTTCACCATCAACTATAACAACTTTCATTGGATGCCATCCGGCATCTTTAAGTTTATCTTGTCACAAAGTACATAATTCATAAGCCTTTTAATTTGAGCTTCAATGCAAGCATCACAATAAACGTTCATATCGATTTCTCCCATCCTCCTCAGCCTAATATTAGAGCATCCATTCAGCATATCTTGCATGCCCTAAATATGAAAATAAACAGTTTATATCTATATATCATCTTATTGGAGCATTATCCAAGTTGAAGCTAACTACATGGGTTGTTCAGGTGAATTGAGTACAACACAGCCTCATCCAGGTTCAGTCTATAGCTTATGATACAAAATTAGCTCCTTAAAAAATTAAAAATTAAAAATTAAAATCTTTCTGTAGAACAATATTTGACGTTGTATGCGTTGAAATAGATTCTGTGGGGCATTCAGACGGTTTGAGATAAAACGCAACCAAAAATAACTTTTTCATATGTATGATCCAAAACTAAACCATAATAAAGTTGCTAGAAATTTACCATTCAAGTTTTTACTTGTATTGCTTTCATTTCCATTTCCAGCAGTGGCGGAGCTTGACGCTAGACTGTGCGTGTGTGTGTGTCTGTGGGGAAAGAGGGGGGGGGGGGGGGGGGGGGGGGGGGGGGGGGGGGGGGGGGTGGGTGGATCATAAGTAAAAAATGTGGACAAAAAGTACCGGTTGGATTTGGGTGTGCCGAAACAATTCAATTTTTTCTGCACAAATAATCTTTTCAGGAATTGATAAACACCCTCATCAGATACTTCTGCTATATGGAAGCCATATTTAAAGATGTCTTTTGCGCATGATTCTGCATTTGCAAATGCGGACAAAAAGTACCGGTTGGATTTGGGTGTGCCGAAACAATTCAATTTTTTCTGCACAAATAATCTTTTCAGTAATTGATAAACACCCTCATCAGATACTTCTGCTATATGGAAGCCATATTTAAAGATGTCTTTTGTGCATGATTCTGCATCTGCAAAAGAGATACAACAAAGTTTTGCTCAGAACACAAATAACATAGTCCTCTCAGCAAAGTAGTTGCCAAAGGGTGGATGATTCTGCATGATTCTTTTGTGCATGATTCTGCATCTGCAAAAGAGATACAACAAAGTTTTGCTCAGAACACAAATAACATAGTCCTCTCAGCAAAGTAGTTGCCAAAGGGTGGATTCTAACATTACTTGTAAGTTAACGAAAAACTAAAGCAAAAAAACCCGTGCATCAGCATTGTATACTTTGATTGTATAAAAGTTCTCGATGAAAAAAAAAACAGTGAAAGATAGCAAAGAAACTATGCTTACGCATTTTACGATATATGGTCACAAGCATTGGCCTTATTGTGAAAAGTCTTTTGCAAGGACATGCCCTTGCAAATAATTATAAGTTTCAAGTTTCAACATTATAATATGATTGAGGACATTGACGAGGACATGTCCTAGCAAAAGGTACCTGCACATTTACACAGCCTATTGGTGCTTTTTGGTTGCTTTTCAGTTTTTTTCCAAGAAAAATGGACCTGTTTGCACCCAATACAAACATAAGTCTGGTAAGGTTATGCAGTCTCAGGTTGGGCAGCTTATGTAACAGAAGAATCATAAGTCTGGAATAACGAATTCATTCGTGCCATTGATAATAACACAATAATAAGTCTTAAAGCAATTCAACATCGTTACACTGACATTAGGTTCTCTTTTTCACAATCTTCACTGTCACCAATGTTGTTTCGTATAGGGTGGGGAAAAAACCCATACATGAACCGAACCGGAGAAAATCGAAACTAGTTAAGAAAAACGATTTTCTTGAAACCGGTTTTCCTCAAACCAAACGTTGGTTTTGTAACCGGTTTGGCCCGGACCAGTTCAAAAACCGGTTAAAACCAAACCGAATCGAACCGGTTAAAATCTAACCAAGAACCGGGTTCAAACCGAACGGTTTAAGTCAAACCGACTTGTTAACCAGTTGACTCCAACTGAACCGATTTGCTCACCTCTAATTTCGTGTATGCTCTTGGCCGGGTCAAACGGACCAACTGATCTCCCCATATGTGTATTTACTTTAGACATGTTTGACACACAAGAGTAATTCATGAAACCTTGGTATTTTAAAATAAGATCGATTACTGTACTATAACTTCCTATGCTAAACTGCAGTTTCTACTCTACTCTAAAATAAGATGGATTACTGTACTAGAATAATTCAAGTTTGGTATTGGGTACACAAGCAACTGTTTCGGTCGGAACATTATTGCAAGTTTTATAACTTCCTCTACATAAGTTTTTAGCAGTTCAGCATAACACAAAGCTATTTAATATGTGTTTAATCAATGGCACGAAAGAATTTGTAATTCCTGACTAACGATCATTTGTTACATAAGCTGCCTAACCTGAGACTTTGTAAGCTTACCCGTAAAGATTGCAAAGAGATACAAAATTAGGAAATGTAAACCAAAATAGCCTAGCATTCGACCACTCCAAAATCCGGGAGAGATATTACTCAACATCTTGTCTATTCTTTATTTTTTACCATAGCGTCCAAAACATGTGAACATGTAGTTGTCAATTGGAGTATCTATGAGGTCTGTTATTTCTCAAAAAACTATTCAAGTTTGACATACTTTGACGATTTATAATACAATTGATTTTTTTTGTAAGACGACCAGATAGTGTATGTTTGTTGTAGTGTGAATCTAGAGTTATGCGTTTTATGAATGAATCAGTTTCTCGGCTTCTATAAAAAAACACATACACCTCACTAAACCATAGAAAACACCTCATAGAAACTCTATTTTTGCATTAGATACCGATACCATGTAACATAAACTAAGATTCTAAGAACATCAGATAGACCGCCATTAATCCAAAGCATCATAACATAAAACTATTAGAATCGAATCTACATATATCTCCAGGTTCGAATTGATCATAGCAACATCATGAACATCATCATAAAAAGAACAAGAACAAAGGGTACATGAACCCTATATAATCTCATATTAATAATGAATGGGTTAATTGTAAATACAGAAATCCTAATCTATATATAGAGTATGAAACGGTGTGAATGGTACCGTTTTTACAAAAGTAATCGACATGTCTATTCTACCCTAACTAATAACCGTTATATAACTGTCTAATCTAGGGTTTGTTGGCCTGCGGCCCAGACCAATATGTATACAGGCTTCGAAGTATCCTGGGCCTGTTCTATGTTCACAATTTGTTATTCATGTGTTGAGGATTAATTGGATTAATTCCTAACACTCCCCTTAATCTAATTAATCCTTGTGTTCTTCTTGTTCATTGATTCTTCATCTTCATCATTCCTTAGTATGCATATTTTTTTCTGAAGTCTTTATCATCTTCCAAAATATGTTTACCCTTCTTGACAGCCAATTCTCGCACAAGTCCAATTAAAGGACTCAAGACTCTTGTCGTCTTCCTCCATCTCCATCTTTATAGATGTGGGTGCCTATGGTTGTTCCATATTGTAATACCCCATTTTGATAAACGGAATATCACTATGTCATCAAAGCATACAAGGTAAATGTCTAAAACATTAAATGACCATAAAAGAACCCAGAAACAAACATCGGATCCACATAAACTCCACACACGAAATGCATAAGTATAGAATGTAAGGAAATGACTAAACAATGTCCAACAAAGCAAAAGTATGTAAATGCATTAAAGAATGAAAGAAAGTTGTCGCCTCATTCCATGCACGTACTCTTGGATTCCTAGCTTTGCCCGTTAGTACCTGCCGTATTGAGATATGGAAAGAGAAATACGGCTTAGCAATACGCTCAGTGTGCGGATATATAACATAGAATCAAAAGCATAAACACAAAAAAATAATGAAGTGAAATGAATAACATAGCAGCGGAATAATGAATGTCTTGGAAAACCTGGTTTAAGTTCATAAAACTGGTTTTTATTTCTGAAAAGACTTATGTTTAATTATCTTGAAAATCTGTATTTTAAATATGCCGAGAGCCTATATAGGTCATGTTATATCAACATGCATGAATACTTGGAGGGGTGACCTCGTCATGTAATTAGAGGGGCTGCCTCTAATTAATATATGAAATGAGTGAAGGGATCAGCTCTTGTAAAGGATGCAAGGCACACACCATAGTTACCATGAAATCATACTACTTGTCCTAGGATGCACCCATTCGCCCCACATGATAATAATATCAGAGGGAAAAATATTGTAAAGGGACGCTGTGAGCAATCACTCTCTCGCAGAAGAGTCATACCACCGGTGCCTCCAGTGCTATGATTATGGAACCCCCATAACTAGGTGAAACTGGCATGCATGTATATAGCTCATGCAATCTAAAATAATCACACATATATTGATGTGTTTAAGACACTTAAACACAGATGGCTGCAAACGGGGAAATCCTAATAAAGGAAGAAAGATGTCCTTACTAAAGGACGGAATACCCGTATCTTATGTCCAGTAAATGAAGACGAAAACGAACGTAGATGATCACTCCGACTTCACAATAGCTACATAATGAAGGGACATGAATAAGAGTCGATCTTACTTATACATACTTGTTATTTGGTTTACTTGACGTGTTCATACTTATTATACTTGTTCTTGTCTTGTCTTAATATTTCATGTTTTAATCATGTATTTCTTATGGTTTCATGTGTTTTAGATTCATATGTTTCATGTTTTAAGTGTTATTACATAATAAGCAACTTTCTAAAAATAGCAGGTTTCTATATATAGTAACTTTCCAAAAATAGTAAGTTTCCTTCAATAGTAAGTTTCTAAAAATAGAAAGTTTCCATAATTAATAAGTTTTCAAAAATATAAAGTTTTCATATTTAACATGTTTCTATAAATAGTATGTTACCATATTTATCGTATTACCATAAATAGCATGTTACCATATTTAGTATATTACCACAAATATCATATTACCATATTTATCATGTTGCCACAAATAATATAATTCTATAATTAAATATATGCATATTTTATATCATGTATTATTATTATATTATAAAGTTTAATAATTAATAAATACATAGCTTATTATTAATTAATAATATCATGTCATGTTATTATAAGTTTATTATTAATTAATAATATTACATAATGCATGGTTATTAAACTTTACCATAAAAGATATTAATTAATTTAACCTAAGTTCTAATTAATTAAATCTATGTTCATGAATAATTAAATAATTAATTATTATAACCTAAGTTTATTTAAATAAATCTACATATATATTTATCATGAATTATTTAAATAAACATAACATAAGTTTTATTTTAATTAAACCAAAATTAATTAATCAATTAATCAATTAAATCATAACATAACTTAATTTTCTTAATTGGTTTAATTACGTGTTGCTGAAAATGTTAAGTTCCCGAGCCCGTAACCCGAAGAACAACCTAACTAGACCAACAAACCAAACCAACACCACTCCGCCGGCGGCTGGTGGTGTTAGCCGATAGCTAGCAGCCCTTGGCTGCAGCCGTGGCTTGCCACTGGCTGGCCGTGGCTCTCACCGGCTCTGCCGGTTGCCACTGGTTGATCAAACCCACCCCGGCCACAACTGGGTTCCCACTGTTCGACCAAGATCCCCCTCGTGGGGTCTTGTTCGCTTGCCGTCCGAGAACCACACATGGGTTTTGGCTGGTGGTTTGATTTAACCACCGAGAGTCATACGACACCGAGAGTCATACGACTCTCGGTTTAGGTGTACCCGAACCAAAAACCCACCTAAATCCCGATCCCCATGTTTTTAATCTTTAATTACTTGTTTCGTGATTGTTTTTTTAATAACCTTGTATGATGAACATAATTATATAAAGATTAAAAAGGATTAAAAGATACCGTAAGCGTGAAAAGGTCAAGGATTTAGATCACACGTATACCCGTAATTGAATTAGATCAACCAAAAATCTTCCTTGTGTTCTAAGGGTGCCGTGGCAAGAGAGAGAGGCAAAGAGGAATTAGGGTTTGTTGATTTTCTGTAAAAAGTGTTTTTTGAAAACCTATTGTGTTTTTATTAAACTAGTATTGGTTAATGGGTATTCTTCATATCGTACGTACACACTTATCATATATTAATATTCGTGTTTACGTACATAATACTTATGATAATTAATTAATATACATAGTATTCGTAATAAATATTCATGGTGCGTGTCGTATATTAATTAATTTAAAAGTTTAAATTTAACGGTAACTTCGTGCATTTAACGATCATAGGATTATTATAGCGGGTTTTACATTCCCCTCTAAAAGAACAATTCGTCCTCGAATTAGAGATATGATAAGCTGATAAGATGCTAGACACTGAAATGACATATAAGCTAGAAAGACATGTAAGCTGAAATGACATACCCGAGTCAGAACTGGAAATGAGGGTAAGAAGTCCGGATAGACTCTTCCGTTTCCCAAGTGGCTTCCCGCTCGGAATGATCCCTCCAAAGGATTTTAACGAATGGAATCATCTTTATCCTCATGACTCGTTCTTGTTCTCGGGTTCCTCGATATATGATAGATCCTCTCAAATCTGCTCGATGGATACATATCTTTATGCAATGGATGGTAGTTGTAACCTCTGAGTAAGGATACATGGAATACATCATGCACATGAGATAGCTGGGGAGGTAAAGCTAGATGATATGATACTTCACCGACACGTTCAAGAATTTCAAACGGTCCGATGAAACGAAGATTGAGCTTGCCCTTGTATCCAAAACGCTTGACACCACGTGCTAGTGATACTTTAAGGAAAACATGGTCGCCAATATTAAACGATAGATCTTTACGATGTTTATCAGCATAGCTCTTCCGTCGAGCTCGAGCCTCATGTAGCTTCGCCTTGGCGATGGCAACCTTCTCATTGGTCACCTCTATCATTTCTGGTCCTTCAAGGATCCGTTCTCTAACTTGATCCCAATAGATTAGAGCACGACACTTTCTGCCATAAAGCATCTCAAATGGTGCACACTTAATACTTGCATGCTAGCTGTTGTTGTAGGCAAACTCTACCAAAAAAATGTAGTCGTCCCAACTTCCTGACCATTCCAATGCACAAGCCCGCAACATGTCCTCTAAGGTCTAAATTGTACGTTCTGATTGACCATCGGTCTGAGGATGAAAGGCAGTGCTAAGCTTATGTTTAGTGCCCCAAACTCTCTGCATACCCCTCCAGAATTTTGACGTGAAATGAGGGTCGCAATCTGATATGATGTCTGAAGGAGTTCCATGTAGTCGTATGATATCCTTAAGGAATATATCTACCAATTTGCTGACTGATAAGTCATTGCCAATTGGAAGAAAATGAGCTGACTTGGTTAAACGATCAACTATGACCCATATAGAATCATGTCTTCTCTGAGTAAGCGGAAGTCCAGTGACGAAATCCATGGAGATTTTTTCCCACTTCAATGCGGGAATCTCAAACGGTTGCAGTAAACCACTAGCTCGCTGATGCTCGATTTTAACTTGCTGGCAAGTTAGACACTTGGATACGAAAATAACAACATCCTGCTTCATGCCACTCCACTAGAAATGTTTGTAGAAACTAGAAGGGGGTTGAATAGTTTCTCTTCGATTTGTCTCCCAATTAAAATTCCTTTCAATTAGGTGAGTACCAAAACTATCTTTTACTTGAAAGCTAGTTTCATAATGATTAGGTTCAATTCTAATGCATTAACAATAACAAGTAGTAAGTGTAATGATAATGAAAGTAAGTAAAGAGTAAGTAAAGAAACACCTAATAGGAAGACACCAAGATTTATAGTGGTTCGACAACGAAGCTCTATCCTCGTTCCTACTCCACTCCCCGAGTACACCTACACGAGATTTCCACTATATCCATAAGCTCCCTTCTTGGTGGAGAAAACCTTACAACGTCGCTTACATTATTTTTCTACACTAAACTAAATGTCGAGACCTAATCTTAGCTAGGACTAATCTACACAACGTCGCATACTTCACCATTTTACGACACAAGGCTAAATGTCTAGTTCTAATCCAAAAGCTAGAACCAATCTTCACAACATCGCCTACTTCCCCATTTTCTGACACAAGGCTAGATGTCGAGTTCTAATCCAAAGCTAGAACCAATCTTCATGACTCTTCACTTTGAAGCTAAGTGAGAACTTACAAAACTCACACACAAATCACTTTGTAGTTTAGTGAGAACTAACACACAACACATTACAACTCAACTAAACATATCCAAGTACACACATGTAACTTGGATGTACACAAGACAATTCCAAGCATACACATATGCAATGGATTTACACAACACTACTCCAAGTTAGCTTGGATGAACACAACTAGTCCACAAATACATTGGATCTACACAAGACACAAATAAACAAAAGATGAACATGACTAAATCTTTAGGAGAGAATGATCTTCATCAAGGCTTCATCTTTTGTAAAACCAACATAAAAATACCCATGAATATTAAATACAGGAAAACACAGATTAATTTAAACTTCATAATTAATTAAAACATGACACGTATCCTGAATATTAAATAAATAAATACAGATATTACGTATATTAAGTATTTCACGACACGATATAACACAAAAGATAAAACGCGAACCTACAAATGTACAATGCACGGGAATCTGAGCATACACGAAATAAAATTAAAATGACATGATAATGGGTTACATGATATTGACAAGTCTTGCAAGAAATAAAAGGGCCCAAAGCCCATTTTCACTAAAAACAACCAAAACTACCCTACGTATGTTTTTACAAAATAGAAAAAAATCATGAAACCCTACTTGGGTCTCTATAGCCGCCGACCAAACAGAAAAAATGAAAAGGAGGAAGGGTTTGATTCGTGGGTCTGATATTACAAGCGTGTATCCGTGTTTCTTTTTCGTAATCATTCATCAATTCGGTAAGGCCATTAATCTTAATCCTAAATTCGTTCTTTTATATCCTAGGATCATGGAAAGATTGATTTAAAATGAACCCATGAACACATGGTTTACAAATCAAAACATAATCGAAATCAGTTTCGGGCTGGTTATGTTTTCAGTGGTCTTTTACACCACTAGCCGCAAACCATAAGGGGCGGTGGTGTTTTCTGTGATCAGCCGTAGCACCCATCAGCCCTTCAGTGGGAACTGTTGGGCAAATAGTGGTAACCGAGACCACCCTTGATCTCAGTGGGAATCCTGGACGGTCAATGGCTAGCCACTACTGGCAGCAGGAACCGGCTACATCCGGTGGGAAGGAAAACCACATAGACGGTGGCTACAAGTCACAACCAGTGGCAAACGGGGCACGGCTAGGGGGCTGTGGTGATGTGATGTGTTTGTTTCGGTTATTGTACGACTCGGGATTTGGGGCTCGGGTATAAATTATTTGGCCATATCATTTTATAAGTAAATTAATTAAATTAATTCCCTTATAGCACTATTAATTTAATTAATCTAAGACATAGGTTATTTATTAAATTAAATAAAACATGTTTTAACCTAAGTACTTATTTAGTGTAATTAAATTTAAACCATATTATATTAATTTATTATTATAAGGCAAAGTTTACTAATATTTTCCATGATATATTATTAATTATTAAACTATGCTTTTCATGAATAATTAATAACCATGATATAACCTAAGTATTTTAAGTGGCATAATTAAATTTAAAACCATGTTTAATTTAATTAATTGGTATAATGTAAAGTTTTATTAAACTATCATGACATATTATTAGTTATTAAAAACCATGCATATCATTAATAATTAATAATCAGTTAAACCTATAGTAATTATTTAATAAACTTTACTATTATCACGAATTATATTTTAAGACTAATAAGCACTAGCTTATATTTCAAACTTATTAATCCAGCTTATTTCTATTTATGGAAACTTTCTATTTCAGGAAACTCACTATTTTTGGAAACTTTATATTTTTGGAAACCTACTATTTTTAGAAAGTTACTTATTACTACACTACAAGTATAATAATACAAGAAATACATGAGTTACATAATCAGAATACATTTATAACATGAATAATACATTATAACATTTAAAACAGTAAAACATGACAAGAACATATAAAATACGTTAAGAACATATAAGAACCAGTAACA
The DNA here is from genome assembly GCA_025667525.1 of Glebionis coronaria. NCBI lineage: Eukaryota > Viridiplantae > Streptophyta > Magnoliopsida > Asterales > Asteraceae > Glebionis > Glebionis coronaria. The sequence goes on along the minus strand of CM046877.1, from coordinate 554,609,472 downwards.
CCCTCAGTAATTAGACAACTCATACATGTTCCCTATTTATGTAGCACTAGTGAAGTCGGCGTAGGACTTTGCATTCTTTCATCTTTCATCGTTCACTGGACATAAGGTACGGATATTCCGTCCTTCAGTATGGACATTCTCTTTCCTTATTAGGATTCCCCGTTTGCAGCTAACTGTTTTCTCCAAGTATTTGTTTTATATGTTTTGATCTGCTTAAGTTAGTTTTAAATGCCTGAGCCATATACATGCATGCCATGTCACCTAGTTATGGAGGTACCATAACCATTTCACTGGAGGCACAAGTGTTATGACTTCCCCATGGCGGAGTGATTGCTCGTGGCGTCCCTTTTACAGTTTTAGCCATATATTTATATTATCATGTGAGGCATATGGGTGCATCCTAGTTACATTTTTTACAGGATTTTTCATGGTGAATGTGGTGTGTGCCTTGCATCCTTCACAAGGAGTTGATCCCTCCTACCTAGACTAAATAATTAGAGGCGGCCCCTTTAATTGCATGATGGGGTCACCCTCCAAGTATTCATGTACGGTGGAACCTCATGACCTATATGGGCTATTGGCTAATTTAATACAGTTTTCATATAAAACATAAGTCTTTTTAAACTATTAAACCACTTTTATGAACATGTACCAAGTTTTCCAGGACTTATAGATTTCTACTGCTTTTTAGTCTTATTTATGTTTCAGTCATTCATACTATGTCATATATCCGTCCACTGAGCATATTGCTCAGCCGTTACTTTCCTTTCCATGTCCCAAAACAGCAGGTACACATGGACAAACTTGAGCATTGAGAGGACGCGCATAGGATGGAAGCTGCCTTAGACTTCTTCTTCTTTTGCTTTCTTATACTTATGCATATTTGGACACTTGTTTTGTCCTTCTCATATCATTTACTTTATTTATGTTTTGGGCTTATGTTTGGGAACCGATGTTTGATTCCGGTTATCCCCTATTGGTCATGTATGTTGTAGAAACTAGAAGGGGGGGGGGTTGAATAGTTTCTTAAATTTGCTTGTTAAAGTTTGGTTTTAAAAAATCCTTTTTCTAAAACTTAAGCTTGAGTATTTATGTGAAACCTTCTTATACACAATATGAACAAGGTATAGTGAAACTAACTAATAATCACAAGTATAAAGAATAATGAAAGTAACTAAACTAATAATCACAAGTATAAAGAATAAAGAATGTAAAGATATAAGGGAAGGAAAGATCAAACCAAACACCTAGGATTTATAGTGGTTCGGCAACGAAGCTCACTCCTCGTTCGTACTCCACTCGTCGAGTACTCCTTACTTGAGAGTTCACTAATCAACAAGCTCCTTAAGGTGGAGAAACCGTACACAACGTCGCTTAACCAATTTCTGACTCTAAGCTAAAAGTCGAGCCCTAATCTTAGCTAGGACCAATCTACACCAATATACGTTGAGGACTAAGTATTAACGCTAATACATGCACAACTTCCAAATAGACACAACTACTTGGATCTACACAACGATGACATAACAATGAATAAATAAGTTTGGATCTTCAATGGATCTTTGAGGTAGACACAACACTTCAACAATGATAGTGTTCTTCTCTTTGCACTTTGAGAGGAAAAGATAGGAGGAGAAAGATTCACTTCTAAATAAGTAGTAATCAAACAAATGAGAAGGATTTGAGTGATTTAAGAAGTATGAAAGAATCTGAAAGTTTATATGCAAAAGAGGTGGATTGAAAGTTTGAGAATGGTCCACTATTTATAAGACAAATGTCCAACGACTATATCTACCCGTGGTTCTTTATTGCAGCCCGCGGTTCCTTATCGATAAGGAACCGCCGTAGGCGCTTATGGAATCGTCAGCGTAGAGTACGCTCCCTTTTGTCTTTTAGTGGGTTGGATCGAATCTGGGGATTAAAATATCCTGAAAGGATATTCCTAACCAAGATAGAATATGCCATTTTCAAATTTCAAATTTTCAAATAATTAATTAATAAAACATTTTCTTAAAAATAAAGTTTAATAATAAAACTTTGTCACATTTAATAAAAAGTGAGATTTAAGAAAAGATTAAATCCTTGATCACTTAATTAGTATAATTACTTGTTTGTTCATACTTTAAGTGATAATGGTTGAAACGAAAAATACTTGAAATCAAGAATTCGTTTTTCATTGTTTCCGTAAATGCTTGTTTTTACATATTGTCGTAATCAAAACAAAGCGAGACCGAAAAATGCAAGTAACGTTTTAGGCATCATTGCATTAACAATCTCCCCCTTTTTGATTCTGACAATCCATAAACTCATTCATCTAATAAAACAAGATTTTCGAAGACGAGTTTATCATTTCTCCCCCTTTGTCGAAGCAAAAGGTCGCAAAAGTATTTGAAGAAGAAAATAATCGAACTTTGCAAATGCTCCCCCTTGGTGCTCACTCCCCCTTGCTTGGGGCACCAAGGAATCAAAATAAGGTGACAAGCTACATAGAAGGGTTAGTAGAAGAGAAGAGACACCCAACATGATATAGCAAAGATCACAAAAAAAAATAAGAAACAAAAGATCCAAGATAGGTCATGTTAAAAGAAAACATGATAAAAGATACAAGGAACTAAATCATACAAAGATGTATGAGACACAACCACAAGCCAAAATAAAAAGCATAAATCTAATCATAGTTAAGCTAGAACTCTAAGATTTGCTTGAACTAGATGTCTTGAAGATAAGCAACCAATGCTTAGATAAAAGAAAAGGTAGTGGCGGAAGGAGTTGGTGGTGTCTTGGTAGAGATCTCATAGTTATAGTAAAGATGAGGTGTAACTAAGAGACTCTTGATGTAATTCAACTCCTCATAGATGTGAGCCATAGCAAGATGTTGATATTGACAACATTGACAATATGTTCCATGATGCATGACATTATCATGTGAAGAAGGTAGAACACTAAAGGCTAGTGGTGGAAGATAAGAAGTTCCACAATCACCATTCTTAGAAAGAGAAGAGATGGGATTTTGAGTGTTCTTAGGTGAATTGGGGTTGAAAGCAATTGGAGAGAATAGAAGAGAATCAAAGCTTTTATTTGGGGAATAAGACATTTTGATTTGAGAAAGAATGCAAAATGCTTAGGGTTATATAGAGAAAGTCCAAGATAATTTGGGGGTGGTCAAAGGGTTGAAACAAAGATTCCAAAAAGTGTTGGAACAAATTTGGAGTTTCAGGAATACCCGAAAAATAAGGTATTGGGCGCGGTTCTTTAGCTCACCCGACGGTTCCTTATTATTGGGGAACCGCGGTTTCAATAAAGAACCGCCCACAGTGGGTTGAGTTTGGTGATGAAGGAGGATTTTCCAATTCAGCAAATCCTATTTTCCTAGTCTAACTAATCATGGGGATATGCTAAGAAGCAAAGATAGACAAAGAAAAAACACAAGAGCTCACCAAACAAGGTTTTAACCAAAATACATAGATTTTTTAATAAAATCAATGTAGGAGGTGTGTAGAACTAGACACAAGGTCATGACACAATGATTCTTCATAATTCTCTTTTGTTCTTGCTATATTAGAGAGACCCATACATATGAATTATGTAAGCTCATTATGAATAGAAAGAAGCTTTGAAAACGTTTTTAGATTGAATTAACAATGCAAAAACATTTCTCGACCATTTTCACAAAAGCTTTGAGAATTTTGAAAAAGAAGAGAAATTATTTCAAAAAGAGTTTAGTAAACCTAAGAACTCAAAGAAAGAAAAGACTCAAAAGATAAAAGATAATAAGAATGCACAATTAAGGAATATGTTCCATTAAGCCTAGACCTAAATGCAAGTAATTAAAAGGTTCCCTCTTAAGTGGCTTAGTGAAGATATCGGCTAAGTTTTCTACCAAGGGTACCTTCGCAATCGAAATGTTCCCCTTTTGAACATTATCCCTAAGAAATTGGTGGCGAATCTCTATGTGCTTAGTTCGCGAATGTTGCACGGGATTCTTACTAAGGTCTATTGCACCCTTGTTGTCGCACATGATGGGAACATCATCGAGAAAAATCCCGTAATCAACAAGCGCTTGCTTCATCCATAGAGCTTATTGACAAGCTTTACCGACACTCACATACTCGGCTTCCGTGGTGGATATAGCAAGAGCGGTTTGTTTCTTGGAGAACCAAGAAGTTAAACAACAACCCATGAAGGTACAAACTCCACTAGTGCTTTTCCGGTCCACATAGTCTCCCGTATGATCCGAGTTCGCGTAGACAATGGTTTCTACGCCGGTCCTGTTAGGATACCATAAACCTAAATGTATAGTGCCCTTAATGTATCGGAAGATACGCTTAACCGCTTCAAGGTGAGAGGTTTTGGGAGCCTCTTGGAAGCGAGCACAAAGGGCAAACACTAAACATGATATCCGGTCGACTTGCCGTTAGGCACAACTAGGGGTGTCAAACGGGTTATCGGGTCGGGTTTAGGGCTTATCGGGTCGGGTCTTATCGGGTTTTGAGAAAATAAAAAATAACCCGTAACCCGACCCTATAAGGTATCGGGTCTATCGGGTTCGGGTCTATCGGGTTGCGGGTTTTTCGGGTTATCGGGTTACACGCTAATCTCATCTCATATTTAGCTTTATTTACTTTAATACTACCACAGTGGAGTAAAAGAACATCAAACGTGATATTATTTGGCCAATTTATAGCTAAAGAAACAAAATATATTATGTAGGGTTGGATTCTTTGGACAGTGCAGATCTAATTTTGCATCCATATAGTACACAGAACGAAAAGAAACACTGATGCAAGCGAACCAAATTCTAAAATGCTAGTAGAAATGCTAGTAGAATATGATAGAAGACTTAATCCAAAAATTATAGATTTTTAAATATGTTTTTTATCTTATCAAGTTTATCGGGTCAACCCGATAACAAATTAATTTTGACGCTAACCCGACCCTATAAGGCTATCGGGTTTATCGGGTTGACTCAATAAACCCGATAAGCTATGTTGACCCGAATCAACCCGACCCTATAAGGCCTTATCGGGTTCGGGTCGGGTTGACCCATTTGACACCCCTTGGCACAACAAACTACCAATCATACCTCTATATTTGGTGTTGTCTACCGACCCACAATCATCATCTACGGTGAGTCTAGTATCTGAGGCCATAGGGGTCTTCATAGGTCTAGAGACTTCTAATCCAAATTTCTTTAGCATTTCTTTAACATACTTGGATTGATTAAATAAAATACCATCGTTCATTTGTTTAATTTGGAGTCCTAAAAAGAAGTTAAGTTCTCCCATCATACTCATTTCAAACTCGTCATGCATGATTTTGGCAAAGTCATCACACAATGATTGACAAGTTGAACCAAATATAATGTCATCAACATATATTTGTACGATAATGAGGTGAGAACCTTTCTTCTTTGTAAAGAGTGTGTTGTCTACCATCCCCATGGTATACTCATGTTTTACAAGAAATGTTTTAAGTCTATCATACCAAGCTTTGGGTGCTTGTTTGAGAAAATAAAGAGCTTTCTTAAGCTTGTAAACATGATCCGGTTTCTCAAAATCAATGAAGCCGGGAGGTTGAGCCACATATACCTCCTCATTGATCAAACCGTTAAGAAATGCACTCTTTTACATCCATTTGTTGAAGCTTAAAGTCTAAAGCACAAGCGTAAGCTAAGAGGATTCTAATGGATTATAATCTAGCTACGGGTGCGTATGTCTCGTCATAATCAATCCCTTCTTGTTGATTATAGCCTTGAGCTACAAGTATAGCCTTGTTACGAGACACAACACCATTCTCATCTAACTTATTCCTATATACCCATTTGGTTCCTATGATGGTCGAACTTCTAGGCGGAGGAACAAGTTCCCAAACGTCATTAGCAATGAATTGATTCAATTCTTCTTTCATAGCGATGACCCAACTCTCATCCATCAAAGCTTCTTTAACATTCTTTGGTTCAATCAAGGAGACGAAACAAAAGAAGTTATTTTGATTTTGGACTTGAGATCATAGGGTCCTTTGATTTAATTCGCCTATGACATTATCAAGAGCATGATCCTTAGACTCTTTAATGTTTACTCCTTTTTCAACACTAAGGTCTTCAACTCCTATGTTTCTAACATCTTTGGCATTAACTATGTCTATTTCATCTAAGTCATCATCTACCAAAGTTGGTGTCTTAGATGAAGGTGGGGTTTCATTAAATGTCACGTTAAGTGATTCTTCAATTACACCCGAGGTTCTGTTGAGGACTATGTAGGCTTTGCTAGTTTGAGAATAACCTAAAAAGATACCTTCGTAAGACTTTGGGTCAAACTTAGTAAGGTAGTTTTTGGTGTTGAGAATGAAGCACTTGCTTCCAAACACCCTAAAGTATTCAAATGAGGGCTTCTTACCTTTAAGAATCTCATAAGGGGTCATTCCTAGAAAAGGTCGAATAACAATTCGGTTGAGAATGTAAGTCGATGTGTCCACGACATTGCACCAAAATTTTTGAGGCAAAGATTGCTCATTTAACATCGTCCTACTCATCTCTTGGATGGTCCTATTCTTCCTTTCAACTACCCTATTTGATTGTGGAGTGCGATGAGCCGAGAAGTTATGGGTAATACCATGAGCTTCACAAAAGGCACCAAATTACACTTCATTATCAAATTCCCTACCATGATCCGTTCTAATAGAGACAATTGAACATCCTAGTTGATTTTGAATTCTTCCACTAAAGGTTTCGAAGTGATCGAAAGCTTCATTCTTAGATGCCAGAAATCTAGTCCAAGTGAATCTAGAGTAGTCATCAACTATAACTAGGGTATAAAGGTTACCTCCATAACTCCGTATGGCGGAAGGTCCAAAGAGATCCATATGTAGGAGCTCTAAACACCGAGAGGTCGAAACCAAATTCTTGGCTTTGTGACTTTAGTGAACTTGCTTCCCAATCTTGCAAGCATCACAAAAGTGACTATCACACTTCATCTTGGGGAGGTGTCTTACCAACTCCTTAGAGACTAAAGATTGAATTAAACGCATATTAGCGTGACCTAATCTCCTATGCCAAAGAGTAGAACTATCATCTAAAGTCGCTAGACATAAGTTGTCCTTTGACTTCCTTTTAACCTTCATGACATAAAGCCCATGCTTTTTAACACCTTTTCCAACGAATTTTCCATCTTTTACGATTTCACTGTCATATTCCAAAAAGATGACCTTACACTTTTTGTCAAAAATTTGACCTATACTTAGAATGTTGAAACCTAAGTTATCTACGTGCTCTATGTTTTCTATAGTCATAGAGTCAAGAGAGATCGTACCTTTTCCAATGATATTACCATGTCTATTACTAGCGAATGTAACGTTACCTCTATCATATGATTTGTAGCGTGAGAACAAACTTCGATTACCCATCATGTGTTTAGAAAAACCACTATCCTTAATCCACTCATCGGGCTCTAGATCGATTCCCAAGCATATCTAGGTAACAACACACAAGATCAAACATTTGGTCCCCAATATCTCATGGGTCCAAAATTGTAAGTTCCAAACATCCCTTGTATTTGATTGGGATGCATGAATGAAGGAGACATTCCTAAAGGGGAAAAGTATTGTTGTTGAAAATTATTCCAATTCATATGGCCATTTTGTTGTCCATAGTTTCTCCTAGGTGTCTTTGATCTTGATCTAGTGTTATTATTATTCCTCCTAGGTGTTGGGGTTTTACTCCTAGGTCGTGGTTTAGCATGATCATCTCTTTTTGGCATAGGTGTTCTACTTCTAGGTTTAGATTCATTTCGTACACTTGGAGGAGTAGATATTTGTCTAGATAAGTTTCTAGTTCCTATTAGAGGTTTACTCAAGGGCTTGTAGAATTTATCTAGAGTAGGCTTTTGCATTATAGGTACTTTGACCTTGTTAATAAGAATATTTTTTGGTCCTTCACCTAAAATTGACTTTTCAGAAAGTTCAGGATTTTCACAAAAATCATCTTCTGCCCGCGGTTCCATAGCTCCATCGGCGGTTCCATAGCGATAAGGAACCACCCCATATATTGGAGCACCGCGTGCAGGGGACTGTTTTTCTGAAAACCTAACTTGTTTTGGTTCACTAGTTGATGCTTCATTAGTGTTATATCCTGACCCAAGTTTTTCCTTAGAATGAATTTGTTTGTTTAACATATCATCAAGAGCATTAGTATATCTCATGAACTTTTCAAGTCTAATGGAGGTGCTCTTAAGGTTTTCATTTTCTTGCCTAAGGTTTTCACATTTTAGGCATCCTAGGTCTATTTCTTTAATTTCTCAAGCTTAGCTAATTTTTCTTTTAGCTCATTAATCTCGTTTTCAAGCTTAGTTCTAGTTGATTTTAGCACTTTGTTCTTTTCAATAAATTTTAGACTAAGCTTATGCAATGTGAGAACACGGAATTTCGATAATTTTCTTTTAACTATTATACGTGCTTATTCACGCTTTCATCACATTCCCTAATTATTTTAAAGTGATACGTGTCATCCTCGAATTTTAGTTAAATATAAAATTTTATGAATTTCGCTAATTTACGATATTATTAGCAAAATCCCCAAACTTCATGTTTGTAATTTCTATGAGGTTTTATCACATTTTATATGTCTTATTATTGACTCTTTGCCTCAAAAATAATGAAAAACGACATCTTGAGCAATTACGGACGCAATGGTGAACTTTTGCGTTTTTGCGTTTTCCGGCTGTCGGACTGGGTTTTCGGGTCCGAACGTCGCAATAAAATTTATTTTTATGTGATTTCTAGTTATTCTTGACTCCTTGATCCAACTTAGTGAAATCCGGGCCAAACGAGTGTTTACGATTAATTTTATAGAAATTTCGTTTTAAAGATAAATGAGTCTCGGTTTTCGTCGGAAACGACACGTTATTTAAACCCGTAAATTTTAGAGAGCTTAGCACTAAAATTTTGGACCATTTTGGAGTATTTTCGGCTGGAATTAATCTTAGGGAGCCCATATTGACTTTTTTTTACCATTATACTTAAACAAGGATACCAAACAAACACATCTACAAAATATTTGACAAAAAAAAAAAAACAGTTCTTTCCTCTTGCTCTCTATGGCCGAGGAACACAACACCACCCCCAACCCTTTGATTTTTTTTGAACTAAGGTAAATTTACACTAATTTCATGTTTAATCTTTTATTCTTAATCATTCTCATGTGTTAATTACAACATGCATTTACTTTTTGCATGAAATCAAAAATCATCGAATCTTATGATTTGATGATGTTTATATAAAATACTATGTTTGTTTTTGTTGTTCCAATGCATAAAACCTTATTTTGTTGGATAAAACTTTGATTTTGGTATGTTATTATGACCTAGGGCCACTAAATTTTTATGATCAAGGAGGAAGGAATCGAGGTTGTTTGTGTTTTGGTTGATTCATACTAGTAGTGAAGGTATAATCCTAACTAGTGTTTTGATTTTGATGTTGTTAGTATTTTTGATTCACTTTGGTCATTGATTTTGAAATATTGGGTGAAACCCACTGATATTATGAATACTTAGGGCATATTAGGACTTACGACACTTGCGTGGCGATTTGGTATAGCTTAAGAGTTGCTTGTTCGCGATTAGGTTGCTAATTGGGGTCGTTTTGATAGTATGGAAATCACCACAGAAACAAACAGGTCATTTCAAACTTTTCTTAAACATATGACCTTGTTTTTATTTGAAAAATGGATACCCACTGATTTGCTTTGTATGTGGTGAGTTGGATGGAAACGGGAAGTGTCCGGATGTGCCCGGAACGGCCGTTTTACTAAACTATGTCAAATCTGAATGTTATGCTTAAAACGTGGGTAAATTGACTTGGGTAAAAAGGATGAATTTATGATTTTATAACTTTTTACAGTAGGTGCAATCATAATACAACTTCTCTTTTTGATTTGGTGTCAAAATCTTATACCATTTGGGATTTGTGCTCAAGTTACCGAAGGCATCTTAAGACGTTTACAACTTTCTGTTTTGATAGTCTGCCACTAAAAATGGAATTCCCGTTGATTGAAAATAGTTCTAGGTCTGTTTTTGCCCAACTTAGAAAGGTAAGAGAAATACCTATACATTTCAAGAAATTTCACCTCCTGTACTATTATATATTTTCAGATATGACCAATTCTTCAAAGACATTTTCAGAAAACTGAATTCAGCCCAATATTTTAACATTATGAACCGAGCCTAAAACGTGTTTAAAACCCGCGTAAAATGCTTGGACCATCATATAAGGTTAATGTCATGTTAATACAGTAGGTTCAAGGTATTTTGGTCAATTTCACCTTAAGCTTAGGTCTCGCCATCGCACGCAAGTTACCTAGTCATACTATGTCCCGCCACTTCTAAAACGTTATTGCTTCATTGAACACATTCTTATTACGCGTCACCATTGCATAGGTCCGTGAAGACTTCTTTTTGCTCAGCTCCTTTTACCTTGTGATTACTTACTAAAGGTGAGTTCATAGCCTCTTTTACTACTTTATTCATGTTTTACAAATGCGGGGTGAGAAATACATGCGTGGAATACGTGCAGTAGACTTTTTACAGTATTACTTTTACTAGTATTCAATCAAGTATTCAGTATTGCTCTTACAGTTTCTTGATTTACTTAATGCCTTAGTAACTTAGTAAAAAATCCTCTATATCATGAACCGTTAATTCACATATCGCAAGCGCGACTGTTGTGGATGGATCCATCGGGATTGACAATCCCCGTCATGAGTACCGACGCATATACATTTGTTTATACAAGTATTTTGACTAGATACTTATTAGAGGTCCCCAGTAATACATATGTTAACGCTTCGGTGTCATGAGCTATTGCATTAAGTGAAGTACATTTAAATTGCACATTGGTGCAACTTTCTTTTCTTTAATATTACATGTTTATATGGAAAACATTGCTTGTATTCCACAACTTATTCTTTTAAACCTATGAATTTCAATCAGCTTTATGTTGACATATTTACATGTTATTTCTCAGGTAATGCTAATGCTAAATTTTGCTAAGGATGGGAGCCCGCAGGATCCGGCAGCTGGACGATTCCATGTCATTATTGGTTGAAACTTTTGGGAAAACTAATTATGCCATGTTAATCATGCCAAATAAAAGTACTTTTATGCACTAAGACTATTATGAGTATGTTGGTAAAATTATGTGACTTTTGTTGATGTCATATTATGCAAATCTGGGACCATATTTATATATTTTATTCCGCAGCTTTTGAATAAATTCGTGAAGTGTGTCATTTTATTTGCTCTGTCTTTTATTTACCATATTGCCATGTATGCTATTACCATGATGTGGGACCCCAAAATGCTTACCTGTCCCGTTACCAGATTTTTAGGGTCTTACAGATTGATACCAGAGCCATGTTCATAGTGAATTGAGTCGTTTTAAACTTAGTCTATGACCCATATTTTTCAAGAAAATCCTACGAGTCTTAGTGCCAAACATGGAATCTGCCAAGATGTTCGGTATCCGCGCGGTTAACTCTCTAATCCTTACTATTGCTTGAGTTATACCTATATTGAGACTTGTATAATTTACTACAATATTGATTACTTTATTCTTGTATTCTTCCGATTTTTCTGTACCGACTATTTCTAACGACTTGCTTTTATCGGTTGCGCGAGTTTTCGCGATAACTCTAGTTGAGATATTCTAAGTGTTTTAGTCGATGACATCTTTCTAAATCTCGCTTTGCTACTCATTTATGTCACCATTTTACTTGACATTTGAACATTGTTCTAAATTTCATGTTTCACTGATTATTCTTCTTTCGAATTCGAATTATATTATTCGCTTACATTTCGGAAACGTCATGCTGATTTTTAGCTAAACGTCTAGTTCGTGACGATTGATTGGATTACAGCTTTTCGCATATAGATTTCTAATATTCTTCCTCGTTTAAAATATCCTATACTTGGGAGCGCGACTTATTGATATTTCGCCTTTTCTTTGGTATCTATTATGAGTTTGGAGGAGATCGCAGGCCTATGAAGTTTTTACTTCGTATATTGAAAATTAAGTCAAGAACGTTGTCCGTTTCTTTTGTTTATAGTCTTGTTGACTAGTATTCTTTGAACGCCCTCCTGCCGATACTTTCATTCATTCTTATGAAATGTGTATTTTTTGTCGTTTTGGAATCCATAAGCCATGTGCGTATTCGAAGTGGTAAATGAAAATTGTTGGTGAAACAAGTTAGACAATAATGAATTGGCGACAACTGAAAAGCTAAAAAAATCATGATCCAAACGCCACCTTATAAATATTAACGCGCTGCAGAATTCTTTAGCACGCATAACGAAGTTCAAAACTTTTATAGATTTCATTTTTAACCGAATAAAATGATAAATCTTGTTTAGCCGATCGTTTTGATATAAAATTCGACTTCTAATTCTTTATAACGAATATTTTGTGGCAATTGGAAATTTGAGAAAAATAATATAAATAAAGTTTGCTGATGTACACGCATTTCGAGGTCCGAAATAAGGTCAAATTTTATTTTCAGTTTTACAGAATAAAAGAGCTTATTTTTACGCTCGTTTTGGTTATTCGCACACCCTTTAACTCATCCGCATTAAGAAGTGACAACCGAAATACGGTTGAAAACCTATTCTGGACCAGCAGGTATGCTTGGTGTTTTGCTACAGGTTAGGACCCATTTAACCCTTATGTTTTGCTTTGGGTAGTTAGTATACATTATAAGCTAAGCCTGGCCGCTGAGCTTGCGTTAATAGCCATCAGCAGTTGAATTCTAAAACGGTGATCGCTAATCTTATAACCGATTTTCTAAAGTTTTAACTTTTCTCTAAGATGAATTTTTTTCTTTTCATTTGGAAAACTGAGATAAATTCATATATCTAGGAATGTCGGGTATGAAAACACCTTTCTGACGGTATAAGGTTCATCGTCTATCTCTTCATAACGAAGAAATACCGGGCATTTTAGAAACTAGTCTAATAGGGAGCAACCGACTTAAACTAGCGTTTGGTTTAGCGTGTTTGGTATGGTTAATGAGTGTTTAGCCAAGATTTATCACTTGAAACATTTGAGAAACATATAATGATGACTTTTGATGCAAAGATTTAGTGCCGTTAGCTACCTTTGAGTTTTTGACACATAAGTGGGTATTGTTGACTAAATTGAAAAGTTACAAAATTTTGATTATATAGCTGCTGTCATAGGTATAACTGTGTCGTAAATGTGTTTTCAGCCTTCGGATAAAACTACAAAGTTGTCCGGAATGATGTTTTTAGTCACACTAGCGGAAACGGAAGCTCTAAAGTGGGCATTTGACCCTTCAAAATATAAAATACAGACTGTAAGGTTTGACTTTTTCGTGCAGAATGCGTTTTGGTTTTTATTTTTAAAAAGGTATCTAGACTTCAAAACTTTTCTTAAAATTCACTAGATATTAACTTCATGATGTGTATGACTTCTCTGAATTTTTGTAGAATTTTTTCAAGAGTCTAAATAGGATTTTTAAGCCTCGTGAAAAGAAGTTTTCTGCATTTTTTTTTCATTAAGCGAGTAAATGACTAGTTCAATACCCAAACGCCCCTTAAGCAAGCCTAAACCTTATGGAATGGATTTGGGTTGATAAATACTGATTCTTAGGATGTTTAACATCATAATTGAATTGAAATTGAGGTCTAATGATTAGTAATTCGCCTCGAGTCGAAAAAGCCAAAAGTTGACTATTTTCTATACGGTTAATCAAAATTTATAAAAATGAGTTCTAAGCTATATAGCTTGATGAAACAAGTTTGTATGACCACATTTTGTTGTATTCCAGTAACTTACATGTATTTTTACAACTTTTCATTATTGGGTCATACTCGGGTCATACTTTGACTTTTGTTAACTTTTTACGTATTAGATCGCGGATAATTCTTAAAGTATTACTATTGCCTTTCTTCAGCCGAATCTCTATCTGAACGCATATGAAATTCTTTTGTCCTTTATTTTATACATGACTCATTTGCCATTTCATTTTACTTTTCTTTTCTTCTATCGCACCATTGATTTGGGTCAAGGTTTGAAGTTCTTGTTTTTACATCATTCGTTATCATCTTGACACGTGTTTCATGGTGATTCCGACTAAACCTTTTGAAACTTATCAAGTTGTAACCATTTCATTGATTGTCTTGAACTACTCTTTATTACCCTGATGCAACTCACTCGCTATTTTATAAGTTGTTCTATAAACCCAAACTGGTTTTGTTTGCGAATCATTTTATAAAATGTTCCACTTGGGCCTTATTAAATACTTGAATGTTATCTTATAAAATTAATTTATATTATTTTTACTATGTGTTTTCACAAATTGTTCAAACAATTGGTCTCATAAAGAATTCTTGCAACAATAAAATTGTTGATTTAAACATCTAGCCAATTAGTACTGGCGAAAAGTTTCATAAATTATTTTGATTCCATATACATATTTTAAATCATATGATATGTAATACTGGTTTGACGAAGCTGAGCATTGCGTTGCTAGTCCTAAATTATGCATGGCCTGATCACCTATGGGTAATTTAGAAGGAGCCATGCGAGGCCAAATAGTAGTCACCTAAAATATCTTGTCAAAGAACTTTTACTTGTGTTTCTAAAATTTTTTTTTTTTTTAGATAAAATAAAGTTTAGAAAACAATTACATCCTATGCGAGTAGCACCAGTTCGTGACATACCCATATAAGCCCTTATCTTTTCTTGAACAAAGTACATGCCTCAAGCACATATATCCTTATTCGACGATCTTTGTTTTGCTGGTTACCTCATCTTCCTTCGTGACATAGTTCTCGTTACCACTTGTCTAATTTCTTACATTGATACCAGACTTGAAAGTTTCAACATTGTTATGCTTCTACATCGATCGACCTCCTCTATCTATCTTTATAGACCTTCGAAACATCTCCGGAAGCAAATAGTGATTTATGACTAGAAGTGAACTATGATTTCGTGTATTTGGCATGATGTGAGTTAGACTCTGTTGTCTTGAAATTTATTTGTGTAAACCATGTGATGACTTCGTTCTCTCATAATGTTGTTCATTTTACTGGAATTACTCTCAAGTGACTTCTTAATAATTTTTATTGGTTCGAAAACTTGTTGTGTGGCTTTTCTCTTTCGATCGTGTATCGACCATCGAGAATTTTTTTTAAAAAAAAACGTTGTTGGTGACGCCAACCACACTCCTGAATTAATCATTGCTAACTCCTTAATTTCTTATTTTCGTATCATCGATGCATCTATCCTATCATGTTCATTAAGAAAATGATACGAATTATGTTTGATCCCCTCGTACTATTACTCGTATACTAATTGTTGATTCTTATCCGATTCATACTCGTTTGCTATCTTGTCACATCTTGTAAACTCGGATATGTTACATGTTTACCATTTGAGACATTAAACACCTATATAGATTTCTATAAATTATTCTAAACTTTAAGAACGTTTTACACACTTTATCAAGTGTTTAAATTACCAAAATATCCGTTTCAAGTTAAATATAAGATCTATACATCCTCTCTGGTAGAATTATAACTAGTGTTTGAAAGGACGTCAAGCTGTATCTTTTAAAGTATTTGATTGTATCATACTTTACTTTCGACCTAATGAAATTGTCATTTTAATTTATAATTTCTAACAATGATATAAAAAAAAATTGGAAATTTGATTTTTTTTCTAATGGTAACGATAAACCTGAGTTTTTAAAAATAATTTCATACAGTCATCCCAAAAGCTGTTAAGCTGATCGAAATATTTATTTGAACTAAGTTACTTTTACTTCGAAATCCTGATCAAGAAAAGATATAGCAACTGGTTACTCACTATATATATATATATAGTTTGATTTCAAATCACTAAACCGTGTAAAGTTTTCTTATAATCAAGAAAATACTTAAGCCAAATCAAAAGTAATACCAAATCCTAGACTGACAACTTGTAATCCAAATGTCTATATGTAATTCATATTTCCCTTCTATTTTTCTATAAGTAAATTGTCATGCTTTACAGTTGCGTGATTTGCGATTCCTTGTTTATTAACCATCTTGGCTCATTTTAGAGCGCCTTGTCCGTTTAAGCAATTATTGTGTTCATGTTATCTTTTGATATTTCTCCGTACTGAAAGGTCATTATTTTAATCCAAGTTTGAAATTATCGAACGTATTGGCCCAATGGCTCATCGTTTGAGCTCACCGCAAGAACTAAGTTGCGTTCATAACGTGTTTCACATTTCCAACCTTAAGAAATGTTTGGCCGAGTCAGACATTCAAATTCTGTTAGAAGAGATCAAAGTCGATGACAAAATGTATTTCGTTGAAGAGCCGATCAAAATTGCGGACCGACAAGTCAAGAAACTTAGGCACTGTTGGTTTCCAATCGTTAGAGTCTGTTGGGACTCGCGACGTGGCGCTGAATTCACTTGGGAAAGCGAAGAGCAATTCAAAGTCTAGTATCCTCATCTCTTTCCATCACCTACTGCCTCCAGTTAAACTCTGAGGGACCAGAGTTCCTTTTGGAGGGAAGACTGTGAGAACACGGAATTTCGATAATTTTTTTTAACTGTTATACGTGCTTATTCACGCTTTCACCACATTCCCTAATTATTTTACAGTGATACGTGTCATCCTCGAATTTTAGTTAAATATAAAATTTTATGAATTTCGCTAATTTACGATATTATTAGCAAAATGCCCAAACTTCATGTTTGTAATTCTATGAGGTTTTATCACATTTTATATGTCTTATTATTGACTCTTTGCCTCAAAAATAATGAAAAACGACATCTTGAGCAATTACGGACGCAATGGTGAACTTTTGCGTTTTTGCGTTTTCCAGCTGTCGAACTGGGTTTTTGGGTCCGAACGTCGCAATAAAATTTATTTTTATGTGATTTCTAGTTATTCTTGACTCCTTGATCCAACTTAGTGAAATCCGGGCCAAACGAGTGTTTACGAGTAATTTTATATAAATTTCGTTTTAAAGATAAATGAGTCTCGGTTTTCGTCGGAAACGACACGTTATTTAAACCCGTAAATTTTAGAGAGCTTAGCACTAAAATTTTGGGCCATTTTAGAGTATTTTCGGCTGGAATTAACCTTAGGGAGCCATTTTGACTTTTTTTGACCATTATACTTAAACAAGGATACCAAACAAACACATCTACAAAACATTTGACAAAAAAAAAACACAGTTCTTTCCTCTTGCTCCCTATGGCCGAGGAACACAACACCACCCCCAACCCTTTGATTTTTTTTGAACTTAGGTAAATTTACACTAATTCCATGTTTAATCTTTGATTCTTAATCATTCCCATGTGTTAATTACAACATGCATTGACTTTTTGCATGAAATAAAAAATCATCAAATCTTATGATTTGATGATGTTTTTATAAAATCCTATGTTTGTTTTTGTTGTTCCAATGCATAAAACCTTATTTTGTTGGATAAAACTTTGATTTGGGTATGTTATTATGACCTAGGGCCACGAAATTTTTATGATCAAGGAGGAAGGAATCGAGGTTGTTTGTGTTTTGGTTGATTCATACTACTTGTGAAGGTATAATCCTAACTAGTGTTTTGATTTTGATGTTGTTAGCATTTTTGATTCACTTTGGTCATTGATTTTAAAATAATGGGTGAAACCCACTGATATTATTAATACTTAGGGCATATTAGGACTTAGTACACTTGCGTGGCTATTTGGTATAGCTTAAGAGTTGCTTGTTCGCGATTAGGTTGCTAATTGGGGTCGTTTTGATAGTATGGAAATCACCACAGAAACAAACAGGTCATGGCAAACTTTTCTTAAACACATGACCTTGTTTTTATTTGAAAAATGGATACCCACTTTTGTGCTTTGTATGTGGTGAGTTGGATAGAAACGGGAAGTGTCCGGATGTGCCCGGAACGGCCGTTTTACTAAACTATGTCAAATCTGAATGTTATGCTTAAAACGTGGGTATATTGACTTGGGTAAAAAGGATGAATTTATGATTTTATAACTTTTTACAGTAGGTGCAATCATAATACAACTTCTCTTTTTGGTTTGGTGTCAAAATCTTATACCATTTGGGATTTGTGCTCAAGTTACCGAAGGCATCTTAAGACGTTTACAACTTTCAGTTTTGATAGTCTGCCACTAAAAATGGAATTCCCGTTGATTGAAAATAGTTCTAGGTCTGTTTTTGCCCAACTTAGAAAGGTAAGAGAAATACCTATACATGTAAAGAAATTTCACATCCTTTACTATTATAGATTTTTAGATATGACCAATTCTTCAAAGCCATTTTCATAAAACTGAATTCAGCCCAATATTTTAACATTATGAACCGAGCCTAAAACGTGTTTAAAACCCACGTAAAATGCTTGGACCATCATATAAGGTTAATGTCATGTTAATACAGTAGGTTCAAGGTATTTTGGTCAATTTCACCTTAAGCTTAGGTCTCGCCATCGCATGCAAGTTACCTAGTCATACTATGTCCCGCCACTTCTAAAACGTTATTGCTTCATTGAACGCATTCTTATTACGCGTCACCATTGCATAGGTCCGTGAAGACTTCTTTTTGCTCAGCTCCTTTTACCTTGTGATTACTTACTAAAGGTGAGTTCATAGCCTCTTTTACTACTTTATTCATGTTTTACAAATGCGGGGTGAGAAATACATGCGTGGAATACGTGCAGTAGACTTTTTACAGTATTACTTTTACTAGTATTCAATCAAGTATTCAGTATTGCTCTTACAGTTTCATGATTTACTTAATGCCTTAGTACCTTAGTCAAAAATCCTGTATATCATGAACCGTTAATTCACATATCGCAAGCGCGACTGTTGTGGATGGATCCATCCAGATTGACAATCCCCGTCATAAGTACCGACGCATATACATTCGTTTATACAAGTATTTTGACTAGATACTTATTAGAGGTCCCCAGTAATACATATGTTAACGCTTCGGTGTCATGAGCTATTGCATTAAGTGAAGTACATTTAAATTGCACATTGGTGCAACTTTCTTTTCTTTAATATTACATGTTTATATGGAAAACATTGCTTGTATTCCACAACTTATTATTTTAAACCTACGAATTTCACTCAGCTTTATGTTGACATATTTACATGTTATTTCTCAGGTAATGCTAATGCTAAATTTTGCTAAGGATGGGAGCCCGCAGGATCCGGCAGCTGGACGATTCCATGTCATTATTGGTTGAAACTTTTGGGAAAACTTATTATGCCATGTTAATCATGCCAAATAAAAGTACTTTTATGCACTAAGAATGTTATGAGTATGTTGGTAAAATTATGTGACTTTTGTTGATGTCATATTATGCAAATCTGGGACCATATTTGTATATTTTATTCCGCAGCTTTTGAATAAATTCGTGAAGTGTGTCATTTTATTTGCTCTGTGTTTTATTTACCATATTGCCATGTATGCTGTTACCATGATGTGGGACCCCAAAATACTTACCTGTCCCGTTACCAGATTTTTGGGGTCTTACATGCAAGTTATTGTATTGGCCTTCTAATTCACTATCATCTTGAGAAGAACTATTATTGCTATAATACTTGTAACACCCCCAATTTTATAAGGCAGCGAAATATCAACTTTGGGTGTTACTTCATAGCAGATCACACATAGTCATATAAAACAAACTCAAAAGAGACGTTTCATTAAATAAACCATTCGATAACTTTATTTAATCAGAGTTTAATATAAAAAGGTCCCAACAATTTATATACACTTTAATAAATATATAAAAGTTTGTCAAATGTATCAAACGTAAATTGTTTGTTTTGCCTTTACTGTATCCTACGCAGCTCCAGCTCCAGCTGCTCTTAAACCTATACACCTGAAAATACATGCTAAATTGTCAACACGACGGTTGAGTGAATTCATAGATTTTTAAATAAACAATAATGGGGTTTTAAATAAACCATAGAGATTTTGAACACAAGAATCTCATCCATTGGCGATATTGCAACACATACAATATCTATATTCCACACTATTATGCTAAGCTCATGACACCGATGCCTTAATCAATAAATTGCCCTAGTCATGTATCTTGCGAAATACCCCATACCTCACATACAACACACCCAGCTGAGCCTCCAACTCACAGGTACGACCTGCCTGGGTGGGGGTCATCATTCCCAATGGATCCATTCGTCTGTACGAGCGCCTACCCATCATAGGTAGTTAACGGTTCACGGTTTATTTAGGGAGTTTTCACTGGCAATAAGCAACTTAGCCTTACTAATAGGTGCTCGTTACCTATACAATCAACGCTTGTGTTCATTTTCCAAAAGCATTCAATCAAACGTCTTTACATTTAATAACAACAGCTTGTATTCGTTCAAAGCATATATTCCAACAATGAATGTTTATTCACAATCATGTATCCTTTCAAAAGGAAACAACACGTATGCTTATTTACCAAGAGCATGTATTCTCCCTCGCGGGTTTATAAACACATATAAAGTAGTAAAAATAAGGCTATGGACTCACCTTATATAGCTATTACACGTAGATCAAGGAACCCCTGTCCAATAGTTGATAAACGACTTCATGAGATAACAATTACTCGTTGATCGAGAAGGAAACGCGGAACGATCGACAGATGACTGAGCAATACCTAATGATGACAAGACGTGTCTTAGGCTCGAAATAATAAATCATATCTCGTAAATAGTATACTTTTAGGAAGGTTTGGACATTGTATAAGTTTCATAAAAATCCACATTTATAAAATGTTATTCATTTCTTGATAAAAAAGCCCATTACTAGTCCACTTATGACCCATAACAAGTTTATTTGACTTAATTCCATTTCAAACTCAGTATTTATCTCTAAATACATTATTAAACTCAAGCCCCATAATGGCCCAATAGCAATTTTAAGTGTATGTTGGGCTATTATGTCCCAAATCCACTTTACATGCATTACTGGTTCTAAAACGTCCCAAAATGATGTCGACTTAATATTTCACGATGGTCGGGTCTTGGGTATTCTAATTATCAATATAAATGAGTCTATTTTTCTCAAAAAGTGGCTCCTACCACTTCGGTGTTCATAAAAATCATCACATTTTACGTTTATTAAATATAACCCAATTCTTACAATTTTCCTAACATGTCTCGTTAAATAGATCATATCGCCTGAACGATAAATAATATAGATTAGTTATTTTTTCCAAAATGATTATTAACTTATGCATTTTACTAATTATATGTCCAATTACCCTTAATTTATACTTATCATAGTTCATTTACCCATTTTCTCACATAGAAGAGTTGGCTGTTTTAGGCAGCCAATCTCGTTTTCACCGTTTCGGCCGCCATTTCTAAACCGTAAGGAGATGGTGGACTATCCAACTGATTCTAGTTGTCCATAAATTTATCTACTACTTTTAGTTTAACATAATCATGGATTAGGATACAATTGGTTTTCATTTGCAAAACAGCGTGTCTGATTTGGACACCTTGTAGTATTTCGGCTATAAGTCACTCATCGAGTGTCGCCACGGAATGGGCCACCCGGAGTATTTTCACATAACATTTATCTAATCATATATTAGCCCTTCCAAGTCTTTAGCCTACTGATAAAGATCTAACATTTTGTTTGTTACTGACTTTAAAAGATAAACATAAAAACTATGATCTATGGCTTGTTCAATCTTATATTTTATGTCAAATCCATGTGCAATGTCCAACCATCTTAAATACAATTTTATATTCAAACTTTCAGAAGTAACAATAGTAAATTACATATCCATACTTTATAAAATTAAATATAATCAATTTACAACAAGTATATAGATGGAATCTTACAAGAAATGAAGAAACTAAATGGCCACAAGTATCAATCAATGAAACCTTTGATCATCCAATAATCAAAGTACCCAATATATATTATAACCAAGATGCTTCCACATAAAATGATACTCATACTTAAGCTCCAAAATCTTTGGTTTAAAGAGGACTAACACAAAAAAAAAAACAATACTACAAATATAAAGCCTCAATCTTGTTAACCAAGATAACTATTAAATAAATTAAGAGAGAAATGCAGAAATGCTCCCTGTGGCTTGCCCAAAATGCAAGCGGCCTCCCCAATGTTTAACACTGTTGAGTTTGACTTGTTATATGAGGGCAAGACCGTCTTTTTACCTATTAAAAAATGAACACTTTTCCCATCAATCCTATAAATAAAATGGATCACGCATTTGTTTTTCCAGTAATCCCATTCTCTCACAAACCCTAAAAAAAGAAAATGAAGACACTAATCAAAGGGTTTAAGCTGTCATCCCTCATTTCCTCACAATTTCAAATCACAAAACCCCAGAATTAATAATATCATGATCATTCTCATCATATAGTGTTGGGAATCTAAGTTTGTTAGATTCCCTGATCATAGATTTAAACACAAAGTAAGCTGTTAGATAGTCACTTGCCTGTGCCTAGGAGGCAGGCAAGCATCGCAAGACTCACAGAGATCCAAGTCTCTGTGAGTAAGCTCAGAGGAGTCTATGTCAGAGACATTGTCAAGGAAGTCAAATATTACTTGAAGACATACTCATTAGCTGTGATGGATAACAGCCAAGATGTATCAGGGACTCTGAGGGGTTGAGGGTTAACAGGGGTGGCAATACCCTGTTAACACTCAGCACACTTTGGACATGCCATTTGTGTGTACGAGACAATGAAGAAAAAGGAAACCGTTTCAAGATCTGTTTCCTTAAAGCATTATGGCAGACTACCAAGAATAGAAGAGCATCTTGTGACAGATGTCTGAAAAGTGAATGTCTTGTGTAGTCACCATCAACTAGTACTTAGGTCAACCTCGTATCACTATAAATAGAATGTGTATCCCAGCATTAATGTTTAACACTTTGAGAATATTCACACCATTAATGCTTAGAACTTATTGAATCAAACAGCTGTGACTGTATTCATAGTTGTTCAAAGTGTGCACAACACATTGTCATTAAACGGTGTTATCCATAACACTTGTAATTCTTTATTATACAATAATAAGATTACGTTTGAAAAGTAATAACTTGTGTTGATTAGTTAAGTTTAGTGTTTCTAGCATTGATTAGGGACTATCAATTGGTATCAGAGCGGTGTTTGATATTAAAACCTTCAAGAAACATCGTTCTCAGTTTTATAATCAAGATCCACCATGCCAGAAACTTCTAACCCACCACAATCACCTTCTGGAAACAACAACAATGCATCACCATCTTCACCAAGACTCACCCCTCCACTTCCTAATGACGATGATCTACCCCAACTTCTTGACTCAAGAGGCGGATCACATGTCACCAGTGTACCAGTCTTTGATGAAGAAGATTTTTCTAGTTGGAAGAGTCAATTCCTTGTGTATCTCGATGGACTTGAACCAATTCTTCTAGAAATTTTAGAAAATGGTCCTTATGTTCCCATGGCGCTTACCTCCACTGAAGAAAACCCTCTTCCCAAACCTCTCAAACAATGGACTCCAGCTGATAGAAAATTGGCAAACCAAGATAAACGTCTCAAAAGCATCATCATATCCTGTCTTCCCAAACACATCATGAAGTCTGTCATTCAGTGTCCCACAACCAAGAAAATGTGGAAAGACCTCATCCTTGGCCATGAAGGACCCTCTGAAACCAGAGAAACCAAGATTCAGGCACTCGTACTTCAACTCAATGCTTTCAAGTCACTTGAAGGTGAAAAGGTTCAACAAACCTATACAAGGCTGAAGATTCTTCTCAATGACCTAGCTATGAATGATGTCACCATTGGTCAAGCTGAGATTAATGCCACATTTGTCAACAGCCTTCCAAGATAGTGGCTGAGTATGAATCAGACTCAGAGAGCCAATAACTCAATCAAGAATGACACCTTAGCTCAGCTTTATGGAAAGTATAATTATGAAGAAGGGCTGATTGATACTATTTACAAGTCAGAGACTGAAAGATTTGTAGTTCAAGGCGAAACTTCCAAAGCCTTGATCTCTGCACCACATCCTCATGACAGAGACTCTGATGTTGAAGAAGACACCCACAGCAGCCAAGAGTTCTTGACAGACCTTAATGCTGAGTTTCATGAAAGAGCCTTACTAGCCAATCAAAGAAGATTCTTCAAAAGATCAGGAAGAATAAGATCAGCTAGTAAACAAACTGACAGATCAAAAGAAACTTGTTTTGCTTGTGGAAAGCTTGGACACTTCCAAAAAGACTGTCCTTCCACCAAGACATCCTCACCTTCCTATCCATCATCTTCCACCAAACCTTACAAGTTCAAACCACAACATAACAACTCATCTCACCAATCCAACTCTTCAGAAAATGAGAAGAAGGATTACAAGAACAAGTACAAGGCACTTAAAGCTGAGTTAGAACAGATGAATTTGAAGCTTGAAGCTCTGTAAGAAGAAAGGAGGTGATAAAAAGACAGAGAAAGGGTTGGTAGTTGAAGCATATGATTGGAATGATGAGCCACTGAATTTAGATGAGGAAGAGACTACTAGAGTCAGGGCTTTCATGGCTATAGCTGAGGATGAACCAGCTGTTGGGAAAGGTGATGCAAGATCAGGACAATGGGTCGACATCACAATGAAAAAGGTACATAGGCTTTTATCTATGTCTGATAGTGATGAACGCAAACATGTCATTGATTACACCATTGTTGATTTGCACTTTGTTGAGGAACAAAGAAAGAACCTACTTGATAAGTTTCACTCTGTTAAAAATGAACTGTTGATTGCTAAATCTGAATGTGAAACTCTCAAACGGGTTAATTTAGAGAAAATATCCCTTCAAAATAAAGTAAGTAGGTTAACCTTGAATAATAGTGCCTTAAATGATCAAGTATCTGAATTAAACAAGGTTATTGAAAAATGGCTGTGTAGTAGGTTCACTATTGATCAATTGCTTAATGATGAACTGCCTGCTGACATTAAAAGGGATGTATCTGCTAAGAAAAATAAGCTGAAAATTCTCACCAAACCCAAAGAGATTCTTTTTAAATCTACAGAGACTACTCATATGTCAGATCCCATTTTGACTGATGACCCTGTCTCTGAAGATGTGGCTGAATTACCACCTTTACCTAAACTCTCTAGATTTGAACCCAGCACTTCCTCAAGAGGAGCTAAGGGTGAACTTAAAACAGATGTTGAAAAACCACCAGCTAAAATATTTTCTGTACATGCTAAACAATCTGTTAAGCAAGTTGCATTTAAGCCTATCTCAACAAAAGCTGTGAACAAAGTTGACTCCTCAACTGAAGAACGCCTGTTGTCACTAATGAAAGAAGTAGAACTCTTAAAACAACACATTAAGCCTTCCGCTGAATGTTCTACTTCTCGTGAACCTAAGTCTGTCCTAGGTGAACCCAAAGGGGAAAGGTTAGTCAAACCTTATTGAAATATCTGTAAGAACTCTCATCACATGACCTTAGATCATGATAGACAAATGGCTGTTAAAAGAGCTCAGACACCTTCTAGGGAAAGACAACAGGGTTCTAAAAGACAACAAGGGAACTACAGACCTTATCCTCCCTATAAATTCTATGGATTCACAAACCATCACTCAGATGAGTGTGGTGACTTCCCAGGTTGTGATATATGTGGAAGTTTTACCCATGAGATAGCTAATTGTCCTTCCCATCGCCAAAAGTTCTATAGGAACTCAAGAATTGCTAATCAGCAATTCAGGGAACCCACTAGAAAGTGGGTTCACCATAGGAACTAACTTGTTTCTATGTATCTGTGTAGAAACATCTTAAGGAATCTGTATGGTATCTAGACAGTGGCTGTTCTAGACACATGACAGGGATTCAACTATACCTACACAGATACTCAAGGGAGCCAGGTCCTAAAGTGGTTTTTGGAGATAATTCTTCAAGCGACACAGAGGGATACGGCTCAGTGAACTACAATGGGATAACCTTTACAAGAGTTGCATATGTGAATGGTCTTAAACACAATCTTATTAGCATCAGCCAATTGTGTGATGCTGACTACAAGGTTTTGTTTACTAATACTAAGGGAACCATATTCAACAATAACAATGATGTTGTGCTTATTGCACCAATAAGGAGAGATGTTTAAGTCATCAACATGGCTGTTTGCTCTAAAGACAACTCAAATTGTTTTCTTGCTAAAGCCTCTGAAAGTGTCAATTGGCTGTGGCACAAAAGACTGTCTCATCTCAACTTCAAGAACATCAACAAGATAGCCACATAAAACCTGGTTGCTGGTCTACCATCAGTGATGTTTTCTAAAGACAAGACTTGTTCTGCCTGTGTCAAGGGAAAGCATCACAGGTCTTCCTTCAAGACCAGGCAATCATTTTCTATTAACAAGTGCTTACATCTCCTTCACATGGATTTGTTTGGGCCTGTCAAACCTCAGACCATTAATCACAACAAATACACCTTGGTCATAGTTGATGAGTTTTCAAGGTATACATGGGTGTTCTTCCTCAGAAGGAAAAGTGATGCAGCTGATACCATCATGTCCTTCATCAGACAGGTTGAAAATTTGAATGATGTTAGAGTCAAAGCTCTAAGAAGTGATAATGGTACTGAATTCAAGAATCATCAGCTTGAATCTTTTTGTGATGAAAAGGGTATATCACAAAACTTCTCTTCAGCTGGCACCCCTGAACAAAATGGTCTGGCAGAAAGAAGAAACAGGACTTTGATTGAAGCAGCCAGAACTATGTTGAATGGTGCAGCCTTACCAAAGCAATTTTGGGGAGAAGCTGTTCATACTGCCTGCTACACACAAAATAGATCAATCATTGTCAAAAGACATGGTAAAACTTCCTATGAAGTTTTCAGAAACAGATCTCCAGATGTCAGCTATTTTCATGTTTTTGGATGCCCTGTGTTCATTTATAACTATAGGGATAAACTTAGAAAATTTGATGAAAAAGCTGATGATGGTTTCTTCTTGGGATACTCTCCAACAGCCAAAGCCTTCAGAATATTCAACATCAGAAGACAAGAAGTAGAAGAAACCTTTCATGTCAGATTCAATGAAGATGATGATGTCATACAGAGAACTGGAACAGAGGGTGATGAAATTGATTTAATGAAAATGTGTCATTCCCAAGTGATGAATTCTCCGAACCTAGACCTGCCAGTCATCCCCATCATCACTCCAACATTCTCACTCTTTATGTTCTTGCTTTTGACCTTCTGTCTACACACAACATTGAAGTTCCCACCTATCAGGAACTTGATGAAGAAGAACCACAGCCTTCTTGTAGTCCTTTTTCCTCTACTGCTATTGATGACTCACCAATTCTTCAAATCCCTGAAGAATCTCCTGCTGATAACGAACTTGTACCCCTTGATATGGCTGAAGTAGACTCAGACACTGAAGTAGTCTTTGAAGAAAGCCTTCCTAGTCAGCATGATGAAACTCAAATAGTACCAGCTATTCCCACAAGTGTTCCTGTCCATGATTCCCCAGCTCCTCAAACCAAGTGGTCAAGAGATCAACACATTCTTCTTGTCAACATCATTAGGGAACCTAATGCAGGGGTTACTTCTAGACAGCTAATTCATGACTCAGAGTCTGCCTTAGCCAATGAATGTCTCTTTGCTGAATTTCTCTCTCAAATTGAACCTAAGAGAGTAGCTGATGTTGGGAATAAATTTAGGCCAGAACACTTGAACGCTGACAAGAACAACTCAAGCGTTGACAAGAGCAAAGTGAGCGCTGATAGCATAAGCGTTGACAAGTTAAAGTCAAGCGTTGACAGATTGAAGACAAGCATTGATAGAAGATGTGAGCTACACGTTTATTATATTCTAGAATACTTCTAGTAAGGATAGAAACGACAATGTATTTTCTATGTTTATCTTTACCTTGAATAGTTGATTCGTAGCTTATTGTACAAGACTTCTTGTTCTATAAAAGAAGATCTTTTAGGTTAAAGTTTAATATAAGTTTTCATAAGTATTCACAAGTTAAACTCTTTCATTGTAACCAAGTACGATTATTCTAATACAAGTGAAAGTTTGTTTAACATCATTGTGTTTTAGATCAAGTGTTAATTCCGCATAACACTTTGTTACTTTATTCATAAGCAAAGGTTTCTCTACGTGTAGTACTTGATCTAATCTCGTATACACAAAGCTAATCGATCTAAGTTTGGGATCAACAAGTGGTATCAGAGCTTGTTGAGAAACTTTTGATCTTTAAGTAACGCAAGAACCCTAAAACACCAAAAACCCTAAAATTCTCAAAACCCTAAAAACATCATGTTTGGCACAGATCAACCTGCTTCTTTGCTACAAAACAACTTCTCAAACCCTAGTATCAAAATTCCCATGTTTGATGCCAGGAACTTTGAGCTTTGGAAGTCCAATTTTGAGCAATACATAGCTATTCATGACTACACTCTTTGGGAAATTATCGAATATGGGAACACATTCGACAAAGCAGCAAAGATTACTGCTGCAATTGCCACAAGGACAGCTGTTCCTAATTGTCCAGAAGCTGATAAGGTGGAAAAGCCTGGAGATGGGAGAGCTGTAGCTGTTGAAGATATAGCCAAGAAGAGGGTGGACATGAAAATCTTGAACATCTTGAAACATGCCCTAGGTCATGAGAATCAGCACAAGTACAAACGCTTTGAGTCTGCAAAAGAGCTTTGGGAAGCTCTTGAAGTAGCACATGGTGGCAACGCTGACACAAAAGAAGAGAAGAAGAAGCAACTCTTGCATGAGTATGCTGTCTTTAAAGCTCAACCTAATGAGAATCTCAGCAGTGTGAGAAGTAGACTTCTTGATATCACAAGTCAACTTTCCTTTATGGGAAAACAGATTGATGATCCTGAATTGAATGCTACTTTTCTCAAAAGCCTTGGAGATGTATGGAAGATTGAGACAAGATCCATTCTTGTCAATAATACCCACAAGACCTCAAGGTTTGATGACATCTTTAACAAACTAAGACTGTTGGAGAATGAATGGCAGTTGGATAGTGATAATAAATCTTCCAGCAGCAACATGGCCTTCTTCTCACAAAGTGAAGGCCAATTTGATTCCATGAACTTCTATGGACATTCAGCCCCTGGATCTCAAGGTGTCAGCGCTGGATGTCAGTCTGTCAGCGCTGGATCATATCCTGTCAACGCTTTGTACTCAAGCACTGACACACATAATCATGGCGTTGATAGAATTAAACCTGCTGGTTTTGATCTAGATACTGTGTGTGCATTCATTGCTTCTTTGCCCAGTGATTCAAGGATTACATATGAAGATCTTGAGCAGATAAGTGATGAACAATTGGAAGAGATGGACATCAAGTGGACTATGGCTCTTGTAAGTTTAAGAGCAAACAGGTTCAATAAAAGGTTCAAGAAGAAGATGACCTTTAATGCTAAGGATGTTGCTGGGTTTGACAAGTCCAAAGTTGAGTGCTACAACTGTCATAGGATGGGGCACTTTATGAGGGAATGTAGATCTCCAAGAAGATCTGATGCTGGGAAGCCTTCAAGCCAAATGATTAAAAGCCCAGATCCCAAGGCCATGGTTGCTGTTCAACAAATTGATGGTGTTGGAGAATGGGATTGGAGCTGGATGGCTAAGAATGAGGAAGAGGACAGAGCTTTGGTTGCTGAAGTTAAAGAAGAGCATGCTGAATATGCTCTCATGGCACACTCCTCCTCTTCATCAGATAATGAGCTATATGATGATGCTTTCTGTTCTAAGGGTTGTCGTTTAAATACTGAAAAATTAAAACAAGAGATAGTTAAATTATTAGATGAGGCAAGTACTGAAAGATGCAAAGTATCTAATTATCAAATTGCTCTTACCCAAACAGAAAAGACAGTAGCTGAGTATAAGAAAATGGAGTTTGATTTAAAGGATCAAATAAATATCTTAAAACATGAGTTACATCAGAGTAAGGATGTTCAAGATATAGTAAATAGGGTTAATCTTGATTTGATAGCTCAGTTAGAGGAGGCTAACAAAAATAAAGATAATGTGAGTCTTAAAATCCAGAGATTTGATAAGGCCACACAATCCCTAGGAGAGTGTGTTAGTAAACAAAGAGACTCTAAGGATATGAGTGGGATTGGGATGAATAACTATACTGGTGTTCCACCACCAGCTGGGGATTTCTATGGTGTCCAATCAAAGGACTTATCTTGGACTGGCTTGCCAGAATGCCAAGAGGAGGAATTCATTCCTCCACCTAGAGTGACTTCCCCAGTTGAGGAATACAAGCAAAAGCTGACTGACCTAGATGAGTGGAAGAAAGCTAACCACACCTTGTTTGTTAAGGGAGGGTTGTTGTGTGAAAGTCCAAATGAGCCCACACCAATCAAGAGCCTTGATCCTAAACCTATTAAGATCACACACCCTACCACTGGCAAAGCTGTTGACCTTGGCCCACAAACTGTTAGAAAACCTAGTGTTAAATATGCAGAGATGTATAGGAATACTAGGTCACCAAAAAGCCAAGTTAGTAACCATGGAACAGGCTATTTTGCTTCTAGACCTAATACTATGTCTAGAAAAGCTTGTTACACATGTGGTAGCTTCTCACATTTGGCATACAAATGTGTCAACGCTGATAGGAACCATTTCAGCGCTGACAAAAGTCAACATAGGTCAAATACTGTCAGACCCAATACCTTTGTGAACAAAAGTTCACAAGTTGTTAGACCAGCCCCATTCTTTTCTAGAGGGTCTAACACACAAAGCCTAAGACCTTTTCAAAAGTCAAACACTTGGTCAAATAGGCAATGGGTTCCTGTAGCAAACCCTAGGTTCAACGCTGATAAGAGCAATCGGGGCGCTGACAAGAGAAATTTCAACGCTGACAGATACACTGCTAAACCTAGGTATTTGCAACCACAGGGAAATAGGTCTAAAGCTTCTACTAGCTTAACATGGAGACCAAAACAAGACCAAAACCCTAATTTTACTGGTGTTTCTATGACATGCAACAGGTTTCATTATATTTCAAAGGCATTGTCAACACCAATTGGGGTTAACTGGGAATTTCATTCAAACAGGGATGAAAATGGGGTTGTTATGAGAACCAAGTCTGTTCTTGTTGAACAACCAAATGAATCCAAGTCTTCCAAGGCTTGGGTTCCCAAAGAAAACTAATGTGTTTTCTTTATGTGCAGGGCATTCAGAAGAAGATCAATGATTATGGATACTGGGATAGTGGATGCTCAAGGCACATGACAGGAAAGGAAGACTATCTGACCAATTTCTCTCCTATTCAAGATGGTGATAAGGTATACTTTGGAGGGGGCTACGGCACCATCACTGGAAAAGGAACCCTTGTCACCAACAATCTACGGTTTGAGAATGTCTTCTTGGTAAAAGAACTGGATTATAATTTGTTTAGTGTATCACAAGTGTGTGATAACAAAAATAAGGTTCTTTTCACAGATACTGAGTGCTTGGTGTTAAGCAAAGATTATAAGCTCCCTGAGGAGAAATACATAGATTTTAGAACACCAAGGCATAAAGACATATATAATGTGAATCTTAATGGAATTAAGATAAATAATAAAATGTCATGTCTGTATGCTAAAGCCTCAGTAGATGAAAGTAATCTTTGGCACAGGAGATTAGGGCACATAAAATTTAAAAATATCAATAGACTTGTGAGGCTTGGTTTAGTTGATGGTTTGCCTGAAAAGGCTTTCCACAATGACCACTCTTGTGTTGCATGTCTTAAGGGCAAGCAGCACAAGGTCTCATTTAGGTCTAAACAGGTGCACTCTAGTTCTAAACCACTTCACTTATTGCATATGGACCTCTTTGGTCCAACTAATAAAGAAAGTATGAAGGGTAAATCATATTGTTTTGTTATCACTGATGATTATTCCAGGTTTACATGGACTTTCTTTTTAGCCAAGAAAAGTGAAACTGCCCAAAGTCTGATTAATTTCATTACTCAAATTGAGAAGAAAAATGGTAATGAGGTCAAAATTATTAGAAGTGACAATGGGGGTGAGTTTAGAAATCAGTTGTTAGATGATTTTTGTGCCAAGAAAGGGATTACTAGGCAGTTTAGCATAGCTAGAACCCCACAGCAAAATGGGGTTGCTGAAAGGAAGAATAGGACCCTTATTGAAGCAGCCAGAACCATGTTGGCTGATGCCCACTTTCCTATAGCCTTTTGGGCTGAAGCTGTTAACACAGCTTGTTATGTTCAGAATAGGGCATTGGTCAACAAGATACATAATAAGACACCTTATGAATTACTTTGGGGAAGGAAGCCAAATATTGGTTTTCTAAAGCCTTTTGGTTGTCATGTAGTTGTTCTAGAAACTAGTGAGGCCCTAGGTAAATTTGATTCTAAAGGTGATGAAGGCTACTTCATGGGTTATTCAGTGCAAAGTAAAGGATATAGGGTTTACATTAAAAAGGAAAAACGTATACTTGAAAAGGTACATGTTAGGTTTTTAGAAAGTAAACCTAGTGATCCTGAAAGTGGTCCAAATTGGTTGTTTGACTTAGAACCTTTATCTAGAGCTTTAAATTATATGCCTGTTACTGATCCAGACATTGTGAAGGTAACTTCAAGTGTTTTGGAAAAGAGAATTGGTAATGTTTCAGGTATACAGGTTGCTAAGGAGGATGGACCACCAGCAGTTAAATCATCTCCCACACAAGAATTTGTTACACTCCCTATATGGACAGATGAGTATTATGCTGCTGCTACTGCTGCAAGGAAAGATAATGGTGGTGTTCAAATACCACCAAATACAAACATGCATGATTCTTCAGGCGCTGACAAAGGGAAATCAAGCGCTGACACGACCAATTCAGACGCTGATGGATCAGACGCTGACACAAGCAGTTCAAGCATTGTTAGCCCAAACGCTGACAAACAAGGATCAGACTTTGACAACACCTTTGCACATCTTTTCTCTTCCCATTTTGAACAAGGTGGACCTTCTAATGTTCATGAAGAGATTTCTGTTGATCAAGAAGAATCTGAAGAAGATATTGGCAACATGGAGCGTGAAGTTGAGGACAACAGACTCTTTGAAGGAGGAGTTCTTACTTCCACAGCAAAGGATCACCCCACATCTCAAATCATTGGTGATGTTATGGCTCCAGTTCAGACAAGAAGATCCCATCAAGGTCTTGGTGGATTTATTGCCAATATACACAAGAAGGTTGATACCCCTCTTGTACAAGCATGTTTGTTTGCCTGTTTTCTGTCACAGGAAGAACCCAAGAAAATTTTTGATGCTCTCAAGGAACCAAGTTGGGTGGAAGCAATGCAGGATGAGCTTCACCAATTTGCTATACAGGATGTTTGGGAGCTGGTTGATTGTCCTAGATATGTGAGACCAATTGGGACAAGATGGGTTCTAAGGAACAAGAAAGATGAAAGGGGTATTGTGGTCAGAAACAAGGCACGTTTGGTAGCTCAGGGATATACACAAGAGGAAGGAATTGATTATGAAGAAGTTTTTGCACCAGTTGCAAGAATTGAAGCTATAAGAATTTTTCTAGCTTATGCCTCTTGTATGAACTTCACTGTTTATCAAATGGATGTGAAGAGTGCTTTCCTCTATGGGACAATTGTTGAAGAGGTATATGTCATGCAACCTCCTGGTTTTGAAGATCCTGAAAATCCAGACAAGGTTTATAGAGTGAAGAAAGCAATGTATGGACTTCATCAAGCCCCTAGAGCATGGTATGGTACATTATCCACCTACTTGGTGGAAAATGGTTTCAAAAGGGGCACCATAGATCAGACACTGTTTACAAAGAAGAAAGGAAAACATGTGTTGCTTGTGCAGGTCTATGTTGATGATATCATTTTTGGGTCTACTGATCCAAAAATGAGTGAGGATTTTTCCAAGCTCATGACAGATAAATTCAAGATGAGTGCAATGGGTGAGATGAACTTCTTTCTAGGGTTACAAGTTCAGCAGAAAGAAGATGGTATCTTCATCTCCCAAGACAAGTATGTAGCTGAAATCTTGAAGAAATATGGTTTTTCTCCACATGAGAAGGAGGCTTCCACTCCTATGGATAGGCAACACCCTTGGGGAAAAACTGGAGCTGGAAAGGATGTGGATGTTAGGCACTATAGATCAATGATTGGATCATTGATGTATCTTACAGCCTCAAGACCTGACATCATGTTTGCTGTGTGTGCATGTGCACGCCATCAAGTGACTCCCAAAGAATGTCACCTTTTTGCTGTGAAGAGAATTTTTAGGTACTTAAGGTGTTATCCAGATCTTGGATTATGGTACCCAAAAGATTCTCCATTGGACCTTATTGCATATTCAGACAGTGACTATGGTGGTGACAAGTTTGATAGGAAATCCACAACTGGTGGATGCCAATTTCTTGGGAGCAGATTAATATCTTGGCAATGCAAGAAACAAACAGTGGTGGCAAACTCTACAACTGAAGCAGAATATGTTGCAGCAGCTGCTTGTTGTGGACAAGTCTTATGGATTCAGAACCAGCTGTTGGATTATGGGTATAATTTTATGCATACCAAGATTTTTGTAGACAATAACAGTACTTTATGCATTATTAAAAATCCTGTACATCATTCTAAAACCAAACACATAGAAATTAGACATCATTTTATAAGAGATTGCTTTGAGAAAGGTTTAATACAACCAGATAGGGTAGATACAGAAGATAATGTGGCTGATTTATTAACTAAACCTTTTGATGCTGGAAGATTTCAATATTTGGTAACAAATATTGGAATGGTTAATCTCACTTAATATGTGTTTTGGAACACTTTTTGTAAAAGTATGTACAGGATAATGCATTGTTATTGGTCTTTGTGATGATTTAGATTTTCCACATTATTTTTCTAACACTGACAAAGGTAAATGTAACGCTGTCAAGTGTTATTTTGCCGTTGTTAGAGATATTATTGTCTAACGCTGACAAGAGTTTCTTCAACGCTGATAAGTGTTGTCGGGACGCTGTCAGCAACAAATGTTAGTTTTGTGGTTTTTCATCTAAATGTGCAGGTAATGGTAGCTTTATGCCATTGGATACAGAGTTGCTTATGGATCTTTGAAAAGCTATTTGGACATGTTTTTGTTTATGGATGATGGTTGGAATATTTATATTCCTATCTTGACATAAATTTTTAATGTTCATATATATTTTGAGAACTCATGTATCATAGTTTAAGGGGAGGTTTAAGGAACCTTTAGGACTCTTGGGTACTCTTACAATACTCTCATCACAATTCTAGATTGTGTCCACAGGTGAGTATGGGTTAGTTTTACTAAACCATGAGGCACTGTAGCATGCATAGTATATCAACTTTGCATGCTGCCAAGACATTTTTGGCCTAGAATTGGTTGTGGTCTGTTGGGAGGCTTGGGAATCATTTTGATATGGGTTTTACCTGGGAGTAACAAGGATTTTATAAGGTAACTTGGTTGTTAAGAATTTTGGTTAGCAAGGGACACTAGAGGACTGTTATGTCTATCTTGCTTATGCAAGTGTGCATAACTGGACAGTGCTTGCCGCCCTATGATAATTATCAGCTTTTGGTTATCTTCTCTAGGATAAATTACTTGTTAAGGTCATTTTTCACTTTTTAAAACAATTTTATTTTTGGACGCTGACAAGATTTTTCCAAGCGTTGTTGTGACCAAAATGGACGCTGACATGACTTTAGGCGAACGTTGACAAGATTATAGCCGTTGGGCGTTGATGGGTTATATTTGACCGTTGACAAACAATGGGACCTACCCAGTTGTTACTTTTTGACATATTTTCAAGCCGTAATTTTAGGAGTTGTTACTTTCATTAAATGCATGAGATAACTTATAAACTTTTTCAATATTTTCATGATTGATTTTTGAAAATCTTTGCCTATTTTTGGGCCAATCACGTGCATTCATCCACTCCTATAAATTTGGCTCCTATTTTAAACAGGGTATCTATAATTCTTGTCTAACACTTTTCTCTTATCAACCTTCATCTTTTATACTTCAAATTAACAGCTTTCATCAATGGCACCAAGATTTAACTCAGCAGAATTGGATTTGGGGTTCAAGTCTCAACACAACATGATTGCTTATCTTGTTGCTGATAATACTTTGTTCCCTCCATACACACAGATGGTGGAGTATTTGAATGCATCCCCATTAAGGTATGCTCTTTCTCATGCACCACTCATTCCAGTCACACACATTAAACAGTTTTGGAACACTGTCAGTTCCTCAACAGTTAATGGAGTGACCACATTGACTTCTATTGTACATGGGAGACCTTGGGTGGTTACTGAGGCCTTGGTACGCCAGGCCTTGCATCTTAATGATGCTGATGGTATAACCATTCTTCCCATATCTGAAATAGAACAAGGGCTTAGGGCTTTGGGATACCCTATTCCTGATGAAGGTACTCTTAATAAGTACCATAAGCAGGAATTTCCCCCAGCCTGGAAGTACCTAATTCACATTCTCCTTCAATGTTTGAGTCCCAAATGTACTGCACACAATGAGATCAATAGATCCATTGCAACTGCTATTGTGTGTATTGCAACAGGGCAAAAGTATAATTGGTCTAAAATGATTTTTGAAGGAATGTGTAAAAACAAGGGGACAAAAATGACTTTAGCTTATCCCTGTTTTCTGCAAATGGTTTTTGATGCTCAAAGATATTGTTCAAGGGATCACAATGATTTTTATAAGATCCCTGAACAAAAGAAGGCTATTTTTACCAAGATGAATTCACCACCACATAGAGACCTACCTTTAACCCCAGCCATGCTTGCTGTTATTGCAGCAGCACAACCCCAACCAGATCCCCAACCTCATATTGACCTTCATCCACAACTTGAACCTATGCCTGAACCTTTACCCTCACCTGACCAAATGCAAATAGACCAAAATCCCTTTGACGCTGACACATCTAATGTGGGCGTTGATATGCCTATTTCCACCGCTGACACCCAACCATCACAATCCCAAACACCTCTTAACCAACCCACATCTACACCTTCTTCTACACCATCTTCCACACCACCTGAATATAGGTTGATTAAACGCCAAAGGACTGCTGGAGTGTTCTCCTCTGGTGGTCCTAGCCATGAAGCAGAGAGAACCACCACCACAAGTGTGGCTGGTGACCTGGATGAGGCTGGGACTATTGGTTCTGGCTTAGCAGCTGGCCAAGGCAGTCCCACCATAATTAAGTCCTCATCCATGCCCAATGAACCTGACTTGGGAGGTCAAATTCCCATTTTGGAAGAGGGCAGACTGGAACCAATGACGCTTTTAGAATTGACGGCTGTCTGCATTAGCTTGCAAAAGGAAAATGCAGACTTAGTACAAATTATCAGTAACCAAGGCCTTGAACTCAAAGAATTGAGGGAGAGGATTGTTGTTTTGGAGAGTGCTCATTCAAGGGGAGGTATGGAGGAGTCTTCCAAAGGGGAGGAAGATCAAAGAAATCTGAGTGATAAGAGCAGTCAAGATGGACAATCATTGGATGTTGCTGAAGCTCTTACTACTTTGAAGGAACAAACAGGTTTTGATACGTCCTTGATCTCTCCAACCAATTTAAATTTATCATTTACAGATATGTTGAGAGAGGTTACACAAGGCGCTGAGGGAAAATATTTGAGCGTTGATAAGACAAGTTTGGACGCTGACAGAAGTATTTTGGGCGCTGATAGAGGAAATTTGGGCGTTGACAGATCTGCATATGGAGGTGATGTATTCCAGTCATCATCTATCATCAAAGATGTTCCTACTCAGGTATTATCATCTACCCTACCAACAATTGAACCAACAGATAAGGGTAAGGGTAAGTTGGTAGAAGAAATTGTTCCAAAGAATGCAGCTCAGGTTGAATTTGATAGAAGATTGGCTGAGCAAATAATGGAACAAGGTGAAAAGGAAAAGTCACCATTTGTTGTGACTTCTGAAGAAGAAAGTGATGAAGCTAGCTCAGATTCAAGTGTGATGATTGTTGAACCAGAAAGACTTGAGTATGGTGATGAGCTTGCTAGGGAAAAGCTGAGAGATTTGAAGTTGCAAATTGATTTTGATATGCCAGAGGTAGTTCAGATGTACAATTCTTGGGAAGAAAGCTGTATGGATAATCCAGACTTGACCATTTCAGATCAGATATGGGGTTTGGAACTTCTTCTTAGAGTTCAGAAGGATTGTAAGGTGATATTGAAGTACAAGGCAAGCAACATTCTCTCTGAGTTGAAAAGGGATAGAAGGAAGCTCTACTTTATGTTGCTCAAATGTCATGGAGTTGGATGGACACATCAGAAGCTGAAGGCTTTGACATTTGATGAGTTGGAACATAGGGCTTATCCTATTTAGGTGAAAGTGCAGGAAGAAAACACTTTCAGACTTCTTTCAGATGAAAGAAAGGAGCAACTTGCAGAAGAGATGGCAATCAAGAAAGCTATGATAGTTCCTAGACCAGTAAAGAAGGGATTTGTTCTTGAGTTTCCAAAAGATATGAATCAACTATATCCAAGTGAAGCAATCATTAGAAAGAGCCTCAAGCTCTCCCCATTAGAAGCTTCAGATATGGTGCAGGTGTTACCACTAGATTCCAGGAATCCAATTGTGAGTTATGATGAAGATGAATGTGGATTCTGGAAAATTGGAAGATTTGGCAAGGAGGTACACACTTTTACCACTCTCATATCTTTATTTGCAAGTTGTGACAGAGAAGACTTGGTAGACCTTTGGAGGTTGCTAGAGACCAAGTATGAGGCTGAAGCACCAACTTCAGCCAATGGAATAAAACTTTGGACCACATTCAAAAGAATGTATGGGACAAAAGAAGAAGATCCTGAAATATGGAAGGATCTTGAAGATGACCTCAGTGGTCTTCAATGGAGATTATATTCAGCTGCAGGTGTATACCATTTGAGTTCTACAAAGTTTGCTGAGTATTTACTTGTAGATGCTCAGTATTTCATATCCAAAGCTGTTTTGGAGAAGATGAAGGACACCCAGTTGGAGATAGACTATACAAGTGACGTGGCAAAGAATTTGATCAGATTTATTTATCACCAATATGATAAGGTTTGTCAGACTCCTCCAAGTTCTTAATGTTTATTCAGAAACTTGATCATAAGAGTGGATATCAAGTTTAGGGGAGGATTGTTGGGAATAAATTTAGGCCAGAACACTTGAACGCTGACAAGAACAACTCAAGCGTTGACAAGAGCAAAGTGAGCGCTGATAGCATAAGCGTTGACAAGTTAAAGTCAAGCGTTGACAGATTGAAGACAAGCACTGATAGAAGATGTGAGCTACACGTTTATTATATTCTAGAATACTTCTAGTAAGGATAGAAACGACAATGTATTTTCTATGTTTATCTTTACCTTGAATAGTTGATTCGTAGCTTATTGTACAAGACTTCTTGTTCTATAAAAGAAGATCTTTTAGGTTAAAGTTTAATATAAGTTTTCATAAGTATTCACAAGTTAAACTCTTTCATTGTAACCAAGTACGATTATTCTAATACAAGTGAAAGTTTGTTTAACATCATTGTGTTTTAGATCAAGTGTTAATTCCGCATAACACTTTGTTACTTTATTCATAAGCAAAGGTTTCTCTACGTGTAGTACTTGATCTAATCTCGTATACACAAAGCTAATCGATCTAAGTTTGGGATCAACAGCTGAGGCTTTTGTAGAAGAGGGGTGGGTAGCTGCTATGCAGGAAGAAATCAATCAGTTCAAAAGGAACAAAGTATGGACACTAGTGCCAGCTCCACCTGGAAAGAATATCACAGGCACTAGATAGATCTATAGAAATAAGATGGATGAAATTAGAAACATCATCAGAAACAAGGCCAGGCTGGTGGCACAGGGGTATACTCAGACTGAAGGAATTGATTATGATGAAACATTTTCTCATGTAGCAAGACTTGAAGCCATCAGAATCTTCCTGGCTTATGCTGCTTGTATGAACTTTACTGTGTATCAGATGGATGTTAAGAGTGCATTCCTCAATGGAGATTTGGCTGAGGAAGTATATGTTGAACAACCTGAAGGATTTGAGAACAGCGAGTTTCCCAATCATGTGTACAGATTACACAAAGCCATGTATGGACTGAAACAAGCTCCAAGAGCATGGTATGAAACCCTTTCTAATTTCTTAACTAAAAACAAATTTGTCAGGGGTTCTATTGATAAAACACTCTTTACCTTCAAGGATAAGAGCGATTTCATCATTGTTTAGATTTATGTGGATGATATCATCTTTGGGTCAACAAATGTTAATCTCAGTAAATGTTTTGCTAAATTAATGAACAAAAAATATGAGATGAGTATGATGGGTGAATTAACTTACTTTTTGGGTTTTCAAATTAAACAATGTCCAAAGGGAATTTCAATTTGTCAAGAAAAGTATGTTAAAGATCTACTTAAAAAATATGACTTAGCTGATTGTGCATCAGTGAAATGCCCCATGCTTCCACCCAACAACTTGGGTCCTGATGAGTCAGGGGTCTCTGTTAATGAGACTTTATACAGAGGCATGATTGGGTCACTCATGTATCTAACAGCTAGTCGTCCTGATATCCAGTTCTCCACATTTCTCTATGCAAGGTACCAAGCTAACCCAAAAGAATCCCATCTAGTGGCTGTTAAGAAAATTTTCAGGTATCTCAAAGGAACACCCTCCCTAGGTCTATGGTATCCCAAGGAATCAGGATTTGATCTCAAGGCCTATTCATATTTAGACTATGCAGGATGCTGTATTGACAAGAAAAGCACCTCAGGTAGCTGTCAAATCCTAGGAGGAAAACTGGTTGGATGGAGTGCTAAGAAGCAAAACTCTGTGGCCATGTCTTCAGCTGAAGCAGAATATGTCGTTGCTGCCAGCTGTTGTGCTCAGGTGCTCTGGATGAAAAGTCAATTGGCTGACTATGAAATCCTGTATGACAAAGTGCCAATCTTTTGTGACAACACCAGTGCCATTGCCATCTCCAACAACCCTGTTCTTCACTCACGTACCAAACACATTGATATCAGGTATCATTTTATCAGGGATCACATAATGAAGGGAGATATTGAGCTACACTTTGTTCCCACAGAGCTGCAACTAGCTGATATTTTCACAAAGCCTTTGGCCGAACCTTCGTTCAACAGGCTAGTTGCTGAGCAAGGGATGCTCAATATCTCAAAGCCTGTGGCTTGATAATAAATGTGTTCATTAAATGACTGATTCTATATTAAATGTTTTAACATGAAACTAGGTAGTTACTTTCTAAGTAAATGCTAAAAAAACAATATCGATATTTAATCATTTATTTTCGAATAACGAGGAGACAAATAAGTTTTGAAAGGTCAAGGGACCCACACGAGCAGTCATTTTCCCACTTTGCATTAAATGCGGTTAAATAACTGTTTTCATATTTGAATATATATTGTCTCACGTCTCTTCTCACCTACCACTATTCTCATTTCACAAATCTCTCTCTCTCTCTAAACCCATCCTCCATTTTCGTTTTTCTTCGACCTTGAATCCATGGCATTCCCAGTTCCCAAGGCAGCAAACGTCAACTTTGAACTTAACGAAAGCATTCTTGCATCAAACAACTCCATTGGATGGATCAAGGCTCCAAACGAATCCTACTCAGATCTGGTTAACTTCATGTAAAATTGTGATGCAAGTGAAGCATTCACAAAATCCCCAACCACCTTCTACCAAGAATACCTTAGGGAATTCTGGTACTCTGCTGAATTCATCGATGACACCATTACCTTTAGCCTCTCTTGCAACGAACACCCATTTGCCTTCTCACTCAAAGATTTTTCTAGTGTGGCTGGGTTAAAACATGGTGATGAATGCCTAAAGGTGGTTGACAAAAAGGCTGTTAAGGACGCCCTGGCCACACTTAAACCCTTTCATGATGTGAACCCTGTTCTTACACCCGCTGAGGTCCTCTGAAAGTCTCCTCTGAAGATCAAATATTTTACCCCTATGTGGCGTGTCCTCTTCACCCACATAGTCAAATCCCTGGGAGGAATGCAGGGATCCCAAGATCAGATGTCCTTCAACCACCAATCTATTGCTTATGGGCTGATCTGGGGAGCTGATGTTGATGTAGGAAGTATTCTCTTCTCCAATCTAGTTGAACAACTGAAAGGAAGGAACCAAGTCAGGGAAAAGAACATTTGCTATGTTCGATTTCTATCGCTGATCTTCGAAAGCCTGTTGGGTGATAGCTATCATAACTCTGCACTCACTTCTTTGAAGCCCTATCGCATCACAGGTGCCATCTACAAGGAAATTGGAGCTGAAGATGTCCTTGTCACCTCCCACATGATGAACATTGCTAACAAACAACCCTCAATTGAGAAGTCCTTGCTCCCTTCATCAGAGTAGGTGATTACCTCTGGTGTGTCTGGCAAGTCTAAGTCTTTGACCTCTGGGCAGCACACCACGACGCCTAACGCTTCAACTGGCCAACAGCCTAAGAAGAAGAAAAACCCATCTTCTTCCCACACCAAATCTGTTGCAAAGGCCAGGGGAAAGAAGACTGTGAACCTCGACACCTCCTCTGTTCCAGATACTCATGTGGAATCAGAGACTTCAGCTGACCAACAACAGGGGTCTAGCGTCTCGATGTCAGCCGAGACAACAGGGAACCAGCCGAATTCTGCTGATATCGCACAGGTAATCAGTGTAAATTTTTAGAGGTCCACAAGCACCCACTCTGAAATGTCTGTAGGTAAGAGTGGTGAAGTTAGGGTAATCCTCGACCCATAGAAGTCTGTCTATGTACTTAGAACTCTTTAAGACTTCTGTACACCCTGTCTATGCACCAAGGAATGATTCATTTATGTTTATAAAGCACCCCGATGACCCTGCACCCTCTAGATAGTATTCAGGCAAACAACACCCTGAATACATATATGTCTCGAACTTGATCAGCTGTACCTCACACAGCCTCTTGGTTCCCTCATAAAAAGAATCCCAAAAGTTTTACTTTTAGGGGAGCTGAATAATCATCCTCAGCTCTTCTAGGGACAGCGTAATAAGATGATCTTAACCCATATCCTTTTCACCTTAAAAGAATCCCAAAGGATTTATTCTTTTCAGGGGGAGCTGACTCATCACCCTCAGCTTTCCTAGGGACAGCGTAACAGGCGACCTTCACCCACATATGTTTCATCCTTAAAAGAGTCCCAAAGGTTTCTTAACCTTTTGGGGGGGCTGAATAATCACCCTGATCCTTCCTAGGGGCAGCAAATGGCGATCCTTAACAACATATGTTTCACAATCAAAAGAGTCCCAAAGGTTTTAACCTTTTGGGGGGGCTGAATAATCACACTCAGCTTTCCTAGGGGCAGCGAATGGCGATCATTATCCATATAATTTTCACCCTTAAAAGAATCCCAAGGATTTATCCTTTGAAGTGGCTGAGTAATCACCCTCAGCATCTCTGGGACAACGAAATGGCGACCATTCCCATTACTTATTATCCTGTTACTAATAAAAACAACTTGCAGGCTGAAATTGTACAGCCAGACACAGAATCCCTGGAGCAACAAGATAAAGAGGCTGATACAATCATTCGGGATCAACTAAATGACGAAGAGCCCCTGCTTGATATTGAAGAAGAAGTGTTGTCATTAGTTGACGATGTCTCTGATCCTGAATCGATGCCTAAGGATGAAATCCATGTGGGGATGTTTGAGGAGGAGAACGAAGAAGAAGAAGATGATCAACAATCTGTTTCTCCTCCCAAGGAAATCGTTGTCTCTACTCCAGCTGATAATAATACTCCTCCTCCCAAGGAAGCTGTTGTCACTCCCACCTCTGCTACCTCCACTACAACAGTCTTCCAAAGACCTGCTTATGATCCAACTGCTGAATTCCTTATGTTTGATCATCCTGCCCAAACCAACTTTGATCTGTTTCCAAGGGGGGATGATTATGCTCAACAAAGCTTGAACATCCATAATCTTCAGCCTGTTCATCATCAATCAGATATTGAACGTCTATATAAAGAGCTGGATGTTATCAAGTTTGAGATGCATAACTTTACTGTCACATTTCCAGGGATCATCAAAAAGGCAGTCGCGGATGCAGTCACTGAACCAATCAAGGATGGTGCAAGAAA
Organism: Glebionis coronaria; assembly: GCA_025667525.1. NCBI lineage: Eukaryota > Viridiplantae > Streptophyta > Magnoliopsida > Asterales > Asteraceae > Glebionis > Glebionis coronaria. The sequence continues at coordinate 554,565,308 of CM046877.1, read as the reverse complement.
AAGGTGTATCACAAGGACTTAGTCATTTGTCCACAAGAATCAAGGATGTCATTGACATAGAGGTCCCTGCTCTCTTTCATGAACATGAGTTAACAATGCACAGAGAGTTTGAAGCTGTTCGAAGCAGGCAATATCGTCATACAAACTTCATCATTAATCGTGTTCAGGGCAATACAAATGGAAACTGCAACCTTCTGCTGAAGATTGCCAGAGCTTCAAGGACAAGGCAACGTGCTATGGCTGCCTCTGTTGAACAGATTGCAAGGCACATTCAAACACGTTCATCCAAACGTCTGAAGAGACAGGCTGAACGTGAAGGGGAGAGGGAAAAGGTACTTAACCTTGAATCTGCCAAACAGGGCTCAACATTTGCTGACAATACCATTTCTTCACCTATCCCCCTCCAAGTCATCACACCTGTTATCATACCTGATGATGAGGATAACACTAAGGGGGAGCAACAGAATAATGATGGAGTTGATTCATCAAAGTCCCTGACTTTAGTTAACACCAGCGAGTCTGGGGATGAGGGTGAACCAGCTGCCAAGAAGCTAAAGTTTACTGTTAGCTCCCTTCCCAAAGCAATACAAACTCAAGCTCAGTCAGCGTTTATCAAAAGAGGCGAGGAGTTGAAAAATATGAGTATGGAATCCTTTGTCTCGAAGAAAGGAAAGGAGATAGTTTTGGTTGACACAGACACAAAACTAAAGAAGATAGCTGCGATGCTAGAGACAGGAGGATCCACCACAGACCTTTCCCAATTTTCAACCTTTACACCTTCCAATGAGAATCCCTTAACACCTGACGAAATAGAGAAACAGGCTGAGGAATTCAAGAGACTAAATGAAATCAAGAAAGCCAAGGATCTAAATGAGGCAACTCTAAGGAAGATGACTCCACCTGAAAGGGAGAAGCAGAGACAAAGGTTGAGGGAAATGGAAGCTAAACGCACAGAGGCACTAAGAAAAGTAAAAGCTGATTATGATGCCTGCGTTAACAACAGGTATGCACCTGGGAAGATAACCAAGTTCAAATATACAATTCACAAGTCCACCAACACACCACAGAGGATTTTGTGGAGAGACAACCAACAGGGTAATATGAATGTATTTGAGGACATCAGGCTAAAGAAACTTGGGTTATCTGAATGGTTTAAACTTGAAGCCTTAGCTGCCAAAAGAACTGGTTAGTCAAATTTCCTTTTGCTTAAAACTCTTAAGGCTAAGTTCACCTGGATCAAAGAAACAACTGTTAAACTCAAAATAGATCCCCCACTACAGTTGTTTGAACAAGAACCCCCAAAGTCTGGCAAGAAAAGAAGAAGGGTTTCTCAACTCGTTAATGAAACCTTTGTCACAGATTATGTTCAAGTGGATGGAATGCATAGGGATTTGATCCTACCAAATGGAATGGTTGGCCCTGTTGATGGTCAGACCTACACAGAGCCTGAAAGAGGTATGGCATTCATGAACAGAGCTTGCCAGTATGCATTTCAAAGAGAAGATGAGCTTGGCTTAGCATTAACAATTCAGCTGCTTTGTCTCAAAAAGGGACTCAAGATTAACTGAGAGTATTCCAAAGTTTTTACAAAAGCTTTGCAGGCAGAATTGGATACTAGAACAAACATAGCTGAAGCTGAAGAAAATATAAAAAATGATTACTATTGAAGAAATTCACAGCTCAATTTTACCTTCACATTTTATTTCACTTTTGTAATGTAACTGTAATTTTATTTAAGTATGAATAAAATCATGAGGTATGTTTGTTTAGATCTGTTATGAGTAAGAAGAAGCTGTTATCTCACTTACCTTAACTTAGATAGATCTAGCTATATTTATGTTTAAATAGGGGGAGATTGTTGGGAATCTAAGTTTGTTAGATTCCCTGATCATAGATTTAAACACAAAGTAAGCTATTAGATAGTCACTTGCCTGTGCCTAGGAGGCAGGCAAACATCGAAAGACTCACAGAGATCCAAGTCTCTGTGAGCAACCTCAGAGGAGTCCATGTCAGAGACATTGTCAAGGAAGTCAAAGAATACTTGAAGACATACTCATTGGCTGTGTTGGATAGCAACCAAGATGTATCAGGGACTCTAAGGGGTTGAGGGTTAACATGGGTGGGAATACCCTGTTAACACTCAGCACACTTTGGACATGCCATTTGTGTGTACGAGACAATGAAGAAAAAGGAAACTGTTTCAAGATCTGTTTCCTTAAAGCATTATGGCAAACTACAAAGAATAGAAGAGCATCTTGTGACAGATGTCTGAAAAGTGAATGTCTTGTGTAGTCACCATCAACTAACTTAGGTCAACCTCGTATCACTATAAATAGGATGTGTATCCCAGCATTAATGTTTAACACTTTGAGAATATTCACACCATTAATGCTTAGAACTTATTGAATCAAACAGCTGTGACTGTATTCATAAGTTAGGATTTATAGTTGTTCAAAGTGTGCACAAAACATTGTCATCAAACGGTGTTATCCATAACACTTGTAATTCTTTATTATACAATAATAAGATTACATTTGAAAAGTAATAACTTGTGTTGATTAGTTAAGTTTAGTGTTTCTAGCATTGATTAGGGATATCATATAGCAGCTATCAAACAACGGTGGTTGACCACCGTCACGCCGCCCACCACCGTCGTCTTCTTTTCGTCTCTCCGGCTACATCGACGATGACCATGAACCCAGAAACAGAGGTAGTCAGTGGCTGACGTAGATATTTAGATTAGGGTGTGCACTACTTAGAAGAAATATTACTGGGTAAAAAAACCAGTCGTTACTAGATTATCTTATTCAGTTTTGGCTATAAAGCTTAAGTTGTCTAAGATATTAAGTTTGATTAATGTCAGTTAGATTAAATTGGTACAGAGTAAAATATGTTATATCTATAAGAAAAGCCAATAAAAAACATTATGCTTTCAGATAAGTTGATGAAGGTGAACTGATATCTAGCCTCGTTTGACTTTTAGACCTTTATAAGAGAGAAACACAAACAATACGTCCAAAAACCCTTTCTTCTTCTTGTTCAAGCAGTCGCTACCATATACATTCCACTGAGAAAACCTCTTTTTCTTTGATTTAAAATTTTTCTGTTTATTAATCTAAAGAATGAGACGATGGAAATAGATCTCGTATATAAATCGAATATCTAGGTATTTGAATCGAAGATCTGGGTATATGGATCAAAGATATTGGTGTATCAATATGTATAGCAGATCTTCAAAATAAATAGATTCGGAAAAGTGAATATCAATATATATATATATATATATATATATATATATATATATATATATATATATATATATATATATATATATATATATATATATATATATATATATATATATATATATATATATATATCAACATGCAGTAGCAGCCTTTCTAAAAAACATTGCAGTAGCAGATTTTTAAACATATATTAGATTTGAAGAATTGGTTTATGCTTTATATGCATTAAAAAGACGGTAATACCCTTAGTCAAACAAAGAAAACGAGTCAAACTTAACAATGTTAAACGCTGGGGAGGTTGTCTGCCGACTTATCCTAAACGTTAGGGAACTTGCTTGCACTTTCGTAATGTCGGGGAGGCCGCCTGCATTTTAAGCAAACCACAGGGAGTAATTATGCATTTCCCTCATAAATTAATGATAAAATTGATGTTGAATACTCACAACAAGAATGAGACCAAAGAACAAAATGACATCAATATATTAGATGCAATTAAGTTGAAATGGTGCTTTTGGTTGAGGATAGGGGCGACACATCTTGGCAAATTTAGAAAGTATGTGTTCGTTTGATTTAGTCGTGTTACAACTTTAAGTATCAATTGTACACCTGTAATTTAAAAAACACGTGTACATATAACTTAAGAAGTTACATTGCACAACCATTTGTTAATAACGACTTTCATAAGATCAGTAATATGCATTTTTGTTAAATTTTGTCCCGCAAGTTCTTAAGACAGGTATTTTCGAAGCCCAATATTTTTAAAGTTACGTGATTTAAAATATATGCGTTAAACACGAAAAATAACGCTCGATATTAAATAAAAACAATGAAATTTGGAGAACATTTATATTTCAATAAATAAAGGAGGGCTTATAATTTAATAAACGTTAACGCGTCGCCTAAACGAATTACGCCTAAAGGTTTAACGTAAATTATCAAGAATTATCATAAAACGAGAAATTAAAACGACGACAATAGAAAATATTTCTATGTCATAACGAGGATATTTACGGTCGATGACGGACATATACTTTGCCGATACATAATAAATGACACATATTCGATACGTTAAAACCCTAATCTTGTCGTCTAGTCGAGAAATCAATATTATTCGTCGAACGAACATGACAAATAAAAGTCGATTAATAAATATTAGTCCGAATAATAGAATTAGTATTTAGAACTCGGTCTAAATGTTGATTCTAAAGTTCAGGTTACTACATTATCTACCCCTTTAGGAAGCGATGTCCCAGAGCTTAATTCGTCTCACTAGTCTTCGGTTAAAGGGCGAAGAGGTGAGAGATAGACAAGTCATCGCTGAGGTTTCTAACGAATGTTAAATGAACAAGATTCAAAGCAACGAGTATACATAAAAACCATGAATGAACGTTTTAAATGTAGCTTTAACCCTTATAAGTAAAGAATAATACATAACTCGAAGTAGAAGCCATTGAAAGCGAAAAATTAACAAGCCATCAATTTTTGGAAGTGCCTCAAGGTACATTACTACTAGCTTATCAAACTTGCGACGGTCGATGTAAGTTAGAAAAATTCCACATGAAAAGTGAAGAGACAAAAGAATTGGGCGCATTTGAGAAATTTTCCAATCCGAGAATCAATTTAAAACAATCGGTGATTACGTCGATCAAATTAAAACACACATCGTTCACGGGTCTGATAAAAACAATTACGTCGTAAAAGAAAATCGCATGGATCACACATAAGTCCATCGAAACGTTACAAAATAATCAAGACGAGGTGATAGTACTAGTCATACAAAATCACCTAATTGCATTGATCTCGAACATGCAAACTTATTTCGTCAAAAGCGAATTCATCGACACGGAAATTGTTCCGAGTATACATTACTCGATCGGAGGAACTATGATCAAAATCTAATATAAAAGCCATTATTAGGCACATATAATCACAATACAACAGGCTTGCAAAATAGCCAAGCCATGCCAAATCAAATAAGTTCAATCAAGTTAAATGATGCTTGCTAAGTAGCCAATCCATGATAAATAAGAATATTTGATAGTATTTCAGATAAGTCCAGTCAAAGGAAAGTTTGCAAGTTAAAGGATGTTCAAGATCTTGATTGCATAGATGCATATAGAACAATATTTTCGTCATCAGAGGGTGCTCACACACGGATCCATACCCAGATGACATTGCAGGGTGCTCACAAACGGATCCGTACCCAAAAGATATTACAGGATGCTCACAAACGGATCCATACCCAAAATATTTTCTCGTTTCGTTTGAAAAATTATTCGATGAACCATCCATAATAACAAGAAAGAATCTCAAAATCTTTTCATTCATGATGAGTTGTGTTGATAACTTAATCCTCAATCAATCCACTAGTACACAACCAGTGTCGATTAAACAAGTCATCTGTTCTCGGAACAGGTAATGGTTCTTAACGATTAGCTTATTATGCTCGCGATAGTTAGGACACATTAGAAATGGTCCATAGAAACAAATTATAACTCGAGAGAAGACTAACAGGGTTACTCGTACATAGACGATAATCAATAATAACCATAATGACGACGAAAATGAACGATTCGTACCAATGAAACACGAGTCGAAGAAATACATCCGTATACAAAAATAATCACAAACCAAGTCAAGCGTCCCAATCCAAAGAAACAAATTATAACTCGAGAGAAGACTAACAGGGTTACTTGTTTACATCCAAAGGCGTCCCAATCCATGTAAACAAGAATTTATAAATTTATGGTTCGGGAACTTTTAACTTTCTTGTTCAAATAAAAAGGCGTCCCAACTTATTTCAACAAGACGATTATAAATCATCCTACTCAGTAATACTGTTACAAAACACAATATCATAACCAAATTAAATGCCAAGAAAAGTACATGGTGTCAAACTTACTCCATGATTTCTGTATTCAAACGTCCCATTCCATCTGAATAAAGAAACCATATTCAATCTAAGGTCCAGTGGTTTAAAACTTTCTTATACAAATGTCTCAATCCATTTTAATAAGAGAACCTTAAACGACACATAGTTGGGCGATTTAAAATATATATATTTAAATGTCCCATTTCATTTAAATACAAGGTATTAAGTTGCTCAACTAATGACTACTATGAGCATATCTTTGTTGTACCCAAGGTATATATAGTTGATTTAGGTACATATATATTTTAGGTCCAACACTGGCATCCTCCTTTTCGTCAATAAAATGCAATCATAAACAATAAAATTAAACGTCTTATTACGTAGAAGATGTCTCCTTGAAGAAATGATTATTTAAAATCATAAGGAGTATAAAAATAAAATAATACGTTTATCAATTACGATTCAAAGGAGATGTCCTAAAACGGCACATCACGATGCGACGACAAGAATCGAGCTTAAATTTGTCGATATGCGTTAGATTATGAAACAATATATATATGTACGTAAAGTATCAAACCAGTTTCATACTCGTATTCAGATAATAAATTAATTATCGAGATAGGTGATTGGCGGTGAGGCCAAATTCTATAATAAACCGTATCATAAAATTTATGATAACATTACGAGGACCATTGCTTCACGCGCAATGCCTTTAAATACCATACTATGTATATAAATATACATACAACTATTTCTACATACACATAAAATCACATTATCACAACCAATCATTGGTTTCTAGGAGGCATGAGCGCACAGATACTTTGTAAGGCAACAAAACAATTTTATGAAAGAGCAGTTATAGTTTAGGTTTTGAAAACGACCAAGTTCACTATAACTAGTGCTCAGATACCAATCTGTAACACCCCCAATTTTACAAGGCAACGGAATATCAACTTTGGGTGTTACTTCATGACACATCACACATAGTCATAGAAAACAAACTCAAAAGAGACGTTTCATCAAATAAACCATTCGATAACTTTATTAAATCATAGTTTAATATAAATAGGTCCCAACAATTTATATACACTTTAATAAATATATAAAAGTTTCTCAAATGTATCGAATGGAAATTGTTTGTTTTGCCTTTACTGTATCCTGCGCTGCTCCAGCTCCAGCTGCTCTTAAACCTATACACCTGAGAATACATGCTAAATTGTTAACACAACGGTTGAATGAATTCATAGATTTTTAACTAAACAATAATGGGGTTTTAAATAAACCATAGATATGTTGAACACAAGAATCTCATCCATTGGCGATATTGCAACACATACAATACCTATATTCCACACTATTATGCTAAGCTCATGACACCGATGCCTTAATCAATAAATTTTCCCTAGTCAGGTATCTTGCCAAATACCCCATACCTCACGTACAACACACCCAGATGAGCCTCCAACTCACAGGTGCGACCTGCCTGGGTGGGGGCCATCATTCCCAATGGATCAATTCGTCTGTACGAGCGCCTACCCATCATAGGTAGTTAACGGTTCACGATTTATAGGGAGTTTTCACTGGCAATAAGCAACTTAGCCTTACTAATAGTGTCTCATTACCTATACAATCAACGCTTGTGTTCATTTTCCAAAAGCATTCAATCAAACGTCTTTACATTTAATAACAACAGCTTGTATTTGTTCAAAGCATATATTCCAACAATGAATGTTTATTCACAATCATGTATCCTTTCAAAAAGATACAACACGTATGCTTATTTACCAAGAGCATGTATTCTCCCTCGCGGGTTTATAAACACATATAAAGTAGTAAAAACGAGGCTATGAACTCACCTTATATGGCTATAACACATAGATCAAGGAACACCTGTCCAATAGTCGATAAACGACTTCATGAGATAACAATTACTCGTTGATCGAGAACGGAACACCGAACGATCGACATATGACTGAGCGAGACCTAATCATGACAAGACGCGTCTTAGGCTCGAAACAATAAATCATATCTCGTAAATATTATACTTTTAGGAAGGTTTGGACATTGTATAAATTTCATAAAAATCCACATTTATAAAATGTTATTCATTTCTTGATAAACAAAGCCCATTGCTAGTCCACTTATGACCCATAACAAGTTTATTTGACTTAAGTCCATTTCAAACTCAGTTTTTATCTGCAAATACATTATTAAACTCAAGCCCCATAATGGCCCAATAGCTATTATAAGTGTATGTTGGGCTTTTATGTCCCAAATCCACTTTATATGCATTACTGGTTCTAAAACGTCCGAAAATGATGTCGACTTAATATTTCATGATGGTCGGGTCTTGGGTATTCTAATTATCAATATAAATGAGTCTATTTTTCAGATCGATCTTAAGAAGATCATTGCCTACTCCTCAGTAGCTCCCTGCATGTGGCTCGTCCGTGCTTTTCTATTCCGCTTTGCCGCCTATTATATTAAGAGAATAGGTCCCGCGGTTCGCCTTTATTCATCTATACCAGCTGCCACGCACGAGCCCATAGAAAGGATTTCAGCGTCCCTCTCTAGATAAGAAGCAGAACGTGCCATCACCTACATCCCTTTCCTCTGCCGGGGACTCCCACGAAACGAAAACGAGCGGCATCGCCGACACTTCGGTGTTCATAAAAATCATCACATTTTACGTTTATTAAATATAACCCAATTCTTACAATTTTCCTGACATGTCTCGTTAAATAGATCATATAGCCTGAACGATAAATAATATAGATGAGTTATTTTTACCAAAATCATTATTAACTTATGCATTTTACTTATTATAAGTCCAATTACCCTTAATTTATACTTATCATAGTTCATTTACCCATTTTCTCACATAGAAGAGTTGGCTGTTTTAGGCAGCCAATCTCGTTTTCACCGTTTCGGCCGCCATTTCTAAATCGTAAGGAGATGGTGGACTATCCAATTGATTCTCCAATTGATTCTATTTGTCCATAAATTTATCTACAACTTTTAGTTTAACATAATCATGACTTAGGATACAATTGTTATGTGTTTTTGCACTTGCAAAACACCGTGTCTGATTTGGACACCTTGTAGTATTTCGGCTATAAGTCACTCATCGAGTGTCGCCACGGAATGGGCCACCCGGAATATTTTCACATAACATTTATCTAATCATATATTAGCCCTTACAAGTATTTAGGCTACTGATAAAGATCTAACAATTCGTTTGTTACTGACTTTAAAAGATAAACATAAAAACTATGATCTATGGCTTGTTCAAGCTTATATTTTATGTAAAATCCATGTGCAATGTCCAACCATCTTAAATAAACTTTTATATTCAAACTTTCAGAAGTAACAATAGTAAATTACATATCCATAATTTATAAAAATAAATATAATCAATTTACAACGAGTATATAGATGGAATCTTACAAGAAATGAAGAAACTAATTGGCCACAAGTATCAATCAATGAAACCTTTGATGATCCAATAATCGAAGTACCCAAGATATATTATAACCAAGATGCTTCCACATGAAATGATACTCATACTTAAGCCCAAAGATCTTTGGTTTAAAGAGGACTAAAAAAAACAATACTACCAATATAAAGCCTCAATCTTGTTAATCAAGATAGCTATTAAATAAATTAATGATAAAATTGATGTTGAATACTCACAGCAAGAATGGGACCAAAGAACAAAATGACATTAATATATTAGATGCAATTAAGTTGAATTTGTGCTTTTGGTTGAGGATAGGGGCGGCACATCTTGGCAATGAAGAAAGTATGTGTTCGTTTGATATAGTCGTGTTACAACTTTAAGTATCAATTGTACACCTGTAATTTAAAAAACACGTGTACATATAACTTAAGAAGTTACATTGCACAACCATTTGTTAATACCGACTTTCATAAGATCAGTAATATGCATTTTAGTTAAATTTTGTCCCGCAAGTTCTTAAGACGGGTATTTTCGAAGCCCGATATTTTTAAAGTTAGGTGATTTAAAAGATATGCGTTAAACACGAAAAATAACGCTCGATATAAAATAAAAACATTGAAATTCGTAGAACATTTATATATCAATAAATAAAGGAGGGCTTATAATTTAATAAACGTTAAGGCGTCGCCTAAATGAATTACGCCTAAAGGTTTAACGTAAATTATCAAGAATTCTCATAAAACGAGAAATTAAAAAGACGACAATAGAAAATATTTCTATGTCACAAAGAGGATATTTACGGTCGATGACGGACATGTACTTTGCCGATAAATAATAAATGACACATATTTGATACGTTAAAACCCTAATCTTGCCGTCTAGTCGAGAAATCAATATTATTCGTCGAACGGACATGACAAATAAAAGTCGATTAATAAATATTAGTTCGAATAAAAGAATTAGTATTTAAAACTCGATCTAAATGTTGATTCTAAAGTTCTGGTTACTACAATACTCGGTTTCAGAAAGTACATCTTTAGAAGTGTGAGCCATGAGACACTTCTCATCCTTGGGGTTGTCATCAACATCTTCACCGCTATCGCTCCATGAACCTCCAACGAACACAGTGTGGTTCTTGTCGCGTGAAGGCATAGGACAATCACCAATGAAATGATTTGGATCACCGCATCTAAAGCATTTCCTGTAACACCCCATTTTGATAATGGAAATGTCACATGCAATTATGGCGTGTCATCAAAGCATACAAGGAAAAATGTCTAAACATTACTTGACCATAAAAGGAAAATACCGGAATCAAACATCGGTAGTCCAAAAGTAAAGCTCATCAGACACGAACATAGTATAGTAAAGGAAAGGACTAAACAATGTCCGTAGCAAACGTATCATAAGAAAGGAAATGCATAAAGTAAAGAAGGCTGGACAGCTTCCAGTCCATATGCACGTACTATTAATGTCTACGAGCATCCTTGAGTACCTGCCGTTTTGGGAACATAGAAAAGGAAAACGGCTGAGCAAATACGCTCAGTGCACGGATGTACAATAAAGCATGAATAGGATAAGCATATAACATATAACAGCGGAAGAAAACTAAGTCTCGAGTAACCTGGTTAAGCCTTGATAAAACTGGTTTTATAGTTTGAAAAGTCTTATGTTTATCTTATAAAAACTGTTTGTCATATTTTACCATTAGCCAATATAGGTCATGAAAATCCACTGTGCATGAATACTTGGAGGGGTGACCTCATCATGCAAATTAGAGGGGCTGCCTCTAATTTAATATACTGGTTTTTGGGTAGGAGGGATCAGCTCCTTGTGAAGGATGCAAGGCACACACCACATTCACCATGAAATCCTGACTAAAAACATGTAACTAGGATGTACCCATACACCCCACATGATAAATATAATATAAATGGCCAAAAGCTGAAGGGACGCCACGAGCAATCATTCCGCTGTGGTGAAGTCATAACATCAGTGCCTCTAATGTTATGGTTATGGTACCTCCATAACTAGGTGAAACTGGTCATGCATGTATATAGCTATAGGTAATCTTAATTAAACATAAGCAATCAAACACGTAACTTATACTACGGGAAAACATTTGGCTGCATACGGGGAATCCTAATAAGGAAAGAATGTCCATACTGAAAGGACGGGAATCCGTACCTTATGTCCAGTGAACGAAGAAGATGAACTGAGAGGAATCCTACTTCCGAATCACTAGTGCTACATAAATACATACATGAATAAGTATCTGCTTACTAAATACGTAGCTGGTTTTATGTCATGTCTTAGCTTATTTTATGTGTTCTTACCATGTTTTACTGTTTTAAAGCCTTAAACCGTGTTTATCTTATATTCTGTTTAATCTGATTAAGTATTTCTGGTATTTCATGTGTTATTATACTTACTGTGTAATAATAAGTAACTTTCCAAAATAACAGGTTTCCTAAAATAGAAAGTTTCCTAAAATAGAAAGTTACCAAAAATAGGAAGTTTCCAAAAATAGAAAGTTTCCAAAAATAGATTTACTGCTTAAAATAGATAATTTTCTAAAAACAGAAAGTTTCCATAATAAAATTAGATTCCTTATTTAATTAAGTTTCTAAAAATAGAAAGTTTCCATAATTAGAAATAAGCTGGTTAAATATGCTAAGTATATAAGCCTAAGTGTTTTCATGATTATTTTCTAAGTCATATTATATAATGTATAGTTTAATAAATATTTCATGTAATTAAATTAAACTATAGGTTAAAATATTTAATTAAAGTATAACATGTTTTAATTAAATAAAGTTAAATACTTAGGTTAAAACGTGTATTATTATTTATTAATAATATAACCTAAGTCATGTTAATTAATTAATTATAATCATGGTTTTTAAATAATTAATTAATTATAAGTCTAAAATATAAAAATACTTAGGTTAATAATTTCATGATTATTAATAATTAAAATAACCTAAGTCTTGTTAGTAAATTAATCATGTCATTTTATTAATTTAATTTTTAACATAAGATCATAAAACATAAAAAACTAAACATACACCATGAACCGGATCTATACTAAACACCATGAACCAGACATAAAATCGACACCGTACCCCGAAGCAAATCGGAGTACCCCGTGTCTTGATGCTGCCGTAGGACCCACACCCACCAACCGGGACCATATGGTCTTGGTGGTGGTCGGATGGCCAAACCGAAACCCCCCTTGGGTTCGGTGTAGGCCGCGGCTAAAACAAACACCCCTTAAAACCATACTTTTGATTTTATTAATCCAATTCATGTTAGATCCATGTTTATTTATTAGGTTTTTGGTAAAAACATAACATGTTCTTGATTTATTAACAGATCAAATCAAAAGAAAAGGTTTAAAAAGTATTTACCGAATTCGTGGATCAAAAGGACGAAGAACAAACACGATCACCAACTAATATTCCAAGATCCAAGATCAACAAACACCTCCTTATGGTGTTTTTAGGGTGGCGGCACAAAAGACAAGGGAAGGAGGGTTTTAGGTTTTTGCTAAAATCTTCTGTAATTGTAAAAATGAGTAGTGAAAAATCCTTAAACCCTTTTAGTAAGATTTGACAAATAGACTTGGCCCATTTGTCCCTTGTAGCCGCGGGTAGGGGGCCCCACTTGGGGTACCCGTACCTTTTTCCGTGTCTCGCTGTTAAGTTATACGTTCGTGATTATTTGTGTTCGCGTTTTAAGTGTTCTCGTTACGTAAATATCGTGATCTAATACATTTAATTACGCTCGTAATAAATATATATACGTAATTAAGAATAGTTCGTGTTTTAATTACATTCATGATTTCATGATCGCATGTTCGTGATTAATTATTGTCAAATAATTATTACATGCTCGTGTGTAGTAAATACTTATCGTGTTCTAACACGTACGTAATACGTAAAATCCTAACACGTAATCGTAATCATGCTATATTAGGAAAGTTTTAATCTAGTACGTACGATCTTAAGGGTACTATTCATGGTAAAAGCATGCGGGTTTTACAACTCTTCCCCCCTAAAAAGAATAATTCGTCCCCGAATTATAGATAAATAACTGGAAAAGAAGAACATACCCGAATTCAAAATATGAAATGAGGGTAAGAAGCCCGGATAGACTCCTCTTTTTCCCAAGTAGCTTCCCGCTCGGTATGATCCCTCCATAGAATTTTGACGAATGGAATCGTCTTCTTTCTCATGACTCGTTCTTGTCTGTCAAGATCTCGTTCGGGTTCTTCTATAAAAGTGAGATCTTCACGTATTTGTTCCAGTGGATACTGAACCATGTGAAGGGGATGATACTGGTACCCTCTGTGTAAGGACACATGAAACACATTGTGCACATGCGAAAGCTGCGGAGGTAACGCCAATCGGTAAGATACTTCACCGACTCGTTCAATGATATCAAACGGTCCGATGAAACGAGGACTGAGCTTCCCTTTAATACCGAAGCGTCTAACACCACGTGCCGGCGAAACCTTAAGGAAGATGTGATCTCCTTCGTTAAAGTGTATGTCCCTACGATGCTTATCGGCGTAACTTTTTTGATGTGACCGTGCTTCCTGAATTTTCTACTTAGCTACTGCGATCTTCTCATTGGCCATCTCTATGATTTCCGGTCCTTCAAGTGTTCGCTCACCAACCTGATCCCAGCAGATTGGGGTGCGACACTTTCTGCCATACAACATCTCAAATGGAGCACACTTGATACTTGCGTGCCAACTGTTGTTGTATGCAAACTCCACCAAACAGATGTAATCGTCCCAATCACCCGTCCATTCCAACGCACATGACCTCAACATATCTTCCAATGTCTAAATGGTTCGCTCCGACTGTCCGTCCGTTTGAGGATGAAAAGCCGTACTAAGCTTAAGTTGTGTACCCCAAGCTTTCTGCAGACTTCTCCAAAAGCACGAAGTGAATCGAGGATCTCTGTCTGAGACGATGCTGGATGGTGCACCGTGGAGTCTCATGATCTCTCTTCTGTACGTATCTGCGAGTTTACTTACCGGATCTTCCTTGCGGATCGGTAAGAAATGATCTGATTTGGTAAGTCGATCAACGATAACCCAAATTGCATCGTGCTTCTTCTTGGTAGGCGGAAGACCAGTAACAAAATCCATGGTGATTTTGTCCCACTTCCACTCTGGAATGTCTAACGGTTGAAGGAGACCGCCAGATCGTTGATGCTCGATCTTAACCTGCTGGCAGGTAAGACATTTAGAGACGTAAGTGGCCACATCCTGTTTCATACCACTCCACCAAAAGTATTGCTTGATGTCATGGTACATCTTAGTCGAACCAGGATGTATAGAGAATGGGGAACTATGAGCTTCAGCTAACAAAGCTTCCTGGAGTTCTTGGTCATCAGGAACACAAAAGTCTCGTGCCCTGCCATACGATACCATCTGCATCTACTCTAAATTCCGTCCGCTTCTCCAAATTCTGTACTATCGCCCAGATTTCTCCGTCATCCTTCTGATATTCCTTGATCTTAGATAGTAACTCGGGTTCTACTCTAAGATTAGCCCAGTAACCGTGTTGTCCACGTACCATGTACTCGATGTCTAGTCGCTCCAAGTCTCTTATGATTTCCTCTTCGATTCTAAAGTCGTTGATCATTCCGGACTTCCTGCTAAGAGCATCTGCTACTACATTTGCCTTTCTGGGATGATACTGTAGATTAATGTCATAATCCTTCAACAGCTCTAACCATCTCCTCAGCCTCATGTTCAATTCACGCTGAGTGAAGATATACTTCAAGCTCTTGTGGTCCGTGAAAATGTCACATGATTCTCCATATAAGTAGCGTCTCCATATCTTCAATGCAAACACGGCTGCAGCAAGTTCCAAGTCATGCGTGGGGTAATTTTCTTCATAAGGCTTAAGCTGCCGTGAAGCGTACGCGATCACTTTCCCATGTTGCATGCGAACACAGCCAAGTCCCTTCCCCGATGCATCGTTGTAGATTTGAAATCCACCCGTAACAGATGGTAGAGTAAGAATAGGTGCAGATACTAGCTTCTACTTCAGGTCTTCAAAGCTCTTTTCTCGATCTTCAGTCCAAACGAATTTCTCCCCTTTCCGCATCAGTTTGGTCAATGGTAGAGCTAGGCGGGAAAAGCTCTCCACGAACCTACGGTAATAGCCAGCTAAGCCTAAGAAACTGCGGACTTCCGTCGCTGATGTCGGCCTTGGCCACTTAGTAATGGCCTCAACCTTCGCTAGATCCATAGTGATTCCTTCTGCTGATACAATGTGACCTAAGAATGCCACCTTGTCTAACCAGAACTCACACTTGGAGAATTTAGCATACAGCTGCTTCTGGCGAAGAATCTGTAGTATTGTACGAAGATGGTCTTCGTGTTCCTCCTTGGACTTCGAGAAAATCAGGATGTCATCGATGAAGACAATGACGAACTTGTCCAGAAATTCATGGAAGATTCTGTTCATCAAATCCATGAATACTGCTGGAGCATTTGTCAGGCCAAATGGCATAACTACAAACTCGTAGTGGCCATAACGGGTACGAAAGGCAGTCTTAGCGATTTCCTGCTTCTTGACCCATAGCTGATGATAGCTTGACCTAAGATCAATCTTGGAGAAGTGTTTGGCCCCTTGGAGTTGGTCAAACAGATCGTCAATGCGTGGCAGTGGATATCCACTCCGAATGGTAATCTTGTTGAGCTCGCGATAGTTTATGCAAAGACGCATACTCTCGTCCTTCTTCTTAACAAACAAGACCGGTGCGCCCCATGGAGATGCGCTCGGTCGAATGAAATCTCGTTCAAGAAGTTCTTGCAGTTGATCCTTCAGATCCTTCAGCTCTATGGGAGCCATGCGGTAAGGAGCCTTGGAGATTGGTTCAGTTCTTGGAACCAGCTCGATACTAAATTCCACTTCTCGTGCAGGTGGTATGCCCGGAAGTTCTGCTGGAAAAACATCTTGGAATTCCGACACGATTGGTTGATCCTTAATTGATGGGGATTCAGCATCCATGTCGTGAACCGTAGCTAGATAACCCTCGCAGCCATGTGACAGTAGTGCACGCGCTTGCAGGGTGGATATGACTTATACAGACCGTCCGGGTATGAACCCATTATGAACGTATTCCGGTGCGTTAGCATCACCGAAGATAACTTGATATGAATGGCAGTCTATGGTAGCATGATGCTTGGATAGCCAATCCATGCCCAAAATCATGTTGAAGTCATTCATGTCCAGCGGAAGTGCGTCAACAGGTCGAACCTTATCATCAAATTCTAGGGGAAGACTCTTGTATACATGGGTGATTAATACAGAGTCCTCAAAGGCATGGAAATAGTAAGTCTATTTTCTAGTGGCAAGGGAGGCATCCTAATATTCTTAGCATAAGCAGTAGAAATAACTGAGTGAGTAGCACTCGTATCAAAAAGAACACATGCAGCTTGACCATACATATACAAGATTCCAGTGATGGTACCTGTAGACTTGTTGGCCTGGTCTCGAGATGTCGTGTAAACACGCCCGGTAGTAGGAGGCGGCTTGGTATCAGCATGTCCCGATGTACCCTCCATCTCGCCCTTACGGCAATCCTTCATAATATGGCCAGGAAGACCACACTTGAAGCACGCATCAGTATTACGGCGACATGGTCCTGGGTGCCTACGGTGGCAAGTAGAGCAAAGAGGATGAGTGTATCCTCCAGCAGGTGCTCTGGCTGGCTGGGAACCTGATGAAACATTTTACATAAGACATGGTAATTGGGTACAAAGGACAAAGCGGATAATCGTAAGATTGAATACCAGTGATAGCTGGACGGCTAGGCTGCGAACCTCTCTGGTTCTGGTCCCTACCGTTTCCATGGTTCCTGGTAGAAGTTTTGCTAAAGTGTCAGAATATGAGTTATAACATGAAAACATAAGGAAATGCGTAAGTATTAGGACCTGATGCTGTTTGAGTGCCCAGCGTTGTTACGGTAATTATCATTACCGCCACGCCTATCCGTAGCAGAACGGTCGTTAGTCTGACCGTTACCCTTGGGCTGATGAGGCTGCTGCTGAGTAGCCGGCTGAGACCGGTCCCCAGTTTTCTGCCTGGAAGATACATTTAAAGAGATGAATAATTGACATATGGAAAGTATACGGATTGGTCACCGCTTGAATACGAATGTTTACCTCTTGTCGGGTCTTTCAGCTTCCCCGAACTCATCTCTCTCCTGCAGCATCTCCAAATTTCGTGCTGCATCGGCCACTTGTGCTATAGTGTTGAACGTAGCACACACCAGATTGTTTGCGACCGATGTGCGAAGAGCCCATCTAAAGTGATGCGACTGCTCTTTAGGAGTACCTGCTGCCGCACCAAGGAAACCAGCTAAGCGAAGAAGCGCTGCATAAACTCGTTGCTATTCTCCCCAGCTCTCTGTCGGATCCCATGGTACTCTCTCTCTTGAGCTTGTCCTGCTCAGCCTTGGGAAAGAACTGCTCCATCACCCTGTCCTTGAACTAAGACCAAGTCAAACAAGCAACCCACTCGTCACCACCTTCAGACTGCATCAATGCTAACCACTAGTTAAGCACATCGCCTTCGAACCGATAACATGCCAATATCGCCTTGTATGCGGGGTCACAACCCATAGCATTGAAAATCTTCTCGATGTGAGCCAACCAGCTTTCTGCATCGCTGGGGCTATCTGTCTTCTCAAAAGCTCGAGGGCGGAGCTTGTTGAATCTCTCCAGCCATACTGCTAATGTCACTGGAGGAGGAGGAGGAGGTGCCTGATTATGCTGCTGATTGTTGGCAGCTTGAACTTCAGCCCTGATGTCATTCCTCAGTTGAGGAAGCAAAGCTTGCATAGCGGCCTGAATTGCAGCATTGAGCTGCTCCTGTTCGCGTGTGAGAACCATCTAACAGTTTAACATAAAACATATGATTAAACAGATCAAAACATAAAATATATATATATACATGAAAAAAAATTTATACTAAAATTTCACGAGAAAAATTTTATGCAAGAAAATTTTGTGTATGAATGCATGATGCAGTTTTATGAAAACTTTTGTATGCTCGAGAGTGAACGCCTCTAGTCAGTTCACCCAAAACAAAAGACATAGCGAGGGGACGCCTATGGGTCGGTCCCAAATCTAAACGTTTCGATAAAACACATGCGACTAAATAGGGCCAGTCCTATACCAACCATTACTTAGTCAAAAATATACGACAATGACATTTATATGTATGCTTAAAAATGATGAATGCATGGAAACAACTGTCAGTTCTAGGAAGACCGTAGTGACTACCCACTAATCACAGGTCATATTTGGGAGCCTACAGGTCGAAGCCTTGGCTCTGATACCATAATTGTAACACCCCATTTTGATAATGGAAATGTCACATGCAATTATGGCGTGTCATCAAAGCATACAAGGAAAAATGTCTAAACATTACTTGACCATAAAAGGAAAATACCGGAATCAAACATCGGTAGTCCAAAAGTAAAGCTCATCACACAAAAACATAGTATAGTAAAGGAAAGGACTAAACAATGTCCGTAGCAAACGTATCATAAGAAAGGAAATGCATAAAGTAAAGAAGGCTAGACAGCTTCCAGTCCATATGCACGTACTCTTAATGTCTACGAGCGTCCCTGAGTACCTGCCATTTTGGGAACATAGAAAAGGAAAACGGTTGAGCAAATACGCTCAGTGCACGGATGTATAATAAAGCATGAATAGGATAAGCATATAACATATAACAGCGTAAGAAAACTAAGTCCCGAGTAACCTGGTTAAGCCTTGATAAAAATGGTTTTATAGTTTGAAAAGTCTTATGTTTATCTTATAAAAAATGTTTGTCATATTTTACCATTAGCCAATATAGGTCATGAAAATCCACCGTGCATGAATACTTGGAGGGGTGACCTCATCATGCAAATTAGAGGGGCTGCCTCTAATTTAATATACTGGTTTTTGGGTAGGAGGGATCAGCTCCTTGTGAAGGATGCAAGGCACACACCACATTCACCATGAAATCCTGACTAAAAACATGTAACTAGGATGCAACCATACGCCCCACATGATAAATATAATATAAATGGCCAAAAGCTGAAGGGACGCCACGAGCAATCATTCCACCATGGTGAAGTCATAACATCAGTGCCTCTAATGTTATGGTTATGGTACATCCATAACTAGGTGAAACTGGTCATGCATGTATATGGCTATAGGTAATCTTAATTAAACATAAGCAATCAAACACGTAACTTATACTACGAGAAAACATTTGGCTGCATACGGGGAATCCTAATAAGGAAAGAATGTCCATACTAGAAGGACGGGAATCCGTACCTTATGTCCAGTGAACGAAGAAGATGAACTGAGAGGAATCCTACTTCCGAATCACTAGTGCTACATAAATACATACATGAATAAGTATCTTCTTACTAAATACGTAGCTGGTTTTATGTCATGTCTTAGCTTATTTTATGTGTTCTTACCATGTTTTACTGTTTTAAAGCCTTAAACCGTGTTTATCTTATATTCTGTTTAATCTGATTAAGTATTTCTGGTATTTCATGTGTTATTATACTTACTGTGTAATAATAAGTAACTTTCCAAAAATAGCAGGTTTCCTAAAATAGAAAGTTTCCAAAAATAGAAAGTTACCAAAAATAGAAAGTTTCCAAAAATATAAAGTTTCCAAAAATAGATTTACTGCTTAAAAAAGATAAGTTTCTAAAAATAGAAAGTTTCCATAAATAGATTAGCTGCCTTATTTAATTAAGTTTCTAAAAATAGAAAGTTTCCATAATTAGAAATAAGCTGGTTAAATAAGCTAAGCATATAAGCCTAAGTGTTTTCATGATTATTTTCTAAGTCATATTATATAATGTATAGTTTAATAATTATTTCATGTAATTAAATTAAACTATAGGTTAAAATATTTAATTAAAGTATAACATGTTTTAATTAAATAAAGTTAAATACTTAGGTTATAACGTGTATTATTATTTATTAATAATATAACCTAAGTCATGTTAATTATTTAATTATAATCATGGTTTTTAAATAATTAATTAAAGTCTAAAATATAAAAATACTTAGGTTAATTAATTTCATGATTATTAATAATTAATATAACCTAAGTCTTGTTATTAAATTAATCATGTCATTTTATTAATTTAATTTTAACATAAGATCATAAAACATTAAAAACTAAACATACACCATGAACCGGATCTAGACTAAACACCATGAACCGGACATGAAATCGACACCGTACCCCGAACCAAATCGGGGTACCTCGTGTCTTGATGCTGCCGTGGGACCCACACCCACCAACCGGGACCATATGGTCTTGGTGGTGGTCGGATGGCCAAACCGAAACCCCCCTTGGGTTCGGTGTAGGCCTCGGCTAAAACAAACACCCCTTAAAACCATACTTTTGATTTTATTAAATCCAATTCATGTTAGATCCATGTTTATTTATTAGGTTTTTGGTAAAAACATAACATGTTCTTGATTTATTAAAAGATCAAATCAAAAGAAAAGGTTTAAAAGGTATTTACCGAATTCATGGATCAAAAGGACGAAGAACAAACACGATCACCAACTAATATTCCAAGATCCAAGATCAACAAACACCTCCTTATGGTGTTTTTAGGGTGGCGGCACAAAAGACAAGGGAAGGAGGGTTTTAGGTTTTTGCTAAAATCTTCTGTAATTGTAAAAATGAGTAGTGAAAAATCCTTAAACCCTTTTACTAAGATTTGACAAATGGACTTGGCCCATTTGTCCCTTGTAGCCGCGGGTAGGGGGCCCCACTTGGGGTACCCGTACCTTTTTCCGTGTCTCGCTGTTAAGTTATACGTTCGTGATTATTTGTGTTCGCGTTTTAAGTGTTCTCGTTACGTAAATATCGTGATCTAATATATTTAATTACGCTCGTAATATATATATATACGTAATTAATAATAGTTCGTGTTTTAATTACGTTCATGATTTCATGATCGCATGTTCGTGATTAATTATTGTCAATTAATTATTACGTGCTCGTGCGTAGTAAATACTTATCGTGTTCTAACACGTACGTAATACGTAAAATCCTAACACGTAATCGTAATCATGCTATATTAGGAAAGTTTTAATCTAGTACGTACGATCTTAAGGGTACTATTCATGGTAAAAGCATGCGGGTTTTACATTTCCTATCACCTTTATCGTCTTTGGCAAATCGGTTTTTGGAGAAGGGTTTCTTGTCGTTGTTTGGTTGTCTCATGTATTGACCACGTCTTTTGAAGAAATTCTTAAAGTCTCTAACCACCAAGGCATATTCCTCATCATCACTATCCGAAAAACTTTAATGATCACTTTGTACCTTCTTGTCTTTGAGTGCAAGAGACTTTCTTTCACTCTTAGTTTTCACCATTTCCGAGTCCTTCAAAATTATCATCTCATGAACCTTCAAGTTACCAATGTGTTCATCGAGTGATAATTTGGCGAGATCCTTTGATTCTTCAATCGCCGTGACTTTAGCTCTCCATTTTGTATGCAACGCCCTAAGAAACTTTCTAACATTGTTCTTGCTAGAAAAACTTTCATCAAGTGATTTTAGACTAGTAATAGTAGTGTTAAATCTAGCAAATGCACTATCTACGATTTCATCTTCTAAGGTGACAAATTGTTCATATTGTTGAACAAGAAGATCGATTTTACTCTCATTGATTTGGCTATTACCTTGGTGGGTTACTAAAAGTGTATTCCTAATGTCTTTAGCGGTTTCACACATAAAATTCCTTTCGTACTCTTTCTTTGGTAAAGCATTATAAATCACCATTTTAGCCTCATTATTTTTAGCAAGTTTTCTTTTAGTATCATCATTAGCTTTATCAAAATTAACTATCTCCTTACTTTTAGAAACTTCATTATATTGAAATGGTAAAAAGTTACCATTGGTAATAACATGCCAAAAATCTAAATCTTTTGATTTCACATAAGTCTCAAACCTATTTTTCCAATAAATAAAACTATCGGTTTCAAAAAGAGGTGTTCTTTGCATGGATTTCCCTTCTAGATACTTGTTGGAATCCATAGATCGATTCAAGTTTTAAAATACAATATATTTTAAAAAGCCTTAAGCAACCACGCTCTGATACCAATTGTAGAAACTAGAAAAGGGGGGGGGTGAATAGTTTCTTAAAATTGCTTGTTAAAGTTTTGTTTTAAAAAATCCTTTTTCAAAAATTTAAGCTTGAGTATTTATGTGAAACCTTCTTATACACAATATGAACAAGGTATAGTGCAACTAACTAATAATCACAATTATAAAGAATAATGAAAGTAACTAAACTAATAATCACAAGTATAAAGAATAAAGAATGTAAAGAGATAAGGGAAGGAAAGATCAAACCAAACACCAAGGATTTATAGTGGTTCGACAACGAAGCTCACTCCTCGTTCCTACTCCGCTCATCGAGTACTCCTTACTCGAGAGTTCACTAATCAACAAGCTCCTTAAGGTGGAGAAACCGTACACAATGTCGCTTAACCAATTTCCGACTCTAAGCTAAAAGTCGAGCCCTAATCTTAGCTAGGACCAATCTACACCAATATACTTTGAGGACTAAGTATTAACCCTAATACATACACAACTTCCAAATAGATACAACTACTTGGATCTTCACAACAATGACACAACAATGAATAAATAAGTTTGGATCTTCAATGGATCTTTGAGGTAGACACAACACTTCAACAATGATAGTGTTGTTATCTTTGTACTTTGAGAGGAAAAGATGGGAGGAGAAAGATTCACTTCTAAACAAGTAGTAATCAAATAAATGATCAAGGATTTGAGTGATTTAAGAAGTATGAAAGAATCTGAAAGTTTATGTGTAAAAGAGGTGGATTGAAAGTATGAGAATGGTCCACTATTTATAAGACATATGTCCAACGACTATATCTGCCCGCGGTTCTTTATTGCAGCCCGCGGTTCCTTATCGATAAGGAACCGCCGTAGGCGCTAAGGAAAAGTCGGCGTAGAGTCCGCCCCCTTTTGTCTTTTAGTGGGTTGGTGTGAGACCCCAGAATCTAACATGGAACCACTAGGCAACGAGGGGATCACACGTCAAGGTACAAGTAACAATGAATTATAAATGACATAAAAGATGACGTAATAAAATACATATATATTACATCATAATTTATCAGAGTTTCATAGCATCGGTCCCAAATGTTTTGAAACATAACAAAGTATCATAACATCATAGTTTAATGTTTTAAGATAACAAAAGATCAGCGGAAGACTTTAACAACGTCATTTATAACAAAAGCATAAACATATCACAACACAGATCTTTCCAAGCTGCCAACATCCTGCAGTACCTCGTCCAAGCACATTAAGCATTATTACCTGAGATTAAAACATGTAAAACCTGTCAACAAAAAGTTGAGTGATATTCATAGGTTTAGAAAACTAAGCAATGGAACACAATATAATTTGCAAAACAATTAATGGGGGGGTTGACTATGTACATTCTCTATAGTCATGGTATATTATTGCTATTTAGTTCATGAACCAAAGCTTAACTCAGTGTAAGTTCCTCTAGTGAGTATACATCCTAATACTCAAGTATAAACAAATGTAAGTGTGTCAAGGTAATCGGGACGGGGATAGTCAATCCTGATGGATCCACCCACAACATTCGCGCTTCGCGCAATGCACCAGGATAATTAACGGTTCATGATCAGGAGAGGAAACTTAAGGCTAGAGACTAAAAGCAATAATATCAATGAATTCATCTGGCAGCATACAGTTCTGGATAACATACATTTTAAATGATTGTGTTCTAACATGTTAATCTCACCCCGTGTTTTGAAACAATGAACAAGTAGCTAGAGGGGCTATGAACTCACCTTAGCTATAAGGTGGAATCAACACAAAACTGGAGGGCTCAGTAGAAACAACAGAAAATCAAGCAACCTTAAGTCATCCGAGACCTACGATAACGGGACGCGAAAGTTTAGAAGACACGAAATAATATTTATAAAAACATTTAAATGAGTACATAATCAAATTATGACACATAAGAAAAACCATGCAAGGGGTACTTCTAGACTCCATCTAAAAGTATACTTTTATTAGACAATACTTTCGATAAAAACTGCCTGCACATACCAAATGTACGGGCTGATTTACCTCACTTAGACACGTCAAATGTTTTTGGTGCTAAATGAGTAGCTCACTTAATATCTATAGAAAACCATATAAAAAGCTCGTCAAAAGTTTTTACTTCTAAGACTCACTGCCCGACACATCTTCGAGTTACAAAATCCGGACAGAATTACGTCTTTGACTTGTAAAACCATTCTGACCTTTCTAAACAATACCATTTCTAAACCCGACACTTGAGTTTGATAATAGACTCACAACCCTAAGTTTATAGTCCAAAACAGCCTTTGAATATTTTTAAAAATCAACTTATAGTCCACGAATTCGATCCAAATAACGACAACAATTTTAGATTGTGCCGATACTCGTCTCTCGGTACACGAATAATCAAACTATCGCTATTTCCAACTCGTTTGGAGTTAGAAGCTCTAATTTATATCAAATGGAAGCTAAGAAAAATATCTATAACCCTATCTCATTAGTTTAATAATAAAACAAGTTTAAGATACCCAAAAACAACTTATACTTTCTGCCTAAAATTACTACTTTGAAAATCATAACAAATGACTTTTTCATGATCTAACCATTTTTATACTCATAAAATAATTCTAATGTCATCCTATAACATCCTAAACCCTTGCATGCAACAAGATCAAAAGATCAAAAATCAAAACTTTAGATTTGTAAACATCAAAATAACATAATCTAGCCATGATCATCCTAAAAACAATGATCAAACAACTTTTTAACCATGAAATCATCAAAACTTGAAAACTTGTTGCATGTACAAAATATTTGTAGCAAAAGATGCACCTTGAAAATCTAAAAGGTAGTCTTTATTTAGTTTTGGATTAATCAAGATGGATGATGGTGAACGAGGGTGGTTTTTGGTTGGGGTGTCACGGCAACAAGGAGAAGAAAGAGGTGGTGGTGTGATTTTTTTTATAAAATGGATCTATGTGTTTAGTTAGTGGAAGAAATAAGCTTTTTATATGTTGGTTTAAGTGGAGGGCTAAATCTTGCCAATTTTGAAACTTTAGGACCACAAAATAAATACTTTGTTTAAAAGTGGGAAATGACTATTAGTCAATTTTACAAATATTTACGTGTTGGGTCAAAAAGTTGATGTGGCAGAAACTCAAAAACGAAGAAAACATGAAGATATTTGTCTAAGCGTTGACATGTGTATTCCATGCGTTGACAAGAACAAATTAGGCGTTGATGGAAGCAAGCATTGTCAAGAGCAATTCAAGCATTGTCACATGCAATTTAAGCATTGACAAAATGTAGACAAAGAAGATTTTAGAAGATTCTATCTGGATATATATGCAGGATATATTCTGTATATGTTTATCTAAATAGAAGATTTACTTGTTTATTAGTTTTTATCTCTTGTAAACCCTAATCCTTACATTATAAAAGGAACCAAGGGTCTTAGGTTTTATTCATACTTTCATTCACAATGTAAACCTAAAAGTGTGTGTGCACTAGACGTGGGATTCAATGTATACACGTCTAGTGGATGTTTGTTATTAATATAATGAACATCCCATTTGTTTTAATTCATGTTATTGTGCCTAAACACCTTGTTAATGTGTCATGTTCTAATTCCGCTTTGATTGTATAATCATATGAACATGGTGCATTCCTAGTTGCTTAAAAGATCCGGAAACCAAGGTTTCCACAATTGGTATCAGAGCCTCGTGGCTCGTGATGCTAGGACCAACAAGGTGTTCGTGTATGGTGAAAAGAAGAAAAATCCGTCAAGGGTTTTTCTAGACGTTTTTGTGTGCGTAGCAGTATTCAGAAGGTCATAACTTTTGATTGAACCGTTGGATCGTCACGAAATTTTATATGTGTGTTCTACATACATATATCTAAACATCCACCAGAGGGATTGTTGAGTTTTATCCCCAGGAAAAAGTTATTAAGCGTCAAAGTTGGCTGATGAGGTGATTTTCAGATTTTCAGCTTTTACATAAAATTATGATTAAGGTTTCTATGAACCCTAGATCGACTCAAGGCTGAAACATTTGAGATTTGGATGCTGTTATAATGTATTCTGGAATATAATTCGAATCTATTTGTTCTCAAAACCCTAATTAGGGTTTCAGTTTAAGTTCATCAGATTCTAAGGCTTGTTACAACAGCAGATCTAAACCCTAAATCGCTTTGGTTATTGTTTGTGTTTATGTTGATAACGAGAAGGACATGCAGGCGAAAGATATATGTTATTAAAGTACATACTGTTTGTATGTAAATCAAAAGATCACGTGATATTGTTTGAAGCTAAGGTATTCGCATGCGATTTATATTATAAAGAAAGCAGATGGTGACAGTGATCGATCAAACAGTAGGTTGGCACAAAAGTAGTGTTGTGAAGTTGTCAGGAACGTACAAACAGAAAAGGAGAAGTATGATACGAAATCTTTTTCTATGATATTGTGGGTACAAAGTATATTGAAAAGGAAAAGATTCGGTCAAAGGTTTTGTTTTTAGCTAGAAACAAGGATGTTTGTTCACACGTTATCAGCCAATCAAGAATAACATTCAGCTTTGTGTTCACACGGTTATACGCATGTGATTGGACGATGCAAAAGGAAGGAAATCTTTGCTTTATTCACTTATTTAATGTTGTTCAGCAAATATAAGAAAAGGTAACGTTGATAGTTATTAATTCAACGTTGACATGAGAAAAGATGTGAGCAACTATTCATAAGCAGAGAAAGACGTCACGTGGGATGTGGAAAATTGATGTGGCCCATGGGATTTTAATATTGATAAACACTAGTTTGTTTATTAATGATGTTTGTTATTTTGACGCTGACAAGTTGGAATTTGACGCTGACAGAATAAGTCAACGCTGACAGCGTTGACAGTGTCGTCCGAGATATGGTTTTTCAAACGCTGTTAGGTATTGTCCGATATGTGACAATACATATTCCAGATATATTGGATAGAGAAGGATCTCGGATAACACAATGATTGCTGCTGTTTGAGAAAATTGGTACGTTTTTAGCACACAAAAAGGTGGAAATTACACACGAAGGTACATGGAATCTCCGTTTTAATTTAGAATATCATGTTGATATTTGTGGCTCGGATATTTTAAACGGACTTAATGATCTTAAAGCGAGTTAGCTACAATTCATGAGGTAATGAAAGGTCTTCATGAAGAAGTGTTAGCTTAAGGGGAAGAATTCTTATGGTAAGTTTGATGATTGAAGAAGATTTTCGCGAGTTTGTGTTCTGTCATATCTTAAAGTCATGCACTAGTGACTTTTAAGGTAACTTGTTTATGCTTACATGGTTAATGATGAAGTGATACAAGGTCTAGGAATATGTGATTTTTCTTATGGTTCTCTATGCACATATTTTCTATCACTTGAAGGAGTTACATTATCGTGCTCAGTGTCTCACAAAGGATGAGTATTTTTGTATCAGCAACATACTTCATCACATCATCGTACAAGATATGGAACATAGGTTTGGGTTACTCTACTTCTACATCAAAAATATTATATTAATTGTTCTTCAAGATCATTACATAGAGCTACATTTGGAGAATCTTCAAAGATTGCATACATTGTTTACTTCCCTGTTGATGTGACAAAAAGGGGAAGAAATACATGCTACACTTGAGGGGAAGCAATTTGAAGATCATGTACAACTTACAAGAGATACACATAGAGTTTTGCCATAGAGTTTTGCCACCATCAACTAGGGGAAGATTGTTGGGTCAAAACGTTGATGTGGCAGAAACTCAAAAACGAAGAAAACATGAAGGTATTTGTCTAAGCGTTGACATGTGTATTCCAGGCGTTGACAAGAACAAATTAGGCGTTGATGGAAGCAAGCATTGTCAAGTGTGACAATCTAACATTTTCAGGTAGTGAAATATTTTCTCGTATAATATTTTGAAACTTTTTTTTGTGTTAGTTGACGAACTCACAATTTACGGATTTAAATTTGGGCTTACGTGCATAATTTGGCGTCTTTTACGACTAAACCGGAAACCTTAGGATTACGTATTTACGTTTTTGAACTCCGTTTTTGATGAGACAATTTTTATTGGATTCGTTTTGTGACGGTGATTCATAATTTATAAAAACATTTTTCGTAAAACCACCCGAGGGCACGCAAATCGAGAAAACTAGAATCGAGAAATACCCGTAAACTAGTGAGATGGGACAAAACACATTGTCCCACCCCACTAGCTTGGTTGGGACGGCAACATGACACCACACCATCAAGGTGGCATCATGTTAGCTAAACTTACACAAGTGTAAGCCTAAGCTTACATGTTAAGCTAACTCTTTACCACTTAACATCAAAACTAGCTACTTGTTTCATTATACCATTTACTTACATGCAAATTTCTCTCAAAATCCTCTCAACTCTCCTCCCTTTGCCGTCCAAAATAATCCAACAAACATCCCATTTGATCTCTTCTAGCCATGAACAACATGTTTACTAGCTCTAATAAGGAGTATTCTTGAAGCCTTGCTCATTTGGTGGCCATATTAACATCTTTGGAGGTGATTTGCTTGTGTCCTAGGGCTGATTTTCCAACCTATGTTCTTGATATTTGATGGTCTTGGAGATACTTGTTGTGTTCATCAAGTTCTTGTCTTCCTAAAACAAGAAATCTACTTGGATTGGTAAAGAAGATCATCCTCTCCATTTTTCTCTTGTTATTTTGTAAAGAACAAATGTATTTTCTTTCATTTTGTATATGTATATGATGTATATATGATGATAAAAATTTTGTGTGGGGATCAAGTGTTGATAAATATGCTTAAAAATGATGATAACTATAAGAAATGAAGCTAAAATCTTGATTATTTAGTTGGCTGTATTAAAACAGTAGATAACTAAAAGATGAACTGATAAAATTGCATGGTTTGATCCATTTACAGTAAGTAGAAGATGTTATACACATGTGAGAGTTGGCCATGCAATGGAATCAAAATAATGAATGAGATATGATCAAAACAAGTTAGGTGGTATAATCTGAATAAGCAGTTTTGTAGGGACTGTTAAGGCAAATTAAACTCAAAATGGGCAGTAGCTATAACTAAGTTAAATGTAGCACATATTATGAAGATCATGCCATCCAAAAATGAGCTTCTAATTCATTATAGAACTCTAGATATGTTAAAAATGGTGAACATGAAGTTAAAAATCAGATTTTTGGAAATAATGTTTATTAATATTATATAAGCACTCACATTATAATGTATAAAATGTAAAAATATAAACCCACTAACTTATAAAACTTATTTATATAAATGTATAAAAGGTTAATTAAATGGGTAAATTATATAAATGGTGGTAAAATAATATTTATAAGTAATAAAAACTATAAACTTGATTTTTACGACTTTTTCGGCTATCGCCGTAAAATTAACGTTTTTCGCCAAATAAAACTTAGACGACCAAACCCGTCTAATGTAAAGTTAATAAAAGTCATATACTGATGTATAAGTAACTAAGACAAGTAAAAACCGATAAAACCCGAACTATAAGAATTACGGACATTTACGAGCTAACTAAACATATTAGACTAATAATTGGACTTAATAAGATAAATACTTGTAAAAAGAACTTATTGGGCTTAACCCATTTGGGCCCAACATGAAAAGTATATATACTGATAATATAGGTATAAAATGGGTAAAAACAAGTTAAAGAACTTATACAAGGCTTAATGGACTTAAAATAGGTAAAATCGGTAAAACTAGCGAACTAGTAAGACGTTACCAAAACGTAAACACTAAATTGAGTAAACAAGGATGTATAAACCCACTTGATCATCATCATATGTACAAAATCATATATATATATTGTTATTTTGATAAAAGTCATTGGACCGAGTCTAAGACCGATTATTATTTATATAGGTTTCCGTGACCGAAGCACGCCCGTAGCCGATAATCCGCCTTTCATTAACAACGTGAGTTCATAGGCTCGCACTCTTTTAAATGTTTTATAAAATGATTTGTAAACCCGCGAGGGAGATAACATGCTAGATTTTTATAAAAATAGAACACAAGTAGTCCCGATTGTATGCTTAATGATATGGACCCGAATGATGCTATGACCCTATATTCGAGACTAAAAGGATTATTAGTAGTTAGGTTATGTCACTTAAAGTCGCATTAGCATGAATTGTGAACTACCGGGATTTGGTAGACGCTTATGCATTTGATAGTACTATTTGGGGACGATCACCCCAGTTCGCGCCTTGACGGTTGATCCCCGTCGTACCACATTGATTGGTAAGCGAATTTATGTATGAGAAGATTCCATAGCGTGATTTTTGTGACGACACGCTAACTTAGATGGGCAAATTGTTTGTCGGGTTCGGGGCCCGCTGTTTTCATAGTAAGGTAACAATGTCATGCGGCTAATAATAATCCTACAACCTACAACGTATGCTATAGAACATAAATAATAAACGATAACGACACTATTAACGATGAATATATTACCTATCATGGTAATATAGAGACTACGGTCTCATGGACGGTTTAAGATGTATGCTTGATTTATATATTGCCTGACTAGCAATATGAGGACTTACTTCCGATATTATACTTGTGTTCTGATTTTAAATGATTGTAAATGATTGTTTTTATATAACGGGTTTTTATTAAACTCTATGAATTCACTCGGCATTCGCTGATATGATTTTTGCATGTTTTTATCTCAGGTGCTTGAAGGTAATCCAGATGGAGATCGACTCTGATGGCCCACACTTATTATTAAAAATGTTCATTCGATCTGTGTTTTGTAAACTGAATGACCTATATAATTTGGGACCTGTTGTACGCTTTTGAAACTTTTTATCGAATGAATGTTTGTTAAACCTTGTACAACCATTTTTATGTGTTGTCTATGATTGGAGTTGTTGTGCTATCCCGTAACACTCTGAAAGACCCTTCCGCTGTACCGATACGAAAAATGAGAGTGTTACAGTTTGGTACCAGAGCTCTCGTTGTAGAGAACAAAAGATTTTAAAAACCAAGATTTTGAACAAAACGTTTCAAAATCTTTTGACAATGAACATTTGAGAAAATATTTGAAAAATCTTTTGACTATAACGGTGCCAGAGATCTCCGACGTTACCAACAAGCCCTATTGAGAAGATATATATTTTGATATATATAATTTAATTTATATATATGTATATATCGTGATTTCATTTATGTAATTGTTTAACTAGTATGTTATCCTAATACGAGATATATATATATATATATATATAAATGCAGATTGTCATGGCTGACCCTAATATTCCTGTAGAAAACCATGCTATTCCCGAACCTAATATAGATGATGATCCTTATTTAGACTTAGTAGATTATGATATTGATGATGAGGAGGAACCATTTGAGGATCCCGAGCCCGAGTTAGGACTAGGAGATCAGATTGCCCCTCAGGTTGACTTGGTAGAGAATGAGATTGAGAATGTGGATATTGAGAACGATGATGAGATTGGGTTAGATACTTTAGATGACGAGATTGATGACGAGGATGTCGAGGAGGATGTAGGTATAGATGTTGAGGTTGATGACGATGAGGAAGCTGAGCTTATTTATCCGTATGATGTTCCAGAGGGCGAGCCTTTGCCTCCACCAGTTTGTTTGTCTGATTCTGAGGATGAGTTACCTAGGGATGAAATGTCTAAATCATCTGAATCTGATTCTGAATCAGAGGAGGATGAGGATGACGATGCACCTGACGGTACTGATGGTATTGCTACTCGTAGACGTGAGATAGAAGAGTCGTCTAGTACTCGAGAGGCTACTCATATTGATGGTCTTGCACCATGGGCCTTGAGACGTGATCTAGATGCTTCCCGTGTTAAGAATTGTGTGACAGAGGTTGGATTAGGTGTTGTTCAGACTCATGTTGCTTATTTGGAGTCGAAGACAAAGGTTGGCGAGAAAGAGAGAGAATTGCTTAGTTTGGATTTGAGTGAGGTAGAACGTGGTTTGAATGAGGCTTTTAGGAGGTTATCGGTATTGGAAAGTGGTGAGTATGCTGCTATGAAGAGAAAGGTGAATACTATGGAGATTCAGTTGAGTGTGGCTCGTGCGATGCGTGAGAAAGCTGAGAAGGAGTTGAATATATCCGTGGGATGGAATAGTAGATTTTATGCCGACATGGTTGAAAGAGGAGTAATCCGTAAGCGCCCAGCTGAAGATGTGTCTAGTGATCGTCCGGCGAAGATCCAGAAGACGATGGATGATGGACCATCTGGCAGTTCTCAGTAGACCAGTCTGTATTCAGTAGTGACCTTTATATCTTTTGTGCCTTTGTAGCTTTGACTGAACTGACATGTTAGTAGTAGACTTGGCACGAACTTTGAGTGTATATAGTGCTAGAACTTTGACATGGGATGTACTAAGACAATACTTTTGTTTCAGATCGAATGAAATATGTATCTTGTCTTGAATTCCATATTGTGCCTTATTTGTATCTTAATTATGAATTCGATCCATATTATATGAATCCTTTGTTGGGTGAATGCTTAATACTTTGAAATTGTGGAATTATAGAACTATGCCGCCCAAGAAGGCTGTGACTGAGGATGATGTACGTAGGATTATTACGGAGCAAGTTACCGCATCTATGACTGAATTTATGGCAAATGCTAGAAATGAAGCTGGCGGTAGTGGACCTGGCGGTAGTGGAGCTGGCGGTAGTGGAGCTGGCGGTAGTGGAGCTGGCGGTAGTGGAGCTGGCGGTAGTGGAGCTGGCGATAGTGGAGCTGGCGGTAGTGGAGCTGGCGGTAGTGGAGCTGGCGGTAGTGGAATTGGCGGTACTAATGTGAATGTGAATGCTAATAATGTGAATGCTAATGCTGGAGTAAATGTAGGGGGACTTGGAACTAATGCACCTGAAGTTGGTGGCTGTACTTATGTGACGTTCATGAAGTGTGAACCTCTACCTTTTAATGGAACTGAAGGTGCTGTAGGATTAAGCCAGTGGATTGAGAAGATTGAATCGGTGTTTAGGATCAGTAAGTGTAAGGAGGAAGATAAGGTGACTTTTGCTATGGCTACTCTTAAAGGTCGTGCGTTGACTTGGTGGAACGGGAGAATTGCTTTCATGGGTCTTGATGCTGCTAATGCTACTCCTTGGGCTGAAATTAAGAAGTGGATGACTTTGGAGTTTTGTCCTCGTAGTGTGATTATTAGGTTAGAGCAAGAGTTGATTCATCTGAGAATGAAAGGTGTGGATATTGATAGTTACACGAATCGATTCCATGCTATGTCCTCGATTGGTTGAACCCGAAGAGATCCCAATTGAGCAATATGTGAAAGGGTTGACCAGGAATATCCGGGGGGACGTGACATCATCGAAACCACTGACCATTGATGATGCTGTTCGAATGGCTTACCAACTCATTGGACAGATAATTCAGGATAAGGAAGATGAAGCCCGTGTTGGTGAGAAAAGAAAGGGAGACGGTGAGCGTGTAGATAGAGGTGATAATAGGAAGAATTTCAATCGTCGTCAGAACAAGAGAAAGGGGAAAGCAAAAGCTCTTACCAACAACACACCGCGCAACGATGATAGATGTCCTAAGTGTGGCAACAAGAGGCATGCTGGAGACTGCTGGAAGTGCCGAAATTGCGGAAAGCTTGGACACAAGGTTGAAAGGTGTAAGAAGGGAACCATTTGCTTCAACTGTAATGAAGAAGGTCATAGGAAATCGGAATGCCCCAAGTTGAAAGCGATTGTACCTGGAAGAAACCCCCAGGGTGGTATCTACCAACTTGGAACAATTGAGGTGAAGAAAGAGGATCCGAATGTCCTTACCGGTACGTTTTTACTCAACAATCATTATGCTGTTGCTTTATTCGATTCGGGTGCCGATAGGAGCTTTGTATCCACTAAATTTAGTTCCCTTATTGATATTGAACCTGTTGAGATAAGTACCAGTTACGAGGTGGAATTGGCTGATGGTAAATTAGTAAAAACTAATAAGCTATTAGAAGGATGCTCTCTAAATCTCTTAAACCATTCCTTTCCGATTGATTTGATGTTGATAGAATTAGGTAGTTTTGATATTATTATTGGTATGGATTGGTTGTCGTTGAATAATGCTACAATTTTATGTGGAGAGAAGAAAGTTAAGATTCCTCTTAGGAATAGGACGTTAGTAATTGATGGTAGTCGAGGTGAATCCCGTTTGAAAATCGTTTCATGTATTAAAGTCCAAAAGTACATCAGGAACGGTTGTGAGTTATTCTTAGCTCAAGTGACCTGGAATGAGTCTAGGGAGAAACGATTGGAAGATGTACCTATTATTTGTGAATTTCCTGAGGTATTTCCTAAAGATTTACCCGGACTTCCACCGATAAGGCAAGTAGAGTTTCGAATCGATTTAATTCCTGGTGCTGCACCGGTGGCACGTGCGCCTTACCGATTAGCCCCTTCTGAATTAAAGGAGTTATCTGAGCAACTTAAGGAGTTGTCTGATAAAGGTTTTATTCGACCGAGCTCGTCGCCTTGGGGAGCTCCAGTCTTGTTCGTTAAGAAGAAGGATGGATCTTTTCGTATGTGCATTGATTATAGGGAACTGAATAAGTTGACAATTAAAAATCGATATCCTTTACCTAGGATTGATGATTTGTTTGATCGACTGCAAGGATCTAGTGTGTATTCTAAGATAGATTTGTGGTCAGGATATCACCAACTTCGCGTCCGTGAAGAAGATATTCCTATAACTGCATTTAGAACTCGTTATGGACACTATGAATTTCAAGTAATGCCATTTGGGTTAACTAACGCACCTGCGGTTTTCATGGATTTAATGAATCGAGTGTGCAAGCCCTACTTGGATAAATTTGTGATTGTGTTTATTGACGATATTCTAATCTATTCTAAGAGTGAAGATGAGCATAGAGAACATTTGAGGATTGTTTTCAATTTGTTGAAGGATGAAAGGTTGTATGCTAAGTTTTCGAAGTGTGATTTCTGGTTAGATTCTGTGCAATTTCTTGGTCATGTGATTAACAAAGATGGAATTCATGTTGATCCTGCAAAGGTTGAAGCTATTAAGAATTGGTCTGCACCGACAACGCCAACGGATGTGTGACAGTTCTTAGGATTGGCTGGCTATTATAGGCGATTCATTAAAGAATTTTCTTTGATAGCTAAACCCTTGACTAAGCTTACCCAGAAGAATAAACCTTTCGTTTGGGGAAGTGATGAATACGGAGCATTTCAGACATTGAAGCAAAAATTATGTAGTGCGCCAATATTATCATTACTCGACGGGAGTGAAGATTTTGTAGTGTATTGCGATGCATCTCTTAGAGGTTATGGAGCTGTTTTGATGCAGAGAGAGAAAGTGATAGCTTATGCTTCTAGGCAATTAAGGAAGAATGAGGAGAATTATACTACTCATGATCTTGAGTTAGGAGCTGTAGTCTTTGCTCTTAGGTTGTGGAGACATTATCTGTATGGCACCAAGTGTACGGTATTCACCGATCACAAAATCCTACAGTATATTCTCGACCAGAAGGAATTAAACATGAGGCAACGAAGATGGATAGAGTTGTTAAGTGATTATGATTGTGATATAAAATATCACCCAGGAAAAGCCAATGTTGTTGCTGATGCGTTAAAGATAGAGAGCCTATCAGGGTGCGTTCTCTAGTCTTGACCGTGCACAATAATTTGCCTGAGCAAATTAGAAATGCGCAAATAGAAGCTTGTAAGAGGGAGAATTTTGTTAATGAAGGGTTCCGAGGAGAAGGAGATCCTTTAGAGGTTAGAGCTGATGGAGTGAAATTCTTAAGAGGTCGTATGTGGATACCTAAGTTTGGAGACTTAAGAGATTTGATTATGTTAGAATCCCATAAATCTAAGTATTCCATTCATCCGGGATCTGATAAGATGTACCATGATTTGAAGAAGTTGTACTGGTGGCCGAATATGAAAGCTGACATAGCTATGTATGTTCTTCAATGCTTGACTTGTGCTAGAGTTAAAGCCGAACATCAAAAGCCATCAGGACTACTTCAACAGCCAAAGATTCCTGAATGGAAGTGGGAGCGAATTACAATGGACTTTATCACCAAGCTTCCTAGAACATCATCTGGAAACAAGTCGATTTGGGTTATTGTCGATAGACTGACCAAATCAGCACACTTCATTCCGGTTAAGGAGCAGTTCTCACTGGAGAAGCTGACTCGAATATACCTTGATAATGTTGTATGCAAGCATGGAGTGCCTGTATCGATCATTTCAGATCAAGATCCTAGATTCGCATCAAATTTTTGGAAATCTCTCCAAAGATATTTGGGAACGAATCTCGACATGAGCACTGCTTATCACCCCCAGACTGATGGGCAGAGTGAAAGGACGATACAAACACTGGAAGATATGTTGAGAGCTTGTGTGTTAGACTTTGGTAAGAATTGGGATAAACATTTGTCGTTAGCAGAGTTTTCGTATAACAATAGTTACCATTCTACTATTAAGGCTGCACCGTTTGAAGCTTTGTATGGTAGGAAGTGTAGATCTCCTGTATGTTGGAGTCAAGTTGGGGATACCCAGCTCACGGGACCAGAATTGATCCGGGAAACTACGGAGATGATAGTTCAGATTAAGAATAGGTTGTTGACTGCTCGTAGTGGACAGAAAAGTTACGCGGATTTGCGGCGGAAGCCAATGGAGTTTGAAGTGGTTGACCGAGTAATGTTGAAAGTATCGCCATGGAAAGGCGTTATAAGATTTGGAAAACGAGGGAAATTGAATCCCCGTTATATTGGACCCTTTAAGATTTTATCTAGAGTAGGTCCGGTGGCTTACAAACTAGAGTTACCCCTAGAACTTCATGGTGTTCACAACACATTCCATGTATCTAATCTGAAGAAATGTCTAGCAGTGAGTGATAAGAAAATTCCATTAGGTAAGGTTCGAATAGATGGGAAGTTGCATTTTATCGAAGAGCCCGTAGAAGTTATGGACCGTGAGGTAAAGCAACTGAAACAAAGTCGGATACCTATTGTCAAAATCCGATGGAATTCAAAGCATGGACCGGAGTATACTTGGGAACGAGAGGATGAAATGTGGAAGAAATATCCGCACCTCTTCGATTTCAATAAGAAACGGACATCCAAATGAAATGGATCACGAGGACGTTGATCCCTTTTAGGAGGAAAAGCTGTGACAATCTAACATTTTCAGGTAGTGAAATATTTTCTCGTATAATATTTTGAAACTTATTTTTGTGTTGGTTGACGAACTCACAATTTACGGATTTAAATTTGGGCTTACGTGCATAATTTGGCGTCTTTTACGACTAAACCGGAAACCTTAGGATTACGTATTTACGTTTTTGAACTCCGTTTTTGATGAGACAATTTTTATTGGATTCGTTTTGTGATGGTGATTCATAATTTATAAAAACGTTTTTTGTAAAACGACCCGAGGGCACGCAAATCGAGAAAACTAGAATCGAGAAATACCCGTAAACTAGTGAGATGGGACAAAACACATTGTCCCACCCCACTAGCTTGGTTGGGACGGCAACATGACACCACACCATCAAGGTGGCATCATGTTAGCTAAACTTACACAAGTGTAAGCCTAAGCTTACATGTTAAGCTAACTCTTTACCACTTAACATCAAAGCTAGCTACTTGTTTCATTATACCATTTACATACATGCAAATTTCTCTCAAAATCCTCTCAACTCTCCTCCCTTTGCCGTCCAAAATAAGCCAACAAACATCCCATTTGATCTCTTCTAGCCATGAACAACATGTTTACTAGCTCTAATAAGGAGTATTCTTGAAGCCTTGCTCATTTGGTGGCTATATTAACATCTTTGGAGGTGATTTGCTTGTGTCCTAGGGCTTATTTTCCAACCTATGTTCTTGATATTTGATGGTCTTGGAGATACTTGTTGTGTTCATCAAGTTCTTGTCTTCCTAAAACAAGAAATCCACTTGGATTGGTAAAGAAGATCATCTTCTCCATTTTTCTCTTGTTATTTTGTAAAGAACAAATGTATTTTCTTTCATTTTGTATATGTATATGATGTATATATAATGATAAAAATGTTGTGTGGGGATCAAGTGTTGATAAATATGCTTAAAAATGATGATAACTATAAGAAATGAAGCTAAAATCTTGATTATTTAGTTATCTGTATAAAAACAGTAGATAACTAAAAGATGAACTGATAAAATTGCATGGTTTGATCCATTTACAGTAAGTAGAAGATGTTATACACATGTGAGAGTTGGCCATGCAATGGAATCAAAATATTGAATGAGATATGATCAAAACAAGTTAGGTGGTATAATCTGAATAAGCAGTTTTGTAGGGACTGTTAAGGCAAGTTAAACTCAAAATGGGCAGTAGCTATACCTAAGTTAAATGTAGCACATATTATGAAGATCATGCCATCCAAAAATGAGCTTCTAATTCATTATAGAACTCTAGATATGTTAAAAATGGTGAACATGAAGTTAAAAATCAGATTTTTGGAAATAATGTTTATTAATATTATATAAGCACTCACATTATAATGTATAAAATGTAAAAATATAAACCCACTAACTTATAAAACTTATTTATATAAATGTATAAAAGGTTAATTAAATGGGTAAATTATATAAATGATGGTAAAATAATATTTATAAGTAATAAAAACTATAAACTTGATTTTTACGACTTTTTCGGCTATCGCCGTAAAATTAACGTTTTTCGCCAAATAAAACTTAGACGACCAAACCCGTCTAATGTAATGTTTATAAAAGTCATATACTGATGTATAAGTAACTAAGACAAGTAAAAACCGATAAAACCCGAACTATAAGAATTGCGGACATTTACGAGCTAACTAAACATATTAGACTAATAACTGGACTTAATAAGATAAATACTTGTAAAAAGAACTTATTGGGCTTAACCCATTTGGGCCCAACATGAAAAGTATATATACTGATAATATAGGTATAAAATGGTTCAAAACAAGTTAAAGAACTTATACAAGGCTTAATGGACTTAAAATAGGTAAAATCGGTAAAACTAGCGAACTAGTAAGACGTTACCAAAACGTAAACACTAAATTGAGTAAACAAGGATGCATAAACCCACTTGATCATCATCATATGTACAAAATCATATATATATATTTTATTTTGATAAAATTCATTGGACCGAGTCTAAGACCGATTATTATTTATATAGGTTTCCGTGACCGAAGCACGCCCGTAGCCGATAATCCGTCTTTCATTAACAACGTGAGTTCATAGCCTCGCACTCTTTTAAATGTTTTATAAAATGATTTGTAAACCCGCGAGGGAGATAACATGCTAGATTTTTATAAAAATAGAACACAAGTAGTCCCGATTGTATGCTTAATGATATGGACCCGAATGATGCTATGACCCTATATTCGAGACTAAGGATTATTAGTAGTTAGGTTATGTCACTTAAAGTCCCATTAGCATGAATTGTGAACTACCGGGATTTGGTAGACGCTTATGCATTTGATAGTACTATTTGGGGACGATCACCCCAGTTCGCGCCTTGACGGTTGATCCCCGTCGTACCACATTGATTGGTAAGCGAATTTATGTATGAGAAGATTCCATAGCGTGATTTTTGTGACGACACGCTAACTTAGATGGGAAAATTGTTTGTCGGGTTCGCGGCCCACTGTTTTCATAGGAAGGTAACAATGTCATGCGGCTAATAATAATCCTACAACCTACAACGTATGCTATAAAACATAAATAATAAACGATAACGACGCTATTAACGATGAATATATTACCTATCATGGTAATATAGAGACTACGGTCTCATGGACGATTTAAGATTTATGCTTGATTTATATATTGCCTAACTAGCAATATGAGGACTTACTTCCGATATTATACTTGTGTTCTGATTTTAAATGATTGTAAATGATTGTTTTTATATAACGGTTTTTATTAAACTCTATGAATTCACTCGGCATTCGCTGATATGATTTTTGCATGTTTTTATCTCAGGTGCTTGAAGGTAATCCTGATGGAGATCGACTCTGATGGCCCACACTTAATATTAAAAATGTTCATTCGATCTGTGTTTTGTAAACTTAATGACCTGTATAATTTGGGACCTGTTGTACGCTTTTGAAACTTTTTATCGAATGAATGTTTGTTAAACCTTGTACAACCATTTTTATGCGTTGTCTATGATTGGAGTTATTGTGCTATCCCGTAACACTCTGAAAGACCCTTCCGCTGTACCGATACGAAAAATGAGAGTGTTGCATCAAGAGCAATTCAAGCATTGTCACATGCAATTCAAGCATTGACAAAACGTAGACAAAGAAGCTTTTAGAAGATTCTATTTGGATATATATGCAGGATATATTCTGTATATGTTTATCTAAATAGAAGATTTACTTGTTTATTTGTTTTTATCTCTTGTAAACCCTAATCCTTACATTATAAAAGGAACCAACGGTCTTAGGTTTTATTCATACTTTCATTCACAATGTAAACCTAAAAGTGTGTGTGCACTAGACGTGGGATTCAATGTATACACGTCTAGTGGATGTTTGTTATTAAAATAATGAACATCCCATTTGTTTTAATTCATGTTATTGTGCCTAAACACCTTGTTAATGTGTCATGTTCTAGTTCCGCTTTGATTGTATAATCATATGAACATGGTGCATTCCTAGTTGCTTAAAAGAGATACACATAGAGTTTTGCCATAGAGTTTTGCCACCATCAACTAGGGGAAGATTGTTGGGTCAAAAAGTTGATGTGGCAGAAACTCAAAAACGAAGAAAACATGACGGTATTTGTCTAAGCGCTGACATGTGTATTCCAGGCGTTGACAAGAACAAATTAGGCGTTGATGGAAGCAAGCATTATCAAGAGCAATTCAAGCATTGTCACATGCAATTCAAGCATTGACAAAACATAGACAAAGAAGCTTTTAGAAGATTCTATTTGGATATATATGTAGGGTATATTCTGTATATGTTTATCTAAATAGAAGATTTACTTGTTTATTTGTTTTTATCTCTTGTAAACCCTAATCCTTACATTATAAAAGGAACCAAGGGTCTTAGGTTTTATTCATACTTTCATTCACAATGTAAACCTAAAAGTGTGTGTGCACTAGACGTGGTATTCAATGTATACACGTCTAGCGGATGCTTGTTATTAATATAATGAACATACCATTTGTTTTAATTCATGTTATTGTGCCTAAACACCTTGTTAATGTGTCATGTTCTAATTCCACTTTGATTGTATAATCATATGAACATGGTGCATTCCTAGTTGCTTAAAAGATCCAGAAACTAAGGTTTCCACATTACGGGGTTCGGGTTTCGTAAAAATACTTTCTCAAAAGTTAAAACGCACCCAAATTAAGATAATATAGACTCCCGACTCGACTTAACACATCATTAAAAGAAAATATCAAAAACATCGAATATTGAAACAATTGACAGTAAAAATATGAAATACAAGAATTTATTACTGTGCCCGTTATCGGTCTAGACTTAATACAATGTAAAAATCAATATCTTTAAGTCGAAATATTTAGCCCTCGGTTCTCGTTCCGTTGATTCAAGTAAACTTTTGTAAAAATGCACACGGGTGATTTTGAATAAAAATATTTGATTTAAATAAATATGTAATTATAATATAAAAATAATTTTATAATTTCGAATATGTATCGACAACGATTAAAATAATGAATAAGAGTAAAATAATTACCAGGAAGATACGAGATCTCACAGTCTTCTCCCTAAGGAACTCTGGTCCATCATAATTTAACTGGAGATGGAAGGAGAAGACGAGAACAGATGAGGATACTTAGTCTTGAACTAGTCTTCACTTTCCCAAGTGAACTCAGCACCCCGACGTGAACCCAACGAACATTAACGATAGGATACCAACTACGTTTCAGCTTCTTGACTTGGCGATCCACAATCTATATTGGTTCTTCAATGAAGGACATTTTCTCGTCCACCCTTATTTCTTCTAACAGTAACTCATTCGGCTAAGCATTTCTTATGATTGGAAACATGGAATACATCGTGAACACAACTTAACTCTTGTGGTAACTTCAATCGATAAGCTACTGAACCAATACGCTCGACGATCTCGAATGGTCCTACAAAACATGGCGCAAGTTTTCCTCTTTTACCGAACCTCACAATACCTTTCCATGGAGATACTCGTAACAGCATACGGTCTCCGACTTGAAACTCAAGAGGTCTGCGTATTTTGTCTGCGTAACTCTTCTGACGACTTCTAGCAGTTTTCAATCTTTCCCTAATCTGTAGAAACTTGTATGTAGTTTCTAGGACTAATTCAGGCCCTATCAGTTGACTTTCATCTACTTTGTTCCATATCACTGACGATCTAGACTTACGTCCGTATAAAGCCTCGAATGGCCAACACTTGACACTTTTGTGGTAACTGTTATTATATGAAATTCGACTAAAGGTATATGAGTATCCCAACTACCACAAAAATCCATAGCACATGCCCGCAACATGTCTTCCAAAGTCTGAATAGTGCGTTCGCTCTGTCCATCCGTCTCTGGGTGATATGCTGTACTCATTAATACTTACGTACCCAACGCCTTTTGAAGTGCTTTCCAAAAATGAGATGCAACACGACCATCCCTATCAGAAATAATCGATATTAGCACTCCGTGCTTTGCAACAATCTCATTGATGTAGATTCGAGCTAATTTATCAGTTTTATAATCCTCACGAATAGGAAGGAAGTGAGCAGATTTGGTTAATCTTTCAACAATTACCCAAATCACATCAAAACCACCACTGCTTTTAGGCAGCTTTGTGACTAATTCCATTGTAATCTTTTCCCATTTCCATTCTGGGACTTCTGGTTGTTGTAAAAGACCTGAGGGTTTCTGATGTACTGCTTTAATCTTTGAACAAGTCAAACACTTGTTAACGTATTCTTCTATGTCTTTCTTCATACCTGGCCACCAATAAATATCCCTTAAATCATAGTACATCTTATCTACACCAGGGTGAATCGAATATCTTGAAGCATGTACTTCGTCCATTATTACTTTTCTTAATCCTCCAACAAATGGAATCCATATTCGTCCAACAAAGTAAATTGTTCCATCGTCTTTCCTTTCAAATTTAGCATCTAATCCTCGCAGCAATTCTGTTGGAGCCTTAAAGTCCTTTGCAGCTTCTTTCTATGCTTCTAAAATCTTAGCCTTGAGGCTAGATTGAATGGTTATGCTCATAGCACGAACTTTCCTAGGTTTAAGTCTTTCCTTTCGACTTAGGGCATCAACCACAACATTAGCCTTTCCTGAATGATACTTAATTTCACACTCGTAGTCACTAAGGAGTTCTAACCAACGTCTTTGTCGCATGTTCAAGTCCTTTTGGTTAAAGATATACTGGAGACTCTTATGTTCAGTGTATATCACACTTTTCATCCCATAAAGACAATGTCTCCATATTTTTAAGGCGAATACTACTGCACCTAACTCCAAATCGTGAGTAGTATAGTTTTGTTCATAGATTTTAAGTTGTCTAGAGCATAAGCAATCACTTTTCCTCGCTGCATCAAGACACACCCAAAACCTTGATGGGATGCATCACAATAAACTAAAAAATCACCCGGTCCGTCAGGAAGTGTTAATATTGGGGCATTACACAATTTCTCCTTTAATAAGCAAAAGGCTTGCTCTTGCTCTTCCTTCCAAATGTATTCCTTATTCTTTTATGTAAGCAGGGTTAAAGGCTTAGCAATCTTGGAGAAGTTTTTGATGAATCGGCGATAGTATCCAGCTAATCCTAGAAATGAACGGACCTCAGTAGGCGATTTAGGAGATTTCCAATTCTTAACTAGTTCAACTTTAATAGGATCCGCGTGTATACCATCCTGATTTACCACGTGTCCTAAAAACTGAACCTCTTTTAACCAAAAT
This sequence comes from Glebionis coronaria, assembly GCA_025667525.1. Taxonomy (NCBI): domain Eukaryota; kingdom Viridiplantae; phylum Streptophyta; class Magnoliopsida; order Asterales; family Asteraceae; genus Glebionis; species Glebionis coronaria. Next base: position 554,520,560 of record CM046877.1, on the reverse strand, counting down.
TCACACTTAGAGAATTTGGCATACAACTTTTCTTTCTCCAAAAGACTTAAGATGGTTCTAAGATGATTTTCATGATCTTTTTCTGATTTCGAGTACATGAGGATGTCGTCAATAAAGACTATAACAAACTTATCAAGGTAGGGTTTGCAGACATGGTTCATTAGATCCATAAAAACTGCAGGAGCATTGGTAAGACCGAATGGCATAATGGTAAATTCAAAGTGTCCATAACAAGTTCTGAATGCGGTTTTGGAGATGTCATTTTCATGCACTCTTAACTGATGATAACCTGAACGAAGATCTATCTTGGAAAAGCAGCATGCACCTTGCAATTGGTCAAATAAGTCGTCTATACAAGGGAGATGGTAACGATTCTTGATTGTCAGCTTATTCAGTTCCCTATAGTCTATAGACATTCTCATTGCACCGTCCTTTTTCTTAACAAAGAGCACATGCTCTCCTCACGGCGAATGACTAGGTCTAATGAAACCTTTCTCTTGTAATTCCTTAAGCTGATTCGATAATTCACTCATCTCAGACGGGGCTAAACGATAAGGCGCTTTGGCAATAGGCAGTGCACCCGGAATAAGATCGATACGGAATTCAACTTCACGCACAGGAGGTAATCCTAGCAAGTCGTCTGGGAAAACTCCAGGAAACTCACAAACGATACGAATGTCATCAAGGTTTTTCTGATCAGACTTGATAGAAAGAAGGGAATTCGGATTGTCATCCGGCTTCTCACCGTGAAGTTCTAAGATTTTACCCGAAGAAAGAGGAATACGCACTATTTGCTCAAAACAAACAATGACAGCACGATGAGATGCTAACCAATCCATACCAACAATAACATCAAAACTGCCGAGACGTGTCGGTAAAAGGTCGATTAAAAACAAATGACTAATGTAAAACCCGTATTTAAAGGTTACGAATATTAAATACACAATTTTTATTATTAAAAAAACTATATACAATTATACAGGAAAATAATTATTGCGAAAGTATATAAGTTAACACAAAGACATTGACGTTCAGAACCTAAAATTAATACGAAGGTATGTGGATTTATATAAGTTTAAATAAAAAAAGAAAGAAGGCTTTAAGGCTGGCCAAAAGAAAGAAAAGAAAAACTGGGCTCAAGCCTATTTTAGTGCACAAAGAAAAAAAAACAGGGAGTTCCCCCATTTGTCATATCTGAACGCAGACACAAAAAAATGGAGGTTTGGGTCTATGCTTTTGGCCGCCAGCATTCAAGATAAAAAAAAAAGAGATTGATCTTGTCTTTTTTTTTTATTTCGGGATTAAGCAACTTTGTCTTCAAATCAAATAAGGTAAACACCCTTTTCTATTCTTCTTTAAATCTAGAATTAAGGAAATTCATACCAAGAACTCTTGAATCCCAAGTATTAAATTCTGTAAACATTTAAGCAGTCGGGTTTTGTTATTACACACGGAAAACCGAGAGTTTTAATAAATCTCGATGGGTTTTGGTTGACAATCGGGGTGAAGGAAACACAGCAGGGGTGCGTTTGGGACTGCATATCCAGCAAGGGTGCGTTTGGGACTGCAGTTTCCAACAGGGGTGTTTGGTTTATGAGCAGTAAAAAAATCAGTGGGAACCGAACAGTGGGAACTTTAGAAAATTAGTGGGAACCGAACAGTGGGAACTTTAGAAAATCAGTGGAACCCGTATAGGTAATCAACGGGTAAGTTAAACAGAAAATGGAGACTTTATTTTGAGATAGCGACAGTTTTTGTGACACTAAATTCCGTCGCAGATTTGGTTAAAACAGTTTTATTGACAGTTTTAAAAACTCAGCTTTTAGTCACAGTTCTTTTAGTGACATATTTTATGTTGCTAAGTCAAATGGGAAGATTTAATATATTTATCGAATTGTTTTAGTGCGACCGAGAAAGGGGTATCACGGTAGGCTCAAGATATAGTTAAAATAATAAAAATGAAGATTTTAAATTATACCTTTTATTACTTATTTTTACAAATGTCTTAATAATATATTTAAATGAATTAAATTAAAAATAGTTTTATGATATTTAAAAGGGTATAATTTTATTAAGAAAAAAATATAAATGATTTTGGAAACTTTCTAATTTAGGAAACTTTATATTTTTAGCAGGTTACCTAGTATAATATTAATATAGCGTCAGAATACGTTTGTACCGTATTTAATAGTAGAACGATAATACGTTAAAAAAGAAATATTAGAATTTCCAGACATCAGTTTATATATACACAATTTTCCAAGAATAAAATAAATAAATGAGAAGCCAATAAGATCGGTAAATTAAATAAACGAATATTAGTTAACTTATTCGCGTCCTTTATTCATGTAGCTCGCATGAAATCAGAGTAGACATTCTGTCAGTTGATCTCGGTCGGTTACTGGACACGAGGTACGGATTTCTCGTCCTTTCAGTAAGGAGTTCCTTTCTATGCATGATTAGGATTTCCCGTCTGCAGCCAAATGTTTTCCCGAGTACATGTTATAAATTATCTGAAATTAATTTAATAACTAAGATATTACCTGAGCCTTATATACAAGCATGATCAGTCAGTAGTACTAGTTACGGAGGTACCGTGACCATGACACTTGAGGCATCGGTGTCATGACTCACCTGCGGGAGAGTGGTATCCCGCATCGTTCCACTCAGTTCAGCTTGGCCATTATATCATTTTTATTAGTGGGGCGTATGGATGCATCCTAGGCTTATCACTTTATAGTTATTAGGTGAATGTGGTGTGTGCTCTACATCCTTCACATTGGAGATGATCCCTCCACCCAACCCAGTAATTAGAGGTCACCCCTCTACACCATGACGAGGTTACCCCTCCAGTTATTCATGAAACAGTTGTTACAACACATGACCTATATAAGCTCTTGGCAATTAAAATACAGTAAATACATGTTTTCAAATTTAACAGATAACATTTCAGTTTTATTATTCATAAATCAAACTTATCAGATTTTCTACAGTTTTCATCACACTTCGCATATCAATCTTTCAGCTTCAGTAATTGTTAATTATTTCAAGTTCAGTATATTCTTATCTTGCATTATATTCGTTCATTGAGCATTATGCTCAGCCGTAGTTCTTTCATGTTCTAACGGAATGTAGACAAGGATACTCTTAAGATTCCGAGAGCATGTGCATTGGATGTAAGCAGTCCAGACTTCTTTACTTTATGCACTTCATCATTTTATGTGGCCGTTGGATATTGTTCAGTCCTTTCTTTCAGTATTTTTATTTATCATGTTTTGAGCTTGTTGGATTACCGATGTTTGATACCGGTATTTCCGTTATGGTCAGTAATGTTTTAGAACATTTACCTTATGCTTTGATGACACGCCATAAATACACGTAACGGTCCACTTATCCAAGAGGGGTGTTACAGTTATGGTATCAGAGCGCAAGGTTCGACCTGTAGGCTCAAAAACTTGACCTGTTACTAGTGGGTAGTCACCAGGAATTTCCCAGGTTTTGATGTTGTTATCTTTTATGGTTCTCGTGCAGTTATCAGTCAGTTTTCTTCGGTTATCAGTCGGTTTTCTTAAAGTATTTGACTAAGTAAAAGGTTGGTACAGGACTGACCGTATTTAGTCGCATGTGCTTTTCTGCGAATTTTGTTTTAGTGAACCGACACATAGGCGCTCACCCTTGCCCGTTCAGATTTTGTATAGATGAACTGACCATAGGCGTTCATCCTTACTCATGTCAGATTCATACTTTCAATCGAATATTACTTGGTGAACCAGCCCATATACGTTCACCACTGTTCTGACCAAATTTTCACGCTTTACAGTTGAATGTTGTTTTATGAACCGATCCATAGTTGTTCACCTTTGTCATATCAGGACATTACATAAAAATTTGACAAATATGGATTTGGACTACAACCACTCGTATTTAGTCCCAGATCGTAAATTTCTATACATGATAGTTCTCAGAAAATTTGACAAGTATGGATCGAACTAGAATCGCCCATACTTAGTCACATGCTTTCTCCTGTAAATCATGTGGATTGAACCATAGCCATCCACATCAGTTGATGTTAAACCTCAGTCGATTATCCTTCCATGTTCTTTGTATCAGTCGAGTTTTATACTCTCAAGTGGATGTCATTTTCATGCTGATTAGGTTCATGTCTCCTTATAAGGATTTTGTTTTCAGCAAGGTGATGATGTTTTCATGCTAAGATACAGAAGAGTTACAGTAAATTCTTGTTTTCATAATAAATTATGTTTGATCTTCACCGGGCATTTCGTCATGCTGACCATTGTTGAAATTTCGTTTAAATCATATTCTTGAAACTCTATACAACCAACTTTAAGTCCATGCAGGAATTACCAGGCTATCATGTTACTCATTTCAGTTTAGTTTACTACAGTATAAGTCAATTTATTACATTGATCATGTCAGACAAGTGACACCAGTATCGATCATCCCATAAAATTTCCACCAGTGCAATGTACAATATTCCATATGTACCCCATGTACAGTGTCTCAGTTATACTCCATGTATAGTATTTCATGTGTACTTCACGTACAATGTTTCAGATATGCTCCATGTGCAGTATTCATTTTGTACTTCGTGTAAAGTAGTCCAGGTGTACTCCAGGTACCCTACTCCATGGATATTGCTAATCGATCCTTAATCATCTCAGGCGTTTCCACTTGTCGATATTCTACCAGGTGCTGATGCTGCTCGTGAGTTGAAGATTTTACCAGATGCTGATGCTACTAATACTTTGAGGACCTCACAAATGCTGATGTTGCTGATAGTTTGGAGATTTCTCGAGATGTTTATGCTGCTTATACGATGATGACTCTGAAGAACAAGGACGAAAACTATAAATTTGAAATTGCAGACAAGAATAAATTTCAACCATCGGACACTACCATTCCATTTCATGCTTTTACCTTCTCAGCTAGATGTCACACTTCACTCAGCTAACCTTCGATGTAGAAGAGTGGGAACCGGAACCAAGCCGGCCACTCAGTAGAATAGTTACATGAATCATGGTCATGATAATGACTGCCATAAAGTGACAGACAAAGCGATAGTGACAACCACCGTGCTTATAATTGATCAGTCAGTAACCATCGGAACTCCGGAACGGACGTGACCAAAAATACAAGAGGTCAGTAGTCTAACCGGTCCGCCAATCCTAGTAGTTACCAAAAATTTTCAGCCTTGTACAGATTCATCTACTAAAACACGTGTCAAGACATCAGTCAAAACATAGGTCTCAGGTATCATTTCATAAGACACATATCAGGGCACCAGTCATGGTACACGTCATACGAATCTTTTCTCAAAATACGAGTGAGAACTCATAACTCCAGTATGTTTCTAAAACAGGCCCTCAGTAATTCAGGGGACCCTTCAGAAAGGGATATACCCATTCTATTATGCCACGCATGAATCATATCATTAAAAATTCGGTCACCACCACTAGAGTATTATTCAGATTAAACACGTAGTGTTCATTCTATGAGGTTACCAACGAACACATTCAGTGAAGAGTCGCCATATTTACTTCACGTATCCCTATGTCAGCTTTATCTTAAATCAGATAGCTACCTACCTCTCAGCCAGAAAGGACTCAATAGTATCACCATATTTATTGAAGTCTTATTTTTAGTTAACGACGAGATCTGTCTTACTAAATCCCAAATATATTCATCATACTTTCTTCCAGAAAAATCAGTACAATTATTTCTGCCTTATAAGCGCGTGATTTATCAGTCCATAGCTACGAAGACTTGTAGCTACCAGTTATAAGTTCACTTCTGAGATTCCTTAAAATTCATGATCAGCAGATTATTCGAGCGTTCTCATATATAATTTCAGAAAGTTTTCCAAAAATTCCTTCCTAACCACGAGGCAGAATTTAACATCAAGCTTGTCTCAAGAATAGAAACTATTCCAAAACTCTTTATGGTAGGACTTCAGCTAAGTTAAAAGAGTTGCAGCATATGCTGCAAGAGTTACCGGCACGAGACTTTATTCACCCTGGCGCACCACCAGGAAGTGCATCGTTTCTGTCTATCAGGAAGAAGGCCGGTATCATGAGATCACGTATAGACCACTAAATTTTTTTTGATAAGATCATCATTCTTAATCAATATTCATTCCATAAATAGCAGGTTTATCTGATCTGCTAGGATGTCTTAAACATTTCCAGAACAAATTTCCGATCATGCTACCATCAGTGGTGAGAGAAAGAACATGACGTTTCCAGACTGCTGTTGCACATATTACAGTCTCTCTAAAAATTTTGATTTTATACTTCTGAGCTCCCTAATACTCCATCTATAGTATGAGGTTTATGAATAAAATTTTTCCATGAGTTCTCAGACAAAATCGTCAGTATACTCACTTATTACATCCTGAAATGCTAAACTCTAGAGAAGAACACGAGAATCATCTTCTCACGATCATGCAGATTCTCTGATAGGAGAAAATTATATACGCAACTTTCTGGATGTGATTACCAGTTGAAAAAGGTGGCATTTCTAGGTCACGTTATTTCAGCAGAAAGAAGTTTCAGACAATTCTACGAAGGTGAAAGCCATCACCAGATGGTCAAGGCCGACGCCCATGATTAAATTACAAATTTTTTGGAACTCAGCTGAGTACTACCACAGAAGTGCTGACAGTTCTCACGATTAGCTCTAATCTTACGCATAAAGGAGAGGACCTACACTAATAGTTTGTATTCCATAAGATTCTACGCGAATAGATATCTAATTTATCAAGACTCATAGTTCTTTCATGAGTATTCACCAAGATTCCACCAACATGTACCAAAGTTCCAGGCAGGATTTGGATAGGAATAGTATAACACGTTGAGGCAACTATGTTCATATCTAATGCCTACCATTCTAGCATTTTCAAGATAGAACGTCGTCATACTAGCAAGTTATTACCACCAGTAGAAATTCTGGACCGAAAGGAGACAAGACACCATGGAGATTGTTATCAGTTTACCACAAACCCAGAAAAAGTATAATACTATCTAAGTTATTGTCTACCATGTAATCAGCCTACGCATTTTCTTTCATCCGAAAGGATTACGTAGTAGTGGACCTACAGAGAATTCAATAGTAAATAATATGATTTCAAGGTATTCCATCAACAATCTTGTCAGATAGAAATTAGCGTTCTAGAAATCGCGGCATCTTCACGATCATGTGTACGTTCACATTCACGTTCACATTTATTTTTATTTTCGCATGTTACGTCTCATTCGCAGTACATGTTTTATGCTATCTCATGATTTAAGCTCACGTTCGCGTTCATAACATTGTTCACATTCAGATTCGTGTTCCATCTCACGATACACGTTTCCCAGCTTGCTAACGTGTATGGTCACAGAAAACTTAAGAAACCAGACTCAAGTGTAGCATAGCTTTTCCATAACCAGGCAGACATTTCACATCTTAGACCGTATCGGTTAGCATTCCTTCCTCAGTCAGCATACGTTCATGATATGTTCTAGTATCATGCTCACAGTATGTTTCACATATCACATACATGACATATTTCATGCACAACGCTCCTTTTATGATCGCGAACCACATTCACAATTGCTCACGTAGCACGTTCGCAATTGTTCACGTAGTTCGTCCCTATATATTCTCAACAGCTTGCTCAGAGATATAAATGTTATCTTTTCAGGATAATTGTACGTACCGTTTCATGTATACTATATGATACAGCTCATTTCATTCTATCATATTCAGATAATCCATCTTAAGTATGGAACCAGAAACTATTCAGCATCATTAGGACAGGGTCATCAGTACCAAGATTTTGTTCATTATGTTTAGACCTTTGAAGGAATCGTTTCGAGAGGGAAGCTACTCGAAACGGAGGAGTCCATCCAGACCTATCATTTCTTTCCTTTAATAAATCCAGTTAAGTCCTTTCAGTCATGTCATGTTCCATGTTCTCTTCAGCCATGTCATGTTACATGATCATTTCAGTCATGTCAGGTTTAAACCTATCAGCAGCATTATGTTTTAATTAGAAGACAAATTATCGTTCAGCTTATTTGTCTTTTCAGTTTACGTGTTCTTTCGGTTCTTATAACTTCATCAGCTTATTACCTTTAATTCGAGGACGAATTTCTCCTTTTTAGAGGGGAAGAATTGTAAAACCCAGTACAGTCGTATCCTTAATTCGGGGACGAATTATTCTTTTTAGAGGGGAAGAATTGTAAAACCTGTATTAAAAGGTTATGAATATTAAATACGCAGTTTTTATTATTAAAAAACTATATACAATTATTCAGGAAAATAATTACTGCGAAAGTATATAAGTTAACACAAAGACAGTTACTTTCAGAACCTAAAACTAATACGAAGGTACGTGGATTTATGTAAGTTTAAATAAATAAAAAGAGAAAGAAGGTCTTAAGGCTGGCCAAAAGAAAGAATAGAAAAATTGGGCTCAAGCCTATTTTAGTGCACAAAGAAAAAAAACAAGGAGTTCCCCCTTTTGTAAAATCTGAACGCAGACACAAAAAAACGGAGGTTTGGGTCTAGGGTTTTGGCCGCCAGCATTCAAGATAAAAAAAAAGAGATTGATCTTGTCTTTTTTTTATTTCGGGACTAAGCAACTTTGTCTTCAAATCAAATAAGGTAAACACCCTTTTCTATTCTTCTTTAAATCGAGAATTAAGGAAATTCATACCAAGAACTCCTGAATCCCAAGTATTAAATTCTGTAATCATTTAAGCAGTCGGGTTTTGTTATCACACACGGAAAACCAAGAGTTTTAATAAATATCGGTGGGTTTTGGTTGACAATCGGGGTGAAGGAAACACAGCAGGGGTGTGTTTGGGACTGCAGTTCCAGCAAGGGTGCACCTGGGACTGAAGTTTCCAGCAGGGGTGTTTGGTTGATGAGCAGTAAAAAAATCAGTGGGAACCGAACAATGGGAACTTTAGAAAATTAGTGGGAACCGAACAGTGGGAACTTTAAAAAATCAGTGGGAACCCGTATAGGTAATTAGCGGGTATGTTAAACAAAAAATGGAGACTTTATTTTGAGATAGCGACGATTTTTGTGACACTAAATTCCGTCGCACATTTGGTTAAAACAGTTTTATTGACAGTTTTAAAAACTCAGCTTTTAGTCACACTTCTTTTAGTGACAGATTTTCTATTTCTAAGTCAAATGGGCAGATTTAATATATTTGTCGAATTGTTTTAGTGTGACCGAGAAAGGGATATCTCGGTAGGCTCGAGATATAGTTAAAATAATAAAAAAAGAAGATTTTAAATTATACCTTGTATTACTTATTTTTACAAATGTCTTAATAATATATTTAAATGAACTAAATTAAAAATAGTTTTATGATATTTAAAAGGTTATAATTTTATTAAGGAAAAATATATAAATGATTTTGGAAACTTTCTAATTTAGGGAACTTTCTATTTTTAGCAGGTTACCTAGTATAGTATTAATATAGCGTCAGAATATGTTTGTACCGTAATTAATAGTAGAACGATAATACGTTAAAAAGGAAATATTAGAATACACAGACATCAGTTTATATATACACAATTTTCCAAGAATAAAATAAATAAATAAGAAGCCAATAAGATCAGTAAATTAAATAAACGAATATCAGTTAACTTATTCGCGTACTTTATTCATGTAGCTCGCGTGAAATCAGAGTAGATTTTCGGTCAGTTGATCTCGGTTAGTTACTGGACACGAGGTACGAATTTCCCGTCCTTTTAGTAAGGACTTCCTTTCTATGCATGATTAGGATTTCCCGTCTGTAGCCAAATATTTTCCCCAGTACATGTTATAAATTATCTGAAATTAATTTAATAACTAAGAAATTGCCTGAGCCTTATATACAAGCATGATCAGTCAGTAGTACTAGTTACGGAGGTACCGTAACCATGACACTTGAGGCACCGATGTCATGACTCACCTGCGGGAGAGTGATATCCCGCAACGTTCCACTCAGTTCAGCTTGGCCATTTTATCAGTTTTATTAGTGGGGCGTATGGATGCATCCTTGGCTTATCAGTTTACAGTTATTAGGTAAATGTGGCGTGTGCTCTACATCCTTCACATTGGAGATGATCCCACCACCCAGCCCAGTAATTAGAGGTCACCCCTTTACACCATGACAAGGTCACCCCTCCAGTTACTCATGAAACAGTTGTTACAACACATGACCTATATAATCTCTTGGCAATTAAAATACAGTAAATGCATGTTTTCAGATTTAACAGATAACATTTAAGTTTTATTATTCATAAATCAGACTTATCAGATTTTCTACAGTTTTCATCACACTCCGTAATAAGTGTGAAAACACTTATCCTTTTACCACTTAATTATAATAATAACCAAGCCAAAACGTGTATTTTATGTCGTAATTGTTAGAATTATGCGTGGCTTATGTTTTTGTTGTGATTTAGGACAAAAATGTGAAAAGGGAAGAAAACACGGGCTTTCACAGGCTTTTATCGAAGAAAAAGACAAAAGACAAAGTCAAAAGACCACGAGTGCAAAAAGAACAGAAGTCCAAGTCCTATTCTGAAGATTTATCAAAATCCCAAATAAAGATTAGAGAAAAATGAAGAAGTCGTGGTCCAAATATGAAGAATCTCTCAAAAAGTTCAAGTGAAGAAATTCCTATTATGAAGAGAATACCATTATTTCATGAACGTCTCTCAAGATTTGAAGTATGAAGTCAATGCCAAATATCGGTCCGAGAAAGGTCTCAAATCGTGAAGCGAGTTATGCCAAGATATGAAATTTATGAGGTCCCGAGAAGCAGTTTTAAAAGATTTTGTCCTTTAGCTAACTATTGAATAAATCGTCCTATTTTATTTTCAGCCTAAATAAATATCGAAATAAGTCAACAATGCATCTTCGTGATCATTCAAGACAACAATAAAATATAAGAGATACACCTAAGAATAATGGAGTCTAAGTGAATAATTGAGCCACATGAGTTTGTGTTAGTTTGCTAACTTATAATAACAATGATCTCGTTTTTAAGCTTGGTTTAGGGAACGTGAAACTTGAGGATGATAAATATTCATGACAAACCAAAGCCCTAATGTAAGTCCTCAATTTCATTACTTGTTTCTTCCTTCTAATATTTTTTAATTTTCTGTCTCTTTAAGTTTACTTAATGTCTTAAGTTTTATAAAGGCCAAGGTAGGTTAATTATGATGGAAAATGTAAAACTTGCTTTGTAACTAATGCATTGAATAAGGGCATTGCAATGGTCAAGTGTAGGGGATTTAATAAGTGTGAAAACATTTATCCTTTTACCACTTAATTATAATAATAACCAAGCCAAAACGTGTATTTTATGTCGTAAATGTCGAAATTATGCGTGGTTTGTGTTTTTGTTGTGATTTAGGACAAAAATGTGAAAAGGGAAGAAAACACGGGCTTTCACGGGCTTTTATCGAAGAAAAAGACAAAAGACGAAGTCAAAAGATCAAGAGTGCAAAAAGAACGGAAGTCCAAGGCCTATTCTGAAGATTTATAGAAGAAAAATCTAAAGACGAAGTTTAATGAAGTCGAAGAACTCAAGTCTAATAAACCAAGAAATTATAAGACAAGTTCAATTTATCCATCGACAAATCCCGAGACAAAGTCGAAAAAGTCGAAGAATTTATAAAGACGAGAAAAGAAAGAAGGCATCAACACATCTAATCTCCCTATAAATAGAATCCTTAACCTCATTTGTGAGGTGTTAGCTAATTTGACACATTAGTCTTTCCATTTTATTTTCTTGTACTTTCTTATTGTCATTTACTTAATTGTTCTTTAATTTCAAGATTATTTCGAGTAAATTTGTTGAATCCTTATCTTTAATCAAGTTTTTAATTAATCTCTCATTCTACCTTTCTTGTTTACTTAATCTTTATGCTTATTTGCTTATTGTCATGCTTATTGGATTGTTTGTTATGTTTTTATGTGTTTGACTGTGTTAGCTTATTTATTTTATAGCTTATTGTGTGCTTTTCTTAAATTTAATAAAGTGTTTTTAAAAGTTATTTTATATAAAGTTGATTTTAAATATTTTGATTATTTAATGTTTTTAAAAGTTTTTAAATTTTGGCTTATTTGCTTTTTCTTAAACTTGATTTGGTTAAGTTTTTAGATAAGTGCTTATTTGGTTTTTAGCTTAATTTTGATGTTGCTTAATTTTGATTTTAATCCGGAATGCCTTTAAACCATAATAACCCGAATTAGATGTAGCTTTTATTTCCCGAATTAGGTTGAAATATTGCATATTCCGAATTACGTGTCTTTTCCATATCCCGGATTACTTATAGGACTGTTATTCCGAATAAGAACTTGAACTCTCATTCCGGATTGTTTGGTTTCTATTATTCCGGATTGAGTGCCAAACATTCATTCCGGATTAGATTCAATTCTCTAGATTTCGGATTGTGTTCAATATACACATTCTGGATTGTATGAGAAAGCCACATTCTGGATTACATATTTGATTAGTATTCCGGATTTTGTGCAAAATCACACATTCCGGATTAGGTTGAGTTTCTACATATTCCGAACTACTTCATTAAGGTGTTTCCCGAATTAGATCATGAACTACGAATTCAGGATTAGGTGTAGATCGAATATTCCGAACTAGGTGTGGCTTGTACATTCCGAATTAGGTTGCTCATCACGGATTCCGAATTAGACTACTTTCAGTGGATTCCGGCTTATGTTTAGGATCTTGTTTCCCGACTTAGGTTTTGCTTCTTGTTTTCAGTTTTAGTTTTCGAACTTTATTTTTCCCGCAAATTTTCTTAAATGTTATTCTAATTGTTTTATCTTAGATTTATTTCGAGATTATATTTTATCGAGTTTTCATATTTACTTTTAAAAGCTTTAATTTCTCGTCATTTATTTTTAATTCAGTTTAATTTTAAAGCTTCCGCTTTTATTCAACGACATTTACATTTTTTTTACCTTTTGTTAAACTGGATTCACTAAGAACGCGGGTTCGATCCGGAGGTCGGGGAGGATTAAAGAGATGTTTAGCCATTTTAGTGAGAGAAACAAGAGAGAATAAAAGTGTGTTTTATTCTAGTGAGAGAAAGGAAAACAAGAAATGATAAGCCTCACCCCTCCATGGAAGTATGGAGGGGTTTATATAGCCCGGGACTTGGACTTTACATATGACAATATTAGTCCCTGCAAGTCCCGTCTATGAAACTAATGTAATTCCGTTAGTCGCACACATTTTAAGGCTAACAATCTTCCCCCAATGTGGTGACATACGGAATTACTTACAATGTTCCTAACAAATGCAAATACAACAAAAATATGACAGTATTAAGTTTGCTTCCAATGCTGAGGATGACATCGTTGTCTTCAAGTCTTCTAGAAAAACTTATACCCCAGTTTGAATCCTCTTTGTCTTTGCTTGTTGAGGAACCATTGTATCATGTATGAACTGGATTAACTTCCCCCCAATTCATACCACATGTCTTAAAAAGCTTTCTTCATAGACTTCTTTTTGACGAAGCTTCTGAATCAGCTTCCCCCCAAACCAAAATCCCTGTCTTGAGCAGAACCTGTAGCTTGAGCAATCTTCAATCTTTGATATTTAAGGTGCACAGCGGAATTTTGTAGAAGAAGAAGTAAACCCCACCAAGTAACTGCTACCTTGACATTTTTGGTCTTCATGATTATGAGTTTGGGGGAACATGTAAGAAATCAGCAACAAATCTTCTCACGCTTGTAGAATACTTCCCCCTGGAAGTTGAACTAAGTACCCAAAAGTACACGTTCTTCCCCCATGATGGTTACGAACTCTCGGAAGCATCATCTGACGTGTACGGTCAAAATCGCGAGATGTTCTTGTCGAAAGTATGATGGTGACGAACACTCAGAAGCATCATCTGATGTGTACGCTCAGAATCGCGAGATGTTCTTATCAGGAGTAAGAAGGTTAAGAACACTCGAAAGCATCATCTGTCGTGTACGCACAGAATCGTGAGATGTTCTTGTCAGAAGTATGGTGGTTAAGAACACTCGGGAGCATCATCTGACAAGTACAATCAGAATCACGAGATGTTCGTATCTGAAGTAGAAATCTTTGTTGACATTTTGTAGCTCAAGTTGCTCGTGAGAATTGTTTGCTGATCACATCTCTACTCTTGTACTCTCTGGCTAAACTTACCGACCTCGTATTCTTTCGTCTATCTGTAGTGACCACTGGTGAAGTAAACCTGATATTCCAAACTTGAAACTGAAGTACAATCTCCCAAATTTGTTACTTACGCTTAGCACTGTGTTGATTGACGAATGGTGCAGAGAAAAGTCTCTTAGTACCTTATACATAAGAGAAGAGAGAAGTATAAGATGTAAAACACCTCTTGAAGTATCCACAACTCTAGATGAGTGTGACACTGAGCACTACAACGTAACTCCTTAAGTGATAGTTGTCCATGTCGTCGACCATCCACCCCTTGACAGTGGAAACTAGATAAATCAAGTCTCAGTCATAAATGCTGAAGCAAATCATCAATCGATAGAGGGGGTGAAAAGGCTCGATGATGTAATAAGTAGACGCCTTCGTGAAATTCCACTTCAACTTCAAATAATAAATACCAAATCCACTTCGTAATCACTTGACATTACTTTGCTCCGAAAACTAGCCGTTTTGACAATTTTAGTGAATCGTAAAGGATCGTTTTGGTGTTTGTTTGTTTTTGTCGTGTGTGTTTGTTGTGTGTGTTGAGTATGAGTGAGTGTCGTTAACTAGGGAACCAACGATGACTAGAGAAAGAGAGGTCGTCAACGTCGTCTAGCAAACTTGATTTTTAAAGCCCAAAATCAATCATATACCCAACTGATGCGCGGGTTCGATCCGGATTCACTAAGAACGCGGGTTCGATCCGGAGGTCGGGGAGGATTAAAGAGATGTTTAGCCATTTTAGTGAGAGAAACAAGAGATAATAAAAGTGTGTTTTATTCTAGTGAGAGAAAGGAAAACAAGAAATGATAAGCCTCACCCCTCCATGGAAGTATGGAGGGGTTTATATAGCCCGGGACTTGGACTTTACATATGACAATATTAGTCCCTGCAAGTCCTGGCTATGAAACTAATGTAATTCCGTTAGTCGCACACATTTTAAGGCTAACACCTTTATTTTAAAATAGATAATTGAAACTAGGAGATTTTGTATACCCTTTTTATATTACTTTTTTCGTTCCTCGATTCACTCGAATTGAAATCCAATTTTAACGTATCGACTTTACTTTGTTTTTGGTGAAAAGAATTTTTGGTATTTTTAAACTAACTAAAAAAACTATTTAAAATTAAAAGAAAACTATTTAATTAACTAATTTAAAACTTAAATAGATTTGAAAACTAATTCAAATAGAAACTATTTTGAAATAAATCTATTTTAATAATAAAAACTAATTTAAATCTAATTAATTTAAAACTAAAAAGAACTTTTAAATGAAATTTTATAAAAAAACTATTTCAAAATAAAACTAGATCGAAAGTTAATTTAAAATTCCTAAAGTAATTAAAATTAAAATATTTTTTTAGTCTTTTTATTTTTATAAAATCCGAATTAAAAATAGATAGAACTTTTTAATTAAAACTTAATTAAACTAAAAAAAACTTAATAAAACTCCACTAATTTTACTCCTATATTAATTAAATGACGCAGACTAATAAACAAAAACAAGCCTAGATGAGATGGTAATGATGTTGGGCAATTATGAGAGAGGTCCTGGGTTCGAACCCCAGGACAGACCAAAGTAAGCTATTATTTTTTTTACCCTTTTTGGAACTGATTGGTTTACATTCAGTAAGCAAAATAAATCAACAAGCAAATATAACCAATT
Organism: Glebionis coronaria; assembly: GCA_025667525.1. Lineage (NCBI taxonomy): Eukaryota > Viridiplantae > Streptophyta > Magnoliopsida > Asterales > Asteraceae > Glebionis > Glebionis coronaria. The sequence goes on along the minus strand of CM046877.1, from coordinate 554,504,666 downwards.
AAGCAGTAACAGCTTATCAAATAAGCATATCAGTCAACAACCAGATAAGCACTAACAAAGCCTAATAAGCTGAATAAAAAAAAACTAAAGAGCAAATAAGCCGAACAAGACGAAAATGGAATAAAGCAAATAAGCAAGACCAATTAAGCTAGATAACTAAAAACAAATAAGCTACTAAAATTAAAGCAATATCCAAAAAGACTTAAGCAGATTGAACAGTTAAAAATTTAAACAAAAGCTGAATAATAGGATATAGCAAATCTAAACTACGAAACAACAACAATCGCAGGCAGTAAAAAAATTAAGATTTACTAAATAAATTTAACACAAATGATTAAACAGTAACAAAATTAAAATGAAACAATAATACTCCAAAGAAAAACTAGCAGATCCGAACTATAAACAATTTAACAGATCCTATAATTCAGTAACTTAAACATAAACAAAAACAATTAAGCAAAACTAGCAGACTAATGAGCATAAAATTAAACAAGAAAATTAAAAGAGAGAGGAACCCGATGTCGAATCCGTTGGGAAGAGGCGGGCGTTGAACCCCCTTGTGAATCGAATCAAACGCACCTCCTTATCATCAACAATCCTTGAACCAAACACTCTTTCGAACCAAAGTAACAATCTGAACAGTACTCGAGCATAATAATCTCCCAGTGGGGAAGATTTCTTTTCCACTTTCCTTTATTATTATTTTTTTTATAATAATAACAGTAACAATTGAATACGAATTTAAATAGAGACGAATTATTAAACAGATTAATAACAGTAAATAGAGACGAATCAAAGATTTATATCAGTAAAAAAACAGATTAATAATAATTGACAGATTTATTAAATCTAACTTTTCATTAATCTTAAATCAAGAATTACAAAACTGAAAAAAATTACAAGATTAAATTAAAACACTAATCTAATTAACTAAAAATAAAATAAAGGAAAAGCTATCTCAAATTACATGAAAAGAGGGGGTTTTATAGGAGAACCCCGAACCTTCTAGGTTCTCCTTGGTGCCCACGGTTAAAGATCTTGGCCCTTCAATCTCTTCTCTTTCCTTCTTCATTTGATCAAACGGCTGAGAAAGATCTGTGAGTTCGGATTGCCAGCGTGGGTTTGTTGAATTGTTTTGATCCAATGATAACAAGGGAAGGTGCCACGTTGGTTTGATGTGAGAGGACCACTGGTGGTGATTCTTGCGAAAAACTTGGGGATTTAATCCCCAAGTGTGTGAATCTTACGGATTAAACAAAACCCCCAATTTATCTTAGGTAAATCTTTGATTAGGGTTTGGGTACAGTAAAATAGAGGCTGTGTATTTTTTTCTTTGGGGAGAGAAAGATGATGGTGGGTGTTTATTGTTTTTTTAACGAATGGTATGGGTAAATGGGAAGTGAAAAATGTTTATTCATTTAAATGGTACTTGTGAGAGAGATAGGGATTGGGTAAATTGGTTATTAAACGTGTGGAGTAATTAGGTGTGAGGAATAATGTGTTGGTTGTGTTTGTGTAAGGGGGGGGGGGGGTGTACGGTAAGGTTGTGTGGGGGTGAAATGTTTATTCGGGTGTGGGGAGGTATAGGGAAGGGTCAAGTAAAAAAGGAGTGAAATTATAGTGTGGGTGAGATACAGGGTACACCGTGTGGGATAAGGTGAAAAAAAGGAATAGGCGTTTATTTAATTGTGAATGGGGAAATTAGGGATAGAGAGTTAATCTGTGTAAATAATTCGTCCCAAAGTTTAAGATAATTTGGGCTTGGCCCAAATGACATCCGTTTCCTTTATTAGCAAAAGGCTTGTGGCCCAAAATCCATTTTACTCCTTCCGTCTTCTAATTTGGGCTCATAATGGGCTATTATTTCAAAAATAAATAAATTATCTCCTTAAATGGGCTTTAAGGCCCATTAACCGAACGTGAGACCCATAAGGCCCAAATAATATTAAATCCTCTAAAAAACGACTTCTCTTTTGGCTTCTCGATCTTCTCTTCAATCCCGTGTTGATTTTTACCGTTTTCGTGAATTTTGGCACACTTTTGGTCTTTTGACTTGGTCTTCGTCTCTATTTGGACTTTTCTTCAACATTTGACCGTGAAATCTCGTGTTTTCTCTTCTTTTGATCATTTGTACCTATTTAGCACACAAAACACAAAACCACGCGTAATTCCGACTTTTACGACATTAAACACATGATTAGGTCTTGTTTTTCCTTGTTTTTAGTGGCAAAAAGATAAGTGCTTACACACTTATTAAATCCCCTACACTTGACCATTGCAATGACCCTATGCAATGCATTATTTTAAGGCATAAAAGTTACATTTTTCTCATAATTAACCCATCTAGGCCTTTATTAAGGTATACTATTACTACTACGACAAAAAAACTTAAAAAGGGGACAAAAGTTATAATTATTTATTAACTTGGAAATTTATTTGATGGAAGAAACTTGTAAAGAAATCTAAGACTTATATTAGGGCTTTAGTGTCATGAATATTAATCACCCTCAATTTTCATGTTCCCCATACCAAGCTCAAAAACGAGATCATTGTTATTACAAGTTAGCACAACTAACACTAGCTCATGTGGTTTAGTTAATCACTTAGACCCCCTTATTCCTACGGTGTATCTCTTGTATTTTATTTTTGTCTTGAATGATCACGAGTATGCATTTTTGACTTATTTCGATAATTTATTAAGGCCGAAAATAAAGTGGGACGATTTAATCAATAGTTAGCTAAAGGACAAAATCTTTTAAAACTGCTTCTCGAAACCTCAAAAAGTTCATATCTTGGCATAACTCGTTTCACGATTTGAGACCTTTCTCGGACCGATATTTGGCTTGTACTTCAAACTTCAAATCTTGAGAGACGATCTTGAAATTATGGTCTTCTCTTCATTTTGGTATACATCTTCATAAGGAGTGAAAGATGCTTCAAACGTTGACCACGACTTCTTCATTTATCCTCTTCGTTATTTAGGATTTTGATATACAACGATCCGCCTCCTTTTCGGACTTGGATCTATTTATCCTCATACCTTGTTAGGGTCTTTTTGGATAGACTTCTCCATGATCTTTAGGGGAGTAATTGCTTCTCGTCGTGTGTCTTGATCCTTCATATTGATTTGGATTAATGATCTTCACATCATCTTAGGATCTTTAGAAAAAAGTGAATCCTCATGCCTTGTTAGGGCCTTTTTGGACTCGGGTATCCTCATGCCTTGTTAGGGCCTTTTTGGATAAGCCAATATTCGCGTCCCGCTTCAATAAGTTATGCCTTGGCTATGAACTCTAATTAATACCGAGCAACTTTTAAACGATCTTGTGCTAGAAGCTAAGTAACTTTTCAAATCGTACAACCTTATTTATTGAATATATATTTATCAACAAGTGATGGGAGAAAAAGTTCATAACTAACTCACATAAGTTAATGAAAGAATACCAAACTTATAATTAACTCTATCATCTCTCGTTCTCCACAATTTAAAATCTCAAGGAATGAGACTCGTGGATGCTTAGCCTAATAAACCAATTAAGGTCCATATGGTTAAGGATACTAGCTAGAGTAAATTTGGATAAGTAAACTCGGGTTGAGTCAAAATATTCACGACGGGCCAAATATATCAAAGATATCTAAAATTGTTAAAACCATTTTATTTATTTATTTATTTTTGACTTTATTCTTGAAATGGAAAATATTAAATGCGATGCAATGATAAAAGGAAAGAAAATAAATAAAAATACTACTAGGCCAAAATAGATCAAAAATTTGAAAAACGTTGAAATTTTTTTTTTTTAATTTTCCGGTTAAATGGGGTCAAATTCATGGAAAAGGCCACTAAAATTTCGATAGAAATCCCCCCTACACTTAATATAAACATTGTCCTCAATGTTTAAGCATGTGGGAGAATAAACTACCCTACACTTAGGACATTGAGTACGTTGTTTAAGATCAAGCTAAGGAAAGGACAACTAAAGTGATTACATTTATTCGTTTTATTTATTAACAAGATAAAATCACAATAGCAAAAACTTATCGAAGGAACCGGGTACACGGGTAACACGGGAAGACGGGTCTCGTCAAAAGTACCAAAAGTGGATCATTTAAGCACATGTCCCTGCACAATCACAACACAAAACAAACAACCTACACGGCTCCCCCTACACTTATTGGTGAAAATGGGTGAAAAAGGGTAAAAATCTAACCTAGTTAAACGATGCTTGATTTTTAATCACGAGTCTCTAGCTCGACTCGAATTCCCGAATGTCATCATTCAAATGGGAAAATCATGGAAAACCGAGATTTCCAAGGGAGGAAAATCTCTCCATGATAGAGGGTGAAACAAAGTCATACAAGGCATACCCCATGAAAATCCACCCGGGTCAAACACATAATTTCCATCACAAAAGGAAATAAACCCCGAGGTGGTACGTAAGTCATAGAAGAGTGGGGTATCCTTAGGCAAAAGTCTCTTACTAGGAAAGGTAAGGTGGTAAGTAAATGAAAGCACAAAAGTCTCTATTCCCGGATCAAACACCGGTTCCTTAATGGGAAAATAGCAAGAGGTGTCGACATTTAAGCTCAAAATATCATCAAAATCCATAGTGGGAAAGTCATCCTCTTCCAAACTTGATGTGAAAACATAAGTATAGTCGGAGTCATAGGAAAACTCTTCCTCATTAGGAGAATAGGTATTTAGAAAGATATCTAAATCCTCCTCAAATGGAATAACCTCTAAATTAGGTATGATCTCTAAGAGTGGGGGATCCTCCTCAATAGTCATGACTTCTAAAATTGGAGTATAGAAGTCAAAAGGAGTCTCCATGGAAGAATCACTTATCGAGATATGAGGTGCATTAAGATCATGGGGTGGGTCATCAACATTAATGAGATCACTTAAAGAAGTGTCATCATCGTAGGTATCAAAGATTGGTAAATCAGAGAGGGGTGGGTCTAAAGTGGGTGGGTCAAAAGTCGAGTCGTCTAAGCTGAAAATAGTGTGATCACTTGAAGAAGTTTCATCACTATCGGTGTCATAAATAGGAGTATCAAAAATTTGAGGCTCAAAGGGAAGGGATGAATTTATCCCAAAATCATTTTGAGTAGACTTTTCAATTCCAAAAGGATTAATAAAAATCTCTTCATTATCATATATAAGAACATCAATCATATTGACCGACTCTTTTCCATTTGATTTTGTTGTGATTTTTCCCATTTTAAAAACTTGTTGTTCATCCCTAACCCTAAGAATTAACTCCCCTTCGGCTACATCAACTAAGGCTCTTCCGGACCTTAAGAATGGTCTACCAAGTATTAACGGAATACGAGGATCCATCTCATAGTCGACGACGACAAAGTCCACGGGAAAAGTGAATGTACCAACTCTAACAAAAACGTCTTCGGCAATACCAACGGGGTATGCGAGAGTTCGATTAGCTAACTCTAAAGTCATACGAGTTGGTACAAGGTCGGGTAATGACAATTGTTTCCAAACCGAAAGTGGCATAAGATTGATGCTAGCGCCGAGATCCGCTAAAGCCATACAATCATCGATTTGAGGAAACGAGCAAGGTAACACGAATCGGCCGGGATCTCCCAGCTTTTCGGGAAGCTCTTTGAGAAGAACCGCGGAACAATTCTCATTTAAACGGGTGTTAACAAGCTCAACCATTTTTTCCTTCTTATTGAGCAAATCTTTAAACATTTTGACAAATTTTGGCATTTGAGCAAGTGCTTCAATAAGTCTTACGTTAACATTCACACTGGAAATCATTTTTAAAAAGTTAGAGACATGAATGTCATCTTTGTTGAGCACTTTAGTCTTGCCTAACCTAGATGGATAAGGAATATTAGGCTTAGGTTGAGAAGGAGAAGGACTCGCTTCTTGAACAACCGTAGGAATAGGCTCTTTCGGCAATGGAGGACTAGAACTAGGAGTGGTAGTGGGGGGAATCACCGGAGGGGGAGTAGGATTACTCATTATGACCTCCGGGCCTTGTCTCTCCTTTATGGGCGAAGAGATGGAAGGTCCCACTAAATTGGCTCTACTTCGAGTATTGATAGCACTCACATTAGCACGAGGGTTAATCTCGGTATAGGATGGTAAGGCACCTTGGGGTCTAAGGGTTTGCAACATAGTCAAAAATCTCTTATCGTTGGACTCTTGCATTTAGTTGATGCTTGCATAGCTTGCATGATTTTCTCATGTTCGGTCAATTTTTGTAGAACCAAGTCCATTTGAGGATTTTGCATAGTCATTTGATTGAACCCTTGATTGTTAACCCCTTGATTAGGAAAACTTGGATTTTGATATTGAGTTTGAAAATCGTTGTTATTGTAAAAACCTTGATTATTTTGAAACCCTTGATTTTGACCATTAAAATTCCCTTGATTAGCATTCCCTTGAAAATTACCCATTTGAGGACCTTGGTTCCTATTTTGGTATTGGGTATTTTGGGCGGGTGGGGGTGGTCTTTGAGGTGCTACAAAACCCGGGGGAGCCAAATAATTAGTACTATTATATGACAAATGGTTAACATCAACATTAGGTTTAAATGGAACCCTTTCATTAGCATTAAAAGCACAAACTTGTTGTTGTTGATTATAAACCTTGTCACAATTGAAATATGAATGTGGTCCACCACAAGTCTCACACGTTTCACTATTATCTTTCACGGCATGCACATGTGTAGTGAGGGCATCGGTTCTTAGATCAAGGGTTTTCACAATTGAAGTAAGCTCCTTAATTTGATCATTCACCTCATTATTATTCGCACTAGCTATTGTAGTCCGAACACTCTTAGTTTGCACTTTTGCCTTGTTCTCAATAATGGCCCAAGCCTCGTTCATGGTTTTCACAAGAATATTGCCCCCCGCGGCACTATTAAGTGAGTCTTGGTCATTTAGAGTCAAACCATTGTAAAACGTATTTATTTGATGCACTTTGGTGAAACCGTGTTGTGGACATTTTCTTAAAAGCTCTTTAAATCGATCCCAAGACTCACTAAAAGTTTCCCCATATTGTTGTTCAAAGTTGATTATTTCATTCCTTAAGGACGTGGTCCGTGATGGTGGGAAAAAGTAATTAATGAACTTGGTCTCTAAGTCGATCCATGTGGTAATACTTTGGAGTGGTTCCTTATCAAGCCAAATCCGGGCTTGTCCCTCGAGGGAAAAAGGAAAAAGTTGGAGGCGAACGGCCTCTTGGGGCACCCCATTGTATTTGACGGTATTTGCTAATTGGATGAATCGTTTGATATGAGCGTGTGGGTCATCATTAGTACGACCTAAAATGGTGTAGCGGAAACCATTCGAATAAAATCCGGTTTAAGTTCAAAATGATTAGCTCCAATGGTCGGCACCACAATCGCGTCATCGTTTCCTTCAACGTAAGATTGAAGAATCTCAATCATTGGTCGATTATCCGTTGCCATCGTTATGTCGAAAGCTCGATTCTCGGGATCGGCTTGTATGACGGTCTTTTTGTTTTTCTTCTTCTTCTTTTTGGAAGAATTAGAAGTATTTGGTACACCACTCGGTATGTATGTACGCGCGCGAGTGCGCATACAATTAAAACATTGGAATGAGGTAGGTGACCTCGGTCGACTTTGAGAGGAAAAGGATTTTCCCTCTCGAGGAGCAATAGTAAAAAGCTACAAAAATATATACTTAAATACTAATTGAGTCGGCAAACCAATAATCGGTCGTCCCTCTCAATATACGCACAAGCAAGCGGGGAAACGAGGTGGCACAAAGCACTTAAAAACCTTTTTCCTTAGACGGCCTTTTATAGCGCGTCGCCTTATACCCACCTTATAGTTTGTATATTTTGAGTTCAAACGTCTTACTAGTATTTATCTATTTTGCCTTTTTATTTCGTTTAGGATTCGACTACAATAGTTAGGTGATGAAATCCCAACTAAGGCTTATTTGAAAAGTAGGTAAATTATTGTGCTACGTAATATATTATAGTGAAAGAAAAATCTTTTTGTATTTTTTTAGAAAAATATATATTCACAAGAAAAATCGAAAAAAAATCAAGCTAAAAATTAACACTAATACGTAATATTTTTGGTGTAATACTTTTAGGAAAAAGTATTACTTTTGGATTTTTTAATTTTTTGGTGCAATTCTTAGGAAAGAAATTGCTTTTGTGGTTTTTTAATTTTTTTGTATTTTTAAGTTTTTGATTTTTTTTGAATTTTTGATTTTTTGTGCAAGAAAATTAACGTTCAAGAAGAACGGATCCCAAAATCTAAACGTCTTCACGAAAAATCGTCAATCGTACAAGCGAAGCGGCAGCGGCGCTATTTGAAACTAGGAGATTTTGTATACCCTTTTTATATTACTTTTTTCGTTCCTCGATTCACCCGAATTGAAATCCAATTTTAACGTATCGACTTTACTTTGTTTTTGGTGAAAAGAATTTTTGGTATTTTTAAACTAACTAAAAAAACTATTTAAAATTAAAAGAAAACTATTTAATTAACTAATTTAAAACTTAAATAGATTTGAAAACTAATTCAAATAAAAACTATTTTGAAATAAATCTATTTTAATTATAAAAACTAATTTAAATCTAATTAATTTAAAACTAAAAAGAACTTTTAAATGAAATTTTATAAAAAACTATTTTAAAATAAAACTAGATCGAAAGTTAATTTAAAATTCCTAAAGTAATTAAAATTAAAATATTTTTTTAGTCTTTTTATTTTTATAAAATCCGAATTAAAAATAGATAGAACTTTTTAATTAAAACTTAATTAAACTAAAAAAAACTTAATAAAACTGCCACTAATTTTACTCCTATATTAATTAAATGACGCAGACTAATAAACAAAAACAAGCCTAGATGAGATGGTAATGCTGTTGGGCAATTATGCGAGAGGTCCTGTGTTCGAACCCCAGGACAGACCAAAGTAAGCTATTATTTTTTTTACCCTTTTTGGAACTGATTGGTTTACATTCAGTAAGCAAAATAAATCAACAAGCAAATATAACCAATTAAGCAGTAACAGCTTATCAAATAAGCATATCAGCCAACAACCAGATAAGCACTAACAAAGCCTAATAAGCTGAATCAAAAAAAACTAAAGAGCAAATAAGCTGAACAAGACGAAAATGGAATAAAGCAAATAAGCAAGACCAATTAAGCTAGATAACTAAAAAAATTAAGCTACTAAAACTAAAGCAATATCCAAAAAGACTTAAGCAGATTGAACAGTTAAAAATTTAAACAAAAGCTGAATAATAGGATATAGCAAATCTAAACTACGAAACAACAACAATCGCAGGCAGTAAACAAATTAAGATTTACTAAATAAATTTAACACAAATGATTAAACAGTAACAAAATAAAAACGAAACAATAATACTCCAAAGAAAAACTAGCAGATCCGAACTATAAACAATTTAACAGATCCTATAATTCAGTAACTTAAACATAAACAAAAACAATTAAGCAAAACTAGCAGACTAATGAGCATAAAATTAAACAAGAAAATTAAAAGAGAGAGGAACCCGATGTCGAATCCGTTGGGACGAAGGCGGGCGCTGAACCCCCTTGTGAATCGAATCAAACGCACCTCCTTATCATCAACAATCCTCGAACCAAACACTCTTTCGAACCAAAGTAACAATCTGAACAGTACTCGAGCATAATAATCTCCCAGTGGGGAAGATTTCTTTTCCACTTTCCTTTATTATTATTATTTTTTTATAATAATAACAGTAACAATTGAATACGAATTTAAATAGAGACGAATTATTAAACAGATTAATAACAGTAAATAGAGACGAATCAAAGATTTGTATCAGTAAAAAAACAGATTAATAATAATTGACAGATTTATTAAATCTAACTTTTCATTAATCTTAAATCAAGAATTACAAAACTGAAAAAAATTACAAGATTAAATTAAAACCCTAATCTAGTTAACTGAAAATTAAAATAAAGGAAAAGCTATCTCAAATTACATGAAAAGAGGGGGTTTTATAGGAGAACCCCGAACCTTCTAGGTTCTCCTTGGTGCCCACGTTTAAAGATCTTGGCCCTTCAATCTCTTCTCTTTCCTTCTTCATTTGATCAAACGGCTGAGAAAGATCTGTGAGTCTGGATTGCCAGCGTGGGTTTGTTGAATTGTTTTGATCCAATGCAAACAAGGGAAGGTGCCACGTTGGTTTGATGTGAGAGGACCACTGGTGGTGATTCTTGCGAAAAACTTGGGGATTTAATCCCCAAGTGTGTGAATCTCACGGATTAAACAAAACCCCCAATTTATCTTAGGTAAATCTTTGATTAGGGTTTGGGTACAGTAAAATAGAGGCTGTGTATTTTTTTTGGGGAGAGAAAGATGATGGTGGGTGTTTATTGTTTTTTTAACGAATGGTATGGGTAAATGGGAAGTGAAAAATGTTTATTCATTTAAATGGTACATGTGAGAGAGATAGGGATTGGGTAAATTGGTTATTAAACGTGTGGAGTAATTAGGTGTGGGGAATAATGTGTTGGTTGTGTTTGTGTAAGGGGGGGTGTACGGTAAGGTTGTGTGGGGGTGAAATGTTTATTCGGGTGTGGGGAGGTATAGGGAAGGGTCAAGTAAAAAAGTAGTGAAATTATAGTATGGGTGAGATACAGGGTACACCGTGTGGGATAAGGTGAAAAAAAGGAATAGGCGTTTATTTAATTGTGAATGGGGAAATTAGGGATAGAGAGTTAATCTGTGTAAATAATTCGTCCCAAAGTTTAAGATAATTTGGGCTTGGCCCAAATGACATCCGTTTCCTTTATTGGCAAAAGGCTTGTGGCCCAAAATCCATTTTACTCCTTCCGTCTTCTAATTTGGGCTCATAATGGGCTATTATTTCAAAAATAAATAAATTATCTCCTTAAATCTGCTTTAAGGCCCATTAACCGAACGTGAGACCCATAAGGCCCAAATAATATTAAATCCTCTAAAAAACGACTTCTCTTTTGGCTTCTCGATCTTCTCTTCAATCCCGTGTTGATTTTTACCGTTTTCGTGAATTTCGGCACACTTTTGGTCTTTTGACTTGGTCTTCGTCTCTATTTGGACTTTTCTTCAACATTTTACCGTGAAATCCCGTGTTTTCTCTTCTTTTGATCATTTGTACCTATTTAGCACACAAAACACAAAACCACGCGTAATTCCGACTTTTACGACATTAAACACATGATTAGGTCTTGTTTTTACTTGTTTTTAGTGGCAAAAAGATAAGTGCTTACACACTTATTAATAATCACATTTCTTTATTTTCCACCAAGAACAACTGAGTCACACATAAACCACGGTCAATTCGAATCGAGACGAAACGAATTTTTATATAAGAAAATCTCTTGTATTAAATGGCGCCGCTGTCGGCTCTTTTCGTGAAGATTAACGGTTTTCTGTGAGAGACGCGTTGGATTTTGGGATCCGTTCACTCGTGAACGTTATTTTTCGTGTCAAAATTTTTTCAAAAATCCATAAAAATTAGAAAATTTTCAAAAATCCAAAAACATTTGAAAATCATAAAAAGCATTTCTTTTTCAAAAGTTTTGCACCAAAAAGATTTTATTTTTACAAGTAAATATATTTCCTCTATTTCTTTGGTGTCTTTTTCTTTTGCAGGTGTATGCGTACTAGATCTTCATCTTATTCGGAGCCCGAGTCTCTTGAAGACTTAGATATGGCTGGTGTACACAACAATAATAACCCACCTCACCTCAACATAAATAATAACAACCATCTTCCTCAACCCGACCTTCGCACAATGGAGGAGCTTTGTCAACCAACAATGAATGGACGCGGAGGACCGATTGCGCCGTTGCAAATCATGGCTCCGGAGTTTTCGTTGAAGCATCACATGATCCAACAAGTTCAAAATACTTGTCCATTTCGCGGATTGTCGGATGATGATGCCAACAAACACCTCGACAAATTCATTACCGTCACTCAAAGCATGAAATTGCTCGGTGTTACCATGGATTTTCTTCGCCTTCATCTATTTCCACACACTTTATCCCACCATGCCGAAAAATGGTTTGATCGTCTTCCGAAGAATTCAATTCATACATGGGATGAAATGACTCAACGATTTTTTTCGCGCTACTTTCCACCATCCATGGTCACTAGTCTTCGGAATCAAATCAGTGGTTTCACGCAAGAACCTGATGAATCACTTTTCGATGCTTGGTAACGTTATAATGTTTTGATCGATTGCTGTCCTAATCATAATATGCTCCCCGTCACCTTAATTGATAATTTCTACAACGGTTTAACTTTTCGTGATCGTGATACGATTAATGCAGCCGCCGGTGGCACATTTATGAAAAGAAGACCCGAGGAGTGTAGAGAGCTTATAGAGAACATGACTACTCATCACAAAAATTAGGATTCATCCGCATCTTCAAGGAATAACCCGATAGTCAATGTTTCTTCTACTTCATCAAACCCCGAGATGACCGAACTCACCCGCATGATGGCCGAAATGAACAAAAATATCCAACTCATGGCTACGAATCAACTACAACAAGTTAAAGCTGTAGCACTTTCTTGTGAGATTTGCGGCGGTCCTCATTCATACACTGATTATCCTTCTACTCATGACAATCCGGAACATGTTTTTGCGGCTCATGGTAACTATTCAACGGAAAGCTATTGAGCCCGGCCTCAAGGTGATCGTAACTTGCTAAGTTATCGTTCCAACAACTTTCTTTCACCCGGTTTTTCTCCTCAAAACCACAACCCCAACAACGTCAATAGAAGCAATCCAAACCAACGTCGAGCTTCTAATCCATATCACCTACCCGTTCAATAAGCACCACCCATCACTCCACCCATGACTTATACTCATGATGTGGAAACTTTCATGAGGACCCAAGGAGAGGTAGTTAAGAATCTTCAAAGCCAAATCATTAACTTGAAAGGAGATATCACTAAACAAGGGAATGATATTTGAACCGAGCTTAGACATGATATGAAAACTTCTTTGGGAAATCAAACGAATGATTTAAGGAATATGATGGCCAGTTTCTTTCAAAGTAATCAACCCTCTATTTCAGGCTCTCTTCCTTCGAATACCGTAACCAACCCAAGAGCGAATGTGAGCGCTATTACTACACGCAGTGGAGCAACTTTAGTAAACCATCTAACCCTCCCCTAGTTACACCATCTACACCTCCTCCACCACCATTTATCCCGCCTACTTCTACGCCTAGTACTAGTTCTCCATTACTGTCTCCACCTCTTAATGAAGAAGTACCCAAGAAAAACCCTTCACCAACCCCACCTTCCACCTTTAAACCTTCAACATCTCAACCTTCACCTGCTACACCTACAACACCTAAACCCAATATCCCTTATCCTTCTCGGTTAGACAAGTGAAAACTACTCACTAAATAGGATACTCGATTCACTTCTTTTATGAAGATGATCTCCCAAATGAACTTTAAAATTAGCCTCGTTGAAGCACTTGTCCAAATGCCAAAATTTGTGAAAGCATTCAAGGAATTGCTTAGTAAGAAGGAAAAGATGGCTGAGTTTGTCAACACTCGATTAAATGAGAATTGTTCTGCAGTCCTTCTTAAAGAACTTCCAGAAAAACTTGGAGATCCCGGTCGTTTTGTGCTACCAAGTACTTTTAACCAAACCGAAGAATTTACTGCCTTAGCCGATCTCGGGGCAAGTATTAATTTGATGCCATTAAGTGTTTGGAAAAAGTTATCATTACACGATCTTACACCAACTAAGATGACTCTTGAGCTAGCAAACGAACTCTCGCTTACCTCGTTGGTATTGTTGAATATGTGTTTGTTAAAGTTGGTACCTTCACTTTTCCGGTCGATTTTGTTATTGTTGATTATGAAATGGACCCGCGTATTACGTTAATACTTGGATGGCCATTCTTGAGAACCGGAAAAGCTTTAGTCGATGTTGCCGAAGGTGAACTCATTCTAAGAGTCGAGAATGATGCACAAGTGTTTAAAATGGGGAAGATCACAAACAAATCCAATGGAAGAGAATCGGCGAATGTGATTAATGTGCTTCAAGACGAGCTTGATACAACTACTTGTGAAACTACAAAGCTTGATGATTTTGTCGTCTACAACAATCCTCTTTTTGATTCATGCTATGATAATCCACTTTTCCAAGATGATGTGGATGATTCTCTCTCCTATTTGGATCCTCCACCAATATATGATGTTCCACCAATCTATGATGATGATTCTAGTTCTGATATGGATGATTATGATGATTTTACTTCAGAGTATAAAGACATGCCAACATATGATGACTTTGATGATGTTGATACTCTTTCGAGTGATTCTTCAAATGATGACCTTGTTCCTACTTCTGATGAAGATCCTCCACCAACAATGTTTGATCCTACTTTGGATGACTACTCATTTAAGAAAGATTTTTCTACTTTTCTCAATACTTACTTCCCCAATGAGAATGATTCTCCTCCTTTGGACTTTGATTATGGTCTTTATCCTCCTTCAGATACGAAGAAACCCGTTTTAAAGGAGAAGAAGCCGGACGACACTGATATCCGTAGTACCTATGTCTTGACACCTGTTTATCCACCATCTGAGGATGAGATTGTGAGATTTAGGAGCGGATCTTCTTCAAGGTCTACTGAGCCTGAGTGTTATTTTCTCCTAAAGGAAAAGGTGTTTGATCCCGGTATTGCAATTTTTAAGCCATCTCAGTATTCATCTGATGAAATAAAAGGAAAGATTTTTGGAAACAATGGAGATATGCTTGCACTAAATCATACTTTCTACCACTGTGCTCAACAACTTCTTAAGGGAACCTTGCCTACTCTTCTTTGGCTTGCCTTGTTCGCCTTATGTTTGTACTATTTGATGGACGAAAACAATATATTTAATCCCAGTGGATGTTCTTCAATCTTCTTATCATACTAATCAAGGTCGAGTCAGGCTCACGACTCGGTGAACAAAAACAAGCGCTTCTCGGGAGGTAACCTGCAGTATCTACCCTTTTTATCCGTTTTATAATAAGTGTAGGGGGAGACCCTAGTATGTGTTTGTTGTTATCTTTCTTATCATGTGCAGGGATTAGAGCTTTCAAAGATCCATTCTTGATGACTTTTGACGACCCGTGATTCCGTGTACCCGTCTTCCCGGTTCTATCCTAAACTCTTTTGATTCATTATTTTATCATTTATGATTGAAATAGGAATAACTTTAGTTGTCTCTTCCTTAACGAAATTTAAACAAAGTACACAGTGTCCTAAGTGTAGGGGAGTTTACTTCCACATGCTTAAACATTGAGGACAATGTTTATATTAAGTGTATGGGGGACTTCTATCAAAGTTAAGTGGGTTTTTCCTTGTATTTGTCCTCATGTTAACCGGAAAATTGATTTTTCGACATTTTTCAAAATTTTTGATCTATTTTGGCCTAGTTGTATTAACCTTTGTTATAGTTATTTTCTTTCTTTGCTAGAATAAATTTTTATAAAGTGGTTTTAATTTTTCAAGGTCGTGAATCTTTTGACTCAACCCGAGTTTACTTATCTAAGTTTACTCTAGCTAGTATCCTTAACGTGTTTAAGTCAAGTTTTTCTAGGCTTTTATATAGGGAACTTTAAAACGCGAAAGTCTTAACTCTTACGGGTTAAGAACAAGAACTTTTCGAAAGTTGCTATAATTGATCCTAGAAAGTCGTTTATCAAGGGAACTTTAAAATGCAAATTCTAAACTTGAAGAAGTATAAGAAGATGCAAGATCCTATAGGTGACTTAAAAACCCAAAACTTTGATTTAATTGGCTAAGCATCCACGAGTCTCATTCCTTGAGTTTTTATATTGTGGAGAACGAGAGATGATAGAGTCAATTATAAGTTTGGTATTCTTCATGAATTTATGGGAGTTGATTATGAGCTTTTTCTCCCATCGCTTGTTAAAAAATTTAATTGCAATAAGTAAGGTTGTATGATTTGAAAAGTTACTTAGCTTCTAGCCCAAGATCGTTTAAAAGTTGCTCAATATTAATTAGAGTTCATAGCCAAGGCATAAATTATTGAAGCGGGATGCGAAGATTGGTGAGTCCGAAAAGGCCCTAACAAGGCATGAGGGCTACATTTTGTTGCTAAAGATCCAAAGTGATGTGAAGAATCATTTATCAAAAATCA
This sequence comes from Glebionis coronaria, assembly GCA_025667525.1. Lineage (NCBI taxonomy): Eukaryota > Viridiplantae > Streptophyta > Magnoliopsida > Asterales > Asteraceae > Glebionis > Glebionis coronaria. The sequence goes on along the minus strand of CM046877.1, from coordinate 554,488,504 downwards.
ATATGAAGGATCGAGACACACGACGAAAAGCAAATACTCCCCTAAAGATCATGGAGAAGTCTATCCAAAAAGTCCCTAACAAGGTATGAGGATAAATAGATCCAAGTCCTAAAAGGAGGCGGATCGTTGTATATCAAAATCCCAAATAAAGATTAGAGAAAAATGAAGAAGTTGTGGTCCAAATATGAAGAATCTCTCAAAAAGTTCAAGTGAAGAAATTCCTATTATGAAGAGAAGACCATTATTTCATGAACGTCTCTCAAGATTTGAAGTATGAAGTCAATGCCAAATATCGGTCCGAGAAAGGTCTCAAATCGTGAAGCGAGTTATGCCAAGATATGAACTTTATAAGGTCCCGAGAAGCAGTTTTAAAAGATTTTGTCGTTTAGCTAACTATTGATTAAATCGTCCTACTTTATTTTTAGCCTAAATAAATATCGAAATAAGTCAACAATGCATCTTAGTGATCATTCAAGACAACAATAAAATATAAGAGATACACCTAGGAATAAGGGAGTCTAAGTGAATAATTGAGCCACATGAGTTTGTGTTAGTTTGCTAACTTATAATAACAATGATCTCGTTTTTAAGCTTGGTTTGGGGAACGTGAAACTTGAGAATGACAAATATTCATGACAAACCAAAGCCCTAATGTATGTCCTCGATTAGTTTACTTGTTTTCTTCCTTCTAATATTTTGTAATTTTCTATCTCTTTAAGTTTACTTAATGTCTTATGTTTAATAAAGGCCAAGGTAGGTTAATATGATGGAAAATGTAAAACTTGCTTTGTAACTAATGCATTGCCTGAGGGCATTGCGATGGTCAAGTGTAGGGGATTTAATAAGTGTGAAAAAACTTATCCTTTTACCACTTAATTATAATAATAACCAAGCCAAAACGTGTATTTTATGTCGTAAATGTCGGAATTATGCGTGGTTTGTGTTTTTGTTGTGATTTAGGACCAAAATGTGAAAAGGGAAGAAAACACGGGCTTTCACAGGCTTTTATCGAAGAAAAAGACAAAAGACGAAGTCAAAAGATCAAGAGTGCAAAAAGAACGGAAGTCCAAGGCCTATTCTGAAGATTTATCGAAGAAAAAATATAAAGACGAAGTTTAATGAAGTCGAAGAACTCAAGTCTAATAAACGAAGAAATTATAAGACAATTTCAATTTATCCATCGACAAATCCCGAGACAAAGTCGAAAAAGTCGAAGAATTTATAAAGACGAAAAGACGAGAAAAGAAAGAAGGCATCAACACATCTAATCTCCCTATAAATAGAATTATTAACCTAATTTGTGAGGTGTTAGCTAATTTTACACATTAGTCTTTCCATTTTATTTTCTTGCACTTTCATATTGTCATTTATTTAATTGTTCTTTAATTTCAAGATTATTTCAAGTAAGTTTGTTGAATCCTTATCTTTAATCAAGTTTTAATTAATCTCTCATTCTACCTTTCTGGTTTGCTTAATCTTTATGCTTATTTGCTTATTGTCATGCTTATTGGATTGGTTGTTATGCTTTTATGTGTTTGATTATGTTAGCTTATTGTGTGCTTTTCTTAAATTTAATTAAGTGTTTTTAAAAGTTATTTTATATAAAGTTGATTTTAAATATTTTGATTATTTAGTGTTTTTAAAAGTTTTTAAATTTTGGCTTATTTGCTTTTTCTTAAACTTGATTTGGTTAAGTTTTTAGATAAGTGCTTATTTGATTTTTAGCTTAATTTTGATTTTGCTTAATTTTGATTTTAATCCAGAATGCTTTAAAACCCTAATAACCCGAATTAGATGTAGCTTTGCTTCCCAAATTAGGTTGAAATATTTCATATTCCGAATTACGTGTATTTTCCATATCCCAGATTACTTATAGGACTGTTATTCTGAATGAGAACTTGAACTCTCATTCCGAATTGTTTGGTTTCTGTTATTCCGGATTGAGTGCCAAACATTCATTCCGGATTAGATTCAATTCTCTGGATTCCGGATTGTGTACAACATACACATTCCGGATTGTATGAGAAAGCCACATTCCGGATTACATATTTGATTAGTATTCCGGATTGTGTGCAAAATCACACATTCCGGATTAGGTTGAGTTTCTACACATTCCGAACTACTTCATTAAGGTGTTTCCCGAATTACATCATGAACTACGGATTCCGGATTAGATGTAGATAAAATATTCTGACCTAGGTGTGGCTTGTACATTCCGAATTAGGTTGCTCATCACGGATTCCAAATTAGAATGCTTTCAGTAGATTCCCACTTATGTTTAGGATCTTGTTTCCTGACTTAGTTTTGCTTCTTGTTTTCAGTTTCAGTTTTCGAACTTTATTTTTCCCGCAAATTTTCTTACGTGTTATTTTAATTGTTTTATCTTAGATTTATTTCGAGTTTACATTTTTATCGAGTTTTCATATTTACTTTTAAAATCTTTAATTTCTCGTCATTTATTTTTAATTCGTAATTTTTAGTTTAATCTTAAAGCTTCCACTTTTATTCAACGACATTTACATTTTCATTTTACCTTTATTTTAAAATAGATAATCACATTTCTTTATTTTCCACCAAGAACAACTTAGTCACACATAAACCACGGTCAATTCGAATCGAGACGAAACGGATTTTTATATAAGAAAATCTCTTGTATTACTCCGCATATCAATCTTTCAGCTTCAGTAATTGTTAATTATTTCAAGTTCAGTATATTCTTATCATGCATTATATCTGTTCAATGAGCATTATGCTCAACCGTAGGTCTTTCATGTTCTAACGGCAGGTACACCTGGATACTCTTAAGATTCTGAGAGCATGTGCATTGGATGTAAGTAGTCCAGACTTCTTTACTTTATGCACTTCATCATTTTATGTAGCCGTTGGACATTGTTCAGTCCTTTCTTTCAGTATTTTTATTTATCATGTTTTGAGCTTGTTGGATTACCGATGTTTGATTCCGGTATTTCCGTTATGGTCAGTAATGTTTTAGAACATTTACGTTATGCTTTGATGACACGTCATAAATACACGTAACGGTCCACTTATCCAAGTGGGGTGTTACAACTAAGCAGGTCAAGGGTACAACCACGCAAGACTGTATTGGTACTAACAATCTTACCGTCTGCTAATTCTACTTCGTAGGTAGTTTCTAAAGCAGAAGGGGTAATATCAATGAAAGGAGTGAAAGCAGAAGACACGAAACTCTTCTCAGCACCGGAACCGAATAAAACACTAACATAATGATCGTTAAGAATATATGTACCCGCGACCACCTGAGGATTCTACTGAGCGTTATTTCCCACATGATACACTCTACCTCGAGCTCCATCGTTCTACGGATCCTTAGCTTTTGTACACCTATTCTTGAAATGACCTTTTAAACCACAACCATAACACACTGGGTTGCAGTTTCCTTCCTTATAAAAACTGTGCATCTAGTAGGACACATACCGACAGGATGATGCCAATTACATCGATCACACTTAGGCAGATTCCCAATATAACCTCGTTTTCCAGCAGGAGTAGCAGGGGCAATAGGAGCAGCAAGAGCAACAGGAACAACAGGAGCAGCTGCATACATGGTTGTTGTCTCTTGTCTCTTGTTGGCTTGTCGGTTATTGTTCCAGTTGGAGTTTCTATTTTTGCCTCGGTTGTTGTTACGGTTATTTCCCTGATTGTTACCTTTATTATCCTCCTATTTCCTTTTGTTATCAGCATTTAACTTAGCAGCTTTACCTTCCACAGACTGCTCGACCAATTCACGAGCCATGTTCAATGCTTCATGTAGATAGGAAGGTTTTGATGAAGTATGTGTCCTTTAATCCTTTCAGGAAATCCCGTGACATACCTTTTTATTTTCTTCTTCTCATCTGGAACCATTTCAGGACACATTAAGGCCAACTCATGAAACCTATTAGTGTAAGCTTCAATATCATCATTTTTCATTTGTAAATTCCATAGCTCATGTTCCATCCGAGGTATCTCAGTCTCAGGGCAGTATTCAGTAGTCATCATTGTTTTGAACTCGCTCCAAGGAATTTGGTTTGCATTATCAAGACCTAAGGTTTTAATATTTCCATTCCACCAGGTAAGTGCAATACCTTCCAAAGTACTAGCAGCATAAATTACCTTATCCTCTTCAACACATTTGCAAGTTCCAAATACTTGCTCCATCTTTTCAAACCAACGTGTCAGACCAACGACACCTTCGGTCCTTTTGAATGAGTGGGGTTTTCCAGACATGAAGGTCTTGTGCGAACATCCTTTTGTGCTTGAAGAATCTTCAGCTTTAGCTTGAGTCTCTCGGCTCTTTTCGTATTCAGCAACTGCTTTCTTTACCCTTTTTGCAATAACTCTTTCCATAGAAGCCCGTCGAGATCTCCTAGGTCGATCAACTCTACAAATTCTGGTAGGCGGCATGTTTCTGTCAACAACACAATACAAAATTTAGTGTGAACTTGTATAAGTATGCTATTTCAAGATTCATGAAATGGAGAAAGAAGAATAAGAAGAGAGTTTAGATATGCATAACTGATTGTCAACAAGGAATGCAACACTAAAGAGTGGAATATATATATATATATATATATATATATATATATATATATATATATAGGTTTCGGTTCAAATGAGAACTTTTTAAAGTTGAAAAAATAAGAACCAGCTAAAATCTCATAAATGACACTCTATTTCAAACAATTTTTAAACGTGATTAACTAAAACTAAGTTTTTTAATAATTTGATAGGCTTTCTTTTGAAAATTGACGAATTTTAGGTGATACATCTTGATTTAAGGTGTGATTTGTATCATGTATTGGTATCGTGTATCATGTTATTTAGTGGTGGTTATGTATCAAATGTACCATTTTATGTATAAGATATTATCTTGTTGAGATTTTGATGTATGTGTATCACATTTTTAATTATGTATCAGTAATACGTTAGACACAAAGTCGTCGTTTATTAGTCAATAGAATGTTAAGTTGTATAAATAATGTATATTTTGGTGTATTATTGGTAATATGATTATGTATCAATGTTTTATTGGTGTTTTAGATTAGTTCTCATTTTTACAACTTTAAAAAAGCTCTCACATTAACCTTCCTCTATATATATATATCTTTACATTATATATAAGAGGAGGGATATGCCACATAAGCATGTTTTTAATCCACCTCATCATTTTTAATAAGGAAATAAATATTTAATAAAGAAATAAATATTTTAATAATTAATTTACGAAAAAAACCCCAAGTAACCCTAACACGACTCCTTATTCTCTAGAAAAAACCACGGTAAAACTCGTCCTCCTCATGAACCAATGATCCTAAAACCCACTCTTCATAACTTATTCAACTATTTTCGATCTACATCTTTTGATTGTTAATTCTATATGTTGTTGTTATTATCATTAAATCATGTACATGTTTCTTTTACTATTAAACCCTGATTTTTTCTCATTAAGATTGATGCTGGCGAGGGTAGAAGCTAAGATTATTTGTCTATTACCGGAGGTGATTTTCAGTAAAGAGTTTACATGATTTTGAATTTAGAATCCCTCATCTCTATTAAAGTAGCCTATTTTATATGTTTTTGTGTTGCGACAAGCTCACTTCATCATCCGCTGTGCATAACGTTGAGTTATACATATATAAGGCACTTCAGGTTGGTATCCATACACCCATTTACTTATGGATGGATCGATGAAGGTTCTGTTTTTGAGTTGCAGCAAGGTATGTCGAACAGACATCATTTTCATAGTATTTATGTGATAAAATTTTGTATGTTCTTGCCTAATGATTAATAGTGTTCACGATGTTTTTTTATTAGGAGTATGGATCGTAAGGTACTGATCGGACAAGGGTGGAGTTTGAAAAGGTATTATCACTATGCATTGCTATTTTAAATTTGAAATCAAATTTGTACTTATTTTCGGTTACAAAGTTATGTTTTTGCAGAAAATTTATCTTCTGACCAATTTCGTATGATGATGCTGGCTACTAAACCGAGGTATGGTTGACAGTCAATATGATCTGATCATATACCAAAACATCATCTTATAGATGATTGAGTGGTGATGTTTGTTATATTGAATGCAAATTCGATGTTTCAGGGATTTCTTCTATCTGTAATGACTGTTGCAATAGTTGCGTTGTTAGTGTAGAGATTAAGCCTGATAATGCATTGGATTATCAAACTCGGCTTATTGTTCTTCTCAATATTTGCGATGTTCGTTCTTAACTATCTGATTCTGAGTATAATATGCATAATAATGCTAAGATATGTTTGATTGCATATCATAACAGGGAAAGATAGAAGGGTGTACTAAGTTCGGCATGGAAGTAACTATTTCCCAACTCATAAGCGGAGATATATACTCATAGGTTCCTGAAAGTCCGAGTGGTGTAGTCGATGCATATTTCAGCAGTGATTATTCTAACAACTCATGGACAATTTCACCATCTCTTACATCTTCACCTGAACCTCCATTCAAGAAGAACCAAAGCTCAAGAGCAGCAAATGAGATTGACTCCAGTGAACCGAGTGTTCATTAGTGTCCTTAGCTCATTGAACAAGTATTAATCTGCTATCTTTTATTATGGTAATTATTTACAATCTTTTCTCAAATATTAATATGCCAGAGTATGCTCTTATGGTGCAACTACATTGCTAACTATATTTGGGTCAAAAGCATGTGATGAAAAGCTAAAGACAGAAGCAACAAGAGAGATATCTGAAAGCAGCTCAGGATGCTATTGAAAGATAAACGTATGAGTAGCTAATGCATAATTTTCGATGCAATTTTTATCTTTGCTGTTTGTTTTTTACTTAGGTGATATGAAGAAAAAAGATCCACCTATGGATAAACCATCTCGTCAAGATCCACCTTCTTATTGCAGAGATCCGCCTGCTGTACCACCTCACAGTTCAGGCGTACAATCACAACAACCAATGATCTCGAAGGTATTTACTTTTATTTAATATCAATACCTGGCAAAGAAATCTATCGAGCACAAATGAATGTTGCTGCATATTTGAGTAATAACATGTTGCTTAGTTTTTATAATTTGGTCATCACTCATATTACCTAAGAAAAGAATCATTAATAGTTGTTGCAACTTAGTTTTGTCCATGTAAACATCAAATTAAGATATTCAAAAGTTACATTCTTTTGTTACTTTAAAGACAAATATGGACTCCTATTCGGGGCATAGGGATTCGAAGTTGACCTGCAAAGTAATAGATTGCAATTATTTTGCTGGTAATGCATATAGGTCACACAGAACATGCAAGTTCCTATTGCATACGCAGACTTGGAAAATTAATGATAAATTTTTATTTTTCTATTATTGAATCATAGACATTGGAAGACTCACTCAATAGTTGAAACACTATTACATGCAACAAAGCAGAAGTTGGAATGTATATTCCCACGCATTTAGTTACCCAAAAAATCAATATAAATATCATAATAAGCTAAAAAAAACATTGGATGCATTTTATCATGCTCGCTTTTGAATGCAGCTGGTATCATTGTGGTTCTTGGTTCTGGTTTTGTCCAAGTAAGATTATTTTATTACTGATATTATTAGTTTCCCATATGCCCGTTTCAGTCATTGTACTAATTGAACATTTTGGTCACAAAAGAGAGTTCTTTGTCGTAATTTTAAGGTTCTTACTTGGTGGTTCTTGATATATGTTCTTTGCAGGTATAAAACTATAGGTTGACATATATAGAGAAAGAAGAAACCGAAGCCACACAACCTACTATTGCTAAGACACAAGGCATCCAAGCACTGAGGTATGCCGGTTATGGCATCTAAAAATGCAGAGGGAAGACTGGCTTCTTCTAAGATCGAATAACAAGTAGTATCTTTGCAGCCTTACCCTGTTCTTTACGAAAGGCATGGTACGGTTTTTAACATTTATCTTTTTTTTATCATCATTTACCTTTAAAAAATGGATTATAATGTGAAGGTTCTGGTGACATTTGGGTATTTAGCGTATTTAGCTCATATCAATCCCAAACTAGAGGTATGACGAGTACAAGAAAAGCTTAGACTTCATAAAATAATACATATTTCTTGGAGGATGCTTGCCATCTCTTAGCAGAGAAACTCAGTGACGGATGCGTTATCCAGGCTTTAAGTGTTGCACAATTAATTATGTCTTTACTTTCAATGTCATATGTACACTCACTAGAATGGTTAAAATCGCAGCGGTGAGCATGTGAAAAACATAGGGATACATTATTATCAGACACTTAGATATTGGAGGACACAAAATCAGGTTACATACTATTGTTTTGGTTTATCTGCTTCTGCAAAGGTAAGCTCGCTAGCATGGGATATTTGGTCGTTATGTTTAATAGTTTATATGTCGTACGATACATGCAGTATAAAAAAATAATTCATTATAGATGATTTTGTTCCTTTTTGTTACGACTTAGAATATTGTTGAATCCCCCAATTTTCTCTTTATCATTCATTACTAAACCTGTTTTTTCTCCTTTTTTATTGTATTTACTTTCATGCATTTGTAAGAATAACTTGAGATTGCAACGTCTCAAGGAATTTCTCAAACAATTACAAGCAATCATAACAGGATCTTGAATCCTCTTTAGTTTTTCATCCTCTAAGATACATCATCAGGATTGGGTTACTTTGTTCTTCAGGTTTACCATGATCAAGCACAAGAGTAGTAACAAATTGAAACTTTAGTACCTTTGACATCTTTGTTCAGAGATAGGAGGATGTTTTTAGGTTGGACGATTAGCAAGTTTATAATTTAAGCAGTCACCCAAGCAACAAACGGCAAACGTTCAGCTGATCAAGTTTAAAGTTAGTAAACTATGGCAGTCTATCTGAGTGAGTGCATTTGTAAGGTTAATAATTATAGGTCCACCCTAAGAATATAATGCAAACTCAAGTAATGTGATGTAGCGGATTTAGTGAACACGGCGAATGTTTAGTATTCACTATGAAAACAGGTACAAGACTGACATGATCATATATTTTTATAATGCCCTTTCACCAATCAAGTTTGGTCTACAATTAAAAGAGTATACTTTATTACAAAACATACCTGATAAATATGCTAATAAATAAGCTTATATAGTTTAATTATTACCAAAGATACCTTATATAGGGGCTGTTTGGAGTACTAATATTAACGTTATGTGTGTGGAAGCTTAAGCCATAGATATCATAGTAAAGTATACTCTATCGCACACTTCAAAATACTTCTTTTGTGTGTCTCTTCTAGATTCTTGACTCATTCAATATCAGGTATTGAATTTTCAGTTTCAAAAAAGTATTCGATACGCTAAATATGGTTAAAAAAATATTTAGCATCTTTTCAATAAAGCATTTGCTGTTGTCGCAACTGTTAACATAAACCCACTGAAAAAGGGTAATAGCTCATACATGAATAGCGAGCATGCGCGTTTTGTGGGTCAAGGTAAGTTGAAGCGTTTTCTGGGTCAAGGTAAGTTGAAGTGTCTATACATTCACACTCTGGTATTTGCATCGAGAATATATACTGCTGATTAGTGAGCTATATACACGACATATAATAAACCAGTATAATCTGCTAAGTAAGCAGAAGTGACACAAACAAGTGTTGGGACTGCGGCAAGCCGATAATTAGCTAAACATTAATTAGTAGTCACAAAAATAATTGTATACTAATCTGAGCAGAATATTAAAGTGTCACGTAAATGACATTCTATCCTTACATAGACATGAAGGTAGTCAATTCTATTCCTCTTTCTAGAAGAATAGTCTGAACAAAAAATACGGGTAACCTGGCATTCTCATATTTACCATGATATCAGCATAATATCTTTTACATTGTGTTTACGATTTCGTTGACTGTTACCAGACCCAAGCTGAAGGAGCAGATTTATCATTTTGCTAATTCGTGTCAATATCATTATCAGAAACCAGATTCAGGATCATATAGATTTAGACCAGTGGGTTCAGCAAGCGTCTCGTCTTTGTCTATGTTCATATTATCAACATCGTCAATAGAGTCATCACGCGCCTTATCATCATTTTCCTTATTATGTTGTGTGATTTTTCAGGATCTAAGTCATCTGCTTCATCAGTTGCGGTTGCATCATCTTGGCGACTGGGAATAGTATGTTTCCGCGGTCCACTAAAGAAACATGGATGATGATTATGCCTGAACATTCAAATATGGAAGGGTTGGATAATGTAAAGGTACATACGTAGTTTAATTTTATGTCTTTAGTAATTGCGATAGTGAAATTGAAAGGAAAAAAGTTGTCCCTTATTTGCTCCATATAACTTGCAGTCGGCTACCCCTACCATCTCTTTCTTTGGGAATTACCTATCCCTCATTTTGTTTTTCATATTTAATTAGTTCTGATCACATTTTGTCTGATCATGTACAAAGATGCGCCAAAGATAAAATAATACTATTACACGTGATGTGTGCTGCTGACCCACGGGTGTTACTTGACTGCGTCGGCCATCTATGGTGGGAAGATGAACATTTGGCGAGGGATGTGTAGTACTTCTGGATGTCCATTGGCAAGGGATGTCATTTCTTGCATTCTGTACCTGATGGGTTTAAATTTGTTAATCCGATTTTAGGTGACAACCCCTCTCTAACTCCAACCATTAGAAATCCTGTAATGCCATCTTGCTTTCCAAACGGTTCTTCTCCGCAAGTATTCAAAAACTGCATTTGTAGAAAATACATCACAGTAGAAGGATGTCACTTTGGTGACAAATGTCATCATGCCCATGGAGAATAGGAATTACAAAAACCAACAGTTCCATTACATTAAGATCAACGGTCCATGTGCTTATTGAATCCTTAATATTTCCAAGCCCTTCAGGTGACTTATGTACTGATCATTGTGTTTTTTTACTTCACGTACACTTAGTTCATATTGTACCTGATCGTTTTTGTTGTAGTTAAGTTTAGCGATAGAGTTGGCTCAAACAATTGGACAACTTAAAGTCCTTATATGTGAATTTTGCCTTAGCAACGCTGAGGTATATATATTTTGACTAATTACTATCTAATATAAGAAAAAACAAATTAGTCAAGCCTAGAGAAAGGTTGGAGATAACGGGTGGATAGCAGCAACTTAGCATAAGGTAAAAGAGTTTGTTTAAGAGGTGTCATTGTGCTAAGTATCAATTCAGAGCCTAGCAATGCACATGCTTTGTTGTTGAATGTGTGTCCAATATGTGTGTTGTAGTTGTTTGGTCAGGATTAAGGAATATCATGTCGATTTTACTAATAGCTATTAGTGTATGATGAAAAAATTAAAAGAAAAAAAAATTAAGCTATGGAGAATATAAATTTGATATGCAGATAACAAGGAACTTTATCGTTTCTCTTGTGTAGAAAACTTTTGTTGAGATATAGTGTTCACGCAGTGGGAGAGGAAGTTATTTCTTTGTTGCTTTGGGTTTTAACTAATGTTAACAGACTAAAAGTTATTCCTTTAACTCAGACACAACTTGATGACGCGATGAATCCTGCGGAACATCTATTGGTGATCATGCCACAAATGAAGCCATTTTGTCCTAATAAAACTCCTTGCTTGCTGGTGAAAAGATTTAGTTTGTTAAGCTTTTATGTTAGAAACATTATTAAAGCCAAAACCTCTTTTTACAGGAAAACAGGTACTGATGTATTATTCGTTATTTTCACACAAGATGTATTTTTGTTTAACATCGGCACTGATACTTTACTCTTTTCTTTTTACTGTCAGGAGGTAATTCACATCCCTTCTATGCCGCCTTTCAAAAAAAAATCACATCCCTTCTACTAGGCAAAAACCAATGAAAAAAAAGACAGTTCCTTTGAATGCAAGCAATGCAATCAACAAGCCTAACTTTGTTAGATCTCCATGCTCACCTCTGTCATCTACTCGGAAAGTCGTGGATGAAACAGAAAATAGCGCCTAGAATATGATGACACGGTTGCTGGGGACAGGCCGGCAGTGTCGGAAAAGACACTCCAGTCAAGGGTGAGGTAAGGAAGGTGGAGATGTGTCGTCAAAGTAAAACATCCCACATAGACGTTCAGGTTCTGTTAAGATGAGAAAAATGCAGAAGATGTTCAAAATTGAACTAATTAGAACATGAGAAGCATCAGAACGTACGCTACTAAGCTTAGAGAACGTGTGACGAAGTTGAAATCTCAAAAGCAGCTACTTGAATGGAGCATGAAAAAACAACCTATATCTTGGAAGTTATAATAGACCTCTGACGTGCAACTCTTAATACTTGAAAGTTATGCTTCAAAATATATCTCACGTGCATTTATTTTGCTAATATCATATCTCTTTTAATGACATATTATTCATATTTTTTTTTTATTTTATGAACTCTAAACTATGATACATGATACAATCTTTGTCAACTCGTCCCGACCCAAGCATTTTCTGGTCGGGTTAGTCGGATTTAAATTTCAATTTGGGTTAACCGGGTAAACCCGACTAACTCGAATTCGAAATCGAGTCGGACATCGGGTATCAAAATAATATCTAATTTGGGTTCGGTTCAACTGAATTGACTCGACTATGATATTTTTTTATTTTTTTTATTTTTTAGTTTAAATTTAATATAAATTTTACTAAAAAAGAGTGAAAAAATTGTTTTCTTATATTTTACTCAAATTCAGGTTGATCTGAATTCGAGTAGACCCGACCCGATTATACCCGAACCCGACTAACCCAAGTTGATATCGCGTCGGGTTCGGGTAAATTATTTTTAACCTTGACCCGACTTCAACCCGACCTAAATAATCTAAACCCGACCCGATTCCCGACCCGATTCCCACCCCTACTCGCAATATGCTCATGTTTGAAGTTCTCCAATCAGATGCTACCAAGTAGTCTCTCTTAAATCTTCGTTCATTTATCTTTTTCTATCCACTACTATAAACACATATTCTTCTTCAATAGCTCCTAAATACTTCAACAACGTCAATCCCCCTTTACCTAAAGAATAAACAAAACAACTGAATAACGCCTTCAAAAGACATCAACCGTAAGTCGTGCTGTAATTTAAATGTTTGGTAAAAGAAATAAAAATATGAAAAGACATAAAAAACATACATATGTAGATAAAAATCTCTTTTAAATTTGATGTGTAATATCACTGATAGTATTTAAGTAATTTATTACATCTACTGCTCTTACATTAATAATTATTAATAATTATTAATGCTCATCTGAAATGTTTTTTAAAAAAGCACATGAAAAAGTAATATATTTATGATAAATGCTAATGTTTATTTCTTTAACCAAACAAACATTAAAAATGCTCTTAAAAAACTGTTACCAAACACAGCCTTAAGAACACGTGAGAAAAAGTTACCGAAACAATTGGTTGACTTAGGGAATTTCATCTATAAATAGTAAAATGGTCATTAATATATATGTTTAAAGTGAAAACGGTTCAATCTGACTTAATGTCTTGCAAAGCTTATCGTTGATGCATAAAACCATTTACTTTGCCAGTTTAACCCATTTACAGTATATACATTACCTTGGCCATGAACTTTGGAACAACTAACTGAAACTTTAAACCCTCTTGCGTTGGTGGATAATAATCTAAAGATTAAGGTCCAACCAAGTCAATCTGTTTACTTAAGCTCGAGCTGCTCGTAAAAGAAAGTTAGTAGAGAACAACTCTACCAGTGTAGACAATTCCAACAAGCCATTGTCATAAAAAAGATGACTATAAATCCCGAATCGTGCATCTTCAATCCTTGATGTGGTCAATAGTCTTATCATGAGTGTTAAACCCAAAGATGTCACTTATATAAAACCTTTTTTCAGATTAGGCAAAAGACTAATAAAAAAACACTTTTAGTATAAAAATTTTAAGTACTAGATGCCTCCATGATACTCAGTGGATAGTTAAAAAAATGCTTTTCTATAAAGAATGTCCATAATGTTTAATCTTCGTTTTCTAATGGAAAAAGCAATAAAATAACAATCTAATAAATCTTTATATTGGTTTACGTCATATACTTTTTTTTTCTTGGAATTTGTAACTATAATTTTTTTAAGTATTCGTAATTCATTAAAACTACTTAATTTATATCTTGGATACTTACCAGTCTCCTTAAAAATATCGTTACCTAAGATTTTTCTCGATATTAGCGGGCTCAGCCATGAGTGAATCAATGTCAAACTCATGTGATGGTAACTATATGATTAAAAAAAACTTTGTACAATATACAATTTTTTAACATCAATATTTAGATAAAAAAACGTAAGCGACAATCAGAAGTCATACCCGTCCATCGGACGGGTTTCGCCACTAGTATATATATATATATATATATATATATATATATATATATATATATATATATATATATATATATATAGTTGGGTTATTGTAGTGTAGTAGTTTAAAGTTGTTAAAATCAAAAGTCATCATAACTATTGATTTTATCAATTAACATGTGATTTATCTAAAATTAGACACAAAATAATAAATATTATACATAAAAATTTGATATAAAACCACTAAAATTTTTATGCGTTAAAAATTATAACTGATACATATGATACATCGTTTTTCTTCACAAAATATAATTAAAATAAATAATTACTCTATTCGAAAATTAAGTGATACACTATCACAAATTACATATAGTTGATAATAAATTGATAAACTATGAGACACAACTGATACACGAGAAACTAGTAATATTAAAAATCGTGAACCAACTACTCGTACACGAACTATAAGTTCCAAAAATACTCGTACATGAACCAACAACTCATAAACGAACCAAAACTAATCAATAATGTGACATTTACCCATTTTTATTACTTCTTATTTTAACAACTTTAAGCACCTACACCATTTTATCTAGAATATATATATATATATATATATATATATATATATATATATATATATATATATATATATATATATATATATATATATATATATATATATATATATATATATATATATATATATATATATATATATATATATATATATATATATATATATATATATATATATATATATATATATATATATATATATATATATATATATATATATATATAAATATAATAAGCAGGAGAGGTTTGGAAAGATGTAATAAGTATCACAATGAAACCAATATAATATTTCAAAATGAAATCAAGGTATGAAATATCATAAGAATAATTAAGGTAAACAATAAGGATTAGAGAGTTACCCGAGCAGATATTGAACAACATTGGCAGACCCGGTGTTTGACACTTATAAAGCATGAAATATTTTGAAATTTAGTTATAGACCAAGTTTTGAAAACGACTCAGTTCCCTATAACCATCTCTCTGATACCAATCTGTGAGACCCCCATAATCTGACATGGAACCACTAGGCAACGAGGGGATCACACGTCAAGGTACAAGTAACAATAAATTATAAATGACACGAAAGATGACGTAATAAAAGACATATAAATTACATCATAATTTATCAGAGTTTCATAGCATCGGTCCCACAAGTTTTGAAACATAACAAAGTATCATAACATCATAGTTTAAAGTTATAAGATAACAAAAGATCAGCGGAAGACTTTAACAACGTCATTTATAACAAAAGCATAAACATATCACAACACAGATCTTTCCAAGCTGCCAACATCCTGTGGTACCTCGTCCAAGCATATTAAGCATTATTACCTGAGATTAAAACATGTAAACCTGTCAACAAAAAGTTAAGTGATATTCATAGGTTTAGAAAACTAAGTAATGGAACACAATATAATTTGTAAAACAAGTAATGGGGGGGATGACTATGTACATTCTCCATAGTCATGGTATATTATTGTTATTTAGTTCATGAACCGAAGCTTAACTCAGTGTAAGTTCCTCTAGTGAGTATCCAGCCTAATACTCAAGTATAAAAAAATGTAAGTGCGTCAAGGTAATCGGTACGGGGATAGTCAATCCCGATGGATCCACACACAACATTCGCGCTTCAGGAGAGGAAACTTAAGGCTAGAGACTAAAAGCAATAATATCAATGAATTCATCCGGCAGCATACAATTCTGGATATCATACAGTTTAAAAGATTATGTTCCAACATGTTAATCTCACCCCGTGTTTTGAAACAATGAACAAGTAGCTAGAGGGGCTATGAACTCACCTTAGCTATAAGGTGGAATCAACACGAAACTGGAGGGCTCAGTACAAACAACAGAATATCAAGCAACCTTAAGTCATCCGAGACCTACGATAACGGGACGCGAAAATTTAGAAGACATGAAATAATGTTTATAAAAACATTTAAATGAGTACATAATCAAATTATGACACATAAGAAAAACCATGCAAGGGGTACTTCTAGACTACATCTAAAAGTATACTTTTATTAGACAATGTTTTCGATAAAAACTGCCGGCACATACCAAATGTACGGGCTGATTTACCTCACTTAGACACGTCAAATGTTTTTGGTACTAACTGAGTAGCTCACTTAATATCTATAGAAATCCGTATAAAAAGCTCGTCAAAAGTTTTTAATTCTAAGACTCACAGCCCGACACATCTTCGAGTTACAAAATCCGTACAGAATTACGTCTTTGACTCGTAAAACCATTTTGACCTTTCTAAACAATACCATCTATAAACCTGACACATGAGTTGATAATAGACTCACAACCCTAAGTTTATAGTCCAAAAACAGCCTTTGAATATTTTTAAAATTCAACTTATAGTCCCCGAGATTCGATCTAAATATCGACAACAATTTTAGATTGTGCCGATACTCGTCTCCCGATACACGAATAATGAAACTATCGCTATTTCCAACTCGATTGGAGTTAGAAGCTCTAATTTATATCAAATCGAAGCTAAGAAAAATATCTACAGCCCTATCTCATTAGTTTAATAATAAAACAAGTTTAAGATACCCAAAACCAACTTATACTTTCTGCCTAAAATTACTACTTTGAGAATCATAACAAATGACTTTTTCAACATGATCTAACCATTTTTATACTCATAAAATCATCCTAATATCATCCAATAACATCCTAAACCCTTGCATACAACAAGATCAAAAGATCAAAATCTAAACATTAGATTTTTAAACATCAAAATTACATAATCTAGCCATGATCATCCTAAAAACAATGATCAAACAACTTTTCAACCATGAAATCATCAAAACTTGAAAACTTGAGGCATGTACAAAATTTTTGTATCAAATGATGCACCTTGAAAATCTAAAAGGTGGTCTTTATTTAGTTTTGGATTAATCAAGATGGATGATGATGATTGAGGGTGGTTTTTGGTTGGGGTGTCACGGCAACAAGGAGCAGAAAGAGGTGGTGGTGTGATTTTTTTTTATAAAATGGATGTATGTGTTTAGTTAGTGGAAGAAATAAGCTTTTTATATGTTGGTTTAAGTGGAGGGCTAAATCTTGCCACTTTTGAAACTTTAGGACCACAAAATAAATACTTTGTTAAAACGTGGGAAATGATTATTAGTCAATTTCACAAATATTTACGGGGCTCGGGTTTCGTAAAAATACTTTCTCAAAAGTTAAAACGCACCCAAAATAAGATAATATAGACTCCCGACTCGACTTAACACGTCATTAAAAGAAAACATCAAAAACATCAAATATTGAAACAATTGACAGTAAAAATATGAAATACAGGAATTTATTACTGTGCCCGTTATCGGTCTAGACTTAATACAATGTAAAAATAAATATCTTTAAGTCGAAATATTTAGCCCTCGGTTCTCGTTCCGTTGATTCAAGTAAACTTTTATAAAAATGCACACGGGTGATTTTAAATCAAAATATTTGATTTAAATAAATATGGAATTATAAAATAAAAATAATTTGATAATTTCGAATATGTATCGACAACGATTAAAATAATGAATAAGAGTGAAATAATTGGAAGATACGAGATCTCACAGTTGGATCGAATCTGGGGATTAAAATATCCTGAAAGGATATTCCAAACCAAGATAGAATATGCCATTTTCAAATTTCAAATTTTCAAATAATTAGTTTAATAAAACAGTTTCTTAAAAAGAAGGTTTAATAATAAAACTTTGTCACATTTAATAAAAAGTGAGTTTTAAGAAAAGATTAAATACTTGATCACTTAATTAGTATAATTAGTTGTTTGTTCATACCTTAAGTGATAATGGTTGAAATGAAAAATACATGAACTCAAGAATTTGTCTTTCATTGTTTTAGTAAATGCTTGTTTTTACATATTGTCGTAATAAAAACAAAGTGAGACCGAAAAATGTAAGTAACGTTTTTAGGCATCATTGCATTAACATATGTTTTAGTACATATTACCTTGCATGCTTTGATGACACGACATAAATACACGTAACGGTCCACTTATCAAAGTAGGGTGTTACAATTATGGTATCAGAGACTAAGGCTTCGACCTGTAGGCTCTAAAACTTGACTTGTAACTAGTGGGTAGTCACTAGGAGCTTCCTAAGCCGACACATGTTATTCCACGCATTGATATTTTCATCACCCTGTTGTTTTTAACCATGATATTTTCCTCGAGATGGTTTTTACTTATATGGATTGAACAACCATCATCCATACTTAGTTTCATGCCATTGTTTTATGCATGATGTTTCCTTATGAAATTTTGACTAGTATGGATTGGACCCCAGTAGTTCTTACTTGGTCACATGTTTTCTGTTAAATCCGTGACAGTTGATTTTCATTTATTTATTTTCATGTATTATTGTTGTAGGTATTTTGACTAAGTAATGGTTGGTACATGACTGACCATATTTAGTCTCATGTGCTTTTCATTCGAGTTTTGTTTTGGTGAACCGACCAATTGACGTTCACCCTCGCTCATGCCAATTTTATTTTGGTGAACCGACCCATAGGCGTTCATCCTTACTCATGTAAATTTTGTTTTATGAACCGACCCATGGTCTTCCGCACCAACGATTTTTCAGATTTCATTTCATTACAGTTATATTTCTTTCATGTCCCCTCGTTAATTGTTATGTTCTTTATGCCAGTTCTGTTTTCATACTATCATGATTAACTTCGTTTTCATGCTGATTATGTTTATCATCCTTCATGTTAATTTTGTTCCGTGTTTCTTCATGTTGATTTCGTCTTCATGCTGATTATGTCTTACGTCTATTATGTTGATTATGCTTTCATCATGTTGACTTTGCTTTCACGCAAGACATTGATGGATTTCATTTAATCATGCTTTCATGATAGTCATGTTTGGTTTTCATTAATTATGCTTTCATGTAAATCATCGTTGAATTTTGTTTAGCCATACTTTTAGCGTTTCTCTATGCAACCTGAATGATGTCTATGCTAGAATTGCCAAGTTATCATGATGCTCATTCCAGTTCGATTTTCTAACCGTTAAACCAATTATTTTCCTTTAAAATCATGTCAGATGATCGACCCCATTCTGATCATTTCATGTGCATTCCATGTGTAATCCATGTACCGTATTCCACGTGTACTCCATGTACCGTATCCCATGTGTTTTACACGTACCGTAATCCATGTGAATTTTAGCTACAATACTCTAAGAGTATTTGCTAGTCGATTCTAAATCATCTCAGGCGTATTCTACTTGCTGATATTCTACAAGAAGTTGATGCCGCTCATAAATGGGAGGCGTTACTAAATGTTGATGGTGCTTCTTATTTGGGGACGCTATGAGATGTTGCTGATGTTTACAACCTGAAGATCCTACAAGATGAAGACAAAGGCGTTAGATCAAATCGATCGGACGAGAAGATGCTTCACCACCATACAATTTCCATCACAATCCATGTCCCTACCTTTTGTTATATGTCACACGTAATTCAGTTGTCTTTTTTCAGTCATATGAGTGGGAACTGGTGCCAGCCGGCCATTCAGCTGAATAGTTACATGAATCACCGTCAAAAGAATGACCATCATGGAACTGACATACAAGACGATAATAACCACAACTGTGACAACAATTACTCAAGCAATCAAAACAGAACACCGGTCACGGACGTGATCAGAAATAAAAAGGGTCAGCAGTGTATCTAATCCGCCAATTTTGGCATGACAACCTAATACTTTCTATTGTATTCGTTTCACACCCCGAGACACATGTCAAGAAATCAATCAAGACACATGTCATACGTATAATTTCTCAAGATACGAGTCAAGACACGTGACTCACGTCTATCTTCTGAAACAGCCCTAAGAAATTCAAGGTACCCTCAAAGAGGTATATCCATTTTGTTGTGCCATGTAGTAAACATGCCATAAGAATTTCAGTACCATCAACGACGTATTATTCGCGTTTGGACACGCAGGATTCGTTATGCGTGAGACAGGCAAAACGCATTCAGTGAAATCTGTCACGTTTGCTTCATGACACTTTCATTTCTTGATTTCATATTTCATATATCCATGACCGTAAAGGACGCCATTCGTATCACCCATGTATACAAAGGTGTTTTCCTTTAGCCTAACAATAAGATCCATCATGCTAACGCACTTCCCTCGAGCAGATGCGAGTTAAATATGATTCTGATTATGGCCTATGAACATCACACCATGCTACGACTGGTCACTATTCACATCTGATTATGTACAACGATGTCCAGACCCTTGAATACATCCAGCATGGTTTTCCATCAAGAAGATCTGTACAAATTATTTATGCTATGCGTTGGTTATTCCACGATTGCGAATATTTTCCAGCTATCAGTTATGACACAACTTCTGAGGTTTGTTTATTCATAATCAATTGATTATTTCAAAATTTCCAAGATGTATTTTCAGAAAACCTCCGCGTATACTTTATCCACAAGATGGAACTTAACCCCGAGCATGTTGAAGGGTCAACTGCACGAGATGTTGAAGAAGCTCATTCGCCATGTGTATCACCATGGAGTGGACCGGTTCTGTTCATTAAGGAGTAAGATGGTAACATGAGATTATGTGTCAAATACTGTCGATTTAAACAAATCACCATTCATGACCGTTATCCTCCTCCACGTATTGACGACGAGTCCGATCGACTATAGGGTGTTAAGCACTTTCCAAGATCGACTTATGATCATAATGCCAATAGTGGCGAGCGAAAGGGCAGGACATTTCCATGACTCCTTTTCGCACACGATTTGGTCATGCTAAATTCATGATTTTGTTTTAATCTTACAAATGCACCAGTAGCATTTATTGACTTGATGGATGGAGTTTCCCTATGTACTCATGAACAAATTCATTATTGTTCTCATCGATGTCGACCTAACCTTCTCTAAATCTAGAGAAGAGTACGAAGACCATACTTGCACTATGTTGCAAATTATATGACAGAAGAAATTTCACAATTAAACTTTTAGTATGAATTCTGATTGATTATAATGACACGCTAAATCACTTTGTGTCTCACGACTAGCTTTACCATGACTCAGCTTACGCGTAAAGGAGAGAACCTTACATGATATTAGGTGTTCCAGAGAATCCTACGCTAAGAGAAGTCTAATTTGAGAGACTAATAGTTTTCCAAACTTCTATGTATCCAGTTTCTATGAAACAAGATACAATTACGTTCATATCTAAGTACCTCACATACCACCAGGTTAGGATAGAACACCAACATACTAGAAGCTATTCCACTACTAGAATTTTGAACAGAGAAGGGACAAGATACCCATGGATTTTGATACCAAGCTACCGCAGATTCAAACGAAGCATTATGTTATCGGGGTGTTATCAACAATTTGATCAAGTCTACAAAATCCTTTCATCCGCAAGGATTTCACAGTTAGCAGATTATCAAACATTTTCCACTCAAGGATCATCCGATCACTTGGTACTCCCTCAGCTATCGGACCAGACAAAGGTTCACGTTCATGATCGTATCCTGGTTTATAATTTACGTTTCATATTTCGTTCTGGGAAATTTTGTAGAAGCTTGGGAGACCAGACTCAAGTTTAATAAATTTTCCATTCACAGACAGACGTTCCATGTCATATTTTGCGTCTCACTTCGTATCTTTGGTGTTACCTCCTCAGTTATCTCACGTTCACGATATGTTTCACATATCATGTTCACTTACGTCTCTCATAAAGCGTTCACGATAGGTTACACACATTTCTGTGCACTACGTGCTCTCATATTACACTCACCATATCTCCACGTAGCACGTTCACAATTGTTCATGTATCACGTTCACAATGGTTCACGAACTACGTTTCAGTATGTCTCACGCATAGTTGCTCAAATGTTACTAACGTCAGTTATTCCAGATTATTTGTACATCATAGCGTTTCATTCACCCTTGCACGTTAATTCTCATCCACTCGATCAGATGGATGAAAACCTATCTTACGTCGATGAATGAGAAATTATCATGAACAGTCAAGTCAGGATCATGAAGACCAAGATTTTCTTTCGTCTCTATATCTTTTAGAGGGACCGTTCCGAGCGGGAGGTCACTTGGAACGGAGGAGACTATCCGGATTTCATATTCTATCTAATAATTATATACATTCTTTCCTCCACGTCATGTTCTATGCCCTTTCTAGCCATGTCACGTTCTTTATTCCTTTTAGACATGTCACACCCATGTCCTTCTAGCTCACATGTCCTTTCAGCTTTTGGGTCCTTTCAGCTTTTGTAACTTCACCAGCTTATCTTACCCTTAATTCGAGGACGAATGATCCTTTTAGAGGGGAAGAATTGTAAAACCCCAACAATAGCACATCTCTAATTCGAGGACGAATTATTCTTTAGAGGAGAAGAGTTGTAAAACCCGTATAAAATACCCATGATTATTAAATGCAGGAAAACACAGATTAATTTAAACCTTATAATTAAATAAAACACGACACGTATTAGAATATTAAATAAATAAATACAGATATTACGTATATTAACTATTAAGTATTTCACGACACGATATAACACGAAAGATAAAACGCGAATCTACAAATGTACAATACACGAGAATCTCAGCATACACGAAATATAATTAAAATGACATGATAATGGGTTACATGCTATTGACAAGTCTTGCAATAAACAAAAGGGCCCAAAGCCCATTTCACTAAAAACAACCAAAACCACCCTATCTATGTTTTTACAAAACATAAAAAAAATCATGAAACCCTACTTGGGTCTCTATAGCCGCCGACCAAACAGAAAAAAAGAAAAGGACGAAGGGTTTGATTCGCGGGTCTATATTACAAGCGTGTATCCGTGTTTCTTTTCCGTAATCATTCATCAATTCGGTAAGGCCATTAATCTTAATCCTAAATTCGTTATTTTATATCCTAGAATCATAGAAAGATTGATTTAAAATGAACCCATGAACACATGGTTTTCAAATCTAAACATAATAGAAATTAGTTTGGGGCTGGTTGTGTTTTAAGTGGTCTTTTTCCACCACCAGCCGCAACCCATAAGGGGCGGTGGTGTTTTCTATGATCAGTCGCATCACCCAACAGCCCATCAGTAGGAACTGCTAGGCACACAGTGGTAACCGAGACCACCCTTGGTCTCGGTAGGAATCCTGGACGGTCAGTGGCTAGCCACTGCTGGCACCAGGAACCGGCTACAGTCGGTGGGAAGGAAAACCACACAGATGGTGGCTGTAAGCCATAGCCGGTGGCAAACGGGAGCATGGCTAGGTAGCTGTAGTGATGTGATGAGTTTGTTTTGGTTAATGTGCGGCCCGAGATTTAGGGCTCGAGTATAAATTATTTGGCCATGTCATTTTATAAGTAAATTAATTAAATTAATTCCCTTATAGCACTTTTAATTTAATTAATGACATAGGTTATTTCTTAAATTAAATAAAACATGTTTTTAATTATTATTTTAGTGTAATTAAATTAAAACCATGTTAATTTAATTATTATTTTAAGGCAAATTTTATTAATACTTTCCATGATATATTATTAATTATTAAACCATGCTTTTCATGAATAACTAATAACCATGATATAAGCTAAGTATTTTAAGTGGCATAATTAAATTTAAAACCATGTTTAATTTAATTAATTGGTATAATGTAAAGTTTTATTAAATTATCATGACATATTATTAGTTATTAAAAACCATGCATATCATTAATAATTAATAATCAGTTTAACCTATAGCAATTATTTAATAAACTTTACTATTATTATCACGAATTATATTTTAAGACTAATAAGCACTAGCTTATATTTCAAACTTATTAATCCAACTTATTTCTATTTATGGAAACTTTCTATTTCAGGAAACTTTCTATTTTTGGAAACTTTCTATTTTTGGAAACTTACTGTTTTTGGAAACTTTCTATTTTTGGAAACTTACTATTTTTAGAAAGTTACTTATTACTACACTACCAATATAATAAGACAAGAAATACATGAATTACATAATCAGAATACATTTAAAACATGAATAATACAGTATAACATTTAAAACAGTAAAACATGAGAAGAACATATAAAATACGTTAAGAATATACAAGAACCAGTAACACCCTTAGTGTTCAGACAACTCATACATGTTCCCTATTTATGTAGCACTAGTGAAGTCGGCTTAGGACTTTGCATTCTTTCATCTTTCATCGTTCCCTGGACATAAGGTACGGATATTCCGTCCTTCAGTATGGACATTCTCTTTCCTTATTAGGATTCCCTGTTTGCAGCCAACTATTTTCCCTAAGTATTTGTTTTATATGTTTTGATATGCTTATGTTAGTTTTAAATGGCTAAGCCATATACGTGCATGCCATATCACCTAGTTATGGAGGTACCATAACCATAACACTAGAGGCACCAGTGTTATGACTTCCCCATGGCGGAGTGATTGCTCGTGGCATCCCTTTTACAGTTTTGGCCATATATTTTATTATCATGTGGGGCGTATGGGTGCATCTAGTTACATGTTTTACAGGATTTTTTTATGGTGAATGTGGTGTGTGCCTTGCATCCTTCACAAGGAGTTGATCCCTCCTACCCAGACTAAATAATTAGAGGCATCCCCTCTAATTGCATGATGAGGTCACACCTACAAGTATTCATGCACGGTGGAACCTCATGACCTATATAGGCTATTGGCTAATTTAATACAGTTTTGGTATAAAACATAAGTCTTTTCAAACTATAAAACCAGTTGTATGAACATGTACCAGGTTTTCTAGGCTTATACATTTCCGCTGCTTTTAAGTCTTATTTATGTTTCAGTCATTCATACTATGCCATATATCCATTCACTGAGCGTATTGCTCAGCCGTTACTTTCCTTTCCATGTCCCAAAACGGCAGGTACCCATGGGCAGACTTGAGCATTGGGAGGACGTGCATAGGATGGAAGCTGCCTTAGACTTCTTCTCCTTTTGCCTTCTTATACTTATGCTTATTTGGACACTTGTTTTGTCCTTCTCATATCATTTACTTTATTTATGTTTTGGGCTTATGTTTGGGAACTGATGTTTGATTCCGGTTTTCCTCTTTTGGTCATCTATGTTTTAGTACATATTACCTTGCATGCTTTGATGACACAGCATAAATACACGTAACGTCCACTTATCAAAGTGGGGTGTTACATCTTTAATCTCAACACAAGTGTGTGAGTGATATTCTCTTTGGACAAGGTAAAGAAGGGGATCAAGAGTATAATCATAAGTAAACATACTTAACACAATAAGTGGTCATTTACAAATTATTATGATTAAGAAAAGAGAAAGAAGTCTGAAAGAAATGTCCAAAAAAGGTTGTTGAAAATGCTGATTTGATTCTCTATTTATAGGAGACAAAAACCAACGGCTATCTGTACGCGGTTCCTTATTGGTCTAGGCGGTTCCTTATCAATAAAGAACCGCATAGGTACTTAAGGAACCTTGGGTGTAGACTCTGCTCCTTTTTGTCTTTTAGTGGGGTAGATATATCTGAGGTAGTTTGAAACCTTCAAAGGATATTCTTATGGTATTTGGAATATGCCATATTCAAATTTACATTTTCCATTTTAATAAAACATTTTCTTAAAAAGAAAGTTTATTAAAGATCTTTTGTCACATTTGACAAAAGTGAGTTTTAAGGCTAATCACTTTTATGATCACTAAACATGATTAAGATATGTTAGTGTAATGATTATTACCTTGATGATAGTGTTTGTTAGATAATTCGTTTTACGATTGTGTTTGACTATAAATGTCTTGTTTAGTTTGTAGTGATCAAAATTAAGAAAGATTAGTTAACACTAATAATGTTTTTAGGCATTACTTGCATTAACAATCTCCCCTTTTTTGATTACGACATACTATAAACTCATTTACGTAAAATACAAAATTATTTGAATTATTAACTAGTTTATTTACTATCATTTCTCCCTATTTATCGAAGCAAAAAGGTTAGCACAAGTCTTTGGAGAAAAGAAGAGTTGACTTTTCTAGTAGCTCCCCCTTGGTGCTTACTTCCCCTTGCTTGGGGCACCAAGTGAAAGAGCTAAGGTGACATGCTACACAAAGGTTAGAAGATAGAAAAGAAACACCAATGTATATATGTGCTCTACCTACTAAATAACTTGAGAGGGAGGAAGAAAAGATATCTCAAGTTAGAAGTAAGTATTTGCTAAGTATGTCCAAAGAGTGTGTGTTGACAACATCAAATTTTAATTGGTGGAATAGAGGAAGAAAAGAAACATCCAAACCAATTGAAATGATTAAAATGTCAAGGGGTTAAAAATTTAGAATTTATAGAATCACCCATAATAAATTTTTAATTTTAACCATGATCAACTCTTTAACAAATGTGTGAAAAAGAATTAGTGGGAAAAAGATAACACATATAATCATTCATATTACACAAATATGAAAGAATGTACAAGATAAATATTCATACACACAATATGAATATTTAAAGCAAAAAATATGGAAAATAAACCACAAAGCATAAACTACTATAGTAGTGATAATCTTCCAAGATTACTTAAGTTTTATTTTGACTCAAACAACTAAAGTACAAAGTGTGCCTTAGTTGGAAAAGAAATACGAAGAGGCATCATTCGAAGTTTTGTTCATGGGAACGAAAACTTTGAGAGGAGGTCGAGTGAGAAGGAATTCAAGGAAATTTAGCTTGTCATACACATGAGCAAGTTCAATTTGTTGAAATCGACAACAAGCACACGAGGATCCATGATGCCAAACAAAGTCGTTAGATGGGGGAGGACCATCAAGATGAGAGTTTGGTGGAGAGGGAGATAATGGATAAGAAATGTTTTCACAATACCTAGTGAGGTTTGGGAAAGAATAGGAATCTTGAAGATTCTTGTTTTTCTTGATTCAAACGGGTCGAACCAAGATTTTCGGTTTCTTTGAAAGCTTAGAAGAAGAAGCTTTAGGTTGAGAATATTGTGACAAAGATATGTTAAGGTTAGGAAAAGAAGAGTTAGACATTGTGAGGGATGAAGAAGAGAACTCCCAAAAGAGAAGAATTTAAAGAAAGTAGACATGGCAAAGATTTGAAATGAAAACAAAAGGTTTTAAGGAATGTTTAGCCAAAATGGTTAAACAAAGGATCTTGACAAAAACAGTGGTCAAAGAGGAAAGACCAAAAACGAGCCAAAAACAGGCATGCTTCTGCGGTTCCTTATAGATAGGGAACTCCGCGACTACTATGGAGCCACACACAGTTGACATGAAACCATGATTTTTCAAAGTTTTGAAGAAAAATAAGACTCTTTCAAAAATTTGCAAATCTTGGATTTTTACCTCTTTTAGCACTAGAATATGCTAGGGTTGCATAAAAGCAACACACTCATAAAGAATGTCTTGACAAAGGGTGACAAAATATTTAGATAACATTTTAACCAATTTTTAGTCAAGTTTTAGAGGTTGTGATAGATTTAGGTTCAATTTTAAATAAATTAAAGTTGATTAATGTGAGCACATAAGTAGAAACGCACAGAAACTAAATCCATAGAACATCTTCATGAAAAACTCATGAAGGATAGGAAATACAAGAAAAGAAATAACAACTAACTAACACAAAGTTAGCTAAACTAGTTCTTGATAGCATAGTCCTCCTTGGCTTGACTTTCTTCAAAAACATTTATTTTTGAAAATCATCATTCATCTCCTAGAAGGAGGAGGCATGGAGAACAAGGTAAGAAAGAAATCTTGCAACCTCCTACGGAGACCAAACATCTCCAACCTTAGGTTTTGAATGATGTAGCTGTTATAGAGACAACATAGACATTAGTACTATGAGCTTCTAGAAAACCAAAGAAGTGAGGATCACCCATGAAGTGAGAAATGAGAACACCCAAAAGTGGAGTGTTTGAGGGAGGAGGAGGTGGTGGAGGCATAGTGTCCAAAGGTGATATGGGTGAAATGGGTGAATTTGGTAGAGTGAAAGGAGAGGTAATCATAGGCTCAACAACAAAGGGAATGCTTTGAAGAGGTTGAGGTTGAGAATTCACATCCAAGGGAGGGCTAAAAGTGAAAGGTGAGGAAAACTCATTCATTCTTGATTGGAATGAGGAAGAGGTAGAACCATGTGAATGGTTAGTACCATGAGTTGAGTTGGTCTTGCTTGGAGAAAGAGGTAGTGAAGGTGATGAACAAATGATAATAGGAGAGGTCTCATTCATGGGTGTATGAAAAGATGAAGAACCAAGTTTAGGTAACTTAATCTTGATCTTAAGGTTTCTTTTGGAAGAGGATAATTTGGGAGAATTTGATGTTCTAGTGGACACCATAGTTGTGAAGAGGTTTAGAAAGAAGTTTAAGGGATGAAGAACAAGATCAACAAAGAAGGGTTTAAGAAGAGGACGGGATGATCCAAACTAGTAATGGGTTAAAATCATTTTAGGTGAATAATGAAATTAGGTAGCCTAGTTTAGGAAAGAGCGGGTTTTTGCAAAAATTTCACCAATGTTTACACAGATTAAGGAAAAACAGTGTAAAGCAAAGATTCTCTCGAACCAGTAACTGGTGGTTCCCTATCTAGGGGTGCGGTTCGTTATCACTAAGGAACCACTAGGAGCCAAAGAACCGCCACCAGAGGGTTCAAAAAATTACACTTCCAGAAACTTTTGCTAGTTTCACACAAAGGTTTATCAAGCCAAAGTGAACTATTAATCAAAATCTAGGAAGCTAACTAACACATAAGATGCACAAATCTATGTGAATCAAAAGATCAATCACATAAACACCTAGGATTAAAATAGTAAATAATCCAAACACATAGTATTAGTTAATACACACAATATCCTAAAAATAAAGAAAGGCAAAGGAAATAGTTCAACAATTCAAAACATGTCCACAAACATGTTGACCATGCATATCTAAAGCTTCACTTCTTCTTTTTTCCAAGTCCCTTGATCAATTTACGTATGCTCTTGAATGAACCTCTTGACTCCACTCGATGATCATACAACTCACCTTGGGTTTTAAGATTAGCACGATAGACATCCTTAAGTCCGAAGTTATCCGGAAGTCTACTAGTTGCATAGTGAGGAGGAGGGATAATTTCATCTAACCCGTCCATGAAAGTGTTCATGGATGGGTGGGAGTCACTCGAAGAGACGACATGAGTACTAGTTCCTACGCCACCACCATCACTTGGTGACATACTAACGTCCTCATCATCGGACTCTTGTGGCTTGTACTTTCTCGAACCTCGATCGCTTCTAGTCTTTCGTGGTTTTACCTATTAAATAGGTAGAATAACCCAATTAGACGGACGAAATCGAGAAAGATTAAGGTCGGGAAAGCCTTCACCAACCTTCTTAAGAATGAGAGTAAGGAGCATGGCATAGGGAAAATTGTTTTTTGTTTGCAAAGAGCCTAGTTGATCCGTCGAGTGATATAATATGGAAGATTGTACTTGGTGTTGGTAGAGATTGATTGTGGTAAAATACGACCTTTTAGGAAAAGGCGTAAAAGCGGTGAGTATTAAACAAATGACTTAGGAAAATCAAGTGTTAATGACCTAATTAAGTTCGTTTCCCAAGGAGGTATATGTCTGTGACTAAAATGCAATGATATTTGAGATTAATATTTGAAAGAATGGGATGAGAAAATAGAATGACGAAGACGTGAAAATTATCACTACGACGACTAAAATTAAAACCGTAAAAAGAGCTAAAATAAAATTAATTCTAAAAATTCCCAAAAATTGCCAAAATTCAATTTAAATAAACTGAGAGTTTACAAATGATCAAAACTTTTTCAAACCTTTTAATTAATTAAATATAAAATTTTAAATGCTAATTAAAGCCCTAAAAATCAAAATATGTATTAAAAATCCCAAATAAAGATTTTTCACTTTGTAAACCTCTAAAATGACCAAATAAGACTAAAAACTATTTTTATAAATTTTTATACTAATAAAAACTATTTAAAATGATTAAAAACTATTAAAAACTTAAAATAATTCTAGAAATTAGAAAAATGATGATAAAATTAATCTAAGAGTTGCAAAAATCCTATTTTAATGTATTAAACCTAAAAAAACTATAAAAATAATAAAAATGTGAAATTTGAAATTTAATAATAAAATAATATTAATGGGCTTTTTGGCCCAAAATATCACTAATGGGCCCCCACATGGGCTAAAATAGAAAACAGTCCAATCTAATGGGCTTTTGGGCCAAAAAAACTTCAACTAAGCCCAAATGACCTGAAAAAGCCCTATCTGACTCAAAATTTAATTCTAAACACAAAAGTCTGAAGGCCCAAAAACTGGTTTTGAGCTTATCACAACGTAAATGGTCAACAGCTTATTCTTATTGGGCCAATAAGCCCATTAAGAAATAAGCCAATGCCATAAGCTCAGATTTGACACACAACCTTCTTTTGAGATGCCTAAGAGATCTGTGAAAATAAATTTTGAAAAAGCAAACCCAATAAGCCAGAAATAAGCAAAGTAGAATATCAGTAAAAGACAAAATAGCCGACTTAGAGTTCTAGACCACCTCAGACCTTCTAATAAGTTGAAAAAGACTTTAAATGACTTAATTAAGACAAATCAACAAAGAAAAGTTCAATAATCCAAGGCAAATAAGCACACTAAGCTGATAAGCACCTATTTAAAAGTCAAAGTTCTTGGTTTTCTAGTCAAACCTCAAAGTCAACCCCTCAAATGCTCCAGAATGAACAAATGGGTCAAATAAGTGACACCTATTACAAATTCAAAGTTTTTGCAGGTTAAAATAAGCTAGAATATCTTATTGATAAGCACCAGTTAAAATAACACTAGCAGTGGCTAGTAGAAGGGGAAAGGAGTTCCCACTGCTTTGACTATTTGACTTGCTTTTTAGAGAGATCCAGTTGGATTCAAATGGAAACAAGGGCACCCTTGTAATCAGTGGATCACAAGGAGTCAATATCAACAAAGAAATCACAATTTGGTTCACTCAGTAAGCACAGAATAAGCAAACAGTTCTCAAATATGCCACATACCTTGAAAATAAGCAGTTATGACCAAATAAGCAGAATGAGCATGAATAAGCCAGCCAAATTGAACCAAATGCACACACAAGCTATAATAAAGTCCAATAAGCACAAATAAACTTGTTTCAATCAAAGGATCGAAACAAATAAGCAGATTCAATCACCAAGAGTTACTGATTAGCAAAGGTGATTATCCAAAATCCTTTTGCTGATCTATTTGACCACCAATCCAATTTCAAGCCTTCAAATCCCCTTACCTGATTAAGTTAACCAAAATTTAGCACTTGTTAACCCTAATATACCCTTAGATCTAGGTGTCCCCAAAATTTTAGCCAAAATAGCCAAGTTAAACAGATTTTATAGCCTTTTATTGGATTTAGGTGTTTCAAGCCACAAAACTTGCAGATAATGAACCCTTTGCACCAGATAAACAGATACCAACACAATAGAAACAACAAACAACAACACTAGTTGCCTTAAATCCTTTTGAATCAGTTAACCCAAACACCCCTTTGGAATCTGATTTCTCAATCTTCCAAAGGATTGTTATGATTTAACCTTCCAAACAATACCTAATGAACCCTTACAGCAATAATCCAACCTTAGTAACTCAAATCAACCACAAATTCACAAATTCACAATCAATCATGCAAAAATCACAAAAAATTCAACAAAATTTAGAAAAATGAAAAAGGATAAGAGATGTAAACCTACAAGACTTACATCCAAGCCTTGGAATGTTTGAGCTGAGGTGCTAGCAAGAACAAACACCAGCTTCCAAAGCTGCTAAGATGAACAAACAAAAAAGTGAGCAATAAACAAGTTATATCCTTGATTTTGAAAACAAGTGTTCTAAACCTTAAAACCTTTTCTCTAAATCAACAAAACATGTATATGGAACTCAGATCTTAGCTATCCAATCACCAAACTTTTATAAAACACAAAAGAAAACTCACAATTTTCAGAAACTCAAATTTTATTTCAATGAAAATGAATTACAAAGAGATAGCTAAAATCTGGAACAAAGGGGCTCTCACATGTTGAGGCCTCCTTTTATAGACGAATACAAGGCATAAATAAGCAAAACCCTAGGCTATGAAGTCCCAAAATTACCCTTGAAATCTTCTAGACGAATTGTGTCGTTGAGCTATCCAAATGAATCTTGGCTATTCATTTTATGCTTGGGGACTAAGTAGTAGCTATAAATCGTTGATCTTGCCAGCTAGGATTACTTGGAGAGGAGGGTGTGATATGATTGGGTAACGGGTTGAATGGTGGGGGCCATTGGTGAGTGGGATTGAGGGTTTTGTGTGTGGGATTGGTTTCTGGGCGTGTGAATTATACGTGGGACAAGGTAATTGAAATTAACCCCTTGTTTAAGTGGGTGGTAATTCTGGGTTCATGTGGGTAAACAGTAAAGATTTTAATCCAAAAAAGGGGGTGTAAAGTTGTTTGGCGCGTGTTTATTTGGTTTGAAGTTTGGGTATTGACATTAGTAGTCCTTGTGTTTTGGCAAAATGTGTATTAAACATTTTTCAGTCAACAAAACTTGTTTCCTTTGTTAATAATTTTCCATCTTTATAGTTTTGCCACAAAACGTTTCAACAAAGGTTATTAATAACTGGGTTTTCACCAAGTATGAAAGTTCGTTGAATCCGATCTTTTCAAATTGATTACAAGTAATTAGTGCGACTCAGTCGTTCTTAGTGGACAAATAAAATGGGTTGATTATCTATTTTAAACTATAAGTAAATATGAAGATTCACTAAATGTCTCACCGTACTTTTGTTCAAAGGTAATGATTTCATTCCGCAAAGCGGTAGTACGTGAGGGTGGGAAAAAGTAGTTGATGAATTTAGTCTCTAAATCCGTCCACGTAAGAATACTTTGTGGCGGTTCCTTATCAAGTCAATGATGGGCTTGTCCCTCTAAGGAGAAAGGAAAAAGTTTCAAGCGAATCACTTCTTGTGAAACCCCATTATACTTAACCGCATTAGTGAGGTGAAGGAACCTTTTGATATGGTCATGAGGATCATCAAGTGTACGCCCCAAGAATGGTTGAGCAGAGACCATTTGATTGAAGTCAGATTTGAGTTCAAAGTTGTTAGCTCCAATATCGGGTATGACAATAGCATCGGTGTTGCCCTCTACTTGCGATTGCAAAAGCTCGATCATTGGTCGATTGTCCGTGGTGACAATATGTGGAGTAATGACTTCGGCTTGAGCTGCTTTCTTCTTACGAGCACGAGTACGCATACACACCTTCGAAAAAGAAAAGAAAGATAGACAAGAAATATTTTTGGTTTTTTATGTTTTTCTATTTTTGGATTTTTTGAAAATTTTATGTTTTTTAGGATTTTTGAAAATTTAAGCAAGAAAAATAACGTTCAAAAGTGAACGGATCCCAAAATCCAACGTGTCTCTCACTAAAAACCGTTAACCTTAACGAAAAGAGCCGGCAGCGGCGCCATTTAATAACTGGGTTTTCACCAAGTATGAAAGTTCGTTGAATCCGATCTTTTCGAATTGGTTACAAGTAATTAGTGCGACTCAGTCATTCTTGGTGGACAAATAAAATGGGTTGATTATCTATTTTACACTATAAGTAAATATGAAAATTTCGTTGAGTAAAAAAAAAGCTTTAAAAATTAAACTAAAAATTACTTGAAAAACACTTGGTAAAAATAGAGATTTCGGGAAGCGTGCAATTTTTGGAAATTAAAACGTAATGAATTTAAAACTTAAAACTTTGTAAAAATAAACTTAGACAAAACTCGTTTAAAATAATACTAAGTAAAAGTGCTGGAAAAATCAAATTTGAAAACTAAGATAAATAAAACAAAAACCAAAGTTAGATCGCAATACGATCGTAACTCAGATCGCAAGATGGATCGTGGTCCCTGATCGCAGTGGTGGATCGCACTCAAGAAGTGAGGGATCACACTGCTGGATCGTGACTTGGATCGCACTCAATGATCGCAAACACGATCGCAACAAGTGGATTATGGTCGTTGATCGTAACCACAAGGATCGCAGTCAATTCGATCGTACCCAAGAGATAGTGACACGGATCGCACCCACAGATCGCTACATGTGATCGTGGTATGGATCGTAGTCAATTAAAGAAGTCTGGATCGCAATCAATGCGATTGTATCCAGGAGATCGTGACAAGTAAAACCCTCATAAGATCGCGATGTGACACAAAAGGTAATTAAGCTGATACGAATAAGCACTTAATCCAATAAGCATTTACCAACTCTTAGCCAAGACTAATTAAGCACAAATTTGACAACTTTTGAAATACTAAATACGAAAACTTTTATAAAACAAACTTTAATAAGATAAAACTCTTAAGAAAGCTTAAAAGTAAATAAGCTAGATACTAAATAACCCAAAAAGCATAACAAGCTTTAAGCTTAATTGTAAAAAGACTTATATAGGATTAAAAAGATAAACTTTTTAATCACAAAAACATCAAAATCAAACACGAATCAAGAACATTTCGGATCAAAGATAAACCATAATCAAGAAAGGTAGAAGAAGATTAAAGATTAAAAGCTTAAACTTGAATTATGATTAATGAACTCCAAATACAAGGATGAAATAAAGCTTAAACTTGAAAGAAAAGATGAAGAAAAGATGAAAACTTAGTGAGAGAAACTAAAAACTTTCTCTCTCTAAAAACTAAAGAAAGGAAAAATGAAAATGCTAAAAATTAACTAACTAACTAACTAACTAACACCCCCCTAATTGTCATTAGGAGGGTATTTATAGGAGATGGGGAGGTGCATGTGCTTCCTTCTTTCTTTCTTTCTTCTCGACTCGATTTTAATTATTTGTCTTTCTCGACGTCGTCTCGGGATTTGTCGATGTAAATTGAACTCGTCTTCTAATTTTCTTCTATAATTAGAATTGAGTTCTTCGACTTCATTAAACTTCCGTCTTTAGAATTTTTCCTCGATAAATATTCAGAATAGGCCTTGGACTTCCGTTCTTTTTGCACTCTTGATCTTTTGACTTCGTATTTTCTTGTTTTCTTCGATAAAAGCCCGTGATAGCCCATGTTTTTTTCTTTTTTCATCTTTTGGTCCTAAAACACAATAAAAACACAAACCACACATAATTACGACTTTTACGACATAAAATATACGTTTTGGTCTTGTTATTATTGGAAATAAGTGGTAAAAGGATAAGTGTTTTTACACTTATTAGTTATAAGGGTTTGTTTTGCCATTTTTGCATAGTTTAAGGACTGATTTTGGAAATTCTTGATCTTCAAAGGTCTTTAATGTATCTTTGACTTCATGAGGGACCATTATTGACAAATTAGAATTGTTGAGGGACTAAATTTTCCAAATCTTCAAAGTTGATGGACCTTTTTGTAATTTTGACAAACTTAAAGGACAAAACTTGTAATTAATATACAAGGGTCTTAAGTGTCATTGCTTCATAAATGAGGGATCAATCTTGTACATCTTCAAGTCTTCAAGGGTTTTTCTTTGATAAATCATGAACTAGGGCCCGGTTCTTTGTACGGCTTCGTTTCTCGTGTTCGTTTTTCCTTGTTTCTTGTGATATTTTGTCTTTTTCACGATATCCATACCTAAAACACACAAGTAAACAAATACAAGCATATACATGGTATGTTTATGACATTTTATGCATTTAAAGCCCGAAATGAACGATGAGATCATGTATAAATGCCATCTCATTACTCCCCCATACTAAGCCATTGTCGTGCCCTCACGCAATGCTAGAATAAAGTATATAAACATCACCAAAATTCAATTTTATTAACCTTTATTGAAAAGTAAAAACTTGCAACAATACTACAAAGATATGTAAAAACATAATGTATGATTTTCATCACGTGTTTGACTTTTAGGGTCAATGTATAGAAACAAGTAAATGTTCCATAGAGTAAATTTCGTCATCCTTGATTGTCATACATTCCATGCTAAGTGCAAAAACGAGATCATTGTTGGTACAAGTCACAATGCTAACACTACTCATACGTCCAAATTGTGTAATACCTTTTCTCCCCGCAATCCTAGTTATTATGAAAAAAATGGGTTTCTAGAATTTTTTTAACTATTTGTCATGGATCACAAGTGATTCATATTGACTTATTTGAGTATTTATTAGTCCGAAAGTAAAGTAGCACGAATTAATCGATAGTTAGCCGAAGGACAAAATCTTTTAAAACGACTTCTCGAGTATCTTCTTAAGTTCATATCTTGGCATAACTCGTTTCACGATTTGAGACCTTTCTCGGACCGATATTTGGCATGTACTTCATTCTTCAAATCTTGGGAAGACGTTCTTAAAATTATGGTCTTCTCTTCATATTTTGGAATTTCTTCACTTGACGTTTTTGAGAGATTTTTCATACTTGGAACACGACTTCATCATTTTTCTTCAAATTGTATTTTGGACATTGATATACAACGATCTGACTCCTTTTCGGACTTCGATACATTTATCCTCATACCTTGTAAGGGTCTTTTTGGATAGACTTTCTCCATGATCTTTAGGGGAGTAATTGCTTTTCGTCGTGTGTCTCGATCCTTCATATTGATTTTGGAACAATGATACTTCACATCATCTTAGATTTTTAGCAACAAAATAGAGCTCCTCATGCCTTGATAGGGCCTTTTTGGATCTTCACTAATCTTCGCATCCCTCTTCAATAAGTTATGCCTTGGCTATGAACTCTTTTCAACCTCGAGCAACTATTAAACGATATTGTGCTAGAAGCTAAGTAACCTTTCAAATCGTACGACCTTACTTATTGCAATTATTGTTATTCCTAATGCATTGATCTTATGGGAGTAAAAGCCACAATTAAAAACATATGAGTTTTTGAAAGAACATTTTCATGTTCTACGTTTAGCATGATCACTTGTCTATCTCTATCATCTCTCGTTCTTCACTATTTAAAGACCTCTAATTAAAGAGACTTGTGAATACTTAGCCATGCAAGTCAAAATTAAGCCAAATTAGGATTAGCTTTCATTAAGACTATATCGAATAGAAGTTTTGGGCTTTCAAGACACCTATAGGATCTTGCACTTTCTTAGAATTTTTCAAGTTTAGAGAATGCATTTTATAATTCCCTTGATAAGTGACTTTCTAGGATCAATTATAGGAACTTGCGAAAAGTTCTTGTTCTTAACCCGTATGAGCTAAGACTTTCACGTTTTAAAGTTCTCTATATAAAAGTCTAGCAAAACTTGATTTGAGCGGGTTAAGGAATGTAAAGGGCTCCAAATGCCCATCAAGTAAAAAATTAGCTCTTGTTCTACCCATCGGAAAATATACATACGTGTCTTAAAAACACTTATTAAAACTAAGAAAAATTTTAAAATTTGGCCCTTTTTAGCCTTATTAGCAATAAAATAAAACAAAACATTGAAAGTTGGAAAAAGTGAGGGCGTAGCAAAGCAAGTATCTATTCACCCCCTCATACTAGAATTAAACATTGTCCTCAATGTTTCGAGTCTAAGGGTGAAGCACCCCCATACTAGAGACGAAGAGTCGAATGCTTAGGATCTAGCATGGAAAGGGTGATAAAAAATATATCTAAAGCCGTTTATTAATTATTCTAGAAAATAATTGTTAGAACAATAAAGGATATGTCATGGATTCGTGAAAAACTTCTACAAGCAAACGAACGAGGCTCACGTAAACGAACACGAGAGTCTTCAATCTAGTGATGATGATGATCTAGATAACACAATCACAAACAACCACGAGACAACGAGTTGGAAGGGCACAATTCCCCTTTCATTATTCATTAGAAAGCATAAAAACGATAATCATGGGATCTCCCCCACGAGGCACCTCATTTTTGATTACTGAGTCATGAGCTCGACTCGATCCCCTTAATGCTAATTATCATTGGGGAAGGTGACTTGGTAAAGGTCATCCAATGAAGGAACTTCCCCACCAAAGTAGTGCTTAAGCCTATGTCCATTCACCTTGAAGTTAGGACCATCATTTTGAGCTAGCTCGATGGTCCCATAAGGAAACACTTGTGTAATGGTGAAAGGACCCGACCAACGAGATTTCAATTTCCCGGAAAATATCTTTAATCGAGAGTTAAAAAGTAACACTTGATCACCAACGTTAAAAACCCTGTTTTTAATCTTTGCATCATGAAACTTTTAATATTTTCTTTGAAAATCAATGAATTTTCATAAGCATTATCTCTTAATTCATCCAATTCATTCAATTGTATTTTCCGATGATCGCCCGCGGTCTTTAAATCAAAATTAGCATGCTTATGGGCCCAATATGCCTTATGCTCCAATTCAATGGGAAAATGACAATTCTTCCCATAGACTAACTTATAAGGAGTACAACCGATAGGTGTCTTATAAGCGGTCCTAAAGGCTAATAAAGCGTCATCGATTTTGTCGGACCATGAAGCCCGGTTTTCTCCAATCGACCTCTCTAAAATCCTCTTCAAAGCTCGGTTTGAAACCTCGACATGCCCACTCGTTTGCGGGTGATAAGCCGTAGAAAGACGATGAGTAACTCCATATTTCTTTAAGACCTTCTCGAATTGGTCATTACAAAAATGGGTTCCATGATCGCTTATAATAGCGCGAGGGGTTCCAAACCGAGAGAATAGTTGCTTCAAAAACTTCACTATCACACGCGCATCATTAGTAGGTAAAGCCTTAGCTTCCACCCACTTAGAAAGGTAGTCGAAGGCGACGAGGATATACTTGTTACCATGAGACGATGGGAACGGCCCCATAAGTCTATGCCCCAAATGTCAAAAATCTCACACACTTGAATTATATTTTGCGGCATTTCATCACGTTGAGACGATTTTCCTTGACTTTGGCACGAATCACACGACTTCACAAGTGCGTGTGCATCACGATAGATAGTAGGCCAAAAAAAGCCGACATCGAACACTTTCTTAGCCGTGAGATTAGCACCGTGGTGACCACCCGTGGGTCCCTCGTGAAAAGCTCTAAGGATGTTAGAAGCTTCGGCACCAAAAACACAACGTCGAACGAGTTGATCACCACAAACCCGAAAGAGATAAGGGTCGTCCCAAAAATAGAACTTGACGTCACGAAAGAATTTTCTCTTTTGTTGTGTCGTCATACCCTTGATTATGAAATTGCCCGCATGGTAGTTTGCAATGTCGGCAAACCATGGGTGGTGTCTTTAGAATTCACTACACCGAGAGTCTCAAGAGGAAATGTTTAGGTGATTTCCTTATTCTCGAAAACATCTTTGTGAGGATCTTCTAGACGAGAGAGTTGATCGGCCGCTAGATTCTCTGCTCTTTTTTTGTCAAGCACGGTGACATCAAATTCTTGGAGGAGGAGCATCCAACGAAGCAATCTCGGCTTAGCATCTTGCTTAGCTAAGAGATACTTGATAGCCGAATGGTCGGTATACACGATGCTTTTAGTTAAGACGAGATAAGGTCGGAATTTCTTAAAAGCATAGACCACGGCATGGAATTACTTTTCCGTTGTGGTGTACTTTAATTGAGCCTCGGTCATTGTCTTTCTAGCATAATGGATAGGACGGAAATGTTTTTCATAACGTTGCCCTAAAACGGCCCCTATAGCATAATCACTTGCATCGCACATGATTTCAAAGGGTAATTCCCAATTAGGAGCAACAAGAATGGGAGCTTCGGTAAGTTTCCTTTTGAGAGTTTCGAAAGCTCTAACACAATCTTCATTGAAATTAAAAGGAGCATCCTTCTCGAGAAGGTGTGTCATAAGTCGAGAGATTTTCGGAAAGTCTTTGATGAAACGATGATAAAAGCCCGTGTGGCCTAGGAAATTCCTAACTCCCTTAGCGGTTTTGGGATGAGGTAACTTGGCGATGACGTCTACCTTAGTTTTATCGACCTCAATCCTCGCTTTCGAGACCTTATGTCCTAAGACGATTCCTTGTTTACACATAAAATGACATTTTTCCCAATTAAGCACAAGATTGGTTTCTTCACAACGTTTTAACATTTGCTCGAGAATAGATAAACACAACGTGAACGAATTGCCAAACAACAAAAAGTCATCCATAAACACTTCCATCGACTTCTCGATCATATCATGAAAAATAGCCATCATACACCGTTGAAACGTACCCGGTGCATTGCAAAGTCCGAAAGGCATCCTGCGATAAGCAAACGTTCCATAAGGACACGTAAATGTAGTCTTCTCTTGATCACGAGGGTCGATAGGGATTTGAAAGTAACCGGAAAAACCATCTAAAAAGCAATATACTTCATTTCCCG
The DNA here is from genome assembly GCA_025667525.1 of Glebionis coronaria. NCBI lineage: Eukaryota > Viridiplantae > Streptophyta > Magnoliopsida > Asterales > Asteraceae > Glebionis > Glebionis coronaria. The sequence goes on along the minus strand of CM046877.1, from coordinate 554,447,793 downwards.
TGAGTCGCTCCAACATTTGATCCATAAAGGGAAAAGGAAAGTGGTCTTTACGAGTGGCGTCATTTAACTTTTGGTAGTCAATACACACCCTCCAACCGGTCACAACACGAGTGGGAATTAACTCGTTGTTTTCATTAGGCACAACGGTCATTCCTCCTTTTTTAGGGACACAATGGATTGGGCTCACCCATGGGCTATCAGAGATAGGATAAATCATTCCCGCGTTGAGGAGTTTTAAGACTTCCTTTTTGATGACATCGTGAATTTTGGAGTTTACCCTTCTTTGACTTTGAATTGCGGGTTTGTAGTCATCCTCCATTAAAATCTTGTGAGTACAAAATTTTGGGTCAATACCCTTAATGTTGGAATCTTTCCACGCAATTGCCCCTTTATGAGCTTTAAGAACTTTCAAGAGCGCGGTTTTTTTATCATTAGCAAGACCTTTTGCAATAATAACCAGAAACTTGTCATCACCTTCCAAGAACGCGTATTCAAGGTTAGATGGAAGATCTTTCAATTCAAGGATAGGCGGTTCCTCGAATGAATATTTTTGCTCAACACTCATAACTTCCATCGGCAGAAGAAATGGTGGAATAGAAGTATCATCACTAATAATCACCTCATCTTCATTGTCGATTTCTTTTGAAGTAAAATCACCTCCTTGGAATGGAGTGAGATTTGGTGTGGAATTAGCAAGAATCGGATCCAAAATAGTGGGATTTCCACTTGACGAGATATCGGAAAAACCTAACACTTCTTGTGAAAACTCATCGCAAACCACGTCAACTAAGTCGATGTGATTGATGGTAGCGATTGCATAAACATGAGAAGGTTTTGAGTAGCGTTTATAACAAGTTCCTCTTCGTTTGTTGGAAATACGTTTTTCGTATAAAGAAAGTCTCGGTCACTCCAACAATATAGTTATAGGCTCGTAGTATTGATTAAGTAATATTTATGTTTAGCCCGACCCATGTGCATGTTCATGGGCCGGAGGCCCAAGTCCATTTAAGGAATTGGGTATATAAACCCCTTTCCACCATGGAAAGGGGTGTTGGTTGTTTTATTTTGTCAAGTAATACACATAGTTTTCTCTCAGTTTTCTCTCTAGTTTCTCTCTCTAGAAAAACATCAACCCTCTTGAAATACAAAGATTATCACGAATCTACAATTGGTATCAAGAGCTATGGGATGGAATAAAGACTGGTTTTGTGTTGTTCATACTTTTCTAAGTGTGTTCATGTGTTTTTTATTGATTTTTCCAAAGTTTTAATTTTTTTTCGTGTTTTTGTGGTTCCAAGTGATCTATATCTCTTCTAAATAGTATTAGTAACGATTTGGTGACATTCGTTTGGTTAGAATCACGAATTCCAAGGTAAAAATCCATTCTTTCTTGTTGCTTCCATGTCTCGGATTATTTTCGTGTTACGATCTGATTTTGTGATTGCATAAACCCTGGGGGTTTCTACTTGCGATCCATAGTCACGTTCACATTCTACGATCGTTGGATACGATCGTTGAGTACGATAGGAGGGTACGATCGTTGGATACGATAGGGAGTACGATCGTTGGATACGATCGTTGAGTACGATAGGAGGGTACGATCGTTGGATACGATAGGGAGTACGATCGTTGTATACGATCGTTGATTACGATAGGAGGGTACGATCGTTGGATACGATAGGAAGTACGATCGTTGGATACAATCGTTGAGTACGATAGGAGACTACGATCGATAAGATACGATAGCTGAGTACGACCAGGGAGTCCGATCTAGGAGTACGATCGTAAAGTAAGATAGGAGAGTACGATCAGCCATCATTTGCAACACTTAGAGGATTTTTTCAACTTTGCATTTATTTGGAGACATTAACAAAAACACACAACCAAAAGATCATAACATCTTTATTTAAACAACACTAAAACACATAATCTTATTTCATTGATCGATCATTTTGATAATCTTTATTCAAGTGTTCAACAATGAATCCTAATTCATTCATGCCAACAATGACATCGCTTACCGATATTTCAATCATATCGGGTACAGACACTCGCCCACCATTGCTCATCAAAGACTTATTTGAAGCATGGCAAGGTCGCATGAAAACTTACATCATGGGTAAACCCAATGGTAGACTTATGCTTCAATCCATTGAAAAAGGTCCACTAGATTGGGGAGAAGTTACTATCAACAATGTGACGCAGACAAGGTTGTATCATGAGTTACCGGATGCTAACGAACTCATTGCCGATGCAGATGAAAGGGCCATTCAGACAATACTTCAAGCCCTTCCACCCGATATCTATAGAATGGTAAGTGAACACACAGTGGCAAAGGATCTTTAGGATCGATTAACTGTTTTGTTACAAGGGACTTCTCTAACTAAGCAAGAACGAGAGTGTCAATTGTATGACTTGTTTGATAGGTTTACATACATTCCAGGGGAAACTCTTCATGATTACTACTGGCGTTTCACTACTTTAATGAATGATATGAACATGTATAATCTAAGGATTGCTCAGTTTCAACTAAACACCAAGTTCTTGAACACGCTACCCCAAGAGTGGAGTCAGTATGTCACCGATGTCAAGATGATTCGATATTTTCACAAGTCAAATTTAGATCAACTCTATGCTTTCTTGCAGCAACACGAGAAGCACGTGATCCAAAAACGCATCTCTCAGGGATCTTATCTAGAACCATTGGCAATAATGGAAAATCAACCTACATTGTCATATCACAACTCTCTGTTTGCTTTGGGACACCAATCTTCCTATCAACCATTGTATCAAACACCAAGCTTCCCACAGTATTCGATCTTGCCACAACCGCCTACATCTTATCACCAGCAATACAAGCAACCAGCAACATCATCACAAGGAGAATCACATCAGTTACCTTATGTTGCACAAGAGTATCCACCTTATCAACCTCCAACAAACCCTGCCATCACCTATCAACAACTTGAGGCTCCTCAACCCCATTACTCACAACATGTTAGTGTTCCCTCAAATCAGCTTGTAGCTCAATCAGCACCAGCATTCTATTGTGATGATTAGATTCCTGTCCTTGAGTTTAGACAAGGGGATAATCCTACTGATATACTTGCTCAAATGTCTGCTTACCTCACTCAAACATTGAACAAACGAGGTTACAAAGGACCAGCTCCAACAAACAATCAGTTAAGGAACTCTTCTAAATCTCGACAACAAGCTACAATTCAAGATGGAAGAGTAATGGTGCAACCACTTCAGGGGAGACCAAGTTCATATAATGCTGGTGCACGTCCATCTAACACTACTGCTACAAGGGGTAATAACACTGGAAAAATGAAGATGATTATATGTTATAACTGCAAAGGGGAAGGGCACATGGCTCAAGAGTGTAAGGAGCCAAAGAGGAAAAGAGATAGCACATGGTTTTAGGAGAATATCAACTTGGTGAATGCTCAAGCCCAAGGACGTGAGCTCGATGAAGAAGAGTTAACATTTCTCGCAGATCCAGGAGTTGCGGACACTGACGGTCTCACAGTAGTAATCACAAATAATGCCGCATATCAATTTGATAATCTGGATGCATACGACTTTAACTGTGATGATATCAATACCGCCAAGGCAACTCTCATGGCAAATCTTTCACTTTATGGAGCTGACACAATTTTTGAGGTACCAAATACTGCCACGGATACTAGTATTGTACCTTATCAAGTTGAGCAAGTGTCTAAGTATCCGGAACAGCCTCTGGTGGTTAGTAACTCAAACGAGGAGACAAACAGTGATAGCAATATCAATGCAAGTCCCCAGACTTTGAGTGAATCACAACCAGGAGCTATTACGACTACAAATTTGTTTGCTCAACCCGATTTGGTTATGGTGTCGGCATCTATGCTTGGCCAAATGAATAATGCGGTCCTTAAAACCCTCAGTGTTAATCAGACTTCATCTGCCGAGCTTGCTTTGTATAAGGAAAAGATTAAAACCTTGGAATTAACTCCAGTGACCACTACCTTAACCAATCCTGAATTTGATAGGTTTAGGAAAGTCCAAATGGATAATTTGCTAGAAATTGAGAGTTTAAGAGCAAATCTTTCGAAAGACCTTAAAGAAAAAGAGTCAGTCGTTAATAATATTCAAAAACTACAAACGGATTTCGAAATTCTCGAGTCTAAAAGGGTTGAAACAGAAATTAAGGCGTCTGAGAAAGTTAAAAAGACTGAACTTTTTCTTTTAAAACAATACTCTTCTTCACATTTAGTACACTTGTTTCATTCTACTGTTCAAGAATTCAATCTATCGCGTCTTATAGACCTACCACCTAACTCGGGGTATGCAAAGCAAGCATTTAACCACAACCCACGACTTTATGATGCAACAAAGTTAGGATTGGTCTTAGATCCGATTGTGTTTTCTAATGAATCTGAGAGTATGTCACTACATGAAGAGAATCGGTCAAAAGTAATTTTTAGATATCCTGAGTATGATTATGCACAACTTAATGCAACGTATGCAAAAATAGATCTTAGAATTCGCTTTAATATGCAAAAGGAATTTATCCATACACCGGCTTACATGCCTTATCGAGAAACCCTTAGTATACTTCCTACACTTGTTAATTCGGACGAACCTAAGGAAATTCTTAAGAATCTTCCACCGGTTAGTACGGTATTGCTAAGCTTGGAAGAGATTGAGCGATACCTAACCGGATTTGACAAGGTCATCCAGGAATGTACGAATTCAACGGCTCAAACCGCTGGAGAATGGGCTTTCGAACACATGAAAACGGTGATTGTGAAAGAGATGGTTCCGTTTGTAAACAATATTAAAGATGGATTTTTCGATCTCGCGGAAAATCTTAGTTTCGAAATGGGTGAAGTTCGCAAAGTTTTCTATGAAATGGATGATGCTTATGAACAACATTTAATTGAGAAAGAAAAGATTTTGTCCGATATGACCGATTCTTAGAACATATAGTGTCTATCGAAGTGATGCAAGTTGTTACTATAGAATTTGCTTTTGTGATGACATCTGCTATGAATAAATGTGATAATGTACATGATATATCTGTAAATATTGTTGAACCTGTGAATAATGTAGATAATCATTCTTGTCATGAATCTAACGATGATTTTTTAAAGCTTCAAGATTCTTATAACTCACTTTCAAAACGTTTTGATGAGCTTCAACAAAATTGTATCTCTCTTGAAATTGAAAATCAATCTAAAAATGAAACTCTTTCAAAAACAAATGATTGTGAAAACTCCGTTGAGACGAGTGACAAGATGATTCAGGTGGTTCAGGCATTAGAGGAAGAAATTATGAGACTTAAGATAGAATCCGTAGAAGAGAAATTGGAACTAGAGGCTGCAAAGATTAAAAATCATGCCCTAGAAGATAGAATTAATTCTATGCTAGGGGAGTTTGATAAAGTAAAGCAGGGTTTTTCACAAATTTATGGTTCATTAGAAGATCGCTTCACTTTTAATGCGGCAGAGAAAAAGTCACTCGTTAACCAACTGAACCATAAGTGCGAGGAAATCTCTGACTTAAATATTCAACTCATAGACAAAAACATGGTTTTGGCTGAATTAAAGGAGACACTTCAACGCAAAGGACAAGAAGTTGTTGATAATCCAGCTACCATCTCTACATCGACCTCTAGTGCTCCCAAACCCAACCCAGGTGTGCTATATCGGGACCCAAAATTTAAGAATAGTCCAACTATGTTTGCCACATACATGAAAAATGCCTTAGAACATGCAGATCTAGCTAGAGAGATCGTTGATGACATACGTGAACTAGATCCCACAAGTCATCTTCTATATGAGCTTTTATTATATGTGGATCGTATTCAGGATTGTTTAGCAAACTTAGAGTACATAGGGCAACCAATATATGTACCCCCGAAACAACAAACCCCAACCATTACCATTACTCCATTCAATAAGAATCCAGGATCTAAGCCTATATTAAACACACCCATCAAGGCTAAATCAAAATATGTCACTAATGTTCCCATGGCTTCTACAGGAGTAATTATGTCTACTATGGCTAAAGGATCTCAAGACAAGAAAGATAGGATCAAGCCTTCCACTAGTAGGACTGCCAAGAAGAAAGTAGAAGTTCACCCTAGGAATGTTGTTTCAGTTTCAAATAAAAAGAATCATGTATCTAAGACAAAAGGATCTGCCTCTGTGTAGAAGCCTAAGCAAAATGTGAATTCGAATTTGCGATGTTGGAATTGTAATGAATGCATGTTTTCTCAGCGTCATGATTTATGCCTTGTTGATCACGTGAATGAAATGTATGCAATTAGGAACAATCTTTAATGGATTCTAACGGGGAAGAAATTCACCCAAGTTGGTTGGCAATGGAAACCCACTGGTAGGACCTTCACTGCTATGGAACTGCGTGCCCTTTAACTAGGATCACATCCACGGAAGTTAGGTCTCAGCGTCCTTTAAATAGGAACACTAGCACTATGAAATGGAAAAAGCGCCCTTTAACTAGGTCTGCCCCCACTATTGTGCCTACCAGTGAAGAAGTACCTCAGGATCTTAGACAACTAGAATCTAAGCTGGAATTTACGAAGCAAATTTGGAAGCCTAAGAATTCTTCGGTTAGCAAATCTAAGATAAATATATTTGTACCTGCTAACATAGAGGAACTACTAGATTCCGATACATCGTCTTTGTCTCGTGATATTTTCAGGTGGTCCAAATCATCCTCTGGTACTTGGACTCTGGATGCTCAAAGCAGATGACCGGAGATCGCTCGATGCTCATAAATTTCGTCAACAAGTTTCTAGGAACGGTTAAATTCGGCAACGACCATATTGCGAAGATCATGGGTTATGGTGAATACCAAATTGGGAATGTTACGATTTCAAGGGTATATTATGTGGAGGGACTTGTGAGGATTTGCTAAATATGATCCGGTGGTCTAACATGGTGGTAGATGGTGGTGGAAGCCATTGTTGATAGAGAGAGAGAAGAGAGGTTGTGTGTGTGAGATGAAAGAAAGGAAAATGTAAATTGAATGAAAAAGAAACACAAGCAACACCCCTCCTTGGAAGCTAAGGAGGGGTATATATAGTCACACACGACCCTTAAACTATACATTGTACCTAGTCTAGTCTAAGCGTGTGTTGTAACACCCCCAAATTTATACAACTCAATACAGCGGAAGACTCGTTGGTGTTACGGGATAGCACATTACTCACATCATAGACAACGCTTAAAAATCTCGTCGTTTATTAAAAAAGCATTTCCATTCATAAATATCAAATTTACATAGGTCCCAAGTCATTTTATTTCATACAACGTTTTACAAAGTATTTGAATGGAAATTATTGTTTAAGTACGGGGCATGAATTCTTGTCGTCTTCCCGAGAATTACCTTCAAGTACCTGAGATAAAACATGTTAAAAGAAAAGGTTAGCGATAACGCCGAGTGAATTCATAGAGTTTAATAAAATCCATCAATATAATATCGGTATAAAATTATTACCGAAAATCATTTTGTACAAATCTTTGTAATAGGCCATAAAATAGCCGAAGTCATTTTTATACAAATCCTTATCGAAAATCATAATATAGGCATTTGCCTTAAAAATCATTATACGAGCCATTGTCGTAAAAACATCATACAATACGTCTTATGACGTTGTATAAAGTTAAATAAAAACCGTTATATGAATATGGTTATGAAAAACCAAAACACGAACATAATATCAATAGTAAGACCCCATATTGCTAGTCAGGCAATATATCGTAATTCGGTGCGTTTAACAGTATTTCGTTAATTGGATTATTATAAGCCGCATGACATTGTTACCTTACTACAACAAACAACGGGTAGTGATGAGACTGTATTTATACATAGTCTCATCGTCCAAATCGGGCTTAAAACGCTTAAAATATCGTCAAAATACCCAAAATATGCCTGTGTTTGTTCATTGTGTATTTTAGGTACGGATATCGTGAATTCACCAAATGATCAAAGGAATCAAGCAAAAACGAACACGGGAAACGAAGCCGCACAAAGAACCGGGCCCAAATCCTGAATTTCCAAAAAGGTCCTTGAAGTTTGAAGATTATACAAGTTTGGTCCCTCATCTTTGGAGATTTGTCAACATTAGCCCTCCATGAATGAAGTTATACAAGAAAGATCCCTCAATTATCATGACTTGTCAAAAGAAGCCCTTGAAGAATGCCCTTTTTACATGAATGGTCCTTGTTTAAAAGTTGGTAAAATACATGTGCCATATTTGACAACTTGGTCAAAGTTAATAACAAAGGAAAACTGGTTATTACATGTTTAAATCCAAATGACAAGTTCAAGGGATTTCAGGGACCAAAATCATCAAACACACAAACTCCACCAGCCAACCAAAATTCGACACATCACCACCACAACCCAGTCATCACCCACGTCACCTCCCACTAATCTTTTTATAAACATTTTTTAAATCTTTTGTTAACTGATTTTTAAGAGGGAACATCCCTTTTTATACCCAAAACAGATTAACACTATCACTGTACACCCCAAGAACCCTAATCTTCATAATTTTGATTAGGTAATGTCTTGCTAATTACTCTTCCAGAACCATCATTCCACATGTCACGACCAATACCCAACCCTCAAAACATCCTCACATGGGCTATGGACCCCACCTTATACCTCCCCTGCCCAATCACTTTCTTCCCCAATTCCAAAATCCGACCATATCAACAGCATACATTTTTCCTTGGTCCCTAAGGGTTTAAGCAACGGCTAAGATTACTTTTGATGGGCTGGCAACATATGAAAAAGACAAGGATCACATGACACCAAGATTGACCAAGAACTTGAAGAATCTTCAAGGGGCATATTCGGGAATCATAACAACTAGGTTTTTTATTTTTCTAGTAGCTTCTTAGTACTTGTATATAATGGTTCGACATGTGAACCATTATCCTTGTTCCAATTTTTTATGTAAAACTTATGAATGAATATTTAAACTGTTTATAAATTTTGCATTCAATCCTGTGTTCCATTTAGTGTAGTATTGCAGTAATCTAGTTTTAAATTTGTGGTTTTGCAAGTTGAGTTTTCTAAAAAGAGCATTCTTTTCTTTACTTTCCACCAAAATTTTCTTTCAAAAGGTTTTGAAGAAGTACTTTTGGGAACCTTAGTTATATGCATGATCATATCAGCCTGAATTTGATAAGTTCAAGCTGAGGTGAATTCATATAGCTAAGTTACATTTTTTTTTGTTTGTTCAGTTTTCAAAGTTTTTATAATTTTCAAAAAATCCGTTTTTAGAAAGTTGTGGCAAAACTTATCTAAATCTTGCAACCAGCTTTTTTGGTTGAAGTGAAAGTGGACATCAAAAGCTGGGTTGTTGGTTTTGACAAAGTTTTTATCCAAGTTTTCTTAGTTCAGTTTGGTTTTACTTAATTGAAAAAAAATTAGTTTTAAAAAAGGTTTGGCTTTTTAGCTTGTGTTGAACATTTACTGTTCTATAAGCTACCCATAAGCTCATCTGACAAATGAGCTTATAGGTAGGTCTATAGGGCTTGGAATCTTTCTTTGCATTTTCAGGAACCATCAAAGAAGCCATAACACCCAAGGTTTGACTGTTGTAGTCTCCTTGGGTGTTGGTCTGTTGTAGACCTCTTTACCAAGCCCATTCCTAAGCAATTTCAGAAGCTCACTTTTTTGCCTATCAAAGTCATCAAGGAGCTGGTGGCATCCAGTTTCATGCTCATTCTGAAAAGTTTGAGTTTATGTAAGTGTGAACTCCCTCCCTTTTGATTTATTAAGTAAGATTGTGTACTTGTGTATATACTGCTTAGTTGACTGCTCTTTGGTATTTAGAAAAGTAATTTATGCATGCTAGATTAAGAATATTTGAACTTAAGTGATTCTCATATAAGTGCTTTGTTAACTTTAAGTTTCTGAATTTAAAGGGGTGTTTGGATTTGCATTATAGCTAGGATTGGTGACTCTCTTTTAGCTTATAATCAGTCTAGATACAATTCTTTGTTATAGGTATAGGGTATTTCAGTATTTGCTTATAGTTTGGTTAAGTTTTTGATGAAATTGCATGCTCAAATTGGTATTAACTAGCAAATCAGTTAAGTCCTGTTTCTGACTGTTTTGTGCCTTTTAGATTTTGTAAGCTCACTCAATGTTAGAGGTTAGGTCTAGCTAGTGTTTTAGATAGCTTTTAAGTGATTTGGTTATCTTGGATGCAAATTTTGGCCATTTAAAATACGTTTTTGTGCCTAGAAAATCAGTTCTGTTCATCAGTAACATACCATCTATGTCAGCAACTTTGATTGGTCATTTGTGTGTAATCTTTGTGCTAAGCTTGTTTATTTTCTTGTTTATTGTGACTCCCCACACTTCACTGAGTGTGGGGTGCCCCTCTTGTCCATTAATTCCAAGAATCAAACAAGCTACAATCATTTGAGTGCCCAGACCTTGGAATTGCACTAGCAGTGGGAACTTCATTACCCCTGCTAGTGTATTTGTAGCCACTGCTACACTAAAAGACAGAAACAAGAAAAAGTGTCACTATCAATTCTTTCTTTTTTGTCTTTAGTGGTAAAAATTAGGAGTTAGACTTTCAAACTTTTTGCATTATTTTTCTTTTTTAATTTCTGATTTTTCAGTATAATTTAATTTTTTGTTACTGTTCATTAAGTATTTTTAGGTTTTATTACATTTTTAATTACTTTTATTTATTTCTGATTTTGTCTTTTAGTGCATAAAAGTTATATTTTTTACTTTTAAAATTTTTCCTAGACTTAGAATTATATTTTAAGATTTTTGGTTTTAAAAATATTTACTGTTCACTTTTTAATCATTTTTTATAATTAATTTAAGTTAATTAGGGTTTTAATATTAACTAGTTTTGTCTTTTAGTGAAAATTTTTACTTTTTTCAAACTTTTTCAATTTTCTATTGTTCATTAGGGTAATTTAAGATTTTTAAAATTATCAAATTAATTTTGGCATTATTTTATTATTTTTTAGGATTATTTTAGTTTAAAAATAGTTTTTAGTGTTTAAAAAATAGAAAAATAATTTTGAAAATTTAAGAAAAATACTTTTTAGTCATTAAATAATATAAGTTAGTTATTAGTTCAATAAATTAATATTTTGGGCATTTTGTTAATTATATTTAATTTTTGGGCTTTAATTAGCATTAAAAATTGAATATTTAATTAATAAAAGGTTTTAAAATATATTTGTTGGATTTTTATTCTTATTTATATTATTTAAGACTTAGTTTAATATTTTAATTAGTTTTTAGGTTTAATTTTTAATTTTGTCACGTTTTACGTATTTACGTTCGCGTTTTACGTTAATTCGTCGTAGTTTAATCGTAGTCGTAGCTCGTCTTTTATTTTTCTCTCTTAAAACCAAAAACGTCACTAATCCAAACATTGTTATTTTATATATTTTGGCACACTAATACACACACCTCCTTCGAGAACGAACTTGGAATTTATTCGATTTGTCGGTTTTTCATTAAATCGTCAAGTTTAATACTTACCGCACTTATACGTTCTTTTTCCTAAAAGACGTATTTACTACACCTATCATTTGGCGCCGCTGTCGGGGAGGTGTTTAGTGTGCCATTATTATTAGTATCGTGTTTGTGTGAGTAGTGCGTTTGTGCTTCTCATTTTTTTTGAAAAGCGTGAATATCGTACATACTCATTTTTGTTATTTTTCTCTATTATAGTATAATATCCAAATAAATCGTGTTTAATTTTCCTAAGTTAAACACACAACAATCTTTTAATATATTGTAGATATATTGGTTTTCGTTTTTTGTGAATATACTATTACTATATTGTACTACGTAAGAACAATAAATATACAAGTACTCCAAAAGCGTGAAAACGCAACCTTGATTCGGGATTTCATCACTCGATCATTGTATTCGAATCCAAAGCAAAAGTTTAAAGGCAAAATAGATAAATACTTTCGTGAGGCTTAATTTCAATTGACACAAACTATAAGGTGGGTATAAGGCGGTTGTATTTCACGACCTAAAGGAAAAAGGCTCTTAAGTGCTTCGCGCCGCCTCGTTTCCTCCGCTTGCTTGTGCGTGTTTTGAGAAAGAGAGCTAATCGAGGGTTTGCCACCCAAGTATTATCTACGTATATTATATTTGCTTGTGTTTTCAAGATTAAACCCTCTTGAACGTTTTGGTGTTCCACCAACGTTCTAAAGTCATCGAGAACGTTCACTCCACGTGATCGTTTTCATTCTTTGAGGCTCCTTTAATCGAGAAAGTCGATTCGAGGAGAGATTTTTAGATTTGTGTCTACGTAATACAACAAAAACCCAAAAAAAATTAAAAAACAATCAAAAATGAAAAAAATATTCTTCTTACCCCTAATCAATTAATTCTTTCTCTAACCCTCTAGTGTTTAATTCTCGTAACACCATTCGCGTTTCGTCATGTCCAACGAGGGATATTACTCATGTCCATATTGTGGAGGTCCGCCCGACGGTGGTAATTGCTTCAATTGTGAGATTTATGGAGGAAGGGAGGGGTATATATACAACTCTCCTCAAAACGACCATGGTTACGGATTTCAATCCTATGACGAAACTCCACAACCGCCTTCGTCTTATTCGTGTGATTTTTGCGGTTTGGAGCACGACTTCGGATTTTGTTGTACGAATTATAATGACCCCACACCGAATCCTAATTTCTTTGACCAATCATCGCAATATCCATCATCGTATTCATGTGAGTCTTGTGGAAACGCACCTCATTATGGATACGATTGTCAACCGATGAACTACAATACGTCTTTCGACAATCACTTCTCCGGTTTTGACCAATCACCTCCACAAAATTCTTTCGATGATGATCTCGGTGCAAGTCGCGTTGACAAGGGATTTGAAGAGATTAAATTGCTTTTTCAACAAATTATGGAGAAAAAGGAACTTTCAATCGTCGAAGTAATCGAAGAAAGCATCAAAGATATGGAAGAGGAGAAACGACGAATCAATCAAGAAATAAACGATATCTCTAATGAACTCGGCATTAGGAGATATCGTAAAGAAGAAATAAGTGACGAGTTTAAAAGAGAGTGTGATATTAGAACTAAACAACTTTTACAAGATTACAATGGTTTAAGCATCGATATTCGTCATAAAAAACAAGAACTTAAAAGAGAGGAGCATCTAGCTAGATGTGACCTCACGCCTCCTATTTATGATGACGACGACGATTGCGACATTTTTAATCTCAACTCGTCTTGTGAAACCATAACTCTCACGCTCCCAACGAAACCCGATGCCTCTCTAAGTATGGGGGAGAAGAATCTTAGCACTAATCCTAGTGTTGAGATCCCTATTCCAATCCAAAGTGAGCCTACGGTTGTCTTCGATGAGGAGTTAAGTGATTTTGCTCTCGATGAATTTTCCCACAAAGATTCTAACGAGGAAAATTACGATAGTGAGTATGATACGATTTCATGTGATGATGTCTCTCCCAATGACACTTCGGGTAGAGAATCATTGACTTTTTCGAACCCGCTTTTCGATGATGATTTTTCCACTATTGATGACGAGTCACTACTCGATGAGGAAGTTCGTGTCGACAAATTTAAAATCTACTCGAATACCCTTTTTGAATTTGATGACGAGTTCGTTTTTGGTGACGTAAATCCTCTCTTTGATGAGATGTTCGAAGACATCGAGAGTGAGGATTCTAAGGATCCTAAACTCGATGAGCCGGATTTGCTAGTTACCCTCCCTAAGTCTCATTTGGATGAGCCTTCTCTTTTGACTTGTGATGCCTCCATTCTCGAGGGGTTCACCGATGGACCGCCTCTCGATGAGAATGAGGATTTTAATGAGGCCTTTGCCTTTGAACCGGGAGGAGACTTTGAGACCCCTATTTTTATTGATTCTCTTTCAATTTTGCCTTCGTCTCAAAGTAGTCCTACCCACCCCCTCGGTTCTCATGACTACACGTACTTCGAGTACGTTGTAAGGAGTTTTCTTCCTTACAAAACGTATCCTCCGGCTTTGCCTTTATCATTTTCCACCAAATGTGAGGATACGATCTTTGACCCCGGTATAAAGGCTTTGCCTTTATTATCGGTTTCTTTGGGCATTGTTTATCATGTAAGCCCCACCATAAATGACCAAACCATGATTATCCCTAAATGATCACATTTATGGGGATTCGAGTCGAGCTTTTGACTCGGTTATAAAAAACAAGGTGCCTCGTGGGGGATTCTCATGCTTATCCTTGTACATATTATCGCTTTCTTAGTTTAATGTAACGAGGGGACTTGTGCTCTTCCAAACTTTGCTCCGTGGTTGTTTGTGATTGTGATTCATTAGGTACATCGAAACCATTGAAGCCTCTCGTGTTCGTTTTACGTAGCACTCGAGCTTCGATCGTTGCCTTTGGAGATTTACGATATCCGATGATATCCTTTTACGTTCTAACGTTTATCTTATTAGCATAATTCATAAACGGCTTTTAGGTTATTCGTTTTACCCTTTCCATGCTCGAGATTAAGCATTCGACTACGTCTCTAGTATGGGGGTGTTTACACCCCTAGACTCGATACATTGAGGACAATGTTTAGTTTTAGTATGGGGGGGTGAGTAGATACTTCACCTTGCTTACGTCAACACGCAATCCAAATATTCATCGTTTTGTTATCGTTTTGTTGCAAATAAGGCTAAAAATGGCCAAATTTTAAAATTTTTCTTGTTTTTCATAAGTGTTTAAGACACGAATGTAGGTTTTCCGATGGTGAGAATAAGAGTAATTTTTTACTCGACCGTGCGTGTTGAGCACTTAGCTTTGATTCCTTAACTTTTTAGGCTAAGTCTCTTAAATGAGGACGAGAAATGATAGAGTTATTTATAAGCCTCGTAATCGTCACGATCTTATGTGTAGTAATTATTAGCTTATTCTCCCAACGCTTTTGCATAATAAATTGTTAATAAATATTGATTTGGCGGTTTAGTCACTATTGTTGGGTTTCTAATTTGTTTTGGTAGCTTCCATGTAATTAAATTGGGAAAACATTAAGGTATCGCCAGCGTCACGGTTTTGAAGTATTGGCACCCGAATAATCGAAAGCTTCACCTAATAATAAGATTTCAAGTGCTCACCTAAATTAAGCAAAAATTTGAAGCTCACAAGGCCGAAAAATCTATGCCCAAATTGAAAGTGAATCAAGCCTTAATCTTCGAAGCTTTAAAGATCCAAAATTCGCTTTAGCGTGAGGATATACGTCTTTGGCTAATAAAACCACCGATGAGGCGGATAATAAAAGCCAAGGCAAGACCGAAGTCATAATAAAAGCTTCATGGCGAAGTTGAATAAAAGATGGAGGTAAACCAAAGATAATAAGGCCCTTCCGTTAGGGGGCGTATAAAAGTCTTGGTAATAAGTCTCATGTTCAAAACCGTTATAAAATCGTGTTTATCGATCCTTCTTGTTGACTTAATTTTTTGACATCGTTGTCTATTGGGATGAATTATTGATTTGATGATTTTGGCTACACCGTTAAGTCTTTATTTTTAGACTTAATCTCTATTCACACATAAGTCGATGATGTATCCTCGTGATCATTAAGACAAAATAAAATATAAGAGATACCAAGTAGGAATAAGGGAGTTTAGGTTCGTAATTAACACTCATGAGAAGTGATCGTGTTGCTAACTTATAATAACAATGATCTCGTTACACGCTTAGCATGGAATTGGGTGAAAATCGAGGACGACGAAATTATTTCTAACGAAGCATTCACGTGTTCTTGTTCTATGATCCCAAAAGTCACTTTATTGTGATGAAAACAATACATTATGTCTAAAACGCGTGTAGTAGTTTATTTAAATTTACATTTTCAATAAATATCATCATAAAATGAATTTTGGAAGTGCTATGATACTTAATTCTAGCATTGCGTGGGGACACGGCAATGGTTTAGTATGGGGGAGTGATGAGACTGTATTTATACATAGTCTCATCGTCCAAATCGGGCTTAAAACGCTTAAAATATCGTCAAAATACCCAAAATATGCCTGTGTTTGTTCATTGTGTATTTTAGGTACGGATATCGTGAATTCACTAAATGATCAAAGGAATCAAGCAAAAACGAACACGGGAAACGAAGCCGCACAAAGAACCGGGCCCAAATCCTGAATTTCCAAAAAGGTCCTTGAAGTTTGAAGATTATACAAGTTTGGTCCCTCATCTTTGGAGATTTGTCAACATTAGCCCTCCATGAATGAAGTTATACAAGAAAGATCCCTCAATTATCAAGACTTGTCAAAAGAAGCCCTTGAAGAATGCCCTTTTTACATGAATGGTCCTTGTTTAAAAGTTGGTAAAATACATGTGCCATATTTGACAACTTGGTCAAAGTTAATAACAAAGGAAAACTGGTTATTACATGTTTAAATCCAAATGACAAGTTCAAGGGATTTCAGGGACCAAAATCATCAAACACACAAACTCCACCAGCCAACCAAAATTCGACACATCACCACCACAACCCAGTCATCACCCACGTCACCTCCCACTAATCTTTTTATAAACATTTTTTAAATCTTTTGTTAACTGATTTTTAAGAGGGAAACATCCCTTTTTATACCCAAAACAGATTAACACTATCACTGTACACCCCAAGAACCCTAATCTTCATAATTTTGATTAGGTAATTTCTTGCTAATTACTCTTCCAGAACCATCATTCCACATGTCACGACCAATACCCAACCCTCAAAACATCCTCACATGGGCTGTGGACCCCACCTTATACCTCCACTGCCCCATCACTTTCTTCCCCAATTCCAAAATCCGACCATATCAACAGCATACATTTTTCCTTGGTCCCTAAGGGTTTAAGCAACGGCTAAGATTACTTTTGATGGGCTGGCAACATATGAAAAAGACAAGGATCACATGACACCAAGATTGACCAAGAACTTGAAGAATCTTCAAGGGGCATATTCGGGAATCATAACAACTAGGTTTTTTATTTTTCTAGTAGCTTCTTAGTACTTGTATATAATGGTTCGACATGTGAACCATTATCCTTGTTCTAGTTTTTTATGTAAAACTTATGAATGAATATTTAAAGTGTTTATAAATTTTGCATTCAATCCTGTGTTCCATTTAGTGTAGTATTGCAGTAATCTAGTTTTAAATTTGTGGTTTTGCAAGTTGAGTTTTCTAAAAAGAGCATTCTTTTCTTTACTTTCCACCAAAATTTTCTTTCAAAAGGTTTTGAAGAAGTACTTTTGGGAACCTTAGTTATATGCATGATCATATCAGCCTGAATTTGATAAGTTCAAGCTGAGGTGAATACATATAGCTAAGTTACATTTTTTTTTGTTTGTTCAGTTTTCAAAGTTTTTATAATTTTCAGAAAATCCGTTTTTAGAAAGTTGTGGCAAAACTTATCTAAATCTTGCAACCAGCTTTTTTGGTTGAAGTGAAAGTGGACATCAAAAGCTGGGTTGTTGGTTTTGACAAAGTTTTTATCCAAGTTTTCTTAGTTCAGTTTGGTTTTACTTAATTGAAAAAAAATTAGTTTTAAAAAAGGTTTGGCTTTTTAGCTTGTGTTGAACATTTACTGTTCTATAAGCTACCCATAAGCTCATCTGACAAATGAGCTTATAGGTAGGTCTATAGGGCTTGGAATCTTTCTTTGGATTTTCAGGAACCATCAAAGAAGCCATAACACCCAAGCTTTGACTGTTGTAGTCTCCTTGGGTGTTGGTCTGTTGTAGACCTCTTTACCAAGCCCATTCATAAGCAATTTCAGAAGCTCACTTTTTTGCCTATCAAAGTCATCAAGGAGCTGGTGGCATCTAGTTTCATGCTCATTCTGAAAAGTTTGAGTTTATGTAAGTGTGAACTCCCTCCCTTTTGATTTATTAAGTAAGATTGTGTACTTGTGTATATACTGCTTAGTTGACTGCTCTTTGGTATTTAGAAAAGTAATTTATGCATGCTAGATTAAGAATATTTGAACTTAAGTGATTCTCATATAAGTGCTTTGTTAACTTTAAGTTTCTGAATTTAAAGGGGTGTTTGGATTTGCATTATAGCTAGGATTGGTGACTCTCTTTTAGCTTATAATCAGTCTAGATACAATTCTTTGTTATAGGTATAGGGTATTTCAGTATTTGCTTATAGTTTGGTTAAGTTTTTGATGAAATTGCATGCTCAAATTGGTATTAACTAGCAAATCAGTTAAGTCTTGTTTCTGACTGTTTTTGTGCCTTTTAGATTTTGTAAGCTCACTCAATGTTAGAGGTTAGGTCTAGCTAGGGTTTTAGATAGCTTTTAAGTGATTTGGCTATCTTGGATGCAAATTTTGGCCATTTAAAATACGTTTTTGTGCCTAGAAAATCAGTACTGTTCATCAGTAACATACCATCTATGTCAGCAAATTTGATTGGTCATTTGTGTGTAATCTTTGTGCTAAGCTTGTTTATTTTCTTGTTTATTGTGACTCCCCACACTTCACTGAGTGTGGGGGTGCCCCTCTTGTCCATTAATTCCAAGAATCAAACAAGCTACAATCATTTGAGTGCCCAGACCTTGGAATTGCACTAGCAGTGGGAACTTCATTACCCCTGCTAGTGTATTTGTAGCCACTGCTACACTAAAAGACAGAAACAAGAAAAAGTGTCACTATCAATTCTTTCTTTTTTGTCTTTAGTGGTAAAAATTAGGAGTTAGACTTTCAAACTTTTTGCATTATTTTTCTTTTTTAATTTCTGATTTTTCAGTATAATTTAATTTTTTGTTACTGTTCATTAAGTATTTTTTAGGTTTTATTACATTTTTAATTACTTTTATTTATTTCTGATTTTGTCTTTTAGTGCATAAAAGTTATATTTTTTACTTTTAAAATTTTTCCTAGACTTAGAATTATATTTTAAGATTTTTGGTTTTAAAAATATTTACTGTTCACTTTTTAATCATTTTTTATAATTAATTTAAGTTAATTAGGGTTTTAATATTAACTAGTTTTGTCTTTTAGTGAAAATTTTTACTTTTTTCAAACTTTTTCAATTTTCTATTGTTCATTAGGGTAATTTAAGATTTTTAAAATTATCAAATTAATTTTGGCATTATTTTATTATTTTTTAGGATTATTTTAGTTTAAAAATAGTTTTTAGTGTTTAAAAAATAGAAAAATAATTTTGAAAATTTAGGAAAAATACTTTTTAGTCATTAAATAATATAAGTTAGTTATTAGTTCAATAAATTAATATTTTGGGCATTTTGTTAATTATATTTAATTTTTGGGCTTTAATTAGCATTAAAAATTGAATATTTAATTAATAAAAGGTTTTAAAATATATTTGTTGGATTTTTATTCTTATTTATATTATTTAAGACTTAGTTTAATATTTTAATTAGTTTTTAGGTTTAATTTTTAATTTTGTCACGTTTTACGTATTTACGTTCGCGTTTTACGTTAATTCGTCGTAGTTTAATCGTAGTCGTAGCTCGTCTTTTATTTTTCTCTCTTAAAACCAAAAACGTCACTAATCCAAACATTGTTATTTTATATATTTTGGCACACTAATACACACACCTCCTTCGAGAACGAACTTGGAATTTATTCGATTTGTCGGTTTTTCATTAAATCGTCAAGTTTAATACTTACCGCACTTATACGTTCTTTTTCCTAAAAGACGTATTTACTACACCTATCAGGTAGCTAGCCCGAAAATCATTTGCCCATCTAAATTAGCGTGTCGTCACAAAGGTCACGCTATGGAAATCTTCTTATACATAAATTCGCTTACCAATCAATGTGGCACGACGGGGATCAACCGTCAAGGCGCGAACTAGGGTGATCGTCCCCAAATAGTACTATTATATGCATAAGCGTCTATCAAATCCCGGTAGTTCACAACTCATGCTAATGGGAATTTTAGTAACATAACCTAACTTTAATAATCCATTTCATTTCATCTATCGGGTCCTTTAATCATTTATCGGGTCATACAATCATTCGGGTCCAAATCAATAAACAGACAATCGGGACAAATGGTGTCATATTTTATAAAAACTAACATGTTATCTCCCTCGCGGGTTTATAAAACATTTCATATAAACATTTAAAAGAGTGCGAGGCTATGAACTCACGTGGATGTGGGAAGGCGGTTATTGGTGATTTGGATGTACGGTACGTGCTTCGATCACGGAAACCTAGACAAATAATACTTGTCTTAGAATCTTGTCCAATGACTTTGTAAAAATAACAATTATGTATACATATGATGATTTTATATATATGATGATCAAGTGGATTTACATATTCTCTTTTACTCGTTTTAGTGTTATGTGTCGATAACTTTTATACTAGTTTACTGGTTTTACCTATTTACATATTTTAAGTCCAATAAACTTATTATAAGTTCTTTAACTTGTATTAATCCATTTAATACTTGTATTATCAGTATTAATACTTTACATGTTGGGTCCAAATGGGTTAAGCCCAATAAATAATTTTATAAGTGTTTTAGCCCATTTTGTTGTATTATTAGTCCAATAACGTTAACTTAATCCGTTAATGTCCGTATGTTATATAGTTCGGGTTTTATCGGTTTTTACTTGTTATATATGTTTATATATCAGTATATGAGTTTATAAAAGTTTACATTAGACGGGTCCAACCGTCTAAGTTTTATTTAACAAAAACGTTAATTTTACGGTAATAGCCGAAAAAGTCGTAAAAATCATGTTTATAGTTTTATTACTTATAAAACTTATCAAACTACCATTTTTATAAAATGTCCATTTATTTATCCTTATACATATTTATATAAATGTATTATATAAGTTAGTGGGTTTTAATGCACATTTTATACTATTTTTATTTGAGTGCTTATATAATACTATTATACTTTAATTTCCAAAATCTGATTTTTACTTTCATGTTCACCAAAACAGCCATATCTAGAGTTCTATATGGAGATAGAAGCTCAAATTTTTATCACAGAAACTAAATGATATGTGCTTAATTTTATTCCTGTATAGCTACTGATGAATCAACCTCTAAGTATTTTATAAAATTTGTCCAAAACAGTGTAGTCAGATTTGCACTCTAAACTTGTTTTGATCATATCTCACTCATTTTTATGATTCTATTGCATGGCCAACTCTCACATGTGTATAACACCTAATACTTACTGTATATTGATTCCACTTTACCATTTTATCAGTTTAACATTTGGTTACTTACTATTTTTATACAACCATCTTTTTAAGCATGATTTTAACCTTGTTACATATAGTTTTTCATCTTTTTACCCATGATTATCATCACCAAATCCCACATAATATTTTTATCATCATATAATAATCATATACATATACAATTGGAAAGAAAATACATGATTACATAATCAAAATAACAAGAGGATGGGAAGAACAATCTCTATACCACCAAAGTGATGAAAAGATGGGGTTGATGATGAACAAGACTTGGTTTTGGGTAACCAATTTTATGAGATATCAACATCACTTCTAGGATCACCAAGTATTTGTAGATTCCTCCAAAAATCAGCCCTTGTTCTTCATGAAAACTCCTTGAAAAATCAGCCCCAAACTCCCTTGAAAACTCCTTGAAAAATCAGCCCCAAACTCCCTTGAAAACTCCTTTTTACATGTTAAGATCACCTCCAATCTTCATAACTTCAATGGGTTTTCATCATATGTGTGAATAACATATGATTTTATGGTTAAATCAAGATCAAATGGGTTATTTAGGGTGAGAGTAGGACGAATTTTTGAGAGAGAAATGGGAGGATGAGAGTGGTTTGCATGTATGTGTTTTGGAGAAATGGTTTGGTTAGATGGTTTTGTGGTCTGATGAAAGAAGTAGCTTAAATGTTAAGCTAGAATGGACAAGTGTCCATTTTAGTTGTATAAAAATGACACCAAGGTTGTGTTGGTGCTAAGTGTTTCCATCCCATATTAGTGGGGTGGGGCAAAACTTGTTTTGTCTCATCCCACTAATTTACGGGTATTCCTTGATTCTAGTTTCCTCGATTTGCGTGCCCTCGGGTCGTTTTACGAAAAATGTTTTTATAAATTATGAGTCAACGGCACAAACCGAATCTAATAAAAGTTGTCTCATCAAAAACGGAGTTCAAAAACGTAAATACGTAATCCTAAGGTTTCCGGTTTAGTCGTAAAGGACGTTAAATTATGCACGTATGTCCTAATCTCTTCTCGTAAATTCGTGAGTTTATGAACCAACACAAATTTAAAATCCCAGAATAATATTCACGGATAAATTTATTTTCTGAAATGTCGGACTGTCACCAAAGACGGTGTATGTAAACGTGAGCACGTAACGTAGAATCCTCCGGTTTAGACGTAGTCGATGCTACTTCAAGACGTAAATCCAAATTTCTTCCTAGAAATGGGTGAGTTCATAATATAACATTAAAATAATGTTTTCAAATAAATATTGAGGATAAAATATAAACCATAAATTGACGGATTGTCACATGTGTGACTATGATAACTAATGGGAATTCTTAAATGTCGTCACATAAAGTGAGTTTCCAACAATCTTCCCCCATGGGACGACGTGTAGAATTCCTTACAATATTTTTCCTAACAAGTACATAATGATTAAGAACAAGAGCTTTCATGAAGCGTCCAATGCTAATGATGTCTTCTGAGGCCTTTGACTTCAAAACGACTCATCTTTAACTTGTAGTAGAAATACTGTAACGGTACGAGCTAAGTAACCCATACACTTCTGGTTAAGGAGAAGCTTCTGAATTAACTTCCCCCTAATTCATGCCACATAAACTTGATGTATAAGCTTTTAAATAGCTTCCCCCTAAATCGACAATCGTCGTACGCAACTTCAAAGCTTTCAATAAAGCTTAGAATGATTAAGCGCACAACGGAATCTAACAAGCAAATCCTATCATATAACATGATAACGTTGCTAAGAGAGATTGAAAGCTTGGGGCAAACCAAGTAGATCAACAACTTCTCTTCTCACGCTTGAATAATTGTTCTGAATTTTTCTTCCCCCTGAGAGTTCAAGTTATGCATACCAGAAAGAATCAAGACATTTCTTCCCCCACATAGTTGAAGAAAGTAAATCAATCCCAATTATGAAGCTCAAATACTGAAGTGGACACTTTATCCTATTCATGAAGTTGACATCGTAACACCAGAGTCAATTAAGTCCCGAAAATGCACATATCTTCTTCCGGAGATGCACCAGAGTCAATTAAGTCCCGGGAATGCATATAGGATAATGATGATGTATAATTCCAACAATCAAACAATTAAACCTCGAATCAGTAGTGTACCGTTTAGAGATTGATAACGCCACGAGTTAAAACACTGATTTTCTCTGCGGGTATGACAAATGTCATCCCGGAATGTCTTCAAATCAAAAGAAGGTATGAAGTTCATCACGTGTACTCGTTGTGCGTTCAATGTGTCTTCTTCTTCCCCCTTGATGGTTTTGAAACTCGGAACCATCAACAAATTGTACGCACATGAACCTGAAATCTCGTGAGAATAATAAATAAGCTGAATTATATATTTTGTGAGAATCAGCTGTTGATCGAAAATATCTTCACATAAACTCTCCATGGCCACCTTTACCAACCCACGTGAGAGAAATTTGAAGTGACCGCTGATTGAATGAACCAGATACATCAAACGTGAAACTGAATAAGAATCCTTCGATCTTGTGACTTAAGCTTGCACAATTGTTGAATGAAGAACGGTGGAGAAATCTCTAAGTACCCAATGCATCACTGAAGAAGTCTATAAGCACAACACATCTTGAAATTATAAACGTCAACTAAGCGCGTGACACTGAGTACAACAATGTAACCCCTTTAAGTGATAGTTATCCGAGTCATCAACCAACCACCCCGAACCCGGAAACCAGATAAACAAGTCTTCATTCTAATATGAAGCACGAGCAAGTTATCTTTGAAAGATAAAATAATTTCACGCCTTCGAAAAATCCGTCTTCAACTTCGCATAATTAATACCCGATCAAACGAAATATGTAGTCACAAAAAAATCGCCCATTTTTTCTTGGTCTTGTCAAAATAAATTCTGGTCACATTTGTCACGTTACTTTGTCACGTCACTTTTTAAACCATTAATCAAAATAAAATCATTTTAAAAAATGATAAGTAATATTTTGAAATAACAATTTTATTTAAACTTTGTCACAATGTCAGTTCTTTGTAGCATATTTGTAACCAAAGTTTTCATGGCCCATGTCACACAGTCGGCCCAATCCGCTGGCCAATTTGATTTTTTGGATACTCGACCCACTAGAGTTGCAATAACCCGAGCCACACCAAGTTTATACCTAAAAATTAGGTATACTCACACCTCAAATAAGACGCAGTTACCACACACCTCATCTTAGTCAACCCTAATCTTTCTCACATAGATACATCCGCCTCATCTCACTAAACTTCATCTCCTTACCCACCATCATCGTGAAATCCGTCCACCATCATCTCTTTATCATGCCAGCCACCATAAACAATATACAACCATCAAAGATGAACACATATCATCTTTATTAAACGAGCATAGATCCTTAAATCTTTGTTTAATTAACAAAAACACACCACCAAATCACATAATTATGAAAACACCAGTCCATAGATCGATTTGTAATAATCGAATCTCGTTCCAGGAGTCAAAAATCATGACGAATCATCTTCAAGATCTTGCGACAAGGTCTCGGGTAGGGTTTTTACTAATTGCATGTTGGTTTTGATTAAGGAATCGAAACAGAATAAGGATAATAACAATTTTGTTATATATCTTTATTTGATTTCGTATATTAAAAATGGATTAAAACCAGACACGAATCTGTGATGAAGGTTTCGTAGTCAACAGACTTTGATGGTCACACGAAACAATCTGAGATCAAGTTTGTGTTTTTGTTTAAAGTCTAGAGTCTATGGTGGTTTAGGAGACGATGAGATTAGGTTAGTTATGGTGTTGTGGTGAAATAAGGTTGGATGTTGAGTCGACTCAGTGAGTTAACTGAGTCAACTCGGTAATTACCGAGTTGACTCGGTTGAGATGGTTTTGGTGAATTGTTAAGACTAAACATCATGGTCATGGACATTTAAGATTTAAACTGCATCGTAGTCAAACAATTTTTAAACCCATCGGAGTCTAAAACTTTTTTTCCATCGCAGTCTTAAAAAATGAACCCATCGCAGTCAAACATTATAGCCATCGAAACTTGAGTCCATCGCAGTCGAGATGGACCCATCGTAGTCTA
This sequence comes from Glebionis coronaria, assembly GCA_025667525.1. NCBI lineage: Eukaryota > Viridiplantae > Streptophyta > Magnoliopsida > Asterales > Asteraceae > Glebionis > Glebionis coronaria. The sequence continues at coordinate 554,422,473 of CM046877.1, read as the reverse complement.
AACAAGAAGAGTCCATCGTAATGATGACCCATCGCAGTATAAACAAAAAAGAGTCCATCGCTGTCTTACCCATCGCAGTATTACCCATCGTAGTCTATCGTGATGATGTCCCATCGCGATGGTACCCATCGCAATGGTACCCATCGCAATGGAGCCATCGTAATGGTACCATCGTAGTCAACCCATCGCACTCAATGCGATGTACCAGGAAGCTGAAATCTTATCCACGAGTAGTCCTTGTTCTTGAAAATCCGGGTATGGTAATCAGAATAATTTTCTTGGTAACTTTATCATCATAAACAACAAGATTAACCCAGAAAAAAATGATACCAAATACAAAAAAAAATTTACACCAGAAACAGTAGATACCCAGATATGAATACCAACTTTTGACCACTTTTTGAATATCAAAAACAAACAAGACAACTTTTGACCACTTTTGACCGTAACATGATAACCAATGACACAAAATTGATAAAAAATTGTGACATAGGATAAAGTATTTGGACAGTGAAATGGATGCAGATAGAATAACGTGACCCAGAACACAAACCATGTGAACATGTGATAGTAATAAAAGACACAACAAACCGTGACAAAAAATAGATAGATTCGGACCAAAAAAATTTTTTATAGACCACCTAAATCGAAAACAAGAACGATCCAAGGATTGAACCGAGGCTCTGATACCAATTGAGGATTTGCTAAATATGATCTGGTGGTCTAACATGGTGGTAGATGGTGGTGGAAGCCATTGTTGATAGACAGAGAGAAGAGAGGTTGTGTGTGTGAGATGAAAGAAAGGAAAATGTAAATTGAATGAAAAAGAAACACAAGCAACACCCCTCCTTGGAAGCTAAGGAGGGGTATATATAGTCATACATGACCCTTAAACTATACATTGTACCTAGTCTAGTCTAAGCGTGTGTGACTATGATAACTAATAGGAATTCTTAAATGTCGTCACATAAAGTGAGTTTCCAACAATTTGGTCACAATTTATTTTCAGTGGGACAATTTTGCGATTTAAACCTTGAGGTTGCTTTTCGACAACATACTTGCTTTATTCGCGATCTTGCAGGAAATGATTTGTTAAAGGGTTCTCGAGGAGATAATATCTACACACTGTCCATTCAAAACATGATGGTCGCCTCTCCTGTATGCCTTCTTTCCAAAGCATCTAAGACCAAGTCATGGTTGTGGCATCGTCGGTTATCTCATCTTAACTTTGATGCTATAAACCATTTGTCTAAAAACGAACTTGTTCGTGGTCTTCCAAAACTTAAGTTAGACAAGGATCATTTATGTTCCGCGTGTTCTTTGGGGAAAAGCACCAAGAAATCATACAAACCTACAGCTGAAGAAACCAACCAAGAACCACTGTATCTTTTGCACATGGATCTTTGCGGGCTAATGCGTACGGCTAGTGTGAGTGGTAGAAAATACATCCTCGTCATGGTGGATGATTTTTCAAGGTTTACATGGGTAAAATTTTTAGTATCCAAGGATCAAGCACCAAAGTATATATTTACTTTCTTAAAGATGATCCAAGTTCATCTTAATGCTACTGTTCGTCGCATTCGCACTGATAATGGAACTGAGTTCGTTAATCAAACTCTACGAGACTTTTATGAAAAGGTCTGTATTTTACATGAAACTTCTGTTGCTCGTACTCCACAACAAAACGGTGTCGTGGAAAGACGTAACCGTACACTAATGGAAGCTGCTAGAACTATGTTGATTTATGTGAATGCTCCTTTATTCTTATGGGCTGAAGCAGTGGCAACCACATGTTATACCAAAAACCGCTCCATCATTCGTAAACGCCATGGTAAAACTCCATATGAGCTACTTCATGGACACAAACCCGATATTTCATTTCTTCATGTGTTTGGTGCACTGTGTTATCCATATATTAATAGTGAGAATTTGGGCAAACTTCAACCGAAGGCTGATATTGGAATTTTCATTGGTTACTCACCTGCAAAGAAAGCTTACCGAATTCATAACCGTCGTCTTGGCAAGATAGTAGAAACTTTGGATGCCAATTTTGATGAGCTGATAGCGATGGCTTCTGAGCAACACAGCTCTGAATCCGCATTACATGAGAAACTGGTACGATTTGTTCCGGATTAACTCCCAACAATCCTACTTCTCCATCATTTATACCACCTACAAGTCCCGAGTGGGATGAGTTATTTCAACCTATGTTTGATGAATTCTTTGATCCACCTAGTAATGATTCTCCAGCACATGCAGCAGTAGCTCCGATTCCGAAGTTCTTGCTCAAGATAATGGAAATCAGTCCGAGACATCTAATGTTACTATTGAACTAGATGTCCCATCCCCCACCAATTCACAAACTATACCTGAATCATCACCCCCACTTGTTCCTAATGATGTTGAAGAGGATCACTATGATCACGATTTGAAATTTGCTCACTTACAAGAGCTTCCTTTCTTTGGTTCACAAATACCTGAAAACCCTAACAGTGCATCTAACTCAGAGGAAGCTCTTGCAATCGTTCACTACCGACCACCACGGGTTAAAACTCACAACATAAAATGGACAAAGGATCACCCAATCTGCAATATTATTGGTGACATCAATCGACCAGTCTTAACACGCCACCAACTCCAAGAACATGCATTATATTGCTACTTTGATGCATTTCTTTCCGATACTGAACCTAAAAATTGGCAACAAGCCATGACAAAATCATCTTGGATTGAAGCCATGCAAGAGGAACTTAATGAATTTCAACATCTTGAAGTGTGGGAATTAGTTCCTTTACCCGGCAACGTTGAAATCCTTACATTGTTGTGGGTATATAAGGTTAAACTCGATGAGTTAGGTGGAGTGCTGAAGAACAAAGCTAGATTGGTTGCTAGAGGTTACAAAAAAGCTTTGGGTATTAACTTTGAAGAATCCTTTGCTCCTATGGCACGATTGGAGGCAATTAGACTATTCCTTGCTTATGCTGCTCACATGAACATGATCGTCTACCAAATGGATGTTAAGACGGCATTTCTTAATGGTGAATTAAGGGAAGATGTCTACGTAAGCTAGCCGAATGGATTCGTCAACTCGGAGTACCCTAATCACGTGTACAAGCTCAAGAAGGCTCTTTATGGGTTGAAACAAGCTCCACGCGCGTGGTACGATCTCCTTTCGTCGTATCTCATCTCGAAAGGCTTCTCCAAAGGCAAAGTGGACCTAACACTATTTATTCTCAAGGAGGACAACGACATGATACTGGTACAAATTTATGTTGACGATATAATATTTGCTGCCACTAATCAAAGACTGTTTGACCATTTTGAAAAAATTATGTCCACACGTTTTAAGATGTCGATGATAGGAAAATTTTCATTTTTCATAGGGTTACAAATTTCTCAAAATCCCAGAGGCATCTTCATTAATCAATCCAAATTTGCTCTTGAATCACTAAAGAAGTATCACTTTGAAAATTGTGACCCCGTGGATACTCCAATGGTGGAGTGATCCAAGTTAGATGAAGATAAGGAAGGGATAGCTGTCGATCCTAAACTTTACCGTAGAATGATCGGCACCCTTCTCTAGCTGACTACTAGCAGGCCTGATTTGCAATTTGATATATGCATGTGTGCCCGGTATCAGGCTCGGCCTACCGAAAAGCACTTACATGTTGTGAAAAGAATCTTTCGGTATCTTAAAGGAACACTTAATCGTGGTCTGCGGTATCTGAAGGATTCCTCTGTTGCACTAATCTCATATGCAGATGCAGATTATGCTGGGTGTCAAGATACTAGACGTAGCACTTCTGGCAGTGTGCAACTTCTTGGAGATAGACTTGTTACTTGGGCATCTAAAAGGCAGAAAAGCGTTGCGATATCAAGTACAGAGGCTGAATACATTGCTATGTCCGGTTGTTGTGCTCAAGTTCTTTGGATGCGATCACAATTAACTGACTACGGTCTTAGATTCAACAAAATCCCGATGTACAGTGATAACAAATGTGAAATTTCTTTGTGCTGCAACTACGTTCAACGTTCCCGGGCGAAGCACATTGACATACGCTACCACTTCATCAAAGAGCAAGTGGAAAATGGAGTGATCGAGCTGTATTTTTTCAACACTGAGTATCAGCTGGCAGATATATTCACAAAGGCCTTAGATCGAGGACGTAACGAGTTTTTGATCGAAAAGCTAGGCATGAAATCATTCTAGAGTATCCTTTGATCGTGATCTTGTATATTATCGTATATATTTAAACCACCAGCTACACTTAAGGAGTTAGCAGAAGAATCTGCTGAATAGTGGTGGTAAACTATTCTAGAGTATCCTTTGATCGTGATCTTGTATATTATCGTATATATTTAAACCACCAAAAGAAAAATACAAAAATATAAAACATACAAAAAACATTAAAAAAATATAAAATCAAGAAAATCCAAAAATATTTTTCATTTTAAAACGGGCATGTCTTTTAGTACGGTAATATTTACGGCCTTTGAAATGTCGATTAAAATTGACACGACACAATAAATAGAGTCCGTATAAAAGTTGTACATATTTTAAAACATGCCCATATGGCTTGTAGTTATTTCATACTACAACTCGCTTTTCGCATTAAAGTCACGTATTTCTTTTGAAAACGTTGGCTCACAATGAGAATTAATTTTCTCGGGCAAGGTTTACTTAAAAACCTTGTAAGGGATCAAGTTTACTTTATAACTTGGTCTAACACAAATTAGTGTACGTTTTAGTGCACTTATTTTGTAAAAATAAGAGAAATCTTATTGCCACCAGAATCGTTCCATAAAAACACAAAACGGAAAAAGTCTTCATGGATATTTGTTCTTTTAAAACAATGACTACAGCTCTTTAAATAGAAAACGGGTCCATGTTTAAGGGGGAGCAAATTTTATATTTCTTTTGGAATTAAATTTGGTCTTCAAAAAGGGTTTTCAGAAACTATAAACCGTTCTTCATCATCATTATATGCTATGTGTGCCTTATGTGGAATATGGTTTGAGGAATAGGTTGTTTGCAATTAAGCGTTAAGAGTAAACGTTCGTGTTTATGTGCGGGTTAGTACTTTGTTAAATCATTTGGTTTTCCAAGTGTTCTTAACTAGCTTTAATAACTGGGGGATTAACTTTGTAATTCTTGCAAACTAGGGGCCTAAAGTGTCAAGTGGTACAACCATCATTGACCATTGTCAACTTTATCCCCCCCCCCCCTTCCCCGTTCTGCCATTGTCAAAGCTTCAAACCTTGATTTATTTTGAGATAACCATCCGTATACTCCATCTAGGTATTATACTGTGTTGATATGCTTATCATCTGTCTCATCTCATTCTATGCTTATCACGTGTTAACATAACAATCAAACCTTCAAATCTTGAGATAATCCAGATTAGGGTTTTGAAATTTTTGTGATAAAAATGCTAATTGAGTGGTGGGATTTATTCATCTAGCATAGATAAACATAGGTATTGTACAGCTTTGCATAAAACACTTCCAATGTCCCGAAATCGAGCTCAACAGATTTGCATCGTTTATATCGCCTAGGCTACGATGACTCACTACGATGACATGATCGCATTGACTGCGATGGGTTCATTACGATGGGTCCATTGTGATGGATTTTTGCAATGGACACGTTGCGATGGTTCCGTTGCGATGGACACGTTGTGATGGGTCCGTTGCGATGGGTCCGTTGCGATGGATCCGTTGCGATGTATCCGTTGCGAGGGGTCCGTTGCGATGGGTCTGTTACGATGGGTCCGTTGTGATGGGTCCGTTACGATGGGTCTGTTGCGATGGGCTTGTTGCAATGGGTTCAATGCGATGGGCTTGTTCCGATGGGTTCAACGCGATGGACTCGTTGCGATGGCTTTAATACGATCCCATGTTGCGATGGTCACTGTGATGCATCGTCACGATGGACCTACATTTGCAAGGACAATTAGATGTGTTTAGCTTATCGATGTTGCGATAAAAATTCAGGACATGCTTGTGTGACATAGACTAAGACTCGTTATGACTGGTGTCACTAAAATAAACTCTATTAGATTATGTTGTTAAAATGATAACAATGTTCTAAGTGTAGTTTCGTCTTAGTGTGATGTTATGCCATGTGTTGACGTTTGTTGTGATTTATTCCCTATGCTTAGGATTTACATAGTTTATGAGATATATATATGTGTATATATCAAGTGTGCTTGTGTTTATCTCAAGCAGGAAAATGTCGATAACCGAAGAACAACAAAAACGACTAGATATTATCATTGTTCCACTTAATGCTAGAATGCAACATGCACCAAACAATTTTCGTCTGAAAGACGATTTTGATCCTTCTTTGGCGGCATTCAAAATTGCAACGGACATCCTAGATTGTTCACCAATAAAGGACGCATTACGTGTCACTACATCAGTTCCTGAAGTATACATGCACGAATTTTGGGCAACAGCCACAATCACACAGGCAAAACAATTGTCAAAGAAGATTATATCTTTTATGCTAAACAAAGAAGACTTGACACTTGAATTGCATCAATTTAGGCAACTATTCAAGCTTCCTAAGTTAGCAAAAGGAGAACACTTTGTGCCTGACCCAGATACAGATGAACTGCTTCGAGTAATTCGAGAATTGAATTATGAGGGTGAAATTGGTTTTCTTTCTCAGTTTAACACGTCACATATTGGGCAAACTTGGAAAGCAATTGTCACTATATTAGTAAAATGCCTTACTTCCAAGATTCATGGATCAGACGCAATGAGACCCTCTCAGGCTATTATCTTTTGGGGTCTCTACACTGGATCTAAAGTAGACTATGCACTACAACTTTGGGAGGAATTCTGTCATCAATTCATAAGTTCCAAGAGGAAAGCGGTGCATCTCCCATTTCCAAGGTTCACAAAAATAATAATCAATTTCTTCATGAAGAGTGACCCAGATATTGATCCTCGTGGGAATTTCTTCTATCATACTCAAGATAGTGACGATGTGTTGGATACTATGACTGTGGATAATCAATTCACAAAGTATTCACTCAGGCCAGCTCCAGTGCCAAACATCATGATGAATGAAGGAATCAAGGAAAGTGATCACTACCAAGAGATGCTACTGGATATTGAAGGACAGTTCAAACGACCAAATGCAGCTCCCTCGGAGAAACAATCAGAGAAGCAAAAAGGTAAACGGAAAAGAGTTTCCAAGAGCCAATCGACTGCTTTCTCAAAAGATAAAGGCATAGGGAAAGAGCAATTAGTTGATGAAGATGCTGAAGAAGATGAGACGATCCACACTGAGGATGACCACAAAGAAGTACCACTAAGAAGGCCAAAGAAAGCAAAGCAAACCAAAGGTAAAGAAGCACTTGTTGCTTCAGCTGAACCAGATAAGCAAACCATTTCTGAAGCCAAACAACTACGTATTACTCTTCAGCAAAGCAGAGTGGAGGCTTTTGCAACATACAAAGGATCAGGCTCAACATTGTTTGATGAATTTGAGGAATTTGGTGAACCTAATGCCGATATTGCCTTCTATGAAGATCCTAATGACGAAGATGTTGATATCTTCAATTTTGAAAGTCATGAGCAAAGTGAAGTGGGTGCTGGCAGTGACAACACAGATATAAATTTGATGTATCATGATGCCAATATCACCACATCTTTACCGGAACCAACTAACACTGTGATTAATGACGATGCTCACGCAACTCTCATTCCAGGAACTCAGCTTCAAAGTAAGCCTTCTTCCGGCTCTGATGATGTTATGAAATATCTTAACTTTGAAGGGGAGGTTGTCGAGGTTACAAATACTGATCCATCGACATATGAAAATATGGTGGATGTTCCTATAACTTCGGTTATATCAACTACCATTCCAATACTAACCACCCCGACCATCACTAATGTCATAACACCAGCTATCACACCAGTACCTGTTGACAAACCTGTATCAACTACCGCCCCAATGACTGAATCTACGCCGTCATCAATCGTTGAACAACTTGTATCAACTACCGCCCCAACGACTGAATCTACACCGTCATTAATCGTTGAACAACCTGTATCAACTACCGCCCCAATGACTGAACCTACACCATCACCTATCCTTGAACAACCTATATCATCCACCACCACTCTAACTGTCGTGGTTACACCTCCACCATCAGTACAACAAGTATCATCCACCTCCAACCCATTCCTCACAGTTAGTGATCCACTCATTCAGACTCTTCAACAACAACTGGAGGCTCAAGCTAAACAAATAGCAGCACTAAATGAAATAATCACCAATCCCGACACACAAACCCTCAAGGAACCACAATCTGACGAGCCCACACTTAAGATAATATTTGACAGCGTTTCTAAACATACAAGTCAACATAAAAAATTTCTTGGAGAAAAGAAAACTCGTGACAAAGAGAACGCTGCCTTTCTTGGATCAATTAATGGTAATATAACCAACATCATTCGACGTGAAGTTGTAACACCCCATTTTGATAAATGAAATGTGTTAGGACCATTGTAATAGTTATATGTAATAGGTAGACTAGGAGGTATGTAGTTCATCCTGGTCCTAGTCGTAGTAGGAGCAAGTCCTGCTCCTGGTCCTAGTCGAAGTCAAACTTTATTATTTACTTAATATTCTATTAGGATATGCATGAGATATGTTAGGAAAGGATATGCATATCAGTTTTACACGTTTTCTTTAATGATGTATTAGGGTTTCCTTGTAGTATAAAAGGAACCTTAGGCAAAAGGGTTAGACACACCTTCACCAAACGTAGTTCTAGTCATTATCAATATTAGAAATCCTTAGAAAGGATCAAGTCTCTATAGTTATTCTGTTCTTCGTAATTATATTTATATTCTGCATTCATATTGTGTATAGAGTCTCTTTGTGATTTGACTTGTGATTATAGAAGTCATTCACCGGTCCTGACAGGCTGCAAGATCTACATCTAGTAGACCCAACAAGTGGTATCAGAGCCTGGAAGGGTCTCTAATACAAGAAGAATCAAGTTCTCTTATTTTTCACAATCTGTTTAACATGTCTGCCTCAACTTCTACTCAAACAGGATAAGAAAGCACTCCTAAAATTGTGCAACCTCAGCAGATCCAGGCTACGGTCTCCAACACGAATGGAAAATTCCCTCTTCTGAAGAAGGGTGAATATGATAACTGGGCAATGAAGATGGAATGGTGGATCACTAACACTGATCAAGATCTTTAGAAAATCATTCTGAATGGGAACAGCAGGAAGCTTACTGGACGAGACAAGAACGGTAATATTACTCTTCTTGACCCTAAATTTCATGAGGAAATCATAGCTATTCAGAAGGAGGTAAAAGCAAAAACAATTTTGCTTCAATCTCTTCCTGAAGATCACATGGGTGACTTCTACCATTTGGATGATGCCAGAGAGATCTGGAATGGCATAAAAGCCAGGTTCGGCGGGAATGAGGAGTCAAAGAAAATGCGAAGGTCCATGCTGAGAGATGATTTTACCGAATTCAAAATCTCAGAAACTGAAGGTCTAAATCAAGGGTATGATAGGTTTCAGAAGATCTTGAGCCAATTGAATCAACTTCCGTCAAAACCTGATGATGGTGACATTAATGCAAGGTTTCTTAAAGCCTTACCCTACTCATGGAACCAGGTGGTGATCTCTCTCAAAGCCAAAGGTGGGCTTGACTATCTCACCTTTGATGACCTGTTTCATAGGCTCAGAACATTCGAACCCCATGTGAGAGGATATCCTAGTGACTCTTTTCCTACCCCTGCTAATTCAGCCTTTGTGAGTTCTATGGAATCTAGTCCCATGTCATATGCAAGTAACCCTAGCAATACTGTCTCCTCTCAGCATACTATTCAGCATACTTCTACTCCTGATCCTGCTGCCAAGTCTGGTAGTATGGTAGAAGCTGTTCTTCATTCTTTTGTCGCTGATGTTAATGCTGAACAACAACTTGCTTTTGATGACTTCAAACAGGTCGATAAACTTGACCTGGATGAGATGGATCTTAAATGGCAGATGGCCATGCTTACTCTTAGGGTTCACAAGTTTGAGAAGAAAGCAGGAAGGAAATTTAATTACAACCCTCGGGAGCCAGCAAGATTCGATAGAAGCAAGGTACGATGCTATAACTGCCAGCAACAGGGTCACTTTGCAAGGGAGTGCCCTAGCAAGAATGATCAGGAGAAGAGCAGGTACTCCGCTTTCAAGGTTCAGGAGGTTAAAGATGACAGGAAGGCATTGGTATCTGTTGACTCTATGGTCAACTGGAATGATCATCAGGAATCAGCTGGATCCTCGACTGACGTGTTAGCAATGATTGCTGGGAATCTCTCTGATGCACAAGAATCAGACGAGTTTGCTCTTATGGGCATCTCACCTCAGGTACAACATTGTCCTCTTGGTTGTCATGATAAATACACAGAATTGTTGTCCCAATTTAATGAAGTAAATGATCAAAATGATAAGTATTTTTTAGAGGTACAAGCCTATAAGGCTTCATTAAACACATTGGAACAACAAAAGAGGTGGTTACAAGATACACAACGTGCGTATGAGGATAAAATAAGGATACTAAGCATTGATTTAGAAAACACTACAAATATGCTTAAATATACAGAAACTGAAAGAGATGCTAGTATCAAAGAAAAAGAGGAGATGCAAGCTAAATTAGATGCTACAATGCTAAGATTTGACAAATGGCAAACGGCACCTAAAAATCTTTCAAAATTAATTGATAGTAGCATGTCTGGCAGAACTAAAAGAGGCTTAGGATTTGAAAAATATATTGATTCAGAAGATGTATTTGATTTGTCTTTCTCAAGTGTCTTTGATGCCGACAAAGAGGATGAGGGCAAACCTAGTTACAATAGGTTTAAACCAGCATCAGAAATGCATGCTGTCCCTCCTCCTCTTACTGGAACTTTTATGCCCACTTCATGGCATAATGACTCGGATGAATCACAGATGCTTGAGTCCCCAACTAGTTCTACTAATACTAATGACTTTGTCTCATGTACTTTCAGTGACAAAGCCGGTGACTCTGCATCTAATGGTTCAAGTGACGAGTCAAGACCTACAAGTTCCAAGTCGAATGAACATGCTGCTACTGGTGCTAGGAAGTGTGAAGAAAAAGTTGCTGTCAAGTCAAGTGTGTCTGGTCCTTGTTTATTGAGTCCTAGGAAGAATGTTTCTCCTAGAAATGTGTGTAATAAAGTAGGCAGACGGAAACAATCTCATTCTAATAAAAGGTCTTTCAAAACATGTTTTGTTTGTGGCAGTTCCTTTCATTTAATTAAAGATTGTGATTATTATGACACACATGCATCTGTTAAACATGCTTATCCTGCTCCTGGTTCACCAGGAGCTGCTTCATATGCTACTAGAAGACATAATCCTAGTGCTCCAATGTTTAATACTTCTAGAGTATCCTCTCCTTTCGCGTCTGATTATTGGAGAGATAGTGGATTCCAAACAACCAGTAATTATTTTCAAAATTTTAATCCAATCTATCCGCATAATTTAGACCACACGTATTTTGGTTTGGGAAATTTGGGAACTGCTGTTAAGCCCTCAGCAGGTTGATCTTGGTCAAATAATAATACCCATATGATGCATAGACAACCAAGGAACAATGGTGGATCTCATCAATCTTCTTGGCATTCATCTAATGATCCACAAGGCAGGCTCAAACCTGAAAAGGTTTGGGTCCCCTTAAGACACTAACTTTTGCGTTTTTATTATCTTGTTGTTGTAGGTTACTCCATACCAGGATCCTAGTCTAGGCATTGTTGATAGTGGTTGCTCCAGGAGCATGACTGGAAATAAAAGTCTTCTCTCTAACTTTGTACCATTTCATGGAGGCAAGGTCTATTTTGGTGGAGGTGAAGGCAGAATCACTGGCAAAGGAACGATAAAGACTCCAAATCTTAATTTTGAGCAGGTCTACTATGTGGAAGCACTTCAACATTTCAACTTGATATCGGTCTCTCAGATTTGTGACAAGAAGCAGTTTGTTCTCTTCACCGATACTGATGCACTTGTGCTTTCCAAAGACTTTCAGCTTCCGGATGACTCACAAGTTGTACTCAGAATCCCTAGAAGACACAATCTATATAGCATCAAGTTGAATGAAGTCAACCCTACTGGTCAACTAGCATGTCTGGTTGCAAAAGCCTCAGAAGATGAAGCCACTAAATGGCACCGAAGGATGGGACATGTGAACTTCAAGACCATTCACAAACTTGCCAATCTGAATCTGGTCTCTGGTTTACCTCCCAAGACGTTTAGAAATGATATAAATTGTATTGCCTGCGGCAAAGGCAAACAACACAAAGCATCCTTCAAGGCCATTACTGCTTTAAGTCTTATTACTGAACCATTGCAGCTTCTACACATGGACTTATTTGGTCCTACTTCTATCAGAAGCATTGACCACAAGCAATTCTGTTTGGTGGTGACTGATGGTTATAGCAGGTTTACGTGGGTGTTCTTCATGGCTGCCAAAATTGAGACCTACTCAATTCTTCAAGATTTTCTTACCTTGATAGAGAATCAGTTGTCCAAGAAAGTTAAAGGTATTCGTTGCGACAATGGAACCGAGTTTAAAAATAGAGACCTCATCGCACTTTGCAATGCTAAGGGCATCAAAAGAGACTATAGTGCTGCTAGGACTCCTCAACAGAATGGTGTGGCAGAAAGAAAGAACAGGACACTAATAGAAGCCGCAAGAACTATGCTTGCCGATTCCAAGCTTCCGACCATGTTCTGGACAGAAGCTGTTAATACTGCAAGTTATGTTTTGAATAGGGTTTCTATTACCAATCCTCACAAGAAGACTCCTTATGAGCTGCTCACGGGCAAAGTTCCAAATATTGCTCATTTGAAGCCTTTTGGGTGTCCAGTCACCATTCTGAATACTAGTGACTATTTGGGGAAGTTTGATGGCAAGGCAGATGAAGGATACATTGTGGGATATTCAGCTCATTCTCGGGCGTATCGTGTCTACAATCTTCAAGCCAAACGGATAATTGAAACTATTAATCTCAGGTATTTTGAGGAGAAGTCAAACATCCAAGGCAAAGGTCCAGAATGGTATTTTGATCTTGATTATCTTAGTTATTCATTAGGATATTTTCGTTTCAAAACTAACCATGATGCAGGACCACAAGTGTTTGCAACTTCTAGTACTGGTGTTCCTTCTAGTCTTTCTGATTCAGATGATGAGGATGACATCTTTGTGGTTCCATCCTATTCCACCATGGTTTCTCCTACTCCTCCTAGTGATGCAACTCCATTGGATGTACATGATTCCCAAGCAACTCTTGACACTCTTCTCAAACAACAACAAGAAGCTACTAAAGCAGCTGCTCAAGGTAGTTTTGAGTTTCCCTTGGTTAAGCCTACTGACAAAGTTGCTTCTGGTACTCCAGCTTCTGCTCCTAGTGCTAGCTTATCAACTACTGGTACTCCGGCTAGTGAGTCTGCTTCCAATACACGTTTCTCTAGTCCTTTAGATTTGGGGAACCATGAAAAGAAGTCTTCTACCAAGCTGGATGATATACATAAACAACCGGTAGATGGGATTTTCCAAAATGCTTCATATGATGCTGACTTTGTTGGTGATCTCAATAACTTGGCACCAGAAGTGGAGGTTTCTTCCAATCCAGTCTTGCAATCACATAAAGATCATCCTACCACTCAAATTATTGGAGATCCTGTTTCTACCGTCAAGACACGCAGAATGCAGCAGAAGGCCTCGTCTGATCATCATGCTCTTGTGGGCTATATTGAGGATCAAAAGCGTAATAATCATACGGACTTTCAACACTGTTTGTTTGCTTGTTTTCTTTCACAGGTGGAACCTAGGTCTGTTTCTCATGCCCTTGAGGATCAAAGTTGGGTGGAGGCTATGCAGGAGGAAATGCAGCAATTCTTGTTTCAGAATGTTTGGGTTCTGGTTGACTTACCAGATGGAAAGACAGCTATCAATACCAAATGGATTCTCAAAAACAAGAAGGATGCACGGGGAATTTTTGTCAGGAATAAAGCTAGGCTTGTCGCACAAGGACACACTCAAATTGAGGGCATTGACTATACTGAAGTCTTTGCGCCGGTTGCCAGGATCGAGGCCATTCGTCTGTTTTTGGCCTTTGCTTCATATGTTGGCTTTACGGTGTTCCAGATGGTTGTCAAGAGTGCATTTCTCTATGGCAAAATTGACGAGGAAGTGTATGTTACTCAACCTAAGGGGTTTGTAGATCCACTTCATCCCAAGAAAGTCCAAAAGGTGGTCAAGGCTCTTTATGGGTTACATCAGGCTCCTAGAGCTTGGTATGAGCGTCTTTCCACTTTCTTGTTAAAGAATGGCTATAGAAGAGGTACTATTGACAAAACACTATTTCTTCGGCGGAATTCCAAGGATATTATCCTTGTTCAGGTTTATGTGGACGACATTATCTTTGGTTCTACAAGGAAGGAGTGGTGTGATGAGTTTGAACACTTGATGAAAGGCGAATTTCAGATGAGTGCCATGGGAGAACTGTCATTCTTCCTTGGTCTTCAAGTCAAGCAACAATCGGATGGGATTTTCATCAGTCAAGATAAATATGTCCATGAGATTCTTTAGAAGTTTGACATGGATCCTCTTAGACCAGCAGCAACTCCTTATGAAGTTGCTAAAATCAAACTTAAGAATGAGCCAGACCCCCCGGTAAATGTTCACATGTACCGATCCATGATTGGCTCGCTCATGTATTTGACTGCATCGCGTCCGGACATTATGTTTGCAGTAAGTGCTTGTTCTAGACACCAGGTGACTCTAACGGTTTCGAACTTAAATGCAGTGAAGAAGATTTTCAAGTATATCAAGGCTCAACCTAAATTGGGTCTATGGTATCCTAGAGAATCTCCTTTTGTTCTGGAAGCCTATAGTGATAGTGACTATGCTGGTGCTAATAATGATAGGAAGTCTACTACTGGTGGTTGTCAATTTTTGGGTCGTCGGCTTATTTCATGGCAATGTAAGAAACAGACAATCGTCGCTACTTCTTCAACAGAAGCTGAATACGTTGCTGCTGCTAGTTGTTGTGGACAGGTTTTGTGGATCCAAAATCAGATGTTGGATTATGGTTTCAATTTTATGAATACCAAAATTTTTATTGATAATCAAAGCACTATTTGCATTGTGAAGAATCCTGTTTTTCATCAGCGGACAAAGCATATTGAGATTCGGCATCATTTTATACAGGATGCCAATGAGAAGAAGCTGATACAGGTTCTTAAAGTTCATACGGATGACAATGTTGCTGATTTGCTGACTAAAGCTTTTGATGGTCCTCGGTTTAACCACTTGGTGGTTCATATTGGGATGGTCAATCCTTGATGTCTAGGATTGAGGGGAGGCAAAGCCTAAGGGGAGGATTTGTGTAAATATTAGGGCAGACTAACGTATTCCTAGTATTTAACAACATAGTTTTTTTTTGGTTATGTTGGTGTGTGGTGCTTATGATGGGGATTTTTGCTCTCTTCTGTTGGATTTGGCCTTACATGACTGGCTTCTGGTCCTCTTTGGTCAGCTTCTGGTTATGCTTGGTTGCCTTCTGGTGGTTTAAAATCCTTCCATGTCACTTGGTGTTTGGCTCCTGGTACTGGTCTGGCATACTGTTCATTCCTTTTGTCC
Source organism: Glebionis coronaria (assembly GCA_025667525.1). Classification (NCBI taxonomy): domain Eukaryota; kingdom Viridiplantae; phylum Streptophyta; class Magnoliopsida; order Asterales; family Asteraceae; genus Glebionis; species Glebionis coronaria. The sequence continues at coordinate 554,406,778 of CM046877.1, read as the reverse complement.
TTTGTTAATCACGTTTTGCTCCTGGTTTGACCCTTGTGTGCTTTGACTTTTGGTCAACGCTCCCAATGCTGGTATTTACAAGTTTGAATTAAGCAAGTTAATTGGGAGTTGGTTATTATGTTAAAAAGGGCAAGTGGTTATTATGCACTTATGGTTTAATTTGAAAGGGCAACCCCCCATTAATAGGGGTCAATGAACAGTTACTACTTTCTTTATATATGGTCAACATACACCCTTGACTCACTCATTGCAATTAACACACACACAAAACCGCTTCTACTCTCTACACCCCAATCCCATTCCTTCTTCCATCAATTCATCAAGATCCATGGCTGCTCTTGCTTACCAACCTGCTCACAACCGTGTTGCTTATCTGGGTGATGGTCCAAATCGTGAACACTTTGCTGACATCTTGGATTTCATTGAAGGTTCTAACTTAAGGTTTGCATTTACTGTCTGTCCCACCATATATGATAGTGTGATACGTCAATTTTGGGCGTCTGCTCAACTTGTGAATGTGGCTGGACGTCCACGTGCACTCCATGCTACCATAGATGGACGTGCATATGTGGTGACTGAAGCGTCTATTCGCTCTTCTCTTCATCTTCAGGATGAGGGGGGTGTTGAATCAATCCCCAATACGGAAGTATTGGAGGGAATGGCTGCCATAGGTTATGAACATGGGGGGAAGTTTAACTTCCAGAAAAATAGGTTTTCCCCCCAATGGAAGCTTCTGGTTCACTTTTTAATCCATTGTATAAGTCCCTACTCATTTGGCTACTGGTCTTATTTGTTTAGCCCAGGGTAGAGTGTTTAATTTTTCTCATTATCTATTTGAGGGGATGGCTAGTAATTTGTCTACTGCTGGTTCGCGGAAGAAATTTCTTATGTACCCTAGGTTTCTTCAACAAATCCTTGTTTGCATTCCACGTGATAGGACTGAGCATGTGTCATCTAAACTTACAGCTAAAGTGTATTACAATATGATGAATGGGTTTACTGGGGATTGGAGGCCCCTGACTGAAGCCATGTTAGGGTTGGTTCAGGGTCCTATGGGTGCGGAGGAGGAGGCTCCTGAGTTTGTTATGATAGATGATGACCCCATGGAGGAGGAGGCTCCTACTGTTGGTGCCACTCCTGTGGTAGAGGAGGAGCTAGTTGAGGAAGTGGTGGTTGAAAAAGCATCCCCTACCAAGGCTGGTCCTTCCTCAGTTCCACAAAGGTCTCCGTTTGTGGAGACTCCACCTCCTTGTCCTGTCCCACACTCGACTAATATCCCGTTTGATGCTAGTTCTCCACAAGTTGACCCACATGTTGCTTCGGGCTCCCGTGATGCTTTCCCTGATCCAAGTACTCTTGGTGGGCAGGCGGAGGAGCCAACTACACTGATATCTTTGCTTGATCTTATGCGCAGGTACCATGAGAGGATGATTTGTTTGGAAGCTGACTTAAACCAACATCGGAAGCTTACAAGGGAGTTTGTTCTTCCTCTGGCTGATCGCATTAAGGCGTTGGAGACTCAACAACGTCGTTGCAAGAAGCATGTGGTTCATTCAGATTCTGAGGATGAGGGTGTGGAGAATGTTGAGGATGGCTTGACGTTGTTGGCAAAGGCTGCCTTTGCTGATAAAGTTTATGATGATCTGCCGGTTCCTCCAACGTCCTCCAATGCTCCTTCTCCTAGTGCTATCCCCCTTCTATGGGTGGTGATTCTGATCCTGCTGATGGTTCTCATGCTGGTCCCTCTCATGATCCAAAGGGAAAAGCCCCAATGACTGATGCTCCATCTCCATCTCGCAAGCCTACTCGTCGACAGATTAAAGAAGAAAGGCTTGGTGAAGAGGCTGCTCGTCGGGTTCAGGCTGAGATTGATAAGGCGGATAGGGCTGCTGAGGAAGAGCTTCGAGAGCGCAGGCGTGCACAAATTCAGCATGATGCCATGCATTGGAGTGATAGTGAATGGATGCAAGTGTTGACTGTTCTCACTCGGGATTATGCTCAGTTTAAGGATCTTTTGGTGACGATGTTGAAGAACACAATTGTATACCGAAGGCTATGGTATTGATGCGTAAGCATCAGTTGGCTCTTGCTGCGGAACTTGAGAAACAGAGAAGGCACAGACCTTTATCTCGGGCTGAGGAGCGCCAGCAGATGCAACGTTATGTGAAATATCAATCTGCTGCTCATTTCAATGCTCCGTGGACTTGGGCTCGGGTGAGGGCTTTGACTTTTGATGAGCTTAAGGCCCTTTATGAAAAGATGGTGAAGCGTCAGAGTCAACCTATTCCGGAAAGATTTATTTACCATCCTCGTGGTGTGACTGCTTCTATGCCTGCTGATTCTACTGGTCCTTCGTCTGCACCCACTCCTGGTTCTGCTGGTAGTCCTTCTGGTTCTGTTGCTACTTCTGTTGGTCCTTCTACTACACCCTTGGTTGCTCCTATGGGTTCTACTGCTGGTCCTGCTACTACCATCTTTGTTACTACCACCACCACTCATGCTTCCCTCACCACACCTGTTACTTCCACCCCCACACATGTTCCTGCAAGCACCTTTGTTGATACCACCACACCTACTGCTACTACATCTGATGTGCCATTTCCATCACCACCAGTTCCTGCAACACAACCTAATCCTACTTCTGATGCAGCTCCTAGTGGTCCATTGGGTGGACATGTTCATGAGTCTACTTCTACTGCTTTCCCTGCTGTTGCTGAAGTTAAGGTAAAGGTTGAATCAACACCTTCTGCTCCCACACCTCGACGTTCCATTCGCCAGACACTAGCTCGTCGTGTTCGCCGTGGTAAAACAGTTCCTTTTGAGAAGCGTGATCCTGAGAATTTAATTGATGCAGCTTCTGACAGCGATTCTGACTTACCCTTGGGCACTGGAAGCATTACGGGTTATATGGTTGAGCGTTCTACCACACTTCCTGGTGGCGTATCCCATCGGATTACTTTGAGTGATGGGTCTGTGCGATTGGCAACGGGTTTGCAGGGTGTGTTATCTTGGGCTGACCGTATGGATCTTATGGCGTTGTTTGGACTTGTTGATTCTAGTATGCCGTTTGACCCCATGGCTGTGTCTTCATGGCCTGGTATGCGAATCTGGGCTGATCTCAAGCTGATGTTGGACCCTCCTTCAAATGCTCCTGTTTCGGGCGTATGGAAGGATCAAATGCAATGGGAGATTATACGCTGGAAGCTATATGCTGGAGTGGAGTTCATATGTTGGAATTAGAATCTGGTCATATGGTGTTTATGCTGACGGATGTAGAGTATCCTTTGACTATTTCTTCCATGGAGGCGATGTTGGCAAGTCACTTGCAAATTTCTACTGCTCCTTCTGGGAATGAGTCGAGTATGGCCACGGCTTTGGTAGAGGGTATTCAGGCAAGGTTGCTAGCGGATAAGAAGGCTTCTTCTGGTATGTAAGGTGTTTGGGTTGTAAGTGTTTATACTTTGTATTTTTGTTCTTATTTTTATTCTTTTCACCAATATGTACAGTGATTGGTGAACTTCATTCTTTATAGTTTAAAAAAAAATAAAAAAAAACCAGTTCATAATAAAAAAAAAAACAAAAAATATAATACTTTTTATATAATATCTGCTTATACTTTAAACACAGTTTAGATTTTATACTTGTACATAATATCCCTTGGCTGCTTCACAATGTGGTTCTGGTTACTGATTTGCGCTTATCCTGGTACTTGGTTTCACTTGGTGTTGGACGTGGTCCGCACAACACATGGTTCTCAACTTACCATGTCTTATCGACAAGAAAAAGTTGATTCACCTTGAGGGTACGGCTCCTGGTGTGATTCTCAAATCCGTTGATGGTTGCCAGGTTACCCAAAACTGGATGGTTTTCACTTGCCATAGTCTTAGACTGAAAAGTGGCTAATCCAAGGGGGTACGGCTCTTGGTAAAGATCTTATCAAATCCGTTGATAGCTGTAATAGCTTGCTTAAAGCTATAGGGTGTTCAACTCACCGATGCTTCATTGCTAAGAGTTGGCGAGTCCAGAGGGGTACGGCTGCTGGTAAAGACGCATTAAATCCGTTGACGGCTGTGATGGTTTGCCTAAAATCATCAGGGTACTCCCACTCACCATTGATTCACGTTCTAAGAGTTGGGCTGGGTTCTAGTCTCCCAAGGTGATGCTTATTCCACCAGAATGACTAGCTAGCCCAAGAGCGAGCAGCTACTTGGTAAAGGCTCATCAAATCTGCTCATGTTGCTGAAAAGATTCAACACGATGCTGATTTGTTACAAGATTTGGAGAAGCTTCTAGTGTTTCATGTTGCGGCTGTTACTCTGATTCTTATCTTGTTGATGCTGCTATTTGTTTTGCTGATACAATCCTCGGGCTTTCTTTGCACGTTTTCCAGGAAACTTAAACTCAACAGGTCAAATTCAAGTTTAGGGGAGGATTGTTAGGACCATTGTAATAGTTATATGTAATAGGTAGACTAGGAGGTATGTAGTTCCTCCTGGTCCTAGTCGTAGTAGGAGGAAGTCCTGCTCCTGGTCCTAGTCGAAGTCAAACTTTATTATTTACTTAATATTCTGTTAGGATATGCATGAGATATGTTAGGAAAGGATATGCATATCAGTTTTACACGTTTTCTTTAATGATATATTAGGGTTTCCTTGTAGTATAAAAGGAACCTTAGGCAGAAGGGTTAGACACACCTTCACCAAACGTAGTTCTAGTCATTATCAATATTAGAAATCCTTAGAAAGGATCAAGTCTCTATAGTTATTCTGTTCTTCGTAATTATATTTATATTCTGCATTCATATTGTGTATAGAGTCTCTTTGTGATTTGACTTGTGATTACAGAAGTCATTCACCGGTCCTGACAGGCTGCAAGATCTACATCTAGTAGACCCAACAAAATGTCACGCGTGATTATGGCGTGTCATCAAAGCATACAAGGATAAATGTCTAAAACATTACATGACCATAAAAGGAAATACCGGAATCAAACATCGGTAGTCCAAAAGTAAAGCTCATCACACACAAACATAAGTACTGTAAAAGAAAGTACTAAACAATGTCCATGGAAAGAGTATCAAAGTATAGATAATGCATAAAGTAAAGAAAGGGTAGAAAGCTTCCAGTCCATATGCACTGATACAAGGCTTTTGGCCCGGTAAAAAGATTCGTTTAAGTATGTCTCTTCGAATTGAAAAACTTGTGTTTAATGTGCGACTCAGCTGTTCTTGGTGAAACAAAGATGTGTCGTTGTAGTGTTTAAAGTAAAAGGTGCAAAACAAATAAAGTAAAAGTGCAGTTAAAGTAAATCTAAGTCTAATTAAAATAAATGGTGCAGGTATTTAAAAGCGAGACGAGAATTAAAAGGCACTAATGTAAATAAAGCAGACTTAAATCTAACAAAGGCAAACTTAAAACGCAACTAAAACTAAGTCTTAAACTAAGGCAAATAAACTTAAAGTGCGATTAAGGAAAAAGGCGGGAAAAATAAAGCTTAAAAATAAAAGGGCAGAAACTTAAAAACTAAATTAAAGAAACTGAAAATAATAAGTCCCTATCCGGAATAAAACCCCTATTCGGAATACTGTCACTATGCGGAAAAAGGTGCTTATTCGGAATAGTTCCCTATGCGGAATAAAAGGTCTTTGCCGAAAAAAATGCTCTTACTCGGAATATTCTCCTCTATTCGGAATGTCCAGCCTACTCAGAATATAGTTCCTATTCGGAATAATCACCCCAATGCGGAATAAACCTTCTATTCGGAATATCAGGCTACTCGGAATAAAGTTCCTATGCGGAATAATCACCCCTATGCGGAATAAAGGTTCTTACACGGAATATTCTCCTCTATTCGTAATAACTTGCGACTCGGAATAAAACCCCTATTCGGAATGTTCAATATTCTGAATAGTCATCCAAACAAAAGCTTACTCGGAATAAATCTGGGCTCGAATCTGGGAAAGAACAGTAACTAGAAACCGAAGAACAAGGGAATAAAAAATAGCACGAATTACACAAAAACAAAGCTAAACCAAACACAAGATTAAATCAAACAAGCAAATAAACAACTAATAATCATAAACAATCAATCCAAAACAATAAAACTAACAAGATAATCAAATCCCACTTAAATAAATCAATAAAAATTAAGAACATGAACATAAACAAATCAACACAAAGATTAAAGAAAGGTAGAATGAGATTAACAAGATAACGATAAAGTTTAACAAGAATTAAAAGAAAAACTTACTTGGAATTAAATGGTAATTAAGTGCAAGACAAGGTAATTAAATTTGACAAGTATTTAAATTGACAAGGTAATTAAAGGTGCAAAGTAATTAATTGGTGGAAGACTAATTGTCACACTTAGCCAACAAGAATAAAAAGTGATTAAGCCTAATGTATATATAGGGGAGGATTAGGAAGCTTCCTCCCCTTTTTCATTTCTTCTTAATTACAAGCTTAAGTCCCTCCTTTTATTAATCTTCATTAATTGCGTCATTAGTCTTTTTCTTCTAATCTTCTTGAATCTTGGACTTAAGGTACTTTTGGCTTCGGGATTTCTTTTGAACTCGTCTTTAATTTCTTCAATAAAATAGACTTGAATTCTTCGGCTTTTGATAAACTTCCGTCTTTTGACTTTTTCTTCGATAAATCTTCAGAATTGGTCGTGGACTTCCGTTCTTTTTGCACTCTTGACTTCTTGACTTCGTCTTTCATCCTTTTCTTCAATAAAAGTCCGTAAATGCCCGTGAATGTCCGTGTTTGCTCCACTTTTCACCTTTTCGTCCTAAAACACAACAAAAACACAAACCACGCATAATTCCGACATAAAAGACATAAAATACACGTTTTGGCTCGGTTATTATTGTAATTAAGTGGTAGAAAAGATGGGTGTTTACACACCTATCAAATCCCCTACACTTGACCATTGCAATGTCCTCATGCAATGCATTAATTACAAAGCAAGATTACACTTTTCATCATAATTAATTCACGTTGGCCTTTATTAAAGAAATAGAAAATTAAAAGCATACAAAGTAAAGAAATCAAAAACATACCTTGGGTTTTGAAAATGTTATGAATAATCATCGTCCTCAAGTTTTCACTTTCTCCAAACCAAGCTTAAAAACGAGATCATTGTTATTATAAGTTAGTAGACTAACACGAACTCATGTGGGCCAATTATTCACTTAGACTCCCTTATTCCTAGGGGTATCTCTTATATTTTATTGTTGTCTTGAATGATCACGAGGATGCATTTTTGACTTATTTCGATAGTTATTAAGTCTGAAAATAAAGTGAACGATTTAATCAATAGTTAGCTAAAGGAACAAATCTTTTAAAACTGCTTCTCGGGACCTCATAAAGTTAATATCTTGGCATAACTCGCTTCGCAATTTGAGACCTTTCTCGGACCGATATTTGGCAGCGACTTCATACTTGAAATCTTGAGAGACGTTCATGAAATAATGCTCTTCTCTTCATATAGGAATTTCTTCACTTGAAGTTTTGAGAGATTCATACTTGGACCACGACTTCTTCATTTTTCTCCAATCTTTATTTTGGACTTTGATATACAACGGTCTGCCTCCTTTTATGACTTGGATCGATTTATCCTCATACCTTGTTAGGGTGTTTTCGGATACACTTCTCCATGACTTTTGGGGAGTATTTGCTTTTCGTCGTGTGTCTCGATCCTTCATATTGATTTTCGATAAATGATTCTTCACATCACTTTGGATCTTTAGCAACAAAATATAGCCCTCATGCCTTGTTAGGGCCTTTTCGGACTCGCCAATCTTCGCGTCCCGCTTCAATAAGTTATGCCTTGGCTATGAACTCTAATCCATACCGAGCAACTTTTAAACGATCTGGGGCTAGAAGCTAAGTAACCTTTCAAATCGTACAACCTTATTTATTAGCAGATAAATTATTAGCAAGCGATGGGAGAATAGGCTCATAATTAACTCACATAAATTCACGAAAGAATACCGAACTTATAATTGGCTCTATCATCTCTCGTTCTCCACAATTTAAAATCTCAAGTAATGAGACTCGTGGATACTTAGCCTATTAAATCAAAGTTTTGGGTTTTCGAGTCGCCTATAGGATCTTGTAAATTCTTAGACTCTTTCAAGTTTCGAAATCGCGTTTTAAAGTTCTCTTGATAAACGACTCTCTAGGATCAATTATAGGAACTTGCGAAAAGTTCTTGTTCTTAACTCGTGAGAGTTAAGACTTTCGCGTTTAATAGCTCCCTATATAAAAGCCTAGCAAAACTTGACTTAAACACGTTAAGGATACTAGCTAGAGTAACTTAAGATAAGTAAACTCGGATTGAGTCAAAAGATTCACAACGTTTTAAAAATTAAAACCACTTATTAAACATTTATTCTAATAAGGAAAGAAAATAAACTATACAAAGGGAAAAACTAATAGGCCAAAAATAGATCAAAAATTTTGAAAAATGTCGAAAAATTGATTTTCCGGTTAAAATGAGGACAAATACAAGGAACAGACCACTTAACTTCGATAGAAGTCCCCCCTACACTTAAGATAAACATTGTCCTCAATGTTTAAGCATGTGGGAGTAAACTCCCCTACACTTAGGACATTGTGCACTTTGTTTAAATTTCGCTAAGGAAAAGACAACTAAAGAGATTCCTATTTTAATATTGAGAAAATATAAAATAGTGAATCGAAAAGAGTTTAGGATAGAACCGGGAAGAAGTAGAACACAGAATCACGGGTCGTCAAGAATCATCAAGAGTGGATCATTGAAGCTCTAATCCCTGATTAAGAAGTGAGGAGAGGAAAACAAACCAAAGGGTCCCCCCCTACACTTATGGTAAAGAAAGCAAAAAGATAGATGCATGGGTTGCCTCCCAAGAAGCGCTTGATTTTTGTTAACCGAGTTGTGAGCCTGACTCGACCTTGATCATCAACGGAAGAAGCATGAAACATATCCACCAGGATCAAAGACATAGTTTTCATCCATCAATAAGCACAAGCTTAAGGCGAACAAGGCAAGCCAAAGAAGAAGTGGCAGGGTTCCCTTAAGCAGCGATGGAGCACGGTGGAAGCAAGTAGGAAGCGGTGCAAGCATGTCTTAAAAATTTCCAAAGATTTTTCCTTTTATTTCATCAGGTGGATACTGAGATGGCTTAAAGACTTCAATACCGGGGTCGAACACCTTTTCCTTTAAGGGAAAATAGCACTCAGGCTCAGCCGAGTGTGAAGAAGATCCGCAAACAAGCACAACCTCGTCCTCAGAAGGGGGACAAAGAGGTGTCAAATCATATGTGCAACGGACTTCGGTGTCGACCGGTTTCTTCTCCTTTGACAGAATGCTCTTCAAATCCAAAGTAGGATCAAGACGATAATCTTCAAAGTCATAAGGAGGGGCATCACTCTCATGAGGGAAGTAAGTGTTGAGAAATTCAGAGAAGTCTTCCTCAAATGAGTAATCGTCCAAAGTAGGATCGAGTGATGGCGGAGGATCTTCATCATGTGAAGAATCGCTCGAGAGAGTATCGGCCTCATCAAAAGCATCGAAAGTGGGCAGCTCGGGATACTCAGAAGTACAATCAAAATCATCCTAATCTGAGCTAGAATCATCATCATCATAAGCATCAAAGATTGGTGATGAATCATAAATGGGAGAAGGTTCCAAAGTGGAGTGAGAATCATCTACATCATCGTCAAAGAGTGGATTATCGATGGAAGAATCGAATAGAGGATTGTCATAGACGGTAAAGTCATCGAGCACATTAATCATATTCACTGATTCTCGTCCTCCAAAGGATTTGCCTGTAAGCTTCCCCATTTTAAAAACTTTAGAATCATCCCCGACTCGTAAGATTAACTCACCTTCGGCCACATCTACTAAAGCTCGTCCGGTTCTTAAGAATAGCCGACCAAATATTAAAGGAATACGAGGGTCCATTTCATAATCAACCACGACAAAATCGACCGGGAAAGTAAATGTGCCAACTTTGATAAACACGTCTTCGGCTATACCAACGGGGTAAGCGAGAGTGCGATTTGCAAGTTCGAGAGTCATCTTTGTTGGAATGAGGTCGGGCAATGATAGTGTTTTCCAAACACTGAGTGGCATCAAATTAATACTAGCCCTGAGATAAGCAAGGGCAGTAAATTCTTCAGTTTTGTTGAACACGCAAGGCAACACAAAACGACCGGGATCTCCAAGCTTTTCCGGTAATTCTTTAAGAATAACTACTGAGCAGTTTTCATTTAAACGTGTGTTGGCGAGTTCAATCAGCTTCTCCTTCTTGCTAAGCAATTCCTTGAATGCTTTGACAAATTTGGGCATGTGGCAAAGTGCTTCAACAAGGCTAATGTTGATGGTCATTTTAGATAGCATATCCACATATTTCGATACTTGACAGTCATTCTTGGTTAGATCGTTGGTCTTGCCTATGCGAGAAGGGTATGGAATTCTTGGTTGATAAGGGGAAGGTGAAGGTGTGGTTGGTGAAGGTTGTGATGTTGAAGGGTCCTTCCGAGATACATCCTCATGACGAGGCGGAGACGGTAATGGTGCACTAATACTAGGTGTAGGAGGAGTAGGGATACATGGTGGTGGAGGAGGTGTAGATGATGGTGGTGGGGTAGGTGGATTGACAATGGTAATTCCACTACGCGTAGTTATAGCACTCACATTAGCTCGCGGATTAGTGACGGTGTTTGAAGGTAGAGAACCCGAAGAAGAAGGTTGAGCTTCGGGCAAGAAACTAGCCAATAGATTCTTTAATTCAGTCGTTTGAGTGCTGAAGGAAGATTGGATATTATCACGAACCTCGGTTCTAATGTCATTACCTTGCTTCAAGATATCTCCTTTCAGATTGATAATTTGGCTTTGCAAGTTCTTGATTTGCTCACCTTGGGTTCTCATGATGGCGTCAACATCGGTGTTTATGGGTGGGTGTTGTTGGGTGGGTGGTTGATAAGGGTTAGAAGCTCTTGGTGGGATTTGGTTGCTTCTATTGTAGTTGTTGGCAGGGTTTTAGTTTTGAGGAGAAAAACCGGGTGAAAGGTAATTGTTGGAACGGTAACTCAGCAGATTTCTATCCCCTTGTTGTCTAGCTTGGTAATTTTCCGGTGAATAATTACCGTAAGCAGCATACACATTTTCCGGATTTCCTTGTGTCGAAGGACAATCGGTGTATGAGTGAGGACCGCCACATGTTTCACAAGGATTAGCAACCGCTTTAACTTGTTGTTGTTGTTGGTTTGAAGCGAGAAGCGTGATACTTTTGCTCATTTCGGCCATCATGCGGGTGAGCTCGGTCATCTCAGGGTTTGCTGAGGTGGAGGAAACATTGACTCTCGGGTTGTTCCTAGAAGAAGCAGAGGAATCCCAGTTCTTGTGATGAGTAGTCATGTTCTCAATTAACTCTCTACACTCCTCGGGTCTCCTTTTCATGAATGTGCCACTGGCGGCTGCATTAATCGTATCACGATCTTGAAAAGTCAGACCGCTGTAGAAAGTATCAATTAGGGTCACAGGGAGCATGTTGTGGTTTGGACATCTATCGATCAAGACATTATATCTCTCCCAAGCATCAAAAAGAGATTCATCAGGGTCTTGCATGAAACCGCTGATCTGATTGAGAAGGCTTGTGACCATGGATGGTGGAAAGTAGCGCGACAAAAAGCGTTGAGTCATGTCATCCCAAGTGTGAATAGAATTCTTCGGGAGACGATCAAACCATTTCTCGGCATGATGCGATAAAGTATGTGGGAAGAGTTGTAGGCGAAGAACATCCATTGTGGCCCCAAGCAACTTCATGCTTTGGGTGATTGTAATGAACTTGTCGAGGTGTTTGTTGGCATCATCATCAGGCAATCCTCTTAATGGGTTTGTTTGTACTTGCTGAATCATGTGGTGCTTCATCGAAAACTCAGGAGCGGTGATTTGCATCAGCGCAATCGGTCCTCCTCGTCCAAACATTGTTGGTTGACAAAGTTCCTCCATGGTCCGAAGATCGGGCTGTGGAAGAGCATTGTTGTTATTATTATTATTATTGAGGTGCGGTGGAATGTTGTTGTTGTTAACACCTGCCATATCTAAATCTTCTTGAGGCTCGGGCTCTTGATAATTAGAAGATCTAGTACGCATACACCTGAAAATGCAAAAGAAAACAAAACCAAACACAAAAACAATATATACACAATAAAGATAAAATCTTTTTGGATTTTTGAAATTTTTAATTTTTATGGTTTTTTATCAATTTTTAATTTTTTATGATTTTTTGAATTTTTTAGACAAGAAAAATAACGTTCACAAGTGAACGGATCCCAAAAAGCAACGCGTCTTTCACAGAAAACCGTTAATCTTTACGAAAAGAGCCGGCAGCGGCGCCATTTGATACAAGGCTTTTGGCCCGGTAAAAAGATTCGTTTAAGTATGTCTCTTCGAATTGAAAAACTTGTGTTTAATGTGCGACTCAGCTGTTCTTGGTGAAACAAAGATGTGTCGTTGTAGTGTTTAAAGTAAAAGGTACAAAACAAATAAAGTAAAAGTGCAGTTAAAGTAAATCTAAGTCTAATTAAAATAAATGGTGCATGTATTTAAAAGCGAGACGAGAATTAAAAGGCACTAATGTAAATAACGCAAACTTAAATCTAACTAAGGCAAACTTAAAACGCAACTAAAACTAAGTCTTAAACTAAGGCAAATAAACTTAAAGTGCGATTAAAGAAAAAGGCGGGAAAAATAAAGCTTAAAAATAAAAGGGCAGAAACTTAAAAATTAATTAAAGAAACTGAAAATAATAAGTCCCTATCCGGAATAATACCCCTATTCGGAATACTGTCACTATGCGGAAAAAGGTGCTTATTCGGAATAGTTCCCTATGCGGAATAAAAGGTCTGTGCGGAAAAAAATGCTCTTACTCAGAATATTCTCCTCTATTCGGAATAACTTGCGACTCGGAATAAAACCCCTATTCGGAATGTTCAATATTCCGAATAGTCATCCAAACAAAAGCTTACTCGGAATAAATCTGGGCTCGAATCTGGGAAAGAACAGTAACTAGAAACCGAAGAACAAGGGAATAAAAAATAGCACGAATAAAACAAAAACAAAGCTAAACCAAACACAAGATTAAATCAAACAAGCAAATAAACAACTAATAATCATAAACAATCAATCCAAAACAATAAAACTAACAAGATAATCAAATCCCACTTAAATAAATCAACAAAAATTAAGAACATGAACATAAACAAATCAACACAAAGATTAAAGAAAGGTAGAATGAGATTAACAAGATAAAGATAAAGTTTAACAAGAATTAAAAGAAAAACTTACTTGGAATTAAATGGTAAATAAGTGCAAGACAAGGTAATTAAATTTGACAAGTATTTAAATTGACAAGGTAATTAAAGGTGCAAAGTAATTAAATGGTGGAAGACTAATTGTCACACTTAGCCAACAAGAATGAAAAGTGATTAAGCCTAATCTATATATAGGGGAGGATTAGGAAGCTTCCTATCCTCTTTCATTTCTTCTTAATTACAAGCTTAAGTCCCTCCTTTTATTAATCTTCATTAATTGCGTCATTAGTCCTTTTCTTCTAATCTTCTTTAATATTGGACTTAAGGTACTTTTGGCTTCGGGATTTCTTTTGAACTCGTCTTTAATTTCTTCAATAAAATAGACTTGAATTCTTCGGCTTTTGATAAACTCCCGTCTTTTGACTTTTTCTTCGATAAATCTTCAGAATTGGTCGTGAACTTCCGTTCTTTTTGCACTCTTGACTTCTTGACTTCGTCTTTCATCCTTTTCTTCAATAAAAGTCCGTAAATGCCCGTGAATGTCCGTGTTTTCTCCACTTTTCACCTTTTCGTCCTAAAACACAACAAAAACACAAACCACGCATAATTCCGACATAAAAGACATAAAATACACGTTTTGGCTCGGTTATTATTGTAATTAAGTGGTAGAAAAGATGGGTTTTTACACACGTATCATGCACGTACGCTTAATGTCTACGAACGTCTCTGAGTACCTACCGTTTGGGGAACATGAAAAGGAAAACGGCTGAGCAATACGCTCAGTGCACGGATGTACAAATAAAGCATGAATAATATAAGCATATAAGCATGAAACAGCGGAAGAAACTAAGTCCTGGATAACTCGGTTAAGTCTTAGTAAAACTGGTTTTATAGTTTGAAAAGCCTTATGTTTATCTTGTAAAAACTATTTAACATATTTTACCATTAGCCAATATAGGTCATGAAAATCCACGTGCATGAATACTTGGAGGGGTGACCTCGTCATGCAAATTAGAGGGGCTGCCTCTAATTTAATATTCTGGTTTTTGGGTAGGAGGGATCAGCTCCTTGTGAAGGATGCAAGGCACACACCACATTCACAATGAGTAATCTGTTGAAAACATGTAACTAGGATGCACCCATACGCCCCACATGATAAATATAATAATATGGCCAAAAGCTGAAGGGACGCCACGAGCAATCACTCTGTCGTGGGGAAGTCATAACACCAGTGCCTCTAGTGTTATGGTTATGGTACCTCAACTGGTCATGCATGTATATGGCTTCAGGTATTATAATTAAACATAAGAAATCAAACATATAAAGTTATACTATGGGAAAACGGTTGGCTGCATACGGGGAATCCTAATAAGGAAAGAATGTCCATACTGAAAGGACGGGAATCTGTACCTTACGTCCAGTGAACGAAGAAGACGATCAAAAGAGAGTCCTACTTTGGTATCACTAATGCTACATAAATACATACGTGTATAAGTATTTGTTTACTGAATACATAACTGGTTTTATAGCATGTCTTAGCTTGTTTTATATGTTCATGTCATGTTTTACTGTTTTAAGCTTTTTACCGTGTTTATCTTATATTCTGTCTACTCTGATTAAGTATTACTTGTATTTCATGTATTATTATACTTGTTGTGTAATAATAAGTAACTTTCTAAAAATAGCAGGTTTCCTAAAATAGAATGTTTCCAAAAATAGAAAGTTACCAAAAATAGAAAGTTTCCAAAAACAGAAAGTTTCCAAAAATAGATTAGCTGCCTTAATTAAATAAGTTTCTAAAAATAGAAAGTTTCCATAAATAGATATAAGTTGGTTAAATAAGCTAATTATATAAGCTTAAGTGTTTTTCTGATTATTATTCTAAGTCATGTGATTATAAAGTATAGTTTATTAATTATTACATGTAAATTAAATAAACTATATGTTAAAAGTATTTAATTAAATATCACATGATTTTAATTAAATAAAGGTAAAATACTTAGGTTAAAACATGTATTATTAACTATTAATAATATAACCTAAGTCATGTTAATTAATTAATTATAGTCATGGTTTTAAATAATTAATTAATTATAAAGTCTAATTAAATATAAATACTTATGTTAAAATTCATTAATTATTAATTAAATTTATAACCTAAGTCATGTACATTAAATTGATCATGTCATGTTTTTTATTAATTTAATTTATGTCTAAAACATTACTAGTAAAATCATAAACCTTGAAAAAAAATGATTCATGAACCGGACCCGTGACTAAAAACCATGAACCAGACCTGTAACCAACACCATACCCCGACCAAGGTCAGGGTTCCCTTGCCCCTTGCTGCTGCCGTGACACCATCACCACCATACCGAGACCATATGGTCTCGGTGGTGCGACATAGGCCAAGTCGAGACCCCCATGGGACTCGGTTAGGCGTCGGCTAGAAACAAAACACCCCTAAACCCTTGATTTGATTTACCCCATGATGATTAACATGTTTAAATAATTGTTTTTAATTAGACAATTAAAAACATCATGATTTTATGTGATTCATTAAATCAAAACATAAAAGAAAAAGGTTAAAAGGTTATACCGAATACGTGAATCAATTAAGGATGAACACACACGAATCCTTGCACAAATTCCAAGATCAAAATCAACCCGAACACCGCTTTTGGTGTCCTTGAATCCGGCGGCCAAAGAGTGAAAGAAGAAAAGGGATTTTTAGGGTTTTAGTTATTTTCTTGTTTTGTGATAAATGACACAAATTTTCCTAAGTTTGCATGTCTAGAAAAATTATTATGGGCTTGGCCCATTTCTTTTGGTGTAGCCGCGGGTAGGGGCGCCCCACTTGGGGCAACCCGTACTTTTCTCGTGTCTAAAATATTAGTGTGTTCTCGTGTTCGTGTTTTACGTGTTCTAATTAATTATTGATCGTTACCTAATATATTTATTCGTGTTCGTAATAAATATATGTACGTAAATAATATTAGCTCGTGATTAATTTACGTTCATGATTTCATGATCGCATGTTCGTGATTATAATTATTATTGGAATAATTATCGAGTGTTCATAAGTAATAAATATTTATCGTGTTCTAACACGTACGTAATACTTGAAATTCTTATACATGAAACGTAACGTGCTATAAAAGGAAAGTTCTAATCATGTACGTACGATCTAAAGAATAATTATAGATAAAGTAACTGAAAAAGAAGAACACACCCGAATTCAAAATAGGAAATGAGGGTAAGAAGCCTGGATAGACTCCTCTGTTTCCCAAGTGGCTTCCCGCTCGGTATGATCCCTCCAAAGGATTTTGACGAATGGAATCTTCTTCCTTCTCATGACTCGTTCTTGTCTGTCAAGAACTCGTTCGGGTTCTTCTATGAAAGTGAGATCTTCACGTATCTGTTCCAGTGGATACGGAACCATGTGAAGGGGGTGATACTGGTACCCTCTGAGTAAGGACACATGAAACACATCGTGTACATGCGAAAGCTGCGGAGGTAACGCTAAACGGTAAGATACTTCACCGAATCGTTCAATGATATAAAACGGTCCGATGAAACGAGGACTGAGCTTCCCTTTAACCCCGAAGCGTCTAACACCACGTGCCGGAGAAACCATAAGAAAGACATGATCTTCTACGTTAAAATGCATGTCCCTACGATGCTTGTCTGTGTAGCTCTTCTGCCGTGACCGTGCTTCTTGAAGTTTCTGCTTAGCTACTACGACCCTCTCATTAGTCATTTCTATAATCTCTGGTCCTTCAAGTGTTCGCTCACCAACCTGATCCTAGCAGATTGGGACGCGACACTTTCTTCCATACAACATCTCGAAAGTAGCACACTTGATACTTGCGTGCCAACTGTTGTTGTACGCAAACTCCACCAAAAGATATAATCGTCCCAATCACCCATCCATTCTAACACACATGACCTCAACATGTCCTCCAATGTCTGAATTGTTCGCTCCGACGGTCCGTCTGTTTGAGGATGAAAAGTCGTGCTAAGCTTAAGTTGTGTACCCTTAGCTTTCTGCAGACTCTTCCAAAACCGCGAAGTGAATCGAGGATCTCTGTCTGAGACGATGCTGGATGGAGCACCGTGGAGTCTCATGATCTCTCTTCTATACGTATCGGCGAGTTTACTGACCGAATCTTCCTTGCGGATCGGTAAGAAATGAGCTGATTTGGTAAGTCGATCTACGATAACCCAAATTGCATCGTGCTTCCTCTTGGTTGGCGGAAGACCAGTAACAAAATCCATGGTGACTTTGTCCCACTTCCAATCTGGAATATCTAACGGTTGAAGGAGACCGCCAGATCGCTGATGCTCGATCTTAACCTACTGGCAGGTAAGACATTTGGAGATGTAAGTGGAAACATCCTGTTTCATACACTCCACCAAAAGTACTGTTTGATGTCATGGTACATCTTAGTCGAACCAGAATGTATAGAGAATGGGGAGCTATGAGCTTCAGCTAACAAGGCTTTCCGGAGTTCTTGATCATCAGGAACACAAAGTCTTGTGCCCTGCCATACGATACCATCTGCATCTACTCTGAATTCCGTCTGCTTCTCCAAATTCTGAATTATCGCCCAGATTTATCCATCATCTTTCTAAGCTTCCTTGATCTTAGAGAGTAACTCGGGTTCTACTCTAAGATTAGCCCAGTAACCGTGCTGTCCATGTACCATGATCTCTATGTCTAGTCGCTCCAAGTCTCTTATGATTTCCTCCTCAATATTAATGCCGTTGATCATTCCGGACTTCCTGCTAAAGTGCATATGCTACTACATTCACCTTTTCGGGATGATACTGCAGATTAATGTCATAATCCTTCAACAGCTCTAACCATCTCCTCTACCTCATGTTTAATTCACGCTGAGTGAAGATATACTTCAAGCTCTTGTGGTCCGTGAAAATGTCACATGATTCTCCATATAAGTAGTTCCTCCATATCTTCAATGCAAACACGACCACCTCAAGTTCCAAGTCATGCGTAGGGTAATTTTCTTCATAAGGCTTAAGCTGCCGTGAAGCGTACGCGATCACTTTCCCATGTTGCATGAGAACACAGCCAAGTCGGTTCCCCGGTGTATCATTGTAGATTTGAAATCCACCCGTACCAGATGGGAGAGTAAGAATAGGTGCAGATACTAACTTCTGCATCAGGTCTTCAAAGCTATTCTCTCGTTCTTCAGTCCAGATGAATTTCTCCCCTTTCCGCATCAGTTTGGTCAATGGTAGTGCTAGGCGGGAAAAGTTCTCCACGAACCTACGGTAATAGCCAGCTAAGCCTAAGAAACTGTGGACTTCAGTCGCTGATGTCGGCCTCGGCCACTTAGTAATAGCCTCAACCTTCACTGGATCCATAGTGATTCCTTCTGCTGATACAATGTGACCTAAGAATGCCACCTTGTCTAACCAAAACTCACACTTAGAGAAGTTAGCATACAGCTACTTCTGGCGAAGAATCTATAGTACTGTACTAAGATGGTCTTCGTGTTCCTCTTTGGACTTTGAGAAAATCAGGATGTCATCGATGAAGACAATGACGAACTTGTCTAGAAATTCATGGAAGATTCTGTTCATCAAGTCCATGAACACTGCTGGAGCATCGGTCAGGCCGAATGGCATGACTACAAATTCGTAGTGGCCATAGCGTGTACGAAAAGCAGTCTTGGCGATGTCCTGCTCCTTAACCCGTAACTGATGGTAGCCTGACCTATGATCAATCTTGGAGAAGTGTATGGCCCCTTGGAGTTGGTCAAACAGATCGTCTAAACGTGGCAGCGGATACCTATTCCTAATAGTAATCTTGTTGAGCTCGTGATAGTCTATGCAAAGACGCATACTGCCGTCCTTCTTCTTAACAAATAAGACCGGTGCGCCCCATGGAGATGCGCTTGGTCGAATGAAACCTTGTTCTAGAAGTTGCAGTTGATCCTTCAACTCCTTTAACTCTATGGGAGCCATGCGATAAGGAGCCTTGGAAATCGGCTCAGCTCCTGGGATGTGCTCGATATTGAATTCCACTTCACGTGCAGGTGGTATGCCCGAAAGTTCTTCTGGAAATACATCTTGGAATTCTGACACTATCGGGTGATCCTGAATTGATGGGAATTCAGCATGCCTGTCATGAACCGTAGCTAGATAACCCTCGCAGCCATGTGACAGTAATGCACGTGCTTGTAGGTTAGATATGATTTGTACAGACCTTCCGGGTACGAACCCGTTGTTAATGTACTCAGATGCATTAAGATCACCGAAGATGACTCGATATGAATGGCAGTCTATGGTAGCATGATGCTTGGATAGCCAATCCATGCCCAAAATCATGTCAAAGTCATTCATGTCCAGCGGAAGTGTGTCAACAGGATGAACCTTATCGTCAAACTCTAGGGGAAGACTCTTGTACACATGGGTGATTAATACAGAGTGTAGAATATTGATAATCTTGTGAATCAATGAAGTGGGTTGAAGATTTCTAGAGAGAGAAACTAGTGAGAGAAAGTAAGAGAGAACTATGTGTTTTTCATTAAAATGGTAAAATGGAAAATCAACAACCAACCCCTTTCCATGGTGGAAAGGGGTATTTATATCCAAGCCACTATTGGGCTTGGGCCGACCCATGACAAGCCCATGGGTCGGTTTCTTACTTAACTAAATAAGTACTCATTAACTACGAGCTATTACAACATTAATAATATTGTGGAGTGACCGATACTTCTAATATACGTTAAAACGTATTTCTAACAATCTCCACGTTACAAAGTTCTAAACCAAGCATACTATACTAAGTCTTCGTTCTTCAGCTCGTAGTCTTTTCTTCTTTCTTTTTGTTGTGAATATGTTGATTTGATCTTTTAGGCTTTGGCTTGAGAGCATTGTTCTTTTGACCAATCACGTGCGATCTTTTCCTTCTTGTGAATCTTGCCTCCTCGTGACTCCATGTTCCACACACTTATGTCTTTTTGTTGAATTCTCGAAAGCTTCAGAGTTTGGTACAGCAGAAGACTTCATTTTGCACTTTCTTGAATTTTGCTGAACTTTGATGTAGAAAAACATAAGCATGTGGGAACGACTTCAGCTGGTACACCGCAACGCCACCGTCTTCGCAGCAACATGATAAAACACGAATGAAATGGCTTAGAACATTTCATTCTAAATCGGTAGCGTTTTACCTCCGGTCGGTGAAGACCGTTGGACGATATTAGATATCGTACCTGTGACGGATAGTTTCAATTAAGTAACTTCCTGACAGGATTTCACGGGTAAACCCGTTCTCTTTATTCGACGATCACTAAGCTTGACTGCGAACATAAAGAGTGAATCACTTGGATAAATTATCCTTGTGATTGAAGCCGTCAATTCATGAAACCTGGAACAAGTGAATTTCAGTTAAGATTTTCACCATCGTTGCTTTCCAGTTATCACGAGCTTAATTCATAAAGAATCTTGCACGTCACCTACCAAGTGATGTTTGATGTTAACACTAGAAGGATTTCCACTCGTCACTGTGATCTATAAAGAGTCACTCTGAGTGTTCTGGCAAGATCATATGATAATGCGTAGAGGCCTGGAACGAGTTTAAATTCAATTAAGAATTAAACTACTGTTTCTTTCCAGTTTTTCACAAGATTGGTTCTTAAAGAACCGCACGTGTAACCTACCATGAGCTTGTTTGATGTTGGGTCAAGCAGGATTTCCATCTTCATTGTAATACTTGCGTATTACTCGGATGTTTTGGCAATATTACAAGAATACTGCGTAGGACTCATAAAAATCTCTTACTTTTCACAGTGTGTGAGAAAGCAAGGAATAAATGGAAAGTGTCCTAATGAGACTTTTGATGATCTCGTGGCTCTAGACTCGATAGTGTGTTTTGATTTAATGAGAGATGGCTGGAGAGGAGTGCCACCTTTTCAATATCAGTCTATTCGGAGTGAATAAACCAATAGATAACGTGTTGATCTCCGTGTGATTAAAACAAATACCTTTTGAGAGATATTTGAGTTAACTGGGAAGGGTTGTGCATTGCATCACTGGGTCCATGATTTCTTTCTTCAATATCGAGAATCATTAACAAATGATCTCAATAGCATATGTATTGACCCGGTTTCTGCCTAAAGTTGTAAGGAGGGCTTCTTTCTTTACACCCTTTATCTTTACAATTCTTTTTCATTCTTCAACCCCTTCAATGCTTACCAATACGTCATAACTAGCACCTTGTTGTGATTGTTCCAGTGCTAGCTTAAGTACTTGGTCAGCATTCAGCTACGTTCACAATCTTTCTCCAACTTTCCTAGGACTTCTAATTCTATCTAGGGAATTGTCCTTGGGAAGATTCCATCAGCTCTGATGAATCATTGAACTAAACCTATTCCTACCACCCTTTTGTCACCACATTCGTCGTGAATTAAGCGTGTTTTGGGAAAGTATAGCCACCATGAAAAATCCATGAAAATCAACTTAAGGTACTTGTGATATTGAAATCAAAAGTTTTGTACCTTAGGTGTTTTATTCATCAAAAACGCTCCCCCTAAACGCGTGCTTTACACATATTAAGTTGGATTATCGTTAAGTCTTTTTCATCTTTTAGCCAAGTATCATTTAAGTCTCATTAATCCCATTTTCTCCCCTTATCCAAAATGTTAACCATTAATATTTGAGATATTGAATGGATTAACCGGTCTTTGGGTAAAAATGAAATCGATGTTTGGCCATAAAACATGATAATGCTCCCCCTTAAATTAATAAGAGATAGTTGTAGTGCTTTAGTATGATATATTTTGAAAGATTTAGAATCTCGTGAGAAAGTCTTGAAAAATTATCATACCTTAACACTACATCAAGCCGTAAAAGCACAATATTCACAAATTTACATATTCACAATTAAAAACCAATATAGAGTAGACCTGAAATGTACGATCCATTAGATGGATCGTTGCAGTAACTTGTGGTGCACTCCATATGGTCTACCACCAACGAACCTTTCTAAGCTCCTCATTAATCTACGTTCCTGGAGCTTTTGATCAATCTTCTTGATCACATATTTCGCCATTTGCCGATAACCCGGATGCCAGTCCTCAGTCATCTCTGGTAAAGACCCACCAGAATTAAGATGCTCCAATTTTCCTCTGACGTAAATGAGAGTCCCATCACTGTACTTATAAAGCTCACCTACCCTCATAAACTTCATTACCCCCCGACTGTTCAAGTAGAAAATCCCATAACTCGGAACAGTAATGCCGGTATAGGGACATCTTTTGACATGTTGAGGTAGAACTTGGTTCATTGGACGGGTCAGGTTAAGCTTCCTTTGGTAGCTTTCAACTCCCAATTGAAGATCTTCAACTCGTTTCTTGATAACAACGCTTCGTGTGAACATACGAAGTGCTGTATTCAAGGCAATGATTTCCTCACGAGTAAGATGGGTCAGTTGATCTCGGGTCATCATAAGTAACATGTCTTCGATATCTTCAAGGCGAATGATAGAAAAATCTCCCTGCTGTATTGTGTATTCTCTGTCATCCTCCCTTTTTAGGCGAATCTCCGTCACATGATGATAGCCATTCTTGGCTTCAGTTTTCAGCCCTAAAATACTGGAGATGCGAATATCGGATCTAACGTTACTTCCTGAATTTGCTAAGCAGCAACCTCTGTACGCCCTTCAGACTCGTTCCTCCCAATGTGATGCACCTATAACAGCATACATATCATAATTACGATTTACCTTTGGGACCCAGAGTCGGTTTACCTTTTCCTCGATCCAGGGTATTGTCCCCCAGTTAGCAGCTTTCAGCAAGGTCAGGGAGGTTGCGTACTTTGATGAACCCTTGAGGAGATAATCAAGATCATAGGTGACGAAGAAGTCGAGAGCAATTTGATTATCTTGAGAAGGATCAAGTGGAGGTGGAGCTCTTTCTGACTCATGAAGACCTGGCCTTTGAACGATATTAAGAGCTTTCAGGACCTCATCAGCATAATACTCGTATTCCATGCGGCTTAACCTGGTTTTGGCGTGAATTCTCTTATCCTTTAGCGCTCTCTTTACTAAAGACGGAGTGACCGAAGATTTATACTCATGAGCCAGAAATGCACACAAGTCTATCGGACTACGGATACGGAGATATAGAACATCTCTGTCAGCGTCTGTGATTGGATCATATGTAGCAGCTGCCGTGATCCAATCTTGTGGCGGTGCAGTTTCATCAATCTCCAATGTGTCCGCCCAGTCTCGTGTGCTTGACTCGGGAACAGTAGATTATGGTTCTTGTTGTAGAGGAGTAGAGACATGAACACGTGTTGGTTCTGATTCAGGCATCTCGGCGGTGTCATGAACAGGCGAGTGTTGTGCAGATTCCGGTTCAGTTACTGATTCTACAATCACAGGAGCAACAATAGAACTAACAGGATTAGCGGTAACAGGTATAGAAACAGAGACAGATGTACCGAGAATCGATGATGCCATAGTAGCATTCACATCATGGCGCCACTTGGAACGTCTTGATTCCGTTGAGGTGGATTTTTCCTTTTGCGCAGCATCTTTCTGAGACTTGGTACCAGACTTAGATGGTTTCTTTGTGCTGGCAACCTTGTCCCCCGTTTCAGGCTGTTTACCATCATCATCCTCATCGTCATCTTCATTGCTTCCATTAGCACTCTCCTCATTTCGATCACCACCATCATCACCATCATCATCATCATCCTCATCATCATCACCATCATCGTCACCATCATCATCATCATCTTCTTCTTCTTCTTCTTCTTTTTCACCGTCACCCTCTTCTTGTTCACTATCATCCTTTTCCTCCTCAGGCAGAATGTGGTAAGGTACCACACTTCCAAACATCTTAAACAACCGATCATCCTCCATGATAGCTTCATTGAGTGATTTGTAGAGTGTCCGTTGAACTTTAGACTTGTCAAAAGATCCAACTTCCCTCATGCAAGCTTTGAGGATATTCTTTAATTCAAAATCCGTTAAGTCATATGCAATTTTTTAGGCGGATTCGGAAGGGTTGGACGACTTAATCATCAAGTTATCAGCCGCGAGTTTCTTCATCTCATCACGCAGTTTTGGCATAAGGGACTCAACGGATTCTTTCACTCTCTCTTCAATAGAAGCTTCAAGTGTGTCTTTCTGCTCTTTATATTTATCCTTCATAGCTCGAAGTCTCGTAAGTCGTGCTTCATACTTATCAGCTTCAGCCTGTTTGACCCGAGCAAGTTCTTCTGCATGAGCTTTACGTGTCAATTCCATCTCTGCAGTGAACTTAGCCATCATCTCTTCTTGGGCTTTCTTGGATGCCTCTTCACTTTGTACTCGTCGAAGTAGTTCTTCTCGAAGTTTGTTCATCTCTTGTCTTTGACTGTCTGTGTGTTTATCCAACATTTCTGCCATTACGAATGCAGCCATTGAAGATGATGAAGAGCTACTCTGGGTTGGTTGAAGAGGCTCGGTTGTGACTACAGTACTGAGGATGGAAGTTATTGGAGGTGGAAGGAATGGTGTTGGCACCGGTCGGGTTGGTAAGGGCTGGATTGGTGGAGGTTGAGTTACTAAAGGCTGGGTAGGTACCATGATTGTAGGAGCACCGGACTCCTTTTCAACACTTGCTGAAACAGTAATGGATATCTCCTTCGAAGTAGAATACCGTTCGGGTGATCCAAACTCATAAATATCATCCGGCTCCTCGTACTCTTCTTCAATATCCATCTTTGCACCCGAACCACTACCGCCCGTGTCTCTCCTACTCTTTTCAATAGCCATCTTCATTAATTTTTTCTCAGTCTTGTCAAGAGTAGGATCGACCTCAACATCTTCTTCGTCGTGGAGAACTAACTCATCAGCCGTGCTCTTTCCCTTCTTAGCCTCAGTCTTCTTCTTCTTGGTTTCGGGTTCAGATAAAGCAACTGTTTGCTTGCGTTTACCTTTACTCTTGACCGTAGTAGACGAGTCTTCTCCTGTCTGAAGGCTTGCTTTTTGCTTCTTGATTTCTAGTAGCAGTAGCTTGTAATCAGCAGAAGCTTTAATTTTATCAATCAAAAGATAATCGGGAATAGGACCAGGATTAATAACAGTAGATGGTCCTTCCTGCCTTAGATCCACAATGTGATCAGCCTCTTCAGTGTGATGACGACTTGCTGCACGCTTATCAATAGAGACATCATTCTTCATAAAATAATGAATTATAAGCTTGATAAACTGAGGGTAAGGAAAGAAATTAGTCTTCAGCTTCTTGTTTTGGAAGAGTTGAAAGTTAAATTCTTCCCACGACAAGGATGCATAATCTGCATTTGAGCCTTTGTAAATTCCATAGAAAATGTTCATAATTGGACCACGCACATCATCATGCCCACTCATTTTAGGTGTAAGACACCTACTGAGAATACCCAAGATTTCTCTCCAAGGTTGACCCACTTTAGCGGTGGTAAAATCGAACACAACTCGTATGTCAGGACATCCAAGAGCACCGAACATCTCCATGAGTTCGTCTTTGGTAGGATCCCTTGAAAATGACATACCTTTGGGTGTATCCCGAATTCCAAATATCTTGCGGAAGTCTGAAACGGTAAGTGTCTGTTGCTTGTTGTCGTGAGAGAAGGTGATCTTGTTTGAAGTACTTTCCTTGGTAGCCCAGAATTCATACATGTAGTCATATGGCACCGAAGCAGTACTCCTTAACGCATTCTTGAAGTGAGATTGATCAAGGATTGCTATGGCGACTTTGAATCCATGGTGAGTAGATTTTGAAACTTGCTTCAGCCGGTAATTGTTTGGTATAAACTTGAGGGTTCTTGCTTCGGCAATTGCGGCCGCTCTAGCATCTTGGAGTTCTTGTACTGTTGGATTAGTCATCGTGTCTGCTTAAGATAAGACATAAAAGGTTGATGCATAAATATATATATATATATATATATATATATTTCATTAATACTTTTAAGCATTTCAACAAGTAATTATAACAGGCAAACAACTATCAATCCAACAATCCTTCATTCGGAACTCTTCATCCGGAACTCTTCATTCGGAACTCTTCATCCGGAACTCTTCATTCGGAAGTTCATCCGGAACTCTTCATTCGGAAGTCCATTCGGAAGTTCGTTCGGAACTCTTCATTCGGAAGTTCGTTCGGAACACTTCATTCGGAAGTTCGTCTGGAACTCCTTCATTCGGAAGTTCGTCCGGAACTCTTTCATGCGGAAGTTCGTTCGGAACTCCTTCATTCGGAAGTTCGTTCGGAACTCCTTCATTCGGAAGTTCGTTCGGAACTCCTTCATTCGGAAGTTCGTTCGGAACTCCTTCATTCGGAAGTTCGTCCGGAACTCCTTCATTCGGAAGTTCGTTCGGAACTCCTACATTTGGAAGTTCGTTCGGAACTCCTTCATTCGGAAGTTCGTTCGGAACTCCTTCATTCGGAAGTTCGTCTGGAACTCCTTCATTCGGAAGTTCGTCCGGAACTCCTTCATTCGAAAGTTCGTTCGGAACTTCCTTCATTCGGAAGTTCGTCCGGAACTCCTTCATTCGGAAGTTCGTTCGGAACTTCATTCGGAAGTTTCTTCAGAACTTCGTTCGGAAGTTCACTAGCCTAGCTCATTCGGAAGTTCACAAACCGTCCCCTATGATGGATTATTCTAAACGCATGTGTGAGATTTAAGGCAATCTAAGGCAACTAAACACGTTCTAATGCTAATCCGCATAAAACCCAACTAAAAACCCTAATCAATTAATCCCTAAATTAGGCAGAAACCCTAATCTTGATAAATTTTAATTCAAACGAATTAATTAAGTGGATTTAAATGAATTAGGCGAATTAGAAATCAAAGAATTGATGTTTGTACCTTTTTGATCGAATGAAACGGATTGATTGATTAAGATGAGAGTTTGTGAAAGCTTGTGTGTGTGTAACAATGGCGGAAATAAAAACAATGAAGAAGAGAGAACAGTAGGCACGGGGGGATTTGGTTTGACTTAGGTCAATTTGACAACTTTCCCACTTAGTCATTTTAAGTCCCTATACTTTTCTATTCTTTTCCTTTTTAGTTAATTACTCCTTTTAGGCTAACATCTGTAAAGGTACTTAACAACCGTTAGTCTAACTCATTGTAATAATTATTCTAACCCTCACACAACTTAAGCATCGCATCCTATTAGCAAATCTCCGAGATCTAAAGCAAGTCCTATCTCATTGAGCGAGCGCAAGTCGTATTCTAAAGCAAGACCACTCATAAACCATTTAGCCAATTAATTTTCCACAAACACTTTTGAAAATCGTTTTGATGACGAAGATGATTTAGTATTTTCTCCCCCTTAAACGATGACCCGTTTTCTATTTAAAGAGCTGTAGTCATTGTTTAAAGAGTCAAATATTGATGAAAACATTTCCAATTAATATCTTGAAAAGATTGATTCGTGGCGGCAATAAGATTTCTCTTATTTTGACAAATTAATACACTGAGACGTATACTAACTCGTGTTAGACCAAGTTGTAAAGTAAACTCGATCCCTTTGCATGATTTGGCTTTTAAATCATGACCGAGAAAATTAATTCCCGTTGTGAGCCAACGTTTTCCAACGAAATACGTGACTTTAATGCGAAAAACGGGTTGCAGTCTGAAATAACTACAAGCCATTATGGGCATGTTTTAAAAATGTACAACTTTTATACGGACTCTATTTATGGCGCCGTGTCAATATTGATCGACATTTCTAAAGCCGTAAATATTACCGTACTAAAAGACATGCCCGATTTAAAAAACGAAAAATATTTTTGGTTTTTCTAGGTTTTTTATTTTTTATGGTTTTTCTTGGTTTTATATTTTTGTATTTTTCTTTTTGTGGTTTATATATATACGATAATATACATGATCACGAACAAAGGATACGCCTGAATAGTTTACCACCACTATTCAGCTGATTCTTCTACCAATTCTTTGAGAGTCACTAGAGAGAATGATTTCATGCCAAGCTTGTCGATCAAAAACTCGATTCGTCCTCGATCTAAGGCTTTGGTGAACATATCTGCCAGCTGATACTCAGTGGTGACAAAATACAGCTCGATCACTCCGTTCTCCACCTGCTCTTTAATGAAATGGTAGCGAATGTCTATGTGCTTTTCCTGGGAGTGTTGAACGTAGTTGCCGCAAAGGGCAATGGCGCTCTTGTTGTCACAATACATCGGGATTTTGTTGAATCCCAAACCGTAGTCAGTTAGTTGTGATCTCATCCAAAGGACTTGAGCACAGCAACCGGACATGGCGATGTATTCAGCCTCCGTGCTAGAAATTGCAGCGCTTTTCTGCCTTTTTGAAGACCAACTAATCAATCTGTCTCCAAGGAGTTGCACAGACCCAGAAGTGCTACGCCTCGTGTCTTGACACCCAGCATGATCGACATCTGCGTATGATATTAAAGCAATGGAGGAATCTTTCGGATACCATAGACCACGATGAAGTGTTCCTTTGAGATACCGAAAGATCCTTTTAACAACATGTAGGTGCTTTTTGGTAGGCCGAGCCTGATACCGGGCAAACATGCATACGGCAAATTGCAAATTAGGCCTGCTAGCAGTCAGATAGAGAAGGGTACCGATCATCCCACGGTAATGTTTTGGATCGACAATAGTCCCATTCCTATCTTCATCTAACTTGGATTTCTCCACCATTGGAGTGTCCACGGGGTCACAATTTTCAAAGTTATATTTCTTTAAAGATTCTAGAGCATATTTGGATTGATTAATAAAGATGCCTCTGGGATTCTGAGAAATTTGTAATCCTAAGAAAAATGAAAATTTTCCCATCATTGACATCTAAAAACGTGTGGACATTATCTTCTCAAAGCGTTTTGACAATTCTATGTTAGAGGCAGCAAATATTATATCATCAACATAAATTTGTACCAGTATCATGTTGTTGTCCTCCTTAAGAGTGAATAGAGTGGGGTCTACCTTGCCTTTGGAGAAGCCTTCCGAGATGATATATGTTGAAAGGAGATCATACCACGCGCGTGGAGCTTGTTTCAACCCATAGAGAGCCTTCTTAAGCTTGTACACATGATTAGGAAACTCCGTGCTAACGAACCCATCCGGATGACTAACATAGACTTCTTCCCTTAGTTCACCATTAAAAAATGCAGTCTTCACATCCATTTGATAGACGATCATGTTCATATGAGCAGCATACGCAAGGAATAGTCTAATAGCCTCAAATCTTGCAACAGGAGCAAAAGATTCTTCAAAGTCGATACCCAAGGCTTGTTTGTATCCTCTAGCAACCAGTCTTGCCTTATTCTTCAAGACTCTACCCATCTCATCGAGTTTAACCTTATAAACCCACAACAAAGTAAGGATGTTGACCTTGTCAGGGAGAGGAACTAATTCCCATACTTCAAGTCTTTGGAATTCATTTAGTTCCTCTTGCATGGCTTCAATCCAAGATGATTGAGTCATAGCCTGTTGCCAGTTTTTAGGTTCAACTTCGGAGAGAAATGCATCAAAATAGCAATAGAGTGCACTCTCTTGTAATTGGTGGCGTGTAGAGACTGGTCGATCGAGACTTCCAATGACATTCCTAATTGGGTGATCTTTTGTCCATTTGGTGTTATGATTTTCAATCCGTGGTGGTCTGGAGTGAACAACTGAAGGAGCTTCTTCTGAGGTAGACGTGGCTGAAGGATTTTCAGGTATCGGTACACCAAAGAAAGGAAGCTCTTGTAGGTGAGCATATTCCAAATCGTGATCAATAGAATCCTCTTCAACATCATTTGGCACAAGTAAGGGTGACGATTCAGGTGTAGTTTGAGAATCACTTGGTAGAGGTACATCCGGTTCAATGTTAATTGAAGATGCATTAGATAAAGCTTCATTAGCTTGAGCAACAACTTCAGGGATTGGAGTTATCACTACAGGTGCTGGAACTTAATCATTTGGGGGATCAAAGAATTCATCAAATAACGGTTGAAACAGTTTATCCCACTCGGGCCTTCTAGGTGGTAAAAATGATGTAGAAGTAGGATTATTGGGAACTAATCCGGAACTAATAGCACCGGTTCCCATCTCGTGAAGCGCGGGTTCAGAGCTGCGTTGCTCAGAAGCCATTGCTGTCAGCTCATCAAAATCTGCGTCCATAGTTTCTACAATCTTACCAAGACGACGGTTGTAAATTCGGTATGCTTTCTTGAAGGGTGAGTAACCAATGAAAATACCTATATCGGCTTTCGGTTGAAGCTTGCACAAGTTCTCAGTATTAATGTTTGGATAACAAAGAGCCCCAAACACATGAAAAAATGAAACATCGGGTTTACGATCATGTAGAAGCTCGTAAGGTGTTTTTCCATGGCATTTCCGAATGATAGAGCGGTTTTGGGTGAAACATGCAGTAGATACAGCTTATGCCCACAAGAACAATGGAGCGTTCGCATAAATCAGCATAGTCCTAGAAGCTTCCATAAGCATACAATTCCGTCTTTCAACGACACCGTTTTGTTGTGGAGTACGTGCAGCGGATGTTTCATGTGAGATACCAACTTCTTCATAGTAATCACGAAGAGTCTGGTTGACGAACTCTGTTCCATTATCTGTACGAATACGGTGGACAGTAGTATTTAAACGTACCTGAATGAATTTCAGAAAAGTGATGATAGCCTTCGGTGCTTCATCCTTTGTACGTAGAAATCTAACCCATGTAAACCTGGTGAAATCATCCACAATAACAAGGATGAATTTCTTACCACTCACACTTTCGGTTCGCATTGGCCCACAAAGATCCATATGCAAAAGATGAAGTTTTTCTTGATTGGTGTCTTCAGCTTTGAGCTTGTATGATTTCTTGGTACTTTTCCCCCTTGAACACGCGGAACATAAATGGTCCTTGTGAAATTTGAGCTTTGGAAGACCACAAACTAATTCGTTTTTAGCCAGATGATTAATAGCATCAAAGTTGAGATGAGATAATCTGCGATGCCATAACCATGACTTGGTCTTAGATGCTTTAGAGAGAAGACATACTGGAGAGGCGGCCATCATGTCTTGTAGGGACAACGTATAAAGATTTGCACCACGAGATCCCTTCAACAAGTCTTTTCCTTCCAAGTTGCGGATGAAACAAGTATGTTGTCGAAAAGCAACCTCTAGGTTGGAATCACAAAACTGTCCTACTGAAAATAAATTATGACCAAGACCTTCTACATAGTATACCCTTGAAATCGTAACGTTTCCAATCTGATATTCACCATACCCCATTATCTTTGCAATATGATCATTACCGAATTTAACCGTTCCAAGAAACTTGCTGACGAAATTTCGGAGCATCGAGCGATCTCCGGTCATATGCTTTGAACAACCGGAGTCCAAATACCAGAGGATGATTTGGACCACCTGAAAATATCACCAGACGAGGACAATGAATAGGTTTTGGAATCTGAATGTTCCTTGTTATTAGCAGGTACAGATTTAATAATCTTAGATTTGCTAACTTTAGGTTTCTTAGATTTCCTAACCTTCTTCCTAGTTGGTGGTGTAGATTCTAGTTGGCTTAAATCCTGAGGTATTTCTTCACTGATAGGCAAAATAGTGGGAGCTGACCTAATTAAAGGGCGCTGTTTCCATACTTTAGTGCTAGTGTGCCTAACTAAAGGACGCTGAGACCTAACCTCAATGGATGCATTCCTAGTTAAAGGGCACATTTTTCCATCTAATTTAAAGGTCCTACCAGTGGGACGCCATAGCCATCCAACTTAGGTACGAGTTCTCCCAGTGGGCTTCCATTCAAGATTATTCCTAATGGCATTCATTTCATTCACATGATCAATAAGACACAAATCATGACGTTGGGAAAACATGCACTCATTACAATTCCAACAATTCAAATTAGAATTCACAAATGGTTTAGGCTTCTGCACAGGCACAGAGCTTTTAGTCTTAGCAACATGATTCTTTTTATTTAAATCTGACATAACATTCCTATGGTGAGCTTCTACTTTCTTCTTGTTGGTACTACTAGTGGAGGGCTTGATCTTATCTTTCTTGAGTGGCGATCCTTTATCCTTAGTAGACTCTTTTAATCCTGTAGAAGGCAAAGTGGGAACATTAGCAACAGATTTTAAAGGTGCCTTACTTGATGGTGCCAATGACGGTTTTGCTCCTGGGGTCTTATTGAATGGAGTTACAGCAATGGGTCGATTAGTGAGTAGTGCAGAACCCGGTTTACCTATGTATTGCAAATATGCTAAGCAATATTGAACTCGCTTAATATATTCATGAGCTGAATAAAAGTAACTGTTTGAGGGATCTAACGCATATAAATCATCTAAAATATCCCTAACAAGATCTACATGCTTAATTGCATTCCTCATATAATCATCATAGGTAACCGGGTTTTTCTTATGGAGCGGGTTCTTATAAAGCACTACTGACTTGGTTGTTGGAGCACTAGAGGACGGTGCAGAGTTGGTAGCTAAGTTATTAACAGCTTCTTGTCGGTTGAGAAGAAGTGTCTCTTTTAACTCGGCCAAAACCATGTTTTTGTCAATGAGCTGGATATTTAAGTCAGAGATTTCCTCACATTTTTGGTTCAATTGTTCAACATAAGATTGTTGTTGTGCCGCATTAAAAGCGAAGCGTTATTCTAGTGAACCATAAAGTTTGGACATTCCCTGTCTTGCACGATCCATCTCTCCTAGAATAGACGAAAGTCTAATTTCTAAGTCCTGGTTTTTAGACTCTGCAGCCTCTAGTTCCATTTTTAGTGTTTCATTTGATGACACATCTCTCTTTAATCTCATAATCTCTTCCTCTAATGACTTAACTATTGCAATCATCTTGTCACTCGTCTCAACACTGTTTTCACAACCATTTGTTATCAAAAGATCCTCATTTTGAGTTTGTTGTTTTAATTCTAAAGATATACAATGTTGTTCAAGTTGATTAAAGCGTTTTGAAAGTAAATTGTAAGAATCTTGAAGCTTTAAAAATTCAGCGTTAGATTCGTGACAAGAATGATTATCTACCTCATTTACAGTATCAGCAACATTTACAGAGAGATCACACACATCATCACATATATTCACAGCATCACATTTAATCATAGCGGATGTAAGCTCATTCGAATAATTAATATTCACAGTAGTAAGCACATCACACGAAATTACTTGGGACAAGAATCGGTCATATTCAGATAAAATCTTTTCCTTTTAAATTAATGGTAGTTCGTAAGCGGTGTCCATTTCATAAAACACTTTTTGAACGTCTGCAATTTCAAATTCAAGATTTTCCGAAAGAGATGCAAAACTTCCTTTTAGACTTTCGAAAAACGGATTGATCTCATTCTTAAACACCTCATTCATGTGTTCGAAAGCCCATTCTCTGGCATTTAGGCCATTTGAAGTCGTACATTCCAAAATGACCTTGTCAAAACTAGCAAAGTATTGATTAATCTCTTGCAAGTTTAACCATACAGTGCTAACAGGTGGAAGATCCTTTGGAATTTCCTTAGGTCCTTCCATTTTGACAAGTGTAGGAAGTGTACTAGGGTTTTCTTCATTTAACATGTAGGTTGGTGCTGTGATGAGATCTTTATCCATATGGAAGCGAATTCTAAAATCCGTTTTTGCAAGCTCCTAATTCATTTTAAAATAATCACACACGGGATATTTTGCAAAGTTGTATGACCGATTCTCATCACCTAGATCCTTATTTGTGCGATCATCGAAAATAACAATCGGGTCTAAGACAAATCCTAATTGGGTTGCATTATAAAGTCTTGGACTACGGATAAAAGCTTGTTTTGCATACCGTGGGTCAGGGGGAAGGCCTTTTTGACGTGATAAGTTAAATTCTCTAAACGAAGCATCAAATAAGTGCACTAGTTGAGAGGCAGCGTATTGTCTTAAAAGCAAATAATCTAAACTTCTAATCTTATTAGCCGCATTAATTTCCATTTCATTCTTTTTAGACTCGAGTAACTCAAAATCTGTTTGAAGTTTGTGAAAATTAGTGACCACTAACTCTTTTTCTTTAAGTTCGTTAGAAAGATCTGATCTTAAGGTTTCAATTTCTTGCAAATGACTCATTTGTTTGTTTCGAAAATGATCATATTCGGGATTTGTTAGAACAGTGGACGAAGGAACTAATTCTAAAGTTTGAACCTTTTCGTTGCACAAAGCAAGCTCAGCAGACAAATTCTTATTCTTAGCTAGGGTTTCTAAGAGTGCAGTATTCATTTGGCTAAGTAATGTACTAGGAACCATGACCAAATCTTGTTGAGCAGGAATATGCGTATGCGAAATGGCTCCCGGTTGTGATTCACTCAAAGTCTGGGGACTCACATTGATATTACTATCAGTGATTGTCTCCTCATTTGAAAGACTCACCACCGAAGACTCATTCGGATCAGCACCCTCTTGCCCAACTTGATGTGGTTGAATACTAGTATCAGTGTTATTATCAGTGGTATTAGTAAGTACCTCAGATATTTTTTCTGGCCCAAAGCTAGAGATAGTTGCCATAAGAGCTGCCTGTGCAGATTGAAGTTCATCATAGTCTGAATCGTAAGCATCAAGATCATCTGCTTGGTATGCTGCATTCTGTGTGGTGACAACGTCTTGTTCAGCAATCCCTGGATCAGCAAGAAATGCAAGCTCCTCTTCATCAAGTTCCCATCCTTGTGCCTGAGCGTTCACCAGATAAATCTTCTCTGCAAACCATTGACCATCCCTTCTCCTCTTGGGTTTTTTGCAATCCCTGGACATGTGCCCTTCTTCCTTACAGTTGTAACATGTAATCATTCTCAACTTGCCTGTGGAATTAGCCCGTGGAGGAGTGTTGACCATTGGAGCAGGATTGACCATGCGTGCATTGGTGGTTGATGTAGTAGGTCTCCCCTGATAAGGTTGAATAGGTTGAACCATTACCCTGCCATTCTCAATAGTAGCTTGTTGTCGAGAATTGGATGAATTCCTCAGCTGATTGTTAGTGGGAGCTTGTCCTCTAAATCCTCGTTTGCTTAATGTCCTTATGAGATAAGCAGACATAGTGGCTAACACTTCAACTAGGTCAGTTCCTTGTTTGAATTCAGGAATGGGGACTTCATCATTATCACAATACATTGCTTGGTCTTGTTGAGCTGTATAAGCACTAGAAGGAATACTCATGTGATCATAGTAGCTTGATGGATATGCTGCATTTTCTTGATAAGAATAATATGATGACTGAGCATAAGGAGCAATGCTTGCTGGTGAATATGGGTGAGGTTGTGAGGTATATTGTGATGATTGTGGTTCTCTCTGAGATGAAGGTGCATTAAACCGATATTGTTGCTGATGTGAGGTGGGTGGTTGCGGTAGAATCGAATATTGAGGGAAGCTTGGAGTCATGTACGGTGATGGATGATAGGCTTGGTGTCCCATGATATAAGGAGTGTTGTTGTATGTCAATCTTGGTTGATTCGCCATCAAAGCTAAAGAATCAAGGTACATACCTCGAGGCGAACGGTGCATGATCACATGTTTCTCATGCTGCTGAAGAAAAGCATAGAGTTGATCCAAATTGCACTTATGCAAATCCCTGGTTAACTTAACATCGGTAATATACTCACCCCATTCAGCTTGAGGTAAAGTATTCAAAAACTTGGTGTTAACCTGGAATGGAGCAATCACGAGATTGTATACATTCAGATCATTCATGAGAGTAGTGAATCTGAAGTAGTAGTCGTGTAGCGTTTCCCCTGGGCTGTACGTGAATCTATCAAACAGATCATACAGCTGACATTCCCTTTCCTGTTTAGTAAGAGACGTACCTTGTAGCAACACCTTTAGACGTTCCCATAAATCCTTTGCAACTGTATATTGACTTACCATTCGATAGATGTCATGTGGAAGAGCTTGGAGAATGGTTTGAAGAGCCTTTTCGTCTGCATCGGTAACAAGTTGTTGAGCTGATGTAAGTTCTTCAAACTCCCGTGGTCGAGTCACATTGTTGACCACGATGGTACCATAATCAAGTGGACCATTTAGAATTTACTTGACCATAAGCCTCCCATATGTCGGTTTTCCCTTAATGTATGACATCATACGGCCTTGCCATGCTTCAAATACTTCTTTAATGAGCATTGGAGGGCGATTATCCGTTCCCGTGATGACGGAAATATCCGTAAGTGATGTCATTTGAGGCATTAATGAATTCGGATTCATTTTGATCACTTCAAAGAGACAAAGATTATCAGTTGATCGAGCAGTGAAGTAAAGTTTGTGAGTTGTGCTTAGTTTTTGTGTAAGAAACCAAGATTAATCCTCTAAAAAAAACGTCGAAAAAACAAGTAAAATATCCCTTGGTTCGGAACAATTGTTGATTTGGAAGTGTTGATTCGGAAGATTTTGGCTCGGAACTCCTTGATCCGGAACTTTTGGTTCGGAAGATTTGATCCGAAACTTTCCTTGATCCGGAACTTTTGATTCGGAAGAACTGATTCGGAACTTTCCTTGATCCGGAACTTTTGGTTCGGAAGATTTGATCCGGAACTTTCCTTGATCCGGAACTTTTGATTCGGAAGAACTGATTCGGAACTTTTCTTGATCCGGAACTTTTGGTTCGGAAGATTTGATTCGGAACTTTCCTTGATCCAGAACTTTTGGTTCGGAAGATTTGATTCGGAACTTTCCTTGATCCGGAACTTTTGGTTCGGAAGATTTGATTCGGAACTTTCCTTGATCCGGAACTTTTGGTTCGGAAGATTTGATTCGGAACTTTCCTTGATCCGGAACTTTTTGATCCGGAACTTTTGGTTCGGAACTTTTTTATCCGGAACTTTACTTGGAAAAAAAATCTGGTTCGTGTAATAACAGTCGACTAGTATATGAAGAACAAACCTAGATTTTTACCAAATTACCCAAAAAGTTTTGTGATTTTTACTAAAATAAGTAAAACCCAATACTTATCTACTAATCCCAATCAACAAAATCACCAAAAACTCCAAGAATCAAGATAGATCTTCTTAAAGAACACTAATACAATCAAAAACTAAATAACAACACAAATCATTACCTTAAATCACCCCATAGCTCTGATACCAATTGTAGAATATTGATAATCTTGTGAATCAATGAAGTGGGTTGAAAATTTCTAGAGAGAGAAACTAGTGAGAGAAAGTAAGAGAGAACTATGTGTTTTTCATTAAAATGGTAAAATGGAAAATCAACAACCAACCCCTTTCCATGGTGGAAAGGGGTATTTATATCCAAGCCACTATTGGGCTTGGGCCGACCCATGACAAGCCCATGGGTCAGTTTCTTACTTAACTAAATAAGTACTCATTAACTACGAGCTATTACAACATTAATAATATTGTGGAGTGACCAATACTTCTAATATACGTTAAAATGTATTTCTAACACAGAGTCTCTCAAAGGCGTAGAAATAAAGAGTCTATTTTCTAGTGGCATGGGGAGTATCCTAACATTCTTGGCATAAGAAGTAGAAATGACCGAGTGAGTAGCACCCGTATCAAAAAGAACACATACAGCTTGACCATACATATACAAGATTCTAGTGATGGTACCTGTAGACTTGTTGGCCTGATCTCGAGATGTCGTGTAGACGCGTCCAGTGGTAGGAGGTGGCTTGGTATCAGCATGTCCCGATGTGCCCTCCATCTCGCCCTTACAGAAGTCCTTCATGCGACGGCCAGGAAGACCATACTTGAAGCATGCGTCACTGTCGCGATGACATAGCCCTGGGTGCCTTTGGTGGCAAGTAGAGCAGAGAGGATGAGTATATCCTCAGGCAGGTGCTCTGGCTGGCTGAGAACCTGATAAAACATTATACATGAGACATGATAATAGGGTACAAAGGACAATGCGAATACTCGTAAGATTGAATACCAGTGATAGCTGGACGGCTAGGCTATGAACCTCTGTGTTCTGGTCCCTACCGTTTCCATGGTTCTTGGTAGAAGTTTTGCTAAAGTGTCAGAATTATGAGTTATAACATGAAATCATAAGAAAATGCGTAAGTATTAGGACATGCTGCCGTTGGAGTGTCCAGCGTTGTTACGGTAATTATCATTACCGCCACGCCTATCCGTAGCAGAACGGTCGTTAGTCTGACCGTTTCCCTTGGGCTGATTAGGCTGCTGTTGAGTAGCCTGCTGAGACCGGTCCCCAGTCTTCTGCCTGGAAGTTACAATTAAAAGAGATGAAATATTTGACATATATAGAGAGAATACGGATTGGTCACCTCTTGATTACGAATGATTACCTCTTATCGGGTTTCTCTCCTTCCACGAACTCATCTCTCTCATGCAGCATCTCCAACTTACGTGCTGCATCGGCCACTTGTTCTACCGTGTTGAGCGTAGCACACACCAGATTGTTTGCGGCCGATGTGCGAAGAGCCCACCTAAAGTGGTGTGCCTGCTCTTCAGGAGTACCTGCCGTTGCACCAAGGAAACCAGCTAAGCGAAGAAAGCGCTACATGAACTCGTTGCTATTCTCCCCAGCTCTCTGTCGGATCCCATGGTACTCCCTCTTCAGCTTCTCTTGCTCAGCCTTGGGAAAGAACTGCTCCATCACCCTATCTCTGAACTGAGCCCATGTCAAACCAGCCACCCAATTATCACCTCCCTCAGACTGCTTCAATACTAACCACCAATTTAACACATCGCCTTCGAACCGGTAACATGCCAACCTTGCCTTGAATACGGGGTCACAACCCATAGCATCGAAGATCTTCTCGATGTGAGCCAACCAGCTTTCAGCTTCACTGGGGCTATCTGTTCTCTCGAAAGCTCGAGGACGGAGCTTGTTGAATCACTCCAGCCATATTGCCAATATCACTGGAGGAGGAAGAGGAGGTGCTTGGTTATGCTACTGATTGTTGGCAGCCTGAACCTCAGCCCTGATGTCATTCCTCAGTTGAGGAAGCAAAGCTTGCATTGCAGCTTGGAT
Source organism: Glebionis coronaria (assembly GCA_025667525.1). Classification (NCBI taxonomy): domain Eukaryota; kingdom Viridiplantae; phylum Streptophyta; class Magnoliopsida; order Asterales; family Asteraceae; genus Glebionis; species Glebionis coronaria. The sequence continues at coordinate 554,367,517 of CM046877.1, read as the reverse complement.
TGTTGCATTGAGTTGTTCCTTCTCACGTGTGAGAACCATCTGACAGTATAACACAAAATACATGATTAAAATGATCAAAACATAAAATATATATACATGAAAAAAAAATTTATACCAATAACTCATGAGAAAAATTTTTATGCATGAAAATTTGTACATGAATGCATGATGCAGTTTTATGAAAATTTTTGTATGCTCGAGAGTGAACGCCTATGGTCAGTTCACCCAAAATAAAAGACATGACGAGGGAACGCCTATGGGTCGGTCCCAAATCTAAAAGTTTCGATAAAACACATGCGGCTAAATAGGGCCAGTCCTGTACCAACCGTTACTTAGTCATAAACCTTCGACAATGACATATATATGTATGCATGAAAATGATGAATGCATGAAAACCGACTGTCAGTTCTAGGAAAACCATAGTGACTACCCACTAATGACAGGTCATGTTTTGAGAGCCTATAGGTTGAAGCCTTGGCTTTGATACCATAATTGTAACACCCCATTTTGATAAATGAAATGTCATGCGTGATTATGGCGTGTCATCAAAGCATACAAGGATATATGTCTAAAACATTACATAACCATAAAAGGAAATACCGGAATCAAACATCGGTAGTCCAAAAGTATAGCTCATCACAAACAAACATAAGTACTGTAAAAGAAAGGACTAAACAATGTCCATGGAAAGAGTATCAAAGTATATATAATGCGTAAAGTAAAGAAAGGCTAGAAAGCTTCCAGTCCGTATGCACGTAAGCTTAAAGTCTACGAGCGTCCCTGAGTACCTGCCGTTTGGGGAACCTGAAAAGGAAAGTGGCTGAGCAATACGCTCAGTGAACGGATGTACAAATAAAGCATGAATAATATAAGCATATAAGCATGAAACATCGGAAGAAACTAAGTCCTGGATAACCCGGTTAAGTCTTAGTAAAACTGGTTTTATAGTTTGAAAAGCCTTATGTTTATCTTGTAATAATTGATTAACATATTTTACCATTAGCCAATATAGGTCATGAAAATCCACGTGCATGAATACTTGGAGGGGTGACCTCATCATGCAATTTAGAGGGCATGCCTCTAATTTAATATACTGGTTTTTGGGTATGAGGGATCAGCTCCTTGTGAAGGATGCAAGGCACACACCACATTCACACTGAGTAATCTGCTGAAAACATGTAACTAGGATGCACCCATACGCCCCACATGATAAATATAATAATATGGCCAAAAGCTGAAGGGACGCCACGAGAAATCACTCCGTCGTGGGGAAGTCATAACACAGTGCCTCTAGTGTTATGGTTGTGGTACCTCCATAACTAGGTGAAACTGGTCATGCATGTATATGGCTTCAGGTATTCTAATTAAACATAAGCAATCAAACATATAAACTTATACTATGGGAAAACAGTTGGCTGCATACGGGGAATCCTAATAAGGAAAGAATGTCCATACTGAAAGGACGAGAATCCATACCTTACGTCCAGTGAACGAAGAAGACGAACGGAAGAGAGTCCTACTTCGGTATCACTAATGCTACATAAATACATACGTGTATAAGTAATTGATTACTGAATACGTAACTGGTTTTAAATCATGTCTTAGCTTGTTTTATATGTTCATGTCATGTTTTACTATTTTAAGCTTTATACTGTGTTTATCTTATATTTTGTCTATTCTGATTAAGTATTACTTGTATTTCATGTATTGTTATACTTGTTGTGTAATAGTAAGTAACTTTCTAAAAATAGCAGGTTTCCTAAAATAGAAAATTTCCAAAAATAGAAAGTTACTAAAAATAGAAAGTTTCCAAAAATAGAAAGTTTCCAAAAATAGAAAGTTTCCAAAAATAGAAGGTATCCAAAAATAGATTAGCCGCCTTAATTAAATAAGTTTCTAATCATAGAAAGTTTCCATAAATAGATATAAGCTGGTTAAATAAGCTAATTATATAAGCTTAAGTGTTTTTCTGATTATTATTCTAAGTCATATGATTATAAAGTATAGTTTATTAGTTATTACATGTAAATTAAATAAACTATAGGTTAAAAGTATTTAATTAAATATAACATGATTTTAATTAAATAAAGGTAAAATACTTAGGTTAAAACATGTATTATTAACTATTAATAATATAACCTAAGTCATGTTAATTAATTAATTATAGTCATGGTTTTAAATAATTAATTAATTATAAAGTCTAATTAAATATAAATACTTAGGTTAAAATTCATGAATTACTAATTAAATTTATAACCTATGTCATGTACATTAAATTAATCATGTCATGTTTTTATTAATTTAATTTAAGTCTAAAACATAACTAGTAAAATCATAAACCTTGAAAAAAAATGATTCATGAACCAGACCCGTGACTAAAAACCATGAACCGGACCCGTAACCAACACCATACCCCGTCCAAGATCGGGGTTCCCTTGCACCTTGCTGCTGCCGTGACACCATCACCACCATACCGAGACCATATGGTCTCGGTGGTGCGACATAGGCCAAGCCGAGACCCCCATGGGGCTCGGTTAGGCGTCAGCTAGAAATAAAACACCCCTAAGCCCTTGATTTGATTTACCCCATGATCATTAACATGTTTAAATAATTGTTTTTAATTAGACAATTAAAAACATCATGATTTTATGTGATTCATTAAATCAAAACATAAAAGAAAAAGGTTAAAAGGTTATGCCGAATACGTGGATTAAATAAGGATGAACACACACGAATCCTTGCATAATTTCCAAGATAAAAATCAACCCGAACACCCCTTTTGGTGTCCTTGAATCCGGCGGCCAAAGAGAGAAAGAAGAAAAGGGATTTTTAGGGTTTTAGTTATTTTCTTGTTTTGTGATAAATGGCACATGTTTTCCTAAGTTTGCATGTTTAGTAAAATTATTATGGGCTTGGCCCATTTCCTTTGGTGTAGTCGCGGGTAGGGGGGCCCCACTTGGGGTAACCCGTACTTTTCTCGTGTCTAAAATATTAGTGTGCTCTCGTGTGTTCTCGTGTTCGTGTTTTCCGTGTTCTAGTTAATTATTGATCGTGACCTAATATATTTATTCGTGTTCGTAATAAATATATATACGTAAATAATATTAGCTCGTGATTAATTTACGTTCATGATTTCATGATCGCATGTTCGTGATTATAATTATTGTTGGAATAATTATCGTGTGTTCATATGTAATAAATACTTATCGTGTTCTAACACGTACATAATACTTGAAATTCTTATACATGAAACGTAACGTGCTATAAAAGGAAAGTACTAATCATGTACATATGATCTAAAGGGTACTATTCATGGTAAAAGCATGCGGGTTTTACAGGAGTACATTCATATGTTAATCAGGAACTACCAACTCTTTTCGGTACTAGTTTATCTACCCTTCAACTAATGAAATTGTTGTAGACACGACTAAAAGATATGGGGCCTCGTAAATCGAAATATAAATGCAAAGTTCTGCAATATCTCAACAAAGCAATCATTGAAGATACTCCTGTAGATACTGAAGACTCTGAGTCTGAGGATGAAGTCGAGCTAGAGGAGTAAGATAACGAGGGTAACGGTGATGAGGATGATGGTGATGATGATCAAAATGAGGAAGAGGATGAGGACGAATAGGATGAGGAAGAAGAGGATAAGGATAAATATGAAGATGAACAAGAGAACGAGGAAGAAGAAGATGAGGATAACAGAGAAGACGAGGACGAGGATTCAGATGGGGATGAGGATGATGATGATGATGATAATGATGACGGGAATGGAACCAAAAAGGGTGATACAAATGACAAAACGGGTACGAATGGCGACGAGTCAAATAAGGGTGAAGGCGATAAGGAAATTGAGAAAGGTATTGAGGAAGTTGAAGAAAGCGTTGCTGAAACTGCAGAAAAGACGGTGGACACTATTGTACCAGAATCTCAGCATACTGACACAGGTATATCTACTGAACCAGATTCTACTACTGTTTCGCACAACGAATCTGTAGAACATATGCAAGAAGATGAAATTCCAATATCTATGCCCAATGATGATATACCGATTACACAAGAACAACCTTCAACACCATCTGAAGATCAGCAAAATTCTGATATGGAAGTAGAAGACTTAAATGTGCTAGAACTCACGTTTACTGAATCTCTTATCATCGATGACACGGTACAGGAGCAACTCTGGCTCACAAATGCAGCACCACAACATCCTTTCGCCATAGCAACAGAATTGGAACTCACTCAGTACCTAAACAATCCAATCGATTTCTCAGCCTTTCTAAGGTATCATCATGGGAAACCAACAATGACTCCGGACCTTATCAAAATGGCAGCCGTAGACATGGAATTCTTTGATACTTTGAAGATCAGCCATAATGAGGCTGAATATCACTTAAATGAGCTTACAAAGGCCATGAGAGCGACGACTACGGGAATTCAGACCCCAGTGTTACGACCTCTTACACCCACAGTCATCGCCGGTTCTGCAACGATTCCAATAGAACACTTTGTATCTCATGATCTCGAGTATCTTGAAAAAGGTGCGAAGAAATATGCCACATCACTTACTATGATCAAGGCTATCAATCTGGAGAATGTATCGTGGATTGAAGATAAAGTACCTGATGTGGTATGGAGAAGGAAGTTGCTCAAGTTTTATGACACTTATGCATCACTTGGCAGCTCTCACTGGACTCCAAAGAAAAGGTTAGCTTACAATCACTTCCATCTTCCAAAGAGAAGTTCTTCTATTGTTTCAGATCATAGAATTAAAAGCATACAAGGCGCAACTACTCAGACTGTATTCGGTTATGATTACTTGAATGTAATCGTGTTCAAACGTACTGATGAAAAGGAATAAAGAATTGACGAAAGTGATCTCCTGTACCTTCGCCTTGAAGACGTTGAAGATCTTCTGTTGTTATTGGCTTAGGAAAAAGTTGACCATTTACCACCTGAGATAGTCATTGCATTGATCTCCAACTTTCGTCAATTTGCTATAAAAATTGTCATCCAACATTGGGTGGAAGATTTTCAACTTGTTGTGGAGAGCTTTCATAAGCAGCTAAACTTGCAACGTCCCTATACAACACCGCTCAGCAATTTCCACAAAGAAAAAAAAAGCCTTACATGGGAACCAAGACACCGGAAGCATGGATATTTTATCTGAATGAGACTGGCGTCATGCAGTTTATGCGATTCTCCGAACTGCACAAATTCAGCGATGGTACGCTCAAACATGTTAGAGATGATCTTACTGTTCTCAACACCGCCCTACCGCTTCCAGCAGTCAAGTACACCTAGACGAGCCAATGCAAAAGAGTAGCTAAGTACGCGATCAGAAAGATCGAGGAACTCTTAAGGAAGCGCCGGTTGCTAAGAAGTGTGGAACGATTCGTAGGTGGAAGACCATATGGAGCTCACCATAGGTTCACGAAACGATCTATTTAATTATGGATCGTCTTATATCAGGTCAACTCCATATGTCTATTACTGTGAATATGTCAATTTATGTATAATCAGCTTTTGTGGCATGTTTTAGTGTGAAAGTATGATATTTTTCAAGAATTTCTCTCGAGATTCTAAGTCTTTCAAACATAACATACTCGAGCACTACAACTAACTCTCATTAATTTGAGGGGGAGCATTAATATGTTCTTTGGCCAGCACCTAAGTTCATTTTATTACCCAAAGACCGGTTAGTCCATTAATATCCAAAATATTGATGGTTAAAATTTTGGAAAAGGGGAGAAAATGGGATTAAAGAGACATAATGATATGTGGCAAAAAAATGAAAAAGACTTAAAAGATAAACCAACTTAATACGTGTAATGCACATGTTAAGGGGGCGTTTTTGATGAACAAAACACTTAAGGCACGAAAACTTTGATTATAATATCACAAGTGCTTTAAGTGATTTTTCAAGGATTTTTTGTTCATGGTGACAATACTTACCCAAAACACACTTAATTCATGACTGATGTGGTGACAAAAGGGTGGTAGGATTAGGTACTAGTCCAATGATTCATTAGAACCGATGGAATCTTCCCAAGGATAATTCCCTAGATAGAATTAGAAGTCCTAGGAAAGTTGGAAATGATTGTGAACGTAGCAGAGTACCAACTAATTACTGATGCTAGCACTGGAACAATCACAACAAGGTGCTAGTGATGATGTATTGGTAAGTACTGAAGGGGTTGAAGAATGAAAAAGAAATGTAAAGATAAAGGGTGTAAAGAAAGAAGCCCTCCTTAAACTTAGGACATAAACCAGGTCAACACATCTATTATTGGGAACATTTTTAAATGATTCTCAATATTGAAGACAAGATATCATGGACCAAGTGATGTCATGCACAACCCCTCCCAGCTAACTCAAATATCTCTCAAAAGATGTTTGTTTTAATCACACGGAGTTCAACACGTTATCTATTGGTTTATTCACTCCGAATAGACTGATATTGAATAGGTGGCAATCCTCTCCAGCCATCTCTCACTAAATCAAAACGCACTATCGAGTCTAGAGCCACGAGATCATTAAATGTCTCATTAGTACACTTTCCATGTATTCCTTGCTTCTTCACACACTGTGAAAAGTAAGAGATCTTTATGAGTCCTACGCAGTATTCTTGTAATATTGCCAGAACATCTGAGTGATACGCAAGTATTACAATGAAGATGGAAATCCTTCTTGATCCAACATCAAACAAGCTCATGGTAGGTGACACGTGCGGTTCTTTAAGAACCAATCTTGTGAAAACTGTAAAGAAACAGTAGTTTAATTCTTAATTGAACTTAAACTAGTTCCAGGCCTCTACGCTTTATCGTATGGTCTTGCAAGAACACTCAGAGTGACACTATTTAGTGGTTATAGTGACGAGTGGAAATCCTTCTAGTGTTAACATCAAACAGCACTTGGTAGGTGACGTGCAAGATTCTATATGAATCTAGCTTGTGACAACTGGAAAGCAACGATGGTGAAAATATTAATTGAAATTCACTTGGTCCAGGTTTCATGAATTGACTGCTTCAATAATAAGGATTTTTTTAATCCAAATGATTTACTCTTTATGTTCGCAGTCAGCTTTGGACGATCGAATAAAGAGAACGGGTTTACCCGCGAAATCTTGTCAAGGAGATCTTTAATTAGAGCTACTTGTCACAGGTACGATATTTATTATCGTCCAACGGTCTTCACCGACCGGAGGTAAAATGCTACCGAATTAGAATAAAATGTCAACGCCATTTTATTCGTGTCGTATTATGCTGTTGCATTCGAAGACGATGGCGTTGCGGTGTACCAGTTGAAGTCGTCCTCACATACTTATTCCTTCTGCATCAAATATTTCAGCAAATTCAATAAAGTCTGACCTAAAAGTCTTCCGTTGTATCGACTCTGAAACTTTCAAGAATTCAACAAAGGATAGGTGTGTAGGACATGAAGTCATGAAGAGGCGAACATCACAAGAAAGTAAAGATTGCACGTGAATGGCCAAAAGAACATGTTCCAAGAAAAAGCCTGATATTATTCAACACATATTCACAAAAAGAAGAAAAGTTAAAGAAGAAAAGAGAAAGTGGACTACAAGCTCAAGAACAAGATCTACCATGATAGATTAGGACTTTGTAAATTTGGAGTGACCTACCTTTGGGGGAGATTGTTGGAAATACATTTTTCGTATAAAGAAAGTCTCGGTCACTCCAACAATATAGTTATAGGCTCGTAGTATTGTTTAAGTAATGTTTATGTTTAGCCCGACCCATGAGCATGTTCATGGGCCAGAGGCCCAAGTCCATTTAAGGACTTGGGTATATAAACCCCTTTCCACCATGGAAAGGGGTGTTAGTTGTTTTATTTTGTCAAGTAATACACATAGTTTTCTCTCACTTCTCTCTCTAGTTTCTCTCTCTAGAAAAACATCAAACCTCTTGAAATATAAAGATTATCACGAATCTACATCGTTAAATCTCAAAGTAATAGTTCTAGCATGAACATCGATAAGCGATCTCGAGGTGTCTAAAAATGGATGACCTAAAATTAGAGGAACTCGAGGATCCGCGAGGATGTCAAATACTATAAAATCAACGGGATAGTAGAACTTCCCCACTTTCACGAAAACATCCTCGGCTACTTCAAATGCTAAAATCGTAGAATGATCGGCCATATCGATAGACATGTTCGAAGGAGTAAGAGCCGGAAGCGCAAGCGATTTCCAAATGGAAAATGGCATCAAATTAATGCTCGCACCAAGATCGGACAAGGCGAGGAATTCTTTCATATCTTGTATATCATAAGGAATGAGAAACTTTCTGGGGTCACCAACATTTTCTGGTATGCGGTTAAGATAAGCCGAAGAACAATTAGCGAGCTTTGAAAGTTTTTCCTTATCGTTCATCATACTTTTAAAAGTGGAAGCGAAACGAGGCATATATAACAACGCGTCGGCTAAACTTACATCAAAATGAACTTGTTGAAACATTTTTATAAAAAGCTTGATTTGTTGTTTGTTCCGTTCTTGCAATTCTCTTTGTTTCGTCTCAAAGGGTAAGGTAAGGGTGGTGTGGGTTGGACATTAGGCAACGGCCTTAGAATATCGGGTTCCATGATTGGTATTGGTTCAACCGTAGGTGTGGTATGAGCGGTACTTCGTGGGCTTGTGATATGCTCCTTTTCGACAATCACCTCGGGCTCTTTCTCGATTTCCTTCTCCGTAGAAGTACTTGGACGAGAGATTGGTTCCTTGAAAGTTTTACCACTACGTGTAGTAATAACCTTCATTTCTCCCTTCGGGTTTGCAATGGTATCAGTAGGAAGACCACCCGAGGAAGAGGGTTTACACATTATTTCTTCAAACATTTTTTCCATTTGGTCTTCAAATTTTGATTGCCTAGCATCCGCTTTTAACAATTCTTGCTTAATCTCATGTTGTCCTTGTTCCATCTTTTGTTGATTTTGTTGAAGACGTTGAACGTTTCCTTCCATTTTATTAGCATGAGTCTTAAGTTCATTAGCAAGTTCGTTTTTAAGCTCGTTTTTCAACTCGGATCTTAAGCTAATCATCTCAGGTTGCATATTATCACACTTTGCATCATTTGCTGTAGCATAATTCAAAAATTCTCATTGAAGATTTTTGGTGTGATCATTTTGAAAACCTTGTGTAGTAGTTTGAAAATCACGGTTTTGGTTTTGATTTGAAACTTTTCCATTCCCACTTTGATAATTCCCTTTGTTATAATTACGTGAATTGCCTTGATAACCACCATTTTGATTGTTGTTTCGATAGTTGTTAGCATTTTGATTTGGTGGAGCTTTATTTGGGCGGGAACCTTGGTCGTTTTGGTTGTAAGTTCCCGTTGCTACGTTAGCACTCGAAGTGTTACCACCGGCGGTAATGCACTCGGAAAGATCATGAGCTCCACCACAAGATAAACAACTCTTTTCAACTGCTTTAACCGATGTGGAATTCAAAGCATCTTGTGCTTTCCAATGTGTCATAAGCGTCGAAAACCTATCAAAAACCAATTTTCCTCATTAGCTTCATCATGTAAGGCATTAATGTGACGAGACGATGACGACGATGACGAACCCATATTGGCAACACTCGGTGTTTTACGAGGGTTATAAACCTTAGATCTATTCTTGATAATCTTTAAAGCCTCATCGGTCATTTTCCACAAAAAATTACCACCCGCGGTGGCATTCAAATAATCTCGTTCATGATCATTAAGCCCATTATAAAAAGTATCTATTTGATGCAATTCCGAAAAATCATGGTGTGGACATTCATGTAACATTTCCTTAAATCGTTCCCATGCCATTGAAAAACTTTCATTAATTCGTTGTGTAAACCTTGAAATCTCTTTTTCAAATGTGTTGTTTTAGATGGTGGAAAAAATTGGTTCATAAACTTAGAAACGAGATCACCCCATGTCAAAATCGAATTTGGCGGTTCTTTCTCGAGCCAAATTTTAGCGGGTCCATCTAACGAGATGGAAACAACATCATCTTAATGGCGTCGTGTGGAACATCATTAAACTTGCTTGTTGCGGCGAGACGATTAAAATTCCTTATGTGGTAATGCGGGCTGTCTTTCTCATGACCTCTAAACTTATTTGCTTGCAACATTGACATTAAACCCGTCTTAATCTCGAAATTCTACGCAAGGATGGCAGGAATCACAATAGCTTCTCCAAAACCCTTGGTGGGTGCTTGAAGCAACTCCATCATCGTACGAAGCAACTCCATCATAGTACGATTAGACATGACGACTATTGGTTCTACAACGGTTCGACAATTGGAGTTTGTTCTTCAATCAAAGGCTCTTGATTTCCTTGACTTTGACGACGTTTACGAGCTCGTTTTGCTTGATTACGAGTTAGCATAAACTTAACGAAGAATGGGAGGTGAGCAAAGAAGATTCTTTTTGGGTGTTTTGTGAATTTTCAATTAATTTTTTTTTGTGTTTTTGATTGTTTTTAATTTTTTTGGATTTTGTGTATCTTTGTAGACAACAATCTACCAAATCTCTGCTTGAATCAAACTCTTAATTAAAGAAGCCTCAAAAGAATGAAAACGATCACGTGGAGTGAACGCCTTCGAATGACTTTAGAACTTTGGTGAAAACCAAATTGTTCAAGAGGGTTTAATCACAAAGAAACCAAGCAAATATATATGATACGTAATAATACTTTGGGCGGTAAAACCTTCGGTTAGCCTTCAATCTCAAAATACTCACAAGCAAGCGGGGAAACGAGGTGGCGCGAAGCACATAAGAGCCTTTTTCCTTAGGGTATATTTTATAATATCCGCCTTATACCCACCTTATAGCTTGTATTTTTCAAAATCGAGCTTCACGAAAGTATTTATCTATTTTTTCCTTTTTGTTTTTGTTTGAGATTCGAATACAATAATTAGGAGATCAAATCCCAATTAAGGTTGTGTTTTCACACTTTTGGAGATATTTTGATTTTGTTATGATACTTAATACAATATAGTAATTATAATTTCACAAGAAAAACGAAAAAAAAAACCGATAATACGTATTAGTAGAGTTCTACTAATACAAATACTATTTATGGCTAATATTAAAAACAAAATGACAAAGTAATCACGACACACCTCCCCGGCAGCGGCGCCAAAATGGTTGTGGTAAAATACGACCTTTTAGGAAAAAGGCGTAAAAGCGGTGAGCATTAAACAAATGACTTAGGAAATCAAGTGTTAATGACCTAATTAAGTTCGTTTCCCATGGAGGTATATGTGTGTGACTAAAATGCAATGATATTTGAGATTAATATTTGAAAGAAGTGGATGAGAAAATAGAATGACAAAGACGTGAAAATTATCACTAAGACGACTAAAATTAAAACCGTAAAAAGAGCTAAAATAAAAATTAATTCTAAAAATTCCCAAAAACTTACCAAAAATCAGTTTAAATAAACTAAGAGTATACAAATGATCAAAAAAATTTCAAACCTTTTAATTAATTAAATATTAATTTTTAAATGCTAATTAAAGCCCTAAAAATCAAAATAATTATTAAAAAGCCCAAATAAAGATTTTTCACTTTGTAAACCTCTAAAATGACCAAATAAGACTAAAAACTATTTTTATAAATTTTTAAACTAATAAAAACTATTTAAAATGATTAAAACTATTAAAAACTTAAAATAATTCTAGAAATTAGAAAAATGATGATAAAATTAATCTATGAGTTGCAAAAATCCTATTTTAATGTATTAAATCTAAGAAAAATATAAAAATTATAAAAATGTGAAATTTGAAATTTAATAATAAAATAACATTACAAATCCAGAAATTATAAAAAAAATTTAAATACTTGCAAACTAGTTTATTTTAACCTAAATAAACAGAATTTGAAAGTAAAATTACCAAACTACCCCTTATAGGCCCCCACATGGGCTAAAATAGAAAACAGTCCAATCTAATAGGCTTTTTGGCCCAAAAACTTCAATTAAGCCCAAATGACCTGAAAATGCCCTATCTGACTCAATATTTAATTCTAAACATAAAAGTCTGAAGGCCCAAAAGCTGGTTTTGAGCTTATCACAGCTTAAATGGTCAATAGCTTATTCTTATTGGGCCAATAAGCCCATTAAGCAATAAGCCAATGCCATAAGCTCAGATTTGACACACAACCTTCTTTTGAGATGCCTAAGAGATCTGTGAAAAGAAATTGTGAAAAAGCAAAACCAATAAGCCATAAATAAGTAAAGTAGAATTTCACTAAAAGACAAAATAGTCGACTTAGAGTTCTAGACCACCTCATACCTTCTAATAAGTTGCAAAAGACTCTAAATGACTTAATTAAGACAAATCAACAAAGAAAAGTTCAATAAGCCAAGCCAAATAAGCACAATAAGCTGATAAGCACTTATTTAAAAGTCAAAGTTGTTGGTTTTCTAGCCAAACCTCAAAGTCAACCCCTCAAATGCTCCAGAATGAACAAATGGGTCAAATAAGTGACACCAATTTCAAATTCAAAGTTGGTGCAGGTTAAAATAAGCTGGAATAGCTTATTGATAAGCACCAGTTGAAATAACACTAGTAGTGGCTAGCAGTAGGGGAAAGGAGTTCCCACTGCTTTGACTATTTTACTTGCTTTTTTTAGAGATCTAGTTGGATTCAAATGGAAACAAGGGCACCCTTGTAATCAGTGGATCACAAGGAGTCAATATCAACAAAGAAATCACAATTTGGTTCACTCAATAAGCACAGAATAAGCAAACAGTTCTCAGATATGCCACAGACCTTGAAAATAAGCAGTTATGACCAAATAAGCAGAATGAGCATGAATTGTAAAACCCACGTGATTTTACCATGAATAGTACCCTTACGATAGTACGTACATGATTAGAACTTTCTTTTTATAACATGTTTACGTTTCACGAACAAGAATTACAAGTATTACGTACGTGTTATAACACGATAAGTATTAATTACGTATGAATACACGATAATTATTCCAATAATAATTATAACTATGAACATGCGAACATGAAATCATGAACATAAATTGTTCACGAGCTAATATTACGTATGTATATATATTTGTTAAGAACACGAATAAATATATTAGGTCACGATTGATAACTAATTAGAACACGTAATTTTCGAACACGAAAACACACGAGAACACGTAAATAATTAGAACACGGGAAAAACAACGGGTTTCCCCTTTGGGGGCCCACATACCACGAAATTAGGAAAAGAAAAGGGCCAAGCCCATTGGTTTTTTACTAAACAAGAAAAAGGGAAAAAAAACTTGTTTCATTATAACAAAAATTTGAAAAACTAAGAAACCCTAATTCTCCTTCTTCCTTCTCCTTTTGGCCGCCACTTATAATCAACATGGAGGGGTGATTCGGTTTGATTTTAGTCTTTGATTTATTGCAAGGATCGTTAGTGTGTTCATCTCCTTTGACTCACGTGATTGGTATAACCTTTAATCTCTCTTCTTTTATGTTTTGATTTATTAATCACATAAAATCATGAATGTTTTTTATTACTAATTAAAAACAAGATATAAACATGTTGTTTGATCATGGGGTTTAATTAATATGATGATTTAGGGGTGTTTTATTGTTGGCCGCCGCCTAACCCGAGCCCAAGGGGGGGGTCTCGGCTTAGCTTATTTTCACACCACCGAGACCTTAAGGTCTTGGTATGGTGGTGGTGGTGGTTTCACGGCAGCAGCAAGGGCAAGGGAACCCCGACTTAGGTCGGGGTATGGTGATGTTTCGGGTCCGGTTCATGGGTTTTAAACACGGGTCCGGTTCACATGTTTAGATTTAAAACACGGTCCAGTTCATGAGTCATTTTTCAAGGTTTATTATTTTTACAAGTTATATTATCTTTTTACAAAACTTAAAAATTAAATTAATTAAATCATGAACATGATTAATTTAATTTACTTGACTTAGGTTATTAATTTAATTATTAATTCATGAATTTTAACCTAAGTATTTATCTTTAATTAGAGTATATAATTAATTAATTATTAAAACCATGACTTATAATTAACTAATTTGCACGACTTAGGTTATATTATTTATAGATAATAATACATGTTTTAACCTAAGTATTATACCTTTATTTAATTAAAATCATGTTATACTTAATTAAATACTTTTAACCTATAATTTATTTAAATTACATGTAATAATTAATAAACTATACTATATAATCACATGACTTAGAATAATAATCAGAAAACACTTAAGCTTATATAATTAGCTTATTTAACCAGCTTATATCTATTTATGGAAACTTTCTATTTTTAGAAACTTATTTAATTAAGGCAGCTAATCTATTTATGGAAACTTTCTATTTTTAGAAACTTATCTATTTTAAGCAATAATTCTATTTTTGGAAACTTTCTATTTTTGGAAACTTTCTACTTTTGGAAACCTTCTATTTTTATAAACTTTCTATTTTTGGAAACTTTCTATTTTTGGTAACTTTCTATTTTTGGAAACTTTCTATTTTATGAAACCTGCTATTTTTAGAAAGTTACTTATTATTACACAACAAGTATAATAATTCATGAAATACAAGTAATACTTAATCAGAATAGACAGATTATACGATAAACACAGTATAAAGCTTAAAACAGTAAGACATGACATGAACATATAAAACAAGCTAAGACATAAGATAAAACCAGTTACGTATTCAGTAATCAGATACTTATACACGTATGTATTTATGTAGCGTTAGTGATACCGAAGTAGGACTCTCTTCCGTTCATCTTCTTCATTCATGTGACAACCCTGGTTTTGAGGTTCGTCACTTAGATTTATTTTGTGCTAGTTACGTGTCTTTGCGTGTTTATGTGCTTATTGGTGTGTATAGATTGTGGTTTGGTTATCGTTTCCGGTACGGGGTACCTTGTGAGTGAAACGATGTGTGATGATTTCATGATCATGAGTTCACTTGGTAGTGACTATGAAGTAAGATGGTGTTATTTAGTGGTTTTACGTATACGTATATGTATTATAGAAAATCGAATTTTTACGATTTACGGTTTAGCATTTGGAGGTCTCGGATGAGGTAATTAGTCATATGAATATTTTTCGTGATGGTTTTAAGTCATTTGGGACTTAGTTATAAAGTTTATTTCAAAATTTGAGATTTTTTTATAAAAGTGTATATTTTTCGACTTTTACAGTAAAACGCGTAAAATTTGACTAGTTTTACGGTTTTGAGGTTTTGGAGGCTTTAGGAGCTGAAATAAATTAAGGTAAATTAAGTTAATGTTAATAACGTAATATTAAATAATAAAAATAAAAATAAAAACGAAATTAGGGGTGTTTGGGTCGGTTTAGACGCACCAAAGAAAAGAAAAGGGGAAAAAGGGAACCGGGCTTTTGTATATGGGCCAAGGACTTGTTAGGAGAGTATAGAAATCCTTATTTTTATCAAAACACTTCATAAAATCCCTGGAGATCAAGTATAGGTCGACATCCATGGAGAAAATTAGGGTTCATTATCAAAAATCTTGTTTTCCAGAAAAATCTAAGATAAGACAACCCTGGTTTTGAGGTTCGTCACTTAGATTTATTTTGTGCTAGTTACGTGTCTTTACGTGTTTATGTGCTTATTGGTGTGTATAGATTGTGGTTTGGTTATCGTTTCCGGTACGGGGTACCTTGTGAGTGAAACGATGTGTGATGATTTCATGTTCATGAGTTCACTTGGTAGTGACTATGAAGTAAGATGGTGTTATTTAGTGGTTTTATGTATACGTATATGTATTATAGAAAATCGTATTTTTACGATTTACGGTTTAGCATTTGTAGGTCTCGGATGAGGTAATTAGTCATATGAATATTTTTCGGGATGGTATTAAGTCATTTGGGACTTAGTTATAAAGTTTATTTCAAAATTTGAGATTTTTTTATAAAAGTGTATATTTTTCGACTTTTACGGTAAAACGCGTAAAATTTGACTAGTTTTACGGTTTTGAGGTTTTGGAGGCTTTAGGAGCTGAAATAAATTAAGGTAAATTAAGTTAATGTTAATAACATAATATTAAATAATAAAAATAAAAATAAAAACGAAATTAGGGGTGTTTGGGTCGGTTTAGACGCACCAAAGAAAAGAAAAGGGGAAAAAAGGGAAAAAGGGAACCGGGCTTTTGTATATGGGCCAAGGACTTGTTAGGAAAGTATAGAAATCCTTATTTTTATAAAAACACTTCATAAAATCCCTGGAGATCAAGTATAGGTCGACATCCATGGAGAAAATTAGGGTTCTTCATCAAAAATCTTGTTTTCCAAAAAAATCTAAGGTAAAATCTTCAAACCCTTTTCAATTAAATTGTTTTTATGATTTCTTTAATCATCTTATGATGGATTTAGGTTAGGGTTTAATTTAAAAACAGTAAATTAATGTTGTATTAATCATAATATGATGATTACATAAATTAGGGCTTGTAATTAGAGGGATTAGGGTTAATTAATGAGGTTGATTTTGTTAAACCCGTTTTTAAAAATTAGGCAGCATTTTGAGTCAATTGTTTTGTTCATATCGGGAGTTCTAGGAACATTCAAGATGCGATCTAAGTATTCCTGAAAAGGTAATTGAAGTGGCTTTCCAATGCAAGAAACGAGAACTAAAAATTGGAGGTCGGGAAGTAGGTCAAAAACAGGTTACAACAGTCGGAGGTCAAAACACTTTTGTAATCAGCCTGTTTTCTTTTTACGTTTTGGGTTTTTTGGGGTACTTAGGGTTGCATTGGGATCTTCTCACGAACATGAGAGATGGTTTATATATTGTAGTAAGTATCTGCACTTGGGCTAAGGTTGTGGTTTAGGGTAAGACCCCTTAATTGTAACAAACTTTTCATACGTTTAAAATCAGTGAATTCTGGATAGGTAGCAATATATATACATATATCAGGGCCTTAACAGTAGCTTTATGGTTAGGGAAAGTGGGAGGTTTTATATAACATATGTAAAAGTATGAATATTCCTTTTACAGAAACCATGGGTATGTTTAAGTGGACGTTTAACTTAAAGTTTTGAGACCTAAAAACTGAGACTGTTTTGTGTAAAATATGAACGGGATAGTTATTAAACTTAACTAAGTTAAGGACTTGTTAAGGAAGGGTAATGGGGTGATTAGAGCTTATCAATGAGGTATTTATTTGGTAATAGGCTAGATGTTCATCATAGGTTGATGAGCCATCTTAGGGATTGGTTCATATTTTGATTGCGTGTTTTTGGTTTGTTAGCTTGTTGCTAGTGCGAGGACTTGTGAAGAAGCAATCAGGTGAGTTTCATAGTCCCATGTCTACTAATGATTTTGACTTCCAGATGGGATGGAAGAGACACTGTCTTGTTTCTATAAATTATGCTGTGAATGTTTTGTGTTTGTGATGGACTTGTGTGTACATTGTGTGATTAACTGCTATGTGATTCTTGATTGTGTATGATTTGGATCGAGGGACACGTGCCGTCTCAGTTACATGTTGTTTGACAAGGTAGGGGCCTTGGGATAGGTACATAGCGTGATCGTCTATGGGACCAATGGAAAATGACAAGGTAGTGGCCTTGGGATAGGTACATAGGTGTATGGGCGCCTATGGTACCATGGTTGTTGGTAAGGCGTGATGCCTTGGTAATTGTGGTTGTAGGTAAGGCGTGATGCCTTGGAAATGTGGTGATTGATTTATCTTGAATGCTAGTTGTTAATGCATACTTGTAACACATTGTCCATATGTTATTGTGTTGATGGTTGTTATTCACAGCTTGTAACTGATTTAGCGTTGGAGTCTAAACCTATGACTCTCACCAACTTTATGTTGACGTGATTTAGTGTCTCTTTCAGGTGTGAATGTGGTTGAGTGTGAGGATAGAAGTGGCTAGACTTGGATGCCTTAGGATTGCATATAGAAGGAGATCCCCGTTCCTTCTTAGCTTTGTTTGTTCATTTATCTAGTGATACTGTTGGCACCTATATGTTTGTTTGTTTGTGTTATTTGTTTGTTTTGGGTAAGGGGTAGGACTGTTACCTACTTACCTAGACTCCTGCATTGTTGAGATATTGTCATGACATTTGTGTCACCGTTTTATGACATTTCTTATATCATTTAGTTAACTCTATAGACACACTATTGTTGTGATGATATCCATACGTCGTGCCCCATATTCCACCATGGTGGGGTGTGACAGAATGGTATCAGAGTCAATGGTTATAGAGAATTAGGTTGCCTAGTCGCGTAGCCTAGTCTATAGCTTAAGGGTCCCTGCATATAGGCGTCATAGGAGTATGTGTGCATTTTATAATAATTGATGTGTTTGGATGTTATTTATTGCGATGTTTTGACTAGTATGAATTGAACCGTAGTATGTTCATACTTAGTCACGTGTTATTTTCTTTTCGGGTTTGTGACTAGTGCGGGTTGAACCATAATCGTCCACGCTAGTCATTGTTGTATTTTGCTTAAATAGTACATTATAGTACATAATTTGGTACAAGGTAGTTTCTATCTTTTGTCGAGTTATTTTACATACCTGAGGTATGTTATTTTTCTTTTGATGTTTAAGTCATGTTCCCTAAGAATCGTGTGTTGGTTCGAGTTACTAGGAGTACATGGGTAGGAAGGATTTTAAGTTGTTTCCACTCTTACGGGCGACATGACTTATAACTGAATTTGTTTTCATTTTGGATTTAGTCTATGTTGTTTTAGCTAGACTATGGATTTTTGTATTCCGAGAGTTTGACTATGTTATTTTAATAGTTGGAGTTTTGAACCTTTGTTATGTGGTTATGAGCTTATGTGAGTAGATGGATTTATGTGTTATGTGTTGTATTGATTCTTATATGTGTCATCATAGGAGGGAGTGTATTGGGGAAAGGGTAATTGTATAAGTATGGTGGCCAACATAGTTATACAAGTACCACAACTTCAATGGGTTCCTAAGTATGATTGCATGAAAGAGGGTTAGTACATGCTTGTATATGATGAGATGTGGATTTTGGGTATATTTATAATATATGGGTTTTGTGCCTTGTTGCGGCATGGTGAGATGGTGAAAAGGTGATTACTCGTATGGAAAAACGAGTGTATGACGCGATCGACTTGATATGTATGATAACGAGTAAGTTTTGGGAGATTTAATAGGTATATATATGCGGATGTATATATACTACTACGTGTTAGGTTATGGTATATGGTCGTTCACTAGTTATTATAACTTGAACGTACCTTGTGTTTGTTCGTGTTTTATGGTGTTGGAGTTTGTTGGAGTTCCAACGACGTTTTGAATCTTTTGAAGTGTGTCTTGTAGCGTATTCTTTGAGTTTCGTATTTCACGTGTACGTTTTGAAATGGTGTTCTTGGTGTTAAGTCTATTGAAATAACTTGGGATTTCTTTTGAAATAAGGAAATCTTTTGTGTTGGGTCTTACATTTCTTTTGGTCGGTATATATTGAGAAAAAGGGGGACTTGGAAATCTATTATAGGGTTAGGTAGTTGGTTGTATTCGGTAAAATAAGGGTAAGGTGTTGGAGTCGTGTTTGAAACAAGATATAACATAAGATTTCATTTTAATCAACACTTATTTATTTCAAATTTTAAAAGACTTTCTTTAAAATAAAGCGAAGTAAAATTTCTTTCTACTTACATAGTTTATATAATTGGGTTTAACCGATTCACGTCATTTATAATTATTAATACGAGGTTAAATTGAGTTTATGAAGGTTACACATACAATTATATCTTTCATTTAAAAGGATTGAATTAATCACTAAGTTTATTCTTTAGTTATTAAAACAACTAGTATAAAACTGATTTGGTCATAACTTGTTCGTTTTTAGAGCTTTTTGAGTGATTCAAAAGCCAAAAATTATGTACTCGGAACGTACTTTTCAAATACTCAGAATGTATAGTCATGGAAGGTCAGTATCTTGGCTGAAATTATTGTACAAGTGTCAGGTTAGAGGTTGAGTTTGAATAGTAGTTTATTTTTATGATTTGGGATGCACGGGATACCTAGTTTTGAGTTGAGTTTTGAGTTCGTCAAGAGGGTTGTTTGTAGATTGTTTGAGTCACATAGATGTGGGGGGGAATAATAAATAAATAAAGATATATATTCTTTTGGAAAAGTCGATCTTTTGCACGGTTTAAATAATATGTCGCGGGGCGTAATATGTTTTGGTTGCCATTGGGTGTTTCTTGGATTATTTTCGTTGTCATGGGTCATTTTGAATTGATACATGTTCTGGGTTTGAGTTTTCTTTTGAGTCTCAAGGTTTTTGACTTGTTTTAACTGGTGCACGTGAAATGTCGTTAGTTATCCGTGGGTTTGATTCTTTGATCGTATCTGGTGGATTCAGGATGTAGTTTTGGTTTCGTATTGTTTGGGAACGTTGAGGTAGTCATATGAAAGACTTGGTCGCGCCTACACGATTACGTAGGTGGCCATGAGAGAACGGTCGGAATACCCTTAGCGGGGAGGAAAGAAGTTCGTAGACGAACTAATGTGGTTATGAGGTCTCTTAGGAGTACCAAGGAGATGAATAGAGATTTGTGGGAAACTAGCACAAGTAACGCGCCATAGAGAGTGTTGGAAGGGAATACAATACCTCAAAGGTATTTATGATTGTTCGTAGGGCATGTAAGTTTTCCGAAAATTTCCTGAAATTTAGTAGGTTTGCCTATTATTTTGAGATAGAACCATAAATAGAGCAAGTAGGGAAGGTGAGAGGAGTTGTAGTTAGTGCCTTTCCAAGGCAAATCATTGATGGAGTGATTTAAAAACAAGAGCTGTTAGAAATTGAAAGGAATTTATTCGTATTGCCACTAAGAGAGGGTGCAAGGAGGACGTAGATGAAACTGCTAAGGATGTTGTATGAACGCTTTGGGTTTGCGGTTATGCATTTGGCTTTGCCAAAGCACTAGCGGATTTCATGGAGTCAATGAAGCGAGTGTGCATGGACGTATATAAATGAGTTGTCATCGAGAGTATCGACGACATCTTGGTCTACTCAAAGTCAAAGAAGGAGAGTGAGGCGAAGTATGTGTTGGTTTTGGAGTGGAATTATACGTGAGATTTTCAAGTGTGAGTTTTAGTATTAAGTCTACCATGATGAGTAGTTAGAGATGATGGCATATCATGGAACCAGCAAGGGGCGAAGTGAAGAAGGATGAGGAAGCATTTTGGAGGCTGAAGAGGTGGATTGGATAATGAGCCGATCTTGGCATTACCGGAAGGACTGGATGAATTTGCGAAGCATGACGATACATAGAGCAGGGATTTGGACGCGTACGAGGACGACAAAGAAAGGCGATCGCTTATACGTTGCAGGAACCGAAGATTTGGAAGAACTGGATAGACTTAGTTAGTGGAGTTGGACTGTTATATCTGCCTAGAATGCTAGAGGCATTTGGTGTACGAGACGCGGAGAATGATCTATACGGATCATGAACGTCTCCAACACATATTCAATCATCTTGATTGAACATTTGGCAAAGGTGATGGGTGGAGTTAGGTGATGAAAGAAGATTGCAAGGCCAAGTACCATCTAGGAAAGGCAGGCATGGTTGATGAGACATGGAATAAGAAGAATGTAGTGAAGCTGAGACGAACTTGAACTATATGGATGACGTATTAGGGTGGTTTGGATGAAGGATGTAGGTTGCACGAGTTGAGTTGTCTAAAGCAGAGAACGCGTCAACATGTATGTTGCGTGGCTTGGACAGTCATATGGAGAAAGGGGCGTAGACTATACTTCCTACATAGATGGGAGTAGCTTAGAAAGGGCAATATAAGGACGAAATTGGTGAAAGTGACGAGAGTTGGGTGATAGTCGATAGACTGACTAATTCATCTCATATTTCAAGAGGAATGAGAAGTCACGTAGTTGAGAAGTTGGAAGGATTGCGTATGAATGTGATGGAATAGAGGGTTCTGCGTAAAAGTTAGCCTAATATGTATGGAATGCCTTATGAAGGATTATGGCAAGGGAAGAAACGATGGGAAGCATCACATCGTGATGTATGGTAGGAGTTGAGGAAGAAAGAAGGGAGTGTGTATAGAAGCGAAGCATGAATGAAATAGGTCGAGATAGGAACCGAAGGTAAAACTTTGGTAGAGCCTAATGAGTAGAATAAAGCACAACGCAGGCTAATACTGTCGTAGTGTGGAAAAGGAAATGGCACTGACCTATACTGATTGTTTAGGAGGCTTAGAGCCTTGGAATTGTGGACTAGAATTTGGTAAAAGAGGCTACTAATATGGTAGTGATGTTTGTGGAAAGGATGAGTGCAACAAGGGATGCTATATAGAAAGGAGGAAACCACTAGAGTTAGTGATAGAGTTATGTATGAAGTTTCACCCATAGTAACGGGTGGTATGTTTTGGTAAAATGGAAGAGTTGATGTAGAGTTTTGTAGGTCCATTTATGATCTTTGGAAAAATCGGACAATTAGCTTATGAGCATAGAATTACCTGGGGGAAATTGAGTGGTATACATGATATATTTCATGTATTAAGATTGGTAAATGTTGTTTGAGAATGCATATTTGCATGATTGGTTATTCGGGATTTGTGCTAATAAGAGTCTTTGTTTTATCAAAGAGTCATTTGTGAGATTTATTTATTGTGAAGTAAAGAGTTTGGCAATGAGTTTAATTATTTTTGGTTTGTATATGTGGTATTTTGAAACTTGAACTAAAGTTCACGTGGGAATAGAGGAGTTCGTTTAGAACAAGTATCCTCATGTGATTTGTTGTTTGTGTGTTTGATCCTAAGGAGTAAATCTCGGGACGAGATTTCTATTAAGAGGGAGTGATGTGACAACCCTGGCTTTGAGGTTCGTCACTTAGATTTATTTTGTGCTAGTTACGTGTCTTTACGTGTTTATGTGCGTATTGGTGTGTATAGATTGTGGTTTGGTTATCGTTTCCGGTACGGGGTATCTTGTGAGTGAAACGATGTGTGATGATTTCATGTTCATGAGTTCACTTGGTAGTGACTATGAAGTAAGATGGTGTTATTTAGTGGTTTTACGTATACGTATATGTATTATAGAAAATCGTATTTTTACGATTTACGGTTTAGCATTTGGAGGTCTCGGATGGGGTAATTAGTCATATGAATATTTTTCGGGATGGTTTTAAGTCATTTGGGACTTAGTTATAAAGTTTATTTCAAAATTTGAGATTTTTTTATAAAAGTGTATATTTTTCGACTTTTACGGTAAAACGCGTAAAATTTGACTAGTTTTACGGTTTTGAGGTTTTGGAGGCTTTAGGAGCTGAAATAAATTAAGGTAAATTAAATTAATGTTAATAACATAATATTAAATAATAAAAATAAAAATAAAAACGAAATAAGGGGTGTTTGGGTCGGTTTAGACGCACCAAAGAAAAGAAAAGGGGAAAAAAGGGAAAAAGGGAACCGGACTTTTGTATATGGGCCAAGGACTTGTTAGGAAAGTATAGAAATCCTTATTTTTATCAAAACACTTCATAAAATCCCTGGAGATCAAGTATAAGTCGACATCCATGGAGAAAATTAGGGTTCTTCATCAAAAATCTTGTTTTCCAAAAAAATCTAAGGTAAAATCTTCAAACCCTTTTCAATTAAATTGTTTTTATGATTTCTTTAATCATCTTATGATGGATTTAGGTTAGGTTTTAATTTAAAAACAGTAAATTAATTTTATATTAATCATAATATGATGATTACATAAATTAGGGCTTGTAATTAGAGGGATTAGGGTTAATTAATGAGGTTGATTTTGTTAAACCCATTTTAAAAAATTGGACAGAATTTTGAGTAAATTGTTTTTTCATATCGAGAGTTCTAGGAACATTCAAGATGCGATCCAAGTATTCTTGAAAAGCTAATTGAAGTGGTTTTCCAATGCAAGAAACGAGAACTAAATTGGAGGTTGGTAAGTGGGTCAAAAACAGGTTACAACAGTCAGAGGTCAAAACAGTTTTGTAATCAGCCTGTTTTCTTTTTAAGTTTTGGGTTGTTTGGGGTACTTAGGGTTGTATTGGGATCTTCTCACGAACATGAGAGATGGTTTATATATTCTAGTAAGTATCTGCACTTGGGCTAAGGTTGTGGTTTAGGGTAAGACCCCTTAATTGTAACAAACTTTTCATACGTTTAAAATTAGTGAATTCTGGATAGATAGCAATATATATACATATATCGGGGCCTTAAAAACAACTTTAAGGTTAGGGAAAGTGGGAGGTTTTAGATAACATATGTAAAACTATGAATATTCCTTTTACAGAAACCATGGGTATGTTTAAGTGGACGTTTGACTTAAAGTTTTGAGACCTAAAAACTAGGACTGTTTTGTGTAAAATATGAACGGGATAGTTATCAAACTTAACCAAGTTAAGGACTTGTTAAGGAAGGGTAATGGGGTGATTAGAGCTTATCAATGAGGTATTTATATGGTAATAGGCTAGATTTCCATGATAGGTTGATGAGCCATCTTAGTGATTGGTTCATATTTTGATTGCGTGTTTTTGGTTTGTTAGCTTGTTGCTAGTGCGAGGACTTGTGAAGAAGCAATCAGGTGAGTTTCATAGTCCCATGTCTACTAATGATTTTGACTTCCAAATAGGATGGAAGAGACACTGTCTTGTTTTTATAAATTATGCTGTGAATGTTTTGTGTTTGTGATGTACTTGTGTGTACATTGTGTGATTAACTACTATGTGATTCTTGATTATGTATGATTTGGATCATGGGACACGTGCCGTCTCAGTTATTGTGGTTTGACAAGGTAGGGGCCTTGGGATAGGTAGATAGCATGATCGTCTATGGGACCAATGGAAAACGACAAGGTAGTGGCCTTGGGATAGGTACATAGGTGTATGGGCGCCTATGGTACCATGGTTGTTGGTAAGGCGTGATGCCTTGGTAATTGTGGTTGTTGGTAAGGCGTGATGCCTTGGAAATGTGGTGATTGATTTATCTTGAATGCTAGTTGTTAATGCATACTTGTAACACATTGTCCATATGTTATTGTGTTGATGGTTGTTATTCACAGCTTGTAACTGATTTAGCGTTGGAGTGTAAACCTATGACTCTCACCAACTTTATGTTGACGTGTTTTAGTGTCTCTTTCAGGTGTGAATGTGGTTAAGCGTGAGGATAGAAGTGGCTAGACTTGGATGCCTTTGGATTGTATATAGAAGGAGATCCCCGCTCCTTCTTAGCTTTGTTTGTTCATTTATCTAGTGATACTTTTGGCACCTATATGTTTGTTTGTTTGTGTTATATGTTTGTCTTGGGTAAGGGGTAGGACTGTTACCTACTTACCTAGACTCCTGCATTGTTGAGATATTGTCATGACATTTTTGTCACCGTTTTATGACATTTCTTATATCATTTAGTTAACTCTATAGACACCCTATTGTTGTGATGATATCCATACGTCGTGCCCCATATTCCACCATGGTGGGGTGTGACAGTTCACTAGACATAAGATACGGATTCTCCGTCCTTTCAGTATGGACATTCTTTCATTATTAGGATTTCCCCGTATGCAGCCAACTGTTTTCCCTAGTATATGCTTTATATGTTTTGATTGCTTATGTTTAGTTAGAATACCTAAAGGCATATACATGCATGACCAGTTTCACCTAGTTATGGAGGTACCATAACCATAACACTAGAGGCACTTGTGTTGTGACTTCCCCACGGCGGAGTGATTGCTCGTGGCGTCCATTCAGCTTTTGTGCATATTATTATATTTATCATGTGGGGCGTATGGGTGCATCCTAGTTACATGTTTTCAGCAGATTACTCACTGTGAATGTGGTGTGTGCCTTGCATCCTTCACAAGGAGCTGATCCCTCCTACCCAAAACCAGTATATTAAATTAGAGGTAGCCCCTCTAATTTGCATGACGAGGTCACCCCTCCAACTATTCATGCACGTTGATATTTCATGACCTATATTAGCTAATGGTAAAATATGTTAAATAGTTTTTACACGATAAACATAAGGCTTTTCAAACTATAAAACCAATTTTACTAAGATATAACCAGGTTATCCAGGACTTAGTTTCTTTCGTTGTTTCATGTTTATATGCTTATATTATTCATGCTATACTTTTATATCTGTGCACTGAGCGTTATGCTCAGCCATTACTTTCCTTTCCATGTCCCAAAACGACAGGTACCCAAGGACAGACTCGAGCATTTTGGAGGACATGCATAGGATGGAAGCTGCCATAGTCTTCTTCTCCTTTTGCCTTCATATACTTATGCTTGTTTAAGTCTTTCATTCATTTCTTTTACTTTATTATGTTTTGGGCTTATGTTTGGGAACCGATGTTTGTTTCCGGTTTTCCCTATGGTCATGTATGTTTTGTACATTTACCTTGCATGCTTTGATGACACGCCATAATTACGCGTAACGATCTACTTATCAAAGTGGGGTGTTACATGAATAAGCCAGCCAAATTGAACCAAATGCACACACAAGCTATAATAAAGTCCAATAAGCACAAATAAACTTGTTTCAAACAAAGGATCAAAACAAATAAGCAGATTCAAGCACCAAGAGTTACTGATTAGCAAAGGTGATTATCCAAAATCCTTTTGCAGATCTATTTGACCAACAATCCAATTTCAAGCCTTCAAATCCCCTTCCCTGATTAAGTTAACCAAATTTTAGCACTTGTTAACCCTAGTCTACCCTTAGATCTAGGTGTCACCAAAATTTTAGCCAAAATACCTAAGTTAAACAGATTTTATAGCCTTTTGTTAGATTTAGGTGTTTAAAGCCACAAAACTTACAGATAATGAACCTTTTGCACCAGAGAAACAGATACCAACCCAATAGAAGCAACAAACAACAACACTAGTTGCCTTAAATCCTTTTGAATCAGTTAACCCAAACACCCCTTTGGAATCTGATTTCTCAATCTTCCAAAGGATTGTTATGATTTAACCTTCCAAACAAGATCTAATCAACCCTAACAGCAATAATCCAACCTTAGTAACTCAAATCAACCACAAATTCACAGATTCACAATCAATCATGCAAAAATCACCAATCATTAAACAAAATTCAGAAAAATGAAAAAGGATAAGAAATGCAAACCTCCAAGACTTACATCCAAGCCTTGGAATGTTTGAGCTGAGGTGCTAGCAAGAACAAGCACCATCTTCCAAAGCTGCTAATATGAACAAACAGAAAAGTGAGAAATAAACAGATTATATCCTTGATTTTGAAAACAAGTGTTCTAAACCTTAAAACCTTTTCTCAAAATCAACAAAACATGTATATGGAACTCAGATCTTAGCTATCCAATCACCAAACTTTTATAAAACACAAAAGAGAACTCACATTTTTCAGAAACTCAAATTTTATTTCAATAAAAAGGAATTACAAAGAGATAGCTAAAATCTGGAACAAAGGGGCTCTCACATGTTGAGGCCTCCTTTTATAGACGAATACAAGGCAAGAATAAGCAAAACCCTAGTCTATGAAGTCCCAAAATTGCCCATGAAATCTTCTAGACGAATTGTGTTGTTGAGTTGTACAAATGCATCTTGGCTGTTCATTTTATGCTTGGGGACTAATTAGTAGCTATAAATCATTGATCTTGCCAGCTAGGATTACTTGGAGAGGAGGGTGTGATATGATTGGGTAACGGGTTGAATGGTGGGGTCCATTGGTGAGTGGGATTTATAGTTTTGTGTGTGGGATGGGTTTATGGGTGTGTGAATCATACGTGGGACGAGGTAATTGAAATTAACCCCTTGTTTAAGTGGGTGGTAATTCTGGGTTCATATGGGTAAACAGTAAAGATTTTGATCCGAAAAAGGGGGTGTAAGGTTGTTTGGCGCGTGTTTATTTGGTTTGAAGTTTGGGTATTCACATTAGTAGTCCTTGTGTTTTGGCAAAATGTGTGTTAAACGTTTTTCAGCCAACAAAACTTGTTTACTTTGTTAACAAACTTTCCATCTTTATAGTTTTGCCACAAAACTTTTCAACAAAGGTTATAAGGGTTTGTTTTGCCATTTTTGCATAGTTTGAGGACTGATCTTGGACATTCTTGATATTCAAAGGTGTTCAATGTATCTTTGACTTCATCAGGGACCATTGTTGACAATTTAGAAATGTTGAGGGACTAAATTTGCCAAATCTTCAAAGTTGAAGGACCTTTTTGTAATTTTGACAAACTTAAGGGACCAAACTTGTAATTATGAATATACAAGGGTATTAAGTGTCATTTATTCATAAATGAGGGATCAATCTTGTACATATTCAAGTCTTCAAGGGTTTTTCTTTGATAAATCATGAACTAGGGCCCGGTTCTTTGTACGGCTTCGTTTCTCCTGTTCTTTTTTCCTTGTTTCTTGTGATCTTTTGTCTTTGTTACGATATCCATACCTAAAACACACAAGTAAACAAATACAAGCATATACATGGTATTTTTATGACATTTTATGCATTTAAATCCTGAAAAGAACGATGAGATCATGTATAAATGCCATCTCATCAGAGATGCAAAATAACATATGCGCCATACACGCCAGAATATGATCCCGATTTCAACCAAGACAAAACACATTTTTCCTAAGGATGTCGGCCCATCGGACCATACAATCATTAAGGTCACTTAAGAGAACCTCAAAACATTTCACCAAACGCTTGTTTGAGTGGAGGCTTCTTACAACGTTTCCACTACGCGCTTTAGAAATGACGTCAAGCATGAAGTCAAGGTCAATCTCTTCGTTCTCATTTGGAGGAAAATAGAAAGGATTAAGGAGAGCATCAAGCTTCCATTTATTCGTAAATCAACAAGTGCCTACAAATGGAACACGAAGAGCTTCACCAAATTCTTCGAGAGAGTATTGTATGAGTCGACCATCAATGATGAACTTAACAAATATTCTATCATTTTCAAACATGAGAGAATATGTGCTAAAGAAATCCAAGAGAAATTCGGGATATATATCTTCCTTCATGTACAACAATCAATCAAACTCGATTTGTTTGAACATCGACTTAGTATATATATATATAGCCCTCAATATCTTCTTGGACGACTCTACCCTCGTGAAAAAAACGTTTTTGAAGTGAGGAATATGTATTGGCAAGTTGTGGGGAAGGAAAAAGTTCGGCTAGGTTTGGCATATATTGTTTAGTGTATTGGTGATCTTGTTGATATTCCGAAGGCATGATTAGTAACTAAATACAATAAACACAGAAATATTTTCTCAATCACTCATATGTTAAATATAAGCCAAAAATAAAAAATATGAGAATGTGTTTCATCAATTTCTTGAAAAACCAAGGATTAATCCTTATCATTATCATGTTCACAATGTACTTAGTTCATCATTGACAATGACATATTAGCCATGTAAAATCAACAATGAACTTGAACGTTGGTTTTTCAAAACGAAGTTTTTAGGTAACCATTAACAATGCAATTACCAACTTGTTCATGGGTTCATATCATTTCCATCAATTAACCAAAATTATTTAGTCAAAATTCGGATTGTTCTACAAGTGGGTTTTAGTGAAATCTCAATTAATATGAACGTAAGGAATTATAGTAAAATAACTATGTCAACTCTCATTCCTAGTAAGGTTCTAATTCAATTTCAATTTTAAAAATCCCCAATTGTGAAAGTATGAACCCTAGAACAAATTAGATGAAATTGAATGAAATAACTTACAATTAATTGATCTTGGATGAAGGATGAGTGAAACCCACAAATTGGAATCAATTAATCTTGAGTGATTGAAGGTTTTGAAGGTGCAACAATGGTGGAAAGAAGAAAATTGTCGGCTCTATTGGAGAAGAGAGAGAAGGTTTGTTTAAAAAAATAATTTTTAATATAACCTGGCGCTTTAGTCACAATTTTTGGCCGCGGTTCCTTATCGATAGGGAACCGCGCCTTTGAGCCGCGACAGATAAAAAACCGCCTATAGTGGCGAGTTTTTATCAAAGAAAATCAAAGAATTTTTCAAAACCAAATTTTTCTAAAATCCTTAAAATATATCTTAAGCCTTTCGGAAATCATTGGACCACTTCAACACTAGGTAATAATGCCTTAATGAATGATTACGAGTTGAATCAAGATGGGAAAAGACCAAAACGGACAAACGACTAGTCATAGCAAAGAAGCAAAGAGGAGAGAGATCAAGGGGAGTGAATCAAGACCAATTAAAATGCTCAAGAGACAAATGACAATCTTCAAGTCGAGGAGACGAAGAGCTAGTGTCATATATAGTGGTTTAAGACGTGCCTTTCTGGCGAAAGTCTAAACGGCTTTGGTAATGAACTATACCAAGCATTTTGGTACATATAATAAGATCACTTTCAAGAATAGCCTTAATATACATCAAAGTGTGAGAAAAGTATAAATTCACTTTCTCTCCCATATGATCTGACAAAAATTATTGCAAGAATTTACAATAACGATATCCTTGGAATATTTCAATTCCAAATGTGAAAAATCCAACTACAACTTATGAAGTGGTTTAGTATATCAAGGGATTAATCAATCACCCTAGAGATGATCTCAATTGCACAAGTTCCACATGATATAGGGCCTACTAACCGTGAAGGTGCAAACAATGGAAATCATGCTTGATATTTTAAGCTACTACTAACTCACTCTACATCCCCATAGTGAGTCAAGTATCCAAGCAATCAAGGTTTGATAGGGTAAAAGAAAAGAATCACAAACCATAAACAAATGTTAAGGCAAGTATGCCAAGAACAAGCACATAGTCAAGTAATGATCAAAAGAGTGATCAAAAGGGCGTGTGGAAGAACGAAAGCATACCTTAGCCACAAAGTGCATTACAAGTAATCAAGGAATCAATGCAAAGCCCAACCATGAATAAAGTGACTACTGAGTCTTCAAGGACTAGTATTACTCTCATCCATCTTGATATCATCATTCAATAATTTTGGAAATCAAAGAAGACGAGTCTTCTATAAGTGTAAGTGACTCAATCCACAATGAATTTAATGATTGATCTTCATGAGTACCTACACATAACAAGATGCAAACCACATTTCAAGAGTAAATATAAAAAATATAAATACTACTAATCAAAATGAGATGCTATATTACCAATTAAAAGGCCCATTTTCAAAGAAAAAATAGTTTTGACCAAAGAGAAACATTAGTACAACTTAACCTTCTAATTTGAGGAGACAATGGATCGATCCAAGTTTTAAAGTACAATATACTTCAAAGATCTTGTGTGACCATCTCTCTGATACTGTTATTCCCATATCAATGTATAACACAAGATTTAGAGAGAGAAAGAGAAGAAAAGTAGAGAGAGAAACTAGAGAGATTTGGAAGGTTAAACACTTTAGAGAGAGAAAGTAAAATGGTAACCAAAACCCTCTTCCACACATGGAAGAGGGTATATATACCCTTGGCATTTAAGCCGTGGGTTTAGTTTCCTTGGGCCGGGCTTGGCTTTGCTTGGGCTTACGCCCCTAACTTATACAGTATTAGCTTAAAGTCTAAGCCCGGTTTTCCTAACTAACCTATTACAATACAAGACCATTAAAGACTAAGATGACCTATTACATTCTTGTTCGACTATATATAAATATAGGGCTTACAATCTCCCATGATGTATCGATCATCTTTAAATGCATAAGATGATTGAGAGAATACATTCTTGTGGAGGTGATCTTCCTTCTTTGGTCTTGTATCTTGGTCTTGATCTTGTTTGTAACAGCTTTGTTCCTTCATGCCTTGTGATCTTTATCTTGAGCCTTTGTCTTTTCACTTTGAGTGCTTGAGATCTTCGGTCTATCCTTGATAGTGTTCATCTTGTGCTCTTGTGACAAGATGACCTATTACATTCTTACAGTCTTAAGTCCCTTGATTATCGCCATCTTGTGCTCTTGTGACTTTTGAATCGACATCGGTTACACAGCTACGCCACCTTCTTGATATGCATCAACATATATAGACACGGATGAAATGGCTTTGAACATTTTACCTTAACTCGGTAGCGTTTTACCTCCGGTCGGTGGAGACCGTTTGACGGTATTAGACACCGTACCTGTGATCGGGTAGATTCGATTAAGAACCTCGTTTATAGGGTTTCCCGGCAGTAGTAGCCAGTTCTGTTTACTCGACCGTCTCAAAGCAGACTGCCAATGTAAAGAGTGAATCATAAGGATAAACTATCCGTCTGATTAGAGTCGTCAAGATTTCCTGGAACAAGTTTGATTCTAAAAGAATCGCACCATTGTTACTTTCCATTTTGTCACAAGCTTGATTCATAGAGAATCTTGCGAGTCACCTACCGCAGTGCTGTTTGAAGTTGACACTAGAAGAATTTCAATTCGTCACTGTGAGCACTAAGGAGTGTCACTCTGAATGTTCTGGCAAGATCACACAGATTTTGCGAAGAAGCCTGGAATCAAGTTTGTATCAATTAAGAATCCAAACTTAGTTGCATTCCAGTTCTCACAAGTTAGATTCGTATAGAATCACACAAGTTACCTACCATGAGCTTGTTTGATGCTGGCTCAAGCAGGATTTCCATCTTCATTGTGAATCGTATCACTCAGTGTTCTGGAAATATCACAAGGATAATGCGTAGGACTCGATTGTGTCCGACTGAGATGATAGATAGATATTGTTAGGCTCTAGACTCATTAAGTGCATTTTGGTAGTCGGATGTTGGAGCAGACTGCCACATTTTCAATATTAACTAACTCAGAGTGAGAAAGTCAATAGATATGTGTTGATCTCCGTGACAACGAGACAAGTTTCTTCTGAGAGAAACTCGAATGGCTGGGGAAGGGTTGTGCATCGCATCATTGTGTCCATGACACTTGTCTTCGATAGATGTGTTAACCCGGTTTCTGCCTAATTTGCATAGAATATTCGACTCCTTCAATGCTTACCAATACGTCATCACTAGCACCTTGTTGTGATTGTTCCAGTGCTAACTTAAGTAATTGGTCCGCATTCACCTTCATTCAACTCCATCTTTCCTAAGGACAACTATTTCTAGCTATGGAATGTCCTTGGGTAGATCCCTCCGGTTGTAGTTGGATCATAGGACTTAGTTTCCTATCCTAAACCACCTTTTGACTCCAACGTTCCGTCGTGGATAGTAGGTTTTTTGGGTATAGATCGTAACCATAAAACCATTGAAAACCATTCAAAGTGCTTGACAAAAATCAAAACTTTTAGCACTTTGAAAGTTTTACATTTCCGAAATACTCCCCCTACACACATACATCGATATTTGAAATAGTTTAGCATGTAAGGGAAAGAGTTCCACTTGAGTCTTTAAGATCACATGTTGCGATATATTATATTTTAATCACATTTTCTCCCCCTATCTCTAATATAAAAATATAATATTATAGATACCAATTGATTAAAATATGACAATTTCTAAAACCGATTGGGAGAGAAACATGTGTGCACGCATGAACCATGGAACTTTTTCAGTCGCGATGCTCCCCCTCAACAATATATGTGTGTCTTGAAACAAAAGTTTGACAAAATTTTGGAAAAACGACACCACAAAGTATGTTGAGGTACAAAGTTGAGATGCCATATCCAATATAGTATATTCCATATGACAGTTTTAAACCATCTTCGGAATGCGTTGGATACATAAAATATTACAATTTCTGAGATGTACCCAACAACATTAAAGGCTTGATTGTAAAACGCTCCCCCTCAAAAATTGATCAAAATAACATATGACATTTTTGAGATATAGAAACCATTTTATGAGGAAGGGAGTGTTGAACACACAATTTTGAAAGGTTTAGAAAAACCTTTTGAGAAATTCTTGAAAAATTGTGTTCAACGGTTTTAAAACAATCATTATAGAAGACTTCTCTTCGATTGCTTAGAGAAAGCGCACTGAAACGTACACTTCCTTTTCGGGTCTGATTTTCATAAGCTCAAAACTTTGATTGTTTTGTGACTATCTCATGACCGAGAAATATTAATTTCCTGTTGTGAAGGATAAGTTATCATCCGTGATAAACTTTCCTTAAGTTGAAGTTCGAGTTCTAAGCTGACATTTACTTAGAAGTCATTTTTCATGAACTTAAAAACATGGAATGTTTTTATAAGAAGCTCATGACCGAGAAATATTAATTTCTTGTTGAAAAGGATAAGTTATCGTCCGAAATAACTTTCCTTGGTTGATGTCCGAGTCCTAAGCTGTGATGCGCTTAGAAGTCATTATGAGAGAGTATCAAGCAGCTTCATTTGCCAAAACCTCCAAGTCTTCTGGAGTCATATACTTCATACCAAGACAGCCAACGAGATACTGAAACCTATTTTGAGATAGGGCTTTAGTATCTCCTATCTGGTACTCAGTTCTGACAAAGCATAATTCCATGATACCACGTTCCACTTGTTCTTTAATGAAGTGATATCTGACTGCAATGTAATGTGCTTAGTACGGGAGTGCTGAACCGTATTACAAGATATGGCTATGGCCGACTTTGAGTCACAATACATAGGTATTTTATCAAAGTGGAAGCCATAATCTGTGAGTTGAGTTCTCATCCAGAGGACTTGAGCATAACACGTGGATAGAGCCACATATTCCGCTTCAGCTGATGGGAGCGAAGTGCAATCCTGCTTCTTTGACGACCAGCTCACAAGCTTGTCTTCCCCTAAAAATTGTACGCTACCAGAAGTGTGTTTTCGACTATCAAGGCAACCTGCGTGATCAGAATCTAAAAAAGCTGTTAGATGAAAACCGGTTTCCCTCGGATACCAGAGTCCCATGTGAATGGTTTTCTTTAGGTACCGAAAGATCCTTTTAACCTCTTTGAGGTGCTTTTGAGTAGGCCTGGCTTGATATCGAGCACAATATCATGTGGCATGATGAATATAAGGCATGCTGGTTGTAAGGTACATAAGTGACCCGATCATACTGCGATATCGCGTTTGATCTACAGGATATGAGTACAAGTCAGCGTCTAAGGAGGTGGTCGATAATGGTGTACCAACGCGAGCACATGAGGTCATACCATGCTTTTTAAGTATCTCTTAAGCATACTTAGCTTGGTTAATGAAGATACCACGTGGGGATTGATGAATCTGGAGGCCTAAAAAGAATATTAGCTCCCCCATCATTGACATTTCAAATTTGTTGTGCATTAATTTTTCAAAACGTTTTGAAAGTTTTTGGTTCGTAGAACCAAAAATAATGTCATCAACATAAACTTGCACTAGTAGTATGTCATCCCCATATTTATTAATAAAGAGAGTAGGATCAATAGAACCTTTGGATAATCCTTTGGAAACCAAGAAGTTTGATAGTTCTTCGTACCATGCCCTTGGAGCTTGTTTAAGTCCATATACAGCCTTCTTGAGACGGTAGACTTTGTAAGGATGATGAGGATCGATGATTCCTTCCGGCTGATTCACATATACTTCTTCCTTCAATAGACCGTTGAGATAAGCAGTTGAATGTCCATCTGATAAACAGTGAAGCCCTTATGTGCATCATAAGCAAGGAATATCCTAACAGCTTCCAAACGAGCAACTGGAGCAAATGATTCATCGAAATCTAACCCTTATTGTTGACGATATCCCTTAACCACAAGAGAGATTTGTTTTTTATGATTTTTTGTTCTTCATCCGATTTGTTTTTCCAGATCCATTTGAAATCTAAAATCAAAATTCCATAGGGCTGTCAACAAGTTCCCAAACATTTAGGCGTTCAAACTGATGAATTTCGTCTTGCATTGATTCTATCCACGCATGATTAGTCATGGCTTGTTTGATGTTTGTAGGTACAGTTGAACTCACGGTGAGTGCATACATACACACATCGCCATCGGTTTCAAGTTGTCTGCGTGTTCGAACCGGTTGGGAAGGGTTTCCAATAACTTGTTCCAATGGATGATCACGTGTCCAATGGTGAGTGGATGGATATCGTTGGTAGAATGTATGCATGTTGGACGGATCAACATGTTGAGTGGAAGACTCTCCGACTTAGTGTACCAGTGTACCAAACAGGTTGATAAATTCTTCTTCGTCAGGTTGTGCATCGACTGCTTGATTGTTGTTTCCTCCTTCAGCATTGACGGTTGGTGATGTTGGTTGTATGATGGTTTCTTGAGTTTGTTGAGTATCCAATGGAATAGTCTCTTGAGCAACGGTTGCTGAAGTAGATGCAGTTGTGTCTTGATGACTTTGTTCGGGTGCATCGGCAGTATTGACAACGGAAGGATTTGACACAACTTGATTGTTTCCATAGTAATATTCATCAAACATTGGATCATATAAATCAACCAACTCATTCATTTGTGTCGTATCCATCGAGTCTGCTGTAGGAGTACTTTCTTGACATTCTTTCCCGGGACGTATGCTGTGGTGTGTAGGTGCCATAGCTGGACATTAAGGTGCGGGACTTGAGCTATTGTGATCAAGTACCATTTTTGGCAATTCGTCAAATTTCACATGAATTGTTTCGACAATAATCCTTGTTCTCTTGTTATATACCCGATATCCTTTCGACAATGTAGCATACCCCACAACAATACATGCATCACCTTTTTCTTTAATCTTGTCGAGATTTTCACTGTCTTTAAGAATGTAGCATAAAGATCCGAATACGTGAAAGAATTTGACAGTATCTTTCCTGTCATTGATGATGTGTTAAGGTGTCTTTTCACGTCTAGGGATGATGACAGAACAATTCTGAGTATAACAGGAAGTTGCAATTGCTTCAGCCCCGAAGAATAGCGGTAATTTTGAAGCAGAAAGCATTGTTCGAGCAGCCTCAACCAAAGTACGGTTCCGTCTTTCGACAATGCCGTTTTGTTCAGGATTTCAAGAAATAGACGTTTTATGTTCGATGCCTTCTTCTTGAAAGTAAGATTGCAAAAGTCTTGTTCAAAAATTCAGTACCCCTATCCGTTCTTACGGTTAAGACTTGAGCTTGAAGATTGCGTTGTATCATCTTGAGAAAGTTTTTGAGAACCTCTGGTGTTTCATCTTTGGACCTTAAAAAGAAAGTCCATGTATATCTAGAGTAATTATCAACAATCAATGGAATATACTTTTTCCCGTTAATACTCTCTACACGCATGGGACGACATAAATCCATGTGTAGAAGTTCCAATCGTCCTTTTGAGTTTGGGGTAGTCTTTGTTTTGAAAGACTTTTGTTTTGCTTTCCCCAATTCACAAGAAGAACAAAGATGGTCTTTGACGAATTTTAACTTAAGAAGACCGGTCATAATATCATTCTTCAAAAGGAAGTTGATGGTGTCAAAGTTGAGATGTGACAATCGTTGATGCCATAACCATGCTTGAGATGATGAAGCTTTAGCCATTAAGCAAATTGGATTTCATGAAGATGTGTCTTGAAGAGTTACAGTGTAGAGATCAGAACCACGAGAACCTGTAACAAGGTCATTCCCATCGTAGTCTCTAACATAGCAAGTAGATTTCCAAAAAGCCACTTCCAAATCCGCATCACAAAATTGACCAACCGAGAATAAATTATGATTCAGTCCCTCGACGTAATAAATTCTTTTTATAGTGATATTCCCTCGAACCAAATCTCCATATCCGAGTATCAGTGTAAACTAATCACTTCCAAACCGTACCGTGTCCAGAAACTTCTCCACGAAGTTAATGAGAAGCTTGAGATTACCCGTCATGTGCTTTGTGCACCCGGGGTCCATTATGAATAGAATAATTTCGACGAGCTGGAGAATAATTAGAAGACAATGCAGCATTTGACAAATCGGAGCCCTTGATAGAAACGGGTTCCAAAATAGTAGTGGGCCTAGATGCAAAGTCTAGAGGCGAGCTGATATTCCTCGACCCAATCACTAAAGTGGTTAACTTAGGTACCCGCTTGTATTCGAGTGGTGTAAATCTCGAATACCCCCGTGTACATGTCCTAATCATGTTCTCATGTAGCTTCTTTAATCTTTTTTGTTTACGCAGAGTAGTGGAGTCTAACGCACTTAGTTTCTTAAGTGGTTGATCAGTGGATTGGTTCAAAGTTCTTGTGGGTTCTTTAGTACTAGTGGGCACAAGAATAGGCTTCCTAGTTCCAGCATTCACGCCATTATGATTAAAAGCACAAGCATCATGATTGAAAGTACGAACACATTTTCCACATTTAACACAAACAAATTCAACATTGGAAGTCTTAACATTCAAACTGTCATTACATGCAGTTATAGACGTTTTATTCTTAGAAAGCTTAAAATTCCTACGGTGGTGTTCTACTTCCAACTTCTTTCCTTGACTATTGTTAGGCATGACCTTATCTTGCATTCTAGTACTCTTAAGCTGTGGTCCGCTAACGCTATTAGTGGGGATTACTCCTGTCGAAGAAGACACACGTTGATTAGTTTTCCTAATATTCTCAAGTAACTGCGATGTTCCAGTTTGAGTGGGCTTAGTGATCATCTTATACATTCCTGGTGCTATCACATTTGTGCTCTTATCATTTCCTATCTTAGGCAAAGTCTTTGGGGATTGTCCCAAAATAGATGATTTAGGGCATTTTACTGCATTCGGTTGACGAACGGCTGATGGTTTACCCAAAACAGACTTTCCTTTCATTTTATCAATGAGTTTTTGTAACTCACTGTAACACCCCCAATTTCGTGTCATAGCAGCGGAAGGGTCATTGGGTGTTACTATCATGGTTAAACCTCAATATCATAGAAAACGCCTCAAAATGAGTCGTTTTAACAAAACATACATCCATTCATTTGTTTAAATTTTAAAACAGTTCACACATGGTCCCAAATAGTTTTAAGTTTACACAACCAACCAAACAATAAAAGTTTCTTAGAATGGACATAGTTTAGTAAAGCGGGCCAAAACAATTTAATTTAGCAAGCTGCGTGAAACCGCCTTCCTTGAGTGCCTTCTTCATGGACCTGAGATAAAACATGCTATAAAGTCAACAAAAATGTTGAGTGAATCTATAGAGTTTAAATTAAATAAATGAACACAAGTATTCTGAATAAACCTTCTGTGGTTGACAATCATGTGGATCAGACATAATTATCGTTGTTATTTTATAAGTCTCGTGAAATTGAACGTTAACATATATTATTTCAGCCCAACACACCTAGCCAAGTGCGTATATTTCTCTTATACAATTGCATCCGATGTTTCATTACTGGTGCATCACAACACCACGCGATAGCTAGTCGCGACCGGACTGGGTGTCACCCCGATAGATCTATCCATAGTATTAGCGTTCCTTTCGATTAACAATTCACGATTCATGGGTCTTTTAAGGCTAAACAAACTTGTATAACAACTTTCATCTAAGCATACAATCGGGTCCTTTGTGTTCAATTTTAAAGAAAGAGGGTTTACCACAACTTCTCGTTGTACCCTTCATTTACAATAAATGCTTTTCCAATAATAAGGGTTTCCACAACTTCTCGTTGTACCCCTTTTATTTTAATAAAACAAGCATGTTATCCCCCTCGCGGGTTTTATAAAACAAATAAACATGTTAAAGCGAGGCTATAGACTCACCTTGGTACGATAGTAGTGACGTGACGATCGCCGACGATTTGTGATGCCCGTTAAACACGAAGACCGCAACCTACCAATTAAGGCGCGTTCGTTAATAAACGACTCAAGTATAAATAATACTTAAATAATATGAAAGTCAATTTCATATAACCATGAAAATCCCGAAAAATAACAAAAATATAAGCGTACTACTATACCCTTTTGTTCAACACTTATTCTTTTAAAAACTTGCACCCTCGACATTGACCCGTCATAAGACGCCAAGTCAACGCAAGTCAAACCATCATTTTTATTTCCCTCGGACCAGTAACTAAGTCATTTATATAATGACTTCATACTTGAGTAAGTCACTATGTCCAATAGTGAATACTCAACTCACGCCATACAAGTATTAAACTACGTGTCCAAAATACCACTCAGCATGTACACTCCAAATGTACACACCAATCTAACCTATCTAGACATGTCCGATTTCGACGAAACTTGGTGACAAACTCACACATAATATGAATAAGACTCAGTTTAAATTTCATTCAAAAATATTACTTCTAAGACCTTCTGCCCGACACACCTTCGTGTTATAAAAACCGGACAGTTTTACGCCTTTGACTTGTAAAACC
The DNA here is from genome assembly GCA_025667525.1 of Glebionis coronaria. Taxonomy (NCBI): domain Eukaryota; kingdom Viridiplantae; phylum Streptophyta; class Magnoliopsida; order Asterales; family Asteraceae; genus Glebionis; species Glebionis coronaria. Next base: position 554,327,369 of record CM046877.1, on the reverse strand, counting down.
ATTTTGACTTATTTAAACAATTCCGTTTGCAAAACCGACACTCGGGTTTGAAAATAGACTCATGACCTGAGGTTTATCAACTTACAACAGCCCTTGAACATTTTTAAAACTCATTTTATAGTCCCCGAGATTCGTTCCAAATATCGACAACAATTTTCGGATTGTGCCGATACCCGTCTCCCGGTACACAAATACTAAAAGTAGCATAACTTTTCGCTCGTAATGAGTTAGAAGCTCTACTTTAGCTCAAATCGAAGCTAACGAAATTCTCTACGACCCTATCTTATTAGTTTACCAAGTTTATCACAGTAACAATTTCAAAAACGGCCTTAAAGTTACTGCCTAAAATAGACAATCTAAAAATCATACCAAATCAAATTTTCAACCCATTCCAACAATTCCTATAGTCCTAATATCATCCTAATATCATAATAACACATCTAACTAACTCATAACACCCTCAAATTTAATCTCACAAAAATTAAATAATTAAAAATCTTACATGCAACAACAACCCACTATGAATATAATAATATTAACACCATACATAAGCATAAAAATGGATCAAACATCAAGTTCTTCACCAAAAATTGAAAATAAAAATTTTGTGGATGCATGTGGAAAAAAATTATACCAATATGAAGCTTATGAAATTTCCAAGGTGGGTCTTCTTTTAGATTTTCTTGATTCAAAGTAGAAATCAAAATATTTTGATGGATTGGGGTTGATGGTGGACGGTCAAGGGAAGAACAAGAGAGAGAGTGGACAAAAATTTTGTTAAATGAATTTTTAATGTAAGTTTGCTAGTGGAAAAAGTATTTATAGTCCAAGGGTAGGGTAGTTTTTGTCATTTATGCATTCTTTTGGTCCAAAAATGCAAGTAAGTAGTTTACAAGGTAGAAAATGTAAATTGTAAATTTTAAAAATATTTACGGGGCTCGGGCTTCGTAAAAATACTTTTCGAAAGTTAAAACGCTTCATAAAAATAATAATAAAGCTTCGACACGACTTAAAACGTAATTAAATCGAAAACGTCGAAAATATACAATATCGAGACAATCGATAATAAAACGTAAATTTTTGGGCATCCGTCGGTATCGCGATCACTATTAGTTATCGTCATTCGTTAAAACGTAAAATACGAGAAATAAAGATTAAATACAATAAGAATCATTTTCATGATTATTTGAGAATATAATATCGATACCTAACATATTCCTTGTCGGTTTTCATCTAATCGACATTCTTACGCTAGTTTCAAGTCATAACCTTCTCGGTTAGTCGATAAATTAAAATTCTCATTAAAGCGAACACGTAATACGTAATAGTCGAGATTAAAATAATGACCTGAAATTGACGGGTTGTCACATCATCCCCACCAAATTAGGATCTTCGCCCTCGAAGATCAACTTGCGTTCTTGCCCGATCGCTTGTTGAAATCAAAGAGATGAGGGTAATTCTTCCACATTTGGTCTTCTCGTTCCCAAGTAAACTCCGGTCCTCTCCGAGAGTTCCATCGAACTTTGACAATAGGTATTCAGCTTTGCTTCAGTTGCTTGACCTCACGATCCATGATCTCGACCGGTTCTTCAATAAAGTGCAGCTTTTTATCAACCTTAACCTCGTCTAACGGTATAATGAGTTCTTCATCGGATAAACACTTCTTCAGATTCGACACATGAAAAGTGTTATGAATCCCATACAGTTCTTGTGGTAGTTCAAGTTGGTATGCCACGGGTCCTACTCTAGACGTAACCTTGAATGGTCCGATATAACGAGGACTCAACTTCCCACGTTTTCCAAATCGTACAACACCTTTCCATGGTGATACCTTTAGCATAACCTTATCTCCCACGTTAAACTCCAATGGTTTTCTTCTCACATCCGCATAACTCTTCTGTCGGCTTCGAGCAGACAACAACCTATTCTTGATTTGCACAATCATATCCGCCGTCTCCCTAATCAAATCTGGTCCAGTGAGTTGGGCATCGCCAACCTCACTCCAGCTAACGGGTGATCTACATTTTCTCCCATAAAGTGCTTCAAAAGGTGCAACTTTAATACTCGCGTGATAACTGTTATTGTACGAGAATTCGGCCAAATGTAAGTGCTTATCCCAGCTACTTCCAAAGTCTATCACACAAGCACGTAGTATATCCTCCAAAGTTTGAATTGTTCTTTCGCTTTGCCCATCAGTTTGCGGATGATAGGCTGTGCTCATATCCAAATTGGTTCCTAACGACTTTTAAAGTGATCTCCAAAATCCAGAAGCAAAACGACTATCTCTATCGGAAATGATTGAAATAGGAACACCATGCTTGCACACGATTTCCTTCAGATAAATATCGGCGAGTTTCTCCAAACCAAACCTCTCGTTGATTGGGATAAAATGAGCGGATTTAGTTAAACGATCGACAATAACCCAAATTGCATCGAACCCAGACGGTGTCCTTGGGAGTTTTGTGATGAAGTCCATCGTAATTCGCTCCCATTTCCAGACTGGAATTTCAGGTTGGACAAGTAATCCTGACGGCTTCTGATATTCAGCTTTCACTTTTGCACATGTTAAGCATTTCGCGACGTATGTTGCAATATCAGCTTTCATATTCGGCCACTAGTATAACTTTTTCAAGTCTTGGTACATTTTGTCCGATCCAGGATGAATAGAATACTTGGACTTATGAGATTCTAACATAATCAAGTCTCTCAGTCCACCATATAATGGTAACCAGATTCGACCTCTCAAACATTTGATACCATCGGCTTGCGTCTCAAATGTTTCACCGTCTCCTCTAAATCTTTCGGCAGCAATATTTTCCTTCTTGCATGCTTCAACTTGTGCGTTCCGAATCTGCTCAGGTAAGTTATTATGAACTGTCACCACCAAAGCACGCACTCGAATCGGTTTCTCCCTTTCCTTTCGACTTAACGCGTCAGCTACCACGTTCGCCTTTCTCGGATGATAACGAATTTCGCAGTCGTAATCACTCAAGAGTTCAACCCATCGACGTTGCCTCATATTCAGCTCCTTTTGATCCAATATGTATTGTAGGCTTTTATGATCAGTGAATACTGTACACTTCGTACCATACAGATAATGTCTCCATCTTTCCTAAGGACAACTATTTCTAGCTATGGAATGTCCTTGGGTAGATCCCTCCGGTTGTAGTTGGATCATAGGACTTAGTTTCCTATCCTAAACCACCTTTTGACTCCAACGTTCCGTCGTGGATAGTAGGTTTTTTGGGTATAGATCGTAACCATAAAACCATTGAAAACCATTCAAAGTGCTTGACAAAAATCAAAACTTTTAGCACTTTGAAAGTTTTACATTTCCGAAATACTCCCCCTACACACATACATCGATATTTGAAATAGTTTAGCATGTAAGGGAAAGAGTTCCACTTGAGTCTTTAAGATCACATGTTGCGATATATTATATTTTAATCACATTTTCTCCCCCTATCTCTAATATAAAAATATAATATTATAGATACCAATTGATTAAAATATGACAATTTCTAAAACCGATTGGGAGAGAAACATGTGTGCACGCATGAACCATGGAACTTTTTCAGTCGCGATGCTCCCCCTCAACAATATATGTGTGTCTTGAAACAAAAGTTTGACAAAATTTTGGAAAAACGACACCACAAAGTATGTTGAGGTACAAAGTTGAGATGCCATATCCAATATAGTATATTCCATATGACAGTTTTAAACCATCTTCGGAATGCGTTGGATACATAAAATATTACAATTTCTGAGATGTACCCAACAACATTAAAGGCTTGATTGTAAAACGCTCCCCCTCAAAAATTGATCAAAATAACATATGACATTTTTGAGATATAGAAACCATTTTATGAGGAAGGGAGTGTTGAACACACAATTTTGAAAGATTTAGAAAAACCTTTTGAGAAATTCTTGAAAAATTGTGTTCAACGGTTTTAAAACAATCATTATAGAAGACTTCTCTTCGATTGCTTAGAGAAAGCGCACTGAAACGTACACTTCCTTTTCGGGTCTGATTTTCATAAGCTCAAAACTTTGATTGTTTTGTGACTATCTCATGACCGAGAAATATTAATTTCCTGTTGTGAAGGATAAGTTATCATCCGTGATAAACTTTCCTTAAGTTGAAGTTCGAGTTCTAAGCTGACATTTACTTAGAAGTCATTTTTCATGAACTTAAAAACATGGAATGTTTTTATAAGAAGCTCATGACCGAGAAATATTAATTTCTTGTTGAAAAGGATAAGTTATCGTCCGAAATAACTTTCCTTGGTTGATGTCCGAGTCCTAAGCTGTGATGCGCTTAGAAGTCATTATGAGAGAGTATCAAGCAGCTTCATTTGCCAAAACCTCCAAGTCTTCTGGAGTCATATACTTCATACCAAGACAGCCAACGAGATACTGAAACCTATTTTGAGATAGGGCTTTAGTATCTCCTATCTGGTACTCAGTTCTGACAAAGCATAATTCCATGATACCACGTTCCACTTGTTCTTTAATGAAGTGATATCTGACTGCAATGTAATGTGCTTAGTACGGGAGTGCTGAACCGTATTACAAGATATGGCTATGGCCGACTTTGAGTCACAATACATAGGTATTTTATCAAAGTGGAAGCCATAATCTGTGAGTTGAGTTCTCATCCAGAGGACTTGAGCATAACACGTGGATAGAGCCTCATATTCCGCTTCAGCTGATGAGAGCGAAGTGCAATCCTGCTTCTTTGACGACCAGCTCACAAGCTTGTCTTCCCCTAAAAATTGTACGCTACCAGAAGTGTGTTTTCGACTATCAAGGCAACCTGCGTGATCAGAATCTAAAAAAGCTGTTAGATGAAAACCGGTTTCCCTCGGATACCAGAGTCCCATGTGAATGGTTTTCTTTAGGTACCGAAAGATCCTTTTAACCTCTTTGAGGTGCTTTTGAGTAGGCATGGCTTGATATCGAGCACAATATCATGTGGCATGATGAATATAAGGCATGCTGGTTGTAAGGTACATAAGTGACCCGATCATACTGCGATATCGCGTTTGATCTACAGGATATGAGTACAAGTCAGCGTCTAAGGAGGTGGTCGATAATGGTGTACCAACGCGAGCACATGAGGTCATACCATGCTTTTTAAGTATCTCTTAAGCATACTTAGCTTGGTTAATGAAGATACCACGTGGGGATTGATGAATCTGGAGGCCTAAAAAGAATATTAGCTCCCCCATCATTGACATTTCAAATTTGTTGTGCATTAATTTTTCAAAACGTTTTGAAAGTTTTTGGTTCGTAGAACCAAAAATAATGTCATCAACATAAACTTGCACTAGTAGTATGTCATCCCCATATTTATTAATAAAGAGAGTAGGATCAATAGAACCTTTGGATAATCCTTTGGAAACCAAGAAGTTTGATAGTTCTTCGTACCATGCCCTTGGAGCTTGTTTAAGTCCATATACAGCCTTCTTGAGACGGTAGACTTTGTAAGGATGATGAGGATCGATGATTCCTTCCGGCTGATTCACATATACTTCTTCCTTCAATAGACCGTTGAGATAAGCAGTTGAATGTCCATCTGATAAACAGTGAAGCCCTTATGTGCATCATAAGCAAGGAATATCCTAACAGCTTCCAAACGAGCAACTGGAGCAAATGATTCATCGAAATCTAACCCTTATTGTTGACGATATCCCTTAACCACAAGAGAGATTTGTTTTTTATGATTTTTTGTTCTTCATCCGATTTGTTTTTCCAGATCCATTTGAAATCTAAAATCAAAATTCCATAGGGCTGTCAACAAGTTCCCAAACATTTAGGCGTTCAAACTGATGAATTTCGTCTTGCATTGATTCTATCCACGCATGATTAGTCATGGCTTGTTTGATGTTTGTAGGTACAGTTGAACTCACGGTGAGTGCATACATACACACATCGCCATCGGTTTCAAGTTGTCTGCGTGTTCGAACCGGTTGGGAAGGGTTTCCAATAACTTGTTCCAATGGATGATCACGTGTCCAATGGTGAGTGGATGGATATCGTTGGTAGAATGTATGCATGTTGGACGGATCAACATGTTGAGTGGAAGACTCTCCGACTTAGTGTACCAGTGTACCAAACAGGTTGATAAATTCTTCTTCGTCAGGTTGTGCATCGACTGCTTGATTGTTGTTTCCTCCTTCAGCATTGACGGTTGGTGATGTTGGTTGTATGATGGTTTCTTGAGTTTGTTGAGTATCCAATGGAATAGTCTCTTGAGCAACGGTTGCTGAAGTAGATGCAGTTGTGTCTTGATGACTTTGTTCGGGTGCATCGGCAGTATTGACAACGGAAGGATTTGACACAACTTGATTGTTTCCATAGTAATATTCATCAAACATTGGATCATATAAATCAACCAACTCATTCATTTGTGTCGTATCCATCGAGTCTGCTGTAGGAGTACTTTCTTGACATTCTTTCCCGGGACGTATGCTGTGGTGTGTAGGTGCCATAGCTGGACATTAAGGTGCGGGACTTGAGCTATTGTGATCAAGTACCATTTTTGGTAATTCGTCAAATTTCACATGAATTGTTTCGACAATAATCCTTGTTCTCTTGTTATATACCCGATATCCTTTCGACAATGTAGCATACCCCACAACAATACATGCATCACCTTTTTCTTTAATCTTGTCGAGATTTTCACTGTCTTTAAGAATGTAGCATAAAGATCCAAATACGTGAAAGAATTTGACAGTATCTTTCCTGTCATTGATGATGTGTTAAGGTGTCTTTTCACGTCTAGGGATGATGACAGAACAATTCTGAGTATAACAGGAAGTTGCAATTGCTTCAGCCCCGAAGAATAGCGGTAATTTTGAAGCAGAAAGCATTGTTCGAGCAGCCTCAACCAAAGTACGGTTCCGTCTTTCGACAATGCCGTTTTGTTCAGGATTTCAAGAAATAGACGTTTTATGTTCGATGCCTTCTTCTTGAAAGTAAGATTGCAAAAGTCTTGTTCAAAAATTCAGTACCCCTATCCGTTCTTACGGTTAAGACTTGAGCTTGAAGATTGCGTTGTATCATCTTGAGAAAGTTTTTGAGAACCTCTGGTGTTTCATCTTTGGACCTTAAAAAGAAAGTCCATGTATATCTAGAGTAATTATCAACAATCAATGGAATATACTTTTTCCCGTTAATACTCTCTACACGCATGGGACGACATAAATCCATGTGTAGAAGTTCCAATCGTCCTTTTGAGTTTGGGGTAGTCTTTGTTTTGAAAGACTTTTGTTTTGCTTTCCCCAATTCACAAGAAGAACAAAGATGGTCTTTGACGAATTTTAACTTAAGAAGACCGGTCATAATATCATTCTTCAAAAGGAAGTTGATGGTGTCAAAGTTGAGATGTGACAATCGTTGATGCCATAACCATGCTTGAGATGATGAAGCTTTAGCCATTAAGCAAATTGGATTTCATGAAGATGTGTCTTGAAGAGTTACAGTGTAGAGATCAGAACCACGAGAACCTGTAACAAGGTCATTCCCATCGTAGTCTCTAACATAGCAAGTAGATTTCCAAAAAGCCACTTCCAAATCCGCATCACAAAATTGACCAACCGAGAATAAATTATGATTCAGTCCCTCGACGTAATAAATTCTTTTTATAGTGATATTCCCTCGAACCAAATCTCCATATCCGAGTATCAGTGTAAACTAATCACTTCCAAACCGTACCGTGTCCAGAAACTTCTCCACGAAGTTAATGAGAAGCTTGAGATTACCCGTCATGTGCTTTGTGCACCCGGGGTCCATTATGAATAGAATAATTTCGACGAGCTGGAGAATAATTAGAAGACAATGCAGCATTTGACAAATCGGAGCCCTTGATAGAAACGGGTTCCAAAATAGTAGTGGGCCTAGATGCAAAGTCTAGAGGCGAGCTGATATTCCTCGACCCAATCACTAAAGTGGTTAACTTAGGTACCCGCTTGTATTCGAGTGGTGTAAATCTCGAATACCCCCGTGTACATTCCTAATCATGTTCTCATGTAGCTTCTTTAATCTTTTTTGTTTACGCAGAGTAGTGGAGTCTAACGCACTTAGTTTCTTAAGTGGTTGATCAGTGGATTGGTTCAAAGTTCTTGTGGGTTCTTTAGTACTAGTGGGCACAAGAATAGGCTTCCTAGTTCCAGCATTCACGCCATTATGATTAAAAGCACAAGCATCATGATTGAAAGTACGAACACATTTTCCACATTTAACACAAACAAATTCAACATTGGAAGTCTTAACATTCAAACTGTCATTACATGCAGTTATAGACGTTTTATTCTTAGAAAGCTTAAAATTCCTACGGTGGTGTTCTACTTCCAACTTCTTTCCTTGACTATTGTTAGGCATGACCTTATCTTGCATTCTAGTACTCTTAAGCTGTGGTCCGCTAACGCTATTAGTGGGGATTACTCCTGTCGAAGAAGACACACGTTGATTAGTTTTCCTAATATTCTCAAGTAACTGCGATGTTCCAGTTTGAGTGGGCTTAGTGATCATCTTATACATTCCTGGTGCTATCACATTTGTGCTCTTATCATTTCCTATCTTAGGCAAAGTCTTTGGGGATTGTCCCAAAATAGATGATTTAGGGCATTTTACTGCATTCGGTTGACGAACGGCTGATGGTTTACCCAAAACAGACTTTCCTTTCATTTTATCAATGAGTTTTTGTAACTCACTGTAACACCCCCAATTTCGTGTCATAGCAGCGGAAGGGTCATTGGGTGTTACTATCATGGTTAAACCTCAATATCATAGAAAACGCCTCAAAATGAGTCGTTTTAACAAAACATACATCCATTCATTTGTTTAAATTTTAAAACAGTTCACACATGGTCCCAAATAGTTTTAAGTTTACACAACCAACCAAACAATAAAAGTTTCTTAGAATGGACATAGTTTAGTAAAGCGGGCCAAAACAATTTAATTTAGCAAGCTGCGTGAAACCGCCTTCCTTGAGTGCCTTCTTCATGGACCTGAGATAAAACATGCTATAAAGTCAACAAAAATGTTGAGTGAATCTATAGAGTTTAAATTAAATAAATGAACACAAGTATTCTGAATAAACCTTCTGTGGTTGACAATCATGTGGATCAGACATAATTATCGTTGTTATTTCATAAGTCTCGTGAAATTGAACGTTAACATATATTATTTCAGCCCAACACACCTAGCCAAGTGCGTATATTTCTCTTATACAATTGCATCCGATGTTTCATTACTGGTGCATCACAACACCACGCGATAGCTAGTCGCGACCGGACTGGGTGTCACCCCGATAGATCTATCCATAGTATTAGCGTTCCTTTCGATTAACAATTCACGATTCATGGGTCTTTTAAGGCTAAACAAACTTGTATAACAACTTTCATCTAAGCATACAATCGGGTCCTTTGTGTTCAATTTTAAAGAAAGAGGGTTTACCACAACTTCTCGTTGTACCCTTCATTTACAATAAATGCTTTTCCAATAATAAGGGTTTCCACAACTTCTCGTTGTACCCCTTTTATTTTAATAAAACAAGCATGTTATCCCCCTCGCGGGTTTTATAAAACAAATAAACATGTTAAAGCGAGGCTATAGACTCACCTTGGTACGATAGTAGTGACGTGACGATCGCCGACGATTTGTGATGCCCGTTAAACACGAAGACCGCAACCTACCAATTAAGGCGCGTTCGTTAATAAACGACTCAAGTATAAATAATACTTAAATAATATGAAAGTCAATTTCATATAACCATGAAAATCCCGAAAAATAACAAAAATATAAGCGTACTACTATACCCTTTTGTTCAACACTTATTCTTTTAAAAACTTGCACCCTCGACATTGACCCGTCATAAGACGCCAAGTCAACGCAAGTCAAACCATCATTTTTATTTCCCTCGGACTAGTAACTAAGTCATTTATATAATGACTTCATACTTGAGTAAGTCACTATGTCCAATAGTGAATACTCAACTCACGCCATACAAGTATTAAACTACGTGTCCAAAATACCACTCAGCATGTACACTCCAAATGTACACACCAATCTAACCTATCTAGACATGTCCGATTTCGACGAAACTTGGTGACAAACTCACACATAATATGAATAAGACTCAGTTTAAATTTCATTCAAAAATATTACTTCTAAGACCTTCTGCCCGACACACCTTCGTGTTATAAAAACCGGACAGTTTTACGCCTTTGACTTGTAAAACCATTTTGACTTATTTAAACAATTCCGTTTGCAAAACCGACACTCGGGTTTGAAAATAGACTCATGACCTGAGGTTTATCAACTTACAACAGCCCTTGAACATTTTTAAAACTCATTTTATAGTCCCCGAGATTCGTTCCAAATATCGACAACAATTTTCGGATTGTGCCGATACCCGTCTCCCGGTACACAAATACTAAAAGTAGCATAACTTTTCGCTCGTAATGAGTTAGAAGCTCTACTTTAGCTCAAATCGAAGCTAACGAAATTCTCTATGACCCTATCTTATTAGTTTACCAAGTTTATCACAGTAACAATTTCAAAAACGGCCTTAAAGTTACTGCCTAAAATAGACAATCTAAAAATCATACCAAATCAAATTTTCAACCCATTCCAACAATTCCTATAGTCCTAATATCATCCTAATATCATAATAACACATCTAACTAACTCATAACACCCTCAAATTTAATCTCACAAAAATTAAATAATTAAAAATCTTACATGCAACAACAACCCACTATGAATATAATAATATTAACACCATACATAAGCATAAAAATGGATCAAACATCAAGTTCTTCACCAAAAATTGAAAATAAAAATTTTGTGGATGCATGTGGAAAAAAATTATACCAATATGAAGCTTATGAAATTTCCAAGGTGGGTCTTCTTTTAGATTTTCTTGATTCAAAGTAGAAATCAAAATATTTTGATGGATTGGGGTTGATGGTGGACGGTCAAGGGAAGAACAAGAGAGAGAGTGGACAAAAATTTTGTTAAATGAATTTTTAATGTAAGTTTGCTAGTGGAAAAAGTATTTATAGTCCAAGGGTAGGGTAGTTTTTGTCATTTATGCATTCTTTTGGTCCAAAAATGCAAGTAAGTAGTTTACAAGGTAGAAAATGTAAATTGTAAATTTTAAAAATATTTACGGGGCTCGGGCTTCGTAAAAATACTTTTCGAAAGTTAAAACGCTTCATAAAAATAATAATAAAGCTTCGACACGACTTAAAACGTAATTAAATCGAAAACGTCGAAAATATACAATATCGAGACAATCGATAATAAAACGTAAATTTTTGGGCATCCGTCGGTATCGCGATCACTATTAGTTATCGTCATTCGTTAAAACGTAAAATACGAGAAATAAAGATTAAATACAATAAGAATCATTTTCATGATTATTTGAGAATATAATATCGATACCTAACATATTCCTTGTCGGTTTTCATCTAATCGACATTCTTACGCTAGTTTCAAGTCATAACCTTCTCGGTTAGTCGATAAATTAAAATTCTCATTAAAGCGAACACGTAATACGTAATAGTCGAGATTAAAATAACGACCTGAAATTGACGGGTTGTCACATCATCCCCACCAAATTAGGATCTTCGCCCTCGAAGATCAACTTGCGTTCTTGCCCGATCGCTTGTTGAAATCAAAGAGATGAGGGTAATTCTTCCACATTTGGTCTTCTCGTTCCCAAGTAAACTCCGGTCCTCTCCGAGAGTTCCATCGAACTTTGACAATAGGTATTCAGCTTTGCTTCAGTTGCTTGACCTCACGATCCATGATCTCGACCGGTTCTTCAATAAAGTGCAGCTTTTTATCAACCTTAACCTCGTCTAACGGTATAATGAGTTCTTCATCGGATAAACACTTCTTCAGATTCGACACATGAAAAGTGTTATGAATCCCATACAGTTCTTGTGGTAGTTCAAGTTGGTATGCCACGGGTCCTACTCTAGACGTAACCTTGAATGGTCCGATATAACGAGGACTCAACTTCCCACGTTTTCCAAATCGTACAACACCTTTCCATGGTGATACCTTTAGCATAACCTTATCTCCCACGTTAAACTCCAATGGTTTTCTTCTCACATCCGCATAACTCTTCTGTCGGCTTCGAGCAGACAACAACCTATTCTTGATTTGCACAATCATATCCGTCGTCTCCCTAATCAAATCTGGTCCAGTGAGTTGGGCATCGCCAACCTCACTCCAGCTAACGGGTGATCTACATTTTCTCCCATAAAGTGCTTCAAAAGGTGCAACTTTAATACTCGCGTGATAACTGTTATTGTACGAGAATTCGGCCAAATGTAAGTGCTTATCCCAGCTACTTCCAAAGTCTATCACACAAGCACGTAGTATATCCTCCAAAGTTTGAATTGTTCTTTCGCTTTGCCCATCAGTTTGCGGATGATAGGCTGTGCTCATATCCAAATTGGTTCCTAACGACTTTTAAAGTGATCTCCAAAATCCAGAAGCAAAACGACTATCTCTATCGGAAATGATTGAAATAGGAACACCATGCTTGCACACGATTTCCTTCAGATAAATATCGCGAGTTTCTCCAAACCAAACCTCTCGTTGATTGGGATAAAATGAGCGGATTTAGTTAAACGATCGACAATAACCCAAATTGCATCGAACCCAGACGGTGTCCTTGGGAGTTTTGTGATGAAGTCCATCGTAATTCGCTCCCATTTCCAGACTGGAATTTCAGGTTGGACAAGTAATCCTGACGGCTTCTGATATTCAGCTTTCACTTTTGCACATGTTAAGCATTTCGCGACGTATGTTGCAATATCAGCTTTCATATTCGGCCACCAGTATAACTTTTTCAAGTCTTGGTACATTTTGTCCGATCCAGGATGAATAGAATACTTGGACTTATGAGATTCTAACATAATCAAGTCTCTCAGTCCACCATATAATGGTAACCAGATTCGACCTCTCAAACATTTGATACCATCGGCTCGCGTCTCAAATGTTTCACCGTCTCCTCTAAATCTTTCGGCAGCAATATTTTCCTTCTTGCATGCTTCAACTTGTGCGTTCCGAATCTGCTCAGGTAAGTTATTATGAACTGTCACCACCAAAGCACGCACTCGAATCGGTTTCTCCCTTTCCTTTCGACTTAACGCGTCAGCTACCACGTTCGCCTTTCCCGGATGATAACGAATTTCGCAGTCGTAATCACTCAAGAGTTCAACCCATCGACGTTGCCTCATATTCAGCTCCTTTTGATCCAATATGTATTGTAGGCTTTTATGATCAGTGAATACTGTACACTTCGTACCATACAGATAATGTCTCCAAAGTCGCAGAGCAAAAACCACAGCGCCCAATTCCAAGTCATGGGTAGTGTAGTTCTCCTCATTCTTCCTTAATTGTCTAGAGGCATATGCGATCACCTTTTCACGTTGCATGAGAACAGCACCATATCCTCTAAGAGATGCATCGCAATAAACAACAAAGTCTTCACTTCCTTCAGGTAATGATAAAATCGGCGCACTACAAAGTTTCATCTTCAGGGTTTGGAAAGCTTCTTCTTCATCATCTCCCCACACATACGGTTTATTCTTCTGAGTCAGCTTCGTTAATGGTTTCGATATCAAGGAGAATCCTTCAATAAACCTTCGGTAATAACCAGCCAGACCTAGAAATTGTCGCACTTCAGTTGGAGTAGTCGGAGCACTCCAATTCTTGATGGCTTCGATCTTTGCAGGATCAACATGTACTCCACTTTTATCAATCACGTGTCCGAGAAATTGTACAGAATTAAGCCAAAAATCACATTTTGAGAACTTAGCGTATAACTTTTCGTTCTTCAACAAGTTCAAGATAATCCTTAAGTGTTCGGCATGCTCTTCATTGCTCTTGGAGTAGATTAGAATATCATCTATGAAAACGATCACGAATTTATCAAGATACGGCTTACAAATGCGATTCATTAAATCCATGAATACAGCAGGTGCATTAGTCAAACCAAAAGGCATAACCAGAAACTCATAATGACCATAACGAGTTCTAAACGCCGTAATAGGAATATCTTCCTCACGTATGCGAAGTTGATGGTAACCAGAACGAAGATCAATCTTGGAGAAAACACGAGAACCTTGAAGTTGATCGAATAAATCATCAATTCTTGGAAGCGGATAACGATTCTTGATCGTTAGCTTATTCAACTCTCGGTAATCAATACACATACGAAACGAACCATCTTTCTTCTTAACGAATAAGACAGGAGCTCCCCAAGGTGACGAACTCGGTCGTATAAAACCTTTATCAGATAGCTCTTGCAATTGCACAGATAACTCCTTCAGCTCGGATGGTGCTAAACGATATGGTGCACGAGCCACGGGTGCAGCACCAGGAATTAGGTCAATTTGGAATTCTACTTGCCTTGGAGGAGGAAGTCCAGGCAAATCTTCCGGAAACACTTCAGGAAAGTCACGGATAACAGGTACATCTTCAGCACGTTTCTCCTTCGATTCTTTCTCCACTACTTTAGCTAGGAATAACTCACACCCTCTTTCGATATACTTACGAGCCTTAATGCACGAAACGATTTTCAGTCGGGAATTACGTTGATCACCTTCGATAACCATGGTCTTGTCGTCTAAAGGAATCCTAACTTTCTTTTCTCCACACAAGATAGACGCGTTATACTTGGATAGCCAATCCATTCCGATAATAACATCAAAACTTCCCAATTCGACAATCATCAAGTCTATCTTAAAAATACGGTTCAGAAGATTAAGAGAACATCCTAGGAGCGCACGATTGGTACTCACTAATTTACCATCAGCTAGTTCTACCTCATAACTTGCGTCTAATTCGACCGGTTTGATATCAATTAAGGTACTAAAACTTGTAGACACAAAGCTTTTGTCCGCACCAGAATCAAATAAAGCTGTAGCATAACGGTTGTTCAGTAAAAACGTACCAGTGACAACTTTCGGGGTTTGCTTCGCTTCGGCTTCACCCAATTGATAAGCTTTTCCTTGGTTATCTCCACCACGTGCATTCTTCGGAGGTTGAGGGCATTGGTTCCTCATGTGACCTTTACCTTGGCAGTTATAACAAGTCACTCCTTTCTTTCCTGGTCCCCAACAGTCTTCCGTCTTGTGACCTAACTTGTTGCACTTTCCACACTTAGCACATTCACCAGTATGAGACTTCTTGCATCGTTGACATCTGGTTCCTTTATCAGCAGTTGCAGCTTCAGTCATCGCATTAGCGTTACCCCTCCTTCGGTTTTGATTTTTGTTGTGAGATTGACGGTTATCACCACGATCATCATTGTCATTTTCAGCTCTTCTTTTGTTGCCTTCAGAAACACCATCAGCCTTGTCTTGGATGATTTGACCCATTAGTTGGTAGGCCATACGAACAGCTTCATCAATATTGGCAGGTTTAGATGAGGTCACATCCCCACGGATGTTGGTCGGTAAGCCTCGAATATACTGCTCTACCTTCAAGTATTCTGGGTTAACTTTGTTTGGACAAAGTAGAGCAAGCTCATGGAATCTGTTGGTGTATCCATCGATGTCAGTACCCTTCAGTCTCAGCTGATATAGTTCCTGTTCTAACCTCTTAATAACACTCCTTGGACAGAATTCCTCAGTCATCCATCTTCTTACTTCAAACCAAGGTGTAGCATAAGCAGCATCCATACCCAATGATGCCATTCTTCCATTCCACCAGGTTAATGCTCGCCCTTGAAGAGTAGCAGAGGCAAACATCACTTTATCTCCTTCCTCACTTCCACTAAATCGAAACACGGATTCTAATTTCTCAAACCATTGCATTAACCCAACAGCGCCTTCAGTACCCTTAAAAGTTGGAGGTTTGCATTTCATGAACGAGGTATAATTGCACTTTTTGTTTTCAGGAATCACTGGTCTGTCAACATCACCAGTTCCAGCACCCGCATTACCAGCTCCAGTATTATCAGTTCCCGTAGCGCCAGCTCCAGTAGCGCCAGCTCCAGTAGCACCAGCTCCAGTGTTGCCAGCTCCAGTGTTACCAGCTCCAGTATCGCCAGCTCCACCAAATCCACCAGCTCCACCGGATCCACCAGCTCCACCAGATCCGCCAGATCCTCCAGCTCCATTATTCAAGTTTGCCATAAATGCATTCATAGATATCTGAAATTGATCAGCTACTATAGCACGTAACTGAGTCTCAGTCAACTGTTTAGGCGGCATGATCCTGTTACACAATTCACATCAAAATGAGTATTCATTCAACGCTTGTGATAACAAAACATGAATAACACAGAATAAGAATAGATAGATGAAAAGAAACAAGAATGGATGATAGAACCAAGAGTAGAATTTAGACAAGGAACGAAGATTCACGAGGAATGAGTCAAAACACAGGGATTTCTATTGTGACAATCAGCGTCGTTGTAAATCACGTATTAGTATTATAATAATCAAATAATAAACATTTATAAATAAATAAATGTAATCCATTATGCTTTAAGCATAAATAATAATTAAATATGTATAACATATATATATACTTTTCTTATTCTCGTCCATTGGCAACTCGGAGGTTTCGCTTGCAGATGTTATAGTTAAAAGATTTCAAAATTTTATTTTTGGAAAATCTTTTCGTTCTCTATAACTTGAGCTCTGATGCCAATCTGTAACACCCCCAATTTCGTGTCATAGCAGCGGAAGGGTCATTGGGTGTTACTATCATGGTTCAACCTCAATATTATAGAAAACGCCTCAAAATGAGTCGTTTTAACAAAACATACATCCATTCATTTGTTTAAATTTTAAAACAGTTCACACATGGTCCCAAATAGTTTTAAGTTTACACAACCAACCAAACAATAAAAGTTTCTTAGAATGGACATAGTTTAGTAAAGCGGGCCAAAACAATTTAATTTAGCAAGCTGCGTGAAACCGCCTTCCTTGAGTGCCTTCTTCATGGACCTGAGATAAAACATGCTATAAAGTCAACAAAAATGTTGAGTGAATCTATAGAGTTTAAATTAAATAAATGAACACAAGTATTCTGAATAAACCTTCCGTGGTTGACAATCATGTGGATCAGACATAATTATCGTTGTTATTTTATAAGTCTCGTGAAATTGAACGTTAACATATATTATTTCAGCCCAACACACCTAGCCAAGTGCGTATATTTCTCTTATACAATTGCATCCGATGTTTCATTACTGGTGCATCACAACACCACGCGATAGCTAGTCGCGACCGGACTGGGTGTCACCCCGATAGATCTATCCATAGTATTAGCGTTCCTTTCGATTAACAATTCACGATTCATGGGTCTTTTAAGGCTAAACAAACTTGTATAACAACTTTCATCTAAGCATACAATCGGGTCCTTTGTGTTCAATTTTAAAGAAAGAGGGTTTACCACAACTTCTCGTTGTACCCTTCATTTACAATAAATGCTTTTCCAATAATAAGGGTTTCCACAACTTCTCGTTGTTCCCCTTTTATTTTAATAAAACAAGCATGTTATCCCCCTCGCGGGTTTTATAAAACAAGTAAACATGTTAAAGCGAGGCTATAGACTCACCTTGGTACGATAGTAGTGACGTGACGATCGCCGACGATTTGTGATGCCCGTTAAACACGAAGACCGCAACCTACCAATTAAGGCGCGTTCGTTAATAAACGACTCAAGTATAAATAATACTTAAATAATATGAAAGTCAATTTCATATAACCATGAAAATCCCGAAGAATAACAAAAATATAAGCGTACTACTATACCCTTTTGTTCAACACTTATTCTTTTAAAAACTTGCACCCTCGACATTGACCCGTCATAAGACGCCAAGTCAACGCAAGTCAAACCATAATTTTTATTTCCCTCGGACCAGTAACTAAGTCATTTATATAATGACTTCATACTCGAGTAAGTCACTATGTCCAATAGTGAATACTCAACTCACGCCATACAAGTATTGAACTACGTGTCCAAAATACCACTCAGCATGTACACTCCAAATGTACACACCAATCTAACCTATCTAGACATGTCCGATTTCGACGAAACTTGGTGAAAAACTCACACATAATATGAATAAGACTCAGTTTAAATTTCATTCAAAAATATTACTTCTAAGACCTTCTGCCCGACACACCTTCGTGTTACAAAAACCGGACAGTTTTACGCCTTTGACTTGTAAAACCATTTTGACTTATTTAAACAATTCCGTTTGCAAAACCGACACTCGGGTTTGAAAATAGACTCATGACCTGAGGTTTATCAACTTACAACAGCCCTTGAACATTTTTAAAACTCATTTTATAGTCCCCGAGATTCGTTCCAAATATCGACAACAATTTTCGGATTGTGCCGATACCCGTCTCTCGGTACACAAATACTAAAAGTAGCATAACTTTTCGCTCGTAATGAGTTAGAAGCTCTACTTTAGCTCAAATCGAAGCTAACGAAATTCTCTACGACCCTATCTTATTAGTTTACCAAGTTTATCACTGTAACAATTTCAAAAACGGCCTTAAAGTTACTGCCTAAAATAGACAATCTAAAAATCATACCAAATCAAATTTTCAACCCATTCCAACAATTCCTATAGTCCTAATATCATCCTAATATCATACTAACACATCTAACTAACTCATAACACCCTCAAATTTAATCTCACAAAAATTAAATAATTAAAAATCTTACATGCAACAACAACCCACTATGAATATAATAATATTAACACCATACATAAGCATAAAAATGGATCAAACATCAAGTTCTTCACCAAAAATTGAAAATAAAAATTTTGTGGATGCATGTGGAAAAAAATTATACCAATATGAAGCTTATGAAATTTCCAAGGTGGGTCTTCTTTTAGATTTTCTTGATTCAAAGTAGAAATCAAAATATTTTGATGGATTGGGGTTGATGGTGGACGGTCAAGGGAAGAACAAGAGAGAGAGTGGACAAAAATTTTGTTAAATGAATTTTTAATGTAAGTTTGCTAGTGGAAAAAGTATTTATAGTCCAAGGGTAGGGTAGTTTTTGTCATTTATGCATTCTTTTGGTCCAAAAATGCAAGTAAGTAGTTTACAAGGTAGAAAATGTAAATTGTAAATTTTAAAAATATTTACGGGGCTCGGGTTTCGTAAAAATACTTTTCGAAAGTTAAAACGCTTCATAAAAATAATAATAAAGCTTCGACACGACTTAAAACGTAATTAAATCGAAAACGTCGAAAATATACAATATCGAGACAATCGATAATAAAACGTAAATTTTTGGGCATCCGTCGGTATCGCGATCACTATTAGTTATCGTCATTCTTTAAAACGTAAAATACGAGAAATAAAGATTAAATACAATAAGAATCATTTTCATGATTATTTGAGAATATAATATCGATACCTAACATATTCCTTGTCGGTTTTCATCTAATCGACATTCTTACGCTAGTTTCAAGTCATAACCTTCTCGGTTAGTCGATAAATTAAAATTCTCATTAAAGCGAACACGTAATACGTAATAGTCGAGATTAAAATAACGACCTGAAATTGACGGGTTGTCACACTCACTAATGGCTATGTCCCTTTCTTGTAGCTGAGCTTTCAAATTATTTATTTCGAAACCTTTTTCATTTAATTGACGAACGTAAGAAGCTGCCAGTTCTTGACACTTTTTATGATTATGAGATTTATCACCTTTTTGTAAAGCAAGTTCAAGAGAAATGGAGTGTTTCTCTAGTTGGGAAAAACTTTTCGAAAGTTTGTTATATGACTGAATTTGTTTCGAAAGCTCAACTTCAAGATTGTGACATTTCTCGTCCGTTTTTTACACTAGACATGCTACATGACAATATTGATCAAGATTAGTATACACACCAAGTATAGCATTCATATGGTCAGCATAAAAGTATTCCTTCGAAAGTCGATCAATTTCGTTAGAAAGTTGGTGTTCTTGTGTCTTTTATTTAGTTTGGAGAAAATCAACTTCATCTTCAAGTGATTTAACATAACTTAAATCAGTTGACATTTCCTCAGTGAGAGCGTTATAAAACATTTCCACATTTTTTGAAAGATCATCAATGGTTGGAACAATGCATTATTGAATGACAACTTCTACTTGTGGGTTAGGTTTAATATTCCAAACGGTATCCCTAGAAACTTTTTCATAGTCGACGACACCTTTGTACAAATTTAAAACCCCTTGTTTTATAAACTCAAATTGCCGAACACTTTTGCTTTTCTCATCCCATTTATGTTTTTCATCCAAAATTCGCTTTTCTAACAAAATTGATTGTTTTTTTGAAACTCCCTTTTAAAGAAACTTTCTTTTGCGGTTCATCACTTGGTGGTGGAACTCTATTATACATTTTTTGTTCATTTGAAAGTTCTTTTTGAGGAACAAACTTAATATAATGATCAGAATCAGAAAGATTTATTAAATCACTTAAGTTCGATCGACTTTCTTCTTGATGACGAATGATTTCGTCCCAGTCAGGGGAAAGCATAAGAGCAAGATTATCAACATAACAACCGATATCATAAAGAGCAGGCTTGGTACTTTGAACTTTCTTGAGATATTCAGGCTTGACAAAACTCATTTTAATATTTCTATTGAGCATATTCATGGTTTGAATGGACTGGCCCGTTTTGTAAACAATGTTGTTTAACGTTTCGACTCTCTTTTCCAAATCAAGAATTTTTTCAATATCCTTTTCTTCACGAGTTTTATAAAGCGCAGCTTGTTCTTTGTTAACCGACTCTAACTCAGTAATCTGGAGTTTATGTAACAGTAGTTGTTCTTCAAGTTCTGATATCTTTTGTTTTGACATATGAATTTCGTGTGTTACTTCAGAACAATATTGTTCGTTGAGCACCTTACGTTCATATTCCAAACCATTAGCTATAGCAACTCGTCGATCAACTTCTTTTACATAATCACACTCTTTAAGCCTGTCTATCTCCTCGGCTAAGGATGTGTTTACTTGCTTCAGACGTTTATTAGCCTCTTTGTTTTCATTAATTTCACGTTTTAAAGAATCAATTATAGACGCAAGCAAATCACGGTCCTCTTCTGAGTCAGTATCCTGAGTAGCATTTCCGTCATCATTACACATATGTTGTGAATCCGTAGAGATATTGATATCCTCTGTGTCCAATATATATGTGTCATTCATGCTTTCGGGTTGCTCAGGATGCCGTCGTTCATTAGCAAACACATTATAGTTATCATTTGATGGTACCTTTTCAATTGGCTCAGTATCGAAGATAGGTCCTGAGGATTTGCTATTTATGATCCGGTGGTCTAACATGGTGGTAGATGGTGGTGGAAGCCATTGTTGAGCTTGAGAGAGAAGAGAGGTTGTGTGAAAGAAAAGAAAATATATTAAAATGAGAAAATGACACAAGAAACACCCCTCCTTGGAAGCTAAGGAGGGGTATATATAGTCACACACGATACACTTAACTATACATGAACCTAGTCTAGTCTAAACGTGTGTGACTATGATAACTAATGGGAATTCTTAAATGTCGTCAAATAAAGTGAATTTCCAACAATCTTCCCCCATGGGACGACGTTTAGAATTCCTTACAATATTTTTCCTAACAAGTACATAATGATTAAGAACAAGAGCTTTCATGAAGCGTCCAATACTGATGATGTCTTCTGAGGCCTTCGTCTTCAAAACGACTCATCTTTAAAGTAACTTGTAGTAGAAATACTGTAACGGCACGAGCTAAGTAACCCATACACTTCTGGTTAAGGAGCAACTTCTGAATTAACTTCCCCCTAATTCATGCCACATAAACTTGATGTAGAAGCTTTTAAATAGCTTCCCCCTAAACCGACAATCCTCGTAAGCAACTTCAAAGCTTGCAATAAAGCTTAGAATGATTAAGCGCACAGCGGAATCTAACAAGTAAATCCCATCATATAACATGATACCGTTGCTAAGAGGGATTGAAAGTAAGGGGTACACCAAGTAGATCAACTACTTTTCTTCTCACGCTTGAATAATTCTTCTGAATTTTTCTTCCCCCTGAGAGTTCAAGTTATGCATACCAAAAAGAATCAAGACATTTCTTCCCCCACATAGTTGAAGAAAGTAAATCAATCCCAATTATGAAGCTCAAATACTGAAGTAGACACTTTATCCCATTCATGAAGTTGACATCGTAACACCAGAGTCAATTAAGTCCCGGAAATGCACATATCTTCTTCCGGAGATGCACCAGAGTCAATTAAGTCCCGGGAATGCATATAGGATAATGATGATGAATAATTACAACAACCAAACAATTAAACATCGAATCAGTAGTGTACCGTTTGGATATTGATAACGCCACGAGTTAAAACACTGATTTTCTCTGTGGCTATGACAAGTGTCATCCCAGAATGTATTCAAATCAAAAGAAGGTATGAAGTTTATCATGTGTACTCGTTGTGCGTTCAATGTGTCTTCTTCTTCCCCCTTGATGGTTTCAAAAATCGGAACCATCAATAAATCGTATGCACATGAACCTGAAATCTCGTGAGAATAATAAATAAGCTGAATTATATATTTTTGTGAGAATCAGCTGCTGATCGATAATCTCTACTAATAAACTCTCCATGGCCATCTTTACCAACCCACTTGTAAGCAATTTGAAGTGACCACGGATTGAATGAACCAGATACATCAAACGTGAAGCTGAATAAAAATCCTTCGATCTTGTGACTTAAGCTTGCACTATTGTTGAATGAAGAAAGGTGGAGAAATCTCTAAGTACTCAATGCATCACTGAAGAAGTCTATAAGCACAACACCTCTTGAAATTATCCACGTCGACTAAGCGCGTGACACTGAGTACAATAATGTAACCCCTTTAAGTGATAGTTATCCGAGTCATCAACCAACCACCCCGAACCCGGAAACCAGATAAACAAGTCTTCACTCTAACATGAAGCACGAGCAAGTTATCTTTGAAAGATAAAATAAGTTCACGCCTTCAAAAAATCCGTCTTCAACTTCCCATAATTAATACCCGATCAAACGAAATCTGTAGCCACTAAAAATATACCCAAATTTTTCTTGGTCACGTCAAAATAAATTCTCGTCACATTTGTCACGTCACTTTGTCACGTCACTTGTTGTCTCGTCAAAACCCAGGTTATAACCAACAATGCAACATTTCCCAAAAATTATCCAAAATAATGAATTTTGAAAAAAATTTCGGATAAATTAACAACAATTGTCCCACATTGCTACTTCTTGTTGTCCATACACACAGCCCATCATATGCAGCCCAACTTTGACCAAAGACCCGAGTCCATCACAATAGGATAAAACACTCCACCTAACCTAATTTTAGTCAACCCTAAACTCACTCTTTCCCTAAACATCTCCGCCCCCCATCCATGTTATTCTCTCCCCAAACAAAATACGCATACACTTTAACTCACATAGTAACCTCCGTCTAAACACTTCACTGACTTTCAATCTCATCAATCTCATCTAATATCACAAATCATTCGATTTCTGTGATTTTTTACGAAAGAGACACGACTTCAAGATCAATGCGAATTGATCTCAGGTAGGTCATTGATTACATGTTGGTTTATGTGTTTGAATCGAAATAAAGAATTTATTATAACATGCTTGTAATACATCATTCTTAGATTTCGTAGATTAAAAGTGGTTAATTCCAAACTTTAGATCCGTGAAGATTAGTTTCCGATGTATAGATCTTAATAAGATCTTGTTATATCTTTGAAAGATACAAGTCGAAACATAAACTGAGGTCATAATTAAGTTGGTTTGAGTCTAGAGTCTATGGGGTTTTTAGGAGACGATGAGATTAGTTTAGTTATGGTGTTGGATTTGGTTTTGCGGAGATAAAAGGTTGGCAGTTGAGTCAGACTCAGTGAGTAAACTGAGTCAACTCGGTAATTACCGAGTTGACTCGGTTGAGATGGTTTCAGTCAAGTGTAAGATTAAACTACATGGTCATGGTCATGTAACTTTTTAAACTGCATCGTAGTCAAACACTTTTTAAACCCATCGGAGTCTAAAAGAATTTTCCATCGTAGTCAATCTTTATAACCCATCGTAGTCTAACCATCGCAGTGAGTCCCACATCCATCGCAACATGAGTCAAATGGTCATCGCAGTAAAGCTTTTTAGACCCATCGCAGTCTAAAAATTATAGCCATCGAAACTTGAGTCCATCGCAGTCTAAGACTAGTTAACCCATTGTAGTCAAAGCTTGAGTCCATCGTATCAAGATGACCCATCATGATGGTACCCATCGCAATGGTACCCATCGCAATGGAGCCATCGCAGTGGGACCATCGCAGTGGTACCATCGCACTCAATGCGATGTACCATGAGGCAGGAATCTTATCCGCGAGATATCCTTGTTCCTAAAAATCCGGAAATGTGAAAATGAATATTTTTCTGGGTAATTACATCTTCATCTTCAAAATATTACCAGAAAAAATTTCCCAGAAGGTGATAGCACACAAAATCCAGTCACAAAATCATTAGCAGGGACTTAAAAACCATGAACATAAGCAGGTTTGACTTTTGACCGTAACATGATAACCAATGACACAAAAATTGATAAAAAAAATTGTGACATAGAATAAAGTATTTGGACAGTGATATGGATGCAGACAGAATAACGTGACCCAGAACACAAACCGAGAACATGTGATAGTGATAAAAGACATAACAAACCGTGACAAAAATGATATAGATTCGGACCAAAAAAAATTTAGACCACCTAAATCGAAAACAAGAACGATCCAAGGATGGAACCGAGGCTCTGATGCCAATTGAGGATTTGTTATTCGCTAATCCGGTGGTCGAGTAGGGTGAAAGATGGTGGAAACCATTGTTTTAAATGAATTAAAGTGTAAAAGAAAATGAATTAAAGTGAAAATGAACACAAGCAAATGAACACAAGCAACACCCCTCCTTGGAAGAAAATGAATTAAAGTGAAAATGAACACAAGCAACACCCCTCTTTGGAAGCTAAGGAGGGGTATATATAGTCACACACGATACACTTAACTATACATGAACCTAGTCTAGTCTAAACTTGTGTGACTATGATAACTAATGGGAATTCTTAAATGTCGTCACATAAAGTGAATTTCCAACAGGTCCAGAATTTTCAGCAGTCTCTAGAATCACTTCTTGAATCTTTGCCATGTACACATAATGTGCCTCTAACTCTTGATCATCGGCTTCATCATCAGTGTCATATCACCAGTCAACTTCATCTACTGTGAGTGGAAATCCTGCTTCTTCTTTCTTACACAGTAGCATCTTTTCCTTGTGATATCCCGAATCCTTAATCCGTTTTGGCTTCTTACATTCCCTAGCCATGTGCCCAAATAACTTGCAGTTGAAGCATTGAATCCAAGTCTTCTGCACAACCGGAGTGCCTACAGTATCTCTAGCCCCAACTTGATTCGGCATCCTCTGATTATCATACCTAGCATCACGATCATACCTAGGTGCATGATCAACTTCCTTATATCTAGCATTGGATGATGATCTGAGGTTGTTGTTGGTAGGTTTGTAGACCTTCTTATAAGTTATGGTGAGTAAAGACATGAGTTCTTCAATCTTCTTGTCCCTTGAAGTTTGTTCATCATCACTGTCTCCATCTGACTCGGTGTCATACTTTGGAGGTGGAGTGGGGACAAATGCCTTTGCTTTGTTTCTAGCAGTAGCTAGAGGTTTGGTGGATGAGCTTGATGACCTTGAGGAATGTGTAGGTGGTTGTTGACGGGTAACGGGTTTTGTTGAAGTAACAGCCACAAAAGCAATAGAGTTCACAGATCGTTCTACCTTAATGCTGTGACAATCCGTCAATTTATGGTCGATATTTATTCTCAAGTATTATTTAAAAACATTATTTTAATGTTATATTATTAACGCACACATTTTTGGGAAGAAATTTGGGTTTACGTCTTAAAGTAGCATCGACTACGTCTAAACCGGAGGATTCTACGTTACGTGCTTACGTTTACATACACCGTTTTTGGTGACAGCCCGGCATTTCAGGAAATAAATTTATTCTTGAATATTATGAGATTTTAATTTGTGTTGGTTCATAAACTCACAAATTTACGAGAAGAGATTAAGACTTACGTGCATAAATTAACGTCCTTTACGACTAAACCCGAAACCCTAGGTTTACGTATTTACGTTTTTGAACTCCATTTTTGATGAGACAATTTTTATTAGATTCGTTTTGTGCCGTTGATTCATAATTTAGAAAAACGTTTTTTGTAAATCGACCCGAGGGCACGCAAATCGAGGAAACTAGAATCGAGGAGTACCTATAAATTAATAAGGGGATGAAACAAGTTATACTTGTCCCACCCCCCACTATGGGCGGCCAAGTATAAGCCACAACACAAGTAGGTGTTAATTTTATATGTACTTCTTGGACACATGTCCTTAGCTTCCTACAAAAACCATTCAACACAAAAACTAGCTACCATAAACCACTTTTCTACATGCAAACAAGGAAAATACACAATATCTCTCTCTCTATCCACCATGGTCGTCCCATATCACCACACACACCACCATTTGATCAAAAATCAACCATAAATCATATGTCTAATTTACATATGATGAAAACCCATTGAAAAGATGAAGATTGGAGGTGGTTATAACATGTGAAAAGGAGTTTCCATGGAGTTTAGGGGCTGATTTTCAAGAAGGTATTCATGCATATGAAGATCTCAAGGAGTTCATTTGCCAAGTTAAAGATGTGGTGACAAGAACCAAGTCTTGATCATCATAAACCTCATCTTTTCATCACTATTGGCGGTATAGAGATTCTTTCTTCCTATCCTCTTGTTATTTTGATTATGTAATCTTGTATTTTCTTTATTTATGTATATGTATATGATGATGAATGATGGTCAAAAGTATTATGTGGGGATCTTATGTTGATAAATTTGGTTAAACTGATTAAAAGCTACATGAAAGGATGTTAAAATCATGGCTAAAAATGTAGGCTGTATAAAACATTAAAGAATTATATGATAACTTGTTAAAGTGGCTTGTATAATTTAATATACAGTAAGGTAAGTGACTTGTACATATGTGAGAGTTAGCCACACAATGGAATCCATAAAAGGAGTGAGATATGATCAAAACAATATTGAACTTCAAATCTGTATAATCTGTTTTGGACGGACTGTTAGAGACATTTAGAAGTTGATTGAGCAGTGGCTAAATCTGAGTTAGTTGTAGCACATATCATGTAGTTTGTGCTGCCCAAAAATCAGCTTCTATCTCCTTGTAAAACTCAAGATATGGTAAAATGGTGAAAGTGAAATTCATAATCAGATTTGTAAAATAAAAGTATATATTATAAAATTAGCACTCACGTAAAACTAATTTAAAATGTATACCTAAAACCCACTAACTTATATATTACTTATAAATAAGTATATACTTTGATAAATAAATGGGACATTTTATAAAAATGGAAATTTGATAAGTTTTATAATTTATAAAACTATATACATAAGTTTTACGTCTTTTCGGCTAAAACCGAAAGATTAACGTTCTCGTCAAATAAAACTTAGCCGGTCGGACCCGTCTAATGTATACTTTTTATAACTCATATACTGATGTATAAGTACATTTGACATGTGAAAACCGATAAATTCGAGCTTTATAACTTATGGACATTAACGGGCCAAAGTAGCCTTATTTGGACTATTGACCCAACTAGTTTGGATAAACACTAATGAACTTACTCATTGGGCTTAACCCAATTGGGCCTAAAATATGATTAAAGGCCTGATATTAATAGTATAAATGGACTAATATAAAGAGTTGAACTCTTAATGGGATTTTAATAGGCTTATTGGGCCTTAATATGAAGTTGTATTGATACTAGTGTAACTAGTCAAAAATTTGACTAACACATAACACTATAATGTGTATGAAGAGATAAAATCCCACTTGATCATCAGCATGCTTATAAATGTCATCATACATATACATATCAATTGTTTTTATAAATTCAATGGACAAGAGTCTAAGACGAGTATTATTTGTCTAGGTTTCCGTGATTGAAGCACGTACCATACAACCAAATCGCCGATAACCCGCCTTCCCCAATCAACGTGAGTTCATAGCCTCGCACTCTTTTAAATGTTTTTATGAAATGTTTTATAAACCCGCGAGGGAGATAACATGTTAGTTTTAATAAAATAGGACACCAGTTGTCCCGATTGTTTGCTTATTGATTTGGACCCGAATTATTATATGACCCGATGAATGATTAAATGACCCGATGAATGAAATGAAATGGATTATTATTAGTTAGGTTATGTCACTAAAAGTCCCATTAGCATGAATTGTGAACTACTGGGATTTGGTAGACGCTTATGCATATAATAATACTATTTGGGGAAGATCACCCTAGTTCGCGCCTTGACGGTTGATCCCCGTTGTGCCACATTGATTGGTAAGCGAATTTATGTATGAGAAGAATTATATAAGCGTGATTATTATGACGACACGCTGTTTTAGATGGGCAAATGATTTTCGGGTTAGCTACCCGTTGTTTGTTATAGTAAGGTAGCAATGTCATGCGGCTTATAATAATCCAATATTGAAAATACTGATAAACGCATTTAATTTCGATATATTGCCTAACTAGAAATACGGGGTCTTATTATTGATATTATGTTCGTGTTTTTGTTTTACGTAACCATATTCATATAACGGTTTTTATTTAACTCTATACAACATTATAAAACGTATTGTATGATGTTTTTACGACATTGGTTCGTATAATGGTTTTGAAGGCAAAAGCCTATAGTATGATTTACTACAAAGATTTGTATAAAATGTTTTTGGCTTATTTTATGGCCTACGATAAAGAATTGTACAAAATAATTTTCGGTAATAATTTTATACCGATGATATATTAATAGATTTCATTAAACTTCTATGAATTCACTCGGCGTTTTTGTTGACCTTTTCTTTTAACATGTTTTATCTCAGGTACTTGAAGGTAATTCTCAGGAAGACGACAAGAATTCATGGCCCGCACTTAAATAAAAACTTCCATTCAAATGTTTTGTAAAAGTTGTATGAAGTATTACGACTTGGGACCTACGTAAATTTGATATTCATGAATGGAAAATGCTTTATTATTAAACGACGCGATTTTAAGCGTTGTCTTTGATTTGAGTAATGTGTTATCCCGTAACACCAATGACTCTTCCGCTGAACTAAAGTATAAATATTTGGGGGTGTTACATTTCAGCCCTACATTCATTCACTTCATTCTGATGTTGTTTCAATATATCATAAAGTTTGTGGTAAGATATAATCTTGATATCCACCCTTTGTTTGACCAAAGTCACAAACCTTTGCCATTCCGGTTTGAGTTGAAGTAGAAACTGAACATTGGCATGATGATTGGAGATGGTGTACTGATTTCTGACAAGCTCATTCATCATTTTGTAGAATCTCGAGTAATATGAGTCAATGGATTCACCATCTTCGGATGTGAACTTTCCAAACTCCCAAGGTAGATTAGTCTCGTGATCTTGAACATTGATCGACTCACCTTGCTTCAATCGATGAATTGCATTCCACACTTCCATAGAATTAGGACATGCATCAACCATGGAATAGATATCATTATCAATCCTAGTGAGTATGTAGTTAACAGCATCGGCTTCAGCTTGGAGGAGTTTCTTTTTCTCAGCAAGACATGTGTCGAAATCCTCCATAGCTCATGTAATTGATGAGGTACCATCTTCTGCTTGTGTGGTAATTGGTCTGAATTCAAAAACTGGAGGTGGATTCTCAAGTCAATGACGAAGAGCGGTTCGGTTCTCCTTAGTGTCGAGAAATCTAAGGAAACGAGATCTCCACTAAACGTAGCAACCGACAGTGAGCACAGGTGGATTACCTTTGCCACCTTGTTCCAAACGAATTTGATTAGACGTCACATTGTTGTTGTTGTTATTAGACATGGTGATTACTTATGAATGGATGAGGATCTTAGTGGATGTGTTGTGATTTGATTATGGTTGAAATTCCAAAAATTCCAAATTTTCTTTTCAGTCCGACAAAATGGTAAGCCAATAAATTTGGTATCGCCATATTTTGAAATTGAGTTAGAAATAGCCAAAAACTAGTAGGGAAAAAATTTGATTTTACTTGCCCTAAAAAATTTAACTCTTTTTTTTCTTTTTTTAATCTTCGTGTAAACTATTTTCCGGGTCTAGTCTAGATAGTGGCTAAGTCTAAAAATGACTCGAATAAAATATCCATCGGAATGTCCATCGGAATACATGTCGGAATGTCCAACGGAATACCTATCGGAATGTCCATCGAAATACCTGTCGGAATGTTCGTCGAAAAGTTCTATCAGAATACCTGTCGGAAAGTACTATCTGAATACTTGTCGGAATGTCTGTCGGAAAGTTCTATTGGAATACCTGTCGGAAAGACCGTCGGAATAACTGATCACCAAACCTATCGGAATACTGATCGGAATAATGATTGGAATATGTAAACCCTTTTCCGATGGAAGATATCAGAATATCTATCGGAAAGTGAAATCCTTTTCCGATGAAAACCTGTCGGAATAGTACCAAATTCCCACTTTTCTCGGACAAAACCCAATCAATTCGAGATTTTAAGCAAAAAAATGATCAAAACACCCAAAAGTTTTGTGTTTTTAGCCAAAGTAAATATACCAAATCTCTACCACAACTATGTAGAAGATTTGTATCAAGAAAAAAACCATTAAAAACAAAAAAAAATTGGTTCGAGTGATTTGGATCAAAATATGCACGAAAATCAAGAACACAATCACGAATCTTCAATCACCTATCCACTATAGGCTCTTGATTCCAAATGTTATTCCCATATCAATCCATAACACAAGATTTAGAGAGAGAAAGAGAAGAAAAGTAGAGAGAGAAACTAGAGAGATTTGGAAGGTTAAACACTTTAGAGAGAGAAAGTAAAATGGTACCCAACACCCTCTTCCACACATGGAAGAGGGTATATATACACTTGGCATTTGGGCCGTGGGTTTAGTTTCCTTGGGCCGGGCTTGGCTTTGCTTGGGCTTACGCCCCTAACATATACAATATTAGCTTAAAGTCCAAGCCCGGTTTTCTCGACTAACCTATTACAATACAAGACCATTACGACTAAGATTACCTATTACATTCTTGTTCGACTTATATAAATATAGGGCAACAGATACCAATTTTAGAAACTAGAGGGGGGGTGAATAGTTTCTCTTCGATTTATCTCCTAATTAAAAATCCTTTCAATTAGGTGATTACAATAACTATCTTTTACTTGAAAGCTAGTTGCATAAGGATGAGGTTCAATTCTAATGCATTAACAATAACAAGTAGTAAGTGTAATGATAATGAAAGTAAGTAAAGAGTAAGGAAAGAAACAACCTTATATGAAGACACCAAGATTTATAGTGGTTCGACAATGAAGCTCTATCCTCGTTCCTACTCCACTCCTCGAGTACAACTACTCGATATTTCCACTATATCCACAAGCTCCCTTCTTGGCGGAGAAAACCTTACAACATCACTGATGAGACTGTATTTATACATAGTCTCATCGTCCAAATCGGGCTTTAAACGCTTAAAATATCATCAAAATACCCAAATATATGCTTGTGTTTGTTCATTGTGTATTTTAGGTACGGATATCATGAATTCACCAAAAGATCAAAGGAATCAAGCAAAAACGAACACGGGAAACGAAGCCGCACAAAGAACCGGGCACGAATCATGAATTCCCATTCAAGTCCTTGAAGTTTTGAAGATTGGCAAGATTGGTCCCTTAAGAATTGAAGACTTGTCATTTTATACCCCTATAAATCCTCAAAATTACTTGTGGGTCCCTAAAATATCAAGTATTTACAAGTTTAGTCCTTGGAATATTAAGAAATTACAAGAAAAGCCCTTGGATTAGTTTTGATAAACTTGTTGTGGCCAAATTGAAAGAAAAGAAACTTTCTTACAAAGGGAAATAGAGTTTAAACCTGTTATTTACAAGTTGAAGAAGTCAAGAGAGTACAAGGGCTATTTTGGCCAGACAACCAAACTACCAGCCTCCAACCAACAGCCTCCACGTCACCCCCCACTCTCCTTCCACCCAATCAGGCAACACCCCTCTCCACGTCAGACTCCACCCCACTTAACTCGTTTTTTATTTATTAAACCAGTTTTAAACGATTTTAATATAATTAAAATCGGTGGGAAACAATCACTATTCACCATCATCACCATAATCACCCCTAATCCTACCCCAAGAACCCTAAAAACCCTAGGATTAATTAACCACAATCATTAACTAAACCCTAATCAAACTTGGGGGTTTTCATCCCAACCCCACTCCCAACACATCCTTACACCCAGAAAATGACTACTCCACCTTTTGTCCCCTCCCCTGCTACACCCATCACGTGCCCTTGACCAAATAAACGATGCAAAACTATTCCTTGTCCTCCACAACAAGATTAAGGGTCCAAGATCATGAATGCTAGCTGTCATATCACATGGGACTCCATATTCTGCCAAAAGATGCCATTTGGATCCGAATCTTCAAAGGGCAAAAATGGAAGCACATATGTTAGGGTTTAGGGTTTGATTATCTTTGTAATATTTTATTTAAATTTCTAGATAGTTTTATGTAGGAGTATAAAATGAAACGGGTTGTGTTTCATTTTTCTTGTTCCAGTTTTTATGTAACTTTTTTAAAATTGATTAATGATAATGAAAATTTTTGGAGTTTACATATTACTGAGTTCCATTGTAGCTTAATAAGTTTTCATTTATTTGCAAAATAGTTTAAGGTTTAAAAGGTTTACATTCATCAAGGAATTTTCAGAAAATCGTGTGTTCTTGTAAGTTATTCGAAAAAGGTTTGCAAGCTGAAATCCACCTTTCACATGAAGTGAAAGTGGAGTGTGAAAGGATTTTCAGGTTTTGTTTAACGTTTTTATCAAGCATCTTTTAGGTTTCAAAGATTGGTTCTAAAAGGTTTGTGAAAAATCAGGTTTCTCAATTTTTTTTACTAAGCTTTTTACTGTATCAAAAGCCATAAGCTACAAGCTTATGGTCTTTTGATACTTGAACTTCTTGCCTGTTTTGTGGTGTTGTGCAGGTACAAGGAAACAAGATCTTTCCATCCATTTGAGTCCATTCGAAGATATGTTACCCCAATGTTCTATTGTAAACCATTCAGAGGGGCTCTCTACACATCTTGATAAGCTCATATAAGCTCCCAAGAATCCCTTTTGGAAGGCAATCAGCCAGGTAAACGGCTTGAACCCCGCTTGGTCTTGTTTTTGAGTTTTTCTATGAGATTTGTGTGATTGAGAACATTTCCTGCTAAAGTGTTGTTTTTCTGGTTTGTTTATAGTTCTTTAAGCTTATTATGCATGTTAGGAGTAATTAGAATCAGTTTGGTTTGATTTGATATAGTTTTGGTTTGTTAATTTTGAGTTCACAGAAAATAAGGGGGGTGTTTGGATTTGGGTTTTAGCTAGAATTGGTGACAGCTTTTGATCTTGAATCAATCTAGACACACTCCTTATGCTAGCATTAGGTTATTTTCAGTCATTAGTTCAGTTTTGATAGGATTTTAAAGCAAATTGCATGTTCAATTTTGGTGAATAATAGCTAAAATCAGTAAAAGCTATATTTCTGCTTTATTTAGTGAAGAATTTGCTCACCAATCTTGCATGTTGTTAGTTGAACTTCTTATCTAGGGATTTTTCTAGCTTGTATGTGATTTGGTTAGGTTGTGTGCAAGTTTTGGAGCTTTAAAATTCGTTTTTGAAACCATTTGCATCAGTACTGTTCATTAGAAACTTACAAGCTTTATCAGTAACATTATTTGCCCATTTTATGTTTGATTTGTAATTGCAACTTGTGCTTTTAACATTTTTACTGACTCCCCACAACTCAACTGGTTGTGGGGGTGCCAATTGTGTCCATTAAAACCATGTCAATCACAAGTTAGAGCTTAAAAGGTCACCAGACCCGTTTTTTATAACTGTCAGTGGGAACTCATTTCCCACTGTTAGTGTTAAAAGTTCCCACTGCTTCACAAGCAGACAAAGTGACTTAAGTGTCACTATCAGAATCTTGATTTTTTGTCTTTAGTGAGTTTAAATAGGAATTTGGACTTGATTTAAGTTTCATTATTTTTCTTATTTTATTTTTGATTTTTATGTTTAATTTATTTTCTAATTACTGTTCATTTAATATTTTTTAGATTAAATTGCAATTTTAATTACTTTTTAATTTTTTGTTTTTGTCTTTTAGTGACAAAAATTTATATTTTTTAGTTTTAAAAATTTTCATAGATTTAGAAAAATAGTTTAAGATTTTTAGTTTAAAAACATTTTACTGTTCACTTTTTTTATTAATTTTTAGAATTAAATTTAGTTTAATTAGGGTTTAATTATAAACTGTTTTGTCGTTTAGTGAAAAATTTTACTTTTTTCAAACTTTTTCATTTTTCTACTGTTCATTAGTATAATTTAGGATTTTTAAAATTGTCAAATCATTTTTAGTATTATTTTATTAATTTTACCATTATTTTAGTATAAAAATTGTTTTTAGCTTTTAAAAAATAGAAAAATAGTTTTAAAAAATTTAGGAAATATACTTTTTAGTCTTTAAATAATATAAGTGAGTTATTTGTTCAATAAAATAATATTTTAGGATTTTTGTTAATTATATTTAATTTTAGGGCTTTAATTAGCATTTAAAATTGAATATTTAATTAATAAAAGGTTTTAAAATATATTTATTGGATTTTTATTCTTATTTATATTATTTCAGACTTAGTTTAAACTTTTAATTAATTTTTAGGTTTAATTTTTAATTTCGTCGCGTTTTACGTAATTACGTCATCGTTTTACGTCATTACGTCGTAGTGTAACCGTAGTCGTAGCTCGTCTTTACTTTTTCTCTCTTTAAACCAAAAACGTCACTAATCCAAACTTTGATTTTATATAATTGGCACATTAATCCACACATCTCCTTCGAGAACGAACCCGCACTTATTCGGCTTGTCGGTTTTCATAAATCGTCGAGTTTAATACTTGCCGCATTTATACCCTCTTTTTCCTAAAAGACGTGTAACGTGTACGAAAAACCTACATCAGTCGCTTACATTATTTTCTGGCACTAAGCTAAATTTCGAGACATAATGTAAAACCCTAATGCTTTTACCATGCATAGTACCCTTAGGATCGTACGTACTAGTTAAAAACTTTCCTAATATAGCATGATTACGATTACGTGTTAGGAGTTTACGTATTACGTACGTGTTAGAACACGATAAGTATTTTATATGCACGATCACGTAATAATTATTTAGCAATAATTAATCACGAACATACGATCACGAAATCACGAACGTAATTAAAACACGAACTATTATTAATTACGTATATATATTTAATACGAGCGTAATTAAATATATTAGAGTATGGTATTTACGTAACGAGAACATTTAAAACACGAACATAATTAAACATAAACGAGTACTAAATAACAAGACACGAAACGAGGTACGGGAACCCCATGGGAGGGGTCCCTACCCGCGGCTAAACAAGGGTAATGGGCCAAGCCCATTACCAATTTTACTAAAAGGGGGTTAAGTAATTTTTACTACTCAAAAATTACTTTATAGAAGATTCAAGAAAAACCTAAAATCTCTCTTTCTCCTCCTCTTTGTGCCGCCACTAATAGATCACCATACAAGGTGATTCATTGATCTTGGATCTTGAAGTTTTATTGTTTGTTCGTGTTTGTTCTTCATTCCCTTGATCCACGAATACGCACTAGGGTTTCAGAAGTAGGATTCTCGCAGTTCATCGTTCTCGTTCACTGGAAATAAGGTACGGATTCCCGTCCTTTCAGTATGGACATTCTTTCCTTATTAGGATTTCCCCGTATGCAGCCAACTGTTTTCCCGTAGTATAAGTATGAGTTTGATTGCTTATGTTTAAATATGATTACCTATAGCCATATACATGCATGACCAGTTTCACCTAGTTATGGAGGTACCATAACCATAACATTAGAGGCACTGATGTTATGACTTCACCATGGCAGAGTGATTGCTCGTGGCGTCCCTTCAGCTTTTGGCCATTTATTTATATTTATCATGTGGGGCGTATGGGTGCATCCTAGTTACACGTTTTATTCAGGATTACATGGTGAATGTGGTGTGTGCCTTGCATCCTTCACAAGGAGCTGATCCCTCATACCCATTAAACCAGTATATTAAATTAGAGGCAGCCCCTCTAATTTGCATGATGAGGTCACCCCTCCAATTATTCATGCACGGTGGATATTCATGACCTATATTGGCTAATGGTAAAATATGACAAACAGTTTTTATAAGATAAACATAAGACTTTCAAACTATAAAACCAGTTTTATTAAGACTTAACCAGGTT
This sequence comes from Glebionis coronaria, assembly GCA_025667525.1. Classification (NCBI taxonomy): domain Eukaryota; kingdom Viridiplantae; phylum Streptophyta; class Magnoliopsida; order Asterales; family Asteraceae; genus Glebionis; species Glebionis coronaria. The sequence goes on along the minus strand of CM046877.1, from coordinate 554,290,840 downwards.
ACTCGGGACTTAGTTTCTTCCGCTGTTATTATGTTATATGCTTATCCTATTCATGCGTTATTGTACATCCGTGCACTTACCGTATTGCCCAGTCGTTTTCCTTTTCTATGTTCCCAAAACGGCAGGTACTCAGGGACGCTCGTAGACACTAAGAGTACGTGCATATGAACTGGAAGCTGTCTAGCCTTCTTTACATTATGCATTTCCTTTTTTTATGATACTTATGCTTTGGACATTGTTTAGTCCTTTTCCTTATTATACTATGTTTGTGTGTGATGAGCTTTACTTTTGGACTACCGATGTTTGATTCCGGTATTTTCCTTTATATGGTCAAGTAATGTTTAGACATTTTACTTTGTATGCTTTGATGACACGCCATAATTACTGTGATATTTCCATTTCCAAAATGGGGTGTTACAATTATGGTATCAGAGCCAAGGCTTCGACCTGTAGGCTCTCAAATATGACCTGTGATTAGTGGGTAATCACTAGTTCTTCCTAGAACTGACAGTTGTTTTCATGCATTTATCATTTTTAAGCATACATATATATGTCATTGTTACGGGGTTTTTGACTAAGTAATGGTTGGTACAGGACTGGCCCTATTTAGTCGCATGTGTTTTATCAAAACTTTTAGATTTGGGACCGACCCATAGGCGTCCCCTCGATATGTCTTTTGTTTTGAGTTAACTGACCAGAGGCGTTCACTCTCGAGCATACAAAGTTTTCATAAAACTGCATCATGTATTCATACACAAAAAAAATTTCTTGCATAAAACTTTTCTCGTGAAATTTTTATTATAAAATTTTTTTCATGTATATATTTTATATTTTATGTTTTGAACTGTTTAATCATATGTTTTATGTTATACTGTCAGATGGTTCTCACACGCGAACAAGAGCAGCTCAATGCTGCAATTCAGGCTGCCATGCAAGCCTTGCTTCCTCAACTGAGGAATGACATCCGGGCTGAAGTTCAAGCTGCCAACAATCAGCAGCAGCACAATCAGCCACCTCCTACTCCTCCTCCAGTGACATTAGCAGTATGGCTGGAGAGATTCAACAAGCTCCGCCCTCGAGCTTTTGAGAAGACAGATAGCCCCAGCGATGCTGAAAGCTGGTTGGCTCACATCGAGAAGATCTTCAACGCTATGGGCTGTGACCCCGCATACAAGGCGAGGTTGGCATGTTATCGGTTCGAAGGCGATGTACTCAACTGGTGGTTAGCTTTGATGCAATCTGAAGGCGGTGATGAGTGGGTTGCTGGTTTGACTTGGGCTCAGTTCAAAGACAGTGTGATGGAGCAGTTCTTTCCCAAGGCTGAGCAGGACAAGCTCAAGAGAGAGTACCATGGGATCCGTCAGAGAGCTGGGGAGAATAGCAACGAGTTTATGAAGCGCTTTCTTCGCTTGGCTGGTTTCCTTGGTGCGGCAGCAGGTACTCCAGAAGAGCAGGCACATCACTTCAGATGGGCTCTTCGCACATCGGTCGCAAACAATCTGGTGTGTGCTACGTTCAATACTGTAGCACAAGTGGCCGATGCAGCACGGAAACTGGAAATGCTGCAGGAGAGGGATGAGTTCGGGGAAGCTGAAAGACCCGACAAGAGGTAAAACTTCGTATTCAAGCGGTGACCAATCCGTATACTTTCCATATGCCAATTATTCATCTCTTTAAATGTATCTTCCTGGCAGAAAACTGGGGACCGGTCTCAGCCGGCTACTCAGCAGCAGCCTCATCAGACCAAGGGAAACGGTCAGACTAACGACCGTTCTGCTACGGATAGGCGTGGCGGTAATGACAATTACCGTAACAACGTCGGGCAATCCAGCAACAGCAGGTCCTAATACTTACGAAATTCCTTATGTTTTATGTTATGACTCATATTCTAACACTTTAAGCAAACTTCTATCAGGAACCATGGAAACGGTAGGGATCAGAACCAGAGAGGTTAGCAGCCTAGCCGTCCAGCTATCACTGGTATTCAATCTTACGATTATCCGCTTCGTCCTTTGTACCCAACTATTTTGTCTCATGTAAAATGTTTTTATCAGGTCCTCAGCCAGCCAGAGCACCTGCTGGAGGATACACTCATCCTCTTTGCTCTACTTGCGACCGTAGGCACCCAGGACCATGTCACCGAAATACTGATGCGTGCTTCAAGTGTGGTCTTCCTGACCATATTATGAAGGATTGCCGTAAGGGCGAGATGGAGGGTACATCGGGACATGCTGATACCAAGCCGCCTCCTACTGTCGGGCGTGTCTACACGACATCTCGAGACCAGTCCAACAAGTCCACAGGTACCATCACTAGAATCTTGTATATGTATGGTCGCGCTGCATGTGTTCTTTTCGATACGGGTGCTACTCACTCGGTTATTTCTACTGCTTATGATAAGAATATTAGGATGCCTCCCTTGCCACTAGAAAATAGGCTTACTATTTCCACGCCTTTGAGGGACTCTGTATTAATCACCCATGTATACAAGAGTGTTCCCCTAGAATTTGATGATAAGGTTCGACCTGTCGACGCACTTCCGCTAGACATGAATGACTTCGACATGATTTTGGGCATGGATTGGCTATCCAAGTATCATCCTACTATAGACTGCCATTCATATCGAGTTATCTTCGGTGATGTCAACGCACCAGAGTACATTCATAATGGGTTCATACCCGGACGGTCTGTACAAGTCATATCCACCCTGCAAGCGCGTGCACTACTGTCACATGGCTGCGAGGGTTATCTAGCTACGATTCACGACATGGATGCTGAATCTCCATCGATTCAGGATCAACCAATAGTGTCGGAATTCCAAGATGTGTTTCCAGCAGAACTTCCGGGCATACCACCTGCACGAGAAGTGGAATTCAGTATCGAACTGGTTCCAGGAGCTGAACCAATCTCCAAGGCTCCTTATCGCATGGCTCCCATAGAGCTGAAGGAGCTAAAGGATCAACTGCAAGAACTTCTTGAACGAGGTTTCATTCGACCGAGCGCATCTCCATAGGGCGCACCGGTCTTGTTTGTTAAGAAGAAGGACAACAATATGCGTCTTTGCATAGACTATCGCGAGCTCAACAAGATTACTATTCGGAATAGGTATCCACTGCCACGCATTGACGATCTGTTTGACCAACTCCAAGGGGCCAAACACTTCTCCAAGATCGATCATAGGTCAGGCTATCATCAGCTACGGGTCAAGGAGCAGGACATCACTAAGACTGCCTTTCGTACCCGCTATGGCCACTACGAGTTTGTAGTTATGCCATTTGGCCTGACAAATGCTCCAGCAGTGTTCATGGATCTGATGAACAGAATCTTCCATGAATTTCTGGACAAATTGTCATTGTTTTCATCGATGACATCCTGATTTTCTCAAAGTCCAAGGAGGAACACGAAGACCATCTTCGTACAGTACTACAGATTCTTTTCCAGAAGCAGTTGTATTCTAAATTCTCCAAGTGTGAGTTCTGGTTAGACAAGGTGGCATTCTTAGGTCACATTGTATCAGCAGAAAGAATCACTAAGGATCCAGCAAAGGTTGAGGCCATCACTAAGTGGCCAAGGCCGACATCAGCGACGGAAGTTCGCAGTTTCTTAGGCTTAGCTGGCTATTACCGTAGGTTCGTGGAGAACTTTTCCCGCCTAGCACTACCAATGACCAAACTGATGCGGAAAGGGGAGAAATTCGTCTGGACTGAAGATCGAGAGAAGAGCTTTGAAGACCTGAAGCAGAAGCTAGTATCTGCACCTATTCTTACTCTACCATCTGGTACGGGTGGATTTCAAATCTACAGCGATGCATCGGGGAAGGGACTTGGCTGTGTTCTCATGCAACATGGGAAAGTGATCGCGTACGCTTCACGGCAGCTTAAGCCTTATGAAGAGAATTAGCCCACGCACGATCTGGAACTTGCTGCAGTCGTGTTTGCATTGAAGATATGGAGACACTACTTATATGGAGAATCATGTGACATTTTCACGGACCACAAGAGCTTGAAGTATATCTTCACTCAGCGTGAATTGAACATGAGGCAGAGGAGATGGTTAGAGCTGTTGAAGGATTATGACATTAATCTACAGTATCATCCCGGAAAGGTAAATGTAGTAGCAGATGCCCTTAGCAAGAAGTTCGGAATGATCAACGACATTAAAATCGAAGAGGAAATCATCAGAGACTTGGAGCGACTAGACATCGAGATCATGGTACGTAGACAACACGGTTACTGGGCTAATCTTAGAGTAGAACCCGAGTTACTATCTAAGATCAAGGAAGCTCAGAAGGATGACGGAGAAATCTGGGCGATAGTACAGAATTTGGAGAAGCAGACAGAATTCAGAGTAGATGCAGATTGTATCGTATGGCAGGGCACGAGACTTTGTGTTCCTGATGACCATGAACTCCGGGAATCTTTGTTAGCTGAAGCTCATAGCTCCCCATTCTCGATACATCCTGGTTCGACTAAGATGTACCATAACATCAAGCAGTACATTTGGTGGAGTGGTACGAAACAGGATGTGGTCACTTACGTCTCCAAATGTCTTACCTGCCAGCAGGTTAAGATCGAGCATCAGCGATCTGGCGGTCTCCTTCAACCGTTAGATATTCCAGAGTGGAAGTGGGACAAAATCACCATGGATATTTTTACCGGTCTTCCGCCTACCAAAAGGAAGCACGATGCAATTTGGGTTATCGTTGATCGACTTACAAAATCAGCTCATTTCTTACCGATCCGCAAGGAAGATCCGGTAAGTAAACTCGCAAATACATACAGACGAGAGATCATGAGACTCCACGGTGCACCATCCAGCATCGTCTCAGACAGAGATCCTTGATTCACTTCGCGCTTTTGGAAAAGTCTACAGAAAGCTTGGGGTACACAACTTAAGCTTAGCACGGCTTTTCATCCTCAAACGGACGGACAGTCGGAGCGAACCATTCAGACATTGGAGGATATGTTGAGGTCATGTGCGTTGGAATGGACGGGTGATTGGGACGAATACATCTGTTTGGTGGAGTTTGCGTACAACAACAGCTGGCACGCGAGCATCAAGTGTGCTCCGTTTGAGATGTTGTATGGCAGAAAGTGTCGCGCCCCAATCTGCTAGGATCAGGTTGGCGAGCGAACACTCGAAGGACCAGAAATCATAGAGATGACAAATGAGAAGATCGCAGTAGCTAGGCAGAAAATTCAGGAGGCACGGTCACGTCAAAAGAGTTACGCCGACAAGCATCGTAGGGATTTACACTTTAACATGGGAGATCACGTCTTCCTTAAGGTTTCGCCGGCACGTGGTGTTAGACGCTTCGGGATTAAAGGGAAGCTCAGTCCTCGTTTCATCGGACCGTTTGATATCATTGAACGAGTCGGTGAAGTATCTTACCGATTGGCGTTACCTCCGCAGCTTTCGCATGTGCACAATGTGTTTCATGTGTCTTTACTCAGAGGGTACCAATATCATCCCCTTCACATGGTTCAGTATCCACTGGAACAGATACGTGAAGATCTCACTTTTATAGAAGAACCCGAACGAGTTCTTGACAGGCAAGAACGAGTCATGAGAAAGAAGACGATTCCATTCGTCAAAATTCTATGGAGGGATCATACCGAGCGGGAAGCCACTTGGGAAACGGAGGAGTCTATCCGGGCTTCTTACCCTCATTTCATATTTTGAATTCGGGTATGTTCTTCTTTTCTAGTTCACTTTATTTATAATTCGGGGACGAATTATTCTTTTTAGGGGGAAGAGTTGTAAAACCCGCATGCTTTTACCATGCATAGTACCCTTAGGATTGTACGTACTAGTTAAAAACTTTCCTAATATAGCATGATTACGATTACGTGTTAGGAGTTTACGTATTACGTACGTGTTAGAACACGATAAGTATTTTATATGCACGATCATGTAATAATTATTTAGCAATAATTAATCACGAACATACGATCACGAAATCACGAACGTAATTAAAACACGAACTATTATTAATTACGTATATATATTTAATACGAGCGTAATTAAATATATTAGAGTATGGTATTTACGTAACGAGAACATTTAAAACACGAACATAATTAAACATAAACGAGTACTAAATAACAAGACACGAAACGAGGTACGGGAACCCCATGGGAGGGGTCCCTACCCGCGGCTAAACAAGGGTAATGGGCCAAGCCCATTACCAATTTTACTAAAAGGGGGTTAAGTAATTTTTACTACTCAAAATTTACTTTATAGAAGATTCAAGAAAATCCTAAAATCTCTCTTTCTCCTCCTCTTTGTGCCGCCACCTATAGATCACCATACAAGGTGATTCATTGATCTTGGATCTTGATGTTTTATTGTTTGTTCGTGTTTGTTCTTCATTCCCTTTATCCACGAATACACACTAGGGTTTCAGAAGTAGGATTCTCGTAGTTCATCGTTCTCATTCACTAAACATAAGGTACGGATTCCCGTCCTTTCAGTATGGACATTCTTTCCTTATTAAGATTTCCCCGTATGCAGCCAACTGTTTTCCCGTAGTATAAGTATGAGTTTGATTGCTTATGTTTAAATATGATTACCTATAGCCATATACATGCATGACCAGTTTCACCTAGTTATGGAGGTACCATAACCATAACATTAGAGGCACTGATGTTATGACTTCACCATGGCGGAGTGATTGCTCGTGGCGTCCCTTCAGCTTTTGGCCATTTATTTATATTTATCATGTGGGGCGTATGGGTGCATCCTAGTTACACGTTTTATTCAGGATTACATGGTGAATGTGGTGTGTGCCTTGCATCCTTCACAAGGAGTTGATCCCTCCTACCCATTAAACCAGTATATTAAATTAGAGGCAGCCCCTCTAATTTGCAAGATGAGGTCACCCCTCCAATTATTCATGCACGGTGGATATTCATGACCTATATTGGCTAATGGTAAAATATGACAAACAGTTTTTATAAGATAAACATAAGACTTTCAAACTATAAAACCAGTTTTATTAAGACTTAACCAGGTTACTCGGGACTTATTTTCTTCCGCTGTTATTATGTTATATGCTTATCCTATTCATGCTTTATTGTACATCCGTGCACTGAGCGTATTGCTCAGCCGTTTTCCTTTTCTATGTTCCCAAAACGGCAGGTACTTAGGGACGCTCGTAGACACTAAGAGTACGTGCATATGGACTGGAAGCTGTCTAGCCTTCTTTACATTATGCATCTCCTTTCTTTATGATACTTATGCTTTGGACATTGTTTAGTCCTTTTCCTTATTATACTATGTTTGTGTGTGATGAGCTTTACTTTTGGACTACCGATGTTTGATTCCGGTATTTTCCTTTATATGGTCAAGTAAAGTTTAGACATTTTACCTTGTATGCTTTGATGACACGCCATAATTACTGTGATATTTCCATTTCTAAAATGGGGTGTTACACATAATCTTAGCTAGGACCAATCTACACAACGTCGCCTACTTCACCATTTTACGACACAAGGCTAAATTTCGAGTTCTAATCCAAAAGCTAGAACCAATCTTCACAACATCGCCTACCTCACCATTTTCTGACACAAGGCTAGATGTCGAGTTCTAATCGAAATCTAGAACCAATCTTCATGAATCTTCACTTTGAAGCCATGTGAGAACTTACACAACTCACACACAAATCACTTTGTAGTTTAGTGAGAACTAACACACAACACATTACAACTCAACTAAATATATCCAAGTACACACATGTAACTTGGATGTACAAAAGACAATTCCAAGCATACACATATGCAACGGATTTACACAAAACTAATCCAAGTATTCACAAATAGCTTGGATGAACACAACTAGTCCAAGTATTCACAAATACATTGGATCTACACAAGACACAAATAAACAAAAGATGAACATGACTAGATCTTTAGGAGAGGATGATCTTCATCAAGACTTCATCTTTAATCACAACACAAGTGTGTGAATGATCTTCTCTTTGGACAAGGTAATGTATAAGAGGATAATCATAAGTAAACCTACTTAACACATTAAGTGATCATTTACAAATGATTAGGATTAAGAAAAAAGAAAGAAGGTTGAAAGAAATTTCCAAAAAGGGTTGTTGAAAATGCAGATTTGATCCACTATTTATAGGAGACAAAAACCAACGGCTATCTATACGCGGTTCCTTATTGGGCTAGGTGGTTCCTTATCAATAAAGAACCGCATAGGTACTTAAGGAACCGCAGATGTAGACTCCGTTCCTTTTTGTCTTTTAGTAGAGTAGAAATATATGAGGTAGTTTAAGACCTTCAGAGGATATTGTTATGGTATTTAGAATATGCCATATTCAAATTTACATTTTCCATTTTAATAAAACATTTTATTAAAAAGGGAGTTTATTAAAAATCTTTTGTCACATTTGACAAAAGTGAGTTTTAAGGCTAAGCACTTTTATGATCACTAAACATGATTAAGACATGTTAGTGTAATGATTATTACCTTGATGATAGTGTTTGTTAGATAATTCTTACGATTGTGTTTGACTATAAATGTCTTGTATAGTTTGTTGTGATCAAAACTAAGAAAGATTAGTTAACCCTAATAATGTTTTAGGCATGACTTTCATTAACAATGTTGTTTAATGTCATGATAAATTTTGGTGGATCCTGAATGAATAGAGAATGGAGAGCCGTGAGCTTCTTTCAATAAGGCTTCCTAGAGTTCTTGATCATCTAGAACACATAGTTTTGTTCCTTACCATACGATTCCTTTTTCGTCTACACAAAATTCTGTCTGCCGATCCAGCTTCTAAATTGTGACAATCCGTCAATTTACGATTGATATTTTATTCTCAATATTATTTAAAAACAATTTACAATATGAACTCACATATTTTTGGGAAGAAATTTTGATTTACGTCTTGAAGTAGCATCGACTACGTCTAAACCGGAGGATTCAACGTTACGTGCTTACGTTTACATACACCGTCTTTGGTGACAGTCCGACATTTCAGAAAATAAATTTGTCCATAAATATTATTTCGAAGTTTTAAATTTGAGTTGGTTCATAAACTCACAAATTTACGAGAAGAAACTAGAACTTACGATTTTATTTTAACGTCCTTTACGACTAAACCGGAAACCTTAGGATTACGTATTTACGTTTTCGAACTCCGTTTTTGATGAAACAATTTTTATTGGATTTTTTTTGTGACGTTGATTTATAATTTATAAAAACGTTTTTCGTAAAACGACCCGAGGGCACGCAAATCGAGGAAACTAGAATCGAGGAATACCCGTAAACTAGTGAGATGGGACAAAATACATTGTCCCACCCCACTAGCACACATGGGACGGCTAACTTTGCCTCAACACATGAGGTGTCAAGCTTTAAGTTAACTAGTTACAAGTGTAACTTAGCTTACACCTTAAGCTTAACCACCTCAAAACAACTAGCCCTCAAACCACTTCACCATTTGCAACATGCAAACCACCCTCAAAATCCTCTCAACTCTCTCACCTAGTTCGTCCCATCTCACCCTAAACATCCATTTTTGATCAAAAATTAACCATGAAATCATATGTTATCTCTACATATGTTGAAGCTCTCTTGAAACCCTATTGATTGGTGGTGCTTATAACATCCAAGGAGGAGTATTCATGGTGTCTTGGGGCTGATTTTCCACAAGGAGTTCATGGAGCATGGTGGTCTTGAAGATGGTCTTGGCTATGCACAAGTTTCTCCATCAAAATCCATGTTTTGATCAACCTACATCATCATGGTGGTATAAAGATTGTCCTCCTCAACTTCTTGTTATTTTGATTATGTAAACATGTATTTTATTTCCTATTGTATATGTATATGATGATTATATGATGACAAGAATGTTATGTGGGGATTTGTTGTTGATAAACATGATTAAAAAGGTGAAAAACCATAAGAAACAAGGTTAAAATCTTGGTTAAATTTGTTGACTGCATAAAACAGTAAAGAAACTTGTTATGAACTGATAAAACGATGAAGTAGAATGGATTTACAGTAAGCTATGGGTCTTTTACACATGTGAGAGTTGGCCATGCAATGGAATCAAAATAATGAGTGAGATATGATCAAAACAAGTTTAGGGTATAAATCTGAGGTTACTGTTTTTGGACGATTTTTTGAAAATATTTATAAGATGATTCAACAGTAGATATAGTAGAGTTAAATGTAGCACATATCATGTAGTTTATGTGATAAAAATTTTAGCTTCTATCTCCATATAGAACTCAAGATATGGCAGTTTTGGTGAAAGTGAAGTTAAAAATCAGATTTTGGAAAATAAAGTATAATACTATTATATAAGCACTCAAAATTATATTGTATAAAATGTAAAGTTAAAACCCACTAACTCTTGGATTTTATTTATATAAATATGTACAATGAAGAATAAGTGGACATTTTATAAAAATGGTAACTTGTTATGTTTTCTAAGTTATAAAAACTATAAACATGATTTTTACGACTTTTTCGGCTATTGTCGTAAAATTAACGTTTTTGTTAAATAAAACTTAGATGGTTGGACCCGTCTAATGAAAACTTTATAAAACTTATATACTGATATATAACATGTATAACAAGTAAAAACCGATAAAACCCGAACTATAGGGCATACGGACATTAACGAGCTAAGTAAACATATTGGACTAATACTTGGGCTAATGATTGAACTAAATAAGATAAACACCCATAAAAAGAACCTATTGGGCTTAACCCATTTGGGCCCAACTTGAAAGTGTATGTACTGATAATATAAGTACAAAATAGATTAAAATAAGTTAAATAACTTATAATAAGTTTATTGGACTTAAAACACGTAAATAGGTAAAACTAGTAAACTAGTATAAAAGTTATCGACGTATAACACTAAAATGAGTAAACGAGAATATGTAAACCCACTTGATCATCATATATATATAATCATCATATGTATACATAATTGTTATTTTTATAAAGTCATTGGACAAACGTCAAAGACCGATTATTATTTGTCTAGGTTTCCGTGATTGAAACACGTACGTCCGAATTGCCGATAACCCGCCTTCCCACATCAACGTGAGTTCATAGCCTCGCACTCTTTTAAATGTTTTTATAAATGTTTTATAAACCCGCGAGGGAGATAACATGTTAGTTTTTATAAAATAGGACACCATTTGTCCCGATTGTTTGTTTATTGATTTTGGACCCGAATGAATGAATGACTCGATTGTATGACCCGATAAATGATTAAAGGACCCGATAGATGAAATTAAATGGATTATTAAATTTAGGTTATGTCACTAAAAGTCCCATTAGCATGAATTGTGAACTACCGGGATTTGGTAGACGCTTATGCATTTAATAGTACTATTTGGGGACGATCACCCCAGTTCGCGCCTTGACGGTTGATCCCCGTCGTGCCACATTGATTGGTAAGCGAATTTATGTATGAGAATATTTCCAATAGCGTGACCTTTGTGACGACACGCTACTTTAGATGGGCAAAATTTGTATCGGGTTAGCTACCCGTTTTGGTTTAGTAAGGTAACAATGTCATGCGGCTTATAATAATCCAAAATTAACGAAATACTAATAGACGCTCCGAATTACGATGTATTGCCTGACTAGCAATACAGGGTCATACTATTGATATTATGTTTGTGTTTTGGTTTTCATAACCATATTCATATAACGGTTTTTATTTGATTTTATACAACGTCATGAGACGTATTGTATGATGTTTTTACGACATTGGCTCGTATAATAATTTTTAAGGCAGATGCCTATATTATGATTTTCGATAAGGATTTATATAAAATGACTTTGGCTATTTTATGGCCTATTACAAAGATTTGTATAAAATGATTTTTGGCTATTTTACGGCCTATTACAATGATTTGTACGAATTGATTTTTGGTACTAATTTTATACCAAAGTTATATTGTTGGAATTTATTAAACTCTAAGAATTCACTCAGCGTTATCGCTGACCTTTTCTTTTAACATGTTTTATCTCAGGTACTTGAAGGTAATTCTCGGGAAGACGACAAGAATTCATGGCCCGCACTTAAACAATATTTTTCCATTCAAACACTTTGTAAAACTTGTATGAAATAATATGACTTGGGACCGATGTAACTTTGATATTTATGAATGGAAATGATTTATTATTTGTTGGGAATAAAATTAGCTAAGTCACTGGAACGCTGACAAGAGGGAATTGGGCGCTGACAAGAGTAAACAGGGCGCTGACAGATGAGACGCTGATAAGAATTATCAAGACGCTGACAAGAAGAATCTTAATATAAAGACAAGGACTAAATTTGTCAATGATGAATTCTTCAAGCTGGTGGACAAAATATGAAGATAAGAATTTAGAATATATTCTTAATGTTTAAAAAGAATTAGTCAATATTTTATTTGAGTATGTTTATCTTGTGTCTCTTCCTAAAATAGTTGATCTTAGCTTTTTGTACAAGGCTCCTTAAACCTATAAAAGGAGGCCTTAGGGTTAGACATAAAACATATCTCACATACATCTTTTTCACACACCTCTTCCACATATCTCATAACACTTTCATTGTAATCTTTCATTGTTATTATTAATTAAAGTGAAAGTTTGGTATTCATATATTCTGTTTGTTCTTCGTTCTGAGTATTAGTTTCCGCATAATACTTAGATTGTTGAATACACAAAGTTTCTCTACGTGTTATACTTGATCTAATCTCGATAACACAAAGCTAAATCGATCTAAGTTTGGGATCAACAAGTGGTATCAGAGCTTGTTGAGAAACTTCGATTTGAAGAACGAGATCCAATATCGTGAGGTGAACAAGGCTAAGGAAGAAGGTGAAAAAGAATCTAATGATGTTTTCAGTCAAGGCGAAGTCTACTTCAAGTTCCAACTCATCTTCGTCATCTGATAATGAGGTATGTGATGACTCTTCTTGTAGGATAAATACTGAAAAACTTAATAAAGAGATTTTAAAATTAAAATCAGATCTTTCAGACGTAAGATGCACGTTATCTAATTATCAAGTGGCACTTGTTCAAACTGAAAAGACTGTTTCTGAGTATAAGAAAATGGAGTTTGATTTAAAAGATAAAATAAATATCTTAAAACATGAGTTAAATCAAAGTAATGATATTAACGATATCGTGAATAGGGTTAATGTTGATTTAATAGCTAAGTTAGATGAGGCTAATAAGAATAAAGACAATGTAAGTCTTAAAATTCAGAGATTTGATAAGGCCACACAAACCCTAGGAGAATGTGTTAATAAACAAAGGGATTCTAAGGATATGTCTGGGATTGGGTTGAAAGAATATGTTGCCGTTCCACCACCTGCTGGGGACTTCTATGGTGTCCATAGAAAGGATCTCTCTTGGACTGGTATTCCAGAACTCCAAGAAGAGGAATTTATTCCTCCACCTAGAGTTCTTTCCCCAGTTGAGGAATATCAACAAAAGGTTACTGACCTAGAAGAATGGAAGAAGGCTAACCCCACTTTGTTTGTTAAGGGTGGGATGCTTAGTGAGAGTCCATTCGTGCCTATACCTATTGAGAGTCCAGTAGTATCTAAACCTATCACTGTGACCAATCCCATCACTGGAAAAGCTGTTAATCTTGGCTCCCCAATTAAGAAACAACCTAGTGTTAAATATGCTGAAATGTATAGGAAACCTAGGTCACTCAAAAGCCAAGAAAGTATTAATGGGACAGGGTTTTACCAGTCTAAGCCTAAGTTTTTGTCTAAAAAGGCTTGTTATACATGTGGGAGCTCTTCTCATTTGGCCTATAATTGTGTCAGTGGACACAATTCATTCGCTGGCAATAGGTCATCCAATGTCAATCATAGACCTTTTGTCCATACTAGACCACAGGCTACTAGACCAACTCCTTTCTTCTCTAAGGCAGCTAATACCCATGGACAAAGGCCCTTTCAAAAGACCAACACTTGGTCAAACCGACAGTATGTTCCTGTAGCAAACCCTAATTTGGGCACTGACAAGAATAAATTTAGCGCTGACAAGAAAAAATTCAGCGCTGACAGCAATAAATTCAGCGCTGACAGGAACAAATGCAACGCTGACAGCTCCAAATTTGGTATGAGACCTTATTTTAGACCATATAAACAAAGATACTTGGTTAGTAAGGGTCAAGGGTCTAGGGCATCATCCCACATAACTTGGAAACCTAAACAAGAGCAAAACTCTAGTTTTAATGGTATTTCAATGACTTGCAATAGATTTAAATATCTTGAGAAGGTCATTACTAGTCTCATTGGAACAAATTGGGTGCTTAGGTCACAAAGGGATGAACAGGCATTTATGGTAAAGAATAATACCACTCTAGTTGAACAACTAGACAGATCCAAGTCTGATAAGGCTTGGATCTCCAAAGAAAACTAATTTGTTTTCTTTTTTAGCAGCCTATCCAAAAGCAGGTTAATGATCAAGGATATTGGGATAGTGGATGCTCAAGGAACATGCATTGTTGGTCTTTCCACTAATATTATTTTTATCCACTGACATGTTATCTCTACCCATTATCATGGGATAGGGTAGCCTCTGTTGGTGTGTGTTTTTGTGGTTTTTGTTTAACTATGCAGGAAAGTGGAGCTACATTTGGATGGATACAGAATTGCAAACTTTTATTTATGATGGTTGGAGTGTTTACATTCCTATATTGAGATAAAATTTTGCTTCTTCACACATAATGATTTGTATGCTTCTGTTAAGGGGAGGTAAACCTTTAGGTTTTTGGGTATTCTTAGAATGCTCTTATCACAATTCTAGATTGTGTCCACTGGTGAGTGGGGGTTAGAAATAGTGAAGACTTTTCCTTATGGAATTGTTGGAATTTTTAAACCTCGAGGCACTGTAGCATGCACGTTTATATTTAAACATGCATGCTGCCAAGACTTTTGACCTAGAATTGGGTGTGGTCGTATGGGTGACTTGGGTTAGATATATTTTTGGGCTTACTTGGGGAGTTGCAAAGGTTTTATATGAGTTAACTTTCTCTTTGGGGCATTTGTGAACAAATGACTCTAGAGTTCATGTGTGTCTATCATACTTTTGCATGTGTGTATGCATGAACAGTGTTTGTCACTCTTGCTTATTAGAGACTAGTTAATTTTCTTAGGATTATTACCTTTGTTTATGTTCTAACTAAAGTTTTCCATTCTCAAGTCCCATTTTATGCTATGACATCTTAGCTGGTGTCATTTATAAACTTCTTTACAGACCCAAAACGTTTCATCACCCTTTCATTTTTCAAATTTTTGGATATCTAGAAGCCTAATGATCATTGAGATGTTTTTCCTAGTGATTGACATCTAGTAGCAGCAGAGATCACTTTCACAAGGGTGTATTGTGTTATGGAGATGGCTGAGACTATTGGCACTAGCTTTAATGCAAGTCAAGTCAGTCTTATCATCAGTAAGTCCATCTCCATGTCCTATGAATCAACATTGAGGATTTATTTCCCGAATGTGGATGAGGACAGTATGAAACCTTTGACATTAATGGAATTGACGAAAATCTGTATTAGCTTGTAAACGCATAATACATAAATGGTACAAATTGTCAAGGATTTTTATTTTGGAAGCTGATGCAAGGAGGATGTTCTTGATTCCGTCCTTGTATATTGATCTTGGAGAGGAGTCTTAAAAAGGGGAGGAGCAATCGAATTTGAGTGACAAAAGTAATAAAGAAAGCTCCAAAGACTCTACAGGTGCTGAATATGATTAAGACCAAGTGAAGGCTATACAAGTGATTTGAGTGATTGATTTTTCGAGATTTATTATTACTCAAATTTAGGGATAAGTATGTTTGTAAGAATCCTCTCTGTGTGTTATTTTATTCAGAAACTTGATTACTAGAGTAGATATCAAGTTTAGGGGAGGATTGTTGGGAATAAAATTAGCTAAGTCACTGGAACGCTGACAAGAGGGAATTGGGCGCTGACAAGAGTAAACAGGGCGCTGACAGATGAGACGCTGATAAGAATTATCAAGACGCTGACAAGAAGAATCTTAACATAAAGACAAGGACTAAATCTGTCAAGGATGAATTCTTCAAGCTGGTGGACAAAATATGAAGATAAGAATTCATAATATATTCTTAATGTTTAAAAAGATTTAGTCAATATTTTATTTGAGTATGTTTATCTTGTGTCTCTTCCTAAAATAGTTGATCTTAGCTTTTTGTACAAGGCTCCTTAAACCTATAAAAGGAGGCCTTAGGGTTAGACATAAAACATATCTCACATACATCTTTTTCACACACCTCTTCCACATATCTCATAACACTTTCATTGTAATCTTTCATTGTTATTATTAATTAAAGTGAAAGTTTGGTATTCATATATTCTGTTTGTTCTTCGTTCTGAGTATTAGTTTCCGCATAATACTTAGATTGTTGAATACACAAAGTTTCTTTACGTGTTATACTTGATCTAATCTCGATAACACAAAGCTAAATCGATCTAAGTTTGGGATCAACATTATTAAACGACGCGATTTTTTTTAAGCGTTGTCTATGATGTGAGTAATGTGCTATCCCGTAACACCAACTAGTCTTCCGCTGTACTAAGTTGTATAAATTTGGGGGTGTTACAGTTTGGCATCAGAGCTCTCGTTATAGAGAACGAAAGATTTTTAAAACTAAGGTTTTGAATAAAACATTTCAAAATCTTTTTACTAAAAACATTTTTCTAAAAATGTCTAAAAATCTTTTGACTATAACGGTGCCGAAGAATTCCCGAGTTACCGACAAGGCCAAGACTGAGACGTATTATTTTAATATATATATAACTTGGATTATATATATATATATATATATATATATATATGATGTAATTTTATTACATGATTGTTTGATGATTATTTTGATTTTTATACGAGGTATTTATACGACGTCGATTGTCACAAGTAACCCTAAATTCCCTAGTAAATTAATCGAAGCTATTCTCGTAGGAATTCTAGCTATCCTAGATCTAAACCAAGTTGTGGATATTTATGATCCCAACAAATGGTTGATATTCGTAGAAATGTAGATAGTAGTTGATTGTGATATTGAAGAAGAATTGGCAAGATTAAATCTGATATCGATGTCATGACGATCTTTTCTTATAGAGTGGAGTTTGACAAAACATTACCACCTAGAAAGATGTCATCTGAATCGTTGTCATCCAATTCTTAAATTGAAATCGAAAGGGTAAATGTTGCACTTGAGGCTGTTATTGGAACCATTACCCAAAAGCCTCATGCCACTAATACCTTTCCGAGAAGTCTAGTTGAATGATCAAGTCATTTCATATTAATGACTCATTTGATAATTGTTGTTGTAAGAGCTAATAGGATTGGGAATTAAGTGTTGATTCATATTGAGATTGTATTGCCTTTACAAGGCCTAAGAATAAGATTGAAAGTATTGGAAAAATGAGGTAGGATATCGAATTGAGTATAAAATTGGTTGAAACTTGAATAAAGTAAAATTTAACCCGTATGGAATGTGAGATTATTAATAGAAGTTGTTAAGTTCTGTGATTGAATTATAAGGTTTTAATTGATTGTTGATTCGTGTTAAGTGTTGTTCCTAGGCCATTGTCCACTAACGAGGATGCCCAGTGTAACACCCCCAAATTTATACAACTCAATACAGCGGAATACTCGTTGGTGTTACGGAATAGCACATTACTCACATCATAGACAACGCATAAAAATCGCGTCGTTTAATAATAAATAATTTCCATTCATAAATATCAAAGTTACATCGGTCCCAAGTCATATTATTTCATACAAAGTTTTACAAAGTAATTGAATGGAAAATATTGTTTAAGTGCGGGCCATGAATTCTTGTCGTCTTCCCGAGAATTACCTTCAAGTACCTGAGATAAAACATGTTAAAAGAAAAGGTCAGCGATAAGGCCGAGTGAATTCATAGAGTTTAATAAATTCCATCAATATAATATCAGTATAAAATTATTACTGAAAATCATTTTGTACAAATCATTTTCATAGGCCATAAAAGAGCCAAAGTCATTTTATACAAATCTTCATCAAAATCATAATATAGGCATTTGCCTTAAAAATCAGTATACGAGCCAATGTCGTAAAAACATCATACAATACGTCTTATGACGTTGTATAAAAATAAAAACCGTTATATGATTATGGTTATGAAAACCAAAACACAAACATAATATCAATAGTATGACCCAGTATTGCTAGTCAGGCAATACATCGTAATTCGAAGCGTCTAGTAGTATTTCGTTAGTTTTGGATTATTATAAGCCGCATGACATTGTTACCTTACTAAACCAACAACGGGTAGCTAAACCGATACCAAATTTTTCCCATCTAAAGTAGCGTGTCGTCACAAAGGTCACGCTATGGAATCTTCTCATACATAAATTCGCTTACCAATCAATGTGGCACGACGGGGATCAACCGTCAAGGCGCGAACTGGGGTGATCGTCCCCAAATAGTACTATTAAATGCATAAGCGTCTACCAAATCCCGGTAGTTCACAATTCATGCTAATGGGACTTTTAGTGACATAACCTAACTTTAATAATCCATTTAATTTCATCTATCGGGTCCTTTAATCATTTATCGGGTCATACAATCGGGTCATTCAATCATTCGGGTCCAAATCAATAAACAAACAATCGGGACAAATGGTGTCCTATTTTATAAAAACTAACATGTTATCTCCCTCGCGGGTCTATAAAACATTTATAAAAACATTTTAAAAGAGTGTGAGGCTATGAACTCACGTTGATGTGGGAAGGCGGGTTATCGGCAATTCGGACGTACGGTACGTGCTTCAATCACGGAAACCTAGACAAATAATAATCGGTCTTAGACGTTTGTCCAATGACTTTATAAAAATAACAATTATGTATTCATATGATGATTTTATATATATGATGATCAAGTGGGTTTACATATCCTCATTTACTCATTTTTGTGTTATGTGTCGATAACTTTTATACTAGTTTTCTCATTTTACCTATTTACGTGTTTTAGGTCCAATAAGCCTATTATAAGTTCTTAACTTGTATTAATCCTTGTTATACTTATATTATCAGTATCTACACTTTACAAGTTGGGCCTAAAAGGGTTAAGTCCAATAAGTTCTTTTTATAAGTGTTTAACTTATTTAATCCAATTATTAGTCCAATATGTTAACTTAGTCTGTTAATGTCCGTTTGTCCTATAGTTCGGGTTTTTATCGGTTTTTACTTGTTATATATGTTTATATATCAGTATATTAGCTTTATAAAGTTTACATTAGACGGGTCCAACCGTCTAAGTTTTATTTAACAAAAACGTTAATTTTACGGTAATAGCCGAAAAACTCGTAAAAATCAAGTTTATAGTTTTTATTACTTATAAAACTTAACAAGTTACCATTTTGATAAAATGTCCACTTATTTAACCTTTAACATATTTATATAAATAAAATTCATGAGTTAGTGGGTTTTAACTTTACATTTTATACAATATAATTTTGAGTGCTTATATAATAGTAATAAACATTAATTCTCAAAATCTGATTTTTATTTTCATCTTCACCAAAACTGCCATATCTAGAGTTCTATATGGAGATAGAAGCTCAAATTTTGATCACATAAACCACATGATATGTGCTCCATTTAACTCTACTATAGCTACTGTTGAATCATTTTACAAGTATTTTCTAAAAATCATCCAAAACAGTGAACTCAGATTTGTATTCTAAACTTGTTTTGATCATATCTCACTCATTTTGATGATTCCATTACATGGCCAACTCTCACATGTGTATGACATCTAATACTTACTGTAAATTGATTCCACCATGCCATTTTATCAGTTTAACATTTGGTTACTTACTGTTTTTATACAACCATCATATTTAGCAAGATTATAACCTTGTTACCTATGGTTTTTCATCTCTTTAATCATATTTATCAACACTTGATCCCCACACAACATTTTTATCATCATATATTCATCATATACATATACAATAAGAAAGAAAATACATGATTACATAATCAAAATAACAAGAGGATGGGGAGAACAATCTTTATACCACCAAAGTGATGAAATGATGAGCTTTTGGATGAACAAGACATGGTTTTGGGTAACCAATCTTATGAGATATCAACAACACTTCTAGGATCACCAAGTATTTGTAGATTCCTCCAAAAATCATCCCTTGTTCTTCATGAAAACTCCTTGAGAAATCAGCCCCAAGACTCCATGGAAACTCCTCCTTGGATGTTATAATCACCACCAATCAATAGGGTTTTAAAAGGGCTTCAACATGTGTATGAACAACATGGGATTTCATGGTTAAATCAAGATCAAAATGGGGTGTTTTGTGAGTGAT
The DNA here is from genome assembly GCA_025667525.1 of Glebionis coronaria. Classification (NCBI taxonomy): domain Eukaryota; kingdom Viridiplantae; phylum Streptophyta; class Magnoliopsida; order Asterales; family Asteraceae; genus Glebionis; species Glebionis coronaria. The sequence continues at coordinate 554,270,446 of CM046877.1, read as the reverse complement.
ATGGGACGAAATTTGAGAGAGAGATGAGAGGGTTGTGAGATTTGCATGTGAAAAATGAAAGCAAATGGTTATGATTAGTGGTTTTGATGTTTAGTGGAAAACTTGTAGCTTTCAAGTTAAGCTAAGTAGGACAAGTGTGAGTAACTTGTGTAAAAATTGACACAAGGTTAGTGTGGTGTCACAATGTGGCCATCCCATGTGTGGGGGTGGGGCAAAACTTGTTTTTGTCTCATCCCCAATTATTTACGGGTACTCCTCGATTCTAGTTTCCTCGATTTGCGTGCCCTCGGGTCGTTTTACGAAAAACGTTTTTATAAATTATGAATCAACGGCACAAAACGAATCCAATAAAAATTGTCTCATCAAAAACGGAGTTCGAAAACGTAAATACGTAATCCTAAGGTTTCCAGTTTAGTCGTAAAGGATGTTAAAATAAAATCGTAAGTCCTAATCTCTTCTCATAAATTTGTGAGTTTATGAATCAACACAAATTTAAAACTCCAAAATAACATTCACAAATAAATTTATTTTCTGAAATGTCGGACTGTCACCAAAGACGGTGTACGTAAACGTGAGCATGTAACGTAGAATCCTCCGGTTTAAACGTAGTCGATGCTACTTCAAGACGTAAATCCAAATTTCTTCCCAAAAATAAGTGAGTTCATAATGTAACATTAAAATAATGTTTTTAAATAATATTCGAGAATAAAATATCAACCATAAATTGACGGATTGTCACAGCATTTACCCCTAAACAGGATCTTTGTCCTCAAAGATCATCTTACCTTACTACTCGCTTCTTATAGAGTTAAAGCCATGTGGGTATTTCCTCCACATTCGGTCTTTTCTCACAAGTGTAATTCATTACAATACGCGAGTTCTATCTTCATAACTACGGGAATAAGATCAGGCTTAATGTTGACTTACTTTCTCTATCCATGATGTTCACGGGTTTTTGATGAATGCAACTTTTCGCCGACCTAAGCTCTACTAAGAATAATCAGATTCTCACTTGATAGATATTCCATCAAGTTCGATATACGAAACATAATTTACGCAGCTCTTGAAGTCCTAGTGTAGATCCAGCTTATATGCCTTTCAATCCCAACTTTTACATCATCTCAATGGTCCCATACAACGGGGAATTATATCCCATGATTTGTCAGATCATGAATTCATTTTTCCAAGGTTAAAAAATTGTGGCATAACTTCGCTACCCATTTGGCACTTCAAGATCAACATTTCATATTCACATAACCTCTTGCCCACTACCGACTGTCAATAATCAGATCCTAATTTCAATAATCATTTCAGATCTCGCGGGTCGGGTATTTTGTAAGGTTAGGTTTGCCATTATAGGAAACCTTAAACCTAAAAGACATGTCCAACTCACAATGGGTGTATGTCGGGTGTCTTCATCTCAACTCCTGCTTACAGATGCTCTAATATTTGGATCCTAACAAGATTCGATCTCAATCCTAACAAGATGATTATCAATGATAATATCTCCAAAGGAAAACGATTATACTATTTATCACCAAAGGTCATTCATTCAAACATAAAACAGCACTTATATTACTTTGTATCATTACTTTACCTCGTCCCTTCGATTGGGGTGGTACATAGTACTCTCATCAAGGTTCGTTCTCAATGATTTCTGAGCAATTCTCTAGAAATTCGATGCGAAGCGAGGATCTTGATAAAGATGTTCGATACAGGCACACTATGTTTACATAACTCTTTTGCATTTATCATTAATGGGAATGATATTAGCAGATTTGGTCAGTCTGTCGACGATGACCCAAATCAAATCAAATTCAGATGACGACCTTTGCAATAGCTAGACGTTTACTAATGTATGAGGCGATGTTTGCCTTCATAATTGCCATCAGTACAACTTCTTCAGACAAAGATACTTTTAGTCAAAAATGACATATATATAATACTTACACTTACAAGATTTCCAATTTAACAACATCTTACAATTTTCCATATTTAGGCAACCATAAACGGCCCTTTAAAACATTTAACACTATTGGCTTCTCAATTATAATGGTTCACATAAGCCGTGAAACCTTTCACTATTTATATTATTCTTCTTATAAACATCGGCTATATTTTAAATTGTTCGACAATTTATTTTGCACGTTCATTATTAAGAAATATATCCTAATTGGTTCTTTATCCTTTTTATATAATATGTCAGTAATTACGTTCACTTTCCTGATGAAATAGTTATCATGTCCGTATTTATTCAATAATTATTTCTTCACATTTTCTCTGTTTTAGTTTCGTCTCATCTATTATTTTTATCAGTTTTTCTCAATCTGACGTTTTAAGCGTCGATAATTATTATAATTAATTTAATAATTATTAGTTAATTTTTATGAAGCGTAAACGTAAAAGTTTTAAATTTCTTAGTTCGACCAATTATATAAAATGTTCAAAAATAAATTTGAATTTAATTAATACGATTTTTGTTGATTTATCAAAAATAATTAATAAGATTCGTAAATGTTTGAAAAATCTGTGGTTATACTTTGGTCGAAATTTTCTTAGTTGAAAAGCAAAAATTGTCGTTTCAAATTTCAAGTCATAGTTTAAATGTTTTCCTCAATCCCTTTTAGGTTGTCTTGAGGTATATACAAACATTTACCCCTAAACAAAAGTTTAGTTAAATGGTTTGTGTATAAGGGAATAATCCATTAAAAATCCTTTGTTAAAACATTTGTCAAAATATATTTGCACTTTTCTTTTTAGCATAACTCAAAGTCTTAAATGACTTATAAGTTTTGAAGAGTCAATATATTCCATTTTCTATTAATCACACGGTCAAATAATGTAAAGGATTAAGTCTTAAATCACATATTAATTATTTAAGGTACAGGTTTTTATTGTTCGGTCAATTCAGGGCAATCTATAAATAATTATTAACTCATTCTTATTCTTATAAACAAACATATAGTCCTTAATGATCACGAGCATGAATTTATCAAATTACAGCCTACACACGTGATTCACCAATTTATGAATGCTACATGTGTATTAGTCAATCCAAACGTCACCACGTGAAACTCATAATGTTCATTACAAGTACAGGATGTAGGATTGGAATACATAATCTTTTTCGCAGATGCGAAGTTGATGATAACTATGCCATGGATCAAAAAACTTGTAAATGATCGAACAAATCTTCCATTTCGAGTTATGGATATCGTTTTCGATTGTCAATTTACTCAGTTCACAGTAATCTATAAATATAAGAAATAATAACACCATAGCTCTTCATGATGACGAGCTTGGTAGAATAAAAGCTTTCCCCGACAACTCTCTCAGTTGTACGGTAATTCTTTTAATTCAGATGGTGCTGAAGTACAGTGCACACGCCACAGGTGCAGCACCAGGAATATAATCAATACCAAATTCAATTTGCCTTAATGGCAAAAGTCTAGGTAATTTACCAACAAATACCTTCTAAAAATTTCAGATAACAGAAATATCTTTTAATAAATTCATATTAGGTTCTTTCTAGATTATATTATCTATGACTAATTCACAACCATTCACGGTATAATTTTTAAGTCTAAATGCAGGATAAAATCATCCATCAAGAATTATTTAGATCACTTTTGATAATCAACATTTTATCTTTTAGGGGAATTCTACTCGAGTTCCCATCAATTAAGACAATGTCGTCATGTCATAATCAATCAATCCGTTCTACTGGCACTATTAACTTTCCAGTTTTATTGCCGTCGATAAGATGTGAACTTCTCAAAAGACTAATAATAACTCACATTCCTTCACAAATCAAGGATATCTGGAGACACAATTATTATTAAAAGAGTAAGGTCAACGCAAAATCTACGCGAGAGAATTTCAAATCAGGTACAGACGAAAACATTTAATGAATATGAATATATCCCATGTTTTCATAATTTGAGTACGTATTCGAAAGCTCCTCGGATCGTTACCCAGGTCATTCAAATGAAATCAAATCATAAGAAATGATAAGAACGTCAATACATCCAGTCGGCTATCAACACTCGGTAATCAGATACTTTTCCTAAGAATCTCACCACGAAAGAATTGGACAAGAAAGAATTGTCAATTGTCAGATAAGATAATTTCCACAGATGAGTAAATTCGACTCATAAGAATAGATGGCACGGGCACATATGTAGATGTCTCTAACATTATGTCCCTATTTTGCACTTCTTGCAGATCTCATAAAATTTTATCTTTCACAATCTTCAAAGAAAATGTAGTGTTCATTCATTAGTTTTATGGTGACTACTAATCAGCCTTGCATGGTCCATTCCAAATTGTATGTAGGCGCGCAACTATATACAATTTCAAGATTAACGATGCAATACTCAGTTCGTCAAAACTTTATCATCATGTTTTTAATAAAAACATTTACATGCTTAATTCTTAAATAAGAATCAAAAATAAATTTACAATGATTTTCTTTGTTATGAAAACAATTAAGTTTCCAAAGTGTTTCATAAACAGCTTCATTTTTATATCAATCACTTATAAATCTCACTTTGAATAATCCTTATTTTGATGAAAATTTAAATTTTCTCAAAGGATACCGTTTTAACTTTATAAAAACAATGTGTGATCTGCAAAAGAGTGATGAAGAGTTGTTCACCAAGATCTTAACTACAATATGATAGGGAATGAGCTTTAGCCAAATAATCATGAGGTTCGTGACCTCGATGGCACTCACGAAGAATGATTCACAACGTAACTCAAATCAAGATGAGTACTTGTTCAATGGTTGCATCACTAATGTGAACATTAGGATGAAGCAATAAAAGATAGATATCATCCATGTAGAATTTAGCAATCAAAGGTAGTCTTTTCATTAATCACAAACAAGTCAAATTGTACCGTAACACATTACGTGTCACTATGTCATACAATTCTCAGAACTCATCCTACCAACTGATGTCACAGTTAAGTTAGGGATTATTTTTAAAAGATACCACAATGACTACTATTCTACAAGAGTCATTAGGTGTTCCACATGTCCCGAAAGATCCATCGGTCCCAATTAAGAAAAAGATTTCTTCAATTTATTCCTTGGACACTGGGCATCCTCGTTAGTGGACAATGGCCTAGGAACAACCCTTAACACAAACCTACAATCAATTAAAACCTCATAATTCAATCACAAAACTTATCGATTTCCTCTTTACAATCTCATATTCCATACAAGTTAAATTTTACTTTATTCAAGTTTCAACCAACTTATACTCAATTCGATATTCTACCTCATTCTCCAATACTTCCAACTTTATTTATAAACCTTAAAAGGGCAATAAAAGCTCGATATGAATCAACACTTAATTCCAATCCTATAGCTCTTACAACAACAATTATCAAATGAGTCACTAGTATGAGATGACTCGATCAGTCAATTAGACTTCTCGGAAAGGTATTAGTGGCATGAGGCTTTTGGGTAATGGTTCCAATGACAGCCTCAAGTGCAACATTCACCCTTTCGATTTCAAATTTAAGAATTGGATGACAACGAATCAGATGACATCTTTCCAGGTGATAACGTTTTGTCAAACTCCACTCTATAAGGAAAGATCGTCATGACATCGATATCAGATTTAATCTCGCCAATTCTTATTCAATATCACAATCAACTAATGTCTACATTTCTACGAATATCAACCATTTGTTGGGATCATAAATATCCACAACTTGGTTCAGATCTAGGATAGCTAGAATTCCTACGAGAATAGCTTCGATTAATTTACTAGGGGATTTAGGGTTCCTTGTGACAATCTACGTCGTATAAATATCTCGTATAAATATCAAAATAATCATCGAACAATCATGTAATCAAATTACGTCATACATATATATAATCCAAGTTATATATATATTAAAATGACACTTCTCAGTCTTAGCCTTGTCGGTAACTCGGGAATTCTTCGACACCGTTATAGTCAAAAGATTTTTAGACATTTTTAGAAAAAATGTTTATAGTTAAAAGATTTTGAAATGTTTTATTCAAAACCTTGGTTTTAAAAATCTTTCGTTCTCAATAACGAGAGCTCTGGTACCAAACTGTAACACCCCCAAATTTATACAACTCAATACAGCGGAATACTCGTTGGTGTTACGGAATAGCACATTACTCACATCATAGACAACGCATAAAAATCGCGTCGTTTAATAATAAATAATTTCCATTCATAAATATCAAAGTTACATCGGTCCTAAGTCATATTATTTCATACAAAGTTTTACAAAGTAATTGAATGGAAAATATTGTTTAAGTGCGGGCCATGAATTCTTGTCGTCTTCCCGAGAATTACCTTCAAGTACCTGAGATAAAACATGTTAAAAGAAAAGGTCAGCGATAAGGCCGAGTGAATTCATAGAGTTTAATAAATTCCATCAATATAATATCAGTATAAAATTATTACTGAAAATCATTTTGTACAAATCATTTTCATAGGCCATAAAATAGCCAAAGTCATTTTATACAAATCTTCATCAAAATCATAATATAGGCATTTGCCTTAAAAATCAGTATACGAGCCAATGTCGTAAAAACATCATACAATACGTCTTATGACGTTGTATAAAAATAAAAACCGTTATATGATTATGGTTATGAAAACCAAAACACAAACATAATATCAATAGTATGACCCAGTATTGCTAGTCAGGCAATACATCGTAATTCGAAGCGTCTAGTAGTATTTCGTTAGTTTTGGATTATTATAAGCCGCATGACATTGTTACCTTACTAAACCAACAACGGGTAGCTAACCCGATACCAAATTTTTCCCATCTAAAGTAGCGTGTCGTCACAAAGGTCACGCTATGGAATCTTCTCATACATAAATTCGCTTACCAATCAATGTGGCACGACGGGGATCAACCGTCAAGGTGCGAACTGGGGTGATCGTCCCCAAATAGTACTATTAAATGCATAAGCGTCTACCAAATCCCGGTAGTTCACAATTCATGCTAATGGGACTTTTAGTGACATAACCTAACTTTAATAATCCATTAAATTTCATCTATCGGGTCCTTTAATCATTTATCGGGTCATACAATCGGGTCATTCAATCATTCGGGTCCAAATCAATAAACAAACAACCGGGACAAATGGTGTCCTACTTTATAAAAACTAACATGTTATCTCCCTCGCGGGTCTATAAAACATTTATAAAAACATTATAAAAGAGTGTGAGGCTATGAACTCACGTTGATGTGGGAAGGCGGGTTATCAGCAATTCGAACGTACGGTACGTGCTTCAATCACGGAAACCTAGACAAATAATAATCGGTCTTAGACGTTTGTCCAATGACTTTATAAAAATAACAATTATGTATACATATGATGATTTTATATATATGATGATCAAGTGGGTTTACATATCCTCATTTACTCATTTTTGTGTTATGTGTCGATAACTTTTATACTAGTTTTCTCGTTTTACCTATTTACGTGTTTTAGGTCCAATAAGCCTATTATAAGTTCTTAACTTGTATTAATCCTTGTTATAATTATATTGTCAGTATCTACACTTTACAAGTTGGGCCTAAAAGGGTTAAGTCCAATAAGTTCTTTTTATAAGTGTTTAACTTATTTAATCCAATTATTAGTCCAATATGTTAACTTAGTCTGTTAATGTCCGTTTGTCCTATAGTTCGGGTTTTTATCGGTTTTTACTTGTTATATATGTTTATATATCAGTATATTAGCTTTGTAAAGTTTACATTAGACGGTTCCAACCGTCTAAGTTTTATTTAACAAAAACGTTAATTTTACGGTAATAGCCGAAAAACTCGTAAAAATCAAGTTTATAGTTTTTATTACTTATAAAACTTAACAAGTTACCATTTTGATAAAATGTCCACTTATTTAACCTTTAACATATTTATATAAATAAAATTCATGAGTTAGTGGGTTTTAACTTTACATTTTATACAATATAATTTTGAGTGCTTATATAATAGTAATAAACATTAATTCTCAAAATCTGATTTTTATTTTCATCTTCACCAAAACTGCCATATCTAGAGTTCTATATGGAGATAGAAGCTCAAATTTTGATCACATAAACCACATGATATGTGCTCCATTTAACTCTACTATAGCTACTGTTGAATCATCCTACAAGTATTTTCTAAAAATCGTCCAAAACAGTGAACTCAGATTTGTATTCTAAACTTGTTTTGATCATATCTCACTCATTTTGATGATTCCATTGCATGGCCAACTCTCACATGTGTATGACATCTAATACTTACTGTAAATTGATTCCACCATTCCATTTTATCAGTTTAACATTTGGTTACTTACTGTTTTTATACAACCATCATATTTAGCAAGATTATAACCTTGTTACCTATGGTTTTTCATCTCTTTAATCATATTTATCAACACTTGATCCCCACACAACATTTTTATCATCATATATTCATCATATACATATACAATAAGAAAGAAAATACATGATTACATAATCAAAATAACAAGAGGATTGGGAGAACAATCTTTATACCACCAAAGTGATGAAATGATGAGCTTTTGGATGAACAAGACATGGTTTTGGGTAACCAATCTTATGAGATATCAACATCACTTCTAGGATCACCAAGTATTTGTAGATTACTCCAAAAATCATCCCTTGTTCTTCATGAAAACTCCTTGAGAAATCAGCCCCAAGACTCCATGGAAACTCCTCCTTGGATGTTATAATCACCACCAATCAATAGGGTTTTAAAAGGGCTTCAACATGTGTATGAACAACATGGGATTTCATGGTTAAATCAAGATCAAAATGGGGTGTTTTGTGAGTGATATGGGACGAAATTTGAGAGAGAGATGAGAGGGTTGTGAGATTTGCATGTGAAAAATGAAAGCAAATGGTTATGATTAGTGGTTTTGATGTTTAGTGGAAAACTTGTAGCTTTCAAGTTAAGCTAAGTAGGACAAGTGTGAGTAACTTGTGTAAAACTTGACACAAGGTTAGTGTGGTGTCACAATGTGGCCATCCCATGTGTGGGGGTGGGGCAAAACTTGTTTTTGTCTCATCCCCAATTATTTACGGGTACTCCTCGATTCTAGTTTCCTCGATTTGCGTGCCCTCGGGTCGTTTTACGAAAAACGTTTTTATAAATTATGAATCAACGGCACAAAATGAATCCAATAAAAATTGTCTCATCAAAAACGGAGTTTGAAAACGTAAATACGTAATCCTAAGGTTTCCGGTTTAGTCGTAAAGGATGTTAAAATAAAATCGTAAGTCCTAATCTCTTCTCATAAATTTGTGAGTTTATGAACCAACACAAATTTAAAACTCCAAAATAATATTCACAAATAAATTTATTTTCTGAAATGTCGGACTGTCACCAAAGACGGTGTATGTAAACGTGAGCACGTAACGTAGAATCCTCCGGTTTAAACGTAGTCGATGCTACTTCAAGACGTAAATCCAAATTTCTTCCCAAAAATAAGTGAGTTCATAATGTAACATTAAAATAATGTTTTTAAATAATATTCGAGAATAAAATATCAACCATAAATTGACGGATTGTCACACCCAGTGTCCAAGAAATAAATTGAAGAAATCTTCTTCTGAATTGAGACCGATGGATCTTCTGGGACATATGGAACACCTAATGACTATTGTAGATTAGTATTCATTGTGGTATCTTTTAAAAATAATCCCTAACTTAACTGAGATATCAGTTGGTAGGATGAGTTCTGAGAATTGTATGACATAGTGACACGTAATGTGTTACGGTACAATTTTGACTTGTTTGTGATTAATGAAAAAGACTACCTTTGATCGCTAAATTCTACACGTATCGATGTTATCTATCTTTTATTGCTTCATCCTAATGCTCGCATTAGTGATGCAACCATTGAACAAGTACTCATCTCGAATTGAGTTACGTTGTAGATTATTCTCTTTGCATTCCTGAGTGCCATCGAGATCATGAACCTCGTGATTATTTGGCTAAGCTCATTCCCTATCATATTGTAGTTAGTTCTTGGTGAACAACTCTTCATCACTCTTTTGCAGATCACACGTTATTTTTATAAAGTTAAAACGGTATCCTTTGAGAAAATTTAATTTTCATCACAATAAGGATTATTTATAGTGAGATTTATAAGCGATTGTTATTGAAATGAAGCTGTTTATAAAACACTTTGGAAAACCTAATTGTTTTCATAACAAAGAAAACCTTTGTAAATATATATTTTTGATTCTTATTTAAGAATTAAGCATGAAAATGTTTTTATTATAAACATGATGATAAATTTTGACGAACTGAGTATTGCATCGTTAATCTTGAAATTGTATATAGTTGCGCGCCTACATACAATTTGGAATGGACTATGCAAGACTGATTAGTAGTCACCATAAAACTAATGAATAAACACTACATTTTCTTTGAGGATTGTGAAAGATTAAATTTTAATGAGATCTGCAAGAAGTGAAAAATAAGGACATAATGTTAGGGACACCTACATATGTGCCTGTAGCATCTATTCTTCTGAGTCGAATTTACTCATCTGTGGAAATTGTCTTAGTTGACAATTGACAATTCATTCTTGTCCAATTCTCCCGTATTGAGATTCTTAGGAGAAGTATATGATTACCGAGTGTTTATACCCGACTGGATGTATTGACATTCTTATCATTTCTTATGATTTGATTTCATTTGAATGACCTGGGTAACGATCCGAGGAGCTTTCGTATGCGTACTCAAATTATGAAAACATGAGATATATTCATATCCATTAAATGTCTTCGTCTGTATCTGATTTGAAATTCTCTCGCGTAGATAATGCGTTGACCTTACTCTTTTAAGGTAGTTATGTATCCTAATATCCTTGAATTTGTGAAGGATTATGAATTATTATTAGTCTTTTGAGAAGTTCACATCTTATCGACGGCAATAAAACTGGAAAGTTGATAGTGCCAGTAGAATGGATTGATTGATTATGACATGACGACATTGTCTTAATTGATGGGGACTCGAGTAGAATACCCCTAAATGATAAGATGTTGATTATCAAAAGTTATTTAAATAATTCTTGATGGATGACCATATCCTGTATTTACACTTGAAATTATACCATGAATGGTTGTGAATTAGTCATAGATATTATAATCTAGAAAGAACCTAATATGAACTTATTAAAAGATGATTCTGTTATCTGAAACTTTAGGAGGTATTTATTGGTGAATTACCTAGACTTTCGCCATTAAGGCAAGTTGAATTTGGTATTGATCATATTCCCGGTGCTGCACCTGTGGCGTGTGCACTGTACGTCAGCACCATCTAAATTAAAGGAATTACCGTACAACTGAGAGAGTTGTCGGAGAAAGATTTTATTCTACCGAGCTCGTCATCATGAAGAGCTATGGTGTTATCATTCCCTATATTTATAGATTACTGTGAACTGAGTAAATTGACAATCGAAAACGATATCCATAACTAGAAATGGAAGATTTGTTCGATCATTTACAAGCTTCTAGCGTATGTTCTAAAGGTTTGATCCTCGGCATGGTTATCATCAACTTCGCGTCCGCGAAAAAGATTATCTATTCCAATCACTACATTCAGAACTCGTAATGAACATTATGAGTTTCACGTGATGTTGTTTGGATTGGCCAACGCACATGTAGCATTCATAAATTTGGTGAATCACGTGTGTAGGCTGTAATTTGATAAATTCATGCTTGTGATCATTAAGGACTATTTGTTTGTTTATAAGAATAAGAATGAAGTTAATAATTAATTATAGATTGCCCTGAATTGGCCGAACAATTAAAACTTGTACCTTGAATATTTAACATAAGACTTAAGACTTAATCCTTTACATGATTTAACTGTGTGATTAATAGATAATAGAATATAAATTGACTCTTCAAAATTTAGAAGTCATTTAAGACTTTGAGTTATACTAAAAAGAAATGGAAATATGTTTTGACAAATGTTTTAACAAAGGATTTTAAGGGATCATTCTCTTATAACCAAAACATTGAACTAAACTCCTGTTTAGGGGTAAATGATTGTGTATACCTCAAGACAACTTAAGAAAGATTGAGGAAATCATTTAAACCATGACTTGAAATTTGAAACGATACATTTTGCTTTTCAAACTAAGAAAATTTTGACCAAAATATAACCGAAGATTTTTCAAACATTTACGAATCTTAATAATCATTTTCGATAAATCAACAAAAATCGTGTTAAATAAATTCAAGTTTGTTTTGAACATTTTATTATAATTGGTCGAACTAAGAAATTTAAACTTTTAATGCTTACGTTTCATAAAAATTTAATATTTAATATTTAACTAGTTGTAATAATTATCGACGCTTTAGACGTCAGATTGAGTAAAACAGATAAAGATAATAGTAAAGACGAAACTAAAACATAGAAGATATGAAGAAAGAATTTTGAATAAATACGGTTATGATATTTATTTCATCAGGAAGGTGAACGTAATTACTGACGCATAATATAGAAAGAATACATGAGTGAATTATGGACACGATAATTATATCATCATGAGAGGTGAATATAGGTACCGACGCATTATGTAGAAAAGATAAAGAATCAATTACGATGTATTTCTTAATAATGAAGGCGCAAAATAAATTGCCGAACGATATAAAAATAAACAGTTTGTAAGAAGGATAATATAGATAATAAAAGAGGTTCGCGGCTAATGTGAACCATTAGAATTGAGAAGCCGATAGCGTTAAATGTTTTAAAGACCACATGTGATTGTCTAAATATGGAGGATTGTGAGATATAGTTATGTTGGAATTTGTAAGTATAAGTATTCTATTTATGTCATTTCTGACTAGAAGTATCTTTGACTGAAGAAGTTGTACTAATGGCAATTATGAAGGCAGACATCGCCTCATACATTAGTAAACGTTTAGCTATTGCAAAGGTCATCATCTGAATTTGATTCGATTTGGGTCATCGTCGACAGACTGACCAAATCTGCTAATATCATTCCCGTTAATGATAAATGCAAAAAGAGTTATGTAAACATAGTATGCTTGTATCAAACATCTTTATCAAGATCCTCGCTTCGCATCGAATTTCTAGAGATTTGCTCAGAAATCAATAAGAACGAACCTTGATGAGAGTACTATGTACCATCCCAAATCGAAGGGACGAGGTAAAGTAACGATACAAAATAATATAAGTGCTGTTTTATGTTTGAATGATTGACCTTTGGTAATAGACCGTATAATCGTTTTCCTTTGGAGGGATTATCATTGATAATCATCGTATTAGGATCGAGATCGAATCTTGTTAGGATCTGAATCTTAGAGCATCTGTAAGCAGGAGTTGAGATGAAGACATCCGACATACACCCATTGTGAGTTGGACATGTCTTTTAGGTTTAAGGTTTCCTATGATGGCGAACCTAACCTTACAAAGTACCCGACCCGCGAAATCTGAAATGATTGTTGAAATTAGGATTTGATTATTGACAGCCGGTAGTGGGCAAGAGGTTATGTGAATGTGAAATATAGATCTTGAAGTGCCAAATGGGTAGCGAAGTTATGCCACAATTTTTAACCTTGGAAAAATGAATTCATGATCTGACAAATCATGGGATATAAGTCCCCGTTGTATGGGACCATTGATATGATGTAAAAGTTGGGATTGAAAGGCATATAAGCTGGATCTACCCTAGGACTTCAAAGACTGCGTGAATGATGTTTCGTATATCGAACATGATGGAATATCTATCAAGTGAAATTCTGATTATTCTTAGTAGAGCTTAGATCGGCGAAAAGTTGCATTCATCAGAAACCCGTGAACATCATGGATAGAGAAAGTAAGTCAACATTTAGCCTGATTTTATTCCCGTAGTTATGTTTGATGAAACTCGCGTATTGTAATAAATTGCACTTGTGAGAAAAGACCGAATGTGGAGGAAATAACCACATGGCTTTAACTCTATAAGAAGCGAGTAGTAAGGTAAGATGATCTTTGAGGACAAAGATCCTGTTTAGGGGTAAATGCTGTGACAATCCGTCAATTTACGATTGATATTTTATTCTCAATATTATTTAAAAACAATTTACAATATGAACTCACATATTTTTGGGAAGAAATTTTGATTTACGTCTTGGAGTAGCATCGACTACTTCTAAACCGGAGGATTCAACGTTACGTGCTTATGTTTACATACACCGTCTTTGGTGACAGTCCGACATTTCAGAAAATAAATTTGTCCATAAATATTATTTTGGAGTTTTAAATTTGAGTTGGTTCATAAACTCACAAATTTACGAGAAGAAACTAGGACTTACGATTTTATTTTAACGTCCTTTACGACTAAACCGGAAACCTTAGGATTACGTATTTACGTTTTCGAACTTCGTTTTTGATGAAACAATTTTTATTGGATTCGTTTTGTGACGTTGATTTATAATTTATAAAAACGTTTTTTGTAAAACGACCCGAGGGTACGCAAATCGAGGAAACTAGAATCGAGGAATACCCGTAAACTAGTGAGATGGGACAAAATACATTGTCCCACCCCACTAGCACACATGGGACGGCTAACTTTGCCTCAACACATGAGGTGTCAAGCTTTAAGTTAACTAGTTACAAGTGTAACTTAGCTTACACCTTAAGCTTAACCACCTCAAAACAACTAGCCCTCAAACCACTTCACCATTTGCAACATGCAAACCACCCTCAAAATCCTCTCAACTCTATCACCTAGTTCGTCCCATCTCACCCTAAACATCCATTTTTGATCAAAAATTAACCATGAAATCATATGTTATCTCTACATATGTTGAAGCTCTTTTGAAACCCTATTGATTGGTGGTGCTTATAACATCCAAGGAGGAGTATTCATGGTGTCTTGGGGCTGATTTTCCACAAGGATTTCATGGAGCATGGTGGTCTTGAAGATGGTCTTGGCTATGCACAAGTTTCTCGATCAAAATCCATGTTTTGATCAACCTACATCATCATGGTGGTATAAAGATTGTCCTCCTCAACTTCTTGTTATTTTGATTATGTAAACATGTATTTTATTTCCTATTGTATATGTATATGATGATTATATGATGATAAGAATGTTATGTGGGGATTTGTTGTTGATAAACATGATTAAAAAGGTGAAAAACCATAAGAAACAAGGTTAAAATCTTGGTTAAATTTGTTGACTGTATAAAACAGTAAAGAAACTTGTTATGAACTGATAAAATGATGAAGTAGAATGGATTTACAGTAAGCTATGGGTCTTGTACACATGTGAGAGTTGTCCATGCAATGGAATCAAAATAATGAGTGAGATATGATCAAAACAAGTTTAGGGTATAAATCTGAGGTTACTGTTTTGGACGATTTTTAGAAAATATTTAGAAGATGATTCAACAGTAGCTATAGTAGAGTTAAATGTAGCACATATCATGTAGTTTATGTGATAAAAATTTGAGCTTCTATCTCCATATAGAACTCAAGATATGGCAGTTTTGGTGAAAGTGAAGTTAAAAATCAGATTTTGGAAAATAAAGTATAATACTATTATATAAGCACTCAAAATTATATTGTATAAAATGTAAAGTTAAAACCCACTAACTCTTGGATTTTATTTATATAAATATGTACAATGATAAATAAGTGGACATTTTATAAAAATGGTAACTTGTTATGTTTTATAAGTTATAAAAACTATAAACATGATTTTTACGACTTTTTCGGCTATTGCCGTAAAATTAACGTTTTTGTTAAATAAAACATAGATGGTTGGACCCGTCTAATGAAAACTTTATAAAACTTATATACTGATATATAGACATGTTATAACAAGTAAAAACCGATAAAACCCGAACTATAGGGCATATGGACATTAACGAGCTAAGTAAACATATTGGACTAATACTTGGGCTAATGATTGAACTAAATAAGATAAACACCCATAAAAAGAACCTATTGGGCTTAACCCATTTGGGCCCAACTTGAAAGTGTATGTACTGATAATATAAGTACAAAATGGATTAAAATAAGTTAAATAACTTATAATAAGTTTATTGGACTTAAAACACGTAAATAGGTAAAACTAGTAAACTAGTATAAAAGTTATCGACATATAACACTAAAATGAGTAAACGAGAATATGTAAACCCACTTGATCATCATATATATATAATCATCATATGTATACATAATTGTTATTTTTATAAAGTCATTGGACAAACGTCTAAGACCGATTATTATTTGTCTAGGTTTCCGTGATTGAAACACGTACCGTACGTCCGAATTGCCGATAACCTGCCTTCCCACATCAACGTGAGTTCATAGCCTCGCACTCTTTTAAATGTTTTTATAAATGTTTTATAAACCCGCGAGGGAGATAACATGTTAGTTTTTATAAAATAGGAAACCATTTGTCCCGATTGTTTGTTTATTGATTTTGGACCCGAATGAATGAATGACCCGATTGTATGACCCGATAAATGATTAAACGACCCGATAGATGAAATTAAATGGATTATTAAAGTTAGGTTATGTCACTAAAAGTCCCATTAGCATGAATTGTGAACTACCGGGATTTGGTAGACGCTTATGCATTTAATAGTACTATTTGGGGACGATCACCCCAGTTCGCGCCTTGACGGTTGATCCCCGTCGTGCCACATTGATTGGTAAGCGAATTTATGTATGAGAAGATTTCCAATAGCGTGACCTTTGTGACGACACGCTACTTTAGATGGGCAAAATTTGTATCGGGTTAGCTACCCGTTTTGGTTTAGTAAGGTAACAATGTCATGCGGCTTATAATAATCCAAAATTAACGAAATACTAATAGACGCTCCGAATTACGATGTATTGCCTGACTAGCAATACAGGGTCATACTATTGATATTATGTTTGTGTTTTGGTTTTCATAACCATATTCATATAACGGTTTTTATTTGATTTTATACAACGTCATGAGACGTATTGTATGATGTTTTTACGACATTGGCTCGTATAATAATTTTTAAGGCAGATGCCTATATTATGATTTTCGATAAGGATTTATATAAAATGACTTTGGCTATTTTATGGCCTATTACAAAGATTTGTATAAAATGATTTTTGGCTATTTTACGGCCTATTACAATGATTTGTACGAATTGATTTTTGGTACTAATTTTATACCAAAGTTATATTGTTGGAATTTATTAAACTCTATGAATTCACTCGGCGTTATCGCTGACCTTTTCTTTTAACATGTTTTATCTCAGGTACTTGAAGGTAATTCTCGGGAAGACGACAAGAATTCATGGCCCGCACTTAAACAATATTTTTCCATTCAAACACTTTGTAAAACTTGTATGAAATAATATGACTTGGGACCGATGTAACTTTGATGTTTATGAATGGAAATGATTTATTATTAAATGACGCGATTTTTTTTATGCGTTGTCTATGATGTGAGTAATGTGCTATCCCGTAACACCAACTAGTCTTCCGTTGTACTAAGTTGTATAAATTTGGGGGTGTTACATAAATGATAGCCCAAATCTCACAATCATCTTTCTGAGTTTCCTTGATCCGAGAAATTAAGTCTGGCTCAACTCTCAGATTAGCCTAGTACCCATGATGTCCACGTACTAAGAATTCCATGTCTAGTCGCTCTAAGTCACGTATGATTTCCTCATGTATCTTGATGTCATTTATCATACCTGACTTCCTGCTAAGAGCATCTGCCACTACATTCGCCTTGCAATGATGATAATGAAGATTGATGTCATAATCCTTGAGTAGTTCGAACCATCTCCTTTGTCTCATGTTCAGTTCCCTCTGAGTGAAAATATACTTGAGACTTTTGTGATCAGTGAAGATATCATATTATTCACCATAGAGGTAGTGTCTCCAAATTTTAAGTGCAAAGACAACTACTGCTAGCTCCAAGTCATGTGTAGGAAAATTCTCCTCATAAGGCTTTAGCTGACGTGATACGTATGCAATCACCTCCCATGTTGCATGAGTACACAGCCTAATCCTTTACCAGAAGCATCGTTGTAGATCTGAGATCCACCTGTACCAGATGGGAGAGTAAGAATAGGTACAGATACTAACCGCTTCTTGAGTTCTTCAAATCTCTTATCCCGCTCATCAGTCCAAACGAATTTCTCTCCTTTCCGCATCAACTTAGTCAATGGTAAGGCTAGTCTTGAAAAATTCTCCACGAATCTGCGATAATAACCAACTAAGCCTAGGAAACTACGAACCTTGGTTGTAGACGTCCGTCTTGGCCATTTAGTGATAGCTTTAACCTTCACAGGATCCATAGTAATCCCTTATGCGGAGAAAATGTTTCTCTAAGAATGCCACCTTGGTTAGCCAAAATTCAAACTTAGAAAATTTAGCATACAATTGTTTTTGACGAAGAATCTGTAGCATAATACGTAGATGTTCTTCCTGTTCTTCCTTGGATTTAGAAAAGATGAGGATGTCATCGATGAAGAGAATAACAAATTTGTCTAAGTACTCGTGGAAGACGCGGTTCATAAGGTCCATGAAAACTGTAGAAGCATTAGTGAGTCCGAAAGGCATGACTACGAACTCATAATGGCCATATCTGGTACGAAAAGCAGTCTTGAGAAATATCCTGCTCTTTAACTCGCAGCTGATGATAACCGGATCTTAGATCAATATTGGATAAATGTTTGGCACCCTGAAGTTGGTCAAACAGATCATCGATTCGCGGTAATGGATAACGGTGTTGGTCAAAATATTGAGTTGATGTGTCAAAACTAAAAGACATGGACTAAATTTGACAAGAGAAGATTCTACAAGCTGGTGGACAAACTTGTTGAAGATATATTGCTAGAAGATACAAGATTTAGTTAATATATTATATGGTGAATATCTTATTTATTAAATATCTTATTTACTAAATATATTTAGTTTCCTTTGTAAAAGGTTTATGTGTAGTATATAAACACATACACCTTACGTAGGATATTCATAACTATCATTCACAATGTAATCCTACAGTAAAGTTGTTTTTCTAGGCGTGGGATTTAATGTATACACGCCTAGAGGTTATTGGTTTTAATATATTAATCCAAGTAACGTTTGGGGAAATTCATCTTGTCCATAACACCTTGTTATAATCAATGTTCTAATTCTGCTATGTTTATCATATGAACGTTGATTATCCTAGTAAGCTCAATCGATCCGTGAATTATGGTTTCGTTAGTTGGTATCAGAGCGGGTGGCTCTTGATGCTAGGTTTAACAAGGTGTTCGTGTCGAAAAATAAAGAAAAAATCCGTCTAGGATTTTCTAGGCGATTTTGTGTGCACAACAGTAGTTGGAAGGCCATAACTTTTTCTTATACTATTGGATCGCCACGAAATACTGTGTTTGTGTTCTCCACACATATATCTAGATATCTACCTGAGGGATTGTCCAGATCAGTCTCCAAGAAAAAGTTATAGCATGTCGAAGTTCATAGTAGAATGGTGCAGTTTTCTGTGCACAACAGTGGTAAAAACACGCTTTCTCCTTCGTTAACCGTTGGATCTTCGTGAATTTTTGTTGTAGGTTCTTGACACATGTTTCTAAGATCTCACCGGAGCGATCTTTGATCTGAGCTTCCAATCTCAAGATACATCTTGTCGAAGTTGGTTGCAATAATGTTATTATTTTAACCACTGTTAAGTTTACGTTGCCACTGACAAGAGAAAAGTTGCCACTGACGCTTTCAGCTGCTGGCAAACATTATTCAGCCGCTGACAACATAGTTTTGTCCGAGATATAATTTTTCAACGCTGACAAGCGTTGTCCTATATTGGACAACACATACTGACAGTATATCAGACAAAGAAGAATCTCAGACAAAGGGGAAGTTGTTGCTGTTTGGAATTTTGGTCGATTTTTTGCACCCAAAACGAGGTATTTACACATGCAGGTACATGGGATCTGTAATTTTAAACAGAATATCCTTATGATATTAATGGCTCGGATATATTTCATAACGAGGTATATGATTAAGGGGAAGAATGTTTGTGATACGATGATGTTTGAAGTAGTGTTTCGTGAGTTTGTGTTTTATCATATCTTAAGATGATTCAATTCCTTCTTGAAGATAGCTTGTTCGTGCTTATATGGTTGGTGACGCAGTGGTACAAGGTCTGGGAATATGTGATTTTTCTTATGGTACGTTATGCGCATATTTTCTATCACTTGAAGGAGTTACATTATCGTGCTTAGTGTCTCGTTGCAAAGATAAATGAGGATCTTGTATGCATACATCTCTTTGTCACATGGTTAGTACAAGACATGGAATACAGGTTTGGGTTATTCTACTTCTATATCAAAAGGATTGTATTTATTTTTCTTTAAGGTCATTACATAGAGATTACTTTTGGAGAATCTTCAAGATTGCATACTTTCACATGTCTCCTATTGATGTGTCAAAAAGGGGAAGATGTGCTATACTTAAGGGAAAGCTTATTGGAGATCATGTACTACATACAAAGGATGTCTTTTGACATCATCAACTAGGGGAAAAT
The DNA here is from genome assembly GCA_025667525.1 of Glebionis coronaria. Classification (NCBI taxonomy): domain Eukaryota; kingdom Viridiplantae; phylum Streptophyta; class Magnoliopsida; order Asterales; family Asteraceae; genus Glebionis; species Glebionis coronaria. Next base: position 554,249,880 of record CM046877.1, on the reverse strand, counting down.
TGTTGGGTCAAAATATTGAGTTGATGTGTCAAAACTAAAAGACAAGGACTAAATCTGACAAGAGAAGATTCTACAAGCTGGTGGACAAACTTGTAGAACATATATTGCAAGAAGATAAAATATTTAGTGAATATCTTATATAGTGAATATATTATTTAGTAAATATCTCATTTACTAAATATCTTATTTACTAAATATCTTATTTAGTTTCCTTTGTAAAAGGGTTATATGTAGTATATAAACACATAGACACTACGTAGGATATTCATAACTATCATTCACAATGTAATCCTACAACAAAGTTCGTGTGTCTAGGCGTGGGATTTAATGTATACGTGCCTAGAGGTTATTTGTTTTAATAATATTAATGCAACTAACGTTTGGGGAAATTCATCTTGTCCATAACACCTTGTTATAATCAGTGTTCTAATTCCGCTATGTTTATCATATGAATGTTGATTATCTTAGTAAGCTCAATCGATCCGTGAATTATGGTTTCATCAAATGGTTCATAATCGTGATCTTATTCAGCTCACGATAGTCAATGTATAAACACATGCTGCCATCCTTCTTCTTGACTAAAAGTACTGATGCACCCCATGGTTCAGTCGGATGAAACCTCACTCCAATAATTCCTGCAGCTGATCTTTTAACTCCTTGAGCTCTATAGGAGCCATGCGATAAGGAGCCTTAGAGATTCATTGAGCTCCTGGGATGAGCTCGATGTTAAACTCTACTTCACGAGTAGGTGGTATACTCGGAGGTTCTTCTGGAAAATACATCGGGAAATTCTGAACCAACTGGTTGATCTTGGATTGATGGAACTTTGACAGTAAGATCCTAAATTGAAGCTAAGAAACAATCGCAACCATGAGATAGTAATGCACGAGCTTTTAACGTAGAGATTATTTGTATAGACTTTCCTGGTATGAAACCATTGTGAATGTACTATGGTGCTTGTACATCGCTGAAGATAACCCAATAAGTATGGCAGTCGATTGTAGCATGATGCTTGGATAACCAATCCATGCCTAAGATGAGATCAAACTCGAACATATCCAAAGGAAGTGTGTCTACTAGGCGAATCATGTCATCGCATTCTAGTAGAAGATCTCTGTACACTTGGGTAATTCGCACAGAGTCTCGCATACGTAGGTAATTTATTAACACTAGTGGCATACGTAGAGGCTATAACTGAATGAGTAGTACCAGTATCGAATAAAACACACGCAGCATGACCGTTCATAAAGAGGATGTCAGTTATAGTACCTGAGAACTTATTAGCTTGGTCCCGTGTGGTAGTGTAGACACGTCCCAAAGCTGGTGGCTTAGGAAGAGCAGCACTAGAAGTACCAGCAATGTATCCCTTCTTGCAGTCTTTCAACATATGTCCTGGTAGTCCACACTTGAAACATACGCGGGCTAACTTCCGGCATGTACCGAGATGTCTACGACTACAAGTCGTGTAGATGGGGTAGGTGTAACCTCCTGGAGGTACCCTTGCTACCTGAGAGCCTGTTTAAGAAATATGCGTGAGACATGATTACTTGGCATAAACATGACTGTACTAAATTTTAAATGATAGTTTACCAGATAAAGACGAGTTGTTGGACTGCTGACCCTTAGCATTTTGGTCACGTCCACTCTTAGAGTTAGCGTTTATGATGCTGACATGTTAGTATGTAAAAACCTACAACAAATGAACATAGAAAAGTTTAAGAATTTAGGGACCTGTTTTTGTTGGACTGGTTGTTGTTGTTACGGTAATTATCATTACCGTTCCTCTTGTCAGATCCATAGCGGTCGTTAGATTGACCGTGGCCCTTGTTGGCATTCTGCTGAGTGGCCGGTTGGGACCGATCTCCACCCTTTTGCCTGAAGATACAATTCGATAGGAAAAGGTATAAATGAACATAGAGATTGAAATGAAATGATAACGCTTGATGACTAAAATTTATACGTCTTCTGAGGACGAGCTTGTTCCTCGTAGTCATCACGCTCAGGTAGCATTTCTAAGCTACGTGTTGCATCATTAACATGTGCCACATTCGCATAAGTAGCACGAAGAAAAAGAGCTGCTGTAGAGGCGTGTAGAGCTCAACGAAAGTGCTTGGCTTGTTCTTCCGCAGTACCTGTAGTCGCACCTAAGAATCCAGCTAACCTAAGAAACCTCTGCATGAACTCAGTGCTAGTCTCTCCAGTTCTCTGACGAATGGAGTGATAGTCCCTCTTGAGTCCTTCCTGCTCAAATGTCGGAAAGAACTGCCCATAGAATAAAGTCTTGAACTGATCCCAAGTCAATGCAGCTAGCCAAACATCACCTCCATTAGCTAACTTGTAAGCTCTCCACCAATGTAGGGCATCACCTTCAAACTTATAGCAAGCCAACCTTGCCTTGTAGACACCATCGTATCCTATAGCATAAAAAATCTTCTCCATATGCGAAATCCATTCTTCCGCATCAGATGAAGTCTCAGCCTTGTTAAAAGATCTTGGCTTCTGCTTGTTAAAACTATCAAGCCAAGTGTGCAAGGTAACCGGTGGAGGAGGAGGAGGATTGTTGTTCTGATTCGGGGCGTTTTAGTATTCAGCCTGAATTTGGTTCCTGATATGGGGAAGCATGGCTTGCAGAGCTGCTTGGACAGCTACTGCTAGCTCTTGTTTGCGTGTCATGACCATCTGACAGTTTAAAAATGAAATGATCAATCTCATTAGAACATATGCTTAAACATAATAAAATGATGCATGAAACAGTTTATGAAGGCATAGCCAAATGCAAATGACATGAATACAAAATTGACATAGTTAGGATGAACACCTATGGGACGGTTCATCAAAATGAAAAAGTCATGAGCTAATGTGAACACCTATGGGTCGATTCACCAAGCATAATGATTCGATTAAAAGCACATGCGACTAAATATGGCCAGTCCTGTACCAACCATTACTTACTCAAAATTCCTGCAACAATGATACATGAAATGAATGCATGAAAACAAACTGTCAGTTCTAGGAAGACGTTGATGACTACCCACTAGTCACATGTCAATTTTAAGAGCCTACAAGTCGAAACCTTGGCTCTGATACAATAATTGTAACACCCCATTTTGATAAATAGAATATCACAGGATAATTATGGCATGTCAAAGCATATAAGGTATATGTCTAAAACATTAAATGACCATAAAAGAATCCAGAAACGAGCATCGGATCCACATAAGCTCTACACACAAAATGCATAAGTATAGAATGTAAGGAAATGACTAAACAATGTCCAGCAAAGCAAAAGTATGTAAATGCATTAAAGAATGAAAGAAAGTTGGCGCCTCATTTCATGCATGTACTCTTGGATTCCTAGCTTTGCCCTTTAGTACCTGCCGTACTGGGACATGGAAAGAGAAATACGACTGAGCAATACGCTCAGTGTGTAGATATATAAGATAGAATGTAAAGCATAAACATAAGAAAATAATGAAGTGAAATGAATAACATAGCAGTGGAATAATGAATGTCCTGGAAAACCTGGTTAAAGTTCATAGAACTGGTTTATATTTCTGAAAAGACTTATGTTTAATTTATCATGAAAATATGTATTTTAAATATGCCGAGAGCCCATATAGGTCATGTTATATCAACGTGCATGAATACTTAGAGGGGTGACCTCGTCATGCATTTAGAGCGACTACCTCTAATTAATATATAAAATGAGTTGAGGGATTAACTCCTGTAACGGATGCAAGACACACACCAAAGTTACCATGAAATCATACTACTTGTCCTAAGATGCACCCATTCTCCTTACATGATAATAATAACATAGGCCAAAATACTGTAAAGGGACACTGCGAGCAATCACTCTCCCGTAGAAGAGTCATAACACCGGTACCTCCAGTGTTATGGTTATGGAACCCCCATAACTAGGTGAAACTGGCATGCATATATATAGCTCAGGCAATCTAAAATAATCATACATATACTGATGTGTTTATGACACTTAAACTATTGGCGAAAATAGATGGCTGCAAACGGGGAAATCCTAATAAAGGAAGAAAGATGTCCTTACTGAAGGACGGAATATCCGTACCTTATGTCCAGTAAATGAAGACGCAAACGAACGTAGATGATCACTCCGACTTCACAATAGCTACATAATGAAGGGACATGAGTAAGAGTCGATCTTACTTATACATACTTGAAATTTGGTTTACTTGACGTGTTCATACTTATTATACTTGTTCTTGTCTTATCTTAATATTTCATGTTTTAATCATGTATTTCTTATGGTTTCATGTGTATTAGGTTCATATGTTTCGTGTTTTAAGTGTTATTATACTTGTTATTACAGAATAAGTAACTTTCTTAAAATAGCAGGTTTCTATATAAAATAACTTTCCAAAAATAGTAAGTTTCCTTAAATAGTAAATTTCTAAAAATAGAAAGTTCCCATAATTAGTAAGTTTCCAAAAATAGAAAATTTCCATATTTAGCATGTTTCTATAAATAGTATGTTACCATATTTATCATATTACCATAAATAGCATGTTACCATATTTAGTTTATTATCATAACTATCATATTACCATATTTATCATGTTACCATAAATAATATAATTCCATAATTAATTATATGCATATTTTATATCATGTACTATTATTATATTATAACGTTTAATAATTAATAATAACATAGCTTATTATTAATTAATAATATCATGTCATGTTATTATAAGTTTATTATAAACTTTGACATAAAAAGATATTAATTAATTTAACCTAAGTTCTAATTGATTAAATCCATGTTCATGAATAATTAAATAATTAAGTATTATAACCTAAGTTTATTTAAATAAATGTACATACATATTTTATCATGAATTATTTAAATAAGCATAACTTAAGTTTTATTTTAATTAAACCAAAATTAATTAATAAATTAATAAATTAAATCATAACATAACTTAATTTTCATAATTAGTTTAATTACGTGCTGCTGAAAATGTTAAGTTCCCGAGCCCGTAACTCGAAGAACAACCGAACCGGACCAACAAACCAAACTAACACCACTCAACCGGCGGTTGGTGGTGTTAGCCGGCGGCTAGCAGCCCTTGGCTGGAGCCGTGGCTTACCACTGGCTGGCCGTGGCTCCTACCGGCGCTGTCGGTTGCCACTGGTCGAGCAAACCCAGCCCGGCCACAGTCGGGTTCCTACTGTTCGGCCAAGATCCCTCTCGTTGGGTCTTGGTCGCTTGTTGGCCGACAACCACACACCACCGAACCCACAAAGGTTTCGGCTGGTGGTTTGATTTAACCACCGAGAGTCATACGACTCTCGATTTAGGTGTACCCGAACCAAAAACCAACCTAAATCCTAACCATCATGTTTTTAATCTTTAATTACTTGTTTCATGATGGTTTTTTAATAACCTTGTATGATGAACATAATTATATAAAGATTAAAAAGGATTAAACGATACCGTAAACGTGAAAAGGTCAAGGATTTAGATCATATGTATACCCGTAATTAAATTAGATCAACCAAAAATATTCCTTGTGTTCTAAGGGTGTCGCGGCAAGAGAGAGAGGCTAAGAGGAATTAGGGTTTGTTGATTTTATGTAAAAAGTGTTTTATGAAAACCTCCTGTGTTTTTATTAAACTAGTATTGGTTAATGGATATGGGCCAAAGCCCGGTTTCTCCCATTCTTCCTTTCTAGCCGACGCCAAACACACCCCCTTTAGTTTTAATATTTGTTTTTCTTGCTTAATATTTACCGTGTGTTATCGTGTTATATTTCTTGAATGTTTTCTTAATATCGTACGTATATACTTATCATAAATTAATATTTGTGTTTACGTACATAATACTTATGATAATTAATTAATATACATAGTATTCATAATAAATATTCGTCATGCATGTCGTATATTAATTAATTTAAAATTTTAAATTTAACAGTAACTTCGTGCATTTAATGATCTTAGGATTATTAAAGCGGGTTTTACACATATAGTTCCTCCTGGTGTTGCTGTGTCACAACAGAAAAACATATTGTTATTCATGTGTTAAGGATTAATTGGATTAATTGGATTAATTCCCAACAAAAAGTTTACCCACGTTCCATACTTAAACACTCATATTAATTACACCTGACTAAAAAATATACAATTTCATTCCAATACCATTCATAAGTCTTAAAGCAATTCAACATCATTACATACATAAACTAAAAACAAATGTGACACTTTAAGACTTTGAATTAATCTTTAAGATTTTGAATTAATCCCAACAATCCCTACCTAAATGCACTGTCTTCCCGCAACAAGAACAAACAGACATGTACCCCATGAGACCACAGTAATAACACACATCACCACCACCACCGCCACCCCAAACCTAACCATAATCCATACCAAGATGCCTAAGCTGACTATACAGTCCTTCGCCTTATGCTCTCCAAAACAGGTTTTACACCAAACCCTATCGCATTCCTCACACATATGCCCACTCTTATCACAAAGAGAACAATGCTGACTACACTCATAAGCGATATGCCCAGTCTCACCATAATTATAACAAACGCATTTACTATTATCAACCTGATCACATTTCCTAGCTTCATGCCCACTCTTACAACAAAGAGAACAACCTTGACTACACTTCCAGGCGATATTCCCCGTCTCACCACAATGATAGCAAACACAATCACCACCACCACCACTACCTACCTGATCACATTTCCTAGCTTTATGCCCAACTTGACCACACTTATAACAACCAAAACAATGAAAACCACCACCACTAACAATACAATCACCATGATAACTAGAGTCCTTATAAAAACTACATTCCTCAGACAAATGCCAATTCTCACCACATAAATAACAACAAACATTACCCTGGCAAAGGAGTCTTTTATGGTTTCTTTCTTCAAATTCTCTCTTTACGCTTAATTAGACATGCTTTAGATTTTTGATGGATCTCTATTGTTGAATTTAATCTTTGTCTTTGGATCTTCGAACTAGAATCAAAATATATTGAATATGCAATTTATATTGATATATATAAATCTTTCATATATGTATCATCATCTTGTTTGCACAAATCGTGTTTGTATTTATACTAAACTAAACGGTGTGAATGAACGACATGTTCCGTTGTAACGGTTTGAGAGTTGTAATAACTATCAAATAACCGTTGTTTCCTAACTGCTATATAACTGTCTATATTGGGGTTTTGGGATTAACCCAGTGGGCTAAGAGAATCGGCCCAAAATCTCCCCCTTAATCACAAAATGCCATCGTCATGTGTAGATTTCGTAGTCCAATAAGTTCCCTCATTGTGAGAAATCTTATCTTTGGTAGTGTCTTTGTGAGTATCTCAGTATTTTGATATTCACCACTTACGATTTCTACATGTATGTCGTCTCTTTCAACACATTCTCTAATGAAGTGGTACTTAGTGTCAATATGCTTGCTTCTTCCATGAGAAACTGGGTTTTTCATCAGTTGTATGGTTGATTTGTTGTCCACCATTATGATAATATTCTCTTCTCTTGTATGTGTGAGCTTTATAAGTAGTCTCTATAACCATAATGCTTGTGTTGCTTCTGCAGTTGTGGCTATAAATTTTTATTCACATGATGATAATGCTATGGTGGCTTGTTTGTGTGTACTCCAGCTAATAGGTGATTCATCATAGTAAAATATAATTCCAGTAGTTCCTTTGCCTTCTAGAGTGTTAACTCCGTAGCTACTATCATTGAATCCTGGTATTCTGTTTCCTCCATTATGTTTGTAGGTGATTCCATGATCTTTTGTTCCTTTTACATAATGTTGTACCTTCTTTATTGCCTTCATATTTTGCTCTTTTGGTTCTTTCATGAAGTGACTAAGTAATCCTACAGAATAACTTAAATCGGGTCTTGTATGAAGTAAATACCTTAAGCATCCAATTAGACTTTGATATTCGGTTAAATCTACCAATGTTCCTTCAGTCTTCTTTGTTAATTTTGTTCTAGGGCTCATTGGTATCAATGTTTCATTGCAGTCAATCATTCCAGCTTATTTTAAGATTTTATTAGCGTAGGCAGATTGCTTAATAGATATGTCACCATTTGATTGTTTGAATTCTATGCCTAAGTAATAAGCTAACAATCCTAAGTCGCTCATTTCAAATTTTTCTTCCATTTGAGCTTTGAATTTGTCAATTTCCCTCTTAGGTGCGCCAGTAATGAGTAAATTATCCACAAAGACTCCTATTAGTAGGATTGAGTGTAAAACCCGCATGCTTTTACCATGAATAGTATCCTTACGACAGTACGTACATGATTAGAACTTTCCTTTTATAACATGTTTACGTTTCACGAACAAGAATTACAAGTATTATGTACGTGTTATAACACGATAAGTATTTATTACGTATAAACACACGATAATTTTTTCAATAATGATTATAATCACGAACATACGAACATGAAATCATGAACGTAAATTAATCACGAGCTAATATTACGTATGTATGTATATTTATTACGAGCACGAATAAATATATTAAGTCGCGATCGATAACAAATTAAATCACGTAAATTACGAACACGAGAACACACTTATATTTTAGACACGCAAAATGTTCGGGTTACCCCATGTGGGCCCCATACCCGCGGACACACAAGACCAAAAGGGCCTACCCCATTAATTTTTACTAAACTAGGGACAAAGGGAAAACATGTTTCATATTCACAAAATTTAGAAAACAAGAAAAACCCTAGTTCTTCCTTTTGTTCTCCTTTGGCCGCCGGGTTCACATCACACCAATGGGGTGTTCGGTTTGATTTTGATCTTGGATCTATTGCAAGGATCATTAGTGTGTTCATCCTTTTGATCTCACGTGATCGGTATAAAACCTAACTTCTTTTATTTTATGTTTTGATTTATTTAATCACATAAAATCATGAATTTTTTTAATAAACTAATTAAAAACAAATGCAAACATGTTGTTTAATCATGGGGTTTAATGAATTTAGGGTTAAGGGGTGTTTGTTGTTGTGTCCGACGCCTAACCGAGCCCCAAGGGGGTCTCGGCTTGGCTTACTTCGCACCACCGAGACCATATGGTCTCGGTTTGGTGGTGGTGATGTCACGGCAGCAGCAAGGAAGGGAAAACCCCGACCTAGGTCGGGGTATGGTGGTGATTTCGGGTCTGGTTCACGCATGTTTAGATTTAAATCACGGTCCGGTTCATGAGTTGTTTTTACAAGTTAAATATTTTACAAATTATATGTTTTTTTCAAGACTTAAATTAAGTTAAGTAAGAACATGAACATGATTAATTTAATTTGCATGACTTAGGTTATTTAATTTATTATTAATACATGAATCTTAACCTAAGTATTTATTTTTTTTATTAGACTATATAATTAATTAATTATTAAAACCATGACTTATAATTAATTAATTTACATGACTTAGGTTATATTATTAATAGATAATAATACATGTTTTAACCTAAGTATTTATTTTGTCTTTATTTAATTAAATGAGGTTATATTTAATTAAATGCTTTAACCTATAGTTTATTTAATTCACATGAAATAATTAATAAACTATACTATATAATCACATGACTTAGAATATTAATCAGTAAACACTTAAGCTTATATAATTAGCTTAATTATCCAGCTTATATCTAATTATGGAAACTTTCTATTTTTAGAAACTTATCTATTTTAAACAGTAAATCTATTTTTGGAACCTTTCTATTTTTGGAAACTTTCTATTTTTGGAAACTTTCTATTTTTGGAAACTTTCTATTTTTGGTAACATTCTATTTTTGGAAACTTTTTATTTTAGGAAACCTGCTATTTTTAAGAAGTTACTTATTATTACACAACAAGGATAATAATACATGAAATACAAGTAATACTTAATCAGAATAGACATAATATATGATAAACACAGTATAAAGCTTAAATCAGTAAAACATGACATGAACATATAAAACAAGCTAAGACATGATATAAAACTAGTTACATACTCAGTAATCAGATACTTATACACCTATGTATTTATGTAGCACATATCATGTAGTTTGTGCTGCCAAAAAATGAGCTTCTATCTCCTTGTAGAACTCAAGATATGGTGAAAATGGTGAAAGTGAAATTCATAATCAGATTTGTAACATAAAAGTATATATTATAAAATTAGCACTCAAGTAAAACTAATTTAAAATGTATACCTAAAACCCACTAACTTATATATTACTTATAAATAAGTATATACTTTGATAAATAAATGGGACATTTTACAAAAATGGCAATTTGATAAGTTTTATAAGCTATAAAACTATATACATAAGTTTTACGTCTTTTCGGCTAAAACCGAAAGATTAACGTTTTCGTCAAATAAAACTTACCCGGTCGGACCCGTCTAATGTATACTTTTTATAACTCATATACTGAAGTATAAGTACATTTTACAAGTGAAAACCGATAAAATTCGAGCTTTATAACTTATGGACATTAACAGGCTAAAGTAGCCTTATTTGGACTATTGACCCAACTAGTTTGGATAAACACTAATGGACTTACTCATTGGGTTTAACCCAATTGGGCCTAAAATATGAGTAAAGGCCTGATATTAATAGTATAAATGGACTAATATAAAGAGTTGAACTCTTAATGGGCTTTTAATGGGCTTATTGGGCCTTAATATGAAATTGGATTGAAACTAGTGTAACTAGTCAAAAATTTGACTAACACATAACACTATAATGTGTATGAAGAGATAAAATCCCACTTGATCATCATCATACTTATAAATATCATCATATATATATACATAGCCATTGTTTTTATAAATTCATTGGACAAGAGTCTAAGACGAGTATTACTTGTCTAGGTTTCCGTGATTGAAGCACGTACCATACATCCAAATCGTCGATAACCCGCCTTCCCCAATCAACGTGAGTTCATAGCCTCGCACTCTTTTAAATGTTTTTATGAAATGTTTTATAAACCCGCGAGGGAGATAACATGTTAGTTTTAATAAAATAGGACACCCATTGTCCCGATTGTTTGCTTATTGATTTGGACCCGAATGATTATATGACCCGATGAATGATTAAATGACCCGATGAATGAAATAAAATGGATTATTATTAGTTAGGTTATGTCACTAAAAGTCCCAGTAGCATAAATTGTGAACTATCGGGATTTGGTAGACGCTTATGTATATAATAGTACTATTTGGGGAAGATCACCCCAGTTCGCGCCTTGACGGTTGATCCCCGTCATGCCACATTGATTGGTAAGAGAATTTGTTAGCCTTAAAATGTGTGCGACTAACGGAATTACATTAGTTTCATAGCCGGGACTTGCAGGGACTAATATTGTCATATGTAAAGTCCAAGTCCCGGGCTATTTAAACCCCTCCATACTTCCATGGAGGGGTGAGGCTTATCATTTCTTTCTTGTCTTTCTCTCACTATAATAAACACACTTTTATTCTTACTTGTTTCACTCTCTACCATGGCTAAACACCACTTCTATCCTCCCCGACCTCCGGATCATAAACCCGTGTTCATAGTGAATCCAAATTAACAATTGGTATCAGAGATAACCGGGGGTGTTTCGTGTTTTTGATTCGTGGTTTTGTTCGTGTTTGTGTTTGATGCGTTCACGGTTTGATTTCTTTTTCATTCTCTAAATCTGTCCAAATCATTTGTGTCATTTGTTTTATCTGAGTTTTAAATTATCAGTCATCACTTGTATCTCGTTTTCTGGTCCATCTTTATCATTTTTTTTATGTTTTCTCTGTTATCTTTTCCATCTCGATCACTGTTTTTTTATTATCCCAATTTATTGGGAAAAGGACAAAAAGATAAAAAGATAATAGATCCAAAATTTTCGGTTTTAAAACCCTTTTCCGACTGTTTTTCCGATAAAACATTCCAATGGGTTTTCCGACAGCTTATTCCGATGAGTTTTCAGATAGTCATTCCGATGGGTTTTCAGATAGTCATTCCGATGGGTTTTCAGATAGTCATTCCAACGTGTACTTTGGAGACTTAGTTCCCACTCTGGAGTGCTTAGTTCAACTTCCAGGGGGAAGCATTCTACAAGCGTGAGAAGATTTGTTGCTGATTTCTTACATGTTCCCCCAAACACATAATCATGAAGACCAAAAATGTCAAGGTAGCAGTTACTTGGTGGGGTTTACTTCTTCTTCTACAAAATTACGCTGTGCACTTTAAATGTCAAAGAAAGAAGATTGCTCAAGCTACAGATTCTGCTCAAGACAGGGATATTGGTTTGGGGGGAAGCTGATTTAGAAGCTTTGTCAAAAAGAAGTCTATGAAGAAAGCTTTTCAAGACATGTGGTATAAATTAGGGGGAAGTTAATCCAGTTCATACATGATACAATGGTTCCTCAACAAGCAAAGACAAAGAGGATTCAAACTGGGGTATAAGTTTTTCTAGAAGACTTGAAGACAACTGTGTCATCCTCAGCATTGGAAGCAAACTTAATACTGTCATATTTTTGTTGTAATTGCATTTGTTAGGAACATTGTAAGTAATTCCGTATGTCACCACATTGGGGGAAGATTGTTAGCCTTAAAATGTGTGCGACTAACGGAATTACATTAGTTTCATAGCCGGGACTTGCAGGGACTAATATTGTCATATGTAATAGTCTAAGTCCCGTGCTATATATACCCCTCCATACTTCCATGGAGGGGTGAGGTTGTTCATTTCTTTCTTGTCTTTCTCTATCTAACAAACACACATTTATTAGAGCATCTCTTTCTCTCACTAACAATGGCTAAACACCTCTATCACCCTCCCCGACCTCCGGATCATAAACCCGTGTTCATAGTGAATCCATGGTTAACAGAATTTATGTATGAGAAGAATTATATAAGCGTGATTATTGTGACGACACGCTGTTTTAGATGGGCAAATGATTTTCGGGTTAGCTACACGTTGTTTGTTATAGTAAGGTAGCACTGTCATGCGGCTTATAATAATCCAATATTGAAAATACTGATATACGCATTGGATTACGATATATTGCCTGACTAGCAATACGGGGTCTTATTATTGATATTATGTTCGTGTTTTGGTTTTACGTAACCATATTCATATAACGGTTTTTATTTAACTCAATACAACGTTATAAAACGTATTGTATGATGTTTTTACGACATTGGTTCGTATAATGCTTTTGAAGGAAAAAGCCTATAGTATGATTTACAACAAAGATTTGTATAAAATGTTTTTGGCTTATTTTATGGCCTACAATAAAGAATTGTACAAAATAATTTTCGGAAATAATTTTATACCGATGATATATTAATGGATTTCATTAAAATCTATGATTTCACTCGGCGTTTTCGCTGACCTTTTCTTTTAACATGTTTTATCTCAGGTACTTGAAGGTAATTCTCGGGAAGACGACAAGAATTCATGGCCCGCACTTAAATAACAACTTCCATTCAAATGTTTTTTAAAAATTGTATGAAGTACTATGACTTGTGACCTATGTAAATTTGATATTCATGAATGGAAAATGCTTTATTATTAAACGACGCGATTTTAAACATTGTCTATGATTGAGTAATGTGCTATCCTGTAAAACCAACCACTCTTCCGCTGAACTAAAGTATGAATATTTGGGGGTGTTACATTTCAGCCCTAAGTTCATTCACTTCATTCTGATGTTGTTTCAATATATCATAAAGTTTGTGGTAAGATATAGTCTTGATATCCTCCCTTTGTTTGACCAAAGTCACAAACCTTTGCCATTCCGGTTTGAGTTGAAGTAGAAACTGAACATTGGCATGATGATTGGAGATGGTGCACTGATTTCTGACAAGCTTATTCATCATTTTGTAGAATCTCGAGTAATATGAGTCAATGGATTCACCATCTTCGGATGTGAATTTTCCAAACTCCCAAAGTAGATTAGTCTCGAGATCTTGAACATTGATCGACTCACCTTGCTTCAATCGATGAATTGCATTCCACATTTCCATAGCATTAGGACATGCATCAACCGTGGAATAGATATCATTATCAATCCCAGTGAGTATGTAGTTAACAACATCGGCTTTAACTAGGAGGAGTTTCTTTTTCTCAGCAAGACATGTGTCGAAATCCTCCATAGCTCGTGTAGTTGATGAAGTACCATCCTCTGCTAGTGTGGTAATTGGTCTGAATTCAAAAACTGGAGGTGGATTCTCAAGGCAATGACGAAGAGCTGTTCGGTTCTCCTTAGTGTCGAGAAATCCAAGGAAACGAGATCTCCATTGAACGTAGCAACCGGTAGTGAGCACAGGTGGATTACCTTTGCCACCTTGTTCCAAGCGAATTTGATTAGCCGTTGCATTGTTGTTGTTGTTATTAGACATGGTGATTACTTGTGAATGGATGAGGATCTTAGTGGATGTGTTGTGATTTGATTGTGGTTGAAATTCCGAAAATTCCAAATTTTTTTTCAGTCCGAGAATAAATTCCTCAGCCTGACAAAACGGTAAGCCAAAAAATTTTGTATCGCCAAATTTTGAAATTGAGTTAGAAATAGCCAAAACTAGTAGGGAAAAAATTTGATTTTACTTGACCTAAAAATTTTAACTCTTTTTTTTCTTTTTTTTAATCTTCGTGTAAACTATGTTCCGGGACTAGTCTAGATAGTGGCTAAGTCTAAAAATGACTCGAATAAAATATCCATCGGAATGTCCATCGGAATACATGTCGGAATGTCCATCGGAATACCTGTCAGAATGTCCATCAAAATACCTGTCGGAATGTTCGTCGGAAAGTTCTATAGGAATACCTGTCGAAAAGTACTATCGGAATACCTGTCGGAATGTCTGTCGGAAAGTTCTATTGGAATACCTGTCGGAAAGACCGTCGGGATAACTGATCACCAAACCTATCGGAATACTGATCGAAATAATGATCGGAATATGTAAACCCTTTTCCGATTGAAAATATCAGAATATCTATCGGAAAGTGAAACCCTTTTCCGATGAAAACCTGTCGGAATAGTACCAAATTCACACTTTTCTCGGACAAAACCCAATCAATTCGAGATTTTAAGCCAAAAAATAATCAAAACACCCAAAATTTTTGTGTTTTTAGCCAGGGTAAATATACCAAATCTCTACCACAACTATGTAGAAGATTTGTATCAAGAAAAAAACCATAAAAAACACAAAAAAAAAAATTGGTTCGAGTGATTTGGATCAAAATAGGCACGAAAATCAAGAACACAAACACGAATATTCAATCACCTATCCACTATAGGCTCTTGATTCCAAATGTTATTCCCATATCAATCTATAACACAAGATTTAGAGAGAGAAAGAGAAGAAAAGTAGAGAGAGAAACTAGAGAGATTTGGAAGGTTAAACACTTTAGAGAGAGAAAGTAAAATGGTAACCAACACCCTCTTCCACACATGGAAGAGGGTATATATACCCTTGTCATTTGGGCCATGGGTTTAGTTTCCTTGGGCCGGGCTTGGCTTTGCTTGGGCTTACGCCCCTAACTTATACAATGTTAAATTAAAGTCCAAGCCCGGTTTTCTCGAGTAACCTATTACAATACAAGACCATTAATGACTAAGATGACCTATTACATTCTTGTTCGACTATATATAAATATAGGGCAACAAATATCAATTTTAGAAACTAGAAGGGGGGGGGGAGTGAATAGTTTCTCTTCAATTTATCTCCTAATTAAAAATCCTTTCAATTAGGTGATTACCAGAACTATATTTTACTTGAAAGCTAGTTGCATAAGGATGAGGTTCAATTCTAATGCATTAACAATAACAAGTAGTAAGTGTAATGATAATGAAAGTAAGTAAAGAGTAAGGAAGAAACAACCTTATATGAAGACACCAAGATTTATAGTGGTTCGGCAACGAAGCTCTATCCTCGTTCCTACTCCACTCCTCGAGTACACCTACTCGATATTTCCACTATATCCACAAGCTCCTTTCTTGGCGGAGAAAACCTTACAACGTCGCTTACATTATTTTCTGGCACTAAGCTAAATGTCGAGACCTAATCTTAGCTAGGACCAATCTACACAACGTCGCCTACTTCACCATTTTGCGACACAAGGCTAAATTTCGAGTTCTAATCCAAAAGCTAGAACCAATCTTCACAACATCGCTTACTTCACCATTTTCTGACACAAGGCTAGATGTCGAGTTCTAATCCAAATCTAGAACCAATCTTCACGACTCTTCACTTTGAAGCTAAGTGAGAACTTACACAACTCACACACAAATCACTTTGTAGTTTAGTGAGAACTAACACACAACACATTACAACTCAACTAAATATATCCAAGTACACACATGTAACTTGGATGTACAAAAGACAATTCCAAGCATACACATATGCAATGGATTTACACAAAACTAATCCAAGTATTCACAAATAGCTTGGATGAACACAACTAGTCCAAGTATTCACAAATACATTAGATCTACACAAGACACAAATAAACAAAAGATGAACATAACTAGATCTTTAGGAGAGAATGATCTTCATCAAGACTTCATCTTTAATCACAACACAAGTGTGTGAGTGATCTTCTCTTTGGACAAGGTAAAGAAGGGGATCCAGAGGATAATCATAAGTAAACATACTTAACACATTAAGTGATCACTAACAAATGATTAGGATTAAGAAAAAAGAAAGAAGGTTGAAAGAAATTTCCAAAAAGGGTTGTTGAAAATGCAGATTTGATCCACTATTTATAGGAGACAAAAAACAACGGCTATCTATACGTGGTTCCTTATTGGTCTAGGCGGTTCCATATCAATAAAGAACCGCATAGGTACTTAAGAAACCACAGATGTAGACTCCGCTCCTTTTTGTCTTTTAGTAGAGTAGAAATATCCTAGGTAGTTTAAAACCTTCAAAGGATATTTTTACGGTATTTGGAATATGCCATATTCAAATTTACATTTTCCATTTTAATAAAACATTTATTAAAAAGAAAGTTAATTAAAAAGCTTTTGTCACATTTGACAAAAGTGAGTTTTAAGGCTAATCACCTTTTATGATCACTAAACATGATTAAGATATGTTAGTGTAATGATTATTACCTTGATGATAGTGTTTGTTAGATAATTATTACGATTGTGTTTGACTATAAATGTCTTGTATAGTTTGTTGTGATCAAAACTAAGAAAGATTAGTTAACACTAATAATGTTTTTAGGCATTACTTGCATTAACAATGTTGTTTAATGTCATGATACATTTTGGTGGATCCTGGATGAATAGAGAATGGAGAGCCGTGAGCTTCTGTCAATAAGGCTTCCTAGAGTTCTTGATCATCTAGAACACATAGTTTTGTTCCTTGCCATACGATGCCTTCTTCGTCTACACAAAATTTTGTCTGCCGATCCAGATTCTAAATGATAGCCCAAATCTCACCATCATCTTTCCGAGTTGCCTTGATCCGAGAAATTTAGTCTGGCTCAACTCTCAGATTAGCCTAGTACCCATGTTGTCCACGTACTAAGAATTCCATTTCTAGTCGCTCTAACTCACGTATGATTTCCTCATGTATCTTGATGTCATTTATCATACCCGACTTTCTGCTAAGAGCATCTGCCACTACATTCGCCTTGCAATGATGATAATGAAGATTGATGTAACAATCCTTGAGTAGTTCGAACCATCTCCTCTGTCTCATGTTCAGTTCCCTCTGAGTGAAAATATACTTAAGACTTTTGTGATCAATGAAGATGTCACATTATTCACCATAAAGGTAGTGTCTCCAGATTTTAAGTGCAAAGACAACTGTTTCTGGCTCCAAGTCATGTGTAGGATAATGCTCCTCATAAGGCTTTAGCTGACGTGATGCGTATGCAATCACCTCCCATGTTGCATGAGTACACAGCCTAATCCTTTACCAAAAGCATCGCTGTAGATCTGAAATCCACCTGTACCAGATGGGAGAGTAAGAATAGGTACAGATACTAAACGCTTCTTGACTTCTTCAAAGCTCTTATCCCGCTCATCAGTCCAAACGAAATTCTCTCCTTTCCGCATCAACTTGGTCAATGGTAAGGCTAGTCTTGAAAAATTCTCCACGAATTTGCGATAATAACCAACTAAGCCTAGGAAACTACGAACCTTAGTTGCAGACGTCCGTCTTGGCCATTTAGTGATAGCTTTAACCTTCGCAAGATCCATAGTAATCCCTTATGCGGAGAAAATGTTTCCCTAAGAATGCCACCTTGGTTAGCCAAAATTCACACTTAGAAAATTTGGCATACAACTGTTTTTGACGAAGAATCTGTAGCATAATACGTAGATGTTCATCCTGTTCTTCCTTGGATTTAGAGAAGATGAGGATGTCATCGATGAAGAGAATAACAAATTTGTCTAAGTACTCGTGGAAGACGCGGTTCATAAGGTCCATGAAAACCGTAGAAGCATTAGTGAGTCCGAAAAGCATGACTACAAACTCATAATGGCCATATCTAGTGCGAAAAGCAGTCTTGAGAATATCATGCTCTTTAACTCGTAGCTGATGATAACCAGATCTTAGATCAATATTGGAGAAATGTTTGGCACCCTGAAGTTGGTCAAACATATCATCAATTCGCGGTAATGGATAACTGTGTTGGTCAAAATATTGTGTTGATGTGTCAAAACTAAAAGACAAGGACTAAATTTGACAAGAGAAGATTCTACAAGCTGGTGGACAAACATGTAGAAGATATATTGCTAGAAGATACAAGATTTAGTTAATATATTATATGGTGAATATATTACTTAGTGAATATCTTATTTATTAAATATCTAATTTTTAAATATCTTATTTACTAAATATATTTAGTTTCCTTTGTAAAAGGGTTATGTGTAGTATATAAACACATACATCCTGCGTAGGATATTCATAACTATCATTCACAATGTAATCCTACAGTAAAGTTGTTTGTATAGGTGTGGGATTTAATGTATACACGCCTAGCGGTTATTAGTTTTAATAATATTAATCCAAGTAACGTTTGGGGAAATTCATCTTGTCCATAACACCTTGTTATAATCAATGTTCTAATTCTGCTATGTTTATCATATGAACGTTGATTATCCTAGTAAGCTCAATTGATCCATGAATTATGGTTTCATTAGTTGGTATCAGAGCGGGTGGCTCTTGATGCTAGGTTTAACAAGGTGTTCGTGTCGAAAAATAAAGAAAAAATTCATCTAAGATTTTCTAGGCGATTTTGTGTGCACAGAAGTAGTTGGAAGGTCATAACTTTTTCTTATACCGTTGGATCGCCACAAAATATTGTGTGTGTGTACTCCACACATATATCTAGATATCCACCTGAGGGATTGTCCAGATCAGTCTCCAAGAAAAAGTTATAGCATGTCTAAGTTCACAGTAGAATGGTGCAGTTTTCTGTGGACAGCAGTGGTAAAAACACGCTTTCTCCTTCGTTAACCGTTGGATCTTCATGAATTTTTGTTGTAGGTTCTTGACACATGTTTCTAAGATCTCACCGGAGCGATCTTCGATCTGAGCTTCCAATCTCAAGATACATCTTGTCGAAGTTGGCTGTAGTAATGTTATTATTTTAACCACTGTTAAGTTTACGTTGCCACTGACAAGAGAAAAGTTGCCACTGACGCTTTCAGCCGCTGGCAAACATTATTCAGCCGCTGACAGCATAGTTTTGTCCGAGATATAATTTTTCAACGCTGACAAGCGTTGTCCTATATTGGACAAGACATACTGACGGTGTATCAGACAAAGAAGAATCTCAGACAAAGGGGAAGTTGTTGTTGTTTGGAATTTGGGTCGATTTTTCCACACAAAACGAGGTATTTACACACGCAGGTACATGGGATCTCTAATTTTAAACAGAATATCATTATGATATTAATGGCTCGGATATATTTCATAACAAGGTATATGATTAAGGGGAAGAATGTTTATGATACGATGATGTTTGAAGTAGTGTTTCGTGAGTTTGTGTTTTATCATATTTTAAGATGATTCAATTCCTTCTTGAAGATAGCTTGTTCGTGCTTATATGGTTGGTGACGAAGTGGTACAAGGTCTGGGAATATGTGATTTTTCTTATGGTATGCTATGCGCATATTTTCTATCACTTGAAGGAGTTACATTATCTTGCTTAGTGTCTCGTTGCAAAGATAAATGAGGATCTTGTATGCATACATCTCTTTGTCACATGGTTAGTACAAGACATGGAATATAGTTTTGGGTTATTCTACTTCTATATCAAAAAGAATGTATTTATTTTTCTTTAAGGTCATTACATAGAGATTACTTTTGGAGAATCTTCAAGATTGCATACTTTCACATGTCTCCTATTGATGTGTCAAAAAGGGGAAGATGTGCTATACTTAAGGGAAAGATTCTTGGAGATCATATAATACATACAAAGGATGTAACACCCCCAAATTACACAATCACTACAGCGGAAGACTCGTTGGTGTTACGGGATAGCACATTACTCACATCATAGACAACACATAAAAATCGCGTCGTTTAATAATAAATCATTTCCATTCATAAATACCAGATTTACATAGGTCCCAAGTCATTGTATTTCATACAGGTTTTACAAAGCATTTGAATGGAAATTATTATTTAAGTGCGGGCCATGAATTCTTGTTGTCTTCCCGAGAATTGCCTTCAAGTACCTGAGATAAAACATGTTAAAAGAAAAGTTCAGCGAAAACGCTGAGTGAATTCATAGAGTTTAATGAAATCCATCAATATAACAACGGTATAAAATTATTACCGAAAATCATTTTGTACAAATAGTTGTAATAGGCCATAAAATAGCCAAAGTCGTTTTCTACAAATCCTTATCAAAAATCATAATATAGGCTTTCGCCTTCAAAATCATTATACGAACCAAAATCGTAAAAACATCATACAATACGTTTTATGACGTTGTATAGATTAAATAAAAACAGTTTTATGAATATGGTTATATAAAACCAAAGCACATACATAACATCAGTAATAAGACCCCGTATTGCTAGTCAGGCAATACATCGTAATTCAATGCGTATATCAGTATTTTCGTTATTTGGATTATTACAAGCCGCATGACATTGTTACCTTACTATCACAACAACGGGTAGCTAACCCGATACTCAATTTGCCCATCTAAGTTAGCGTGTCGTCACAATAATCACGCTATGGAAATCTTCTCATACATAAATTTGCTTACCAATCAATGTGGCACGACGGGGATCAACCGTTAAGGCGCGAACTGGGGTGATCGTCCCCAAATAGTACTATTATATGCATAAGCGTCTACGAAATCCCGGTAGTTCACAATTCATGCTAATGGGACTTTTAGTGACATAACCTAACTTTAATAATCCATTTTATTTCATCTATCGGGTCATTTAATCATTCATCGGGTCATACAATCATTCGGGTCCAGATCAATAAACAAACAATCGGGAAAACTAGTGTCCTATTTCATAAAAACTAACATGTTATCTCCCTCGCGGGTTTATAAAACATTTTATAAAAACATTTAAAAGAGTGCAGGCTATGAACTCACGTTGATGTGGGAAAGCGGGTTATCGGCAATTCGGATGTACGGTACGTGCTTCAATCACGGAAACCTAGACAAATAATACTCGTCTTAGACTTTTGTCCAATGACTTTATCAAAATAATAATTATGTATATATATGATGACTTTATACATATGATGATGATCAAGTGGGTTTATATATTCTCATTCACTCATTTTTGTGTTATGTGTTGACAACTTTTAAATTAGTTTACTAGTTTTACCTATTTACATGTTTTAGGTCCAATAAGCCTTTTATAAGTCCATTAACTTGTATTAATCCATTTTATAATTTTGTTATCAGTATTATACTTTACATGTTGGGCCCAAGTGGGTTAAGCCCAATAAGTAAATTTATAAGTGTTTTACTAACTAGTCGGGTTTATAGTCCAATAAGGCTACTTTGGCCCGTTAATGTCTATATGTTGTAAAGTTAGGGTTTTATCGGTTTTTACTTGTTATATAAGTTCATATATCAGTATGTGAGTTTATAAAAGTTTATATTAGACGGGTCCGAACGTCTAAGTTTTATTTGACAAAAACATTAATATTTCGGTTTTAGCCGAAAAGACGTAAAACTTAGTATATAGTTTTTATAACTTATAAAACTTACCAAACTACCATTTTTATAAAATGTCCATTTATTTATTCTTATGCATATTTATATAAATGAAATATATAAGTTAGTGGGTTTTAATTCACATTTCATACTATATTTATTTGAGTGCTTATATAATAATATTAAACTTTAATTTCACAAAATCAGTCCTAAATTTTAAGTTCACTAAAATGTCCATATTTAGAGTTATATAATGAGATAGGACCTAAAATCTTTATCACAGAAACTACATGATATGTGTCTCATTTTATTCCTGTATAGCTACTGATGAATCAACCTCTAAATATTTTAATAAATTCGTCCAAAACAGTGTAGGCAGATTTGCACTCTAAACTTGTTTTGATCATATCTCACTCATTTTTATGATTCCATTGCATGGACAACTCACACATGTGTATAACACCTAATACTTACTGTATATTGATCCCACTTTACCATTTTATCAGTTTAACATTTGGTTACCTACTTTTTTTATACAGCCATCTTATTAAGCAAGATTTAACCATTTTACATGTGGTTTTTCCATCTTTTTACCCATGTTTATCAAATCTATCAACACCAAATCCCCACATAATATTTTTTATCATCATTCATCATCATATACATATACATAAATAAATAAAATACAAGATTACATAATCAAAATAACAAAAGGATAGGAAGAACAATCTCTATACCACCATTAGTGATGAAAAGATGAGGTTTTTGATGAACAAGACTTGGTTCTTGTTATCAAATCTTCAACTTTAGCAAGGAAACTTCTTGGGTCCTTTGGATAGATGAACATCTACATGAATTCAGCCCTTTAACCTCATGAAAACTCCTTTTCATAGGTTAAGATTACCTCCAATCTTCATATCTTCAAAGGTTCTTCAACATATGTGTGAATAACACATGAAATTGTGATTAATTTAAGATCAAATGGTGGTATTGTGGTGAATATGGGACGACCAAAATGGCTAGAGAGAGAGAGAGTTTGTGTGGTTTTTGCATGTAAGAAATGAGTGTGTGGTATGAGTTGCTAGTTTTGATGTGGAGTTGGATGGTTTTGGTAGCTTACAAGTTAGGCTAAGTACAAGTGTAACATTTACTTGTTAAATTTAGACACCTAAGGTGTGTTGTGGCTAAGTGTTGCCGTCCATATAGTGGGGTGGGGCAAAACTTGTTTTGTCTCATCCCACTAATTTACGGGTATTCCTCGATTCTAGTTTCCTCGATTTGCGTGCCCTCGGGTCGTTTTACGAAAAACGTTTTTATAAATTATGAATCAACGGCATAAAACGAATCTAATAAAAATTGTCTCATCAAAAACAGAGTTCGAAAACGTAAATACGTAATCCTAAGGTTTTCGGTTTAGTCGTAAAGGACGTTAAATTATAATCGTAAGTCCTAATCTCTTCTCGTAAATTTGTGAGTTTATGAACCAACACATATTTAAAATTCCAAAATAATATTCACAGATAAATTTATTTCCTAAAATGTCGGACTGTCATCAAAACGGTGTATGTAAACGTAAGCACGTAACGTAGAATCCTCCGGTTTAGACGTAGTCGATGCTACTTCAAGACGTAAATCCAAATTTCTTCCCAAAAATAAGTGAGTTCATAATATAACATTAAAATAATGTTTTTAAATAATATTTGAGAATAAAATATAAACCATAAATTGACGGATTGTCACAGCATTTACCCCTAAACAGGATCTTTGTCCTCAAAGATCATCTTATCTTACCACTTGCTTCTTATAGAGTTAAAGCCATGTGGGTATTTCCTCCACATTCGGTCTTTTCTCACAAGTGTAATTCATTACAATACGCGAGTTTCATCAAACATAACTACGGGAATAAGATCAGGCTTAATGTTGACTTATTTTCTCTATCCATGATGTTCACGGGTTTTTGATGAATGTAACTTTTCGCCGATCTAAACTTCATCAAGAAGTGATCAGATTCTCACTTGATAGACATTTTATCAAGTTCGATATACGAAACATAATTCACGCAGCTCTTGAAGTCCTAGGGTAGAACCAGCTTATATGCCTTTCAAACCAATCTTTTACATCATCTCAATGGTCCCATACAACGGGGACTTATATCCCATGATCTTTCAGATCATCAATTCATTTTTCCATGGTTAAAATTTTTGGTATAACTTCGCTACCCATCTGGCACTTCAAGATCTACATTTCATATTCAAATAACCTCCTGCCCACTACCGGCAGTCAATAATTAGATCCTAATTTCAACAATCATTTCAAGTCTCGTGGGTCGAGTATTTTGTAAGGTTAGGTTCGCCATCATAGGAAACCTTAAACCTAAAAGACATGACCAACTCACAATGGGTGTATGTCGGGTGTCTTCATCCCAATTCTTGCTTACTGATGCTCTAATATATATCCTCACAAGATTCGATCTCGATCCTAATACGATAATTATCAATGATAATATCTCCAAATGAAAACGTTTATACGTTTTATTGCCAAAGGTCAATCATTCAAACATAAAACAAGACTTCTAGTGTTTTGTATCGTTACTTTACCTCGTCCCTTCGATTGGGGTGGTAAAAAGTACTCTCATCAAGGTTCGTTCCCATTGACTTCTGAGCAAATCACTAGAAATTCGATGCGAAGCGAGGATCTTGATAGAGATGATTGATACGGCACACTATGTTTACACAACTCTTTTAAACACAAAGAGTCAATTTCTTCATCGAGAATCTATCATTAACAGGAATGATATTAGCAGATTTGTTCAGTCTGTCGACGATGACCCAAATCGAATCAAATTCAGATGATGACCTTTGCAATAGTTAGACGTTTACTAATGTATGAGGCGATGTCTGCCTTCATAATTTGCCATCAGTACAACTTCTTCAGATAGAGATACATTTAGTACGAAATGACATGAATAGAATACTTATACTTACGAGATTCCAACATGACTAAATCTCAAAATCTCCATATTTAGGCAACCACAAGTGGCTTTTTATACATTTAACGCCATCGGCTTCTCAATTCTAACGGTTCACATTAGCCGTGAACTCTTTTTACTATCTATATTATCCTTTTTACAAGCATCGTTTATTTTTATATTGCTCGCTAGTTTATTTTACACAGTCATTATTAAGAAATACATCCTAATTGGTTCTTTATTCTTTCTATATAATGTGTCAGTATCTACATTCACTTTTCCTGATGAAATAATAATCCGGACCGTATTTATTCAAAATTTCTTTCTTCACATTTTCTAAGTTTTAGTTTCGTCTCAACTATCATTTTTATCCGTTTTATTCAACCCGACGTCTAAAGCGTCGATAATTATTACAAGTAATTAAATAATAAATATTTAATTTTTATGAAACGTGAACGAAAAATTTTAAATTTCTTAGTTCGACCAATTATAAAAATGTTCAAAATAAATTTGAATTTAATTAACAAGATTTTTTTTGATTTATCGAAAATAATTAAAACAATTAATAAGATCCGTAAATGTTCGAAAAATCATTGTTTATACTTTGGTCAAAAATTTTCTTAATTGAAAAGCAAACATTGTCGTTTTAAGTCTTGGTTTAAACGGTTTCCTCAATCCCTCTTAGGTTGTTTTGAGGTATACACAAACATTTACCCCTAAACAGGAGTTTAGTTAAATGATTTGGGCATAAGGAAGTAATCCCTTAAAAATTTCTTTGATGAAACATTTGTCAAAACATATTTGCACTTTCTTTTTGGTAAAACCCAAAGTATTAAATGACTCCTAATTTTTAAAGAGTCAATATATATATATATATATATATATATATATATATATATATATATATATATATATATATATATATATATATATATATATATATATATATATATATCTTACCATCATTAATCAAACGATCATTTTATGTAAAGGGTTAAGCCTTAAATCACACGTTATATATTCAAGGTACAGGTTTTCGTTGTTCGGCCAATTCAGGGCAGTCTATAAATAATTATTAACTCATTCTTATTCTTAGAAACAAATAAATGATTCTTAGTGATCACGAGCATGAATTAATCAAATTACAGCCTACACACGTGATTCACCAAATTTATGAATGCTACATGTGCATTGTTCAATCCAAACGACATAACATGAAACTTATAATGTTTATTATAAGTTTTGGATGTAGTGATTGGAATAGATAATCTTTTTCGCGGACGCGAAGTTGATGATAACCATGTCGTAGATCAAATCTTTAGAACATACGCTAGAACCTTGTAAATGATCGAACAATCTATCATCTTGGGTAGTGGATATAGATTTTAATTGTCAATTTACTTAGTTCACGGTAATTCAACAAATAAATATAAGGAATGATAACACCATAGCTCTTCATAATGACGAGCTCGGTAGAATAAAAGCTTTCTCCGACAACTCTCTCAGTTGTACGGTAAGTCTTTTATTTCGGATGGTGCTGACGTACAATGCACAAGCCACAGGTGCAGCACCGGGAATATAATCAATACCAATTTCAACTTGCCTTAATGGCGAAAGTCTAGGTAATTCACCAGCAATACCTCTTAAAGTTTCAGATAACATAAACATCTTTAACATATTCACTTTTAAGTTCTTCTTAGATTACAAGATCTATGACTAGTTCACAGCCACTCATTGTATAATTTCAAGTCTAAATGTTGGATATGGTCATCCATCAAGAATTATTTAGATCACTTTTTATAATCAACATCTTATCATTTAGGGGAATTCTACTTGAGTTCCCATCAATTAAGACAATGTCTTCATGTCATAATCAATCAATCCATTCTACTGGCACTATCAACTGTTCAGTTTTATTACCGTCGATAAGATGTGAACTTCTCAAAAGACTAATAATGACTCATAATCCTTCACAATTCAAGGATATCTGGAGACTTAACTAACCTTAAAAGAGTAAGGTCAACGCATAATTTACGCGAGAGAATTTCAATTCAGATAAAGACGAAAACATTTAACGAATATGAATATATCCCATGTTTTGATAATTTGAGTACGCATTCGAAAGCTCCTCGGATCGTTACACATGTCACTTAAATGAAATCTAATCAAAAGAAATGATAGGAACGTCGATACATCCAATCGGGTATCAACACTTGGTAATAAGATATGTTTCCGAAGAATCTCGCCACGGGAGAATTGGACAAGAAAGAGTTGTCAATTGTCAATTAAGACAATTTCCACAGATGAGTAAATTTGACTCAGAAGAATAAATGGTACGGGCACATATGTAGGTGTCTCTAACAATATGTCCCTATTTTTCACTTCTTGCAGATCTCATAAAATTTAATCTTTCACAATCTTCAAAGAAAATTTAATGTTTATTAACAATTTTATGGTGACTACTAATCAGCCTTGCATGGTCCCTTCCAAATTGTATGTAGGCGCGCAACTATATACAATTTCAAGATTAACGATGCAATACTCAGTTCGTCAAAATTTTATCATCATGTTTATAATAAAAACATTTTCATGCTTAATTCTTAAATAAGAATCAAAAATAAATTTACAAAGATTGTCTTTGTTATGAAAACAATTAAGTTTTCCAAGGTATTTCATAATCAACTTTATTTCAATAATGATTATTTATAAGTCTCACTTTAAATAATCCATATAGTGATGAAAATTCAATTTTCTCAAAGGATACTGTTTTATCTTATAAAACAATGAGTGATCTGCAAAAGAGTGATGAAAACTTGTTCACCAAGAACAAAATACAATATGATAGGAAATGAGCTTAGCCAATTAATCATGAGGTTCATGACCTCGATGACACTCAAAAAGAATAATCCACAACGTAACTCAATTCGAGATGAGCACTTGTTCAATGGTTGCATCACTAATGCGAACATTAGGAAGAAGCAAGAACAGATAGATAACATTGATACATGTAGGATTTAGCAATCAAAGGTAGTCTTTTCATTAATCACAAACAAGTCAAAATTGTACCGTAACACATTACGTGTCACTATGTCATACAATTCCAAAAACTCATCCTACCAACTGATGTCTCAGTTAAGTTAGGGATTTTTTTTAAAAGATAACACAATGAATACTAATCTACAAGAGTCATTAGGTGTTCCACCTGTCCCATAAGATCAATTGGTCTCAATTCAGAAGAAGATTTCTTCAACTTATTTCTTGGACACTTGCCGTCCTCATTAGTGAACAATGGCCTAGGAACAACCCTTAACACGAACCAACGATCACTTAAAACCTTATAATTCAATCACAAAACTTAATGACTTCCTCTTAACAATCTCATATTCCATACGAGTTAAATTTTACTTTATTCAGGTTTCAACCAACTTATACTCAATGTGATATCCTACCTCATTTTCCAATACTTTCAACTTTGTTTTTAAACCTTAAAAGGGCAATCAAAGTTCGATATGAACAACACTTAATTTCCAATCCTTTATCTCTTACAACAATTGTTATCAAATGAGTCACTCGTATCAAATGACACACATTCAATTAGACTTCTCGGAAAGGTACTAGTGGCATGAGGCTTTTGGGTAATGGTTCCAATGATAGCCTCAAGTGCAACATTCACCCTTTCGATTTCAATTTAAGAATTGGATGACAACGAATCAGATGACATCTTTCTAGGTGGTAAGGCTTTTGTCAAACTCCACTCTATAAGGAAAGATCGTCATGACATCGATATCAGATTTAATCTTGCCAATTCTTCTTCAATATTACAATCAACTAATATCTACATTTCTACGAATATCAACCATTTTGTTGGGATTATAAATATCCACAACTTGGTTTAGATCATGGATAGCTAGAATTCCTACCGGAATAGCTTCGATTAATTTGCTAGGGAAGTTAGGGTTTCTTGTGACAATCTACGTCGTATAAATACCTCATATAAATATAGAAATAATCATCAAACAATCATGTAATCAAATTACATTATATGTATATATATAATCCAAGTTATATATATATATTAAAATAACACTTCTCAGTCTGGACTTGTCGGTAACTCGGGAATTCTTCGGCACCGTTATAGTCAAAAGATTTTTAGACATTTTGAGAAAAATGTTTATAATTAAAAGATTTTGAAATGTTTTGTTCAAAACCTTGGTTTTAAAAATCTTTCGTTCTCTATAACGAGAGCTCTGGTACAAAACTGTAACACCCCCAAATTTACACAATCAATACAGCGAAAGACTCCTTGGTGTTACGGGATAGCACATTACTCACATCATAGACAACGCATAAAAATCGCGTCGTTTAATAATAAAGCATTTCTATTCATAAATACGAGATTTACATAGATCCCAAGTCATTGTATTTCATACAGGTTTTACAAAGCATTTGAATGGAAATTATTATTTAAGTGCGGGCCATGAATTCTTGTTGTCTTCCCGAGAATTACCTTCAAGTACCTGACATAAAACATGTTAAAAGAAAAGGTCAGCGAAAACGCCGAGTGAATTCATAGAGTTTAATGAAATCCATCAATATATCATCGGTATAAAATTATTACCAAAAATCATTTTGTACAAATAGTTGTAATAGGCCATAAAATAGCCAAAGTCGTTTTCTACAAATTCTTATCAAAAATCATAATATAGGCTTTCGCCTTCAAAATCATTATACGAACCAAAGTCGTAAAAACATCATACAGTATGTTTTATAACGTTGTATAGATTAAATAAAAACCGTTTTATGAATATGGTTATATAAAACCAAAGCACATACATAACATCAGTAATAAGACCCCGTATTGCTAGTCAGGCAATACATCGTAATTCAATGCGTATATCAGTATTTTCGTTATTTGGATTATTACAAGCCGCATGACATTGTTACCTTACTATCACAACAACTGGCAGCTAACCCGTTACTCAATTTGCCCATCTAAGTTAGCGTGTCGTCATAATAATCACGCTATGGAAATCTTCTCATACATAAATTCGCTTACCAATCAATGTGGCACGACGGGGATCAACCGTCAAGGCGCGAACTGGGGTGATCGTCCCCAAATAGTAATATTATATGCATAAGCGTCTACCAAATCTCGGTAATTCACAATTCATGCTAATGGGACTTTTTGTAACATCCCGCCTACTCAGACCACAATATTGTCCGCTTTGCCCATAGGCTCATGGCTTTGCTTTGTGGCCCTCATGTAAGTACTTCCCGGCTGGTCACCCAGGCTAGTACTACTCTGACATAAGCACGCTTAACTGCCAGTTCCTAAGAACCCCACGTGCAGTAGACCACAAAACGCGTTGTGTCATGGTAAGACGAATGTTATCTTATGAACCAAGCTCTCTCCTGGCCACAGCCGATGTGGAATTTGCCTGGGGTGTCACAATCACCCCTCCTTCGGGACTCATCGTCCTCGATGAGGTTTGCCCCACCATCCCGAACGGCTCAGTAGTGGCTCTGATACCACTTGTAACATCCCGCCTACTCAGACCACAATATTGTCCGCTTTGCCCATAGGCTCACGGCTTTGCTTTGTGGCCCTCATGTAAGTACTTCCCGGCAGGTACACCAGGACGCTCTTAGGATTCTGAGAGCATGTGCTTTTGGATGGAAGCTATCCAGACTTCTTACATTATGCATTTCTTACATTATTCTGCTTATTTGGACATTGTTTAGTCCTTTTTCTTCAGTATTTACTTTTCATGTTTTGAGCTTAGGTTGGATTACCGATGTTTGATTCCGGTATTTCCGTTATGGTCATTTAATGTTTTAGGACATTTACCTTATGCTTTGATGACACGCCATAAATATACGTAACGGTCCACTTATCCAAGTGGGGTGTTACACTTTTAGTGACATAACCTAACTTTAATAATCCATTTCATTTCATCTATCGGGTCATTTAATCATTCATCGGGTCATACAATCATTCGGGTCCAAATCAATAAACAAACAATCGGGACAACTAGTGTCCTATTTCATAAAAACTAACATGTTATCTCCCTCGCGGGTTTATAAAACATTTTATAAAAACATTTAAAAGAGTGCGAGGCTATGAACTCACGTTGATGTGGGAAAGCGGGTTATCGGCAATTTGGATGTACGGTACGTGCTTCAATCACAGAAACCTAGACAAATAATACTCGTCTTAGACTTTTGTCCAATGACTTTATCAAAATAACAATTATGTATATATATGATGACTTTATACATATGATGATGATCAAGTGGGTTTATATATTCTCATTCACTCATTTTTGTGTTATGTGTTGACAACTTTTATATTAGTTTACTAATTTTACCTATTTACATGTTTTAGGTCCAATAAGCATTTTATAAGTCCATTAACTTGTATTAATCCATTTTATACTTTTGTTATCAGTATTATACTTTACATGTTGGGCCCAAGTGGGTTAAGCCCAATAAGTAAATTTATAAGTTTTTTACTAACTAGTCGGGTTTATAGTCCAATAAGGCTACTTTGGCCCATTAATGTCTATATGTTGTAAAGTTCGGGTTTTATCGGTTTTTACTTATTATATAAGTTCATATATCAGTATGTGAGTTTATAAAAGTTTATATTAGACAGGTCCGACCGGCTAAGTTTTATTTGACAAAAACGTTAATCTTTCGGTTTTAGCCGAAAAGACGTAAAACTTAGTATATAGTTTTTATAACTTATAAAACTTACCAAACTACCATTTTTATATAATGTCCATTTATTTATTCTTATGCATATTTATATAAATGAAACATATAAGTTAGTGGGTTTTAATTCACATTTTATACTATATTTATTTGAGTGCTTATATAATAATATTAAACTTTAATTTCACAAAATCAGTCCTAAATTTTAATTTCACTAAAATGTCCATATCTAGAGTTATATAATGAGATAGGACCTAAAATTTTTATCACAGAAACTACATGATATGTGCTTCATTTTATTCCTGTATAGCTACTGATGAATCAACCTCTAAATATTTTAATAAATTCGTCCAAAACAGTGTAGGCAGATTTGCACTCTAAACTTGTTTTGATCATATCTCACTCATTTTTATGATTCCATTGCATGGCCAACTCTCACATGTGTATAACACCTAATAATTACTGTATATTGACTCCACTTTACCATTTTATCAGTTTAACATTTGTTTACCTACTGTTTTTATACAGCCATCTTATTAAGCATGATTTAACCATTTTACATGTGGTTTTTCCATCTTTTTACCCATGTTTATCAAATCTATCAACACCAAATCCCCACATAATATTTTTAATCATCATTCATCATCATATACATATACATAAATAAAGAAAATACAATATTACATAATCAAAATAACAAAAGGATAGGAAGAACAATCTCTATACCACCATTAGTGATGAAAAGATGAGGTTTTTGATGAACAAGAGTTGGTTCTTGTTATTAAATCTTCAACTTTAGCAAGGAAACTTCTTGGGTCCTTTGGATAGATGAACATCTCCATGAATTCAGCCCTTTAACCTCATGAAAACTCCTTTTCATAGGTTAAGATTACCTCCAATCTTCATATCTTCAAAGGTTCGTCAACATATGTGTGAATAACACATGATATTGTGATTAATTTAAGATCAAATGGTGATGTTGTGATGAATATGGGACGACTAAAATGGCTAGAGAGAGAGAGTTTGTGTGGTTTTTGCATGTAAGAAATGAGTGTGTGGTATGAGTTGCTAGTTTTGAGGTGGAGTTGGATGGTTTTGGTAGCTTACAAGTTAGACTAAGTACAAGTGTAACATTTACTTGTTAAATGTTGGCACCTAAGGTGTGTTGTGTCTAAGTGTTGCCGTCCATATAGTGGGGTGGGGAAAAACTTGTTTTGTCTCATCCCACTAATTTACGGGTATTCCTCGATTCTAGTTTCCTCGATTTGCGTGCCCTCGGGTCGTTTTACGAAAAACGTTTTTATAAATTATGAATCAACGGCACAAAACGAATCTAATAAAAATTGTCTCATCAAAAACGGAGTTCGAAAACATAAATACGTAATCCTAAGGTTTCCGGTTTAGTCGTAAAGGACGTTAAATTATAATCGTAAGTCTTAATCTCTTCTCGTAAATTTGTGAGTTTATGAACCAACACAAATTTAAAATTCCAAAATAATATTCACGGATAAATTTACTTCCTGAAATACCGGACTGTCATCAAAACGGTGTATGTAAACGTAAGCACGTAACGTAGAATCCTCCGGTTTAGACATAGTCGATTCTACTTCAAGACGTAAATCTAAATTTCTTCCCAAAAATAAGTGAGTTCATAATATAACATTAAAATAATGTTTTTTAAAAATATTTGAGAATAAAATATAAACCATAAATTGACAGATTGTCACAAAGGAAGTCTTTTGACATCATCAACTAGGGGAAGATTGTAGGGTCGAAATATTGAGTTGATGTGTCAAATCTAAAAGACAAGGACTAAATCTGACAAGAGAAGATTCTACAAGCTGGTGGACAAACTTGTAGAACATATATTGCAAGAAGATAAAAGATTTAGTGAATATCTTATATAGTGAATATATTATTTAATAAATATCTTATTTACTAAATATCTTATTTACTAAATATCTTATTTATTTTCCTTTGTAAAAGGGTTATATGTAGTATATAAATACATACACACTACGTAGGATATTCATAACTATCATTCACAATGTAATCCTACAACAAAGTTCGTGTGTCTAAGCGTGGGATTTAATGTATACACGCCTAGAGGTTATTTGTTTTAATAATATTTATGCAAGTAACGTTTGGGGAAATTAATCTTGTCCATAACACCTTGTTATAATCAATGTTCTAATTCCGCTATGTTTATCATATGAATGTTGATTATCTTAGTAAGCTCAATCGATCCGTGAATTATGGATTCGTCAAATGGTTCCTAATCGTGATCTTATTCAGCTCACGATAGTTAATGTATAAACGTATGCTGCCATCCTTCTTCTTGACTAAAAGTACCGGTGCATCCCATAGTGATAAACTCCGTCGGATGAAACCTCACTCCAATAATTCCTGCAGCTGATCTTTTAACTCCTTGAGCTCTATAAGAGCCATGCGATAAGGAGCCTTAGAGATTCGTTAAGCTCCTGGGATGAGCTCGATGTTAAACTCTACTTCACGAGTAGGTGGTATACCCGGAGGTTCTTCTGGAAATACATCGAGAAATTCTAAACCAACTGGTTGATCTTGGATTGATGGAACTTTGACAGTAAGATCCTAATTGAAGCTAAGAAACAATCGCAACCATGAGATAGTAATGCGCGAGCTTTTAACGTAGAGATTATTTGTACAGACTTTCCTGGTATGAAACCATTGTGAATGTACTCTGGTGCTTCTACATCGCTGAAGATAACCCGATAAGTATGGCAGTCGATTGTAGCATGATGCTTGGATAACCAAACAATGCCTAATATGAGACAAACTCGCACATATCCAAAGGAAGTGCGTCTACTAGGCGAATCATGTCATCGCATTCTAGTAGAAGATCTCTGTACACTTGGGTAATTCGCACAGAGTCTCGCATACGTAGGGATTTTATTAACACTAGTGGCATACGTAGAGGATATAACTGAATGAGTAGCACCAGTATCAAATAAAACACACGCAGCATGACCGTTCATAAAGAGGATGCCAGTGATAGTACCTGAGGACTTATTAGCTTGGTCCCGTGTGGTAGTGTAGACACGTCCCGAAGCTGGTGGCTTAGGAAGAGCAACACTAGAAGTACCAGCAGTGTATCCCTTCTTGTAGTCTTTCAACATATGTCCTGGTAGTCCACACTTGAAACAGACGCGGGCTGACTTTCAGCATGTACCGAGATGTCTACGACTACAAGTCGTGCAGATGGGGTAGGTGTAACCTCCTGGAGGTACCCTTGCTACCTAAGAGCCTGTTTAAGAAATATGCGTGAGACATGATTACTTGGTATAAACATGACCGTACTAAATTTTAAATGATAGTTTACCAGATAAAGACGAGTTGTTGGACTGCTAACCCTTATCATTTTGGTCACGTCCACTCTTAGAGTTACTGTTTATGATGCTGACATGTTAGTATGTAAAAACATACAACAAATAAACATAGAAAAAGTTTAAGAATTTAGGGACCTGTTTTTTTTGGACTGGTTGTTGTTGTTACGGTAATTATCATTACCGTTCCTCTTGTCAGATCCATAGCGGTCGTTAGATTGACAGTGGCCCTTGTTGGCATTCTGCTGAGTGGCCGGTTGGGACCGATCTCCACTCTTCTGCCTGAAGATACAATTCGATAGGAAAAGTTATAAATGAACATAAAGATTGAAATGAAATGATAACGCTTGATGGCTGAAATTTATACCTCTTCTCAGGACGAGCTTATTCCTCGTAGTCATCACACTCATGTAGCATTTCTAAGCTACGTGTTGCATCATTAACTTGTGCCACATTCGCATAAGTAGCACTAAGCAAACGAGCTGATGTAGAGGCGTGAAGAGCCCAAAGAAAGTGCTTGGCTTGTTCTTCCACAGTACCCGCAGTCGCACCTAAGAATCCAGCCAACCTAAGAAACCTCTACATGAACTCAGTGCTAGTCTCTCCAGTTCTCTAACGAATGGAGTGATTGTCCCTCTTGAGTCCTTCCTGCTCAGATGTCGGAAAGAACTGCCCATAGAATAAAGTCTTGAACTGATCCCAAGTCAATGAAGCTAGCCAAACATCACCTCCATTAGCTAACTTGTAAGCTCTCCACCAATGTAGGGCATCACCTTCAAACTTATAGCAAGCCAACCTTGCCTTGTAGACACCATCGCATGCCATAGCATCAAAAATCTTTTCCATATGCGAAATCCATTCTTCCGCATCAGATGAAGTCTCAGCCTTGTTAAAAGATCTTGGCTTCTTCTTGTTAAAACTATCAAGCCAAGTGTGCAAGGTAACCGGTGGAGGAGGAGGAGGATTGTTGTTCTGATTCGGGGCGTTCTGGTATCCAGTCTGAATTTGGTTCCTGATTTGGGGAAGCATGGCTTGCAGAGCTGCTTGGACAGCTGCTGCTAGCTCTTGTTCGTGTGTCATGACCATCTGACAGTTTAAAAATGAAAAAAAAAATCAAATGATTAATCTGATTAGAACATATGCTTAAACATAATAAAATGATGCATGAAACAGTTTATGAAGGCATAGCCAAATGCAAATGACATGAAAACAAAATTGACATAGTGAGGATGAACACCTATGGGTCGGTTCATCAAAATGAAAAAGTCATGAGCTAATGTAAACACATATGGGTCGATTCACCAAGCAAAATGATTGGATTAAAAGCACATGCGACTAAATATGGCCAGTCCTATACTAACCATTACTTAGTCAAAATTCCTGCAACAATGATACATGAAATGAATGCATGAAAACAAACTGTCAGTTCTAGGAAGATGTTGATGACTACCCACTAGTCACATGTCAATTTTAAGAGCCTACAGGTCGAAACCTTGGCTCTGATACCATAATTGTAACACCCCATTTTGATAAATGGAATATCACAGGATAATTATGGCATGTCAAAGCATATAAAATGTAAATGTCTAAAACATTAAATGACCATAAAAGAATCTAGAAACGAACATCGGATCCACATAAGCTCTACACACAAAATGCATAAGTATAGAATGTAAGGAAAGGAATAAACAATGTCCAGCAAAGCAAAAGTATGTAAATGCATTAAAGAATGAAAGAAAGTTGGCGTCTTATTCCATGTACGTACTCTTGGATTCCTAGCTTTGCCCTTTAGTACCTGCCGTATTGGGACATGGAAAGAGAAATAAGACTGAGCAATACGCTCAGTGTGCAGATATATAAGATAGAATGTAAAGCATAAACATAAGCAAATAATGAAGTGAAATTAATAACATAGCAGCGGAATAATGAATGTCCTGGAAAACCTAGTATAAGTGCATAAAACTTGTTTATTTTTCTAAAAAGACTTATGTTTAGTTTATCATGAAAATATGTATTTTAAATATGCCGAGAGCCCATATAGGTCATGTTATATCAACGTGCATGAATACTTAGAGGGTTGACCTCGTCATGCATTTAGAGCGGCTGCCTCTAATTAATATATAAAATGAGTTGAGGGATCAACTCCTGTAACGGATGCAAGACACACACCACAGTTACCATGAAATCATACTACTTGTCCTAGGATGCACCCATTCGCCCCACATGATAATAATAACATAGGCCAAAATACTGTAAAGGGTCGCTGCGAGAAATCACTCTCCCGTAGAAGAGTCATAACACCGGTGCCTCCAGTGCTATGGTTATGGAACCCCCATAACTAGGTGAAACTGGCATGCATATATATAGCTCAGGCAATCTAAAATAATCATACATATACCGATGTGTTTAAGACACTTAAACTATTGGGGAAAATAGATGGCTGCAAACAGGGAAATCCTAATAAAGGAAGAAAGATGTCCTTACTGAAGGACGGAATATCCGTACCTTATGTCCAGTAAATGAAGACGAAAACGAACGTAGATGATCACTCCGACTTCACAATAGCTACATAATGAAGGGACATGAGTAAGAGTCGATCTTACTTATACATACTTGTTATTTGGTTTACTTGACGTGTTCATACTTATTATACTTGTTCTTGTCTTGTCTTAATATTTCATGTTTTAATCATGTATTTCTTATGGTTTCATGTGTATTAGATTCATATGTTTCATGTTTTAAGTGTTATTATACTTGTTATTACAGAATAAGTAACTTTCTAAAAATAGCAGGTTTCTATATAATATAACTTTCCAAAAATAGTAAGTTTCCTTAAATAGTAAGTTTCTAAAAATAGAAAGTTTCCATAATTAGTAAGTTTCCAAAAATAGAAAATTTCCATATTTAGCATGTTTCTATAAATAGTATGTTACCATATTTATCGTATTACCATAAATAGCATGTTACCATATTTAGTTATTATCATAAATATCATATTACCATATTTATCATGTTGCCATAAATAATATAATTCCATAATTAATTATATGCATATTTTATATCATGTACTATTATTATATTATAACGTTTAATAATTAATAAATACTTAGCTTATTATTAATTAATAATATCATGTCATGTTATTATAAGTTTATTATTAATTAATAATATTACATAATTCATGTTATTAAACTTTGCCATAAAAGATATTAATTAATTTAACCTAAGTTCTAATTAACTAAATCCATGTTCATGAATAATTAAATAATTAAGTATTATAACCTAAGTTTATTTAAATAAATGTACATACATATTTTATCATGAATTATTTAAATAAGCATAACCTAAGTTTTATTTTAATTAAACCAAAATTAATTAATAAATAAATTAATTAAATCATAACATAACTTAATTTTCATAATTGGTTTAATTACGTGTTGCTGAAAGTGTTAAGTTCCCGAGCACGTAACCCGAAGAACAACCGAACCGGACCAACAAGCCAAACTAACACCACTCAGCCGACGGCTGGTGGTGTTAGCCGGCGGCTAGCAGCCCTTTGCTGCAGCCGTGGCTTGCCAGTGGCTGGCCGTGGCTCCTACCGGCGCTGTCGGTTGCCACTGGTCGAGCAAACCCACCCCGGCCACAGTCGGGTTCCTACTGTTCGGCCAAGATCCCTCTCGTTGGGTCTTGGTCGCTTGTTGGCCAACAACCACACACCACCAAACCCACAAGGGTTTCGACTGTGGTTGATTTAACCACCGAGAGTCATACAACTCTCGATTTAGGTGTACCCGAACCAAAAACTAACCTAAATCCTGATCACCATGTTTTTAATCTTTAATTACTTGTTTCATGATTGTTTTTTTATAACCTTGTATGATGAACATAATTATATAAAGATTAAAAAGGATTAAACGATACTGTAAACGTGAAAATGTCAAGGATTTAGATCACATGTATACCCGTAACTGAATTAGATCAACCAAAAATATTCCTTGTGTTCTAAGGGTGTCGCGGCAAGAGAGAGAGGAAAAGAGGAATTAGGCTTTGTTTATTTTATCTAAAAAGTGTTTTATGAAAACCTCCTGTGTTTTTATTAAACTAGTATTGGTTAATGGATATGGGCCAAAGCCCGGTTTCTCCCTTCCTTCCTTTCTAGCCGACGCCAAACACACCCCCTTTAGTTTTAATATTTGTTTTTCTTGCTTTATATTTACCATGTGTTATCATGTTATATTTCTTGAATGTTTTCTTAATATCGTACGTATATACTTATCATATATTAATATTTGTGTTTACGTACATAATACTTATGATAATTAATTAATATACATATTATTCGTAATAAATATTCGTCATGCATGTCATATATTAATTAATTTTAAATTTTAAATTTAACGGTAACTTCGTGCATTTAATGATCTTAGGATTATTAAAGCGGGTTTTACACATATAATGATGTAATAAACATCATGGTCTCTTCTCCTTTGATTAACTGCGTCTTCTTTAAAAGAAGCGCAGATTTGAAGAATCCTGATTGATGAATGAACCATGTCGTTTTCAAAAAACGCAGGTTTCAAGCATCTTGATTTGATGAATGAACCATGATTGTTGTGTTGCTTGATCCCTAGGCTCTGATGCCAATTATTAGAATCGAATTTACATATATCTCCAGGATTGAATTGATCATAGCAACATCATGAAAACCGTCATAAAAAGAACAAGAACAAAGGGTTATATGAACCCTATATAATATGATATTAATAATGAATGGGTTAATTGTAAATACAGAAATCCTAATCTATATATAGAATATGAAACAGTGTGAATGGTATCGTTTCTACAAAAGTAATAGACATGTCTATTCTACCCTAACTAATAACCGTTATATAATTGTCTAATAAATGGTTTGTTGGCTTGCGGCCCAAACCAATATGTATACAGGCTTCGAAGTATCCTTGGCCTGTTCTATGTTCCTCTTGGTGTTTATTGTTATTCATGTGTTAAGGATTAATTGGATTAATTGGATTAATTCCCAACAAAAAGTTTACCCACGTTCCATACTTAAACACTCATATTAATTACACCTGACTAAACAATATACAATTTCATTCCAATACCATTCATAAGTCTTAAAGCAATTCAACATCATTACATACATAAACTAAAAACAAATGTGACACTTAAGACTCTGAATTAATCTTTAAGATTTTGAATTAATCCCAACAATCCCTACCTAAATGCACTGTCTTCCCGCAACAAGAACAAACAGACATGTACCCCATGAGACCACAGTAGTAACACACATCACCACCAGCACCGCCACCCCAAACCTGACCTAACCATAATCCCTACCAAGATGCCTAAGCTGACTACACAGTCCTTTGCCTTATGCTCTCTAAAACAGGTTTTACACCAAACCCTATCGTATTCCTCACCCATATGCCCACTCTTATCGCAAAGAGAACAACGCTGACTACACTCATAAGCGATATGCCCAGTCTCACCACAATTATAACAATCGCATTTACTATTATCAACCTGATTACATTTCCTAGCTTCATGCCCACTCTTACAACAAAGAGAACAACCATAACTACACTTCCAGGCGATATTCCCCGTCTCACCACAATGATAGCAAACACAATCACCACCACCACCACTACCTACCCGATCACATTTCCTAGCTTTATGCCCAACTTTACCACACTTATAACAACCAAAACAACGAAAACCACCACCACTAACAATACAATCACCATGATAACTACAGTCCTTATAAAAACTACATTCCTTAGACAAATGCTAATTCTCACCACATAAATAACAACAAACATTACCCTGGCAAAGGAGATTTTTACGGTTTCTTTCTTCAAATTCTCTCTTTACGCTTAATTAGACATGCTTTAGATTTTTGATGGATCTCTATTGTTGAATTTAATCTTTGTCTTTGGATCTTCGAACTAGAATCAAAATATAGTAAATATGCAATTTATATTGATATGTATAAATCTTTCATATATGTATCATAATCTTGTTTGTACAAATCGTGTTTCTATTTATACTAAACTAAACGGTGTGAATGAACGACATGTTTCATGAACCGTTGTAACGGTTTGAGAGTTTTAATAACTATCAAATAACCGTTGTTTACTAACTGCTATATAACTGTCTATATTGGGGTTTTGGGATTAACCCAGTGGGCTAAGATAATCGGCCCAAAATCTCCCCCTTAATCACAAAATGCCATCGTCGTGTGTAGATTCCGTAGTCCAATAAGTTCCCTCATTGTGAGAAATCATATATTTGGTAGTGTCTTTGTGAGTATCTCAGTATTTTGATATTCGCCACTTACGATTTCCACCTGTATGTCGTCTCTTTCAACGCATTCTCTAATGAAGTGTTACTTAGTGTCAATATGCTTGCTTCTTCCATGAAAAACTGGGTTTTTCATCAGTTGTATGGTTGATTTGTTTCCACCATTATGATAATATTCTCTTCTCTTGTATGTGTGAGCTTTCTAAGTAGTCTCTATAACCATAATGCTTGTGTTGTTGCTGCAGTTGCGGCTATAAATTCTTATTCACATGATGATAATGCTACGGTGGCTTGTTTGTGTGTTCTCCAGCTTATAGGTGATTCATCATAGTAAAATATAATTCCAGTAGTTCCTTTGCCTTCTAGAGTGTTGACTCCGTAGCTACTATTATTGAATCCTTGTATTCTGTTTCCTCCATTATGTTTGTAGGTGATTCCATGATCTTTTGTTCCTTTTACATAATGCAGTACATTCTTTATTGCCTTCATATTTTGCTCTTTTGGTTCTTGCATGAAGTGACTAAGCAATCATAACTTAAATCGGGTCTTGTATGAAGTAAATACCTTAAGCATCCAATTAGACTTTGATATTCGGTTAAATCTACCAATGTTCCTTCAGTCTTCTTTGTTAATTTTGTTCTAGGGCTCATTGGTATGAATGTTTCATTGCAGTCAGTCATTCCAGCTTCTTTTAAGATTTTATTAGCGTAGGCAGATTGCTTAATAGATATGTCACCATTTGATTGTTTAAATTCTATTCCTAAGTAACAAGCTAACAATCCTAAGTCGCTCATTTCAAATTTTTCTTCCATTTGAGCTTTGAATTTGTCAATTTCCCTCTTAGGTGTGCCAGTAATGAGTAAATTATCCACAAAGACTCCTATTAGTAGGATTGAGTGTAAAACCCGCATGCTTTTACCATGAATAGTACCCTTACGACAGTACGTACGTGATTAGAAGTTTCCTTTTATAACATGTTTACGTTTCACGAACAAGAATTACAAGTATTGCGTACGTGTTATAACACGATAAGTATTTATTACGTATAAACACACGATAATTATTTCAATAATAATTATAATCATGAACATACGAACATGAAATCATGAACGTAAATTAATCACGAGCTAATATTACGTATGTATGTGTATTTATTACGAGCACGAATAAATATACTAAGTCGCGATCGATAACTAATTATATCACGTAAATTACGTAAAATCATAAATGTTTTTAATAAACTAAGTAAAAACAAGTGCAAACATGTTGTTTAATCATGGGGTTTAATCAATTTAGGGTTAAGGGGTGTTTGTTGTTGTGGCCGACGCCTAACCGAGCCCCAAGGGGGTCTCGGTTTGGCTTACTTCGCACCACCGAGACCATATGGTCTCGGTTTGGTGGTGGTGATGTCACGACAGTAGCAAGGAAGGGAAAACCCCGACCTAGGTCGGGGTATGGTGGTGATTTCGGGTCCGGTTCACGCATGTTTAGATTTAAATCACGGTCCGGTTCATGAGTTGTTTTTACAAGTTAAATATTTTACAAATTATATGTTTTTTCAAGACTTAAATTAAATTAAGTAAGAACATGAACATGATTAATTTAATTTACATGACTTAGGTTATTAATTTTATTATTAGTACATGAATCTTAACCTAAGTATTTATTTTTTTATTAGACTATATAATTA
This sequence comes from Glebionis coronaria, assembly GCA_025667525.1. Taxonomy (NCBI): domain Eukaryota; kingdom Viridiplantae; phylum Streptophyta; class Magnoliopsida; order Asterales; family Asteraceae; genus Glebionis; species Glebionis coronaria. The sequence goes on along the minus strand of CM046877.1, from coordinate 554,206,668 downwards.
ATTAATTATTAAAACCATGACTTATAATTAATTAATTTACATGACTTAGGTTATATTATTAATAGGTAATAATACATGTTTTAACCTAAGTATTTATTTTGTCTTTATTTAATTAAATCAGGTTATATATAATTATTTGCTTTAACCTATAGTTTATTTAATTCACATGAAATAATTAATAAACTATACTATATAATCACATGACTTAGAATATTAATCAGTAAACACTTAAGCTTATATAATTAGCTTAATTATCCAGCTTATATCTAATTATGGAAACTTTCTATTTTTAGAAACTTATCTATTTTAAGCAGTAAATCTATTTTTGGAAACATTCTATTTTTGGAAACTTTCTATTTTTGGAAACTTTCTATTTTTGGAAACTTTCTTTTTTTGGTAACATTCTATTTATGGAAACTTTCTATTTTAGGAAACCTGTTAGTTTTAAGAAGTTAATTATTATTACACAACAAGTATAATAATACATGAAATACAAGTAATACTTAATCAGAATAGACAGAATATATGATAAACACAGTATAAAGCTTAAATCATTAAAACATGACATGAACATATAAAACAAGCTAAGACATGATATAAAACCAGTTACGTACTCAGTAATCAGATACTTATACACGTATGTATTTATGTAGCATTAGTGATACCGAAGTAGGACTCTCTTCCGTTCGTCTTCTTCATTCATTGGACACAAGGAACGGATTCTCCGTCCTTTCAGTATGGACATTGTTTCCTTATTAGGATTTCCCGTATGCAGCTAACTGTTTTCCCCAATATATGTTTTATATGTTTTTGAATTGCTTATGTTTAATTAGAATACCTAAAGCCATATACATGCATGACCAGTTTCACCTAGTTATGGAGGTACCATAACCATAACATTGGAGGCACCAATGTTATGACTTCACCACGGCGGAGTGATAGCTCGTGACATCCCTTTCAGCTTTTGGCCATTTATTATATTATCAGGTGGGGCGTATGGGTGCATCCTAGTTACATGTTTTCAGCAGATTATTCAGTGTGAATGTGGTGTGTGCCTTGCATCCTTCACAAGGAGCTGATCCCTCCTACCCAAAACCAGTATATTAAATTAGAGGCAGCCCCTCTAATTTGCATGACGAGGTCACCCCTCCAAGTATTCATGCACGTTGATAATTCATGACCTATATTGGCTAATGGTAAACATGTTAAACAGTTTATACAAGATAAACATAAGGCTTTTCAAACTATAAAACCAGTTTTATCAAGTTATACCATGTGTTCCAGGACATATACATTTCCGTTGCTATATGTTTTACATGCTTATATTATTCATTCCATGCTTGTATATCCATGCACTGAGCATTATGCTCAGCCGTTACTTTCCTTTCCATGTCCCAAAACGGCAGGTACCCAAGGACAGACTCGAGCATTTTTGAGGACATGCATAGGATGGAAGCTGCCATAGACTTCTTCTCCTTTTGCCTTCAAATACTTATGCTTGTTTAAGTCTTTCATTCATTTCATTTACTTTATTTATGTTTTGGGCTTATGTTTGGGAACCGATGTTTTATTCTGGTTTTCCCTATGGTCATGTATGTTTTACTACATATTACCTTGCATGCTTTAATGACACGCCATAATTACGCGTAACGGTACACTTATCAAAGTGGGGTGTTACAATTATGGTATCAGAGCCAAGGCTTCGACCTGTAGGCTCTAAAATCGACCTGTGACTAGTGGGTAGTCACTAGGAGCTTCCAAAGACAACGCTTGTTATTCCACGTATTGATGTGTTCAGCGCATTGTTGTTTTAACCATGATGTTTTCAGCACCTTGATGCTTTAACCTTGATGTTTTCATCGATATTGTTTTACTAATATGGATGGACAACCGTCATTCATATTTAGTTATGTGTCGTTGTTTCATGCATGATGTTCTTCGTGAACTGTGACTATGTACTGAACCCTAGTAGTTCATAATTAATCACATAAAAAAAATTTCTGATATGTTTTGAACAGATGATTTTACTTATTTATGTTTCATGTATCATTGTTGCAGGAATTTTGACTATGTAATGGTTGGTACATGACTGGCCCAATTTAGTCGCATGTGCTTTTACCGAAACTTTTAAGTTTGGGACCGACCCATAGGCGTCCCCTCGCCATGTCTTTTGTTTTTGGACCGACCCATAGGCGTCCACTCGCGCATATAAGGTTTTATAAACTGCATCATGCATTCATGCACTATTTTCATGTATAAAATTTTTCTCATGATTTAATGGCATAAATTTTTTTTCATGTCCACTCATAAGTTACGATGTCTTTTATGTCAAGTATGCTTTCATACTATCATGGTTAACTTCAGTTTCTTGCTGATTATGTTATATACTCCTTCATGTTAAGTTGTTTCATGTTTATTCATGATGATTTCGTCTTCATGTTGATTACGTCTTACGTCTCTTTTGTTGCTTATGCTTTCATGCAAGACACTGTTGGAATTCATTTAAATCCTACTCTCATGATATTCATGGTTGGTTTTCATTAATCATGCATTCAGGAAAATCATCGTTGAAATTCGTTTAACCACACGTTAGCATTTCTCTATGCAACCAGAATGAGGTATATACCGGCATTGCCAGGTTATCATGATGGTCTTTCTAACCGTTTAATCAGTTATTTACCTTTAAAATCATGTCGAATGATCGACCACATAACGATCATTTCATGTACATTCCATGTGTACTCCATGTACCGTATCCCATGTGCATATTCCAATTGCTGATATTCTACAAGATTGCTGATGCCGCTCATAACTTGGAGATGTTACTAAAGGTTGATGCTGCTAACGTTGGAGACGCTACAAGATGCTGATGATGTTCACAACCTGGAGATCCTACAAGACGACGACAAAGGCATTAGAGCAAAGCAAATTGGACGAGAAGATACTTCACAATCATACGATTTCCATCAATCATTGTCCTTAATTCTTAGTTACATGTCACACGTTATTCAGTTGTCGTTTCAGTCATATGAGTGCAAACCGGTACCAGTCGGCCACTCAGCTGAATAGTTACATGAATCACAGTCATGAGAATGACCGTCATGGAACTGACAGACAAGACGATAGTAACAACTACTATGACAGCAACCATCCTAGCAATCGCAACCGAAGCTCCGGCCACGGACGTGATCAGAAATACAAAGGATCAGTAGTCCAAACCGATCTGTCAATTCTGGCATAATAACCTAATATTTGTAGTTCCATTTGTTTCACACCTCAAGACACATGTCAGGACATAGGTCAAGACACATGTCTCATGTATGCTTTCAGTAGACACATGTCTCATGTATGCTTTTAGAAGACACATGTCTCATGTATGCTTTCAGAAGACACATGTCAAGACACCAGTCAAGACACATGTCATGCGTATATTTCAAAGACACGAGTCAAGACACATGACTCACGTCAAAGTTCTGGAGCATCCCTAAGAAATTCAGGGTACCCTCCAAAGGGTATACCCATTTCGTTGTGCAATGTAATAATCAGGCCACAAGGATTCCAGTACCAGCACCGGCATATCAATGAGAACTATCACGGTTTCTTGATTGACACTTTCATTTCTTGCACCATATTTCATATATATTCATGACCATAAAGGATGCCATTCGTATTTCCCATGTATACGAAGGTTTTCCGTCAGCCTAATGATGAGATCCAAGCTACTAACGCATTACCTCAGACAGACACGAGTTGAATTTAATCCTAATTATGGACTAAGAACAGCACACCCTGCTACGATTCGAATTTTGTATAGTAATGTTCAGGCTCCTGAATACATTTAGCATGGTTTTCTATCAGGAAAATCTTTACAAATTATCTATGCTTTCCAAGCACATGCTTTGTTAGCCACGACTACTAAAATTTTCTAGCTGTCAGTTAAGACACAACCAAGGAAGTTCCTTTTCGCATAACCAGCCGATTATTACAAATCTTCCCATACAGTTCAGAAGAACCTTCTAGGAGAAGGACGGTAACATGAGATTATGTGTCGACTACCGTCGATTTAAACAAATCACCATTCATAACCGTTATTCTCCTCCATGTATTGACAACATGTCCAATCGACTTTAGGGTGTCAAACACTTTTCCAAGATCGGATTCATGATCATGCTACCAACAGTGACGAGTAAAAGAGCAGGAAATTTCCATGACTGCTATTCGTGCACGACTCGGTCATGCTAGATTCATGATTTTGTATTTAATCTCATAAATACCCCAGCAGCGTTATGGACTTAATAAATTGAGCTTCCATGAACTCGTAAACAAATTCATCAGTGTTTTCATCTATGACAACCTAACCTTCTCTGAAGTCTAGAGAAGAGCAGGAAGACCATATTTGCACTATGTTGCAAATTCTACGACAGGAGAATATTCACCCTAAAATTTTTCAATATAAATTCTGGTTGATTACAGTGACATGCTGAATCACATGGATTCTCACGGTAAATCTTAACACGACTAAGCTTATGCATAAATGGGAGAACCCTACACTACGTTAGGAGTTCCAAGAAAATCCTATGTTAAGGGAGTCTAATTTCGGAGACTTACAGTTCCGCAAATTTCTATGTATCAAGTATCTATGAGGCAAGATACAGTTACCTTCATATCTAAGGACCTGTAATACAAATAGGCTAAGATAGAACACCAACAAACTAGGATGTTTATCCATAATCAGGAAGTTGTAATCAGAAATGGGACAAGATCTCCATGGATTTTGGTTACCAGATTAACGCTCTCAGAAGAAGCATAATGCTATCTGGGTTATTGCCAATAGTTTGATCAAGTCTTAAGAATCCTTACATCCGCAAGGATTTCAGAACCAACAGATTGGTCAGACATGTTCCAGCCAAGGCTCATCTGATCACTTGGTAATCCTTCAGCTATCGGGTCAGACAAAGGTTCGCATTTGTGCTCCTTCTTTACGTTCACATCCTTGTTCTAATTTCATGACTTGCTTTCACACTCACGTTCATAACACTATTCACGTTCATGATCGTATATTGGCTTACGATTTTACGTTCATCTTCGTTCTGGGAGGTTTTACAAGAACTTGAGAGACCAGGCTCAAGTTAAATATAACTCTCTATCCTTAGATAGACGTTTCATGTCTCACCTTGTAGCGTTTGACGTTACCGCAGTTGTATTACATGTTCACGATATGTTTCACATGTCATGTTCATTCCACGTTCCTCATATCACGTTCACGATATGTTACGCGTATCATTGATCACAATATGTTTGCTCATACTACACTCACCATATCTCCACGTATCACTTTCAAAATTTTTCACGTATCACGTTCAAAAATTTTCACGTACTACGTTTCAATATGTCTTGCGCATCGTTGCTAATTATCAGTTCGGTTAGATTATTTTGTATCGTCATGTTTCAGTTCCCTTTGCATGTTAATTCTTTTTCCCTTGATCAAATTCAGGGGATCTATCTTACGTAGATAACCATGAACTTTAAGTATGTTAAAGTAAAGGTCAGGAGGACCAAGATTTATCATTGTGACAAGATCTTGAGAAGGAACCGTTCCAAGAGGGAAGACACTTGGAAATGGACAAGTTCATCTGGACTTCTTATCCATTTTCTATTATCGATTAGATACGTTTATTCAGTCACATCACGTTCCATTTCCCTTCAAGACATGTCACGTTCCACGTTCCTTTCTACCATGTCACATTCAGATCCTTTTATCTTACATACCCTCTCAGTTCGATTCGGGTATGTTTCGCTTCTAGTTACGATACCTATAATTCGTGGACGAATTATTCTTTTTAGGGGGGAGAGTTGTAAAACCCACATGCTTTTACCATGATTAGTACCCTTACGACAATACGTACATGATTAAAACTTTCCTTTTATAACATGTTTACGTTTCACGAACAAGAATTACAAGTATTACGTACGTGTTATAACACGATAAGTATTTATTACGTATTAACACACGATAATTATTTCAATAATAATTATAATCACGAACATACGAACATGAAATCATGAACGTAAATTAATCACGAGCTAATATTTCGTATGTATGTATATTTATTAAGAGCACGAATGAATATATTAAGTCGCGATCGATAACTAATTAAGTCACGTAAATTACGAACACGAGAACACACTTATATTTTAGACACGGAAATTGTTTGGGTTACCCCATGTGGGCCCATAACCGCGGACACACAAAACCAAAAGGGCCTAGCCCATTAATTTTTACTAATCTAGGGAAAAAGGGAAAACATGTTTCAGATTCATAAATTTAGAAAACAAGAAAAACCCTAGTTGTTCCTTTTGTTCTCCTTTGGCCACCGGGTTCACATCACACCAAAGGGGTGTTCGGTTTGATTTTTGTCTTGGATCTATTGCAAGGATCGCTAGTGTGTTCATCCTTTTGATCTCACGTGATCGGTATAAACCCTAACTTCTTTTATTTTATGTTTTGATTTATTTAATCACATAAAATCATGAATGTTTTTAATAAACTAATTAAAAACAAGTGCAAACATGTTGTTTAATCATGGGGTTTAATCAATTTAGGGTTAAGGGGTGTTTGTTGTTGTGGCCGACGCCTAACCGAGCCCCAAGGGGGTCTCGGCTTGGCTTACTTCGCACCACCGAGACCATATGGTCTCGGTTTGGTGGTGGTGATGTCACTGAAGCAGCAAGGAAGGGAAAACCTTGACCTAGGTCGGGGTATGGTGGTAATTTCGGGTCCGGTTCAAGCATGTTTAGATTTAAATCACGGTCCGGTTCATGAGTTATTTTTACAAGTTAAATATTTTACAAATTATATGTTTTTTCAAGACTTAAATTAAATTAAGTAAGAACATGAACATGATTAATTTAATTTACATGACTTAGGTTACTAATTTTATTATTAATACATGAATCTTAACCTAAGTATTTATTTTTTTATTAGACTATATAATTAATTAATTATTAAAACCATGACTTATAATTAATTAATTTACATGACTTAGGTTATATTATTAATAGATAATAATACATGTTTTAACCTAAGTATTTATTTTGTCTTTATTTAGTTAAATCAGGTTATATTTAATTAAATGTTTTAACCTATAGTTTATTTAATTCACATGAAATAATTAATAAATTATACTATATAATCACATGACTTAGAATATTAATCAGTAAACACTTAAGCTTATATAATTAGCTTAATTATCCAGCTTATATCTAATTATGGAAACTTTCTATTTTTAGAAACTTATCTATTTTAAGTAGTAAATCTATTTTTGGAAACTTTCTATTTTTGGAAACTTTCTATTTTTGGAAACTTTCTATTTTTGGAAACTTTCTATTTTTGGAAACTTTCTATTTTTGGTAACTTCCTATTTTTGGAAACTTTCTATTTTAGGAAACCTGCTATTTTTAGGAAGTTACTTATTATTACACAACAAGTATAATAATACATGAAATACAAGTAATACTTAATCAGAATAGACAGAATAAATGATAAACACAATATAAAGCTTAAATCAGTAAAACATGACATGAACATATAAAACAAGCTAAGACATGATATAAAACCAGTTACGTACTTAGTAATCAAATACTTATACACGTATGTATATATGTAACATTAGTGATACCGAAGTAGGACTCTCTTCTGTTCGTCTTCTTCGTTCACTGGACACAAGGTACGGATTCTACGTCCTTTCAGTATGGACATTCTTTCTTTATTAGGATTTCCCGTATGCAGCCAACTGTTTTCCCCAGTATATGTTTTATATGTTTTTGAATTGCTTATGTTTAATTAGAATACCTAAAGCCATATACATACATGCCAGTTTTACCTAGTTATGGAGGTACCATAACCATAACGCTGGAGGCACTAGTGTTATGACTTCACCATGGCGGAGTGATAACTCGTGGCATCCCTTTTAGCTTTTGGCCATTTATTATATTATCAGGTGGGGCGTATGGGTGTATCCTAGTTACATGTTTTCAGCAGATTATTCAGTGTGAATGTGGTGTGTGCCTTGCATCCTTCACAAGGAGCTGATCCCTCCTACCCAAAACCATTATATTAAATAAGAGGCCGCCCCTCTAATTTGCATGATGAGGTCACCCCTCCAAGTATTCATGCACATTGATAATTCATGACCTATATTGGCTAATGGTAAACATGTTAAACAGTTTTTACAAGATAAACATAAGGCTTTTCAAACTATAAAACCAGTTTTATCATGTTATACCAGGTGTTCCAGGACATATACATTTCCGCTGCTATATGTTAAACCTGCTTATATTATTCATTCCATGCTTGTATATCCGTGCACTAAGCGTTATGCTCAGTCGTTACTTTCCTTTCCATGTCCCAAAACGACAGGTACCCAAGGACAGACTCAAGCATTTTGGAGGATATGCATAGGATGGAAGCTGCCATAGACTTCTTCTCCTTTTGCCTTCATATACTTATGCTTGTTTAAGTCTTTCATTCATTTCATTTACTTTATTTATGTTTTGGGCTTATGTTTGGGAACCGATGTTTGATTCCGGTTTTCCCTATGGTCATGTATCTTTTACTACATATTACTTTGCATGCTTTGATGACACGCCATAATTACGCGTAACGGTCCCCTTATCAAAGTGGGTTGTTACACTGAGTCTCTTGTGGCCTTCGTGTAGATGGCTTGCTCCAATGCACACTTCTTGAAATCCAATGACTTCAAGGTGTTGTCTAGCTTTATGTTCCAAGCACGTGGTGCTTGTCTTAATTTGTAAAGTGCTTTCTTTAATTTGTAGACTTTTCCATCTTTTTTTATAAATCCTTTAGGATGTGCAACGTATACTTCTTCCCTTAAATCTCCATGTAGAAATGCAGATTTTACATCAAGGTGATGCACTTCCCATTTTCTATTAGTAGCTATGGCGAGTAATAATCTAAAAGTTTCCATTCTTGCTACAGGAGCAAAAACTTCTTCAAAATCTATGCCATGCTCTTGTATGTAGCCCTTTGCTACTAATATAGCCTTGTGCTTGATTATTTTCCCAGTTGTGTCTCTCTTGGTTTTAAACACCCATTTTAAGCCAATTGTTTTATGTCCATAAGGTAGAGTTGTGAGTTCCCATGTGTTATTTCTATTTATGGAATCTACTCATCCTTCATTGCTTCTATCCATATTTTGTCCTTTAAAACTTCCTTATAATTCTTGGGTTCATCTTCTACTAGTAGTAATACCTTAGTGTTTTTGTAAACTACATTCAATGATCTATAGCCTCTTATAGGTGTATGATCAAGTCGTGAGTGAGAGCTTATAGATGCTCTTGATTCACTATCACTTTGATTGAATGAGTGTGTTAAGTTATTTGGTTTAACTTTCGAATTTACTTGAGATGACCTTGTTGATGGTGTTTGAGTCGTGAGAGGATGTGTGGGTGAGCTATTTGTTGGTGATGCATATCCATCCTCGTCGTAAGGATTATCTTCTTCGTCGTTTGGTTCGCCTTCATCCATTGGTTCGATTTCATGATCATAGTGATCATCTTTATCAAGATTGTGTATTTGGAAATAGATCCATTCAGGTTCGTCACTGATATGCTTATCTAAAACTTCACTCCAATCCCGTGTTTCATCCTCCTTAAATTTCACGTCTCTACTAACGCAAATTCTTCGTGTTGTTGGGTCAAATAGTCTATATGCTTTTGATCCATATTCAGTTCCTAAGTATACCATTTTGGTACTTCTATCATCTAATTTTGTTAGATGTTGTGATGGAACCTTTGCATATGCTATGCAGCCAAAAATCTTTAGGGTTTCTAAATTTAGCTTTCTTTGCTTAATTGCCTCGTATAGAGTGATATCTTCTAATGCTCTTGTAGATGCACTATTGAAGATGTATATGTCGCATCTAACAGCTTCAGCCCAAAGGTATTGTGGCATGTTTGTTGCTTTCATCATACATCTTGTCATAGACATTATTGTTCTATTTCTCCTTTCTACTACTCCATTTTGTTGTGGTGAGTAAGCTGCGGTAAGTTGTCATGCTATGCCATTGTATTTGCAATATTAAGGGAATTCACTTGAAGTGAACTCTCCTCCACGATGACTTCTCAACATTTTTAATGTTGTCCTTAGCTCTTTTTTATTGTCTCATTTAATTCCTTGAAAGTATCAAAAGCTTGATCTTTTGTACTTAAGAAATATGCCCACATAAATCTTGAATAGTCATCGACTAGCAAGACTATGTATTTCTTTCCAGAAGATGTATGTAAAACCCGTAAAAATAAGGTCATAACTTAATTCTATTTTCAATTATTTTGAAGTATTTTATAACGTTAAATATTATTATGTTTAACGGTTTAAGTTGAAACCGATATTAAATATTATATTTTAATATTTTGACGAGCAACGAGGACTACTAGTGATTGCGATACCGACGGATGCCAAAAATTTTATATTTTATTATCGATAGTTTCGATATTTAATACTTTCGACGATATCGTTTCAATTATGTATCGAGTCGTTATATTATTACTTTTCGTGTGCGTTTAAACTTTTAAAAAGTACAATCTAACATTTTCAGGTAGTGAAATATTTTCTCGTATAATATTTTGAAACTTATTTTTGTGTTGGTTGACGAACTCGCAATTTACGGATTTAAATTTGGGCTTACGTGCATAATTTAGCGTCCTTTACTACTAAACCGGAAACCTTAGGATTACGTATTTACGTTTTTGAACTCCGTTTTTGATGAGACAATTTTTATTGGATTCATTTTGTGTCGTTGATTCATAATTTATAAAAACGTTTTTCGTAAAACGACCCGAGGGCACGCAAATCGAGAAAACTAGAATCGAGGAATACCCGTAAATTAGTGAGATGGGACAAAATACATTATCCCACCCCACTAGCTAACATGGGATGGCACATGACACCACATCTAAGGATGTGGCATCATGTTAGCTAAGTACTTACAAGTGTAACTAAGCTTACACTTTAAGCTTACACCTTAAGCCATTACTAGCTAAAACCATCAAACCTTCCACCACTTCACACATACCATCTTTCTACACATGCAAACAACCTCAAAACTCTCTCAACCATCACCACCTTTCCATTCACTTTTAAGCTAGAAACACCCCTTTTGATCTTTTCTAGCCATGAAATACATGTTATCTAGCTCTATCATAGAGTTATCTTGAAGCCTTGATCATTTGGTGGCCATTTTAACAACATAGGAGGTGATTTGCTTGTGTCCTATGGCTGATTTCCCCAACTTATGTTCTTGGTGTTTGATGATCTTGGAGTTACTTGTGGTGTTCATCAAGTTCTTGTCTTCCAAAAACAAGAAATACACTTGGTTGGTAAAGAAGATCATCCTCTCCATTTTCTCTTGTTATTTTTGTAAAGAACAAATGTATTTTCTTTCATTTTGTATATGTATATGATGTATATATGATGATAAAAATGTTGTGTGGGGATCAAGTGTTGATAGATATGCTTAAAAAGGTTAATAACAATAAGAAATGAGGCTAAAATCTTGATTATTTAGTTGGTTGTATAAAAACAGTATATAAATAAAACTTGAACAAATAAAATTGCATGGTATGATCCATTTACAGTAACTATAAGATGTTATACACATGTGAGAGTTGGCCATGCAATGGAATCAATATAATGAGTGAGATATGATCAAAACAAGTTGGGTGTTCTAATCTGAATAAGCAGTTTTGTAGGGACTGTTAAGGCAAGATAAACTTAAAATGAGCAGTAGCTATAACTAAGTTAAATGTAGCACATAATATGAAGAACATGTCACCCAAAAATGAGATTCTAATTCATTATAGAACTCTAGATATGATAAAAATGGTGAATATGAAGATAAAAATCAGATTTTGAGAATTAATGTTTATTATTATTATATAAGCACTCAAATTTTATTGTATAAAATGTAAAATGAAAACCCACTAACTTATGAAACTTATTTATATAAATATGTAAAAAGTTAATTAAATGGATGAATTATATAAATGGTTGTGGAATAATACTTATAAGTAATAAAAACTATAAACTTGATTTTTACGACTTTTTGGGCTATTACCATAAAATTAACGTTTTTCGCCAAATAAAACTTAGACGATCAAACCCGTCTAATGTAAAGTTTATAAAAAGTCATATACTGATATATAAGTAACTAATCCAAGTAAAAACTGATAAAACCCGAACTATAGGACATACGGACATTAACGAGCTAAATAAGCATATTGGACTAATAATTGGACTAAATAAGATAAATACTTATAAAAAGAACTTATTGGGTTTAACCCATTTGGGCCCAACATGGAAAGTATAGATACTGATAATATAGGTATAAAATGGATTAAAACAAGTTAAAGAACTTATAAGCTTATTGGACTTAAAATAGGTAAGTAGGTAAAACTAGTAAACTAGTAAAAAGTTACCAAAACGTAAACACTAAAATGAGTAAACAAGGATATATAAACCCACTTGATCATCATCATATGTACAAAATCATCATATGTATATTGTTATTTTGATAAAAGTCATTAGACAAGAGTCTAAGACCGATTATTATTTATATAGGTTTCCGTGACCGAAGCACGCCCGTAGCCGATAATCCGCCTTTCATTATCAATGTGAGTCTATAGCCTCGCTTTATACTAGTTATTAAATGTTTTTAAACCCGCGAGGGGGAATACATGTTTTATAAACTTAGAACACAAGATTTTTATGGTATGCTTTGTCCCTTTATGAATGGACCCGTGGTTGCCTTTAAATTGCCTTAAGTGATTGCCTTAGTTAAAGCCTCAATTATGGACCGTTAATTAACCTATGATGGGTTAACCGCTAGTACAATTAATAGATCTATGGGGGAAGCCGCCCCGGTTCAGTTTTTGTGGACTTGTCATAGAAGCTTAGGCCCGACCTCCACACTGTTTGAACATATTGTATTGAGAAGTCAGGTATACGGCAATGTACCAACAATCTGGAGGTAACCGACAATTAATAAATCTCTCGTCTTATTAGACTGATATGGGAGTGTCTAAGGGCTCGGTTCCATGAGCTTATTGCAATTTATGCTATATACAATTATCATTGTTGATGCAAATTATTATTTGATGCTTATAAGCATGCCACAAACTTATAATCTTTGCTTGTGTTCAAATTGATTTCATAAACCTATAGATTCACTCGGCATTTTTGCTGATTGTTTTACTCACATGTATTTCAGGTAATCTAGAAGTGGAAGCTTGGAGGTCACGAGAATGAAATTGTGCACTGCTTTTGTTGTTCAAACTCTTTGATTTATTTATCGTTCGATTTTAAAAAAAAAACAAACCAATATGTTGTTTTAACTTATCTTTTGGTAACGATTACTTGGGACTACGCTACTCTGAAAAATGTTTTAGGAACGATAAATCTAAAACGTCTCTTTTCGAGTCGTTCTTTATAAATGATGTGCTGTTGTATCATTGTTTAGCACCCAAAGATGTATTCCGCTGCGTGTAAATTTGGGGGTGTTAAAGATTGGTACCAGAGCCATGAGTTATAGAGAACTAGGTCTTTTTCTAAAAACCTAAACTATAACTGTCGGTTTTATTTTTTTCAAAGAGTCGGTGCACATGATTTCGCGTGACTTCAGGTTCAAGCTACTTCTGGGATTACAACTTTAGTATACATTATTATGTATGCCTTATTGCTAAGTATTACTAAATAAATAGTATAATCCTTTATCGATATATATTTATGTCGTTAAACTTTTCGATAAAAGTTTATCATTTATTAATGATTAACTTAAATAAATACATTGAATTTTCAAGATCTTTCTATATTTATTTTTGAACTATTTAAATTGATTTTATTGCAAAATTTTTTATATTATGACCTTACATAACTTCATCTACGCGCGTTAATTTCATTGTTTAACCCTTTGTGATATCTATATAGATATTCAAATCGTCTTCCGGCTATTTGTGCTTGGACGTCTTGAAACGTAATTTCTAGACCATTTTGTAGCTCAATGTGTCCTTGGAATAGACTAACCGCTATTTATTGACATTTATATGTATCGACTCCAAAGTGTATTGTTCGCTTATATCTCGGTAACGTCATCGTCATTTTATAAATCATCGTCTAGATTATGGCGCTAGAATTGGAATACGATTTTACTTATATAAAATTGTATCATTTGTTTTTCATTAACCTTCTCGCTCCCGGAGTGTAGCATGTTAATGTTCCATTCTTTTCTTGTTATGTTTTGTGTTTTTGACAATCGTGGCACCAAGGAGATTTGCCTACATTGCATTTTGAAATCTAAATTACGAACGTCTTTCACCGTCTTGCTTCCTAAATTTCGTGTTGAATACCTTGAAGCATTTTCTGTCATTCATCATGCTATATTTTATTTGATGCTCATTACGAGATTTATTTTTCGTTGTTATAAAATCCACAAGACATGTGTGTATATATGTATATATTTTGAGCCGTTAATAAGTGTCGAAAAATACACTTTATGCAGAAACTGTAGGGGCAGTATAAACAGGTCAAAACTTAAAAGTAAAACCTGCGTTTTTAAAATTAAATAGTCAAACCTGCACAGAACTTGCAGGGGTATTTTGGTCATTTTACATTGGTTTTCAGGTCTCGGGTAAAACTAGAAAGTCGCCTGAAACGTCGTTTTGCATCAAAATGCTTTAGACTCTGAGTCTTGGAGATGTCGTTTATCGGGTCAATTAATCGGCTCATATTTAAAAGTTAAATCTGATAGAAAATTCAGAACATGAGTTTTAAATATTTCTAAGCTGTTTTGATTTCATTTGAGATCGTAAAATTTTAACAAATATTATTTTACAACTAACGAATACTAGTTGCATGTGAAAATATTTAAAAATAGAAACAGTACAGGATTATCAATTACCGGATTAATGGTATAATTTAAAAACGAATAACATACTTTCTTAAAAGCATGTTGTGTCGAGTATCTTACAAAGAATACACATGTGGATTGTTTTATTCTTTTCATATATATGACTCATTTGTCATTCGATGTTATTTTATTTTCGTTTTCTTTTAACCTTCCATTGATTTGGGTTGAGTTTTGAAGTTTTGCCTTCACATTCTTCGTCGACATTCTTATCACGTGTTTCATGGCATTTTCGTCTAAACCTTATAATCTTTTGAAACCTTAACAACTTGTAACCATTTCATTGGTTGTTTTATGAGCTACTATTTGCCACTTTTTGCAAAACTTTGACTACTTTATAGGTTGTCATAATGTCATATTATAAATAAATCTGATATTGTTTTACGATTATTTTCACCAATTGTTTTTACTTTGGTCTTAATACTTTTCGAAAGATTAAAAGTTGCTTATTAAGTATCTCACAAATTACTTGTATCCTATAAATTTATAAACTATTTTAAATTCCATTTTTCAAATGGCATGGTTTATATATAAACATAAGAAACGTAGTACTTTTCGACGAAACGGAGCACTGCATTGCTAGCCCTAAATTATACATGGCCTGATCACCCATGTCTAATTTAGAAGGAGCCATGCTAGGCTGAATAGTAGTCAACTTAAAAATCTTGATAATAAAGAACTTTTTACTTGTATTTATGATAAAGATAAATAAAATGAAATAAAGTGAAAAGAAGTTTTGAAAACCTTTATAATTTATGCAAGTGGCGCAATTTCTATGCATCCGCATACGTTTTCTTACCTTTTCTTGAACGAATTACGCGTTTACGAATACGTTTTTACTCGACGATCGTTTTTCAACTTGTTACTTTATTTTATCTTATAACTGATTTCTTTTGACCGTTCGTCTAATTACCGACTGTTGATAAATGACTTGAAAGTCTCGATGTTTTATCCTTCCTTCTCGTCCAATCTTCTTTATGCGACTGGGTAGATCTTTGGAATGTCTCCGCACGTGAATAATGAATTATCACTAGAGTGATTTCCGTATATCCGGGATGACGTCCGTCACTCTCGATTGTCTCGAAACCCACTCTGGTGAACCGTGCTTTGACTTCTCTCTTTAAACACTAACATCGTTCATTTGATTTGTTTTAATTACAAGTGATTATTAGGACTTTTCTTTGATTAAAATTTTTGTATGGATCTTATTTCCGATCATGTATCGACCACCGCTAAGTTAACGAGCTGATATTGGTGAACCATCGACCGCACTAACAAAATTTACAACTTGTTTAATCTATTATTTCTTATCGTCTTACCATCAACGCCTTTATTTTGTTATTCTCTTTAAGAATTTATACGACATTTGCTTCGTTCTCTTTTGTACCGTTGATTTCGTACTAATTGTTAACCATTATTACCATTCGTATTCATTTGTTATCTTGTCACATTTCGAAACCCGAATATATCCCATGTTTATTTTGAAATAATAAACACCTTTATGTATTTCTGCAAAGTATTATAAAAATTTTACGGAACTTGTCTACATTTTCTAATGATTTTCAATAATCGAAATAACCATCACAAGTAAAATGTCAAATTTATACACCATATTTTGTATAACTAAAACTAATGTCTAACATGAAATTATACTATATCTTTTGAACTAAGTGATTTATCATACTTTACTTTTAATGTAATGAAATTACCAGTTTAATTTTTATTCCTAATAATGATTTAATTTAGAAATTATATTTTCTAATTGTAACCATCAATATGAGTTTAAATAATAAATTCATGTCTTTCTTTCAAAGTTTCTTAAGACGACCAAATAAATTTTGAAACTATTTACTTCTATTTTTGATGTATCATCTTTATCAAGAAAGTACCTCAACTGAGTTTTAAGGTAATACCAAATCCGGGACGGATAATTGTGACAAATGTTATTTTAATGATAATGTATAATTCATTCTTCGCTCTGATTTTTCTAGTATTGTGAATTATTATGTTTTACGGTTACGTGAGTCGAGATCCCTCGTCGATCGTTGACCTTAAATCATTTTACCACATCTTTTCCGTTTATGCGTTTACTGAATTCATTTTTTTATCTCGTTTTGTTCCTCGTATTGAAGATCACTATTTTATTTTGAGTTTAAAATGAATCTCGGGAAACAGTGTATAAGAAGAAACGATAAGTGTCACCAGGATTTATGTGTGTACTCGTGGAATGATTGAGGACCGAATCTCTTAATGAATGGAGTTAATAAATTCGTTACGACCTCGAGGAGTATGTTGAAGCCGACACCGCAAGTGGAAAGACTCTTGAGATATTATCAAGGGTTCGTTCAAGGTTTTCTCGATGATTAACGGTGGAGATCTATACTCGATGTTTGTGTTCGACCTTTTCTTTTATGTACTTATATGGTGTGTGATCTAGTCAAATGATCGTAAGTTGTGAGAACTTGAGACGGCATCATCCGATGACGTCCGATCATGTAGAACACATATTATGTAATATCTTTTTGACTTTCAACGACGATATTTATTGAGACTTTAATGCGCGTTGGCGAAAGTGAGGCGAGTTGAGCGCCGGGACGTCGCTCCCTTAAGGTGGTGAGGATGTAAAACCCGTAAAAATAAGGTCATAATTTAATTCTATTTTCAATTATTTTGAAGTATTTTATAACGTTAAATATTATTATGTTTAACGGTTTAAGTTGAAACCGATATTAAATATTATATTTTAATATTTTGACGAGCAACGAGGACTACTAGTGATTGCGATACCGACGGATGCCAAAAATTTTATATTTTATTATCGATAGTTTCGATATTTAATACTTTCGACGATATCGTTTCAATTATGTATCGAGTCGTTATATTATTACTTTTCGTGTGCGTTTAAACTTTTAAAAAGTACAATCTAACATTTTCAGGTAGTGAAATATTTTCTCGTATAATATTTTGAAACTTATTTTTGTGTTGGTTGACGAACTCGCAATTTACGGATTTAAATTTGGGCTTACGTGCATAATTTAGCGTCCTTTACTACTAAACCGGAAACCTTAGGATTACGTATTTACGTTTTTGAACTCCGTTTTTGATGAGACAATTTTTATTGGATTCATTTTGTGTCGTTGATTCATAATTTATAAAAACGTTTTTCGTAAAACGACCCGAGGGCACGCAAATCGAGAAAACTAGAATCGAGGAATACCCGTAAATTAGTGAGATGGGACAAAATACATTATCCCACCCCACTAGCTAACATGGGATGGCACATGACACCACATCTAAGGATGTGGCATCATGTTAGCTAAGTACTTACAAGTGTAACTAAGCTTACACTTTAAGCTTACACCTTAAGCCATTACTAGCTAAAACCATCAAACCTTCCACCACTTCACACATACCATCTTTCTACACATGCAAACAACCTCAAAACTCTCTCAACCATCACCACCTTTCCATTCACTTTTAAGCTAGAAACACCCCTTTTGATCTTTTCTAGCCATGAAATACATGTTATCTAGCTCTATCATAGAGTTATCTTGAAGCCTTGATCATTTGGTGGCCATTTTAACAACATAGGAGGTGATTTGCTTGTGTCCTGTGGCTGATTTCCCCAACTTATGTTCTTGGTGTTTGATGATCTTGGAGTTACTTGTGGTGTTCATCAAGTTCTTGTCTTCCAAAAACAAGAAATACACTTGGTTGGTAAAGAAGATCATCCTCTCCATTTTCTCTTGTTATTTTTGTAAAGAACAAATGTATTTTCTTTCATTTTGTATATGTATATGATGTATATATGATGATAAAAATGTTGTGTGGGGATCAAGTGTTGATAGATATGCTTAAAAAGGTTAATAACAATAAGAAATGAGGCTAAAATCTTGATTATTTAGTTGGCTGTATAAAAACAGTATATAACTAAAACTTGAACAAATAAAATTGCATGGTATGATCCATTTACAGTAACTATAAGATGTTATACACATGTGAGAGTTGGCCATGCAATGGAATCAATATAATGAGT
Organism: Glebionis coronaria; assembly: GCA_025667525.1. Lineage (NCBI taxonomy): Eukaryota > Viridiplantae > Streptophyta > Magnoliopsida > Asterales > Asteraceae > Glebionis > Glebionis coronaria. The sequence continues at coordinate 554,187,654 of CM046877.1, read as the reverse complement.
GAGATATGATCAAAACAATTTGGGTGTTCTAATCTGAATAAGCAGTTTTGTAGGGACTGTTAAGGCAAGATAAACTTAAAATGAGCAGTAGCTATAACTAAGTTAAATGTAGCACATAATATGAAGAACATGTCACCCAAAAATGAGATTCTAATTCATTATAGAACTCTAGATATGATAAAAATGGTGAATATGAAGATAAAAATCAGATTTTGAGAATTAATGTTTATTATTATTATATAAGCACTCAAATTTTATTGTATAAAATGTAAAATGAAAACCCACTAACTTATGAAACTTATTTATATAAATATGTAAAAAGTTAATTAAATGGATGAATTATATAAATGGTTGTGGAATAATACTTATAAGTAATAAAAACTATAAACTTGATTTTTACGACTTTTTCGGCTATTACCATAAAATTAACGTTTTTCGCCAAATAAAACTTAGACGATCAAACCCGTCTAATGTAAAGTTTATAAAAAGTCATATACTGATATATAAGTAACTAATCCAAGTAAAAACTGATAAAACCCGAACTATAGGACATACGGACATTAACGAGCTAAATAAGCATATTGGACTAATAATTGGACTAAATAAGATAAATACTTATAAAAAGAACTTATTGGGCTTAACCCATTTGGGCCCAACATGGAAAGTATAGATACTGATAATATAGGTATAAAATGGATTAAAACAAGTTAAAGAACTTATAAGCTTATTGGACTTAAAATAGGTAAGTAGGTAAAACTAGTAAACTAGTAAAAAGTTACCAAAACGTAAACACTAAAATGAGTAAACAAGGATATATAAACCCACTTGATCATCATCATATGTACAAAATCATCATATGTATATTGTTATTTTGATAAAAGTCATTAGACAAGAGTCTAAGACCGATTATTATTTATATAGGTTTCCGTGACCGAAGCACGCCCGTAGCCGATAATCCGCCTTTCATTATCAATGTGAGTCTATAGCCTCGCTTTATACTAGTTATTAAATGTTTTTAAACCCGCGAGGGGGAATACATGTTTTATAAACTTAGAACACAAGATTTTTATGGTATGCTTTGTCCCTTTATGAATGGACCCGTGGTTGCCTTTAAATTGCCTTAAGTGATTGCCTTAGTTAAAGCCTCAATTATGGACCGTTAATTAACCTATGATGGGTTAACCGCTAGTACAATTAATAGATCTATGGGGGAAGCCGCCCCGGTTCAGTTTTTGTGGACTTGTCATAGAAGCTTAGGCCCGACCTCCACACTGTTTGAACATATTGTATTGAGAAGTCAGGTATACGGCAATGTACCAACAATCTGGAGGTAACCGACAATTAATAAATCTCTCGTCTTATTAGACTGATATGGGAGTGTCTAAGGGCTCGGTTCCATGAGCTTATTGCAATTTATGCTATATACAATTATCATTGTTGATGCAAATTATTATTTGATGCTTATAAGCATGCCACAAACTTATAATCTTTGCTTGTGTTCAAATTGATTTCATAAACCTATAGATTCACTCGGCATTTTTGCTGATTGTTTTACTCACATGTATTTCAGGTAATCTAGAAGTGGAAGCTTGGAGGTCACGAGAATGAAATTGTGCACTGCTTTTGTTGTTCAAACTCTTTGATTTATTTATCGTTCGATTTTAAAAAAAAAACAAACCAATATGTTGTTTTAACTTATCTTTTGGTAACGATTACTTGGGACTACGCTACTCTGAAAAATGTTTTAGGAACGATAAATCTAAAACGTCTCTTTTCGAGTCGTTCTTTATAAATGATGTGTTGTTGTATCATTGTTTAGCACCCAAAGATGTATTCCGCTGCGTGTAAATTTGGGGGTGTTAAATGTACGTGTTGTGATTGGTCCACATAAGTCTCCATATACTAAATCTAATGGTGATGTAGATTTAGTTTTGCCTTTCTTTAGGAATGTCGCTCTACTATGTTTTCCAAGTAAACATATATCACAAATTTGTGTTGTAGGTTTAATGGTAGGTATTCCATGTACTAAGTTCTTTTGAGTCTTCGTTGTGAGTGACTTATAGTTTAGGTGTCCTAACCTTGCGTGCCATAACCATCATGTGTCTTGTAAGGTTGCTAATAGGCAGATAGGTGTGCCTATCCTTAGATTTGCCTTGTAGAGTCAGTTCCTTTGTCTTGTAACCTTTAAGAAGATCTTTTTATCCATGTCATAAATTCGTAATTCATCGTTTTCCATTACTACTTTACAACCAATTTCAGTGAATTGTCCAAGGCTCAATAGGTTGCTTTTTAGTCTTAGGATATATAGACATGTGATATGATCCTTTGTTCGTCATCATCAGATTCTAACATGATTGAACCTTTTCCTTTAATTTCTGTGTATGAACCGTCTCCAAATCTTACTTTTCCACTAACCTTCCTATCTAAATCTTTGAAGTGTTCCCTTACTCCAGTCATATGGTTACTTTCCCTATCATCTAGGTACCATTGACTATCCATATTTTTCTCTTTATATCCTACATCAGTTTTGTGTAGCGAGACCTCTTGTTCTTCAACATCCTTAGGTCGTTTTCTCTTATTTTGAGGCTCTGGATTGCCAAGGGTTGGCTCCAAGTCTTATTCTTCGACTAGGTTTGAGTGTTCATTTGCTTTAATTTGTGAGCGACACTTTGATGCTATGTGTCTTGTCTTGTCGCATTTAAATCAAACAACTCTACTATTTCGTGTTTTGTTGAAGTTTCTTCTAAGATTATTTTGAGAAGTTTCTTCATTTTTCTTGCCATCCTTGAATTTTGCGTGGTTATTATTTTGTGAAACCTTGTAGTTTCCACGCCCACTTCCTCTAAAATTCTTTCCCCTATTCTCGTGTCGTGTGAACATCAATCTTTCTTGATTGCCCAACTGTTTACCCTTCTTATTTCTAATTCTTTCTTCGTAGGTCTTAAGTCGGCCTATCGCTTCTTCTAGAGTCATCTTACTTAAATCTGAGTATTGCTCGATTAATGTGACGATTTGAAGGAACCTATCAGGTACAACATTTAAGAGTTTTAGAACTAGTGTCGAATCCTCAAAGATGTGTTGTAACACCCCACTTTGACAAGTGGACCGTTACTTAATAATTATGGCGTGTCATCAAAGCATGCAAGGTAAATGTCTAAACATTTATGACCATAAAGGAAACCGAAAACAAACATCGGTTCCAAACATACGCTCCCACACAAATGGATAAGTAAAGAATGTAGAATAAGGACTAAACAATGTCCATCAAAACAGAAGTCTATAAATGCATTAAAAGAAATGAAGTCAAGGTAGCCTCCATCCAAATGCACGTACTCTTGGTTTCCTAGCTTTCCCATTTAGTACATGGCATATGAGGACATGAAAGGAAAACACGGCTGAGCAATACGCTTAATGAACGGATATATGACATAGATATGAATGGCATAAACATAAGTAAAGTATGAAATGAAAGTAAAATGCAGTGGGTTAATGTAAGTCCTGGAAAACCTAGTGTTGTTTTATAAACTGGTTTATATTCTAGAAAGACTTATGTTTATTTCATAAGAACTGTATTTTAAATTCCCAAGAGCCCATATAGGTCATGAAAGTATAAACGTGCATGAATACATAGAGGGGTGACCTCGTCATGCAATTAGAGGAGTTGCCTCTAATTATAATAGTCTGGGTGGAGGGATCCGCTCCATGTAAAGGATGTAGAGCACACACCACAGTTACCGTATAATCTGCTAAACATGGACTAGGATGCACCCATTCGCACCACATGATAATAATATAAAAGGCCAATAACTGTAAAGGGACATCGCTAGCAATCACTCTCACCGCGGAAGAGTCATAACACCGGTGCCTCAAGTGTTATGGTTATGGTATTTCCATAACTATATGGAACTGGCATGCATGTATATAGCTCAGGGAATCTAAAATATTAATCATATTAATTACCGATAAGTTTAATGTAAACTAGTGAGAAAAACATATGGCTGCAAACGGGGAATCCTAAATATAGGAAGAGAGTGTCCTTACTGAAGGACGGAATATCCGTACCTTGTGTCCAATAATGAGAATGAAAACGAATGCAGATGAATTACTCCAACTTCACGATAGCTACATAATAAAAGGGACATGAATAAGTTGTCTGTTTAACTTATACTTACATTTTATTAGTTTACTTGACGTGTTCTTACTTGTTTTACTTGTTCTTGTCTTGTTTTATTGTTTCATGTATTATCATGTAATTCTTAGTGTTTCATGTGTTCTTGAATAGTGTATTTCATGTTTTAAGTGTTACAGTACTTGTTGTATCATAATGAGTAACTTTCTAAAAATAGCAAGTTTTTATATATAGTAACTTTCCAAAATAGCAAGTTTTCATAAATAGTAAGTTTCTAAAAATAGATAATTTCCATAATTAGTAAGTTTCTAAAAATAGCATGTTTCCATAATTAGTATATTTCTATATTTAGTATGTTTCCATGTTTAGTAATAAGCTTATTAAATAAGTAAATGATATAAGTTGTACTTTTAATAAGCATATTATAAGCCATGATTATTATATAGTAAAGTTTATTAATATTAATACTTAGTCTTAACATATGATTATTAATTAATAATAATATCACATGATATTATAAGTAATTAATAATTAATAATATTACATGATTATATTAATTAAACTTTACCTTAAATGATTACTGTATGATTAAATTAAAGTATGTTACTAATTTAATTAAACCTTGGTTAAACTGACATGAATTAATTAAGCTAAGTTTCTTAATTGATTAATATGACATGAAATAATTATATAATAATTATTATAACCTAAAGTTTATAAAATGACCATGTTTAATTACCATGATAATTATATTAATAATTATATCCTAAGTCTTGTTATTAATTAATTTTTATTAAACCTTGTATTAAATAATAAAAATAATTAATAAATATAACATAAAGTTTATTTAGCAAAAGTGTTAGCCAAACATACCCTTTGGTGTGTTCGGTTATAGCCGAGCCCAAAACAACGACCACTGAGACCAGTAGAGGTCTCGGCTTCGCCTCAAACACCACACATCACCACAGCCATTCGGTTGTGGTTCGTTGTCCCGACCACCGCGCAGCCACCGGCTGTGTGTCGGTGCCACTGCTGGCACAAAACTCCCCCCGGCTTAAGCCGGGGTTCCCCCTGCTGCGTACAAACTACCCACTGAGATTCACACGACTCTTGGTTGCCACTGCTGAGCCAAACGCACCCACTGCGGGGCTGTTTGGGCTTGCGGCTGACCAAGGAAAACCACCACCAACCCTTATAGGGTGAGGCTGGTTGAGATAAAACACCACCGAGAGTCATGCGACTCTCGGTTTGCGTGACAATCGAACCAAACCCAAAAGAAAATCCTTTTTAATCCATGTTTTAATCTTCCCCAAGCATGTTATTATTTTTGAGTTAATCTAGTACATGAATTAATAATAATCAAGAAAAGGATTAAGGTTTAGTGATACCGTATGGGTAATGATCAAAGAATTAAGAACACGAACACAAACTCGTTACCAAATCATAATCAACAAGCTTTTTCCCTTCACTTTTTCTTGGTGAAACCGGCGACCAAAAGAGAACAAGGAGGTGGGGTTTTTGTGATTTTTGTGAAAAGTGAATAATGAAATCCCCTGAAGATATTTTTGTTTACTAGAAAATAGTTTAATGGGTCGGGCCATAAGGCCCTCTTGTTTCCTTTCCTTGCCGCGGCCAAACACCCATACAAACACATGTTTTGTTATTCATGTCTTAATTATTTATCACGTGTGTCGTCTTTTAAAGTCGTGTTTTATTCGGGTTACGTTTTTAAGTATTATACGTAAATACTTATCGTAGTAGTAATAATAATATTAATATACGTAATACTTGTAGTAATTAATTAGTATACGTAATAATTACGTTAAATGTTCGTGACATGTGTCATATATTAATTAATCATAAAGTTTAATTTGTCTGTGTTTTCATGCATTTAATGTTCTAAGGTATTTTAAAGCTGGTTTTATAACTCTTCCCCTCTAAAATAATATTTCGTCCTCGAATTAGAGATACGATAAGCTGAAAATGACATACCCGAATCATAGCTGAAAGTGAGGGTAGGAAGTCCAGATAGACTCCTCTGTTTCCCAAGTGGCTTCCCGCTCGGAATTGTCCCTCCAAAGGATTTTGACGAATGGAATCGTCTTTCTCCTCATGAACCGATCCTGACGATCAAGAACTGGCTCAGGTTCCTTAATGTAGGATAGATCCTCACAAATCTGATCGAGTGGATATGAAACTTTGTGCAATGGATGATAATTGTAACCTCTAAGTAAGGATACATGGAACACATTATGAACATGAGATAGCTGAGGAGGTAACGCTAGGTGATACGATACCTCACCGACACGTTCAAGGATCTCAAACGGTTTGATGAAACAAGGACTGAGCTTGTCCTTAAGTTCAAAATGCTTGACTCCACGTGATGGTGATACCTTCAGGAAAACATGATCACCAGGCTAAAATTCTAAAGCTCTATGATGTTTATTAGCATAGCTCTTCTAACGAGAACGAGCTTCCTGCAGCTTCGCCTTGGCGATGGCAACCTTCTCATTGGTCACCTCTATCATCTCTGGACCCTCAATGATTTGTTCACCAACCTGATCCCAGCAGATTAGAGCACGACACTTCCTGCCATAGAGCATCTCAAACAATGCACACTTGACATTCGCGTGCCAGCTTTTGTTGTAAGAAAACTCAACCAAGAAAATGTAGTCATCCCAACTCCCTGTCCATTCCAATGCACAAGCTCGCAACATGACTGACCATTGGTCTGAGGATGAAAGGTTGTGCTAAGCTTGAGTCTGGTGCCCCAAGCTTTCTGCAAACCCTTCCAAAATTTAGACGTGAATCAAGGATCTCTGTCTGATATGATATCTGATGGAGTACCATGCAATCACATGATCTCCTACAGAAATACATCTGCCAATTTGCTAACTGGAAAATCTTTGCGAGTTGGAAGAAAATGAGCCGACTTGGTTAAATGATCGACAATAACCCATGTAGCATCATGCTTCCTCTGAGTCTGCGAAAGTTCAGTGACGAAATGCATGGAGATTTTGTCCCACTTCCATTCGGAATCTCTAATGGTTGTAGTAAACCACTAGCTCGCTGATGTTCTATCTTAACCTGCTGGCAGGTTAGACATTTGGAAACGAAAGTTGCAACATCCTGCTTCATGCCACTTCACCAAAAATGTTGCTTGAGGTCATGGTACATTTTGGTGGAACCTAGATGAATGGGGAATAGAGAGTTGCGAGCTTCAGTCAATAAAGCTTCTCTAAGTGTAAGATCATCCGGAACACATAACTTGGTACCCTGTCATACGATGCATCACAAAACTCTGTCTGCTGATCGATGTTCTGAATAATAGCCCATATCTCACCATCATCCTTCTGAGTTGCCTTGATCTGAGAGATTAAGTCTGGCTCAACTCTCAGATTAGCCCATTATCCATGCTATCCACATACAAGGAACTCAATGACTAAACGCTCTAGGTCACGTATGATTTGTTCTTCTATCTTGATGCCAACTATCATACCAGATTTCCTGCTGACAGCATCTGCTACAACATTCTCCTTACTAGGATGTTACTGAAGGTTGATGTCATAGTCCTTGAGTAGCTCTAAACATCTTCTCTCCCTCATGTTTAGTTCTCACCGATTGAATATGTACTTGAGGCTCTTGTGTCAGTGAAGATGTCACATGACTCACCATATAGATAGTGCCTCTAGATTTTGAGTGCAAAAACAACTGCTGCTAATTCCAGATCATGGGTAGGATAATTCTCCTCATAAGTCTTAAGCTTCCGTGATGCATAGGCAATCACCTTCCAATGTTGCATGAGTACACAACCAAGTCCTTTACCCGAAGCATCGCTATAAATCTGAAATCCACCTGTGCCAAATGGGAGAGTAAGAATAGGTGCAGAAACAATCGCTTTCTTTAAATCTCTTCTCCCGCTCATCATTCCAGACGAATTTCTCTCCCTTACGCATCATCTTGGTCAAAGGCAAGGCTAAAAGTGAAAAGTTCTTCGCAAATCTGCGATAATATCCAGCTACACCCAGAAAACTACGAACCTCAGTTGCAGACGTCGGTCTTGGCCATTTTGTGATAGCTTCAACCTTCGTAGGATCCATGGTGATCCATTATGTGAAGACAATGTGGCCCAAAAATGCCACCTTGTTTACCCATAATTCACACTTGGAAAATTTTGCATACAATTGCTTCTGGCGAAGGATCTGTAGCATAGTGTGAAGATGTTCTTCATGTTCTTCCTTGGATTTTGAGAAGAAGAGAATGTCATCGATGAACACGATGACAAATATTTCTAGAAACTCATGGAAGACGCAGTTCATTAAGTCCATGAATAGTGCTGGAGCATTGATGAGTCCGAAAGGCATGACTACGAACTCATAGTGACCATATCTTGTGCGAAAAGCAGTCTTAAGAATGTCCTGATCCTTCACTCACAGCTGATGATAACCTGAACGTAGATCAATCTTGGAAAAGTACTTGGCACCTTGTAGTTCATCGAATATATCATCTATACGCGGTAATGGATAATGGTTCCTGATCGTGATCTTGTTCAGCTCACGATAGTCAATGCATAGACGCATGTTGCCGTCCTTCTTCTTGATGAAAAGTACCGGTGCACCCCATGGTGATACACTCAGACGGATGAAACCTCGCTCCAGTAACTCCTGCAGCTGGTCTATTAACTCCTTGAGCTCTATAGTAGCCATGCGATAAGGAGCCTTAGAGATTGGTTCAACTCCTTGAATGAGCTCAATGCCAAAATCTACTTCGCGGATAAGTGGTATACCCAGAAGTTCTTCTGGAAATACATCAGGGAATTCTGAAACGACTGGTTGATCCTGAATCGATGGAGCTTCAGCAGTAATATCTTGAATCGTAGCTAAGAAGCCTTCGCAGCCATGAGCTAGTAAAGTACGGGCTTGTAAGGCGAAAATGATTTGTACAGAATTTCCTGGTATGAAACCATTATGAATGTACTCTGGGGCTTAAACATCGCCGAATATCACTCGATATGTATGGAAATCGATAGGGGCATAGTGGTTAGCTAACTAGTCCATGCCTAAGATTAAATCAAATCCGCACATGTCTAGAGGAAGTGCGTCAACTGGATGAATCTTATCATCAAAATCTAGTGGAAGATCTCTGTACACTTGGGTTATGCGCATAGAGTCTCTCATTGGCATGGATATACTTAGTATGTTATCTAGTGGCATAGGGATCTTATTAATACGGGAAACAAAAGTAGTGGATATGACTGAATGAGTTGCACCCGTATCAAATAAAATTCAGGCAACATGTCCATACATAAATAAGATGCCAGTGATGGTACCTTTAGATTTGTTCGCCTGATCTCTGGTGGTAGTGTTGACGCGCCTTGAAGTTGGTGGTTTCAGAAGACCAATACCTGACATACCAACTGTCTCTCCATTCTTGTAGTCCTTCATCTGATGGCCTGCTTGACCACACTTAAAGCAAACACCGGTAGCACGAAGACATGGTCCAGGATGCCTACGATGACAAGTAGTGCAGATAGGATGAGTATACCCGCCAGGAGGTACCCTCGCTACCTGAGAGCCTGTTACAGAAAATATGCGTGAGACATGATTATTGGGCATAAACATGACTACACTAAGGTTTAAATTATATTACCAGATGAAGACGACTGATTAGGCTACTGACCCTTAGTGTTCTGGTTACGCCCACTCGCATAGTTCCTGTTATGATGCTGAGATGTTAGTATTTTATGTCATACAACAGCTTAACATAGAAGAGTTCAAAAATTTAGGGACCTACTGTTGTTGGAGTGATACAAGGCTTTTGCCTATATAAAAATTAAAGTTCGTTTTCTCGGTATCTTAACGAATTAATTTCTGGTTCAAAATGCGACTCAATTGTTTTTGGTGAAAAAGAATGTTTTTGGTTGTTTTTAAAATAAAAGTGCAAAGACGTAAATGAAAATTGACTTAAAGTAAAATCTAAGTCTAATTTAAAATAAAGGGCGAGTATTTAAAAGCGTGACTAGAAATTAAAAGGCACTAAAATAAAATAACGCAAACTTAAATCTATCTAAGGCAAACTTAAAACGCAACTAAAACTTAATACTAAGGCAAGACTAAAATAAATCTAAGGCAAATAATCTTAAAGTGCGACTAAATAAAAAGGCGGGAAAAATAAAGCTTGAAAATTAAAAACAGAAACTTAAAAACAGAAATTAAAAGAACTTGAAAAATAGCTCATCCGGAATAATACCCTCATGCGGAATAAACACTCATCCGGAATGTCACCTTCGTTCGGAATGTTCTTCTTCACTCGGAATATTAACCCAAAACCTTGATCCGGAATAAATCTTTTATCCGGAATATGTCACTTATCCGGAATAAAGTCTTGATTAGGAATAATGGTCTTGATCCAGAATGTTGCCCTTGATCCAGAATATCTCTTGATCCGGAATATTATTCCGAATAAAACCCTTGATCCGGAATGTCTTAATATTCCGAATAAACTCCTTGATCCGGAATAATAAATTATTCCGGATGAACTTGCTTGATCCGGAATATTATTTGATTCGGAATGAGAGGTTGATCCGGAATATTCCCTTGATCCGGAATATTCTGTTGATCCGGAATGTTGGGTTGATCCGGAATAAATGGCTGATCCGGAATAATTAATTATTCCGGATGAAGAACCTTGAAGCGGAATAATAATTATTCCGAATGAACTCAGTTGATTCGGAATATCCAATATTCCGGATGAACACCCTTTTGATCTGAAATCTCTTGAACAGCACTTTGGTTCGGAATATTCCCTGGGAAAACAAATATGCAGCGAAGAACAAGGAAACAGAAAATGATACGGATCTAGATAAAAATAGCCAAAATCAACCACAAGATTAAATCAAACTATTCAATAACATCTAATAATCATAAACAAACAATCCAAATAAACAAAACTAACAAAACTAATCAAAATAATCAAAACCCACTTTAATCAAAACAAAAACACAAGAACATGAACATGAACATAAACATAAAGATTAAGATCAAATAAAGAAAGGTAGATAGGATATTAACAAGAAAAAGAAAAGATTGACAAGAATTAAAAGAAAACTTACTTGAAATTAAATGTATTTAAGGTGCAAGACAAGGTATTTAAATTTGACAAGTAATTAAATGGACATGAATTTAAATGTGCAAGGTAAATAAAATGGAAGAAATAGTGTGTCAAACTATCCAACAAAATGAAAATGATTATCCTAATGACTATATATAGGGGAGGATTAAAGAGTGCTTAGGAAGCTTCCTCCCCTCCTTCATTTTTCCTTAATTGCACTCTTAAGTCCTTAAGCCTTTTAATCTTTTTAATCTTGGACTTTAATGACTTTTGGCTCGGGATTTCTTTGAACTCGTCTTTTAACTCTTCAATAAATTAGACTTGAGTTCTTTGACTTTAAGTAAACTTCCGTCTTTTGACTTTTTCTTTGATAAATCTTCAGAATTGGTCTTGGACTTCCGTTCTTTTTGCACTCTTGACTTCTCGACTTCGTCTTTCATCTTTTTCTTCAATAAAAGCCGGTGAATGCCCGTGTTTTCTCCACTTTTCACAATTTCGTCCTAAATCACAACAAAAACACAAACCACGCATAATTCCGACATAAATGACATAAAATACACGTTTTGGTCCGGTTATTATTGTAATTAAGTGGTAAAAAGGATGGGTGTTTACACACCTATCAAAACTCCTACACTTGACCATTGCAATGTCCTCATGCAATGCATTAGTTACAAAGCATGTTTACATTTTTCATCAAAATCAATCCATGTTGGCCTTTATTAAAGAGACAGAAAATAACAATAAGTAAAGAAATCAAAAGCATACCTTAGGGTTTTGGAAATGTCATGAATAATCATCATCCTCAATTTTTCACTTTCTCCAAACCAAGCTTAAAAACGAGATCATTGTTATTATAAGTTAGCAAACTAACACGAACTCATGTGGGCCAATTACTCACTTAGACTCCCTTATTCCTAGGTGTATCTCTTATATTTTATTTTTGTCTTGAATGATCACAAGGATGCATTGTTTGACTTATTTCGATAGTTTATTTGGCCGAAAATAAAGTGAACGATTTAATAAATAGTTAGCTAAAGGACAAAATCTTTTAAAACTGCTTCTCGGGACCTCATAAAGTTCATATCTTGGCATAACTCGCTTCACGATTTGAGACCTTTCTCGGACCGATATTTGGCAGCGACTTCATACTTCAAACCTTGAGAGACGTTCATGAAATAATGGCATTCTCTTCATATAGGAATTTCTTCACTTGAAGTTTTGAGAGATTCATACTTGGACCACGACTTCTTCATTTTTCTCCAATCTTTATTTTGTACTTTGATATACAACGATCCGCCTCCTTTTTGGACTTGGCTTTATTTATCCTCATACCTTGTTAGGGCCTTTTTGGATAGACTTCTCCATGACTTTTGGGGAGTTTTTGCTTTTCATCGTGTGTCTTGATCCTTCATATTGATTTTCGATAAATGATTCTTCACATCACTTTTGGATCTTTAGCAACAAAATGTAGCCCTCATGCCTTGTTAGGACCTTTTTGGACTCGCCAATCTTCGCATCCCGCTTCAATAAGTTATGCCTTGGCTATGAACTCTAATCCATACCGAGCAACTTTTAAACGATCTTGGGCTAGAAGCTAAGTAACTTTTCAAATCGTACAACCTTATTTATTGCAGATAAATTTATTAGCAAGCGATAGGAGAATAGGCTTATAATTAACTGACATAAATTCACGAAAGAATACCAAACTTATAATTGACTCGATAATCTCTCGTTCTCCACAGTTTAAAATCTCAAGGAATGAGACTCGTGGATGCTTAGCCTATTAAATCAAAGTTTTGGGTTTTCGAGTCGCCTATAGGATCTTGCAAACTCTTAGACTTTTTCAAGTTTAGAAATCGCATTTTAAAGTTCCCTTGATAAACGACTCTCTAGGATCAATTATAGGAACTTGCGAAAAGTTCTTGTTCTTAACCCGTGAGAGTTAAGACTTTCGCGTTTTATAGCTCCCTATATAAAAGCCTAGCAAAACTTGACTTAAACACGTTAAGGATACTAGCTAGAGTAACCTTAGATAAGTAAACTCGGGTTGAGTCAAAAGATTCACAACGTTTGAAAATTAAAACCACTTTATTAAAATTTATTCTAATAAGGAAAGAAAATAACTATACAAAGGGAAAAACTAATAGGCCAAAATAGATCAAAAATTTTGAAAAATGTCGAAAAATTGATTTTTCGGTTAAAATGAGGACAAATACACGGAAAAGACCACTTAACTTCGATAGAAGTCCCCCCTACACTTAATATAAACATTGTCCTCAATGTTTAAGCATGTGGGAGTAGACTCCCCTACACTTAGGACATTGTGCACGTTGTTTAAATCTCGCTAAGGAAAAGACGACTAAATAGATTCCTATTTAATATTGGAGAATATAAAATAGTGAATCGAAAAGAGATTAGGATAGAACCGGGAAGAAGGGAACAATGGAATCACGGTTCGTCAAAAATCATCAAGAGTGGATCATTGAGCGCTTGAATCCCTGAATAGAAGAAGAGAGGAAATAGCAAACACCAACGGGTCTCCCCTACACTTAGGATAAAGATAGCTAAAAGATAGAAACATGGGTTGCCTCCCAAGAAGCGCTTGATTTTTGTTCACCGAGTCGTGAGCCTGACTCGACCTTGATTACCATAGGAAGAAGCATGAAACACATCCACTAGGATCAAAGACATATTTTTCGTCCATCAAATAGCACAAGCTTAAGGCGAACAAGACAAGCCAAAGAAGAGTAGGCAAGGTTCCCTTAAGCAGCGATGGAGCACGGTGGGAGCAAGGGTGAAGTGGTGCAAGAAGATTTCCATAAGTTCCAAAGATATTTCCTTTTATTTCATCAGAAGGATACTGAGATGGCTGAATAATATCGATAACGGGGTCGAACACCTTTTCCTTTAAGGGAAAATAGCACTCAGGCTCAGCAGAATGTGAAGATGATCCGCAAAGAAGATGCACAACCTCGTCCTCAGAAGGTGGACAAAGAGGTGTTAACTCATATGTGCTGCGGATGTTGGTGTCGACCGGTTTCTTCTCCTTTGAAAGAATTTTCTTCAAATCCAAAGTAGGATCAAGACGATAATCTTCAAAGTGCAAAGGAGGTGCATCACTCTCATGAGGGAAGTAAGTATTGAGAAACGTAGAGAAGTCTTCCTCAAAAGAGTAATCATCCAAAGTAGGATTAAGCATGGATGACGGAGGATTTCATCATGTGAAGAATCACTCGAAAGAGTATCGGCCTCATCAAAATCATCGTAAATGGGCATCTCGGGATACTCGGAGGTATGATCATCATAATCATCCGAATCTAAGCTAGAATCATCATCATAAGCATCAAAGATCGGTGGAGAATCATAAATGGGAGAAGGTTCCAAATTGGAGAGAGAATCATCCACATTATCTTCAAAAAAGTGGATTATCAATGCAAGACTCGAATAGAGGATTGTTGTAGATGACAAAATCATCGAGCACATTAATCATATTCGCAGATTCTCGTCCATAGGATTTGCTTGTAAGCTTCCCCATTTTAAAGACTTGTGCATCATCCCCGACTCTTAAGATGAGCTCACTATCGGAAACATCAACTAAAGCTCGTCCGGTTCTCAAGAATGGCCGACCAAGTATTAAAGTAATACGAGGGTCCATTTCATAATCACCAACGACAAAGTCGACCGGGAAAGTGAATGTGCCAACTTTAATGAACACGTTTTCAGCAATACCAACGGGGTAAGCGAGAGTGTGATTTGATAGTTCAAGAGTCATCTTTGTTGGAGTAAGGTTGGGTAATGATAGTGTTTTCCAAACACTCAAAGGCATAAGATTAATACTGGCCCCGAGATCAGCAAGGGAAGTAAATTCTTCGATTTTGTTAAAGATGCAAGGCAACACAAAACGACCGGGATCTCCAAGCTTTTCCGGAAGTTCTTTAAGAATAACTGCAGAACAGTTTTCGTTTAAGCGTGTGTTGGCGAGCTCTATCAGCTTCTCCTTTTTGTTAAGCAATTCCTTGAATGCTTTCACAAATTTCGGCATGTGGACAAGTGCTTCAACAAGGCTAATGCTGAAATTCATTTGAGAGATCATCTTCAAATAATTTGACATTTGACAGTCATCCTTGGTGAGCATTGTGGTCTTGCCTAGCCGTGAAGGATAAGGGATATTGGGTTTGGGTGGTGAAGGTGTAGGTGTAGGTAAAGGTTGAGATGTTGAAGGGTTCTTCTTGGGAACATCGTCATGACGAGGCGGAGACGGTAATGGTGCACTAATACTAGGTGTAGGAGGAGTAGGGATAAATGGTGGTGGAGGAGGTGTAGATGATGGGGGCGGGATTGGTGGTCCTACTATGGTAACTCCACTACGGGTAGTAATAGCACTCACATTAGCTCGCGGATTGGTGACGGTGTTAGAAGGTAGAGAACTCGAAGAAGAAGGTTGAGCTGTGGGCAAGAAACTAGCAAGCATATTATGTATATCATTCGTTTGAGTGTTGAAGGAGGATTTAATATTATCTTGAAGCTCGGATCTAATGTCATTTCCTTGCTTGGTGATATCTCCTTTCAGATTGATAATTTGGCTCTGCAGATTCTTGATTTGCTCACCTTGGGTTCTCATGATGGCTTCAACATCCGGATTGATGGGTGGGGCTTGTTGAGCGGGGGTTGATAAGGATTAGAAGCTTTTGGTGGGATTTGGTTGCTTCGATTGTAGTTGTTGGCGGGGTTTTGGTTTTGAGGAGAAAAACCGGGTGAAAGGTAGTTGTTGGACCGGTAACTCAGCAAATTTCTATCCCTTTGAGGTCGAGCTTGGTAATTTTCCGGTGAATAATTACCGTAAGCTGCATACACATTTTCTGGATTTCCTTGAGTCGAAGGAAAATCAGTGTATGAGTGAGGACCGCCGCATGTTTCACAAGAAGGTGCAACCGCTTTAACTTGTTGTTGTTAGTTTGAAGCGAGAAGCAAGATACTTTTGTTCATTTCAGTCATCATGCGGGTGAATTCGGTCATGTCAGGGCTTGCTGAAGGGGAAGAAACATTGACTCTCGGGTTGTTCCTTGAAGAAGCGAAGGAATCCCAGTTTTTGTGGTGAGTAGTCATGTTCTCAATAAGCTCTCTACACTCCTCTGGTCTCCTTTTCATGAATGTGCCACCGGCGGCTGCATTAATCGTATCACGATCACGAAAAGTCAAACCGTTGTAGAAAGTATCTATTAAGGTCACAGGGAGCATGTTGTGGTTTGGACAACGATCAATCAAGACATTATATCTTTCCCAAGCATCAAAAAGAGATTCATCGGGATCTTGCATGAAACCGTTGATTTGATTGCGAAGGCTCGTGACCATGGATGGTGGAAAGTAGCGCGACAAAAAGCGTTGAGTCATGTCATCCCAAGTATGAATTGAATTCTTCAGGAGACGATCAAACCATTTCTCGGCATGATGTGATAAAGTATGTGGGAAGAGTTGAAGGCGAATAACATCCATTGTGACACCGGTCAACTTCATGCTTTGAGTGATTGTAATGAACTTGTTGAGGTGTTTGTTGGCATCATCATCAGGCATTCCGGCGAATGGATTAGTTTGCACTTGCTGAATCATGTGGTGCTCAACGAAAACTCCGGAGCCGTGATTTGCATCGGCGCAATCGGTCCTCCTCGTCCAAACATGGTAGGTTGACAAAGCTCCTCCATTGTTCGATGATCGGGATGTGGAAGAACATTGTTGTTATTGTTGAGGTGCGGTGGATTATTGTTGTTGTTAACACCTGCCATACCTAAATCTTCTCGAGTCTCGGGCTCTTGATAATTAGAAGATATAGTACGCATACACCTACAAAGGCAAAAGAAAACAATACCAAACACAAAGACAATATATATACACAATAAAGATAAAATCTTTTTGGATTTTTGAAAATTTTAATTTTTATGGATTTTTAACAATTTTTAATTTCTTTTGGTTTTTTTTGAATTTTTTAGGCAAGAAAAATAATGCTCACAAGTGAACGGATCCCAAAAAGCAACGCGTCTCTCACAGAAAATGGTTAATCTTTACGAAAAGAGGCGGCAGCGGCGCCATTTGATACAAGGCTTTTACCTATCTAAAAATTAAAGTTCGTTTTCTCGGTATCTTAACGAATTGATTTCCGGTTCAAAATGCGACTCAACTGTTTTTGGTGAAAAACAATGTTTTTGGTTGTTTTTAAAATAAAAGTGCAAAGATGTAAATGAAAATTGACTTAAAGTAAAATCTAAGTCTAATTTAAAATAAAGGGCGAGTATTTAAAAGCGTAACTAGAAATTATAAGGCACTAAAATAAAATAACGCAAACTTAAATCTATCTAAGGCAAACTTAAAACGCAACTAAAACTTAAAACTAAGGCAAGACTGAAATAAATCTAAGGCAAATAATCTTAAAGTGAGACTAAATAAAAAGGCGGGAAAATAAAGCTTGAAAATTAAAAATAGAAACTTAAAAACAGAAATTAAAAGAACTTGAAAAATAGCTCATCCGGAATAATACCCTCATGCGGAATAAACACTCATCAGGAATGTCACCTTCGTTCGGAATGTTCTTCTTCACTCGGAATATTAACCCAAAACCTTGATCCGGAATAAATCCTTTATCCGGAATAAAGTCTTGATTCGGAATAATGGTCTTGATCCAGAATGTTGCCCTTGATCCGGAATATCTCTTGATCCGGAATATTATTCCGAATAAAACCCTTGATCCGGAATGTCTTAATATTCCGAATAAACTCCTTGATCCGGAATAATAAATTATTCCAGATGAACTTGCTTTATCCGGAATATTATTTGATTCGGAATGAGAGGTTGATCCGGAATATTCCCTTGATCCGGAATATTCTGTTGATCCGGAATGTTGGGTTGATCCGGAATAAATGGCAGATCCGGAATAATTAATTATTCCGGAAGAAGAACCGTGATGCGGAATAATAATTATTTCGAATAAACTCAGTTGATTCGGAATATCCAATATTTCGGATGAACACCCTTTTGATCTGAAATCTCTTGAACAGCACTTTGGTTCGGAATGTTCCCTGGGAAAACAAATATGCAGCGAAGAACAAGGAAACAGAAAAAGATACGGATCTAGATAAAAATAGCCAAAATCAACCACAAGATTAAATCAAACTATTCAATAAACATCTAATAATCATAAACAAACAATCCAAATCAACAAAACTAACAAAACTAATCAAAATAATCAAAACCCACTTTAATCAAAACAAAAACACAAGAACATGAACATGAACATAAACATAAAGATTAAGATCAAATAAAGAAAGGTAGATAGGAGATTAACAAGAAAAAGTAAAGATTGACAAGAATTAAAAGAAAACTTACTTGAAATTAAATGTATTTAAGGTGCAAGACAAGGTATTTAAATTTGACAAGTAATTAAATGGACATGAATTTAAATGTGCAAGGTAAATAAAATGGAAGAAATAGTATGTCAAACTATCCAACAAAATGAAAATGATTATCCTAATGACTATATATAGGGGAGGATTAAGGAGTGCTTAGGAAGCTTCCTCCCCTCCTTCATTTTTCCTTAATTGCACTCTTAAGTCCTTAAGCCTTTTAATCTTCTTAATCTTGTACTTTAATGACTTTTGGCTCGGGATTTCTTTGAACTCGTCTTTTAATTCTTCAATAAACTAGACTTGAGTTCTTCGACTTTAAGTAAACTTCCGTCTTTTGACTTTTTCTTCGATAAATCTTCAGAATTGGTCTTGGACTTCCGTTCTTTTTGCACTCTTGACTTCTCGACTTCGTCTTTCATCTTTTTCTTTAATAAAAGCCCGTGAATGCCCGTGTTTTCTCCACTTTTCACAATTTCGTCCTAAATCACAACAAAAACACAAACCACGCATAATTCCGACATAAATGACATAAAATACACGTTTTGGTCAGGTTATTATTGTAATTAAGTGGTAAAAAGGATGGGTGTTTACACACCTATCATGGAGTAACTGGCATTGTTACGGTAATTGTCACTACCGTTACGCCTGTCTGATCAATATCGGTCATTAGTCTGACCGTGCCCCTTTTTGTGGGTCTGTTGAGTGGCCGGTTGGGACCGGTCTCCACCCTTCTGCTTGAAAGATACTATTGAATAGGACATGATAAATAATTGGTGGTACTGAAATGAATGAAATGGTAACGCTTGATGACTGAATTTTAATACCTCTTCTCAGGACGAGCTGGCTCCTCGTAGTCATCTCTCTCATAGAGCATCTCCAAGCTACGTGCTGCATCTGCCACTTGTGACACATTGGTGAAAGTGGCACATAAGAGACGATCTGTAGTCGAGGAGTGAAGAGCCCAGCGGAGGTGCTTTGCTTCCTCTTCAGTTGTACCTGTAGCAGCGCCTAGAAATCCAGCTAACTTGAGGAATATCTGCATGAACTCCGTGTTGTTCTCACCAACTCTCTGACAAATAGCATGGTAGTCCCTCTTTAGTCGTTCTTGCTCAGCCCTTTGGAAGAACTGATTATAGAACAACTCAGTAAACTGAACCCATGTCAAAGTAGCCAACCATGCATCACCTCCATTTTTCAGCTTGTACGCTCTCCACCAAGATAGTGCATCGCCTTCGAACTTGTAGCAAGCCAATCGTGCCTTGTACACTCCATCACATCCCATGGCATCGAAGATCTTCTCCATCTATGAGACCCAGTTTTTAGCATCAGATGGGACCTCAGCCTTCTCGAATGCTCGAGGATTCTGCTTGTTGAATCTCTCCAGCCAGGTGTGTAGGGTGACAGGTGGAGGAGGAGGAGGATTGTTCTTATTCTTATGAACTTGATACTCATTCCGAATCTGATTCTCGATCTGAGGGAGCATAGCTTGCAGGGCTGCGTTGACAGGTGCAACAAGTTCCTCATTGGTGCGTGTGTTGACCTTCTAACAGTTTCAGAGAGGAAAATAAAATGATAATTCTGTTAGAAACATAGGATAAACATAAGAGATGCATGGAATAGTTTATGAATGCATAGCCAACGAAATCTGTCATGAGCAACGTGGACGCCTATGGGTCGGTCCACAAAACAAAATTCAAAGAAAAGCACATGCGACTAAGTATGGCCAGTCCTGTACCAACCCTTTACCTAGTCAAAAACTAAAAGATAACAATGATACATGAAATAAATAAGTAAAATCAACTGTCAGTTTAGGAAGATCCTAGTGACTACCCACTAGCCACATGTTAAGTTTTAGAGCCTACAGGTCGAAACCTAGCTCTAATACCATAATTTTAACACCCCACTTTGACAAGTGGACCGTTACTTAACAATTATGGCGTGTAATCAAAGCATGCAAGGTAAATGTCTAAACATTTATGACCATAAAGGAAACCGGAAACAAACATCGGTTCCAAACATAAGCTCCCACACAAATGCATAAGTAAAGAATGTAGAATAAGGACTAAACAATGTCCATCAAAACAGAAGTCTGTAAATGCATTAAAAGAAATGAAGTCAAGGTAGCCTCCATCCAAATGCACGTACTCTTGGTTTCCCAGCTTTTCCCTTTAGTACCTGTCGTATGGGGACATGACAGGAAAATACGACTGAGCAATACGCTTAGAGAACGGATATGAATGGCATCAACCTAAGTAAAGTATGAAATGAAAGTAAATACAACGGAATAATGTAAGTCATGGAAAACCTGGTGTTGTTTTATAAACTGGTTTATATTCTGAAAAGACTTATGTTTATTTCATAAAAACTGTATTTTAGATGCCCAAGAGCCCATATAGGTCATGAAGGTATCAACGTGCAAGAATACATAGAGGGGTGACCTCGTCATGCAATTAGAGGGGTTGCCTCTAATTATAATAGGTTGGGTGGATCAGCTCCATGTAATGGATGTAGAGCACACACCATAGTTACCGTTTAATCTGCTAAACATGTACTAGGATGCACCCATTCACCCCACATGATAATAATATAAAAGGCTAAATAACTGTAAAGGGACGCCGCTAACAATCAGTCTCACCGCGAAAGAGTCATAACACCGGTGCCTCAAGTGTTATGGTTATGGTACCTCCATAACTAGGTGGAACTGGCATGCATGTATATAGCTCAGGCAATCTAAAATATTAATCGTATAAATTACTGATAAGTTTAATGTAAACTACTAGGGAAAACAGATGGCTGCAAACGGGGAATCTTAAATATAGGAAGAGAGTGTCCTTACTGAAGGACGGAATATCCGTATCTTGTGTCTAGTTCTAAGGATTAAAACGAATGCGGATGAATTACTCCGACTTCACGATAGCTACATAATAAAAGGGACATGAATAAGTTGTCTGTTTAACTTATACTTACTGTTTATTAGTTTACTTGACGTGTTCTTTCTTGTTTTACTTGTTCTTTTCTTGTTTTATTGTTTCATGTATTATCATGTGATTATTAGTGTTTCATGTGTTCTTGATTAGTGTATTTCATGTTATAAGTTTCCAAAAATAGAATGTTTCCATAATTAGTAAGTTTCCAAAAAAAATCATGTTTCCATAACTAGTATATTTCCATATTTAGTATGTTTCAATGTTTAGTAATAAGCTTATTAAATAAGAAATGATATAAGCTATAATTTTAATAAGCATATTATAAGCCACTTATATAGTAATTAGTCTTAACATATGATTATTAATTAATAATAATAATACATGATATTATAAATACTTATTAATTAATAATATTACATGATTATATTAATTAAACTTTACCTTAAATGATTATTGTATAATTAAATTAAAGTATGTTATTAATTTAATTAACCTTGGTTAAAGTGACATGAATTAACTAAGCTAAGTTTCTTAATTAATTAATGTGACATGGGATAATTATGTAATAATTATTATAACCTAAAGTTTATAAAGTGGCCATGTTTAATTACCATGATAATTATATTAATAATTATACCCTAAGTCTTGTTAATAATTAGTTTTAATTCAACCTTGTATTAAATAATAAAAATAATTAATAAACATAACATAAAGTTTATTTAGCAAAAGTGTTAGCCAAACACACCCTTTGGTGTGTTCGGTTATACCCGAGCCCAAAACAACGACCACCGAGACCATGGAGGTCCCGGCTTCTCCTCGAACACCACACATCACCACAATCATTCTGCTATGGTTCCTTGTCCCAACCACCATGCAGCCACCAGCTGTGCGCTGGTGCCACTACTGGCACAAAACACCCCCGACTTAAGCCGGGGTTCCCCCTGTTGTGTACAAACTACCCACCGAGTCACATGACTCTCGGTTTCCACCGCTGAGCCAAACGCACCAACTGCAGGGCAGTTTGGGCCTGTGGCTGACCAAGAAAAACCACCACCGACCCCTTATGGGGTGCGGCTGGTTGAGATAAAACACCATCGAGAGTCATGCGACTCTCGGTTTGCATGACAACCGAACCAAAACCCAAAACCAAATCCTTTTTAATCCATGTTTTAATCTTCCCCAAGCATGTTATTGTTATTGAATTAATCTAGTACATGAACTAATAATAATCAAGAAAAGGATTAAGCTTTAGTGATACCGTATACGTAATGATCAAAGGATTAAGAACACGAACACCAACTCGTAACCAAATCAAAACCAACAAGCCTCTTCACTTCCCTTTTTCTTGGTGAAACCGGCGGCCAAAGGAGACAAGGAGGTAGGGTTTTTGTGATTTTTGTAAAAAGTGAATAATGAAATCCCTTGGAGATATTTTGTTTATTAGAAAATAGTTTAATGGGCCAGGCCATAAGGCCCTCTTGTTTCATTTCCTTGCCGCGGCCAAACACCCATACAAACACATGTTTTGTTTTTCGCGTCTTAATTATTTATCACGTGTGTCGTGTTTTATTCGGGTTACGTTTTTAAGTATTATACGTAAGTACTTATCGTAGTTTTAATAATAATAATAATAATATACGTAATACTTGTAGTAATTAATTAATATACGTAACAATTACGTTAAATTTTCGTGACATATGTCATATATTAATTAATCGTAGAGTTTTATATTGTCCGTGTTTTTATGCATTTAATGTTCTAAAGTATTTTAAAGCGGGTTTTACATGTGTCATAAGCTAGCGGCTTTGTTCGCGTATTGTGTCAATTTTCCAGTAAAGGTTTCTATTGACTCATCTTCCTTCATTTGCAATGTCTCAAAGTCGGATTTGATCGTTTGTAATCTCGCCTGTTGGGCTCTTTCCTCCCCCATATGCCTTAATTTTAAAGCATTCCAAATTTCTGTGGAGGTCTTGTGCTTCGATATTTGAAGCAGTTGTTCTTTGGGTAAAGTGTGATAAAGAAATGCCATTGCGGTCTTATCTTTCTTATTATCAATTTGGGTAGTATCCGTTAGATATGCCATGTCCCATAAACCATTCGCTTCTAGAATGATTTGCATTCGAATTGCCCATAATGTATAATTCGAGAATTTAAGCATAGGACATTGGAAGTGACATGTACTCATGATACTAACCTCCTTCTTCGAACCTCCTCCATCTTCTTTCGTCATTATATTAATTATCTTAATGATAGTGACTGAGAAAAAGATATCTATTTTTTAATGAGTTCTCTAACCCAAGTAGGCTATTTTAATTCTAATAGGCTTAAAATTTTTTTATAAGAAATTGTCCTTGGAAATTTCTATTGTTTAATAGTGAATAAAAAATAAGGTTAATTACTCCCTAAAATTATTCTGAATATAATAAATAGTG
Source organism: Glebionis coronaria (assembly GCA_025667525.1). Classification (NCBI taxonomy): domain Eukaryota; kingdom Viridiplantae; phylum Streptophyta; class Magnoliopsida; order Asterales; family Asteraceae; genus Glebionis; species Glebionis coronaria. Next base: position 554,163,662 of record CM046877.1, on the reverse strand, counting down.
AAAATACCAAAAACTATATCTAATGTATTATTTAATAAAATCTACTTTTTAAGTATGATCTAATAAATAATATTAAAAATTTATAAGTTTACTATATTTTTCTAAAAAAACCTACAAATAATAAGATGGTGGTAAATTTGGTTTTGATAAAACCTGTTTGTCTTTAGCCCGTCGAATCCTTTGGTGTTGTTTATGAAAATGGCTCAGTCCACTCCTTTTGGGTATTTATACCCGGTCCTTGCTTTCCCGTGTTAATTATTAACACACTTTTGTGTGTGTATGTGTAATAAAACACTCTCCCTCTCTCTTTCTTGTTTCCTCTGCCCCCTCTTTGTTCCTCCTTATCTTTCTGTGACCAAGATCATCTGGTATTGTGATGATTATTTACGAATCAAGGGTGTATTTTATAATCATCATTTGATCTTTCAAGCGTTCTATTAATTAGAGTCGCTTGATTCCCTGATTTGTTCTTGCGTAAAGTAGGGTTTCACAAGAAATTGGGGATCTGGTCTATTATTCGGATATATCGAATCGTGATGATTCTGATTGGGTTATCAAATCCTTAATTGTGCATTTGATTGGGGTTTACCCAATTTTCGAGATTATGTGATATCCGAATCTGGTAATTTTTTTAGTCTATGTTTCGAATCCTATTTTAAAATCAATTCGTTCCTAATCCTTTGATTAGAAAAAGAATTTTTCGTGGGTTTTGAAATTTGCAAGTTTTTATAGAAGGAACCCCTATTGCCGAATCAATGATTCAGGCGGTGGGTTGGATTTTTCCTGGTGATTAAAACACCAAGATAATATCTATGATTTGTATTTTATTGTTTGTGCAAAGATCTGCGAAAATTTTCGTGTGGGTTGATTTTCATTCGAATCAGAAAAAAGGTATATGATGATTTTCTTTTATAACCAAAAGCTCTGATGCCAAATGTTGAATTTAAACTTTGTCTTTGGATCTTCGAACTAGAATAAAAATATATTGAATATGAAATATATACTGATATGTATAAATCTGTCATATATGTATCATCATCTTGTTTGTACAAATCGTGTTTGTATTTATACTAAACTAAACGGTGTGAATGAAACGACATGTTGTTTCATGAAGCGTTGTAATGGTTTGAGAGTTTTAATAAAAGTAAAATAACCGTTGTTTCCTAACGGCTAAATAACTGTGTATATTGGGGTTTTGGGATTACCCTAATAGGCTAAGAGAATCGGCCCAACATCTATCATATTTTCATGGCGTGTTATAGCTTTCGAAATTATTTCATGAACTTCTGATCTAGGAATGTCAAAGTTTTCAGCAGTTGCACTTGTTCCCTCGATACAAGACATTTGGGTACTAGAATAGATCAAGACGTCGGCTTAAAGCATAGAAATGGTCAAATGGGTCAATGTCTCCCCGAACCTACCCGTTACGACCACCCAAAAAGTTCTACTCATTGGGAAATGCAACTATATATGAAATAAGCCTAAGAGGCCAGGGTACAACAATCAATGGCTTAAGCCATAGCCTTCACGCGAGCTCGATGGCGCCAAACACCACACCCCAACTCGCATTATAGCCTCTGGCACCGTACCCACCAGCTATAACGCGAGCCTATGGCGCGAGACTGCACCCTGGCTTGCTTTATAGGCATAAATTATTATTTTTTTATTTTTTTTAAATTCGAATATAACGGCTAGTGACCATTTTTTTAAAGTTAAAAAATTTGACCGGTGGGGGTCAAAATATACCGTTTTTTAAAAAAGTACCAAAAATTCAAGTTTTTACCTATAAAATCAAACCCAAAACCACATTTTTTATATCTTCAACATATCTTTAATCTCTGATGAGACTGCTTTTATACATGGTCTCATCGTCCAAATCGGGCTTAAAATACATAAAATATCATTGATTATACCAAATATATGCTCGTGTTTGTTACTTGTGTATTTTTAGGTACGGATATTGAGGAAATGGCAAAAGATCACAAGAATCATTCAAAAACGAACACGGGAAACGAAGCCGCACAATGAACCGGGCCCAAGTTTGGATTTTATAAAAATGCCCTTAAAGAATTGAAGATTGTCAAGTTTGGTCCCTCAACTTTTGAAGATTTACACTTTATACCCCTCAAATATTCAAAATTATGAATAGGGTCCCTAAAGTTTGAAGACTATACAAGAAAAGCCCTTGGAAAATGAAGAATATGCATTAAAGGTCCTTGATAAAAGTTTGGAAACCTTTAGTGCCAAGAATGACAAGATGGCAAAAGTTGTTAAAGGGAAAGAATGCGTTGATGGCCTTTTATTACAAAGTGAACAAAAGATAGAACCTTGGGGGCCCTTACTGCCAAACAGCTAAACCTTCACACCCACTCAGAGCTTGCCACCTCAGCAAACCCACCCAAGTCCAACCCGGTTTTTAATTAAATACTGGGTCAAACCCCAGTCAACACTTACCCCATTTCCCTCTAAACACTTTTTTTAAAAACTAATCTTTCCCAAAACAGATTAATCCCACTCCTAATTACCCTAGAACCCTAAACCAATCCCAGACTCAATTGATATTAAACCAAAGGGGTTTTTGTTATGCCACTCCAGAACCTTGATTAATCATCACCCAAACCCAACCCACAACCCAGATTCCATCCACAACACACCCATGTGGTTGTGGACCCCTCCCCTGCACACGTCTCTTTCCCTCAAACCCTACACCCGACCAAACCAACGACCAAGATGCTTCTACTTGGTCCCCAATGAGTGTTCAACGTCTTTGATCAACTTTTTCAACTGGCAATCACATGAAGGCAACTTTTTGACCAATTTTAAGACTTTTCTCAAGGGCAGATTTGGAAGATTATATCTAGGGTTTACACATTGTATTTTTTTATACAAGTTTTCTAGATAGTTCTCTAGTTTAGTATAAAAGGGAGTCGACTTGTTACCCCTTTTCTTTGTTCCAGTTTTTTTAGCTTTCACCATTGTAATTCCTTTTTGATAATATAAAAGTTTGGTATTTGTGTTTGAAACAAGTGTAATTCCTTTTTATCATTGTTAAAAGTTGTGTGTGTGTGTTATAAAGCTAAAAACTGAGTTCCATTTTAATTGTGTAACACTTTGTGTGTTTTAAGTTTTCAAAAAGGTTTTGAAAACATTTTGTTAATCTCAGAAATCCAAGCAACATTATGAAGTGAAAGTGGACTAGTGTTCTTGTTTTGCTGAAATTGAAGTTGTTTTTAAAACGTGTCAATTGGTTTCAAGGTTTGTGAAAAGGTTTTAAGAGGTTTTAAGAAAGTTTAAAAAAATCAGAAAGTACTCTTGCTTGTTCTTCATTTCTCTTAGCAGGGTTGTGTTGAATCCTGTTGTCCAAGGTCCAGCATAGGCCCCAGCCTATTGGAAGTGACAAAGCAGTCACTGAGGGGCTTGGATGTAAGTCCCTCAAGGTAAAATCCATTTCATTTTTTTAGTTTTCTGAAAAATTATGTGATTTTTCTGAAAATTTCATGAAAGGTGTTAAGTGTTTGTTTTATGGCCTGATTATGTTCTCTAGTTGATTGTATGCATGCTAGGATCATATAGAATTAGTTTGGTTAGGATTTACTTGGATTTAGTTTGAAAAAGTTGATAGTCCAGTATTTAAAGGGTTGTTCGGGATAAGGGTGTAACTTGAATTAATGTTATTAATCTTGAGTTAAAACCAGTCATGTCCACTCATCAGGTTACTAGAGTATGTATGTTAGTGGTAAATTTCAGTTTGGTAGGTTTTTGAACAAGTTTGCTTGCATAAAAATTGGTTCAAGTGGTCAAAATCAGTAAGTCTTTGTTCTGCCAGGATTTGTGTTTGATTGTGCCTCCAATTTGGAAATCTGCTAGATACTAGGTTTAGTTAGGGTTTGTTGTCATTCATTTGTCACTTGATTGGATTGTGTTTAAGCTTGTGTGCATTGAATCTCACTCTTATGCCATTTAAACCAGCAAATCATATCAGAACTGCATAAGTCCTTAATCAGAAACTTGAATGCCATTTTGGTGATTTGTGCTTGTTTTTTTGCTAAGATTTGTGCTTGTTTTCTTGTTATTCTTGACTTCCCACAACCCAACTGGTTGTGGGAGTGCCATATTGTCCATCAATCTCCACAAATCAGCAAAACAAGCCCTCTTTCACAAGTGAATATATCACTTGTGTTCATCAGTCAACAAGTGCTATCTAGGCACGTTTTTTTATCCATTTGGCTTAATCTTTGTACATATTGGATTTGTGTTTGTGAATTTGTGACTAAAAAGGTTACTGCTTTGTGTTTTTAAAGTTAAAAAAGAAAAAAAAATAAATTACCAAAAAGGACGTGGCCAGGACTCAAACCTGCGCCACTCCTCTCACAACACACACTCCTTACCGTTGCCCTAGGGACTTTGACTGGCAAGAGTTTGCAAAGTTAAATACTTAAGGTGTGTTTGTTTTTGAGCTTATTTAGCTATCAGCTTGTAAATAAGCTGATTTCAGCTTATTTCTTTAAGCTTTTGACCAGTTAGCATTTTTCCTAGGTTCTTAATAGGGTTTTAGACTTTTCAGTGTAAAAAGTTTATTTTTCCCGTATTTCATTTATTTATTAGGATTATTTTTAGTTTAATTCTTAGAAAGTTAATTAAAAATAGTAAAAAGCATTTTAAAAATCCAGAAAAATAGTTTTTAGTTTTTATTTGAGTTTTTTTAGGTTTACATATCAAAAAGTTTTCAAAAAGTCTAATTTTTAATTTTGTTTGATTTTAGGGTTTTTAGACAACTTTAAAATTTAATATAAAATTAATAAAAAGGTTTTACGAACTTTAATTTGCATTTTTGTTCTAGTTACATTATTTAGTATTTTTGGTAATTTTTTAGAATTAATTTATAAACTTTTTATTTTTTAGAATATTTTAATATTATTTTATTACTAAAAATAGAAAGTTTGTTTTTTCTACTTTTTTCATTTTTCTTAGATCACTTAGCAATATTTAGGAGTTTTGTCACTTTCCAAATATTTTTTAGGCTTTTCATTTATTTTCTAGATTTAATTTAAGTTTTAATAGATTTTAATAGTTTTTAAGTGTTTAAAAATAGTTTAATTTGGTTTTAAAATTTTTAAAAATACTTTTTAGCTCAATTAGGGCATTTTTGAGGTTTACAAACTTGAAAATCTTGTTTGGGACTTTTTAATAGTTAATTGTGATTTTTAGGGCTTTAATTAGCATTAAAAAGTCATTATTTAATTAATTAAAAGGTTTTAGCAAGTTTGGATTTTTTGTAAACTCTTAGAATTTTATTGTGGATTTTTAGTAATTATTAGGAATTTTTAGGTTAAAATTTTAATTTTTGTACTATTTTACGGTTTTACGTTTACGCCTTTTTCGTCGTAGTTTAAATTCGTTTTCGTAACCGTCATTTCTTATCTTTCCTTTCTCTTTTCTTGTTAATAAAATCATCAATCAAATCATCATTCATTACACAACACACGTGCCTCCTTGGGAAACGAACTTGGACTTCATTTGGGTCATTAGTGCTCGGTTTTCCTAAACCGACACTTAATACTACCACTATTTGTCATCCTTTTCCTAAAGGGTACAAAAACACTACATCAATATTTAGCGCCGCTGCCGGGGAGGCGTGTTGTGTTTTGATTGAACCATTGTTGTTTTTTTATATATATCCATAAATAGTATTTGTATTAGTAGCACTCTACTAATACGTATTATCGTTTTTCGGTTTTTGTGTGAATATTATTAATATATTGTATACGTAGAACAATAAATTCACAAGTACTCCAAATACGTGAGAAATCACAACCTTGACTTGGGAGGTCATTACCCAATCATTGTATTCGAATCTCAAACCAAAGAAAAAGGCAAAAATAGATAAATACTTTCGTGAAGCTTAATCTTGAAAATACAAACTATAAGGTGGGTATAAGGCGGTTGTATTTCACAACCTAAAGGAAAAAGGCTTTTAACTGCTTCGCGCCGCCTCGTTTCCTCCGCTTGCTTGTGCGTATTTGACTTTGAGAGTGAATCGAGGGTTTTGCCGCCCAAAGTATTATTACATATCATATATATTTTCTTGGTTTCTATTGATTAAACCCTCTTGAACAATTTGGTGTTCCACCATCGTTCTAAAGTCATCGAAGGCGTTCACTCCACGTGATCGTTTTCATTCCTTGAGGCTTCTTTAATCAAGAGATTTGATTAAGGAGGAGATTTGTAGATTTTTGTCTACTTAATACATTTCACCAAACACCAAAAAGGTTAATACAATCAAAAACCACAAAAAAAATTGAAAAATACAAAATACCAAAAAGAATCTTCTTTGCTCGTCTCCTCGTTGTACGTGACGTTTATGCTCACTCGTAATCAAGCAAAACGTGCACGTAGACGAAAGAACAAAACTCCCACTCCAACTCATTCTAGTGAGGAGTCTCCTATTGACGAACCCATTGTACGAGAAGCACCTACCATGGCGAATCGAACTATGATGGAGTTACTTCAAGCACCCACTGAGGGTTATGGAGAAGCTATTGTGATTCCCGCAATCCTTGCGGAGAATTTTGAGGTGAAAACGGGTTTGTTGTCGATGATCCAAAACAACAAATTCCGTGGTGATGAGAAGGACAATCCACACAACCATATCCGCCAATTTAATCGTCTTACCGCCACGTGCAAATTTAAGGATGTCTCGAATGACTCGATTAAGATGATGCTTTTTCCGTATTCCTTAGCGGGGCCCGCTAAAATTTGGTTAGAGAAAGAGCCACCCAATTCTATATTGACGTGGAAGGATCTCGTTTCAAAGTTCGTGAACCAATTTTTTCCGCCCTCTAAGACTACGCATTTGAAAAATGAGATTTCTAAATTTTCACAAGAATCAAATGAAAGTTTTTCAACGGCTTGGAATAGGTTTAAGGAGATGTTACATGAATGTCCTCATCATGGTTTTTCCGACTTGCACCAAATAGACACGTTTTACAATGGACTTAATGATCATGAAAGAGATTATTTGAATGCCGCCGCGGGTGGTAATTTTTTGTGTAAAACGGTTGAAGAAGCTTTGGTCATAATTGAGAATAGGTCTAAGGTTTATAGCCCTCGTCACACACCGAGTGTTGCCAAAATGGGCTCATCATCGTCTCGTTCCATTAATGCCTTGCAAGTTGAAGCAAATGAGGAGAATCGGTTTTTCGATAGGTTTTCGACTCTTATGTCGCATTGGAAAGCTCAAGAAGCTTCAAATTCCGCTTCGGTTAAAGCGGTTTCTAAGAGTTGTTTGTCGTGTGGTGGAGCTCATGATATTTCCGAGTACATTACCGCGGATGGTAACACTTCGAGTGCTTATGTAGCCACGGGAACTTATAACCAAATCGGTCAAGGTTCCCGCCAAAATCAAGCTCCACAAAATCAAAATGCTAATAACTATCAAAACAACAACCAAGGTGGAAATTACCAAGGAAATCAAAGGAACTATAACAAGGGTAATTATCAAAGTGGAAATGGGCAAGTTTCTAATCTAAACCAAAACCGTGATTTTCAAACTTCTACTCAAGGTTTTCAAAATGATCACACCAAAAATCTTCAAGGAGAATTTTTGAATTATGCTAAGGCTAATGATGCTAAGTTTGATAATATGCAACGTGAAATGGTTAGCTTAAGGTCCGAGTTGAAAAACGAGCTTAAAAACGAACTTGCTAATGAACTTAAAACTCATGCTAATAAAATGGAAGGAAAGGTCACACGTCTCCAACAAAATCAACAAAAAATGGAGCAAGGTCAACATGAGATTAAGCAAGAGTTGTTAAAAGCGGATGCTAGGCAATCAAAGTTTGAAGACCGAATGGCTAAAATGTTTGAAGCTATCATGTGTAAGCCCTCTTCTTCGGGTGGTCTTCCTAGTGATACCATCGTGAACCCGAAAGGAGAATTGAAGGTTATTACTACTCGTAGTGGTAAAACTTTCAACGAACCCATTTCTCGTCCAAGTACTTCTATGGAGAAGGAAAAAGAGAAAGAACCCGAGGTTGTGGTTGAAAAGGAGCAAATTACAAGCCCACGAAGTACCGCTCAAACCACACCTATGGTTGAACCTATACCAATCATGGAACCCGAGATTCCAAGGCCGATGCCTATGCCTACTTTGCCCCAACCCACACCACCTTTACCCTACCCTTCAAGATGAGACAAGGAAAAGGCACAAGAACGAAATAATTATCAATTTGAACTTTTTATGAAAATGTTTCGTGACTTGCATTTCAATATAACTTTTGCCGACGCCTTAGTCATGATGCCTCGATTTGCCGCGAACTTCAAAAGTATGTTGAATAACAAAGAGAAATTGCAAAAATCGTCTAGTTGTTCATCGGTTTTTCTAAGCCGCATACCTCAAAAAGTCGGTGATCCTGGAAAGTTTTTAATCCCATGTGCTATCCAAGACATGGAAGAATGCTACGCCTTGGCCGATCTTGGTGCTAGTATTAATTTGATGCCTCTTGAGATTTTTAAATCGCTCAATCTTCCAAATCTCACTCCTTCAAGAATGTCAATCGAGATGGCCGATCATTCTACGATTCTAGCTTGTGGAGTTGCCGAGGACGTCTTTGTGAAAGTTGGAAAGTTCTACTATCCTGTAGACTTCATTGTTGTTGATATTCCCATCGATCCTAAAGTTCCGTTAATTTTAGGTCGATCTTTTTTGGATACCTCGAGAGCACTTATCGATGTGCATGCTAGAAAAATCACTCTTCGTTTCAATGAGGAAGAACTCGTCATTAATGCAACCCAAAACTCCACTCTTTCTCATGTGTATTCTATCACATCTTTGTACAATGTCAATCCCATCAAAAACATTTGCAAAAAGATTTCCAATAGAGTTTTAGGAGTTGTTGAGAAAAATGAAGTTCCGTCCCCTCCGCCGGTGGAGGTTAAGAGTGTTAAGCCTATGATCCCAATCTCGAGTGATTCTTCGGATGATGAATACGTTGATCCCGATGGGGAGGTTTTCTTTGTTGACAAAAGATTTGAAAACTTACCACCACCTATACCAAAAAGATTTCAAAATGTGAGAATTTTTAGTGTGACTAACATTGCTTTAGATACACCAAATATTTTTGACATAATTAAATCGGGTTTTCACAAAGAGAGTGTAAAAGATGAAAAAGGAAAAGATTTTAACTTGAATTTAAAAGATTTTTCTACACCTCTAACTCCGTCATCACCGCGTTTATTGAGTACTACAAGCTCGTCTTCTCCTTTTGATGATGCTTTGTGTGGACTTAGTGTGGGGGAATCCCCTTATGTTCCCTCCCCTTTCTCCACCGAGGACGAGATATTTGATCCCGGAATTGCTTGTAAAGGGAAATCTCGGTCTTCCACCGATGCAATAAATGGAAAATCTTTTCATTTGATTGGTTCGAGTCTACCTCGAGTAGCTCAATGTTTTCATGACTTACCCATTGTCCCACCCTTCTATTTCTTCTCTCCTATTTTCTTGAAACTCTTTGAGTTTTTGTTGACTATTGATGAAGTGGCGTTTATTTGTTTTTCCAATGAAAACGAGAACGCCATCTTCGATCCCGGTATTTTGCACCATCAAAGGACTTAGTCCTTTATACCGGTTGTTTTTGGGCCTTGTTTATCATGTAAGCCCCACCAAAAATTGACCATACCATGATTATCCCTAAATGATCACATTTATGGGGATTCGAGTCGAGCTTTTGACTCGGTTATCAAAAACAAGGTGCCTCGTGGGGGAGTCCCATGCTTATCCATGTACATATTATTGCTTTCTAATGTAGTTTAATGTGAGGGGATTTGTGCCCTTCCAACCTTTGTTCCGTGGTTGTTTGTGAATTGTGATTTTTAGATCATGATCTTCACGATTGGAGCCTCTCGTGTTCGTTTTATGGGAGCACTCGATCGTTTGCTTTGGAGACCTTTCCCAATATCCAAATGATATATCCTTTTATGTTCTAACCTTAGGTTTATAGCACACTTCATAAACGGCTATTAATTTATTGGTTACACCCTTTCCATGCTAGATTAGGCATTCGACTACGTCTCTAGTATGGGGGTGTTTGCACCCCTAGACTCGAAACATTGAGGACAATGTTTAACTTTAGTATGGGGGGGTGAATAGATACTTGCCTTGCCAAACCTTCACGCTTTCCAAATTTTATCTTTTTGTTTATCGTTTTTGTTGCAAAATAAGGCTAAAAATGGCCAAATTTTAAAATTTTTCTCATGTTTTATAAGTGTTTGAAGACACGAATGTAGATTTTCCGATGGCGAGAATAAGAGTAATTTTTGACTCGACCGTGCGTGTTGAGCACTTAGCTTTGATTCCTTAACTACACATTAGGCTAAGTCTCTTAAATGAGGACGAGAAATGATAGAGTTAATTATAAGTTACTATGCTAAACGTAGAGTACTCGTATTCTTTCAAAAACTCATGTGTTCTCGTTGTTTGCTTATTCTCCCTTCGCTTGTAAATATTTCTTGCTTAATAAATATTGACTTAGCGGTTTAGTTAGGATTGTTGGGTTTCTAGTCTTTTCTAGTAGCTTCCGTGTAATTAAATTGGGAAGACATTAAGGTATCGCCAGCGTCACGGTTTTGAAGTATTTGCAACCCGAATAATCGAAAGCTTCACCCAATAATAAGATTTCAAGTGCTCACTTAAATCTAGCAAACAATTTGAAGCCCCACAAGGCCTAAAATCTATGCAAAATTGAAAGTGAATCAAGCCTTAATCTTCGAAGCTTTAAAGATCCAAAATTCGCTTTAGCGTGAGGATATACGTCTTTGGCTAATAAAACCACCGATGATGGCGAATAATAAAAGGCAAGGCAAGACCGAAGTCATAATAAAAGCTTCATGGCGAAGTTGAATAAAAGATGGAGGTAAACCAAAGATAATAAGGCCCTTCCGTTAGGGGGCGTATAAAAGTCTTGGTAATAAGTCTCATGTTCAAAACCGTTATAAAACCGTGTTTATCGATTCTTCTTGTCGACTTAATTTTTTGACATCGTTGTCTATTAGGAGGGGTTATTGATTTGATGGTCTTAGTTACACCGTTAGGACTCTATTTTTAGACCTAAATCTCTATTATCGCATAAGTCAATGATGTATCCTCGTGATCATTAAGACATAATAAAATATAAGAGATACAACTTAGGAATAATGGGAGAATAAGTACGTGATTAGGGCATATGAGTAGTGTTAGCATTACTAACTTATAATGACAATGATCTCGTTGCACGCTTGGCATAGAATTAGGGTGAAAATCGAGGACGATGAAATTATTTCTAACGAAGCATTCACGTGTTCTTATTCTATGAACCTAAACGTCCTATTTTGCGATGAAAATCATACATTATGTCTAAAACGCAAGTAGTAGTAATAGTAGTAGTGTAGCTAGTTTATCATTTCAATAAAGTGAATAAAATGAATTTTGGAGGTGCTATGATACTTTATTCTAGCATTGCGTGAGGGCACGGCAATGGTTTAGTATGGGGGAGTGATGAGACTGCTTTTATACATGGTCTCATCGTCCAAGTCGGGCTTAAAATACATAAAATATCATTGATTATACCAAATATATGCTCGTGTTTGTTACTTGTGTATTTTTAGGTACGGATATAGAGGAAATGGCAAAAGATCACAAGAATCATTCAAAAACGAACACGGGAAACGAAGCCGCACAATGAACCGGGCCCAAGTTTGGATTTTACAAAAATGCCCTTGAATAATTGAAGATTGTCAAGTTTGGTCCCTCAACTTTTGAAGATTTACACTTTATACCCCTCAAATATTCAAAATTATGAATAGGGTCCCTAACGTTTGAAGACTATACAAGAAAAGCCCTTGGAAAATGAAGAATATGCATTAAAGGTCCTTGATAAAAGTTTGGAAACCTTTAGTGCCAAGAATGACAAGATGGCAAAAGTTGTTAAAGGGAAAGAAGGCGTTGATGGCCTTTTATTACAAAGTGAACAAAAGATAGAACCTTGGGGGCCCTTACTGCCAAACAGCTAAACCTTCACACCCACTCAGAGCTTGCCACCTCAGCAAACCCACCCAAGTCCAACCCGGTTTTTAATTAAATACTGGGTCAAACCCCAGTCAACACTTACCCCATTTCCCTCCAAACACTTTCTTTAAAAACTAATCTTTCCCAAAACAGATTAATCCTACTCCTAATTACCCTAGAACCCTAAACCAATCCCAGACTCAATTGATATTAAACCAAAGGGGTTTTTGTTCTGCCACTCCAGAACCTTGATTAATCATCACCCAAACCCAACCCACAACCCAGATTCCATCCACAACACACCCATGTGGTTGTGGACCCCTCCCCTGCACACGTCTCTTTCCCTCAAACCCTACACCCGACCAAACCAACGACCAAGATGCTTCTACTTGGTCCCCAAGGAGTATTCAACGTCTTTGATCAACTTTTCCAACTGGCAATCACATGAAGGCAACTTTTTGACCAATTTTAAGACTTCTCTCAAGGGCAGATTTGGAAGATTATATCTAGGGTTTACACATTGTATTTTTTTATTCAAGTTTTCTAGATAGTTCTCTAGTTTAGTATAAAAGGGAGTCGACTTGTGACCCCTTTTCTTTGTTCCAGTTTTTTAGCTTTCACCATTGTAATTCCTTTTTGATAATATAAAAGTTTGGTATTTGTGTTTGAAACAAGTGTAATTCCTTTTTATCATTGTTAAAAGTTGTGTGTGTGTGTTAGAAAGCTAAAAACTGAGTTCCACTTTAATTGTGTAACACTTTGTGTGTTTTAAGTTTTCAAAAAGGTTTTGAAAACATTTTGTTAATCTCAGAAATCCAAGCAACATTATGAAGTGAAAGTGGACTAGTGTTCTTGTTTTGCTGAAATTGAAGTTGTTTTTAAAACGTGTCAATTGGTTTCAAGGTTTGTGAAAAGGTTTTAAGAGGTTTTAAGAAAGTTTTAAAAAAAATCAGAAAGTACTCTTGCTTGTTCTTCATTTCTCTTAGCAGGGTTGTGTTGAATCCTGTTGTCCAAGGTCCAGCATAGGCCCCAGCCTATTGGAAGTGACAAAGTAGTCACTGAGGGGCTTGGATGTAAGTCCCTCAAGGTAAAATCCATTTCATTTTTTTAGTTTTCTGAAAAATTATGTGATTTTTGTGAAAATTGCATGAAAGGTGTTAAGTGTTTGTTTTATGGCCTGATTATGTTTTCTAGTTGATTGAATGCATGCTAGGATCATATAGAATTAGTTTGGTTAGGATTTACTTGGATTTAGTTTGAAAAAGTTGATAGTCCAGTATTTAAAGGGTTGTTTGGGATAAGGGTGTAACTTGAATTAATGTTATTAATCTTGAGTTAAAACCAGTCATGTCCACTCATCAGGTTACTAGAGTATGTATGTTAGTGGTAAATTTCAGTTTGGTAGGTTTTTGAACAAGTTTGCTTGCATAAAAATTGGTTCAAGTGGTCAAAATCAGTAAGTCTTTGTTTTGCCAGGATTTGTGTTTGATTGTGCCTCCAATTTGGAAATCTGCTAGATACTAGGTTTAGTTAGGGTTTGTTGTCATTCATTTGTCACTTGATTGGATTGTGTGTAAGCTTGTGTGCATTGAATCTCACTCTTATGCCATTTAAACCAGCAAATCATATCAGAACTGCATAAGTCCTTAATCAGAAACTTGAATGCCATTTTGGTGATTTGTGCTTGTTTTTTTGCTAAGATTTGTGCTTGTTTTCTTGTTATTCTTGACTTCCCACAACCCAACTGGTTGTGGGAGTGCCATATTGTCCATCAATCTCCACAAATCAGCAAAACAAGCCCTCTTTCACAAGTGAATATATCACTTGTGTTCATCAGTCAACAAGTGCTATCTAGGCACGTTTTTTTATCCATTTGGCTTAATCTCTGTACATTTTGGATTTGTGTTTGTGAATTTGTGACTAAAAAGGTTACTGCTTTGTGTTTTTAAAGTTAAAAAAGAAAAAAAATAAATTACCAAAAAGGACGTGGCCAGGACTCAAACCTGCGCCACTCCTCTCACAACACACACTCCTTACCGTTGCCCTAGGGACTTTGACTGGTAAGAGTTTGCAAAGTTAAATACTTAAGGTGTGTTTGTTTTTGAGCTTATTTAGCTATCAGCTTGTAAATAAGCTGATTTCAGCTTATTTCTTTAAGCTTTTGACCAGTTAGCATTTTTCCTAGGTTCTTAATAGGGTTTTAGACTTTTCAGTGTAAAAAGTTTATTTTTTCCGTATTTCATTTATTTATTAGGATTATTTTTAGTTTAATTCTTAGAAAGTTAATTAAAAATAGTAAAAAGCATTTTAAAAATCCAGAAAAATAGTTTTTAGTTTTTATTTGATATTTTTGAGGTTTACATATCAAAAAGTTTTCAAAAAGTCTAATTTTTAATTTTATTTAATTTTAGGGTTTTTAGACAACTTTAAAATTTAATATAAATTTAATAAAAAGGTTTTAGGAACTTTAATTTACATTTTTGTTCTAGTTACATTATTTAGGATTTTTGGTAATTTTTTAGAATTAATTTATAAACTTTTTATTTTTTAGAATATTTTAATATTATTTTATTACTAAAAATAGAAAGTTTGTTTTTTCTACTTTTTTCATTTTTCTTAGATCACTTAGCAATATTTAGGAGTTTTTTCACTTTCCAAATATTTTTTAGGCTTTTAATTTATTTTCTAGATTTAATTTAAGTTTTAATAGATTTTAATAGTTTTTAAGTGTTTAAAAATAGTTTAATTTGGTTTTAAAATTTTTAAAAATACTTTTTAGCTTAATTAGGGCATTTTTGAGGTTTACAAACTTGAAAATCTTGTTTGGGACTTTTTAATAGTTAATTGTGATTTTTAGGGCTTTAATTAGCATTAAAAAGTCATTATTTAATTAATTAAAAGGTTTTAGCAAGTTTGGATTTTTTGTAAACTCTTAGAATTTTATTTTGGATTTTTAGTAATTTTTAGGAATTTTTAGGTTAAAATTTTAATTTTTGTACTATTTTACGGTTTTACGTTTACGCCTTTTTCGTCGTAGTTTAAATTCATTTTCGTAACCGTCATTTCTTATCTTTCCTTTCTCTTTTCTTCTTAATAAAATCATCAATCAAATCATCATTCATTACACAACACACGTGCCTCCTTGGGAAACGAACTTGGACTTCATTTGGGTCATTAGTGCTCGGTTTTCTTAAACCGACACTTAATACTACCACTATTTGTCATCCTTTTCCTAAAATGTACAAAAACACTACATCAATCTCCAAACACAAAAATGAATCCAAATCAATGGGTGAATTCTTTTTTCGAAAACCAAATGGCTGGTTCATCATCATCCTCAAATCCGCATACACCACCCGTCACAAACTCTCCAACTAGCAACGCTATTTCGTCATTCACCAATCTAATGTCACAACAAATGCCACAAGATTATATATCGAATTATCAACCTCCTAACTTCAATCCGTTTGTTAATTGCTCACCCGATCAATTCCAACAATTTTAACTTTTTCAACAATTTCAACAATCCCAAAACTCACAACAAATTCCACAACATTCTTCTCAAGAAACTTTAGTACCCGATACCCAAGAAACCCAAATACCCGAGACACATGTTGAAGATTCGTCTTCAACTAAAAAATCTCGAAAAAAATAAGGGTAAAAAACCCCGTGAAATTCGTGAAGAGGCGGCACAAAAAAAAGAGCGAATGTTTTGGACACAAGAGGAGGAAGACCTATTGGCCGAATGCTTTATCGAGATTTCCGAAAATGCTAATGTCGGTGATGACCAAGACCGAGACACGTTTTGGTATAAAATACTAGATATTTATTATGAACGTGCTCTCAGTTTAAATCTTAGGGAGCGTAACCAAAATATGTTGACAGGGAAGTGGACACCAATGAATCGGGAAATAACAAAGTTTAATTCGCTATACGACTCAAAAAAGTTGCTTAGTGGCGAAAATGAAGAAAATTTGATGACTCGGGTGGAAATTTTATACAAACAAGGTAACAAAAACCAAGATTTTGCTCACAAAAGTGCGTGGCTTTTTTTGAGGAACAAATACAAATGGAAAAATCCCAAGTCCACTCAATCACGAAGGAACCGAGGCCGCGCCATTGAGCCCGACATGTTTGGTGATGACGAAATTATCCGACCTTCCGGTGCTCCCCGAAAGACTAAAGCTCAACGTTCAACAAGCTCAACCGCCACATCCGGCTCACAAAAAGACCAATTTGCCGAAATAATGCAACAACAAATGCAAGCGGATCGGGAAAGAAAGCAAGAAAAATTAGATCGTGAGATGAGCGAAAGACTTGTATTTCTTGAGCTACAAAAAAGAAACGAGGCTTTGAAGATTCTTGGAGTGGACTCTACGGGATGGGCTCAAAAGGACATCGATGAAGTCGAAAAATTGAAGGAAGAAACCCGTAAAAAATATTTCGGCTTGTAACGTCTTTATTTAGTTTTATTGTTTTTATTTATTTGTATTGTTTTTTAATTAATGAAAATTTAATTTTTTTAATTAGTTTGTTAAAAAAATATGGTGGGACCTTTATAACACCAGAAATATGGTGTTAACCATACCGCCTGAATTCTGGTGTTATAGAGTTCTGGTGTTATAGAGTGGATTGCTGACGTGGCACTCACTTTTTCCATAACACTAGAATTTTGGTGTTAACCGTACCTGAGTTCTAATGGATATATCCACCCATTTAGCGAGCTCTTGTTCTTGATTAACATTAAAAAAAATATTTCATCAGTACACATATAAACTAGAGACTCCCAAACAACAAAAAAACTAGAAAGAATTACAACTGCAGTCGATTAAAATTAGATAATAGCCCTTCCTCTTTAAGGTTTACGAATCTCAATAAGTAAAGTAGATCGCTAATTATCAACCTCCATTCTAATCAGTTTTGATGGAATGAGAAGTTTTGTTGATACCGCGGATTGGGAACATGCTATTTGTGGGATACATATACATATAAGCGTCATGTCTATATTCCATACCGACGAAATTCACTTCAGCCAAAACCTGACTTTTTAAGCTATACACGAACAAATTGTTCCTTTCACCAGATAGCTTTATTAATAGGTCCCCATATTTGTTCCAACGACCTAAAATCTTTATGTGGCTATAAAAAGAAAGTGGTGGTTTTTTACTGAACTGACAGTGCTTCACCCATTGATTTTGCTTCAAGACCCACACTTCAATGAAATTATCACTGTAAAAATAGGCATATCCAACTTCACCTTGTAGATCAACCAATTGTTTATAGGATACTGAATGACTACATCTTCTTTTGGGAGGATAAATCAACGTGAATTCTTCATTCCTTAAGTCAAAGCATATAAGCTCTCCTCGGTATTTTATTTTTGATTGCGACTCATAGGGACCTAACCAATACAAACATCCATGAGCGAATATTGCATCACCGGAAGTGGGATAAGGAGGGACTTGGGATATCTCTCTCCAAGAACTATCTATGCCCAAGACATGTACCATCGTACATAAATTCTTACTAATTAGCCAATCAGAGGTCCTACTCTTTGAAAAGTCTGTTCTCGAAAAGACGAACACCATCTTGAAAGTGTTAGTAGAAACATCAAAACCAAGCCCACGTGACTCTTCACACATGCAGTATGGTGATCCATGCAACCACACTACAACAATCCAGCCCTTCCCCATCGGGGTTTTCCCCAGCGACATGATGTCGCTGGGGAAAAGTCGCTAAACGACAAAAACTTTCTGACGTGGCAAACTTTCTCGAAAAAATTTTGACCAAAAAATAAAGAAAATTTTCCCCAGCGACATGTCGCTGGGGAAACGTTGACTGATTTTTGACCAAACTACTTCACATTTAATGCAAGCGGGAGATTAACCCGCCAACTTTTCCCCAGCGACATGTCGCTGGGGAAAATTTCTCCCACGTCTAATCCAAGTGATTAGCGTTAACGCGTTGTGTAATTTATGCCAAAAAATTTCCCCAGCGACATGTCGCTGGGGAAACTTTTAGTATTCCCTCCAAAAGATATTAAGTTAACGCGCCTATTTTACAAAAAAGGAACAAAACTTTCCCCAGCAACATGTCGCTGGGGAAACGTTGACTTCTATTTGACCACCAATTTTCAGAAAATGTGTAATGTTTATATAATATTTTAGTAAATATAATATATATATTAAAAAATATAGTTATTAAAATTTAAAATAGTATATCTCTTTTTATGATAAAAAAAGTGAGACAAATGGTTAATTTTCCCGCTAATGTTTTCCCGCCAATGTTTTCCGGCCAAAATTTTGCCCGCCAAAAGTTAACATTCACTGATAATTGTTAACATTCATTGTTAATATTAATTAAAAATTGTTAACATTCATTGAGGCTTACAAACAGACACGCCTAAACCTAACTTTATTCTACACTGACACTTAAACACGCGCTTAATTAAACATGGATATTAAACCGATAATAGACTCATAAACACGAAAACAGATACATCATAAACTAGTTCAAACGAATGTTCCCCATGTCATCGTAAAGGTCGTGAAGTAGTGCAGCTGAATCCAATGTGTGCCTATCGGAGTTGCGGTACAACTCTATCGTACGCTCAAGTACCATTATCATTCCATTCAAGCGCACACAGTTTGCACACGCTGAAGAGCTTGGAGAAGAAATTGGAATCGTTGAAGGTCTGGTAGAAGAGCTTGGAGGAGAAAAGCTCGTTGAAGGTCTTGAAGAAGAGCTTGGAGGAGAAAAGCTCATTGAACCTCCAAGAGATTTGATTAGTAGTTGGACGCGTTCGTCTTTCCATAAAAAAAATTTGCATCCATATGAAACTAGAGGTTGAACCCGTGAACGTGGACAAGCATAGTACAGTCTACCAAAGTTTTTAGTTGTCAACGATTCTCGAAGAACTACATCTCCATGTCCACACCTGCACGGAAAAGCTTCATGCTTCAACATGTACATAATAACAATTTGTTTATGATGATAAGTGTGTGTAATCTGCTGGTGGTTGTGATGATAAGGAGTGTGTGTGGTTCTCTTTTTATGCTAAAAAAGTGAGGGAAATTGTTAACATTTTCCCTCCAATGTTTTCCCTCCAATGTTTTCCCTCCAATGTTTTCCCTCCAATACATTGAACCCTATCTAATACATTGAACCTATAATGTTGAACCCTATCTAATACATTGAACCTATAATGATGAACCCTATCTAATACATTGAACCTATAATGATGAACCCTATCAAATACATTGAACCTATAATGATGAACCCTATCTAATACGTTGAACCTATAATGATGAACCCTATCTAATACGTTGAACCTCTAATGTTGAACCCTATCTAATACGTTGAACCTCTAATGATGAACCCTATCTAATACATTGAACCTATAATGATGAACCCTATCTAATACATTGAACCTATAATGATGAACCCTATCAAATACATTGAACCTATAATGATGAACCCTATCTAATACATTGAACCTATAATGATGAACCCTATCTAATACGTTGAACCTCTAATGTTGAACCCTATCTAATACGTTGAACCTCTAATGATGAACCCTATCTAATACATTGAACCTCTAATGATGAAGCCTATCTAATACATTGAACCTATAAGGATGAACCCTATCTAATACATTGAACCTATAATCATGAACCCTATCTAATACATTGAACCTCTAATGTTGAACCCTATCTAAATCGTTGAACCTATAATGATGAACCCTATCTAATACATTGAACCTATAATGATGAACCCTATCTAATACATCGAACCTATAGTGATGAACCCTATCTAATACATTGAACCTATAATGATGAACCCTATCTAATACGTTGAACCTCTAATGATGAACCCTATCTAATACATTGAACCTATAATGATGAACCCTATCTAATACATTGAACCTATAATGATGAACCCTATCTAATACGTTGAACCTCTAATGATGAACCCTATCTAATACATTGAACCTATAATGATGAACCCTATCTAATACATTGAACCTATAATGTTGAACCCTATTTAATACATTGAACCTCTAATGTTGAACCCTATCTAATTCGTTGAACCTCTAATGATGAACCCTATCTAATTCAATGAACCTCTAATGATGAAACCTATCTAATACATTGAACCTATAATGATGAACCCTATCTAATACATTGAACCTATAATGTTGAACCCTATCTAATACATTGAACCTATAATGATGAACCCTATCTAATACATTGAACCTATAATGATGAACCCTATCTAATACGTTGAACCTATAATGATGAACCCTATCTAATACATTGAACCTCTAATGATGAACCCTATCTAATACATTGAACCTATAATGATGAACCCTATCTAATACATTGAACCTATAATGATGAACCCTATCTAATACGTTGAACCTATAATGATGAACCCTATCTAATACATTGAACCTCTAATGATGAACCCTATCTAATACGTTGAACCTCTAATGATGAACCCTATCTAATACATTGAACCTCTAATGATGAACCCTATCTAATACGTTGAACCTATAATGATGAACCCTATCTAATACATTGAACCTATAATGATGAACCCTATCTAATACATTGAACCTATAATGTTGAACCCTATTTAATACATTGAACCTCTAATGTTGAACCCTATCTAATTCGTTGAACCTCTAATGATGAACCCTATCTAATTCAATGAACCTCTAATGATGAACCCTATCTAATACATTGAACCTATAATGATGAACCCTATCTAATACATTGAACCTATAATGTTGAACCCTATCTAATACATTGAACCTATAATGTTGAACCCTATCTAATTCGTTGAACCTATAATGATGAACCCTATCTAATACATTGAACCTATAATGATGAACCCTATCTAATACATTGAACCTATAATGATGAACCCTATCTAATACGTTGAACCTATAATGATGAACCCTATCTAATACATTGAACCTATAATGATGAACCCTATCTAATACATTGAACCTATAATGATGAACCCTATCTAATACGTTGAAACTATAATGATGAACCCTATCTAATACATTGAACCTCTAATGATGAACCCTATCTAATACGTTGAACCTCTAATGATGAACCCTATCTAATACGTTGAACCTCTAATGATGAACCCTATCTAATACGTTGAACCTATAATGATGAACCATATCTAATACATTGAACCTATAATGATGAACCCTATCTAATACATTGAACCTATAATGTTGAACCCTATCTACATAAATATCTTATATAAAAAATATACAATTATATGAAACTTATTATTTTTAATTATATAAAATTATAATAATACAATTATATAAAATTATTATTATTAATCATTTAAAACGTATTATTATCAATCAAACTTATTATATAAATATATAATTGTATAAAACGTATTATTATCAATCATTTAAAACTAATTTACATAAATACATTATATAAAAAATATATAATTATATAAAACTTATTATTTTTAATTATATAAAAGTAAAATATACAAGTATATAAAACTTATTATTTCATTAACGCGTTTCGTTGACCAATTTTAGAAATCCCTCCAAAAAATTTCATTAACGCGCTTCTTTCACAAACAGACAAAATAAAGGTTTCCCCAGCGACATGTCGCTGGGGTAAGGTTCGTTAATATCCAACATTTATTAAACCAGCTGCGCAAAATGACAAATTCTAAGCTTTCCCCAGCGACATGTCGCTGGGGAAAATTTCGTCAAGAAAAGGAAATTTTCCCCAGCGACATGTCGCTGGGGAAACGTTTGTCCAGACCTTATCCTCAACGATTTACAGAAACTTAGCTTATCTCTTTTTCTCTTCTCTCAAACAAACGCTGCCAATCATCACCACCATTTACACCACCAATATCACCACCATTTACACCACCAATCATCACCACCATTTACACCACCAATCATCACCACCGTCATCTCCAGCCATCCCCATCTGCGTAAAACCCCCACCCATCTCCATCACCCTCACCAGTCACCACTGCTAATCACCACCACCATCACCCATATCCATCTCCATCACCCCCACCATCACCACTGTGAATCATCCCACCGGTCACCACTACGAATCACCCACACCACCACCACATCGAATCACCCACACCACCACCATAGCAGTAGACCACCACTAGCCATAATTAAAGGTTTTGTCTTTCTTTTTAAGTTTATATAAATTAAAGGTTTTGGTTTTTTTAATTCAATTGTTTTTTATATAAATTTATAGTTTTTTTAATTGAATGGTTTTTTTTAATTAATGTTTTATGTTATTGTAGCCGACCGCAGCCGACCGCAGCCGACCACAGCCGACCACAGCCGACAACGCAGCCGACAGCGACCGACCACAGCCGACCACAAGTGACCACCACAACTAACAGTATGTTTTTTTAATTCTAACTGATAACACTTATTTACTTATTTTTATCATTTTGGTTTCCCCAGCGACATGTCGTTGGGGATTTATAAACTAGTTAATAATTAAACGTAAATCCAAACACTCGTTAACTGTAAAAAACGCAAACCCAAACACTAGTTATGTTGCTTATCGGCTTATCCGAATAAACTGTTTTTAAACAGCTTATCCTGATAAGCTTATCAGGATAAGCTGTTTGAAACAGCTTATCCCGATAAGCTTATCAGAATAAGTTGTTTGAAAACAGCTTATCCTAATAAGCTTATCCGAATAAGCTGTTTTCAAACAGCTTATCCTGATAAGCTTATCAGGATAAGATGTTTGAAACAGCTTATCCCGATAAGCTTAGCGGAATAAGCTGTTTGAAAACAGCTTATTCTGATAAGCTTATCAGGATAAGCTGTTTTCAAACAGCTTATCCGAATAAACTGTTTTCAAACAGCTTATCCTGATAAGCTTATCAGGATAAGCTGTTTGAAAACAACTTATTCTGATAAAACTTATAAGAATAAGCTGTTTGATATAAATGTTTTATTGAATTAAACCTTAGGAATGTTTTAGGATTTTAGCGATTAATTTCAGAAAATTCCCGTCTGAAATTGATCAACCTATAGAAAACCCGTCCGAAGTTAATTTAATAGGAATTAACTTCGGAAAGTCCCCTGTTTGGGACTGCTTTTTGATTGTTTTGTCTCATTTAGGATATGAATGCGTATAACTGATTTACTATTTGAGATGATTTCGACAGTGTTTCTCCTTTACTCCTACGAATATGTCTTTAAACACATATTTGGGGAGTTGAGGGGAAATGATGCCGAAATTTTCTCAAATAGTAAATCGGTTATACGCATTCATATATGAGACGAAGCATCAAAGAGTGGGTTAGGATTGCCTTCCATAGTTGCACTAGGTTAACAAAACATCTAGGATTGCTTTCCATAATTGCCTTCCATGTAATAATAACTAAATATACGGATAAAACACAGTTATGGTATTCGCTGATAAGAGTTGGATAAACAAACCGAAACTTTCCAAAGAATTTAATGACGGTCTTACAAAGTTCGTCAATCATTGCCGGCCGTTGGTGAATTCTGCGGGGAAAATTAGATGTGCATGCAAAAAATGTCAAAATGTATTATGGAAACCCATCGATTGGATTGGAATGGAAATTGCTACAAACGGGTGGGACCCACTTTATACCACATGGCTCAAACACGGTGAACCGGCTCCACGTGCGCCAGTGATAGATAACCTAGGAGAACCTATGATGAGTGACATGACAGCGTTACTCAATGATTTTAGCTATATTCCTTCGAATGAACCAACACAAGGAGATAATATTGGTGAGACTAGTAACCAACCGACTCAACCGCCTCAAGCCACTCGTACCGAGTTTGAAGAGTTGTATGCAATTGCCAACGAGGCGTTGTATGATGGTTGTGAACATGTGTCTCGACTAGACTTTATGGCAAAATTTACCTATTTTAAGGCTAAAGGAAAAATGACAGATTCTTTATTCAATGAAATATTAGAGTTTCTCCGATATATGTTACCCGATAGTAAAGGATTCAAGTTCCCACTGAACTACTATGAAATAAAGAAGACATTTAAAACGATCGGGTTAGGTTACGAGTCGATACATGCTTGTGAACACGACTACTGCTTGTTTTGGGAGGATAATAAGAATCTGCAATTCTGTCCGGTGTGTAAAACGAGTAGATGGAAAGACACTAACACACCGGGGAAGAAAGTTCCTAGGAAGGTGTTGCGTTAATTTCCGATCATTCCTAGACTACAACGTTTGTACATGTCTAGACACACTGCAAAAGACATGACTTGGCATGCTACTGGAAAGTGTGCGGAGCCTGGTAAGATGCAACACCCGGTTGATGGCGCGGCTTGGAAGAAGTTTGACTTGAAGTATCCAGAGTTTGCAGCAGAACCAAGAAATGTTCGACTAGGGTTGTGTGCTGATGGTTTCAATCCGTTCGGCAACCTTAGTCAGACCTACAGCATGTGGCCGGTTGTATTGACAACATACAATCTGCCTCCTTGGTTATGTATGAAAGAAAGTAACTTTATGCTGACGTTGTTAATTCCTGGCCCTAAATCCCCGGGCAAGGACATTGATATTTACTTGCAGCCTTTGATTAAAGACCTGAAGACTTTGTGGCACAAGAACGGTGTTGTTACTACAGACATTATTTCACAAAAGCAGTTCAAGATGAGAGCGATGCTTTTATGGACTATAAATGATTTTCCTGCTCGAAGTAGTTTGTCTGGGTGGAGTGGGCAAGGTTACTATGCATGCCCTACATGTAACCTAGAAACTCCATCTATTCCTGTCACAAGCAAAATAGCTTATGTTGGCCATAGAAGATGGTTAAAGAAGCCCCATAAATGGAGGAGTTCACGTGTTAACTTCAATGGCCAAACTGAACAGAAAGATCCACCTAAAGATTATAACCAACCGGATGTAATCGAAGCGCAACATGCTAGATTGCTAAGGCGTAAGCCGGGTAAACATCCGAAACATGGGGGTGTGAAGATTTCCCGCAATGTTACAGTCGAGCTTAACTGGACTAAACGGTCTATTTTTTACGAGCTTGAGTATTGGCCTTTTATTTCACTATGACACAATTTAGACATCATGCATATCGAAAAAAATGTGTTGGAGGCCATCTTGAACATTTTGTTAATGAATGACAAAAGTAAAGACACCGCAAAAGCAAGACAAGACTTGAAAAAGATGGGCATTCGAAGACCTTTGTGGCTAACCGTAAACCACAAGGGGAAGACTGTGAAGCCCCAGGCTGCGTATTCTTTAACACCAGAGAACCGAAAAAAGTTTTGTCAGTACATCAAAAGTGTTAAACTACCAGATGGGTTCGGATCATGCTTCAAGCACAAAGTGACCGATAATGATACAAATATAACGGGCCTGAAGTCTCATGACTGTCATATAATGATGCAACGTTTACTTCCTTACGGACTTCAAAATTACTTGCCCGAACATATTGCAAAACCAATAATTGCACTGTGTTCCTTGTTTAAGCAACTCTGCTCTACAACTTTGATGGAGGAGGACATGTTGAAAGCTTCGGTCAAGGTGGTTGAAATTCTATGCGAGCTTGAGCGCATATATCCTCCTGCTTTCTTTGACATTATGATTCACTTGCCCATCAATTTAGCTCTAGAGGCTCTTGAAGGCGGGCCTATTCAACCCCGGTGGATGTATCCATTTGAAAGATTCATGAAGAAGCTAAAAGGTTATGTAAGAAATAAAGCTAAGCCGGAAGGTTCGATCGCGGAGGGTTATGTTGCAGAAGAAGCATTGACTATAAGTTCTCAATATTTTCGGGGTGTTACCACGAAATTTAATCGTCCCGATCGTAATGTGGACCCCCCTCCCTCAACGTGTAAGTTTCAGGTGTTCCGATCGGTATGCAAGCCGATTGGTTTACTGTCCTTTCCTCATTTTCCTACCGACGAGTACAAGAAAGCGAGATGGTATGTACTTAACAACAGTCCTGAGATCGACACGTACCAAGACCAGTTTCGGAGGTACGCGTTTTTTAATTTTGTAACTTTTTTTTCTTAACTTATCATTTCGACGACTTATTCTAATAGCATGAACGTTTTTCAGGTTATTTCCAGAAAAAGACAAGCTAGAAGAATTCCCCCACTGGTTTAAGACGCTGGTAAACTAACACTTATTTTGTGTACTTAAGTGTAAAAATAACAATATCATATTTTTAGTTTTCTATCTAATCCTATCTTCTTCATAGATCTTTGAACGTCACGCACAAAATCCCCAAGACCCAGAGTTTAGCCCAACCAGCGAGTTATTCGCTTTGGCTAATGGACCATTAAGGGCTCCAATGTCAGTAAACTGTTGCGTAGTAGATGGTGTGAGGTATATCGTGCAGAGCCGCGATGAACGTCGCGTAACTCAAAATAGCGGCGTTTATTCGACTGATCCTGACGGGAAAACTAACACTTATGGTCGGCTTCAAGAAATCCTCGAGTTTGACTATTTGTCGTTTAAAGTTGCGTTGTTCAAAGTTAAGTGGTTCGACACTCGCAACACCGTTGGTAGAGTCAAGAAACTTATCGTTAGAAACGGAATGACACAAATCGTCGGCTCTGGTGAGGCGTGGAAAAGTGAACAATACATCCTCGCAACACAAGTCAAACAAGTCTTCTACCTTGTAGATCCAGCCAAACCCAACGTGAAGGTCGTCGAACATGTTAATCATAAAAAGTTTTTGAACAACGGTGTAATCGTGGTAGAGAACGAACCTGATATTATACATTTGGACAACTCATCTGATCTCCCACCTTCTACTAGTGATCTCCAACCTTCTACTAGTCATCTCCCACCTTCTACTAGTGGGAATGACTTCGGTAATTACACCTTCTATATAGATTTGCATATAGATGGTGAATCAACAGAGGTTGACGCACCGCCAGATAACGATGATGTTCCTAATGAAGACGATGATGATGAAGACCCCCTTCCTCATGATTTAGCAGATTCTGATGTTGAAGACCTCATCAAAGATGATGATGGTGTTGAGAAATTTTATTCTAGTGACGAAGAAGATTAACTTTGTGTTGTAACTTGTAAAATACACTTATATATTTGAATGAATGAATGAATGAAATTGTTGTGGATTGTTTAAATGTGTAAATTTATTTTGATATTTAGATTTGTGCATGCTTGTATTATTTTGTTCATGAATTTCTACATGTTATGCTAATTGTACCTGTATACAGATGACTGATGTTGCACGGGGCCACGGCGGGGACGGTGGTGGCGAGGATCCTTCACGTCCACGTCCTCCATCATTCGGTTGTGGGGGTTGCTTCGTCAACCGGGGTAAGAATTTCTGAATTATTGTAATACAAATTTGATACACATATTTAACTTGTTTGCCTTAACTTTTATGACTTTATCACTCACTTGATTTTGCAGGAAAAGGAAAGAAAAAGCCCAATTTGGGCGGGAGGAGAGCCGGCAGGCAGAATACCCGGAAGAAGACCCGCTGCCTGAAATTACTGGATGCGGTGGCCGAGAATCAAAACCGGCCGGTCGAGATTGACTTTGTACCCGGTAGAGGTAACCTTGTTATACCTATCGGCCCCTACGCAGATCATTGGGGAAACTTATTCGGGTGTGTCGTTAGGGAAATACCTTTGTATTACCCTTCGTGGAGCAAGGTCCCCGAAGGGTACAAGGCGGCGGCCCGGGCAGCTATTGGGGTAAGTTATCATTTTATATTTATTTAATTATCGTGTTCATTTATTTAATTGTATATATTTATTTAAATTTGTTTTTTTTATTTATATCATATAAATAAATAAACAAATTTAAATAAATATATAAATTATATTGCTAACTCCGTTTTTAATGTGTTGTATTGTGTATATTTATTTAAATTCGTTTATTTATTTATATCATATAAATAAATAAACGAATTTAAATAAATATATAAATTATATTTCTAACTCTGTTTTCAATGTGTTGTATTGTGTATATTTATTTAAATTTATTTATTTATTTATATCATATAAATAAATAAACAAATTTAAATAAATATATAAATTATATTTCTAACTCTGTTTTCAATGTGTTGTATTGTGTATATTCATTTAAATTCGTTTATTTATTTATATCCTATAAATAAATAAACGAATTTAAATAAATATATAAATTATATTTCTAACTCTGTTTTCAATGTGTTGTATTGTGTATATTCATTTAAATTCGTTTATTTATTTATATCATATGAATAAATAAACGAATTTAAATAAATATATAAATTATATTTCTAACTCTGTTTTCAATGTGTTGTATTTGATTGCAGAAAAATTATGATCTCACGCCGTACGTGAACACCCCTCGGTGGAAGAGTATTTATGATACCATTAATCACCAGCTACAAAAATCATACAATACCAGCAAGGCTAGTCTGAAGCGAGATTACTGTGTAAAAGACCCCGAGACTGGAAAATACGATTTGGATCAAATTAGGCAGAACAGACCCGACGAGCACACACCTGAAGTGTGGGAGAAACAGATAGAGTTTTGGACTGACGAAGCTAACATGAAGCGATCCTCAACAAACAGCCAAAATTGGTCCAAGGCAACACTTGTCTCCCGACATGGTTCTCGGTCGATCCCTCGCACTCGACATCTCATGGTAATTATTATTATTATTGATTTTACATTATTATGGTTTTTTTTATTTTTTTTATTTTATTATTATTATTATTGTTTTTTATTTTTATTATTTTATTATTATCATTATTTATTTTACATACATATTATTATTGTCGCATTTAATTAGATTGATCTTACTTACGTGTGTATGTACAGCAAAAGTCGTCCGAAACCCAACAGGAGCCTACAGAGATCGACATGTTCTATCGTCTGCATACGAATTCAGATGGTGTATTTATAGATGAGCAGTCTCTCCAGTTGTATGTAAGTATTCTTTTCAAAACACACTTTAATGAATCATTGATTAATAATCTAGCAACCCGACTAATATATTTACTATATTGTGTTATTGTCACCACACAGGATCATATGAGGGAGCTAGAGGCGACGAGTGAGCACACCACTGCCGAGATCAACAGGATGGTGCGAGGAGGCAAGTTTCGCGGCCACCATCCTGGCGTGGGTATGGTATTGCCGGGATACACCAGTACTCCCCCGTGCTTTCCGCCACCACCCCCTGAGACTCGTCGGGATCGGGATGTTGATTTCATGATGGGCTTGTTCAGAAACGACCCCAGGTATGGCGATCTTTTTGCCGCATATGAGAGTGGTAGTGCCAGCGGGAGTGGGAGTCGCCCGGGTGATGTCGCCCAGGTGATGATGCTGGTGCCAGCGGGAGCGGGAGTCGCCCGGGTGATGATGCTGAGGATCGGGAGGGTGGCGATGACGCGAGCTAGTCGTGTCATGTATGTGTTTGTTAGTATGGTACATAGTTTCTTTATGTTCATCTTGACTTGTTTCCCTATTATCCTAAATTAGAACGCTTGTTTCCCTAGTATCCTTAACTATCCCGACTTATTCCTAGTATCCATGTGATCATTAGAACGTTATATTATATTTTGGTGCAAGTTGAACTTATTCCGCGTTTGTGTTGATTTGTATTTCAAGTTTACTTTATATGTGTCTTTTGGTGAGCAAATACAGGTTTTGGTTACAGGTTTTGGTAGATTTTTTTCCGGAAAAATTCCGGAAAAAATCTGGAAAACGCCTGCTGTGCAGGCAATTTTAAAAAAAAAAACCTGCAGACTCTTCCCCAGCGACATGTCGCTGGGGAAAAGTTGGTTATTCGTTGACAAGTCAAACGCAAAGCGTTGACAAGTCAAACGTATCAAGAGTTTCCCCAGCGACATGTCGCTGGGGAAACTTTGGAAAACGTTGACTAGTCAACGGCAACGCGTTGACAAGTCAAACGAAAGGAAATTTTGGGGAAAATTTGTAATTAGCTAAAATGGTTATGTTTAACTTAAATTTTTTTATTTAATAAGGATTTTCCCCAGCGACATGTCGCTGGGGAAAAGTGTTGCCACCGTGGCATCTTTTCTTCCAGGAAAAGTCAGTGGGACCCACGTGTCGCTGGGGGAAGTCGCTGGGATACTTTTAACAACTAGCGTACCCAGCGAATATACCCCAGCGACTTGTCGCTGGGGATACGCTTCCCCAGCGACATGTCGCTGGGGAAACACCAAAAATATCGCTGGGGTAGGGCGCGATTGTTGTAGTGCCAGCGATGGATTGGTGGTAACTTGTAAAATTCTTTCCTAAGAGGATGTATCACAGCTAAAGTGGTGGTATAGGGAATGTGGTGTAGTGATAAATAGAACAGCCCATTGCAAGAACCACCAACAAAGTTATGACGACCCGTGTAGCCTGATTTGTAAGACATACCCTTCTTCGCCTTCAAGATAGTATTATTATTAACTCCTTCAGATTTTATGATATCAAAACCTGTAGTAATGCAGGATAGTTTTGGATCATACATAATAGGTGTCAGTTCCTCTACGGCTCGTTCAGCGTGAAGAATACTAAGGTAATCATCGTCAATGTACGCGCACCATGGTTTGGATACGCACCGGAAACGAGCCAAAGATTTGGCAGGGAGTCTTGACAGGATATCAAAGATGGTATCGGAAGGTAACTCAGCCATGTATCTTGGATTGTTGTTATGTTGTATAACGATGATCGACTATAGTTATTACCCCAAGAATACGGATTTTCTAATGTGTCACAATGGCATATATTTATTAAGCATAATTATTTCCTTAACTATGTTAATTTCTATATATAACGAGATTAAATATGGTTGATAAAGGTAAATTAACAAATCTTTTACTTAGTATAGGAAAACCTCAAGTGGGATATTTGCTTTTCAAATCTTTCTTTTTTAGTAATGTTTATTTGATTTTATCTTTTAATTTTTAGTGTTTTTTAAAATTAAACACTATAATTTTTTAATTTGTATAATAAAATCAAAAAATCCTTTTTTCAACAGAAATTATAAAAACACATGGGGCTCCATGCTTTTTATTCATAATTAAGAGCACACGGAACAGTTAGTGCCGTTGGCAAAAAGTAGCGTCACGTCAGCAAAATGTCCTTTGCCACGAGAAATGCTATGGCACCACATTTTAGAGGGAATGGTGATTTGTGGTGCCATTGGGTGTTTTTTGTGCCATAGAAGGTATATACCCTTAGATTCCAAAAAAATAAAAAAAATAAATAAACCATGAAACGCTTGGGCTAGACCTTTGGCACCACACCACGGAGTGGTGCACCGTTCTCAAAAGTGGCGCCAAAGCTTGGCACCAGGCCATGGCACTACTCCCCTTGCTCTAAAGCTAAATATGTAAAATTCTGAAAGTAACGGAAGACCTAAGACAGTCATTCCCAATTTCCCTTATCACCGAACCCTTATTACCTCCACCTTCGAATCACTATGCTATTCAACAACTTCGTAACATTGATCTAATACAACATGTCTTCAAAGATATCGTCTAGGTTAATAAGAGGTATTGTTTTTTTGATGTTTTATGTTTTTTTCTTCTAACTAGGTCAATCCCTAATTCTTTTTTTATTCAGTTAGTTATGTGGCTGGGTTATTCGGTAATCGATATGTTTTTTGGCATTTAAAAGTCAGAAAATATTGATCAAAAGTATTAAGGAAATTAATGATTTTATATGGTTATATGTTCTGTTTTTAGTAGCATTATTGGCATTATTATATGTGTCAATATCGTAGTCCATAATATAAGCTTAGAAACATTATAGATAATATGAAAAGACAAAGAAGGTTCCTCAGAAATCAAGTCTTTGAGCCTTCGCTGATAATGGGTTTTTGTGGGTGTTTGGGATATGGGGTTGGAAGTGGAGGTTGATTGGTTTGGGGGCGTTTAACCCGCTTGATATGTTCGGTTTTACTCAACCATGCCTTTGGCTGTCCTTTTCAGGTTATAAGTAAAGTCGGTGGCGTGAACGGGTTTCAATAAAATGCAACAGCCATAAACACCCCTCGAAATGACCCAAACAACCGTATAAAACATAAGTGTTTGGCGTCCTGCTTAGTAGATACAGATTAGACATTGATCATGTCGACTTGAACACAGCCTGCTTAGTAGATGGATTAGCACGTTGACATGTCAAAACCCAACCCTTGCTATTATTATTTTTTTAGGTCAGTATCGTGTAAGAAAATAGTCGTCCTATTAGTGATCAGCTTTTGAATTTGAGTCAAGATGTAGCATACAAGGGTATTTCATTTACGGTTGGTTGCAGTATGCTTGAATCACACTAATTCGACCTATTCATCGACTGGGTCGCCGCTTTTTTTGATTAAATTGTTTATTGACACAGTAACCTCTCCTTACATTGTATTTTGTTTATTATATGCGTGACAAGATTCTTACCAATTTCAAAATACTATATTGTGTAATAGGTCTTTAGTTCACGGGATTACAATGTTGTCATATATTGTCTTAGACACGTATTGGATCTTTTTTATTGTAAACAATCATAGTTTGTGCACCTGATATATATCATGTTATTAACATTGGATTGTGTTTGCATTTATTCGAAAAGGTTGAGGTGGAAACAAGCTGCAAGTCGTTCGACATCTGCTGAGATTTATATCTATTATGATCCACATTATTCAAGCTATCTTCTGTTGCAAATTTTACGAAAGCTATGTTGGACACTGGAAAATAAGACTTATTTTCAGCCCCAACCAAAAACTTTACAAACAAGGTTCACACTTTTCCTTTTGATTTATCTGTAAAATAAAATTTTAGGTTATCTATAATGGTTTTTGCCTGTATTTTTTTATTTCGTTTTGGGTTTATTGATACCTATTTGAGTGGATTGAGCTTGAACCGACACAATCCTGACATTTACTCCTATTGTGGACGAGGTCAGCTAATACAAATGGGATATTGCATGAAAAATGGGACATCCTATTAACTTTACCATTTGATAACTTTTATTTTATTACCATTGTGTGTAACCGATCACATCGGATCAGCCACATAGTGAACAGTAGGTAACCGGGTAAGTCTAATATACGTTGAAAACTATGCTACATCAATGTGGTAAAAGAAAACTGAGTTTTCTGCAACAAATGACAAAATTGTGAAAGTCGGACTTTTTATTTGCAATATTACCTTTTGTATATATTTATTCTACTTAAAAACTGTGTAACAAGAATTTACCATATTACTCTTTAATGACAGTACAATTATGGTGAAATTCAAGCGATGAGACTCGTGTAATGTTCATTTTTAACATTAACATGAAATTTTATATAAATGTTCACAACTGGACCATGCATCTATTATATGATTGTCAAGCTGATTCCATTTCATCTGTTTTAAATATATATGATCACTTTGATTTAACAAATTTCATATAACATGAACTTGCGATTTTTTCATTTTACATATTAAATCTCACTTCAGAGATAAACTATTTGGAATAGTGAGTGATCTTCAAAAGAGAGGATAAGGAATATCCGATGCACTAGAAGTCTAGAACTTATCAAACATGTGTGTGCTATATTTGAACTCGACAATAATATGACGCATGAAATCCAGGTAAAATATATGTTCAATTACATTTTTGAGCTATGAGCAGTTTCTATTTCCAAATGTTATTATTTATGTAATGCTAGAAAAAAGTTGTAGATCATGAAGAAGAACCTAAAACCTGTAGATAACTAGATATGTTCGGTCACACTCCAATATCACACAATCTTTACGCAATAGATGTGGAAATTTTGGTCCTTTATCTATGAATCGGTGGATTTGGGTTTTGTTTTGTATCAAAACGTGTCATAAGTATAGTTAGTCAAAAATGAGCTCCGTCCTTATATCATACGAAAACATACTACTACTTGCAGCTTGAGCTGTTGTGCTGGATGGTTATGCTATACAATGTGTTTTTTGTATTAAAATGATATATGGTCCACAAGACCACAACTTAAGTCACTTTTTAGTATGGTTTAGTTATATATCTTTCTTTATTATTGCAGGCATGACGAGCAGCTGGAAAACTTGTGCAATAAGCTTTATCTGTATAGGTTTGTGCTAGATTCGGGCCGAATCAACCGTATTGACATCCCTGCTACAAAGTTTACAACATAAACATATTACAAATCAAGTGTCTGCAGCTATTTATAGTGCTTGATTTGGGGGTGGTTTATGTAGTTCAAAATGAATCTTAAGATAGTGATTGATGTAGTTCAAGATGAAAATCAAAATGTAAATCATGTACGAGCATATAGCAAATGAAAGACAATTTGCAAAGATTTGTCAAGTTTTGGCATCTACATTTCAAATATGCGTGAATGAAATTTCGCATGTTGTTTGAATGAAACCCCAAAATTCCGACTTCCTTAAGGCACATTATAATTTAGATTATTGGTATAAGTTTTTTTATTATTATTATTGTAAGTTTATAATTTGTTTTGAATAATTTTGTAAATTTTTATAATTATTTTTTAAGTTTTTTAAATAAGTTTAATTTTAAATAAAAAGGAATGATCGCGTTGATGTGAAAAAAAATCATTTATAAGTCGTCGGAGAGAGAAATATAAGGTGACGAAGGTTTTTATAGGGGTCTACCGACTCATTGATGTGGGATCCAAACTATGGCTATTGTTCTTAAGTAGCACCTCTGGTTCGAAATAGGATTATACATCATGACTGTATATATTTCAAATAGGCCATTTTGATATAACAATGACATGTTTATCGTATCTTTTTGCTAATAACTTTGCTGTCAACATTTGCTATGATAGTATCATTTACATCATTTTAGCAATTTTGTCTTTTAACTTTCGTCTGCCTTCATTCATGTTAAAACTTCTTTCTTGAAAAAAATTCATCTTAAAACTTTGAACTGTTACTTAGCAAACTAAGGTGATGTTTGGCAAAGGTGACAGTCACATGGGCAAGCAAAAGAATTTTCTCAATGTTTTGAAAAATCGAATAGAGCAATAAACCTCTTTGGACATTTTTTCTCTTTTTTATTCATTCTATTACTTTAATTCAATATACTTACAACAAACATAATTAATAAAAGTAAGTAAAATAAATACAAAAACATACACGATCCCATATACGGAGTACTTTTTAAGAAGATATATGTACTTCGTATGTGAATCATTCGATGTCCTATGTATCGAACCTTACAAAAATAAGTTTCGTCATATGTTTAATGGCCTTCTTATAGAAAGAACTATCCATGCCCCAGACATGTTACCAGGTACATAATTCTCTTCTCGAACAAACGGGCACTATCTTGAAACTGTTGGTAGAAACATCAAAACCAAGCGCACCTGGCCACGTGACTCTTCAACCAGGTGGTATGGTCCTTCCAAGTTCAAACTGCCGCTGCATGGGCCACAATGCGTGAATCAGGCGTTCTAAATAAGATTGTGTATTTTCCTAAAGGTTTGAATCGGCGGGGGAGGGGGATAACATAAGATTGTGTATTACCTAAAGATTGTGATGAGGCATGTTGTAACTTGTAAGCATCTGGACACCTACCTAGAAACAGAAATGCACTTGCAGGCTGGCCGATCAACAAAAGAGTCTTAATTAGCTCAGGAAAGCAAAAAACTGGATGACTAAGAACTTAACGGAGATAGCTGCTAGAGGTGGCATGATGGGAGGGTCCACGGGTGGTTGGGTGATAGAATTACATAGAGGTCGAAATGGTCCGGGTCTGACAGGCCTGCCCATTGACAATAAGTTTGCAGCTTAATAGACTATGTGGTTCAACTAGTTATTTTGTTCATATACGCGCATTTTACTCAAACAGAGTTTTACAGGTACCGAAGTTACTGAGTTCGCGAGTCAGGTGGGGAAGGGAGATGAGAAAATTAGTGATAAGACGAGTAGTTTATATAGTGTGAGTACTGGCCAGCTTAGTGATGATAGTAGCTAGGGGATTATAATAGTGCTATTTACAAGCCGATCGAAGAAGCAGAATAATGTAAGATGGGGGCCGAGTTGTGAGAACTAAGGAGACAGTCTCTTTCACATCCGTGCTAGCTTCATTATCCTGCATCAATCGCCTTATCCCACACTCTATCTCGCCCATAGTGACTATGACCTTATGAGCATCACAATCAAACACATCTCTTATAATCCAGCTTCATTTCCACAGCCAATCCCAGATATTAGTACACGAAATCACAAATCCTCCAATTGCTTGGTGACCAAGTAACGCCACCTGTGGAGCCCACCCTATCACTTTCCCTTTCCAGCAAGTCGTTAAAAATCCTTCTGGCAGTACTACACTTGGATCCTTATAATCACTAGGCCTTTTGATGCCTGATCAGATAGGGAGGTCGACGTATAGTCTACACGAAAGGGTACCTGATTTGCTCTAAAGCACTTGCAATCTCCTTCACTTAAATCTCATCGTATTCACTTTTGGTATTACTGGAAATTGGAATTCTGAACGCTTGTGTGCTTTTCACTGGGATATAAATTTTGTTACTCGCAATAGAAACTGGATCAAATTTGCTTACAAAGTATTTTACGTAATTTTGTATCTGTATTCCCCTAAAACATGATTATACAACTTCTTATAATAATTGATTGAAAATGGGTGAAAAGTCAACGGATCAACAAAACGAGGTAAAAAAAATCAGGCCAAACGGGTTATACTGTCACCGTGACATGGAATTAACTTGTTGCTACAAGTTTTCATAGTGCATAATGACATTTTTGTCGGTTCAGTACATATACATGGTGTATATACCCTTAGTTCCTTATATATATATATCTTACATTATATATAAGAGGAGGGGTATGCCACATCATATCCACGTCATCACCTTAACATTATTATTACAATTTTTGTATTTTATTTTTTTATTTTTTAATGAATTTTCCGTTTTTTGTTTTTTTAATGAATGAATTTTCGTAAGAATTATTTGTAATGATTTTTTTTTAAAAAAGAATATGCACCCTGCAAGAATCGAACATAATATCTCCGAGGATTTTATGAGATTAATATGCAGGCCAAACCAGTAAACCAACTCAACTTTTTGTTAAAATCTGGGTAAAAGTTATATAATACCATCTTACTTATTAAAATGTACCGACTTTAAACACTTACTATTTAATCGCTAGACAATACCAATGAACTTTCAAATTGATTATATACTTTACCAATATGATATTGAAATGACTGTATTACCCCTATTTTATTTTACATTTTACATTACATTAAAAATAACTCAAAAACTCAGATCCAAAATACATTTGAGTACCATTTTTACCATCCTTCAATTCCTTCAGACTTCTCTCAACTTCTTCTGCCAAAATAAGAGCATCACAATCCTTATCACTACTTGACACTTGTTGACCTTATCTTTACACTCAATCCAAACGCATTCACCATTTCAAAAGCATTTTATCATGATTAATTAGATACAGTTCCAGCCACAATGTGATACGAACCCTCCAATAGCTTTGTGGCCCAGCACACTCACTTGTGACACCCATCCACATACCAATCCTCTCCCAGCCGTCCGATCAAGAAATCCATCTGGAAATAATTTATCATCTAGATTTTCATAATCATTTGAAAGCTCATGCTTTGTTTTGGCTGGTTCGCGTATTGCCCATGAAGATCGGTATCCGGTTCTCTCTAGTCCGGTTGCTATTTCATGCACTTGAGCCTGGTTCAAGCTTCCCAGGCTACGAAAACATAGAACTCGATTACCGAGTTGTATTGGTTTTGTGGTTTTGTACATGAACTCGATTACCGAGTTGTATTGATTTTGATGTGGTCAGTATGAATTTGAATGAATCAGATATGTTCAGTTGATGTACAAAGACGGGATATAGTCAGCAAGGAGAGGCCTCCATTGAGGGATCGATAGTATGAGTCTGTGACGGAGAGACCAGAATCGTGGTTTATTTTGGATCTGGGTTTTTTAATGTAATATAAAATATTAAAGAATAGAAGGGTAAAATAGTTATTTTCGGGTCATATTGGTAAAGTCATAATCAATTTGAAAGTTCATTGGTATTGTCTAGCGATTAAATTGTAAGTGTTTAAAGTCGGTACATTTTGATAAGTAAGATGGTATTATATAACTTTTACCCTTAAAATCTTGCAACTTGACTTAAATAAACACATGTTAGTTTATTACTATTAATTTAAAAAAATTCTGTCGAAACTTATTACTATTATTTTTATAGTAACTTATTAATTTTTTTTATAAAAAATCTTTCAACCCAACATCCAGTTTATTACCCAAAACGATTAACCATAGCTAAAAAAACACACACAAACGATCCTCCATCAACCCATATTTTATATCCAATAAACCCTGCAATCCTTCGATCGAATAACCGAAAAAAAGCACATTGTTCACAAAACCAAAAAAAAAAGCACAAATTAAGGTATGATTATTTTTGAAGAAACCCTAAGACAATCTTTTTTTTAGATTTGGTTTCATTACGTTGAAGTGTATATTGACCTTGATAATTGTGTCTTTAGGGAATTGAATGTCAATACAAACACTGCGAGATTTCTACGCTGAACCTAAGAGATTGCTGGTATTGGTTGGCTGATGTTATAATCCCGTATCTGCTTTTAGACATCCTGTAAGTTTATAACTTTCTAATTCTCTTGAACCAGTATTATAATCCCGTTTGGAGACTGATGTTATAATATGGGAGATCATAAACTCATGTGCATCATTAAACTTAGTTCATTACATGTCTCATATCTTACGTGACTTTGGTGGTGAATTCTGACATTACGGATTCCAATAATCGAGCATGGGAGATCCTGATCAGATTCATAGAAGAGCAATTGGTGCCTATAGTCATAGTCAAGTAAACTGCTCTCTGTAGCAGCTTTAAATAACTAAAATAAATTTTTGGCATGCATAATATGTGCAGAAACTTGCACGTGGTTTAAAGTTATAACGATAAGAGTGAGACCCTTTTCTAAATTCTCTGGCGGGCGGAAGTTTACATCCACAACAGAATAGTTGTGTTCGAGCACCTGCTAGCGGAAGCTTTAGGGACAGTAGGCTTATTTATTCTAAGGGCCCTATAGGTGGGTGCAGGGGCATGTCTCCTTTATAGAGCTATACATTGGTGATTACATGTTTAAAAATTCAGAATTATTTTATCTTTGAATTACACTATGAAAAATCACCACTCTTTGTTCGTTTTAAATGTGTTTGATTTTATGTTGTCTTGTGTTTTTATAGGCTATATCAAGAAGTTGTATGTTGTATCACAGGTTGTGTGAAAGATAAGCACGGAATACTGAAACTCAGCTGCAACTTTCAAAGCCTGAGAAGAAACCACAGTCCCAACCCTACAAGGCCGTTGCATCTGCTCCATCGTAAACTCACCAACAGTTTCCTCCTGCCACTATTTTACAACCATCCCCTCTTACTCTTCTCAATACTCCCCCACCACCTCCTCCAGTCCAATGTGCTAACCAAAATCTTTCAAGCATTCCAATGTCGATTCCCATCAAGATTCTTACTACCCATCACCTGGTCAAACCACCAAACCACCACCACCCACAGTACCAGATGCTCCCACCTCAACAACCTCATCCCCTAAAATGTCACCACCATCGCCGCAGCTACAGACCTACAATATACACCACCTATCCTATAAAGATATTTTATATGATGAAGCGAGAACTAATATAGTAACCGAAATGTATCTCAGGAAAATATGCAATGAATAGGAATTGAAATTATAGGATCATCCTTTGGGCTGATTGTAAAGTCAGTTTATACTCGTGGTCTTGTGTTTTGTTGCAAGTAGGTAAGTTAGCAGTGTGGTGTTTTGTGCGTAGCTGTTACTGGTGAAGAATAGGGAACTTTCCTGGAGATGGGTCAACTCAAAATGAAGATCGATTAATGAACGCATTGACTACATAAATGATGAAGAAATATAACATAACAATGTCTGATTACAAGGTATTTATCACAACATCATTCTTAAATTCTTTATTGCTGGTGATTATGATATTACTGTATATCGTAACAGCTTTTGTTATACAATAATTTGAAAAACTATATGTCTATCTTATAAATTATCTTTGGTACAAGTAGTTAAAACGATTTTTCTTGTCCTTAATGAGTTATTCTGAACATTGACGTGTTCGAGCCCAACCAAATGCTTTTCACGGACAACCAGAAGCTTAAAATGAGTGAACTGGTGGTTTTTTGCTGGAATGCAGCTCCATGACAACCACCATACTCCTTTTCTGAATATAACATTGTTGGCGATTAAGTTTTCTATCTTGCGAGGAAAGAGATTTCTCTCTTCATCCACACCTACAGGTAACTGAAATCCTTGATTCAGCTCAAAGACGACAATGTACTTGGGTATGCCCTCCCGTCTTATGGATATCGCATTGATTAGGCTGCAGACATGCCATGGTTGTTGACACCGAAAAGACAAGCCTTCTATAAGTGGAAACCTGTGGCCCCGACAACAACGTGAAAGTCATGGTTCAAGACACGGAAAATATTCATGTATACCAGCAGATATTATTACTTTCTAAAAGCCGCCCACGATGAGTCACACTTTCCAGCTAATGTATCTGGAAGGAATCTACCCGTTCAACCATGGGTTCTTTTTACACCCATTCTGACACATCAATGAGCTTGACTCTCAATTACAGAGATTACAAGGAGAAATCCCAGCTTTGAACCAGTTATCCAAAACGTAATTATGACGCCACACTCAATTCTACAACCGACATTGAGATAAGTGGTTAGGTAGAGTATGAGTCTAATGATGATGGCCTAACCTCATCTTCTGTCCATATCTGAAATATTGAGAGCCTGATTAATAATCTTACTGTTGAACCAATGATTCAAATGGGATGCCAGGAGAAGTTAAATGATGGTACTGATATTGAGGCTGAAGTGAGATATCGGGAAAAGTCTAACTATACTGCTAAGAGTTCATCTTCTCCAATTTGACTCTCAAACTTTAAGAACGCAATCAACACTCTTAAAGGTGAGCTAAGATTAAAAAAGGATAGCAGGAGGTTGAGGTAATGTTGTGATAATATTTCAGTGGCAAAACTGGCAAGTGCACGACTCATTTAGCCAACTGACCCCGCAATCAAAAGCTATACTTTTATAATTGATGTTATACTTTTATGTTTGGCCAAGGTTATTATTGCGACTTATTTACATACGAAAAATGTCCAACTGGTTTGTATCTGGTTGTTGGTCATTCTATATTATATCAGAAGTTGCTACCATATTTATAAGGAATAAAAGAACCTCTAACATTGTTGACCTTTAGTAGACTTTCTTTGCGAGTGTTTTATGATTTTTTCAATTAATTAATCGAGTTTATTTTCATTGCTTCATACATAACAACTGATATAGTTGTTTGGCATTAGATATGTTGACACACAATCTTACAGTACGTTGAGTGTTGTGAATCATTTTGATTTTGATTTTGCAGCTAGGTACTATGAGGTCTTTTGGTATCAAGTGTAATGAAAAGATTGCTTGCTACGTCACAGTTATAGGAGACAAGGTAATGCAGCTCTTGGAATGGAAAGTGGCTTGAAGATCAAGGAATACGAGCTTTTGAGACAACGACTACTTTGGTTTGGTATTCAGGAGCACATCGATCTTGGTATCATGTAAGTAACTTTTATGGTTCTCCTTATACCAGTATGACATGTTTAGTATCATCGGATATATTAGGCAAGATCTTTGAGGCCTATCATACCCGAACAATGTGAGCCCGAATGGAGCAATGTTGGACAACAGATCTCGGACCATGTATACCCTCCAAGCAAACGGGAAAAAGAAAGGCAAGGATGTATGCAAATTTAAAAGTTTGATGAGTCATTTTTCGTAGTAGAAACTGACTTAGATATATTTTCACAATGCACACGAAAGACACTCGAGATAGCATGGACATCGAACCCTTGGAAAAGATACCATTTGGAGGTTAGTACCAGTATCAGACACGAAAAACTTTATTTTCTATGCAAGTTTAAGAAATAAAAAGTAAAAAACTATTGCATGACAACAATGGCCATTGGGTATACTCATACTTAACAGGTATTTATAATTGTATTGCTTATTAGGGTTGTTTCAGATATGCTTATTAAAATTACGGTAACTAATTTGAGGGGTTGTTTGGTATTTCAAGTTACACTACTTATAGGGTTTGTTTGGGATTTGCTAATTAGGATAGCTAATTATTAAAAATAAAAATTTCTAGAAAGCGTCGATTCACGTGGTTGGATCAGGTGTACTCGGTGCTTAATGAGATCAAGGTCAAGCAAGGTGAATTTTTTAATCATAAAATCATTGTACAAGAAATAATCGTTACATTTGGCGGGTGTTTAGTTATGCGTTAAAACTTACTACTGCAGTTGCAAGTCGCAGCTGTCTAAACAGCATTCACAGTACGATGACAAGTTGATTTTGATTTTTAAGTTTGTCTTCATTGATCAGCTTGATGTGTAATTGGACAGATTTTCTGTGTTAGTGAAATTAGGAGCGATTTATATAGGGAAGATCAGTGGGTTAAAGTGCTTCAAGCCTACAGCTGTAAGTCTGAGGGACTAACCTTAAGCGGAAACACAGAAGTAGAAATGAAATAAGGGGCACAAATAGCGGCTAAACACAAACTATATAGGCTTTTAATATGCTATCACAATATTCATAGACTTACCATGGCATTCAAAAGAAGTTTGCATCTTCTTTTGTGACGGTTAAGCCTATGCAACCTTCACTGTTTGTTAATTATAGCACAAAAATGCTACCTTCGCCACATTCACATCA
The DNA here is from genome assembly GCA_025667525.1 of Glebionis coronaria. Classification (NCBI taxonomy): domain Eukaryota; kingdom Viridiplantae; phylum Streptophyta; class Magnoliopsida; order Asterales; family Asteraceae; genus Glebionis; species Glebionis coronaria. The sequence goes on along the minus strand of CM046877.1, from coordinate 554,120,781 downwards.
GGCCTCTTACAAGGATGCTTCACTAGAAGGCAGTTTTCATGGGCGAGGATGAAAATATATTAAGTTGCTTATGGCTTATGATCTAATCTGAACGCATATTTTTGTGTGTGATCTTGTCACTTCATGCTGTAGAGGATGTACAGATGTGGTAGAATAACGGATACCCTCTTGAAGGTTATTATAGCATAATATAAATTTATATTTCAGAATGCTTAATCTCTATCTGAATTTAAACAATGCACATGTCGTGTAACATTATTTTTTTAGTTTGTTGTCATTAAGTAGTCCAACGAATACACAAGCTACCGCCACCACATTTCAGGTATGGTTGCCGACCGTACATGGCTCAGTTTGGGACCTTGACAGGAAAGTGGACAAAATTCTGAGACTAAGGAACCAAATGATTGGTTGGATGTTGATGATATTCATGTGACTCTTTTCCATTCATTGTATTGCATTTATTGTGTATCTTGCCTATGTGAATATTGTTCCTACGGTTTAAACATATTTAAGTAATGGCTTTTGGAATTGCTATACATGTACATAACTAACTTCTCAATAACAAACTTCTCAATGTATATATATTACCATGAAGCTATTCGAGATCTTTGGGATGTTGCTTGAAGCTGGAGCTTCTGAGGCCTCTTGCGAGGACACTTCACTAGAAGCCACTTGTCACGGGCGTGGGAAAAAGAAGATTTTCCTATGGCTTCTGATCTAATCTGGGCGTGTGAAACCTGGTGCTGCACCTATGCTTGGAGCAGGTCCTGTAGCAACCGGAGGAGCCCCGGGCAAAATTCGTCTATTTGGAAATATGTTACCATTTGCTGGTCGAGGTAGAGGTGATTGGATACCACCCGGAATAAAGAGTAGGCGAAAAATTTTCAAGGCTTGATTATGATTATGTGAAATTTTGTGTTTCTGTATGGGAGTGGTACCTGTGCAATGGTCCGTTGGATAGGAATAAGGGGTTCGTGATATGGTTTGAATTGGTATTATTATTACTCGGCTACTTTAATGTTTAGTTCCATTAGTTTTAGGAATAGCCTGGTTCAGATTCTACATAGAATAGAGTGCAAACTGTATCTCAGAGGTACAATTTCGGAGGATATGTTTCATTGCAGGCAAACACAACCAAATGAACATGGCATTTTAAAGTCTACTAAAAGTTAACATGATCTGCACCGACAAAATAAGCAACCTGAAAATGGAATTTAGCATATGCAATAGTTACATGTCAATCTAAGAAGTAAACCAACATAAGAAACCTTCATTTTCATTCAATGTCTATTATCAGGAAAACAATAACACTACATATTCATGTAACTTAATGGAGTTCGAATGTGTAATGAATATTTATAAATAAGTTACAAACGATACTTTATTTTTTTAATATTTATGTTGATGGGGAAGGCAACAAAAAAGACCCTAATATGGAAAGAATGTTAACTACGTATTATTCATATTATGCCCAATGTTCATTTTCCACACGGTAATCCTTATTTTTTGCAACTCTATTCAACAATAGTTCATTTACTTTTTTTCAATTTTAAAATTATTATCATCCGACAAAAAATACACAATTTAAGAGTGTATTTATTGTTGCCTTATCTTCTTTACTTTTCTATAGAAAGACAATTTTATTTCTAACTAATAAAATTTTCTTAAAAGTTTGAAATATTAGTTTTAAGCAAAGGTATTATGGTAAATTTGATCCAACTTGCCTATATATTGTTAGGATAAGACAATTAAATTCGAACATCTTAAAAATGAAACATGGATTTTAATTTGGGACGGAAGAAGTAATAAACATGTTGGATCATTTAAATTTATCTTGTTTAACTTAATTTTTTTTGTAAATGATCAATATTATATCAACTAAACAAAGTGTATGAAACATATGGAAAATAAGGAAAAAGTTCTACATAGACTCTTTCTTTAGCATAGACTCAATCAACCAATCACAACCACCCATTTTGTCCATCTAACAACAAAAATATATTTTTTTAAAATTCAATATCTCACAAACCGTTAACCGTTACGCAAAACGAAACATACCATCGTGACGAGAATTAAATCATCTTTCAAACGAGGGGCACATGTATATACTTTCGACAAACTTTTTTTTCGACTTTTTTTCTTAAGTCACGTCTGAGAGAATCATATATGATTCGTCATGAAACATATATGATTCGTCACGAAACATATATGATTTTCAGAAAATCATATATGATTCATATCACGAATCATATATGATTCGTGACGAATCATATATGATTCGTGACGAATCATATATGTTTCGTGACGAAACATATATGATTCGTGACGAATCATATATGTTTCGTGACGAATCATATATGTTTCGTGACGAATCATATATGATTCTCTCAGACGTGACTTAAGAAAAAAAGTCGAAAAAAAAGTTCGTCGAAAGTATATACATGTGCCCCTCGATAGAAAGATGATTTAATTTTCGTTCTAATGGTGTATTTTTTATCACTTGACGATTTACCGTTTGTGAGTTATTTAATTTTTAAGAAAAAGGTGGAAAATGAATTTGAATGAATGTGATTGGTTAATATGGTCTATGTTAAAAAGAAGGTCTATGTTGATCTCAACTCTGGAAAATAATATCTCCAATGGCTAAAAAAAATTAACCGTCTCTCAACCGTCTATAATAAAATCATCTTCAAACACACACTCGGCGGAAAATTTCATCCAGTAAGCTGTTATAAGTTGTTATCTTCATGTCAATTATATGCTTTCAATCATCTGTATGAACTTTAAACAACACATAAAAATAAAGTTAATGATAACCTAAAACAACAATAAATAAAGTAAACATTATATAGGAAACAACTAACCTCACATAATTTATTTATCGCTTTGACATCATGAATTTTTAAAATTCATTTTTAATATGACATGATTTTATTAAGCAATCACTTTTCGACATATACACAAAACTAAAAATATTAAATAGCAAAAAAAAATCGCATCAACCTGACTTAGAAAAAAATACTTTAATCAAACATTAATAACTTACAACCTTGATAAGTTCAATATCAACTAAAAAAAAGTATCATACATTTGTCGGGATGCAATTCATATTAATTCATACTACACTTATAAAAAAAGTACATTTACAAACAAATATAAAAATCAATAAAAAGGTAAACGAAAAATGTAAACGACAATCAAAAGTCATACCCGTCCATCGGACGGGTTTTGCCACTAGTATATATATATATATATATATATATATATATATATATATATATATATATATATATATATATATATATATATATATATATATATATATATATATATATATATATATATATATATATATATATATATATATATATATATATATATATATATATATGTTCTAATGTTAAAACAAAATTTTATGATAATTTAACTACTTACAAAGAGATTTATCGAGCCACAGTAATGACCTACCAAATTAAAAGTGACACATATAAGATAGAAACGATGATAATTAAAACAAGTAAGGCATTTATTATGTGTCGTCACCTGGAAGTATAATGATATAAACCTATCCCATACTAGGGCTCGTAATCGGTTCATAAGTCCCAAGTGTAAAACTCACTCAAAAAACTAGCTTGTTTGAGAGGGGGAAACCTGGACATTATAAACCATCTATCAACCATTCCCATACATGACCGATGTGGGATCATAACATATAACAAATCAGATGAAACTAGAGTCAATTTAGCAATACAGTCTACTGAGACCTTGTTTGGACAAATTTAGTCTGATCCGAGGTTTATATTTTCAAATCAACTTCTACACTAAATTATATAGCACAAACAGTCAACGAGCAAACCCAACTGTAATTAGCTCAATAAACAATTTGTCAGGAATCATGTCGAATAAAAAGGCAAACCTTAAAATCAGGTACTTTGTACAAATAACAAGCAAGATGGAGCATTAATTATGAGATCATTAGTGAAATACAAACATCTTACTTGGAAAAAAGCCAGAATTCAGACATCCCAAATTACTCAGAAAGGTCCGGAGATAGCTTATTTCGTGGTTTTTTCAAAGATGTTATCATCTTCAAACTGTATACTACTTGAAGGAAATACGATCTAGGGCCAAAATAGCATTTAGGTTATCATACGAGCCTCAAAACACCAAGTTCTTCCCCTTCACATACGATGGCAAAATGGACACATACAAACCTTATGATCTTTTGCGCTTAAGGTTCTTGATATTCTTCAAAATGTAGCTAATCACTTCCTTCAATGTGGCTTTTCGATTTTCTTTGAAGTTCCAGAGCTCACTAACCACATATGCTCCACTAGCGTTGTATTCATACAGTTCTTTGAATGCAGCAACCACTGCATCGTAAATGCCAGTCCCCCATTCTGCCTTCAGAGTTTTTAGCATTTCATCGTTCTCATCTATCATTTCCTGCATCATGAACATAAGCTCATTCTTAAAACAGGCAAAAAGACAGTATGCTTATATCCAGAAATTGAACAATCTTTTAACTAGTTCATCGATAACACAAGTACATAACAATATATACGAGGGAAATATAACCCATTTTTACTTATGAATAGGTCGGCTGTGGTAAGGTTTTATTATTAAAGGGTCAGTTGTCTTTCAATAAAGCATAGCTTAGAGGGGACTTTTAACCTGTTTGACCTCTCTTCCCTTTTAAGCCAACCTTTTTTTTGACGACATAAAACTTAGACCAAGATCTTTTATAAAACACGCAAGACATAAAAACTGAGTATAAAGAACTGTACCTTAGGTTCACCGTCTACTATAACAACTTTCATTGGATGCCACCCAGCGTCTTTAAGGTTGTCTTGCCACAAAGTACATAGCTCAGAAGCCTTTATCTGAGCTTCTTCGTTGCCAAGTTTCTCCTTGCAGGCATCATAGAACACTTTTATATCTAATTCCCCCATCCTCCTCACCCCAATATTCGTATGTCCACTTAACATATCGTGCATGCCCTATAAACAAATCAAGCAATTTATTAGTTAACAAGTTGGGCGGTCCAGGCAAATTTTCGTTTTAGGGTATTTAATGATACTTAAACTTAAATCAAGCAATTTATTATATGTATACATATAAATGATACTTTTAAAAAGAAAAATAATATTATTACTCTAGTAATATATATAAACTAAAAGAGAAAACTCCTTGACTCACCAAAGTACTTTGCGATACTTTCGGAATTGGTGTCTATTTTCTTTTTACGATAACCAAAACTTGACAACTTAGAAGGAAATTATTATGGGTTGGGACATAAAAAAGTATAGTTGTTATTTTAGATCATTTTCACCAGTTAATCCAACCCATTTTACAAAAGATCATAAGATTTTGAATTTCACCTTGTTAATCCAACCCGTTTTACAAAAAAACACGACATCAGACGACCCATTCATAAATTTTGATTTAAAAACCTAACAACACTGAAAACTTAATTGGAAGCTAGAAAACAATACCTTAATTAACTCTTGACGAGCATTTTGTATCTCATCATTCTGTTCACGTTGCCGAACCATAAGAGCTTGATTCACTTCCTCCATAGCTTCCTTTTCCTCCATCTTTGCATTCTTTTCATCATACAAATTTTTCAATTTTTCGTGAACAGCTGCATCATCTCCTCGATGTTCCAGCACCTGTATCTTCACCTCTAATTCTTTGAGTTCCATATCCCTTTTATGATCAGAAGCTAGCTTTTCCTGTAACTCAAGATATTTTCGCAAAGCCTCCTCTTTTTCTCTCTGCAAGTTGGAACCCATTCAACACAAGTCATCATGGTAATAGTAATAAACGGTTGAGAAGACTATACACGTTAAACACGTTAAAGATAAGACAAAACTCAACTTGACCAACTTAGACGGGTAAAAAATTATAACCTCCAAAAGTCCAAATATACATGTGCCATAGCCCAGAATTAGCAGGTTTACCTTTTGCTCTTCAAGTAGTTGATTCATTTCCTCACTGGATAATTTCTGCTCCACGGAAGCCATACTTAGAGATTTCTTTTGTGCATCATTCTGGATTGGTAGCACAGATAAGACTATGATTCAGAACTAATGTAATAAGAAAAACAAATTTTCAACTAAAGAGTATTATAATAAATTAGAACTCAGACACAACTAAAGCGTGGATTTTAACATTATTTAAAGTATACAAGAAAAGTTCTTAACATGGTGTTCTCAAATTCAAGAACTAATGTTAATCAAGCGTCTAGAAGGTGTTTAGTTATGCATTTGAGAAGTTATTAAAATAATACTCCGTATTAAATCATCAGAATCAGATATTCAATTTTAATAGACGCTCTGTCAGACATAGCGTTGTGGGTGCTTTTGCTGTTTGAACTTTGAAGTCCAATTATGATTAATTAAAAAACTGCCCTTTATATATATAATACTATGACCCAACATAATTTCAGTGAAAAATTTTCAAATAGTTTGTGAAAATTTAGCAAACTTCCCTCAGAGGACGAGCCGTAAATTAGAATTTGATAGGATTGGATATTAGTAATTATTTTCACCTTTCTTTTCTCTTCTTCTAATTTCTGTTTCTCACGTTCTGTAAAGGCTTCCTTCTTATTCAGTTCTTTGCTCCTTGAATCTAACTCTTTACTCAGTTTCTCTAAATCCGCAGACAGCTTATCTCGATCATCTAGTACCCTTTTGACATGCACTCGTGCATCATCCTGAATCTTTGTTCTCGCTGGATAGAGATAAATAGTTGCATGTTAGCAAGACATCACACTTCCAAATTGGATTTCACACAAATAGATGTATTACTTAATAAGAATAGTACAATCATGTATGTCTTAAAGATAGAGGTAGCCTTCTCAACCGGCTTAAATAAATGTGGGCCAATTTGGGTCGTGTTTTATCTCTTAAGGGTCAAACGGATTAGAAGTCAGCAAGAAGATATGAAAATGGTAAGATGACATGTACCCAGGTGAACCTCCAACCAAGAGGTTGTGGGATCAAGTCTCAATTTTGATAAATTAATGAATTTGCTTACAAGAGTGTGACCAAAATGCTACCCCCGCTTGTACTCAATAAAGTTTTTATCATCAAATTTTTCACAGCAGTAACTTTAGAAAAATAACAAACCTTTAGTATAAGCTTGATGACCTCTGTCTATTTCCTCAAGCATCCTACTCATAGACAAATGATTCTGATTGCACTTGATCTGCAAATTATCAATATTTTCATTCGTCAAGTCAAGCTCACTTGCTAACTCAACCACTTGTTAGTAACTGGATTTTTTAGTCTCTTTTTCAACGTCTGAAACTGTTTTCAGTTCTGTTTTGGCGCGCAGATAGTCTCCTATCGGGCCTTGCGATTCAAAGTCAGTTGCACGAGCAAGCCAGGCATAAATTCTCGAACCTGAAGAATTTTCAGAAGCACTCCATTCTGTCTTACTGTGATGAGTAGCTGCAAAGGCTTTTTCAAACGCACAAGCATCGTTAAAACCAATCCAATCACTGTTAAACCTAACCAAGGCTTGTGCAGATTGTCTCCGATCGTCCCATCCCATCTCAACTGATTCAGGCTTGTATTTCATGAATATTTCCATCCAATATTCTGCATTTTCAACATCTTTCTCTGAGTCCGCCTCTTGCACTATGTTGACCACGATCCCGGTCCAAGGCCAGCAGAATAGCTCAGTTTCTTTGGGTCTAGGAACTTCAGGTATCAGACAAGCCACGTTCAGTGGTTGTTCAGCTTCATTGGCTAGTTCATTTTCCAAGTACAGCGCTAAAGCAAGATGGTTAGCCTTTTGTTTTGCACTTCTATTGGAAGAACCTTTGCTCACTCCAGAAGCATGTTGATGCAAATCTTTGTGTTTGAAATTTTGTTTTTTCTTACCGGCACAAAAAGGACACCTAAAGACGCCATTGGGATATTTGACCTTGTAAGTTCCATTCCTAAGTTGCTCGTATGGCTTATCTTTGTGTTCAAATATCTCCGAATCACTTAACTCTGACTCTTCACCAGAGCTATACTCCATCTACGATAGATACAAACACACAAAAACCACTCAGCACTCAATTTGACAACGCTAATATATCATTAAGACATTCAGCCGGCACATATGATGTTTCTAAAAGGAGATGTACATGTCTAAAGTAAAGCGATGGAACTTGAACAATTTTAGTGGGAGGGCCGACAGTCTAACCCTATCGACGAAACTAATGAAACTTCAAAACTAGTACTACACAATTATATTTGGGAGGGCCGATAAATATTTTTTGGGAGGGCCAAATACAAAATTTCCCCAAATAACCTTAAGTTTTAATATAGTTACAATATTAACACTGAATCTTGGGAGGGCCACGGCCCTCCCGGGTCCCCATGAAGGTCCGTCTATGCGAATAGGACATGAGATAGTGACAAACTTCCAAGTTTTAGTCCGCAAACTTATAATGTCATCATTAGCTGCAACAAACTTTAACTTTCTTACCAAATTAGACAGCAAACGAAAAGCTTTAAGCTACAACATCATTGGAAACGAACAAGTAAAGGGTGACTTTCACATTTTTAGATAAGTACGTTGCATCAAATAGTAGGAATAGAACAGAGCGTGACAGGTAAATATATGCCTGTTATAAAACAAAACTTAGTTACATGTGGTGACGGGAATGTAAATGTCCATCACATTCCCTGCAATTTTCACGTCTACCTTAAATTTAAAAAGCCACAAACTAAAACATCATAAACACGCCCAAAACTATCAAAACAGCTTCAATATGCAAAATGTAAAAAATAGATATAAAACAATGACAAAACATAGATACCAAATTATATAAACGAAACCACCACCAAATGGCCTAGTGGCCTGGTAAGGTCCTTGACTCTCAAACAAGAAGTCAAGGGTTCAAACCTCGCTAGGTGTGTACATTTGGGGTGGTTAAGGGGGTTCACCTGCGACGACTCCGGGCTATCCAGCTAGGGGTGGCAATATGCGCCCATTTCCAATAAAATGGGCTATTTGGGCACTTTTGCCAACTACGAGGGGCAGAATGGGCGCTGATTTAATTTTTGAATGGGCTATATTGGGCGGTTAGTTTACTTTTTTTTGAACGGCAGTTTGGTGCAGCGGAGTATCTTGCGTGCCACCGAGGCACCAAGTCTCTCAACCCGAGTTCGAATCATCTCACGAAGAGAATATCAACCCCATGCTAGCCATCCAGTTTCCCATTAAGGGGCTTCAAGGCATTGCGATGGGATTTCAAACCCGGCTGCCAATTCTGGGAAAATCCCCCATATGGGGAATGACAGGAGTCGAACCCTGACCTCCCCCACATAGAGATTATAACCAAATGCATCCATCCTATAACATTTTTTAACTTTAATAACATTTTTTAATGGGCGTAATGGGCAGAAATTAAAAAACCAACACCTATAACATTTTTTAACTTTAATAACTTCACTGCAATTAAATATGTCAAAAACTGACTAGTATTAAACAGTATTTACAATATCTTCTTTTTATTTTTTGTTATTTTAGTGATTTTTATAACATGTGCCCGTTTGGCCCGTGCCCGTTTGACCCGTGCCCGTTTAAGCCCGTGCCCGTTTGGCCCGTTGCCCGTGCCCGCCCGCCCGCCCATTTTGCCACCTCCAATCCAGCTATCCAAAAGGTACTCACCCCGAGATTAGTCGGCTCGCAATGTCGAGTCGGAAACCCAGGTATACCCAAAATTATATAAAAGAATTGCTCCTAATTGCGTGCTTTCAAACATACCTATCATAGAATCTCACAAACATGTATCTTAAAGGCACGCCATGACGCTGGCGCGTGACCTCCATGTTACGAAATAAACCTAGGCGCCGGCTCTAGCCGTGGCATGAGATTAGGCGTGGAAAGACGCGGCAAGCCGTGCCACCTTTTTTAGGCGTTTTTTAAGGAATCAGGTCACAATGTTATGCGGACCAGTGGACCACACCTTATAAAATATACAAATATATAAATATTTTGTGTGGTTATAGGTCACGCCACAATCTTAAAGCGCGACGTGCCGCCCGTCACGCCTCACGCTATTTATAACATTGCTTATATGTATATGACTATTGATAATTGAAAGAAACCCTAAGTTACGAAACAAGACAAAATGCACAAACAATATATAACTATTTAATGAATGAATATTAAAATATACTAGCAAAATATGAGTAGTGATAAACCGAAATGAACAGTAGAATCTGATGGGCGATCGGAAACTGAAGCGTCGTCAATCGGAAAAACAACCGTGAGTTCGTTGACCAAGGAGATTATCAGAAAGTGTGTGTGTGTGTGTGCGTGTTTTTATTACACTAAACTATTTGAGTGAGGGAGTGATTTATGGGGAAGTTGAGAAGTTGGCCTGCATGAGTGAGAGAACAAGTTGTAGGTAGGTGGCTAGCTAATAGTCAACAAGTCTTGTCAAATTAGTCTTTTTTATTTCAATTTTCTCAAAGTTAATTCAGTTTTTACCAATGTTTTAAAACCCGGTTTCAAATCGACCCGAGTCGCTAGGTCCGACTCAACCGGAGTTAACCCGGTTTTTAAAAAAAAAAAAAGTTTTATATTTTTAATAATTAACAAAAATTATATATATAAACATCAAAAAAGTTCTCGTATATTAAAAATATAAATTGTTTAGCAACTAATATAATATGTAAAAATAAAATTTTGTCGTGAATACGTAAAATAAAAAAAAAATAAAAGTAAAAAAAATCCAAAAAATCTAAACCCGGCCGGGTCTCGAGAACCGGGTTGACCCGGGTCACCCCAAACCCGGCGGGTCGAGCCGGGTTTCGAAAATATGAAACCCGGGTCAATATGACTCGTTTTTCGGCCGGAACCGGTTCAACCGGTTGACTCGGCCGAGTTGACCCGGGTTTCAAAACATTGGTTTTTACTCAATAAGACATGTTTATTCACAACTCAATTTTTAATTAAAAAATTATTTTTTCTTTTTCATCCACTTACACAAGTAACCTTTATTATATCTTATAAAAGTTGTATCCTTATGGTTGAAATATTTGAAAATATAGAATTGTCAAAAATATGAGTCCTACTAAATTTTTGAAATGGTTGAAATGTTGAAACAATTAATGCATACAGAATGGTTGAAAAAAAGTAGTTATTCAAAATAAAACTATAAACATATTTTGAAACTAAAAACCAATAAAACCCCATAATACAAAAAATACCATCAAAATACACATCCACCCATTCGTTTACTTTCCCTACAAAACCAATACCACTCTCCCTCCATGACTCCTACCACCGTCGTCCGAGCTCATCACCACCAAATTCTTACAGTTGGATCTTACCATCAGCACCATCACACTATACAGTATACACTTTAAAGATTTGAAGTATATTTAGATTATTATAATAGATCTACGCCTATTAATAAACTTTTGAAGGTATTTCCTTATAGTTCTTATATTTAATTAACAGATCTATGTTTTTGTGTTTTTTTTTGTTACATTCGTTAACACAGTCGTCGCCGTTTACGTCATTGTATTATCGAAAAAAGATTGTGGCTGTCATGAAACCTTGCAGGACCTCAAACAACGAAAAAGGTTTTTCAACTTTTTAAATATTTTTTTGAATTTTATTCATAAAATTTATGATTATTTGTTAAGTTTTTGAAGGTGATCTCTCATAGATTATTGTATTTATTTGTAGATCTGAGCTTTCATAACTTTTATATTTTATTTTGTTATAGCGCCACCTTCGCCATTGACATGCCACATAAAGCAACTGGCGATGTTGACTCGTCGGAAAACGAGTTGAAGCTGCTGAAAAACTTGATGCCTTTGATTGTGTCACAAGAATGCGTATGCTTTATTTGTAAAGTTGTAAAATAGTACATTTTGTTATAAAGTTTGATGCGTAAACTTTCTTAAATTTCTTTTAATTCTTATTGTATAACTTTGTAATATTTTCTCTATTTGTGCATCTATTAGCTGATAAAGTTGGTTGGTAAACAAATTTGAATTTTGTATTGTTGTAATTTTTTTGATAATCTACAAGCCTTATTTTCAAGTCTTTAAAGCTATGACATATTTTGAAAGTGTAAAACTTTATGATATGTTGAAAATTTTGAAATAGTAAAAAGCAAAGCTCGAGATTTTATGTACTCTACTCCGTAGATTCGAATGGTCAAACTTTAAAATCTGATATGTTAAAAAAAACTTTAAACTTTTATGCGTTTTAAAATTCAAAATGTTTGGATATTTTAAAAAATCAAAGCTTGAATCATTTTTCCAAATTTTAAAACATTTTGAAAATTTAAATCTGTTACTTTTGAAATATTTGAAATTTGAAATTTGAAATTTTTAAAAAATGTTCAAAATTTGTATTCTTTTTAAGCTTTAATTTTTATCAATAGACGGCGGAAAAGAGGTATAAAAAAGTGGCACTTTTTCACATATGAGTGGCGCAGGCTTGAGCGTTTGACTTAAGAAAACTTCAATGAAAGCTTCAATTAAAAATTGAAAACAGGTGAATATTGTGTCTACAAAAACAGATGTGTAAAGGAGTTCATTACTTAAGAAAATATCAAAGAAATTTTGTAATGTTGGACGTTTCTACATGTGCTTTGTACATGAAACGATCTTTTTTTAATTTGTTTTTTTAAAAAAATAACAACCAAGTTTATTTGCATATTGAATTAAGTGTTTAAGATTAACTTGAATTACAACTATTTGGTTGAGCGTCTTTTTACACTAACATTAGATACAATTGAGAAATAAATTGTTAATTATTTTTTCTACACTTCTAATACGACATATTTCACATATACCCTACGTACTTGAACACACAATTTTGATCTATAATCAATTCACGTATCACTAGCAAAATTACCATCGGTTGTAAATTAAAAAGTTGGTATGCATTTTTAGGTTGTCACTGAACCATCAGTAATGAAACAAGAATTATGGATTATTAGTTTAGCTTTAGCCAAAATAGATGTCTATAAAACCTATAAAAAGGACACAAAAATGAATATGTGTTAAAAGCACATACATATGCATAATAAAGAACAATTGGGTATTAAAAAATGACTCGAATCGAAAACAAAAATTATACATCGCGCATTAATAAGATTTAAATTAATTATTTAATTGCCAAAAGGGTTATATTTTTTTGTATGCGTCAACTATTAATAAGATATAAATTAATTATTTAAAGTAAAACTTATTTTTTCAAAAAAATAGAAGAGAGAATATTGTAATACATGTATTTTTTTAAAAATGGTATGTTTTTTTGTCAAAAGACAATAGTTATGAGACGATAAAAGTATTTTCTTCTTATTTGTAATAATAATCTCTATTGAGGGTAATATAAAAATCAAACTAAATTTCACATCAATTTTTAAAAATTACTAACAACTATTTTGAGATAAGTCCTATTAAAATCAGGTTACTCGATTATATGATAGATATAATGCTCGAATCTATTATTGTTAAAATATTGAATGACTACCGTAACATTAAAGGATGTCTTCAAAAAATGTATTCACCTTCAAAATACATTATGTAGTAATTCGACTACAACCTGGTTAACTAGATGCAGATAACTTCGATCAAAGATGCATCGATAGAAAAGTAAACCCACAAGGTATGTCCCTAATCGAACCGATTAGTTTAATTGATAAAGAATGTGTTGTGAATCTCTTCCCCCCGCACCTCCTTTTATAGAGATGGGTGGGAACCGACTGTTACATAGTCCTACGGGTCGGGTTAGGTTGCGACACCACCAACCGACCTTTATTGCTATAGGCTATTTAGGAAACTCGATAACTATCCCCTAGACACGACTTAGGCTAATAAAGACTAAATACATAACAATTTCCACCTTAGGCTTATATTAGCCTATCCTAACACTCAGCAGCTCCAAGCAGTGTTGCATCTTGCGTCTAGGTATCACCTTCATCAAGGCATCCGCAGCATTGTGTTCAGCACTCACCTTCAAAACTTCAACCGTCTTCGCCAAGACTTCTCTGATAAAGTGATAATGCACATTGATGTGCTTAGTCCTATCATGAAAAACATGATTCTGTGATAACTGAATCGCGTCCTGATTATCACAATTAACTACAACAGTGTTAAGCTTCACGCCTAACTCTTCCAAGAATCCCCTTAGCCAAATAGCTCCTTTCACAACCTCCGTAAGTGTAACATACTCCGCTTTAGTTGTCCACAAAGCCTCTGTGTGCTGCAACTTAGCTTCCCAGCTCCTCGCACATCCATGTATCAGCACCCCGTACCCTGTGATTGATCTACCCATGACAGTGATCGATCTATCCATGGTGTAGTCAAAATCCACAAAAACCTGTACGTTTGTCTTTAATCCACGATCAAACCCATCCAACATACCCACATATACATATGCTATGTCAGGTCTCGTGCAGACCACCTGATACTCCTGGCTTCCAACTGCATACATATATGACCACTTTCTATTCTTTTCTACATCACAATCCTCTGATAGACTATCCTCCAACGACAGTATGAAGTGTCCCTTCAACAAAGTTTGTACCAACTTTCTGTTGTAAAACCTGGACTGTGACACCCTCAGAGTATTACCACTCTGATTTCTGATGATCTTAATACCAAGTATATTTCCCTTCGCTTTTACCAGCAAACCCTTGGTAACCGAGATCTCAACTTTGCATCCGCAAGAAAATACCATACAATCTATATAGAGAAATAGATGTATGAACATACCTGGTGTATCCTCCCAGAAATAACTGTATCTGTCGTCACTGCTTTTCCTGCAACCGTTGCTGAGCACATGCACATCTAACCGAGTATCCATTTCTTCTTTCAATCCAGTCATCCACTTGGAAAGAACCTCACAAGCAACTGTATCATTGAAAGTCAATGACTCGTGTACATAAATCTTCGCCACTGCAGCAACTGCAAAAGCAACATCATTACTGTCTTCTCTATACTTGAATAGTTCCCGTGCTAAGTGTTGCTCCTTATCACGTGCTTGATGATAGTATATCAAATCTTGAGTTTGTACTTCTTTTGAAACATCTATATGATCATCATTCCTCTGAGGTTCCACCTCAAATGCATGATCCTCCTTATATTCCACCTCAAACTCAACTCCTTGCAACACCCGCACTGAACTTGTACATACACCAGAACCAATGAAAGTTTTCTTTTATTGCCCACTTTCATTGAAACCCATATTCCTGTAAAGCACTCCTTTTGAAGTAACGTCATCTAACCTCCAAAGTTGATCAACATTCATACCTTTACGGTATCCCAGGAATATGTACTTGATGCACTTGACCTTAACCGGTTCAAGCATCCCTTTCTCAATACTAGCAATCCAACCAAAAAACCCTAACATATCAATAGTCTTCTTGAATCCAATCGCTGCTGATGGTGACCTATTATCTAGATATGTAGACATGGTTGTATCCTCTATCCAAAAAACCTTGGACAGACCAGACTTAATCAGAAAACAACGTACCTTATCCAAGAGTGTCACGTTTGTCTTCTCAACCAACCCATTCTGCTGCTGTAACCCTACAACATCCAAATGTTTGGCGACCCCACTCTTCATACATTGTTGTGTAGACTTCTGATTACAAGATCAAGAACATCACCCGTCTTGACCTTCCACCCAGTCTGAAATTTTCCTAACTGTTTCCTACCCTTCGTTGTCTTCCTGGTCACAGCCTAACCGTTCAGGGTATATACGCAATTAGCCCTTCTTGTTCCTGATAGTACCACCAGTGAACCCTTTATAACCTTGATCTTGCCCGACTGCATCTTCACGGAAAAACCCTCTTTTTCAAGAGTGCCCAGCGATATCAAGTTTCGTCTTAATTCTGGAACATACCCGACGTTGTCCAACACGAAACTTGACCCATCCCTCATTCGTACTCGAACCTTACCTGTCCCCCGTACACGGCTTTCCCTGCCATCACCTAGCAGTACATTACCACCGTCATAATCTTTATAATCAACCAAATAATCTCTCATGTATGTCATATGGTATGAGTCCCCTGAATCCATAATCCAATCCAAAAGTTCATCAACACTCATAGCCATCATAACATCAGCATTGTCATACCTATCAGCTCCAAAACCGGATACCTGATCTTCATTCTTGACAAAACCTTGAGATTTCTTGTGATTATACCTGGGACAATCCCTCTTCAAATGATCCTCAGACCGACAAATATAACACCTGAGTTTGTCGCTCCTTCCTTGTGACCTTGACCACGAACTATTTGCACCATGCTCCATATCTCTCTGACCGGATCTCTCCCTCACATACAACCCTTCACCACTATCACCCTTTGCTTCCGTCATCTTCTGAAGTTCCCTAGAATTAAGTGTCGCGAGCACGTCTTCTAGCTTCAAAGTATCCCGACCATATAGCAAAGTCTCCACGAGATTATCGTAAGACGATGGTAAAGTTGTGAGTAATAATAATGCATGATCCTCATCTGATATAGCAGTATATATCTGGTAAGTCACCTACGAGCTTGTGACACTCATCAATATGTTCAGACTGACTCCTACCTTGATGCATTTGAAAAGTATATAACTTTTTCTTCAAGTACAAACGATTAGCTAAAGACTTTGTCATGTATAAAGTCTCTAACTTTTTCCAAATCCCCGCTACAGTCGTCTCATTGGTGATCTCCCTTAGGACCAGATCATCCAAACACAAGATCAATGCGTTGTAAGCCTTTTTCTGAGTGACGTTATCGTAAGCCACTATTGTGGTGGCGGGTAATTCCTCCAATGCTACATCTAATTCGAGATGTTCCAGCAAAGCCTTCATCCTTTCCTGCCATAACCCAAAGTCATTCTTCCCATCGAATTTCTCGATGTCAAATTTGCTCAGCGTCATCCCTTTGCTAACTGTTTAACCTTTTGTGATTTTACCTACACAAAAACACGATCTAGCAAAGTATACGTGTGTAGAACACCCTTGCTTTATCGATATAACCCTAAGATAAACTCTTAGAAATCGACAAACCATATAACCCTTCAAAAGAAAACACCCTTTCTTACTCAAATATTGACTAAACCTTGGAAATTAACCTATCCAATAAATCGACAATCCTTGAATCAAGAAAGTACCCAACGCCTTTTGAAGTAACCCTTGTCGTACTTATATTTTTGCAAACCGATTTCTAATAACCTAAGAAATCTTGCAACCTCGACAAGTCTTGAACGCTTCTTTATCCCTCTGTTAATTTGCTAAACCTTGTAAAAAACCTCACAATCACAAACCGACAAAGCCCCTTCGGTAATTCGTTAAATCTTGTGATATATCCCTCACAATCACGAACTACGAAGTCCCCTTGTGTAAAATCCCTTCAAAGTATATAATAACTTTTTGTTTTATCAAAAAAACAAAAATTAATAAGCCAAACAAAAATGGCCCAATCCTTATATATACTTAAAAGTCCAAAAAAGGCCCAATATTAAACCCTTATATTGTCTCAGACCTTTTTAATAGAATAGCCACCGTTGGTCTTCTTCCCTACCACAGAAACCTGCGACACAAAAAAACAACAATGGCGGATCCCAATCTTTGTCAATCGAAACCCGATCAACAACCCTTTTCTATCCGATTACTGCTGATACTACTTGATGTCTACAATCCGAACACCAAGAACCTTCGATCGATCCTAGTAACCAGCCCTTGTGAACCAAAGCTCTGATACCACTTGTAGTAATTCGACTACAACCTGGTTAACTAGATGCGGATAACTTCGATCAAAGATGCATCGACAGAAAAGTAAACCCACAAGGTATGTCCCTAATCGAACCGATTAGTTTTATTGATTAAGAATGTGTTGTGAATCTCGTCCCCCTCACCTCCTTTTATAGAGATGAGCGGGAACCGACTGTTACATAGTCCTACGGGTCGGGTTGGGCTGCGACACCACCAACCGACCTTTAGTGCTATAGGATATTTAGGAAACTCGATAACTATCCCCTAGACACGACTTAGGCTAATAAAGACTAAATACATAACATATTAAACGACTATCGCAAGTTAAAACGATACCGTCAAAATGTACTCACTTTGAAATTTGATCGAAATTAGATATAGCTGCCGTTAGGTTGAATTATCACATGTTACAACACTTTGCAACTAAATTTCAATTGTTGTATACCATGAAGTTTTGCGCGATGATTAACGGTCGTTAAATTTTTCGTTTAATGTTTGACGTTTGTTTTTAATAACTTATTTTAATATGTTGTTTGGTATTAGATATTTTATTTAAAGTTGAATTATCACATGTTACAACACTTTGCAATTATACTTAGATTTTACCACAATGTAGTTTCGTTAATTATCTGCCGCCAGACAATTCCGCCGCTATGCGCGAGTACTCGCCTAGTACATATAATAAATCTATATTTTTTTATCATTTATCAACAAATCAACGCAACCCAACCCAACCCAACATATACTATTATTTTTTATTTAATTAAATTACCTAAAATATCATAAAAAAACTATATACTATTAAATACAACATTTAAAAACTTTACAAAAACATAATTAGTTAAATTGACGGCGTATTATTTAGTTAAAAGTGACAATGTCACAACCTATGCATAGTTGTATATAGGGGTTGAAAAAGTTGAACCGACCCGAACCTAAACAAACTTATTCCGGTCGGGTTATTCGGGTCTAAAAAAGTATTCGGATTGACCCGAATTGACCTGAGTTCTAATTAGGCTTGGGTTTGGGTTTATATGTTTTAGCCTTGACCAGAGTTGACTCGACCTGACTTGACCCGAACCCGACCAACCGACTCGAATAACACATTTTACATTGTATTAATATTTAAAGGCCACTTTTTAGACTTTTTCCTTATACTCGGGTTGACCCAAACCCGAGTTGACCCGACCCGAATTAATCCGACCCGAATTGACCCGAGTTATAATTAGGTTCGGGTTTAGGTATGATTTTTTTGAGTCTTGACCCAATCCGAATTGACTCGAACCTGGTTAACCCGACCCATTCCCACTCCTAATTATATACATATTTAACATAAGATAATAGAGAAATATAAATTATTTGTGTAAAGAATTTTTGAAAAGTGAAGCTAAAAATATGTTGCTTTTGATATTTAACGTGTCTATCACAAAATATATAAACAAAACAAATTAATAAAAGATGAAAAAAAGTTGACGTGTCTAAATGTGTGGAAGAGAATGGCAGGTTGGATGCTCCACATTAGGCTGGAGGGAGTGGCACTTCTAAATCCCACGGTCACCTCATTGTCGCCTCAGCTTTCTTACTTTTCTCACTTACCCACAAAAAACTCACCTTTCAAGGTTACTAAGGAAAAAAAACCCACCTCCACCTCCACCCCACCTCATATTTCCACTATCACTTTTATTTAATTTATTCATACATTTAATTAAAAACGATACACGCGGGTAAATAAAAACGATACACGGATGAATTAAAAACAAAAACTTTTATTAGAAAATTAAACAATATATGGGTAAATAAAAACATTACAAGGATATTAAAAACAACACATAAATAAATAAAAAACGATACACGGATAATTTAAGAAGGAAAAAACCACGGATAAATTTTCAAAACCTCCCAACAATGAAGATACTTAAACTGGCACATATACTCAACTTCATGTTCATGGAGGGCGTTATTCGTTACATTCTCGTCAGTTGCTCCAATTACCCGTGTACGCTTTGCGTTGTTGTAACATCCAACAAACTTACGCACGACTAACATAAGGGACTTCCATTTTCCGTTTATGCTATCATATGTTTGTTTCCTTGGATCATCTACACGACCCTCCATCATTTGCACAACATCGCCCCAAAATCTACCAGTATTTGTTGGGTTACCTGGCACGGCGTTTTCAACAACAAAGTTCCAAGCGCGACACAACGCTATTTTTTTCGCGGGTGTCCATGGTATCAGCGCCATTGGAGAATGAAAGAAGATGATGTATGTATTTGAGGAAGAAGATGTGAAAGAAGATGATTGTGAGTTGTGAAAAATTGATAAGTAAAACAGAGATTATATAGGAAAAAATAGGGATAAAAATTAAATTTTCGGGTATTAAAAACATGTGAGGCCCATAAAAATAGGAGAAGTGAACGGTGACTTTCCCACCGTTGGTGGGTTTTTTTTGCATAGAACCCTTAACCCACCCGTGAGTTTTTGGTGGTATTGTGTGAGATTTATGGCATCCCACACGTGGGTTTGTGCTAACTCACCCTCACCCCGTGCTAACTTATCAAAAACTTAATTTTTTTGCTATACGTAAATTATTACACCAAAAACACCATGATACCTATATTTATATGAAGAGTGACTAACACCAGAAAAATAATGTTGTGAGTACTTTTTTTTTCTTTTTTTTTCTATAATGTAACTTAAATAAACTTTGATAAATAAAAACATTTCATTAATAAAAAACAAATTAAATCAAAAACATGTTATTTCAACATGTTTAATAACAAAGTTGAAAGTAAAAAATGAAAAACAAACAACTTTTATTAATATCCTTATCCCTCCAACCTTATCTTTTTTTAACATCGGTAATTATATTAAAAATCTAACAAACATCTAGAAATACAAATGAGATTTAAGCTAATCTAACTAACTCCTAAACAATCTACCTCTATATTTAAGCCAAAAAAATAAAGAATACAAACGAGTGTAATAAAAATGCCATTTTTCCTCAATGATTGAATGTTAAAAATGACACAATTATGATGCCGCTAAATACACCATAAGGAGTCGCCATGATAGTTAAAAATCGATGCTTCTTCCCTTTATTAGCAGACCATGAGTCTAACCAATCGGACCAATGAGCATTGGAATAAAAAAGAGGAAAGGCATCTTCACACCATCTCCGAACAATCTTCCAAACTCCTTGGCAAAAATACAACCGAATAAAATATGTTGATTTGATTTCATGTTTTTACTACAAGACGGGCAAGAAATCTGCGGGATTTCAATACCTCTATAAGATCAATTAAGATAATATGGAAGTCTATCTAACTTGAGGCGCCTTATTAAGATGTTAACTTTACGAGAGAGGGTTTTATCCCATGTCATTTTAGTATCCAAGGAGAGCAATATATTATCATATATTTGACGTCGAAGAGCTGCTACGGATAAAGCTCCATTTGGAACAAGCGACCAAACACACTTGTCCTTAGCTTCGATGATGTCAAGTTCGCATATTTCTCGTAACAGATTGTTGAGGCGAGCATTGTTGCGAACTCCAGGAGTGTTACAAGACCAATTCCACGACCATTTCCCACCTACAATACGATCAATAACACGAAAATTCTGATGAGTGATCGGAAACTGAAGCGTCGTCAATCGGAAGGACAACCGTGAATTCGTTGACCAATGAGATGATCAGAAAGTGTACCTGAACATAAAGTGTATGTGTGTGTGCGCGCGTGCGTGCGTGTACGTGCGTGTGTGCGTGCGTGCGGGTGGGCGTGCGTGCGTGTATGTGTGTGTGTGTGTGTGTTTATTACAACACTATTTGAGTGAGGGAGTGATTTAGGGGGAAGGTGAGAAGTTGGCGTGCATGAGTGTGAGAATAAGTTGTATGTGGTTAGTTAATAGTTAACTAGTCTTGTCAAAATTTTATTTTTTTTATTTTTTTAAACAAAATGATTTGCACACTCTTGTGTTGTTTGATTAGAGATTTTTAAATTTTGAAATTCTAAATATTTGTAAATTTAAAATTTTGGAATTTAAAATACCCACACATTTTGATTGGCAGATATTCATAATATTATGAAATCTTGGTTTTGAGTCGACCCAATTAACATGAATAAATATTATATATAAAATATAAAAAATTTATATAAGTTTTATAAAAAGTTATATAAATTTTATTTTCTTGTTTATACGAGTAAAAATCGAATAAATAATTTTTTATAAATTTTTCTTAAAATTTTTAAATTTTTTATTTAAATGAGTAAATTTTGAATTATTCATTTTTTATATAAATTTTAATTTTTATTTAGAAGAATAAAAACCGAATAAAAAAATTCATAATTTTATAAAATTTTGTAAATTTTTGTTTAAACGGATAAAAAACCGAATAAAAACCAATAGAAAAAAAGTTTATTAAAATAATTGTCAAGTAAATTCAAATTTTAAACTTTTTGGAAGAATTTTAGTTTCCCTCTTTTTGACAATACGGAGAATTTTAATTCATTTTTTGTCATACCCAAGGTTGTAGAAATCATTAGGCACTAGTCAGGCGGTCGACTACCTTCGAGGTGGAATTCGTCTAGGCGGATTGGAATTTAATGTATATAAATATTATAAATAATATATATGACATCAAAAGCTTCTAATATTAAATAATTAAAACTTCACATAATTTGAAATTGCAAAATAGACATATAAACATAACAATTTAAGTACTTAAGGATTCAAACGTGAACATATAATTCAATTGGTTCTAATTTCATACGAAAGCCCATTACTTTATGTTTACAATCGTTCGTTTATCTTTTATTTTAAGATATTATGTTAAAATAAATATGGACATTATAAATTAGAAAGAAAAACCTTAAATTTTTGTAAAAAAATATTGACTTGTTGTTGACTTTTTTGAGCGCCTAGCTCCTCCTAGGCGGTTGTTTGGCCACCTTTTGATTTTTCCGCCTAGCTTGGCCGTCTAGCCATTAATCGAGGCGGAGTATGACCGCCTAGGGCCTAGACGGCCGCCTAGCCCCCGTTTTTTACAACACTGGTCATACCAAACCCAATATTTAAAAGAAATTAAAATGTCAATGCAATGAATATCCTAGGGATGAGCATTTCGTCCAGAATCCTGAAATCGAACCGGAACCGTGACCGATTCTTGGTAACCGAATCTCGTTCGGTACGGTACCGGTACTACAAAATAAGGTGAAAAACTTTTGGTACCACTAATTCGGTACGGGACCGGTACGAAATCGGGAAATTCTCGGAAATAAAAGGGAAAATCCAGATTTTCTGGTACCGATACCGATATCTGAATCCCGTTCGATACGATACCGGTACCATTAATTTATGCTCGAAAAAAACCGATAACACTAATTCGATACGAAATCGATACAGTACCGATACCGTGCTCATTCCTAGAAAATCCTCTAATATCTTCCAATTAAACGCCTCATTTTTTATTGCACATTAAAATTATCTAAATTTAACTGTTGTGTTTGCGTGTGTACATTAAAATATAAATGTGTATAAATCATTTCTTTTATTGGAACTTCATCGGAAAATATACAAAAAAGAGTGAAATTATTTGTATGCATTGTCTAGTGAGTGCTATAAAAGCAAGAGGTATGGTGGAAATAAAACATTTCTTCACTGTTTTGTTTTAATTTTATTACTATGGCTATTGTTTTGAAACCCAGTTTGACCCAGTCGAGTCGAAAATGCTTCAGTTATAATTTATTAATGAAAACATTCATTTTTCATAAATATTATTTTTGGTCAAACGATCAACATTTACAGGTCGTCACACACACAAAGTAATCTAAGAATCACAATATCGAACTTTTTAGAAACTAGACATAATAAACATTAAGTTAGTTCGGGTCAACTCGCGGTTTGGACTCTAAATATATCAAATAATTGTCCGAAGATGTACGTCAATATAGTCAATTTAATAAGGTCTTATTTTTTATTTTGTTCAAATAAATATAACGATTTTCTACCGTTTTAGATTTATTATTAGTGTTCAATAATTATTAATGTGAAAGTCCAAAAGTATAGCGAATGTCCCGGTTAGGCCGTCAACAATATAATTGTGAGACACTCTCCCCGGACCCGCTTAAAGTTCAGCTAAAGTCAATGAGACGCGGCATTTCTGAGCAACAACACAAAGTTGTGTGTTTTAACTCAAAACATGCTCTAATCACACGCTTCAAACGCGAACTGTGACTCCAAGTTAATTCGTATTAATTTTTAAGTATACATTTCCCCATGTTTTAATAGTTAAACAAATTCTAAGTATCACATTTAATAAGGATCAAACTCTGGGGTCACAATTGAACAATGTTAATGGAAGTAATGCCTAAAAATGTTATTAGTGTTAACTAATCTTTCTTAGTTTTGATCACGGCAAAGTATATAAAGACATTTATCGTCAAAGACAACCGAAAGACAAATTATCCAACAAAAACTAACATCAAGGTAATAATCATTTAAGTCTTACACAAACAAATCTTAATCATGTTTATTGACAATAGAAAGTGATTAACCTTAAAATTCACATTTTTTACTAATGTGACAAAAGATTTTAATAAACTTTATTTTTAAGAAAATGTTCAATAAAATAGAAAATGAAAATTTGAATATGGCATATTCCAAATGCCATAAGAATATCATTTGAAGGTAAAATCTACCTCATATAACATTTCCCCACTAAAAGACAAAAAGGAGCGTAAGCCTACTTGGGGTGGTTCCCCAAATAGCTATGCGGTTTGATATCGATATTGAACCGCACCTTAATTAAGGAACCGCGCCCAGATAGCCATTGGTTTTTATCTCCTATAAATAGTGGATCAAAATTTCATATTCAAAGAACCTTTTTGGACAAAATCTTTCTGCCTCTTATCTTGTTTCTATCTTCTTCAATCATTAACAAATGATCACTTAATTTGTTAAGTATGTTCACTTATAATTATCCTCTTGATCTCCTTCTTTACTTGTCCAAAGAGAAGATCACTCAGACATTTGTGATGTGATTAAAGATGAAGCCTTGATGAAGATCATCTTTCCTTAGATCTAGTCATGGTTATCATTTTATATTTGAGTCTTGTGTAGATCAAATATATTTGTGTATACTTGGATTAGTGTTGTGTTAATCCAATGTATTTGTGAATACTTGGATTAGTCTTGTGTAAATCTATTGTATATGTGTTAACTTGGATTTGTCTTGTGTGGATCCAAGTTACATGTGTATACTTGGATATGTCTTACTGAGATGTAGTAAGTCTTGTGTGTTAGTTCTCACTAAACTACAAAGTGATGTGTGTATGTGTCTTGTGGGTTCTCACTTAACTTCAAAGTGAAGAGTTGTGAAGATTGATTCTAGTTTGGATTAGAACTCGACATCTATCCTTGTGTCGAAAAAGAAGATGGGCGACGAAGATTGGTTCTAGCTTTCGATTAGAACTCGACATCTACCCTTGTGTCGGAAAATGGTGAAGTAGGCGACGTGTGTAGATTGGTCGTAGCTAAGATTAGGTCTTGACATTTAGCTTAGTGTCAGAATATAATGTAAGCGACGTTGTAAGGTTTTCTCCGCCAAGAAGGGAATTTGTGGATATAGTGGAAATCTCGAGTAAGGTGTACTTGAGGAGTGGAATAGGAACAGAGAATATAGCTTCGTTGCCGAACCACTATAGATTTTGGTGTAATACCTTAGGTTGTTTCTTTCCTTACTCTTTACTTATGCTTTCATTCTTACATTGCATTTCATTGTCACTACTCATTGTTAATGCATTATAATTGAACCTAACAACTATGAAACAAGTTTTCAAGTAAAAGGTATTTTTGGGACAAACCTAATTGAAAGGATTTTAATTAGGACCATAATCAATAAAAACTATTCAACATCCCCCCCTTCTAGCTTCTACAATTGGTATCAGAGCGATGGTTACTCAAGATATTTGAAGTATATTGTGCTTAAAAACTTGGATCGATCCATTGTCTCCTCAAATTAGAAGGGTTCGTTGTACTAAAGTTTCTCTTTGGTCAAAACTATTTTTTCAATAAAAATAAACCTTTTAATTGTTAATATTGCATCATATATTGCTTAGTAGCTTATATGCATTTTAGATTTACTCTTGAAATGTATCTACTAGTTTGTATCCTTCTTTTTGTAGGTACTCATGAATAATAATCATTAACTTGATTTGGATTGAGCTACTTGCACTTGTAAAAGACTCATCTCCTTTTGATCTCCAACATCTAAGGATGATGATATCAAGATTGGTGTAAGTGATACTAGTCCTTGAAGACTTAGTATTCACTTTGTTCAAGTTTGGGTATAGCATTGGTCTTTGAAAGACTTAGGATGCACTTTGCAGCTAAGGTATGTTTTCGTCCTTCCACGCGCTCTATTGATCATTATTTTGATCACTACTTGACTATGTGTTTGTTCTTGGCATCCTTGCCGTGACATTTGTTTGTGGTATGTGATTCTATTCTTTCACCCTCTCAAACCTTCACGGTCTTGGATACTTGACTCACTTGGTGTTGTTCTGTGAGTTAGTAGTAGCTTAAAGTATCAAGCATGGTTTTTGTGGTTTGCAACTTATACGGTTAGTAGGCCCTATATCATGTGTAATATGTGAAATTGATCTCATGTCTAAGATGATTTATTAATACTTTGAGATACCAAACTACTTCATAAGTTGTAGTTAGGACATTACACATTTGGAATTAAAATATTCCAAGGATATTGTCATTGTAATCCTAAGCAATAATTCTTTTCCGATCACGTGGGAGAGGAAGTGAATCTATACTCTTGCTCATATTTTTTAAAAGGTTAAGACAATTACTTGAAAGTGATCTTACTCTTTATAACAAAATTGCTTGGTATGGTTCATTACCAAAGCCGTTTACACGTACGCCGGAAAGGCACGTCTTAAATCACTATAGATGACACAAGCTCTTCGCTTCTACCACTTGAAGATTGTCACTCATCTCTTGAGTATTGAACTTAGCCTTGATTCACTCCTCTTGGTTTCTCTCCTCTCTATCATTTCTTACAAGTAGTCTTTTCTCTATTTCGGTCTTTTTCGGTCTCGATTTAACTCGTAATCCTTCATTAAGGCATTATAACCTAGTATTGAAGTGATCCAATGTTTTCCAAAAGGCTTGATACGTATTTTAAGTATTTTAGAAAAATTTGGTTTTGAAAATTTCTTTCATTTTCTTTGTTGGGTTAATTCAGTGCCTAATTGTACCATATATTGGATTTGAATGAAAAGTATCCTAAGTATAAATATTACCCTTGAACATTATGAAGTCACTGAGTGAACAGTTACTCAGTGAGTTGTCTTCAAGATTCTCAGCCTGAGTCTAGAAGAAAGACTCGAGTAGTCAGTGAGGCGGAACTCAATGAATGATGTACCTGAGACAAAGAAGGAGGTAATGGAGTCAGTGAGTGATGACAATAACTCACTGACTCCCTGAAAACCATCTAAAGATAAACATTGACAAGTATAAAGTACAAAAGACAAAAAGACAAAAGGGTAGGGACAAAAGTACAAGCTAGCACATGGGTGTCATATGGTGTCACATGCATGCTGACACATGTACTTTTGTATTGTAGTGAAAGATGCTTTCACACCTACCACTATATATACTAGTCATGTAGAATAGATGGTTAAGGATTCTCAGTGTTAGACTTACTTTTTGGTAAGCTGGCGCCTTTCACGTGAGTTGGACTAGATTTATATCCTTTGCTATATGCAGGGACTTATTATGTAAAGGATGAATAGTGTAGGTAAGATATGTCTATAAATACCCCCCATGACTCTCCATGGGGGTGTGGAAGTTTAGTGCATTTTCATTTTGTATCGTTTCACTTGAAATAATAAACACACTTTTCCTTCACCTCTCTCTAACTTTCTCTCACTAGAACAACAATGGCTAATATGTTCTTTGATCATCCCCGACCCCTCGATCTAGGTGGCTTTTTGATGATTGTCAATTGGTATCAGAGCTAACCGGGGGTGTTTTGTGTTGATCCCTTTGGTTGGATCTATATTCTATTAAGAATTAGTATAATAGTTTGTAATCAAACTAAAACACTTTGAGCACTCTTACTAACACTAAATAAGTTATGCAGAATCTAACTTATAAAGCACAAAAGAACAGAATTACTTTTAACTATTCAATTCTCTTATTAATCGACTTTAATGAGGTACATGAAATACATTGTACCTATGTTCCTTTTATAGAGTAAGGAACCCTAGAAACCTTAGAATATTCTATTAAGATAACTATATCACAAACGATATATTATCAATATTCTAACTATTTAGGTATATCACATAAGATATACTCTAACTATAACTATGACATATCTTATACAAAGATATATTCGTCCTAATCATCATAGCAGTACTTACTTTATAAGTAGCAGTACTTACTATGTACCGCGTCAACACTAACGGTACTTACGTAACACTAACAGTACTTGGAATATACTAACGGTACTTGACACTTAACAAATAATTCCCAACAATCCTCCCCTAAACAAGAAATGATAACTTGTCTTCTTGTTTCTCTTGTACTAGATGTATTGAAAAACATGTCTTCAGTCTTTCCTTCATCCTTGGATTGAACTTGGTAATTTGTATTTGTATCCAACTGAATGTAGCCAAACACTTCAAATGTAGATCTTCTTCTGATAAGACTTTCTTCAAACATTATGAATATCATCTTTGTCTTCAAACTATGATCTTCTTGTGTCTTATAAACATTCATTCATCTTTGCAGCATCAGTTATTGTCTTCTTGAGTTTAGTCCTTGAACTCTTGATCATAAATCTTTGTATTGATTTGATGATAACAAAACCTTCTAAGTATTAATTTTAAATACTTCTTTTCCTGCAATCTTCATACGTGAAATAAAACAATTAACAACAAACACCAATCTGTATTGGCTTCATGATTTTTAGCAAATCACCAGCTATCAATGGATTTGATAAATTCTTTACCAGTTAGCCGTACACTCTGGAATAGCCAATACTTTATTCACAAAGAATAAGGTGTAATGAAAACCTTACAATTTTTGGTAAATTGTCAACCATCAACGGATTTGATGAAGTCTTTACCTAGTACCATTTGTCTAGGACTAGCCAACTCTTTGTCTCGAAACAAGGTGAGTTAGAACCATATAGTTTTTAGCAAACTATCAGCTTTCAACGGATTTGACAAGTCTTTACCAAAAAACCGTTTGCTTATGGACTAGCCAGTTCTTATGTGTGTTAGACATGGTGAACTGAGAACCATTTGTGAAGTGTGACTGAAAGTCAAACACTTAAGATTCTTTCTCAGCTTCTTCCTCATCTTTCAAATCCTTGATTTGTTGTTTAACCATTCTGATCAACTCCAAAGCATCAGCAGACTCTTTTGTAACTTCTAATTGTTGTTCTAACATCCTTTCCAACAATTTTCTTTTGAAAGGGTAAATTTTCTCTTGCAGCATATAGTATGTAACATCATCTACATCCAAAATATGCAATCCACATGATCTGTAATATATCCAGTAACTAGGAACCTGATTATCTAATTCCTTCAACATTTCTTGATCATAATTGTGTAGCTCATACATAAAGAGAAATTCCTAGTATAATAGTGATACTTCAGTTTTACCTGCACTCCCTTCTTGAACTAACCTTGAAAGATCTTGAATATCTTGTCTGTCAAGAATGTGAAGAATATCCTCTAAAAGTCTGAATACTCTTGTAGTGCCATCAGTTCTCTGAATTCCATGAGCTTCAAGTCCTTAATCTGTAGAGTAAATCCACTTAGCAATGGATGCTCTTTTTCCAAAAATCTCTGTATCACTACATTGATCTTCAAATTTCACTATCTTCAAGTACTTCTTTAAACTCTCATCATCATCACTATCCTCTGCAGTTATTTTAGCTCTCTTAGCTTTCTTCTTTAGCTTTTTTGACCTTTTCCTTTTAACACTCTTGGAAATTCCCTCAAGTTCTGTTGAACCCTCTTCCAAGCTTATATGTACCGTTTCCTCAGTATGTACTGTTGACTGTGTATGTACTGCTTTTACATTTTCAGTCTGAGCAATACCTTGAGTTTTAACTCCTGTATTCATTCTTTGAGCAGTCTCTTCCTCCCTTGAACTTACTTTCTCCTTTCTATTCTTCCTCACATAAGTTGTCTTGATAGGTGGAGATGTACTTGTAGGTTCAGCAGTACTTGGCTCAATTCTAGGAGTACTACCAAATTGTCTTTGTTGTTGCAGATGTTTCTTGAATTCTTCAACAACTTTCTTATCTGCTTCAGATCCAATCTCAACAAAATTCAATTCAGTCTTCTTACTTTGATCATACAAAGTCTTGATTTCTTCAAAAATTTTCTTGACCAGCTGAATATGAGTAAATCCTTTAACTTTCTTAAGAAAGTTCATCATCTGATTTCTAATCTGCATAGTAGTTGGAGGCTTAATCTTTTCTTTCCTTCTCTTTTCAGCAAAGAATCTTTGTTGCTCCCTTACCAGATCATCAATCAATTTTGATTTCTCTTCTTTATCATATGCATCTTTCTCTTCAGCTATCAATGAGTCTGCAAGAAGCTTACTTGCATGTATCTCAGCTTGAATCCTGTCATACTCTTGTATGTTCCATTCTTGCTGTATTCTTTTAGCTTCTAGCAAATTTTGCTTTGTTGCAAGTTCTTTCTGCAATTCATTTTCACGAATTTGTGCTTGCATTCTATAAGCAAATTCCTCATCATGGTCTATTTGATTAAATCTGTACATGACTTTGTTTATATCATCATCTGAATCACTTTCATCTTCAGATTCTGACAATAATTGTTTCTTCCCCTTATCCTTTGGATTAATCTTAGGTAGCTTCTTCTTTAGCTTGGTAGCTGTTTCTTCATCAGCTTGCTGTTGAATGACTATACCTTTAGTAGGGTGTGAAGCTTGAACTTTCTTACCTTGGTCCTTTTTGGCAAGAACTTCTTGTTGTGTCTTTTTCTCTACTTCTGCTTGTTTAGTCTTCTCAACTAGATTCTTCTTTAAATCAAGCAGCAATTAGGCTAAAGTCTCATTTTCTCCAAAAGAAGTTTGACTTTCTAGTGAAAGATGATCACCAACGGTACTTGCAATCAGCTTAGTTGGCTTAGCAGTACTTGGGTCTTCAACAATGTCAGCAGTACTTGTAGTCGGCTTAGTTGGCTTAGCAGTACTTGGATCTTCAACAATGTTGACTTCACCAGTATCAGACACACTTGTTTCTTCAATCACTTGTGTATCCCCAGATACTCTTTCTTCCATAGAAGCCATCATATCAACTTGCACCTCTTTAGTCTTGTCAGATTCATTGCTCATTCTTGATCTAGACAGTGCTTGCAAAGTCTGTTTCCTTTGAAACAATACTTGTCCTTGTGGTGATGGAGTTGAATATACAGGAAACTAAATAGAAATTTCCTCCAACTTCTCATAGAAAGCACTCCAATTAGCTTGAAGTGGTGATTGAATTGATGGTTCTGGCTGAGTTGCCAATGTTTCTGCAACTTGTGGCTCCTCTGGCTGATTTACCAACTTTTCTTGAACTTGTGGCTCCTCTGGCTGAGTTACCAACATTTCTTGAACTTGTGGTTCCTCTGGAGTAGGTTGTGGTTCTTTCTGTTGAATCTCCATATCTGAAGGTCCATCCACACCAGTCTCTAAGCCAGTTCCATCTTTATAAGTCCCCATGACATCTTTATCCAATTCAAAATTGATGTCATTTCCAGAGATCCTTGTTTGATTATCAGAAGAAGATGGTTGTTCTTCATTATTCCTCCCCTGTTTGGTTGCATTAAGTTGCCTTTTCTTGTGGTTCCTGAATATTTGCTTCTTGATTGCAGAATTCTTAACAGATCTA
The DNA here is from genome assembly GCA_025667525.1 of Glebionis coronaria. Taxonomy (NCBI): domain Eukaryota; kingdom Viridiplantae; phylum Streptophyta; class Magnoliopsida; order Asterales; family Asteraceae; genus Glebionis; species Glebionis coronaria. The sequence continues at coordinate 554,089,106 of CM046877.1, read as the reverse complement.
TATTGCCTCATCCAAGGTGACACTTTGTTCCTTAACCTGAGTAGGCTAGCTTCCAATTCAGTAATTCTCTTGTCTTGAACAAGCTTTTCTTTTTGCAATACCTGTACCTGTTGGGACAAACTTGTACACAAAGCAGTTAAATTTGCAACATCCACCACCTCTGGTGCTTGTGCTTGTGGTGAACCACTAGTAGCAATAGAAGCAGCAGGTGTGTGGATCATCTCATCAGTATTTGGTGGAACACCAATATTGTGAGAAGAAGATTGTGAATCTTCTAGGGAATGGGAACTCTGGTGAGAAGGAGTTTGCTGAGAAGCACTAGCATTTCTAGGTTCCTCACCTTCTTGATTGGCAGGTTGGGCTAACATATGAGCAAACAATGGTGTTACTGTTCCTGAAAAGGCATTGCCTTGTTTGGCCAAGAAAGAGAAAGTTCTCTTTGTGAATGAAGGAACATCCCATGTATCAGTTAATGCTGGTAGGTTAGGTATTTGGTCACTAACTAAAGTTTGAATGAATCTAGGATACATTAAAAACTTTTTAGTCCCTTCCAAATTCCTAGTCATGCCTTCAAAAATTAATTTTGAAAAATTAAAAACCCTGTTATTTGCTAGACAAATACCAGCAGATGCCAATGCAGCAGGTATTTGATGAAAATATGTACTTTTTGAACTTAAACAGTGAATAATAGTATGAAAAAGCAATTTCTATTGAGGTGAAAATAAAGCTTTAAAGAAAGTAAGACTTTCTCTACCACCCCCATAGCCCATGGCTGCAAGGCCATCATGAATCTCTGTATTATTAAGCATACTAAGCCCATTTTTGTCATTTAATCTCAAACTTGCTCGTAGCAGTACCTCAGTGACATATATATTTCTATGATTCACCCTAGCCTTAATGCAAGGTTGATCAAAACGAGTACCTAATACAGTAGTATCCCAAAATTGTTCAACAATGGGTATAGAGACAACTGGACTTACAGTGAGTACGAAACGAACATGACTTCGAGATAGGAAACCAAGCGTCTCATGGAAACCAATGGAGTCAACATTCGTAGCAAGATTCGCAACCAAATTATGCTTAGAGATTACTTGTAAAGCAGCCATTAGTATTTTTGATGATCGAAAGATTAGAATGAAGGTTATAGAATCAAGAGATAAAAATAAAAGATTAGGTGAATCAGTTGTGTAATTGGGGTAAGTATTTAAGTAAATAACAAACCCAAGCGCGAAGAAACCGCCAAATTTACAAAAGAGACCCTTAACGGTACAACGGACATGTAGCGGTACATGGAACATAAGCGGTACTTGGTTTTGTGCTAGCGGTACTTGGAGTGACAACGGTACCTCACAAATTTGACCAGTTCATGCTTTCCACTAGACATGTAACCTTTTTTTTTTATCTTTTTCTATAAACCTGCAATAACATCAAAAACACAAAACATAGACTATACAATAAAAATTATAAAACATTTGTACAGCTATTACCTCCCCTCAACATATGCAGCATGTTATTGGTTGAGCATACCAATATGTGTTACCAAGCATTCGAATCTCTTTGCATCAAATGCCTTGGTCAACAAATCAGCTACATTGTTGTCTGTATGAATCTTCAAGACTTGAATAAGCTTTTTGTCATAAGCATCTCTTATAAAGTGATGTCTTATTTTAATATGCTTAGTCTTGGAGTGAAATACTGGATTTTTAACAATGCATATAGTACTTTCATTATCAATGTAAATCTTGGTGTTCATGAAGTTAAACCCATAGTCCAACAATTGATTCTGAATCCAAAGTACTTGTCAACAGCAATGAGCAGCAGCTACATATTCAGCTTCAGTTGTAGAAGTAGCAACAATGGTTTGCTTCTTACACTGCCATGATATGAGTCTTCTGCCTAGGAATTGACAACCTCCTGTTGTGGATTTCCTATCATGATTTGCTCCAGCATAATCACTATCTGAGTAAGCTTCCAATTCAAAGGTGGAATCTCTAGGATACCATAATCCTAAAATAGGTTGACTTTTAAGATATTTAAAAATCTTCTTCACAACATGTAGATGTGACACCTTTGGATGAACTTGGAATCTTGAACAGGCATACACAACAAACATTATATCTGGTCTTGAAGCAGTAAGATACATCAATGAACCAATCATTGACCTATAGAGATGAATGTCAACATCTTCTCCATGTTCATCTTTTGATAAAGATTTCTTGGCTTCAAAAGGTGTGCTTGTACTCCTTGTATCCATACATGAAAATTTCTTTAAGATTTCAACAACATATTTATCTTGACTGATAAATATTCCATCTTTCCTTTGTTTGACTTGCAGTCCCAAAAAGAAAGTTAGTTCTCCCATAGAAGTCATTTGAAATCTTCCTTTCATCAAAGCTTGAAACTCTTCACACCATGTCTTCTTGGTAGAACCAAAAATAATGTCATCAACATAGACTTGAACTAGAATGATGTCTTTGGCATTTTTCTTGATGAATAGAGTTTTGTCAATGGTTCCTCTCCTATATCCATGTTCTAGTAGAAAGTTGGATAAAGTTGCATACCAGGCTCTTGGAGCTTGATGCAGACCATAAAGTGCTTTGATAACTTTGTAGACTCTATTGGGGAATTTAGGATCTACAAAACCTGGAGGTTGTGAGACATATACCTCCTCTGAAATAGTACCATATAGAAAGGCACTTTTCACATCCATTTGATAGACTATAAATCCCATATATGATGCAAAGGCCAAAAACAACCTAATGGCTTCTATCCTTGCCACTGGTGCAAAAACCTCATCATAGTCTATCCCTTCTTCCTGTCTATAGCCTTTAGCAACAAGTCTTGCCTTGTTCCTCACAACAACCCCTCTTTCATCCTTCTTGTTCCTGAAGACCCATCTAGTACCAATTACTCTTTTACCTGAAAGAAGATCCACAAGAATCCAAACCTTTTGTAGCTCAAATTGTGTTAATTCTTCTTGCATGGCATCTACCCAACTTTCTTCATCAAGAGTCTGAGAGATGTTTTTGGGCTCTACTTGAGATAAGAAACATGCAAACAAACAATGCTGAGTGTCTTTATGATTTGTTCTCTGCTGTTGTTTGACATAACTCACTAGTGCATGAGTTTCAATATTGGTTTGCAGTTGTCTTCTGGTTTGTACAGCAGATTTTGGATCACCAATAATCTGTATAGTAGGATGGTTGTTGTTGACTTTATGAGTGGGAATAGAATTGACTGGAATTTCTGTTTCCAAATTATTGAAATCAGTTACTACACCCTGCTCATCATAGGAAGCTTTAGAGAAGATTCCTTCATCTGGACTGGCATATAAGTCTTCATCGTCCAATGCTTGCAAAATCTCTTCTAGTGAGTCAACAGATTTGGCAGATTTTGACTTAGCAGTACTTGCAGATGAAGTACCGCTAGGTATAGTATGTACTGCTGAGTGTTGTGACTCAAAAGACTCTTCTCCTGAATGATTATTAGCAGATGTAGCATTCTTTTCTTGATCTTGAAGCCTCTGAAGCTCATGGGAGGCTTGATCATCATTTGATGGCATGGTTTGCTTCTTGGGAGTTGTAGACATAGGAGTAACAGTAGGCATGTTGGGCACATAGATGTGAACATCATCATCTGATGAAGAAACATCTTCTTGAGTACCTGCATTAGTTGCACTTGACTCCTCACCTGCATTGTTAGTTTGACAGTCTTTTTGCAAATAATAGTAATCAATGGAGTTAGTTAGATAATCTAAATCAAACATCCAAGCATAATCTATTCCTGTAACATTGGGTTTTGATATGAGTGTTTTTACTCATATCATTTGTAGCTTAAAACATTGAAATTATGCATTAAATGTATAATATATGCCTTGGAAATGCTTGTTTCTTGTTTTCATGTGTGTAGGTACCAAGTTCGTGAAAACCGATGAAAACCGACACGAGATTGATGAGAAAGATCAACAAAGCCAAAATCGAGCTCGACAAATAGTGGATTTAATAATTTGTCAAGAAAATGGGCCAAGTGGGATCCACGGTTGCTTAACGGGCTTGAAGGCCCATTTATGGGATAATAAATACACTTTTAACAAATAAAGCCCAAACCATTAGGCCCATATGGTGGAGTATTTACGACTGATGGAAAGTTGTTTATGGGCCCAAGCCCAACTGCCATGAGATGGGAAGAAACGAATTTGGGCCTTAGGGTTTTGTTTAAGTAAAAAGTTTACTTTCATTCGTTTTTTTTCTTTCCATTCAAACTCCATCACTTATAAATAAACGAAGCGTCCATCACACGTTTTCTATTCTCATCCATTTGTTACACGTCATTATCCACTCACATGAATAAAACCGGATAAATAAATATTACTCTTCACCACTTGTTTTCTTTATTCCCACCCACACATTAAATAAATGGATCGTTATTTCCTATGCACCATTCTTCTTCTTCCTTTCACCCTAAATAAACAAAAACCAGTAAACACTACTATTCACCACAAACCCTAAATGGGTAAAAAACCAATTAAACATAGGGGTTTCATTCACACGCTTAATACAAGTGTGTGGGGAATAAAATCCCCAAATTTTAAGGAAGAGAGTGTGAGAAGGAGCTTACTACGTGGCGGTTTGCTATTGGTATGAACACCTCATCTAGCCTAATCCTCCAATCAGCGCTCTCAAAAGAAGCACAAGTAGCACACACGGATGCCACGTTGGCAATCCGTGTGAGCTACGAGAGATGACATCCCTCAGATTGAAGAAAGAGAAAAGAATTGAAGATCTAAGGCTCAAAATCAAAAGGGATATTCTTCAGCATATCCGCATATTCGCTGCTCAACAGCCTTGGGATGGCTATAAAAACCCCCAAATATTGTGTAATTGTCATCCTTCTTTTTACTTAGTTGTTATTCTGTCAAAATTAGTATAGGATTTGTTCTTGTAATTTACTTTAAATCTTGTAATACCCTTTGATGATTAATAAAAATTAGTTTAATCTTTCACAAGTGTCTCGTTTTTTTTTTACTGCTTTCATTTTATGAATAATTTCTATTACTGATTTGCATGATAACATTCAAGATATTATACTTAAACTAATTAATAGTTTTGGTGTAATATTATAAGTAAAACTGGATCAATTAAATTATCCCCACTGGATGATTTAAGTTTATAAATTAGTTTGGAACGATTGTGGAAACTGGTTGATTTGTTCGACGTTCGAATGGTGATTCGAGATGATGGTTCGTATGGAGGATATTGGCGGATTTGATTCTGGTTCTAAGGAAGCTCAGCGCTTTCCTTCGACTCAAAGGATATCTTCAAAAAGGTGCATTTTCTTTTACTTGTATTGTTTATGAAATTAATTTGATAAGTTTGCTACTTAGGTTTGATTTGTTTAACTGTTTAAAGTCTCTGTTAGAATGGTTAAGTCTGCTTAATGTTAGTTTTTGAAGTTTGAGTATGTTAGTTTGAGTTTGCTTAATTTTTACTTATTTAGTCTTGATTAATATTGTTTACTTAATGTCTGAGAATTCGGTATGTTTTTGTATTTTCTTTTGATTTATGCTATCTTGAGATGTACTTGATGAATCTGATATAGATAATGAATCTGCTTAGATGTGTATTGTGATATAGTTTTGATATGAACATGTTATTGGATCTGCTAGAGTTAAGGTATCAAGTCTGTTATTGAAATGTTGTTAAACTTAGTTTGGTTAGTTGATTAGATTATTGAGTTCATAAGTTTTCTTAAATAGACTCCATCTGGTTAAATTGAGATTGTAATTGTCTACTTTTTGCAAGCTCAGTGCTGCTTTATTTAGTTCGTTATGTGAACGGTATGTTAGTGTTGAATTGATCTAGAATGGTTGTTGTATGCTAATTCGAATATGATGCTGATTTTTTTGAACCTAAGCTACCGTTGCACGTGAATGTTTGGTCTGCTGAGAATCTGTTTAGTTATTTAGCTGGTATTTAGTAGGAGTAATCATCGTGTTATAGAGGAGTCTGGATCTTTATATTTTTGTTATATGTCTACTAAATTGTTTGGATTTATTTTCATAGCTGAGACTGTATGCTTAAACTGTCATAGCTAGCTTATCTGTATTTGTAGAGTATTAATTCTGATTGGGTTTCCTGAATGTGCTCTAAGTGTAAGGCTGATTTAATTTGCTGATATAGACTTGATCTAGCTGTTTGTTGTTGTTATTTTTCTGATTGTTGCGTTTGTGTCATTTTTAGCTTATCAGATTTACTGATTTGATAAGCCAAAAAGCTGTGTCTTCATAGCTTATAGCAGTTAAGCTTCATAAGTCACCTCCTGTGACGTTTTATAATTTTCTTTATAAAAAAAAAATAATTCTCCAATAATGTCCTTCACGGGACTTGAACCCGTGACCTCCTGGTCACTCATCCAACGTGATAGCCAACTGAGCCAAGTGCTCTTTTGATTATTAGTCTTCCTCTTCTCATTATTATAGTAGTTTAATTAGGCCGAGTTTGTGTTGTTTTATTATTTTCATTGTCACGTTTTATTTTGTTTCAATTTTTATTAAAGTTAATTTTTAATATAATATTAGTTTCAGTTTATAAAATAAATAAAATAAAATAAATAATTAATTATTAATAATATAAAAAATGTTTTTATTTTAATAGATTAGTTTTAAAAAGTAATTTTAAATAAAGTACATTAGTTTTGAAGGTTTAATTAGATTTTAAAATAGATTAAAACTTTTAATTTTTAAATAGAATTAATTTTTATAGATTATTAAAATAGATTAATTTTTAATTAGTTTTATATTTTAAGTAATAAATTGTTTGTTTTAATTTTAAATTAGCGGGGTTTACGATTCATGCACTTTAGGATAGTTTTAAATAGCTTAAAATTCGTAGACTTTAATTTTAGTTTAAAAACCAACGACTCATTCAAATCGATTGTCCAAATCAAAACGAAACGTCTCAAATTCACTCGATCTTCGTGTACAACGAACTTGGTTCACTCACGTGTTTAATCGTATCCGTCTTTGACTTATTTTTGGTTAATTACTTTTTCCTAAAGGTAATTACCTAAATTTGTCCTATAACGTATATGTGTTAATCCACGACACATCAAAAATTTTGGCGCCGCTACCGGGGATCTTGTGTACGATTCGCTTTTGTGGAGATTTGTTGATCGTGGATTTGAAGACCCTTTCCGTCCTCGGAAAGTTTTGTTATTTTTCTATTACGTAGTATGTATCGTTTTTCTCGTTTTTTGTGAATAATATATTGTATTACGTAGAACAATAATTTTAAATACTTTTCAAATAAGCCTTAGTTGGGATTTCATCACCTAGCTATTGTATTCGAACCCAAAACAAAAATAAAGGCAAAATAGATAAATACTAATAAGAAGTTTGAACTCGATTTATACAAACTATAAGGTGGGTATAAGGCGACGTGCTATAAAAGGCCGTCTAAGGAAAAAGGTTCTTAAGTGCTTTGTGCCACCTCGTTTCCCCGCTTGCTTGTGCGTATATTGAGAGGGACGACCTATTATTGGTTTGCCGACTCAAGTAGTAATAAATCTTATTTTTTGTTGTTTACTTATTGAACCTCGAGACGTTTAGGTTTTCACCTATCGTTTCAAAGTCGACCGAGGGTAATTTACTTCCATAGTAGTTATCCTTATTCCTTGTTTTTTATCGATCATTTTTTATTGAGCAATACCAAATAAAATACCAAAAATAATCTTCTTTCTTGTCTAATTTCTTTTCTTCAATCCTCTAAATTCTCGTCTTTGTAGTGTATGCAATTACGTTCTTCTCGTCTTGTGATAGATTTTAATAGGCTTGAAAATATTCCTCGTAGAAATAGGAATCGTCAACAACGAATAGTGGAACCCGAGCTTCCACCTATTGTTGTAGAGATGGCCGATAACCGTACAATGGAGGAATTGCTCCGTGCACCCACCGAAGGGTATGGGGAAGCAATCGTTGTGCCGGCTATTTTGGCGGATCATTTTGAGATTAAGACGGGTCTTTTATCGCTCATTCGTGCCGGCCAATTTCGTGGCAATGAGACCGATAGCCCGCATTCTCACATTCGGAATTTTAATCGAATTACCTCGACTCTCAAGTTTAGAGATGTGCCGAATGACGTGATTAAGCTTATGCTTTTTCCGTACTCGCTCGAGGGTAATGCTAAGCTTTGGTATGAGAAAGAACCACCGGGTTCGATTTTAACTTGGGATGATTTAGTGTCGAAGTTTATGAATTATTTCTTTCCACCGTCCAAGACAACACACTTTAAAAATGAGATAACTAGATTTGAACAAAAAGTGCATGAATCGTTTGGGGTTGCTTGGGAAAGATTTAAGGATTTGTTAAGACAATGTCCACACCACGGTTTCTCGGAATTGCATCAAATTAATACTTTCTATAATGGGCTTAATATGATTGAACAAGATTCTTTAAATGCCGCCGCGGGTGGTAATCTTTTAAGAAAAACACCGAGAGACGCGTGGAGAATAATTTAGGATAAGTCTAGAGCACAATATTCACGAAACACACCGGGTGTTTCCAATGTGAATTCATCTAACCACGAGATTGCTAGATTGGACTCTAAGATTGATAGTGGATTTGCGACTTTGTTGAGTGAGATTAGGAAGAATCCTCATGGATCGATTAATATGATTGGGAATGTTTGTGTATCATGTGGTGGAGCACATCCTAATTATGCTTGTTTAAACGCGGGGTTTGATCAAGCTAGTGCTTTTGCCGCGACGGGAACTTATGGCTCCAACGGTCAAGTTCCTCGTCAAAATCATGTTGCTCCACCGGGTTTTCCACCGGTTGAAAATAGGTACAACAATGGAAACAATGGGAATAATTTTAACCGTGGTAACCAAGGGAATTTTAATCAAGGAAATGAGATTAATGCTAATCAAAATAATCAAGGTTTTCAAGGGAATAATCAAAATGATTTGTCAAGCTACATGAAATCAAATGAGGCAAATATGAAAGCTTTGCAAAATAACATTCAAGGACAAATGACAACTTTGAAAAATGAGTTTCAAAATACACTAAAGGGGCAAAATAACAAATTTGAGCTTAATCAACAAAGAATGGAACAAAGATTTGAGCAAATGTTTGAGCAAAGTCAAAATCGTTTGCAACAAAGTGTGGAACAAAATCAAAATAAATTGCTTTTGATGTTTGAGGGATTTATGTCTAAACCGTCATCTTCTTCGGGTTGCTTACCTAGTAATACCATTCCAAACCCGAGGGGAGAGCTTAAGGCTATCACCGCTTATGATAATTTAGAAAGGAAGCTTGAGCTTATTGTGCCACCTAAAGAAACCTTTTGGAATGTCACCAAGGCTACTTTAAATGTGATTAGTACCTCGGATTTCATTGACCTCTTTCCTAAGAAGTATAATGATCCGGGTCACTTTTTGATACCTTGTGTTTTCGATGAGCTTGGGGAATACAAAGCTCTAGCCGATCTAGGAGCTAGTATTAACGTTATGCCCTTGTCCATTTGGAAAACTCTTGACTATTTGCGACTTATTCCCACTCGAATGATCATTGAGCTTGCTAATGGAACCACTACTCGACCGGTTGGTATAGCGGAAAATGTCATTGTTAAAGTGGGGGAGTTCGTTTACCTAGCCGATTTTGCTATCATTGATTATGAGCCGAATCCTCGTGCGCCTATAATTTTAGGACGACCATTTTTGTGTACGGCCGGTGTTTTAGTTGATATGAAAGAAGGGGAGCTTAAATTGTTTCATGGGGATAAACATATGATTTTCAAACCGGAAAAAATTTCAAGATTGGTTCCTAAGAAATTGGAAAGTGATAAACCTAATTTTGTTGAATCATGTTGTAATGTTACCTCTTCTATACTCACTCCACACGAGGATGATAAAATTGAAAAACAAATTGATGAATACTTAAGTGAGCCATTCGATGCTAGTAAGTTTGATAATGAGAATTTCGATCCCGAGAGTGATATTGCTTTAATTGAACAATCTTTGAAGATGGATTCATTTTCACTCTCTTCTATGGATCATGTTGATGTTCCCAAGGCACAATCTTCATTTGAAGAGCCTTTGATTCCTAACTTCACACCGAGTGAGGTTAGTGATTATTCGTTGGATAAGTTCATCGATGAACTTTTTGCTATCCTTGATCCACTTCCACGGGGAAGTGAAGACGTTTCCGATCTCGAGATCGAACGTGACTCTCGTGTTTTACCTACCATTCTCGAGGAATTCGCCGATGAATTGCCTTCGAATGAGAATGATGATCTTGTATCCGAGTGTGACACACTCGATACTTTGTCGGAAATTTCTTGTGATGACGAGAATGACGACACTTTTGTGACTTACTCAAATCCTCTATTTGAAGCTTCATTGAACAATAATCCATTGTTTCAAGAGGATTTTGAGAGCATCATACCTCCTACATCTCACAACCTTTATGATGATGATCTTCTTATGAAGGAGGTTGATGAGGTTTGTGATGATGATCACACCTTTTGTGATGAGTATGTCGACTCGGATGGAGAAATTTACATTATTCCCAATCTCCCTCCCACTCGCGTTGATCTTAATGTGCGGGTTTTTCATGTGACTCATATTGAGTACCATGACCCCTTTGTTCACGTTCCTAAGAGTGAAAAAGTCGACAAAGTCATGCAAGTTGAAACCACTATGGTTGAGACTTTTATCCCACCATTACTATGTGCTTCATATGATTTAGGATTAGCATGGGGGGACGACACCTTGTTGTCCATTCCTTTCTCCACCGAGGACGAGGTATTCGACCCCGGAATCGTTGATTTAGGGAAATCTCGGACTTTCACCGATGTAATAATTGAAAGATTTTTCGATCATATTGGTGCGAGTTTATCTCGTGGAGCATGCTACATTCATACTATTGTTTGTGACTACCATCTCTTTTTAGAGATTCACGTTGGAGTTTTATCCTTTCGTTTGTCATCCGACAACGAGGATGAGATCTTTGACCCCGGCATCGTGCTTTATGTTGGATTTTATCCTTTTATGCCGGTTTGCACCATCTTTCCCTAAGGACCAATGAATGCGGGGATCGAGTCGAGCTCATGACTCGGTGAACAAAAACGAGTATTTTCTATCTTCTTTCTATTTTCTAACACCTAATAAGGCTTGATCTTTCAAGCTCGTGTTCGTGATTTGTTGTGTTGTGATCTTAGGTACGACCCTTATATTTGAAGACTCTCGTGTTCGGTTTTTGCCGGTCCACTTGATCTTCCATTCTTTGAATGCCAAAAAGGGGCACACTTTCTATCCCTTGATTTTTATCGACTAACGTTTTATCTTGAGGCATACTTAATAAACGGCTTATAGATTTGCGTGCTCTTTCCATGCTAGGAGTTTGCATTAGACTCTTCGTATTTTAGCAAGGGGGTGTTACTCTTGAGCTAAGAAACATTGAGGACAATGTTTGGTTTTAGCATGGGGGAGTCAATCGATATAATCGCTTGCAATTGTTTTTGTCGTGTCCAAACGTGTAGTTTTTCTCATTTTCCAATAAAATTTTAAATTTTTTGTGTAATTTTTAAGTTTTAATAAGTAAAATAAGTGTTTTTGACACAAATGTAGACTTTTAATAAGAATAGTTTTTGACTCGACTTGGTTTTTAACCTTAGCTTTTCCTTAACGTATTTGAATTAAGTTTTGCTAGGCTATTATATAGGGAGCTTTAAAACGCGAAGGTCTTAATTCATATGAGTTAAGGACAAGAACTTTTCGCAAGCTCCTATAATTGATCCTAGAAAGTCGTTTATCAAGGGAACTTTAAAACGCAAATTCTAAAACTTGCAAAAGTATAAGAAGTTGCAAGATCCTATAGATGACTTGAAAACCCAAAACTTTGATTTAATAGGCTAAGTATCCATATATGGAGAACAAGAGATGATAGAGCCAATTATAAGTTCGGTATTCTTTCGGGAATTTATGTGAGTTAATTATGAGCCTATTCTCCCATCGCTTGTTAATAAATTTTAATTGCAATAAATAATGTTGAACGATTTGAAAAGTTACTTAGTTTCTAGCACAAGATCGTTTAAAAGTTGCTCGGTATAGATTAGAGTTCATAGCCAAGGCATAACTTATTGAAGCGGGATGCGAAGATTGGCGAGTCCAAAAAGGTCCTAACAAGACATGAGGGCTATGTTTTATTGCTAAAGATCTCAAGTGATGTGAAGACTCATTTATCAAAAATCAATATGAAGGATCGAGACACACGAAGAAAAGCAAAATACTCCCAAAAAGTCATGGAGAAGTCTATCCAAAAAGACCAAAATAAGGTATGAGGATAAATGAAGCCAAGTCCAAAAAGGAGGCGAATCGTTGTTAATCAAAATCCCAAGTAAAGATTGGAGAAAAATGAAAGAAGTCGTGGTCCAAGTATGAATCTCTCAAAACTTCAAGTGAAGAAATATTATGAAGAGAAGACCATTATTTCAAGAACGTCTCTCAAGGTTGGAAGTATTAAGTCATTGCCAAATATCGATCCGAGAAAGGTCTCAAATCGCGAAACAAGTTATGCCAAGATATGAACTTTATGAAGTCCCGAGAAGCAGTTTTAAAAGATTTTGTCCTTTAGCTAACTATTGATTAAATCATTCACTTTATTTTCGGCCTAATAAATTATCGAAATAAGTCAACAATGCATCCTCGTGATCATTCTAGACAACAATAAAATATAAGAGATACACATAGGAATAAGGGAGTCTAAGTGATTAATTAGCCCACATGAATTCGTGTTAGTCTACCAACTTATAATAACAATGATCTTGTTTTTGCACTTGGCATGGAAAAGTGAAAAGTCGAGGACGATGAATCTATTTGAGTTTTTATGATCTTTAAAGTTATTTTATTTCTTTGCAAAATAAATTGTCAAAAGTTGAATAATGGTGTAGCTATAGTTTTATTTTATCATTGCGTGAGGACACGGCAATTGCTTAGCATGGGGGAATTTGATATGAGTGTTTTTACTCATATCATTTGTAGCTTAAAACATTGAAATTATGCATTAAATGTATAATATATGCCTTGGAAATGCTTGTTTCTTGTTTTCATGTGTGTAGGTACCAAGTTCGTGAAAACCGATGAAAACCGACACGAGATTGATGAGAAAGATCAACGAAGCCAAAATCGAGCTCGACAAATAGTGGATTTAATAATTTGTCAAGAAAATGGGCCAAGTGGGATCCACGGTTGCTTAACGGGCTTGAAGGCCCATTTATGGGATAATAAATACACTTTTAACAAATAAAGCCCAAACCATTAGGCCCATATGGTGGAGTATTTACGACTGATGGAAAGTTGTTTATGGGCCCAAGCCCAACTGCCATGAGATGGGAAGAAACGAATTTGGGCCTTAGGGTTTTGTTTAAGTAAAAAGTTTACTTTCATTCGTTTTTTTTTCTTTCCATTCAAACTCACATCACTTATAAATAAACGAAGCGTCCATCACACGTTTTCTATTCTCATCCATTTGTTACACGTCATTATCCACTCACATGAATAAAACCGGATAAATAAATATTACTCTTCACCACTTGTTTTCTTTATTCCCACCCACACATTAAATAAATGGATCGTTATTTCCTATGCACCATTCTTCTTCTTCCTTTCACCCTAAATAAACAAAAACTAGTAAACACTACTATTCACCACAAACCCTAAATGGGTAAAAAACCAATTAAACATAGGGGTTTCATTCACACGCTTAATACAAGTGTGTGGGGAATAAAATCCCCAAATTTTAAGGAAGAGAGTGTGAGAAGGAGCTTACTACGTGGCGGTTTGCTATTGGTATGAACACCTCATCTAGCCTAATCCTCCAATCAGCGCTCTCAAAAGAAGCACAAGTAGCACACACGGATGCCACGTTGGCAATCCGTGTGAGCTACGATAGATGACAGCCCTCAGATTGAAGAAAGAGAAAAGAATTGAAGATCTAAGGCTCAAAATCAAAAGGGATATTCTTCAGCATATCCGCATATTCGCTGCTCAACAGCCTTGGGATGGCTATAAAAACCCCCAAATATTGTGTAATTGTCATCCTTCTTTTTACTTAGTTGTTATTCTGTCAAAATTAGTATAGGATTTGTTCTTGTAATTTACTTTAAATCTTGTAATACCCTTTGATGATTAATAAAAATTAGTTTAATCTTTCACAAGTGTCTCGTTTTTTTTACTGCTTTCATTTTATGAATAATTTCTATTACTGATTTGCATGATAACATTCAAGATATTATACTTAAACTAATTAATAGTTTTGGTGTAATATTATAAGTAAAATTGGATCAATTAAATTATCCCCACTGGATGATTTAAGTTTATAAATTAGTTTGGAACGATTGTGGAAACTGGTTGATTTGTTCGACGTTCGAATGGTGATTCGAGATGATGGTTCGTATGGAGGATATTGGCGGATTTGATTCTGGTTCTAAGGAAGCTCAGCGCTTTCCTTCGACTCAAAGGATATCTTCAAAAAGGTGCATTTTCTTTTACTTGTATTGTTTATGAAATTAATTTGATAAGTTTGCTACTTAGGTTTGATTTGTTTAACTGTTTAAAGTCTCTGTTAGAATGGTTAAGTCTGCTTAATGTTAGTTTTTGAAGTTTGAGTATGTTAGTTTGAGTTTGCTTAATTTTTACTTATTTAGTCTTGATTAATATTGTTTACTTAATGTCTGAGAATTCGGTATGTTTTTGTATTTTCTTTTGATTTATGCTATCTTGAGATGTACTTGATGAATCTGATATAGATAATGAATCTGCTTAGATGTGTATTGTGATATAGTTTTGATATAAACATGTTATTGGATCTGCTAGAGTTAAGGTATCAAGTCTGTTATTGAAATGTTGTTAAACTTAGTTTGGTTAGTTGATTAGATTATTGAGTTCATAAGTTTTCTTAAATAGACTCCATCTGGTTAAATTGAGATTCTAATTGTCTACTTTTTGCAAGCTCAGTGCTGCTTTATTTAGTTCGTTATGTGAACGGTATGCTAGTGTTGAATTGATCTAGAATGGTTGTTGTATGCTAATTCGAATATGATGCTGATTTTTCTGAACCTAAGCTACCATTGCACGTGAATGTTTGGTCTGCTGAGAATCTGTTTAGTTATTTAGCTGGTATTTAGTAGGAGTAATCATCGTGTTATAGAGGAGTCTGGATCTTTATATTTCTGTTATATGTCTACTAAATTGTTTGGATTTGTTTTCATAGCTGAGACTGTATGCTTAAACTGTCATAGCTAGCTTATCTGTATTTGTAGAGTATTAATTCTGATTGGGTTTCCTGAATGTGCTCTAAGTGTAAGGCTGATTTAATTTGCTGATATAGACTTGATCTAGCTGTTTGTTGTTGTTATTTTTCTGATTGTTGCGTTTGTGTCATTTTTAGCTTATCAGATTTACTGATTTGATAAGCCAAAAAGCTGTGTCTTCATAGCTTATAGCAGTTAAGCTTCATAAGTCACCTCCTGTGACGTTTTATAATTTTCTTTATCAAAAAAAAATAATTCTCCAATAATGTCCTTCACGGGACTTGAACCCGTGACCTCCTGGTCACTCATCCAACGTGATAGCCAACTGAGCCAAGTGCTCTTTTGATTATTAGTCTTCCTCTTCTCATTATTATAGTAGTTTAATTAGGCTGAGTTTGTGTTGTTTTATTATTTTCATTGTCACGTTTTATTTTGTTTCAATTTTTATTAAAGTTAATTTTTAATATAAAATTAGTTTCAGTTTATAAAATAAATAAAATAAAATAAATAATTAATTATTAATAATATAAAAAATGTTTTTATTTTAATAGATTAGTTTTAAAAAGTAATTTTAAATAAAGTATATTAGTTTTGAAGGTTTAATTAGATTTTAAAATAGATTAAAACTTTTAATTTTTAAATAGAATTAATTTTTATAGATTATTAAAATAGATTAATTTTTAATTAGTTTTATATTTTAAGTAATAAATTGTTTGTTTTAATTTTAAATTAGCGGGGTTTACGATTCATGCACTTTAGGATAGTTTTAAATAGCTTAAAATTCGTAGACTTTAATTTTAGTTTAAAAACCAACGACTCATTCAAATCGATTGTCCAAATCAAAACGAAACGTCTCAAATTCACTCGATCTTCGTGTACAACGAACTTGGTTCACTCACGTGTTTAATCGTATCCGTCTTTGACTTATTTTTGGTTAATTACTTTTTCCTAAAGGTAATTACCTAAATTTGTCCTATAACGTATATGTGTTAATCCACGACACATCAGGTTTATTTTCTAAGAAATTGACATGAGCATTTTCTTCAACTTTCTTAGTTGCCAAATTGTAAACCCTATATGCTTTACTTTGCAATGAGTATCCTACAAGATATCCTGGATCAGACTTTCCATCAAACTTTCCCAAATAATCAAGAGATTTAGTATAGACACGTGACACCCAAAAGGTTTTAAATGACTTATGTTTGGCTTTACATTAGTCAAGAGTTCATAAGGTGTTTTGTTTTGAGGCTTAGTTACTAGGACTCTATTTAACACATAACATGCAATATTGATTGCTTCTTCCCAAAAGGTATTTGGCAAAAGTGAATCAACCAGCATAGTTCAAGCAGCCTCAATTAATGTCCTATTCTTCTTTTCAGCTACTCCATTCTGTTGTGGAGTTCTAGGATTACTAAATTGTCTCTTAATTCCTTTAGACCTACAGAATTCATCAAAATCAGCATTCTTAAATTCTGTTCCATTATCAGTCCTAATGATTAATACCTATTTAGTGAGCTGCTTTTCAACTAAAGTGATAAAATCCTTTAGTAATTCACGTGTTTCACTTTTAAGGGCTAAAAAGAAAACCCAACTGAATCTACTATAATCATCAGTTATGACTAGAGAAAAGGTCTTATGACTAATGCTTCTGATAGAAACTGGACCAAATAAATCCATATGCAAAAGTTGTAAAGGTTTTGTCACAGTGTTTACAGTCTTGGTCTTACAAGAGGCTTTATGTTGTTTACCTTTTTGACAAGCAGCACATGTGAAATCATTTTGAAAAGATTTGTTAGGTAGACCTCTAACCAAATTCCTTTTTACCAATCTATTAAGATTCTTGAAATTCACATGACCTAACCTTCTATGCCATAAGTTTGACTCATCTAAAGAAGCCTTAGCTAGCAAACATGTAATACCACCCGTTGGAGTAATAGTATGAAGATTAAAGGTGTACATATTTTCTTGCATGGGTACTTTAAGGAGTATTTGAGATTCCTTAGGCATCTCAAAGTCTTTGGACAACACCAAGCAGTCTTTTTCTGTGAATAGTACCTTGTTCTTCTTGTCACACATTTGTGATACAGAAAAGAGATTGAACTCATTCAATTCTTTTACAAAGAAAACATCTTCAAATTCCAACTTTCCTATGTTGATTTTCCCTTTGCCAGTGATTCTACCTTTGCTACCCCTAAAGGCTACTGGACCACCTCTGAATCAGCAAGAAAATCTTTGTTTCCTGTCATGTGTCTTGAGCATCCACTATCTACAATTCCTTTATCTTTTAATTCATCAATGAGATGCCCCTGCACACAAATAAAACTCATTAGTTTTTAACAGGGACCCAAGCCACATTTGGCTCGGATCTTGTGGGACCTACACATTTAAGAGTTTGTATTGAAGTATTCCCAGTAATGCTACTTTTACTCTTATACTTCATGGTTTCATTTATGTAGTCAAATTCATAGGGTGACTCTATGTACTCTGACTTCTTTGACTTAAGTACTACTTTAGCGGTACTTGCTTTAACACATGTTATATCTCTTTTAGGAACCCACATTTGCACTGGTTTGTTCTTGTCCTTACTTCTAGGTGTTTTATTCTTTTCAAAAACTTTCTTAGAAGTCTTGGAGAACATTGGTTTTACAGACTTTAAACCAACAGTACTTGAGTTTGGTCTAGCAGTACTTGCATGTCTAGACTTGCCGGTACTTGGTTTACCAGATTTCAAGGATACTAGCCCTTGCTTCATAAGTACTGCTCTAGGAACAAAACTTTTGGTAGGATTATTTTTAACCTATTTAACTACCTTTGTGTGATCAAACTTAGGTTTGTCATCTCTAGTTTTCTGATACCTATAAACCTGTGCATTTTTCTCATTACTGTTTTTCATGACCCTTTGTGTAGCCTTCTATTTCACAATTTTATCTTCATGTAATGTACAGTCTTTGATAAAATGACTTAGACTACCACAAACATAACATCCTTTTCTTCTTAAAGAAGACCCAAAAGGTTGTTTTGACTTTACTTTTTCAAAACCTATCCCACCCCTTTTTGTTTTAGTATGTTGTACATTGTTTTCCAATATCTTGCTAGGAGTTTTTACCTGCTTGGGAGCAGAACTAATCTTAGATTCCTCAGAAACAAAGTTGTTCATTAAAGGTGGATAAACAATATTCTTGGTCACAACAGTAGTTTCTTGGGACAGAGTACTAAAGTTAAAGACATTATTAATCTTAGGCTCTTCTAACTCTATACTAGTATCATTACAAGAGGGCATGAAAATTCCTGATACTGGTGGAGGAACTGCCTTCATTCCTTCAGCATATCTATCATTTTCAGGTGTATCATCTACCTCACTAGAACTATCAAAAATCCCTTTTGATAAGTCTTTGTTAGTTAAGGTTATCCCAGGTTGATCCTCAATATATCCTAGGCCTGTTTTATCATAATACCCCATTTGTGAATTAATCAATTTTCCCAATCCCTTAGAGGATTGTTGCCAATGACTAATCACTTCCCTACAAAGACTGGTTTTTAAAGCTTCATTTTTTGAATTTATTTTTAAAAGTTGTCTTTCAAAAGCTTTTATTTCCAAATCTTTTTGCCTCATTTGAAGAGTCAAAATCCTTATTTTCTCTTCATAGTTTTGTTGAGCCTTTTTGTACAAAACTATATTTTCTTCTAATTTAACAACACCATGTTTGAAAGCCTCTACTTCTACTGTAAAGCCCGTATTTAAATATTTCGAAATATTAAATACGCGATTTTAATTATATAAAACTATATGCAGTTATTCAAGAAAATAATTATTACGAACGTATAGACGTTAATACGCAAAATTATACGTTTCAGAAAGACTAAAGCAAGTTTTTTTTTTATAAAAAAAATAAACATTAGAGAACTATATAAGAGATTAAGGGCCGAATGTTGTAAAAAAAAAGAGAAAAAGGATTTTGGGCTTAAGCCCATTATGGTACAAGAGTATATACGGGGGAGTAATATCAAATCAGGAGAAAAAAAAGGAGTTCTAGGGTTTATGGTGGCCGCCGGTTAAAAAAAAAGGGGGGTTTCGAGTTTTATTATCCATTTCAATCCAGGTATTAGTATTCATCTTCTAAATCATTCATGGTAAGCATCTCGTTCTTTGTCCCATGTGTTATCACGTTTTAATTTTGATCCTAGGGTATATAAACGAAACCTATAATATAGCACATAAAATCATACCAAGATTAGGGTTCGGGGTTGTGGGACTGCTCAAGCAATACGAGACACCACCATGTCTCGGTGGTTCTCCCTTGCCCAGCCACGAACAACAACATTAATCAGGGGGTCGGGTTGTTGTAGTTTATAACCAGCCGAGACCTTAAGGTCTCGGTGGTACTTCTTGTTTTGGCCGACCGAAAACAGCAACCCCAATCGGGGTGCGTAAACATAGTAAGGGAGGTGCCGGGTTTGATTTTGAAAATGGAACCGAGACCAAGGGGTCTAGGTATACTTCTGTCCGAGAGACCAGCCGTGACCACAGGCCGGCTTGGTTCCTTTTGGCCAGCCGTGAGGCTAGAAACTCAAAAATAAAATTGGACGTTGGGTGTACCAAAACAGAAAGTATCATTATAAAATCAATATAAACATTGTATTAAACCAGTGGTTAAATTTCGGGCAGGAAATAGCAGTTTTAAATTGAAATTAGCGACAGTTTAGCGACAACTTTTCTGTCGCAGTTTTCATAACAGATTTGGGACAGTTTTTAGTCACAGTTTTTAGTGACAGATTTTTCTGTCGCTAAGTCAGATGGGCAGATTTAATATATATGTCGAATTGTTTTTTTGAGCAACCGAGAAGGGGTATCTCGGTAGGCTCGGGCTGTATTATAAAGGATAAACATGGAGTTTTAGTTACCTTCTTTAATCACTTTTATAAATAAATGTTTTAATGATTTAATTAGTAAATTAAATTTATAATGTTACACAAGTTTTCTTTTATAAAAATTAAAAGAGTATAATATTATTAAATGATTTGTATTCATTTTTGGAAACTTTCTAAATTTAGAAACTTTCTAATAATGTCAGATTATTATTTATAGTAATAATAATTATATCAGAAATATTAGAACATTCAGACTTATCAGTTTATATACTAACAGTAATGCAAGAATAAATAAATTAAACTAAGAACATATAAGATCAGTAAAACTAAACAGATATCAGTCAACTCATTTCACGTCCCTTATTCATGTAGTGTTGTATTGTAACACACGACTTATAATGATATAGAAATGTAGATGAAGATTAAACCAAAAAAGAAAGATTAGATTAGATGAAGGAAAAGAGAAAAACAAAGGTGTGAATTCCTAGTGAGAGAAACACATACGTTTCTCTCTCTACAAAACAAATGAAATGGAAAACACACACGCAAATGAGGCTTAGGAGGCCTTTTATACTAAGTAGTAAGTGTTTAGGAGGCCTTCCTCATTTGTGTGTTCGGGACTAATTCCCGTTATATAAACATTAATAACTAAGAACTCTCGACACCGTTGAATAGTATTTTTCACGAGCTTCGCAATGGTATATTATATGACCATCACTTTAAATACGGCTAACAATCTCCCCCTAAGGGGTGGTCATGTAATATGTGACTTCACTTCGTTGGTGTTGCTGACTTTGAAGCTCGTTGTCCTGAGAGTTCTTTCATAGTTCCTTTCATGACTTGTGATCTTGGATCTTTGATCTTTACCTTGACTTGATCTTGTAACTTTTCCAGCTTGTGTTCTTGTGTCTTTACCCACATACTCATGTTTTGATTTGACATGAAAGCTTGTTAACAATCTCCCTTAATCATCAGAGTAGCGGAAGTCTTTGTCTTTAGATGTTCTTGAGCTTTCTTCAATAATCCTGAATATGTGGCCTTGAATTGCGACTCTTGAGATAACGCCACCGTTTGCATTCCACCGGTTTCCCGCCGTTTGCATTCTACCGGTTTCCCGTTATACAGTACGAATACTGTACCTGTGATCAGGTAAGTTCAAAGAACTTCCTTGACAGGATTTCCAGCTGTGGTAGCCGTTCTCAATACTTGAATATATCGAAAGATGATTCAAAGTAAGGAGTGAATCATGCAGTTCCATTCTGCTGATTAAGTCGTCAATTCACTTTCCTGGAACAAGTCTGAATCAATTAAGAATCAAACCATCGTTGCTTTCCAGTTGACACAAGTTTGATTCGTATAGAATCTCACAAGTTACCTACCGCAGTGCTGTTTGATGATGACACTGGAAGGATTTCCATTCGTCACTGTAAATACTGAAAAGTATTACTCTGAATGTTCTGGCAAGATCATAAAGATATTGCGTCGAGACCTGGAACGAGTTTGAATCAATTAAGAATCAAACCACTGTTGCTTTCCAGTTAACATATGTTTAATTCAAGTGAATCTTACATATGACCTACCGCAGTGTTGTTTGATGTTAACACTGGAAGGATTTCCATTCATCACTGTGAATACTAAAGAGTATCACTCTGAATGTTCTAGCAATACCACAAGGATAGAGCGTAGGACTCTGTAAATCATCGCTTGTGTTCTAATGATGAACAACAATTGATCTATGGAATAAGTGTCCTAATGAGATTTTTGATGAATCTCGTTGGCTCTAGACTCTATAAGTGCACGTTTATTTGGTGATCGGAGGCTGGAGCAGACTGCCACCTATTCAATATCTACTATCTCGGAGTGAGAAAGTTGATAGAAATGAGTTGAACTCCGTGACAATAAAACAAACTTCTTTTGAGAGAAGCTTGAGTAGGCTGGGAAGGGTTGTGCATTGCATCACTGGGTCCATGATGCCTTGTCTTCAGTATCAGAAATCATCCAAGTGATTCTGATAATAGATGTATTGACCCGGTTTCTGCCTAAGTTGTATGGAGGGCTTCTTTCTTTACACCCTTTATCCTTACATTTCTTTTTCATTCTTCAACCCCTTCAATGCTTACCAAGACGTCATAACTAGCACCTTGTTGTGATTGTTCCAGTGCTAGCTTAAGTCATTAGTCGGCATTATTCCCGTACACTCAACTACTCCATCTTTCCTAAGGACTTCTAAGTTCTAATGGATTGTCCCTGGGAAGATCCCTCCGGTTCTGGTTGGATCATAGGACGAATACCTAACCACCTTTTGACACCAATACCATCGTGAATTTATGTGTTGAAGGGTATAGATATCGTAACAAGAAAAATCATTTGAAAATGCAGTCAAGGTGTTGATGAAATCAATGTTTACACCTTGAAAGTTTTCTATATCACCAAAAACGCTCCCCCTACATATGTGCATCATAAAAGGAGAGATTTTTGCACATATTAGGAAGAGAAAGCACTTATATCAAAGATCTTATTCAAGATAACACATTTTAACACATTTTGATCACTATTCTCCCCCTCAAAAATTGCATGAAATTGAAATTTTTGTGAAACTAGTGATGAAACATGGAGAGAATAATGTGTCATGAAACTTTGGAACAAATGTTTATAAAAACATTATACCCCCCATCGAAAAGAGATTGTATTTAAGTAGGGGAGTATATGAGCACATTGTTTTGAAATACTTTGAAAAATTATGCTCAAAAGTCCGAGAAAAATTGTGTTCATGAGCTTAAAACTTTGAATGTTTTGATATAAGCTCATGACCGAGAAAAATGAATTTCTCGTTGTTGAGGATAAGTCAAAGACTTTCCTTTATTTAGGGACCGGGTTATAGTCTGACATGTGACTATAAGCCATTATGTGAAGAAAAATAGAAAAGACATGTTTTGAAAACATTTGAACTCTCATTCGAACTTTATGTACGTACCCGTGTCGTTATTGAACAACATTTCTAAGCACGTCCATATTATCGATGCTGAGAGACATGTCGGAGAAGAATATTTTTGGTATTTTTTGAAAGGTTTTCTCATTTTTTATTTTGTTTTTATAGGTTTTATATTTTTGTATTTTGATTTTCTGATAGATATATACAAGGTTACTGCGAATGTGCAAGACGTTCAAGTTCATCAGGAGTGAAACTACGCATACCAAGTCGACGAATCCAAGAATTCAAATCTGTCTTGAGAAAGAGCTTTGGTGAAGATGTCGGCTAGTTGGTAGTCCGTCTTGACAAAGAACAGTTCGATCGTTCCTTTTTCCACATGCTCCTTAATGAAATGGAATCGGACAGCTATGTGCTTGGTCTTGGAATGTTGGACCGGGTTGCAGGATATGGCTATGGGTGATTGTGAATCACAATAAATAGGGACTTTGTTAAAGTAAAAGCCATAATCCGTGAGTTGTGTTCTCATCCAAAGGACTTGAGCACTACACACGGATAGAGACACATATTCTGCTTCCGCGGTTGACAACGCCGTACAGTCTTGTTTCCTTGATGACCAGCTCACTAGCTTCTCGCCTAAGAATTGTGCTCCACTGGAAGTGCTCTTGAATGTATCATGACACCCTGCATGATCGGCATCTGAAAAACCAGTGAGATTAAAACCAGAATCCTTCGTATACCAGAGACCCATGTTAATGGTTCCCCGAAGATAACGAAAGATCCTTTTAACCTCCTTGAGGTGCTTCTCGGTTGGCTGAGCCTGGTACCGAGCACATAAACAAGTAGCATGCACAATGTCTGGTCTGCTTGAGGTTAAGTACATAAGGGACCCGATCATACTTCGGTATTTTGTAGTATCTACAAATGTCCCTTTCTTATCCAAATCAAGCTTGTGTTTAGTGTCCATTGGAGTACCAATAGGATCACAGTTATCCATACCAAATTTCGTTAGAATCTCAAGCACATACTTGGACTGATTTATGAAAATACCACGGGGGGATTGGTGAACTTGGAGACCAAGAAAAAACGTCATTTCCCCCATCATGGACATTTCAAATCGACTTTTCATAAGGTCGGCAAATAATATGGAATATTTTGGGTTAGTAGAACCAAATATAATATCATCTACATAGACCTGAGCCACCAAGATGTCGTTGCCGTAGTGCTTGATAAACAACGTTGGATCAATAGTTCCTTTGCTGAAGTGATTTTGTAGAAGAAATGATGATAATTCGTCGTACCATGCCCTCGGTGCTTGTTTCAAACCATAAATTGCCTTTTTCAACTTGTAGACATGGCTTGGATGTTCAGTATTGATGAAACCTTCAGGTTGACATACATACACATCTTCTTTTAACGGCCCATGCAAGAAAGCCGTCTTCACGTCCATTTGATACACTGTGAATGATTTGTGTGCAGCGTATGCCAAGAAAATCCTAATAGCTTCCATCCTAGCAACCGGGGCGAAGGACTCGGCGAAATCAATTCCCTCCTGCTGTTTATAACCTCTCACAACTAACTGAGTCTTGTTCCTAATGACCGTTTGCTCCTCATCCATCTTGTTTTTGAATAACCATTTCAGGGTAAGCGGATCGATATTGTCTGGTCGAGGTACTAACTCCCATACATCGAGTCGGATGAACTGATTGAGTTCTTCTTGCATAGACTCAATCCATGATGCATCGGTCATTGCTTCTTTCACACTTGCTGGTTCCATTGTGCTGACTGATAGTGCATAGATACACATATCACCATCGGTACGCAGCTGATTTCGTGTTGAGACCGGTCGTGAGAGATTGCCAATCACTTGAACCAAAGGATGATTCTTAGTCCATTTGTGTTCATGTGGAAGTGTATGAGAAACTTGATGCGAGCTCGACGGATCCACATATGGTGCTGAAGGCTGAGTAGTGCTTGTGGAAGTCGCAAATGGATTAACAAACTCGTGTTCGTTGAGCATCGCATTGTTTGCATTTTCAGCAACTATTTCATTCTGAAGATGAACATGAGTAGGAATTTGCTGAGAATGTTGTTGAGTTGCGTCAGCAATCGGAGAAGTGGTTGGAATGTTTTGAGTCACTATGGTTGAGGTTGACGTAGATGGTGCAGAAGTAGATGCCGATGGTGTAGATGCAGTCGGAGGTTCTTGAACTACCATAGCAGGTGCAGCCGGGGCATTTTGAGGAACACCAAATGACGAAGGACCCTCCATATATTCATCATAGATTGGCCCAAATAAAACTTCCAAGTCACGTTCTGATGGTTGTAACGATGAGATTGCTGGCGGTGCAAATTGAAGCGCGAGTCCTGAACTTACGTGTCCAGAAGTCTGACCTTGAAGCTCGGGATGTGAGCTTCTATGCTGAGAGGCCATACCCGAGAGTTCATCAAAGGTAACGTTCATAGTCTCCATTACCTTTCTTGTCCTTCGATTATAAACCCTATAAGCACAAGCAGTTGAAGAATAACCAATGAAAAAGCCAATATCACCTTTAGGTTCAAGTTTACCGATATCTTCACGATCATTCTTCGGATAACATAATGCACCGAAGACATGTAAAAATGAAATATCCGGTTTTCTTCCATTAATGATCTCATAAGGTGTTTTGTTGAAACGGGTGTGAATAATGGAGCGGTTTTGAGTATAACATGCAGTTGCTATAGCGTCGGCCCAAAGGAATAACGGTGCACTAGAGGAGAGAAGCATCGTTCGAGCAGCTTCAACTAACGTACGATTCCTCCGTTCCACAACTCCATTCTGCTCTGGAGTTCTTACAGCCGAAGTTTGATGAGAAATCCCAACTTCGTCAAAATAAGCTTTCAATTTCTGATTTGTGAATTCTGTACCGTTATCCGTTCTCACAATAATGACAGGGGCTTGCAGTAGAACTGATGTTTTCTTCAAGAAGTTAATAATTACATCAGGGGTTACATCTTGAAGCAAGAAAATGAACCCATGTGTAGCGAGAATAGTCATCCACAATGACAAGGACATACCGCTTTCCATTAATACTTTTGATTCTCATTGGGCCACACAAATCCATATGTAGGAGATGTAACCTATTCGTTGAGTTGGGAACAGGTTTGGGTTTGTGAGGCTTCTTCTTACTTTTACCTTGCTCACATGAAGGACAAAGATGGTCTTTTGTATATTTGAACTTTGGAAGACCGGTAACGAGATCATCTTTCGCGAGATGGGTGATGGCATCGAAATTGAGATGAGATAACCTTTGATGCCATAACCACGACTTTGTTGATGTGGCTCGGGCCATGAGACAAATTGGAGAAGCAGCAGACATTTGAAAAAGATCAATGGTATAAAGGTTGGTGGTACGATTTCCTTTCAACAGATCAATTCCTTCAAGATCTCTTACAAAACATGTATGACTTCTGAAAGCGACCTCCAAGTCTGAATCACAAAATTGCCCAACCGAGAACAAGTTATGTCCCAAGCCATCAACAAAAGAGACTCTGGTGATGATTATATTTCCCCAATGAAGATCACCATAGCCTAGAATTGCTGCAACATGATCATTTCCAAATCGAACAGTTCCCATGAAACGCCATACAAAGTTCTTGAGAAGGCTTCGATTCCCAGTCATATGTTTGGAACAGCCCGAGTCCACGCACCAGAGACAAATTTCAACAGCCTGCCAATGATAAGAGAAACAGATATTTTGGCAACCGATGAAATAGGTTCCTGTAGGGTTAGAAGATAATTAAGCCGTATCACATACCGACGTTTCACTGTCAGTATGAGATCTACTAGTGTCGATAATTTTGCCACTACAGTCAAAATTTCTACCAGTAGGCAACCATTTAGAGGTGAGTCTAGGGCTACTAGGCTTAACAAGACTTTCTGTGGACCCTACATGCGTACTTTTTGGAACATACACCTTAGCCTTAGGAGTGCGTTGTTGTTCACTGACTGACAGTTTGTCAATTCGAGTGTAACCACCATAATTCAAACCATTCATAGTCAAACCACAAGCATCATGACTAAAAGTAAAGAAACATTTATTACATTTAGCACAAATAACTTCATATTTTTCATTCCGAATAGCAAGCTTAAAGTCATTACATTCAGATGAATTAGGTTTCTGATTATGATTAAAAAGCGGTAAATTCCTAGGGTGTTCTTCTACTTCCACATTATTGATCTTGGGGCGACTACTTCTAGAGGCAAAAGGGACCCTATCATTCCTTGTATTGCTCGTAGGCTGTGGCCTTCTGCTCTTAGTGTAGTTGTTTATTCCTGTAGAAGAAGACACGCGTCTATTAGAATTAGCACTTTTTAGATCAATAACTTGTGGTTGAGTTATAGTGATCGGTTTTATCCTAACGCTTGCTTTACGTTGTTTGCTAGGCACAGAGGGAGAACTAACACGAAACATTCCTGGGGCAATCACAGCAGTTTTCGTTCCAGCAACCTTGGGAAAAGGTGTCACAGCAATACGAGTGGGTCCCGAGGATGCTGGCTTCTGGATCATCGTATCCACAATCGAGCTAGGTTCAGAAGTCTTATCTTTTAACAAGGCCTTTAACTTACAGTTCTCACAGATTTTATCAATAAGTTTCTGATAGACAGACTTACTTTGTTCAACAGCCCGCTTATATGAAACAACAACAGATTCTAAATCTACAATCTTAGCCTTAAGCTTCTGAACATTACCACCACTAGCACTCTCTAACCCTGACGAGGCCAAATTTGTTTCCGAAACCCCTCCTAACTGAGCCTGCAACCTTATGATAGTTTGTTTCATTTCATTTTGAGCTTTTTCATACGAAATCTTGTCATATTTGCATTCATCACATTTTTTGACAAATTTATTCCAAAGATCGGTGAATTCTTTATCCTTTTTAATGACATAAGATTCCATTTTCTCTTTCATATGATCAAGCTCAGTTTGGAGGTTCTCATTATGCGACATAGAGGTACCTAACTCGACAGGGCTACTATCAATACAATCACGAGCTTTAGAGAGGCGTTCAAGATCGTTTTCCAAAACTTTGATTTTATCAAGAGATTCCTCAGCTTCCTTCGTCAAAGATTTAAAGTCTTCAACAAAGTTTGCTAATTCTTTTAGAAAAGCGTTTTCCAAATTTCCTAACCGAGCATCAACTTGATTAATAATCGGATTAATATCGTTTTGAAGAATTTTCTGAACCTCAATCTGAACAGGTGATGTAAAATTACCTCCAGTTATTTTTGAATTAACAACACGTTTAAGGATGAGAAAGTTGTCTTTAAGCTCGTTTAGAAATCGGCGAGTGATACTCGGTTTAGGAGGGTCATCAGACAATTCCTCACTTGGTAGAAAAAGCATTTCAGTACTCGTTTTAGACCGAACAAAAACAGTTGGAGGATTAACTTTCGGATAATAAATGGGTATCACTTCTTTATCAAGCTTTTTCATTCTTAAACGAGACTCTACAGCAAGTTCAGTAGTTTCCTCGGAATCATGCACACTAGGAGGATCATGCTCATCAGACAATAGCACACTACCATTATATAAAGTTTCATTAGTGGCCTGAACTTGCTTAAGGTATCCTGGATTAGGGGGAAGAGGACAACCTAAAGCCATTTTGTATCGAGTGTAATTTATCTCATTCACTTTTGGTGCGAGCATATTTATCGTCTGCATAGTTTGGCCACGTTTTACTAAAAGGTTGTCTAATTCTCTAATCCTATCCTGCGCTTTGCAAAAATCCTCAAGAAGCCCATCTTCTCGAATTTTGAAATCATGTTTTAGCTGTTTTCGTTCTTCTTTTAATTCCACAATAATAGACTTTTCAGTTGAAAGCTGTTTATTAAGAGAAGTGATTTCATCATTCAATTCGCTTATCTTTTTAGCACTAATTAAGTGTAAGGCATTTAATTTCTTAGTGGTGCATTTTTCTTGATAAACCGATGTAGCATGAGCTTGTTCAAGTTCCTTGATTTTAGCATGATGAATCTCAAAACTTTTCTCCCGTTCCTTATATCCCGCAAGCTCAGTGGTCAATTTGGCATTAGTTTCTCTAAACTTATTATTAACCACCGTAGCATGATCTACATCCTTAGCGAGCTTATCAAATAGAGATTTATAATACGCATGTGTCTCATCAGGAAGGGTTGCAGGCTGAGTAACTTGATCCACACTAAGGTCCACACTAGGCTCATTCGAAATAATATTACTATTATTCGTTTGGTCCTCGTGTGTCTCAATATAGGGCTCAAGCATCTCAGTATACTCTTCCTCCTGATTAGACATATTATATATATCATTATCATCAAAACTTGGGTGTACCTCAGAGGGACCGTCTGCATCATAGACGGGAGCTCTGTCATCATGCATTCCTGAGGTTGATGCTTGCTGTAAGTTTGCCATCAAGATGTAGTTGGCATTCAACTCTTCTTCCTCGTCATATTCTGCGGCAGAAGCCATAAGATCAAATTCCTCAGCTTGGAGTGGGATTCCTGCCTCTTCTTTTTGTGCTATGAGAAGCTGAGTCTGAAGATAAGCAGCATCCCTCTTCTTTTTGGCTGTGCAATCACGAGCATAATGACCAAATCCCCTGCAGTTGTAGCACTGAACCTGACGATTGTTGTTTCCATTTCCCGTACCAGTATTCTCAGCCCTTGCAGCCACAATGTTTCCCATCTGGTTACCAACCGCTGGCACAACAATTAATCCATTCTGATTACCCGCATTCGGAACACCCGGATTTTGACTACGGTTTTGACCATACTGATTTCCTGCATTGCTAACGGTCTGCCCAGCATTCTGACCATATTGTTGAAACTGAGTCCCCGTGTTTCCAGCAACTACCAATTGGCGATCTTGATTCGCAT
This sequence comes from Glebionis coronaria, assembly GCA_025667525.1. Taxonomy (NCBI): domain Eukaryota; kingdom Viridiplantae; phylum Streptophyta; class Magnoliopsida; order Asterales; family Asteraceae; genus Glebionis; species Glebionis coronaria. The sequence continues at coordinate 554,059,105 of CM046877.1, read as the reverse complement.
TCATGAAAGGTTGAGCAATCTGCCTATTTCTAGTGTTCGAGGAGATTCTCTGATTGTTGTTGGTGGGGTTAATGGTGAATTTGAATGCCTTAGCAAGAAGGGCAAGACCAGTATTGATAGCATGAGTAGGATCGGTAACGTCATCAAAACAGGCAATGGGTTGTTGTAAGTAATTCATAGCAGCAGGATGTTGATATCCATAAGCAGTGAGTTGTTGTTGTTGTTGTTGTTGTTGTGGCATGAAGTTACTAGATGAGGGTTGATGGTAGGGTACCATGGGATATGACATAGATGATGGAGAGTTTGCCATAAAAGCCAATGGATCTTGTGTCTTGGCACGTCTTTCTGCCCTAACTTCGTTAGCTTCATCTTGATTCATCTTCAAATAGTCATAAACTTGAGTGTAGTCCACAACATGAAGATCCTTGGTTTGATTGACAAGAGTGACATATCGTGACCATTCAGAAGGAAGATTATCAAGAAATTTAATGTTGGCAGCAATTTGTGCAGGTTCATGTTTGTTTCTTCTAAGATGGTTCATGAGGGTTGAAAACCGATGATAATAAGGTTCAATTTGTTCCCCTTCAGTAGACGTAAATTTCTCCCATTCACGAAGCAACTTAGTTTCCTTTTCTTGTAAACCGATTTCACTGCCCTTCATCATTTTCTGAATCCTAAGCCACATCTCGTGTGCGGTTTCACAACTATCGACAGCAGCATAAACATCTTCAGGAAGTCCCATAAGAATGACTTGAATTGCTTGATCATCAGCGTCGAGTTGTTTGGATTCAGCTTCAGTTAATTCTTCATCTGTTTGCTCATGACTTGAATCAGCTACTGGGTTAGCATTCGTAGGGTCCCCAGGCACAATAATTGTTCTTCTAACATACGGACCCTTTTGAATCGAGTTGACAATTAACTTTCCCAGAGGTTTACATTTTGCATAACGAAGGAGACGACTAGCCCATGTAGTGTAGTTCTCCTTGGTAAGCATGGGTGGACGATTCTCAGTACCCGCAGCATAGATATCTTGTTGAGACGTCATCGTAGAAGTCGTGTGAACAACAGGATCTCAATTCGTAGAAAGCGTGTGGTGATGTTGAAATTCCAAAACTTCCGATTTTTTTCTCAGTCCGACAATAAATTCCTCAGTCCGACAAAACGGTAAGCTGAAAAAATTGTGTATCGCCAAATTTTGAAATTGAGTTCGAGATAGCCAAAAACTAGTAGGGAAAAAATTTGATTCTACTTGACCTAAAAATTTTAACTCTTTTTTTTTTTTTTTTTTTTTTTTTTTTTTTTTTTTTTTTTTTTTTTTTGATCTTCGTGTAAACTATGTTCTGAGACTAGTCTAGATGGTGGCTAACGCTAAAAATTACTCTAACAAAAAAATCCATCGGAATGTCCAACGATCGGAATGTCTCTCTATCGGAATGTCCCTCTATCGGAAAGTCCTTTGATCGGAATGTTGATCTGTCGCAATGATGCTTGTATCGGAATGAATTTAGATCGGAATATGTTCAGATCGTAATATGTTCAGATCGGAATACTTCAGATCGGAATACTTCAGATCGGAATACTTCAGATCGGAATGCTGACAAAATTTAGGCAGAGTTACGTTTCAAGATTGCCTTAAATCCGTCGCAATCCAGATCGCAATAACGATCGAAATGTTCAGATCGGAAAAAGGGGCAATCGCAATACTGATCGCAAAGTAAAACCCTAGGGTTATTGCGATCGAAACCGTACTTACCTTTCCGAAATTCAAGCTGTCGCAATAAGGGACCTTGTTTTTCCAACTTTTTAGGCAACGATTTTAGCAACTTTGAGGCAACAAATTCGCAACTTTGAGGCAACAAATTCGTGTTTTTGAGCAAACCAAAATACCCACAACACGAATACTTGGAATAACAAAGAAAACACGAAAAAATTTTTGATCTTTAGTAAAAAAATCAAAAGAACCCACGGAATAAGCAAGAAACAAGGACAACACCAAAGAGCTATCCACGAATCCCTTGGCGAATGATACCACTTGTTGTATTGTAACACACGACTTATAATGATATAGAAATGTAGATGAAGATTAAACCAAAAAAGAAAGATTAGATTAGATGAAGGAAAAGAGAAAAACAAAGGTGTGAATTCCTAGTGAGAGAAACACATACGTTTCTCTCTCTACAAAACAAATGAAATGGAAAACACACACGCAAATGAGGCTTAGGAGGCCTTTTATACTAAGTAGTAAGTGTTTAGGAGGCCTTCCTCATTTGTGTGTTCGGGACTAATTCCCGTTATATAAACATTAATAACTAAGAACTCTCGACACCGTTGAATAGTATTTTTCACGAGCTTCGCAATGGTATATTATATGACCATCACTTTAAATACGGCTAACATGTAGTATCCGTGAAGTCGGAGTCGGTCCTTCAGCTTTCATTCTTATTTCATTACTGGACACGAGGTACGGATTTTCCGTCCTTTCAGTAAGGACTTCCTTTCTATGCATGATTAGGATTCCCCGTCTTCAGCCAAATGTTTTCCCCAGTATATGTTTAAGTTTATCAGTAATCATGTTAATAACTAAATAAATTGCCTGAGCATTATATACAAGCACGACCAGTTTATGTACTAGTTACAGAGGTACCGTAACCACGGCACTAGAGGCACCGGTGTCGTGACTCACATGCAGGAGAGTGATATCCTGCATCGTCCCACTCAGCTCAACTTGGCCATTTTATCAGTATTATTAGTGGGGCGTATGGATGCATCCTAGGCTTATATGTGTTACAAGTTATCAGGGTGAATGTGGTGTGTGCTCTACATCCTTCACATTGGAGCTGATCCCTCCACCCAGCACAGTTATTTAGAGGTCACCCCTCTACAGCATGACGAGGTCACCCCTCCAGTTATTCATGCACGGTTGTTACAGCACGTGACCTATATAAGCTCTGGCAAATTAAAATACAGTAAATGCATGTTTTCAGAATTAATAGTTATATTTCAGTATCAGTATATATAAACCAGGTTTCTCAGATTTTATGCAGAGTTCTACCACATGTTACATATCGGTCTTACAGCTTCAGTATTCTATCGCCTGTTTCATTCAATATATTCTTATCATGCTTTATATCCGTTCACTGAGCGTTATGCTCAGCCGTAGTTCCTTTCATGTTCTAACGACAGGTACACCAGGACGCTCTTAGGATTTTGAGAGCATGTGCATTTGGATGGAAGCTATCCAGACTTCTTACTTTATGCATTTCTTACATTATCCCGCTTATTTGGACATTGTTTAGTCCTTTCATTCAGTACTTTATTTTTCATGTTTTGGGCTTATGTTTGGATTGCCGATGTTTGATTCCGGTATTTCCTTTATGGTCAGTTAATGTTTTAGGACATTTACCTTATGCTTTGATGACACGCCATAAGTACACGTAACGGTCCACTTATCCAAGTGGGGTGTTACATTTATGGTATCAGAGCGCGCGGTTCGACCTGTAGGCTCTAAAACTTGACCTGTGACTAGTGGGTAGTCACCAGAAACTTTCTAGATTTTGGCGTTGTTATCTTTCATGTTTCTCATGCATAAATCAGTCAGTTTTCTTCAGTTATCAGTCGGTTTCTTAAAGTTTTTGACTAAGTAAAAGGTTGGTACAGGACTGGCCATATTTAGTCGCATGTGCTTTCTGCGAATTTTTGTTTTGGTGAACCGACCCATAGGCGTTCATCCTTGCCCGTTCAGATTTTGTATTGGTAAACCGACCATAGGGTTTACCCTTGCTCATGACAGATTCATGTTTTCAGTCAAATATTACTTGGTGAACCAGCCATAAACGTTCACCATTTCTCAAGTCAAATTTCATGCTGTTAAGTCAAATGATGTTTTGTGAACTGAACCATAAATGTTCACCTTTGCACATATCATGACATTTCATAAAATTTTGACAAGTATGGTTTGAACTACAGCCAACCATATTTAGTCTCAGATTGTAAATTTCTATACACGACAGTTCTCATAAATTTTTGACAAGTATGGATCGAAACAGAATCGCCCATACTTAGTCACATGCTTCCTACTATGAATACTGTGGATTAAACCATAACTATCCACATCAGTTGATGTTAAACCTCAGTTGATTATTCTTCTATGTTCTTTGAACCAGTCAAGTTTATACTCTCACGTGGATGTCGTTTTCATGCTGACTAAGTTCATGTCTCCTTATGAGGATTATGTTTTCAGCAAGGTGATGATGTTTTCATGCTAAGATACAGAAGGGGTTACAGTTAAATCTTGTTTTCTTAATAATCAGGTTTGATCTTCATCAGTCATGTCTTCATGCTGACCATTGTTGAAATTCTGTTTAATCATATTCTTGAAACTCTATACAACCAGCATTAAGTCTACGCAGAAATTATCAGCCTATCATGATTAACCATTTCAGTTCAGTTTGGTAACCAGTTAAATCAATTTAATCCTTGATCATGTCACACAAGTGACACCAGTATTGATCATTCCATAAAATTTCCACCAGTGCCCCGTATAGTCTTCCATATGTACCCCATGTACAGTGTCTCAGTTATACTCCATGTACAGTGATTCATGTGTACTCCACGTACATTGTCTCAGATATGCTTCATGTGCAGTATTCATTTTGTACGTCAGGTACAGTGATCCAGGTGTACTCCAGGTACCCTACTCCATGGATATTGCTAATCGATCCTCAATCATCTCAGGCGTTTCCACTTGTCGATATTCTACCAGGTGCTGATGCTGCTCGTGAGTTGAAGATTTTGCTAGATGCTGATGTCGCTATCACTTTGAAGACCTCACAATTGCTGATGCTGCTGATACTTTGGAGATTTCTCAAGATGCTGATGCTGTTTATACTATGAAGACTCTGCAGAACAAGGACGAAAACTATAAATTTGAAATTTCTGACGAGAATAAATTTCAACCATCAGACACTACCATCCTATTCCATGCTTTTACTTCCTCACTTAGATGTCACACTTCACTCAGCTAATCTTTCTGTCAGAAGGGTGGGAACTGGCAACCAGCCGGCCACTCAGCAGAAAAAATTACATGAATCACGGTCATGATAACGACCGTCAGGAAACTGACAGACAAAGTAGTAGTGACAACCACCGTGCTTATAATTAATCAGTCAGTACCATCGGAACTCCGGAACGGACGTGACCAGAAATACAGAGGTCAGTAGCCTAACCGGTCCGCCAATCCTAGCAGTTACCAAAATTTTCAGCCTTGTTCAGATTCATCCACTAAAACACATGTCAAGACATCAGTCAAGACATAAGTCTCGGGTATCATTTCGGAAGACCTTTTAGGACCCCAGTTACGATACACGTCATACGAATCTTTTATCAAAATACGAGTCAGAACTCATAACTCCAGTATGTTTCTAAACCAGACCCTCAGTAATTCAGGGTACCCTTCAGAAAGGGGTATACCCGTTCTATTACGCCACGCATGAATCAGATCAATTAAAAATTCAGTCACCACCTCTAGAGTATTATTCAGGTTAAACACGCAGTATTCATTCTGTGAGGTTACAGACGAACACATTCAGTAAAAAGTCGACATGTTTACTTCACGTGTTCCTATGTCATATTTATCTTAAATCAGGTAGTCCCCTACCTCTCAGCCAGAAAGGACTCAACAGCATAATCATATTTATTAAAGCCTTATTTTCAGTTAACGACGAGATCCATCTTACTAAATCCCAAATATATTCATTATATCTTCTGCCAAAAAAATCAGTACAAATTGTTTCTGCCTTACAAGCGCATGACTTAGCAATCCATAGCTACGAAGACTGTCTAGCCATCAGTTATAAATTCACTTCTGAAATTCCTTAAACTCATGACCAACAGATTACTCCAGTGCTCCCAGACGTAATCTCAGGAAGTTTTTCAGAGATTCCTTTCTAACCACGAAACAAAATTCTACATAGATATTGTCTCAAGAACAGAACCTATTTTCAGAACTCTTTATCGCAGGCCTTCAACTGAGTTTAAAAGAGTTGTAGTATTTGCTGCAAGAATTACCAGAATGAGGCTCTATTCGCCCTAGCGCACCATCAGGAAGTGCACCGTTCCTATCTATTAGAAAGAAGGCCGGTAACATGAGATCAGGTATCGACCACTGAAAATTTTACAAGATCACCATTCATAATCGATGTTCATTCCATGTGTAGAAGGTTTATCTGACCTGCTATGATGTCTTAAACATCTTCTAGAACAAATTTCCGATCATGCTACCATCAGTAGTGAGAGAAAGAACATGACGCTTCCAGACTGCTGTTGCACATATTACAGTCTCTCTAAAAATTTTGATTTTATACTTCTGAGCTCCCTAACGCTTCAGTTAGATTATGAAATTATGAATAATTTTTTTTTTCATAACTCCCATCCAATATCATCAGTATATTCATTGATCACATTCTGATATGCCTAATACTAGAGGAGAACACGAGACTCATCTTCTCACAATTGTACCGAATCTTCAATAGGAGTTATTTTTATACACAACTCTCCAGATATAAATCTCATTTGAACAAAGTGGCATTTCTGACCCACCACATTTCAACAGAAAGAAATTTCAGACAATCCTGCGCAGGTGAAGGCCATCACTTGATGGTCCCGACTGACGCCTGTGAACGTAGTATAAAAATTTCTAGAATTCAGTTGGATACTACCGCAGAAATTGCTGAAAGTTCTCTTGATTAGCTTTCTATGGCTAAGCTTTCGCATAAAGGAGATGACCTACACTAAAATTTTGTATTCCATAAGATCCTATGCTACGAGAGATCTATTTTACCCAGACTCAAAATTCTTTCATGATTATTCACCCAAATTCCACCAGAATGTACCAAAAATTCCAGGCAGGATTTTGATAGAGACAGTACAACACGTTGATGCATAGATGTTCATATCTAGATGCCTGACCTACTGCAGGTTCAAGATAGAACACCGTCAAGTTAGTGAGTTACTACAACCCTTAGAAATTTCTGAACGGAAATGAGGAAATTCCATGAAATTGTTATCAGCTACCATAGGCTCAGAGAAAGAATGATACTATCTAAGTTATCGTCAACCATATAATCAGCCTGCGCGGTTTCTTTCATCCGAAAGGATCACGCAGTAGCAGATCTGCAGAAAATTTTGAAATTCAGCAGTAAATCGTACGAATTCAAGGCATCCCATCGACCATCATATCAGACAGAATTCATGTTCACGATCAAGTGTATGTTTACGCCCACTTTAAGTTCATGATTATTTTCACTTTCACGTTTACGTCTCATTCGCAGTATGATGCTGTTTCAGTTCATCTTTTATGCTATCTCATAATTTAAGCTCACGTTAGCGTTCATAACATTATCCACGCTCAGGTTCGTATTCCATCTCGCGATACGCGTTTCGCAGTTTATTACCGAATACAGTCACAGAAAGCTTGAGAAACCAGATTCAAGTTTAGGACAGCTTTTCCATAACCAGGCAGACGTTGCACACCTCAGGCCGTATCGTTTGGCATTCATTCCTCAGTCAGCATACGTTCATGATATGTTCTAGTATCACGTTCACAGTATGATTCACGTATCACATTCATGATATATTTCATGCACATCGTTCCTTTTATGATCGCGAACCACGTTCACAATTGCTCACGTAGCACGTTCACAATTGTTCACGTAGTTCGTCCCTATATATTTTCAAACAGCCTGCCAGAGATATAATTGTTATCTCCTCAGGATAATTGTACGTACCTTTTCATGCTATGGCTTGTCCATTTGATCAGGTTTAGGAAATCCATCTTAAGTATGGAACCGGAAACTATTCAGTATCATCAGGACAGGGTCATCAAGACCATGAATTGTTCATTATGTTTAGACCTTTGAAGAAATCGTTTCGAGCGGGAAGCCACTCGAAACGGAGGAGTCCATCCGGACCTCTCATTCATTTCCCTTAATAAATTGTCCTTTCAGTCATGTCATGTTCTATGTTCTCTTCAGCCAGGTCACGTCACATGATCATTTCAGTCATGGGAGGTTTAAAACTATCAGCAGCATTATGTCTTATTAGAAGGCAAATTATCCTTCAGCTTTATTGTCTTTCCAGTTTACGTATTCTTTAAGTTCTTATAGCTTCATCAGCTTATTACCTTTAATTCGAGGACGAATTTCTCCTTTTAGAGGGGAAGAATTGTAAAACCACGATATTTTCGTATCCTTAATTCGAGGACGAATTATTTTTTTTAGAGGGGAAGGATTGTAAAGCCCGTATTTAAATATTTCGAAATATTAAATACGCGGTTTTAATTATATAAAACTATATGCAGTTATTCAAGAAAATAATTATTACGAACGTATAGACGTTAATACGCAAAATTATACGTTTCAGAAAGACTAAAGCAAGTTTTTTTTAAAAAATAAAATAAATAAACATTAGAGAACTATATAAGAGATTAAGGGCCGAATGTTGTAAAAAAAAGAGAGAAAAAGGATTTTGGGCTTAAGCCCATTATGGTACACGAGTATATACGGGGGAATAATATCAAATCAGGAGAAAAAAAAGGAGTTATAGGGTTTATGGTGGCCGCCGGTTAAAAAAAGGGGGGGGGGTTTCGAGTTTTATTATCCATTTCAATCCGGGTATTAGTATTCATCTTCTAAATCATTCATGGTAAGCATCTCGTTCTTTGTCCCATGTGTTATCACGTTTTAATTTTGATCCTAGGGTATATAAACAAAACCTATAATATAGCACATAAAATCATACCAAGATTAGGGTTCGGGGTTGTGGGACTGCTCAAGCAACCGAGACACCACCATGTCTCGGTGGTTCTCCCTTGCCCAGCCACGAACAACAACATTAATCAGGGGGTCGGGTTGTTGTAGTTTTATAACCAGCCGAGACCTTAAGGTCTCGGTGGTACTTCTTGTTTTGGCCGACCGAAAACAACAACCCCAATTGGGGTGCGTAAACATAGTAAGGGAGGTGTCGGGTTTGATTTTGAAAATGGAACCGAGACCAAGGGGTCCAAGTATACTTCTGTCCGAGAGACCAGCCGTGACCACAGGCCGGCTTGGTTCCTTTTGGCCAGCCGTGAGGCTAGAAACTCAAAAATAAAATGGGACGTTGGGTGTACCAAAACAGAAAGTATCATTATAAAATCAATATAAACATTGTATAAAACCAGTGGTTAAATTTCGGGCAGGAAATAGCAGTTTTAAATTGAAATTAGCGATAGTTTAGCGACAACTTTTTTGTCGCAGTTTTCATAACAGATATGGGACAGTTTTTAGTCACAGTTTTTAGTGACAGATTTTTCTGTCGCTAAGTCAGATGGACAGATTTAATATATATGTCGAATTGTTTTTTTGAGCAACCGAGAAGGGGTATCTCGGTAGGCTCGGGGCTGTATTATAAAGGATAAAAATGGAGTTTTAATTACCTTCTTTAATCACTTTTATAAATAAATGTTTTAATGATTTAATTAGTAAATTAAATTTATAATGTTACACAAGTTTTCTTTTATAAAAATTAAAAGAGTATAATATTATTAAATGATTTGTATTCATTTTTGGAAACTTTCTAAATTTAGGAACTTTCTAATAATGTCAGATTATTATTTATAGTAATAATAATTATATCAGAAATATTAGAACATTCAGACTTATCAGTTTATATACTAACAGTAATGCAAGAATAAATAAATTAAACTAAGAACATATAAGATCAGTAAAACTAACTAGATATCAGTCAACTCATTTCACGTCCCTTATTCATGTAGTATCCGTGAAGTCGGAGTCGGTCCTTCAGCTTTCATTCTTATTTCATTACTGGACACGAGGTACGGATTTTCCGTCCTTTCAGTAAGGACTTCCTTTCTATGCATGATTAGGATTCCCCGTCTTCAGCCAAATGTTTTCCCCAGTATATGTTTAAGTTTATCAGTAATCATGTTAATAACTAAATAAATTGCCTGAGCATTATATACAAGCACGACCAGTTTATGTACTAGTTACGGAGGTACCGTAACCACGACACTAGAGGCACCTGTGTCGTGACTCACATGCAGGAGAGTGATATCCTGCATCGTCCCACTCAGCTCAGCTTGGCCATTTTATTAGTATTATTAGTGGGGCGTATGGATGCATCCTAGGCTTATATGTGTTACAAGTTATCAGGGTGAATGTGGTGTATGATCTACATCCTTCACATTGGAGCTGATCCCTCCACCCAGCACAGTTATTTAGAGGTCACCCCTCTACAGCATGACGAGGTCACCCCTCCAGTTATTCATGCACGGTTGTTACAGCACGTGACCTATATAAGCTCTGGCAAATTAAAATACAGTAAATACATGTTTTCAAAATTAATAGTTATATTTCAGTATCAGTATATATAAACCAGGTTTCTCAGATTTTATGCAGAGTTCTACCACATGTTACATATCGGTCTTACAGCTTCAGTATTCTATCGCCTGTTTCATTCAATATATTCTTATCATGCTTTATATCTGTTCACTGAGCGTTATGCTCAGCCGTAGTTCCTTTCATGTTCTAACGGCAGGTACACCAGGACGCTCTTAGGATTCTGAGAGCATGTGCATTTGGATGGAAGCTATCTAGACTTCTTACTTTATGCATTTCTTACATTATCCCGCTTATTTAGACATTGTTTAGTCCTTTCATTCAGTACTTTATTTTTCATGTTTTGGGCTTATGTTTGGATTGCAGATGTTTGATTCCGGTATTTCCTTTATGGTCAGTTAATGTTTTAGGACATTTACCTTATGCTTTGATGACACTCCATAAATACACGTAACGGTCCACTTATCCAAGTGGGGTGTTACATCTACAGTGCATGTGTTAACCATTTGATACTGTTCCTCTAGTTCTACTTTTAGGTTGTTAAATTTAAGAATACAATCTTTAGAACACGGATGTACCTCAGTATCTTCATGTGAGAGAGCCATTAATCCAAGCTCTTCTTCTTCTTCTTCTTCTGCCCAATTCACCACTCCATCTACAGTAACCAATGCTTTGGTTCCTTTAGGACTCCTACTGCTTCCTTTTGGAAAGCTTTCAGTTATTCTTGGAGTGGTTCTATAGCTGTTCTTGGATTTCTGATTGCTAGTCTTAGCTTTATCTCTAGAGCATTCTCTTGCAAAGTGTCCATTCCTTCCACAGTTATAGCATTCAACTTTAGACTTGTCATATCCTAATGGCTCATTAGGATCAACAGTCATTTTTCTTCCAGTCTTATTGAAGAATCTATTAGATCTTACTGACACTATAGCAGCTTGCCATTTAAGATCCATCTCTTCAACATCAGCATCATCCATTTGGAACAAGTCATTGAGAGTTAATCTTGGCCTATTGTCTTGTCCATCAAAGAATGAGAAGGCATCATTGTCACTAAACAATGGTGAAGACCTTCCATGTGGATTTTGAGAGACCATTGGACTGCTTTCAATACTTTGTGGGTAAGTACTGCTTGTAAGTCCTCCAGCGGTATTTTGAAAGTACCGCTGTTCTCATCTGACACAAAAGCCAAGTTAGACTTTGAAGTAGTTGCTGTCTTTACTTCATTGCCTTTCAAATCCATCTCATATGCTCTAAGATTGTTGTAGAGATGATCAAACAGAATTGTTTCCAAATCATCTCTTGTGATGAAGTGCATAGCCGTTGCTTTCCACTCTGGTGGAACACTTCTTAAGAATTTTAGATTTGCTTCTTCATTAGGAATACTTGTCCATAAACTGCTAACTGAATAAGCAACTTGTTGAACCTTCCATATCCACCATATATTCCCTCTATACTGGTAATTGAGAAGTTATCAAATTCTTGCTTAAGAACAATCTTCTTAATTTTCTTAGATTTGTCATTGCCTCCAAATCTGAGTTTTACGGCATCCCACATAGCTTTGGCATCTTTATAATGATGAAAGCTTGGTAGAATGTCTTCAGAAAGAGCCATAGCCAAAGCAGTTCTGGCTTTTCTTTCTATGATCTCTGCTTGTATCTCCTCAGCAGTCACAGCAGGTAGAGCATAGCATGTACCATCTGGCAACCAGTGTAGCTTCTTTGGTGTGTTCCCATTCTTGATAACTTGCCACACAGTATGATCTGTGTGATTCAAGTAATGTTCCATCTGCATAGCCCATGTCTTATAATTGTCACCTTTGAGAACTGGTAGTTTAACAACATACAGAGTATGAGAAGGTGTTGGTGTAGAGGTAGCTACAGCATTCACGGCTTGAACACCTTGTGCTGGTGCATGATGCACAACTTGTGGTTGTCCTTGTGGTAGAACAGGATCAGGGTTCTGAACATCATCCAAGTGAGCATTACCGCCTTCTGGTTGAGCCATTGAGATTTGGTATGTGTGGAGTGTATGGGGTCGTGTTCTTCTTTTTCAGAGTTTCTCAACAAGCTCTGATACCACTTGTTGATCCCTTTGGTTGGATCTATATTCTGTTAAGAATTAGTATAGTAGTTTGTAATCAAACTAAAACACTTTAAGCACTCTTACTAACACTAAATAAGTTATGCGGAATCTAACTTATAAAGCATAGAAGAACAAAATTACTTTTAACTATTCGATTCTCTTATTAATCGACTTGAATGAGGTACATGAAAGACATTGTACCTATGTTCCTTTTATAGAGTAAGGAACCCTAGAAACCTTAGCATATTCTATAAAGATAATTATATCACAGACGATATATTATCAATATTCTAACTATTTAGGTATATCACATAAGATATACTCTAACTATAACTATGACATATCTTATACAAAGATATATTCGTCCTAATCATCATAGCAGTACTTACTTTATAAGTAGCAATACTTACTATGTACCGCGTCAACACTAACGGTACTTACATAACACTAACAGTACTTGGAATATACTAACCGTACTTGACACTTAACAAATAATTCCCAACATTTTGTATCCGTGTGGTTTGTGTTAGTGTCGTGTTATCAAGATTCAAGGTTCATACTTTTTGATTTTGTTAACATATCTTTATCTGATTTTAACATATCTTGTTATTATCATATCTTTTGATTATGTTAATGTCTGGAAATTGTTGTCCAAATCTGTGTCAAAGTGCCTCGTCACATAATTGTTTATGTGCATTGTTTTTGTACCTGTTTATTTGTTTTGTCCCTTCTTTCATTGTTTATTTCTAGATTTTTTATGGTGGGGAAATGGACAAAGTCAAATGGACCAGCTCCATTTTTTTCGGGGTTACAAAAAGCTGGTCAAAAACCTTTTCCGATGGGATATTGCGATGCTTCTTTAGATGGCCATAGTGCGGAGGCTTTACGATGGCTACTCTGATCGCATTGATTGCGATGGATGAATACGATGAGTTTGTTGCGATGACTCGTTGCGATGGGCTCATTGCGATGAGTTCGTTGCGATGACTCGTTGCGATGAGTTCGTTGCGATGAGTTCGTTGCGATGACTCGTTGTGATGGACTCATGTTGCGATGGAAGTACTAGACTACGATGGATATTGATTTATTGCAATGGGTGCATTTCATTGCGATGAGGCCTGTTACATTGCGATGGGTTTCCATTTGAGACACTGCGATAACATGATTGTTCAAAACATATTGCGATTCCATGACTGAAAAATATATATTGCAATTGCATTTTTTTAAATCATTGAGACAAATGTCTATAAAAACATTGCGATGGACTATTATCAAACAACCATAATTTAAACCTCTATCAAGTGACATGCATCCCATCTATTATCAAAACAGTTAATCCTAACCAGTAACAATCAAAACCGACACATTCTCATCTTTTATTAATTTTTTTAAAACAATCCAACCCAATCTTACCCTATCCCGTCTCCACCTCATCCCATCATCTAGTCTCGAAACAATTTTCTATCAAGCTCTCTGATTTTGCTAAACGTTTTTTTAATCTGTAAAAAGATTTTTTACGTTTAACAAATTATCATCATTGACCCTGACTCATTCATGCATCCACAAATAAACCTACCCGAGATCTTCTTTAAGATCTTGATGGTCACACTTCATACTGCTTTTAGCATCATGACCCGAGGACCCCCGAGTTTGCGTGGTTTGGATGAGTATGTGATCACTAGAGTAACAGGTTCTTATTTGAATGGTTTCAAAGTATTTGGTTATTTTCAAATGACTTGTAGTTTGAATCGATGAGAAATCATATTAAGATGACCGATGAGCTTTATGTTTGGATGATAAGATCAATCATGGTGGATTTGATGATTTTGAAGATCTGAGATTAGAAGAATGAGATGGGTTAATTTTGTTTGGGTGGGGGAGTTACTTTGGATGTATCGACGTTAAACAGATGAACATGGGGGGCGGACTTTACAAAGTAAGTGTGTGATTAGGTTATGTTGGTTTGATGAGAGGATAAGGGTTAATTGTTTGTTTGGTGGTTTTTTTAATATCAATAATTTGGTGATAGACGGGTATACTCACCACTTGGGCCACCTTTTTGGGGGGATATATATCAATAATTTGCTTATGTGCAACGTGGCATTGATGTATCCAAATGTGGCATATATTGGAGTATCACGTGTATATGAAATGTGACTTTGTGCATTGCTATATTACGTGGTATATTATATCCAAATATGGTACGATTATTATTGTGTTGGAGCCAATTATTAGTATCACGTGTTAGTTTTATCAAGTGTGTGAGTCATCAGTAAAGTATTGATATTGATTAACGAGCCGATCACTACTCCTATCGAAGGTATATAGTGAGCCGATTAATTTTTTGCAATCGTATTCGGGATGACCATTCTTATATCCGAATTGTGCAAAGTTAATCATGAGGTATTATGTGGATTACGGGAGTTTTTATTGGATTGAGTCGGATATCTCGAAAGAACCGAGTAGTAAAATATTTGTCAGGTTAAATGCTTATGTGACAGGATTTTATTACTTTGGCGGGCCATTTAATCTGTGACATTCAAGGCCGGATATCCGTTTTCGATCATATCACTTCTTCACGAACAACAAACACAACAAACACGATACATTACACTAAAACGATCCTTATCAAAAATTCACCTAAATTCCTAACGGCTATTACGGTTTATTTGATTACGAAGATGATTCGATGCTACTTATTTGAGGTTGAAGTGAGATTTTTCAGAGGCGTTCTTATTTTATCTTTAAAGGAGTACTTATGAATTTATAAGATAACTTGCTCGAGCATATACGGTTATGAATAAAGACTTGAAGTATCTGGTTTCCAGTGTCAAGGGGAGGATGGTCGACGGCATGGATAACTATCACTTAAAGGAGCTACATTGTTGTACTCAGTGTCACGCGCATAGTCGACGTGGATATCTTCAAGAGGTGGTGTGCTTATATACTTCGTCAGTAATGTATTGGGTACTCAGAAATTTCTCAGCAATGATATTTCTACACTGTTCTTCATTCTACAATAGTGCAAGCTTAAGCTCAAGTTTGGGGAATTCTACTTCAGTTTCAAGTTAGGATTATCGGGTTATCTTCATCAGTGGTCACTATCAATAGCCAACAGAATTGATAAGGGGATTCAGTTCGGGGTGATCTTGAGAGAATTTTGTTTAGAGAGATTTTGTTGACCTCTTCTCACATAGTAATGGTTACTAAGTAAGCAGTTCCAGTTGGCATACCACGTACACTCATGAAGGATGATTCCCTTCATAGGTATCATCCTGGAGGGAGAAATGTGTACATGCGGGGTCACTTGACTTTGGTGTTACCGTTTCTACATAAAGGGATAAGTTGTCTAAATTCGGGACTTAAATGACTTTGATGTGGCGAATTTATATCATCACTGTCATGTCAGGAGAAATGTGCATTTCCGGGACTTAATTAACTCTGGTGCTACGGTTTTCTTCATGTTCGGGATAGAGTGGGTACTTCTGGTAATCTATCATAGAATCAAGACTAGGATTGCTTCAAACTGTGAGAAAATGTTGATGACATTATCACCTCCCACAGATTTCCTCTGTAGGATCTGTTTGGGAGGGAGCAGTCTTACTGCTTGTTTAATGAAAGGACTTCTAGTTGGGAGGGAGTAAAACTCAACTAGATTCTACAAAGCTGAAGAAATAGAGCTGGAGTATTCAAGAAGATGAAGGTCGCTGAAGACTGTCTCAAGGAATGCTGGAATTCAAGATTATCATTTTTCTTTATTTTTGCTTGTAGGAATCATTGTAACCAACTCACGTGAGTCACCATCTTGGAGAGAGATTGTTAGACTTACTTTTTGGTAAGCTGGCGCCTTTCACGTGAGTTGGACTAGATTTATATCCTTTGCTATATGCAGGGACTTATTATGTAAAGGATGGATAGTCTAGGTAAGATAGGTCTATAAATACCCCCCATGACTGTCCATGGGGGTGTGGAAGTTTAGTGCATTTTCATTTTGTATTGTTTCACTTGAAATAATACACACACTTTTCCTTCACCTCTCTCTAACTTTCTCTCACTAGAACAACAATGGCTAATATGTTCTTTGATCATCCCCGACCCCTCGATCTAGGTGGATTTTTGATGATTGTCACTCAGTGTAATGCAAAGTGTAATATTTTATTATAGTATTAGGGCTCTTCCTCCCATTAATCAATAAGAAAAGTTGAGATCAATGGGAGAATAGTTTGTCATTCAATAGCGCAGTTGTTCTTCCACAAACAACGGGGCAAACATGTAAATCTATAGATTCATTCTTAATAAGATTATAAAGCATTGAAAAAAAAAAATACAAACTTGCGTTATTAGTAGTCTTGTGGGTTTTGAGTATAATACTTAATGTTTTACTCAATAATTTGGACTTAACAAGTGATATCAGAGCAGGTGGGTTAATTCCATAACCTAGATCCGTTCAAAATATTACTGCTAATAACATCATATGTTGTCAAAAAAATTTAAATGTCTAATATCTTCAAAAACTGAACAAGCAGCAACAGTTTTTGAGGGGGAGAAAAACATTTTTTTTACAAGTGTTGTTTTATAACCCACATTATCCTTATCCCCACCCACAACCACATATATCCTCCCTACAAAAACACCAGATCACGTAAACATATCTATGAATCGATGGTCCTGAAAACAAAAGAACCACACAGCCTGAACGGGTCACTGAACCTTGACACCATGAATGAGTCAATAAACCTAACGACACGAATGGGTACCCGAGCCTGAGGCTAAATCCTCAAGGCCAAAAAGTTCTGAAAACCCCAAAAGGTCCCTAAAGCCAAGGACTTCCAGAAGCAATGATATCAATAAACCATCAACATGTCAAAAGCTGCCACTTGTTGCAACTTTTGAGGGGGGGGGGGGGGGGGAGATACACTGAGTGTTGGGGTTGAGCAAGTTGGGTGAACCTGAATCGAAAGGTGTACCTGAACCTACGTGAAGCTAAAACTAAATCTTTGTGGGTACATCTTCAGGGAGATAATACACTCATCGTTCCTGAATCGCTGAGCCTGATGTTTTACGTCATTGAGCCCTAGCCTGGACCTCAATGGTTGCGTGAAGCCTAAACCTGAATTTGGTCTTTGAGGTGGGTTACTGATGCCACAACGAGGGGTGAGCTAGCCGAGGTAAGCTACACCAGGGTCCTGAACCGTGTGTCATCTGTCATTAGGAAGGAAAGGCCATTGAGCCTGAGAACCAAAAGGTTCCTGAATCCAGCCGAGGAATCACTTAAGAGACTGAGTCTCGAGTCACTGAACCTCGATCAATCAACCTCCTGGACCAGTGGATATTGGTGCACTGTTTGGTTTCAAGCTGAGTAAGCAGTTACGGGTGTCATCAAAACGAATGCATTTATAGAGTGTGAAGTCTTCAAAAGTTGCTTGATTTGCAACTTTTAAGGGGAGAAGGATACACACTATATATACCTCCTTAACATGAAAATCAGAATGGTACTGAGCAAACGATACACTATATACCACCATACCTCCCGAACATGAAAAACAGAATGGTAGCTGAGCATCATGAACCTCACCTGCTAAACTTTAAAGTCTGATGACACCGACCCTCAAGCTTATACTTACATCAGTAGGTATTGGTTAAAAGGAAATAAGGTCACCATGGAGCTCGTAAGTACGTGATCAACTTCAACAATAAAGAATCAAGACAGGAGGTCAGCGAACATAGAAGACCTGGTAAAAGAAGTGACTCAATGAGTTATTTCATGATTTCTTTGTTGTAATTAGTGGTAAGGTCCTTGACTCTCGAAGGAGAGGTCAAGGGTTCAAACCTCACTAGGTGTGTACACTTGAGGGTGGCCACGGAGGTTCACCTGCGACGACTCCGACTCCGGGCTATCCAAAAAGGGTAGTCGCCCTGGGATTAGTCGGCTCGCAATATCGAGTCGGAAACCTAGGTATACAAAAAAAAAATTTAGTATGTAAGAAGAAGCCATTTTACTCACTTACTGCTAATTGACTTAGGCTACTTTTCTATCCAAATAGAGGGAGATTGTTGGGTCAATTCAGTGCCTAATTGTCCCATACATTGGATTTGAATGAAAATTATCCTAAGTATAAATATTACACTTGAACATTATGAAGTCACTGAGTCAACAGTCACTCAGTGAGTTGTCTTCAAGATTCTCAGCCTGAGTCTATAAGAAACACTCGAGTATTTAGTGAGGCAGAACTCAATGAATGATGTACCTGAGACGAAGAAGGAGGCAATGGAGTGAGTGATGACAATAACTCAATGACTCCCTGAAGACCATCTAAATATAAAAATTAACAAGTATAAAGTACAAAAGACAAAGAGACAAAAGGGTGGGGAAAAAAGTACAAGCTAACACATGGGTGTCATATGGTGTCACATGCATGCTGACACATGTACACCTACCACTATATATACTTGTCATGTAGAATAGATGGTTAAGGATTCTCACTATAGTGCAAAGTGTAATATTTTATTATAGTGTTGGGGCTCTTCCTCCCATTGATCAATAAGCAAAGATGAGATCAATGGGATAATAGTTTGACATTCAATAGCCCGGTTGTTCTTCTACAAAAAATCGGGCAAACTTGTAAATCTATAGATTCATTCTTAATAAGATTTATAAAGCATTGAAAAAATACAAACTTGTGTTATTAGTAGTCTTGTAGGTTTTGAGTATAATAGTTCATGTTTTACTCAATAGTTTGGACCTAACATTCTTTGTTTAAAAGCTTCCTCTGCCGGCGGTTCAATATTTGTCACAGCTCAAAGGCGCGACTCAATATCAATATCAAACCGCAGGCCACTAAGGACTAAAATATGCAGGTTTTATTAAAAAATCAATTTTTCAAAAAACCCCCCACCCTTTCTTCTCCATAGGACACGGGTTTCATTCAAAACCACCATTGTTTAACTTTCAAAAGCTTCAATCACTCAAAATAATTGGTTTCAAGACAAGAGTTTGACTCATCATTCTTCTAAAATCAATTAATTGTAAGTATCTTCATTCAATTTCAATCTACTTGTTCTAGGTTCTTAATTTCATAATTGGGGATTTTTAAAATTAAAATCAAATTGGAACCTAGTTAGGAATGTGGGTTGACATAGTTGTAATGCTATGATTCCTTAGATTTGATTTCCTTGCGATTTCACTAAAACCCAATAATAGAACAAATCCGATTTTTGACTAATCTATTTTAGTTGAATGATGAAATTAATATGAACCCTTGAACACATTGGTAATTGCATTGTTAATGCTTACCTAAAAACGGATTTTGAAAAACCAATGTTCAAAGTTCATGTTTGATTTTACATAATTCATATGTACTAGTCAAAAATGAAATTGGGACATTGTGGACATGAGAATGTTGAGGATTAATCCTTTTGGTTAGTCAAGAAGTTGATTAAACACTTTCTCATGATTTTGATTCTCATTCATTATATTACATAAGAGTGATTGTGGACATATTTTTGTATGTTATATAGGTGCCTAATCATGCCTTCGGAATATCAAGAAGACCACCAATATACTAGAGACTATATGCCTAATCTTGCCGAGTCTTGTTCTTTTGTAACTCTTCGTAATACTTATCGTTTACTTCAAAAATGTTGTTTTCACGAGGGTAGAGTTTTCTATTGGGATATTGAGGGATATGACTATATTAGATATATGTTTGGTGAAATTAAGTTCGATTGCTTGCTAGACATCGACGAACCTATTTATCCCAAATTTCTTCTAGAGTTCTTTAGCACATAGTCCCTTATATCTAATGAAGATGGAATGTATGTTAGGTTCGCCATTAATGGTTAATTCATCACTTACTCTCTCAAGGAATTAATTACGACACTTAAAGTGTCATATGAAGGTCAATCTCGGTTCACAGAGTTGTGGAAAATTGACTCCTTGGAATTGTACCGAAAATCCTCCATACGACACCGAAATTGTGGACTTGGAATTCATCCTTGATACCATCACCAAAGGACGTGATCAAGCCATTGTACGTAGTATCCATACTAGGAAGTATTATTTGAAACGCCATGAGACACTCGTAAAAGTGACCTTAATGAGTGCATGGTCTATTAGGCCGATATCATTAGGGAGAACGTGTTTGTCATGGTGGCAACCGGAATCATGTTCCAGCGTGTATGACTCACATGTTGTGTTGCATATTCGCCGCCACCGAGTACAATCTTGCATACTTCATCGCTCGACGGATCAATTATATCCTCTCGAAATGAAAATTCAACCTTGCCTATGTCAAGCTCCTCACTCGCCTTATGAAAAGGTTTGATCGTGACTATCCCAAGCTTGGTCTTTCTAACTATGCTTCATTTGAACATCTGATGTAGCCAATTCAAAGGATACGTCCACGATAGCCTAGAAGTGACCGAGGAAGGAATAGAGGTGATCCACAAGAACCTGATAATGAGGAAAATCCCTCATCATCAAGTGATGGTGATGATGTGGTAACTAGTGCTCATTTCGGTTCTACGAGTGACTCCACCCCATCTTTGAACACTTTCATGGATGGGTTAGACCTCGGTTTAAAAATACGTCTTGCGATCCATTGCGCTAAAGGTCCCAAAAGCCATTGCGTAATGCGTGATGCGATTGCGAGCGCAATTTAGACGCGATGCGTTTAGTATAAAAAAGTACAAAAATTAAGTACCAAGTAAATGCAATAAAGCTATAAAATAAGTTACAAGCATATTGAAATTAAGCCTATAAGCTCTTGTAAAACAAATAAATCGACACTAAAGCTTGACAAAAAGAACTTAGGAAAATGTAAGATACTATATTTTTGTTATTGTGTTTGTTTTAGATGTGTCTCTAACAATTCTTATTTTTAAAAAGCCATTAAAGTATGCCGTTCTCTTTTAAATGGTTAAAAATTAACAAAAATTACCTAAGTACTAGATTGCGGAAATTGGTACCATTGCTATAATTACACAAATGCGATAAATTGTGGTTTAATGTGAACACATTCTGGGATGGAATTGCATTAGGCACCTTGATGTGAAATTTTGAATGTAGCGTATTGATGCGTGCAATTTGCGTAATGATGCACGCATTTTTTAGCCAAGGGTTAGACCATATTAATCCTCCTCCTCGTCATTCATCGAGTTAACTTCCTCAAAACTTTAATCTTGAGGATGTCTATAAGTCTAACCTTCATACTCGAGAGGAGTTGTACGAGCATCGTACGGAGTCTAGGGGTGCCTTCAAGGCTATAGGGAGTATGCTCAAGAAGCTTGGGAAGAAAAAGAAGTGATGGATGCATGAAGATTTTGGGGAAGACTTCATTTGATTATCTTTCGTGTTAGTTGGATAATTTCCTTTCATTAGACTTGTTTCTTTATTTCTTGCACTTAGACTTTGTTTGTAGTACTAATACTTTGTGTTTGGATTGATTAATATTTTAATCCTAATGTGTTCATGTGGTCGAACTTTCGATTTGCATGACTTTGTGCTAGTATGTGTTAGTTAGCTATCTAGATTTTGCTTGATAATCTATTTTGGCTTGTTAAAACATTGTCTAAAATACGGGCTTGTGAAAATTGCTGGATGTCCCATTTTTGAAGGGTTCTGCTCGCGGTTCACTATCTTCGTGCGGTTCCTTATTGATATCAAACCGCGCCTATGTATTGGGAACCGAAAGTTGTAACTTTGTAGGAATATTTGATTTACACTGTTTTCTCTAAGTCTTTGTAAACATGGCTGAAACTTTTGCTAAAAACCCGGTTTTCCCAGTTAAGCCTAGCAAATTTCATTATTCACCAAAATGATTTTTAACACATTACTAGTTTGGATCATTCCATATTATTCTTAAACCTCTCTTAGTTATTATTCTCCTTCATCCTCTAAGCCTTCTTCTAAACCTTGAAACACAACCATAGTGTCCATAAGATCCTCAAACTCTTCCAAACACTTAAAAACTAAAAGTAACCTTAAGATTAAGATCCAAAAACCTAAACAAGGTGCTACATCTTATCTTACACCATATATTTCCTATTCTCATCTCTTCATCACCTTCACCACCACTTTCTCCATGAAAGAGTAGTTTAACTCATGGTGCTAACCATTCCTATGGTTCCACCTCTTCCTTATTCGAATCAAGAATGAATGAGTTGTCCTCACCTTTTACTCCTAATCATCTCTTGGATGTGAACCCTTAACCTCTTCAAAGCATTCCCTTTGAGAATGAATATGTTGATGCTTTGCAACCCTCACCAAATTCACCCATCTCACCATTGGACATCATGCATCCTCCTCCTCCCAACACTCCATACTTTTTTTGCTTTTCTTGAAGCTCATGGTACTCATTGTGACAATCTAATAGTTTCAGGTAGTAAATTATTTTCTCGTATATTATTTTGAAACTTATTTTTGTGTTGCTTGATGAACTCACAATTTACGGATTTAAATTTGGGCTTAAGTGCATAATTTAACGTCCTTTACGACTAAACCGGAAACCCTAGGTCTACGTATTTACGTTTTTGAACTCCGTGTTTGATGAGACAATTTTTATTAGATTCGTTTTGTGCCGTTGATTCATAATTTATAAAAAGGTTTTTCGTAAAACGACCCGAGGGCATGCAAATCGAGGAAAATAGAATCGAGGAGTACCCGCAAATTAGTGGGATGAGACAAGTTTACACTTGCCTCACCCCACTCATGGGACGGCTAAACATAAGCCACCACACCCATGAGGTGTCAACTTGTACTAACAAGTTCATTTAATACATGCAAAAACCACCAACTCCTATCTTTTCTCTCTACCCTTACCGTCCAAACTCAACCCAAAACATCCCATTTGATCAATTTTTAACCACAATATCTTGTGTTATTCATACATATGATGGAAAAATCTTGAAGCTTTTTTGATTGGTGGTGATATTAACATCCAAGGAGGAGATTTGCTTGTGTCCTAGGGCTGATTTTTCCACAAAAGTTCTTGGTGATAGGTGATCTTGAAGATAGTTTTGGTGTACCTCAAAGTGTTGTCATCCAAAGTCAAGTTATAATCTTGGTTGGTAAACAAGATCATCCTTCCCATTTTCATTGTTATTTTTGTAAATGTAAAATGTATTTTATTTCCTAATATATATGTATATGATGATATATGATGATAAAAATATTGTGTGGGGATCATGTGTTGATAAACTTGGTTAAAAAGATTGAAAACTACATGTAAAAAGGTTAAAATCTTGCTTAAATAAGTTGGCAGTATAAAAAAAGTAAAGAACCACATGTTAAACTGATAAAATGGCATAGATGAATTAATATACAGTAAGTATGAAGACTTGTACACATGTGAGAGTTGGCCATGCAATGGAATCATTATAATGAGTGAGATATGATCAAAACAAAATGGAAGTGCAAATCTGAGTAGTCTGTTTTGGAAGGACTATTAGGGACATTTAGAGTTAGATTGAGAAGTAGCTAAAACTAAGTTAATTGTAGCACATAATATGAAGTTTATGTCATCCAAAAATGAGCTTCTATCTCCTTGTAGAACTCAAGATATGATAAAAATGGTGAAAGTGAAAATAAAAATCAGATTTGTGAAATAAAAGTATATAGTATAATATTAGCACTCAAATAAATATAATATAAAATGTAAATTTAAAACCCACTAATTTATATATTACATATAATTAAGTATTTACAATAATAAATAAATGAGACATTTTATAAAAATGGCAATTTGATAAGTTTTATAAGTTATAAAACTATAAACATGAGTTTTACGTCTTTTCGGCTAAAACCGTAAAATTAACGTTTTCTTCAATTAAAACTTAGACGGTCGGACCCGTCTAATGTAAACTTTTTATAACTCATATACTGATATATAAGTAAATATTACAAGTAAAAACCGATAAAACCCGAGCTTTATAACATATGGACATTAACGGGCCAAATTAGCCTATTTGGACTATTAATCCAACTAATTTGGCTAAACACTAATGGACTTACTCATTGGGCTTAACCCACTCGGGCCCAACATGTAAGTATAGGACTGATGTAAAAAGTGTAAAATAGGCTAATATAAGGTAATGGGCTTATAATGGGCTTATTGGGCCTTGACAAGTAAAAAAAATAAACTAGTAAAACTAGTATACAAAGTTACCAACACATAACACTATAATGGGTAAATGAAGATGTACAATCCCACTTGATCATCATCATATATATAAAATCATCATATGTATACATAGTTATTATTTTTATAAAGTCATTGGACAAAAGTCTAAGACCGAGTATTATTTATATAGGTTTCCGTGATCGAAGCACGCGCGTAGCCGATAATCCGCCTTTCATAATCAACGTGAGTTCATAGCCTCGTAATCTTTTAAATGTTTTATAAAATGATTTGTAAACCCGCGAGGGAGATAACATGCTAGTTTTTGATAAAAATAGAACACAAGTAGTCCCGATGGTATGCTTAATGATATGGACCCGAATGATGCTATGACCCAATAAATGAGATGAAAAGGATTATTAGTAGTTAGGTTATGTCACTAAAGTCCCATTAGCATGAATTGTGAACTACCGGGATTTGGTAGACGCTTATGCATATGATAGTACTATTTGGGGAAGATCACCCCAGTTCGCGCCTTGACGGTTGATCCCCGTCGTACCACATTGATTGGTAAGCGAATTTATGTATGAGAAGATTTACATAGCGTGATTTTTGTGACGACACGCTAACTTATATGGGAAAATTGTTTGTCGGGTTCGCGGCCCGTTGTTTGTGATAGTAAGGTAACAATTTCATGCAGCTAATAATAATCCAAATGAATCTAATGTAATCCAAAAATGATACAAATATAAATAATAATGTTATCTATAATGGTAATATTGAGGCTACGGTCTCATGGACAGTTTAAGATGTATGCTTTGATTTATATATATTGCATGACTAGCAATACGAGGACTTACTTCTGATCTTATACTTGTGTTCTGATTTCAATAACTGTTTTATATAACGGTTTTATTAAACTCTATGAATTCACTCGGCATTCGCTGATATGATTTTTGCATGTTTTTATCTCAGGTGCTTGAAGGTAATTCGGATGGAGATCGACTCTGATGGCCCACATAATAATAAAATTGTTCATTCGATCTATGTTTTGTAAACTTAATGACCTGTGTAAATTGGGACCTGTTGTACACTTGAAACTTTTATTTCGAATGAATGTATGTTAAACCTTGTACAACCATTTTTATGTGTTATCTATGATTGGAGTTATTGTGCTATCCCGTAACACTCTAAAGACTCTTCCGCTGTACCGATATGAAATTTGAGAGTGTTATAGTTTGGTACCAGAGCTCTCGTTATAGAGAACGAAAGATTTTAAAAAATCAAGGTTTTGAACAAAACTTTTCAAAATCTTTTAACTATAAACATTTTGAGAAAATACTTGAAAAATCTTTTGACTATAACGGTGCCAAAGATCTCTGACGTTACCAACAAGCCTTATTGAGAAGATATATATTTTGATATATATAATTTAATTTATATATATGTATATATCGTGGTTTCAGTATGTAACTGTTTAAAAATTATTTTATGCTAATACGAGATATATGTAAATGCAGATTGTCATGGCTGACCCTAATATTCCTGTAGAGAACCATGCTATTCCCGAACCTAATGTAGATGATAACCCTTATTTAGACTTAGTGTATTATGATGTAAATGAGGATATGGATGATGATGAGGAGGAACCATTTGAGGATCCCAAGCCCGAGATAGGACTAGGAGATCAGATTGCCCCTTAGGTTGATGTTGTAGAGAATGAGAATGATAATGTTGGTATTAAGAATGATGATGAAATTGGGATAGATAATGTAGATAATGAGGATGACAACGAGGATGTCGAGGAGGAGATAGGTATAGATGATGATGATGAGGCTGAGCTTATTTTCCCTTATGATGTACCGGAGGGTGAGCCCTTACCCCCTCCAGTTGATTGGTCTGATTCTGAGTTTGAGTTACTTGGAGATGAATTGTCTGAATCTGATTCTGAATCAGAGGATGATGAGGATGATGATGCACCTGATGGTACTGATGGTATTGCTACTCGTAGACATGTGATAGGAGAGTCGTCTAGGGTTCGAGAGGCTACTCATATTGATGGTCTTGCACCTTGGGCCTTGAGACGTGATTTAGATGCTTCCCGTGATCAGGGTAGTATGACAGAGGTTGGATTAGGTGTTGTTCAGACTCATGTTGCTTATTTGGAGTCAAAGACTAAGGTTGGTGAGAAAGAGCGGGAATTGCTTAACTTGGATTTGACTAATGTGGAGCGTGGTTTGAATGAGGCTTTTAGGAGGTTATCTGTGTTAGAAAGTGGTGAGTATGCTGAGATGAAGAAAAAGGTGAATACTATGGAGATTCAGTTGAGTGTAGCTCGTGCGATGCGTGAGAAGGCTGAGAAAGAGTTGAATATATATGTTGGTTGGAATAGTAGGTTTTATACTGAGATGGTTGAGAAAGGAGTGATTCGTAAGCGCCCAGCTGAAGATGTGTCTTGTGATCGTCCGACGAAGATACAGAAGACGATGGATGATGGACCACCTGACGGTTCTCAGTAGACCAGTCTATCTTTAGTAGTGACCTTTGTATCTTTTGTATCTTTTGTAACTTTGACTGAACCGACTTATTAGTTAGTATATCTGGCACGAATTTTGGGCTTGTATAGTGCTAGAAACCTTGATATGGGATGTAAAATAAGACAACGCGTTTGTTTCTAATCCAATGAAATATGTATCTTGTCTTGAATTCCAGATTGTGCCTTATTTGTATTTTGATTATGAATTCAATCCATCTTATATGAATCCCTTGTTGGGTGAATGCTTCATACTTTGAAATTGTGAAATTATAGAACCATGCCGCCCAAGAAAGCTGTGACTGAGGATGATGTACGTAGGATTATTGCGGAGCAAGTTACCGCATCTATGACTGAATTTATGGCAAATGCTAGAAATGGAACTGGCGGTAGTGGAGCTGGCGGTAGTGGAATTGGTGGTACTAATGTGAATGTGAATGCTATGCTGGAGGAAATGTAGGAGGACTTGGAACTAATGCACCTAAAGTTGGTGGTTGTACTTATGTGACGTTCATGAAGTGTGAACCTCTACCTTTTAATGGAACTGAAGGTGCTGTAGGATTAAGCCAGTGGATTGAGAAGATTGAGTCGGTGTTTCGGATTAGTAAGTGTAAGGAGGAAGATAAGGTGACTTTTGCTATGGCTACTCTTAAAGGTCGTGCGTTGACTTCGTGGAACAGGAGAATTGCTTTCATGGGTATTGATGTTGCTAATGCTACTCCTTGGGCTGAAATTAAGAAGTTGATGACTTTGGAGTTCTGTCCCCGTAGTGTGATCATTAGGTTAGAACAAGAGTTGATTCATCTGAGAATGAAAGGTATGGACATTGATAGCTACACAAACCGATTCCATGAGCTGGCCTTGCTGTATCCTCGATTGGTGGAACCCGAAGAGATCCGAATTGAGCAATATATTAAAGGGTTGACCAAGAACATCCAGGGGGACGTGACGTCATCAAAACCACTGACCATTGATGATGCTGTTCGAATGGCTTACCAACTCGTTGGGCAGATAATTCAGGATAGGGAAGATGAAGCACGTACTGGTGAGAAAAGAAAGGGGTGATGGCGATCTTGTAGATAGAGGTGATAATAGGAAGAATTTGAATCGCCGTCAGAACCAGAGAAAGGGGAATGCAAATGCTCTTACAAAAAACACACCGCGCAATGATGAAAAATGTCCTAAGTGTGGCAACAAGAGGCACGTTGGCGACTGCTGGAAGTGCCGAAATTGCGGAAAGCTTGGACACAAAGTTTAAAGGTGTAAGAAGGGAATCATTTGCTTCAACTGTAATGAAGAAGGTCATAAGAAATCGGATTGCCCTAAGTTGAAAGCGATTATACCTGGAAGAAACCCCCAGGGTGGTGCTTATCAACTTGGAACAGTCGATGTTAAGAAAGAGGGTGCGAATGTCGTTACTGGTACATTTTTACTCAACAATCATTATGTTGTTGTTTTATTTGATTCGGGCGCTGATAGGAGCTTTGCATCCACTAAATTTAGTGCCCTTATTGTCATTGAACCTGTTGAGATAAATACCAGTTACGAGGTGGAATTGGCTGATGGTAAATTAGTGAAAACTAATAAGCTATTAGAAGGATGCTCTCTAAATCTCTTAAACTATTCCTTTTCGATTGATTTGATGTTGATAGAATTAGGTAGTTTTGATATTATTATTGGTATGGATTGGTTATCGTTGAATAATGCTACTATTTTATGTGGAGAAAAGAAGGTTAAGATTCCTCTTAGGAATAGTACGTTAGTAATTGATGGTAATCGAGGTGAATCCCGTTTGAAAATCGTTTCATGTATTAAAGTCCAAAAGTACATCAAGAATGGTTGCGAGTTATTCTTAGCTCAAGTGACTGGGAATGAGTCTAAGGAGAAACGATTGGAAGATGTACCTATTATCTGTGAATTTCCTGAGGTATTTCCTAGAGATTTACCCGGACTTCCGCCGATAAGGGAAGTTGAGTTTCGAATAGATTTAATTCCTGGTGCTGCACCGGTGGCACGTGCGCCTTACCGATTAGCACCTTCTGAGTTAAAGGAATTATCTTAACAAATTAAGGAGTTGTATGTTAAAGGTTTTATTCGACCGAGCTCGTCGCCTTGGGGAGCTCCAGTCTTGTTCGTTAAGAAGAAGGATGGATCTTTCCGTATGTGCATCGATTATAGGGAACTGAATAAGTTGACGATTAAAAATCGATATCCTTTACCAAGGATTGATGATTTTTTTGATCAACTACAAGGATCTAGTATGTATTCTAAGATAGATTTGCGGTCTGGATATCACCAACTTCGCGTCCGTGAAGAAGATATTCCTATAACTGCATTTGAACTCGTTATGGACACTATGAATTTCAAGTAATGCCATTTGGGTTAACTAACGCACCTGCGGTTTTCATGGATCTAATGAATCAAGTGTGCAAGTCCTATTTGGATAAATTTGTGATCGTGTTTATTGACGATATTCTAATCTATTCTAAGAATGAAGATGAACATGGAGACCATTTAAGGATTATCTTAAGTTTGTTAAAGGATGAAAAGTTGTATGCTAAGTTTTCGAAATGTGATTTTTGGTTAGATGCTGTGCAATTTCTTGGTCATGTGATTAACAAAGATGGAATTCATGCTGATCCTACAAAGGTTGAAGCCATTAAGAATTGGTCTGCACCGATAACGCCAATGGAAGTGCGATAGTTCTTAGGATTGGCCGACTGTTATAGGCGATTCATTATAGAATTTTCTTTAGTAGCTAAACCCATGACTAAGATTACCCAGAAGAATAAACCTTTCGTTTGGGGAAGTGAAGAAGATGGAGCATTTCAGATATTGAAGCAAAAATTATGTAGTGCGCCAATTCTATCATTACCCGACGGAAGTGAAGATTTTGTAGTATATTGTGATGCATCTCTTAGAGGTTATGGAGCTGTTTTGATGCAGCGAGAAAAGGTGATAGCTTATGCTTCTAGGCAATTAAGGAAGAATGAAGAGAATTATACTACTCATGATCTTGAGTTAGGAGCTGTAGTCTTTGCTCTTAGGTTGTGGAGACATTATCTGTATGGCACCAAGTGTATGGTATTTACCGATCACAAAAGCCTACAATATATTCTCGATCAAAAGGAATTGAACATGAGGCAACGAAGATGGATAGAGCTGTTAAGTGATTATGATTGTGATATAAAATATCACCCAGGAAAAGCAAATGTTGTTGCCGATGCATTAAGCAGAAAAGATAGAGAGCCTATCAGGGTACGTTCTCTAGTCTTGAACGTGCACAATAATTTTCCTGAGCAAATTAGAAATGCGCAAATAGAAGCCTGTAAGAAAGAAAATTTTGTTAATGAAGGGTTTCGAGGTGAAGGAGATCCTTTAGAGGTTAGAGCTGATGGAGTGAAATGCTTAAGAGGTCGTATGTGGATAACTAAGTTTGGAGGCTTAAGATATTTGATTATGTTAGAATCCCATAAATCTAGATATTCCATTCATCCTGGATCTGATAAAATGTATCATGATTTGAAGAAGTTCTACTGGTGGCCGAATATGAAAGCTGATATTGCTATGTATGTTCTTCAATGCTTAACTTGTGCTAGAGTCAAAGCTGAATATAAAAAGCCATCAGGACTACTTCAACAACCAAAGATTCCTTAATGGAAGTGGGAGCGAATTACGATGGACTTTATCACTAAGCTTCCTAGAACATCATCTGGAAATAACTCGATTTGGGTCATTATCGATAGACTGACCAAATCAACACACTTCATTCCGGTTAAAGAGCAGTTCTCACTGGAGAAGCTGACTCGTATATATCTTGAGAATGTTGTATGCAAGCATGGAGTGCCTGTATCGATCATTTCAGATCGAGATCCTAGATTCACATCGAATTTTTGGAAATCTCTCCAAAGATCTTTGGGAACAAATCTCGACATGAGCACTGCTTATCACCCCCAAACTGATGGGCAGAGTGAAAGAACGATACAAACACTGGAAGATATGTTGAGAGCTTGTGTGATATATTTTGGTAAGAATTGGGAAAAATATTTGCCTTTAGCAGAGTTTTCATATAACAATAGTTATCATGCTAGTATTAAGGTTGCACCGTTTGAAGCTTTGTATGGTAGGAAGTGTAGATCTCCTCTATGTTGGAGTGAAGTTGGGGATACCCAGCTCACGGGACCGGAATTCATCCGGGAGACTACGGAGATGATAGTTCAGATTAAGAATAGGCTGTTGACTGCCCGAAGTAGACAGAAAAGTTACGCGGATGTGCGGTGGAAAC
Source organism: Glebionis coronaria (assembly GCA_025667525.1). NCBI lineage: Eukaryota > Viridiplantae > Streptophyta > Magnoliopsida > Asterales > Asteraceae > Glebionis > Glebionis coronaria. The sequence continues at coordinate 554,027,698 of CM046877.1, read as the reverse complement.
CGATGGAGTTTGAAGTGGGTGACCGAGTAATGTTGAAAGTATCGCCATGGAAAGGCGTCATAAGATTTGGAAAGCGAGGGAAATTGAATCCCCGCTATATTGGACCCTTTAAGATTTTATCTAGAGTAGGTCTGGTGGCTTACAAACTAGAGTTACCCCAAGAACTTCATGGTGTTCATAACACATTCCATGTATCTAATCTGAAGAAATTTTTAGCAGTGAGTGATGAGAAAATTTCTTTGGATAAGGTCCGAATTGATGAGAAGTTGCACTTTATCGAAGAAACCGTAGAGGTTATGGATCGTGAGGTAAAGCAACTGAAACAAAGTCGGATACCTATCGTCAAGATCCGATGGAATTCAAAGCATGGACCGGAATTTATTTGGGAACGAGAGGATGAAATGTGGAAGAAATACCCACACCTCTTTGATTTCAATAAGAAACGGATATCGAAATGAAATGGATCACGAGGACGTTGATTTTTTTAGGAGGAAAAGCTGTGACAATCTAACAGTTTCAGGTAGTAAATTATTTTCTTGTATATTATTTTGAAACTTATTTTTGTGTTGGTTGATGAACTCACAATTTACGGATTTAAATTTGGGCTTACGTGCATAATTTAACGTCCTTTACGACTAAACCGGAAACCCTAGGTTTACGTATTTACGTTTTTGAACTCCATTTTTGATGAGACAATTTTTATTAGATTCGTTTTGTGCCGTTGATTCATAATTTATAAAAACCTTTTTCATAAAACGACCGAGGGCACGCAAATCGAGGAAACTAGAATCTAGAAGTACCCGCAGATTAGTGGGATGAGACAAGTTTACACTTTCCTCACCCCACTCATGGGATGGCTAAACATATGACACCACACCCATGAGGTGTCAACTTATACTAACAAGTTGTTACACTTGTCTTGTTTTCTTAGCAAACTAGCTAAAACATCAAAACCACTAACACCACAAACCATTTGTTTATTTCATACATGCAAAAACCACCAACTCCTCTCTTTTCTCTCTACCCTTGCCGTCCAAACTCAACCCAAAACACCCCATTTGATCAATTTTTAACCACAATATCTTGTGTTATTCACACATATGATGCAAAACTCTTGAAGCTTTGTTGATTGGTGGTGATTTTAACATCCAAGGAGGTGATTTGCTTGTGTCCTAGGGCTGATTTTTCCACAACAGTTTTTGGTGATAGGTGATCTTGAAGATAGTTTTGGTGTACCTCAAAGTGTTGTCATCCAAAGTCAAGTTATAATCTTGGTTGGTAAACAAGATCATCCTTCCCATTTTCATTGTTATTTTTGTAAATGTAAAATGTATTTTCTTTCCTAATGTATATGTATATGATGATATATGATGATAAAAATATTGTGTGGAGATCATGTGTTGATAAACTTGGTTAAAAAGATTGAAAACTAATACATGGTTTTTGCCTGTATAAAAATTAGTTCGTTTAAGTGTATGTCTAATCGAATTGATCTAGGTTCTCTATGTGACTCAGTTTTATTTTGGTGAAAAACAAATAATTTTGGTTGGTTTTTAATTTAAATGTGCAAAGACTTAAAAGTAAATGTCGTTAAAGTAAAGGGCAAGTATTAAAAGAGCGTAAAAATAAAGTGCGTGAAAGTAAATCTAAGTCTAGTTAAAAGAAAGGTGCGATATTTAAAAGCTTGACGGAAAGTAAAATAATTAAATGACTAAAACTAAAGCGTGACGGAAATTAAAATTAGACAAGTGTAAAACATAAACTAAAGATTAAGCAAGACAAAAACAAGAAAAACTACCTAGATCGGAATATATTCCGATCTTACCAATCGGAATGTCAAACCTGTCCAATCGGAATATCGGTCGGAACCCAATCGGAATGCTGTCACTTACCAATCGGAATATCCAACGCACCCCAATCGGAATGCTTAACTTACCTCTTGATCGGAATATGGACTTGGTCGGAATGCAGATCGGAAACACTAATCGGAATATGTCACCTTACACGATTGATAGGTGTGAAAACACCCATCTTTTCTACCACTTAATTACATTAAAACTGGACCTAAACGTATATTTTATGTCGTAAATGGCGGAATTATGCGTGGTTTGTGTTTTTATTGTGTTTCAGGGTCAAAATGTGAAAAGGAAAGAAAACACAGTCTTTCACGGGCTTTTATAGAAGAAAACGACAAAAGACGAAGTCAAGAGATCAAGAGTGCAAAAAGAACGGAAGTCTAAGGCCTATTCTGAAGATTTATCGAAGAACAAGTCTAAAGACGAAAGTTTAATAAAGCCGAAGAACTCGAGTCTAATAAATAAATAAATTATAAGACGAGTTTAATTAATCCCGAGACAAAGTCGATAAAGTCGAAGAACTTAAAAGACGAGAAGACGTGAAGAAAGAAAGAAAGAGGAGGCAACACATGCACCTCCCCATTTCCTATAAATACCATCCTAAACTCATTTAGGAGGGTTGGTTAGATTTAGTTTAGCTTAGTTCTTCTTTCATCTTTGTAGGTGATTCTAGAGAGAGAAAGTGACAGTTTCTCTCACTAGGATCCCAAATCTTTTATCTTCCTTTCTTGTTTTTAATTAAACTTTTACCTTTGATAGTTGAATTCTCATTCTTAGCTTATTCTTATTCTACTTTTCTTAGCTTTTACTTGTTCTTAATCCGTATTTCTTTACAAATTTTGTTTAAATTTTATGTTTGATTTATGAAAAGATTTGTCTTTTGGTTAATCTAAGTTTCCTACGAATCAAGCTTTGAGCTTGACATGCTTATTGGCTTAATTTGTGTCTAGCTTATTGTTTTAAGTTTTCTTAAAAAGTTTTAGTCTTTTTAAAGTTTGTTTATTTTGTGTTTTTATAAAGTTTATGAATTTTGTCTTTTAAAAAGCTTTCAAATTTATGCTTATTAAGTTGTTCAAGTTTCGGTTTAGTAGCTTATTGGCCGTGCTTATTGATTTTTAAGCTTAACTTCATTTTCGGATTATTGCTTGTTTTCATCGCAATATTGGGGTTTTACCACATTCCGACGGGCAGCTTATGTTCCATCGCAATAACCCTTGTGGGTTCTACTTTGCGATGGCTTATGTTTTCATCCCCCTATTCCGATCGTGATTCCGATTCGCACATTGCGATCGAAATTGCGACGGGGTTTAGGTTTGTATTGCGACGAAGTGCTGCCCAAATTTTGACAGCCACTTTCCGATGGATTTTGTTACTTTAGTTATTCCGACAATTTTATTTTTTAGACATTTCGATAGTTTAAAAAAAAAAAAAAAAAAAAAAAAAAAAAAAAAAAACATTACGATAGAATCACTTAAACACATTCCGATACTACAACCACATTCCGATACATATTAACTAAAATATTCCGACAGAATGTCGTGCCTACCTGCTAGCTTCATTTTCTTTCCCGCCAATTTCAGCAGGCAGCTTGGCTGCTTGAGCTAGCTGCCTGCTAGCTTGCTTATTCATTTATTTTGTTCCGTAATTGTTTAGTTTAATCTGAAAGTTGTTCCGATTTTATTTCTGAAAGTTACATATTTTTAGTTATATTTTTCTTCTAATTTTAAAATCAATATTTTTTCGTAAAGTTCATGTTTTATCTTTTATTTAGTACCCGCTTTAGGTTTTGTCTCGTTTAGCTTTAAAGTAACATTTTAGTTTTATTCTCTCCTTTTTCATTTAGTAAACTTTATTTTCAAGTCGATAGTTAATTTCGTCTTTTAAATTTATTTTTATTAATTGTTTCGTTTTAAATTACATTTTATTATTTGTTTTACTATTAGTTTTAATATCGTTTTAACTTTTAGTTTTTAATATTCACCTTGTTTTACTTTTATTATTTGTACTTGTCTTGAGTTTGTTTTTAAATACTTTCCGCATTTACTTTTTAATTAGTTATAGATAATCAACTTCCCTTTTTCTTAACCAAAAACAATTGAGTCACACATTTAACTGGAAATCAATTCGATTAGACACCGAGAAAACGAACTTCTTTCAACTAGTAAAATCAAAGTATTAAATGGCGCCGCTGCCGGCTCTTTTCGTGAAGATCGAAGGTTTTTTGTGAAAGACGCGTTGGATTTTGGGATCCGTTCACTTGTGAACGTTATTTTTCGTGTCCAAAAATTTTCAAAAATCCAAAAACATTTGAAAAATCATAAAAAGCATTTCTTTTTCAAAGTTTTGCACCAAAAATATTCTTCTTGCTTATCTATCTTTTTCTATGGATTTTTATGTCAATTGCGTCGGGTGCGGGAGACGATTGTACGGGAACGACTCTTGTCAATGGTGTACATGTGAGCAGTGCGGAAACGATATCAAAGATACACAATTAATACCAGGATTTTGTCCTTTGTGCCACTCACTTAATTCGTCCTTTTTGAACCCACCTAATCTTTCCCCGTGCATCTATTGTGGAAGCGATTCTCCTTGGCATGTTTCGTGCCCAGTTCAATACTCGTATGATTACGGGCAAGAACCGGGGTACAATTATGACAATGAAAATAACTATCCACAAGACGCACCCGACTTTTCTCCTTACCCTTCTTGCCAAACTTGTGGGGGTCCTCATGATTCTTCTTATTGTCAACCAATGAATTATTATGAGCAAAATCCGTGTCCTCAATTTTCTTCACCAATGGATTATTATGAACCAAACCCGGTTTCTAATTCTTCTCCACCGATGAACTACTATGAGCCACAACCATGCTATAATTCAGGTTTTCAACATTTTGAACCCCCACAACACATCATCGATCCTCAACCCTCCTTCGAACAATTGAGCTCCAATGAACAACGGGACAATCTGGTTAAGCAAGTTCAACAAATTCAAGAATCTTGGAACAAGTTCATCGAAAAATATCAAGAGGATCAACGACAGGAGCAAATATCGAATATCGAGACTTATACTCCTCCTCCGGTGTATCCATACTATTACGATGATGATGACGATGAGCCTACTATTTCTTGGAATGATCTTACTGCTCAATGTCCTAGCGCTATTGTCATCCCTCCTCTCAATATCCCTAACATGTCGAAGGAGTGCGATACATTGAATGAGCTTAGTGATGTTGGTCTTGATAAAGTGTTTGATGATGAGGTTTGTGACATACCAGCTGCTATGGAGCCTGAGGACGACATTGCTCTTACGAAAGAAGTCGATCCTAGTGATGACGATTCTTCTCTCTGCTATGAGAATTTCACTTTTGAAATTTCTCAATCTCCACCGGGAGATGCAGACGATGACGATTTATTCTCTCCGGTTTACGAGAAGTTCACCGATGAACTTAATCTTGTGGATGAGGTGGAAGACGTGCTTCTTCGCGATAGATTACGGAAAGTGCACCTTCTTATTGATCAAATCGAAGCGTTGACTTCTCCTTCTCCTTCCGAGTCTTTGCCTCCATCTATTCTTCCCGTTGAAGATAATGACCCATTGCTGGAAGAAATTGACATTCACTCCATACCACCAGGTAATGATGACGATGATTTGGAGGGGGACATTATTTTTGCTAATTTGCTTCAAGAAAATATTGTCCCAAGTCCCCCTCCCGAGCACCTTTCATCCTCCCCTTTAGCCACTATTACGGAGGATGAGTGCTTATACCCGGGAGGTGATATTGATTATGCTATCATTGATGACATCACAGCTTTGCCGAATGCTCAGCCTCCATTGTCTTTGGGGGATGACAATGTGCTTACTATACCCAACCCACCTCCCGTGGACTTTGATTTCACATACTTTACGTATGTTGAAAGGACCTTCCTCCCATTCAAGACTTATCCCCCCGCCTCTCCTTTGTTGATGTCAACCGGGAACGAGGACAAGGTCTTTGATCCCGGTATCACATTCGAGGCTTCCCCATGGACCATTTAATTCGGGGACGAGTCAGGCTCGTGACTCGGTTAATATAAACAAGCGCTTTTTGGGAGGCAACCCAATTATCTATCTATTTTCATCATAAGTGTAGGGGGAGCCCCGTTGGTGTTTCTTGTTCTCTTTCTTATCATATGCAGGGATTAGAGCTTCAAAGACACACTCTTGATGACTTTTGACGAACCGTGATTCCGTGTTCCCTTCTTCCCGGTTCTATCCTAAACTCTTTTCGATTCACTATTTTATATTTCTCAATATTAAAATAGGAATCTCTTTAGTTGTCTTTTCCTTAACGAGATTTAAACAAAGTGCAAAATGTCCTAAGTGTAGGGGAGTTTACTCCCACATGCTTAAACATTGAGGACAATGTTTATATTAAGTGTAGGGGGGACTTCTATCGAAGTTAAGTGGTCTTTTCCTTGTATTTGCCCTCATTTTAACCAGAAAATCAATTTTTCGACATTTTTCAAAATTTTTAATCTATTTTGGCCTAGTTGTAGTCTCCTTTATTTTTGTTACTTTCTAGCATTTTAATAAAATGGTTTTAGCAAGTTTAGATATCTTAGATATATTAGGCCCGTTGTGAATATTTTGAGTCAACCCGAGTTTACTTATCCAAGTTCACTCTAGCTAGTATCCTTAACCATGTAGACCTTAATTGGTTTATTAGGCTAAGCATCCACGAGTCTCATTCCTTGAGATTTTAAATTGTGGAGAACGAGAAATGATAGAGTTGGTTACAAGTTTGGTATTCTCTCATTAACTTATGTGAGTTAATTATGATCTTTTTCTCCCATCACTTGCTAATAAATTATCTGCAATAAGTAAGGTCGTACGATTTGAAAAGTTACTTAGCTTCTAGCCCAAGATCGTTTAAAAGTTGCTCGGTAATGATAAGAGTTCATAGCCAAGGCATAACTTATGAAGCGGGGCGCGAAGATTGGCGAGTCCGAAAAGGCCCTAACAAGGCATGAGGATTCCATTTTATTGCTGAAGATCCAAAGTGATGTGAAAAGCATTATTCCCAAAATCAATATGAAGGATCAAGACTCACGACGAAAAGCAATCAACTCCCATAAAGATCATGGAGAAGTCTATCCGAAAAGACCCTAACAAGGTATGAGGATAAATAGATCCAAGTCCGAAAAGGAGGCGGATCGTTGTATCTCAAAATCCCAATTAGAGATTGAAGAATAATCATGAAGTCGTGGTCAACAAAGCTGGAGTACTCCTCAAAAGTCTCCAAGTGAAGAAACTCTATAACGAAGAGAAGACCATTATCTAAAAAACGTCTCTCGAAGATATGAAGTATGAAGTACATGCCAAATATCGGCCCGAGAAAGGTCTCAAATCGTGAACCAAGTTATGCCAAGATATGAACTTTTTGATATCCCGAGAAGCAGTTTTAAGAGATTTTGTCCTTTAGCTAACTATTGATCAAATCGTCCTACTTTGCTTTCAGCCTAAATAAATTATCGAAATAAGTCAACAATGCATCCTCGTGATCATTCAAGACATCAATAAAATATAAGAGATACTCGTAGGAATAAGGGAGTTTAAGTGATTAATTGAACCACATGAGTAAATGTTTGTTATGCTAACTTGTACTAACAATGATCTTGTTTTTAAGCTTGGCATGGGGAACGTGAAACTTGAGGGTGATGAACATTCATGACACACAAGCCCTAATGTAATTCTTAGATTTCTTTACAAGTTTCTTCCTTGTTGCATCTTGTTATTTTCTATCTTTTTGATTTTCCTTAGTTGTTTAATAAAGGCCAAGGTAGGTTGATTATGATGGAAAGTGTAAACCTTGCTTTATTGCTAAGCATTGCATGAGGGCATTGCAATGGTTAAGTGTAGGGGATTTGATAGGTGTGAAAACACCCATCTTTTCTACCACTTAATTACATTAAAACTGGACCTAAACGTATATTTTATGTCGTAAATGGCGGAATTATGCGTGGTTTGTGTTTTTATTGTGTTTCAGGGTCAAAATGTGAAAAGGAAAGAAAACACAGTCTTTCACGGGCTTTTATAGAAGAAAACGACAAAAGACGAAGTCAAGAGATCAAGAGTGCAAAAAGAACGGAAGTCTAAGGCCTATTCTGAAGATTTATCGAAGAACAAGTCTAAAGACGAAAGTTTAATAAAGCCGAAGAACTCGAGTCTAATAAATAAATAAATTATAAGACGAGTTTAATTAATCCCGAGACAAAGTCGATAAAGTCGAAGAACTTAAAAGACGAGAAGACGTGAAGAAAGAAAGAAAGAGGAGGCAACACATGCACCTCCCCATTTCCTATAAATACCCTCCTAAACTCATTTAGGAGGGTTGGTTAGATTTAGTTTAGCTTAGTTCTTCTTTCATCTTTGTAGGTGATTCTAGAGAGAGAAAGTGACAGTTTCTCTCACTAGGATCCCAAATCTTTTATCTTCCTTTCTTGTTTTTAATTAAACTTTTACCTTTGATAGTTGAATTCTCATTCTTAGCTTATTCTTATTCTACTTTTCTTAGCTTTTACTTGTTCTTAATCCGTATTTCTTTACAAATTTTGTTTAAATTTTATGTTTGATTTATGAAAAGATTTGTCTTTTGGTTAATCTAAGTTTCCTACGAATCAAGCTTTGAGCTTGACATGCTTATTGGCTTAATTTGTGTCTAGCTTATTGTTTTAAGTTTTCTTAAAAAGTTTTAGTCTTTTTAAAGTTTGTTTATTTTGTGTTTTTATAAAGTTTATGAATTTTGTCTTTTAAAAATCTTTCAAATTTATGCTTATTAAGTTGTTCAAGTTTCGGTTTAGTAGCTTATTGGCCGTGCTTATTGATTTTTAAGCTTAACTTCATTTTCGGATTATTGCTTGTTTTCATCGCAATATTGGGGTTTTACCACATTCCGACGGGCAGCTTATGTTCCATCGCAATAACCCTTGTGGGTTCTACTTTGCGATGGCTTATGTTTTCATCCCCCTATTCCGATCGTGATTCCGATTCGCACATTGCGATCGAAATTGCGACGGGGTTTAGGTTTGTATTGCGACGAAGTGCTGCCCAAATTTTGACAGCCACTTTCCGATGGATTTTGTTACTTTAGTTATTCCGACAGTTTTTATTTTTTAGACATTTCGATAGTTTAAAAAAAAAAAAAAAAAAAAAAAAAAAAAAAAAAAAACATTACGATAGAATCACTTAAACACATTCCGATACTACAACCACATTCCGATACATATTAACTAAAATATTCCGACAGAATGTCGTGCCTACCTGCTAGCTTCATTTTCTTTCCCGCCAATTTCAGCAGGCAGCTTGGCTGCTTGAGCTAGCTGCCTGCTAGCTTGCTTATTCATTTATTTTGTTCCGTAATTGTTTAGTTTAATCTGAAAGTTGTTCCGATTTTATTTCTGAAAGTTACATATTTTTAGTTATATTTTTCTTCTAATTTTAAAATCAATATTTTTTCGTAAAGTTCATGTTTTATCTTTTATTTAGTACCCGCTTTAGGTTTTGTCTCGTTTAGCTTTAAAGTACCATTTTAGTTTTATTCTCTCCTTTTTCATTTAGTAAACTTTATTTTCAAGTCGATAGTTAATTTCGTCTTTTAAATTTATTTTTATTAATTGTTTCGTTTTAAATTACATTTTATTATTTGTTTTACTATTAGTTTTAATATCGTTTTAACTTTTAGTTTTTAATATTCACCTTGTTTTACTTTTATTATTTGTACTTGTCTTGAGTTTGTTTTTAAATACTTTCCGCATTTACTTTTTAATTAGTTATAGATAATCAACTTCCCTTTTTCTTAACCAAAAACAATTGAGTCACACATTTAACCGGAAATCAATTCGATTAGACACCGAGAAAACGAACTTTTTTCAACGAGTAAAATCTAACTATTAACGATCGGAATATCCAATCATGCACCTCGATCGGAATGTTGCAAAGAGCACTGATCGGAATACCTGTCACTTACACTCGATCGGAATACCCTAAGACACACCACCAATCGGAATACCAAAGTCTCCAATCGGAATATTTTAAACCCTTTTCCGACCAAGCACAGTAGCTATGGTCGGAATGTAAAACCCTTTTCCGATTGTCACGATCGGAAAACGGGGAAAAGTACACAAAATAAGCTACACAAATAAGCTAAGATTCTAATAAGCACAAGACTAAATCCTAAGGTAAAACCGTGTAAAAATAAGCTACGAAACGGAAAGTTAAAAGCTTTTAAGACACGAAATTAATAAGCTTTACTAAAAACAACTTTTTATATAAAAATAACTTTTATAAAAACTTTATAAACTTGAAAATAAACAAAATAAGCTATGAAAATAAATGATTTAAAACAATTAAAAGCATAAAAATGTAAACTTTAAACGAATCAACAAGACAAAAAGCTTATAAATCAAAGTTTTAAAGAAAGGAAGAATGAGATTAACAAGATAAAGTAAAGGTGCGAGTAATTAAAAAAACACTTACTTGAAATTAAAGGAAATTAAAGGTGCAAAACATGTATTTAAATAACAAGTAATTAAAGGTGCATAAAATAAAGGTGGAAGAACTAGTTTGTCAATCTAGCCAACAAAATGAAAAATGACTAATCCTAATCTATTTATAGGGGAGGATTAAGGAAGCTTCCTCCCCTCCTTCATTTCTTGTTAATTGCAAGATTAAGCCCCTCCTTCTTTAATCTTCATTTAATTGCATACTTAGTCCTTTTCTTCTAATCTTCATTAAACTTGGACTTAAGGGACTTTTTGGCTTCGGGATTTCTTCGAATTCGTCTTTAATTTCTTCAATAAAATAGACTTGAATTCCTCGGCTTTTGATAAACTTCCGTCTTTTGACTTTTTCTTCGATAAATCTTCAGAATTGGTCGTGGACTTCCGTTCTTTTTGCACTCTTGACTTCTTGACTTCGTCTTTCATTCTTTTCTTCAATAAAAGTCCGTAAATGCCCGTGAATGTCCGTGTTTTCTCCACTTTTCACCTTTTCATCCTAAATCACAACAAAAACACAAACCACGCATAATTCTGACATAAAAGACATAAAATACACGTTTTGGTCCGGTTATTATTTTAATTAAGTGGTAGAAAAGATGTGTGTTTTCACACATATCAAATCCCCTACACTTGACCATTGCAATGTCCTCATGCAATGCATTAGTTACAAAGCACGATTACATTTTTCATCATACTTAATCCATGTTGGCCTTTATTAAAGAGATAGAAAATTACATAAATTTAAAGCAAGGAAATTAAAAAGCATACCTTGGGTTTTGGAAATGTCATGAATAATCATCATCCTCAACTTTTCACTTTCTCCAAACCAAGCTTAAAAACGAGATCATTGTTATTATAAGTTAGTAAACTAACACGAACTCATGTGGGCCAATTATTCACTTAGACTCCCTTATTCCTAGGGGTATCTCTTATATTTTATTATTGTCTTGAATGATCACGAGGATGCATTGTTTGACTTATTTCGATAGTTTATTAGGTCTGAAAATAAAGTGAACGATTTAATCAATAGTTAGCTAAAGGACCAAATCTTTTAAAACTGCTTCTCGGGACCTCATAAAGTTCATATCTTGGCATAACTCGCTTCACGATTTGAGACCTTTCTCGGACTGATATTTGGCAGCGACTTCATACTTCAAATCTTGAGAGACGTTCATGAAATAATGGTCTTCTCTTCATATAGGAATTTCTTCACTTGAAGTTTTTGAGAGATTCATACTTGGACCACGACTTCTTCATTTTTCTCCAATCTTTATTTTGGACTTTGATATACAACGATCCGCCTCCTTTTATGACTTGGATCTATTTATCCTCATACCTTGTCAGGGTCTTTTCGAATACACTTCTCCATGACTTTTGGGGAGTATTTGCTTTTCGTCGTGTGTCTCGATCCTTCATATTGATTTTCGATAAATGATTCTTCACATCACTTTGGATCTTTAGCAACAAAACATAGCCCTCATGCCTTGTTAGGGCCTTTTCGGACTCGCCAATCTTCGCGTCCCGCTTCAATAAGTTATGCCTTGGCTATGAACTCTAATCCATACCGAGCAACTTTTAAACGATCTGGGGCTAGAAGCTAAGTAACGTTTCAAATCGTACAACCTTATTTATTAGCAGATAAATTATTAGCAAGCGATGGGAGAATAGGCTCATAATTAACTCACATAAATTCACGAAAGAATACCGGACTTATAATTGGCTCTACCATCTCTCGTTCTCTACAGTTTAAAATCTCAAGTAATGAGACTCGTGGATGCTTAGCCTATTAAATCAAAGTTTTGGGTTTTCGAGTCGCCTATAGGATCTTGCAAATTCTTAGACTTTTTCAAGTTTAGAAATCGCATTTTAAAGTTCCCTTGATAAACGACTCTCTAGGATCAATTATAGGAACTTGCGAAAAGTTCTTGTTCTTAACCCGTGAGAGTTAAGACTTTCGCGTTTTAAAGCTCCCTATATAAAAGCCTAGAAAAACTTGACTTAAACACGTTAAGGATACTAGCTAGAGTAAACTCGGGTTGAGTCAAAAGATTCACAACGTTTGAAAATTAAAACCACTTTATTAAACATTTATTCTAATAAGGAAAGAAAATAACTATACAAAAGGGAAAAACTAATAGGCTAAAATAGATCAAAAGTTTTGAAAAATGTCGAAAAATTGATTTTCTGGTTAAAATGAGGACAAATACAAGGAAAAGACCACTTAACTTCGATAGAAGTCCCCCCTACACTTAAGATAAACATTGTCCTCAATGTTTAAGCATGTGGGAGTAAACTCCCCTACACTTAGGACATTGTGCACGTTGTTTAAATCTCGCTAAGGAAGAGACAACTAAAGAGATTCCTATTTTAATATTGAGAAAATATATAAAATAGTGAATCGAAAAGAGTTTAGGATAGAACCGGGAAGAGGTAGAACACGGAATCACGGGTCGTCAAGAATCATCAAGAGTGTATCATTGAAGCTCGAATCCCTGATTAAGAGAGGAGAGGAAAGAGCAAACACCAAAGGATCTCCCCTAACCTTATGGTAAAAACAAAGAAAAAGATAGATAGATAATTGGGTTGCCTCCCAAGAAGCGCTTGTTTTTGTTATCTGAGTCACGAGCCTGACTCGTCCCCGAATTAAATGGTCCATGGGGAAACCTCAAATGTAATACCGGGATCGAAGACCTTGTCCTCGTTCCCGGAGGAATATAACAAAGGGGAGGCAGGATGATAAGTCTTAAACGGTAGAAATGTCCTTTCAACATACGAGAAGTATGTGAAATCTTGATCCTCGGGAGGTGGGGTGGGTATAGGAATCACATTGTCATCCTCCAAAGACAATGGACGTGGACCAATTGGCAAAGCCGTAAGGTTAGCAATCATAAAATGGTCATTGTCACCTCCTGGGTCAAAACACTCATCCTCATTTCCCGGAGAGGGAAATTGATACATCACCTGATTGGGCGTGCATTCAGTAGGATGAGGGGGCAATATAGTAGGAGAAGTAAGAGAAGAATTACCTTCCACCTACGATACCTTTCCAGTAGAATCAGAACTCTCCACCTCTGCGATAGAAGGGGGCATGGCTAACAAAGCATGCTTATTAATAGTAGGAGAATCAGAGCTAGCAATGTCCTCAATCCCTTCGTCAAAGAGAGGATTCACCTCACTAGATATGTAATCGTCATCAAAATCAAATAAAGGGTTCGAATAAATCTTGAAAGTTTCCTTCGGAACGTCTTCATCAGATAGTGACTCGTCATCACTAGAAGTAAAATCATCATCTTGATCAAAAAGAGGATTGGAGAAAGCCAAAGAATCCTCTTCCAAAGTGTTGGTGGAAGGAACATCATCAGAAGAAAGTGCATCATACTCATCGTCACTGTCGGATGTCAACTCAGATTCACTTGGAATTGAGACCAGGTTATCAGCACTAGACGTATTGAATTCGTCGGATTCCTTTGCAGGAATTGTGCTGATATCCTCATCCCTTAAGATGGTTGAATCCTTAGGCTCCGGCAAGTCAGGAGAAGGAATAGCATTCTCATTGGTCCAAGAAATAGGACTCTCATCGTCATCACTGTCATAATAATATGGAGGCACAAGAGGAGGAGTATAAGCATTAAGGTTAGATACCTGCTCTTTGTGCTGATCCGCTTGCCATTTCTCCATCATCCTGTGGACAATTTCTTGAACTTTTTGAAAGTTGTCAAACAGTGTGGCCAGTAGATCAGGAGGAAATGCACGACAGGGTTGAGGATTGACGGTGTGACGTGGGGGCTCACGGTTATAAACACTGGGATGATAGCACGGAACTTTCTCAAAGATCCTTGACGGATCACAAGAAGAAGCATCGTGAGGGCCCCCACAAATATAGCACCACAGGTATGGAGAAAAACCCGGTGCGGCTTGAGGATAGGGATTGTCATAGGGAGAGGGTGGGAAAGTATTGTAAGAGTTGAAGTATGAATTTGTTGAATTGCAAAATGGAAAAAATCCAAATTGTGTATCGTCGATATCAAAACCACACCCCTCACAAGTACACCATTGACATGTTTGAAAACCATGCCAAGGTCGCCCACACCGTCCGCAAGACGGATCCATGAAGAATTATGAATAAGAGGGGTAAAGAAAAGAATTAAACATACTAGAGGATAAAGAGGAATATTTTTGGTGCAAAACTTTGAAAAAGAAATGCTTTTTATGATTTTTCAAATGTTTTTGGGTTTTTTGGAAAATTTTTGACACAAAAAATAACGTTCACGAGTGAACGGATCCCAAAAAGCAACGCGTCTCTCACAGAAAACCGTTAATCTTTACGAAAAGACCCGACAGCGGCGCCATTTAATACATGGTTTTTGCCTGTATAAAAATTAGTTCGTTTAAGTGTATGTCTAATCGAATTGATCTAGGTTCTCTATGTGACTCAGTTTTATTTTGGTGAAAAACAAATAATTTTGGTTGGTTTTTAATTTAAATGTGCAAAGACTTAAAAGTAAATGTCGTTAAAGTAAAGGGCAAGTATTAAAAGAGCGTAAAAATAAAGTGCGTGAAAGTAAATCTAAGTCTAGTTAAAAGAAAGGTGCGATATTTAAAAGCTTGACGGAAAGTAAAATAATTAAATGACTAAAACTAAAGCGTGACGGAAATTAAAATTAGACAAGTATAAAACATAAACTAAAGATTAAGCAAGACAAAAACAAGAAAAACTACCTAGATCGGAATATATTCCGATCTTACCAATCGGAATGTCAAACCTGTCCAAGCGGAATATCGGTCGGAACCCAATCGGAATGCTGTCACTTACCAATCGGAATATCCAACGCACCCCAATCGGAATGCTTAACTTACCTCTTGATCGGAATATGGACTTGGTCGGAATGCAGATCGGAAACACTAATCGGAATATGTCACCTTACACGATCGGAATATCCAATCATGCACCTCGATCGGAATGTTGCAAAGAGCACTGATCGGAATACCTGTCACTTACACTCGATCGGAATACCCTAAGACACACCACCAATCGGAATACCAAAGTCTCCAATCGGAATATTTTAAACCCTTTTCCGACCAAGCACAGTAGCTATGGTCGGAATGTAAAACCCTTTTCCGATTGTCACGATCGGAAAACGGGGAAAAGTACACAAAATAAGCTACACAAATAAGCTAAGATTCTAATAAGCACAAGACTAAATCCTAAGGTAAAACCGTGTAAAAATAAGCTACAAAACGGAAAGTTAAAAGCTTTTAAGACACGAAATTAATAAGCTTTACTAAAAACAACTTTTTATATAAAAATAACTTTTATAAAAACTTTATAAACTTGAAAATAAACAAAATAAGCTATGAAAATAAATGATTTAAAACAATCAAAAGCATAAAAATGTAAACTTTAAACGAATCAACAAGACAAAAAGCTTATAAATCAAAGTTTTAAAGAAAGGAAGAATGAGATTAACAAGATAAAGTAAAGGTGCGAGTAATTAAAGAAACACTTACTTGAAATTAAAGGAAATTAAAGGTGCAAAACATGTATTTAAATAACAAGTAATTAAAGGTGCATAAAATAAAGGTGGAAGAACTAGTTTGTCAATCTAGCCAACAAAATGAAAAATGACTAATCCTAATCTATTTATAGGGGAGCATTAAGGAAGCTTCCTCCCCTCCTTCATTTCTTGTTAATTGCAAGATTAAGCCCCTCCTTCTTTAATCTTCATTTAATTGCATACTTAGTCCTTTTATTCTAATCTTCATTAAACTTGGACTTAAGGGACTTTTTGGCTTCGGGATTTCTTCGAATTCGTCTTTAATTTCTTCAATAAAATAGACTTGAATTCCTCGGCTTTTGATAAACTTCCGTCTTTTGACTTTTTCTTCGATAAATCTTCAGAATTGGTCGTGGACTTCCGTTCTTTTTGCACTCTTGACTTCTTGACTTCGTCTTTCATTCTTTTCTTCAATAAAAGTCCGTAAATGCCCGTGAATGTCCGTGTTTTCTCCACTTTTCACCTTTTCATCCTAAATCACAACAAAAACACAAACCACGCATAATTTTGACATAAAAGACATAAAATACACGTTTTGGTCCGGTTATTATTGTAATTAAGTGGTAGAAAAGATGTGTGTTTTCACACATATCAAAAACTACATGTAAAAAGGTTAAAATCTTGCTTAAATAAGTAGGCTGTATAAAAACAGTAAAGAACCATATTTTAAACTGATAAAATGGCATAGATGAAGTAGTATACAGTAATTATTAAGACTTGTACACATGTGAGAGTTGGCCATGCAATGGAATCATTATAATGAGTGAGATATGATCAAAACAAAATGGAAGTGCAAATCTGAGTAGTCTGTTTTGGACGGACTGTTAGGGGCATTTAGAGTTAGATTGAGAAGTAGCTAAATCTAAGTTAATTGTAGCACATAATATGAAGTTTATGTCATCCAAAAATGAGCTTCTATATCCTTGTAGAACTCAAGATATGATAAAAATGGTGAAAGTAAAAATAAAAATCAGGTTTGTGAAATAAAAGTATATAGTATAATATTAGCACTCAAGTAAATATAGTATAAAATGTAAATTTAAAACCCACTAACTTATATATTACATATAATTAAGTATGTAAAATAATAAATAAATGAGACATTTTATAAAAATGGCAAAAACTATAAACATGAGTTTTACGTCTTTTCGGCTAAAACCGTAAAATTAACGTTTTCGTCAATTTAAACTTAGACGGTCGGACCCGTCTAATGTAAACTTTTTATAACTCATATACTGATATATAAGTACATATTACAAGTAAAAACCGATAAAACCCGAGCTTTATAACATATGGACATTAACGTGCCAAATTAGCCTATTTGGACTATTAATCCAACTAATTTGGCTAAACACTAATGGACTTACTCATTGGGCTTAACCCACTTGGGCCCAACATGTAAGTATAGGAATGATGTAAAAAGTGTAAAATGGAATAATATAAGGTAATGGGCTAATAATAGGCTTATTGGGCCTTGACAAGTAAAGAAGATAAACTAGTAAAACTAGTATACAAAGTTACCAACACATAACACTATAATGGGTAAATGAAGATGTACAATCCCACTTGTTCATCATCATATATATAAAATCATCACATGTATACATAGTTATTAGTTTTATAAAGTCATTGGACAAAAGTCTAAGACCGAGTATTATTTATATAGGTTTCCGTGATCGAAGCACGCCCGTAGCCGATAATCCGCCTTTCATAATCAACGTGAGTTCATAGCCTCACACTCTTTTAAATGTTTTATAAAATGATTTGTAAACCCGCGAGGGAGATAACATGCTAGTTTTTGATAAAAATAGAACACAAGTAGTCCCGATGGTATGCTTAATGATATGGACCCGAATGATGCTATGACCCAATAAATGAGATGAAAAGGATTATTAGTAGTTAGGTTATGTCACTTATAGTCCCATTAGCATGAATTGTGAACTACCGGGATTTGGTAGACGCTTATGCATATGATAGTACTATTTGGGGAAGATCACCCCAGTTCGCGCCTTGACGATTGATCCCCGTCGTACCACATTGATTGGTAAACGAATTTATGTATGAGAAGATTTACATAGCGTGATTTTTGTGAAGACACGCTAACTTAGATGGGCAAATTGTTTGTCGGGTTCACGGCCCGTTGTTTGTGATAGTAAGGTAACAATGTCATGCGGCTAATAATAATCCAAATGAATCCAATGTAATCCAAAAATGATACAAATATCAATAATAATGTTACCTATAATGGTAATATTGAGGCTACGGTCTCATGGACGGTTTAAGATGTATGCTTTGATTTATATATATTGCCTGACTAGCAATACGAGGACTTACTTCTGATCTTATACTTGTGTTCTGATTTCAATAATTTTTTTATATAACGGTTTTATTAAACTCTATGAATTCACTCGGCATTCGCTGATATGATTTTTGCCTATTTTTATCTCAGGTGCTTGAAGGTAATTCGGATGGAGATCAACTCTGATGGCCCACAGAATAATAAAATTGTTCATTCGATCTTTGTTTTGTAAACTTAATGACCTGTGTAAACTGGGACCTGTTGTACACTTGAAACTTTTATTTCGAATGAATGTATGTTAAACCTTGTACAACCATTTTTATGTGTTGTCTATGATTGGAGTTATTGTGCTATCCCGTAACACTCTAAAGACTCTTCCGCTGTACCGATGTGAAATTTGAGAGTGTTACACTCATTGTCCATGTTGCCTCTATAATAACTACATCATTCAAAACCTATGAATTGAGATTTTTGGACTTCATAGGAGGTTGCAAGATATCTTGTTGACCTTGTTCACAAATCCTCCTCCTCCTAGGAGATGAATGATGACATTTTCAATAATATCTTTTCAAGAAGACAAGCCAAAGAAGATTGCTAAATCAAGAACTAGATTAGCTAGCTATTGTAGTAGTTAGTTGTTTTTCATGTATTTGATTTCCTTCATGAGTTTTTCATGGAGATGTTTTAATA
This sequence comes from Glebionis coronaria, assembly GCA_025667525.1. Taxonomy (NCBI): domain Eukaryota; kingdom Viridiplantae; phylum Streptophyta; class Magnoliopsida; order Asterales; family Asteraceae; genus Glebionis; species Glebionis coronaria. The sequence goes on along the minus strand of CM046877.1, from coordinate 554,008,760 downwards.
GATTAAGCTTTTGTGTGTTTCAACATATGTGCTCACATTAATCAACTTCAATTTTAATTAAAATCGAACCTTAATCTATCACAACCTCTAAAACTTGACTAAAATTGGATCAAAATGTTACCTAAATATTTTGTCACCTTTTGTCAAGACACTCTTTTTGAGTGTGTTTCTTTTTTGTGCAACAATAGCCAAATCTAATGCTATTAGAGGTAAAAATCCAAGATTTGCTTAATTTTGAAAAAGTCTAGTCTTTTATCAAAACCTTTAAAAAATTGGATTTTTAAGTCCACTGTAGGCGGCTCAAAATAATTATTGAACTGCAAGTTCCTTTAAGGATCCGCGAACAGTCAGCCAATTTTTGGCTCGTTTATAGTCTTTCTTCTTTGACCTTAGTCTTTTTCAAGATTCTTTGTTTGCCTATTTTGGTTAAACATTCCTTGAAATCTTTTAGTTTTCTTTTTATTCCTTGCCTTATCTATTTTCTTTAAATCTTCTTATTTTGGGGAGTTCTCTTTCTCATCCCTAACAATTTCTTCTTCTTCTAATCTTAACCTTGACATATCTTTGTCACAAGCTTCTTCTTCAAAACCCAAAGCTTCTTTTTATAAGCTTTCTAATAAACAAAAAATCTCGGTTCAACCCATTTGGATACAGAAGAACAAGGATCGTCATGATTCCTATTCTCCCAAACCTTGCCAGACCTCTTCTTTCTCTCCTATTGAGTTTTGGAATGAGACTTTCTCAATCAATCAGATTACCGGAGAAAGAGAAGATCTTCCACCACCACTTAAACCTTGCAACATACCTCATTTCAATGACCTTTCTTCTTTCCCCAACCTTACTAGGCATTGTGAAAACATCTCTTATCCTCAATCTCATTTTCCTCCACCACCTTCTTTCTATGGTGTCCATCCCCCATCAAACGAATTTGTTTTGCATCATGGAAGCTCGTGTGCGTGTTGTCGATTTCAAAAAATTGAACTTGCTCATGTTTATGACAAGTTAAATTTTCTTGAATTTCTTCTCACTCAACCTCCTCTCAAAGTATTTGTTCTCGTGAGCAATTCTTCGAATGATGCCCCGTCGCCTTATTTTACCAATTAAAGCACACTTTGTGTTCTAATTTTTTAAGTTAAATAAAAACCTAAGAAATCTTGGAAGACTATCTCTACTAGAATAGTTTTTTCTTTTGTTGTTTATTTTCAATATTTTTTGTTTTAATATTCATATTATGTGTATAAATATTTTTCTTGAACGTTCTTTCATATTTTTGTAATATGATTGATAGGTGTGTTATTTCTTGTTTTGCTAATTCTTTATCACACATATTGTTGAGAGTTGATTTTGGTTAAAATTTTCAATTATTCTTGGGTGATTCCAACAATTCTAAATGTTTAACCTTTGACGTATTTTGTTTAATTACAATTGGTATGGATGTTTCTTTTCTACCTTTATTCCAGTAATTATGAATTGATCTTGTCAAAATACTCTCTTTGGACATACTTAGCAAATACTTGCTTCTAATTTGAGATTTCTTTTCTTTCTCCCTCTCAAGTCAGGTAGTAGGTATTGACTATAGTTTATACATTGGTGTTTCTTTTCTTTCTACTAACCTTTGTATGTAGCTTGTCACCTTAGTTCTATATCTTGGTGCCCCAAGCTAGGGGTAGTAAGCACCAAGGGGGAGCTACTAGCAAAGTCGATTCTTCTCTCCCTCAAAGACTTGTGCTAACCTTTTTGCTTCGACAAAGGGGGAGAAATGATAGTGATAAACTCGTTAATAAATAGAAAACTTTTGTTTTTACATAAATGAGTTAATAGTTTGTCGTAATAAAAAAGGCAGAGATTTTTAATGCAAGTAATGCCTAAAAACATTACTGGCGTTAACTAATCTTTCTTAGTTTTGATCACGACAAAGTATAAAGAAATTTATCGTCAAAGACAACCGAAAGACGAATAATTCAACAAACACTATGATCAAGGTAATAATCATTTAAGTCTTAAACAAACATATCTTAATCATGTCTAGTGATCATAGAAAGTGACTAACCTTATAATTCACATTTTTACAAATGTGACAAAGATTTTAATAAACTTTATTTTTAAGAAAATGTTTTATTAAAATGGAAAATAAAAATTTGAATATGGCATATTCCAAATGTCATAAGAATATCCTTTGAAGATAAAATATACCTCATATAACATTCTCCTACTAAAAGACAAAAAGGAGCATAGTCTACTTGGGGCGGTTCCCCAAATAGCTATGCGGTTGGAAATCGATATTGAACCACACCTTAATTAAGGAACCACACCCAGTTAGCCGTTGGTCTTTGTCTCCTATAAATAGTGGATCAAATTTTCATATTCAAAAAGCCTTTTTGGACAAAATCTTTCTGCCTCTTACTTCTTTCTATGTTCTTCAATCATTAGTAAACCATCACTTAATATGTTAAGTATGTTTACTTATGATTTTCTCTTGATATCCTTCTTTGCTTGTCGAAAGAGAAGATCACTCACACATTTGTGATGTGATTAAAGACGAAGCCTTGATGAAGATCATCCTTTCTTAGATCTAGTCATGTTCATCATTTTATATATGAGTCTTGTGTAGATCCAATGTATTTGTGTATACTTGGATTATTGTTGTGTTAATCCAATGTATTTATGAATACTTGGATTGTTCTTGTGTAAATCCATTGTATATATGTTTACTTGGATTTGTCTTGTGTGGATCCAAGTTACATGTGTATACTTGGATATGTCTTATTGAGTTGTAATAAGTCTTGTGTGTTAGTTCTCACTAAACTACAAAGTGATCTGTGTATGTGTCTTTTGAGTTTTCACTTAACTTCAAAGTGAATAGTTGTGAAGATTGGTTCTAGCTTGGGATTAGAACTCAACATCTAGCCTTGTGTCAAAAAAGAAGATGGGAGACGAAGATTGAGTCTAACTTTCGATTAGAACACGACATCTAGCCTTGTGTCGGAAAATGGTGAAGTAGGAGACATGTTGTCACACCCCACCATGGCGGGGGAATATGGGGCCATGGTGATTGGTAAGGCTTGGAGCCTTGGAATTGTGGTGAATGGTTAATCTATAATGTTAGTTGTTAATGCATAATTGTAGCACATTGTCCATATGTTCTTTTATTTATGGTTGTTATTCACAACTTGTAATTGATTTGGCATTGGAGTCTAAACCTATGACTCTCACCAATATTATTGTTGACGTGTTTTAGTGTCTCTTTCAGGTGAGAATGTGGTTAAGCGTGAGAATATGAGTGGCTAGCTGGAAGGCTTAGGATCGCATTTGGAGGAACGCCCTTTCCTCTTAGTCTTTATTTAATGTTTGATTAAGTGATACTTTTTAGACACCTGTATGTTTGTTGTGTGTTATTTGAATGTCATTGGTAAGAGGTAGACATGTTACCTACTTACCTAGATGCCTGCATTGTTTGAGATATTGTCATGACATTGTGTCACCCATTTATGACATTTTATTTCATTTAGTTATCTCTATAGACACGCTATTGTTGTGATGATATCCATACATCGCGCCTCATATTCCGCCATGGTGGGGTGTGGCAGAATGGTATCAGAGCCAATGGTTATAGAGAATTAGGTTGCCTAGTCTAGTAGCCTAGTTTATAGCTTAAGGGTCCATGCATGTAGGTGTCATAGGGGTATGTGTACATTATAGTATATGGAGTGATTAAGTGTTAATTTCGTTTTAGATATTTATTTACTTTCATACTTACTTATTGAGATATAGTATATGTAAGTACATTCATTTATTTTCTATTGATGCGACGTATGAACCAGAAGTGTAGGAACCTATTTAGTGTTACCCATTTCGCGTAGAAGAAGAGGTGCGCTAGGTAATAATATGATAGTACTGATGTTGAGTCTACGACTAGTAGTAGATGCAAATTTCCGCCTGAATTGTTATGATCTTTTTTTAATGTTGGATATTTTGTTGTTATTGATTGTTTTGGCGTTTGAGCCTCGAGCTATGAATGAAGTTAGGGTTGACGCATGAGATGTTCTTATTTTTCCTATACGGTATATATATAGAGTTTATTTTATGTGGTAGATATGTGGTAGACTTATGTGTTCCGTGTAGTACTAATTTCTTATAAGTATCATCATAGGAGGGAGTACATGGGTGGAAGAGGACATCTATAATTATGGAGGCCTACGTAATTATATATGTGCCACATGACCGATGGCCTTCCAAGTATGGTTGCATGAAAAAGGGGTTAGTACATGCTTGTATATGATGTGATGTGTATTTTAGGTAATTATAGACAATAGGGGTTTATGTAATGGTTGCCTATGATATGGCTATTTTTTGTGTTAGATGTTTTGGGTTATAGTCGTGTTGTGTGATTATGGGGTCACACGATATGGGTTGGTTTTGGTGATGGGTTTTATGCCTTGTTGTGGCATGGTGAGATGGTGATTACTCGTATGGAAAAAACGAGCGTATGACGCGATTGATTGACTTGACATGTATGATAACGAGTATGTTTTGGGTGATTTAATAGGTATATATATGCGGATCTATATATACTAGTAGATGTTATGTTATGATATACGGTCGTTCAGTAGTTATTATAACTTGAACGTACCTAGTGTTCTCTCGTGTTTAAACAATTTATTAGTGCTAGAGTTTGATGGAGTTCCAACGACGTTTTGAATCTTTTGAAGTATGTATTGATTAGAACTACCAAATTTTCTTACAAAGGAGTCTAGCTAATTAAAGGAAAATGCTTTTGAAAATACTTTGTAAGTGTACGGTATAATATCCTGACTTACATTATCTTTTATTTAAGTTTATTGGTAGTAAGTTAAAAAACAAATCTTGACAATGAATGGATTAGTTTTCTAGGTAACATGTGATGGTGCATATAAAGGGTAAAGAAATTTTACGATAATTTTCTTAAAAGTGGAGTTAAAATTTAGAAGTATTTAAATAGACGGAAAAAGTAAAAAGGGATATTTTATTATAATAATGATAATAATAACATAGAATAAAATAAATAAAAACACTATATTCTATAAACACGTATTGGTTTCATAATAACAAGTGAAATGAGTTTAATGTGAGTAAACAAGATAATGTTTAAAATAACATTATACTATACTAACTAGTGGATACCTTTGATAAAATAATGAAGATAAACGATGAGTTTATTGTTAAATGAGATGGATAAAGTGAGTTTTAGTACACTAACTGAGTTGTGCCCTTTGATAGTAACGGAGATGGTAAAATATGACTATGATTTCATTTATTGGAGTTAAAATATTTGTCTTAATATGAGGTAACTAATTGAGATGAAAATTTAAAATTTTCTAAGATATTGAAATTTGGTAATACAAATCGTGACGAGTTTGACTTTTGTTGTTGGCACACTCTATTGATCTTTCAGATTACATTGTTTTGATTTCAGTTGTTTTGTCTAGGGTTCGTTTTACCCTATATTTTATTTTGGGACATGAATGTTTGGAATTATTTTAGTACATGTCATGGTTGATTTAGTTATGCGGTTGTGGAAACCTTAGGATGAGATGATAGAGTTGGGTAGTATTACTTATGGTTAGATATTAGAATGGAGAGATGTCTTTTGGTTTAAAGGTTGTGTTGAAGGAATGATTAAGATTTGTGGGGGTTTGAAACTTATATTGGTTACGGGAATAAGGGAGTAAGTAAAGTTAGTTGACTGGTCGTGGGAACGAGATGTCATGCTATGAGAAGTTGGTTGATGTACCATTAGGAGATGGATGAAAGTACTAGCGGATGTGAGGGTAGAGTAGAAAGTTTCTACTAATGGAAAGATTGGGCAAATAACACGCAAGGGAATTGGTATAGTTATCGAGGCAAGGTAGTAGTAGACACGCGAAGGAAAACATAGATGTGAAAGAATGATTGGCAGGATGTTGATTAATGGGGAAGTACAACAAGTAAGGAAGAGTGAGCCATTGAGGGGTTGAGGTACCTTTAGAAATATTGTGGTAGAGGATTTGAAATTGTTGGAAATACGTTTTACGTATTAGAGAGGATCGATCACTCCAACAATAGTCTAAGTCGTAGCTCGTAGTTTAACTCTATTAATATTATTCAAACAAGGCCAAGCCAAGCCCACACCTTGTGTGAGGCCGGCGGCCCATTGTAAGCCCAAGCCCATCTCATGGGCTTGGGTATATAAACCCTCTCCTTAGTTGGAGAGGGTGTGGTTCACTTTCATTTTACACATAGTAAAGTGTGTTTTACATACTTTCTCTCTCTAAGTGTGTGTGTTCTCACCATCTATCTATCTCTTTCTCTCTCTACAATATAAGCAAGATTTACAATATCCTACAAATGGTATCAAGAGCCATGGGATGATTGTATTGTTTATATGTTTGTGTTCTTGATTTTTGTGTCCTTTTTTATTCAAATCATTTGATCCAATTTTTGTGTGTGTTTTTTATGGTTTTTTCTTGATACAAATCTTCTACATAGTTGTGGTAGAGATTTGGTATATTTCTTTTGGCTAAAAACACAAAATTATTGGGTGTTTGGATCTTTTTTGGCTTAAAATCTCGAATTGGTTGGGTTTTATCCGAGAAAAGTGGAAATTGGAAGACTTTTGTACTATTGCGACCAGTATTGCGACACTCATTCCATCGCAAAGGCTAGGGTTTTCACGTTGCGACATTTTCACATTGCGACAGTCATTGCGACCAGCTTATTGCGATCATTATTGCGACATGTTATTGCGATAGGTGTATTGCGACAGCTTAGTTATTGCGATAGGTGTATTGCGACAGCTTAGTTATTGCGACAGGTGTATTGCGACAGATTTGTTATTGTGATAAGTGTCATTGCGACGGATTTGTTATTGCGATAGGTGTTATTGCGACAGATCTGTTATTGCGATAGGTGTTATTGCGATAGATTTGTCTATTGCGACAGGTGACATTGCGACAAGTATTCCAAGATTTTTCAAAAACGTGTTTTTGAAAATTTTTAACTCGTGAGTTTTTTGTTCGTCTTGGAATTTTTTGGTTTATCGAGACCATATTTTAGGGGATTTCAGCATTTTTCTCGACTTCTACACACGACAGCAAACACATTTACTCTCTCTCATTGTTCAATCCAAGTTTGTAAATCTTTTCTTATCGAAATGGAGTACACATCTCTTATGGATAAGTCCATCCTCTCGGGTACAGATAATCGTCCATCAATGTTGGTGAAGACTATGTATGAGGATTGGGCTTCCCGAATGGAACTTTATATGTTGAACAAAGAGAACGGACATCTCATTTGGGCATCGGTGCTCAATGCACCATTGGTATATGGTACTGTGATGGAAGGTACTGCTACTCGTCCTCGCACAACGGGTGAATTAACTGGAGATGCTAAGATCCAAGACAAGTGTGATAAACAAGCTAAAAACATCATTCTCCAAGCCCTTCCTCCAGAGGTCTACAAACTCGTAAGTAAACATATATGATGTTGAGTAAAATTACCCCTTTAGGAAAAGAAGGCAATAAATAGGGCAAGTGTGCACGACGATTTAGGAAAACCGTGTGTGAATGACCCTAGGTGAGTTCGTTCTCGAGGAGGCAAGTGCGTTGTGTTAAGAATTGATTAATGATGTTTGTGATTATGAACAAGAAGAAAAGAATTGAGAAAGCAAAGAAAAGACGGTTACGACTACGAATTAAACTACGACGAAAAAGGCGTAAACGTAAAACCGTAAAAATGACAAAATTAAAAATTTTCAACCTAAAAATTAATTATAAGCTAAAACAAGTCTAAAATAATATAAATAAGGAATAAAATCCAATAAAAATATTTTAAAACCTTTTATTAATTAAATATTCAATTTTAAATGCTAATTAAAGCCCTAAAATTAAATATAATTAATCAAAATGTCCAAAATATGATTTTATTGAACAAATAACTTACTTATATTATCTAAAGATTAAAAAGTATTTTTTATAATTTTTAAATACTATTTCTCTATTTTTAAATTACTAAAAACTATTTAAAAATTAAAATAATTATAAAAAAATAATTAAATAGTGCTAAAAATAATCTACCAATTTTAAAAATCCTATTTTACTCTAATGAACAGTAGAAAAATGAAAAATCTTGAAAAATATTAAATTTTCCACTAAATGACAAAACTAGTTTAATTAAAGCCCTAATTAACTTAAATTAATTCTAAAAATTAATAAAAGGATGAACAGTAAAATCTTTTTTAACCAAAAACCTTAAAATATTATTCTAAGTTCAGAAAAATTGATTAAACCTAAAGATATTACTTTTTGGCACTAAAAGACAAAAACAGAAATATTTTAGTTAATTAAAAATAGCTAATTAACCTAAAAATTACTAAATGAACAGTAAATAAAAATTTAATTAATCAGAAAAATCCTAAATTAAATAAGAAAAATAATGGCACAAGTTTGAAGTCCTAATTCCACTTTTTAAGCACTAAAGACAAAATTATGAAATCTGATAGTGACCTTTTCTTTGTTTTCTGTCTTTTTGTGTAGTAGTGGCTACAACAAGCCTATCAGTGGGAAAGGAGTTCCCACTGACAGTATAAAAAAACGGGTCTGAGCCTTTGGAGGTTTGTAACTTTTGATTGGCTTTGTTTTGTTGGACAAGAGAGGCACCCCTACACTCAGTGGAGTGTAGGGAGTCAGATTAAGTAATAAACAACACAAGTGCAAGCCAATAACAACACACAAATTCACAAAGTCAGTTGCTGATAAACAGAAAGGGTGCAAATGGTTGTTTGCTGATGCACTTGGTCACTAGGTGAGTTTCAAAGCTCAGAATCTCAATCATACATCCACCAAATCACAAATAATCAATCACAAGCCCTAGGTAAACAGATTAGCTAACAATGAGCAAGATTACAAAAGAAATGATGCACTAAACTAGGCAGAAACAAAGTTAACTGTTTTTTAAGCTGAGTGCCAATTTTAACAAACAAAATCCTTTGAACCCTACCCAAAATGAAAACCAACCACTACCATTACCTAATAACAACTCCTAGAGTGTATTCAAGCCGTTTTTACACCACATACAAGTCAAATCCTAGACTAAATAAGCAGACCCAAACACTCCTTTAAAACTTGAAAACCAAATTTGTCAAACCAAATCCTTTCTAAACAACTCAAAACTGATACAAATGAATCTAAACATGCATTATCATGGCAAGTAACTCAAATACATACCATAAGCAACACATAAACACTTGCATACAACTTCCACTCAAATCACATTAATAAGAGAAAAATGGAAAAGATAAGAATTCTTACCAAAGAACCCTACATCCAGGGTTCTTTGTGGATGAAAATCCACCTCCTATATGCCCGGGCATATGCTGAACAAAGATCAACAATCAACAAGTAACCTGCTAAGAAAATTTAAAAAGAAATACAAGCAATATGTATATATTCACTTTCTGTTTTCTTTTACTTTCTTAAAAATCTTTTTAAAACCTTTCAAAACTTCTAAGTGATATCTTACAAAGCATTAACACAATAAATTGAAATCTGGAAATACCAAATCTTGACACAAGTTTTTACCAAGAACTTGCCCAAAATCAGAAACTTAAAAACCTTTTTTTTGAAAACTTTTTAAAACACAAACTTGAAGAAAGATGAACAAACTTTTAAATTTAAAATGCTGGAAAGTAAATGGATCACAGCCTTATGCAGAAAACACTTTTTCATTCATTGATAAAAAAAAATACATAAAAGCTGGAACAAGAGAAATGCTAACAGGCTAGCATCCTTTATATACTCGTCTAAAGAGTATTCTAGAACTAAGATAAATAAGAGAAACCCTAATAAGCTAATTCCCCAATCTGCCCTTGAAGATTTGACTGGAATCTTGGTCAAAATGAGTCTTGTGACCTCTTGTACTGTTTCTAGCTAGCAATCTTGATCTTGGCCGTTTATAAGGAACCTTTGGGACCAAGTAAAGAAATCCCACCACTAATCTTGTCGGATTGGGGTTTTGTGTTGAAAGTGACGCTGCAGGGCATGCCCATGTGGGGTGTTGGGATGAGCTGGAGGTTGTTTTGAAAGTGGGGAAGTGATGTTGATAGGTTGAATCATCAATCTGGAGGTTTTTAAAGATTAACCCTTTGATTAAGGGTTTAATTGAATTAGGGTTTAAGGGTGAGGGTGATGATAAACAGGAGTGATTAAATCCATTTGGGGGGGTTTATTTTTTAAAAAACGTGTTTACCACCCTTTTTTGTAATAAAACAAGTTTAATTAAAGAAGGGGTTCAAAAAGGATTTTGTGACAGGGTCAAAGAAAGTTATGGACTGGTTGGTTTGGCTGGTGGACTGGCAGAGGTGACGTGTCAGGATGTGGGTGGCTGGTGGGGTTTCGTTGTCTGGGCAGGTTTAGTCCCCCATCTTTCTTCACATCTTCATTTTGTATTATCAGCTCACAAATCCCATTTCCTTTGTATTTATCTTTGGCTATGTGTCATTTTTGGCACATATTGTTTCCAAACTTCAACAAGGACTAAACATGCAATATCTTCAATATTCAAGGGCTGATTTTGGCATGTTTTTCAACTTCAAGGCTTTGACTTGTTTGTTGACTTTCTTGAAGGACCATTATTGGCAAATTTAGATTTGATGAGGGACTAAAATTGCCAATTCTTCAAAGTTAAGGGTCCTTTTTGTAATTTTGACAAACTTTAGGGACCAAACTTGTAATTATGAAGATACAAGGGTATAAAGTGTCAATTCTTCAAACTTGGAGGACCAATCTTCAATATTCTTCAAATCTTCTAGGGTTTTCTTTGTAAAATTCCTCACTAGGGCTTGGTTCATCGTGCGGCTTCGTTTCCCGTGTTCGTTTTTGCGTGATTCTTGTGATCTTTTGTCATTTTCTCAATATCCGTACCTAAAATACACAAGCAACAAACACAAGCATATATTTGGGTATTTTGATGATATTTAATGCATTTTAAGTCCAAAAAAGAACGATGAGACTATGTATAAAAGCCGTCTCATCAATATAGTAGCCAAAGAGTTATGGGATAGAATTCATGTTCTAATGCAAGGCACCTCGTTAACTAAACAAGAACGAGAGTGTAAGCTATATGATACATTTGATAAGTTTGCTTATGTCCCCGGGGAGACTCTCAATGATTACTATTTGAGATTCACTCTATTGATGAATGAGCTCAACATCTATGGCCTAGAAATTCATACGTATCAATTTAACACCAAGTATTTGAACACTCTCCCTTCTGAATGGAGCAAGTACGTGACAGCTGTTAAATTGGCTAAGGATTTGCATCAAACCAATTTGGATCAACTTCAAGCTTTTCTTCAACAACACGAATGCCACGTGATCGAGGCTCGGTTGTCAACACCTCATGTTCATGATCCACTTGCCATGTATGCTTCTCAACAAATGACTCCCCAACAAAACATGGCTTACACTTATCAACAACCATCATACTTGCAACAACCACCATAACACACCTATCAGCAACCACAACAACCATCTTATCAACCACTAATGATGCCACAACAAGCATTTCAACAAACTGTTGTTCAACAGCCTTATCCACAGCAACCAATACATCAGGCATCACCATCACAAGCTATCACTTCTCCAATGGGCTATACTCCTCAACAAGGAGATTTTCCAATTGAAGCACCACAAGCACAAGCCTTCTACTCCAATGAACTTCCACCAATTCAAGCACCGGTCTTTACTCCAAATGATACACCTACTGATATCTTAAACCATCTCACTGCCTACTTGTCAAAATTTGTTGCAACTAGAGGTTTTCCACCAACGAACAATCAACTCCGTGCTTCTTCAAATCCTCGACAACAAGCCACTATTCAAGACAGTCAAGTGACGGCGCAATCCATTCAGGGAAGGCAAAATTCATATGGACCTACTACAAGGACTGTGAATGCTCAAGCTGTGACTTCTTAAGCTAGTGGAAATGGAAGCCCTACTGGTCCTCAAAAGGTTGTGACTTGCTACAATTGTCGAGGACAAGGTCATATGGATAGGGAATGCACTCAACCAAAAAGGAGAAGGGATGCAACGTGGTTTCGTGAGAAGATGTATTTGGTCGATGCTCAATCTAAAGGAAATATTTTAGACTCAGAGGAATTAGCATTTCTTGCAGACCCAGGGGCAACTGATAATGAAGGCATGGCAATCGTCTCTACTTCTAATGCAACATATCAAGCAGATGATCTTGATGCATATGATTCAGATTGTGATGACATTCACTCAGCCTAAGCTGCTCTTGTTGCTAATCTCTCTCACTACGATTCTAATGTCGTCAGTGAGGTACCAACAACATCTAATATTGTTCATGATAATCCACATCAAGTTGAGCATGAAAATGACAACCTCGAACAGCATTCGGGAACTAGTAATTCAAATGATGTGGTTTCCAATCCAACACATTTGAGTGAACCTCAACCAAATACTACGACGGGTATGAAATCTTATGATCATCATGATTTGGTAATGGTGCCTAAACATATTATTGATAACATGAATGTGGTCGTCCTACAAACCGTAGATTTAAATGCCAATCTAACCGTTGAGCTTGCGCTGTATAAAGAAAAGGTCAAAATTTTTGAAATGGTCCCTCAAGCAGAGAAAATAACGTGTTCTGAATTTGACCAATTTCGTTTTGAAAAGATAGAACACTTAAAGGAAATAGAATCATTAAGAGCTAATCTTTCCAATGAATTAAAAGAAAAAGAGTCGGTTGTAAATGATTTTCAAAAACTTAAAAAGGATTTTGAAACTCTCGAGTCTAAAAGTTTGAATCGGAAATTAATGCTACCAAACTTCTTAAATTCAAGGAACAACAACTTTTAAAACAATACGCTTCCATAGAAAAGATTCATCTTTTAACTAAATCGTTAAAAGAACTAGAACTTAAGCGTCTTCAAGATTTATCACCTAATCCCGGTTATGCAAAACAAGCTCAGGAATATATTCCTTGTCTTTATGATGTGACCCTAATTGGCAAATCGAAAGAAGCACCTTATGTTCGTAATACTGAGGAGACAATGTCACTTGCGGAAGAAACTCGATCTGAAATGCTTTCAACATTCCATAAGCTTGATTATGATAAGCATAATAAAGATCAATTTGATAAAAAGACTCGTATTCGATTACAAAAGGAATTAGCTCAATTATCAGCTTTTGTGCCCCCAAGTTTGTCAAATGAAAACCTTCCTAGTACCTTTCCTACACTTGTAAAAAAGGATTTAACTAAGTTAATTCCAACGGTAAGTAAGGTGTCAGATAGCTTAAATGCGGTGCACCAACACTTTGCCGATTATTTCAAGGTCATTAAGAAACGTATGACGGCTTCGGCCATAACGGAAGGTGAATGGAATTTTGAGCACACTCGAGCTGCGTTTCGAGATGAAAATGTTCCATTTGTAAACAATATTAAAGCCTGTCTTAGCAATATTGATCAAGATTTGCTTTTGAAAATAGATGAAGTTAGACGTGTTTTCAATGAAATGGATGATGCTTATGAAAACGGTTTACTTGAAATAGAACGAACTTCTCGACAAAATGAGTAGCTTCTGAAGCAAGTGATGTCGCATGATATTGTATCCGTCTGTGTGAATATAAGTGTTGATAATGATTCTATTGTGCATAATGTTGAATCTGTGGATAATGTGGTAGATAGTACTTGTCAGAAATCTGACGCTGAATTTTTAAAGCTTCAATATTCTTATTCTTTGCTTTCAAAACGTTTTGATGAGATTCAATAACATTGTATTTCGCTTGAATGTACACTACAATTTATTCAAGAGCTTTTTAAAACATCATTCAAAGGTGTTAATATAGATGATTCAAATTTTCAAAAGAATTTTCAATTGAATTTACAATCAAAACAACGTCAGCCAAATGACAAGGTTGCTAAATCATTGCCGATAGATATAGAGAAATGTAAGGAGATTAACTGTACGAACGTACTTGAGGCCGCTGAGAATTTTAAACTTGATATAGATAATCGAGTTTCCAAGATTTTGTCTAAAGTGGATAACTTAAAATAGAAAAATACAAAACTCTTCGATTCAGTAAAGCCCGCATGTGCTAATACCACTACACAAAATCAATCGTTGATTGAACGATTGAATCAAAAGTCGGTGGAAATATCTGATTTCAGGGAACAAATTTGTGATAAATTTGGCTTTGGCTGAGTTAAAGGAAACACTTCGTACCCTAAAAGGTAAGAATATTGTGGATAACGCAACCACTGTCTCAGCATCGTCCTCTAGTGCAATCAAAAGTATAACACCCCCAAATTACCACGCAGCGGAATGTCCACTTTGGAAGTTATTTCATAGCACATCACACACAATCATAGATAACGACCTCAAAAGAGACGATTAAAAATAAGCCAAAAGAATATTTACAACCCTTGTCTAAAACGTTTCCAACCCAAACATTTAGTTCTCAATAGAGTAGCGTTACTTGTCCCCAAAGATCTCAACCAATCACTACAATATATTTTTACCAAGACATGAAATTAAATAATTTGATAAAAAGGGAAGGAAATCCATAAGTTTTAGACCAATAAAGCACCAACTCCCTCCATGCATAATCCGCTGCTATCCATCATGATTACCAGAAACACATGCTTAAAATCGTCAACACAACGGTTGAGCGAATCTATCGGTTTATCAAATCATAAGTTGAACACAAGTATTAAAAACCAATCATGACCATTCAATAGCATTGTCGTATACACAATCTATTATTCAAGTATTTCATATTTAGCGAAGCTAATGATTGTATTTAAGCTCATGACACCGACCCGTTAACTTAATCACCCACGCCAAAGTGCCTGCATGATCAAAATGAAACCATTGCCCCTCTTAAGATATTAGTTGGCAGATTTATACCTTATCTCTTATCACAAGTTATCCGTCTGCAGAGGGTTCTCAACGCACTAGCTCTCGTCTCGGATAGGGTCGTCAACCCCATAGTACTATCAGTTGTATAAGTGGCTATTTCCAACCCACACAAGGGCAAGACAATAATTAATGGTTCATGAAATTAGGGCCTTTAGCAACAAGGTACTCAATACAATCCAACAACATTCGGTCCAAACAATCATTCATGACTTGTGTTCCATTTATTTCAAATAGCATGTATCCCTGATAGGTGTGAAAACACCCATCCTTTTACCACTTATTTCTGGCTAAAACAAGACCAAAACACGTATTTAATATCATTTGTTTGGAATTATGCGTGGTTTTTGTGTTTATTGTGTTTTCAGAGTCAACCGGATGAATATTGAAGAAAACATGGGATTGCACGGGTTTTATCGAAGAAAAAGACTCAAGACGAAGTCTATTGTACAAGAGATGCAAAAGAATTGAAGTCACTTGCCTATTTGAAGATTTATCGAAGAATAGAGCCAAAGATGGAAGATTCATATATGTCGAAGAACTCGAGTCTATTAAACAAAAGATTATAAGACGAGTTGGAATTATTCACCGACACTTCTCAAATCCAAGTCGGAAACGTTTATTTAAAGAAGCGTGAAGACTAAAGAAGAAAGAAGAAAAAGAAGCCCAAACCAAAGCCCAATCACAAGCCCACCACCACAAGACTTGCCTATTTATAGGACTTCACTTCACAAATTTCACACACTTAGAGTTTTGGGTAGTTTTTAGTTTTCATTCTCTCTAGTTTTAGAGAGAGAAATTTCTAAACTTTCTCTCACTAGATTTCATCTTTTTCTATTTCAAGATCAAAACTTTGTATTATTTTTCATTAATCAAGTTCAAGTTTTTAGCTTTTAATCTTTAATCTCATCCTTCCTTTCTTTGATTTTGAATGATTTTGGTACAAATCTCGTATGATCCGTGTTGTTCATCAATGATTTGTGCTTAAAAAGTTGATTTCTTTTTATGTTTCTTTAAGTTAATACACTTATAAGCTTTAAGATCCTTGTTCTTATTGGCTTATTTGTTGATTTAGCTTATTTACTTTTTAAAGTTTTTATAAAAAGTTTATCTTTTTATTGATTCGATTTAAAAGTTGTTTATTTTAAGCTTAGATAAAGTGTTCTTAGTGCTTATTTGATCAGCTTATTGTTGAATTCGAGCTTGTTCGGGAGTTAGCTTATTCCATAAGCTTATTTCCCTTGCTTAAGTTTCGGTTTAGCATAGTTTTCGGAAAGGGTAATTCCCTTTTCCGATCGGGTATTCCGACCAGGCACCATCCCTTCTTTCCGATCGTATGATCGGAAAAGGGTTTAGTGGATTCCGATTGTTGCATTGTTTAACCATATTCCGATCGCAGCAAGCTTTTCAGTTGTTCCGATTGGCCCCTATTCACCACATTCCGATTGTAGCCTGTTTCCATATTCCGATTAGCCCCATTTTTACGTATTCCGATTGCTTCATTTTGCACAACATTCCGATCAGCTGTTTTAAACATTCCGATCACTAGATCGGAAAACATTCCGATTGCACCCTATTTTTCCACTATTCCGATTTGAGGTGTTTTGTTCCGATCTTACTTTCTTTTAGTATTTTCCAACTAAGTTCTTATTTTTCACAAAGTTTTCCAAGAGTTAGTTTTTATTGAGTGTTCATTTATTTTTATAATAAAATCTTTAAGTTTTCAAACATTTATTTTTAAACTCGTTTCTTTACTTTAATCTTTTAAAGCTTTAAGTTTACTCTTCGACACTTAATTAATTGTTATTAGTTTAAAATAGATAAACAAACCAACATCTTTTTATTAACCAAGAACAAATCATTCCACTTAGAGCGGAGATCAATTCGAGAGGATACCGAGAGAACTTAATCCGAACCATAGCAAAAACCTAGTATTAAATGGCGCCGCTGCCGGCTCTTCTCGTTAAGATCAACAGTTTTTTGTGAGAACTTGGATTTTGGGATCCGTTCCCCGTGAACGTTACTTTTTCACAAAAATTTTCAAAAGCCCTAAAAAATATAAATTTTCAAAAATCCTAAAAATTAAAAAACATAAAAAAAAACCAAAAATATTTTTGCTTTGTTTTTCCCTTGTTAGTTCTTTTGCAGGTGTATGCGCACTCGATCAACGTCTTATCAAGAGCCCGAGCCTCTCGATAACTTAGACATGGCCGGTGTACAAAACAACAACAACATACCACCTCAAAACAACAATAATAACAACAACAACCCACCTTTCAACAACATGAATAATAACAACAACAATGAGCCTCTACCGGATAATCGCCCGATGATTGAACTGCTGCAAGCTCATGTAGATGGCAACACTGATCCAATTGTTATACCCGCGTTTGCAGCCAACAACTTTGAGCTTAAATCCGGCTTTATCCAGATGGTCTCTGCTCAACCATTCTTGGGGCGTACCATTGATGATCCACATGACCACATCAAGAGATTCTTGCAACTCAGCAATACGGTCAAATTCAATGGTGTTCTACAAGAGGTAATCCGGTTACAACTTTTTCCCTTTTCTTTAGAGGGACAAGCCCGACATTGGCTTGCTAAGGAACCGCCACAGAGTATTCTTTCGTGGACGGATTTGGAGACCAAGTTTATCAACTACTTTTTCCCACCCTCTCGTACTACCGCTTTGCGGAATGAAATCATTAATTTTGAACAAAAGTACGACGAGTCGTTTAGTGAATCTTGGGATCGTTTCAAAGACCTTTTGAGAAAATGCCCACAACATGGTTTTACCAAAGTGCATCAAATTAACACTTTTTATAATGGTTTAAGCATGAATGACCAAGATTCACTAAACAGTGCCTCGGGGGGTAATCTTTTGGCTAAGACTTCCAATGCTGCTTAGGATATCATTGAGAATAAGTCTCGTGTGCAAACCAAGAGTGTTCGGACCAATGTCGCTAGTGCTAGTACTAGTGACAGCGACAAGCGACTTGACAAAATCACTGTGCTTCTTGAATCGCTTGCTACCCAAACCGCCAGCAACACCAACAGCATCAACGCTAGAAACGCTAAAGACGCTCAAGTCAATGCTGTTAGCCAACCATGCGAGATATGCGGGGGTCCTCACTCTTACACCACTTGTACTGCCACCCAAGACTACCCTTCTGAAAATGTGAATGCAGCATATGGCACCTATCCTCAACCTGCTTATCAAGCTAGACCTCAAGGTGACCGTAATTTGCTTAGCTACCGCTCCAACAACTACCTCTCACCACCCGGTTTTCCTCCTAACAACCCAAACCAACAACAAAACCTCAATAGCCCTTCTCAACAACAACAATAATCTCGTGGACCATACATACCACCTCACAAACAGCAACAACCACCTCAATGAAACAACCAAGTTTACCAGCAACCTGCTTATCAACCACCCGCATACAATGCTCCTTCCAACAAAACCCCCGCATCACATCAAGACATTGGAACCTACATGAGGACTAACGATGTGATCGTGGATAATCTCCAACAGGAAGTGCGCAACTTGAAAGCAGACCTGATGAAACAAGGGAATGATCTCAGAGCTGATATGAAAAACACTATGGATAGTCAAACGAATGACTTAAGAAACATGATGGCTAGCTTCTTCCACGGTAATCAACCCTCTTCTTCGGGTACTCTTCCGAGTAACACCGTTGCGAATCCAAGAGGGGAGATGAAAGCAATCACTACTCGCAGTGGCAAAGGTACCAAGGAACCCGAGCTTCCTATACCTCCACCGGTGGTTGTGCCTATGGAGAACGAGTCACCTGCTCCTATTCCCCAACCTTCGATTTCCCCACCTCTTACTTCTACCCCTCCTCCACCCAAGGATGTGAGTGATCCTATTATCCTAAAGCCTTCCTCTTCTTCCAATATACCTTATCCATCTAGGTTGAGGAAAGAGAAGCTCAAAAGCAAGGATGATATTCAGGTTTCGAACTTTCTTAAAATGTTCAAACAATTGAATTTAAACATCTCCTTCGCTGAGGCTCTCGCTCACATGCCTAAGTACGCAAAAATGTTAAAAGATCTTCTTAGCGACAAGGAGAAGCTTCTTGATATTGCTAACACCCAACTTAATGAGAATTGCTCTGCAGTGCTCTTAAGAAAATTGCCAACCAAGCTTGGTGATCCGGGTCGTTTCTTTATCCCTTGCAAATTCCCGGGAGTAGAGAATTGCATGGCCTTATCCGATCTAGGTGCCAGTATTAATCTAATGCCTCTAAGCGTTTGGAAGCAATTATCTCTCCCTGAGCTAGTCCCCACCAAAATGACTTTGGAATTAGCTAACCGTACGGTTGCTTATCAAGTGGGGATAGCCGAAGACGTCTTTGTAGGAGTCGACAACTTCACTTTTCCTGCCAATTTCGTCATCGTCGACTACGAGATGGACCTTCGTGTTCCCTTGATCGTGGGTCGCCCATTCCTGAGGACCGGTCGCACTCTTATCGATGTTGAAGCCGGTGAGCTTATCATGAGAGTGGGTGACGATAAAATCGTCTTCAACATGGGAAAGTTGTCTAAACAACCTTATTCATACGAGAGTGTTAATTGTATTGACGTTCTGGATGAGGCTTGTGAAGAACACTTCAAATATGCTTGTAAAAGTATTCCTACCTCTCTTCCCAATGTTGAAACCATTTCCTCTATTGATTCATCGCTGTCTCTATTTGGAGAAAGTGATTTGTTTTGGAAAGATCTTGAAGCAACCATGGGAGATGTGAACATAGCTAATGATGATTCTCCCACCGATGGGGATGAAGACATGCATTTCTTTGAAAACCTTCTCAACGAAGACAATCCTTCTCCACCATCTCCCACGGTCATTGCTATCGATGCTCCGACTTTGAAAACGCCTCCCATCGAAAATCCCCCGGATTTAGAACTTAAGGAGTTGCCGCCTAATCTCGAGTACGTGTTCCTTGAAGAAGAGAAGAAGTCGCCCGTCATTATCGCGAAGGACTTGAAAGATGAAGAGAAAACTCGCCTTATCGCCGTGTTGAAGAAGCATAAAAGAGCTATCGCTTGGAAAATCTCCGACATTCGCGGAATTGATCCTCACTTCTGCACACACAAAATTCTCATGGAGGACGACTTTAAGCCCACAATTCAAAGCCAACGAAGGGTGAATCCAAAAATACATGAAGTCATCAAAACGGAGGTTATCAAACTTCTTGATGTGGGTATGATTTACCCTATTTTGGATTCACCATGGGTTAGTCCAGTCCATTGTGTGCCCAAGAAGGGCAGAATAACCGTTGTTCCCAATGAACACAACGAGTTGATTTCTACCCGTCTCGTTACTAGGTGGAGAGTTTGTATAGACTACCGCAAACTCAATGATGCCACGAGAAAGGATCATTTCCCTCTACCTTTTATGGACCAAATGCTTGAACGTTTAGCAGGTAATGAATATTACTGCTTTCTTGATGGTTTCTCCGGGTATTTTCAAATTCCCATCGATCCCAAGGACCAAGAAAAGACCACATTCACTTGTCCCTATGGAACATTTGCTTACAAACGCATGCCTTTTGGTTTATGTAATGCTCCTGGGACGTTCCAAAGGTGTATGATGGCTATATTCCATGACATGGTGGAAGACACTATGGAAGTATTCATGGATGATTTCTCGGTTTATGGCGATTCTTTCTCTTCTTGCCTTGCCAATTTGGAACGTATGCTTAAGCGGTGCGAAGACACTCGCCTTGTTCTGAATTGGGACAAATGCCATTTTATGGTAAAAGAGGGCATCATGCTAGGACACAAGATCTCGAAAGCCGGTCTTGAAGTAGACCGTGCTAAAGTCGATGTTATCGCTAAGTTGCCTCCACCTTCAATCGTGAAGGGTGTGAGAAGTTTTCTGGGTCATGCGGGCTTCTACCGTCGATTCATCAAAGATTTTTCTCAAATCGCTCGCCCGATGACCCACCTCTTGGAAAAAGATACTCCTTTTATCTTTTCCAAAGAGTGCCTTGAAGCCTTAAACTCGATTAAGGATAAGCTAACTAAGGCACCCGTCTTGGTTACCCCTAATTGGGAGCTGCCTTTCGAGTTGATGTGTGATGCTAGCGACGTTGCTATTGGAGCGGTTCTTGGACAAAGAGTGAATAAACACTTCCAACCAATCCATTACGCTAGCAAGACAATGACTGGGGCCCAATTGCATTATACGACAACCGAAAAAGAACTTTTAGCTGTTGTCTATGCTTTTGAAAAGTTCCGCCCCTATCTTGTCCTTTCTACCACAATCGTTTATACCGATCATTCCGCGTTGAAGTACTTGTTGACAAAGCAAGATTCCAAACCAAGACTTCTTCGCTGGGTTTTGCTTCTCCAAGAATTTAAAATCAAAATTCGCGATAAAAAAGGAGTAGAAAACCTAGCCGCGGATCATCTCAGTAGACTTGAGGATCCTTACCAAGGGGATCATCCGAACAAAGAAATCAATGATTCTTTTCCCTTGGAGACCTTAATGTCTATCAACTCGACTGCCGATGAAACCCCGTGGTTTGCGGACATTGCAAACTACTTGGCGGGTGGAATTCTCGTTGACGGGTTAACATCCCAGCAAAAGAAAAAGTTCTTCAAAGACATTAAGACTTACTTTTGGGATGACCCGTATCTATTCAAACAATGTGCCGACTTGATTATTCGCCGATGTGTTGATGGACCAGCAGCTTTTGAAATCCTTGACGCTTGCCACAAAGGACCCACCGGTGGTCACTTTGGTCCCAACTACACCGCCAAAAAAGTGTTTGACTCGGGATTTTATTGGCCCTCCATATATCGTGACGCTCACAATATGGTTAAACATTGTGAGGCTTGCCAAAAACAAGGCACGATCACACATAAAGACGAGATGCCTCAGAATTTCATACAAGAATGTGAAATCTTTGATGTTTGGGGTATCGACTTTATGGGGCCATTCCCTTCTTCTAAAGGAAACAAATACATCCTTGTAGCCGTTGACTACGTTTCAAAGTGGGTTGAAGCCAAAGCTTTACCCACTAATGACGCAAGGGTGGTTTGTAACTTTTTGAAATCTCTATTCGCTAGATTCGGTGTGCCTCGTGCCATTATTAGTGATCGTGGGACTCATTTCTCCAATGACCAATTTGCTAGAGTCATGGCTAAGTATGGTGTAAATCATCGTCTTTCCACAGCCTACCACCCACAAACTAATGGCCAGGCTAAAATCTCTAACCGAGGATTAAAGCGAATTCTGGAAAGAACCGTGGGAGAGCATCGTGCCTCATGGGCTGATAAACTTGATGATGCTTTGTGGGCTTTCCGTACCGCATACAAGACTCCGATTGGTTGTACGCCATATCGTCTCGTGTACGGGAAAGCATGCCACCTCCCCATTGAGTTGGAGCACAAGGCTTACTGGGCCTTGAAGTGGGCTAATTTTGATATCAACAAAGCCGGTGACCTACGCAAGATCCAACTCAATGAGCTGAATGAACTCCGTAATGAGGCTTATGACAACTCTTTGATCTATAAGGAAAGGAATAAGCTCATTCACGACTCTAAGATTAAGAACCGAGAGTTCCAAGTTGGAGATAAAGTTTTACTCTTTAACTCTCGGTTGAAAATATTTTGGGCAAGCTGAAATCTCGTTGGTCCGGCCCATTCACCATTGCCCAAATTTTTCCATATGGTACTCTCGAGCTCGCTCAACCTAATGGACCTAATTTTAAGGTGAATAGCCAACGAGTGAAGTTGTACTTTGGTGAGGACACCTCTCAGGAGGTGATTCCATCCCTCACCACGTTCCCCATGAACTAATTTTGGGTCGAGTCAGGCTCGTGACTCGGTTATCAGAAACAAGCGCTCCTCGGGAGGCAACCCGAGTATCTATCCTTTTATGTTTTAACCTCCTAAGTGTAGGGGGACCTGTATAGGTGTTTGTTTTTATGTGGTGATGTGATTACAGGGATAAGTGCACTCTTGGAACCTTTGAAGAACCGTGCTCCCGTGTTATCCGAAATCTGGTTCTATCTCTCAACTATCGTGATTCAATTTTCTTTATACTCACATTTGAAAGTGATCACTTTAGTCGTCTCTTCCTTAACTTGAGTTAACCAACGTGCACAATGTCCTAAGTGTAGGGGAAACTTTTCCCACATGCTTAACCATTGAGGACAATGTTTATCTTAAGTGTAGGGGGGACTTCTATCGAAGTTTTAAGTGGACTTTTCCATGAAAATGCCTTCATTTAACCGGAAAATCATCTTTATCAACATTTTTCAAATTTTTAATTAACTTTGGCCATTTAGTCGTAATTTTTAAATTTTATCGTTGCTTTCATATGTATATATCCCGTGATAAAGTCAAAAATATTAATAAAGTGGTGTAGCTAGTTTAGAAGTCTTTGACATATTAGGACCGTTGCGATTATTTTGACTCAACCCGAATAGACTTATTCAAGTTTATTCTAGCTAGTATCCTTAACCATGTAGACCTTAATTGGTTTATTAGGCGAAGCATTCACGAGTCTCATTACTTGAGATTTTAAATTGTGGAGAACGAGAAATTATAGAGTCAATTATAAGTCGGTATTCTTGCGCGAGCTCACTTGGTGTAATTATCTGCCTATTCTCCCATCACTTGCTAATAATTTATCTGCAATAAGTAAGGTCGTACGATTTGAAAAGTTACTTAGCTTCTAGCCCAAGATCGTTTAAAAGTTGCTCGGTAATGATAAGAGTTCATAGCCAAGGCATAACTTATGAAGCGGGGCGCGAAGATTGGCGAGTCCGAAAAGGCCCTAACAAGGCATGAGGATTCCATTTTATTGCTGAAGATCCAAAGTGATGTGAAAAGCATTATTCCTAAAATCAATATGAAGGATCAAGACTCACGACGAAAAGCAATCAACTCCCAAAAAGATCATGGAGAAGTCTATCCGAAAAGACCCTAACAAGGTATGAGGATAAATAGATCCAAGTCCGAAAAGGAGGCGGATCGTTGTATCTCAAAATCCCAATTAGAGATTGAAGAATAATCATGAAGTCTTGGTCAACCAAGTTGGAGTACCCCTCAAAAGTCTCCAAGTGAAAAAACTTTATTACGATGAGAAGACCATTATCTCAAGAACGTCTCTCAAGATATGAAGTATGAAGTACATGCCAAATATCGGCCCGAGAAAGGTCTCAAATCGCGAACCAAGTTATGCCAAGATATGAACTTTTGATATCCCGAGAAGCAGTTTTAAGAGATTTTATCCTTTAGCTAACTATTGATCAAATCGTCCTACTTTGCTTTCAGCCTAAATAAACTATCGAAATAAGTCCAAAAATGCATCTTCATGATCATTCTAAGACAAAAATAAAATATAAGAGATACACCTAGGAATAAGGGAGTTTAAGCATTTAATTAAGCCATGTGTGTAAGTGTTTGAATTGCTAACTTATAATAACAATGATCTCGTTTTTAAGCTTAGTTTGGGGAACGTGAAACTTGAGGGTGATAAATCTTCGCAGCACCAAAGCCCTAATGTAAGTTCTTGATCTCTTTGCAAGTTATCTCCATCTTTTTGTTTACTTTAAAGTTTTAATTTCTCTTAGTACTTTCATTTATGTTTAGTAGTATATTAATAAGGCCAAGGTTGATTGATTATGAGAAAAGTGTAAATGTGCTTTGTCACTAAGCATTGCATGAGGGCATGGCAATGGTTAAGTGTAGGGGATTTGATAGGTGTGAAAACACCCATCCTTTTACCACTTATTTCTGGCTAAAACAAGACCAAAACACGTATTTAATATCATTTGTTTGGAATTATGCGTGGTTTTTGTGTTTATTGTGTTTTCAGAGTCAACCGGATGAATATTGAAGAAAACATGGGATTGCACGGGTTTTATCGAAGAAAAAGACTCAAGACGAAGTCTATTGTACAAGAGATGCAAAAGAATTGAAGTCACTTGCCTATTTGAAGATTTATCGAAGAATAGAGCCAAAGATGGAAGATTCATATATGTCGAAGAACTCGAGTCTATTAAACAAACGGTTATAAGACGAGTTGGAATTATTCACCGACACTTATCAAATCCAAGTCGGAAACGTTTATTTAAAAAAGCGTGAAGACTAAAGAAGAAAGAAGAAAAAGAAGCCCAAACCAAAGCCCAATCACAAGCCCACCACCACAAGACTTGCCTATTTATAGGACTTCACTTCACAAATTTCACACACTTAGAGTTTTGGGTAGTTTTTAGTTTTCATTCTCTCTAGTTTTAGAG
The DNA here is from genome assembly GCA_025667525.1 of Glebionis coronaria. Lineage (NCBI taxonomy): Eukaryota > Viridiplantae > Streptophyta > Magnoliopsida > Asterales > Asteraceae > Glebionis > Glebionis coronaria. The sequence goes on along the minus strand of CM046877.1, from coordinate 553,983,521 downwards.
AGAGAAAGTTCTAAACTTTCTCTCACTAGATTTCATCTTTTTCTATTTCAAGATCAAAACTGTATTATTTTTCATTAATCAAGTTCAAGTTTTTAGCTTTTAATCTTTAATCTCATCCTTCCTTTCTTTGATTTTGAATGATTTTGGTACAAATCTCGTATGATCCGTGTTGTTCATCAATGATTTGTGCTTAAAAAGTTGATTTCTTTTTATGTTTCTTTAAGTTTATACACTTATAAGCTTTAAGATCCTTGTTCTTATTGGCTTATTTGTTGATTTAGCTTATTTACTTTTTAAAGTTTTTATAAAAAGTTCATCTTTTTATTGATTCGATTTAAACGTTGTTTATTTTAAGCTTAGATAAAGTGTTCTTAGTGCTTATTTGATCAGCTTATTGTTGAATTCGAGCTTGTTCAGGAGTTAGCTTATTCCATAAGCTTATTTCCCTTGCTTAAGTTTCGGTTTAGCATAGTTTTCGGAAAGGGTAATTCCCTTTTCCGATCGGGTATTCCGACCAGGGACCATCCCTTCTTTCCGATCGTATGATCGGAAAAGGGTTTAGTGGATTACGATTGTTGCATTGTTTAACCATATTCCGATCGCAGCAAGCTTTTCAGTTGTTCCGATTGGCCCCTATTCACCACATTCCGATTGTAGCCTGTTTCCATATTCCGATTAGCCCCATTTTTACGTATTCCGATTGCTTCATTTTGCACAACATTCCGATCAGCTGTTTTAAACATTCCGATCACTAGATCGGAAAACATTCCGATTGCACCCTATTTTTCCACTATTCCGATTTGAGGTGTTTTGTTCCGATCTTACTTTTTTTTAGTATTTTCCAACTAAGTTCTTATTTTTCACAAAGTTTTCCAAGAGTTAGTTTTTATTGAGTGTTCATTTATTTTTATAATAAAATCTTTAAGTTTTCAAACATTTATTTTTAAACTCGTTTCTTTACTTTAATCTTTTAAAGCTTTAAGTTTACTATTCGACACTTAATTAATTGTTATTAGTTTAAAATAGATAAACAAACCAACATCTTTTTATTAACCAAGAACAAATCATTCCACTTAGAGCGGAGATCAATTCGAGAGGATACCGAGAGAACTTAATCCGAACCATAGCAAAAACCTAGTATTAATCCCCCTCGCGGGTTAAAATCATTTAAAACACAGTAGAAAGAGAGGATATAGACTCACCTTAAGTAGTAATGATAGAAGTAGTAGCGAAGACGTAGACGAAGACAATCACCGACGATGAGGATGCCTCGGGAAATCAAATACAACACCTAACAAACAACCGAGAAATGAATCAACACCTTCAAGTAACTTCAAGTACTGTATGTATATAATTAAGAACACTAAAAGTTCACATAAACTCACGCCAAAAATTCAAACAAGTTATATTTACTAGACACGGCCACTTTTATACTTTATTAAAGCTATTGCTCATTTTACAATTCTGCCGGTACATACCAAATGTACGGGCTGTTTTCCTATACTTAGACATCACTAAAAACTATGAGAAAATTTGAAAAATTCATTTACAACCTATAGATAGCCCATATTAAATTTCATAAAAAGTTCTCATTTCTAAGACCTACTGCACGTCACATTACTAAACTTAAAATTTCGGACAGTTTTGTACCTTTGCGTTGTAAAACCATTTTGACCTTCTTAACCAATACCATTTGTAAATCCAACTCCTAAGTTTAAAAGTAGACTCAAAATTTTAAGTTTAGGGCTTGAGATCAGCCTCTAACCATTTTTAGAACTCGACTTATAGTCCCCGAGATTTGACCAAATATTGACAACAATTTCGTATTGTGTCGATACTCATCTCCCGGTACACGAAAATTCAAACTAGCGTAACTTTTGACTCGTTTAGAGTTAAATGCTCTACCTTATACCAAATCGAAGCTAGAAAGAAGATATACAACTAAATTCTGTAATGAAAACCTATACTTGAACTTAAAACCACGAAAACAACCTTAACATTATGTTTGAAAATGACACTTTAAAAATCACCTTTACACTTGTTTTCAATCCATTCCATCAACTCCTATACCCCTAATATCATCAACCAAACATCTTAAACATCCCTAATCACTTGTATGAACATCATTTAATCAAAACCTATTTTATAAAACTAACATATAATATAATTAAATTAACTAAAATTAATAATAACATAAATACAGAACCATACCCATTTTCTAGACAAATCAAAAACACCAAGAACACCAAAACCCCCTTTGGCCGTGGGTTTTGAGGTCAAGAACACCAAGAAAATCTTTTCCAATAGCTTTAATATTCCAAATGGATGTTCCTAAACACAATTAAACACAAACCCAATGATTGAGTTAGATCAAATCATAGTATTTTTCAAAATCTCTAAAAATTAAATCTTGAAAAAAAGTTGTTGCATGTTGGATTTTTATGGTGGGATTTACTTACAATGATGTTTTAAGGATGGGTCATTGCTTAGAATGCTCAAAAACAAATTTTTGGTGGTGGATTGGTGGTGGTGTGGGGTGGCCGTGAGGTAGAGAGAAAGGAGGAGGGGGAAGACAAATTTTTTGAGGTGAAAAATGAAGTATGTGTTTCTCCCCTTCCTTTTTGTAAAACTTGGAGGGACTAAATTTGACAAGCTAGCTTTATTTTGGCCTTGCTAATAAACGACCATTTTAATGAGCGGGAATCGACTACATAGTCGGTTTTGAATTTTTGCGGGAGTCAGGATTCGTAAAATTACTTTCCAAAGGTTAAATGGCACACAAAATGAATATTCATATGGTTCTAACTCGACTTAAAACGTAAAAAAATAAAACTTCTAAAATCTCAAATATTGATCAATCGATAATAAAAGATAAATTTTGGGCATCCGTCGGTATCGTAGTCGTTATCGTAGTCGTTATCGGTTCTTCTCAAATCGTCAAACGTTTAAATATAGCCTCAAACATCGGTTCCAACTTAAACTGTCAAATAATATTACCAACAAAATTTCTTAAATTTTTTAAAAATATACATAAATTAGGATTTAATAATGGCATTAGGTTCAGGGTGTTACATCCTCCCCTCCTTAAGGGAGCGACGTCCCGGCGGTCTCCGCTTCCTATATTCGCATTTCGTACTACTAGAAAGATAAGGGTACTTCTTCCTAAAGAAGTCTTCACGTTCTTACGCGAACTCCGATCCACGTATCAATTCTATCACACCTTTACAACGGGTATTCTACCAACGACAAGTGTCGATCTCATATACTACCAAAATCATTCACACACGCTCGGAGCATGTCTTTCAACATCCGATTCGTCCTTTCACATGGTCCATCAGTATCATAAGGATAATTACTCATAAAATAAAATCGCACGGGTCACACCTAACCCTATCGAAAACGTTTAGAATATACAAGACGAAGTAATTAATACTATTCGTACAAAATCACCTTATTGCAAAATTACGTACATACAACCTAGTTCGTCAAAAACGAATTCATCGATACGAAAATCATTCGGCGTATACATAACTCTCTCAAAAACATCACATTTCAGTCAAACACAAAAGCCATTATGAAGCACATACAATCACATTACGACATGTTTGTAACATAGCCAAACCATGCCAAGTCAATCAGTTCAATCAAGTTAACTTATGCTTGCTAATCAGCCAAGCCATGATAAAATAAGAAATATTGACACGATTCTCGGATGAGTCCAGTCAAAAGAAAGTTACAAGTTAAAGCAGGTTCACGGCTTGCCAGCTATGGATGCATATCCAAAAAGAAAGAAAATACATACATATGTCATCACAAGGTGCTCACACACGGATCCATACCCGATTTTTTTACAATAACACCATCTCACTTCCGTCCCAAGCGTGGTCAAAATCTCAATAAGCATCGTCGTTGAAGGTTAAAAGATATTACATGGTACGCATTCTCCATGATCAGACGTCACTGGACAATGTCGACTCAAGTTCTCACAACTTACGATCACTCGACTAGATCACATACCACATAAATACATAAAAGGCAAGGGTTTACCATAAAAACATCAACTATGTCTATCTATCATTTAACCTTCGATGATCAAAGAAGATAGAGTCAAGCAAGGAGGATTCCTCACTTGAATAAACGAAGACGGCAAATGGAATTTTCTTCCAACTACCGCTGCACAGTTGGTAAACTTCAACAGTTTATCGCGTGTCGTTGACATATCAAAAGAACGAGAAAAGAAAATAATTAAAGAACGATACATTTGATGTAGGGGAAGTCTTCTTCATTTACCTCAGAGTTACTCGAACTCAGATTTCCTCTACTTCGGCAGTCTTCTATTTTTGTTTAAATTTCTTCTTAGTGTCGGTATGAGCCCATTTGGTATTTCATCAACACCCTAGTGATTGTGATGGAATTCGCACGTTACATACAACACATAAAAACTTTTTTTTCCAAAATTAGTCGGTCAAGGTGACTTACTAAGTCAACGCCAAATGAAAAGAAAGATTTCAAGGAACGCAAGAAAATTCAAAATTTTCTTTAGGAATAAAAGAGAACACGATTACTTGCATAGGGATCCACCACTTTAAAAGCGTTCTCATCCAAACATTATCAAAAACACTACCAGTTTTAAAGATGACCAATTGATTTGAAACGACGTTGCCCTTCCTAAACTATGCACAATTAGCTAGATCATGCATAAGTGAGGATCAAGTAACAACAACCAACAAAACAGGGCTCTTCCCGAATTATGCATAGTTAGCTAAGTTGTGCGTAATTGAGGATCGAGGGATGACACAACATTATTATTAAACACGGAATATGACTACGAAAGTTTTCAACCTAATCTTTAAAATAATCAAATCATTTGAAACATAATTTGAAATGGGAAAATATTGTTACCATCGTTTCAAGGAACAAATCAAACATTTTTCATCCATTTTGAAAACATACTTTTTACTTTGCCTTCTTATGAGAAAAATAAATAAATAAGTAAATAAATCGACATCATTTGCATTTGGTTCAACGAAACATTTCACACACTCATACATATTTTTGAAACAAATTGTTCACAAAATAACGATAAGGTGGTTCCAGATTAAAGATCATTGCAAGTATAACGAGTAGCAAAAATAAAAAATCAATGAGATATCAATTAAGATAAACGAGCAATATAATTTCCAATGGAAATTAACTACATTAGAAATGAAAATACTTCGAATATATGACAAGGGTTTCGGGATAACAACAGCGATCTATTAATACATGGAGTAAACATCGAACGTCAACACCAGCGCCAAAAATAGGACAACGATCGTAATTCCCAGCGTCTCGAGTTACACACACATTCCACCAAATTTAGGTTCCAATAACCGAAAGAAGAAAAGTTACGGGGTCCATGAATGGGACAAAAATACACCGGGTGACATACCCTTATTATCATGTACTAGGCGAAGTTGCAATTTTGAAAATAAATAATGGTCTCATACCATGGACAATATTAAAACAAAAAATCACATGACTACCCAAGTTCAGATATAGACTCGCAAAATCGAATAAGAGATGTTGTATGATCGAACCATCGTGACTCAAAACATTAGATATACATCTTTATAAAATAATATACAAGTAGGCATGTTGGGTAATCCATTTTCATATTCTAATTAATGTTACCTTGTATATTGTAAAAGCGGACAATTGCATCTCTTTAATTTATGTTACACCATTAAAGACTTCATTTCTACCATTTGTCAATCTATTTACAAAGTTTTTATTTCTGGAAAAATTTCAATCTCTAGGAATTTATTAACATTAGTAGATGTGGTGACTCGGTTATCATAATTGATAAAATCATTACGTTTGAAAATCTTCATACTTGTGACAAAATCTCATTAATATTCATATCCACTTTACCACAAACGTACACAGTAATAATTTTAAAAGTTTCTTATTGTTATTATTACGACATATCTTATTACGTATATACAAATATCCAACGTGACTCGAATTTGTCCAATTGACTCTTAAAAATCAACCTTTGACTCTTTATTTTACATAAGTCTTCCTTAGAACTGGTATGCTATATTTTATTCACGCGACTCGAGTCAGACGTTAAAGATGTTTCACGTAGTATTATCTCGGATAACTTACTGATTTTAGTCGAGACTTGAATCTCGAAAATAATAGAATAAATAATCAAATGCTTATTTCAATAATTCTGAAATGTAGAAAATTCGAATTTTAAATCTTTAGCCAATTTAAGTGATTTTAAAATTAACACATCTCGCAGCAGAATAAAATGACGTTCCATCAGCATTTAATAATTCATTTCAAGCGTTAGAATTTCTCACTTAAAGTGTATATTCCGATTGTCCCAATTTATTCACTACAACGAGTCACGAGCTCCAGTTTATACCAATGCATTCGTAAATAACTTGACCTTATGTTTAAAATTAAAACCAGTTTTACAAAGTCTCTAGCTCCAAAATACATGACCAATTTTTCTACTCATGTTCTATAATACAAAATACGCCAAAAGTTTGCTATATTGATCCCAAAATTACTTCATACCAAGCCCAAATCTACATTTACTCGATAGTCATATCGTAAATTTTATTATAACTCCATATTTTCAAATTAAATTAAGCAAATTTTGACAGTTCCATCACAAGCTTTTAGTATCAAAGCATTAATATATGAAAAAGGACTTTACGAGTAATATAAATTACTTATTATGATTTACCAACCAAGGTTGAAGGAAAAATAATTTCACTTTGTCACTTTACTCTCTACACGAATTTTACTTGTTACAAGACGCCTCATACGTCATTTTTAGCCAAAATTTTCATTCACCATACATTTAATATGTAAACACTTTACGTTCAAATCATTCAATTAACAAAATTCAATGCTTATTTAACTGGCACAAGTGTCAGACCTCGTCATATAAAATATAAAATTCAAATATTTATACAACAAGACAAATGAAATAAACGGAACGAGAATACGTATGTCAACTCTATAAGCGTTGATATCAGATTCGGGTGGGTCTCAAAATCGTACACAATAAAATTAACACAAACCAACCAAACTTCAAGCTATCTCGCTTGATCACAACGCTAGTCTGTCCTTGCAACGCATTTTTAAATTCGAGTAGAATGGTAAACAAAGATTAAACGGCGATACGCCTCAACCACGTTTTATAATATGCACATATGATTTGTCGTTACGACGTACACATCGCTGATTATACTTCGGTTATGTTATAGTTACTCGAACTAATATATCAAACCCATAGGAATAAGAGAAGTAAAATAGTACGTTAGTAATTTATGTTTCAAAAGAAGATGCCCTAAAATGACACATCACGGTGGGATAACGGCAATCGAGGTCAATCTAGTCGATATACGGTATGTTACGAAGCATTATTTACGTATCTAGAGTATCAAACTAGGTTCACACTCGGTTATTCGGACAATAAATTAATTATCAAGATTGATAATTGGCGGTAAGGCCGAATTCTCAACAAAACCGCATTTTAAATGTACGATAACCACGCAAGGACCATTGCTTCGCGTGCAATGCCTACAAATATCATAGTATATACATACCTATACATACAATCATTCCTACATACACATAGGATCACAAAGCATTGTTGTTATGTAATGCAATGTAGCCCGTATGCCAATTACATGCAACATATAACATAGTCTTACAAGAATTTGCAAATTACGATGATAAATACTCGACAAACACAACAATATATATCAATATATATCATGGTATTTACTTACTAAATACTAGGGAATTCATATTAGTTTTGAGGGGTACATTAAAATATAAATTAATGCTAAGGAAATCTTACCAGAGCCATACGTAGTAGTTGCGTGCTTTAAAACTTCTGACGACACACCAAAAGTTATAGTTTAGGTTTTTCAAAAATCGACCTAGTTCTCTATAACTTGTGGCTCTGATTACTAATCTATAACACCCCCAAATTACCACGCAGCGGAATGTACACTTTGGGCGTTATTTCATAGCACGTCACACACAATCATAAATAACAACCTCAAAAGAGACGATTAAAAATAAGCAAAAAGAATATTTACAACCCTTGTCTAAAACGTTTCCAACCCAAACATTTAGTTCTCATCAGAGTAGCGTTACTTGTACCCAAAGATCTCAACCAAACACAACAATATATTTTTACCAAGACATGAAATTAAATAATTTGATAAAAAGGGAAGGAAATCCATAAGTTTTAGACCAATAAAGCACCAACTCCCTCCATGCATGCTCCACTGCTATCAATCATGATTACCTGAAACACATGCTTAAAATCGTCAACACAACGGTTGAGCGAATCTATAGGTTTATCAAATCATAAGTTGAACACAAGTATTAAAAACCAATCATGACCATTCAATAGTATTGTCGTATACACAATCTATTATTCAAGTATTTCATATTTAGCAAAGCTAATGATTGTATTTAAGCTCATGACACCGACCCGTTAACTTAATCACCCGCGCCAAAGTGTCGGCATGATCAAAATGGAACCATTGGCCCTCTTAAGGTATTAGTTGCCAGATTTATACCTTATCTCTTATCACAAGTTATCCGTCCGCAGAGGGTACTCAACGTACTAGCTCACGTCTCGGATAGGGTCGTCAACCCCATAGTACTATCAATTGTATAAGCGGCTAATTCTAACCCACACAAGGGCAAGCCAATTATTAATGGTTCATAAAAATAGGGCTTTTAGCAACACGGTACTCAATACAATCCAACAACATTTGGGTCCAAACAATCATTCATGACTTGTGTTCCATTTATTTCAAATAGCATGTATCCCCTTGCTGGTTAAAATCATTTAAAATACAGTAGAAAGCGATGCTATAGACTCACCTTAAGTAGAAATAATAGAAGTAGTAGCGAAGACGTAGACGAAGACAATCATCGACGATGAGGATGCCCCGGGAAATCAAATACTACACCTAACAAACAACCGCGAAATGAATCAACACCTTTAAGTACCTTCAAGTACTGTATGTACATAATTAAGAACACTCAAAGTTCACATAAACTCACGCCAAAAATCCAAACAAGTGATATTTACTAGACATGTCCACTTTTATACTTTATTAAAGCTATTGCTCATTTTACAATTTTGTCGGTACATACCAAATGTACGGGCTGTTTTCCTATACATAGACATCACCAAAAATTATGAGAAAATTTGTAAAATTTATTTATAACCTATAGAAAGTCCATATTAAATTTCATAAAAAGTTCTCACTTCTAAGACCCACTGCTCGTCACATTATTAATCTCAAAATTTCGGACAGTTTTGTACCTTCGCGTTGTAAAACCATTTGGACCTTCTTAACCAATACCATTTGTGAATTCGACTCCTAAGTTTAAAAGTATACTCAAAATTTTAAGTATAGGGCCTGAGATCAGCCTCTAACCATTTTTAGAACTCGCCTTATAGTCCCCGAGATTTGACCAAATATCGACAACAATTTTGTATTGTGTCGATACTCATCTCACGGTACACGAAAATTCAAACTAGCGTAAATTTTGACTCGTTTGGAGTTAAAAGCTCTACCTTATACCAATCGAAGATAGAAATAAGCTCTACAACTAAATTCAATAATGAAAACGTGGAATTCAACTTAAACTACGAAAACAACCTTAATATTCTGTTTGAAAATGACACTTTAAAAATCACCTTTACACTTGTTTTCAATCCATTCCATCAACTCCTATACCCTTAATATCATCATCCAAACATCCTAAGCCAATCTTATTACACCTAATCACTTGTATGAACAAATCTTAATAAAACCCATTTCATAAAATCAACATGCAATCAAATCAAATCAATTAAAAATGATGAAAACATGTTTTTAAACAACAACCCATAACAATATTCATCAAACATCAAAAATCAAACCAAACCCCATTTTGGTCGTGGGGTTTGGTGACCAAAACAACCTAGAAAATCAGCCCCATCTTGTTTTATTTGATTAATCATCATCATAAAGACATAAATTAAACTTGTATATAGTTTAATTAGATCAAAACCCATTTTTGAAAAATCATAAATTATTAGAAAAATCAAATGGATGCATGTATGTTATTGTTGGTGGGATTTTACTTAAAAGGGCGAAATGGAAGATTGGTCTTTGATTGGATTCTCCAAAAACCCAAGAAAATGGGTGGTGGTGGTGGTTGTGTGGTGGTAAGGCCGGCGGTAATAGAGAGAGGGGGAGAGATGATATATTTTTTTTGTAAAATGAAGTGTGTGTGTGTCCTTGTTCCTTTTTGTAAAAATGGAGGGACCCAATTGACAATTTTACCTTTATTTTGGCCTTAATAACAAACGGCCATTTAAAGAGCGGGATTATGACTAGTAGTCGGTTTTTGAATTTTTGCGGACTTTCCGAAGGTTAAAACGCACACAAAATGAATACACATATGATTCTGACTCGACTTAAAACGTAAATAAAACAAAAACTTCGAAAAACTCAAATATCGATCAATCGATAATAAAAGATAAATTTTGGGCATCCGGCGGTATCGTAGTCGTTATCGGTTCTTCTCAAATCGTCAAACGTTTAAATAAAGCCTCAAACATCGTTTCCAACTTAAACCGTCAAATAAATCCACGATAAAAATTCTTAAAAATTTCAAAAATATACGTAAATTAGGATTAAATAATGGCGTTGGGTTCGGGGGTTACATCCTCCCCTCCTTAAGGGAGCGACGTCCCGGCGCTCTCCACTTCTTATATTCGCATTTCGTACTACTAGAAAGTTAAGGGTACTTCTTCCTAAAGAAGTCCTCACGTTCCTTCGTGAACTCCGGTTCACGTCTCAAATTCCATCACCTTTCCACGATGATACCATTAAAATTTCCATGTCTCCAACTTCAATTTCTAATTTCTTCCTACGGTTATCAAGACATCTCTTCTCGCTGTTAACAAGTGATTCTTAATCTACACAATCGTTTCCGTAGTCTCTCGAATCATTTCAAGTCCATTCAACTGACTTTTCCCTACTTCATTCTATCCAACTGGCGATCTACCTTTTCATCAACATAATTCTTCAAATGTTGCAGCTTCAATGCTAACATGGTAAATGTCGTTGTACAAAGATACTACCAACGGCAAGTGTCGATCTCAATAACTACCAAAATCAATCACACACGCTCGGAGCATGTCTTCCAACGTTCGAATCGTCCTTTCACTTGGTCCATCAATCTCATAAAGATAATTATTCATAAAAGAAAATCGCGCGAGCCACACATAAACCCATAAAAAACGTTCATAATATACAAGACAAAGTAATTAATACTAGTCGTACAAAATCACCTTATTGCAATATTACGTACATACAAACCTATTTCGTCAAAAATGAATTCATCGATACGGAAATCATTCGACATATACATAACTCTCTCGAAGACATGACAATCCAATCAAACACAAAAGCCATTATGAAGCACATACAACCACATTACGACATGTTTGCAAAATAGTCAAACCATGCCAAGTAAATAAGTTCAATCAAGTTAACTCTTGCTTGCTAATCAACCAAGCCATGATAAAATAAGAATATTTGACGGGATTTTAGATGAGTCTAGTCAAAAGAAAATTGCAAGTTAAAGAAGGTTCACGAGGTTGCTAACTGTGGATGCATATACATATAGAAAGAAAATACATACATATGACATTGTAGGGTGCTCACACACGGATCCATACCCAAAAAAAATATTACAAGAACACCATCTCACTTCCGTCCCAAGCGTGGTCAGAATCTCTATAAGCATCACCGTTGAAGGTTAAAAAGATATTACATGGTATGTGTTCTTCATGATCGGACGTCATTGGACAATGTCGTCTCAAGTTCTCACAACTTACGATCACTCGACTAGATTACATACAACATAAATACCTAAAAAGGTAAGGGTTTACCACAAAAACATCAACTATGTCTATCTGTCGTTTAACCATCGATGATCAAAGAAAATCGAGTTAAGCAAGGAGGATTCTTCACTTGAATAAACGAAGACGGCAAATAGAATTATCTTCCAACTACCGATGCACAGTTGGTAAACTTCAACAGTTTATCGCGTGTCGTTGACATATCAAAAGAACGAGAAAAGAAAATAAATAAAGTACGATACATTTGATGTAGGAGAAGTCTTTGTCATTTCCCTTAGAGTTACTCGAACTTGAATTTCCTCTACTTCGGCAGTCTTCTATTTTTGTTTAAATTTCTTCTCAGTGTCGGTACCAGCCCCTTTGGTATTTTATCAACACCTTAGTGATTCCGATGGAATTCGTACGTTACATAAAAAAACATTTTCCGTAATTACTCAGTTACGGTGATGTACTAAGTCAACGCCAAACGAAAAGAAAGATTTCAAGGAACACAAGAAAATTTCAGAAATTTTCTTTAGGAATAAAAGAGAATACGATTACTTGCATAAGGATCCACCATTTTAAAAGCGTTCTCGTCCAAACATTTATCAAAAACACTAACAGTTTTAAAGATGACTAATACTAGATTTTTGCTAGTTTAAAAATAAGTTCGTTGAAATCAGTCTAATCGAATAGACTACAGTTAAAAGTGTGACTCAGTTGTTCTTGGTGAAAGGAAAAGAAAATGATTATCTATTTTTAAACTAAAAGTAAAAATGTGAATGTCGTTGAGTAAAGATAAAAATGAAAGCTTTAAAATATTTAGACTAAGAAATAAAGATTTTTAAAATTAAAAAAAAGTAAATGACAAAAACATATAAAAATGTAAACTTTTAGAAATTAAACTAAAACAAGACAAGTTAAAATAATGCTAAGTAAAATGGCGGGAAAAGTTAATGTTTGAAAATTAAACAGGAAATAAAACAGATTATAATTCGGAATAAATCAAAACACAAGCAAATCGGAATATGAATATGCACCCTAATCCGGAATATTGAATCACAAAACAATCTGGAATCTTGATCTTACACGTAATTCGGAATGCGTGGATACTACACAATCCGGAATCGAGATTTATGCACTAATCTGGAATCAGTGTCCACACTCAATTCGGTATGCCCTATTGTTTCTACTAATCTAGAATAAACACTCCCCACACAATTCGGAATCCAATGTTTGCTAGTAATCCAGATTAAGTTTGTCATACACTTAATCCGGAATGCATATTTCTCAAGCAATTCGGAATGAGGGGTTGCACATAATTCGGAATGCTTAGCTATTTAGGAGGAGGGAAAGAACAGTTTGCTAAGTCTGAATAATGTAAAACATACCTAATTCGGGTAAAGAGGGTTTCAAATACCCGGATAACATAAAGATGAAAAAAATAAGCACAAAGTAAAAATAAGTTAAAAACAAATTAGCATTTAACTAAAAACTTAACCAAAATAATTTTAAGAAAAAGCAGATAAGCCACAATTTAAAAACTTTAAAAACACTAAATAATCTAAAAATTAAAAATCAACTTTTTCTGAAATAAACTATTAAAACACTTAATCCAAAATAAGCAAAATCAAACAATAAGCACCAAACACAGTAAGCTATAAAAATCAAACACATCAAAACCAAAAAGAAAAATCAATCTAAAACATCAATCAAACAAGAACATGATTAATCAAATCAAAACAAGATTAATAATAAGAAAGGAAGAATGAGAATGATTAATGAAAAAGCTTGAAATTAAGATGATGATTAAGAGATTCAATACAAGATTAATGTAAAAGCTTAAAACATTAAAGAAAAGCTAGAGAGAGAAAGTAATATTAAGCTACTCCTAATTACCTTACAAAAATTAAACTAAATTCTACTACTAGCTAACACCTCCTAATGACACATTAGGAGGGTATTTATAGGAGGAGTAAATGTGTTGATGCTTTCTTCTTTCTTCTCGTATTTTCGTCTTTTAAATTCTTTTTCTTTCTCAACGTTGTCTCGGGATTTGTCGATATAAATTAAACTCGTCTTATAATTTTATTCTTTTATTAGACTTGGTTCTTCGACTTCGTTAAACTTCCGTCTTTAGACTTTTTCTTCGATAAATCTTCAGAATAGGCCTTGGACTTTCGTTCTTTTTGCACTCTTTATCTTTCGACTTCGTCTTTTGTCTTTTTCTTTGATAAAATCCCGTGGAAGCCCGTGTTTTCTTCCCTTTTCACATTTTGGTCCTAAATCACAACAAAAACACAAACCACGCATAATTCTGATTTTTACGACATTAAATATACGTTATGGCTTGGTTGTTATTGTAATTAAGTGGTAAAAGGATGGGTGTTTTCACACGTATCAAATCCCTACACTTGACCATTGTAATGTCCTCATGCAATGCATTAATTACAAAGCAAGATTTACATTTTCCATCATAATTAACCCACCTTGGCCTTTATTAAATACAAGACATTAAGGAAACGTAAAAAGATAGAAGATAACAAAATAGAAGAAAACAAGTAAAGAAATCAAAGACTTACATTAGGGCTTTGGGTTGTCATGAATGTTCATCACTCTCAAGTTTCACGTTCCCCACACCAAGCTTAAAAACGAGATCGTTGTTATTATATGTTAGCAAACTAACACAAACTCATGTGGCTCAATTATTTGCTTAGACTCCCTTATTCCTAGGTGTATCTCTTATATTTTATTGTTGTCTTAAATTATCACGAGGATGCATTATTGACTTATTTCGATAGTTCTTTAGGATGAAAATAAAGTAGGACGATTTAATCAATAGTTAGCTAAAGGACAAAATCTTTTAAAAATGCTTCTCGAAACCTCATAAAGTTCATATCTTGGCATAACTCGTTTCACGATTTGAGACCTTTCTTGGATCGATATTTGGCATTAAGTTCATACTTCGAATCTTGAGAGACGTTCATGAAATAATGGTCTTCTCTTCATAATAGGAATTTCTTCACTTGAAGCTTTTGAGAGATTCTTCAAACATGGACCACGACTTCTTCATTTTTCTCCAATCTTTATTTGGGATTTTGATTTACAACGATCCGCCCCCTTTTAGGACTTGGATCTATTTATCCTCATACCTTGCTAGGGTCTTTTCAGATAGACTTCTCCATGATATTTAGGGGAGTATTTGCTTTTCGTCATGTGTCTTGATCCTTCATATTGATTTTTGATAAACGATCTTCACATCACTTTGGATCTTTAGCGACAAAATGTAGCCCTCATGCCTTGTTAGGGCCTTTTTGGACTCGCCAATCTTCGCATCCCGCTTCAATAAGTTATGCCTTGGCTATGAACTCTAATTAATCCCGAGAAACTTTTAAACAATCTTGGGCTAGAAGCTAAGTAACTTTTCAAATCGTACAACCTTACTTATTGCAATTAAATTATTAACAAGCGATGGGAGAAAAAGCTCATAATTAACTCACATAAATTCATGAAAGAATACCAAACTTATAATTGACTCTATCATCTCTCGTTCTCCACAATTTAAAATCTCAAGGAATGAGACTCGTGGATGCTTAGTCTATTAAATCGAAGTGTTGGGTTTTCAAGTTATCTATAAGATCTTGCAGCTTCTTAGACTTTTACAATTTTAGAATTCGCATTTTAAAGTTCCCTTGATAAACGACTTTCTAGGATCAATTATAGGAACTTGCGAAAAGTTCTTGTTCTTAACCCGTAAGAGTTAAGACTTTCGCATTTTAAAGTTCCCTATATAAAAGCCTAGCAAAACTTGATCTAAACACGTTAAGAATACTAGCTAGAGTAAACTTGGACAAGTAAACTTGGGTTGAGTCAAAAGATTCACGACGGGCCTAATAAATCAAAGACATCTAAACTTAATAAAACCATTTTATTAAAATTTATACTAATGAAAGAAAATAACGATAACAAAGAAAAATACTAATAGGCCAAAATAGATCAAAATTTTTTAAAAATGTCGAAAAAACAATTTTCCGGTTAAAATGAGGACAAATACAAGGAAAAACCCACTTAACTTCGATAGAAGTCCCCCTACACTTAATATAAACATTGACCTCAATGTTTAAGCATGTGGGAGTAAGCTCCCCTACACTTAGGACATTGTGCACTTTGTTTAAATCTTGCTAAGGAAGAGACAACTAAAGTGATTGCTATTTTAATATTAAAGAATATAAAATAGTGAATCAAAAGAGTTTAGGATAAAATCGGGAAGATGGGAACACGGAATCACGGGTCGTCAAAAGTCATCAAGAATGGATCTTTGAAAGCTCGAATCCCTGCACATGATAAGAAAGAAAACAACAAACACATACTAGGGTCTCCCCTACACTTATTATAAAAACAGATAAAAAGGATAGATCATCGGGTTGCCTCCCGAGAAGCGCTTGTTTTTGTTCACCGAGTTGTGAGCCTGACTCGACCTTTATTAGAATGGTAAGAATCTTGAAGAACATCCACCGGGGTCAAATACATGGTTTCCGTCCAACAAATAGCACAAGCTTAAGGTGAACAAGACAAGCCAAAGAAGAGTACGCGAGGTTCCCTTAAGCAATTGTTGAGCACGGTGGTAGAAGGTATGATGAAGTGAAAGCATAGCTCCATTGTTTCCAAAAGTCATTCCTTTTATTTCATCAGATGGATACTGAGATGGCTTAAAAATTGTGATACCCGGATCAAACACCTTTTCCTTTAGGGGAAAATAACACTTAGACTTAGTAGACCTTGAATATTCGCCCATAAACCACACAATCTCATCCGAAGAAGGTGGAAAGAGAGGTGTTAAGACATAGGTACTACGGATATTGGTGTCTTCCAGTTTCTTCTCGTTTGAAACGGGTTTCTTCATATCCGAAGGAGGATAAAGACCATAATCAAAGTCCAAAGGAGGAGAATCATTCTCATTGGGGAAGTATGTATTGAGAAAAGTAGCAAAATCTTCCTCAAATGAGTAATCATCCAAAGTAGGATGAAGCATTGTTGGTGGAGGATCTTAATCAAAAGTAGGAGCAAGGTCATCATTTGAAGAATCACTCGAAAGAGTATCAACATCATCAAAGTCATCATAAGTTGGCATGTATTTATACTCTAAAGAAAAATCATCATAATCATCCACATCGGAACTAGAATTATCATCATAGACCAGTGGAGAATCATAAATTGTTCGGGAATCCAAATTGGAGAGAGAATCATCAGAATCATCCACATGGTCTTGAAAAAGTGGATTATCATAGCAAGTCTCGAAAAGAGGATTGCCATATACAACAAAATCATCAAGCTTTATACTTTCCAAAGTAGAAGTAGGCTCTTCTTGTAGCACATCAATCATTTTCACTGATTCTTTTCCATTTGATTTGCTTGTAATTTTCCCCATTTTAAAAACGTGTGCATCATTCCCGACCCGTAAGATTAATTCACCTTCGGCAACATCGACTAAAGCTTTTCTGGTTCTCAAGAATAGCCGTCCAAGTATTAACAGAATACGAGGGTCCATTTCATACTCAACAACAACAAAATTGACCAGAAAAGTGAAGGTACCAACTTTAACGAAAACATCTTCGGCAATACCAACGGGGTAAGCGAAAGTTTGATTTGCTAGCTCAAGAGTCATCTTTGTTGGTGAAAGGTCGGGTAATGATAATTTTTTCCAAACACTTAATGGCATCAAATTAATACTTGCCCCGAGATCGGCTAAGGCAGTAAATTCTTCAACTTTGTTAAAAATGCAAGGTAGCACAAAACGACCGGGATCTCCAAGTTTTTCTGGAAGTTCTTTAAGAAGGACTGCATAACAGTTTTCATTTAAGCATGTGTTGACAAACTCAGCCATCTTTTCCTTCTTATTAAGCAATTCCTTGAATTCTTTGACAAATTTTGGCATTTGGACAAGTGCTTCAACAAGGCTATTGTTGAAATTCATTTGGGAGATCATCTTCAAAAAAGAAGTAACTTGAGCATCTTCTTTAGTGAGCAATTTGCACTTGTCTAACCGAGAAGGATAAGTGATATTGGGTTTAGGTGGTGTAGGTGTAGAAGGTGATGGTTGAGATGTTAAAGGTTGAGAAGTAGAAGGTTTAGAGGTGGAAGGTGGGGTTGGTGAAGGGTTTTTCTTGGGTACATCTTCATTAATAGGTAGAGACGGTTGTTGATGCAAAAGTTGGGTGATCCTTGCTAGGCCCGAATTAGGCTTAATTCGGGCTGGCTGGGCTCCGGCTCCTGCACCAAGTGAACTGTATGGTTGGGATCCTGCACACTAAACAACACGCGTTAGACTTACCGTGGGAATGTTTCCCACGATTAGACTCCAGCGTGAGAGTAAGTAATCGGTTAGGTTTTATGGGAATTGGATGAGTTGAGAGTGTATAGAACGTAATACCTTTGTGGAACCCTTGGGGGTTCCTTTTATAGGCAGTGAAACCCTAGTGGGCTGTCACTGATACTTCGGCCCCAAGGAAAGGATAAGCACCAGAATTAGATTGATTGTTATCTTCTAATTATGGTGAGTGAATATCCTCTTCTTTGGGGTAAATCCTAATCATAGATAGAATATGATTCTGTCTAACCCTGTACCGGCCGTACCGGGCCGTGGGCCGCACACGTGTGTGAGGTTACTGTTCATCCAAGCCTATGAGCTCAAATGACATTATTCCCGCCCATCTGTGATGGTCCGAATATGGGTAGTACCCGTGGGCCGGATTCCTGACCCGGCTGGGGACTATACGTCATCATGTCCCCCCAGTCTAGTTGTTACAGCTGTAGGCATAACCTCTAGACTATCAAGATGTTCTCCGGACATACCAAGAAAGACCTAGGGAATGATAAATATTGAAGATTTTGCTTTGGCCGCACGTGGCTGCCCGTCTTAGGAATGTTAATCCAATAGCACCTCAGCCGCATGTAACGGCCGAGGCAAATTAAATGTTGCATTGAATATCGTCTTACGTAAGACCACATATCCCGACACAAGAATAAATGCATTAATGGTAGTCAACTGGTCAACCGCACTGCTGCAAAAGTGCACCATTAATGCCCACCATTGAGCTACGTAAAACTGCTAAGAAGTGACCCGTGGGTCCCTTTTGACGTTTCAGAAGTGTCAGAAATCCCATCCGTTGGATAGGCGTAGTGGCCTACACGTGTCAAACATCCACGTTACCTCGGAAATCGAGGCAACCCTATATAAGAGTTGGTGTGTGTGTTTGCTACACACACAGTTCATACTCTTTTCCGCCATTGTTATTCCCAAGCTCCATCCTCCAAAATTTTGCCTTCGACTCCACGGATTTCCTCCGCCGCAGGTTAGATCATCACGCCTTACAAACCCTTTTTATAAAACATGGTAAAGGACAACCCTCTTATCATGGATGTCCTGAACGTGATGTCTGCGGAAAAATACATAGACTTTTTGTCGAAGTATTATATTCCCGAAAGCGTACACCCCACCTATCCAGTGAGGGTGAGGCAATTACGGATGCACCAAAGGGGAAGATAGGCGTGTACACGCGCCTATTTGACTCGGCCAACTACCGTATCCCCCTGTCTAAATTTCTGGTAGACCTACTTTTATACTATGATTTCCGCATAACCCAGCTTCACTGTATAGGGGCGTGTAAAATCAATCAATTTGAAATTACATGTCACACATGCGACGTAACTCCGACCATGAACCTATTCAGGGCGTTTTACTCCCCCCAACTAGTGAATGGGTGGCTATCGTTTAAAAACGATCCGGGAACGCCCCCATGACGTATCGGAAGCCCTTAGACTCCCTTAAGAACTGGTATGACCACTACTTTTTTGTGATGAAAAAGTATTACCCACTCCATTCGTCCTTAAAACCAGGGTACCCAAAGATTCTCCGCCCAAATCCAAAGACTATAGCAGCAGAGACCTGAAAATACTAGATACCCATCGCACAGAATTCCATAAGGGGTTGCTGGAACATTTTCTGTGCTTAGTAGGATTAAGCCGTCGTTATTATGGGAGGGAGGACTTATATCCGTGCTTTCTGACAGAGCGTGGACAGGGTAGGTTTACTTATACTTTGTAGATGTGATAAACGTTATTTGTATTGTAGGACCGTACTGACCCGTTTATTTATAAATGTCCACAGAGATGAACCTACACGGATTATTACGCCAGGGTGACCCAATGAAGGTACCCGAAGGATTCCGCCCATTGGAGAAGAATGAATTCCCCCTCCTCGATGCAACCGCAGACCGTACCATTCCACTCGAAGAAACTTCCGAGCAAAGATCGGATGAAGAGGAGCCTATTTTCGAGAAATCCCCTTTGGATTTCCAGAATGAAGATGGTGGAGAGCTGCTGTTGGAGGGCGCCGTGACGCACCAGGAAGATGAAGGTGATTTCCTCAACCTTGAGGATGAAGACATCACTCAAACCTCTGGGTCCTCCAAGCCCACATCCAGAAAGAGAAAGACCACCAGGAGGGTGGCAAAGACACTAGGGGATGAGGCGGGGGCCTCGAATGCTCCCCCAAAGAAACTAAGGAAGGACCATCCGCAGTACCAAGAGGGAAGCGGCACTGCGACGGCCCAGGCCGACCCCACGCCGCACATGGATGAACAAGTCTGGCGGGCTACCCCCGTGAGTGTCATAGCTCCTACCGCCCCGGAATAAGCGACGGGTACCACGTAAGCACCGCTCGTCTTTCAGTCTTTCCTTGTCTTTTCACTTAATGCCTAATCAGAAGTTACATATGTAAATAACAGGGCAGATCCGTCGACTGTAGCTCAAGAAGAAGAGGTGGAAAGGAACCCTTACCCCATAACATCTATCAGACCTCCATCCCCTGCTACGACACATGCCGAGGAGCCCCTCCCCGAAGGACCAGAGAATAGCCTACGCTTAGCCTGGAATCTCTCCAGTTTAACAAGGTTGGAGGCGAAGTCTGAGTGTTCGGAATTTATTGAGCATATTACCCCTCCGGCCCTTGCTCAAGACTTGGACGAGCTAGACCATGAGTCTTTGTTGGAGCAGTTTGATGTGTCATCCGCACATCAAGTGACGGTGGGTGCCGCCTTAAGACGCCGTCTGATCAAGGCCCTGGCAAATGTGAAGCGTGCAGACAAAAGGATAGCTCGTCGTGAAGCATTAGTTGTGAAAAATGAGAAGACCATTGCTTCCTTGCAAACGGCGCTGGCTACGGCCGAGGCTACAGTGAAGGAGCAAGCCCTCCACGCCAACAACCGAGAAAAACGCATCGCCAAGCTCGAGGCCCTCGTAACCGCATCTAACGAGAAGGTATACTTTCAACAAGAATATTTTTTTTTTATTTTTATTATTTTTTTTTGGCGCAAGAAAAAAAAACATATTATCCTTGTAATAATTCTAAGTCCCATATACAGGTGTCCGCGGCCGAAGCCTCTACCAAAGCCGTGACCGTACAAGCATTCAACATCGCACAGGAGCGCGATGCGCTGAAGGATGAGCTAGCACAAGTGTGGACCAATTTGGACGAGCAAGCTGCAACGGCTGAGGAGGAGCTAAGCAAGATGGTCACAGATTATGCTGAAAGGATGTGTCCTCCTTTGCTATCTGCCATAGCTGGGCGCAGGTGGATGATTGGACAAGGAATGCGCCTTGCCGTAAGCAAGGTTATGGAAGCCCCGCACCTGCTGCAAGCATTCGGCGGGGTCGTTTCGGATGGAATTGACCGTGGTAGGGATGAGGGCTTGGTCCAGGCTGCGGAATTGATAGGTAAGAACGAAGATATTACTCAGCACCCCTATCATAACCCTTCAGCTACGGACAAGATGACCGCGTCAATGGATGCACTTGCTGAAATCCAACATCCTCTTTTGGACGAGCTGGAGGCGCTGAAGGATGCTCCTAATGAGCTGGTAATGTCCAAGCTCACTGCGGATCCCATCCAACTGGCCTTGCCTACTTACGACTCCATGTCAAAAGTAATGAAAGGTGAAAAACTGCTTGCTGAGGCATTGGATGCGACGGCGATCAAGGCGCAGGATGGGAAGAACGCTCGCGGGGAGGCCCTCCGTGCCATGATCGAAGAAGGGAAGAAGGACATAGGGGAATTCCTACCTCCGTTGTAATTTATCTTGTAAACATTTGTAGCTTTTGTTCGTCCGTGCATGACACGACTAAGACTGATGTGTGAAATAACTGTCTTTTGTATGTAAATTCGTGATAACCACGGCCATTTTGTTATGATTTGGAAACTTGCGTATTTTTATTTTGTTACATATCGTATACCGATACTGCATGACATGTCACGTCTTACACAAAAGAGGAAATACATTCAAGTCTATAATTTACTAGACATGCGACGTGCGTCTTTACTATGCAAAGTACTGCGTGAGTATGGCATACGGAAACTTACCACAACGTCTTGTGAGTAAGGTGTCTAGTAAGGATACATGATCCGCGTCGCTGGGGTTGCATCCCTCTTACGCGACAAGTTGAATTAGTAGGTTCACTTAATCCTCTTACCCCGCCTGGAGGCGTATAGTACATGTACGGTGATTGAATGAATGCATATGAATGAGACATGGCATATTATAATAATAACTAAAATTCACATGACTTAACAAAATTCTAAGAAGAATAATTTGCACAAAACAAGTCGTGGAGCTAGCTAGGCACCACGACATTTTATTAGAACGTTTACATTTTTTGTTTGAACAAGAATGGGAAGTCTTAAAACAAAAAAGGAACCTAGAAAAAACATAAGAAACAAAACAGATAGAGTACATGGATCTTCATTAAAGCCAAGTGTAGCGAAGTATCCACGCGGAAGCCGTAGCTTTCAAAGATAGCACCTTTTGAGATTGGAGATGTTCCATGTGCGTTCCAGATCGCGACCATCCATGTCACGTAACTTATACGCGCCTCGTCCTAAGGCTTCTGTGACCTCATACGGTCCTTCCCATTTAGGGCCCAGCTTTCTTGTATTCTCCGCTCGACTTGCTTCGTTAGCACGATAGACATAGTCTCCTGGTCGAAAAGAAACACCTTTAACCTTGGCGTCATAATAAGCCTTCATTTTAGCCTTGGACTTAGCCTCATTGATGGCTGCTATCTCCCTTTTCTCTGCCAATAAATCTAGGTAGATTCGCAGTTGCTCGTCGTTCGTGATGACATTAACCTCCGCCGTGCGGATGGTAGGCATTCCGATTTCTGCTGGTATAACAGCTTCAGTGCCGTAGGCCAATGCGAATGGAGTGTCCCCGTTGGCTGTTTTGATCATAGTCCTATGCGCCCATAGAACATGTGGTAGCTCATCCATCCATTTGGCACTTCGTTCCTCCAGGCGTGCCTTGATGCCGTTTCCCAAGCTTCTATTTGCTCGTTCCACAAGGCCATTTGTCTGCGGGTGCTTAACAGACGCGAAGCGCCGTTTGATATTCAATGATGCGCACCAGTCCTAGAATGGGTTATCCGCGAACTGTTTACCGTTGTCCGAGATGATTTCTCCTGGTAAGCCAAAACGGCACACAATGTTCTCCCAAACAAACTTTTTAACTTGTTTGCGTGTGATGGATTTGACTGCCTTGGCCTCTATCCATCGTGTAAAGTAGTCCATTGCGACAATCAAGAACTTAACTCCCCCCGCAGCTACAGGAAATGGTCCTGCGATGTCGATTCCCCACTTATAGAATGGCCCTGGGGATGTAATAGGTGTAAGCTCCTGCTGCGGATGTCGCGGCACTGGTCTATGCACCTGGCAATCACTGCACTTGCGAATCATGTCGCGTGTGTCCCTATGCATGGTAGGCCAATAATATCCTGTACGTAGGGCTCGAGCTACCACAGATCGTGGACCTGCGTGCATGCCGCATAACCCTTCATGCATCTCACTGATCACATAAGTGGCCTGACGCGGTCCAACACACCGCAACCACGGCTGCAAGAAAGAGCGCTTATAAAGAGTTCCTTCTCGAAGCTCGAAGTGCTGCGACTTCCTTCTGATGCGCCGTGCCGCTTTTTCATCGTCCGGAAGGGTTTCATTAGTCAAATAGTTGATGATCGGGGTCATCCATGTAGGTCCATCCTCCTCAACTATAGTAGCGACCTCCCCTTCTGTTATAGACTTTTCCTTGAGTATTTCCACCAAGACTTGCTGGGACAAGTGGGCGAAACTTGTAGATGCGATCTTGCTAAGAGCGTTCGCCTTCTTGTTCTCACCTCTTGGTTCATGCTTGATAGAAAACTTGTTGAAAGCCGCGATGAGTGACTTGACTTTCTCCAAGTATCGGACCATGTTATCCTCCTTAGCCACATATCCACCTAGAATGTGGTTCGCGACAAGCCGTGAGTCCACGTAGGCCTCAAGGTTGCGGACTCCCATTCTAGCGGCGATTTTTAAACCCGCAATTAATGCTTCGTATTCCACTTCATTGTTGGTGGCGGTGAACTCAAAGCAAAGGGCGTAATTAAACTCCATTCCTTCCGGATTCGTAAGGATGAGGCCAGCTACTGACCCATCCGTGCACGAAGATCCGTCCATGAATAACACCCATGGTTCTGCTAGGGTTTCGTCTTGTTTTACGATTGGTCCTTCTTCATCCGGCTTTTCTACCAAGAAATCCGCCAAGATTTGGCCTTTAACAGCCATCCTTGGCCTATAAGATATGTTGTGTTCTCCCAATAGGATGCTCCACTTTTGTAGCCTACCTGCAACATCCGTTCTAGAGATAACTTGTTTTATTGGTTGGCCGGTAATGACTACAATTGGGTGCGCCTGAAAGTATCGGCGCAACCGTTTTGTAGCGAACACTAGTGCCAAAACCAATTTTTCCATAGAGGAGTAATTCAACTCCGGCCCTTGTAATGTTCTACTTATGAAGTAGACCGGACTTTGTATCGTATCCCTATCCGTCATGAGTACCGCACTTATTGCTCCATGTGTGGCTGATAGATACATAATGAGCTCCTCCTTTGGCCGGGGAGCTACAAGCATAGGGAGAGATGCGAGGTGTTGCTTGAGTTGACCAAAGGCTTCCTCGGCTTCCTTTGTCCACCGGAAGTATCCCTTCCTAATGCAATTCTTGAGTGTTTTAAATAGGGGAGTGACTTCTCCGCGGACTTTGATAAGAACCTATTTAGCCCGGCTAGCTTCTCATTTAAGGATTGCACCTCTTTCCGTGTCTGAGGGGACGGTAGCTGTATTACTGCGTCCGTTTTTTCTGGGCAAGGTTTGATGCCATTTGGATCAATCATATATCCAAGGAACATTCCCTCTGTCGCCCCGAACGTGCATTTCTTTGGATTTAGCTTCATATTAATCCTCCTCAGTGTGTCGAATGTCTCTTGGACATCCCGGAGAAGTGCATCCTCCCTATGACTTTTTATGACTAAGTCATCCACATAGACTTCCAGGTTGCGGCCTATCTGTGAGTCAAAGGCTTTGTCCACAAGCCGCTGGTATGTAGCCCCGACGTTCTTTAGTCCAAACGGCATTTTCGTATAACAATATACGCCTTGACTAGTATGGAACGCCGTCTTCTCTGCGTCCTCCTCCGCCATCTGGATCTGGTGGTATCCTTTATATGTGTAAAACCCGCATGCTTTTACCATGAATAGTGCCCTTAAGATCGTACATCCTAGATTAAAACTTACCTTATTCAGTATTGATCACATTCATGTGCTATTAATCAAGTAAGTACATACGTGTATAACATGATAAGTATCGTTTACGTACGAACTCATGATAAGCAGTTAATAAGTATTTCACGGGAACAAAATTAAATCATGATCACCATTAAAACACGAACTAAAATAATCACGTAAATACATATAATATAATTACGAGCATAAATAAATACGTTAAGGTACGGTAAATATTTAACGAGAACACACTAAACATGAACACCAATAAACACGAATAAACACGTAACAAATTAAACCACGTAAAACACGAACACGAGAGCACACTATAATATTTTAGACACGGAAAACATTTGGGCTACCCCTTGTGAGCCCCATATCCACGAATTAAGGAAGAGAAATGGGCCTAGCCCATCATTTTTTTACTAAACAAGGGGGTTAAGGGGAAAAAGTCTTTCATTTATCACATTTATTAAAAACAACTAAAAACCCTAATTTTGTTCTTCCTCCTCCTCCCTTGTTCTTGTGTGCCGCCACCTTCAAGACACCATAGGAGGGTGTTTGATGATCTTGGATAATAAAATCATTGCTAGAAATCGTGTTTGTTCATCCTCTATTGATCCACACATTCGGTATAACTTTTTAACCTTTCTTTTTAATCTTATCTTTTGATTTGATTTAGTAAAATTAATTAAGAACATGATGTTTTTAAAACCTAATTAAAAACATATAATAAACATGTATTTGATTAAGGGGTAAATTAAAAAGGGTGTTTATGGGTGTTTTAGTTTGGCCGCCGCCTAGCCCGTGCCCTAGGGGGGGTCACGGCTTGGTCATTAAGCCACCACCGAGACCATATGGTCCCGGTTTGGTGGTGTGGGTCCCACGGCAGCAAGGAACCAAGGGGAACCCCGATTTGGTTCGGGGTACGGTGTCGATTTCATGCCCGGTTCTCGGTTCGTTGGTTAAATCATGATTTATGCTACATGTTAATATTATGAATTATGAACTTAGGATATAAATTAATTAATAACATGAGATATTAATTAAACCATGACTTAGGTTATTTCTTAATTATTAATTTAGCATGATATTAATTTAACCTAAGTATTTTTATGTTATAAGTTATAATTAAATTAATTATTTAAAACATGCTTATAATTAATTAATTTAGACTTGACTTAGGTTATATTATTAATACATATTAATATACATTTTAACCTAAGTAATTTATTCCATTTTAATTAAAACATGTTATACTTTAACTAAAATGCTTAACCTATAGTTTAATTAAAATGCATGAAATAATAATGAAACTATACACTATATCATATGACTTAAGAAATAAGCTTATAAACACTTAGACTTATATTTTAGCTTATGCAACCAGCTTAATTCTAATTATGGAAACTTTCTATTTTTGGAAACTTTCTATTTTTGGTAACTTTCTATTTTTGAAAACTTTCTATTTTTGGAAACTTTCTATTTTTGGAAACTTTCTATTTTTGGAAACCTGCTATTTTTGGAAAGTTACTTATTATTACACAGTAAGTATAATAATACATGAATTACCAGTAATACTTTATCAGATTAATCAGAGTACAAGGTAAACACAGATAGGGCTTTAAACAGTAAACCATGACCTGAAACATACAAAGTAAGCTAAGATGAGACATAAAACCCAGTACGTAATCAGTGATTCGATACTTATACATGTGTGTATTCATGTAGCGTTAGTGATCCAGAAGTAGGAGTCTTTCTTCCGTTCATTCACTGGACTTGAGGTACGGATTCCCATCCTTTCAGTATGGACATTCTTTCCTTATTAGGATTTCCCGTATGCAGCCAACTGTTTTCCCCAGTATTTGTTTTATTGTTTTGAACTGCTTATGTTTAATTAGCATATCTATAGCCATATACAAGCATGACCAGTTTCACCTAGTTATGGAGGTACCATAACCATAACATTGGAGGCACCAATGTTATGACTTCCCCACGGCGGAGTGATTGCTCGTGGCGTCCCTTTCAGTTTTGGCCATATTATTATATCATGTGGGGCGTATGGGTGCATCCTAGTTACATGTTTTATTCAGTATTTCATGGTGAATGTGGTGTGTGCCTTGCATCCTTCACAAGGAGTTGATCCCTTCTACCCAAACCAGTATATTAATTAGAGGCATCCCCTCTAATCAGCATGATGAGGTCACCCCTCCAAGTATTCATGCACGTGACCTTTTCATGACCTATATGGGCTATGGTATATATATATGTTAAAACAGTTTTCATAAGATAAACATAAGGCTTTTCAAACTATAAAACCAGTTTTCTCAATACTTAACTAGTCTACTCAGAACTTAGTCTTCCGCTGTTGTATGTTACATGCTTATACTATTTCATGCTATATTGTATATCCATGCACTGAGCTTTGCTCAGCCGTTACTTTCCTTTCCATGTCCCAAAACGGCAGGTACCCAAGACTCCAGCATTTGGAGGACATGCATAGGATGGAAGCTGCCATAGACTTCTTCTCCTGTTTCCTTCATATATGTATGCTTGTTTAGTCTTTCATTCAGTTCATTTACTTTGTTATGTTTTGGGCTTATGTTTGGGAACCGATGTTTGATTCCGGTTTTCCCTATGGTCATGTATGTTTTACTACATATTACCTTGCATGCTTTGATGACACGCCATAATTACGCGTGACATTCCATTTATCTAAATGGGGTGTTACAATTATTGTATCAAAGCCAAGGCTTCGACCTGTAGGCTCTAAAACTTGACCTGTGACTAGTGGGTAGTCACCAGGAGCTTCCTAAGTCAACGCTTGTTATTCCACGTATTGACGTTTTTTAGCACCTTTTTGTTTTAACCATTACGTTTTCAGCACCTTGTTGTTTTAACCATGATGTTTTCACCAGTATCGTTTTACCAATACGGAATGAACAACCGTCATCCATATTTAGTTATGTGTCAGTGTCTATGCATGATGTTCCTAGTGAACTGTGATTATGTGAAATGAACCCCAGTAGTTCATAATTTTCACATAAAATTTTTTCTGTTAAGTTTTGACAATGACTTTTAATTATTTATGTTTCATGCATTCATGAATTTATATCATATTTCATCTATTGCAGGAATTTTGACTAAGTAATTGTTGGTACAGGACTGGCCTTATTTAGTCGCATGTGCTTTTATCGAAACTTTTAACTTTGGGACCGACCCATAGGCGTCCCCTCGCCATGTCTTTTGTTTTGGAACCGACCCATAGGCGTTCCCTCGCACATATAAGGTTTTATAAACTACATTACGCATTCATACACTATTTTTCATGCATAATTTTTTTTCTCATGATTTAAATTGGCATAAATTTTTTTTCATGTCCCCTCATAAGTTATTATGTTTTTATGTCAAGTATGTTTTCATACTGTCATGTTTAACTTCAGTTTCATGCTGATTATGTTATACACTTCTTCGTGATAGATGGTTTCATGTTTCTTAATGATAATTCCGTCTTCATGTTGATTATGTTTTACGCCTCTTTTGTCATTTACGTTGTTCTGCAAGACATTGTTAGATTTCATTGAATCATGCTTTCATGATAGTCATGGTTGGTTTACATTGATCATGCTGTCAGGCAAATCATCGTTGAATTTTGTGTAACCACACTTTAACGTCTCCGTTATAACTAGAATGATGTCTATGCTAATGATGCCAGGTTATCATGATGGTTTTCCTAACCGTTTAACTGGTATACTTTCCTTAAATCATGACAAATGATCGACCCCATACCGATCATTTCATGTGCATTCCACGTGTACTCCATGTACCGTATTCCATGTGTATTACATGTACCTTAATCCATGTGTATTCCACTTGTAATACTTCGCGAGTATTCGCTAGTAGATTCTGAATCATCTCAGGCATATGTCCACTTGCTAATACTCTACAAATTACTGATGCTGCTCATAACTTGGAAATGTTACTAAAGGTTGATGTTGCTGACGTTCGGAGACGCTACGAGATGCGGATGCTGTTCACACCCTGGAGATCCTACAAGACGAAGACAAAGGCGTCGGAGCAAAGCAATTGGACGAGAAGATGCTTCACCATCAGACGATTCCCATCGATCATTTTCCTTATTTTCTTAGTACATGTCACACGTCATTCGGCTGTCATTTCAACCATATGAGTGCAAACCGGTACCAGCCGGCCACTCAACTGAATAGTTACATGAATCACGGTCATGAGAATGATCGTCATGGAACTGGCAGACAGGAAGATAGTAACCACTACTATGAAAGAAACTATCCTAGAAATCGCAACCGAGGCTCCGACCGCGGACGTGATGAGACATACAAATGATCAGTAGTCCAACCGATCCGCCAAGTCTGGCATAATAGCCTAATATTGTAGTTCTATTGTTTTATGTCTCGAGACACATGTCAAGACATCAGTCAAGACACATGTCTTACGTATACTTTCTGAGGACACATATCAAGACACCAGTTAAGACATATTTCATGCATATAGTTCCAAGAAACGAGTCAAGACACATGACTCACGTCCAACTATGGAACATTTCTAAGAAATTCAGGGTACCCTCCAAGGGTATATCCATTTTGTTGTGCCATGTATTAATCAGGCCACAAGAATTTCAATACCATTACCGGCGCATAAGTGAGAACTGTCACGTTGCCGATGTCACTTTCATTTCTTTCACCATATTTCATATATTCATGACCATGAAGGACGCCTTTCGTATTCCCACGTATACGAAGGTTTTCCTTCAGCTTAATGATGAGATCCAAGCTGCTAATGCATTTCCTCGGACAGACACGAGATGAATTTTATCCTAATTATGGACTATGAACATCACACCATGCTACGATTCATAATTATGTACAGTAATGTTCAGGCTCCTGAATACATTCAGCTTGATTTTCCATCAGGAAAATCCGTACAAATTATCTACGCTTACAAGCAGGTTCATTGTTAGCCATGGTCGCTAAAATTTTCTAGCTGTCAGTAAGACACGACTACTTAAGTCCTTTTACGCATAGCCAATTGATTATTCCAAAATCTTCCTATACATTCCAGAAGAACCTACAAGGAGAAGAACGGTACCATGAGATTATGTGTCGACTACCGTCGACTTAAACAAATCACCATTCATGACCATTATTCTCCTCCACGTATTGACAACATGTCCAATCGACCTTATAGTGTTAATCACTTTTCCAAGATCGAATTCATGATCATGCTGCCAACAGTGACGAGTGAAAAAGCAGGACATGTCTGTGACTGCTATTCGTGCACGACTCGGTCATGCTAGATTTATGATTTTGATTCAGTCTCATCAATGCTCCAACAGCATTATGGAGTTAATAAATTGAGTTTCCATGAACTCCTAAACAAATTCATCAGCGTCTTCATTGAAGATAACCTGATTCCCTCTAAGCCTAGAGAAGAACAGGAAGACACTATCTGCACTATGTTGCAAATTCTATGACAAGATAAATTCTACCCTGGAAATTTTTTTTCCAATATCATTTCTGTTTGATTACAGTAACACACTGAATAACATGGGTTTTTATGGTTAATCTTACCATGACTCAGCTTATGCGTAAAGGAGAGAACCCTACACTACATTAGCTGTTCTAGGAAATCCTACGCTAGGAGAAGTCTAGATTTAGAGACTCAGAGTTTCGCAAACTCCTATGTATCAAGTTCGATGAAGCAAGATACAGTTACGTTCATATCTTCATACCTGTCATACAAACAGGTTAAGATAGGACACCAACTACTGGGATGTTTTTATCATCTGAAATTGTGAATCGAAATGGGACAAGATCTCCATGGGGTTGGTTACCAGATTAACGCAAACTCAGAAGAAGCATGATGCTATCTGGGTTATTGCAAACAGTTTGATCAAGTCTGCAGAATCCTTACATCCGCAAGGATTGCAGATCCAACAGAGTGATCGAACATGTTCCAGCCAAGGCTCATCCGACCACTGGGTAATCCCTCAGCTATCGGGTCAGACAAAGATTCGTAATTGTACTCCTAACTTACTTCACGTCTTCATTCTAATTCCACGACTTGCTTTCGCGCTCACGTTCATGACACTATTCACATTCATGATCGTATTTTGGCTTACGATTTTACGTTCATTCTTTTCTCATTCTGGGAAGTTTGCAAGAACTTGAGAGACCAGACCCAAGTTTAGTATAACTCTCCATCATCAGATAGACGTTTCACGTCATATTCCACGTCTCACCTTGTAGCGTTTGGCGTTACCACCATTATATTCTATGATCACGATATGTCTCACATGTCATGTTCATTCCACGTTCCTCATATCATGATCAAGATATGTTACACGTATCATGGATCACGATATATTTACTCATACTACACTCGCCATATCTCCACGTAGCACGTTCAAAATTTTTCACGTATCACGTTCAAAATTTTTCACGTACTACGTTTCTTTATGTCTCGCGCATCGTTTCTAATTATCAGTTAAGTCAGATTGTCTTGCATCGTAACATTTCAGTTACCCTTGCACGTTAACTCTTTTTCCTCGATCGAATTTAGGGGATCTACCTTCTGTTGATAACCAAGAATTTCTTCGTATTCCAAGTCAAGGTCAGGAGGACCAAGATTTATCATTAGTGTCAGGATCTTCTGAAGGAACCGTTCCAAGAGGGAGGCCACTTGGGAACGGACAAGTTCATCCGGACTTCTTATCCATTTTTCTTTTATCGATTAGATATGTCCTTTCAGTCACGTCACGTTCCATGTCTTTTCAAGACATGTCACGTCCCATGTTCCCTTCTACCATGTCACCTTCAGTTCCGTTATTTTGCATACCTTTCCAGTTTGATTCGGGTATGTTTCGCTTCCAGTTACGTTATCTATAATTCGGGGACGAATTATTCTTTTTAGGGGGGAAGAATTGTAAAACCCGCATGCTTTTACCATGAATAGTGCCCTTAAGATCGTACGTCCTAGATTAAAACTTACCTTATTCAGTATTGATCACATTCATGTGCTATTAATCAAGTAAGTGCATACGTGTATAACATGATAAGTATCGTTTACGTACGAACTCATGATAAGCAGTTAATAAGTATTTCACGGGAACATAATTAAATCATGATCACCATTAAAACACGAACTAAAATAATCACGTAAATACATATAATATAATTACGAGCATAAATAAATACGTTAAGGTACGGTAAATATTTAACGAGAACACACTAAACATGAACACCAATAAACACGAATAAACACGTAACAAATTAAACCACGTAAAACACGAACACGAGAGCACACTATAATATTTTAGACACGGAAAACATTTGAGCTACCCCTTGTGGGCCCCATATCCATGAATTAAGGAAGAGAAATGGGCCTAGCCCATCATTTTTTTACTAAACAAGGGGGTTAAGGGGAAAAAGTCTTTCATTTATCACATTTATTAAAAACAACTAAAAACCCTAATTTTGTTCTTCCTCCTCCTCCCTTGTTCTTGTGTGCCGCCACCTTCAAGACACCATAGGAGGGTGTTTGATGATCTTGGATAATAAAATCATTGCTAGAAATCGTGTTTGTTCATCCTCTATTGATCCACACATTCGGTATAACTTTTTAACCTTTCTTTTTAATCTTTTCTTTTGATTTGATTTAGTAAAATTAATTAAGAACATGATGTTTTTAAAACCTAATTAAAAACATATAATAAACATGTATTTGATTAAGGGGTAAATTAAAAAGGGTGTTTATGGGTGTTTTAGTTTGGCCGCCGCCTAGCCCGTGCCCTAGGGGGGTCACGGCTTGGTCATTAAGCCACCACCGAGACCATATGGTCCCGGTTTGGTGGTGTGGGTCCCACGGCAGCAAGGAACCAAGGGGAACCCCGATTTGGTTCGGGGTACGGTGTCGATTTCATGCCCGGTTCACGGTTCGTTGGTTAAATCATGATTTATGCTACATGTTAATATTATGAATTATGAACTTAGGATATAAATTAATTAATAACATGAGATATTAATTAAACCATGACTTAGGTTATTTCTTAATTATTAATTTAGCATGATATTAATTTAACCTAAGTATTTTTATGTTATAAGTTATAATTAAATTAATTATTTAAAACATGCTTATAATTAATTAATTTAGACATGACTTAGGTTATATTATTAATACATATTAATATACATTTTAACCTAAGTAATTTATTCCATTTTAATTAAAACATGTTATACTTTAATTAAAATGCTTAACCTATAGTTTAATTAAAATGCATGAAATAATAATGAAACTATACACTATATCATATGACTTAAGAAATAAGCTTATAAACACTTAGACTTATATTTTAGCTTATGCAACCAGCTTAATTCTAATTATGGAAACTTTCTATTTTTGGAAACTTTCTATTTTTGGTAACTTTCTATTTTTGGAAACTTTCTATTTTTGGAAACTTTCTATTTTTGGAAACTTTCTATTTTTGGAAACTTTCTATTTTTGGAAACCTGCTATTTTTGGAAAGTTACTTATTATTACACAGTAAGTATAATAATACATGAATTACCAGTAATACTTTATCAGATTAATCAGAGTACAAGGTAAACACAGATAGGGCTTTAAACAGTAAACCATGACCTGAAACATACAAAGTAAGCTAAGATGAGACATAAAACCCAGTACGTAATCAGTGATTCGATACTTATACACGTGTGTATTCATGTAGCGTTAGTGATCCAGAAGTAGGAGTCTTTCTTTCGTTCATTCACTGGACTTGAGGTACGGATTCCCGTCCTTTCAGTATGGACATTCTTTCCTTATTAGGATTTCCCGTATGCAGCCAACTGTTTTCCCCAGTATTTGTTTTATTGTTTTGAACTGCTTATGTTTAATTAGCATATCTATAGCCATATACAAGCATGACCAGTTTCACCTAGTTATGGAGGTACCATAACCATAACATTGGAGGCACCAATGTTATGACTTACCCACGACGGAGTGATTGCTCGTGGCGTCCCTTTCAGTTTTGGCCATATTATTATATCATGTGGGGCGTATGGGTGCATCCTAGTTACATGTTTTATTCAGTATTTCATGGTGAATGTGGTGTGTGCCTTGCATCCTTCACAAGGAGTTGATCCCTCCTAACCAAACCAGTATATTAATTAGAGGCATCCCCTCTAATCAGCATGATGAGGTCACCCCTCCAAGTATTCATGCACGTGACCTTTTCATGACCTATATGGGCTATGGTATATATATGTTAAAACATTTTTCATAAGATAAACATAAGGCTTTTCAAACTATAAAACCAGTTTTCTCAATACTTAACCAGTCTACTCAGAACTTAGTCTTCCGCTGTTGTATGTTACATGCTTATCCTATTTCATGCTATATTGTATATCCGTGCACTGAGCGTTTTGCTCAGCCGTTACTTTCCTTTCCATGTCCCAAAACGGCAGGTACCCAAGACTCGAGCATTTGGAGGACATGCATAGGATGGAAGCTGCCATAGACTTCTTCTCCTGTTTCCTTCATATATTTATGCTTGTTTAGTCTTTCATTCAGTTCATTTACTTTGTTATGTTTTGGGCTTATGTTTGGGAACCGATGTTTGATTCCGGTTTTCCCTATGGTCATGTATGTTTTACTACATATTACCTTGCATGCTTTGATGACACGCCATAATTACGCGTGACATTCCATTTATCAAAATGGGGTGTTACAATATGCGTCTAGGAAGCACTTAAAGGGATATCCACATAGAGATTCCACCTTCCAGTCAATCTCCGGTAACGGGTAACAATCCTATGGACACGCTTTGTTCAGATCCGTGAAATCCACACACATGTGCCAACTTCCGTCATGTTTTTTGACCATGACTGGATTGGATAACCACTCGTGGTAGTATATCTCGCGCATGATACATGCGTCCACTAGCTTCCATACTTCATCCAGTATCACTCGGCTGCGTTCAGGTGCCTGGCCGCGCTTCTTTTGCTTGACGGGTTGATACCCCTGGCGGATCTGGAGCTTATGTTCTGCTATCGCACGTGGTACGCCTGTCATGTGCTTTGGCTCCCATGCGAATATGTCTAGATTTGCCTTTAATAGAGAGCGCATGGCCCTTTTTCCAATATCCGAGAGTGTTCCCCCGATGGATACCTCCTGTTCCGGATAATCGGGATGGATTGCCACCCTCCAATTGGGAGGTGGTGATCCGTCCTTAGGGGGAACAGGCGGGACCGGTGTTGTCACGATATGACACTCGGATGCTGGTACGATTGTGTTGTAAATGGTGACGATTCCTCCCTCTACAGGGAACTTGATCATTCCGTGTGCCGTGGAGGGTACCGCACGTATGGCCAGAATACCTGGTCTGCCTATGATCCCATTGTACGGAGAATGTGAGCGTATCACCATGAAGTTCATCCACGCAGTGGTGGAGTGTTCCTCATTCCTAATGGTTACAAGCAGACGCAGTTGCCCTATCAGCCAGATGGTATCTCCACTAAAACCGGTGAGCGGCGCCGTGGCCGATACCAATTGGCTTCTTATTTCTGGTCGTAACTCTACAAAACAGTGTTCGTATAGTACTTCTGCTGATGACCCTCCATCCACATACATGCGATGAACATTGTGTGTTCCAATGCTTATCTCAATAGTGAGAGGCGCATCAATCACATCGCTTGCTGTGATGGGAGGGAATGAGATTTCTCTGCCGCGTGAAAAATTTTGACCAATTTTCTGCCTCGTGCGGCGTTGTCTGGATTGGATCATGTATATGGTCGAAGGTTTGTCCTTTTGGGGATCCTTCTTGTCATACTTCTTGTTGTCTTTTCCATCCTTCCAATCCTTAACCAAATGCTTGAGCTTACCTGATTTGATCAGTGACTCAATGTGCTTCTTGAGCTGGATACACTCCTCCGTGCCATGGCCCTTGTCGTTATGGAACTCGCAGAAACGATTTCCTTGGCGACGGTCCAGCGGAGTCGTCATTGGGGGAGGCCTCGGAAAATTTTCCCCTTCCGTCAGTAAGATCTCCCGGTAGGACATCTTTAGAGGGGTAAACTTATCGTCCGACCGTCCTCCTTTGTTTTGGCTCTTGTAATCTGAGCCCCCACTATTGTTCTGGTTGCTTTGACCGCCCGACTGTCTCCTGGACTGGTCGTTCGATAGGTAGCCGTTTCTTTTTGAAGGGTAGGCCGCGGCAACCGCTGTTTCTCCCTCTATGAAGTTTCTGACCCTTTCCATGAGGTCATCATACTTCTCCGGACGCTTGTCATTGAGACGCCTGATTAATTCCCTGTCTGTTATGGCATGCATGTAGTCGGAAATTTTCAGGAGTTCCGGCATTGTCTTTGTGCGTGTGCACTCGTCGTTGAAGCGTTCAGTGAAAGCTTCTGTAGACTCCCCCGGCCGTTGCTTGACAGTTGGCAATGAGACCGGATCCATATTATACTTCTTCCGCTGAGTATAATTATTCTTGAACGCAGTCCGTAATTCCGTGAAGCTATCAATGCTTCGCGGAGGGAGTCCTTCAAACCAGTCGCGGGCATTGCCAATCAAGGTTGAATTGAACATCTGGCACCATATAGGCATGGGCCATCGCTCAATTTTTGCCCGTGTATCAAATATTTTGAGGTGATCGTCCGGATCACCGGTTCCATCATAAGTCTTGACACACGCCGGCATGCGACGTTTTGTGTCCTCGGAGTAATTCCGTATGCGGAGGGTAAAAGTATCTTCCCTGGGATCCGCCCATGGACGGGTGAGCCTAGGATCTTCCCACGGGTCACACCACGGATGGGAAAGATCCTCCGCGTCTTCTTCTCGATAATAGGGGCCGCCATAATACTCGTCATTGTTTGGTGGCGGTGGAGGGGTACGCCTAGGTCGGCGACGCTTGGGCGGATGGTCATCCGAGTCCTCTCCTGATGGATCTGGAGAAGGAGGTGGCGCCCCATATTTTGGGTGAGGACCGCTCTTTTGAGAAGAGCCAGGAGCCTTCTTCCCAGTGTTCATTCTATCCCACACACTTGTGCGGCGAGTGGCTCTGGTCAGTTCCAGATCTGGTCGCTCGGGTGAACCGTCGGACTTCTCTCCCCCTTCCCGAGACTGCGTTAGTTCCTGCATGAGGCGATCTCCTATGCGCTCAAACACATTCCTAGGTTGGGGAGTTTCCTCGAAGAGGCTCCGCTCCTGAGGCCGGGTCTTCCTCTTCCTCTGATTTTGGGAAGAGGTGCTTGGTCCGGCATTGCCAAAGTTGAGCCTGGATTGGAGGTTTCTCCCTAGATTCAACCTTGATGCAATCCCTGGGATGATCCTATCAAAGTTATGCGTGAGAACTCGAGTGAGATCCTCCTCGCTGAGTGGTTGGACTTCTACTTCCTCCTCAATCGACGGTCTGCGCGGCTCCTTGTTAGGGGGATTGGGCGCGCTCCCTGGATCAGGGTTGTCCAGGTTTGAGGTAGGTGGGGGAGTTATGAAGATCGTTCTCGTCACCCCCATGGACTGAAACCCACCGCGGTTGTTTGGTCCGCCCGCTGGGCGGCTAGGGATTGATTGGGAATGAGTATCCCTTCCCATTGGGACTTCAGATTTCCAGGATTTGTGTTCCTAGGATTAGCTTGGGGATGCCCCTTCGTCATTGAGAGTTCAAGATGAGATTTGGCTCTAGCTTAGTGTAATGGCCCCACGGATGGCACCAACTTGTTGATGCAAAAGTTGGGTGATCCTTGCTAGGCCCGAATTAGGCTTAATTCGGGCTGGCTGGGCTCCGGCTCCTGCACCAAGTGAACTGTATGGTTGGTATCCTGCACACTAAACAACACGTGTTAGACTTACCATGGGAATGTTTCCCACGATTAGACTCCAGCGTGAGAGTAAGTAATCGGTTAGGGTTTATGGGAATTGGATGAGTTGAGAGTGTATAGAACGTAATACCTTTGTGGAACCCTTGGGGGTTCCTTTTATAGGCAGTGAAACCCTAGTGGATTATCACTGATACTTCGGCCCCAAGGAAAGGATAAGCACCAGAATTAGATTGATTGTTATCTTCTAATTATGGTGAGTGAATATCCTCTTCTTTGGGGTAAATCCTATTCATAGACAGAATATGATTCTGTCTAACCCTATACCGGCCGTGCTGGGACGTGGGCCGCACATGTGTGTGCGGTTATTGTTCATCCATGCCTATGAGCTCAAATGACATTATTCCCGCCCATCTGTGATGGGCGAAATACGGGTAGTACCCGTGGGCCGGATTCCTGACCCGGCTGGGGACTATACGTCATCAACGGTAATGGAGAACTAGTACTAGGCATGGAAGTAGGAGGGATAAATGGAGGTGGAGGAGGTGTAGATGGAGTAACTGGGGAAAGGGATAGATGGTCCTACTAGAGTTGCTCCACTGCGTGTAGTAATAGCACTCACATTAGCTCTAGGGTTTGTTTCAGTTGTAGAAGGAAGAGCACCTTGGGGATGAAGGGTTTGAAAAATTTGAACGAATTTCCTATCCGTGGATTCTTGCATTTCCTTCATGGTTTTCTCATGATCGGTTAATTTTTGTAGAATCAAGTCCATGTGCGGATGAGGTAAATTGAACCCTTGTTGTTGAAAACCTTGGTTTGGGTATTGGTTATATGGTTGAAAACCTTGAGGATTGAAACCTTGGTTTTGAAAGCCTTGGTTTTGCATTGGATAAGCTCCTTGATTTGCATTGTAGCCCCTCACATTTGCATTTTGTTGAACATTTGCTCTTGGTGGCCCTTGATTGTTATGGTTGGGTGGGTGAGTTCTTTGTTGAAAACCGGGTGGAGCCAAGTAATTCGTCGAGTTGTAAGACAAGTGATTAACATCGACATTAGGCTTGAAATGAATTCTCTCGGTGTTGTTGTAAGCATACACTTCCCCGTGAGATTGATCATAAGATTTATCACAATTAGCATAAGATTGTGGCCCACCACAAGTTTCACAAGTAATATTAAGAGCATGGGCATGTTGATTAGGAGGGTTATCTCTTAAAACAAGTTGTTTTATTGCTGAAGTAAGTTCCTTCAGTTGAGTAGCCGCCTCACTATCACTAGCACTAGCCATAGTAGCCCGAACACTCTTGGTTTGGACTTTGGCTTTGTTCTCAATAATTGCCCAAGCCTCATTCATAGTTTTGACAAGAATATTACCCCCCGAGGCACTATTTAGTGAATCTTGGTCATTCAAAGTTAATCCATTATAAAAAGTATTAATTTGATGTACCTTTGTAAAACCGTGTTTTGGACACTTTCTTAAAAGTTCCTTAAAACGATCCTAAGATTCACTAAATGTCTCACCGTACTTTTGTTCAAAGTTGATAATGTCATTCCGCAAAGCGGTAGTACGTGAGGGTGGGAAAAAGTAATTGATAAACTTGGCTTCAAGGTCCGTCCATGTGACAATACTCTGGGGTGGTTCCTTATCAAGCCAAGTCCGGGCTTGTCCCTCGAGGGAGAAAGGAAAGAGGAGCAAACGAATTGCCTCTTGTGAAACCCCATTGTATTTAGCAGTAATGAATAAGTTTATGAACCTTTTAATGTGATCGTGTGGATCATCATGAGTGCGACCTAAGAAAGGTGTTGCGAAAACCATTTGAATGAAACCGGACTTGAGCTCGAAGTTGTTGGAGTCAATAGCCGGCACCACAATCGCATCATCGTTGCCTTCGAGTGTGATTGCAAGAGCTCGATCATTGGACGGTTCTCCATTTTGTTAACAACGGGAGGCTCTACAACAGGAGGATCAATAATAGAGGCTTGAATGGACTTCCTTTTACGCGAACGAGTACGCATACACCTACAAAAGAAAAGAATAGCAAAAAAATATAAGAAATAAAGTTAACGTGAAAAGAAAATATTTTTGGTGCAAACTTTTGAAAAAGAAATGCTTTTTATGAGTTTTTAAATGTTTTTGGCTTTTTTGAAATTTTTAATTTTTATGGATTTTTGAAAAAATTTGAAAATTTGACATGAAAAATAACGTTCAAAAGTGAACGGATCCCAAAATCCAACGCGTCTCTCACAAAAAACCGTTAATCTTCACGAAAAGAGCCGGCAGCGGCGCCATTTAATACTAGATTTTTGCTAGTTTAAAAATAAGTTCGTTGAAATCGGTCTAATCGAATTGACTACAGTTAAAAGTGTGACTCAGTTGTTCTTGGTGAAAGGAAAAGAAAATGATTATCTATTTTTAAACTAAAAGTAAAAATGTAAATGTCGCTGAATAAAGATAAAAATGAAAGCTTTAAAATATTTAGACTGAAAAATAAAGATTTTTAAAATTAAAAAAAAGTAAATGACAAAAACTTATAAAAATGTAAACTTTTAGAAATTAAACTAAAAAAAGACAAGTTAAAATAATGCTAAGTAAAATGGCGGGAAAAGTTAATGTTTGAAAATTAAACATGAAATAAAACAGATTATAATTCGGAATAAATCAAAACACAAGCAAATTGGAATATGAATATGCACCCTAATCCGGAATATTGAACTACAAAACAATCCGGAATCTTGATCTTAAACGTAATTCGGTATGCGTGGATACTACACAATCCGGAACCGAGATTTATGCAATAATCCAGAATCAGTGTCCACACTCAATTCGAAATGCCCTATTGTTTCTACTAATCCGGAATAAACACTCCCCACACAATTCGGAATCCAATGTTTGCTAGTAATCCGGATTAAGTTTGTCACACACTTAATCCGGAATGCAAATTTCTCAAGTAATTTGGAATGAGGGGTTGCACACAATTCGGAATGCTTAGCTATTTAGGTGGGAAAGAACAGTGTGCTAAGTCTGAATAATGTAAAACATACCTAATTCGGGTAAAGAGGGTTTCAAATACCCGGATAACATAAAGATGAAAAAAAATTAAGCACAAAGTAAAAATAAGCTAAAAACAAATAAGCACTTAACTAATAACTTAACCAAAATAATTTTAAGAAAAAGCAAATAAGCCACAATTTAAAAACTTCAAAAACATTAAATAATCTAAAAATTAAAAATCAACTTTTTATAAAATAAACTATTAAAACACTTAATCCAAAATAAGCAAAATCAAACAATAAGCACCAAACACAATAAGCTATAAAAATCAAACACATCAAAACCAAAAAGCATAATCAATCTAAAACATCAATCAAACAAGAACATGATTAATCAAATCAATACAAGATTAATAATAAGAAAGGAAGAATGAGAATGATTAATGAAAAAGCTTGAAATTAAGATGATGATTAAGAGATTCAATACAAGATTAATGTAAAAGCTTAAAACATTAAAGAAAAGTTAGAAAGAGAAAGTAATATTAAGCTACTCCTAATTACCTTACAAAAAATAAACTAAATTCTACTACTAGCTAACACCTCCTAATGACACATTAGGAGGGTATTTATAGGAGGAGTAAATGTGTTGATGCTTTCTTCTTTCTTCTCGTCTTTTCGTCTTTTAAATTCTTCGTCTTTCTCAACGTTGTCTCGGGATTTGTCGATATAAATTGAACTCGTCTTATAATTTTCTTCTTTTATTAGACTTGGTTCTTCGACTTCGTTAAACTTCCATCTTTAGACTTTTTCTTCGATAAATCTTCAGAATAGGCCTTGGACTTTCGTTCTTTTTGCACTCTTGATCTTTCGACTTCGTCTTTTATCTTTTTCTTCGATAAAAGCCCGTGGAAGCCCGTGTTTTCTTCCCTTTTCACATTTTGGTCCTAAACCACAACAAAAACACAAACCACGCATAATTTCGACTTTTACGACATTAAATATACGTAATGGCTTGGTTGTTATTGTAATTAAGTGGTAAAAGGATGGGTGTTTTCACACCTATCAATGACCAATTGATTTGAAACGACGTTTCCCTTCCTAAATTGTGCATAATTAGCTAGATCATGCATAATTGAGGATCAAGCAACAACAACCAACAAAAGAGGACTCTTCTCGAATTATGCATAGTTAGCTAATCTGTGCATAACTGAGGATCGGGGGACGACACAACATTATTATTACACACTAAATATGACTATGAAAGTTTTTGACCTAATCTTCAAAATAATCAAATCATTTGAAATGGGAAAATATTGTTACCATCATTTCATGGAACACATCAAACATTTTTCATCCATTTTGAAACATACTTTTACTTTGCCTTTTTATGAGAAAAATAAATAAATAAATAAATCGACACCACTTGCATTTGGTTCAACGAAACATTTCACACACTCATACATATTTTCGAAACAGATTGTTCATAAAATAACGGTAAGGTGGTTCCAGATTAAAGATCATTGCAAGCATAACGAGTAGTAAAAATAAAAAATCAATGAGATCATTTAAGATAAACGAGCAATATATTTGCCAACGGAAATTAACTACATTAGAAATGAAAATACTTCGAATATATGACAAGAGTTTCGGGATGACAACAGCGATCTATAAATACATGGAGTGGACATCGAACGTCATCACGAGCGCCAAAATAGGACAAAAATCATAATTCCCATCATCTCGAGTTACACATACATTCCACCAATTTAGGTTCTATTAACCGAAAGAAGAAAAGTTACAGCGTCCATGAAGAGGAAAAAAATACACCGGGTGTCATACCCTTGTTATTAAGTACTAGCGAAGTAGCAATTAAAAAATAAATAATGGTCTCATACCA
Organism: Glebionis coronaria; assembly: GCA_025667525.1. Taxonomy (NCBI): domain Eukaryota; kingdom Viridiplantae; phylum Streptophyta; class Magnoliopsida; order Asterales; family Asteraceae; genus Glebionis; species Glebionis coronaria. The sequence continues at coordinate 553,940,212 of CM046877.1, read as the reverse complement.
TGGACAATATTAAAACGAAAAATCACAGGACTAGCCAAGTTCAGATATAGACTCACAAAATCAAAGAAGGGATGTCGTACGATCGAACCATCGTGACTCAAAACATTAGATATACATCTTTATAAAATAATATACAAGTAGGCGTGTGTTGGGTAATCCATTTTCATATCCTAATTAATGTTACCTTGTATATTGTAAAACCGAACATTTGCACATTTTTAATTTGTATTACACCATTAAAGAATTTATACCTTTCATTTTTCAACTTACAAAGTTTTCATTTCTGGAAATATTTCAATCTCAAGAAAAATTACTAACATTAGTAGATTCGGTGATTCGGTTATCATAATCGATAAAATCATTAGGTTTGAAAATCTCGATACTTGTGTCAAAATATCATTAATATTCATATCTTAAGTACCAAAAACGTACATAGTAAGAGTTTTCAAAGTTTCATATTATTATTACGAGATATCTTATTACGTATATACATATAACCAACGAGACCCGGATTTGTCCAATTGACTCTTAAAAATCAACCTTTGACTTTTTATTATACATAAGTCTTCCTTAGAACTGGTATGCTATATTTTATTCACGCGACTCGAGTCAGACGTTAAAGATGTTGCATGTAGTATTATCTCGGACAACTTACTGATTTTAGTCGAGACTTGAATCTCGATAATAATAGAATAAATAATCAAAATGCCTATTTCAATAATTATGAAATGTAGAAAATTCGAATTTTAAATCTTTAGCCAATTCTCAAGTGATTTTAAAATTAACACATCTCGCAGCAGAGTAAAACGACATTCCATCAATTTTTAATAATTTATTTCAAGCGTTAGGATTTCTCACTTAAAATGTATCTTTCGATTTTATCCCAGTTTATTCACTACAAGGAGTTATGAGTTCTAGTTTATACCAATGCATTCATTAATATAAATTGACCTTATGTTTAAAATTAAAACCAGTTTTACAAAGTCTCTAGCTCCAAAACACATGACCAATTTTTTTTTCTACTCATGTTCTGTATTACAAAATACGCCAAAATTTTGCTATATTGACCTAAAACTAATTCATACCAAGTCCAAAGCTACATATACTTAATAGTCATATCGTTAATCTTTATTAATATCTCCCATTTCAAATTAAATTAGGCAAATTTTGACAGTTCCATCATAAGCTATTAGTATCATGGCATTAATATATGAAAACAAGGATTTTATGAATAATATAAATTACTTATTATGATTTACCAACCAAGGTTGAAGGAAAAATAATTTCACTTTGTCACTTTACTCTCTATAAGAATTTTACTTGTTACAAGACACATCATAGGTCATTCTTATCCAAAAGTTTCATTCACCATATATTTAATAGGTAAGACGCTTTATGTTTAAATCATCCAGTTAACAAAATTCAATGCTTATTTAACTGGCACAATTGTCAGACCTCGTCATATATAATATCAAATTCAAAATAATAGGACAACAAGACAAATGAAATAAACGGAACGAGAATACGTATGTCAACTCTATAAGTGTTGATATCGACTTGGGGTGGGTCTCAAAATCGTACACCATAAAACTAACACAAACCAACCAAACTTCAAGTTATCTCGCTTGGTCACAAAGCTAGTCTATCCTTAAAACACATCTTTAAATTCGAGTAGGATGATAAAAAAGATTAAATGGTGATGCGCCTCAACCACGTTTTATAATATACACATATGATTTGTCGTTACGATGTACGCATCGTTGATTATACTTCGGTTGTATTGTAGTTTCGCGAACTAATATATCAAACCCATAGGAATGAGGGAAATAAAATAGTACGTTAGTAATTTACGTTTCAAAAGAAGATGTCCTAAAATGACACATCACGGTGCGAAAACGAAAATTGAGATTAATCTAGTCGATAAGCAATATGTTACGAAACAATATTTATGTATCTAGAGTATCATACGAGGTTCACACTCGGTTTATGTATCTAGAGTATCAAATGTACGATGACCACGCAAGGACCATTGCTTCGCGTGCAATGCATTCAAATACCATAGTATATACATACCTATACATACATTATTCCTACATACACATAGGATCACAACGCAGTGTTTCCATGTAATGCAATGTAGCCCGTATGCCAATTACATGCAACATATATGATAGTCGTATAAATGTTTACAAATTTCGAAATTAAGTACTCGACGTACACAAAAATATATCTCAATATATATCATAGTATTTACTTACTAAATACTAGGGAATTCATATCAGTTTTGAGGGATACATCTAAAATATAAATTAATGCTAAGGAAATCTTACCGGAGCCATGCGGAGTAGTTGCGTGCTTTTAAACTTTTTACGACACACCAAAAGTTATAGTTTAGGTTTTTCAAAAATCGACCTAGTTCTCTATAACTTGTGGCTCTGATTACCAATCTATAACACCCCCAAATTACCACGCAGCGGAATGTCCACATTGGGCGTTATTTCATAGCACATCACACACAATCATAGAAAACGACCTCAAAAGAGACGTTTAAAATAAACATTAAAGAATCTTTACAACCATTGTCTAAAACATTTCCAACCCAAAATAAAGTTTTTATCAGAGTAGCGTTACTTGAACCAAAGATCTCAACCAAACACAACAAGTTTTTACCCAGACATAACAATAAATAATTGATAAAAGGGAAGGAAATCAAAAATTTTAAACCAATAAAGCACCAACTCCCTCCATGCATGCTCCGCTACTATCAATCTTGATTACCTGAAACACATGCTTAAAATCGTCAACACAACGGTTGAGCGAATCCCAAATCATTAGTTGAACACAAGAGAAAAATCAATCATGATCATCCAATAGCATTGTCGTACTCACAATCTATTATTCAAGTATTTCATATTTAACAAAGCTAATTGATTGTATTTAAGCTCATGACACCGACCCGTTAACTTAATCACCCGCGCCACATTTACCGGCATGATCACAGTGAAACCATTGCCACTCTTAAGGCATTCGTTGCCAGATTTATACCTTATCTCTTATCACAAGTTATCTGTCCGCAGAGGGTACTCAACGTACTAGCTCTCGTCTCGGATAGGGTCGTAAACACCATAGTATTATCAATTGTATAAGCGGATATTTCCAACCCACACAAGGGCAAGACAATAATTAACGGTTCATGAAATTAGGGCCTTTAGCAACAAGGTACTCAATACAATCCAAACAACATTCGGGTCCAAACAATCATTCATGACTTGTGTTCTAATTATTTCAAATAACATGTATCCCCCTCGCGGGTTGAAATCATTTATAAAATAGTATAAAAACGAGGCTATAGACTAAACTTAAGTAATAATGATAGAAGTATTAGCGAAGACGTAGATGAAGACAATCATCGACGATGAGGATGCCCCGAGAAATCAAATACAACACCTAACAAACAACCGCGAAATGAATCAACACCTTCAAGTACCTTCAAGTACTGTATGTACATAATTAAGAACACTCAAAGTTCACATAAACTCACGCCAAAAATTCAAACAAGTGATATTTACTAGACACGTCCACTTTTATACTTTATTAAAGCTATTGCTCATTTTATAATTCTGTCGGTACATACCAAATGTACGGGCTGTTTTCCTATACTTAGACATCACCAAAAATTATTAGAAAATTTGTAAAATTCATTTACAACCTGTAGAAAGTCCATATTAAATTTCATAAAAAGTTCTCACTTCTAAAACCCACTGCTCGTCACATTAATAAACTCAAAATTTTGGACACTTTTGTACCTTCGCGTTGTAAAACCATTTTGACCTTCTTAACCAATACCATTTGTAAATCTGACTCCTAAGTTTAAAAGTAGACTCAAAATTTTAAGTTTAGGGCCTGAGATCAGCCTCTAACCATTTTTAGAACTCGCCTTATAGTCCCCGAGATTTGACCAAATATCGACAACAATTTCGTATTGTGTCGATACTCGTTTCCCGGTACACGAAAATTCAAACTAGCGTAACTTTTGACTCGTTTGAAGTTATAAGCTCTACCTTATACTAAATCAAAGCTAGAAAGAAGCTCTACAACTACATTCTATAATTAAAACCGGACTTCGACTTAAAACCACAAAAACAACCTTAACATTCTGTTTGAAAATGACACTTTGAAAATCACCTTTACACTTGTTTTCAATCCATTCCATCAACTCCTATACCCTTAATATCATCATCCAAACATCCTAAGCCAATATTCACCTAATCACTTGTATGAACAAATCTTAATAAAACCCATTTCATAAAATCAACATGCAATCAAATCAAATCAATTAAAAATGATGAAAACATGTTTTTAAACAACAACCCATAACAATATTCATCAAATATCAAAAATCAAACCAAACCCCCTTTTGGCCGTGGGGTTTGGTGACCAAAACAACCAAGAAAACCAGCCCCAATCTTGTTTAATTGATTAATCATCATCATAAACACATAAATTAAACTTGTATATAGTTTAATTAGATCAAACCCATTATTGAAAAATCATAATATTTTGGAAAAATCAAAGGATGCATGTATGTTATTGTTGGTGGGATTTACTTACAAGGTGAAATGGAAGATTGGTCTTTGATTGGATTCTCCAAAAACCCAAGAAAAATGGTGGTGGTGGTGGTTGTGTGGTGGTGTGGCCGGCGGTAATAGAGAAAGGGGGAGAGATGATATATTTTTTTTGTAAAATGAAGTGTGTGTGTGTGTGTCCTTGTTCCTTTTTGTAAAAATGGAGGGACCCAAGTGGCAATTTTAGCTTTATTTTGGCCTTAATAACAAACGACCATTTAAAGAGCGGGATTATGACTAGTAGTCGGTTTTTGAATTTTTGCGGGAGTCAGGATTCGTAAAATTACTTTCCAAAGATTAAAACGCACACAAAATGAATACACATATGGTTCCGACTCGACTTAAAACGTAAATAAAATAAAAACTTCGAAAAACTCAAATATCGATCAATCGATAATAAAAGATAAATTTTGGGCATCCGTCGGTATCGTAGTCATTATCGGTTCTTCTCAAATCGTCAAACGTTTAAATAAAGCCTCAAACATCGGTTCCTACTTAAACAATCAAATAAACCAACGATAAAAATTCTTAAAAATTTCAAAAATATACATAAATTAGGACTAAATAATGGCGTTGGGTTTGGGGTGTTACACATAGTATGCTAAGTTTATTTTATTATTGTAACTTGGGTAACGCCCTTGTTTGGAGTGACCTCCCTTAGGGGGAGATTGTTAGAAATACGTTTTACGTATTAGAAAGGACCGGTCACTCCAACAATAGTCTAAGTCGTAGCTCGTAGTTTAGCTCTATTAATATTATTCAAACAAGGCCAAGCCAAGCCCACACCTTGTGTGAGGCCGACGGCCCATTGTAAGCCCAAGCCCATCTCATGGGCTTGGGTATATAAACCCTCTCCTTAGTTGGAGAGGGTGTGATTCACTTTCATTTTACACATAGTAAAGTGTGTTTTACATACTTTCTCTCTCTAAGTGTGTGTGTTCTCATCATCTATCTATCTATTTCTCTCTCTAGAATATAAGCAAGATTTACAATATCCTACAGAAGCTATTGCGTAGTGTGAAGTTCCTAGGTAACATCATGGAGACGAGAAAGAGTGTGTGAAGAGCTAGATCGTGAAGCAAGGAGCTGATAGGACTACGTGTCGGCTACAAGAAGGTTGCAAGATATTTCGAAGGAGTCACACAAGTTGCAAGGACTGGAAAGGTGACAAGCACTATGATGGGAGTCTCCATATGGTTCGTGACGAAGAAGGACAGATCGAGTACCGGAATAGAGCTATAAAGAGCTGAACCAATGGATCGTGATAGAGTGACTACATAACATAGGAAATTAAGAACTCGTAGAAGTAACAAGGGGAGTTGAGTGACTACACAAAGATAAAAATTCGTGGCTATCAATATCGAGGGATGAGTAGTGTAGCTACAACTAAATAAGTTCGTGGAGAAGTGATTAGAGGGTCGGTTTAGTGAAGGTGTTTACGAAGGATCTTTGGAAGAGACAGTTATGCATTATCCAATGCACTAACGATTACCATAGAGTTGATGAATTGGGTGTGAAATTTTGGTTGGACATGATAGTGAAGGAATTAGGGAGAACCCTCGAAGGATAGAACCAAGTATCCCTAGAACTTGATGATTGAAGTACCACATGATAGGTGCAATGCCAAGAAGAGATTTATGATACCTATGTAAGAATTTATAATATGGCTTGGTTTAGACAAATGAAAACTGATATGGGTTTTAGATGAGAGTGTGATCTGAGTGGAATCACGAGAAACTCTAATCTATCCCTATTAGGAGGGAGTAGGAGAATTGGTCGTAAGGAAAAAATGAAGTTACTTAGGTAATTCTGACGTGTAGACGAATTAATAGATGGGAAGCATCACATCGTGATGTATGGCATGAATTGAGGAAGAAGAAGGAAGTATGGATAGATGCGAATCATGAATGAAATAGGCCGAGATAGGAACCGAAGGTAAAAATTTGGTAGAGCCTAATGAGTAGACTAAAGCACAATGCAGGCTAATATTGTTGTAGTGTGGAAACGGGAATGACACTGACTTATATTATGTAATTGGAAGGCTTAGTATCGATAATCAAAGGGATGATGAGTGATGAGATGGCATTTATACATGATCTCATCGTTCTTTTCGGGCTTTAAATGCATAAAAATGTCATAAAATACCATATATATGCTTGTGTTTGTTTACTTGTGTATTTTAGGTATGGATATCGTGAATAAGACAAAAGATCACAAGTTACAAGGAAAAACGGACACGAGAAACGAAGCCGTACAAAGAACCGGGCCTTAATCATGGAATTCTCAACAAATACCCTTGAAGACTTGAAGACAAACAAGATTGATCCTCAATTTTTGAAGAAATGACACTTAAAACCCTTGTATATTCATAATTACAAGTTTGGTCCCTTAAGTTTGTCAAAGTTACACAAAAGGTCCCTCAACTTTGAAGAAATGGCAAGATTAGTCCCTCAACAAATCAAAATTGCCAATAATGGTCCCTCATAAAGTCAAAGATACAATGAAGACCTTTGAAGATCAAGAATGTCCAAGATCAGTCCTTGAAATATCTCAAAATGGCAAATATAACCCTTGAAACACTTTTTATAAAGTTTTGTGCCAAAATTGCCAAGTTGTGAAACGTTGATACAAAGGAAATGGGCGCTGATAGAAGTTTATATCCAAGTGACAAAAGAAAGGAAAGAGGAGGGCTAAACTTGTGCAAATGAAACATTCAAACGTAATAATGCGCCAAACAACTTTCACTTCCCCTAATATCGGATCAAAAAGTTTACTATTCACCCCAAGAACCCAGTTACCACTTCACTTAAAACAAAGGGTAAAAACAAATTACCCAGGCACATGCTTGATTCACATGCCCAGAAACCTATCCCACACCAAAAACTCTCATCTCCACTCACCAAAGGGGTCCCACCCATTCACCCGTCCACCTATCACATCACACCCTCCTCTCCAAGTCATCCTATGTGGCAAAATCAACAGCCAAGGATCATTGCTTCATATCAAAGCTGAAATGAACGTCCAAGATAAATTTGAACAACTCATTCCATCAAAACGTCTAGAAGGACTTAGGGCATTTAGGGAAATTCACTTCTAGGGTTTGTGAATAGTGTTTAGCCAGGCATTTGCCTATAAAAGGAGACCTCAACATGTGAGAGTCCCTTTGTTCCAGTTTTAGGCTATCAATCTTTGTAATTCCTTTTTAAGTTAAATAAAATTTGAATTTCTGAAATTTGAAATCTCTTTTTGAGTTAGTTAAAAGTTTGGTGTTTGAGTAGCCTAATTATGAGTTCCATTTGATTGTTAAGCCCTACCTTAATCTTGTGGTTAAGGCACGTCTTGTTTCATTAGGTTTTTAAGGTTTGAAAACCTTGAAATCCTAGGTTCTGTTTTGGTTATTTTGTGTACTAACCCTTGACCATTTCCTATAAGCTCTTACAAGCTTGTTGACACCAAGCTTGTGAAGGGATTAGAGCCTGGTTGAGTTGTTTGCTGCTTGTGTTGAAGATATCAAGTCCTTGAGGTTCTACTTTGAACCATCAACCAAGGCTGTTTGCATCTCCTTCATTGAAGTACCTTGGTCTTGTTCTAGTTGTTGAACAAGGTCCAAGGAGCATAGCTGGCCTTCCTAGGATGTTGTGGAAGGCAGGTATAATCCCTTGTTAAGATTCCACTCAAAATTTCATGTTTATGACTGATTTTGATTTGGTGCTTTGATTTTGAGTATTGGTGTTTGTGCTGGTGATTTTTGAGTTTGATTGTGTTATTTGCTATTGTTTAAGTGTTTTTGATCATTAAAATCAATAGGTTGTGTGTAAAAATCAGAAGTTTGTTTGATAAGAGCGTGATTAAGGGTTGTTTGGGATTACTGGTTATCAAGGCCTTGTGGCCTTGTGCCCTTGGTTCTTTGGGTTTGGATGGTCTAAACTAGTCCTAATATACAAGTTTTAGTCATTGGTTTACTTTCTGAAAGTTTGGAAAAGGGATTTTTAGTTTTGCAAAAATCTGATAAAAGTGGTTTTGAATTTTGTCAAACACATCAGATCCAATAACTTCTTTGTAGTTGGATCTAAGGTCTGAAATTTGGTTTGGGAATAGCTTGGGTGATAAGCTATCTATTGGTTATCTACTTGTTGAATTTGGTGGCTTATTGTGGTTTTTATAGCTTATCAAAGTCTGCTGAAGTGGTCATTTGCATCAGCAAAGTGACCACCTCATTTGGTGTTGCATTGTTATTTCTAGCATTAGGATTGTTGTATTATTGCTTGGATCTTATTTGTATGCTGCTTGTGATTGGTTTTTGCTATTTGGATTGCTTTGATCATAGCTTATAAGCCCACTGGCTTATTGGCTTATTTGTGCCAAAACACATCAAGTTTACCCAACTGGTAAGCCTTGATTCACAAGGTTTGCACTCAAACCTTGACCAGCAGGGTGAAAAACAAGTCCTTACACTTCATTAAGTCTGTCAACGCCTACTTTGTTCCTGTCAACGTTTGATTTTAACTTATCAGCGTTTGACTTTTGGTCAAACTTGGTTTCAAGCTTATTTGAATCTGTTTTGCTTTTTGGTACATGCAACAACTTAGCTTTTGTAATAGAAATCATTTTTCTCAGCTCTATATCAAATCTGGAAGGTTACAAGTCTTTTGGTTAAGCTTTTGCTAGAAAACTAGCTTATTTGGCTTTTTCAGCCAGCTTATTTGCTCCTACAGCTTAATCTACTTGGCTTTTTGTGATTTTCTTGATTGATTATTCTTAGTTAAGCTATTTGTGAGCTTTTGCAACAAACTAGAGCTTCTGAGGTGTCCTAAATCTCAAACCCGACTATTTTGTCGTTTTGTGGATTTTTGCTTTTCTATTTTCTGGCTTATTAAGTGAGCTTATTGGAAAATTCTTTTGACATATCTCTTAAGCATCCTAAAAGAGGGTTGTGTGTCAAATTAGAGCTTATGGCATTAGCTTATGGCTTAATGGGCTGAAAAGCCCAATAAGAATAAGCTTGGTGTTCAATAAGCTGTGATAAGCACATTTTCAGCTTTTGGGCCTTTAGAGTTTTGTTCTTAGAATTAAATTTTAAGTCAGATAGGGCTTTTCCAAGTCAATTGGGCCAAGTTTGACTTTTTGGGCCCAAAAGCCCATTTAGGTTGACTGTTTTTGGATTTGGCCCATTTGAGGGCCCATTAGGGATATTTTGGTAATTTCACTTTCATTTTCTGATTATTTAGGTTAAAATAAACTAGTTTGCAAGTTTTTAGAATTTTTTATAAATTTTGGATCTTTAATATTATTTTATTATTATTTTTAAAATTTCACTTTTTTCAACTTTTTACATTTTTCTTAGGTTAATTACATTAAAATAGGAATTTAGCAACTTTTAGAATAATTTTATCACTTATAGATTAATTTTTATAATTATTTTAAGTTTTAATAGTTTTTAAATCATTTTTAATAGTTTTTATTAGTTTTAAAATTTCTAAAAATAGTTTTTAATCTTTTTAGGTCATTTAGAGGTTTATCAATTGAAAAATCTTTATTTGGGCTTTTTGATAATTTATTTGATTTTTAGGGCTTTAATTAGCATTTAAAAATTGAATATTTAATTATTTAAAAGGTTTGAAAAAGTTTTGATCATTGGTAAACTCTTAGTTTATTATTTTTTATTTTTGGTGAATTTTTGATAATTTTTAGAATTTATTTTTATTTTGGTAATTTTTTTTTAAGGTTCTACGTCTTAACTTTCTAATAGTGATTTTTTGTTAATTTTTATTTTTACGACTTCGTCATTTTCTCTTCTAATCCCCTTCTAAACCAAATATTAATCTCAAATCTTGTACATCTTAGTCACACACATATACCTCCTTGGGAAACGAACTTAATCGGGTCATTAACACTTGATTTTTCCTAAAGTCATTTGTTCAATACTTACCGCTTTTACGCCTTTTTCCTAAAAGGTGTATTTTACCAACAACCACTTTTGGCGCCGCTGCCGGGGAACAAAACTCTAAAGGCCCAAAAGCTGAAAATGTGCTTATCACAGCTTATTGAACACCAAGCTTATTCTTATTGGGCTTTTCAGCCCATTAAGCCATAAGCTAATGCCATAAGCTCTAATTTGACACACAACCCTCTTTTAGGATGCTTAAGAGATCTGTCAAAAGAAATTTCCAATAAGCTCACTTAATAAGCCAGAAAATAGAAAAGCAAAAATCCACAAAACGACAAAATAGTCGGGTTTGAGATTTAGGACACCTCAGAAGCTCTAGTTTGTTGCAAAAGCTCACAAATAGCTTAACTAAGAATAATCAATCAAGAAAATCACAAAAAGCCAAGTAGATTAAGCTGTAGGAGCAAATAAGCTGGCTGAAAAAGCCAAATAAGCTAGTTTTCTAGCAAAAGCTTAACCAAAAGACTTGTAACCTTCCAGATTTGATATAGAGCTGAGAAAAATGATTTCTATTACAAAAGCTAAGTTGTTGCATGTACCAAAAAGCAAAACAGATTCAAATAAGCTTGAAACCAAGTTTGACCAAAAGTCAAACGCTGATAAGTTAAAATCAAACGTTGACAGGAACAAAGTAGGCGTTGACAGACTTAATGAAGTGTAAGGACTTGTTTTTCACCCTGCTGGTCAAGGTTTGAGTGCAAACCTTGTGAATCAAGGCTTACCAGTTGGGTAAACTTGATGTGTTTTGGCACAAATAAGCCAATAAGCCAGTGAGCTTATAAGCTATGATCAAAGCAATCCAAATAGCAAAAATCAATCACAAGCAGCATACAAATAAGATCCAAGCAATAATACAACAATCCTAATGCTAGAAATAACAATGCAACACCAAATGAGGTGGTCACTTTGCTGATGCAAATGACCACTTCAGCAGACTTTGATAAGCTATAAAAACCACAATAAGCCACCAAATTCAACAAGCAGATAACCAATAGATAGCTTATCACCCAAGCTATTCCCAAACCAAATTTCAGACCTTAGATCCAACTAACAAAGAAGTTATTGGATCTGATGTGTTTGACCAAATTCAAAACCACTTTTATCAGATTTTTGCAAAACTAAAAATCCCTTTTCCAAACTTTCAGAAAGTAAACCAATGACTAAAACTTGTATATTAGGACTAGTTTAGACCATCCAAACCCAAAGAACCAAGGGCACAAGGCCACAAGGCCTTGATAACCAGTAATCCCAAACAACCCTTAATCACGCTCTTATCAAACAAACTTCTTATTTTTACACACAACCTATTGATTTTAATGATCAAAACACTTAAACAATAGCATATAACACAATCAAACTCAAAAATAACCAGCACAAACACCAATACTCAAAATCAAAGCACCAAATCAAAATCAATCATAAACATGAAATTTTGAGTGGAATCTTAACAAGGGATTATACCTGCCTTCCACAACATCCTAGGAAGGCCAGCTATGCTCCTTGGACCTTGTTCAACAACTAGAACAAGACCAAGGTACTTCAATGAAGGAGATGCAAACAGCCTTGGTTGATGGTTCAAAGTAGAACCTCAAGGACTTGATATCTTCAACACAAGCAGCAAACAACTCAACCAAGGGCTCTAATCCCTTCACAAGCTTGGTGTCAACAAGCTTGTAAGAGCTTATAGCAAATGGTCAAGGGTTAGTACACAAAATAACCAAAACAGAACCTAGGATTTCAAGGTTTTCAAACCTTAAAAACCTAATGAAACAAGACGTGCCTTAACCACAAGATTAAGGTAGGGCTTAACAATCAAATGGAACTCAGAATTAGGCTACTCAAACACCAAACTTTTAACTAACTCAAAAAGAGATTTCAAATTTCAGAAATTCAAATTTTATTTAACTTAAAAAGGAATTACAAAGATTGATAGCCTAAAACTGGAACAAAGGGACTCTCACATGTTGAGGTCTCCTTTTATAGGCAAATGCCTGGCTAAACACTATTCACAAACCCTAGAAGTGAATTTCCCTAAATGCCCTAAGTCCTTCTAGACGTTTTGATGGAATGAGTTGTTCAAATTTATCTTGGACGTTCATTTCAGCTTTGATATGAAGCAATGATCCTTGGCTGTTGATTTTGCCACATAGGATGACTTGGAGAGGAGGGTGTGATGTGATAGGTGGACGGGTGAATGGGTGGGACCCCTTTGGTGAGTGGAGATGAGAGTTTTTGGTGTGGGATAGGTTTCTGGGCATGTGAATCAAGCATGTGCCTGGGTAATTTGTTTTTACCCTTTGTTTTAAGTGAAGTGGTAACTGGGTTCTTGGGGTGAATAGTAAACTTTTTGATCCGATATTAGGGGAAGTGAAAGTTGTTTGGCGCATTATTACGTTTGAATGTTTCATTTGCACAAGTTTAGCCCTCCTCTTTCCTTTCTTTTGTCACTTGGATATAAACTTCTATCAGCGCCCATTTCCTTTGTATCAACGTTTCACAACTTGGCAATTTTGGCACAAAACTTTATAAAAAGTGTTTCAAGGGTTATATTTGCCATTTTGAGATATTTCAAGGACTGATCTTGGACATTCTTGATCTTCAAAGGTCTTCATTGTATCTTTGACTTTATGAGGGACCATTATTGGCAATTTTGATTTGTTGAGGGACTAATCTTGCCATTTCTTCAAAGTTGAGGGACCTTTTGTGTAATTTTGACAAACTTAAGGGACCAAACTTGTAATTATGAATATACAAGGGTTTTAAGTGTCATTTCTTCAAAAATTGAGGATCAATCTTGTTTGTCTTCAAGTCTTCAAGGGTATTTGTTGAGAATTCCATGATTAAGGCCCGGTTCTTTGTACGGCTTCGTTTCTCGTGTCCGTTTTTCCTTGTAACTTGTGATCTTTTGTCTTTTTCACGATATCCATACCTAAAATACACAAGTAAACAAACACAAGCATATATATGGTATTTTATGACATTTTTATGCATTTAAAGCCCGAAAAGAACGATGAGATCATGTATAAATGCCATCTCATCAATGAGTTATAGATGTGATGTGTCATGAGAGACGAAGGGCTTGGTCTAACTGAGATGAGACGAGGAGCACTATGACCTTGAAGGTAAGACATTTTGTAGGTATAAAGGAATAAATGTAGCTAATTGTCTTAGAAAGAGTTGAATATGTTCAAGGGTAAGTTGATTATAAAGGATCATTAAAAATCCTTCATTAAGGAAAGTGAGAAAAGAAGTGTACGGGTGCTACTAATAAGCTATCCAAATTTAATGGAAGTAGTTGTAGCATGGGTTTGGATGGTAGTTGACGGAACTAACTAATGAATATGTGAAAGACCGTCATAGGTCACTTTTGTAAGGAAATTGGAATTTTAAGTGGTTTGGGGTACGAACTAAAGGGATTTGATGAACATGATTGGATATGAGTATATCCGGCTGACTGGAAATGAATAGACAAAGTAATAAATTGCTACAAGTATAGGAGTCGTGTTGAGAGCTTGGGTGACTGATTTATAGATGGGAAACTCGGTAGCAATGTCTAAGTTTTCATATAATGATAGTTATCATACTAGAAGTCAATGAAGGCCATTTGAGGCACTATATGGAAGGATATGGTGAGATGTCCTTATGGTGGATTAAAATTGGTGAAATAGACTACTAATGTAGTAATGGTGATTGTGGAAAGGATGAGAGTAACAAGAGATGCTATGCGGAAAAGGAGGAAACCACTAGAGTTTAGTGACAAAGTTTTGCACGAAGTTTCACCCATAGTAACGGGTGGTATGTTTTGGTAAAAAGAGAAAATTTGATGTCGAGTTTTGTAGGTCCATGTAGGATCTTTGGAAAGATAGGACCAGTGGCTTATGGGTATAGAATTACATGGGGAATTAAGTGGTGTACTTGATATATTTCATGCATTAAGATTTGGGAAATGTGGTTTGAGAATGAATATTTGCATATACGGTTATTCGGGATTTGTGATAATAGGTATCTTTGATTTTCAAAGAGTCATTTGAGAGATTTATGGACTGTGAGGTCAAGAGTTTGAGAATGAAGTTAAAAATTTTTGGTTAATATGTCTGGTAAATTGAGTCATGAACTAAAGTTCACATCGAAATGAGAGGAGTTCTTTTAGAACAGGTATACTCATGTGATTTGTTGATTGATGTGACTAATCCTAAGGAGTAAATCTCAAGACGATATTTCTATTAGGAGGGAGTGATGTGAAAACCACGGTTTTGAGGTTCGTCACTTAGTTTTATTTTGTGCATATTTCATGAAATTACGTGTCTTTATGTGTTATTTGGTGTGAATAGAGTGTGGTTTGGACATCATTTTCGGGTACGGGGTACCTTGTGAGTGAAATGATGTGTGATGTTTCATGTTCATGAGCTCACATATTAGTGACTATGAAATATGATGGTGTGATTTAGTGGTTTTACGTATACGTATATGTATTATAGAAAATCGTATATTTACGATTCGAGGATCTAGCGTTTAGAGGTCTCGGGATTAAGATTTTGTTGGAAATATGTTTTACGTATTAAGAAGGATCGGTCACTCCAACGATAGTCCATGTAATAGCTCGTAGTTTAGTTAATCTTCTTTATTTATCAAACAAGTCCAAGCCTAGCCTACAACATGTGTAGGCCGGCCCAAACGTGTAAGCCCAAGCCCATTACAAGGCTTGGGTATATAAACCCTCTCCTTAGATGGAGAGGGTGTGTGTTCCTCATTTTTACACATAGTGAAAAAGTGTTTTTCTTTCACTTTCTCTCTCTAAGTGTGTGTGTTCTCACCATCTCTCTATCTCTTTCTCTCTCTAAAACATAAGCAAGATTTACAAATCCTACAAATGGTATCAAGAGCGATGGGATGATTGTATTGTTCATGTGTTTGTGTTCTTGATTCATACGCCTATTTTGATCCTTATTACACACGAACCAAATTTTTTTTTGTGTTTTTGATGGTTTTTTCTTGATACAAATCTTCTACATAGTTATGGTAGGGATTTGGTATAGTTACTTTGGCTAAAAACACAAATTTTTTGGGTGTTTTGATCATTTTTTGGCTTAAAATCACGAATTGGTTGAGTTTTGTCCGAGAAAAGTGGGAATTATTCCGATCAGGTCATCGGAAAAGGGTTTATAGGACATTCCGATCAGTGTAGTCGGAATAGGGTTTAGGGATTCTGATTCTAGGTACATTTCGATCAGGTATCCGATCAGGTATTCCGATTAGTTATTCCGATTAGGTATTCCGATTAGGTATTTCGATTAGGTATTCCGATTTGGTGCATTCCTATAGGGACATTCCGATCAGGTATTCTGATCAGCATTCAGATAATCACATTCCGATCAGCATTCAGATACTCACATTCCGATCAGCATTCCTATAAAGTATTCCGATAGGACATTCCGATCAGCATTCAGATCACTATTCCGATCAACATTCCGATAACAAAAATTATTCCTTAAAAAAGTGTGTAATTTTGACTTGGAATTTTTGGTTTATCGAAGACATATTTTAGGGGATTTTAACATTGTTTCTCGACTTCAACTCACAACAACAAACACATTTACTTTCTTTCATTGATTGATCAACGTTTGTAAATCTTAACTTATTGAAATGGAGTACACATCTCTTACGGATAATTCCATCCTCTCGGGTACGGATAATCGTCCACCAATGTTGGTGAAGACTATGTATGAGGAATGGGCTTCCCGAATGGAACTTTATATCTTGAACAAGGAGAATGGACATCTCATTTGGGCATCGGTGCTCAATGGACCGTTAGATTATGGTACAGTGACGGAAGGTACGACTACTCATCCTCGCACAACGGGTGAGTTGACTGGAGATATGAAGATTCAAGACAAATGTGATAAGTATGCTACAAACATCATTTTCCAAGCCCTTCCTCCAGATGTCTACAAACTCGTCAGCAAACATAAAGTTGCCAAAGATTTATGGGATAGAATTCGTGTTCTCATGCAAGGCACCTCGTTAACTAAACAAGAACGAGAGTGTAAGCTTTATGATACTTTTGATAAGTTTGCCTATGTGCCAGGGGAGACTCTCAATGATTACTATCTGAGATTTACCCTATTGTTGAATGAGCTCAATATCTATGGCATGACAATCCCTACCTTTCCATTGAACACCAAGTATTTGAACACTCTTCCTTCAGAATGGAAAAAATACGTGACGGATGTTAAATTGGCTAAGGACTTGCATAACACCAATGTGGATCAACTTCAAGCTTTTCTTCAACAACACGAATGCCATGTGATCGAGGCTCGGTTGTCTACACCTCAAGTTCATGATCCCCTTGCAATGTATGCTTCTCAACAAAACATGGCTTATACTTATCAACAACCATCATACTTGCGGCAACCACCACCACACACCTATCAGCAACCATCTTATCAACCACCAATGATGCCACAACAAGCATTTCAACAAGGTGTTCATCAACAATCTTTTCCGCAGCAACCATCATATCAGACATCACCATCACAAGCCAACACTTCTCCATTGGGCTATACTCCTCAGCAAGGATATTTTCCAATAGAAGCACAACCAGCACAAGCTTTCTACTCTATTGAACTTCCACCAATCCAAGCACCGGTCTTTACTCCAAATGATACGCCAGCTGATGTACTAAACCATCTCACTGCTTACCTGTCAAAACTTGTTGCAACTAGAGGATTTCCACCAACAAACAATCAGCTCCGCACCTCTTCAAATCCTCGACAACAAGCCACTGTTCAAGATGGTCAAGTGACGGTGCAACCTATTCAGGGAAGGCAATATTCATATGGACCTCCTACAAGGACTGGGAACAATCAAGCTGTGAATTCTCAAGCTAGTGGAAATGGGAGTCCTATTGTTCCTAAGAAGGTTGTGACTTGCTACAATTGCCGAGAACAAGGTCATATGGCTAGGGAATGCACTCAGCCAAAAAGGAGAAGGGATGATGCATGGTTTCGTGAGAAGATGTATTTGGTTGATGCTCAGTCTAAGGGGAAGATTTTGGATTCAGAGGAGTTAGCATTTCTTACAGACCCAGGGGCAGCAGATACTGAAGGCATTGCAGTTGTTTCCACTTCTAATGCAGCTTATCAAGCGGACGATCTTGATGCATACGATTCGGATTGTGATGACATTGACTCTGCCCAAGGTGCTCTCGTTGCTAATCTCTCTCACTACGGTTCTGATGTCATCAGTGAGGTACCAACCACATCTAATAATATTGTGATAACTAACATCAAGTTGGGCATGAAAATGACAACCTCGAACAGCATTCGGGAACTAGTAACTCAAATGATGTGGTACCCAATTCTACACATTTGAGTGAACCTCAACCAAATGCTACGACGGGTATGGAATCTTATGCTCAACATGATTTGGTCATGGTGCCTAAACATATTATTGATCAAATGCATATGGCCCTCAGACAATCCGTAGATACCAATTCCACCCTAACTGCTGAGCTTGCGTTGCATAAAGAAAAGGTCAAAACTTTTGAAATGGTCCCTCAAGAAGAGAAAATAACATGTTCTGAATTTGACCAATTTCGTTTTGAAAAGATTGAACACTTGAAAGAAATAGAATCATTAAAAGCTAATCTTTCCAATGAATTAAAAGAAAAAGATCGGTTGTCAATGATTTTCAGAAACTTAAAATGGATTTCGAAACACTCGAGTCTAAAAAGGTTGAATCGGAAATTAATGCTACCAAACTTCTTAAATTCAAAGAACAACAGCTTTTAAAACAATACGCTTCCACAGAAAAGGTTCATCTTTTAACTAAATCATTTAAAGAATTCGAACTTAAGCGTCTTCAAGATTTACCACCTAATCCCGGTTATGCAAAACAAGCTCAGGAATATATTCCTGGTCTTTATGATATGACCATAATTGGCAAATCGAAAGAAGCACCGTTTGTTCGTAGTTCTGAGGAGACACAGTCACTTGCGGATGAAGCTCATTCTATAATGCTTTCAAAATTCCATACAATTGATTATGATCAACATAACAATGATCAATTTTCGAAAAAGACACGCATTTGCTTACAAAAGGAATTAGCAGAATTAACAGTTCTTGTGCCCCAAAGTTTGTCAAATGAAAACCTTTCTAGTACGTCTCGTACACTTGTCAAAAAGGATTTAACGAAGTTAATTCCACCGGTAAGTAAGGCGTCCGTTAACTTAAATGCGGCTCACCAACACTTAGCCGATTTTGACAAGGTCATTTTGGAACGTACGACAGCCACGGCCATAACGGAAGGTGAATGGAACTTTGATCACACTAGAGCTGCATTTCGAGATGAAATTGTTCCGTTTGTAGACAATGTTAAGGCTTGTCTTAGTAATCTTGATCAAGATTTGCTTGTGGAAATAGAAGAAGTTAGACGTGTTTTCAATGAAATGCATGATGCCTATGAAAACAGTTTACTTGAAATAGAACGGGTTTCACGCCAAAATGATCTGGTTCTGAAGCAAGTGATGTCTCATGAGATAGTTTCTGTCTGTGTGAATAAAAGTGTTGATAATGGTTCTATTGTGCATAATGTTGAATCTGTGGATAATGTGGTAGATAGTACTTGTCACGAATCTGACGCTGAATTTTTAAAGCTTCAAGATTCATATTCTTCGCTTTCAAAACGTTTTAATGAGATTCAAACACATTGTATTTCGCTTGAATGCAAGCAACAATTTATTCAAGAAATCTTTGAAACGTCATTCAAAGGTGTTAATATCGATGATGCAAACTTTGAAAAGAATTTTCGATTGAATTTACAATCAAAACAGCGTCAGCCAAGTGACAAAGTTGCTACATCTTTGCCGATAGACATAGAGAAATCTAAGGAGCTTAACTGTGTGAACGTACTTGAGGCCGTTGAGAATTTTAAACTTTATCTAAATAATCGAGTTTCCAAGATTTTGTCCAAAGTTGATAACTTAAAACAGAAAAATACACGACTCTTCGATTCAGTAAAGCCCGCATGTGCTAATACCACTGCACAGAATCAATCATTGATTGAACAATTGAATTGAAAGTCGGTGGAAATATCTGATTTGAGAGAACAAATTTGTGATAAGAATCTGGTCTTGGCTGAGTTAAAGGAAACACTTCGTACTCTAAAAGGTAAGAATGTTGTGGATAACGCAGCCACTATCTCAGCATCGTCCTCTATTGTAATCAAAGGGAACCTTATAGCCGTCACACCACTTAACAAGGGCCCTAGGACTAAACCACCTCAAAATTTGGTCACTAAAGATAAGGCAGAATCAAAACCAGCTTCTAATATTCCTGTGTTGCCTTCTACAGGAGTAAGCACCACTACTAAGGCTCAAAGATCTAAGCTTAAGAGAAACAAGAAGAATGATAGGATCTTGCCCGCACCTAGTAGTCAAGTGAAGAAGAAAGTAGAAGCCCATCCTAGGAATGTTATTTCTGTTTTGAATAAAAAGAATCATGTAGCTAAACCTAAAGGCTCTGCGGTTGTGCAGCGTTCTAAGCCTACTGTGAATTCTAATTTGAAATGTTGGAATTGCAATGAATGTATGTTTTCTAGTCGTCATGATTCTTGCCTTATTGGCCTTGTGAATGAGATGTATGCCCGGAAAAATAGATTAGAATGGAAACCGATTGGGAAAGTGTTAACCCAAGTTGGCTGGATGTGGCGCCCCACTGGTAGAACTTTCACTATAGTAGGAAATACGTGCCCTTTAACTAGGATCACTCCCACTAAAGCGAAGAAAGCGTGCCCTTTAACTAGGAGTACCAAGGCTACCAAAACACAAGCGTGTCCTTTAACTAGGAACACCGACACTACTGTAGGAACTAAGTGCCCTTTAAAAATTGGAACAGTAAAACCTGTTAGTGCTAAAACTATCATTAGAAAACGCAGGAAATCTAAGGGTCTCAAAAATGTTAGCAATTCTGATAATTCTATATCTGTATCTGCTAACACTCCGAAACCAATAGTTTCCAATGCATTGTCTACTGTTGTTGTTGAAAATAGGTGGTCCAAATTGTTCTCTGGTATTTGGACTCTGGTTGCTCCAAGCATATGACCGGAGATCGCTCTCAGCTCAGAAATTTCGTCAGCAAGTTTCTTGGTACGGTTCGATTTGGAAATGATCATATTGCAAAGATAATGGGTTATGGTGAATATCATATTGGGAATGTTATCATTTCAAGAGTGTATTATGTGGAAGGTCTCGGTCACAACTTATTTTCTGTGGGACAATTTTGTGATGCAAACCTAGAAGTTGCTTTTCGAGAGCATATCTGCTTCATTCGTAATTTGGAAGGGGTTGATTTATTGAAAGGTACTCGAGGGAATAATTTGTATACTTTGTCTCTACAAGACATGATGGCCGCTTCTCCCGTATGTCTTCTCTCCAAAGCATCGAAGACTAAGTCATGGTTATGGCATCGACGGTTATCTCATCTTAACTTTGACGCTATTAATCACTTGGCGAAAAACGAACTTGTTCGTGGTCTTCCTAAACTATCATTTCACAAGGATCATTTGTGTTCCACGTGTACAATGGGGAAAAGCACTAAGAAATCTTACAAACCCAAGACGGAAGACACCAACCAAGAGAAACTTTATCTATTGCATATGGATCTTTGTGGGCCAATGCGTGTTGAAAGTCTTAGTGGCAAAAAGTACATCCTCGTCATTGTCGATGATTACTCTCGGTTTACATGGGTGAAATTTCTTAAAGCAAAAAATGAGGCACCTAAATTCATCATCGGATTTCTCAAGATGATTCAAGTGCGTCTCAACACTACTGTCCGACGCATTCGTATAGATAATGGAACCGAATTTGTGAATCAAATCTTACGTGATTATTATGAAGAAGTTGGCATATCTCATGAAACATCCGTTGCACGCACTCCACAACAAAACGGTGTCGTTGAAAGGCGAAATCGTACACTTATGGAAGCTGCTCGAACGATGTTAATTTACGCAAAGGCTCCATTGTTTTTATGGGAAGAAGCAGTATCTATAGCAGTGTACACCCAAAACCGGTCACTAATTCGTAAACGCCATGGTAAAACACCTTATGAGCTTCTCCATGGAAAAGTACCAGATTTATCATATCTTCATGTATTTGGTTCTCTTTGCTATCCAAATAATGATGGTGACAATTTGGGAAAACTTCAACCAAAGGCAGATATTGGTATTTTCATTGGTTACGCACCCGCAAAGAAGGCATACCGAATCTACAACCGTAACTCTCGCAAGATCCTCGAAACTATGAATGTTGATTTTGATGAGCTGACAGCAATGGCTTCTGAGCGAAGCAGCTCTGAACCCGCACTTCATGAAATGGGACCCAGTAACATTAGCTCTGGTCTTGTCCCAAACAACCCTACTTCATCATCATTTACACCACCTTCTAGGACTGAATGGGATACGTTGTTTCAACCGTTCTTTGATGAATTCTTTACTCCTCCAAGTATTGTTGCTCCAGAACCTGAGGTAATAGCTCTAGTAACCGAAGTTGTCGCTCCAGCAACCGAAGCACAATCAGACACATCTGCACCTACAATGGGTCAAGATATACCTTCAACGAGTAATTCTCAACCAACACATGTTTCAACTACCCATGTCATGCCTATTAATGATGAAGAGGATGATGATGATCACGATTTGGAATTCGCTCAAATGCGTGAACTTCCATTCTTTGGTGTACCAATTCCCGACCCTAATCAAGCCGGGTCATCCACCTCAGAGGAAGCTCCTTCTACAGTTTACTCCAATCCACGGATTCGTGAACATGACAGCAAGTGGACAAAGGATCATCCTATAGATTCTATTATTGGTGACCCTAATCGTCCGGTATCCACACGAAGTCAGTTACAAGAAAGTGCAATATTTTGTCACTTTGATGCTTTTCTCACTGAAGTTGAACCTAAGACATGGCAACAAGCTTTTACTCAATCATGTTGGATAGAAGCTATGCAAGAAGAACTTAATGAATTTATACGTCTTGAAGTATGGGAACTTGTCCCATGCCCGGATCAAGTGCAGTTACTCACTTTGAAATGGGTTTACAAGGTGAAACTCGATGAGTTAGGCGGAATATTGAAGAACAAAGCTCGATTGGTAGCTCGTGGATACAAGCAATTATTGGGCATCGACTTTATGGAATCCTTTGCACCTGTTGCCCGTTTGGAAGCTATTCGACTATTCCTTGCTTATGCAGCCCATATGAATATGATCGTCTATCAGATGGATGTGAAGACGGCATTTCTTAATGGCAAACTCAAGGAACAGGTCTATGTTCAACAACCGGATGGTTTTGTGAATCCTAATTATTCTAATCATGTGTACAAGCTTAAGAAGGCTCTCTATGGGTTGAAGCAAGCTCCACGCGCATGGTATGATCTATTGTCACAATTCCTCATCACGCAAGGCTTCGCTAAAGGCAAGGTGGATCCCACGTTGTTCATTCAGAAACGAGGTAAAGATATGATTATGGTACAAATATATGTTGATGATATTATATTTGCAGCCTCGACCCAAACCTTATCCGATGAGTTTGGGACACTCATGTCTTCCAAGTTTAAGATGTCAATGATGGGCAAGGTATCATTCTTCTTAGGTCTTCAGATATCTCAGAGTCCCAGAGGCATCTTTATCAATCAATCCAAGTATGCCCTTGAATCGCTTAAGAAGTATAAGATGGAATCTTGCGACCCCGTGGATACTCCAATGGTGGAACGAACTAAGCTTGATGCAGATCCACATGGAGTTGCCGTTGATCCGACACTTTATCGTGGAATGATCGGTACTCTTCTGTATATCACAGCCAGTCGACCTGATCTTCAGTTTGCTATATGTATGTGTGCCAGGTATCAAACTAGGCCTACTGAGTTACACTTAGCTACTGTTAAAAGGATCTTTCGATATCTTAAAGGAACCATTAATCGGGGACTTTGGTATTCGAAGGACTCTTCTATTGCACTAATGGCATATGCAGATGCGGATCACGCGGGTTGTCAAGATACAAGGCGTAGCACGAGTGGAACTTTGCAACTACTAGGAGATCGACTAATTAGTTGGGCATAGAAAAGGCAGAAAAGCGCTGCATTTTCAAGTACGGAAGCAGAATACATAGCTATGTCCGGTTGTTGTGCTCAAATTCTTTGGATGAGATCGCAATTAACCGACTATGGTCTAGGTTTCAACAAAATTCTGATGTACTGCGACAACAAGAGTGCAATTGCCTTATGCTGTAACAATGTTCAATTCTCCTGGTCGAAGCATATCGACATTCGTTACCATTTCATCAAGGAGCAAGTGGAAAATGGAGTAATCGAGCTTTACTTTGTCCGATCTGAGTATCAATTGGCGGATATTTTCACGAAGGCTTTAGATCGCGCTCGAATTGAATTTTTGACCGACAAGCTAGGAATGAGAACCTTCTCGCCTGAGACTCTAAAGGAACTAGCAGATGAAGAGAAAGAATAGTATTGGTAAAACTATTCTCCGTATCCTTGGTGATCATCTGTATATATTGTTTATATTTTTATCCATAAAAGCAAAATAAAAAAATATAAAAACCATAAAAATTGCAAAATCTAGAAAAATCCAAAAATATTTTTACTTTATTTTTTCAAAGGCATGTCTTTTGGTACGATAATATTTACGGCCTTAGAAATGTTGATTAATATCGACACGGCGCCATAAATAGAGTTCGTACAAAAGTTGTATATATTTCATAAAACATGCCTAAATGGCTTGTAGTTATTTCAGACTGCAACCCAGTTTTCACATTAAAGTCAAGTATTTCTTATGAAAGCTTTGGCTCACAACGGGAATTGATTTTCTCGGGCAAGGTTTACTTTAAAACCTTATAAGGGATCAAGTTTACTTTATAACTTGGTCTAACACAAATATATGTACGTTTCAGTGCATTTATTTGTTAAAACAAGAGAAGTCTTGTTTTCATGAAGCTATCATCTCTACAACCATGCTATCTACAATTGGTATCTACATACTCGACGATGCGACTACTCAACCGACGACTACAGCTCTTTCAATAGAACACGGGTCAACAATTGAGGGGGAGCAATTGTCAAGCATTCAGAATCTTCGATGCCGAAAGTGCCAAGTTCACAATTTGGTGTCAAGACAACAATACCAATCGTACATGTGGTGTCAAGAGATGACTTCAGACGTGACGAGGCGACCAACATATGCTGCCAAGAACCATTTGGTCTTATCATATGATGTTCTCATCTATCAGGTCCAACCTTGTCAATTCTTTTTAATACGGTGAATATGTGATCATGTTACAAATCGGTATCATATCTCATACGTTTGATATCATGAAGACAAAATGGACTTGCATTTTTCTTCCCAAAACCTTTGTTAAAACTTTATTAAATCAATTGATATTAAAAACATCGATTGGGTTAATATTTTTCATATGGGGGAGAAAATGTGATTTAATATGGGATATTATCACAAATGGTTTGACTTAATGTGCTGGCTCATCCCGACATGTGCGAAATGTTTTCGAATATCGTGGCATATGTTAAGGGGGAGCAAAACGGATTTGCATATCAAAATGGATTTTCATGGTGACATATACTTACCCGAAACCTATTTATTTCACGACGATGAAGATTGTGGTGACATAAGGATGGTAGGATAGGTTAAGTCCTATGATTCTTCCAGAACCGGAGGAATCTTCCCAAGGACATTCCATAGCTAGAAATAGTAGTCCTTAGGAAAGTTGGAGAAAGATTGTGAACGTATTTGAATGCCGACCAAGTACTTAAGTTAGCACTGGAACAATCACAACAAGGTGCTAGTTATGACGTATTGGTAAGCATTGAAGGGGTTGAAGAATGAAAAAGAATTGTAAAGATAAAGGGTGTAAAGAAAGAAGCCCTCCTTACAACTTTAGGCAGAAACCGGGTCAACACATATGCTATTGAGATCATTTTAATGATTCTCGATATTGAAGACAGACATCATGGACCCAGTGATGCAATGCACAACCCATCCCAGCTAACTCAGATATCTCTCAAAAGGTATTTGTTTTAATCACATGGAGACAACATGTTATCTATTGATTTATTCACTCCGAATAAATTGGTATTGAAAAGGTGGCACTCCTCTCCAGCCTCCGATCACTAAAATCCAAAATGCACGATCGAGTCTAGAGCCATTTGAGATCATCAAATATCTCATTAGGACACATTTTCATATTTCCTTGCTTCTTCACACACTGTGAAAAGTAAGAAAGATCTTAGTGGAGTCCTACGCAAAATCTTCATGATCTTGCCCGAACATCCGAGTAATACGAAAGTATTTACAATGAAGATGGAAATCCTTCTTGAGCGAATATCAAAAAGCTCATGGTAGGTGACTTGTGCGATTCTTTATGAATCAAACTTGTGATAACTGGAAAGCAACAGCTGTTTAATTCTTAACTGAATTTAAACACGTTCCAGGCCTCTACGCAATATCTTAGTGATCTTGCCAGAACACTCAGAGTGACACCTTAGTGTTCACAGTGATGAGTGGAAATCCTTCTAGTGTTAACCTCAAACAGCACTTGGTAGGTAACTTGCAAGATTCTATACGAATCAAGCTCGTGACAACTGGAAAGCAACGATGGTGCGGTTCTTAATAGAATTTCACTTGTTCCAGGAACATAAATTGACGGCTTCAAATCATGCAGATATTATTATCCAAATGATTCACTCTTTATGTTCGCAGTCAGCTTTGGACGGTCGAATAAAGAGAACGGGTTTACCCGCGAAATCCTGTCAGGAAGTTACTTAATTGAAACTATCCGTCACGGGTACGATATCTAATATCGTCCAATGGTCTTCACCGACCGAAGGTAAAATGCTACCGAATTAGAATGAAATGTTCAAAGCCATTTCG
The DNA here is from genome assembly GCA_025667525.1 of Glebionis coronaria. NCBI lineage: Eukaryota > Viridiplantae > Streptophyta > Magnoliopsida > Asterales > Asteraceae > Glebionis > Glebionis coronaria. Next base: position 553,913,692 of record CM046877.1, on the reverse strand, counting down.
TTCGTGTCTACTTATGTTGCGGCATTTGAAGACGCTGGTGTTGCGGAATCCAAGAAGAAGTCGTCCCCGCATGCTTATACTTTATGCACTTAATACCTCATCTAATTCAAGAAAGCCTAAAAGATTAAGTCTTCCGCTGTATCGAACTCTGAAGCTTTCAAGAATTACAAAGGTATAAGTATGTGGGACGTGAGGTCACGAAGAGGAGAAGATCACAAGTGATGGATGCACAAGATCAAGGCAAGAGATTAATACTAAAGATTGATATCAAAGATCACATCAGCATGTTCACCAGAAAAGAAAAAGAAAAAGAAAGACGAAGACTACGAGCTCAAGACAAGCATAGTATGCTAGGTTTATTTCATTATTGTAACTCGGGTAACGCCCTTGTTTGGAGTGACCTCCCTTAGGGGGAGATTGTTGGAAATATGTTTTACGTATTAAGAAGGATCGGTCACTCCAACGATAGTCCATGTAATAGCTCGTAGTTTAGTTAATCTTCTTTATTTATCAAACAAGTCCAAGCCTAGCCTACAACATGTGTAGGCCGGCCCAAACGTGTAAGCCCAAGCCCATTACAAGGCTTGGGTATATAAACCCTCTCCTTAGATGGAGAGGGTGTGTGTTCCTCATTTTTACACATAGTGAAAAAGTGTTTTTCTTTCACTTTCTCTCTCTAAGTGTGTGTGTTCTCACCATCTCTCTATCTCTTTCTTTCTCTAAAACATAAGCAAGATTTACAAATCCTACAGATTTTGAGTGGATAATGGTTTTAGTGGTTATTATAATTCATTTAAACTTAGTTTTGATAATTTGGAATGGATTTAAGAATATAAGCAAAAATCCCCTTTTTGTGTATTTTACTGTAATCGCGTAAATGCGACTAGTTTTACGTATTTGAGGTTCAGGAGGCTTTAGGAGCTGAAATAAGTTAAGGGAATTTAAGGTAATAATAATTAAAAGTTAATTTACAGCAATATGATTAAAAAAGTCGGTCATGGGGTGTTGGACTTAGTTTTGGGCCGAATTTTGCTTAAGGAAGGAAAGGGGAGCCTAGTTTGAGTACTATTAGGCTTCCTGGTTAGTTTTAATTACCCATACTACTCCCTTTAGCCCCAAAAATGAATTTATCCTTTCCCTAACTCTATCCCAGTCGAATTCATCAATGGAGGATCAAGAAAACCAAATAATTCAATTAGGGTTTAAGGTAAACACTTACATGTTCAATTAACGTTTAATTTACGTATTTGTAACCTGGTATGATGTATTAGGGTTCAGGAATTCATAATTTTTTATTAGGGTTTGTTAATGATCTGTAATTAATGGTTTTTTATCATTGGAAATTGTTTTAAGTTTTAATTAGGGTTTATGTATGATTAATTAGGTTAATTGTATTAAATTCCTTACTAAAAACTAGACAGAATTTTAAGTCAATTGTTTTGATCATATCTAGAGTTATACAAACGTTCATGATGCAATCCAAGTACCCCTGTAAAGGTATTTGAGTTAGCTTTTGAATTCAAGAAACGAGAACTAAATTGGAGGTCAGGAAGTGGGTCAAAATCAGGTTACATTAGTCGGGTGTCAAAACAGTTCTTGGATGAGCCTGTTTACATTTTATGTTTTGAGTTGGTTAGGGTGCTTAGGGTTATAGATAGACCTTCAAACGCATATAAGAGTTAGTTTATATATTATAGAAAGGATCTGGAGTGGGTCTAAGTAAAAGAAATAGGTTAAGACTCTCTGCTCATAACAAACGTTTCATATGTTCAAAATTGGTAAATTTTAGATAGGTAAAGGTATAAGTTGCATATCAAGGACTTAGAAATATCTTTGAGGTTGGGGAAAGGGCAGAGAACTTTGATAACACATATAAGTTTATGATATATTCATTGAATGGAATGTGGTTTAGTTTTGGTGGGCGTTTGGCTCATAATATGGAGTATGAAAATCAGGACTGTTTTGGGTTAAATGTTAAAGGGAAGGGTTATGAACTTAAGTAAGTTAAGGGCTTTATAGAGGGGTGTAATGGGATGATTATGGTATTTAAATGAGATTAAGTTGTAATAGAAGGTTAGATATCCATCATATATTTATGATCCATTTTGGTATGTGGTTCATGTCTTTATTTTATATGTTTGTGTTATTAGATTTTGCTAGATCGCAGATATTTGGAGAAGCTTGATCAGGTCAGTTTCATAGTCCTATGTTTTTATGAGTATAATTGTTTTTGACTTCCAGATGGCATGGAAGAGACATTGTATGGGTTTTTAAATAATGTTGTGAATTTTTTTATGGTTTGTGATGGACTTGTGTTTACACTTATATGATTAACTGCTATGTAAATCTTGATTGTGTTTATGATTTGGATCGGGGGACACGTACCGTCTCAGTTATTATGGTTTGACTTAGTACCAAGGGGATGTTGACAAGGCGGGGCCTTGAGATTGTTTCATAGGTGTATGGGCGCCTATGGGACCATGGTGATGGGTAAGGCTTGGAGCCTTGGAATTGTGGTGAATGGTTAATCTTGAATGTTAGTTGTTAATGCATAATTGTAGCACATTGTCCATATGTTCTTTTATTTATGGTTGTTATTCACAGCTTGTAATTGATTTGGCGTTGGAGTCTAAACCTATGACTCTCACCAACATTAATGTTGACGTGTTTTAGTGTCTCTTTTAGGTGAGAATGTGGTTAAGCGTGAGAATAGGAGTGGCTAGCTAGGAGGCTTAGGATTGCATTTGGAGGAACCCCCTTTCCTATTAGTCTTTATTTAATGTTTGATTAAGTGAAACTTTTTAGACACGTGTATGTCTGTTGTGTGTTATTTGAATGTCTTTGGTAAGAGGTAGACATGTTACCTACTTACCTAGACGCCTGCATTGTTTAAGATATTGTCATGACACTGAGTCACCCATTTATAACATTTCTATTTCATTTAGTTATCTATATTGGCACGCTATTGTTGTTATGATATCCATACGTCGCGCCCCATATTCCGCCATGGTGAGGTGTGACACGTGTGTAGATTGGGCCTAGCTAAGATTAGGTATCGACATTTAGTTGAGTGTCGGAAAATAATGTAAGCGATGTTGTAAGGTTTTCTCCGCCAATAAGGGAGCTTGTGGATATAGTGGAAATATCGAGTAAGGTGTACTCGAGGAGTGGAGTAGAAACGAGGGTAGAGCTTCGTTGCCGAACCACTATAAATCTTGATCTCGCACCTTAGGTTTTTTCTTTCCTTACTCTTTACTTATGCTTTCATTTTTACATTTCATTTCATTGTCACTACTCATTTTTAATGCATTAGAATTGAACCTAACAACTATGAAACTAGTTTTCAAGTAAATGGTATTTTTGGGACAGACCTAATTAAAAGAATTTTAATTAGGACCATAATCAATAGAAACTATTCAACCCCCGCCTCTCCTAGTTTCTACAAACAGTTTGAAAACCTTTAGGATATGTTTCCTTAATTTAGAAGACAACAACAAACAAGAATCTGCCATTATGGGGCCCACATGAAACAAGTTTGCGATTTGATGACGTGATTACGGATTCGTTTCTTAACCATTTTTGAAAAGTTCAATTTGCAAAATACTCTATCACGTACTATGAATCCCAGAACAAAAACCCGACATCCACACGTTGTTTGACTCGTTAATTTATGAAAGAAGTTATTTGTTTATACAAAAGCTTAAAAACCCATTTTTAGCTCTTATCATTCAAAAACTTCCCCTTAGCTAACCCCATGGTACACTAGACGAATGTATTTAATTCACAAAACCATTTGTATACGCGTTTTAAGCAAAATCCCAGATTCTTTGGTTACCAACTTGAACCGTATGACCATGTTACCATGTAAACTTTGAAAAACAATCTTTTCGTGATTTTGGAATACATACAAGAACATAGTATAGGTTATATTACGATGAAAAAAATTGGAAAAAAAGCTTACAACACGTTTCAAGGTGACGGGATGACCCACATACACTATGCCCATGAAAGTGAAAAGCGTTAGTTCGAAAATATTGATTCTACGCCAACACAATGTAACCCACAATCAAAGTGATGAAACACGCTTTGAAAATACTATAACCACGAAAGATATACGAAACCCACGTCGGAAGCAAGCTTAGACGAGTGAAAACTTGGTTATTTAGGAATTCATTTCGGTGGAAAGATGAAAATGTAAATGGAAGTTTTATGGTATTAAAGATTGAGGTCGAAGGTGTGTTTTTTATTCGAAATGAGAGAGATGAATATGTTTGTGTGTTATGAGTTCATGTGTGTGTGTTTTGTTTCACAATTTTATGTATTTGGTAAATGTATAATATGTATCACACAAAGTGGGATTTGAAATGCAAATGTGGTAAGGAGACAAGTGAGAGTAGGATATTATAGGGATTTGCCTAGCACTATATAGTAAGGAAACAAAATATACTTACTACCCACTACATACATGCAAAAATGTGTGTTATAGAGAAAGGTATGGTGTAGACGTAAACCCTCTATACTTTATCCGCACAGCTGCTACATCAGCGCCACATCATCACGAAACAACTAACCAAAACACCCATTTGTAGTGGAGACTCAACCCCTCCCCACTTTGCCCCACCACTATCTTCATTTTTTTCTTTTTTCTTTTTCACACAAATTATAATTCATTTCATTAAATAAAAAATACAAATACATAAATTAAAATACATTACAAAAATAAAAATACAATCCTAAACTAAAAACGTTTTAAAAAGTTAAGAAATTTTAGAAAATTTAAACAAAAAAATGATAAATACCAACCTATATGGGTAAAAATCGTAAATATAATATTAAAAAAAACATTAAACCGAATCTTATCTTCTTCTTCTATACACACACACGCACACACAAAAACACACACTGATAAACACACACAAAGACTGAAATTAAAAAAGATTGAAGACAAAAGAAAAGGTGTCATTCTCTCTATCCTCTTTGCTCCTTCGTCGACGAACTGCCGAGATCTCGGAGAAAACAGGGTGTGGGTGTGGCGGCGAGCACAGGCGCAAGTAACCTGACACCTAGGCACGGCGAGCAAATCCACTCCACCACAGCCTCCACTCTTAGAAATTGCCTAGTGCTCGGTTAAGCTAACTCACATATGGTTAAAGTAAGCCAACTATGGTAAGTTTATTCTGGGTAACTGATTAAGTTTGTCTACAAAAGGTAAGAGAGTGGATACGCATTTGGGGTGCGATCTAATTAGGATTGGAAGCATTTGGGTAAATTTTAAGGTATTAGTGTTTATATGTGGTATTTTGATTCACACTGCTTGTCGAATAATTATGTTATTTTATGGAATTTAAATCGAGAATTAACGATTCGCTAAAATAATTAGCTAAATAAGTTATAGAAATAATTATAAAAAAAATTATTCACACAATTTTTATATATACACAGATATACTGATAGCAGTTAAAATGCATATAGTTCACGTAAACGCGACGCAGATAAATACTACCTAGATTATGCACACGTATTCCAGAAACGTTAAAATATTGATCGTAAAAATATTACGCTCGCAGTGTTCACAACAACGTTGACTGTGCACAGTCAAGACATAATACACGTCAACAGATGCTATTTCACAAGACACGGGAATACTTCCTGGTTTAATAGCAATTTTAGCACATAGTTGACTAAATAGAAAGTCAAGAGGTAAAATAGTCATTTAATGAGCAAAAAAAATCTAATTGTTATAATATATGATTTAATATGAAACATATATGTTTCATTGTGAAAAATATATTTTTCGAACATTGTTTTTTGTTAAACACATACAGAAACATATATGAGTCAACGAACACATATATGATTCAACATTCATTGCTATTATATTCAACAAAAACAGTCATTAATGGAATACAAACTAAATTTGTAGAGTCGTTTATGGAATAACCACTTAATCGGCTATGAATCGCTATGAATTATATATGAGTCACATTGAATCATATATGTTTCATGGTGACTCATATATGAATAATGAGTTTCTTTAAAAAAAGGATATAGATTTACGTACATCTAATTCTGCATCAATAACCTTTTCGATTTCATGCTCAATCAAAGGTTTAACAATTGGAAAAACAACTAAATCGACTTCATTTATAGTATTAACATCCATATTTAAAATAGGATTAGATCGAAGTTTGCTGAAAAAGCTGATTGGCGCGGTGGAGGAGGTGGCGGTGGGCGGTGAGGAATATGGTTAGAAGTGGGTTGTTGGGGATCTCTACGGTAAGATGAAGGTCGATTATTAAGGGAGCTCGTCGGAAGAAGGTGGGTTGTTGGAGAGGTCTCCCGAAAAGCTAGGGTGGGTGGCATATCGGCGAGAATTGGTGGGTTCTTGGGAGCCCGACCTAATTTTTTTTTGTTAAAAAGGGGTGTTTGTGAAAAATAAATATTTTATATGTTACGCATTTGCTCTTGTAATTATGGAAGGTGGGTTTAATTTTAGCCACTTGATCAAAACAAGATGAATAGTTGGAACTGATTTACCCAAACATTTCTAACGTTTGAGTCTTCAAGGATCTCATCTCGTTCCCCCTTAACCCCGGCCATGTTCTACTCCTTTTACTGAGTGAAAGAAAAACAAGTGACTATTTAAATCTAGAGTTAGGACTTACGACACACACACACACACACACACACACACATATATATATATATATATATATATATATATATATATATATATATATATAGAGAGAGAGAGAGAGAGAGAGAGAGAGAGAGAGAGAGGGGTGAGATATATACAGAACTCATTTTAGGTGTAGAACTTTACAGAACTATTTTTAACCAATAAGAATTCAATAATATTAAATCTTTTTGTTTAATTCAAAAGGGTAAATTTATAAAACTCATTTTCACTATTTTTTTAATTAAAAACGTTTTTTTTACTATCCTGATTTTTGAAATTAAAATCAATATTTTTTTTATTTTTTTTTTGGCATACATGTTATTACAAAAGTAAAGTGCATGTATGTTTTCTACGTTAGTGTAAAATTCTAGATAGGTTTTGTAAACTAATGTGTCTTGTAATCAATGAAAAAGAAATGAAGGAGACAAGCCCAACTATTGGAGTTGAGAAAAGAATAGTGAAGGCATGTGTTTATTACCAAGAAAATTTGAAGTTTGCTTTTCAAAATAGTAAGGCTACAACATGTTGCAATTACATGTACTAGTGTCGGCTGAGATATCTCATGTTATCTTGAATGATAGTTTTCACATTGTAATATGGTCATGCAAAGTTGGTCTATAAAAGCAACACCAAAGAATGTAGTAAGATGTACCCATTTCCATGCAAACAAATAAAGTTTCAAGCTTTTAATGTATAACATTTTGAGTGCCATTGTCTTCTAAATAACCAAAAGTTATTTCAAAATTTGTCCAAGTAATTTGTGAGCAGTATTTTTGTGAGAGTAACGTCTCATATATCCAACAGGTTTCTTGCATACAATGGTTTATGCATCATGCTTGTTTTTTTCGAGTGTTAAAATAATAATTACACATGTTCCAAGTTTACATTTTTTAATTTACTAAATTCATAATAAAAAAACAAGTTTATACACGTAACCCTTATAAATAAACAAAAAACATAAATAGCATAAAAAAATTGATAACCAATGAAATACAATTCAAGTGCAAATATTGGTTGTTCAGGATGTGTGCGTCCATGTACTCTTCTAAAAACATGTGTGCACTTTTCAGAAACATAGGTGCACTTTTCAGAAAACATAGGTGCACTTTTAAGAAAACATAAGTGTACTCTTCCAAAAAAACATACTTGCACTCTTCCTTCAGAAAACATAGGTGCACTCTTCCGAATACATAGATGTACTCTTTCAAAAACATACGTGCACTCTTCCGAAAACATACGTTCACTCATCCGAAAATATGCCTGCAAAATTCCTCTTCCAAGTTATTAAAACATTAGTATAACCTTTCAAAACATTCATTCACGTCGCTCTTTTTCTTCAAATTCTACAAGGCACACCTTCAAAATTATATACATAATGCCAGCAGAGAATTTTATGATTGCATCTTCGTATATATTAGCGCTTAATGGGCTAAACAAACAATTATGAAAAAAAACATAAGGATTTGTTATTTATCGAATGTATACACTCATCAAAAATGACATCTTTGTTTCTTTTATAAACTATCTTTTCTAACTAACTATCAGACAATCTAAGTAAATGTTGGTAACATTTTTCCTAGTAAAAAATTATTAGAACTGCATCATTTAGTTAAAACTACAATTTTTAAATAATACTAAATGATGCCAAATTTAAAACTCCGATGCTCATAAATTTAGTTCACAAGTTTTTTTAAAAACATGTTTGTTAAAAAAGATGTCAAGAATGATTAATTTGATTATTGATTAATAAAAACCTTTGCAAGATTGGTAAGAATTCATCTAAACTTTAGAGCCCACAAAATTATAACTCACGGTACACCCAAATCAAAATCAAATATATATTAAAAATGCTTTGTAGGAAAAAAAATAAAGCAAATCTAAATACAATATTTATAAATAAATAAAAAAAGAATGCATAATATATAAATCAAACCTTTCGATCCGAGCCAATGATTTGTGCAAACATCTATTGTGTTCATCGTGGGAACGGGTGACATTATGATGTCTACATAACTTATGCACATCATAAAAAGGTACTTCTTTTCTTTGTAGTTGATTTTTGGATTCTTCAAGGAACCAAAAACAATAAAAGGAACCAAAAAACATGTAAATCGAATATTAACAATTCGAATTTGTGATGAAGAAACGAGCGTAGATATAGACAATACATCGAGATCTAAAAAAATGAAACAGATATGATTGACGGCTTTTGAGAGAGAAATATGTTGTGGTGGCTGAAAAAATAGATTAGGTTTTGAGATGTGTGGAAAGGAATGACACTACGTATGAGTCATAATTATTTTTTTTTATTTAATAGGAGAGGTTATAAAAGTACAATTACATGTATACCCTTCCAGTAATTAAATATATTTAAATGATTTATCTAATTATTACACTTATGCCACTTTACATAAGAACCCTTGATTATTTCATCTAATGGCTTAAAATAACTTAAAATAGTTCTGTAGAGTTCTACACTTAAAATAGGTTCTGCATATAACTCTTATCATATATATATATATATATATAATCAATGGATAAGATCAATCCATACTTCTAACTAACTAACTAACTAACTATCTAAACATGATTTTAAAAAAGTTTTCAAAAAATTCTGAAAAAATTCCACAATGTCGGATATGTTGGTGCATAAAAAAATTGTGAAGTAAGTTTTTTAAATTTTGAGTTTTTTACGTTTTTTAATGTACAAAAAATGAAATTCGATGCACAAAAAGGTGAAATTTAGTGTACAAATTTTTCTTCATGCACAAAATTTTTAATTTGTTATAGTTTGATGCGGAATCAAATTTTAAAGCAAAAAGTCAAAAGAAGTTAGGCATAAAAATGAGTTCTTGATGCACAAAAAACGTAAGAAACGTAAAAAAACAACGTTTTTGTGAATCAAAATTTCGTTTTTGTGAACCAAAATTTCTTTTTTGTGCCTTAAAAAAACGTAAAAAACTTCAAATTAAAAAAACTTTTTTTACAAAAGTTTTTTGCACCAACATACCCGATCTGTAAGAATTTTTTCAAAATTTTTGAAAACCTTTTTAAAAATCATGTTTAGATGGTTAGTTAGCACTACTACAAAAACTGACATAGAGCCCTGTTTAAAACCCTCTTAGAGCCCCTTTTTTCCGGGGGAATCAAAAGGGGGGGGGGACTCTATTAGGAAATAGCATAGTTCCCTGTTTATAAAAGGGGCTCTATGATGAATAATAGAGCCCTGTTTTCCCCTTCATAACCTGGCTCTATTTGATTTAAAAAACAGGTTTTTATTTAGCATAGATCCCTGTTTTTTGTTTTGAAACATGGCTCTTTGAGATTCTTTTTTTTAATCAAAAACCAATACCATCTGTATTATTTCCAGGTACCCACACAACAAAACACACTAAACAAGCAGCAGAACCATGTATAGCAAAAACCAATTATTCAATATCAGACATAAGTCAAGTTAGTTTAATACAAGTTCTAAGGACTTAACATGAACTTAACAAACATTCTAATATAATTAAATATCACAGTAGTATCATAAGTGTTTTGGTTCGGTACGGGAAAGAAGAGATACAAATGACATGACCACATGCGGACCTTTCTGAAACACTAGCCTCATTGATCATCAGATGCCGCACACTGAAACACTAGTCTACCTAAAGCATATCTTCCAAGGTACCCTTTTGCAAACTTAACTATATCAACCACATTCTCCATGATACAGAAACGTGGCTTCAAAAAATCAACAATGTCCATATAGACCACCAACTGGTGGTTTTTCTCATCATCTAAAGGACTAACTTTGTTCCTGAATCGGTTGAAACCACTTATCCCTTGACACGGGGGCCCACCACAAATGACATCGCAATCTCCCTACAACAATTACCAGTAAGAAAAAATGATTATTGAGAAATCTTTTAAGCTTAAACAAGTAGAAAATGTAAATTGTGTTTGCAAACTTACGGGCACAGGCAAGAGCTTTGACTTGTATCCATTAAGCACAAACTCTTTTAGCTTCAATTTGCAATCACTGAAACAAATACACCAAATATAAGCATAAATAATATTAGAAATAAGAATTATTAAAATAATTAGACTTATTACATACTTCAAGGTTTCGATAGGCTCCCAAGTGTCCTCTTTTGGACCATAACCCTTCCAGTTAACCTAGTAGATATTCAGATAAACATCATTCTTTAAGTTCTTCCAGTATACCATAATAAAGAAAGACACGCTACTCTGTAAAACCTTGAAAAAACAGTAAATTCTGATATGTAAAACAAATAAACTTTTTAAAACAAAACACTAAATCTGGAAAAAAATCAGAAGATTTGTGGTTTACTGATTGAAGTATTTATAAACAGATTCACAGCTGAATTTGAGTTATTAAATGTCAACAGAAAAAGATGTTGCATCGGGAATTAAAGGCGCCTTGATGCATTGTTTTCTAAAAACAGGAAGAAAAAAAAATCTAAAAACAGATTAATTAAGGTGGCCAAACATTCTGTAACAGAAATACCTTAAAATAAAGTGCACGTTGGTCTATCTGTTTAGGATCCCCGAAACAAACCCCAACAATCTTCTCAACTTCAAAAACTTCCCCATCATCAGGTACAGCAGCACCACCATCGCTTGATTGATCCTTTTCAGCAATTTCATAATCACTTTCAGCATCATCACTTTCTTGAAAGTCAGCAGCTCCAACTACATTGAGCCTCTGACAAAGTGCAGCCCACTCTTTCGACAGACTCAAAAAATCTTCTGCTGATTCGTTGCGCACCTGTAATTACATATTATTAAATGTTGTTGGTAAAAAGACCACTCAACAAATTTGTTCAAGAACAAATACCTCAGTTTCTGGGTGGTTGAGCTTTAAGCTTGCACATGCATACTCGTTCATATCCACCGCCCATTTCTGTTATAAAACAAAAAATGAATGAAATACGCATCATTGAAATTATCAAAAATTCATAAAAAAGATTAAAAAAACTTAATACACACCGTGACAAGATTAGTATCTGCCATGTTGGCACCAAGGCACAAGCCTGTGGACATGGCCCCACAACCAGAGTAAAGGTCAAGCATCCAAATCTCAGAGCGTTTTTTACCATAACAGTCGGCAGAAATCGTACACTCAGACTTCAAAGCAACTCCTTTGTTTTCTACATTTAATTGTCAAAATAGACCAACAGTTTAGTTTGACACAAAATATATAGCTTAGATTTATAGCATATTAGTAGTTTAGTTTGGCATAATGTACCCGATGGCAAGCTTTGATACGTAGAGAAGGGCACCAAATAAGCCATGTCATAGTAGAAATCGCCATCTCCAAGCTTTTTTAGTTTTTCAACAGGCTCAGCCTAAAATAAGTAGTAAACATTATTTACAACACAGTATACACATCAGTTAAAACTTCTAAATTTGAAACAAAGAATGTATAAGCTTACATCTAGCGGGACTTGAACTATTGCTAGTTTCCGCAAGAGGTAATCAAGTACGTTGTCATCTTTGACTTCAGACAGGAAAACACGTTTATTATCAATCAGATTAGCACAGGCGCCAATTATCTGAAACAGGCAATGGAAAACATTAACATTTAAACACCTGTACATAAAGACAATAACGTTTATTATATATCTAATCTGAACAGGCTTATAACAGAATTACTTACTGTGTCCTTAGCTCGATAAAACCATTGAGCCCTAAAATATTGAATGCCATCCACTCCTTCAAAAAATTCAATCACTCTGTATATAAAGTCCTCGTCCTCGGAAGACTGCATAAAAAGACACATAGCTGTAACTAAAAGAACCTAAGAGTGATTTCATATCCGCCAAAAAGGTTAAGAATTTTAAAGAGTACGAAAAAAAGACCTGAACATAACCATCATCATTGAGCTTAAAGTTAACAACTCCAGCAATAAGCGCTTCGGTGTAATGTCTTTTATGGATAGAGCTTGCACGAAGGTTCATTTACAAAATCAACTTATTGAAGACAGTATCCGATAAAAACCTAAATATCTGGAAAAAAAATGTCTAAACCAAGCATCAATTGCATACACACATATTTTATCATTAGATTATCGTGACAAGCAAATCCTGTTTAGGCCATATATTCTATCATATGTATAACAAGAAAATCCTATTTAGAGCATTGGAACTACGATAGACGACTGGACTAGAACTCAACTTCGTCCAATCTGTGATGCAAGTTATGAGCTGGTTGATGTGTTTTCTTGAGTAAATCTATGCATGACACTTTTTACGCTGACTAAGACAAAAGGCATATTATCTATACGTGCATAAAATCCAATATCGATCAAAACATCCAAAGCATAGATGTTTTGGTTCCTGGTGTTAAAAGCACTAGTTGAAAAAATGAACCACAACAATATAAACATGCATATGACTAATGACAACGCACTACGACGACGATAATCTAATGATAAAAAGTAAACAAAAAGCACATCCGCAGTATAACCCAATAACCCAATATAAGCCAAACTCGATTATCACCCGAACCCGATACCCCAAATCCTTATCGGGCGGGTTGCGGGTGAGTTATTTTAAAACAAAACCCGACACAAACCAACTCGACAAGACCCGATAACACCCCTATTTGTAACCACAATAACAAACGCACTATAGTTATATATGTACGAAATCTATAATGAAATAGGTAAACCAACATTTCATGCATTTTCTTGATACGTACATTATAGTATTGGACATCTAAAAAGTGTTGATTAAAATATAGAAGATTGATTTTCGGGTTGACCCGATAACATTATTTTTTAAATCTGAACCCACCCTGATATGACTATCGGGTTATCGGATTCAGGTAAAAACCCGGTAAGAGTTTTTAACTCGATTAGACCCGGCCAGATAACCCGATTAGACCAAAAAAAATTCAATTTCCTATTTTCAATTACCAGTTTATAAAAGTTCATTGCTACAGACTAAAAAGATATAATACAAAAACAATATTATGAATATTAGTATAACTGAAGGAGCTTAGCTAACAATAATTCAACCAAATTAGCACCAAATCAAGTATCATTTTGTATTATTAATGACAACACATATTATGCTAAATAGACAATAAATTAAATAACCAAATTAATGAAATTCAATTAAAACAAATATTGGAAAACAAGAAATAGTAAACAACATCTATAAGATATTAGAAAGATTAATTGAACAAATAATTTGAGTTGCAGAAATTAGATACCGGTTAATTGAAGATATGATTGTGTGACGGCACCAATTAAACTCCATATCTGATTGTGTGTGAGAGAGGGTTAGGGTATTGAAAGTTGCGGATCTTGTGAAGTGAGAGAGGATTTGGTTTTGTGAAAGTGGATGGGGGAATTTTTGGGAATTTTGAATGGGTATTGAAATTTTGGAAAAGTATTGAGAGAGGGTTAGGGTTTCACCGCTTAAAGTTTTGTTGAAATATTGGGGAAAAAGAGAGGGCTGGTGAAAATATGGGTAGCGGGAATATTTTGATGGTGAAAATATGAGTAGAATAGATCCCGGTTTTTAAGAAAGAAACATGGGTCTATGGTTTTACTCAAATAAAGCCCTGTTCTATCATTAAAAACATGGCTCTATCATTTTAAAAAGGAAGGAGAATGTCTTTAGAGCCCCTTTTTCATGAATAAAGGGCTTTATTAAGGGGGTTTTATACCCATTTGTGTAGTAGTGTAGTTAGTTAGTTAGGATTATGGTTTAATCCCATCCATTGAATTTAAATCAATGGCTGAAAATCCTTCTTTTCCTTCTCACCAAAAAAAGTCTTTTTTTTTTATCTCTCCCCTATATATATATATATATATATATATATATATATATATATATATATATATATATATATATATATATATATATATATATATATATATATATATATATATATATATATATATATATATATATATATATATATATATATATATATATATATATATATATATATATATATATATATATATATATATATATATATATATATATATATATATATATATATATATATATATATACTAGCCTTTAGACCCGTCCGGTGGACGGGCTAGCTTTAAGTATATATATTTTTAATGAAAATAAATTTATGTGTGTTTGTATTAGAAGTTTAATATATATAGTGTTAGTTATGGCATTGATATTTTAATAATGTAGCATAGAATACACAAAAATAACATAGTTTAAGATATTTTATTTATTTAAGAATATTATGAGTTAATTGAATTTGCATACGTTAACGGTAAGAATAAGTTTGTTACATATATTTTTTTAGAATTTTGATAATATTGTATAAATATTTTATGTATTTTTGAATTTTATGAAGTAATAAATTTTGTATATGTTAATATTATGTATAACGTTTTTACATTAATTTTTTTAAATTAATATTATTGTTGTGCATTTTTTTAGAATTTTGTGTTTAAGGCATTGTTTCACTATCATTCCTTATATATTTTTATAGAATTTTGTATTTAAGGCATTATTTGTAATTCCTATATATATTTTATAAAATTTTGTATTTAAGGTATCATTTGTAATTCCTATTTTATTTTTGAAGCATTTTATGGAATCATTTTTATAGAATTTGTATTTAAGGCATTGTTTCACTATCCTTCCTTATATATTTTTATATAATTTTGTATTTAAGGCATCATTTGTAATTCCCATATATATTTTTAGAGAATTTTGTATTTAAGGAATCATTTGTAATTCCTATATTATTTTTGAAGCATTTTATGGAATCTTTTTTATAAATTTTTGTATTTAAGGCATTATTTTACCATCATTCCTTATATATTTTGATAGAATTTTGTATTTAAGGCATCATTTGTAATTCCTATATATATTTTTGTAGAACTTTGTATTTAAGGCATCATTTGTAATTCGTATTTTATTTTTGATGCATTTTATGGAATCATTTTTATAGAATTTTGTATTTAAGGCATTGTTTCACCATCATTCCTTATATATTTTTATAGAGTTTTGTATTTAAGGCATCATTTGTAATTCCTATATAGATTTTTATAGAATTTTGTATTTAAGGCATCATTTGTAATTCCTATTTTATTTTTGAATCATTTTATGGAATCTTTTTTATAGAAGTTTGTATTTAAGGCATTGTTTCACCATCCTTCCTTATATATTTTAATAGAATTTTGTATTTAATGCATCATTTGTAATTCCTATATATATTTTTATAGAATTTTGTATTTAAAGAATCATTTGTAATTCCTATTTTATTTTTGAAGCATTTTATGGAATCATTTTTATATTTTATATTTAAGGCATTGTTTCACCATCTTTCCTTATATATTTTTATATAATTTTATATTTAAGGCATCATTTGTAATTCATATATATATTTTTATAGAATTTTGTATATAAGGCATCATTTGTAATTCCTATTTTATTTTTGAATCATTTTATGGAATCATTTTTATAAAATTTTGTATTTAAGGCATTGTTTCACCATCCTTCATTATATATTTTTATAGAATTTTGTATTTAAGGCATCATTTGTTATTCCTATATATATTTTGATAGAATTTTGTATTTATGGCATCATTTGTAATTCCTATTTTATTTTTGAAGCATTTTATGGAATCATTTTTATATTTTATATTTAAGGCATTGTTTCACCATCTTTCCTTATATGTTTTTATAAAATTTTGTATTTAAGGCATCATTTGTAATTCCTATATATATTTATATAGAATTTTGTATTTAAGGCATCATGTGTAGTTCTTATTTTATTTTTGAAGCATTTTATGAAATCATTTTTATAGAATTTTGTATTTAAGGCATTGTTTCACTATCCTTCCTTATATATTTTTATATAATTTTGTATTTAAAACATCATTTGTAATTCCTATTTTCTTTTTGATGCATTTATGGAAACCCTTTAATGAATTACATGTGTTATTTTTATAGAATTTTGTATTTAAGGAATTGTTTCACCATCCTTCCTATATAAGGGTTTTTGATATATATATATATATATATATATATATATATATATATATATATATATATATATATATATATATATATATATATATATATATATATATATATATATATATATATATATATATAGGGAGCCGTTATCGTGGTAAACAACTTAAAATAGATTATAATAGGTACACTTGTGGACCGTTAGATCAATTTTGATAGATCAAAAGCATATTTAATATGATTAGTGGCTTAATTGTAATAAATTGAAAAAGTGATAGTATTGTACCAGTTTAATAATGTCATTTAAACCATCAATTTTTGCCATAAAAAATTAAAAAGGACAGAAATTTTACGCATCATTTAACTGATACAAAATTTATGAAACTTATTTGATTATTACATTAATATGTTATACAAATCTTCTTAATTAATCGAAACAAATTAACAAATATACATAATTAAACGATATTCAATTTAGGACATGTGATACAAATTAATCAAAAATAATTGATACAAATGCATCAACTAATAGAAATCATAAAATATATAGTTCCATATATGATTAAACAACCTGTGATAAAAAAATTTGGAACATGTGTCACTTATAGTATGTTTCAACTTGAACATGCATGATATCAGTTTTTCAGATCAGTTCAAACACAAATCGGATGCAAGATCCGTCCATGTGAGAAAACCCGATTTATAAACAAGTATAATCCGTTCAATATCCAGCCATTCGAGAAAAAAATATAGGTGATACAAAGTATCATATTCTTTATGACTGATACATGGCCACAACTTGCAACACACCTAAAATCACCATGTCAACCAGTCAACACAGAAGACCCTAGCTTAACTTGCTTGAGACAAAATCTTAGGTTTTATCATCTGTCCATAAAAAAAGGCACCAAATTAACCCATAAAACAACAAAAAAGTCACCGAATTCGAATCGCCACGATGAAGATGATGCATATAACCACGGTCAAAAACCCGTTGAAGAAGATACTAAGGGGTTTCTTTGCTCGAGTGTCAGCTTATATAAGCTCGAATGAAGAACTGATCTAAGATCGAATGAAGAACTGATACAAGTTCAAATGATGAATTGATACATATGTACATCATTAAAAACGATTCATAAATCTTTCCAGCTAAGATATATTGACACACAATTATATACACCAAATGTTTCACCTAAAAAAAACCCCACTAAATAAAAATACGGTTTCAACTTTATACCAAATAACCACCAGTTCTGACCATAAAATCCGGTAGCAACTGCTCGCCGACGCCAGGAAAAAACAAAAAAAACCCACGTGAATTCAAAAACCATACCTCATATCCAATAATGGTTCGAGCGGTAGATGCAAATCAGGTAACGAGAGACACATTCAGCGGATTCTGTTCGCCGTAACGAACTCGAATCGACTATGCATCACCTACTCCATAGCAACTTACTAAGAACTACAGTGATACAAAGATATTTATACGCATCTAACAACTACACTCATGTCTACTTGAATCAAACATTAATACATAAATCTAATAAAATACACATTGAAAATAAAATAATAATATTGATAAGCCATTCGTTGATCATCAAGAATTAAATGAAAAGGAAAATAAAAAACACTTTGATATAAATTATTGATCATGCTTATTATTAATTGATACATGAATCAAAAACCAACAAATAAGAACCAATAATGTGGCCCTTAACAAAACACAAGTAGATGGAGTATGTGGGAAAAAAACAAAGCGTGAAGATCTATGGAGAGAGATAAGGGTGACATATTTTTTTAATATTTTATTGACAAAATTGCGTATGTAAATACGGCAAGCGTATTAAAGGAGATTTTCATGGTTTTAGTAGATGGATTAAATTACCATGACACCCTTAACAATATTAAAACTGATTTATTTTTTCTTTTAATTAAATAGACATGTGACGAATTATGATTGGTGACTATTATAACTCATTTTAATGTGTAACTCATTTGAACACAAATCTATATATATATATATATATATATATATATATATATATATATATATATATATATATATATATATATATATATATATAGATTGTAATAATTGTAATAATTGTAATAATTGTAGTATATTGATTGTAGATTTCGTTTCCTTTTCAATCCTTTACAGATTTTTATGTAAATAATTGTGATTTTGTGAACAATAAATCCTATATATGGATTAGATTCGCACATTTATATAGAAACAATCATCTATTGGTTTACACTACGTATAAAATAAACCTTTGCCTCATTAATTTGGTTTTACATGTCCAAAAAGCAGCTCCATAGCAGACCTTTCAACACACCTTTGATCAGAAACACGCAATTTGCTTCTGTGAATTTTCAAGCAAGTTTGTCGTGTGTATTATTATTTCGAAGAATATGTTGTGTGGGCAATGTTCAACAAGGACGATCAAGAAGAATGTGTTCGTCCCGGTTTACCTTAATGTCTATTATCTTACTTCCATGAATGGATGTCTTTATTGGCTTGGCCTCGGTGTCAACCACTCTGGTGTTCAAGGTTTGTATCTCTATCAGATCGATTTTTTTAACTACGCGTTTGAATGATAAGGTGATCAGTTAAGCAAGTCACATGGTTATAAATAGAGACGGACACAAGATTTTTAAAGGGTATTAATGAGTACTAACTTGCCATAAAGAATTTATTAGGTAAAATTCGAAATTGCACCCGGCTTTCACGTAGGTCCGTCCATGGTAATAAATAGTGTTACCAAGTGACTTGCTTAACTGATTACTTTTTCCGTTTAGTTACGTCTTATTGCTTAATTAAGGACTATACCAGTGAACATTAACCATATATGCTTAGAGATAACTTATTGCATTGCATGTAATTTAATAATATTAATTGTGCATGTTTTAAATATGTTGTAGTTCATGGGGTTGAGTTTGCATTTGGAGGGCATGGATATGCAACGACCAGAATCTATGAAGGAAAGCCGAAGAAATTGGGACGACACTTCATATTCAGGAAGCAGATTCCAATAGGGTGGACCAATATGAGTCTAGGGGAAGTGAGAAGTTTCATGAAAGCACTAGGTGATCAAGACTACAAAGGAACTTCGTATCACCTAATAACGCGAAACTGTAATCACTTTAGTAACGATGCTTGTCTTAGACTCACCGTAAAGGCTATACCAAGTCGGATTAATCGTCTAGCTAGACTCGGTAAGTCGCCACGAATAAATCTATTTTTAAATTAAAGTTGTGTTGGGGGTTGGTTTCATAAAATTGCTTACTGCTTTTTGTTTTCTGACATAGCGAGTAAGCTTTTTTATTGGTAATTTGAGATTATTATGATTATGTGTTGGTGAAATAAGTTGTTTGATAAAGAGCTAGAGGAGCTGCTTATAGTTAGGTGTTCTGATGTTATATTCTGTGTTCGTCAGGTTTACTGTTCAATTGTATAATCCCGACGAGTTTATGTTCTCGTAAAGTTAAAATCGACGACAAAATCGTATGATGCTAAATACATGAAAGAGAAGCTGAGGACACATTTAAGTAGGCCAGGTTCATCTTTGAGTTCTCCTCCATCTTCAGATACATATTCCAAAGATATTTTTAAGCCTTGGAAGAAACAAAAGTTGCCTACACGTTCACAAGTAGTTACCGGGGTTAGAGCTGGTACACCCTCGTATGTGAGTCACACCGGAGGTTCTACCAACTTCGGGATACATTGTAAGAAAAAGGTATGTACATTCTAAGTTCTTTATGATGGATGGGGTGGGTATGTTACTACTTGTTGATGCTAGTCCATAAATATATATGTTATAACATATCTGTTACTGCTATGTCGTAGCTACAGTTATGTTCTGCTTGTTGGTGCTATTTTAGTGCATTGGGTCTTTAGCATGAGTCTTCCCTTAGCCACTGGAGTTAATATTCTCTGTTGTAAATGCACACGCTAATGAGCATTAGAATAACCACATGATTATCACTATATGAATTATAGAAAAATGATGAGACTAAGGCTACTGATCTACATCTAACAATCGTTTGGTTATTCTAAACCTTCATTTTTTAAACTTAGACAAAAACATTCATTTTATACACCAAGGCTACTGATCATTTTGTAAACTTAGAATTGGAAGAACCTAAAGCATCGTTTAAGGTTGGGAAAATCATCTAAAAATGTAGTAAACTAACCACTTTTTATGGTTGTATGTAACCTACTAATTTTTTTCTCATTGTATCTATTTTACTTTTGAATTTTGACCTTTTTATGTAGCGAGTGACCTGCTCAGCCTTGCACTCTTACGTGGCGCCAGTTTCTTTAACGACTGTTAATTTTATTGCAATTTTGGTCCTTTATATTAACAATCAATAGTTTTTTATAATTTACTTTCCTAATTCTTTTATTAAAAGAATGGTATGTAATCTGCTAATCATCATCATCATCAACAACAACACAACTTTAAAATGCTAGCAAGAACAAAAATGGTGTAACCTGTTTGAATTCTTATACAAATTTCTAGATCCAAAATCCAAATCTAATATAACAATAGACAAAAAGTTAAATTACAACACGAATCCAGTCCAATCAAATCCAAATTCCTATACCTATATGATTACAAAATTTAACTAAAAAAGTTCATGTAAACCCAGATCTAAAAAAACTAATCCAAATTCCTATTCACTATATGTAAAATGCAGATCTAAAAACATCAATCCAAACACTTTTCAATATTTGTACCTCTTTTCCAAATCAAATGAAGATTATGGAAAATAATTATTTGCATATATAAAAGATCATCGATCTTGCAGTCTGGTCGAGGATCAACGTCGCCCGCCTGGAGTTGATTAACCCTCATCTCCGTAGCAACATGCATGACGGTGGCGGCGGTGGTGGTTGTTGATGGTTTATATAGTTCATAACAATTATTTAAAACCTTAATATGGATCAAAGAACGCATAGTGGAAGCGATTAACAAGATCATTAATTTAACACAATTATATTAATCAAGATTAGGGTTACATACCTTTATCCTAGCAAGATCTACAAGACGATGGAACGAACGGCAACTAGGGTTTATCACGAACACCTCCAAGAATATAATCTAAAGGAAGATTATATCACGCTCTTGTACACACGTAATACGACGAGTTAACCGTGAGTCTAGCACGAACAATCCGAGCTACAACGCTTATGGAATATCTACCCAACAACCCTAGAGAGGGGCTAGGACTAGATAATTAGCTAAATCGAAAACCAAACAAAACCCTAAGGTGGTGTGTGGGTGGCGATCGCAAGAAGCAAGAAAGAGGGATGGGATGAAAAATTATGAAGGCCTTGGGTGTTTATATAGGCTTGACAAAACTTGGTCTCCAAGCAAAACCCCAATTTGGAAAGAAAATCTTTCCTCCTTCCTTTTTCTCCTTAGGCCGACGCCTCATTAAGCCCAATTAGGGCTTCCGAAACTTTTCCTTTTTCCTTCTTTTAGCTTCTATTTAATTCCATAACGGTCGTTATAACTTAACTTTTATTTATCAACGATCGTTAGTTAAGCTTTGGTTTGATTTAATAAATATATATAAAATATATTTAATAAATAAATTAACTCTTTACGTTATGTGTGCAATCCCGTGATCCCGAGATCGATCCTATCTCACGACTATTAATTTTAAGTCCATAAACTTTCAGCTCCCACTTGGACAAAATTCTAATATCGTGATCACATTGACTAGCGTCTAGTTACACTAGCAATGTCACTAGTACAAACCGGGTAAGGTCTCCTGGACAAGAACCTTTTAATGATTATATCATTATTATTATCCTTTCATTTCAAATACAACGTTAATAAGGATATGGATCTCAATCATTCCTTCATTAACTATTCTGTTTCTCGTTAACGGATATAGCAAGATTACCAAAACACATTTGGGTGTGGCCACACAAACATCTTACTACTCCCCCGAGGGACCCAGCTGTATTTATACTTCAAAATAAATTTTGAAGGGAACAAATCCCATTTTGAATACAAGCAAAACACATGAATTTTGCAACACTTCTGAAAATAACCCTTATAACTAGCAGTTACGTTTAGCGTTAGGTTACCTTACAGAAATGCACTACATTCAATGCAGTTTTCTGGTATCTCAGGTCTAAGGATAACTATTTATGATTTACTTAATGACAAAGATCCATAAAGTAAAATCATATAGTTGGGATAAGTCCAATATTTGATTCATCAAATATCATCCAAAATTGACCAATATACTTTCAAGTATACTCTGTTACCATTTCGAATTGTCTTAGTTTAATAATACTCCCATATTATTAATCGACAACGGACATTTAGAAACATCATAATGCTCATGGATTAAAACATGTAAAATAGGACATAAAATCAAATAACAGAAAAATAAACGAAATCCATTCTTTATTTCATCAATTCAATAATGTCTTACATCCTTTATCCAAATACCAATCAACAGATTTATTGCATGAATTCACTAGCTAGTTGCAGCCCAATTGCCTTGGCATGCTTAACTACCTTTGGCCTAGATAAAGCCTTAGTAAAAGGATCAGCTACGTTATCATCTGTGTGAACTTTTATTAATTTTATTTCTCGAGCTTCCACTTGTTCTCGAACGTAGTGATATCTACGTTTAAAGTGTCTGGCGCCTTTCATAACTCCAGGGTCATTGGCGAATATTATTGCAGCAGAATTGTCGCAATATATATCAATAGGTTCTTTAATTGAAGGCATCACTCCAAGATCTCCAATAAACTTCCTAATCCAAACAGCTTCCATTGCAACTTTTGAAGCGGCCATGTACTTAGATTGAGTCGGATGCATAGCAATGGTTTTCTGCTTACTGCTCTTCCAGTCAACTGCTCCTCCATTGATGACAAACACGTAACCCGTCTGAGACTTCGTATCGTCTTTATCACATTGCCAGGACGCATCACAGAACCCTGTTACATTCAGTTCTGTGTCTGGTATACCCCCGAATACCAAAAACATATCTTTCGTACTCCTCAAATACTTTAGAATATTCTTAACAGCAGTCCAGTGGAACTTTCCTGGATTCTGTTGGTATCTACTGACCAAGTTCTGAGCAAACGCTACATCAGGCCTTGTGCATCTTACAGCATACATAATAGATCCGACTGCCAAAGCATAAGGCACCTTCTTCATGTAAGCCACCTCTTCAGGTGATGATGCATCTTTCTCATGACTTAACTCATGCTTAACCTCCATCGGTAAGAAACCTTTCTTAGAGTTATGCATGTTATTCTTTTTTAATATCTTATCAATATAAGCATCTTGGCTAAGACCAATTAACCGTCTACTCCTATCTCGATAGATTTTAATTCCCAGAATATATGCAGCATCTCCCAAATCCTTCATAGAAAAACATTTACCAAGATAATCCTTAACTTCCTTAAGTCTTGGAATGTTACTTCCCATGATTAATATGTCATCGACATATAGAATTAGGAACACTACATTACTCCCACTAGCTTTGCGATATACACATGGCTCATCACGATTTTGAATAAATCTGAACTTTTTGATTTCTTCATCAAATCGTTTATTCCATTGACGTAATGCTTGCTTCAAACCATAAATAGATCTTTAAAGTTTGCACACGCGCTTTGGATATTTAGGATCAACGTACCCTTCCGGTTGTTGCATATAGATGTCTTCATCTAAGCGACCGTTCAAGAAGGCAATTTTAACATCCATTTGCCATATCTCATAGTCATAGTATGCTGCTATAGCTATGAGAATCCTAATAGCTCGTAAGTCTGCTACAAGAGAAAATGTCTCCTCGTAGTCTATGCCAAAAGTTTGAGTAAAACCTTTAGCCACTAAACGTGCTTTATAGGATTGTACATCACCATCCATGTCAGTTTTCTTCTTATAAATCCACCTATTTTTCACTACTTTAGCATTTTTAGGCGCGTCTACAAGAATCCAAACATCATTGATTTTCATGGATTTCATTTCCTCATTCATCGCAACTATCCATTTTGACTTTTCTGGATCAGACATTGCGGATCAATAGTTAGCAGGTTCACCAAGATCCCCTACTTCCTCCTCATCATCCTCTATGTAAAGACATAGTTTGTCTGGCGCACGTATAGTCCTTTGAGATCTACGTGGAGGAATTAATTTCGGTGGAACACTCAGACTTTCTGGTTCTACAGGAATTTCTTCGCTAGTATTTTCAGAAGGCAATGTATCTTCTTGAATTTTTTCAAGATCATAATTTCTCCCGCTGAATTCTTGATTTACAAGATCATTTTCAAGGAAGTCTCCATACCGAGCCACAACTATTTTGTTCTCAGTCGGATAATAAAAGTAGTAACCCATAGTTTCCTTAGGGTAACCTACAAAGATACATTTTACTGATCGTTGTTGGAGTTTATCTCCAGAGTCACGTTTCACATACGCCTCACAACCCCAGACTTTCAAGTAAGACAAATATGGCTTCTTGCCATGCCATAGTTCATATGGTGTCTTATCAACCTTCTTTGTGGGAACCATATTCAGAATACGAACAGTAGATTCAAGAGCATAATCCCAAAAGGATAATGGTAAAGTTGTAAGATTAAACATAGATCGCACCATATATAATAATGTACGATTTCTCCTTTCAGATACACCATTTTGTTGTGGAGTATATGGAGAAGTTACTTTCTGAACAATTCCATTCTTACTTAAATAATCTTTAAACTCTTGACTTAAATATTCACCACCACGATCAGAACGAAGAGCTTTAATCTTCTTTCCTAGTTGTAACTCTACTTCCGCTTTAAACGTTTTGAATGTTTCAAATACCTCATGTTTATGCTTAAGTAAATAAACATAACCATAACGGCTATAATCATCCGTAAACGTCAAGAAGTAGCTAGCACCTTTCCTTGACACATGTCTAAGTGGTCCACACACATCAGTATGTATCAAACCAAGTAGTTCAGTAGCCCTTCAATATTGCTATTAAAAGGTTTCTTGGTCATCTTTTCAGAGATACAAGATTCACATTTATCAAATGATTCATCATTGATACTTTCCAAAAGCCCATCACGTTGCAGCTTTTGTATGCGAGTCTTCCCAATATGGGCAAGCCTACAATGCCAAAGATAAGAAGAGTTCTTGTCTAACTTACTCTTCTTATTCATGCAAAAAACAGAATTATTTTTCCTCTTGGAATTTTTACCATGCATGTTAATTTCAAAAACATCATTCACAGAAATTGCATCAAAATAGAATAAACCATCTTTGAAAACAGAAATTATATTATTATCAATCGTGTGATTAAATCCAAGATCCAACATACAAGAAAAGGAAATGACACCCCTAACAATTGTAGGTGCATAATGACAATTATTTAAAAACAGTACTAAACCCGAAGGTAAAACTAATTTAAATATTCCTATAGCTTCAACCGCTGCTTGTGCGCCATTGCCCACTTGCAGAAATTGTTTCCCATAGGAAAGCCTCCTCTTCAACTCAAATCCCTGCAGGGTATTACAAATGTTAATATCACATCCCGTATCATATACCCAGTAGT
Organism: Glebionis coronaria; assembly: GCA_025667525.1. Lineage (NCBI taxonomy): Eukaryota > Viridiplantae > Streptophyta > Magnoliopsida > Asterales > Asteraceae > Glebionis > Glebionis coronaria. The sequence goes on along the minus strand of CM046877.1, from coordinate 553,887,463 downwards.
TTGATTTGTATGAAAGATTAAATAACTCTATCATAAATAAGTTACATGAAGATGGTGCTGCAGCAACTTGCTCAGCCTTCTTCTTATGTTCTGCCATTTCATGGAGATAGAGAGAGCAATTCCTCTTCCAGTGTTCGGTCATCTTGCAGTAGTGACAAGTCTCATCTTTCTGAGATTTCTTAGCAAAGTTCTGCTTCGGCTTTGATGTAGTCACAACTTGCTTGCTCTTATCAGCCTTGCCTTTGCCTTTCTGCTTCTTATTCACTTGCGGTTTAGGTTTAGTCACTCTTCCCTTTTGTACATAAAGTACTTGAGGCGTAGCAGTGGATGCCTTATCTTTCAAACCCTTTTCGAAGTCAATGAGCATTGCATGCAAATCATTAACTGTCTTCCCCGTGCAATGCATATTATAGTTGCGAACGAAATCATTGAAGTCCTTATTAAGGGACCTGTTGATCAAGTTAATAGCCATATTATGATCGAAGGGTTGTCCTAGTGCGATGAGCTGTTCCATATAACCCCTCATCTCCATGTAATGAGCACTTACGGACTTTCCAGGAGCTTGCTTGCAACTATGTAGAGCATCAACCAGATCATAGATCTCTACAGCTTGCGGCGTTTCATACACAACCTTGAGTTCCTTAAGCATTACCTGAGGTGGATATAGCTCATAATTCCTTTGAAGTGTTGGAGCCATTCTCCCTAACATTACAGCAGCCACCTCATGGTGCTTCTTAACGTTAGCAGCGTGTTGAAGCCTTTCCGCATCAGATGCTCCTTCAGCAAGATCCTCCGGAAAAGGAGTTTCCAAGATATTGATAGTACCCGCTGCTCTCAGAACAATTCTTAGTGAGCGGTACCAGTCATTGAAATTAGGGCCAGTAAGTTCAGACCGTTCAAAGAAAGCTTTGAACGCCGAGCTTATTGTCAGATTGCTTTCGGGTTGAGCCATTTCTACAGAAATAAGTTTACACATTAGTATTTTTGATAATACAATTCAAGAAAATAAAATTACCCCGGTAATAAAACCATAGTATTTTCCTTGAAAACTAGAATCCATATTGACATAGATTTATCACATCAGTTGATCTGCTAGTGACAAATGTATTCAACACAGTAACTTGTCGAACAATAATTGACAAACAAATTTGCAATTTCTAGATATGTTAGGGATTTACATTGCCAAAATCATTTGCATTGTAAACATGTTTTATCCCTACTTTATGCCTTAAGTTTCCAGTTCTCACTGAGTAACTCAATTAAGTCGACTAATCTAAAGAACGTAAAACCTTCATGTGCAATCTTATTCAGTCATGAAGTTTTCTCTCCATTACAACATCGTCCGATATCTTATATGACGACAATTGTAACTTCAAGTGTTCGTCAATTAGAGGGCATATGACTTAAATTTTAGGGTATAGATTTTGGTGTCAAAATCATGTATGGAGAAGCATGATTACATCTCCATAACATAAGTTTAATAAAACGTTTAGTAAACTTTTTGGTGAGACTAAAAGTTCATCATATACTTGCAAGTTGAGGTATTGGTTAAACCAATTAAAGATTTTACACACAACTAAATTCACACCGTACTTTTTCTAGAACTTAGTTATAGCACAAAGCAATAACCTTATTCATTGTGTTTTGGATGTGAATTAATGTAGTTAAATCAACCTTAAAGAATTATATCAATAACAACCGTAGGTAATTCCAATTTTGACGCACAGGCGAGCCGGGAATTTGGTCAGCACTGAAGCATAACACCTCCTTCCTTAACCGGGTACATGACCAGCGGTGCGTTATACCCACTTTATAGTTTGCCAAAATTGAGTAGGCCGTTAAGTTGCTATTGCAATTCTAATCAACGCAAATCATATGTAATTTACATCTCAAAACAATTCATTAATTTTGATAAGATTTAGTCCATATTATTTTTTCTTGGAAAAAAATACCCTTGTTTACAACATACAATATAAAAACGCATGAAAACAAGTAGTAAAAAAAATTAAATCAAATAGGCACATGCATAACGATTTATTCAAAGAACATCAAATCTAGGGTTTTTATAAACATAAAAGTCTTCCCTAATTTTAAAACTTTGAATCAAATAAAGCAAATAGCAATCAAAATTATATGATCCGTAAAAAACATGCACGTTCATTACGGATCTCCCACATTCTCTTAACAATTAAAAAACTACGGATCGTAACACACATGACATAACAATTAATTCATGCAAAACATCTAAAGTCAATTACCATGTAATTTTAGGGTTTACAAAAAAAAAATTATAAAAAATTCGGCAAAGCCGATTTTAAAAAAACAATAAAAAAACAAAACCCTAATTTTTATAGAACCTAAAAACAACATGTAATTTTTAACACAAATCAATATTAGTTAAAAAAAACTTTAGATCTGGATAATTATAATCATGTTAAAACGGCTCTCGATGCCACTGATGGTTTATATAGTTCATAACAATTATTTAAAACCCTAATATGGATCAAAGAACGCATAGCGGAAGCGATTAACAAGATCATTAATTTAACACAATTATATTAATCAAGATTAGGGTTACATACCTTTATCCTAGCAAGATCCACAAGACGATGGAACGAACGGTAACTAGGGTTTATCACGAACACCTCCAAGAATATAATCTAAAGGAAGATTATATCACGCTCTTGTACACACTTAATACGGCGAGTTAACCGTGAGTCTAGCACGAAAAAACCGAGCTACAACGCTTATGGAATATCTACCCAAAAACCCTAGAGAGGGGCTAGGACTAGATAATTAGCTAAATCGAAAACCAAACAAAGCCCTAAGGTGGTGTGTGGGTGGCGATCGCAAGAAGCAAGAAAGAGGGATGGGATGAAAAATTATGAAGGCCTTGGGTGTTTATATAGGCTTGACAAAACTTGGTCTCCAAGCAAAACCCCAATTAGGAAATAAAATCTTTCCTCCTTCCTTTTTCTCCTTAGGCCGACGCCCCATTAAGCCCTATTAGGGCTTCCAGAACTTTTCCTTTTTCCTTCTTTTAGCTTCTATTTAATTCCATAACGGTCGTTATAACTTAACTTTTATTTATCAACGATCGTTAGTTAAGCTTTGGTTTGATTTAATAAATATATATAAACTATATTTAATAAATAAATTAACTCTTTACGTTATGTGTGCAATCCCGTGATCCCGAGTTCGATCATATCTCACGACTATTAATTTTAAGTCCATAAACTTTTCAGTTGTTTTGCCAGATGCAACAATGGTGGTGGCGGGGTTACGATGGTGGTGGTGAGAGGATGAAAGGGTGCAGTGGTTATCAATTTTTTTATCATCAAAAAAACACAAATCGGCTCGTTTATTTGGATTCTTGTTTTTCACACCTGAACCAACCTCATAAGCATTCTCAATAGTAGCTACCACCCCACCTTCCCATATCTCAAACTATGAAAAACACTCACATTCCGGTACCAAACATACGAGGCCCAATTATCCTCATCACAAACCATATTCCATGTCTCCTCTCCGTATCAAAACACCACCTTAATATCACCCACTGCCGACAACTTCGTCTTCATCGTCCATCAACCCCATCAAGCTGTTTCAAATCCCTCTTTCTATCTTCACCACTTTTTATTAGTGTAGATCTAAGCTAAAACTAAATCTGATTTTGTTAGGTTTTTGTATGATATTTGATTTGTTTGTATTTGGCGTTTGGCGTTTTTGAATAAATCTAAGCTAGATCTGAGATGATAATGGATAATTTATTTTGTATTCATTTTCACGAGCATCAGATCAGTATGTGTTTTGCAATATGTTATTTATTACATTTCGAAGCCAAATTATTTTTTAATCGGTTAAAAAAGTTGATTAAAAGAAAAGAAATTTAAAAATGTGATAGACTTATTTAAATAAATAAAATAAAGAAAACAAAGGGTATTTTAGTCATTCAATTCTGAGTAAGGGACCAAACGACCATTAATATAAAGGACGAAGGATGTAAAAGTTTATGGCTAAGAAACCGACTAAGGGCTGAGTAGGTCACTTGTTACACAAAAAGGTCGAAATTCAAAAGTATATTGATACAATGAGAAAAAATTTAGTAGGCTACATACAACCATAAAAAGTGGTAAGTTTACTACATTTTTAGGTGATTTTCCCTTTAAGGTTATCAAGATGATGATTAAGTAAACTTAGAAATGGAAAAACTTCTTTTTGTACACCAAATTTACTAACACTTAGGTATCTTGTTGGTTTCTTCATGTTACTAATAAGTGATATGATCTCTTTGATGCACCAACTGTTACGCTCAGTTCTCGAGTTTTAGATGAAAGAAAAGGAAAAGATTAGGAAAAGGAAAAGAAAAGGAAAGGTAAAGGAAGTGTTATTTACATGTTCTTGAGATAAAGTAAAGGAAAATGAAAGTAAACAAGATTCATGTTCTTGAGGTAAAGGAAAAGGAAAATAACTTGTTAAATTACATATAAACCCCTTTAGTTTTTATGACCAAATACTATTAAAAGGGTATTTTAGTCTTTATATAACTTATAATAAGATTTCTTTTCCTTTTCCTCCCGCTTTTGGGAGGAAATAAAACTTTCTCCCATTTTCCCCTCCAATTCCTTTTCCCCTCTTAAAAAAAACTAAAGAACACAAAATACTTTCCCTTTCCTTTCAAATATTAACTCGAGAACACAGTGTTAAGTACCAACATTTGTATGGGTCAATTTTTAAAAACTGACCCATGACCCAATTCTTAATCGGGTTGGGTTATGGCTCACTTTTCAAAATTTCAAAACCTGACTCAGCCCGATACGCCAAACTCGAGAACCCTATAACCCAGCCCGATAACACCCCTAGTATGTACCATAATCTGTTCGACATAACATCAATAACAACATATTCCACTAGATTTATTTTTTCTCCTATGAATTAAGCATTCTATTTTTATCTATCACTTCACTTTATCTTATCTGATATTCTTTTAAGGTTATGTACATATGTACTAAGTGTTGTTTTTTACAATTTTTGTAGAGGGATGAAACAGGGATAGACTCAACGGAAATTGAGCTTTCTGAAAGGTTGCATAAACTACACAAAGGTAAATGTGAGTCGTGTGATTCAAGGGCGAAAAACGTTCATTCTGAGTATCATGATATAGTCAAAGAAAATAATACATTTGAAGTTGAGGTAAGTGATGACAGGATTGCGACTTATGTTTATCCACCACTTCCTGCTCCTCCTAAATTCGATGCCGAGGCTTGGGAAAATGCGACTAAAAAGGTGCATAAACTACACAAAGGTAAATCTGAGTCGTATGATGAAAGGGCGAAAAACCTTCATTCTAAGTATCATGATATAGTCAAAGAAAATAATACATTTGAAGTTGAGATAAGTGATGACCAAATTGCGACTTATGCTAATCCACCACTTCCTGCTCCTCCTGTATTCGATGCCGAGGCTTGGAAAAATGGGAATGAAAAGGTGCATAAACTACATAAAGGTAAATGCGAGTCGTGTGATTCAAGGGCGAAAAACGTTCATTCTAAGTATCGTGATATAGTCAATGAAAATAATACATTAGAAGTTCAGATGAGTGGAATTGCGACTTATGTTAATCCACCACTTCCTGCTCCTCCTGCATTTGATGCCCAGGCTTCGGTAAATGCGAATCAAAGGGTGCATAAACTACATAAAGGTATATGTGAGTCGTGTGATGCAAGGGCGAAAAACATTCATTTTAAGTATCATGATACAGTCAAAGAAAAGAATACATCTGAAGTTGAGATAAGTGATGACCGGATTGCGACTTATGTTAATCCACCACTTCCTGCTCCACCTGCATTCGATTTACAAACTTGGGTAGATGCGACTGGTGATCCACGAAAAATGCTTAGTGGATTTGGGCTTACTGAAGAACCTGAAAACATACACAAGCAGGTAAAACCATCTTGCACAAGAAACCTATTTCTTATGCCAACAATGAAAGCAACTATGAATCTGAAATCGCTGAATTGAAGAGGGAAAATGGTATACTTAAAGCTAGCGTTAAGCAAATGTTGAAGTTATTGGCGATGCAACAAATTAACATGCCATCAAACGAGTAAATTATTTGAGTCATCCATTTAACCCGTTTCTGGTATTCATTACTAAACATTATGGTAGCTTATTTTTTAATCTTTATGTCAATTCCTAACTCTAGCTGTATTTGATGTGTTATGTTGGAAAAATCATTGACTAGCCAACTCTAGCTACCTGTACTTTGTGCAATTGACGTAGAATTTGTGTTACTTGTGTGGTTATTTACATATATTTTGGTTGTGGCGTGCACAGATATTAGTTTAGCAACAATTTATATTGTCGGTAAAATCCATTTTAGCAACAAGTCCAGAGCAATCCAATGTCGTTGCTATTTTTGAGAAATTATCAGCAAATTCTATAGTTGCAATTTTTAATATTACCAACCTTAGAATAGTTTGTTGGCATTCTATATCTACCAACGATGGACCATGTTCATGGAATTTAGCAATAACATAGATATATGTTGGTAATTTTTCAACTATTCATAGAATGTGGTTGGTATTCTTAATTTATCACCAAGCCTTTTTCCGACAACCGTGGTTGGTTGGTAACACTTTTTACGGGTGTTTACCAAAGAATATTAGCCGTTGGTGCTGGCATGATTTCTATTATTTCATGGAAAAACAACTACGATTTCAAAAACAAGAACCTTGCACATAAAGCTTATCAAATAAAATGAGCTCTTTAGATAACAATCAAAAATCATCCTACATCATAAATTAGTCATATATATTTATTTATTTTAACAATGTTATCATCTTTAATATAAATGTGGCTTTATGAAATATAATCTAGGGCTGAAATCCTTCCACTTTTCATGAGTCCCATAATCACCAAGTTCTTCTCCTTTTGTAAAAAGAAAGAAAAAGAAGCAACTTATAAAATTTAGGGTCACAAAACGTATAACATTAGTTAAACTTAAGTTTATATGGTTACTAATTTTAAATCACAAGTGTTTAATTGATAGTTCACCTACATATACTGCTAATTATGTGGGTTAGTCGACCTTTTTGCCACACCAACCTCTTGTAAAGGGAGAGCTAGTTTGAGTATGTGTACGGCGGTGGGTTCAAACTATTATTAGTTAAATATGGCCCGGTTTGATTTATGGGTTTAGGGTCAGTTAGGGTTTAGTGTTTGTAGTATGTTATTTATTATTGATCCAATATTTATAGTACAACATAAAACATACTAGAAACACTAAACCCCAACGGACCCTAATCCCATAAGTCAGGTCGGGCCATATTTAACTACCAATATAAACGTGAAGATATCTTGATAGTTTTTTGCAGATTAACTCGAGTAACTGCTAAATGCTTAAAGCAACACATTTGAAATTGAATTTTATTGAAAACATTCATTTATTTGGTAGTTGATCATTTATCTCCTTTTGTAACAACGTATCAAAAAGCTTTTTATATAAATATTTTGTATCTCATTATTTTTTTTCATAATTTGATTTCATCATATTTTTTAAAGTATATGCCCTTTGAGTCAATATGTAATTTGATACTAGTATATTTTTATTAATTTTTAGCTTTTCTCATCTTTTGAGGGTTTATTTTATTTTGATTTAATTTTTTGAAACTTCAGTCTTTGAAAATAAATTTAACGGCAAGATAGCAACATTTGTCACTTCAAAAATCGCTACTGACTATCCGCTGTAGCATTTCGCAAGTACCACATTCATAAAGAAATAATTAGCAAGTCCATAGAATTTTTCATGATCAAATTTTTATGAATTTTAACATCGCATATAACCATATAAACGTGAAGACGGAAGACCTGCTTATCATTTTTAGCCGATTGGTGGGAATATATTTACATAAAAGTTGGTGGTAATATATTTACATAGAAGTTGGTGGTAATATATTGACTTGTGAAACGTAAGAAGTTGGATAAGAGGAGTCTTTTGGATACAAATGTTGTTGTTCTATGAAATATGTTAGTATTGACAGAACAAAAGCAACCATTCAGATATGCTTTAAGAAGTGAAATGTGTGAGAGTTTGAATTTTCGCATATTAATTTTGATAATATTCAATTTAGGAATGAATGTTGTTGTTTCAAGTATCAAAGGGTGGAACCATCAGTTGTGGCATCATTAAAAATTCATTTAATGGGCTTATTAAATCATAATTTGACATATGATATAAGTCCAAGGGTAAGTAAGGTAAATATTTCTTATATATTTTCTATTATGCAATGTTTTGGTTTTACTTTGACAGGTTTTGCAAACGTGAGGGGCTTTATGTGACAAGAGGGCTAAAGTTCAGTCAACCCTAGTCAATTGTGTATATATACTCATTCTATTGCTTAGTCCGTCATTCAGTTTTGTTTTCATCTTGTTTCATCTCTCACATAGAAAGTTCCGCCATTGTTGATCTTGATTGATCTTGTTGATTTGTTCTTGTATATTGATCTTGCCTGTAAGATCAAGTATACGTTTGATTTCTTTGTTTTCTGAGTTGTATGTACGATCACAAAGCTAGGTATCACATTTGAAGTGATAGCCTAACGCAGTTATAGAAAAATAAAAGGGGAGGTTGGTTGATTAAATCTGTTCTTGTGTTTGTTTTAATAAATCGAATATGGTATCAGAGCCTTTGGTTCTTGATATCTGAGTTTTAAACCGTTTTTCTTTAACAATCTTGATTAATCTTGTGGTTAATCGTGTTCTTATTGTGATTAATTGCAAGATTTTTATCATTTAAAATTTTTAGGGTTTTAAAATTTGGGGGTTTTTTGATTCTTGGTGATCTGTGGTGTTCTATTGGGTTCTTTTGTGCTTAATCAAGCTCAATTGTGTTTCTGGTAAGTTTAATTGAAGAAACCCTAAAATCCAGAAATTAGGGTTTCGTTCAATTTTTAGGCGTTTGTTATTTTGTGTTAGTTATTTGTTATAACTAACATTTTCAGGTTGTTTTTCCGCTGTGCTTGTTGGTTGTGATAAGATCTTCTTGATCTTATTGGTTCTTGGGTTTCTTTGCTTGTTGCTGCGAGTGCAGTAACACCTCTCTCGCTCTCTCTCTTTTTTATTTGTTGTTTTAGAAGGGGTTTAGGTGTCGGAGGGATTAGTTAGCTTTGGTTGTTGGTTGTTGAGGAGGTACAAGGGGTTTTTAGTGCTTTGTTTGATCTTTGTGTGTTTTCATTATGTCTGTTTCTAAGAAAGGTGACCAGGAGGATGATCCTGTTAGTGATACTGAAACTGAAAGTGAAACAGTTATTCATACTAATGACCCTTTGTTTTTACACCCCACTGACACAAATGGGCAGCCCATTGTGAGTGTTAAACTCACTGGTCCTGAAAATTATAAAGTATGGGCTGCTGCATTTAATCTTGCATTACATACTAAGAACAAATTGGGTTTTATTGATGGTACTTGTGAAAAGAATAATGATGATAATGTTTTGGCTGATCAATGGGATAGATGTAATGCTGTGGTTTTATCTTGGATTCTTGGATGTATCTCTTTTGAGTTATATCAAGGACAAATTTTCTCTAAAAATGCTAAAGATGTGTGGGATGAATTTAAAGAAACTTATGATAAGATTGATGGATCTGTTATCTATAATTTGCATTATAAGATTTGTTCTCTTACTCAATCTGGCTCTTCTTTGTCTGAATACTATCATAATTACAACAGTCTTTGGAGGCAGTTTGACTCACTTGTCAATCTTCCTTCATGTAAATGTGATGGTGCTCCTCAAATGAATAGTCATAATTCTCTTATAAGACTCATGCAGTTTTTGATGGGTCTTGATGACACTTTCAGTGTTGTTAGGAGTCAATTACTAACTGCAGACCCTTTGCCAGATGTTAAATCTGCTTTTGCTACTCTATCTAGGGTTGAGTCTCATAAGAATAATCTGGTTCATGTTGTGAGTGATAAGAATACTGCTACTGCTTTTGTTACTAAACCTAATAATTGGAATGGTAATAAAAATACTCAAAACAGTCAAAATGGTCAAAACAGAGGTCCTAATAAGAATAACATTAAGTTTGTTTGCACTCATTGTAATATGAATGGCCATACTGTTGATAGATGTTTTGAGCTTAATGGGTACCCTCCAGGTTTCAAGAAAAGGAATACTGGAGGGACTAATGGTTCTAATAATGTCACTAGTTCTCTTGGTAATAATGTTGATCAGGGATCTAGGAAATCTCTTCCCTTTACTGCTGATCAGATAAATAGACTCATGGCTTTGATTAATTCTAAGCCTGACATTGGTGAAGTGCAGTCTTTTGTTGCAGGTATTAAATTTGGTGGTAATCATATCATTAGTTTTGTCACTTGTAGATTTTTCAACTTTAATACTAATATAAGTACTTATAGTACTTATATTGGTTGGATCTTTGATTCTGGAGCATCACAACATATGACTTTTTCAACTGAACACTTATTTGATGTTATTGATGTGTCAAAATTGAATATATCTGTTTCACATCCTAATGGAACTATTGAACATGTTAAGCATGTTGGAAACTTTAAACTATCAAGTAAAATTACTTTGAAAAATGTGTTGGTTGTTCCAGGTTATAAGGTCAGCCTTATTTCTGTTCACAAGTTGGCAAAAGATAGTAAATTTGTTGTTTCCTTTACTGAATCAAAGTGTTTTGTTCAAGATTCTCATCAAAAGTCCCTCTTGGGGACTGGTAGTGAAAATAATGGACTTTATTTGTTTGATTCAGGTAGGAAGTTTGTTAATAGTGCTATCACTAAGTGTAATTTGTCTAAGTGTGTGTGGCATAACAGACTTGGTCATCCCTTAGACCAAGTTTTAGCTATTCTTAAGGATAAAATCCATCTTGATTCTGCTAGTAATGTTCAGCCTTGTGATGTGTGTCACATGGCTAAGCAAACTAGAGATCCTTTTCCTATAAGTGATCATAAGACCAAATGTTTGGATGAAATTATTCATTTGGATGTTTGGGGTCCTTATAGGGTTAAAAGTAGAGATGGATTTAGATTCTTTCTTACTATTGTTGATGATTATACCAGGGCTGTGTGGTTATACATGCTTAAAGGCAAAGATGAGGTTTTTGATAAACTTGTTGAGTTTTATAAGCTAATCAAAAATCAATTTGATGTTGCTATCAAAGTTTTTAGAAGTGATAATGGAACTGAGTTTGTTAATCATAAATTTGAAAGTTTTATTAAACAAAATGGTGTTATACATCAAACTACTTGTGTGTATACTCCACAGCAGAATGGTATAGCTGAGAGAAAACATAGGCATTTACTTAATGTTGCTAGAGCCCTCATGTTTCAGGGGGGATTACCTTTGAACATGTGGCCTGAATCTATTCTTACTGCTGTTTATTTGATTAACAGGATTCCTAGCTCAGTCCTCTCTGGAAAAAGTCCTTATGAAATGATTTATAAAACTGAACCTAATATCTCTCATTTAAAAAGTTTTGGGTGTCTTTGTTTTAGTACTGTACTTAATAATGTGGATAAGTTTGCTGCTAGGTCTGAAAAGTGTGTGTTCATTGGGTATTCATTCACTAAAAAGGGTTATAAATTGTTTGGTATTGAGTCAAAACAAGTGTTTTTTTCAAGGGATGTCAAGTTTTATGAAACAGTGTTTCCTTTTAAAAATGATGTCTGTAAAAATGGTTTGATCTTTGAAGATCAGGGAATAAATAGTTTAATATTTTTGATTTAGCAGTAAACAACTCTGATGATCCCCATGATGATTTGAGAGATGAAAAATTAGGTGATAGAGGTAGCATTTTAAAAGAGTCTGTCTTAGCTGAGAAAGTATCTACTAATACTCCTATCATTATTACCAGTGATACTCAGGGGTCAGAGTCTATGAATGATAAAAGTCATAGTCTTGGAAACCAGTATAACTTAGGCAATAATGATGCTAATGATATAGACAATAATGTTGCCCTAGATGATGAAAATTATGATTCTGAGGGTGAAGAGTTTATAGAATTCAATCAATATTTTCAACATAATAGTCCAGAGGAAACTGAGCTAAGGAGGTCTAGTAGACCACATAAGTTGCCTAGTAAACTTAGTGATTATGTGCTTGACAAGAAAGTTAAATATGATATTAACACTGTGGTGAACTATAATAACTTGTCTTTACACAACTTTGCGTTCACTAATAACTTGAACAAAATACATGAACCCAAATCTTACAATGAGGCAGCCAAAGACCCTAGGTGGGTTGAGGCTATGAATGAGGAGATGGAAGCTCTTAATAGAAACAATACTTGGGTGATTGTTGATCTACCTCAAGGTAGAAAGCCTGTTGCATGTAAATGGCTGTGGAAGGTAAAATACAAATCTAGTGGTGATGTTGAGAGATATAAAGCTAGAGTTGTAGCAAAAGGATTTAGTCAAAAAGAGGGTATAGACTATGAAGAAACATTTTCACCTGTTGTGAAAATTGTGACTGTTAGGTGTCTTCTTTCTGTTGCTGTGCATAATAATTGGCCTGTTTATCAGTTAGATGTAAATAATGTCTTTCTTTATGGAGATTTAGATGAAGAAATTTATATGAATCTTCCTGAAGGGTATGGCTCTAACACAAACAAGGTGTGCAAGTTAACAAAATCTTTATATGGGTTAAAACAGGCACCTAGAAAATGGAATGAAAAATTAACAAGTGTGTTAATTAAAAATGGTTTTTGTCAAAGTAAAAGTGATGTTTCTTTGTTTACTAAGACTGAGAATGAGTCTTTTGTTGCCCTGCTTGTTTATGTTGATGATATTATTATAACAGGGAACAATGAAAGTATTATCAATGACTTTAAAAAATATTTGAGTTCAAAATTTAAAATTAAAGATCTTGGTAAACTCAAATATTTCTTGGGTATTGAAGTACTTGATACTAACTCAGGATTGTGTCTTAATCAAAGGAAATATTGTTTAGAGTTGCTATCTGAATATAATGTTGGCTTGTAAGCCAGCTAAAGCTCATATTCCAGATGCATCTAAGAAAAAGAAAAAACTTATTGAAGATGAGATTGATACTGTGCTTGAAAACAAAACTTGTTACCAAAAGATTGTTGGTAAATTGATATATCTGACTCTAACTAGGCCTGATATTGCTTATGCTGTTCATTGTTTAAGTCAGTTTATGCATGATCCTTATAAATCTCATCTGAAATTAGCTTTTCATGTTCTTAGATACCTGAAAAGGTCACCTAGAACTGGTATATTTTTTAAGCATAATAACAATCTGAATCTTAATGCTTTTGTTGATTCTGATTGGGCTAAGTGCAAGATTACTAGGAAATCTGTTACTGGATATACTGTTTATCTGGGTGATAATCTTGTATCCTGGAAAAGCAAGAAACAATCTGTTCTAGCCAAATCTTCAGCTGAAGCTGAATATAGAGCTATGAATAGTGTTGCTTGTGAAATCATGTGGATACTTAAGATTATGAATGATCTTAAGGTGAAAGTGAATTTACCAGTGCCTATCAGTTGTGATAGCAGTTCTGCAATTCAAATTGCAGCCAATCCTGTATTTCATGAAAGAACTAAACATTTTGAGATTGATTTATATTTCTTAAGGGAAAAGGTATCTGCAGGTTTGATCAAAACTGTTAAGATCAAATCTGAAGATAATGTTGCAGACTTGTTTACTAAAGGGTTGTCTATTAAAGATCACAATTCTTTTTGTGAACTTTTGAAGCTTGTTGATCTCTATCAGAAGTCAAATTAAGAGGGGGTATTAAATCATAATTTGACATATGATATAAGTCCAAGGGTAAGTAAGGTAAATATTTCTTATATATTTTCTATTATGCAATGTTTTGGTTTTACTTTGACAGGTTTTGCAAACGTGAGGGGCTTTATGTGACAAGAGGGCTAAAGTTCAGTCAACCCTAGTCAATTGTGTATATATACTCATTCTATTGCTTATTCCGTCATTCAGTTTTGTTTTCATCTTGTTTCATCTCTCACATAGAAAGTTCCGCCATTGTTGATCTTGATTGATCTTGTTGATTTGTTCTTGTATATTGATCTTGCCTGTAAGATCAAGTATACGTTTGATTTCTTTGTTTTCTGAGTTGTATGTACGATCACAAAGCTAGGTATCACATTTGAAGTGATAGCCTAACGCAGTTATAGAAAAATAAAAGGGGAGGTTGGTTGATTAAATCTGTTCTTGTGTTTGTTTTAATAAATCGAATAGGGCTTATCTTTGAATTTGATGAAGTACGTTGCTTGAATTTTTGAGTTGACATGAAAAAAGTTAGTTTGAAAAAAATATAAAGATGAAGATGAAAGTTAGTTGATCATGGTATTTTAATAATTTTAAAATAACACTATAAAGAAATTTTAGTCATTTTACATCTTTTTAATTGATCAAATTAAATGAAAAGTGAAAAAAAAATTAATTTTTGATAAAAATCAAAACTAATTGAGTTTTTAGACCAAAAGTGAAAACAAAACCAAATAACAACGAGGATTACTCTTGATAAGATAATGAGTGTCGGTCGCACAACCGACTTCAACCTAAATAAATAGCCCGCGGCCCCTCTTTGAAACACCCATCTTCCTTGCACCTAGCCTGATTATCAGATCTACGACACAGGTATAATATTATTGATGATTTGTATGTGATTATTTTATATTGATTTCATAACAGAAACTCTGATTGATATTTGTGGTTAGTAATAAAATTAAAAACTTAAAAGTTTTTAAACAGGCTTCACTCATGTATGTACTACTATTAGTTATTTGATTTTGACAGACGATTTATCTTTATTGCAATTCGATATATTATTTCCCTTTGATGTCTGATTAATTAATGATGATGCAACAGGGAAACATGTCACTCCTACCCATGAAAACGAGTTACTCCCTCGTAGCATGTAATAGTGATGCTAAAGTGGAGGAGCAACCACTAACCCTCATATTTGATTGTGCGGAAAACACTGATCTTGATACTTACTATGATTGGGTGGAAAAAGAATTGACCCGTGTTATAGATAACAATCTCAAGGTGAAAAAAATCCTACTGAATACTTTTGATGATAAATACGAGTCCAAGGTCACTAGTTTGGTCCCGAAAGCTCTTAAATGCCAAATCCAAGAGCTTGATTTATTGTATTTGTTTCCTACTAGACGGAGTTTTGTGATTGTCTTAGATGATTCTTTCTTCATCAATTCACATCTTACTCATCTTAATTTATCAGGCAACTTTCGTCATCCAACCCATCTTAGTTGGGATAACCTCAATTCTTTGTCTCTTTCTAAGTTAATGTTAACAGAAGACTTTATCCAAAAAATACTTTCTGGATGTCGTCTTCTTGAAACATTTAAGTTACACAACTGCTATGGTGATCTTACCAACCTTAATATTTATTCAAAAAGTGTCAAAAGCTTTGAGGTCTCCGGAAACAGGCAGTTTGACAGTCGAATCATATCTGTAGTGCTACGGGCTCCTTATATTACTTCATTAACACTCAAAGGATGTTTGGTGTTAAGTCAGCTTGAGCTGGTTGATACGACTTCGTTAGTCCAAGCACACTTGGATTATTGTGAAGATGATGATGTGAATGATGATGTGGATTTATCTCCCACTGAGGAAGAATCGATGATTAACTCACATGTCAGTATGCTTTCCTTTCGCAATGTCAACATTTCCCTTGGTCCGAGGTGCTCAGAGGTAAAGCTTTTTTTTTTCCCCCTTTTCTACGGATGAGATTGCTTGTTACTCATTGCTGTCTTTTGCTCGTAGATTCGTTCCCGTTCCAGTCAGAGAAGCTGGGGGTTGTGGAGGCTGTGAGTATGTGTGGACGATGACCAAGATGAACAAGATGTCATGATGATGTCTCCTTTAATGCCATTTTAATTTCATGTTTATCCTAGACATATGTTTACTGTTTTCTAATTGTAAGTTGTTTCCTATTAGCTTATGCATTCCAAAAGAATCAAGTTATGTTTAATGTTGTTATCTTGTGCTCAAGTCTTTTGAATGGGTTTCACCCTTACCAGCAACTTCAGAAGTTGGTTTATCGTATAGCTTCCAATTGTTGTTCCCTTCATGGCGTCATCTACCCTATGTTTGACTTCCCGTCTTTTGTCTACTACGCTCAACTTCATGTCTTTAGTCTTCAGTCCAGTGTCATGTTTTGCCATGACCGGCTATATAAGTCAAAAGGGTTTTTTTTTTATTAGTCTTTTTACCGCCTCAAGGTGTTTTTTGTTCTAAAAGTGACATTTTAACTCGAATGGTTTTTTTTTACTAGTCTCTTCCAGTTGGCAAAGTTACAACTGTTGTGTACAAAGCATGCGCGCGCCTCGCCTACGAGACGCGTGCGATTTTGCCTCATTTCCAGGCGCTTCTCGCTTTGGACCCTTAGTGCAACGCTTCTCGCTTTTCAAAACCAAGACTGCAAGATGATGGATGTGTAATTTGTGCGAGTTTTCTTTTCCTTGCAATTATATTTCACATTTAAAGTGAGGACAATCTCATTATTTCACCAAAAAAAAAAACATAATTTCAAGCAAACCTTAATGGATAGGGAGGGAGTTCAACAGATGGTGTAATGTCAAAATACAAACACATACCGCTACATTTTGAACAGCAGAAATTCACAGAAACTTGCTATTACTAAATGGTCAAAATACACATAAGGGCCGACGAGTCTTTTACCTATAACTGTCCAAGACATCGATTGGCCAAAGGCAACCATAAGTAGCAAGTCTTTTTACATTATTAGTTTCTAACTGATAACTGGTGTCTACAAAAATAACTACAAAATGGAATTCTTTCAAGGCTCTGTAAGCAACCCAATTTTGAGATACTTAGGGGTACGTGCTGTTATTGCCTCTTTTGTCCGGGAAAAAAATCAGTAACTTGCATTCATTGTTAGTGTTTTCAATACCTCGTTGACAAGATTCCAAATGGTTGGATTTCCTGATGTTGCAACTAATGTTGGTCATCTATTTTCAAAGAGACATGTTCACTCCCGTGTTGCGTTTGTTGACTTCTTGACTTTAACTTCTTTGGGAACCATCTTCTGATGCTTTCACGTAACCTGCAAATACCCATGACACAAAAAGTTAAATTTGCATGCATGGCATCTTCTTAGAGGTGGTGAAATGGGTGGGTCGAAGATTGGGTAGTGGCTAAAGTGGGGCAACTTTGGTTGGGGCTGGGTAAGCCCCAAACACTTTCTGCTGATTCTTAAGTTCCTTTGTAAATAACTAGAGTGACCAATATGATTTGCACTGTTTCGACAATAATCTCTTATTTGCATAGATGACCTTGGGGACTTGATGCATAAAAAGTACACCTTGCCAGATTCCGGGATACATCTGATAAGTCAATAGCTAAAAAGATGGAAGCTCAAGACACTAACAGATGATTTTGTGATGGCCAATCTCAGTTTATTGAAAATTTGGGTTTGTTTATGCAATGGAAATTAGAAAGTTTACAAAGACTTACAGATCCAGTCTTTCAAAAATAGCCCGCCGCAGTGGCGGACGCAGGAATTTATAAGGTGGGGTACAAATTTTTTTTTTTTGGACAATGACATCAAAATACGGAAAAAATAGTATCGAAATGACAAAAATCGTGTATTTTTACTTAAAATGAGGGATTTCTAAGGTGTTAGAGAGTTGAATGTTGTGTTTTAATACGTAGGTGTTGGGCAATTTGGTTTATGAATGGGGGGCACGTTCGAAAAATGCTTAAAATCGGAAAAAATTTACACTAAAATCTCATTTTATCGGGCTAGCCATGGGGGGCGCCGCCACCCCAATGGTAACATGTATGTCCGCCACTGGCCCGCCGTACTGAAGAGTTGAGGCCATATGCTATTGAATTTAAAAGACCCTGAATCATGTTTAAGTGTAATCACCGCCAGATATCCCATAATAATAAAATCACATCGTTTTACACTGTTACTTTTTCTAACACGTTACTAGTTATAGAATAGTATATCTGCCATAGTAACACTACAATGGTATTAATTTGCTTCACCTGATTATCATTCTTAAGACTTCTAAATTATCAGACACACGGTGAAGGGTGGAAATCGGCCACATTAAAGTTACCTTCTGGGGAGGTCCGTTTGGTATCCAAAAACTGCTCAGCAACAGTCGAACAAGTGGGGAACGTTCGGGTGAACCAGAAAAGTTTACTTGGAGAGCGCAGTACAATGGAGAGTTGTATGCTGCGTTCGGGAAGGATGAATCGCTCCCGAAAAAGAATCTAGTGATTCTCTCCCAATTGGTTGGACCATAGGTGCGATGATTTACTTCATGGGCGAGGTCTCGGTTTTTATTTAAAAATGAGAATTTGAGTCAAAGGTAGCAAGATTCAAGTAACAGATAGAGTGTATCATGATTAACATAAGAAGCAGCTGAATCATGCTAGTTTATAAATAAATGAAGTCAATATGGAAACTTACCAAAACATTCCAACATCAAGAACAGAAAGCCAAAAGATGTTGTGACCCGGTTCAATGAAGTCATGAATACGCTTGACTGTGCCAAAACTCCATGCTCCTATATAAGAATGAGTGGATAGTAACCCCACCGGTTCAAAGCCTGTACAACGAATATAGCAATGAGCCAAGAAGCTAAACAAGAACTTAAGAAAAACTTGGCCAAAGGGGAAGGTCTTCTATGCAACATTTGCGTTGCATATTGCCAGCCATTTTCATGACTCAATTAAAATCCTGGGAAAGATTTTGTTTATCAGTGCATAGAAATTGTAATTTGGGGAGTATTATTTTACTATATAGATATTATAAATATTTTTTCGACCGGTGATTAACTGATTGTAGGATCACATTAGGTTCACTATCGACTTGACATAAATAGTTTCTAGATTTTCCAAGAGCTCCCTATTTTACTGACATGGGCGTTGAAGGTTGCAAAATGGACAGGTTGGGTAACATGTAAAAATGGTTGACATTTTATGCACTTCAAATTTGGCCAATAGTGACTAATTTGACCTGTCTTTTAAAAATATTTGTTTATACTTCACCTATTAGAGATAAAGCATAACCCAAATTGACCCATTGGATAAAAGGGGCTGAGATTGCCACCGTAATAGAAGTGATAAAAAAAATACATACCTTCATGTCTGCACGTGTATCTGAATGGGAACCCCGATCAGACATGCCCACTGCCATCTGATAATGTTTGGACTGTCTTATGGTCACCACATATGAAAGAAGCCACAAATAAAAAGAATAATAGAAACTTACACGGGTCACATTGTTTAGCAAGCGTATAACTTGAAAGTAGACGATCCCGTTGAAAAGAATTGCGCCCCACAGAGGTGCATAAAAGGTAAAGACGTGGACAGCCTGTACAAATACATCAAATCAATAACCATGCATGATCATTGACTGTGGGTTTCAACAATAGACTTCATTTTTTTCTTTTTTTTTTGCGAAACGGTGAATATATATTACTCCAAAAAGCCTTATTTACAAAACAAAAATCCCACGAGGAGTTGGACATGCCCAAACACCAACATTAGAATTTCTCAGCAACAAATAACAAGGGACATACAGACTGAATGACAAAACTTGCTGATCCATGCTCAAACAACACATACATGTTACCTATAATCACCAAAATCACCAAGCATTAAGGTCATTCTGGATATACCAGAATTTATGAGTTATTACCACATTTCCTTTTGGAAGATTACCTTGTTATCCAACTGCAGCTACAACCTCGCAGTAAGAAAACAAGATCATATCACAAGAAGGCTTCATCAACAGAACAGTATCACTTGATGCTAGTGAAGGAATATGTACACGTAAGTAATATATGTCCGGAAGTCGTCCCGAGCCTAAGGAGACGCACGCGTTAATACGTAAAACAATTATACGTTAATATATTATGTGTAATATATTAATTAGTGATAAGCTATTGCAAACATTAATTAATTAGTTAGTTAACAGGGATTATACAATAAATAGTTAAATATTAACTATAATTAAATTGTATATATATAAACACATAGAAGATATATTTGGATATATATTGATTTGGCATAGGACTATTATAACCGACTTAGTCATCCTATATATATAATATGCCCTACTTCTATTGTGTACTTCCTACGACAGAATCAAAAACCCAAAATTGCGATTCTTTGGTCGTATACTGCGATCAACTAATACTCTAATATTAGTTGTGTTTTATTTGGTTTTAGAAACTAAGTATTAGCTAGCTTTATCACTATCGGTATTAGCATACTTAATTGTTTGCTATAACGTATTGTGTGCGTATTCTTAGAGAGATCATACTTTGATCTTTATTGGTGGTTCGATAAAGGTGTTTAATCTATCGCTAAAAGGTACGCGTTTCTTTATCGTTTATGTTAATTACTTGTCTATACGTGATCCTAAATTCCGCTGCGTACTCGTGATATTAATATGTTAATATGGGAAAAAGGTTTCGATAAATTCCAACAGTGGCATCACGAGCCGTTCGTATAGCTTTTAATTACATTAAAAATAACGAAAGAGATAAAATTGTGTAAACTTACTATGATGGCGTTTGAATTATTTTATTTGATGATTAGTTTTTCATAAACCCTAATTAGGGTTAATAAAATTAATTAGACAAACCCTAAGTTGTATGCAATTTTTGTTGATAAATGTGTTGTTAATTGTAAATTAGTCGTTATTTTGTTAATTATTAAATTTATGGTTCGATCCATGGGAATCATGCAAGTTTACCATGGATCATGTGTTCTTAATTAATTGATTTAATTGAAGTCATGATAGATGTGGTATGCATGAAGTATGTGATTAATTGTTAATTGGGTATATGTTTTAGGTTAATGTTTATTTGTTTTGCTTTTGATTATAATTGTTATATATCATGGTTCAAGCAAAGGGTTTTTTGAAAAATAAAAATAAACCGGACTAAAACTATATGAAATTTGATTTATTATAATCTTGTTCTTACACGATCATATGTGGCAACAAATGAGTCGCCCTTACATGGTTTTAAATCTAACTCACGCCGTGATTAGCAAGAATCAAGTTTATAATTTGTTTTCTGCTTTAAAGTTGTAAAATTTTATTAATGACGTAATTTGCAAAAGTACTATCTAGTTGCAAGGCTAAGGTTCGGGAAGACTCATCAAGACTTCAGTCTTGTAGATACCATTGCCCTATAATACCTGACTACTTGTAGTCTCCTTATCTTGCATACTATTTAGGAAGCCGCGAATGGTCTAGGGTTTGAATGATTTTAATAATTCTTTAATCTTTTCCCGTGATAAAATTAAACTTCTTTAAATAGAATACATGTTGAATCGTCAATTTTTATGATATCACTATTTATACAATTGAATTGTAAGTTAAGTAAGTGATATTTATGATTAACGAATTGGGTAAATTTTATAAATTATCATGATACAAAGATGTTGCATGCTTCTTTGTACATGTTTTTGAATTGTCAAAATTTATACCCTTTGAAATAAGTTTATTTGCCATCCAACGTGTAAAAGCACTTGCACTTACTCTTTCACCATACGTTAGACTGTGGTGATTTTGTAACCCAAGGTGATATAATACACTCGATTGTGAGACGTCGGTGCTATATAATCACGGTTTTTAGTTGGACGACTTAAGCAAGTTAAGATAGGTGAGACCTTAACTCGTGGCAATAGATGGGATAAACATGCTTGCTTTTTCACTTTTGAATTGTCACAAGTGATGTATATAAAGTCGAGTCCCATAATTCTAGAAGTTGTATTGGATGCAATTATTGAACGTCAATTACCCCTTGAATATCATCATCACTAGCAGATCAACTGATGCGGTGGTGGTATGTCTTGGTGGATTCTAGCTTTTAGAAAATTAATTGTTTATTTATAAACATGGGTATTTAATTTTCTATAAAGGAAGTATTATCGAAAATACTAAATTATTGAACTTTGTTTATTTGTAGATGGCAACGAACATTGCCCAAACCAAACAAAACAGTTCGGCTTTCAGGTCGATGCTTGAGAAGCAACAACTTACTGGTCCTAACTTCAATGAGTGGTTACGCGCGCTCAAACAAGTTGTGCGTGTGGAGAAACTACAGGATGTGTATGACAATCCTTTGCCTGACCATCCTGGTGCTACTGCTACTAATGAACAATTAGTAGAATGGAATGCTCTTTATGATCGTCATAATGAAGTTGCTTGTTTAATGTTTGGAACTATGTCTCCATCGCTTTATCAGCAATTTAAACACAAAAGTCCTAAGGACATGATAACTGAGCTCCAAAAGATGTATGGAAAGCCTCCTAGTGTCGAACTACATGAGTTAGTACACACTTTCCATTCATGCAAGCAAGAAGAGGGTCAATCCGTTAGCGATTATGTTCTATTGATGAAAAGCTATTTGGATCATTTGGCAACTCTCAACTATGTTCTTCCAGAAGCTGTCTCTGTCAGCTTGATCCTCAATTCACTTTCAAGTGATCTTGAGGGCTTTGTGCAAAATTACAATATGCAAAGCATGGGGAAGACAATTAGTGAAGTTCATTCTTTGCTTATTAAATTTGAGAAAGGAGTTAAGAAGAACAAGAAGTCAAATGTTGCATCTTCTTCTACACCACAAGTGATGGCGATCCAAGGTGGTAGGATCCAGAAGTACAAACCGCAAGGAGGTAAGGATAAGGGTCCTAAAAATTCTTATCCTCCTAAACCTAAAAAGCCTCAACCTTATAAGAAAGAGCATCCGACAAAAGATTCCGTATGTCACCACTGCAAAGTGGTTGGACATTGGAACAGGAATTGTCCTGTTTATCTAGCTGAGTTGATGAACAAGAAGAAGCAAGTTGGATCGTCCACTTCTTCAGGTATGTATACCATTGAATTATTTGCTTGTTCTAAAAATTCCTGGGTGTATGACACTAGTTGTGGTACTAACATTTGCAACACAAAACAGGGACTTAGAGGAGCAAAGAAGCTGAAACAAGGTGCTGTCTACTTGTATGTTGGAAACAGCGTACGTGCTGAAGTAGAAGCTATTGGAAGTTTTGACTTAGTTTTACCTAATGGTTTAATGCTTGTTTTGGATGATTGTCATTATGCACCTACTATAACTAGAGGTGTTGTTTCAGTTTCTTGTTCGCATGATAAAGGATTTATTCATAAGTTTACGGATTCTGGTATGACCGTTTCGTTTAATGATATGATTTATTTTAATTGTATCCGTGTTAATGGTATTTATGAAATTGATATGTATGATCCTACTTTGCAAATTGTGAATTCAATGTATTCGATTAGCAATAAGAAATCTAAAGCAAGTTTAGATTCAACTTATCTTTGGCATTGTCGACTTGCTCATATTAGCAAGAAGCGAATTGAAAAGTTGCAACATGATGGACTTTTAAACTCAACAGATAGTGAACCGTTTGATCAATGCGTTTCTTGTATATCGGGCAAGATGACAAGGAAATATTTTTCGCATAAAACGGAGAAGGTGAAAGATCTACTTGGATTAATCCATACTGATGTATGTGGTCCACTTAGACATGTGTCAAAACAAGGTGCTACATACTTCATTACCTTTACTGATGATTATAGTCGTTATGGTTATGTTTATTTGCTTAAACATAAACATGAAGTCTTTGAAACATTCAAGGTATTCAAAAATGAAGTAGAAAATCAACTCGAGAAGACTATTAAAGCCATTCGATCGGATCGTGGTGGTGAATATATTAGTCAAGAATTTAAAGATTATCTAAAGGCTAGTGGAATTGTCCAACAGCTGACACCTCCTTACACGCCACAACATAATGGTGTTTCTGAGAGGAGAAATCAAACTTTGCTAAAAATGGTTCGATCAATGATGAGTCTTTCTACTTTGCCACTATCCTTTTGGGATTATGCTCTAGAGACTGTTGTACGCATTCTCAATATGGTTCCAACCAAGAAGGTTGACAAGAATCCATATGAACTATGGCATGAAAAGTTCCTTACTTGTCTTACTTAAAGGTCTGGGGTTGTGAGGCACATGTGAAACGTCACACGCCTGACAAACTTCAATCAAGATCGGTTAAGTGTGTCTTCATAGGTTACCCTAAGGAAACTATGGGTTACTATTTCTACTACCCACCTGAAAACAAAATAGTTGTTGAGAGGTATGCAGATTTCTTTGAAAAGAATCTCATAGTTCAAAAAGAGAGTGGGAGGATTGTAGAACTAGAGGATGAAGATATTTTACCTTCTAAAACTACTAGCGAACATCCAATTGAGGAAGAAAGTCTTGCACCTGATGCAACTCAAGAAGAGGATGTTGTCCCCATTCGTAAATCAAAAAGAACAATCACAACACCTGAACGACTATGTCTAAATGTAGAAGTCGAGGAACATGGTTTAGGGGATCTTAATGAACCCACTAACTATAAAGATGCAATATTGGATTCTGAATCCGATAAGTGGATTGTTGCTATGAATGCAAAAATGCAATCTATGTATGATAATCAAGTCTGGAGACTTGTAGATTTACCTCCCAATGTGAAGGTCGTAAAGGGTAAGTGGATTTACAAGAAGAAGACGAACATGGATGGCATTGTACACACCTATAAAGCTCGATTTGTAGCAAAAGGGTTTACACAAACTTATGGTGTTGACTATGAAGAAACCTTTTCTCCTGTTGCAGACTTGAGAGCTATTAGGATTCTCATAGCCACAGCAGCGTACTATGACTATGAGATATGGAAAATGGATGTAAAAACCGCGTTCTTGAATGGTTACTTGGAAGAAGAAATCTATATGGAACAACCGGAAGGTTTTGTTGATCCTAAGCATCTCAGAAAAGTATGTAGGCTTCAAAGATCCATTTATGGACTTAAGCAAGCATCAAGAAGCTGGAATAAAAGATTTGATGAAGAAATCAAAAAGTTTGGTTTTGATCAAAATCTAGATGAGCCATGTGTATATCAAAAAGCTAGTGGGAGTAATGTTGTTTTCCTAATCTTGTATGTTGATGACATAATCATTATGGGAAATCATATTCCAAGTTTACAAGAGGTAAAGACCTATCTTGGGAAGTGTTTTTCTATGAAAGATCTAGGGGAAGCGGCATTTATTCTTGGAATCAAAATCTATAGAGATAGATCGAAGCGGTTAATTGGACTAAGTCAAAATTCATATCTTGATAAGATCTTGAAGAAGTATAGAATGGATAATTCCAAGCGTGGTCTCATTCCTATGCAAGTGCACACTGACTTAAATAAAACACAAGGTGCTACTACATCTGAAGAGATGAAGCGTATGCAAAATGTTCCTTATGCTTCGGCTGTAGGATCTATTATGTATGATGTGAGATGCACAAGCCTGATGTTGCGTTCGCGCAAAATATTACAAGCCGATTTAAGCAAAATCCAGGTGAAAGTCACTGGACTGCTGTGAAAAATATTCTTAAGTATTTAAGACATACTAAGGATACGTTTTTGGTTTATGGTGGAAATCCTGAAGCTACTGAGCTGCAAGTTAATTGTTATTGTGATGCTGGATTTGAAACCGATAGAGATGACACTAAATTTCAAACTGGGTATGTTTTCGTTTTGAACGGAGGCGCGGTAGTATGGAAGAGCTCCAAACAAAGTACTACTACACAATCTGCCACAGAAGCTGAATATATCGCTGCTTCTGAAGCTACAAAGGAAGCTGTTTGGATGAGGAAGTTTATTGGTGAACTTGGCGTAGTTCCTACCAATGAAGAACGTATAAAGATGTATTGTGACAATTCAAGTGCAATCATCATAGCTAACGGACCGGGAGTTCAGAGAGGCGCCAGACACTATCAAAGGAGATATCACTATATTCGAGAATGTATCGAATTGGGTGAAATTAATCTAGTTAAAGTTCATACAGATAATAATCTAGCAGATCCTTTTACGAAGGCTTTACCTGGTAAAAAGCTTACTCAACATGCTAGGAGCATGGGACTTCGTCCTGCTAGTAGTTTCATGTAAGCTGTTTTAGTATTTGGATAAAGGATATTGTTAAACAATATTTATTTTATGAATTGAAATATTGGATATATTCGTTTTCTTTAATATTTATTGGTCCTATTTTTGCATGTTTAAATCCTTGAATAATATGTTATTCTAAATTGTCTATGTCGATTGATTATATGGGAATATAATTGAATTAAGACATATATGAGAGATGGTAATATTCGTAGAATATGCAAGAACGGTTCACCAACTCATACGATATCCAAAAGTTTTATATTGGACATCTCCTACTTACAAGTCAATCACTTTATGGATCGGTGTCTTTAAGTGAAACATGTAAATGATTTACATTACTAAATCCTTTGACTTGAGATGCAAGCATGTCTTATATATGTGGATGGTACTTTTTGCTATAGTTCTAACGCTATCCTGAATAAGGTAGTAATAAAGACTATAATCATTTGTATCTTGAAACATGTAAGAGGCACATGTAGTCAAGACAGAATTTGTTAATTCAACTAGGTTTGAAAAATAATGCTACTGGGTCCCTCGTTAATTAATTAGATGTTTGTATGGCCATACCCAATGATAATCTAGATTTGTCTCGATCAGATTGGTAATCTATATTAATTATGTAATGCGAGAAACAGAATAGTTAAAATGGAATGACTTTGATCCATATCCATTATTAACATGGCATTTGAGAAACAAAGGGATTGTAAATGTTTAAGTCATTTAAATGTACTTTATGGAAAACTACACTCGAGAGTTTCTGAGAGCATTGGCGTGTTGTTAGACGCTAACCAATGTTATTATATTATATTATTGTACATGTCCAAGTGGGAGCTGAAGGAATATGTACACGTAAATAATATATGTCCAGAAGTCGTCCCGAGCCTAAGGAGACGCACGCGTTAATACGTAAAATAATTATACGTTAATATATTATGTGTAATATATTAATTAGTGATAAGCTATTGCAAACGTTAATTAATTAGTTAGTTAACGGGGATTATACAATAAATAGTTAAATATTAACTATAATTAAATTGTATATATATAAACACATAGAAGATATATTTGGATATATATTGATTTGGCATAGGACTATTATAACCGACTTAGTCATCCTATATATATAATATGCCCTACTTCTATTGTGTACTTCCTACGACAGAATCAAAAACCCAAAATTGCGATTCTTTGGTCATATACTGCGATCAACTAATACTCTAATATAAGTTGTGTTTTATTTGGTTTTAGAAACTAAGTATTAGCTAGCTTTATCACTATCGGTACTAGCATACTTAATTGTTTCCTATAACGTATTGTGTGCGTATTCTTAGAGAGATCATACTTTGATCTTTATTGGTGGTTCGATAAAGGTGTTTAATCTATCGCTAAAAGGTACGCGTTTCTTTATCGTTTATGTTAATTGCTTGTCTATACGTGATCCTAAATTCTGCTGCGTACTCGTGATATTAATATGTTAATATGGGAAAAAGGTTTCTATAAATTCCAACAGCTAGTTCATACCATTCAATGG
Source organism: Glebionis coronaria (assembly GCA_025667525.1). Lineage (NCBI taxonomy): Eukaryota > Viridiplantae > Streptophyta > Magnoliopsida > Asterales > Asteraceae > Glebionis > Glebionis coronaria. The sequence goes on along the minus strand of CM046877.1, from coordinate 553,859,911 downwards.
CTACAATTCCTAAATCCTTTTAAGATGAGGTAAACTATCCCAGCTTTCTCTGTCTTAAAAGAAAGGAGTCACCATTGACTGAACTCTACCAAATCTAAACAAATAAGCTCTACGGATATCATCAAATCTCATACTACATTTCCTCTTAGCAACATTATTCTAAAACCAATGCAGCCACATTCTCACACTTGGCTCAAAATACTATCACTAAAAGGCTCATCCAAAGACCTGAGATCACATAGAGCTTAATACCTTCCAGATTTAAACCAAGATCACAAAATTTCTCAATTTGAACTTCAATTGCTGCAACTTCACCCTTCTTTCAGCAATAAACTTCTACTCTACATATTTACATAATCGTGCAAAAGAGTAAATGTGTTTTCAAGTTGTTCATTGCAAGTCTTTTGCCAAAAAAATGCTATGATTTTGAAATTTGGTTGGTTTGGATCATCATGATCCACTTAATTGGATAGCAGATCAAATCACTTGATTTGATCGATCCAACAAAGTGATGAGCCTTCGTGCAAGTATATATGCTCTTTCTGGATACCAAAAGAGAAAGAAATGCCAAGGGCACTATACATTGGGTTTGTGTAGAACAACAAGTACTTGTCAGGTTTCAGGATCCAAATAAAAATAATGGAAACCTAACAGCGGCTAAGGATAAACTAGCTAATACCAACTGAGGCTGGGGTGCTTTAAAGGCTAAGTCACTGTCCACTAAACGGGATCGATATCTTTTTCTAGAACTAACTTGTGCAACGGGAGTTAACATTACAATATTTCAGCAGTTTAGCAAAACTAACAGTAGTAAGACATGTATCAGACAAAAGGCAAACAGAATGGACAGAAAATGACCAAAAGGAGAAAATCTTGCAGTCAAACTAAGAACAATCCATACTTGCCTTTCCTGTTCGCCCAGTTTCTGTCCAGCACCATGCAGCTACCCGACCTATCTGGCTTCGTTTCGTTTTGAGCCATTCCATATCCTCATTGACGTAAGCTAAGAAAGAATGTTATTTTTTCTCAGTAACATCAGTTGTTATGACAGTTTTACGGTCTATTGGTTATGAACATGGACATCCAGGCCAGATAGGTCGGGTAGCCAAATATAAAATATTAATATTTTATATTTATATTTCACATCAAATACTATTATAACAACTGATGTACAATTACTATAAATATATTTTATATTTTAATATAAAATATTTTAATATATTTTATAGCAATAGTATATTTATATTAATATACAGTTACTCTAAATAGTTTAATATATTTCACGTATACAATAGTATATTAATAGTATATTTTAGTACTTATATTAAAATATATTTTAAGTATATTTAATACTTATATTAAAATATATTTTAAGTATAAGTACTTATACTTAATATTTCTAATATAAGTATATTTTAATACTTATATTAGAAATATTAAGTATTTATATTAAAAGTATTTATATTAGAAGTATTTTAATAGTATATTGTACATGTAAGATTTTTTCTAAGAAACAAGTTGAAACGTCAAGGTCCGTTTTTTAAAACATTTTTCTATTCGCAAACGTGCAATAGCATTGTATACAACACCCCGCAGCGAAGCGCGGGTTTTCCAACCTTGCGGTAAGAAACAAGCAAAAATCCGTAACACGTGTGTATCGGCAGAGAAGGCATTATGTATCGGCAGCAACTTCATTTTATTAAATGATTCATAATAGAGGCGGGTTGAAAGTTGGTAGACGACCAAGGTTTACCAAAAAAAGACTCAGAAAGAAGTAGCAGTGGCATCACTTAAATTGACAAGAAGGATTTGCGAATTTAAGGTATGCTTTCCTAGATCTTTTTAAAAAATTCGCTTCAATTTTGCATGCCTCATGTGTTAATGTTTTAAAGAGTGTGATTACAATTGTTTCCATAATTATTTGGTTAATATATCCGAGTGGTTGGTGTGTTTGTTTTCTGGTGGTGATTAAGCTTTTTGGACTATCCATATAATGTGTTTGATGAAATGTTTGAGTTAAAAGCAGCGTGGTTATGTATATGACTACAACACCTTCATACCATTACGAAGTTCATGTTAAAGTTCTATGTGTATATGGGTATTAGGCTGTTTATACATCATATTCGTGATCTATTAACCCCTAGACAAGAGTTGCAATAAACTTTGAAAAGTAAAATGAACAGTTTTGTCATACATCTTTTTGGTACTTTTATTGATGTTTATATTGTACTAATAACGGGTCAAAGTGACTATCAAAGCGTAGTCATTTATTTTACATTAATAGAAACATTTGCCCATCTCTTGCAGAATTTTGGAGTTAAGGAAACCATAGCGACTGATGAAGAAGTCGAAAAGAGTGTACGAGTAGGCTGTGGTTGCAAAAATGAAAGGAAGACCACTCCAAGTAGACAAATTGTGGAAGGCTGCCAATATTTAGCAAGTATATTGTCATGGTTTGAGCCATTAACTTTGTTTTTTTAATTTTGATTTACATTTCGGAGGAGAACATGTAATATTAAGTCATCCTATTCAACATATATGGTATTGTCAGAAACCAGGAACAGATGGAGAAGATCTGCGAACGTACTTTTTATGAAGAGCTTGGAGGTGTCAAACTAGAAGAACGATTGCTTTTTACCGAGGCAATGCTAAATCCTAAAAGAGAGAGCGAGTTGTCTGTCCAAGCAATATTTGAGACTTTCAATATTCCAGCGACATATGTCGCTATGCAGCCTCTACTTTCTATGTATTAAACTGGATATATAACTGACCAGTCGATGACTGCTATCCATTATGATTTAATCTATAGGGGCGATCACATTTATATAATAAAAATAAAGTTTTCTTTTACTTATCTTACTTTTATAGGTATAGTGCTGAAATTGGGAAATGTTGTGTCAGAAACACTCCCAATTTTCAAGATTGAAGATCTTGCGAGAATTGTTAGTCATCCACAAGTATGTTTAGCATCTTAAGTTTTCCAAACAAAAGTTTAAATTTTGATAATGATTTTTTATAAATGTTTGCAGGCTCTTGCTCTGTGCGAACATGCATCGACAAGGTTACTAGTGGATAAATAATAGATGGGAAATTTGCGTAATTAAAAAAAAACGCCCCTCACATATGCCCCTTTACAATTATAAACAGAAAACACACACATAAACAAAAAAAAACACATACAAACCCATCGGTGCCCAAATCTGAAAAACCGCAGAAATTAGCATCGGCAGATAGAAAACTAAATAAATATAATCGATTTCGATTATCGAGCCGATTCATAAACAATGATTCGAACCTGAGGTATGTTCTTTTCGATGATTGTTTTAGAATAAATTCAATTTTTTTAATTCTTTTGTGTTGATGTTTTTTTATGTAAGTAATTTTATTCATGTCATGTTTTTCAAGTTCAATCTAATCTACATATAAAACACAAAGAAGATTTCGACAATGGAGCGAATTCACAAAGAATCGATTTCAACATGAGTTATGTCCTTTTTTACAATTGTTTAATTCAGAATATAAGGACCGATAATGTATAGTTTTGTTTTTTCTTTTGTTTTTCAGGAAATATGGTGATTTCAGATTCCGGGTTGACAATGGGGGGTTTGCTGCGTAGGAATTAAAGGTATGTTTTGATGGTGGCTTTAATAAAATAATTTAGATCTTTAGAATCTCATATAAATTGTAGATGGTATAGTCTTTTATATTGGGGTTTTATTGAGATTTGGATTTGGGTGTGCTTCGTACGTAAGGTTATTGAAAGAAGCTTAATTGTGTTCTACAACGATGGTGGACGAGCATAAGAACAATTTGGTATTTGACTTATATGAAATCGCCATTGGAAAAAGTACAACTGTACAACATAAATTTTTATTGCCGAATGGAATCCAAAGGGAACGAAAAATCCGAATTCCATTTTCATACATATGCTTTTGACCATACGTTTTTGCAGTTTGCTTATGCTTTACCGCCTTTATAAAGGCATATGCTTTCTAATGAAACGTATGATATATATTAATGTCGTGATTATTGTTTTCCTCAGCTTATGTATATTGTTCTTTTTTGTTCTTAGTTATGATTTTTTTCTTTTTCCAACCCGTCATTGTTGTCGCTGATTAATGCGTGTAGTTTATCTTTGATCTCATTCCAGAAACATAATTTATGAGCAAGAAATGAACAATAATGAGCTTTTGTGGTTGGCCTTGCAGGTTGCTGCTACCGGAAGTGCATATTGCCGATTCTTATGGCATGTTGACAATCATGACATGAAAAAAGGCAATAATTTATTGGTAATCATGAACTGATGACCCATGGTTGATTTTCATGGGCTGGTAATTACAGGTATGTTAACTTTTTTCTAACTCCAAAAAATGGTTTTCTAAGAAACAAGTTGAAACGTCAAGGTCCGTTTTTTAAAACATTTTTCTATTCGCAAACGTGCAATAGCACTGTATACAACACCCCGCAGCGAAGCGCGGGTTTTCCAACCTTGTGGTAAGAAACAAACACAAATCGGTAACATGTGTGTATCGGCAGAGAAGGCATTATGTATCGGCAACATCTTCATTTTATTAAATGATTCATAACATAGGTGGGTTGAAAGTTGGTAGACGACCAAGGTTTACCAAAAAAAGACTCAGAAAGAAGTAGCAGTGGCATCACTTAAATTGACAAGAAGAATTGGCGAATTTAAGGTATGCTTTCCTAGATCTTTTTAAAAAATCCGCTTCAATTTTGCATGCCTCGTGTGTTAATGTTTTAAAGAGTGTGATTACAATTGTTTCCATAATTATTTGGTTAATATATCTGAGTGGTTGGTGTGTTTGTTTTCTGGTGGTGATTAAGCTTTTTGGACTATCCATATATGACTACAACACCTTCATACCATTACGAAGTTCATGTTAAAGTTCCATGTGTATATGGGTATTAGGCTGTAACATATTCGTGATCTATTGACCCTAAAAATACAATTCGCTCGAGTTTTAGGCGTTCAGGGTTGGCCTTGCATTTTTTTGTAAGTAATGTAATAACCCCAAGACAAGAGTTGCAATAAACTTTGAAAAGTAAAATGGACACTTTTGTCGTACATCTTTTTGGTACTTTTGTTGATGTTTATATTGTACTAATATCGGGTCAAAGTGACTATCAAAGCGTAGTCATTTATTTTACATTAATAGAAACATTTGCCCATCTCTTGCAGAATTTTGGAGTTAAGGAAACCATAGCGACTGATGAAGAAGTCAAAAAGAGTGTACGAGTAGGATGTGGTTGCAAAAATGAAAGGAAGACCACTCAGAGTAGACAAATTGTGGAAGGCTGCCAATATTTAGCAAGTATATTGTCATGGTTTGAGCCATTAATTTTGTTTTTTTAATTTTGATTTACAGTTCGGAGGAGGACATGTAATATTAAGTCATCCTATTCAACATATATGGTATTGTCAGAAACCGGGAACAGATGGAGAAGATCTGCGAACATACTTCTTATGAAGAGCTTGGAGGTGTCAAACTAGAAGAACGATTGTTTTTACCGAGGCAATGTTAAATCCTAAAAGAGAGAGCGAGTTATCTGTCCAAGCAATATTTGAGACTTTCAATATTCCAGCGACATATGTCGCTATGCAGCCTCTATTTTCTATGTATTAAACTGGATATATAACTGACCAGTCGATTACTGCTATCCATTATCGTTTAATCTATAGGGCGATCACATTTATATAATAAAAATAAAGTTTTCTTTTACTTATCTTACTCTTATAGGTATAGTGCTGAAATTGGGAAATGTTGTGTCAGAAACACTCCCAATTTTCAAGATTGAAGATCTTGCGAGAATTTTCAGTCATCCACAAGTATGTTTAGCATCTTAAGTTTTCCAAACAACAGTTTAAATTTTGATAATGATTTTTTATAATTGTTTGCACGCTCTTGCTCTGTACGAACACGCATCGACAAGGTTACTGGTGGATAAATAATAGATGGGAAATTTGTGTAATTAAAAAAAACGCCCCTCACATATGCCCCTTTACGGTTATAAACAGAAAACACACACATATACCAAAAACAAACACACAAACCCATCGGTGCCCTAAATCTGAAAAAGCAGAATTTAGCATCGGCAGATAGAAAACTAAATAAATACAATCGATTTCGATTATCGAGCCGATTCATAAACAATGATTCGAACCTGGGGTATGTTCTTTTCGATGATTGTTTTAGAGTAAATTCAATTTTTTTAATTCTTTTGTGTTGAATTTTTTATATGTAAGTAATTTTATTCATGTCATGTTTTTCAAGTTCAATCTAATCTACATATAAAACACAAAGAAGATTTCGACAATTGAGCGAATTCACAAAGAATCGATTTGAACATGAGGTATGTCCTTTTTTACAATTGTTTAATCCATAAGATAAGGATCGATAATGTATAGTTTTGTTTGTTCTTTTGTTTTTCAGGAAATGTTGATTTCAGATTCCGGGTTGACAATGGGGGGTTTGTTGCGTAGGAATTAAAGGTATGTTTTGATGGTGGCTTTAATTAAATAATTTAGATCTTTAGAATCTGATATAAATTGTAGATGGTATAGTTAGAAACCAGGAACAGATGGAGAAGATCCGCGACCCTAAAATATTCGTGATCTATTGTCCAATATTTAGCTGTAATATATTCGTGATCTATTGACCTTAAAAATACAATTCGCTCAAGTTTTAGGCGTTCATGGTTGGCCTTGCATTTTTCCCTTGCATTTTTTTGCAAGTAATGTAATAACCCCAAGACAAGAGTTGCAATAAACTTTGAAAAGTTAAATGGACACTTTTGTCGTACTTCTTTTTGGTACTTTTATTGATGTTTATATTGTACTAATAACGGGTCAAAGTGACTATCAAAGCGTATTCATTTATTTTACATTAATAGAAACATTTACCCATCTCTTGCAGAATTTTGGAGTTAAGGAAACCATAGCGACTCATGAAGAAGTCGAAAAGAGTGTACGAGTAGGCCGTGGTTGCAAAAATGAAAGGAAGACCACTCGGAGTAGACAAATTGTGGAAGGCTGCCAATATTTAGCAAGTATATTGTCATGATTTGAGCCATTAATTTTTTTTTAATTTTGATTTACAGTTCGGAGGAGGACATGTAATATTAAGTCATCCTATTCAACATATATGGTATTGTCAGAAACCGGGACAGATGGAGAAGATCTGTGAACATACTTTTTATAAAGAGCTTGGAGGTGTCAAACTAGAAGAGCGATTGCTCTTTACCAAGGCAATGCTAAATCCTAAAAGAGGGAGCGAGTTGTCTGTCCAAGCAATATTTAAGACTTTCAATATTCCAACGACATATGTCGCTATGCAGCCTCTATTTTCTATGTATTAAACTGGATATATAGCTGACCAGTCGATTACTGCTATCCATTATGGTTTAATCTATAGGGGCGATCACATTTATATAATAAAAATAAAGTTTTCTTTTACTTATCTTACTTTTATAGGTATAGTGCTGAAATTGGGAAATGCTGTGTCAGAAACACTCCCAATTTTCAAGATTGAAGATCTTACGAGAATTGTCAGTCATCCAAAAGTATGTTTAGCATCTTAAGTTTTCCAAACAACACTTTAAATTTTGATAATGATTTTTTATAATTGTTTGCAGGCTCTTGCTTTGTGCGAACACGCACCGACAAGGTTACTGGTGGATATATAATAGATGGGAAATTTGCGTAATTAAAAAAACGCCCCTCACATATGCCCCTTTACGGTTATAAACAGAAAACACACACATAAACCAAAAACACACATACAAACCCATCGGTGCCCCAAATCTGAAAAACCGCAGAAGTTAGCATCGGCAGATAGAAAACTAAATAAATACAATCGATTTCGATTATCGAGCCGATTCATAAACAATGATTCGAACCTGAGGTATGTTCTTTTCGATGATTGTTTTAGAATAAATTCAATTTTTTTAATTCTTTTGTGTTGAATTTTTTTATGTAAGTAATTTTATTCATGTCATGTTTTTCAAATTCTATCTAATCTACATATAAAACACAAAGAAGATTTCGACAATGGAGCGAATTCAAAAAGAATCAATTTGAACATGAGGTATGTCCTTTTTTACAATTGTTTAATCCATAATATAAGGACCGATAATGTATAGTTTTGTTTATTCTTTTGTTTTTCAGGAAATATGGTGATTTCAGATTCCAGGTTGACAATGGGGGGGTTTGCTGCGTAGGAATTAAAGGTATGTTTTGATGGTGGCTTTAATAAAATAATTTAGATCTTTAGAATCTGATATAAATTGTAGATGGTATAGTCTTTTATATTGGGGTTTTATTGAGATTTGTATTTGGGTGTGCTTCGTACGTAAGGTTATTGAAAGAAGCTTAATTGTGTTCTACAACGATGGTGGACGAGCAACATAAATTTTGGATTATGACTTATATGAAATCGCCATAGGAAAATGTACAACTGTACAACATAAACTTTTATTGCCGAATGGAATCCAAAGGGAACGAAAAATCCGAATTCCATTTTCATACACAAGCTTTTGACCATACGCTTTTGCAGTTTGCTTATGCTTTACCGCCTTTATAAAGGCATATGCTTTCTAATGAAACGTATGATATATATAAATGTCGTGAATATAGTTTTCCTCAGCTTATGTATATTGTTCTTTTTTGTTCTTAGTTCTTATTTTCTCTTTTTCCAAGCCGTCATTTCTTGTCGCTGATTAATGCGTGTAGTTTATCTTTGATCTCATTCCAGAAACAGAATTTATGAGTAAGAAATTAACAATAATGAGCTTTTGTGGTTGGCCTTGCAGGTTGCTGCTACCGGCAGTGCATATTGCCGATGCTTATGGCATGTTGACAATCATGACATGGAAAAAGGCAATAATTTAATTGTAATCATGAACGGATGACCCATGGTTGTTGTTCATGGGCCGCTAATTACAGGTATGTTAACTTTTTTCTGACTCCAAAAATGGTTTTCTAAGAAACAAGTTGAAACGTCGAGGTCCGTTTTTTAAAACATTTTTCTATTCGCAAACGTTCAATTGCATTGTATACAACACCCTGCAGCGAAGCGCGGGTTTTCCAACCTTGTGGTAAGAAACAAGCACAAATCGGTAACACGTGTGTATCGGCAGAGAAGGCATTATGTACCGGCAACAGCTTCATTTTATTAAATGATTCATAACAGAGGCGGGTTGAAAGTTGGTAGACGACCAAGGTTTACCAAAAAGAGACTTAGAAAGAAGTAGCAGTGGCATCACTTAAATTGACAAGAAGGATTGGCGAATTTAAGGTACGCTTTCCTAGATCTTTTTAAAAAATCCGCTTCAATTTTGCATGCCTCGTGTGTTAATGTTTTAAAGAGTGTGATTACAATTGTTTCCATAATTATTTGGTTAATATATCCGAGTGGTTGGTGTGTTTGTTTTCTGGTGTTGATTAAGCTTATGTGTTTGATAAAATGTTTGAGTTAAAAGCAGCGTGGTTATGTATATGACTACAACACCTTCATACCATTACGAAGTTCATATTAAAGTTCCATGTGTATATGGGTATAAGGCTGTTTATACATCATATTCGTGATCTATTGACCCTAAAAATGCAATTCGCTCGAGTTTTAGGCGTTCATGGTTGGCCTTGCATTTTTTTGTAAGTAATGTAATAACCTCAAGACAAGAGTTGCAATAAACTTTGAAAAGTAAAATGGACACTTTTGTCGTACATCTTTTTGATACTTTTGTTGATGTTTATATTTTACTAATAACGGGTCAAAGTGACTATCAAAGCGTAGTCATTTATTTTATATTAATAGAAACATTTGCCCATCTCTTGCAGAATTTTGGAGTTAAGGAAACCATAACGACTGATGAAGAAGTCGAAAAGAGTGTACGAGTAGGTTGTGGTTGTAAAAATGAAAGGAAGACCACTCCAAGTAGACAAATTATGGAAGGCTGCCAATATTTAGCAAGTATATTGTCATGGTTTGAGCCATTATTTTGTTTTTTAAATTTTGATTTACAGTTCGGAGGAGGACATGTAATATTAAGTCATCCTATTCAACATATATGTTATTGTCAGAAACCGGGAACAGATGGAGAAGATCTGCAAACATACTTTTTATGAAGAGCTTGGAGGTGTCAAACTAGAAGAACGATTGCTTTTTACCGAGGCAATGCTAAATCCTAAAAGAGAGAGCGAGTTGTCTGTCCAAGCAATATTTGAGACTTTCAATATTTCAGTGACATATGTCGCTATGCAGCCTCTACTTTCTATGTATTAAACTGGATATATAACTGACCAGTCGATTACTGCTATCCATTATGGTTTAATCTATAGGGGCGATCACATTTATATAATAAAAATAAAGTTTTATTTTACTTATCTTACTTTTATAGGTATAGTGCTGAAATTGTGAAATGTTGTGTCAGAAACACTCCCAATTTTCAAGATTGAAGATCTTGCGAGAATTGTCAGTCATCCATAAGTATGTTTACCATCTTAAGTTTTCCAAACAACAGTTTAAATTTTGATAATGATTTTTTATAATTGTTTGCAGGCTCTTGCTCTGTACGAACATGCATCGACAAGGTTACTGGTGTATAAATAATAGATGGGAAATTTGCGTAATTAAAAAAAACGCCCCTCACATATGCCCCTTTACGGTTATAAACAGAAAACACACACATAAACCAAAAACACACACACAAACCCATCGGTGCCCCAAATCTAAAAAACCGCAGAAATTAGCATCGGTAGATAGAAACCTAAATAAATACAATCGATTTCGATTAGCGAGCCGATTCATAAAAAATGATTCGAACCTGAGGTATGTTCTTTTCAATGATTGTTTTAGACTAAATTAAATTTTTTTAATTCTTTTGTGTTGAAGTTTTTTTATGTAAGTAATTTTATTCATGTCGTATTTTTCAAGTTCAATCTAATCTACATATAAAACACAAAGAAGATATCGACAATGGAGCGAATTCACAAAGAATCGATTTGAACATGAGGTATGTCCTTTTTTACAATTGTTTAATCCGGAATATAAGGACCGATAATGTATAGTTTTGTTTGTTCTTTTGTTTTTCAGGAAATATGGTGATTTCAGATTCCGGGTTGACAATGGGGGGTTTGCTGCGTAGGAATTAAAGGTATGTTTTGATGGTGGCTTTAATAAAATAATTTAGATCTTTAGAATCTGATATAAATTGTAGATGGTATAGTCTTTTATATTGGGGTTTTATTGAGATTTGGATTTGGGTGTGCTTCGTACGTAAGGTTATTTAAAGAAGCTTAATTGTGTTCTACAACGATGGTGGACGAGCATAAGAACAATCTGGTATTTGACTTATATGAAATCGCCATTGGAAAAAGTACAACTATACAACATAAATTTTTATTGCCAAATGGAATCCAAAGGGAACGAAAAATCCGAATTCCATTTTCATACATAAGCTTTTGACCATACGCTTTTGCAGTTTGCTTATGCTTTACCGCCTTTAAAAAGGCATATGCTTTCTAATGAAACGTATGATATATATAAATGTCGTGAATATAGTTTTCCTCAGCTTATGTATATTGTTCTTTTTTGTTCTTAGTTCTGATTTTCTCTTTTTCCAACCCGTCATTTGTTGTCGCTGATTAATGCGTGTAGTTTATCTTTGATCTCATTCCAGAAACAGAATTTATGAGCAAGAAATGAACAATAATGAGCTTTTGTGGTTGGCCTTGCAGGTTGCTGCTACCGACAGTGCTTATTACCGATGCTTATGGCATGTTGACAATCATGACATGGAAAAAGGCAATAATTTATTGGTAACCATGAACTGATGACCCATGGTTGTTGTTCATGGGCTGCTAATTACAGGTATGTTAACTTTTTTCTGACTCCAAAAAACGGTTTTCTAAGAAACAAGTTGAAACGTCGAGGTCCATTTTTTAAAACATTTTTCTATTCGCAAACGTGCAATAGCATTGTATACAACATCCCGCATCGAAGCGCGGTTTTTCCAACCTAGTGGTAAGAAACAAGCACAAATCGGTAACACGTGTGTATCGGCAGAGAAGGCATTATGTATCAGCAGCAGCTTCATTTTATTAAATGATTCATAACAGAGGCAGGTTGAAAGTTGGTAGACGACCAAGGTTAACCAAAAAAAAGACTCAGAAAGAATTAGCAGTGGCATCACTTAAATTGACAAGAAGGATTGGCGAATTTAAGGTATGCTTTCCTAGATCTTTTTAAGAAATCCGCTTCAATTTTGCATGCCTCGTGTGTTAATGTTTTAAAGAGTGTGATTACAATTGTTTCCATAATTATTTGGTTAATATATCCGAGTGGTTGGTGTGTTTGTTTTCCTGGTGGTGATTAAGCTTTTTGGACTATCCATATAATGTGTTTGATGAAATTTTTTAGTCAAAAGTAGCGTGGTTATAAATATGACTACAACACCTTCATACCATTACGAAGTTCATGTTAAAGTTCCATGTGTATATGGGTATTAGGCTATAACATATTCGTGATCTATTGACCCTAAAAATACAATTCGCTCGAGTTTTAGGCGTTCATGGTTGGCCTTGCATTTTTTTGTAAGTAATGTAATAACCCCAAGACAAGAGTTGCAATAAACTTTGAAAAGTAAAATGGACACTTTTGTCGTACATCTTTTTGGTACTTTTGTTGATGTTTATATTGTACTAATAACGGGTCAAAGTGACTATCAAAGTGTAGTCATTTATTTTACATTAATAGAAACATTGGCCCATCTCTTGCTGAATTTTGGAGTTAAAGAAACCATAGCGACTGATGAAGAAGTCGAAAAGAGTGTACGAGTAGGCTGTGGTTGCAAAAATGAAATGAAGACCATTCAGAGTAGACAAATTGTGGAACGCTGCCAATATTTAGCAAGTATATTGTCATGGTTTGAGCCATTAATTTTGTTTTTTTAATTTTGATTTACAGTTCGGAGGAGGACATGTAATATTAAGTCATCCTATTCAACATATATGGTATTTTCAGAAACCGGGAACAGATGGAGAAGATCTGCGAACATACTTTTCATGAAGAGCTTGGAGGTGTCAAACTAGAAGAATGATTGCTTTTTACCGAGGCAATGCTAAATCCTAAAAGAGAGAGCGAGTTGTCTGTCCAAGCAATATTTGAGACTTTCAATATTCCAGCGACATATGTCGCTATGCAGCCTCTACTTTCTATGTATTAAACTGGATATATATAACTGACCAGTCGATTACTGCTATCCATTATGGTTTAATCTATATGGGCGGTCACACTTATATAATAAAAATAAAGTTTTCTTTTACTTATCTTACTTTTATAGGTATAGTGCTGAAATTGGGAAATGTTGTGTCAGAAACACTCCCAATTTTAAAGATTGAAGATCTTGCGAGAATTGTCAGTCATCCACAAGTATGTTTAGCATCTTAAGTTTTCCAAACAACAATTTAATATTTGATAATGATTTTTTATAATTGTTTGCAGGCTCTTGCTCTGTGCGAACACGCATCGACAAGGTTACTGGTGGATAAATAATAGATGGGAAATTTGCGTAATTAAAAAAATGCCCCTCACATATGCCCCTTTACGGTTATAAACAGAAAACACACACATAAACCAAAAACACACACACAAACCCATCGGTGCCCCAAATCTGAAAAACCGCAGAAATTAGCATCGCAGAAAACTAAATAAATACAATCGATTTCGGTTATCGAGTCGATTCATAAACAATGATTCGAACCTGAGGTATGTTCTTTTCGATGATTGTTTTAGAATAAATTCATTTTTTTTAATTCTTTTGTGTTGAATTTTTTTTATGTAACTAATTTTATTCATGTCATGTTTTTCAAGTTCAATCTAATCTACATATAAAACACAAAGAAGATTTTGACAATGGAGCGAATTCACAAAGAATCGATTTGAACATGAGGTATGTCCTTTTTTACAATTGTTTAATCCATAATATAAGGACCGATAATGTATAGTTTTGTTTGTTCTTTTGTTTTTTCAGGAAATATGGTGATTTCAGATTCCGGGTTGACAATGGGGGTTTGCTGCGTAGGAATTAAAGGTATGTTTTGATGGTGGCTTTAACAAAATAATTTAGATCTTTAGAATCTGATATAAATTGTATATGGTATAGTCTTTTATTTTGGGGTTTTATTGAGATTTGGATTTGGGTGTGCTTCGTACGTAAGGTTATTGAAAGAAGCTTAATTGTGTTCTACAACGATGGTGGACGAGCATAAGAACAATTGTTATTCGACTTATATGAAATCGCCATTGGAAAATGTACAACTGTACAACATAAATTTTTATTGCCGAATGGAATCCAAAGGGAACGAAAAATCCGAATTCCATTTTCATACATAAGCTTTTGACCATACGCTTTTGCAGTTTGCTTATGCTTTACCTCCTTTATAAAGGCATATGCTTTCTAATGAAACGTATGATATATATAAATGTCGTGAATATTGTTTTCCTCAGCTTATGTATATTTTTGTTCTTAGTTCTGATTTTCTCTTTTTCCAGCCCATCATTTGTTGTCGCTGATTAATGCGTGTAGTTTATCTTTGATCTCATTCCAGAAACATAATTTATGAGCAAGAAATGAACAATAATGAGCTTTTGTGGTTGGCCTTGCAGGTTGCTGCTACCGGCAGTGCATATAGCCGATGCTTATGGCATGTTGACAATCATGACATGGAAAAAGGCAATAATTTATTCGTAATCATGAACCGATGACCCATGGTTGTTGTTCATGGGCTGCTAATTACAGGTATGTTAACTTTTTTCTGACTCCAAAAAACGGTTTTCTAAGAAACAAGTTGAAACGTCGAGGTCCGTTCTTTAAAACATTTTTCTATTCACAAACGTGCAATATCATTGTATACAACACCCTGCAGCGAAGCGCGGGTTTTCCAACCTTGTGGTAAGAAACAAGCACAAATCGGTAACACGTGTGTATCGACAGAGAAGGCATTATGTATCGGCAGCAGCTTCATTTTATTAAATGATTCATAACAGAGGCGGGTTGAAAGTTGGTAGACGACCAAGGTTTACCAAAAAAAGACTCAGAAAGAAGTAGCAGTGGCATCACTTAAATTGACAAGAAGGATTGGCGAATTTAAGGTACGCTTTCCTAGATCTTTTTAAAAAATCCGCTTCAATTTTGAATGCCTCATGTGTTAATGTTTTAAAGAGTGTGATTACAATTGTTTCCATAATTATTTGGTTAATATATCCGAGTGGTTGGTGTGTTTGTTTTCTGGTGGTGATTAAGCTTTTTGGACTATCCATATAATGTGTTTGATGAAATATTTGAGTTAAAAGCAGCGTGGTTATGTATATGACTACAACACCTTCATACCATTACGAAGTTCATGTTAAAGTTCCATGTGTATATGGGTATTAGGCTGTTTATACATCATATTCGTGATCTATTGACCCTAAAAGTACAATTCGCTCGAGTTTTAGGCGTTCATGGTTGGCCTTGCATTTTTTTTGTAAGTAATGTAATAACCCCAAGACAAGAATTGCAATAAACTTTGAAAAGTAAAATGGACACTTTTGTCGTACATCTTTTTGGTACTTTTGTTGATGTTTATATTGTACTAATAACGGGTCAAAGTGACTATCAAAGCGTAGTCATTTATTTTACATTAATAGAAACATTTGCCCATCTCTTGCAGAATTTTGGAGTTAAGGAAACCATAGCGACTGATGAAGAAGTCGAAAAGAGTGTACGAGTAGGCTGTGGTTGCAAAAATGAAAGGAAGACCACTCCAAGTAGACAAATTATGGAAGGCTGCCAATATTTAGCAAGTATACTGTTATGGTTTGAGCCATTAATTATGTTTTCTTAATTTTGATTTACAGTTCGGAGGAGGACATGTAATATTAAGTCATCCTATTCAACATATATGGTATTGTCAGAAACTGGGAACCGATGGAGAAGATCTGCGAACATACTTTTTATGAAGAGCTTGGAGGTGTCAAACTAGAAGAACGATTGCTTTTTACCGAGGCAATGCTAAATCCTAAAAGAGAGAGCGAGTTGTCTGTCCAAGCAATATTTGAGACTTTCAATATTCCAGCGACATATGTCGCTATACAGCCTCTACTTTCTATGTATTAAACTGGATATATAACTGACCAGTCGATTACTGCTATCCATTATGGTTTAATCTATACGGGCGATCACATTTATATAATAAAAATAAAGTTTTCTTTTACTTATCTTACTTTTATAGATATAGTGCTGAAATTGGGAAATGTTGTATCAGAAACACTCCCAATTTTCAAGTTTGAAGAACTTGCGAGAATTGTCACTCATCCACAAGTATGTTTAGCATCTTAAGTTTTCCAAACAACAGTTTAAATTTTGATAATGATTTTTTTATAATTGTTTGCAGGCTCTTGCTCTGTGCGAACACGCATCGACAAGGTTACTGGTGGATAAATAATAGATGGGAAATTTGCGTAATAAAAAAAAACGCCCCTCACATATGCCCCTTTATGGTTATAAACAAAAAACACACACATAAACCAAAAACACACACACAAATCCATCAGTGCCCCAAATCTGAAAAACCGCAGATATTAGCATCGGCAGATAGAAAACTAAATAAATACAATCGATTTCGATTGTCGAGCCGATTCATAAACAATGATTCGAACCCGAGGTATGTTCTTTTCGATGATTGTTTTAGAATAAATTTAACTTTTTTAATTCTTTTGTGTTGAATTTTTTTATGTAAGTAATTTTATTCATGTCATGTTTTTCAAGTTCAATCTAATATACATATAAAACACAAAGAAGATTTCGACAATGGACCGAATTCACAAAGAATCGACTTGAACATGAGGTATGTCCATTTTTACAATTGTTTAATCCATAATATAAGTACCGATAATGTATAGTTTTGTTTGTTCTTTTGTTTTTCAGGAAATATGGTGATTTTAGATTCTGGGTTGACAATGGAGGGTTTGCTGCGTAGGAATTAAAGGTATGTTTTGATGGTGGCTTTAATAAAATAATTTAGATCTTTAGAATCTGATATAAATTGTAGATGGTATAGTCTTTTATATTGGGGTTTTATTGAGATTAGATTTGGGTGTGCTTCGTACGTAAGGTTATTGAAAGAAGCTTAATTGTGTTCTACAACGATGGTGGACGAGCATAAGAACAATTTGGTATTTGACTTATATGAAATCGCCATTGGAAAATGTACAACTGTACAACATAAATTTTTATTGCCGAATGGAATCCAAAGGGAACGAAAAATCCGAATTCCATTTTCATTCATAAGCTTTTGACCGTACGCTTTTGCAGTTTGCTTTTGCTTTACCGCCTTTATAAAGGCATATGCTTTCTAATGAAACGTATGATATATATAAATGTCGTGAATATAGTTTTCCTCGGCTTATGTATATTGTTCTTTTTTTGTTCTTAGTTCTGATTTTCTCTTTTTCTAACCCGTCATTTGTTGTCGCTGATTAATGCGTGTAGTTTATCTTTGATCTCATTCCAGAAACAGAATTTATGAGCAAGAAATGAACAATAATGAGCTTTTGTGGTTGGCCTTGCAGGTTGCTGCTACCGGCAGTGCCGATTGTCGATGCTTATGGCATGTTGACAATCATGACACGGAAAAAGGCAATAATTTATTGGTAATTATGAACTAATGACCCATGGTTGTTGTTCATGGGCTGCTAATTACAGGTATGTTAACTTTTTTCTGACTCCAAAAAACGTTTTTCTAAGAAACAAGTTGAAACGTCAAGGTCCGTTTTTTTAAAACATTTTTCTATTCGCAAACGTGCAATAGCATTGTATACAACTCCCCAAAGCGAAGCGCGGGTTTTCCAACCTTGTGGTAAGAAACAAGTAAAAATCGGTAACACGTGTGTATCGGCAGAGAAGGCATTATGTATCGGCAGCAGCTTCATTCTATTAAATGATTCATAACAGAGGCGGGTTGAAAGTTGGTAGACGACCAAGGTTTTCCAAAAAAAAAGACTCAGAAAGAAGTAGCAGTGGCATCACTTAAATTGACAAGAAGGATTGGCGAATTTAAGGTATGCTTTCCTAGATCTTTTTAAAAAACCCGCTTCAATTTTGCATGCCTCGTGTGTTAATGTTTTAAAGAGTGTGATTACAATTGTTTCCAGAATTATTTGGTTAATATATCCGAGTGGTTGGTGTGTTTGTTTTCTGGTGGTGATTAAGCTTTTTGGACTATCCGTATAATGTGTTTGATGAAATGTTTGAGTTAAAAGCATTATGTATATGACTACAACACGTTCATACCATTACGAAGTTCATGTTAAAGTTCCATGTGTATATGGGTATTAGGTTGTTTATACATCATATTCGTGATCTATTGACCCTAGAAATATAATTCGCTCGAGTTTTAGGCGTTCATGGTTGGCCTTGCATTTTTTTGTAAGTAATGTAATAACCTCATGACAAGAGTTGCAAGAAACTTTGAAAAGTAAAATGGACACTTTTATCATACATCTTTTTGGTACTTTTGTTGATGTTTATATTGTACAAATAACGGGTCAAGGTGACTATCAAAGCGTGGTCATTTATTTTACAATAATAGAAACATTTGCCCATCTCTTGTAGAATTTTGGAGTTAAGGAAACCATAGCGACTGATGAAGAAGTCGAAAAGAGTGTATGAGTAGGCTGTGGTTGCAAAAATGAAAGGAAGACCACTTCAAGTAGACAAATTGTAGAAGGCTGCCAATATTTAGCAAGTATATTGTCATGGTTTGAGCCATTAATTTTGTTTTTTAAATTTTGATTTACAGTTCGAAGGAGGACATGTAATATTAAGTCATCCTATTCAACATATATGGTATTGTCAGAAACCGGGAACAGATGGAGAAGATCTGCGAACATAATTTTTATAAAGAGCTTGGAGGTGTCAAACTAGAAGAACGATTGCTTTTTACCGAAGCAATGCTAAATCCTAAAAGAGAGAGTGAGTTGTCTGTCCAAGCAATATTTGAGACTTTCAATATTCCAGCGACATATGTCGCTATGCAGCCTCTACATTCTGTGCATTAAACTGGATATATAACTGACCAGTCGATTACTGCTATCCATTATGGCTTAATCTATAGGGGCGATCACATTTATATAATAAAAATAAAGATTTCTTTTACTTACCTTACTTTTATAGGTATAGTGCTGAAATTGGGAAATGTTGTGTCAGAAACACTCCCAATTTTCAAGATTGAAGATCTTGCGAGAATTGTCAGTCATCCACAAGTA
Organism: Glebionis coronaria; assembly: GCA_025667525.1. NCBI lineage: Eukaryota > Viridiplantae > Streptophyta > Magnoliopsida > Asterales > Asteraceae > Glebionis > Glebionis coronaria. Next base: position 553,840,586 of record CM046877.1, on the reverse strand, counting down.
TGTTTAGCATCTTATGCTTTCTAAACAACAGTTTAAATTTTGATAATGATTTTTTATAATTGTTTGCAGGCTCTTGCTCTGTGCGAACATGCATCGACAAGGTTACTGGTAGATAAATAATAGATGGGAAATTTGCGTAATTAAAAAAAACGCCCCTCACATATGCCCCTTTACGGTTATAAACAAAAAACACACACATAAAGCAAAAACACACGCACAAACCCATCGGTGCCCCAAATCTGAAAAACCGCAGAAATTAGCATCGGCAGATAGAAAACTAAATAAATACAATCGATTTCGATTATCGAGCCGATTCATAAACAATGATTCGAACCTGAGGTATGTTCTTTTCGATGATTGTTTTAGAATAAATTCAATTTTTTTAATTATTTTGTGTTGAATTTTTTTTATGTAAGTAATTTTATTCATGTCATGTTTTTCAAGTTCAATCTAATCTACATATAAAACACAAAGAAGATTTCGACAATGGAGCGAATTCACAAAGAATCGATTTGAACATGAGGTATGTCCTTTTTTACAATTGTTTAATCCATAATATAAGGACCAATAATGTATAGTTTTGTTTGTTCTTTTGTTTTTCAGGAAATATGGTGATTTCAGATTTCGAGTTGACAATGGTGGGTTTGCTGCGTAGGAATTAAAGGTATGTTTTGATGGTGGCTTTAATAAAATAATTTAGATCTTTAGAATCTGATATAAATTGTAGATGGTATAGTCTTTTATATTGGGGTTATATTGAGATTTGGATTTGGTTGTGCTTCTTACGTAAGGTTATTGAAAGAATCTTAATTGTGTTCTACGACGATGGTGGACGATCATAAGAACAATTTGGTATTTGACTTATATGAAATCGCCATTGGAAAATGTACAACTGTACAACATAAATTTTTATTGCCGAATGGAATCCAAAGGGAACGAAAAATCCGAATTCCATTTTCATACATAAGCTTTTGACCATACGCTTTTGCAGTTTGCTTATGCTTTACCGCCTTTATAAAGGCATATGCTTTCTAATGAAACGTATGATATATATAAATGTCGTGAATATAGTTTTCCTCCGCTTATGTATATTGTTCTTTTTTGTTCTTAGTTCTGATTTTCTCTTTTTCCAACCTGTCATTTGTTGTCGCTGATTAATGCGTGTAGTTTATCTTTGATCTCATTCTAGAAACAGGATTTATGAGCAAGAAATGAACAATAATGAGCTTTTATGGTTGGCCTTGCAGGTTGCTGCTACCGGCAGTGCATATTACCGATGCATATGGCATGTTGACAATCATGACACTGAAAAAGGCAATAATTTATTGGTAATCGTGAACTGATGACCCATGGTTGTTGTTCATGGGCTGCTAATTACAGGTATGTTAACTTTTTTCTGACTCCAAAAAACGGTTTTCTAAGAAACAAGTTGAAACGTCGAGGTCCGTTTTTTAAAACATTTTTCTATTCACAAACGTGCTATAGCATTGTATACAACACCCCGCAGCGAAGCGCGGGTTTTCCAACCGTGTGGTAAGAAACAAGCACAAATCGGTAACACGTGTGTATCGGCAGAGAAGGCATTATGTATCAGCAGCAGCTTCATTTTATTAAATGATTCATAACAGAGGCGGGTTGAATGTTGGTAGACGACCAAGGTTTACCAAAAAAAGACTCAGAAAGAAGCAATAATGGCATCACTTAAATTGACAAGAAGAATTGGCGAATTTAAGGTATGTTTTCCTAGATCATTATAAAAAATCCACTTCAATTTTGCATGCCTCGTGTGTTAATGTTTTAAAGAGTGTGATTACAATTGTTTCCATAATTATTTGGTTAATATATCCGAGTGGTTGGTGTGTTTGTTTTCTGGTGGTGATTAAGCTTTTTGGACTATCCATATAATGTGTTTGATGAAATGTTTGAGTTAAAAGCAGCGTGGTTATGTATATGACTACAATACCTTCATACCATTATGAAGTTCATATTAAAGTTCCATGTGTATATGGGTATTAGGCTGTTTATACATCATATTCGTGATCTATTAACCCTAAAAATACAATTCGCTCGAGTTTTAGGCGTTCATGGTTGGCCTTGCATTTTTTTGTAAGTAATGTAATAACCTCAATACAAGAGTTGCAATAAACTTTGAAAAGTAAAATGGACACTTTTGTCGTACATCTTTTTGGTACTTTTGTTGATGTTTATATTGTACTAATAACGGGTCAAAGTGACTATCAAAGCGTAGTCATTTATTTTACATTAATAGAAACATTTGCCCATCTATTGCGGAATATTGGAGTTAAGGAAACCATAGCGACTGATGAATAAGTCGAAAAGAGTGTACGAGTAGGCTGTGGTTGCAAAAATGAAAGGAAGACCACTCCAAGTAGACAAATTGTGGAAGGCTGCCAATATTTAGCAAGTATATTGTCATGGTTTGAGCCATTAATTTTGTTTTTTAATTTTGATTTACAGTTCGGAGGAGGACATGTAATATTAAGTCATCCTATTCAACATATATGGTATTATCAGAAACCGGGAAAAGATGGAGAAGATCTGCGAACAAACTTTTTATGAAGAGCTTGGAGGTGTCAAACTAGAAGAACCATTGCTTTTTACCGAGGCAATGCTAAATCCTAAAAGAGAGAGCGAGTTGTCTGTCCAAGCAATATTTGAGACTTTCAATATTCTAGCGACATATGTCGCTATGGAGCCTCTACTTTCTATGTATTAAACTAGATATATAACTGACCAGTCGATTACTGCTATCCATTATGGCTTAATCTATAGGGGCGATCACATTTATATAATAAAAATAGAGTTTTCTTTTACTTATCTTACTTTTATAGATTGAAGATCTTGCAAGAATTGTCAGTCATCCACAAGTATGTTTAGCATCTTAAGTTTTCCAAACAACAGTTTACATTTTGATAATGATTTTTTATAATTGTTTGCAGGCTCTTGCTCTGTGCGAACACGCATCAACAAGGTTACTGGTGGATAAGGAAATGACGCCTTGATCTCATGACCTATTGAGAGAGAGTGATGATTTCGTAGATGACGGTAAGTTGCTCTACTCATGTTTGGATGTGTGATAAGTATTCGATGATAGTAAAGCCTTGACACAGAATTGATAGTTTCTATTTTCTCTACGGGGGTGGGTTTTAATTTATTTCTGTGTTTAAAGATGACCAAAAAATCCGAATGAGGCAGATGTAATCGAAGTAATTACGAGGTTACGAAAAGCTATCCAGAGAACAAGAAAATCCCTACGTTTTGGACATTAATTAGGCGCCTCAGAAAAAATGAAGGCATAGAGCCGATTTTATATGGAAATGATCGATTGTGCGGAGTGTTGGTGTTGGACCGTCCCGTTAACGAGATTAAGATGTTTTTTATGTTGTGTGGAGGACGAGAAGTTTAGTTATAATCGTGTCATAACTATTTGAGTAACATTTTGTGAAATGTACAATTAGCCGGCCAACCTCTCTTTATGTAGATATACATAAAGTCTTGGTTCCACGCACGTATCCTTTAAGTTTATACTAATATATAACCTCAGGAATAAATTAAAACTTCAAAATTTATTCATTAGAGTAAATACTTCAAAATTCATTAAATTAAAAGTCGAAATACAAGAGGGGGTCGATTGGCTTTTCAACCCATTCATAAAAGCGCTGCTACTTATATGTTTATAATACATTGCCTATTTGTGTGCCTACACATCAAAATGCTCCTTTCATATTCTTATCATGTTCAAAATTTATTAATTATTTGTTGATATTAGCTTATTTATTGCCCTTAATCTAATTGTGACTTATGCGTGCGACTGAATTCTGATGCAAGGCATGTATAGAAATTCTCATCTCCACGCTAATGCCACATGTGACTTGATTATAACTTTTGCATTCGTGTTTGACAGAAGGAATTCGTGGTTCATATGTGAAGCACTTGCTGGTGCGGGTAACAAATAAATGACTACGCGTGTTGGTATTCAATAGCCACGACTGTCGTTACACCTCATTTAATCATTTTCAGCTTCGTTTTTAGGGGGTCTTGATGAAGTAGTGCAAAAGGGGGTTGTAACATGTTGCAGATCTGAACACAACGCTGCACCAGTCCAATGACCTAGGTATTTTGTTTGAAAACTTGAAAAAAGGCGGTTTACTGTTTACATATAAACGTTTAAAACTTCTATTGTTTTTAATTGTGAATCGTTTTATTGAATTGGGTTTCGCTTTATGTGAGTAGGCGATGAAAATGGCGAAGAAGATGACGGCTCTTGGATATAGGCTCTGTTTTTTAAGCATGTGAAGATTGTTGACGTTGTTGTTGTTGCAGCTATTTGTTATCGCTGCTCTTCTGTACTTCCAATCTGTTGTTTCATGTCATTGCTTATTCGTGTGTTTGGTCGGTTACAAACTTATGTGACAGACTTAATTATATTATTAATTGGCTACAACAATATGTTTTGGATATTTTAGCAGAAGATACATTCATACAGGTTACTGTTTTTATGTATTTACTTTTCTATTATCGAGTCAAATGAATTATAAGCATAGGATTGTCTTTTGATCTCTCAGAACCAATGTCTTGCAATAGATGCAGGCCTGACGTATGAAATGCAAAATCATTATAGCCATCCCTTAGAATGTCCAGGACACGCAAATGAAAAAACCCCACAGCAAAGCGCGGGTTTCAAAAACTTGTTGTATCTATTTATCAGAATGTGCCACTAGTTTTTAATTTTATTACAAAAATGCCATTAATTTAATTATCAACAAATTCTTATCATTAACTGTACATCTACTGTAACACTCTCATTTTTCGTATCGGTACAGCGGAAGGGTCTTTCAGAGTGTTACGGGATAGCACAATAACTCCAATCATAGACAACACATAAAAATGGTTGTACAAGGTTTAACAAACATTCATTCGATAAAATGTTTCAAAAGCGTACAACAGGTCCCAAATTATACAGGTCATTAAGTTTACAAATCACTGATCGAATGAACATTTTTAATATTAAGTGTGGGCCATCAGAGTCGATCTCCATCCGGATTACCTTCAAGCACCTGAGATAAAAACATGCAAAAATCATATCAGCGAATGCCGAGTGAATTCATAGAGTTTAATGAAAACCGTTATATAAAACAATCATTTACAATCATTTAAAATCAGAACACAAGTATAATATCGGAAGTAAGTCCACATATTGCTAGTCAGGCAATATATAAATCAAGCATACATCTTAAACCGTCCATGAGACCGTAGTCTCTATATTACCATGATAGGTAATATATTCATCGTAATAGCGTCGTTATCGTTTATTATTTATGTCTTATATTGTATAGGTTGTAGGATTATTATTAGCCGCATGACATTGTTACCTTACTGTGAAAACAGCGGGCCGTGAACCCGACAAACAATTTGCCCATCTAAGTTAGCGTGTCGTCACAAAAATCACGCTATGGAATCTTCTCATACATAAATTCGCTTACCAATCAATGTGGTACGACGGGGATCAACCGTCAAGGCGCGAACTGGGGTGATCGTCCCCAAATAGTACTATCAAATGCATAAGCGTCTACCAAATCCCGGTAGTTCACAATTCATGCTAATGGGACTTTAAGTGACATAACCTAACTACTAATAATCCTTTTAGTCTCGAATATAGGGTCATAGCATCATTCGGGTCCATATCATTAAGCATACAATCAGGACTACTTATGTTCTATTTTTATAAAAATCTAGCATGTTATCTCCCTCGCGGGTTTACAAATCATTTTATAAAACATTTAAAAGAGTGCGAGGCTATGAACTCACGTTGTTAATGAAAGGCGGATTATCGGCTACGGGTGTGCTTCGGTCACGGAAACCTATATAAATAATAATCGGTCTTAGACTTGGTCCAATGACTTTTATCAAAATAACAATATACATATGATGATTTTGTACATATGATGATGATCAAGTGGGTTTATAAATCCTCGTTTACTCATTTTAGTGTTTACGTTTTGGTAACGTCTTACTAGTTCACTAGTTTTATCGATTTTACCTATTTTAAGTCCATTAATTCTTTTATAAGTTCTTTTACTTGTTTTTACCCATTTTATACCTATATGATCAGTATATATATTTTTCATGTTGGGCCCTAATGGGTTAAGCCCAATAAGCTCTTTTTACAAGTATTTATCTTTTTAAGTCTAATTATTAGTCCAATAGGTTTAGTTAACTCGTAAATGTCCGTAATTCTTATAGTTCGGGTTTTATCGGTTTTTACTTGTATTAGTTATCTATACATCAGTATATGAGTTTTATAAACTTTACATTAGAGGGGTTTGGTCGTCTAAGTTTTATTTGGCGAAAAATGTTAATTTTACGGCGATAGCCGAAAAAGTCGTAAAAATCAAGTTTATAGTTTTTATTACTTATAAATATTATTTTTACCACCATTTATATAATTTACCCATTTAATTAACCTTTTATACATTTATATAAATAAGTTTTATAAGTTAGTGGGTTTATATTTTTACATTTTATACATTATAATGTGAGTGCTTATATAATAATAATAAACATTATTTCCAAATCTGATTTTTAACTTCATATTCACCATTTTACCATATCTAGAGTTCTACAATGACTTAGAAGCTCATTTTTGGATGACAAATTCTTCATAATATGTGCTACATATAACTTAGTTATAGATACTGCCCATTTTGAGTTTAAGTTGCCTTAACAGTCCCTACAAAACTACTTATTCAGATTACACCATCTAACTTGTTTTGATCATATCACACTCATTATTTTGATTCCATTGCATGGCCAACTCTCACATGTGTATAACATCATCTACTTACTGTAAATAGATCAAACCATGCAATTTTATCAGTTCATATTTTAGTTATCTACTGTTTTTATACAGCCAACTAAATAGTCAAGATTTTAGCTTCATTTCTTATGGTTAGCATCATTTTTAAGCATGTTTATCAACACTTGATCCCCACACAACATTTTTATCATCATATATACATCATATACATATACAAAATGAAAGAAAATACATTTGTTCTTTACAAAATAATAAGAGAAAAATGTAGAGGATGATCTTCTTTACCAATCCAAGTGGATTTCTTGTTTTAGGAAGGCAAGAACTTGATGAACACAACAAGTATCTCCAAGACCATCAAATATCAAGAACATAGGTTGGAAAATCAGCCCTAGGACACAAGCAAATCACCTCCAAAGTTGTTAATATGGCCACCAAATGATCAAGGCTTCAAGAGAACACCTTAATAGGACTAGTAAACATGTGGTTTATGGCTAGAAAAGATCAATGATGGTGTTTGTTGGCTTATTTGGGACGACACAAGGGAGAAAGTTGAGAGGATTTTAGAGTGGTTTGCATGTAGAAAATGACAGGAATGAAACAAGTAGCTTGTTTTGTTTAGTGGTAAAAGAGTTAGCTTAATGTGTAAGCATATGCTTACACATGTTGTAAGCTAGCTAAGACTTGATGCCACATATGTGTGGTGGTGTCAATGTTGCCGTCCCATATTGCTAGTGGGGTGGGACAAAGTGTTTTGTCCCATCTCACTAGTTTACGGGTATTTCTCGATTCTAGTTTTCTCGATTTGCGTGCCCTCGGGTCGTTTTACGAAAAACGTTTTTATAAATTATGAATCACCGTCACAAAACGAATCCAATAAAAATTGTCTCATCAAAAACGGAGTTCAAAAACGTAAATACGTAATCCTAAGGTTTCCGGTTTAGTCGTAAAAGACGCCAAATTATGCACGTAAGCCCAAATTTAAATCCGTAAATTGTGAGTTCGTCAACCAACACAAAAATAAGTTTCAAAATATTATACGAGAAAATATTTCACTACCTGAAAATGTTAGATTTGTCACAGCTTTTCCTCCTAAAAGGGATCAACGTCCTCGTGATCCATTTCATTTGGATGTCCGTTTCTTATTGAAATCGAAGAGGTGCGGATATTTCTTCCACATTTCATCCTCTCGTTCCCAAGTATACTCCGGTCCATGCTTTGAATTCCATCGGATCTTGACAATAGGTATCCGACTTTGTTTCAGTTGCTTTACCTCACGGTCCATAACTTCTACGGGCTCTTCGATAAAATGCAACTTCCCATCTATTCGAACCTTACCTAACGGAATTTTCTCATCACTCACTGCTAGACATTTCTTCAGATTAGATACATGGAATATGTTGTGAACACCATGAAGTTCTGGGGGTAACTCTAGTTTGTAAGCCACCGGACCTACTCTAGATAAAATCTTAAAGGGTCCAATATAACGGGGATTCAATTTTCCTCGTTTTCCAAATCTTATAACACCTTTCCATGGCGATACTTTCAACATTACTCGGTCACCCACTTCAAACTCCATTGGCTTTCGCCGCACATCCGCGTAACTTTTCTGTCTACTTCGGGAAGTCAACAACCTCTTCTTAATCTGAACTATCATCTCCGTAGTCTCTCGGATCGATTCCGGTCCCGTGAGCTGGGTATCCCCAACTTCACTCCAACATACAGGAGATCTACACTTCCTACCATACAAAGCTTCAAACGGTGCAGCCTTAATACTAGAATGGTAACTATTGTTATACGAAAACTCTGCTAACGACAAATGTTTATCCCAATTCTTACCAAAGTCTAACACACAAGCTCTCAACATATCTTCCAGTGTTTGTATCGTCCTTTCACTCTGCCCATCAGTCTGGGGGTGATAAGCAGTGCTCATATCGAGATTCGTTCCCAAAGATCTTTGGAGAGATTTCCAAAAATTCGATGCGAATCTAGGATCTCGATCTGAAATGATCGATACAGGCACTCCATGCTTGCATACAACATTATCAAGGTATATTCGAGTCAGCTTCTCCAGTGAGAACTGCTCCTTAACCGGAATGAAGTGTGCTGATTTGGTCAGTCTATCGACAATAACCCAAATCGAATTGTTTCCAGATGATGTTCTAGGAAGCTTGGTGATAAAGTCCATCGTAATTCGCTCCCACTTCCATTCAGGAATCTTTGGCTGTTGAAGTAGTCCTGATGGCTTTTGATGTTCAGCTTTAACTCTAGCACAAGTCAAGCATTGAAGAACATACATAGCTATGTCAGCTTTCATATTCGGCCACCAGTACAACTTCTTCAAATCATGGTACATCTTATCAGATCCCGGATGAATGGAATACTTAGATATATGGGATTCTAACATAACCAAATCTCTTAAGCCTCCAAACTTAGGTATCCACATACGACCTCTTAAACATTTCACTCCATCAGCTCTAACCTCTAAAGGATCTCCTTCTCCTCGGAACCCTTCATTAACAAAATTCTCCTTCTTACAAGCTTCTATTTGCGCATTTCTAATTTGCTCAGGCAAATTATTGTGCATGGTCAAGACTAGAGAACGCACCCTGATAGGCTCTCTATCTTTCCTACTCAACGCATCAGCAACAACATTGGCTTTTCCTGGGTGATATTTTATATCACAATCATAATCACTTAACAACTCTATCCATCTTCGTTGCCTCATCTTCAATTCCTTCGGGTCGAGAATATACTGTAGGATTTTGTGATCGGTGAATACCGTACACTTGGTGCCATACAGATAATGTCTCCACAACCTAAGAGCAAAGACCACAGCTCCTAGCTCAAGATCATGAGTAGTATAATTCTCCTCATTCTTCCTTAATTGCCTAGAAGTATAAGCTATCACTTTCTCTCTCTGCATCAAAACAGCTCCATAACCTCTAAGAGATGCATCACAATACACTACAAAATCTTCACTCCCGTCGGGTAATGATAGGATTGGCGCACTACATAATTTTTGCTTCAATGTCTGAAATGCTCCATCTTCATCACTTCCCCAAACGAAAGGTTTATTCTTCTGAGTAAGCTTAGTCAAGGGTTTAGCTATCAAAGAAAATTCTTTAATGAATCGCATATAATAGCCAGCTAATCCTAAGAACTGTCGCACTTCCGTTGGCGTTGTCGGTGCAGACCAATTCTTAATAGCTTCAACCTTTGTAGGATCAACATGAATTCCATCTCTGTTAATCACATGACCAAGAAATTGCACAGAATCTAACCAGAAATCACACTTCGAAAACTTAGCATACAACCTTTCATCCTTCAACAACTTCAAAACAATCCTCAAATGTTCTCTATGCTCATCTTCATTCTTAGAATAGATTAGAATATCGTCAATAAACACAATCACAAATTTATCCAAGTAGGGCTTGCACACTCGATTCATTAAATCCATGAAAACCGCAGGTGCGTTAGTTAACCCAAATGGCATTACTTGAAATTCATAGTGTCCATAACGAGTTCTAAATGCAGTTATAGGAATATCTTCTTCACGGACGCGAAGTTGGTGATATCCTGACCGCAAATCTATCTTAGAATACACACTAGATCCTTGCAGTTGATCAAACAAATCATCAATCCTAGGTAAAGGATATCGATTCTTAATTGTCAACTTATTCAGTTCCCTATAATCAATGCACATACGAAAAGATCCATCCTTCTTCTTAACGAACAAGACTGGAGCTCCCCAAGGCGACGAGCTCGGTCGAATAAAACCTTTATCAGACAACTCCTTAAGTTGCTCAGATAACTCCTTTAATTCAGAAGGGGCTAATCGGTAAGGCGCACGTGCCACCGGTGCAGCACCAGGAATTAAATCGATTCGAAACTCTACTTGCCTTATCGGTGGAAGTCTGGGTAAATCTTTAGGAAATACCTCAGGAAATTCACAAATAATAGGTACATCTTCCAATCGTTTCTCCCTAGACTCATTCCCGGTTACTTGAGCTAAAAATAACTCACAACCGTTCCTGATTTACTTTTGGACTTTAATACATGAAACGATTTTCAAACGAGATTCACCTCGACTACCATCAATTACTAACGTCCTATTCATAAGAGGAATCTTAACCTTCTTCTCTCCACATAAAATAGTAGCATTATTCAACGACAACCAATCCATACCAATAATAATATCAAAACTACCTAATTCTATCAACATCAAATCAATTGGAAAGGAATGGTTCAAGAGATTTAGAGAGCATCCTTCTAATAGCTTATTAGTTTTCACTAATTTACCATCAGCCAATTCCACCTCGTAACTGGTACTTATCTCAACAGGTTCAATATCAATAAGGGCACTAAATTTAGTGGATACAAAGCTCCTATCGGCACCCGAATCGAATAAAGCAACAGCATAATGATTGTTGAGTAAAAACGTACCGGTAACGACATTCGGATCCTCTTTCTTCACCTCAATTGTTCCAAGTTGGTAGATACCACCCTGGGGGTTTCTTCCAGGTACAATCGCTTTCAACTTGGGGCATTCCGATTTCCTATGACCTTCCTCATTACAGTTGAAGCAAATGGTTCCCTTCTTACAACTTTCAACCTTGTGTCCAAGCTTTCCGCAATTTCGGCACTTCCAGCAGTCGCCAGCATGCCTCTTGTTGCCACACTTAGGACATCTATCATCGTTGCGTGGTGCATTGTTGGTAAGAGCATTTTCATTCCCCTTTCTCTGGTTCTGACGGCGATTGAAATTCTTCCTAATATCACCTCTATCTACACGCTCACCGTCTCCCTTTCTTTTCTCACCTACACGGGCTTCATCTTCCTTATCCTGAATTATCTGTCCAATGAGTTGGTAGGCCATTCGAACAACATCATCAATGGTCAGTGGTTTAGATGATGTCACGTCCCCCCGGATATTCCTGGTCAACCCTTTCACATATTGCTCAATTCGGATCTCTTCGGGTTCAACCAATCGAGGACATAGCAAGGCCAACTCATGGAATCGGTTCGTGTAACTATCAATGTCCACACCTTTCATTCTCAAATGAATCAACTCTTGCTCTAACCTAATAATCACACTACGAGGACAAAACTCCAAAGTCATCCACTTCTTAATTTCAGCCCAAGGAGTAGCATTAGCAGCATCAAGACCCATGAAAGCAATTCTCCTGTTCCACCAAGTCAACGCACGACCTTTAAGAGTAGCCATAGCAAAAGTCACCTTATCTTCCTCCTTACACTTACTAATCCTAAACACCGATTCAATCTTCTCAATCCACTGACTTAGTCCTACAGTACCTTCAGTTCCATTAAAAGGTAGAGGTTCACACTTCATGAACGTCACATAAGTACAGCCACCAACTTCAGGTGCATCCGTTCCAAGTCCTCCTACATTTCCTCTAGCATTAGCATTCACATTATTAGCATTCACATTCACATTAGTACCGCCAATTCCACTACCGCCAGCTCCACTACCGCCAGCTCCACTACCGCCAGCTCCACTACCGCCAGCTTCATTTCTAGCATTTGCCATAAATTCAGTCATAGATGCGGTAACTTGCTCCGTAATAATCCTACGTACATCATCCTCAGTCACAGCCTTCTTGGGCGGCATAGTTCTATAATTCCACAATTTCAAAGCATTAAGCATTCATCCAACAAAGGATTCATATAATATGGATAGAATTCATAATCAAGATACAAATAAGGCACAATATGGAATTCAAGACAAGATACATATTTCATTCGATCTGAAACAAAAGTATTGTCTTAGTACATCCATATCAAAGTTCTAACACTATATACACTAAAAATTCGTGCCAAGTCTATTACTAACAAGTCGGTTCAGTCAAAGCTACAAACACAAAAGATACAAAGGTCACTACTAAACACAGACTGGTCTATTGAGAACCGCCAGATGGTTCATCATCCATCGTCTTCTGAATCTTCTTCGGACGATCACTAGACACATCTTCAGTTGGGCGCTTACGGATTACTCCTCTTTCAACCATATCAGCATAAAATCTTCTATTCCAACCCACGGATATATTCAACTCCTTTTCGGCTTTCTCATGCATCGCACGAGCCACACTCAACTGAATCTCCATAGAATTCACCTTTCTCTTCATAGCAACATACTCACGGCTTTCCAACACTGATAACCTCCTAAAAGCCTCATTCAATCCACGCTCTACGTCACTTAAATCCAAACTAAGCAATTCTCGCTCTTTCTCGCCAACCTTAGTCTTCGACTCCAAATAAGCAACCTGAGTCTGAACAACACCTAATCCAACCTCTGTCACACAACTCTTAACACGGGAAGCATCTAGATCACGTCTCAAGGCCCATGGTGCAAGACCATCAATATGAGTAGCCTCTCGAGTACTAGACGACTCTCCTATCTCACGTCTACGAGTATCAATACCATCAGTACCGTCAGGTGCATCGTCATCCTCATCCTCCTCTGATTCAGAATCAGATTCAGACGATTCAGACATTTCGTCCCTAGGTAACTCATCCTCAGAATCAGACAAACAAACTGGTGGGGGCAAAGGCTCGCCCTCTGGAACATCATACGGATAAATAAGCTCAGCTTCCTCATCGTCATCAACCTCAACATCTATACCTACATCCTCCTCGACATCCTCGTCGTCAATCTCATCATCTAACTCATCTAACCCAATCTCATCCTCATTCTCAATATCAGCATTCTCAATCTCCACATTCTCATTACCCACATTCTCAATCTCATTCTCTACTAAGTCAACCTGAGGGGCAATCTGATCTCCTAGTCCTAACTCGGGCTCGGGATCCTCAAATGGTTCCTCCTCATCATCTATATCATAATCTACTAAGTCTAAATAAGGATCATCTTCTATATTAGGTTCTGGAATAGCATGGTTTTCTACAGGAATATTAGGGTCAGCCATGACAATCTGCATTTATATATATTTATCTCGTATTAGGATAACATACTAGTTAAACAATTATATAATGAAATCACGATATATACATATATATAAATTAAATTATATATATTAAAATATATATCTTCTCAATAGGGCTTGTTGGTAACGTCGGAGATCTCTGGCACCGTTATAGTCAAAAGATTTTTCAAATATTTTCTCAAATGTTCATTGTCAAAAGATTTTGAAAAGTTTTGTTCAAAACCTTGGTTTTTAAAATCTTTTGTTCTCTACAACGAGAGCTCTGGTACCAAACTGTAACACTCTCATTTTTCGTATCGGTACAGCGGAAGGGTCTTTCAGAGTGTTACGGGATAGCACAATAACTCCAATCATAGACAACACATAAAAATGGTAGTACAAGGTTTAACAAACATTCATTCGATAAAAAGTTTCAAAAGCGTACAACAGGTCCCAAATTATACAGTTCATTAAGTTTACAAAACACAGATCGAATGAACATTTTTAATATTAAGTGTGGGCTATCAGAGTCGATCTCCATCCGGATTACCTTCAAGCACCTGAGATAAAAACATGCAAAAATCATATCAGCGAATGCCGAGTGAATTCATAGAGTTTAATGAAAACCGTTATATAAAACAATCATTTACAATCATTTAAAATCAGAACACAAGTATAATATCGGAAGTAAGTCCACATATTGCTAGTCAGGCAATATATAAATCAAGCATACATCTTAAACCGTCCATGAGACCGTAGTCTCTATATTACCATGATAGGTAATATATTCATCGTAATAGCGTCATTATCGTTTATTATTTATGTCTTATATTGTATAGGTTGTAGGATTATTATTAGCCGCATGACATTGTTACCTTACTGTGAAAACAGCGGGCCGCGAACCCGACAAACAATTTGCCCATCTAAGTTAGCGTGTCATCACAAAAATCACGCTATGGAATCTTCTCATACATAAATTCGCTTACCAATCAATGTGGTACGACGGGGATCAACCGTCAAGGTGCGAACTGGGGTGATCGTCCCCAAATAGTACTATCAAATGCATAAGCGTCTACCAAATCCCGGTAGTTCACAATTCATGCTAATGGGACTTTAAGTGACATAACCTAACTACTAATAATCCTTTTAGTCTCGAATATAGGGTCATAGCATCATTCGGGTCCATATCATTAAGCATACAATCGGGACTACTTGTGTTATATTTTTATAAAAATCTAGCATGTTATCTCCCTCGCGGGTTTACAAATCATTTTATAAAACATTTAAAAGAGTGCGAGGCTATGAACTCACGTTGTTAATGAAAGGCGGATTATCGGCTACGGGCGTGCTTCGGTCACGGAAACCTATATAAATAATAATCGGTCTTAGACTCGGTCCAATGACTTTTATCAAAATAACAATATACATATGATGATTTTGTACATATGATGATGATCAAGTGGGTTTATAAATCCTCGTTTACTCATTTTAGTGTTTACGTTTTGGTAACGTCTTACTAGTTCACTAGTTTTATCGATTTTACCTATTTTAAGTCCATTAATTCTTTTATAAGTTCTTTTACTTGTTTTTACCCATTTTATACCTATATGATCAGTATATATATTTTTCATGTTGGGCCCTAATGGGTTAAGCCCAATAAGCTCTTTTTACAAGTATTTATCTTTTTAAGTCTAATTATTAGTCCAATAGGTTTAGTTAGCTCGTAAATGTCCGTAATTCTTATAGTTCGGGTTTTATCGGTTTTTACTTGTATTAGTTATCTATACATCAGTATATGACTTTTATAAACTTTACATTAGACGGGTTTGGTCGTCTAAGTTTTATTTGGCGAAAAATGTTAATTTTACGGCGACAGCCGAAAAAGTCGTAAAAATCAAGTTTATAGTTTTTATTACTTATAAATATTATTTTTACCACCATTTATATAATTTACCCATTTAATTAACCTTTTATACATTTATATAAATAAGTTTTATAAGTTAGTGGGTTTATATTTTTATATTTTATACATTATAATGTGAGTGCTTATATAATAATAATAAACATTATTTCCAAAATCTGATTTTTAACTTCATATTCACCATTTTTACCATATCTAGAGTTCTACAATGACTTAGAAGCTCATTTTTGGATGAAAAATTCTTCATAATATGTGCTACATATAACTTAGTTATAGCTACTGCCCATTTTGAGTTTAAGTTGCCTTAACAGTCCCTAAAAAACTGCTTATTCAGATTACACCACCTAACTTGTTTTGATCATATCTCACTCATTATTTTGATTCCATTGCATGGCCAACTCTCACATGTGTATAACATCATCTACTTACTGTAAATAGATCAAACCATGCAATTTTATCAGTTCATATTTTAGTTATCTACTGTTTTTATACAGCCAACTAAATGGTCAAGATTTTAGCTTCATTTCTTATGGTTATCATCATTTTAAGCATGTTTATCAACACTTGATCCCCACACAACATTTTTATCATCATATATACATCATATACATATACAAAATGAAAGAAAATACATTTATTCTTTACAAAATAATAAGAGAAAAATGTAGAGGATGATCTTCTTTACCAATCCAAGTGGATTTCTTGTTTTAGGAAGGCAAGAACTTGATGAACACAACAAGTATCTCCAAGACCATCAAATATCAAGAACATAGGTTGGAAAATCAGCCCTAGGACACAAGCAAATCACCTCCAAAGTTGTTAATAGGGCCACCAAATGATCAAGGCTTCAAGAGAACACCTTAATAGGACTAGTAAACATGTGGTTTATGGCTAGAAAAGATCAATGATGGTGTTTGTTGGCTTATTTGGGACGGCACAAGGGAGAAAGTTGAGAGGATTTTAGAGTGGTTTGCATGTAGAAAATGAGAGGAATGAAACAAGTAGCTTGTTTTGTTTAGTGGTAAAAGAGTTAGCTTAATGTGTAAGCATATGCTTACACATGTTGTAAGCTAGCTAAGACTTGATGCCACATATGTGTGGTGGTGTCAATGTTGCCGTCCCATATTGCTAGTAGGGTGGGACAAAGTGTTTTGTCCCATCTCACTAGTTTACGGGTATTTCTCGATTCTAGTTTTCTCGATTTGCGTGCCCTCGGGTCGTTTTACGAAAAACGTTTTTATAAATTATGAATCACCGTCACAAAACGAATCCAATAAAAATTGTCTCATCAAAAACGGAGTTCAAAAACGTAAATACGTAATCCTAAGGTTTCCGGTTTAGTCGTAAAAGACGCCAAATTATGCACGTAAGCCCAAATTTAAATCCGTAAATTGTGAGTTCGTCAACCAACACAAAAATAAGTTTCAAAATATTATACGAGAAAATATTTCACTACCTGAAAATGTTAGATTTGTCACATCTACCGATCCAGATCAATTCTTATTATTTTTATTCTAAAGGTGGTCTTGACAATAACGCCTCTCTCTCTCTCTCTCTCTCTCTATATATATATATATATATATATATATATATATATATATATATATATATATATATATATATATATATATATATATATATATATATATATATATATATATATATATATATATATATATATATATATATATATATATATATATATATATATATATATAGTAAAACTTGTAAATTTCAGGTTTTGACTATGTCAACTTTGTATTCGTCACCTCATGATATCTATATATTTATACTATCACCTTTGCATGAAACCTTTTGAGCAATCATATGCATCTCATGAGCATACATCATTTTAAATCATCTGAACATGGAAACAACTGGATCACAACATTTCACTATGATTATGAGTATTTAATCATAAGGACACGGCCACTTTTGTATGACTACATTTTATGAGCATACAGGACATCAAACAATAAATTCTTTTGGGACTTTTGAGTCACCTGAGCACGTGATCACTTGCATTCATCTTATTGGTTATAAAAACCCAAAACCATGATCACAATTAATAAATGACTACTTGAGTATAAATTCATAAGTTTTGAGTATATATACATGTGTATTCTTACACCATAATTGACTTTAAACTACAACGACAATTCTTTTTATACTTAACATTACGTTAAATCATTTTTATCTTTTTAACATAATTTTGTCATAATAAAAATCCTTCTAATATAAAAAGGACCATACTTTCACCAAAGGCCCTAAACGTAACCAAAAATTACCTAAACTTGTACACACTCACACAATATTACAACCCTAACTCTAGTGACATTCACCTAGACACAAAAATTAAACATAATTATACCTTGGACATACTTTAGCCGAATATATGCCTACTCCTAACATTTAATTGCCAAAACTTCTACCTTTTTCACACTTGACTTTTAAACTACACACAAAATATAACATAAGTGCATACACTATACCCAAAACTCTTCTTCCCTTTGACTAAAACCTCAAAACCGCCGGTTTTACTAGAAAACATGGGCTATATGTACAAACTTTCCATTAAGAACAATGTACTAGGTAATATATTGTTAAACCACATAATGTAGACACCTAGCACTCTTCTTGTGGCCTTAGACGTGTAGAGAACCAACACCATACCTCAAAAACCTTGTCCCAAATTAATGAAAACACTATGCAAACTCTTTTTGCCCCCTTAATAGCTATACATGCGACGGCAAGGGAAGAGTAGAGGTCATGTGTACTACCTTGGCCAATTAAAGAATGTCCTTACCTAGTACAACTCCTAAATCCTCAAATCTAGAAACATCCTCTCCCTTAGACGTGTACATGCCCAAACCACAACTCTCAAACTCACAACTAGATATTTTCCATACTTAACAAACTCTCACTTCACTTACTACCTCAAAACACACGGCTACACACCCTCACAAAACACCTTGATATCTCCTAGCATTTACTCTCGTCTTCTTCAAGCATTTAGTATCCATATCCAAGGTACGTCAGATTTAAGACGAATCCAAGACCCTCCCAAGTTGAACCCGACGTCCAAAAGTCCTCAAGCCCTAGTCATCACTTCATTTCTTGAAAACAAGTAAGTATAAGCCACCTTTAAGTCTTCCTTACTCTTTTCATGTTTTCATGCACGTCCATGTTATGAAAATGGTGCTTATGTTGCATGTAAATGTTGAAACCTATAAACAAACCCTAAGACGACATATAAGCCCACGGCTTATATGAAGTCTATGGGTATTCTTGCCTTAAATATTCTTAAAAACGTATACACATGAACTAAGATAACTTAAATAAGTCCTAGTATATTCTTGCCTTAAAATGTGTATTATACTTAAAATGAGTCGAAACATTTACTCCATATAGGCTTATAAAAACTAAAATATAAACCAAGGATTTAACATGTTTAAGCTATGTTGTTAAGCCATAACATGAAACCCTAAATAACTTATATAAGCCGAGCCTAACTTTAGCTTATTTAAGCCCCACCAATAAATAAGCCCATGGAATATAGGCCTAGATTAATTTAGAAAGTAAGTAAATAAAAGCCCATAGTAAGATTTTTGGCCCACTTAATAAAACCTAAAAAGTTACTAGACTTGCACATAATTTACCTAGTAAGATTTTATAAGCCCTATAAGCCCATAATAATTTAGCCGAGACCTAGGATGGGCTAGCCAAGCTCATTTACAAATTGTGGTGACTTTTTGGGCTATATATGTCAATTGGTGAAAGTTTAGTCCAAACTCATAAATTAATAAACCTTGTATAAATATTTCGTGACCTTGCTTTAGTGTAAGGGTCATTTGTGTCAGTTTAAAACCTTAGGGTGTGTTTGTTTTCAAACGTGAGTCGAAAGGAAACCACAAGGGCCGTAGTTGCCAAAACCTAAACTTATTTGGAGCCCTAGTTGCCTTACTAAAACAAACTGAGACCTTAAGGGATCTTTCTTGCCATTTATGAAACTTAATATAAGCCCTAATTATCCCCTTTTAATAAAACCGAAAGTTTAAGGGCCTAATGTATCATTTTGCGAACTTAAGACAAACCCTAACCCTTATTATATATTTTCCGAGACATATGAGGGGGTGATTGGTCATTTCCCCAAAGTTTTTAAAGCCCTAGGGGCGTTTTTGTAAATAAAACTAACCAACAAGGACTATCGGTGTAATAGACTTAACGAAACGAAACCTTAAAGTATACCTTTGCAAATTTTCATACTTACAAGGACTTGCTAGTATTTTTAATTTAATTAAGGGTATAAATTAAATATTTTATTAAGCTAAGGCAATTGGTCCATTAAATAAATCACTAAGTTTATCTACGAAACTCTGCATAAACTGACAAACCCGTTAATTATATTTTTGGAAACCTTAAGGAAAGTAAATTGTATTTTATTTTCTTATAATAAATTAAATAATAAGAAATCTATTTAGTTAATTTATTACCCAAATTACTAAACAACTTATATGTATATTTTTAGAAGCTAAAAATATGTATATACCTTCGATTCACTAAAAGTGTAAAACACATGAACCATCATAATAACTTATTAATTTGTGATCATGCATTTTCATATGTACAATTCATCATGCATTATTTTTCCTTGCATTCACTGAGGCATTTAAATTACTTAGGTAATTTCTCCAGTTCGTGATCATATTGTGCCAGTTTACTCAGTGACATCATCCTCATTACTTCATTACCACTAAGGTGAGTTCATGGCCCCATCTTTATTGTTTTATAACTGGGGGAGAAAACATACAAAAACTATTTATATGCAAGCATGCACAGACAACAACAATTTAATGCCTACTGTTTGCCCCATTCTCGTGGACTGTAATAGTTAATAGTGTAGTGCGAAATGTATGGATAGATCTATTCGGGTATTGACAACACCCGGCCTGTCGTGATCAGCTGTCACGTGATGCTTAGGCCAAGCAGCAGGTTTATGTCATTGTCGGATTAAGGGAAAGCACATCAGGATAGACCCAATGGGCGTACTGAGAATCATGTCTAGCTTCTATTACAGGGCCGTAGGAACTACTATAGTATTGGGCTGTGATGTCCTGCTATCACCGTGGTGTTTTGCATATTGATACTTTATTCATTTAATTAAACCTTTGAATTCACCAACTTCGTGTTGACCCCCACATTTTACATTATATGTTTTCTCAGGAAAATAAGCCGGTTCATGCATTGGATTCCAGCATTGTAGGGAGCATCATGTTTACCATCGGGCTGGGATATTTACTTCTGTTTTACAATAAATGTGGTTTTCAGACAAGATACTAAATGTGTACGATTAATTCATGTAATATGTTTCAAAATGACATTTATGATCATTGCTCTATATGCTATGTGATATCGATCCACCCAAGTAACACCCCAATTACTTTTCCGCTGCATTTGACCAACAACGGGGTGTTACAGAAATGGTATCAGAGCGCATAGTTATAGAGAACCAGATCATTAGTAAAATTTTTAATAAAAAGAAAATTTTAAAACTGGACTATAACTGGAAATTTTAAATCAATAAAGTAAAAAGCAAAATTGATTTACGGGGAACCTTATAAGTTAGGCATATAGCATTGTAGAGCATGCATATTATGTGAACTAACTTCACATTGATTTATAACCTCATGGTAAATAAATCACATAAGTATCCATCTATACTTTTGAACATCATGGTTAAAAGATTTAAAAATCACATTGCATATGCAACACAAAACTTTTTAGATTGTGTAAGTTGAAGACTTACTCAACTTTAAAATGCTATTTCCAGATATCATGACGACACCTACTATCGTGACTACTTTCGAGGAGCTTATGGTTCCTACCATTCCACCCTTGTCACCAACATCAGTATTAGCTGGACCCGCGTCTGACCCCGAGTCCAGAGATGACCAGCCAGACGGAGTCATCATACTCTCTGATTCACTTACTCCTTCACCATCTGCTGTACACCCTACTTCACCCCTGCTTGTAGTACCTGCATCCCCTCCTAGAGAGGTGGACCAGGTCGTACCTTCCTTACCACCCTTACCACCACCTTCTGTACCTCGCACTTACCCCACTAGTGTTTTGCCACCTCGTAAGAGGAGGCGTGACACTATCCCTGACTCGACCTTTGAGATTGGAGAGGGATCGGGAGCCGGGCAGGCTAGACATAGCGCCCTTCAGGCACAGGTCGATGAACTTGCGGCCCGACAGGCGCAGGACACCGCCCTTATCCACTCCCTACTACAGGCGGACCAGCAGGGTCGCGCCGTGCTTCAGGAGAGATTTAACTCTCTCTACTGGGCCGTGGCCAGCGATTCATACACCACCCAGGAGACCATACACTGGTTGTTGGATGAGGTAGCTTACCTCCGCTACCGCCTAGCTTCTCTAGAGAGTCATTCCTATGAGACCCGAGCCGCCATATACACACAGGAGGACACCTTCAGGACCTTCGTGGATTGGACAGATCTTCGTCACCAGGGGATCACAGCAGAGACAAAGCAGTTACGGAGTGCCGACACTGCACGTCAGCATCAGCTACTCGAGACTATGAGATTCACCTGAGAGACCCGGAGTGCCGTGATTCGCATGCAGGATGAGCGTACACCCGCACCACCAGCTGGACCATCTGCACCTACAGGCAGCCATACTAGTGTAGGCTAGATTTCATTTGTACATCATGACAAGCATTGAGTTGCATCTCAGCTCGCCTGATTTATCTCTTTTGTACTTGTATTTCCTTTCAGTTGTATTTCTAGCACCTAACCTTAGTAGGTAGGTTATCTTTTGTTGTACTACAAACATATGTACCACTATTTCAGACAGGCTCACTGTACCCCTGTCTTAGATTGGTTGTACTTGTACTATATTGTTGTTTGCCAGAAATGACATGTTATCATCCACCTGTTTGTTTACATTTATATTATTATGAACTCTTGACGGATTATAAAATTTGTTGTGAATTCTATGCATAAACATTACCCATGTAATTTAATATAACCATCTTGTTTATCAGCTAATAAATCTCAATTTTTCTTATGAATATAGAAAAATGCCACCAAGACGCGTTCGACCAAACCCCGCAGAAACACCTGCGACGACCATGTCTGATGAGCAGCTCAGAGTACTCATTAAACAAGGCATTACTGACGCCTTAGCTGCAAGAGAAAACCGCCCCAGCAGAACTCATGGAGACAGTGAAAACTCCACTAATAGAAACTGAGAAGCTCGAGGATGTACTTACCCTGACTTCCTAAAGTGCAAGCCCATCTATTACAAGGGCAAGGAAGGGGTAGTCGAGCTCATGCAATGGTTTGAGAGAACTGAGACAGTGTTCCGTATTAGTGACAGCATTGAGGAAAACGAGGTGAAATTCGCCACTTGTACACTCTTGGAACACGCTCTCACATGGTGGAACTCACAAGTTGCTACCCTCGGACACGATGGAGCCTATGGGATGACCTGGGCTGCATTGAAAGACAAGCTTACCGTGAAATACTATCCTCACAGTGAAATTAATAAGCTGGAGATTGAATTGTGGAATCTCAAATGAACCAACTTTGACATCACGGCCTACAACCAGAAGATCCAGGAACTAACTTTGATGTGTACCCGTATGTACACTAAAGTGCCGGATAAGATAGAGAAGTATGTTAGTGGAATTCCAGACTCTGTTCATGACAGTGTGCTTGCATCTCGACCTACTACAGTCGAGAGTGCCATTGAGTTTGCCACAGAATTAGTGGACAAACGTGGGCGTGATCATTTGATTAGGCAGGCAGAGCACAAGAGGAAAGTCGATGAGAGTTACCATCATCATCCCCAGCCCAAGAGGCAAAGTTTAGGTCAAGTCTGCAGTGTTGTTTCCTCAGGACCACCTCTATACGCGGGGAACAAACCAAAATGCTCAAAGTGTAACTTCCATCATTATGCTACTAATGACTGTCGAAGGCCTGGACAGAGCAACACACCTGCTCCGACCAACAAGAACAAGTCTAGTGCCAGCTATAAGCCCCACAATGGCAACAGGCAAAACTTCCGTGGAAGTGGACACCAGGGAAACCGCCAGCTCACTGGCAGTGGAAACATAGCTCATAAGGAGATCCGTTGCTATAGTTGTGGAGAGATCGGACACATCAGACCTGATTGCCCAAAGCATACAAGTAAGAGCGGAACACCCGCCAGAGTTTATGTCATAGGAGAGAACAGGACCAACCCCGACTCCAATGTAGTTACTGGTACGTTTCTTCTGAACAATCGTTATGCAACCATTTTATTTGATACAGGAGCCGATAGGAGTTTTGTATCCACCGAGTTTAGTAGCTTACTAGACATCTTACCTACCCCGTTAGACGACTGTTACAGAGTCGAATTAGCAGATGGAAAAATCATTGAAACTAATACCATCTTAAGAGGCTGTACATTAAACCTTCATAATCACCCATTTGATATTCAATTAATACCCATACAACTGAGTAGTTTTGATGTCATTATTGGTATGGACGGGTTGGCAATATATCATGCAATTATCGTGTGTGATGATAAACTAGTCCGTATACCATGGGGAAATACAGAGCTAATAATCCGAGGGGACGGAAATTCGGATAGAACAGACACTAGACTGAGCGTAAACTCGTGTACCAAAGCCCAGAAATATCTACTAAAAGGATGTCCTATCTTTTTAGCACATATTTCTAAGACAGACAAAGAAGAAGAACCCGAGAAGAAACAAGTCAAGGATGTACCAATCGTCTGTGATTATCCTGAAGTCTTCCCAGACGACCTACCAGGACTGCCTCAGACTCGCCAAGTGGAATTTCAAATCGACTTGGTACCAGGAGCTGCACATGTAGCTAAAGCACCCTACCGCTTAGCACCAACCGAGATGAAAGAACTCGCGGAACAACTCAAAGAACTGTCAAACAAAGGTTTTATCAGACCTAGTTCCTCACCTTGGGGAGCCCAGTGTTATTTGACAAAAAGAAAGACGGCTCTTTCTGAATGTGTATCGATTACAGAGAACTGAATAAGTTAATTGTGAAAAACCGTTACTCGTTACCACGAATCGACGACCTATTTGATCAGCTACAAGGATCAAGCGTGTACTCCAAGATCGACTTACGATCCAGATACCATCAGCTGAAGGTCAGAGAGGAGGATATACCAAAAACAGCTTTCAGAACACGTTACGGTCATTATGAATTCCAAGTCATGCTATTTGGACTGACCAACGCACCAGCCATATTCATGGATCTCATGAATCGAGTGTGCAGACCCTACCTGGACAAGTTCGTGATAGTGTTTATTGATGACATCCTCATCTATTCCAAGAATGAGCAAGAACACGGAGAACATCTGGCTCAAGTGATAAAACTACTTAAGGAGGAGAAGCTGTATGCAAAATTCTCAAAGTGTGATTTTTGGATCCCTAAAGTGCACTTTCTCGGTCACGTGATTGATAAGAAGGGAATTCAAGTGGACCCCGCAAAAGTCGAATCTGTGAGGGATTGGGCATCTCCCACGTCGCCAAAGGAAACTCGTCAATTTCTAGGTCTTGCCGGTTACTATCGACGATTTATCGAGGGATTTTCTAAGATTGCTAAATCAATGACCAAGCTTACCCAAAAGGGGATAAAATTCGTGTGGGGAGAAAAAGAAGAAGCTGCATTCCAAACCATCAGACAAAAGTTGTGCAGTGCACCTATTTTAGCCCTACCAGAAGGTAACGAAGACTTCGTTGTCTACTGTGACGCCTCGCACAAAGGTTTGGGAGCAATGTTTTTGCAAAGACAGAAAGTGATTGCTTATGCTTCAAGACAACTGAAGAAGCACGAGCAGAATTACTCCACTCATGATCTAGAACTTGGATCTGTAGTTTTCGCCTTAAAAATCTGGAGACACTACCTGTACGGGACCAAGTGCACAGTGCATACTGATCACAAGAGCTTGCAACATATCCTAGACCAGAAGGAACTAAACATGAGGCAACGCCGTTGGATAGAGTTGCTCAGCGAATACGACTGTGACATCAGATACCACCCAGGTAAAGCCAACGTAGTTGCAGATGCACTAAGCCGAAAGGGAACTGATCCTCCCATGAGAGTTCGAGCCCTAGTTATGACCATTAGTTTAGACCTACCCAAACAAATATTAGAGGCTCAACTTCAAGCCTAGAAGCCCGAGAACATCGGAAAAGAAGACATACGAGGAATGCTTAGGACTGACCTAAGCAAGGAGAAGTTAGAGGCTAGAACAGACGGAACGTTGTGTTTACACGGGAGAAGCTGGTTGTCGTGTTACGAAGACTTGAGAAACGTGATCATGCACGAATCTCATAAGTCCAAGTACTCCATCCATCCCGGATCCGAAAAGATGTATCAAGACGTGAAGAAATTATACTGGTGACCGAACATGAAAGCATACATTGCCACCTACGTAAAGAAATGTCTGACTTGTGCCAGAGTTAAAACAGAACACCAGCGACCATCGGGTTTGTTAGTCCAACCCAAAATACCGAAATGGAAATGGAACAATATCACCATGGATTTCATTACCAAACTTCCTACATCATCCCACGGTTACGATGCAATTTGGGTAATCGTTGACCGCCTCACAAAGTTAGCTCACTTCTTACCTATCAGGGAAAATGATTCCCTGAGAAAGTTAGCCAAAACGTACTTAAAGGAAGTTGTGACGAGACACGGAATACCGGTCTCAATCATCTACGATCGAGATGGCAGATTTACATCAAACTTCTGGAAAGCTTTTCAACGAGCTTTAGGAACAAATCTGGACATGAGTACCGCATACCATCCGTAGACCGACGGCCAAAGTGAACGAACAATCCAAACACTAGAAGACATGCTGAGAGCATGTGTGATCGACTTTGGAAAAGGATGGGTCGAGCATATTCCATTAGTTGAATTCTCCTACAATAACAGCTACCATGCCAGTATTAAGGCAGCACCATTTGAGGCCCTCTACGGCCGCAAATGTTGATCACTAGTATGCTGGGCGGAGGTGGGGGAATTTCAACTGACAGGACCCGAATTGATCCAAGAGACTACTGAGAAGATCACACTCATCAAGCAGCGAATTCAGGCTGCCCAGGATAGATAAAAGAGTTATGCAGATAGAAAGCGTAAAGCCATGGAGTTTGCTGTAGGTGACAGAGTTATGCTAAAGGTATCACCTTGGAAGGGTGTGGTACGGTTTGGAAAACGGGGGAAGTTAAATCCACATTACGTAGGACCCTTCAAAGTGATTGCCAGAATTGGAGAGGTCGCCTATCGCTTAGAGTTGCCCCAACAGTTGAGCCGGGTACACCCTACGTTCCATGTCTCAAACTTGAAAAAGTGCTACGCGGATGAACCGTTAGCAATGCCTTTGGAGGGAGTCCATTTTGACGACAAACTTCAGTTTGTAGAAGAACCAGTGGAAGTCGTGGAGAGAGAAATTAAGAAGTTGAAACGAAGCCAAATTACGTTAGTGAAAATACAATGGAACTCTAGGAAAGGTCCCGAATTTACTTGGGAACGCGAAGACTCGTTTAGAGCTAAGTACCCACACCTATTCACCTGAGCAGTAACGTCATCTTAAGCTTTGAGGACAAAGCTAAAATAACGGGTTAATGCTGTAAAACCTGTAAATTTCAGGTTTTGACTATGTCAACTTTGTATTCGTCACCTCATGATATCTATATATTTATACTATCACCTTTGCATGAAACCTTTTGAGCAATCATATGCATCTCATGAGCATACATCATTTTATTCATCTGAACATGGAAACAACTGGATCACAACATTTCACTATGATTATGAGTATTTAATCATAAGGACACGGCCACATTTGTATGACTATATTTTATGAGCATACGGGACATCAAACAATAAATTCTTTTGGGACTTTTGAGTCACCTGAGCACGTGATCACTTGCATTCATCTTATTGGTTATAAAAACCCAAAACCATGATCACAATTAATAAATGACTACTTAAGTATAAATTCATATGTTTTGAGTATATATACATGTGTATTCTTACACCATAATTGACTTTAAACTACAACGACAATTCTTTTTATACTTAACATTACCTTAAATCATTTTTATCTTTTTAACATACTTTTGTCACAACAAAAATCCTTCTAATATAAAAAGGACCATACTTTCACCAAAGGCCCTAAACGTAACCAAAAATTAACTAAACTTGTACACACTCACATAATATTACAACCCTAACTCTAGTGACATTCACCTAGACACAAAAATTAAACATAATTATACCTTGGACATACTTTAGCCGAATATATGCCTACTCCTAACATTTAATTGCCAAAACTTCTACCTTTTTCACACTTGACTTTTAAACTACGCACAAAATATAACATAAGTGTATACACTATACCCAAAACTCTTCTTCCCTTTGACTAAAACCTCAAAACCGCCGGTTTTACTAGAAAACATGGGCTATATGTACAAACTTTCCATTAATAACAATATACTAGGTAATATATTGTTAAGCCACATAATGTAGACACC
This sequence comes from Glebionis coronaria, assembly GCA_025667525.1. NCBI lineage: Eukaryota > Viridiplantae > Streptophyta > Magnoliopsida > Asterales > Asteraceae > Glebionis > Glebionis coronaria. The sequence continues at coordinate 553,812,297 of CM046877.1, read as the reverse complement.
TAGCACTCTTCTTGTGGCCTTAGACGTGTAGAGAACCAACACCATACCTCAAAAACCTTGTGTACCATTTCCCCAATTAATGAAAACACTATGCAAACTCTTTTTGCCCCCTTAATAGCTATACATGCGACGACAAGGGAAGAGTAGAGGTCATGTGTACTACCTTGGCCAATTAAAGAATGTCCTTACCTAGTACACTCCTAAATCCTCAAATCTAGCAACATCCTCTCCCTTAGACGTGTACATGCCCAAACCACAACTCTCAAACTCACAACTAGATATTTTCCATACTTAACAAACTCTCACTTCACTTACTACCTCAAAATACACGGCTACACACCCTCACAAAACACCTTGATATCTCCTAGCATTTACTCTAGTCTTCTTCAAGCATTTAGTATCCATATCCAAGGTACTTCACATTTAAGACGAATCCAAGACCCTCCCAAGTTGAACCTGACGTCCAAAAGTCCTCAAGCCCTAGTCATCACTTCATTTCTTGAAAACAAGTAAGTATAAGCCACCTTTAAGTCTTCCTTACTCTTTTCATGTTTTCATGCACGTCCATGTTATGAAAATGGTGCTTATGTTGCATGTACACGTTGAAACCTATAAACAAACCCTAAGACGACATATAAGCCCACGGCTTATATGAAGTCTATGGGTATTCTTGCCTTAAATATTCTTAAAAACGTATACACATGAACTAAGATAACTTAAATAAGCCCTAGTATATTCTTGCCTTAAAATGTGTATTATACTTAAAATAAGCCAAAACATTTACTCCATATAAGCTTATAAAAACTAAAATATAAACCAAGGATTTAACATGTTTAAGCTATGTTGTTACGCCATAACATGAAACCCTAAATAACTTATATAAGCGGAGCCTAACTTTAGCTTATTTAAGCCCCATCAATAAATAAGCCCATGGAATATCGGCCTAGATTAATTTAGCAAGTAAGTAAATAAAAGCCCATAGTAAGATTTTTGGCCCACTTAATAAAACCTAAAAAGTTACTAGACTTGCACATAATTTACCTAGTAAGATTTTATAAGCCCTATAAGCCCATAATAATTTAGCCAAGACCTAGGATGGGCTAGCCAAGCCCATTTACAAATTGTGGTGACTTTTTGGGCCATATATGTCAATTGGTGAAAGTTTAGTCCAAACTCATAAATTAATATTGTATAAATATTTCGTGACCTTGGTATAGTGTAAGGGTCATTTGTGTCAGTTTAAAACCTTAGGATGCGTTTGTTTTCAAACCGTGAGTCAAAAGGAAACCACAAGGGCCTTAGTTGCCAAAACCTAAACTTATTTAGAGCCCTAGTTGCCTTACTAAAACAAACCGAGACCTTAAGGGATCTTTCTTGCCATTTATGAAACTTAATATAAGCCCTAATTATCCCCTTTTAATAAAACCGAAAGTTTAAGGGCCTAATGTGTCATTTTGCGAACTTATGACAAACCCTAACCCTTATTATATATTTTCCGAGACATATGGGGGGTGATTGGTCATTTCCCCAAAGTTTTTAAAGCCCTAGGGGCGTTTTTGTAAATAAAACTAACCAACAAGGACTAACGGTGTAATAGACTTAACGAAACGAAACCTTAAAGTATACCTTTGCAAATTTTCATACTTACAAGGACTTGCTAGTATTTTTAAGGGTATAAATAAAATATCTTATTAAGCTAAGTCAATTGGTCCATTAAATAAATCACTAAGTTTATCTACGAAACTCTACATAAACTGACAAACCCAGGTTAATTATATTTTTGGAAACCTTAAGAAAGTAAATTGTATTTTATTTTCTTATAATAAATTAAATAATAAGAAATCTATTTAGTTAATTTATTACCCAAATTACTAAACAACTTATATGTATAATTTTTAGAAGCTAAAAATATGTATATACCTTCGATTCACTAAAAGTGTAAAACACATGAACCATCGTAATAACTTATTAATTTGTGATCATGCATTTTCATATGTACAATTCATCATGCATTATTTTTCCTTGCATTCACTGAGGCATTTAAATTACGTAGGTAATTTCTCCAGTTCATGATCATATTCTGCTAGTTTATTCAGTGACATCATCCTCATTACTTCATTACCACTAAGGTGAGTTCATGGCCCCATCTTTACTGTTTTATAACTGGGGGAGAAAACATACAAAAACTATTTATATGCAAGCATGCACAGACAACAACAATTTAATGCCTACTGTTTGCCCCATTCCCGTAGACTGTAATAGTTAATAGTGTAGCGCGAAATGTATAGATAGATCTATTCAGGTATTGACAACACCCGGCCTGTCGTGATCAACTATCACGTGATGCTTAGGCCAAGCAGCAGGTTTATGTCATTGTCGGATTAAGGGAAAGCACATCAGGATAGACCCAATAGGTGTACTGAGAATCATGTCTAGCTTCTATTACAGGGCAGTAGGAACTACTATAGTATTGGGCTGTGATGTCCTGCTATCACCGTGGTGTTTTGCATATTGATACTTTATTCATTTATATAAAACTGTGAATTCACCAACTTCGTGTTGACCCCCACATTTTACTTTATATGTTTTCTCAGGAAAATAAGCAGGTTCATGCATTGGATTCCAGCATTGTAGGGAGCATCATGTTTACCATCGGGTTGGGATATTTACTTATGTTTTATAATAAATGTGGTTTTCAGACAAGATACTAAATGTGTACGATTAATTCATGTAATATGTTTCAAAATGACATTTATGATCATTGCTCTATATGCTATTTGCTATCGATCCACCCAAGTAACACCCCAATTACTTTTCCACTGCATTTGACCAACAAGGGGGTGTTACATATATATATATATATATATATATATATATATATATATATATATATATATATATATATATATATATATATATATATATATATATATATATATATATATATATATATATATATATATATATATATATATATATTATATATATATATATATATATTTATATATATATATACTAGTGGCAAAACCCGTCCGATGGACGGGTATGATTTCTGATTGTTGTTTTACTTATTTTATTTTGTGAACATCTGTATGTAATGTTCTATTGATAGGTATGATCTTAGATTATTTTTTATTTTTTTATTCGGTAATATTTCTTTTTAATTTTTGTTTTTAGTTTAGTTATATTTTAAGTCATTACCATTAGTGTTTTTAAGCATGACGTTTACTTTTTTTAAGCATACCCAATTTTCTTTTGCTTACAATTATTTTATTTTTCTTACCATAAATGGGAATCATACAATGAATAAGTCATGTTGTTTGTGAGTCGTGAGTCATACGGTTTAGTATTGTATAAATGGGTATTATGGCGCGTCATCATGTTTTGTAAGATGCTTGTTTACGTTAGTTCTATTGTGCTTTATTGTAAAAATGTGTTGGTGTGTGTTGTATTGTTTGTTACTTACATATCAAAGAAACGACGTGTCGTGTGTAGATTAGTATACTTGTGTGTCTTCTACTTCTGTCGTGCGTAAAATACTTATTTGAAATTCAAACGTAGAATTAAAAATAAAATACTTATTTAAAAGTCAGGGATAAAAAATTAAATTTAAAATATCCGTCGAATAGCCTAATTAGTATTTTACATGTGCGCTCATTAAGCCCATTTAGTTTCTTACATGTGCGTCCGTTTAGCCCATCTATAATAAAAAATGGGCAAAAAGATTCTCATCCTTTTTTTATAAGTATTAAAAAATGCCCATTTGTATCAAAATGGAAATATTTGCCACCTCTACCTGTATGTAATCACGAGATGCCTTCTATAATACTTGTAAACAATGTATAAAAGGTGTATATCACATCCTAACTCCAAATCAAAAATTAATCTTAACATATCAAATATCAATCGTTAGACTATTTTTAATCAAGACATAACTCCAAACTAAAAGAGCAATCTTTGATGGCAATGTAGTAAGTCTTGAGTTGCAAAACCCGTCTGATGGACGGGTATGACTTATGATTGACGCTTACATCTTTTATGTAGGTAAATAGTTGTTTTGCAAAGGAAAATTGATAAGAAACTTTGATTAAGCTTATCATATTATATTTTCTTGAATTTTTTATTACAAAAATTTAAATAATATTTTAATTAAATAACTAAGGTGTCGTTTGGTTCAAGATATTGAAATTCTAGAATTCTAAATTCTAGTAAATTAAAATTTCTAAGAATTAAAAATTCCAGAATTTAAAATTACTATGCATGTTTGGTCAGCAAAAATTCATAATAATTTGAAATTTAGAGTTTGTGTTGAACCAATCAATGAATAAATATTATTTATAAATTTTTTATTGAAAAGAGTAAAAATCAAATTTTAACTTTCTATATAAAAATTATAAAACTTTTTATGAAAAACTATATAAATTTTTTTATAAAAAATTTATATAAATTTAATAAAATGTTTGTATAAACTTTATAAGAATTTAAAGTTTAACATGGACAATAATTATGGGACGAGGTAGTATATATATATATATATATATATATATATATATATATATATATATATATATATATATATATATATATATATATATATATATATATATATATATATATATATATATATATATATATATATATATATATATATATATATATATATATATATATATATATATCTTTACATTATATATAACAGGAGGGAAATGTCATATATATATATATATATATATATATATATATATATATATATATATATATATATATATATATATATATATATATATATATATATAAATAAATATATATATATATACATATATATATATATATATATACATATATATATATATATATATATATATATATATATATAATTAGGATCAAATGAGAACTAATTAAAGTTATAAAAATAAGAACCATTGAATAATTAATAGAATTAAAGGAAATATGAATTAAATACATGGTAATTAATATAAGAAATGAAAATAAAAAATATAACCTTCATTTTTTCTTTTGACCAAACATAAATGCTCTTTAATTATTAGAATATTATACTATGACGCATCGGTTATTTACGAGATATTGTACTATGACGCATTAGTTATTTTCGAGATATTGTACCACGCACCATGAGTTATTTTCGATATATTGTACCACGACAAATCAGGTATTTTTGAGATATTGTACCACGTGTATCAGTTATTTTTGAGATTGTATCACGACGCATCAGTTATTTTCGAGATATTGTACCACGACGTATCAATTATTTTCGAGATATTGAACTAATAGTTGATGAAAAAAAAGAATGTAAGTAAAATATATTTTTAATCTACATTTAATGATCATAATCTCACTCATTATTTATCATTCTTATTTAATACAACTGAATAGATCCAACGGTGTAGATTAGTTCTCATTTTAATAATTTTAAAAAATCTCTCACATTAACCCTCCTCTATATATATATATATATATGTATATATATATATATATATATATATATATATATATATATATATATATATATATATATATATATATATATATATATATATATATATATATATATATATATATATATATATATATATATATATATATATATATATATATATACTACCTCCGTCCCATAATTATTGTCCATGTATGACTTTTTGAGTCTTTCTTCGTCATTGTCAGAAGAAAACATGCAAAAGGTGGTTTAGCTCAGTAACTGAACGAAAAAAATATCATCTGCCAACCGTCAACGAAGATTGGATGCTTAAACGTGACTCTTTAACAGGGACTAGATTGAAGGGATAATGAAACGTAGGCTGGAAATCAGGATAAAAATGGCACTAGTTGAACGAATTGGGGGTGGCTTGGCACCCGCCAGCCCCCCTACTGGCTCCCTCATTGGTTGCGGGTTTTCAAAACATATATGCACTATATTCATACCTTCCTATAATCAGTAACAAACTTAAATGGTAAACTGATGTTAAATTTTACTAGTTTCAAACATGTTTTTTATTATTCACATATCTCAATTAAAATCCACTAACAAAAAACAAAAAAACATTCATAAATTTATTAACATACTGTCTAAATTTTATTAATAAAACCTTAATTAACAATATCTATGTTTAATTTTTATATTTTCAAACAATAATTGAACATTATACATTTTAAAACCCATCTCGGATCACATGCACATCTGTTAAAAATTTAATTAACAACATCTATGTTTAATTTTTTATATATTCAAACAATATTTGAACATCATACCTGTTAAAACCCAGCTCGGATCATATGCACATATGTTAAAACCCAACTTTAATTAACCAGTATACATTCCAATTGATTTTTTTTAATTTCGCATTTGCATATCAGATACGTGTAATTGATCTTCGTTCTTTAATCAAAATATAAACATTATGATAATCAATTGAAAGATTGAATAAGATTTAAATACATACCTCCCATTGATAACTTGAATGCAAGAAAAAATATGTTGACTTGATTTCGGATATGCAGATTTTACACAATGAGCATTATTATAATTTAAAAGGATAATAAGGAAATATATATTGTGATGATGGGTGTTAGGTGGATGATCTTATAGCAAATGGTGTTGATACCAGATTTTTTTTCTTTTTTTTAAATTTTGTTTGAGAGATTAGTGGATTGACTAGAGTAATAGCAGTTATCATTGATAAACGTCCCATCATTGTAGGCTTGTAGCTTCATAAGTTGCATGTAGATGCAAAGTGTATAAGTTAAATACCATAAATACCCTTATGTATATTTTTGCAGCTTTTTTCAACGTAATAATAATTACTAAAAGGCCATATTACATAAAGGTAATGTACATCATGCAATAATATGTATAACAACATGGGTTCTGTAGGTTCTGTACCTAAAAATGGGTTCTGTAAATAGCGCTCCCCATATATATATAGTGCTATATGCAGAACCATTTTTTTGGTATAGAACCTACAGAACCATCTTTTTACACCTACTAATGCATAGTGTACATTGTATTAATGCAAGAGGTAGTTTAAAAAAATACTAAATACCAACCTTTTTAAAAGAAAATAAATAACGGGTAAATCTGGAATTTTGTAACTCCTTAAAACATGCTACAAATTGATACTCCGTATATGTGTTTTCCATCCATGTGATTTTATCTAAACCTAGTTCGATGCCTAAACAAAACTGCCGCCTCTCTCTTTCTCACATTAGATCTCAGAAAAATAAATCACCCAAGCGATTTTTATATTCGTTATTGATTAACAAACCGAGTTCTTAAATCACTAATTGACCTATATGCTCATGGAGTGTCAGGTGATATGGATGAAATATACCGGTGATTGTCAAATCCATCCCATTTAAATGAAGTTTAGTAGTATGTTTTTCTTGGTGCGACTTCACGTTGGGTATGTTTTGGTGTTATTATATCTTATAATAATTGTTGTGAATAAGGTTTTGTCATTTTCGTTCTTATTTTATAATTTTTTTTCTGTGTGTTATGGTCTTGAAAATAATTTTTACATTTTTGGTAATTAATTGTTCTGTGTTTAATTGGAAAAAATATTATATTTATCTGATTATTTGATAAGGGTATGAAGATTAAAAATTATTAAAAACTAAAATATTCAGTTAGCCGAGTCTATTTTTTGTTTGGTTAAAATATGATACTGGATATTATTCATATGCTTATAATGATACTTTCTTCGTAGAGAGGATTGACGCTACAATGCCAATAGCACATGCTTGCCAATCGAATAGTATATGTCGGTTATCACTACAAGGGCAAACTAGTAGTTACCGCTAAATTCGTATACGTCTCCTGGCTGCAAAGGTACAACAACTATACATTAATTTCACTTTGTAGGTACATGTTAAAGCATGTAACTATTTATTTATGAACTAAAATATTGTAAATTACAACTGGTTACTAGCAAATTAAATTGTTAACTTTCCATTTGATGTAAAAAGGGAAAAAATTGACTCATTTGGTTAATTTTATATTGACACGTACAAAAGATAGTACTACTTTTATATAGTGAAACATATGATCCAATCTAATGTGGAGACTTTGTTGGCAAAAAGCACAAACTAATCACATGCAAACATATATTATCACCATGGTATAGTCTTATCACATATATTTTTTTATGCATTATTTTATCAATAACATTTATGGTTTAATTTGAAATAACTAGTAATATGTTTGTTTTTTATTTGTTTTTGTGCAGATATATGATGAAGATGATTGATGGAGACATTTGGTTTTAGGTGGCGTACATATATGTTTTTGAAATGAACATACATGTTTTTGAATCCGTACATATATGTTTTCGAATCGGTACATATATGTTTTCGAATCCGTACATATATGTTTCTAAATCGGTATATATATGTTTACGAAACCGTACATATATGTTTTCGATGCCATACATATATGTTTCGTAATCGTACATATATGTTTTAGATGTCGTGCGTGCGCTTTTTTTCAAAGAGTGTACACGTGATTTGATATCTTTTGCATCTATATGTAACAATTTACATTTGTATTTGAGTTATAGTTTAATTGATATCAATTTTTTTTGTATTATGGGTATGTTCTTTTCTTATGCTATAAACTTTGGAGATCAGATATGTGTTTATATTTTTTTTCGAATGTAATATACCATACAAACATGTATCTAATTATTAAAGACAACATGATACTATTAAGCATTTATACGTTAGCAACCAATGTAAAATGATACTATTATTAAAGACAACATGTGTGCACTTTTTTTATTAAAAGAGTAATGACATTGAAAAAAATAGAACTAAAAAAGAATCTGAAAATTAAGCATTTGTAAAAAAAACATTTTTCAGTTAAAAAATTCAGGAAAAGTTAAAATTTAAGAGGAACTAAAATGCCTATTTTGCCCTTAATTTAATTTAATTTTTAAAAATAAGTAGTATATATTTTCGAATTTGCCATCATGCATCAATATACTATACATCATGCATTATTAGGAGTAGAAAATTAGTTATGTAGGTTCTGTACCAAAAAAGTGGTTCTGTATATAGCGTGCCCATATATATATATATATATATATATATATATATATATATATATATATATATATATATATATATATATATATATATATATATATATATATATATATATATATATATATATATATATATATATATATATATATATATATATATATATATATATATATATATATATATATATATATATATATATATATATATATATATATATATATATATATATATATATATACTAGTTGCAAAACCCGTCCGATGGACGGGTATGACTTGTGATTATTGTTTGCATTTATTTTGTTTAACTAAGTATTGGTGTTAAAAAATTGTATATCATACAAAGATTTTTTTGAACATATTAGCAATGTTTGCTAAATTGTTTGCGTTTATTATATTACTAAGTATATTTTATATAGCACATAGAATTCTTAGGTAAATGTTTGAGCTTATGTATGCTTTATAGATGTCACATCGAGATATATTATAAAACAAAAGAACATTCATAAACCCCTAATACAAAATTTAAAATACTATAATTAAACTTTCTTAGATAAAATATTAAAACTTACGAAAAATAAAATATTTAAGATGAGAGTGGTTGTTTAGTGAATGTTGTTTATATATTATTGCTTAAAGAAAATAAGTTAAATATACAAATATACTTATTGTTTAGTGGGCATGACTCACAAATAAGCATGATGAACATCATAGTCTAGTATATTACTTATTATCCTTTTTATCTTTAGAAAACTTCTCATTTGATGCAAACTCGTACAAAATAAAGGTAGTGTCGCTAATAAAAAATTGGTCCTTTGTATGTGTACTATTTCGAATATTTGAAAGTAACATGTTTGCCCCCCTCATACAATCTTAATATGTATTTTTTACGATAGTGTATATTATCATATTTTAGTTGAAAATTTTGGTGAACATAATTAAATATTAAATGTAACAATGAGTGAAAATTTTTTAATCACCCTAACAATGAAGATGTAATTATATTTATTAATTAAAAATGTCATTGTAGCGATATCGATTATATATGACTTTGACTTTTATTAATCGTGAAACAAAAATAAATTTTAATTAAAAACAGTCTTGAACGATAATACACCAAAAATTGTACCTAAGGTGAATGATAATGAAGATGATAGAGTTGTAGTTTCCCACTCTAATAATAGACACACCAAAAATTTTAATTTGTCTGGCATCATAAAATGGCCAGATCAACTATTTCTAGGAAACAATAGATCAACATGGATGTTATCTTATATTCACATCATGTCATATGTCAAACACTGCAAGTTCTTATTATGTTGCGTAAATATGATAAGCGGTCTTAATAAAATAAAAGTTGAACTTTAAATACGAAAAATTAAACATATAGGGGTAAGCATTATGAGATTAAGCACACATCAAATTTGGTTTCTTACATTATGAGTTTAAGCACACCTCCCATTTGGTTTTCTAGTCCTTTTGGTTTTCAAAAGAGAGGCCTGAACCTCCAGAAGAAGATCTAGAGCTGTGACTCAAAACTACTGGAGAACTCTCTAATGAGGTCAAGGCATTTTGAATCTTCTGAACCAAAACACTAAATTGGGGCCAAATTTGATTCACCTGGTCCATAAGGAAGGGCGACTAAATGAAAGACTTGTATCTTTTAAGGGCTTGTTGACATAGCTTAGGCAAATTCTCTTTTGACACTATTTTCTTGTAAAAACATCCACATGGTAAGTAATTCAACAAAACATCAGCATTCCGCTTCAAATAATATCAAACATGGAGACACCGTCCCCTTTGCTTACCTCTGCCAGCATCTCAGTAACTACTTTTAAAAGGCAATCTTCCTTAATAGGTGCTAAATCAACCTGACCCGAAATTAAGTAGTTTTGTCTTTTTGTTCTTATTCCTCAACCTGACCCAAAATAAATTACCTGCAACCTATTTGACCTGGTTTTTAAATGACTTGTTTCACTCCTTTTAACAGAAATAGTCAATACGCAAAAACTAAACAAACCACGAACCGTTGATAAAAGGATGTACATGTTCATGTTCGTCATGAATCCTATTTACATTGATTCATCATCGAAACGGCAGAGCAACCAAAACGCGTTCTCACCAATGTAGGTCATGCAGCGAAAAACCATCCGCGTCTTTGTTTTCCTTGTAGATAGCAGATCTATAATCACATTATACACTTTAGTGTTAGGGAAATAAAAGCACATAAAGCATCAAGAGACTTAAACGGCGTTGTATTCGAACGTTATGTCCAACTTACAGAGTACCTGTAACTTTCTAGTTCGTTTGTGAGTATGATACATCAATACAATACATCAAAGTGTTGCTAAATATGATCAATAATCAACTACACTCTAACCTTAAATGAGTAAGTAGTTTATAAGTGATTAATTATGAGCAGAGGCTGAACAAATAACCAACATGCAAATATGTTGATACATGTCAAATTACAGCGATGTATCTTTCTAGCTTAACTTTAAGCAACTTTAATCTTTTTCATACTTTTCTGAACGCTGCTCACATAATGTCAAATGTAAATCCTATTAAAAACCACATACAGTCTTAAGTGATAATATTGGTGAGTATTATCTGTGCATTGTGCTCCTGCATGGCATATATAACAATCGTCTCTTTTGGATTGAAGGCTCACACATATACCCAAGAGCTAATTCAGATTTATGAAGATAGAATAGCAAAATTAAAAGTTATTAAAAAATAACTCACCTGAAAATCTCAACCTGCGTTATAGAAGCATTTATATATCATCCATTCTGCATTCGCCTCTATAAAAACATTAACACTATTTAGAATAACCCGAACTAAAAAAGCCACGATATAAGAAAGAGGGGAACATGGGAAAGTTGATATAACCTACCACTTAACCTCTTGACAAGGCTCATTGAACATCAACAGTATGAAAGAGAGCACTTCCCCCATAAGATTTTCTATCTGGCCAACCATCTCTGTACTCTGTAGTTGTCTCTGCGTCTATCACCACCACCTTAGCCGCTGCTACCTCTACCACCACCACCACCGTTGTAGCAAAAAAAGCCAATTTAGTGAAGTTTCACTATGTCAGCAAACAACTGAAAGCCTAATTATCATGTTCTGCTTAGCATACACAAGCAAAAATCAATCAAAAAAGCACGTCAAACTGCAACCCCTAACTACACGTTAAAGGTGCCAAGTGGCTGCTGAAATTGCAGCCCATAATGGCACTTTAAAGGGGTCAAAATGGCTGCTGAAGTTGCAGCCCGTAATAGCACGTCAAAGGAGCAAAATGGCTAATGAAACTACAGCCAAACTGCAACCCCTAACTGCACGTTAAATGTGCCAAGTGGCTGCTGAAATTGCAGCCCGTAATGGCACGTTAAAGGGGTCAAAATGGCTGCTGAAGTTGTAGCCCGTAATAGCACGTCAAAGCCACAAAGTTGCTGCTAAAATTTCACTGAAGTTGCAACCCCTGATAACACGTTAAATGTTGCTGAAATTAATGATATTGCAGCCCCTAATAGCACGTCAAAGCCGGAAAATGGCTGCTAAAATTGCACTAAAGTTGCAACCCCAAATAGAATGTTAAATGGTTGCTGAAATTACTCGAAATGCAGGCCCTAAACCTAACCATTCTTTTAATAAGGGTGATACATTTTATTAAGTTTAACGAAGACTTTGTTCACAAAATTCAAAAACACACATGTCCAACTTCAAAAGAATAATTTTAGCCACTTACAAATGCCTTTTGGTATTCAAAGTGGAAGGGGAAATCACCTTCTGTACAAAGGACAGGTGACACGTATTCTTAGAAAAGTATACATTATTTCAAAACAGGAAAGCTCACCTCGCAAGGGAAAAGGCACCGATTAGTTCTCAGTTTTAACTGCCTTCATAACCATGCTGCTCACCGTAACAATTCATCCTGCCATGCCCAAATACATGTATATGTTAACTTAAGATCAAGCATATCGATAAGTACATAAACAATCAATCCTAAAATCCCTTCAAGCATATTAATGCTTGCCCAACATCCGTCATACACATAGTAAATTAGACAAATACCAATCATAACGTTTTGGCTACCACTGTAACCCCCCTGTAAGTTTTAAACCGGATAAGCACATCCAAAAAATATTTTTTATTCATGTCTCATCACAACTTTTAACTATGGTTAGCCATATCGGGCCATTTCTTTGAAACGCTCTCTAATACAATCCTGCTATTGCAGATATTAAAGATTTAAAACCTTTGAAAAATCAAAAGGGACTATTATATGATTCCCGCGCTTCCTTTTCAACGGATGATGTAAAGGGGACTAATTATTTCCATCGTTCCCACTGTCAAAAGTGATCAACAAAGCAACCGGTGCTACTGACGATTAGTTATTAAAAAGCAAAGAATACGTTTTAGCATAAAGTTTGTCAAAAAAATACTTACCCGGTTTTGAATGCGTTTTGACCGGAGTTCATTCATTGGTAATACATGGAAGTTGGGTCTATACGGTTCATATGATGGCTACTTTGCTTCTATTGCTTTGGCGTGCACCTCCAGAATAATGCTTCATCTGCACAAAATAAATACAATGTAAATGATTATGGTATTTCAAAGGTAACCGACTCAATTTATAAAAAGGACTTTCAGAAACAGGTTTTCCTTCGTATATCGAACCATCACGAACACCATCAATATGATATTGAAGTTTTAAGAAGCATGATGGATATATCATATATTGAATGATCTTTATAATGTAAATATATTCCAAGAGTTTGCCTTGGAATTTGTTGCGTATCTCTGCAAAGACACCCCTGCATCATTCGTATGTTTAAAACATATTCAAATCACATATAAAAAGAATCTGATATAAAATTATATGTACCTTGAACAGCAAGGAGTAAATAACTCCTCAAATTTCAGGTGCAACGAATCTAAAAAGATGTTAAAAAAAGTTTAATTATGAATAAGTAACTAAGGAAAAGCAAAAACTACTTTTCAAAATCAGATGGGTTTTAACTTACATGTCTAAAAACTGCATGGACCCTTAGCCAAACAAAACTGTTTTTTTTTATGCAGAGCCTCAGAAGTAACCACGACAGCAAGAATTCTTCAACTTACGTGATATACCATATGCCCAAATCACCTATCAGCAAGTCATTTAGGCTTTCCCATCTGCAAGGATTTTAGAAAACTGAGATTATTGAATAATTCAAAATCTTTTATTATATGAGCTGCGACATTTAGATTTTCACTCGAGAGTAACTTGTTTCCCAACCCACCTATATGCAAAAGTGGCATATATCTCCTATAAAAATTGGTTCCTCCAGGATACTGTCAAAGTAAATGAGCACACTGTTTACATGACATTCACCAAGCAAGTACCATTAAATATGAAAACAAAAGATTAGAGTTACCATATAATAAACTATAAATTCACTTGTTTGGATAATTTTAGCCATGGGCGAATGCTAAGTCTTCTGCTAGTCGATAAGGAATTGCGCCCCCAATACAGTGAACCTACATTAGAAAAAAAAATTAAAATGAGTTATTGGCACAAGAACTATTTTATCTTTATTTTCCAATTCCCACAAACACACACAATCCAACTACACTAAAGAAGTAGAATGAAGAAGTAATATTTTACAAACAAAAATATAAAGGCGTTTCCAAATCGATCCATTCAAAACTAATTGGATTGAAACTACGACCTCAAGTAAAAAGAATTATAAAGCGTGTATGAAGTTTGACCTTGTAGTCATTAAAATCCTCATGGCTTCATGCTTCTTTACAATCACCTATTAGTGTCCAGGTTCTGTTTCCTCAACTTGAGCATCCTCCCATCCAATTAGTTCTCTTAACTCACCATCTTCAAACGGGAAATCATAACCAACCTCAACTTTGCAATCTTAATCTCCGTCAGCCATATTACTTTGTTCTTCTCGAGTAACATTTGAACAACAACACTCACTGCCCACTGGTGACAAGATCTTCTAAAGTAGCAGGCTTCTGATTTGACTTTTATATTTTAATGTTTAATTCAGCCTTGACAACTATTTTCTCTCGTAAAATGGACGTTGTTGAAACCGTAAAATCTTTACATTTAACTTGATGAGTCAGTGAGTCAAGCACATCTGATTTACTTGCAGAACTCTCAACATATGACATCTTCACATCTGTCACCCTCCTGTGAGCAACTTAAGTTATAATTTTTCACAAGCGGTACAGCTAAAGTATCGACATCACGCTTCATAAACGTCTGATTCCGATACAACCACAAATACTGCAAAAGCGTCTGTCGGTTCCTTCCCTACAAAAAGAAATTATGAATGTCAACCCAGTGCCCTCGAAAGCTAAAAAAAACTTTTAATTCGGTAAAGCAAACATCGGCTCTCATCTGCCCAAACGGAAGGTAAAAAACTTTTACGGGAATAAAAAATCAGGAACGATAGTAACGAACCCATCGAGTATATATACCATGTTTTCTGCAGCTATCGTAAAAAATCTTCCAGATCTATCTTCTTCCGGCTATTTGATTAAAAAATCCATTCAAACAATTAATTCTTGGTTCGTATTGATAGTATACCTGATCGATCTTCGAAATTTTTGTTATGTACTTGATATTTGATATCGGATCTTTTACCTATGGTTTTTCTTCCGGTGAGTTTCTTTAGAACGATTTTTTTTTGTTTTAATGGGTTTGAGAAGAACTAATTATTTTAGAGTTTTGGTAAAAATTTTGTAATATCGAAATTTCATTAAAAAATTAAATATGCGAAACATATTTTTCCAAACAGTAAGCCCGGTTTCTAAGCCCGTTGACACGTAGGATTAGTGCCCTAATAGATGACGTGGCAAATCCCTCCTCTTATATATATATTAAGATATATATATATATATATATATATATATATATATATATATATATATATATATATATATATATATATATATATATATATATATATATATATATATATATATATATATAGAGAGAGAGAGAGAGAGAGAGAGAGAGAGAGAGAGAGAGAGAGAGAGAGATTTGCGTTCATGTAAGAACCGGTCATAAAATAAAAACAATAAGAACCAATGAAAGCATGACATGTGGCGCTCTTAATTAAAATAAAACAAAACTAGTTTTTATATATTTAAGGGTAGTTTCGGTATTGTATCACCTCAAAGATATTTACTTGTATGTCTCTCTCTCGTTTTTGAAACTGTCACCATCAAAAAACAGTCATTTCTAAATATTAGCATCTAATATAAATGTCCATCATCATCTCACGAGACTATGTTCATATTCGACAATTTACATGGAGACAAAATTAATTGAGCCATCTTCTTGTTTCTTCGGCCTAAACTGCCGCTTTCCACTTGTTTTCCGTTCATATTATCGAATCCGCCTATCAAACGGTAGTAACAATTTTCCGTCGATTTGTTTGGCTCATGACCCATTTATTTGTTTAGGCGCAAAAAAGTATTAACACCCTGTTCGCTTGAAATCCGCCTATCAAACGGTAGTAACAGTTTTCCGTCGATGGTTCACAGATCCATTACAACCAGTTTTAGTTGTTTCGGTTGTGTATTTATATCACTATATACTAGGTAATATTTCATAGCAAGATTTGAGACTTTTATTTTAGTTGTTTTGGCTTTTTAGTCACAAATTAATGACACATTTTTAGTCAAGAATTAATGACACATTTGTTGTGACACACAAATATTAATGACATATTTTTAGTCACAAATTAACTTTGTTGACACATTTAATTTTATAAGCATATATCATTAGTGACATAATAGGTTTTTTGGCACATGTTTTGTGTGACACATAATCTTTTAATATATTTACTAATAAAAATGAAACACATTTAAAAGTAAAAAAATTAAATTTAATGTCTCTAAAATGTATTTTGTAACTAAGTGTGTCACAAGACGTTACTATCATTCAAAATATGTGAATAAAACTAATGTGTCACTAAAATGTTTATTCTGTTACTACATGGTATGTGAATGAAACTAGTGTGTCACAAGACTATACATGTGTCAAGAACTTTAGTGTGATTATTAATGTGTCAAAACAAAACTGTGTCACTAATTCTCGAATGTGCAAAAAATTGGTACATAAACAAATACTAGCATTTATTATGCATCACAAACTCAAATGTTATAAACTTCAAACGTCACTTAGAAAAGTTTGCATGTCATTAAATACTAATAAACGTTTCAAGTTATAATCAATGCCTAAATTATCTTTTTTTTGCCAGTTACTATTAATATTAATACTTTATTACAAATATGCCATTATCAGTTAATTAATTAATGAAGATTAGATCTCATCTATGATACTTGATCTAATGATCCTTATTAGTTCTTATTGTTTTTATTTTAAGTCCGCTCACTACAAGAACGCTCCTCTCTCTCTCTTTCTATATATATATATATATATATATATATATATATATATATATATATATATATATATATATATATATATATATATATATATATATATATATATATATATATATATATATATATATATATATATATATAGGGACGAGTTATATGCAGAACCTATTTTAAGTGTAGAACTCTGCAGAACTTTTTTAAACCAATCATAATTTATTGTTAATTCTTTTTATTTAAACAAAAAAGGGCATAATAGTAAAAACAAAATTTGACACTTTTGGATATTTTATTAAAAAACGTTTTTTAATCCTCAGCTTTTGAAAATAAATTTGATTTTTCAATTAACATTTTTTTAGCCTAACATGTTTTTGAATTCTTGCATACGGGTTTTTAAATATTGTAATTTTACATATGTTTTAGTGTAATTTTTAGTCTTGAAATGATAATTGCACTATACATTCCTTAACCTTTAAAATTAATAACCAAAAGATAAACATAACATTTAACCCTTAAATTTATACGTAATAAATTAAAACACGGTATACACAAATGATATACAAATTAAATACAGTACAAATTTATTTTGTAAAAAATAAATGTGAACTCTCCAAATACATAAATACACTCTTTTAAAAACATAGATGTACTTTTCTAAAAGCATAGATACTCTTAAAAAACATGGGTGCGCTTTTCAAAAACATAGATACACGCTAAAGAAACATAGATGCACTCTTCAAAAACATGGGTGCGCTCTTCAAAAACATAGATGCACGCTAAAAAACATAGATGCACGTTTCACTTTTTCATCACATCATATGAGTATCCTTCCCGGAACATGCATGTAAGCTGCGGTTTCTAGTTAAAGTTTCGGAGAACATTTGTGGCCTTTTCAAAAACATGTGTGTACGCTAATCTCACGATGTCTACACCTGGAAAATGTAACGAAAGGAATTAAGGTACTAAAATAAACATGTAATTTAAGTATAAGTAACAAAAAAAAGTTTACACTAGTAGTCAACCTAGCATTCAAAAGTGCATGAATTTTCCAACGTGATAATATAATATATTTCGTTTTTCTTTTATATACATCTAGACATCTTTTCTTTCTATGTCGACTTATAGTACTGCATAGAACCAAAATTTTAATAATGCTTATGAAAATAAACTTTGTTGAAATAGAGAAATATGATTCTTAAAAAAGATATTCTTAATAACAAAGCCAAATATACTGAGTTCTTTAATTGACAAATATATGAATCAAAGTGAAAATAGGCAAATACAATACAAACAATTTCTAATACAATTACAAAATAACAGTTTGATGTTAAATAAATAAACATAAATATGACGTAGAAGAATCTTGTTTAAAAGGCCATTAGATGTCTAATGTAAAAAAAAACTCCAACTTTACGTTAGCAACATTTATCTTTCATTTGGTTACAACACTAGTTCTTTCGATCATTCGTAAATTATGAGAAAATGTCACTGACAAGGATTTTTTTTTCATTTTGCGGAATAAAAGTATGGATTTTTGTTCTTTCTTAAAAGATTACGGATATTAATAAAATCATTGTTTCAACTCATATCTATTTAGTTAAAAGATTTTTAAAAATCAATTCTTGTAAATTAATGCAATCTGAGATCTTTTTTATTCTTTAACTTGTATTTCTTAAACACATATTTGAATAATTTAGATCTAGCAACATATTTAAAAAAACATACCAGATCAACAACAATGATCATCTCCATCAATATTAAAGGGCAAAAATTGAATTAAATCCACTCGGACAAAGAGTTTCGAATGAAACTTTGTACTGACTTTGTAGACACCGAATAATGATAACATTTACACCAAAAAAACATGTTACGGCAATCGATTTTTTATAGAGGCGGCTAGGGTTTCGTGAGAGAAATGAAGATTACAAAAGGGCAGTTTTATTTTCTAGTGACAGTGGGTCAGAGATTAAAGAGAGAGAATTATTTGTCATTTACTGAAATTCCATTGTTACCCTTTCAGTTTTGTATATAGTATCCTTTTAGTTTTTTCTTCATTGAAAATAAAACTTTTAGTTTTGTTTAATTGCAATTTTGGCACTTTTAATCTTAACCATTAATTAAACTCATCTAATGGTCTATATTAAGTTTAATAGTTCTATATGGTTCTACACTTAAAATGAGTTCTGCATATAACTCTTACCTATATATATATATATATATATATATATATATATATATATATATATATATATATATATATATATATATATATATATATATATATATATATATATATATATATATATATATATATATATATATATATATATATATATATATATATATATATATATATATATATATATATATATATATATATATATATATATATATATATATATATATATATATATATATATATATATATATATAGGGAAGAGATCAAATAAAAAGGGTTTTTACCATGAGAAGGGTAAGAAGGCTTTTTAACCCTTCATCTTAAAATCAACGGTTAAGATCATCCTAATCATAACTAACTTTAAAAGGGTATAATAGTCTTTTCATTATCTTTTTATAACCAACTTTCATTTAAATGTCTAAAATAACAAACTTTTCTCCATTCCACCTGCTACATAAACCACACACACAAAACACACACACAGACACCCAGTAAACACACACACACCGAGTAAACACACACACACACCGAGTAAACACACAAATTAACACACAAACACAAAAATTAACACACACACCAATCCACAAATCTTCTCTTTTCGGTTTGTTCTTCATAAAAATGGGTTAGTACACAAAATGCCCGATTCATGCTCAATTTCGTGGATCTGAAGCTCAATTTCGTGGATTAAAGATAAAGTTTGAGTTTTTTCATATTTTCTATCCATTAAGATCAATTTCATGGATTAATAAAGATCAATTTCAAGGTATATATTTATTATTTTATTAAAATTGACATCAGTTCTTATTAGTTTATTTGATTTCAAGGTATGTATTTTTAGTGTTTTTTGCTTCAATTATCTGATTTGTGGTGGAATTTTTTAGGAAGATTAGTGTAATATGATGAACAAGTTACTGTAATTTATTAGATTCTGATGTACAAATGATGAACAAGTTAGTGTAAGATTAGTATTAGTGTAATATGATGAACAAGTTAGTGTAATTTATTAGGAAGATTAGTGTAATATGATGAACAAGTTAGTGTAATTTATTAGGAAGATTAGTGTAATATGATGAACAAGTTAGTGTAATTTATTAGATTAGTGTAATATGATGAACAAGTTAGTGTAAGATTAGTATTAATTGAGCCACAAAGATCCGGAGCTTGGGGCAGGACTGCGCTAGTAGTTTCATGTGAGTATTTGAAAGTGGCTTAGAACATGTAAAGGAGATCAGATTTGGGGATTCTGGTAGGACAACATATAGAAAATCAGGAAACGAGTTATGTAACTTGATTAGCCGATTGCAAGCAACTTTCAAAAACTGCTTGGAGACTTGAGCAAATGATAATCGGTCATTTGGGTTGTGAATTTGTGTGAAAATAAAGAACACTTCTATCGAGTTTAGCGAGATGAGTGTTTTCATGACAAAACCAGTGACCAAATACAAGAAATGGCTGAAAAGATCATACATAATATAAATCGAGTGGACTCTCATAGCTGCAATTACTACCTACATTAGGCACTGAGATAAGAAATGGTGCTAACAGTAGATAAATCATTAGCTAAAAGTGGGGCTAGAATTCTTTATAACTGGAAGAGGGAAAATACCTCTAGTTTCATTTGGCGCTCGAGAAGCTTGTCTTTAAGCCGAATGAGGGATTGTATATAATTTGCAGTATGATGAGAATAGGATGACACTAATAGGTTATGTATATGATCATCAACTTTCGTACGAAAGCCACGTCATTTACAAGTTTAAATGACAACCTTTTGCTATTTTTTGTTACTTATGGCATTTTACTACAAAGAATGGACGACTGTAATGATTTTTGCTGGCTGGGTTGTTGCATAATCTCGTATCATTAGTTACAAAATACTATCGAGTTATGAATAGTTTTGCTAGCTGCATCATGGATAACTGCAAAAACAATAACCAGTAGAGAAACTTTTGTTGTTGCACCTTCTATTCACAACTGTTACTGCACTTCAAGTTGATGGTGTTATTTGTAATTTGAGGATTGCCATTTTTGTTTCCAATTACAGCAGCTCTCGATGGGTTTGTGCACATTCTAATGTATATTGCGTTTCGCCTGAGACCTGAGTCATGGAATTACACTAGATAGTTATAAAATTTAGGACTAAATGCAAATTAGCTTAGGACTAAACGCAAATGTGCACTAGATAGTTATAAAATTAATTGCATAAAATCACTTCTTTTGTAGGAATGTAGGAATGTAGTCAAATGCGAATCAAACTGTGTTTGCGCATTAATTTATATCAAATTGTGCATCATATTAACAGGTTTCACCACCAAATGTGCAGATAAACTGATTTAGCTTGGAGAACCAAATGTGCATCAAATTAACAGGTTTCACCACCAAATGGAATGATGACTTCGGAACAGTCTTTCTCAAATCCGCATCCTCCCCCACAAAATCCTAGATCTAGGCAAAATCAACAGGTTTCACCACCAATGCCGCCACCTCCACAACAGAGCCGCCCTCCATATGTCCCTCCTAATTCAGCCCCTCCAAATGGAATGATGAATTCAAAACAGTCTTTCTTAATTATGCGTACTCCCACACACAATCCTAACTCTAGGCAAAATCAACAAGTTTCGCCACAATTTCCACGAATACCACTACCTCCACATCAGAGCCGCCCTCCACATGTACCGTCTAATTCAGCCCATCCAAATGGAATGATGAATTCAAAACAGTCTTGTTTAATTCTACGTGCTCCCACACAAAATCCTAGCTCTAGGCAATATCAACAAGTTTCGCCACCAATTCCACGAATACCACCACCTCCACATCAGATCCACCATCCACATATCCCGCCTAATTCAGCCCCTCCAAATGGAATGATGAATTCAAAACAGTCTTTTTCAATTCTACGTGCTCCCACACAAAATCCTAAATCTAGGCAAAATCAACACGCTTCGCCACCAATGCCACCAATTCCACAAATATCACCACCGCCACCCCCATCGCCATCTTTTCCACCTACAGAAACTTCACCTCTTCCAGCTTCCACACCCCCACTCAATGTCAATAGTCAAGTTAAAGCTTCCACACTCCCAGGGAATAACATAACAAGAGATGGAAGTTCGTTATGCGCTGAACCTGAAAATGGAAGTGCATCATCCTCTGCAGAAGTGGTCAAAACAGTTGGTATTGTTCGTTTGACAGATGATGGGAAGAAGTTTTATAAACCGGATGTTCCAGATGCGGTGAAACCCGTAAAGGGTAAAACGTTTAACACGTTAAAGGATGCTTTAGATTTCTATAAAACATACGCGAAGCTAAGTGGTTTTGAAGTTCGAAAATATACTGAATATAAGACAAAAGATGGTCAATTGAGACACAAATATTTTGTTTGTAGTAAAGAAGGGTTTAAGCCGATTGCACCTATGGACACATTGATTGATGTTTCTAAAAATGAAGAAATTAAAAAGGCAAAGAAAAAACGAAAGAGACCTTCATGTCGATGTGGATGTTTAGCCCGTGTAATCCTAGAGAGGACAAATGAGAATAAGTATGAAGTTCATCTTTTTGAAGAAGAGCACAACCATCCCTTTGTTCATGAGGATGATATCGCCCTTTTAAAATCTTCACGGAAGTTGACTTTTTTTAAAAAGCAGCTTTTATTCCGAGTTTCTAATAACAATATAGGTCCGATGAGAGCTTTTAAGATGATGAAAGAATTGTTTGGCGGGTTTGATGAAATCGGTGCAACATCAGTTGACTGTAAGAATTTTAGAAGGGGTATCAATTTGTTCATAGGGGAATATGATGCGGAAATGGTAGTTGAACTATTGATGAATAAGCAGGAGTATATAAACGGATTTTCATGCGACTATTTCACAAATATGGAGGGACAGCTTACAGGCCTGTTCTGGGCGGATGAGGTTGCAAAACATAATTACATCTCTTTCGGAGATGTCATCTCATTTGATGCAACTTTTCGCTCTAACAAGTTAGTTTATTTATACTTACTAAAATTTGAATCACATATTAAACAGTTTTGATTTAAAAGAGCAATGGAATTTATATTCAAAATTGTTTTTGTAGGTATAAAATGGTGTTTGTTCTGTTTACCGGAATAGATAATCATCATCATAGTGTAACTTTTGCTGCTGGCTTGCTATCAGATGAGACTGCGGAATCATATGAATGGTTGTTAAGGGCTTTTAAGAAGGCATTCGTTCATGTACCTAAGGTCGTGGTTACTGATCAGGATCCGTCCATGAAGATAGCTATCGAAAAGGAATTTAGAAATTCAAGGCACAGATTATGTATGTGGCACATAATGGAAAAATTATCTACCAAGGTTTGTACATTGTTTTCTGCATTAATATAGCCACGAGGGATTAAATATGTTAGCATTATTAATGTAGTTATTGGTTTTATTTGATGGAAGAAACAAGTATACTTAATAATAAGCACGTGATGTTAGTTAACAAGTGTTTGTACATTAATTAGGTTAAATTGTGAATTAGATTCTTGAAAAGGTTTGCTGGAATGCGATTTGTTTGTGCTTTAGGTTTAAAACCACTTATGTGCTTAGTTACACTAAAACCTAATAGTGATTTTTACATTGTTTTTTTTGCATTGTTTTTCTACATTATTGTTTAATGTATACTTATTTAGACTTCGGAATATTGTAACAGGTAGGACCAGAGCTTTGTAAAGATGAGACATTCAAAAGACGTACATGTAATATTGTATGGACTGATTCGATTGAGCCATCTGAGTTTGAACAAAAATGGGAATTGATAATTAATGATTTTGAGCTTCAATCCAATGATTGGCTGAGGGACATGTTTGAACTAAGGTTTAATTGGATACCAGCTTACTACAGGGACGAGCCACTGTCCGGTTTAATGCGCACAACATCTTGGTCCGAAAGCGAAAATCACTTCTTCGGTCAGTTGACTAGTACCACGCTAACTCTTGTGGAATTTGTTAGTCACTTTGAGACTGCAATGGATGTACAGAGATATATTCATCGAATAAATCAACACAAAACTCGTTATACGATACCTGATTTGTTAACAGACTATGTTCTTAAAAAAGAAGCACGTGAAATTTACACTAGGACAATTTTTTATGATGTTCAAGATGAAATCTGTGCATCAATCACTGAGTGCCTGTCGATGAGTGTGGTGGAGATTGAGGGTTCACAGAAATTCTCAATAAAGGAGATAGGACCAGAAGTCAGTTCTCACGGTTCGTTTGAGGTATTATTCTTTACCCTTGGTCATTACAACGAATGTAATCATTATTTAGTTGTTGAAGTGAGTAGTATTTGTTATGTTAAACTGTTACGAACTTCATTTAGGCATTTGGATGAACATATATTCAGCTTACTGAAAGAGTTCATTGAGTGTTCCATATACCTATTGAATATATGCTCATCCAAACACCCCCTTAATTTATAACTTAAGCCTATAAATTATGCCATAAGCTTATTGTATATGTTCATCCAAACACCCCCGTGATTTATGAGCTTATTAACTTAGTCTTATAACTTATGCCATAACTCCTTAGTCTTACAAATTTTTTCACTTTCAGGTACTTTTCACTCCTTTGAATGGAACAGTGACTTGTAGTTGTAAGAGATTTGAGAGGTATGGTTTGTTGTGTAGACACAGTTTTTATGTTCTAAGGGTTTGTGGCGTTAATAAGTTTCCCAAGAAATATGTGCTGAGACGTTGGACAAGAGATGCAGTTACACCTTTAAACGAATTGATGCAAGAGACAAGTATAGTGATGGAAGTATACGAGATCTAATTGTCAAGGAAATTATTGGTTCTGTGGAATATTGCATCGACAAATTGGCATCAAACCTTAAAGAGCTAGCAATTTATCGAGACCGTATACATGATCTAAAGTCAAAACTTGATGCTGAGTTGCCTAATCAACGACCACTGTCTGATCGTGAAGTTATATCATCTGCTTTAGGGGTTTCAAGGAAATCAAAAATTAAAGTTCGTTGTCCATTTCGAAGTAGGAATAAAGGAGATTGATCTAAGAAAAGGATAATACCAAGTAAAGAACGTGCAATGACTGTGCTGCTAAAAAAGGTAGAAAATGTAACAATTGTGGTGATGAAAATGCAGATCATGACTCTCGAAACTGCCCCGAACCAAAGAAGACTCGAGGACAAAAAAGGAGGATGCCTGATGCTTAGTTTTCATTATTGTAGTATTGGTACACAGGAACATGCTTGATGCTTAGTTTTCATTGTTGAAGTATTGGTACACAGGAACATGCCTGATGCTTAGTTTTCATGCAGTATTGGTACACTTGTCGTTGAGGTTTTTTTCATTCTTTTAGTAGTATATACGTATACAAATTGTACAATTCCATGTATCAAAACTATTTTTTTTGCAGTCATAATATGTGTTTTCATTTTGTATTTTTATGTCACAGTTACCTTAACTTTAGAAACCGTTAAAGCTATGTTTCATGTTCCAAGTCTAAGCATATATATAAAAACCATTGGATTAGTAGTGTATGCTGAAAAAACATACATATGCACACGAGTGTGCGTTTTATTACAAGAAACTTGCGAGCCAAAAAGCTCCTCATGCATGCATTATTATTAGCTAGCTAGGTACATAGATGCATAAAGCATATTATAAAGCTTAGATCCTTGGGACTTGGATCGGGCATTGCTGGACTTGCAACTTGCAGACGTTGGGGAGCTGCTCAGCCTTCCTTAACATTTGGTTGCACTGTCTGTTGTTGTCCATTTACCTTAACTTCAGTATCATATGAAAACTGATGCACATTCAGTTTGATTTTAATGCACAAATCAGATTTATTTTGAACATTTCAGGCCAATAAGAGAGAACACCAACACTTTCTAACCAAATCATGTGAAAATTAATGCACAAAACATATTATTTAAAAGATATGATGCATATCAGAGAACTAAAACCATTTTGATATCTTTTTATGAAAAATGATGCACACATTAAATTATTTGAATGCACAAAACAGCTTTACTTTGAAATACCTTTGGCCAATCATAGAGCGCCACATATTTTAACAAGACCATTTGAAAAGTAGTGCACCAAGCATACTCATGCTAATGACATCAGGCATACCAAAGAAACAAAAACAAATATATTTTTTAAAAATTCAAAATGATGCACATTTAAATTGATTCTCATGCACAAAACAGCTTCATTTCAACACCTCAGGCCAATTACTCTATCTAATCCATTGGTGATTCAATTTTCAACTTTTCCTCATTTTAATACGCGATAAAAATATACAAACAATATTAAGTACTGCAAAATCACAAAAAATATCTAATACCATTGGTGATTCAGTTTTCAATATCTAATATCATAAGCATTCCAAATGCACATCATTTTTTTCAACATTTTTATTACCATTCCATACAATCACATTTCTAAACAAAGAAACAATAAAACTAAGACAATTTCTGAACACGCTCTTGGACCATAGATAACTTGTTCTCCACGAACTTATCTTTAGTGCCAAGTCTGCGGAAAAATGCCAATTCCTTCATTACAGAAGATCTTTGAGTGTTTATTTCTGCTTTGAGTATCTTTTCAAGGTACTTCTTCCTCAAGTCTTCAATCTGCGATTGTTGTTCGGTCCCCTCATTCTTAAATCCACATTTCCAGTTCTTCGCACATCCCACATAAGTCTCCATATGGCGCATCATAAAGATCCCGCAATCTGTATGGTTATCTTTTGTTCTCCAACTCATTTCTACCCGTTCACAATCTACCTTCCTCATTTTGTTGAAACTTCTATGTTCGTCAATCGACAAATACGCGATAAAAAGTTGTTTCTGCAAACAACATAAATGAACTTCAATTAATATTTTTTAATGCACTTAGTGATTTAATCTTAGCATATACCATGTCTAAATACGTTCAAATTCATACCAGCTTCATGAAGGTTACTCCGTATCGGTCTTCCAATGTAACTTCCAATCCATTTCTACTGTTGTCTATTATTTCTATCTTTGGAGTTTTCAAATTAAAGACGACGAGATAGTAGTGAGATTTTCCCATAAGAACAGGAAAAAATACCTATTTGATTATATCTTTGATTAGAAGAAAAACATATATCATATACAAAATATATATGAAAAGTTTATATAATTTCGTACCAGATCAATGTTGGATATCTGATCCACATTTGCATTCTTCATAACACTTTCCATTTCTTTCACAAAAGAGTCAATAACTTTCATGTTGATCTTTTCACTGAGCATTTTTTCATTCTAGAAAAGTATATAAGTAAATCAGTACCTTAGTATATTTATATGAAACATAGTAATAATTTTCCAAACCATTAAAACTGATGCATTTTTATCAGTCCTTGATGCATAAAAAGAATGTTATTTACTTGACATTTTACTGCAAGTGGTATATAATTAAGATTAAACTTACCAGCATTCCTGCATGACAGAAAAGCCTACGCATAGAATTCGGGCTTCTCAGTCTTTCTTCATAGTTGCAAACCTGTGACCAAATGTTTATAACTCCAATATGAACTGTGATTCCTGGATACAGGCTTTCAATCACCACTCTCATAACTGCAAATCCTTCTGCTGTCGAAAATATAATCTCGCTGATTCATGGGATATAAAATCATGTTAGTTTTTTTCTGGGATAAAAACTGTCATATGTATTTTAATAAAATATAAAAATCCTCACCATTCACCCTTTGACAGACGAAAGATGTATTCAAACAATAGATCCTCTTCCTGTGAACACTTGACTCCTAATTTCACAAATCTTTCTATATAAGGAGATTTCACATTAATGGGCAGTTTTAATGTTCGTCTTATCCTCTTTGGTTCAATCTCAACAACTTCATTTGACATTTTTTCTTTCTCAAATTCCTTTCTTTTTCTTTCTACAGAACGGGTGACTGGCGACCTGCTCGGCATGGCGTATGATATTGGTAAAGCAGCAATTGGACTTGTTTTATTTGGTACTTTATCTTTTCCATCTTTTGAAAGAGCTTCATTTTCCATGATAGGTCTCACAGTTGTTTCACTTGGCACTTGATCCTTTTCATTTCTTTGCAGAGCTTCATTTCCTAGGATAGGTCCTACAGATATACGATTACTTTCTTACTATGCTATAAATTCCTAAGCATGATTTCGACTATCTTGAATTGAAATGAGATAAAGCCAATTTACTAAACAACAGTTGGAGTATTTGGTGTTCAATTTAATATCTTATGAAAAATAATGCACATTCAAATTGATTTTTATGCACAAAACAGATTTGTTTTGAACACTTCATCGAATCAGAGATCACATTTTTAAACAACACCATATGAAAAATAATGCACAAAGCATATTTATGGTAAATACATCAGACATATGAGATAATAAAAACAATTTTAATAACTTAGAAAAAAAATGATGCACATTTAAATTGATTGTCATGCACAAAACAGCTTTATTTTGAACGCATCATCGGGAATCCTGGAAATTGGACTGTGGTGACTATATGAACTTAAATCATATTCTATTTGTATCTTAGAACCCTTTTTGGTCATATACTTTAATCTCAAAATCATATCAACATCCAATTATTTCCTTATTGTAACTTTAATAACATACCTTGAAGCGAAACATCATCAATATTTACATCGGGAGGAGTAGGTGTGAGACCCAAATCAAAACTTGGAGCATCAAATCCAAGTAAATCTGATGATGATGAGGGTACTTTCGGAGCTTCAACTGGTTCTTGATCTTTTACAATTTTTGGTGGCAACTTCATCTTCTTACTAATTCTTCTAAAAGTCAAAATTTCTTTTTCCGGGATGGGTTCTACATGTTTCAACAATCTCAATTCAGTTATGACTAATTTTGAGGTAAAATAAAAAGACTATATCGAAGTAGACATACCTTTAATTGGAGCATCTGTGGGTGTAAGCAAAACATCATTTGGACCTAAAATGAGTGAAGGCTCTTTCACAAGAGGATCCAGTTGTACATCAAAAGAAGACAGTGTGTTGGGTTCTACATGTTTCAACAATCTCGATTCAGTCATGAGTAATTTTGAGGTAATATAAGAAGATTAGATCAAAGTAGACATACCTTTAATTGGAGCATCTGTGGGCATAAGCAAAACGTCTTTTGGACCTAAAACTGGTGAAGGCTCTTTGATAGGAGGATCCAATTGTTCATCAAAAGAAGACAGCGTGTTGGGTGTTAAGGATGTGATTTTTGAATGTTTGTTCCATTCTATACATTCAGTTAACCCTGGTGCTCTTTGTTTGTTTGCTGCAATAGTAGTCTTTTGGGCATCGGTTATATTTCCAAAATCTTCCACGTCTTTGTTAACGTTTACCCCTGCTTTGGAAGTCTCGTCTTCCATAACTTTCTTACCTTTATCGACTTTTGTTATATTTCCAAAATTTTCCACGTCTTGTTATTTGTCATTCATTTCCCTTACTTTTCTAACGAACTTTTGTTTCCAAAGCAACATTATATTCTCTATGTCCTTATTACCAGGATGTTGTTGAATTCCTTTTTCAAGTTCACCATCAATTCCATTCACATAATCATCAAACAACGTCATTTTGTTTGTTAAACCATGTACAATGACCTGTTCAAATGACACACGAAACAAACACATCAAATTAAACTTCAGTTTACGCATCAAAAGCAAGTATTATATACTATTTTGGTTCTGTTATAAAAAAATATGCACAAAAGTATTAGTTTTTTTAACACCATTTACCTGAACATCTTCCATCTTATTTTTGGAAATACGAGTAGAAGTCTCAGCAATTCTTAGATCTGCTTCAGGAGATTGACTAACACCGTTTCTCGCAGAAGTCTCACAAATGTTGACAGCTCTAGGGGATTGACTAACACTTCTCCCAGATATCAGTGACTTCGTCATCTTTCCTTTTTCAGTTTTCTTTTTCACTTCAATTTTCTTCTTATGCGAGGTTATAGTCTCTTTCTCCAATGCAATCAACTTCCTATATGTCCACTTAGTGATTATTGCTCCTGTTGATCTCTTCACAAGCAGTGGTTTAATCATTTGAGCATACAACACCTGTAAACCAATTGAACAGAAATTAATGGGAAAATGGTTTACATATAAAGAAACATGATGAATTATAAACTTAGATACTTACTGTTAAAAAAGTTGAAGGACCATTGTAATAACCACCTTTCCAGTTAATTCTTGTTCTTTTCAAGCATTTTAGAAGATAAGCACACCAATCAAATTTCTTAATATCAGTGTCTTCCGTTAAGCAAGTAAGAAATCTCTGATTCACCGTTCCACATGTTGTTATCTCCATCATTTGTGTTACAAACAAAACTAAGAAGTTAAGCTGGAACATTCGTCCTACGTCATCCATATTCTCTAGTATCTTATCTGCAACAGTACTTGGTTTAATTGTACCTCCTTTACCGACATTGAATTGAACCCTCCATTCTTCTATCACTTCGTCAGTCTTTTTAGCTTGATTTAACTCCACTATTTCTCTCCCACCAATGGGCAATCCAAAGATTTCATGAACTGTTTGACTCATTATTTCCATCTTTACATCTCCAACATCTAATATAGACGTGTTTGGATTATAGTTTACCAAAATCCATTTAGCTAGGACAGCCGGGACTTTCTTTAATTTATAACCAGCAAACATATTAAAACCAATTTCTTTCAAGCTTTCTATCATTATCAGAAACATGGAACAAATGTCTTTTCAAAAGAGGCATATCAGCTAACTACACATGGAGGTATAAATTCTTCTGTTAACCCATTTATTCACATCACATGCTGTTTATTTTTTATGTTTGTAACATGATATGTAGGTAGCCCAATATGACAGAGTTGATGTTCGCTACTTGCATACGTTAGGTGTGAAGGTAATTATAAGGTTTTTGTAGTAAGGCCAAATTGATATCCTTTAGACTATGCTTTCCGTTGATTTACCTTTTGATTGATCTTTTCTAAATTGAAAAACATACAACTATGATTTGCAACCTGGCTGAGAGCAAGTAGTAAGCTATATATTAATCAGGCTTTGATTTCATACGAGAATGTCAACATGTAGAGTTCCTTGTTTGACAAATACCCTCTCGACCACCTTTTAAAACTAAAATAAAGTATAACTATTTAATTCTGATTGTTTGTACTATTTTTGCCTTCTATAAGGTTTTTACTTTGATTGTTGTAAAATCTATGAAGTTGTGTGCCTTTATGGACTCGATAACCTCTATTATACAAGTTTTTATTATTGAAAGATTGGTTGTAGGTGCTTCTGCGGGCATAAATTCAACTTTTGTAATATTAGTCTAAGAATATTATAATTTATACCCTTTATTCTTATAAGCCTGTATGTATACATGTTCTAATATCAATGCATAATAAGAAGTGGACTAACGGGTTGAAACTTGAACGATTTGACACCCATTAAAAACCAATGAGTAGACTGTCGAGGTGAGAATCTTAATCACATAATCAACATGTTATTATGTGCCAATAATGATAATCGTCTACAATGTTATATCTCTCCATGTATCCTCTATTTTCTCGAAACTCTTCTTTGGATTACCAAAAAGTAGGGAGCATATCAGAGAAACTAAAGGATCATTCTCAACGATTGTTTGGAACTTTTGGATCATGAGGATACCTACATCAAGTATAAGAGGTTCAGCTACATGGACAACATTTCTATCCCAAGCACTAGTAGCATTATATCCTTTGTCCAACCCCACACATTTCTATCAAAACTATCGCCTTCCCATATTTCGCATGCTTTCTGCATAGTCATAAACAGACTGCTTTTTAGTCCAAACACATATCATTACATGTTCTTCACCAATAGCTATTTATTTGAATGTTTTCTTTAAATATTCAAAGTAATTATTAAAATTTCTTTAGAATAAAAACAAATGACGTCAATTTTGTAGTTAGTAATTTTAGTTTACTTAACGGCAAAGCTCACCTACTTACCCATGATACATTTGTAGGCCCAGGTGTTTTGGATCGATCATTAGATATGCTGACCCACAAACTACAGCTAATGATAATGTTTCTGCTAATAAAGTTCTTACATGTTGTCATACATGTGTATCTTGGGTAACTTTTATTTTTACTATTCTATCTTCATGAATGTGAATCTGCTCATGTGTAAATGTTTGAGCCTTCAATCCAAAAGAGGCGATTTTCATATGTCAAACACGGCATTTAGTTTTAGACATACTAAAACATTTGCAGGAGCAAATATCTAGAAAAAATACTCACCGAAGATGGTTTAGCAAACTTGTCTACTATAAAAGAGTCGGTTTTTACCCTACTTCTTTTCTCCTTAAAACATGCACTTCTTGTTACGTAAAGCTTATTTCTGGTTTGTAGTTTGCTTATAGAGAATGATCAAGATGGAAACGGCAACATATCTATACCTGTGCGCAAATAAATACTCCAAGATGTCCAATTATCGAACAAGTGATGAAAGAATTTGAGCCCAGTATAAGCACATATGGTCAGTGGAGTTTTTTTAGGAATTAGAGGAAAAAAATAATGTTTTAATTTTATTTTCTATTTATGCGTTGGAGTAAGAGTTGCATTGTTTTCTGTTTCCAAATGTGGGACAACGATGTACCTTTGAGGCCAATATAACCACACCCCAACTCAATCTTCTCAATTTATACTGTTATGTTTACTTTCTGCATTTTAGTGTGTGTACCCTAAACTATAGGAAAACAGCCAGTTATCAAACAAATTATTGGGAAAAAGCTGTGTTTGAAAGATCATGTATATGGAAAAGACCGCATTTCAATTTCCCCATCTTTCACCTTCGGTCTATTAGAACTGTGTCTCTAAAGTTGACACACTTGAAATTTTCTGTTGTCTTTTTAAATTTCAACTAGAGTTTAGGGTTCTTGAATGGCGGAGGGTCCGGCGAGTCTAGGTGGTGGCAGTCATGAGAGTGGTGGGGACTTGAGCCCGACGTTTTCAAATGATAGGTTATCAGTCGGATCATGAAGAAGGTGTTGCTAATGGCAAAATGGCCACTAAGGTTCGCTTTATGTTGAATTTGAAATTGATTTTGTAATATGAAATAATAACATTTAGATAACCAACTGCTGCCACTTATTTAGGTTTCTCATATATTGGTCGAGAACACTTTAAATTAGAACATTTTATACTTTAGTTTACTCTTTCATGGATTTATTTGAATTTATGTATACATGTTTAGCTGCATATATTTTAAATTTAATAAGTCTCAGTCAAGTGGAAAACTAAAAAAAAATCAGAATATATATTTTAGTTGTTATACGTTGAAGATTTAAAACAATAATTAGTAGCTCTTTTGTAATTTATGCACGTATATAATCAATTTGGATAAGCAATTGTAAACACCCTCAAAATGTCAAAATGCTTATACGATGTTTAAAACAACATAGGCATATATAGAAATGTGTACGAAGTTCAGTTTTGCGAAAATAATACTGTATTAAAAGGCAGACAACAATCATAAAGATGAAACATTTTATTTGAGATTATGAACCTGAATACAATATCAGATGTTTAGGAGCTCAAATATAAGACCGTGCCCAATCACATTGATACGTTAATAGATCGACACTATGTGTGCTCTTTTTGGAAACATTACTACACTAAAAGCACAAAGTGCTGCTAACTGTTTTAGTGTAAAAGATCTGGTATTTCAATCCAAACTGAACCACAAAACCATAAGATTTATTAGTGTGTGCATAATCTTCTGTTTCTCTAATTTGTTGTTCCCTAACTATAACTTTAATGCACCAACTTAGTTAATATGATTAAAAACCAACCCATGAACATCTGTATTTTAGGATTGCTCTCATATCTTGATGTGTTGGATACAATCAAATTCTATCAGCTACTAACAAAGAAAATGGTAGCCAAAGGTTTGAAACACAACATCGAGTGTCATAAGCTCCGACACACCCACATATGATGACACTATGAGGCAGTCCAAGATTGTTTTTTTATATTTTGTTATGATCTGATGAGTCTTCTAATATCAGAGAAGCAGATTTATTAAAGAGCTAAGCAAATATAAGGTGAGGAGATTGTATCTACATAGCCATTATCTAAGAAAAACAAAATTGTTTTTATATCTAAAGTTTCAAAATTGAAAGTCCTTCCCTTATCTACCTGTGATCTACGTGTGAACAACTAACAAGTAAACATTCCTCTACATTGCGGTCACTTGGTTTTATTTGTTAGATTGTTACCATATGTGTAATATGTTAGCATTTCATTGGTGTGGTAGAAAAAGATCGAGTCATAGTTTTCTTTGGTGTAAAAGTTGCAGACAAGACTCTTGGCCTTTACTTCTCATATGATGTTAACATAGCATTAAGGTCCATCTATTTGTCTAAATGATAGAATGTCGAGTCAGTTTTATATAAGTATTCCCTTACAGCCGCTAAATAAGCCATCTCAAAACACCTCTATTTGGATAACGAAAGTAGTTTTGCACTGTTTTTTAGTCATAACCTTTTCTGACTAGATCTCACCTCTGGCGAAATTTTCACTTATTCATACATCTTTCCCAGTTGTAGTGAAATCTCGATATAATTACTTTGTTGTCATGTACATAGCAGGTCCTAGAAGTTTGGCAGAAGTTGAGCTTAAAACATGATTGATCGGTATATAAAAGAATTTGGTGGCACAGAATGAAATCGGGTAAGGAACAACGACCTAAGTGGTAGAAGCGTCCTGGTGTCGAAACGGTTAGTGAAAAAAAACTAAATGATGTTATTCATAACGGGTCAAATGGGTTGAGAATTTGAAATTTTCCTATATAGCGTATTTAAAGATGCCTTGAATTTGATTAAACAGGTGTTTCTCAAGGCCATGGTTGAAGCGCCAAATTAAGATTTTTGCGAACAACCAACTTTGACCGAAACTGCTCTTTACATAGATAGGAAGCATCTATATAAAGAAGAAAGTTATAACCACAGCTGGCCTTATTATGCATATGCATAATAAGCAACATATCTAAAATAATTATGTCGGTTGGTGTATTATATAGGCTGCAGGCGGAACATGAATGATTGGGAAGAGGCGGTCCATATTATGGCTAATGTTTTCTACTTACTCATTACTATCGCCTCCTTAGTCGATAACTCATAGGGGAAGACCATATTGTGGTGCCTACAACATCAATAGGAAATTTGATGAAAAAATGTGGTGGTTATTTTCACTACCTACCAAGCCTAAATGTTTTTTTATGAATGACAAGAACAATGGGTTCATTTGGTTTATGATTTATGTAAATGGGTCAAATGGGTTAAATACAACGGTTCAAATAAAAGTGAAAGGTCAAAAGCTATCCAAATCGTATTCGGATACTCAAAACTTCTTAGATCCATTTGACGAATTTACATAAAACCATCTGATGTGATTGATTTATTTTTTCAGTTTAACGGTTCATCTTTGAGGTTTTTTTTAAATAATATTACCAGGTGGCTTCTTCTGAATGTACATCGTTCTAGAGAGGCAGAGACCGTTGAACGTTATCATGCATCATCAGGAATGGTAAGTTAGAGTTTATTTTTGTGTACACTACCTGTGCTAATATGATTCATATGTCAATATTTGCATCACTTGGCGATTTTATAATATTTTATTACTATCGGTGATAACTCATGATAGGTGACTGTGAAGAGTAAGGAGCACGCATATTAACAGTCAAAGGCATGGCCTTTTCTCAATGGACGCTCTCAAGTCAATCTATGTTCATAGTATTCTGTTTGGAACGGAGTTGTGTGTTCTGCCTCCTGAGAGACTTTTCATTAGTATAGTTTGTTTTGGTGATATAGAGTACATAATGTCACACGTATAGCTTAGTAATATATTTGACCTTTGGTTGGAAAAAACAGAATACTATGGGATATAACCACATTTGCTTCATTGAATGGCCTGCTGAATTGCTCAAACGTTTGATTAATGTGTGTATACAACTATACAAGTGCACTTAATTAATAAATATGTTGTATGAATTTGCAGGACTGCCAGCGGGACATTTCCTGATGGGGATTTGCTTCTGAACTTGAAGGTTTACGGCTCAAATCCGAGGAAAAAAAACTGTTATAAGTTATTAAACTTTTTTTCTATTTATTATTGGGATGATATAGTATCTTTACAAGAAATTACAAAAGTTATATTGGTTTTGCCTCATGACAATTTCTCTGCATAGACCTCGAACATTCATCAGCTCCAAGATTTTCTGAATCTCTTAATGCATTGCTACAGAATACGGGATTGTAACAAGTGATCCATGTTTATAATGATTTTGTAATATCATGTATTAACTCTGAATTTGATATTTCTTTGACGTAATAATTCATATTTTTTTGAGCAAAAGGAGTAGACTTTTTATCTTTGTCTATGGCGAGCCACCCGTTTTCTCATGTGTGATGTGCTTATCAAGTTATATTTTTATTTGGAAAGTTTGTGCACAACTTTATGTGAGCTGTTCAAGAGTGCAGTTGTGGTGTGTGATGTTGTATATGTTGCTTGCAGGTTTGTATATCATGGGATTCACCATCTCAGCCCGTTTCTAAGGTCTGTTCTCTCTGTCCTGTTCACAATTTGTTTAGCTTTCTGATCTTCAGTTGTTGATTTATAGAAATAGATATTAGGAGTACTGTTATATTATATTGAAGTTGATTACATTAAAGAGTAATGGTTGCTTTTCTGTCATACACTTATGATTATGTTGATGGATTCATAAGATTAGGAGACGACTCATCAGATTTAGCAACTTTCTTGCCATAAACGCTTTACTTTCGCAGGGTCATCAAGATAGACACGAAGTCCAGTAAGAAATCCAGCAACGGCATCAGCATCCATCAGAAGCTTTTATCTTAAGGTGACTTGGGGTTGGGAAGCTTTATCCCCGTATAAGAGGTAAAAGCCTGCTCTGGAAAGAAGGTTCAATATGTCTTCCCTATCTCCACTGATTTTCCCTCACTGTCCTCTGAATCAATAAGTTCATCAGGATCCGTAGTGAGAGAATCCTAATCATCAAACCTGAAGAAAAGAGAAATATAAAACTTAAAATAGTATTGAAAAAGAAGAAGAGAAAAGAAGACTTAGGTTTCGAAATATGAACTATCATTCTATGGCATCATCCATACAAAAAAAATAAGAAAAGCAAACCTCAAGATTTTCAAAATGTAATGCAGCTACTCTGTATATACTTGGCGAGACGCGTGTCTGTCTGCTCATCACCCTTGTATGTATTTAACTTGAAGTAAAAGTAAGATAGATCTTTTAACCTGGAGAGCTTCGGGAAATTAAAGAATATAATTTAGCCAATAGGCCGCGTTTGGACAGGAGAGTTGTAGGATAAACTTTTTACTGATCAATTGCTTTATCTTTGGTTTATCAATTGATCCTATATTTTAAAACTTATTTATTTATATATTTTAATTATTGTTTTACGGAATACATGTTATTCCGTTATCTTACCGGCGATATGCATGCTTTGTAGGGGTGTTTTTCGATTCGATTTTCGGGTTGGTCGGTTTATTTGATTCGAGTTATTTGGTTATTTTTTTTCTAGGTCAACCCGAAAATCAAACTAGATTTCAACCGAATAGATAACCGAATTTAAATTCAGATTGGTTCTCGGGTTGACTCGAATAACCCGAGTTGATCGAATTTTTCTAAAAAATATATAATTATTTAAATATTAAAAAAAATATTTAAAGTATAAAACTTGTATTTTTATATTAAGAATTAATTCGAATAAATATTTTTTATATATAAAAATATATATATTTGAATAATTTCGGTTTTCGGTTCAGTTTTCTGGTCGATTGCTAAACCCATATCCAACCCGAAAACTAAACTTGTAGTTTGGTTTGATCATGACCCACAACCCAAATTCTATTTCGGTTCGGTTCTAATTTGAATTTAATTTGATTTGATTTTCGGTTTTCATGCATCAAACCCTACTACTTTGTATCTTAGTTTAAAAAACTCGCAAAAATAAATTGTGTACAATCTGATACAGTCAGACTCAAAATGGACATATCTAAGGTTGGATCATATGCATAAATAAAGATGTGGCGTGTACTTGGTTAATCTTATTAAGAATCATCTACAGTAGCAAGTACCTGATAACATTTTTAAAATAAATAAATATTATTTTTTACCAATTAAGTTTATATTCACATTACTGTTAAAAATATAAAAAATCAAATTAAAATAAAGTCAATTACAATAAAGATAAAAAAAAATAAAACTTAATGAAAAAATATATACAAATGGATATTGAAGTAATGAGTACTAAATTTAAAAAAAACCCGATAAAATTAGATTATAAAAATAATAATATATAAAAAAATATTTTAACTTAAAAAAATGTTATTTAAATAGATTGTTACAAATAATCATCGTATATGAATGAGAAAGTTATCAAACAACTTATTTTATTTAATAGATAAAAAAAGTTAAATATTCAATTTAGCTATTTTAAAAAAGTCTCAAATACTTTATTAAATATTTATAGAAGTTTTGAGTGTGAAGAATGCAAAATGTAGTTGAAAAAAGTCCTAGGTTAAAATTAAATATATTTATGACATAACCTATGAAAAAACATTTAACCTTTTATTTTGACATAATAACATTATTACATGGAGAGGATGTCATAATCTATAATCTAAAACCGTAGATTAAATGTTTTGTACGTTATCCTTTGTATCAAAACCGATAAGTTATTTTTATGATCGTTTTACCTTTAGTATGTTTTACACTTTTCAATATTTATTTACATCAACTTATAATTATTGGTATTATTATGAAGCTAAAGATAATCTATTTGTGTTCTAGAAGCCATAGTTTAGTGTGAGTGGTTCATAGTAAAAAAAACTCTTGGAATTTAAATGATTTTTTTACCGTACTCACGATTTAATGTTTCATGTTAATTCTATGGTTTGTTAGTTGCTTATTGTTAGTGGTTTATGACTATGATTGTTAAGTCGTTAACATGATTTTTCATGCTTTGTTGACTATTTTAAATGATTAATTGTTTAAAATTAGATTGCACTTCATATAAGCATTTATATATTGTTTATGTTTATGTTTAACTAAATAGATATATGTAAAATAAAAAGGTAATTACAATTTGACAAACATTGCTACTATATTTAAGTTTTTGTTACATTATAGAATCTTCTGAACAAAATATATAAACGATAGTTTCAAGTCATAAAAATATTTGACTAAATAATTTTAGAAATAACGGTAAATGTTAGAAATAATTTTGCAATTGAAATATTTGCCAATTCACTGAACTTGTGTATATACACACAAATATTTGACTAAAGAAACATTGCAAACAAGAATCACAAGTTACACCTGCTTAAACAAAAAAAGTTAAACAATCAAAAGTTCTACCCGTCAATCAAACATTACAAATAAATATATACCAAAAAAAAAGTTAAACGATCATCAGAAGTCATACCCGTCCATCGGACGGGTTTTGCCACTAGTATATATATATATATATATATATATATATATATATATATATATATATATATATATATATATATATATATATATATATATATATATATATATATATATATATATATATATATATATATATATATATATATATATATATATATATATATATATATATATATATATATATATATATATATATATATATATATATATAGTGTAAGGTTATTTTCAGAACCAAATAAATGTACAGAACTGCGAGAACTACCTTAATACTCTTAACAATGCATATGTATTTTCATTATTATGTTTAAATTAACATTTAATAGTTGTTTATTGGTTATAGATCCGAGTATGATGAGCGATATGAAGAGTGCACATGTGTTTTCATATTATCCAACGAAAAGATAGTTATCTTACATATAAAACAAATACATGTGCATGATCTTAGGATACATGTTCTTAGTGACCTACGACAATGAAAAATCATGTAGTTCTGCCTAATGAACTAACCCGATAAATATACATGTGCATTTTAAGAGTAAAAAGGTGGTTCTCGCAGTTCTGTACATTTATTTAGTTCTGAAAATAACCTCACCCTATATATATATATATATATATATATATATATATATATATATATATATATATATATATATATATATATATATATATATATATATATATATATATATATATATATATATATATATATATATATATATATATATATATATATATATATATATATATATATATATATATATATATATATATATATATATATATATATATATATATATATATATATATATATATATATATATGTATATATATATATATATATATATATATATATATATATATATATATAGTAGAGATCCAGTGAGAAGATTAGTTATAATAAGAAGAAAAAGAAGAATTTACAACCATTGGATTGTTAGATCAATGGTTGGAAAATAATTGTGGCAAATTTGTAAATAACAACACATTTTATATGCTGGTTAAGGGTAAACCAGTAAAACTAACAAGTATCTCATTTGAATTTTTCCATTTCATTCGGTGACTAATATACAACTTGCAGCAACAAAAAAATGGCCAACCAATTATATCAATAAATCAATAATTAGTGTACGCATCTATTTAATTAAGAAAAAAATTACGTAGTACCCCATTTTAACTATATAGCATGCATCTCTTTCACCAAGTGTCAACATAATTCTAAAAAATATTATATGCATCGTCTCTTTAATTACCCAGATGCGGATATCGATTAGATGCAATGATCGAATAATTTGTACTAGATGCGTATTATGATGATTAGTTATTTCAATTAGATGCAAGTATGTATATGATAGATGCATGCATAAGCGATAAGATTATAAACGGTTGCGTTGATTAGTTACATTTTGATCGATGCTTACTTAATTTCTTTGAATGAGTGTATACGATAAGATGCACGGACAAACAATTCATTTTTATATCATACGGCAAAAATAAAGTAATGTCTTTTATACCATGCATCTTTGTTTATCAATAGTAGAAATGCATCTTATGTGTTATATACGCATCTTTTTTTTATCAATAGTAGAAATGCATCTTTTTTAAATTATCAAGATATTATGTTGTTAGTTAAAAGATATTAGTAGATGCATGGGATAATAACAATAAATGTTGAATGCAAGGATGCATCATGCATGACTGCATGTAATAATAGTTGTAGATCTTAATTGTTGTATGTTAAAATAACTTAGAAAACCTGAGAAATGAATAAACTACACAAGTCGATAGTGCGTCTTTAAAAAAAATATATATTTAAGGTTAAGAAATGTCAACCGGGAGTAAAGTAAATTCAAAACTACCAACTATTTTTGTTTGACATATTTACCCTCAACACTTATTTAAAATGATTGGTCCACATTACTTCTTATTCTTCTTATTTTAAACTTTCTTCTCATTTGATCCTAACTCTCTCTCTCTCTCTCTCTCTCTCTCTCTCTATATATATATATATATATATATATATATATATATATATATATATATATATATATATATATATATATATATATATATATATATATATATATATATATATATATATATATATATATATATATATATATATATATATATATATATATATATATATATATATATATATATATATATATATATATATATATATATATATATATATATATATATATATATATATATATATATATATATATATATATATATAGGGTGAGGTTATTTTCAGAACCAAATAAATCTACAGAACTGCGAGAACCACCTTTTTACTCTTAAAATGCACATGTATATTTATCGGGTTAGTTCATTAGATAGAAATACATGAATTTTCATTGTCGTAGGTCACTGGTAACATGTATCCTAGGATCATGCACATGTATTTGTTTTATATGTATTACAATTATCTTTTCGTTGGATAATATGAAAACACATGTGCACTCTTCATATCGCTTATCGTACTCGGATATATAACCAATAAAATAATTATTAAATGTTAATTTAAACATAATAATGAAAATACATATGCATTATTAAGAGTATAAAGGTGGTTCTCGCAGTTCTGTATATTTTTTGGTTCTGAAAATAACCTTACACTATATATATATATATATATATATATATATATATATATATATATATATATATATATATATATATATATATATATATATATATATATATATATATATATATATATATATATATATATATATATAGTGTAACATTCTATGCAGAACCAGATTTGTTTACAGAACTTACAGAACCAACCTTTTACTCATAATAATGCAAAATGTACACATAATAATGCAAGTTGGTAGTTACCTAATTAATAAAAAAATAAATCAGTAATTAAAAAATTAAAAGGGCAATTTGGGGTTTTATGTCAATCTAAAAATAGTGCTAGCAAAACCCACTAAAATAAACTGCCGACACCTTCTTTATTCTAGATCTATTTTTCAGAAAAAGAAACACCTACACTCTCTTTTCCTCTCAATCATAGCCCGTCGAGAATCCACCATAGTTGAACCCACCTCAATCCCATTCACCGAACCCACCGCACAGATCTCTTACGTTTTTCTACATGTTAAAGGTTAGAGCAGATCCGAAAACGATGTGGCGTTTTGCTAATGTACGACGACGGCAGCCGGATATAGAATACGAAGGTCGGCCGGATAGCGATTAGGATAACATATTTCCTTGATATCAACGTTATTTTTTATAATAACATTATAATAAAGAATGTAAAATGAGAAATTTGTTATGATACGTAGTATATTAGTAGTATATTGCGGTGTACTATCGGTGATCGGGCAAAGTAGTTGGTAGGCCTAGTAGGTTTCATGATGTTGGGTATATGTAAAGGTTTAAGCATATCTTTCCCTTTTAGATTCAGTTATGCTTTAGTCTTGATATAGTTATTGAATTGCTAGCTTCAAATGTAAAAGAATTATTAGTAGCTAATAGTGATAATTTGGTAGGGACAATCTTTTCGGTTGTATATTTGGAATTGAATGCTTTTAACCATACATTATCGTTTTTATAATTTTTATTATTAGTTGTATTAGATTTAAAAGGCTTATCTTATCTTACTTTATGCCTTTTTAAATCTCTAGCCAAGAAGGCTAATAAAATAGTACTGTAATAATATTAGTCTCTTTTGGTAAAGTGGTTGATTAGTTGCACACATGTTTCAAGAAAGTGCATATATGTTTTATAGGTGGAACAAAATAAGTAAAAATGGTGTGCAGATGTGCATATGTGTTAATCTCCTTTTTAGTTAAAAAATTATTTACTAATTATTTTTTTAATATATTTGTATCAGATTATTAAAGAAGATGGAGACGATGATAACATTCAAGACCGGAGACAATGAACAAATATAGACATGAATGCACACATACATACAAGATGCGGCTTTTAAAGAAATATGATTATCGCATTTGTGTTTTTTTTAATGTGCATAAGCGCATTTCATATGTTCTTTTATACTTGTATAGAATGGAACCTAACATGTATCTATGTATATTTTTTTATTTATTTTGTAAGACTTTATTCATCGATTTTGTCTATGCATTCAAACATAATAATAGTTAAGTGTATCTTGTGAAAGCTGGTTGTTGATCGAAAAGAAAACATACATGCACATAATTTAAAAATATATATATTTTAAAAAACACATATGCACGTTTTTGGAAATTGAATTCGAAAAGCAAAAACCAAAAAAACTTTTTTTATTCTAAAGTTACAAAAACGTTTTTTAATTAAATATATTAAAAATAAAAGTAAAGATGTGTTTTTTAAAATTCATATATTAATTAAAGAACAAAAACAAAAGTAAAATATATGAAAA
The DNA here is from genome assembly GCA_025667525.1 of Glebionis coronaria. NCBI lineage: Eukaryota > Viridiplantae > Streptophyta > Magnoliopsida > Asterales > Asteraceae > Glebionis > Glebionis coronaria. The sequence continues at coordinate 553,767,755 of CM046877.1, read as the reverse complement.
ATCAAAATACCTAATTTGCCCTTAAATAATTTTTTTATTCAAAATGAATAGTATATATTTACAAAACTGCCATCTTGCATTAATAAGATGTACAACATGCATTATTAGTAGTAAAAAGTTGGTTCTGTAAGAACTGTAATAAAAAAATGGTTCTGCATTGAACGCTCCCCTATATATATATATATATATATATATATATATATATATATATATATATATATATATATATATATATATATATATATATATATATATATATATATATATATATATATATATATATATATATATATATATATATAGTGTAAGGTTATTTTCAGAAACAAAAAAATATACAGAACTGCGAGAACTACTTATTTGTTTCTAATAATGCATAAAGTACATCAAACCAATGCAAGATGGCATTCCTGTAAATATTTGCAAATTATTTTGAAAAATAAAAATTAATAAAGGGTAAATTAGGTATTTTGCAAATCGATTAAAATAGCATCGTGTAGAGTTATACTAAAACGATTACCCTATTCATATCTCTATTCCTCAAGATCTACACCATATTTTCTTCTATAACCTAGAAACTGCCATTTTTAAAAATTAGTCGCCGCCTCTCTCTAGTTCTATTGATCGGTCATAGAATAACAAATTGAACGCCACCACTAATCATGAACCGTCTCTACCTGAACCCAAATCTTTTATTAAACAATAAAAACAATTCAGATTCAAGCAAGGATGTAATAAAGATTCCTTTGTTAGCTGTCTTTTTGGTTTGTCTTTCCGATGGCGGCGAAGGCAGTTTGGATCAGGTTCTTCATTTATCTTCTCTTCTATTTAGTTTTCTGTAAGGGTAAAACTTTTAAACTTCTCACATACCGCATTGATCTATTATATAAGGGGCCGATTTTAATATTTGAGCAAATTTTGTACTGTGTGAGGTTTCTATTACGAGTATTAGTTTTAGAGATATGATGATAGAAAAATGATTTATTTTTTTACTAAATTAATCATGTTATTTACAAATATGATAGCTTGCTAAACTTCTTTTATACCAACATTTGACTTTTTGTAAATATGTGACACGAATGTACATTAAATCTTGAATATGATGCTAGATCTTTTGAAGTTCTGTATGTCTCTATATACGGGGTTATATCTTACGGTTGTGAAAAAACTACTATCATTGGTTTCCACTATCACATACAGTATATAAAGGAAAGAATAAGTAATTATCATGGTTATGAAAGTCAATTGTTAATGTGCTTTATTATCATGGTTTCATGAACTTTACTGAGTTATTATGGACTAAAAAGTGAAGCAAGATCTCTGTGCTTGTTACTAGATTTTTTTTTGTTAAATATGTTTTAATGTACTCGCTATATGTTTGATGTCAGTGTTAAATTAAAGATGACAATGATAATTTGATGGTGGGTTAAAGAATAAAAAGTACAGTACAAAACAATTAGGCAAGCAAGATGGGTGTTGGCGGGTGTGTACTTGTGCACACATATACAGTATAAAACTGCTTATAATTAAAAGAAAAGGTGCATGGAGGCTAATAATACAACAATTGTAGTTACAAATTCAGAAAGGTAGGTAGATCTTATAGGAAAAGATTGCTCAATTACCGTCACAAGTGTGCATATGTGTTATGCTAAATAATACCTAGTACTACTTTTTTTCTAAAAAACATTGCATTGTTTAATACAGGAAAAGTTTATGCATATGTGTTTTGTTACTTTTTTTATTAAATAATTCATTAATAAATTCTTTGTGGTTACAGGTTAAGATTACTAGGGCTGAGCATGGCAGACCCAAAATCGACCCAGACCGGAAAATCGGACCGGACCGAACCGAACCGGATCGTACAATTTCGTTCCGGTCCTCGGTCCGGGGTTTTGGACAAATTCGGTCCGGTCCCGTCCGGTTCGGTCTTAATAAAATCTTATTGATTTTGCCTAATAGGACCGGACCGGATCAAGGACCGAACCAGACCGGGCCAACACGGACCGGACCGGACTATTTCGGTCCGGTCTTGGTCCATATTTTCGGACCATTTCGGTCCTCGGTCCGGTCCGGTCTTGGTCGATCCGGTTCGGTCCCGGACCGATGCTCAGCCTTAAAGATTACGATGAATAGTATGAAGAGAGCACATGCATTTTGTACATATCATCTAACAAAAAGATGATAATGGTTAACATGCAAAAAGCGTAAATGTCATTGAGTAGACACAAGTGTACGCCAACGAACTTGAGTACATGGCATATGGATAACCCCAATTGCACATATGCATATAAAAAAATCAAGAATGTTTAATGGAGGAAAATACATGTGCATTATGACAACACCAGTTTCGTGGTTGTGTTAAAGATTAGTCGACACATTTATACATCAAAGAAACTTTTATATATTCTTTACTTCTAGAAATTTGTATTTGAATTATATATCATATTAATTTAAATTTTGCGTGTGATGTTTTATTTTGAATTATTTGCAATACATAAAAAATGTCGTACTTGTGTAAATTATATCCGTACAAAAACACATGTAAATTTATACTAGTTTTATTTAATAGAACACATATGCACATTTCTTTTTGGAAACATGCATGCTGAAAATAGATAGTTTAAAAAGTGAAATAAATGTTGAAAAAAATGTTTTGTTATTAAAATATATGAAAAAAGAAAATTAAAATGAAATTTACTATAATACCCTTTTGAATTAAATAGTAAAAGTAAATATATAAAAAAATCTTATTGGTTGTTGCTAGTTCTCGCAGTTCTGTACATTTTTTTGTTTCTGAAAATAACCTCACCCTATATATATATATATATATATATATATATATATATATATATATATATATATATATATATATATATATATATATATATATATATATATATATATATATATATATATATATATATATATATATATATATATATATATATATATATATATATATGGGCTTTCTTGTCAGAACCATTATTAGTGTCAGAACTATCAGAACCATAATAGGCCAATTAGACATTAGCTAATTAATTTCTTTTAATTTATTAAATTAAACTCTATAAGGGCATAAATGTAAAATTGATTTGTTTACAATTTATAGAAAGTATTTACAAATTTATTTGTTCTGTATATTACATATGACAATACGTGTTTTACATTAAAAAACGTTTTTAAATCCTTGATTTTTCTGAAATCAAATTTTAGCATTATTTTACTTTTTGTAAATTATATTTTGTCTTTTCACCACTTAATTTTTAATTGTTTAAAAAAAATTAACAAGTAATGTATTCAAAATGTTGAGTGCATGTTTGTTTTTAGACATACTTTTATTTTAATTTAACAATTTTTTGATACTTTTCAACCGAATGTTTTCCAAATTGTAAGATACAAACAAAAAAACATAAATGTTATAAACAAAATTAAATATCAATTAAAATAAAATTAAAATAAAATTAAAATACAAACGTCTAAAAAGTAATAAAATACATTAATCAAATCAAAATATGTACACTAACAATGGTTAACGCCAACGAACATATGCCCACATAGCATATGTATTTGAAGTTTCTCGTCGAACATGTGATCACGCCTTCCAAGAATATATATGCATGCCTTCAAAAGAACGTATGTGTAAGTCCAGTTTTTGATCTTTTTATTCAAAACATACGAGCTCGCCTTCAAATGACATACATGCACACCTATAATAATCATATTTTTTGTGTCAGAAATAGCCCATTTGAGTCTAACCGTATAAGTACAAACCCAAGAACATACATGCATGTTTTTCCCAGAACAAGTATACACCTTCTAATTGTTTTTTATCATAAACAACTAGAAACTCATATAAGAAATCTAAACATACACGTCTAATTCAATCTAAACATACATGTGAAACTTAAAAAATACAAGCAATCAAAACATACATGTCCAGTTCAATCTAAACATACACGTCCAACTCAATTTAAACATACATGTCAAACTTAAAACATACAAGCAATCTAAACTTGCATGTCCAGTTAAATCTAAAAATACATGTCCGGTGCAATCTAAACATACATGTCTAATACAATTTAAACATACATGTCAAATTCAATCTAAACATACATGTCCAGTTCAATCTAAACATACATGTCTAATTCAATCTAATCATACATGTCTTGTTCAATCTAAACATACATGTCCAATTCAATCTAAACATACATGTCTAACTTAATCTAAACATACATGTCCATTTAGAACATATAAGCAATCTAAACATAGATGTCCATTTAAAACATATAACCTACACATTGGTACTAGTTAATGAAGGCAACAACAAAATTTGTAAAAGGCTAGCTTGCTCGTAGATTGTAACACAAAATTGTATGAATTTATGTGATTATTGACGACAACAATTAATTAGTTATATAAACTTATATCATGTCACTATATACCAAACTGTATCGATTGACAAACGTTGTTGATCCTGACTTCTTCATAAAAATACAATATTACACTAAAATATCTAATGCAATAGTGAATCACGCAACAATATTTGCTTTATTATCAAATTACAGTTATGATTATTTCGAAATCCATATATGTTCATACAGAAATAAAACAAAGTATAAAAATTAGATTTACACATATTAAATCAAATAAAAATTATTTATAATAGAAGAAACCTACAAATTTTAATCAATAAAAAAATTAACCTGCTAGTTTAGAAACAAACCAAGAAAACAATTCCACTTTGATGGTTCCAACAATTAACGTCCCTATTTATTGACAACATTTTCTAAAAAACACCAATCTCAACACCGATCTCGACCGCTCTACTATATATCACAAAAGTACTACACAGTGATGTGAACACCTTATGACTAATGTTGAGTTGTTGATAACTACTAGCATAACATAGCAACACCAAATATTTACCTATCATTTTTGTTGGCAAAAGAAAAAAAGTGCACTCTACCCTCATTTTTTATAACTGCAACATATCATTTTTAATAAAAAGCTTCACTCTTTATACATATGGCATTGAAAAGTTTGGTGCTCTCTTTATTGCTCAAAGGAGAAAAACATTTATGACCTACCATGAATCAATACCATATTCTTTGTTCCTTATGTGCATATAAAAATGACAACATCCACTATTTGTTTAAATAAATCTATTATCCATAATATCTTGCACATAGTTAACACATAATCAAATTAGAAGTTTACTTATCTTGGTGTTGAAATAATAACAACAAATTGACATCTAATATATCAACCTACGATTAAACTATAGCAACAACAATAACAAGAAAGCATCTTTAATTAATTCTAATACATGTCATCGTTATTTCATATAATAAAGCTTATAAATAGGATTAAAAAAAAATATTAAACAAAAAATAAGGATATTACCTTGAACATTTTTTTGGTTGCATCTATTATTTCTTTCATACCGTAAAGCTTATAAAGGGGTTTCGGTCCATAGATCGATCAGAACCATTTCAAATCGGAAACATATTCAGATCGAAAACCAATTTATACAAAGCCATCGATTCGAGATCATTCGTTAACGAAATCCATTGTATAAAACTCGAAATAAAATTACATTCGGTTCGAGATTGCCGTGGTTATGAATACGAGAGAAAGTGGGTAAGGATTTTTAGAAAAAAAAGTATATCTTGATCATGATGTAAAGGATATGGAGGCGTAAGATTTGATGGGAGAGAAATTGTGTAAATGGTTTAATTTTATTCTTATTAGATGTTACGTATAAGGAAAATCTAAATACCTAATTTACCCTTAATTAATTTATTTTTTCAGAAATAAGTTGTAGATATTTTCGTAAATGCCATCTTGCATTGAAATATTGTACATCCTGTATTATTAAGAGTAAAAATAGTGGTTTTGATAGTTCTTTCACTTAAAATGGTTCTGAAAAGAAAGTTATACTATATATATATACATATATATGCATATATATATATATATATATATATATATATATATATATATATATATATATATATATATATATATATATATATATATATATATATATATATATATATATATATATATATATATATATATATATATATATATATATATATATATATATATATATATATATATATATATATATATATATATATATATATATATATATATATATATATATATATATATATATATATATATATATATATATATATATATATATATATATATATATATATATATATATATATATATATATATATATATCTATATATCTATATATATATATATATATATATATATATATATATATATATCTTGACATTATATATAAGAGGAGGGATTTGCCACGTCATCAATCAAGGCACTAATCCCAATCAGTAAATGGGGTTACGTTCTGGGCTTAACGTGCCACGTTCTGGGCATACGTTCTGGGCTTAATGTCACGATTCCTTCTGATATATCTCTATCAAACCCTAAAAGTGAACCCGTACAAACTAATCGATCCATATCTATCGTTCATCAAAAAGTAGCAGATTATTAAAAAAACCAGGTATTGTTAATCGACTTTTCTTTTTTTAATTTTGCTATTGTTAACTAAATAAATAAACTTATGAATTAAACATAAACATTGACTGCAGGTTGAGCAAAAGATGTAAAGTGCTGCAGATATTTGGTTAAGGTATTCAACGGCTTCTCAAAAACCAGCTTTTGACTACATCCTTCAACGTATCAATTCTAGAGGTTTACTCATATTGTTAAATTAATGCAAAGTAAGGAATTTTAGATTAATGATATTGGTTGTTTTCACGGAATTATAAACATATAAACACCTCTCTACAAACTTATTCTCATAGTTGCGATAAGTGATTAACTTCGGTTTTCTAGGTTTGCGCTATTTCTCGCGGCTTGGAGTGCTGTTATTGTTAATAATATATCTTTAAGCTTTTTTAGAATAAAGAGTACTGTTATTGTTACAAGAAATTATAACCTTTTTGAGAGTAAAGTTTCATGAAAAAGTCTGCAAATTCATGTGTCCCCATTGGATTCTCGATGTCCAGAAAGGACATGACAAGAAAATCAGATAAGGTCACCCAAATCAATGCCAATGATAAGTAATAGGTGTATATCAATTTGATATGCATATAGTTTCATGAAATTATAATAATGATTAAGCTTTGTGTGGATTTTGTAGGTACATGCTCGATCTAGATCTGTTCACGTTCAGCAAGCTTGAAAGGTAACTGAATTATAATAACTATTACAAGATATTCTACAAGATCCTAACAATGATTGAGCTATACCAAGTAAATCATACTATAATTATAGGCTGATATTTTGTGAAAAACACACATGTTTTGTATGACTCAAGCTCTTACCAATATGAAGACTTTGCTTGAAAATCAGGGTGTAATAGAATTTTAGTTGGGTTGGACTGACCAAAACACTATTAATTCAAACACACCAATTGTTTTCTGACTGATTAGTGTGTTAGGTAAATTTAAGTAGAATGATTCATTATGTTTTGTACTTTAAAAATACACCTTGGGCGGCTTTTAGAATGTTTCTTTTATGTTTAAATAGTTCTTTTTAATATACCCATTTGACCATTAAAAGAAAAGATAAACTGAATCGACCTATTATAATAATCCTGACATCCTGAGTTACAATTTTCGAGATTAATAAGGTGGTTGAATCTCCAATTTACGATTCTGAATAGGATGAATAGTAAGTTTAATATGATAACTTGGTATATTTTTAGGAGTCACGTTAGGTCTGAGTATAATATTGGCTGTTTGTGAATGTGACTTATTTCAGGTTATTATTTTTTTCTTTAACGCATCATATATACAAGATTAGCTGAAAAAGACCACTTAAATTACAGCCTACAGCATTTGGAGGAAAAAGCAAAGTTATAAACAAAGTCTGCGGCTTTTATCTGTGTTGTGAGTCCCAGTTCTAAACTCCTTTCCATCTTTTATTTTACTCGGAAAGTCCTTGGAAATTGCATCTTCATTAGTATGAATATAGTCTTCACGCACTATTCACTTCTTGACCCACTACCGATGTTTAATATTTACTGAGAAGTATCGCTAATGGAAAGTTTATGCAGCCATATTAGGTGCTCTGCTACATAGTAATTTAAATCACTAATATTTAGAGCAAGTGAAGAGAAGACACCTATTGATATCCTTAATCTGTTATAAGGTGGACTCTAACAAAATTTCTTAGTGCAGGTACAGACCTTATTTTTATCCTTGGCTTATGTGATATAAAATTAAAAAAAGTAATATTTACTTAGGTGAGGATGGAATTCTTCGACCACGATCGTGACGACATTAAAGCCCAAGATTGGATACAAGATTGGAATTTTTGTGGGTTAACGATGATAACTATAGAAGGTGTGGTTGTTTGAATGGGATCAAGCCAACAACATCATATTTGGCGATAAATGCTATTTGGATATAAATTATTAAGATTCATCTCGACAGTTGAGTGCAATCCATATTTCTTTTTTTGCATGTGCTTGTATTTGTTATATACTGTGTCCTGATGCACCTATTACTCCATATTATTAGTGAATGCAATTCTTGATATTGACTTGCATAATTGTGTTATAAAGGTAAGAATCTTATGTGTAACTGATAAGACCATCTACCAAGGATGCACCATTCACGCATGAAGCTCATGCTTAACACTTCGAGCACCATTACGCCTAGCCGTGTGCATAATAACTGAAACCGAACAACATCACAATTAACGTACTGTACACATACCAAATATTTCAAATATCCTTACATGTGTAGAGATATGATAATAGAAAATGTGTTAATAATTATCGTCGGTTATATGAAACATCATATTTAAACTTTGCGAACTTGATGTGCACTCAGTCCTCATAACATCATGACTGTGTTGTCATGAATTTGACAAGGTGTAATATTTGTTGTCGGAGATGGTATCACGAGGTTTTTTGAAATGTTTGCAAGTATAATCATACCAACTTCCCGATACCCCAGGCATTTTACATATGACATGTTTATGAGCAGCTATCAAACAATGACGACACATATGGGATATAAATCAGTCAATAATTTGTATGTGTACCTTCCTCTCCCTATCTTCTTTTTTAGCCTACATGTTTATACCATACCATTCTGGTCCGGATTGCATCCCTTTGGTTCAATAGGTATTAATATGCATATTGCTTGTCTCTGGTTTTGTATAACGGAAGTATTTGGTTTATGATATAAATCAGTCGATGAGTTTATTTAAACGACTGAAAATATGTTATATTCTTTACTAGGAGAAAGGGGATGATATGTGATTAGTCGATATGCAACCAAAAGGCAATTGAAAATATAACAAAAGTAACATAGAAACTAATTACAATTGACCTCCTACTTAGAATTGCAGAATACCAGAGCCCAAAAAACTCCTATTCGGTTCTTTCAACTATAATCAAGATTCAACTTAATAGTTTCACAATTATTCCATTAGAATTGTCTAACTATAAACATATGAATCATGATTTATAGGGCCTAATCAGGTATTTTTAGGCCTAAGGACCCGGTAAACGAGCTCTTATCAGGCCAAATCAAGAATGCTCAAATCAAATAAAAATGGAGAATAGAGAATCAGGCGAAGCTCTTCCAAAATGGAGAATGGTGTAACCCTCACAATGAATGCTCAAATCAAGAGGTTTCTAACCACGGACTTCACACTCTTTGGTGAAGGTACCAAGGTTCGAACCATACAATATACTGAGCCCCTTCCTTGAACTTTGGTTTTGGATTCAAAGCATGAATTTCAGTGTATAATCTGTTCATAAACCTGAATTTTAGTCTTGGATAAAGGAAGCAACTTCGATGATGTAAAATTGTATAGGTTACGCAATAATTGCAGTGCTGTCCTAAATGACATTTAGTATGTCATTCATCTAACGAATAATCCACAATTCTGGTACTTAAGCCTGACTTAAAGTATAAATTTATGTTGCATGTGCTGTCAAAAACCAAACAAGCACAACTCATCTTTTTCAAGAGAGTTTCAGGAACAGAAGTGGGAGCTACATGAAATTTGCTTTCTCAACTGAAAAATATTGGTATAATAAGCGGAGTTACTCAAACTGGTAAGGAGCTTTCTTGGATTAGAATAGTGTTTTTTTTATGATCAATAGATAACTTTTTTAGTAAAAAGTCAGTAGCTCAAATACGTAGTACTAAATTGGTAAGAGAATGGAAATATCTATGTTGTCACTCTCTTTATTTTGGCCACTGCTACTACTCTATCAACCAACCCCATAAGATATCTCACCTTTCTACACGATGTTGAAACACGCCGAAGGTGTAGGTATAAGAGCACTTAAAAGGTTCTTACCTCATAAATTAAGTAGAAATCAGTTTCACATAACCAGTCTCAAAACACCCTCATCTTACTTTATTTATAGCACATGGTCTCAACATTGTGGTGTTTTTGCAAAGCTTCAACCGGTAAACTTCCTAAATTGTTTATTTTCATGGCTATCGTGACTTGCAGATGTGCTTTTGTAGTTCATCTTTAGATTGTTTATAAATTGTTTATATTACTAGATTGTTGCCGCTGGTGTCATAAATTTTAAATACATGAGTTTTATCACTTTCGTATGATTATTTTATGTTACGTATCATGCAATTGAGTTGCTCGACAATGCGAAGGTTAGTTGTGTTTCTTGGATCAACTACCTCAATTAGCATTGGTGGATTATGATCGTGCAGTTCATGTTTGTGTTTAATACACTATATTGTAATTTGTATGTATGCATTTGCATGCATTTGGTAATTAGCTTTATCAGTGATGTTTAACAAAAATTCAGTAACTTGGTGATTTTGTTGTTATTGCATAGACAGAAGAAAACAACAGCACATGAATCCTTTGAAGACAAATAAGTGCCAAGAGAAGTAGCATAATTGTAACATTCATAGCCGGCCCAACATTCAAGACGTATGCTTGACCTGACGAGCAAATGTCCATGACAGGGATGTATACTATAGGACCAGTCATCAAAGGAGAGAAAATTGGGATCTGTTCAAAAAAAGAGTAACAGATCTTGAAGACATTTGTTTGTGCATTGGTGATTGTGAGCAGGCTATATGAGATAAAAGTAGGTTGTCTTGAAGCTTTGGTTAAGAAAGAAGTAGAGCTTGCTAAACTAACAAGAAATCACAAGGTACTTTTATAGTATTATTGTTTAGTAAACTGACATACATCTTCATTTGTCCGGTTTTTGGCATTGACAATAAAATATGGCATTCTGACCTGTTTGAGGTCTATGCATAAAGATGATCAAAGATGGCATATCCATTCCATTATTGAAGCATATTTACTTTAGAGCTCACACTTCTATTGTTTAAAAAGAAATGTCTTAGTTTAGCTTTAGATCTACTTTAATTATGTCCTTAAAGTGGAAGTAGTAAAATGTGTCAAATACTAATTTGAGATGTGGGTTGAAACGAGATAGATTACATAAATCAGTTATTGCCAAAGAATAAAATAGAATGATACATTTTTTAAATTGGCCATCGACCTTTCTTCCTCAACTATCGTTTACCAAGGACATCTTACTTCTAAGTCTGCCCTTAGCCAAATTCATCTTAATCTTCTGTTTGTGTTGCAGTTGAAGTTTTGACTCTAACCAGCTTTCAACAGACAGGATTTCAGATTTGGTTTATCTGATCTATTTGTCAATAAAGTAAATTGTTGTATGTCATAAATTAATAAAAACTTTCACTTTAAGGTCATTTAAGACATATAAACCATCGTCTTCTTATTGTCTTAGTAATTAAAAATTATTTGATCGATTCACTCTTCTAAGTTCATCAATGGCTAATAGTGACTTCTTTACTACGTGGAAGGAGATGAAGCTACTAATTGGTGCATTATCTAACAAAAACATATAGTTAAGGGTAAAAGTTTTTACTTTATTTTTATAAATTTGCTTAATCTGCTACATTCAACAAGTGATTTGAATGATAACGACTATGTTATTTTTTCTTATTATCATATCTCCCTTTCAAATAAAAGTAGATGACATAATTCAGCTTCAAGTGGTCAAAAAGAAGTTATGAAAAGAAGTATGCGGGATGTTTTCCTCATGGTTGGCAAGTTTGGTCAGGTTTAACCTTCCTTACCCATGTTTCTGCATGCACATAATATATACTCTGTATATAAGGACACCATTTAATTACATAACATAAACCTCCAAATATTTGACAAAAAAATAAAGCCGTTCTCTTCATTACCACACAAATAGAATAGGGTTTTCATTAAAGCAGCTGCATGTTAAAACCTCAAAACACAACTAAAAAAGTATTCACACTTGATCTAAAAGCCACGAAATCAGTCCAAAAGCGCGACTTTTACCATTTTCTATGTTCTTTTTATTTTCTTTTCGGTCAATTTTATTATAGGTAATTATTCAAACCTTTGGCCGACTATTATCCTCGGAGTCGGACGTGACCCCAAAGCGTTACACACACTAACGTCCAAACCAGAAGATGTGTAAATATTTTGCCAATTCCTTCTCTTTTGAAAGGAATGGCAAGGTAAATAAAGTCTCACATAGTCACGGGAACCAACTGTCACACAATAAAGCAACAAACAAGTAGTATTAGTTACATTAATATAATTGATAATAGAATAAAATTTTACTGAACAGTTATGTAGGAAATTCAGAGAAGCAATTTTAGTTCCTCATGTTAGATGAAGTGATGAACATTAATTTATTTAGTTATACTAGCCTGGTACCCGCGCAAAGCAACGACGGGTACTAGATGACTATTTTTTTACGAATAAATGTTATATTTTTACCCATCAACTTCGTATTTAAATTAAAGTTAAAATTATACAAAGTTAAATCTAAATAAATAAACTCACTAAAAATAAAAAAACTAAAATTTAATCAAAATATATCAAAATAGATATTGAATTAAAGAGCACAGAATTTTAGAAAATATGGTGAAATTAGATTATAGAAAAAAAAGATATTTCAATTTAAATATAAATTTTTTTAATATTTTGTTACAAAAGTTGTTAGAAAAATTTGTTATAAAAAAGACCAGATGGATGGGATTAATTTCTAAATTAATAAATGTTAGAGGTTAGATCTTTTTAAGATATTTATAAATAAAAAAAATTAAATGCTTTATAAAATATTATAGATATAGATTTATGCATTTAATAAGTATTTTTGTACTTTGATGATTGATTTTTTATTACTTAATTCGTTGTGATAGAAATGAAAAATACACAAAATCTACAACAAACGTTGTGTATGAAGAATTTTATTTCAATTTCGAGCTTGCAACATATGCGTTGTTCTACATGTTTAGTTTGATCCTTTTTCCTTGATTATATTTGATGAACACTCATTTCTTTTTTGTTGCTTATGCATTGAATAATTATTTTTAATTTGCTAATAATTAGTTAACCTTAGCTAATTTTTTGAAATCCAAATTAACTAAAAAAGCCCGAGCATCGATAAGGTAATACAAAAAGTAAAAAAAACTATCAAATAGTACCAATCAATCGGATATTACAAAAAAATACTTATCAAATTAAAAAAAGTTAAGCGAAAATCAGAAGTCATACCCGTCCATCGGACGGGTTTTGCCACTTGTATATATATATATATATATATATATATATATATATATATATATATATATATATATATATATATATATATATATATATATATATATATATATATATATATATATATATATATATATATATATATATATATATATATATATATATATATATATATATATATATATATATATATATATATATATATATATATATATATATCTATAATATATATATGGGGATAAGTTTGACATATAAAAATAAAATGCGCCATGTCATATCCTACATGGCGTTTTCGTATTGGCTATTGGGTTACATCTATTTTATTTTGGAAACTAAATCTTTTTTACCAAATATATAATTACGATATCTATTGTCTTCCTAATATATAATTATTACGATATCTATAATCTGTCTGAGAGTCATAATCTCTACCCTATACAATCAACTTTCTTCATAAATCGTAATACCATAATTCTTACACACAATCCCTATATTAATCGTAAACCCTAATTACAAAAAAAACGCAACCTTCTTCTTCTCTATATTTGTACCTATGTTTTCTTTATCTTGTTTGGCAAATTAATCTTTTTCATCACGTAAAAAAAGGTATATGCCTCCTTCTTCTCAAATCCTAATGCAGTTGTGTGTTGTTTGTTTGGTTTTGTAGTTTAATGTTGTTGGTTTTTAATGCAGTATCTACGTTTTATTTAATTTGTATTGTTTGGCAGGAAAAAGAGGTATGGCTCCTTCTTCTTAAACCTTAATGAATCTGTGTTTTCTTTTTATTATTTTGCAGGTATGCAGCTCCTTTGCACATAGGAAAACCTATATGTGTTTAGGTGATCCGGGAGATACGAGCCTTAATATTTTTTCCTAATGTGTCAATTTAAAGAACCTAACTTTAGGTCAGCTTAATATGTTTGGTTAAATATTTTCATTATTTATGCTTCACGGCTGTCTAATCTCAATGCTCATGCATATCCGACGGTTTTCAATGTGGTTTCTCATCATCTTAAAATATGACAGTATTGGCGAGGGCTATAATTACTAAAGTACTTAGATCCTTCGTAAACTAAGGCCGTAAACTGGTTAACTGATTCTTTTAATTTTGTGTGAGTGTGTAAATAGTTAACTTCTTGCCTGTAAGTTTTAAGAATAAAAATTAATTCTGAACATGAAATATCGTTATGTACAATATTGTCGGGTACTGTTTTCAGCCAGATGAATCCTAACAGTGTGTTGGTTCCTTTAGATTCGCAGTTTTGCGCCAGACCTAGCGAAAACATTTATATCCCTGATCTTGACTTCCAATGACTCGAAGTTCAGAGAAGAATGTTCTTCGATGCTTGACCTACATTCCCATGATGCCAAATCTCCCATGAACCTTCTTCGACCACATGCACATATAGGCTTAAATATGTTAATAAATTGCTTATCATCTTCCGTTTGTAATTCTATGATAAATATTGTAGTTCTGTGGTATTCTAGGTACTTGGCGTTTCTTTATCTTCTATGTACTTTATTAGTTGCAATCTGCTATAGGAAATACGTGAGGTTGAATATGTATCTAAGCATATCGTTTATTGTGCTCCAGTGGTTTCCGTTGGGTTTACTCAGCTTGCTCTACAACAATTTTTCGCCACTAATGATATTTTCTATTTCTCTTCAATTTTCTTCAAGAGTGTAGGAGTACCACCAGATACTGCCAACATGTCTGTTGGAGGTGTGAACTTGTCAGGTTACTATTTGACACTTTCTATTATTATGCTCTACATGGGGACGCCATTGTGAATGTCTTATCGTATTTTGTTCCTTTACAGGTTCAGTAGTTGCAATGATTTTGATGGATAAACTTAGAAGGAAGGCTCTTCTTCTTGGAAGTTTTATGGGCATGGTATTTATATGCTAATTTTCCTTCCAATGGTTGCATGTTTAAGAACAAGATGGTATTAGCTTTTTAGTTTTTGACTTGGGTGACTCATGCAATCTCAATGGACATGCAGGCAGTACCAGGGAGTAGCTTAGTTACAGGGTCTCCAGTGGTGTACCTTTCTGTTAGTGGCGATGTAGGAAAGCATTACTGTCATTCTTATGCACTAGAAAAGTAAGGGATCACTCACAAACCACTAATTGTTTAAAAGTACATGTTATTTATAGAATCTCAAACGCTGATCAGAGTATGCAACCCATAAGAACATATGAAAGTTATTAGCTAGAAACCTGGTTTGCGTATTTCTTTCCATGTGCGTGTGCAGCTTCTGACCAAAAATGTTCCTACGTAGATCTGACAATTATAAGAATTTGTTGTTCTTTTCCTTGCATGCCAATATATACTCCTGGTGGTCCTGATCCATATAAGTTTCACCTCCCAAAGAGAAGAAATCCTCCTGGTGGTCCTGATCCATATAAGTTTCACCTTGAACTTATAGGGTTTTTTGAACAGGTAAGGCTGAGTAATTTACAATTTTTATTTTAATACACGCCATTACAACATTTTAAAAGATCCAAATCGTTTGCCTGTTGCAACTATGGTACTAAATCTGCTTGTGGTACCATAATAACAACAAGACAGTTAAAAAGTCTCGAGGATTGGTTGAGGGATTCTTATTGCTGAAATAAAGTTCAGCTTTTATATGCAGCCTACCAACATTTATTCAATCATACTGATTCAAATAATCATGTGCAGTATATAATCGTATGATGTTCTTCGATTACAATTATGGCTAATTTTAAGTATCTCCTTTCTTTTGTATTCATTGTATTGGTTCTAATGCTTTCAAATGTTATATACGGAGTAATATTTATAATGTACTAATTTCCATCATCTCATCGTAGCAGGTTTGCCACTTTCTTACTTAGATTTTACTATTATTATCTGCATAGTCATGTGGTGTACACTTAAAAACTACTTTATAGAGTTAGTAGTTTTATACACTAGGAACCTTACATACTTGAACTGGGTTCTTGCAGACTGTCTGGAATTTGCTTACCTGAACTTAATATGTGATATCACGACCCTATATGTTTTACTCACACTCTTTGTTTATTAAGAGAAAATGGGAAAACCGTAGCTTTTCTTCGTTTATATTCGTATATGATGGATCAAAATAGGGTTGTTATCAGTTATTTATCAGTTGTGCATCAAACTGTATAGAGGTCAATGGGTTGTTGTGGATGCGTTGCTTATGTAGTTAAACCTTATTTCTCTTTCTTACAAAATGGCTAAAGACGCCGAAAGGCTGCAGATATAAGGTTCAAGCTGAGTACCTGATATTATGATTAATCATCAACTATAAGTTTGAAACCAATAAATCAGATATTAACGTCTCCACATTGACATGACATGTAGTGTGTAGTTTGTGCTTCCTGTAGGTCTTGCTTACTCAAGTTCAAAGGCGGTTGTTGTCACATTTTCTAAGGTAACAATTCTAAGTGTATAATTTTATCATATCTAATCTTGGGGTCTGATCTTTTTAAACATGACCAGGGTGAACATAATTTAAGTTGAAGGTTATAGTAAATTAAAGATGAGGATTTAAAGTTATAGCATTGTTAGACGTAAATCTACTATTAATATTATAAGCAGGCGACTGGCTTCTCGCACTTGACGTACACCTCGAGCTACACATGCAGGTGGGAAAAGTTCCACTTCTACGCAGGTTTAAGGTAAATATGATGATGTTATATTCTTATCTTCTAACTGTGTGAAATAAACACGATTGGACTTCTTTTACTTATATATTCTTAATAAACCACAGTTCGATACACATAATTACGATTTCATGACATCATATATATGCATATGGTAGTTACATGTCAACTGTGAGGTTCTTTAAACTCCATTAAACTTGTGCAATAAAGTCATTGTGCATTAGTTTTATTTTTTTATCTCAACTATTCTTTGATGAAAATGTTCAAATGGGTATATTTTTATATTTAGCATAGAAACATACATTATATACAAACAACATATAAAACTTTGAAACCTGAAACCAGATTCCGTTCCATTCCAATTCCTTTGACAAATATCATTCCTTTTTCTATTTATACTGATTCATTCTTTTGGCGCAGGTGACGAGGATGTACACTTCACCTCTGTATCATCGCATTCTGATTTATTGACGATGAAAGCCTGGAAAGTCAGGTTGACAATGATTCGGATGGAGATCAGCTTATCTCGAGATGCATCAAATGTTGCCTCACCATTAAGTCATTGTAGTGTTGATGAATCTTTTTCAGCCACTGAAATTTTAGATATGATTCTGGTGAGGGATGTTAAAGTTGGAGCTGAGGTTAGCATATTTATCATTCTTTCAAATTGGTAACTAAAATTTATCTTTTAAATCTACCTCGATTATTTTACCACCTCTATGTTCCACTACTGTATATGTTGAGTATCTTTTATACATGTCAAAACTTGATGACTGTTCGATCATTTTCAGATCTTCAACACGTATGGGTCAATGCGTAACCCGCACAACCCTTTGGCGTCAAACTCAGTACCAAACAGCCCTTGAAAACTGACCACCTTTTATTTTTTTTGTTAAGTAGTTTGATCACACATGGTTGTTTTAAAATTTGTTTGTTTTGACTGTGAGATGTTAACTAGGAACCAACTTGGCACATAACATATATTTAAATAGAACATGATGACGAGTAACATACTACTACTTGACGTATGTTTTCTGAAATTATCATGAGCCTTTCAAGGCACAACTATCTCCATAGAAGCAGGAGTGATGATTGGTGGACAGCTGAGAGTAGACGTATGGAACATGGTAACAAGGGGAAAGAATAAGAGTGGAAAGTATATGCTTTGGTGATTTTACTCTACGTTCATGAATGACTTTTTTTTATTTTTTAAAGTTTCATCCTAAAAGATGGATTGTTTGAAAAGAAAGAACTTGTAACAAGTCTATCTTAAAAAATTAGGAGTAACAGACATTAAAATCAAGTATACACATTATTATGCACATAGCTATATTTGAAGTTGTTTTCTAGCAATGCATAAATTGAATATAACAAACACCTGGCTTATGAATTATAAGAATATCAATGATAATATCCACTAAAATTCTTATTACTCGCATAAAAAAATCGATGTGACATTTTTCAATATAAAATAGTTATTGTGTGGTGCGGTTCGGTTTTACAGATAAAACCGCAAGCGCACCGCATTGCTGTCTTTATTTTTTCTTAAAACCAAACCATCAGCTTTTATCGTGGTGCGATTTTTTGCTGTTCGCGGGGCGGTGTCTGCTTACCCCTATACAACAGATATTTGTGTGTGTCATTTTTTCCTACTATTATTATTATGTATACTTCTAAATCTTTAGTTTATGTTTTCTGAAACCGCTAATGTTTTAAATACATGTTGTAAATAATGGTTATTCCGAAACAACCAAAATAGTATATTAGTTTATTAAGGCATCTACTATGATAATTTATACATAAGTTTATAAAGTTATGAAATGGTCTAAAATTTATAAATCATAGTAAACATCTATTTTAAGAGCGTGTTTGGTTAAGCTTATAAGTTTGGCTTAGGCTTATATTATATAAGCCATTATGGCTTATATATAATAAGCTTATAAGCTCATTATTAGTGTTTGGTTTAGCTTATCAAATTTAGTAAGATAAAATGACAATAAAGTACATAAATATTAAATGATATGGTTATTAAATGTGGGCATAAATGTCTTTTTATATATTATTCCTATATAAGCCTTAAAAGCCACATATTTTGGGCTTACCAAAAACCCCATATATAAGCTTATAAGCCTATTTATATAAGCTTAACCAAACACTTATTTTCGGCTTATAAGCTTATATAAGCTAATAAGCTTATAAGCCCACTATATAAGCTAAAACAAACACCCCCTAAGTCTTTGTGGCATGAAGATTTCTAAAATGTTAAACTCTTTCATAATTTAATGCATTTTAATTATGTGAGAGATTTATAAATGTTGATAAGGTTTATTCAAAGTGAAAATAGATTTACAAAATAAAAAGTTTGTAAATTAATGCTATAAACCTATAATTTTTTTATCATATTAGATGCTCTAAGTTATGCCAAATAATAATAATGGTTGTTTTGAACTATTAACAGTTTAGTTTTCTTACTATTAGTATTATTTAACATAGCTTATTAATTGCTTTTGGAGATTGTTTAGTAGATTAGTTTAAAATTGCTTATATAAATAGCTAATAGTTAGTGTATGAGATTGCTTATTACACTAATTAGTCATAAGGTTTTTTTGAATTGCTTATTTAAACTTGCTTTTAGAGGCTACTTGAAATCGACTATAGAAATTCCTTATGCGGAATGTATGAGGTTCATGTTGTAAAGGTTAGAAACAACAACCGTTTATTTGTGATGTAAAAGGACTTAATGTTAGACATCATCCGTTCGCTGAGTGGGCCAAGTCCAAAAGTAATAAAATGTTAGTTTCCTTTTGACAAACTTAGTTAAATCATATATGTTTTACTACCAACCAATATAAAAAAATCGAGCAACATTATTTCAAAAAAAGGTTTTTGAAACATACCCGCCCGTTGGGCGGTATTGAAAAAAAATTACAAACTAAACCTACCCATTGATTAGTGTACGTACGAACATTAACATGAGACAAACCCATCCGTTGGATGAGCCAAGGCCTAATACTATAAAAGTTTGGTTTCCTTTTAACAAAAATAGTTTAAACACATAGTCATCTACATGTCTCTCTGTCAACCATTATGACTGACACATAAATGTTGCTTTGATAAAAGGTCTACGAACCAAACCCGCCCGTTGGGCGGGTTACGAAACTAGTATATAGAGTGTGAGTGAGAGTAGAGTAGTAGAGAGTGTAGTGAGTGAGAGAGTAGTATAGATATAGTAGTGAGTGAGAGTAGAGTGAGTGAGATAGTATGAGTGAGTGAGTGATGAGAGTGAGAGGTGATATAGAGAGTATAGAGTACATATACATATACTGATACTATATATATATATATATATATATATATATATATATATATATATATATATATATATATATATATATATATATATATATATATATATATATATATATATATATATATATATATATATATATATATATATATACATATACATATACATATACATATATATATATATATATATATATATATATATATATATATATATATATATATATATATATATATATATGTATATGTATATGTATATATATATATATATGTATGTATATATATATATATATATATATATATATATATATATATATATATATATATATATATATATATATATATATACATATACATATACATATACATATACCTATATATATAGATATATATATATATATATATATATATATATATATATATATATATATATATATATATATATATATATATATATATATATATATATATATATATATATATATATATATATATATATATATATATATATATATATATATATATATATATATATATATATATATATATATATATATATATATATATATATATATATATATATATATATATATATATATATATATATATATATATATATAGGGAGACGTTATTGTGGTATACACTCTTAAAATAAGTTATAATAAGCACACTTGTGTACCATTGGATCATCTAGTATTAATGAGATCATAATTTAAATCAATAATTAATACATAATGGCACTATTGTAAATAATTAAGAAAAGTTAGGCTTTCTTGGCACTAATACTTATATCTTGAATCGACAGTTCTGTTACAAAAATGGTTTTCAAACTAGATACACGCATTTTATCTTTTTACATATGTTTTGACATATTTTATAACTTTGTCATAATACCAGTACTTTTTTTACATATATCATCATTAGTGACACATTACTTTATTTATTTATTAATTCTTGTATATTTTAGTGACACATATAGTGACACACATTCTTTGTTTTTTATATATTAGTGACACGTTTTTTGTTTGTTTGTTAATCTATGTATTAGTATTATTGATGCATAAAAATACATAAGAACTAGAAATAGTATACAAGTACGACATAAAAATCAGTTGATACATACCAACTTGGTAATTAATGAATAAACAAACATCTGATACAAATTTATAAAATGATGATATATAAGTTTGGAAATTAAAAAGATAAATAAACCTTGTCTTTTAACACTAGTTTCACGACCCTATAAATTTTGTACTACGTAGATCTTTTAGAAACGTTGCTATGTAAAATCTAAAAAGATCTAGCTCAGGAGAGTTACATCCTTGATCAAAGTATCATAGTGTATTATTCAGTTAGCATCATACTAAGTTTAATAAACTAAACAATTACATATTTATATGTTTAATTTTTTTAAAGTATATTGTATTAAATTTGACTAGTGAATTATGATTCACTTGCACATATAATAAGGAAGATGAAAATAATTACGTAGATAATTTGATAGTTATGACTACTTCCTACCACAATCTCATTTCAATGCTTATATTTTTGCATACTTTGAAAATAGTATAGTATACTAACCATATCAATATTAGTCATTCACTCTTTTAATATAATATATTTAGAAATGGGTAAAATCTGTTGGTTTTTGATAGCACAACCCACCACCAGATCTATATAACGTATTATCGTCATATATTTTGATAGAACCACGAATACACTAGTATTTTACATGACCAACATCAAGACATGGACTGATACACACGTAACATATTCTGACAATGACGGTTTCACCTAGTTTCCATTTAGCAACGTCGTCAATCTTTTGATGTAAAAATGACAGCTACATCACGGTGGCAATGGCTCGTCGAAAAAAAATGATTTACAACAATAAATCGAGATAATAAGACAAATAAAATTTGGCAGCAGCGGCATATCCGGTGAAGATTTGGTCGGAACGATGAACGATCTGACTGTCTTGTTTTTTTCGAGCATTATATTCTTTTTGTATATATTTGTAGATGCTCGCATTTGTGGTTACAAATTAGATAACATGGTTAGAAAACCAAAACCATTAGCTTATGGAAATAGCCCGGTATAGTTGAGGCAACATATGCATAACGAGATATGAAATCCAAGATAACATGTTTGGTTTCCTTAAAAACATATACACACTAAAAAATAGCAAGGAACAAAAAACCCAACTCATTACAGTATTTGGTTTCCTTAAAAACAATTCTTTGGTTTCTTAATAAACAATCTTTTGCTACATGTGTAACTTCTAGACGAGAATTCTACCTTGATCTCGTCAAGACGACGTTTGATCACCGAAAAAGCGGGTGATGCACCAGTAACCGCCGCTGGAAAAGTGATACACAACCTAGCCAAAAATTGTTACCAACACCGGTGGCTGTTTTCTTTGTAAATGCACACTCTGATAGAAGCTATCGGTCGACGTCAGCAACAAAGAGGCGACAATGAAAAGAGAAAAAAAGGAATATCACGAGGATGACGAGTGATTTTTTTAGGGTAATCATTGATGAATTGATGATCATATTTTACAAGAAAAGTATTAGTAGTAGTAGCAGAGGTTTTTGATTGAATTGATATGAACTACTACTACTCAGATCTGAGAAAGAAATAAATTGAACGATTTTAAAGTTTTATTTGTTTAATTAAGCAAATGACCAGGAGAAGTAAAATACCCATTATAACCCTTTTAATTTTTTTAATAAGTTTTCTTTTTTTTAAAGAGGTATGACATGTGTCAGAATTCTATTGGTACCTATTATAACTTATTTTAAGGTGTTTACCACATGAACACAAATCTCTATATATATATATATATATATATATATATATATATATATATATATATATATATATATATATATATATATATATATATATATATATATATATATATATATATATATATATATATATATATATATATATATATATATATATATATATATGTATATATATATATATATATATATATATATATATATATATACTAGCGGCATAACCCGCCCAATGGGCGGGTTCGTTTTGTAAATCTGTTCTAAAAGTACGTTGTTAGTGGTGGGACCCGATTTTGTTATAAGAAAACTTAAAGGAAACTAATCTTTGATATTTTTAAGCCTTGGTCCACCTAAAGGACGTGTTTTGTCTAATGTGAATCTTTGGTTTGAAACAGCGTTTGTCGCTCAGTTCTAATATTTTCAATGTTTGTCATAACCTTGGTTTAAAAATGCGCTTTGCGATCCATTGCGCTAAAGGTCTCAAAGCCTATTGAGTAATGCGTGATACGATTGCGAGCGCAATTTGGAAGCGATGCGTTCAATATAAAATAAAGTAAATTTTTTATTTAGGAATAGTACAGTCTATCAAGTACGAACTAAGTCTAGGAAAGTTACAAAATAAGTTACTAGCATATTGAAATTAGGCTTATAATCCCTTTGTAACACAAATAAGTCGAAAGTAAAGCTTGACAAAAAAACACTTAGCAAAACGCAAGATACTATATATTCGTTATTGTGTTTGTTTTAGATGTTTTTTTAACAAGTCTTATATTAACGATCCATTAAAATATGTCGGTATCTTTTAAATTTTTAAAATTTGACAAAACTAAGTTAAGTACTAGATTGCGAAAATTGCTACCATTGCTAGCATTAAACAAATACGGTAAATTGCGGTTTAATGCGAATGCAATCTGGGATAGCAATGCATTAGCCACCCTAATGCGAAATTCTCAATGCAACGCATTGATGCGTGCAATTTGCGCAATGATGCGCGCATTTTTAAACCAAGGTCATAACAGTTAGTATTTAGTCCAATGGGCGGGTTTGTTTCGTAAATATTATTTAAAAGTACGCTTGTGTATTAATTCTATTTGTTCTGTATTAATTTTATTTGTTTGTAGTGAGACTTGTTTTTTAACCTAACAGAGAACTTATTTTTGATATTTTTATGCCTTGGTCGACCCAACGGACGTGTTTTGTTCAATGTTAATCTTTCGTTGTACTAATATCGGTTTATTTTTTAAAGAACTTTAAGTTTCTTAAATGTAATGTATCGTTTAATACTATTATTTGTTGGTTTACCCAACTTATGTGTTTGGTGTCGTATTACCTTATAAATATTCATAAATCTACGTTTTGTTTGGTTGTACATAATTTATTTTTCGGGAATAGGATGATGAATAGAATTACTCAAATAATATAGCGTACTTTTATATATTTTATTTGTACAATACACGAGCCTTGTATAGATTATCATGTAATATTTATCGATTAGCGTAACCGGCCGGATGGGCGAGTTCGATTTGTAAATATTTTCTGGTATAACGTTTTTCGATTACTTCAAATTGTTTTCTTTGTGTTCAAATAATCTTTGTTCTTCTCCTTCCCTTTTAACTCTTGACAATGGGACAAATATATGTCCTTGTTAATGCAAGAATTTTGTAATTGATATTCTTTGGTCTTGGTTTACCAAACGGACGATTTTAGTTTATGAATCTTTTTTTTAAAAATGTTTCATATTTTTTGGCGTTGGCTCACCCAACTGACGTAGCGGCGTCCACATTAAACAATCAAAACAATCCATAATATATTAACCGAATAAATAAAATAATCAAAAAATGTTAATATCAATCACATCCCTCGTATGTTAATACTATATGTTCTTTAAAAGGTTTACACAAACGTGTATTGATACTATACTATTAAAAAGGATATTCCTCATATAGTTAAAAAAGAGTTTATGACACACTGGGATGGCCTATTAACCAATGTTTTGAAACTCGATTTTTGAATTGACCCAGTCGAGTCATCGGGTCCGGGTCAACCCGGGTCGAATCGGGTTAACCGGTTTTCTAAAAAAAATGATAATTTTAATAATTAGCAAAAATTATATAGAAAAACCAAAAAACTTCTATATATTGAAGATATATAAATTTTTTAACAACCAATATAATATGTAAAAATGAAATTTCGCAAATACGTAAATATACATATTTTTTGTTAAAAACCCCGAAAAATCGAAACCTGACCGGGTCTCGAGAGCCGGGTAACCCGGATCACCCCAAACCCGGCGGGTCTAGGCGGGTTTCGAAGATGTGAAACCCGAGTCAAATGACCCTTTTTTCGACCGGAACCGGATCAACTGTTTGACCCGACCATGGCAACCCATGTTAGAAAACATTGCTACTAACTAAACGTGGTTATAGGATTCTGTTCTTGCTGCAAGTAATCTACCCCTTGACAAAACAAATACTCTATTCTTGAAAATAATCTTTCGAGATCCAGGTTGACATCGTGACCCCTTTTTGAAGTACTATTATCTATAAAAGATGATTAACGATGTTGATTTTGCATGTTAACCTTGAAGAATTCTTTTTTTGTTTGCGACAGTCATGGTCAAGGTTGATGTCCAACTGACAAGAAGATTCATATTATACTTGATGGTTTCTTTTCTCGGGTTAAGCTACAAGTCGTAATTGTAATTCTTATGTAATTCATATGACCATGGTTGAAAATGCAACAGGACAGAAACTTTGAACTTATTCTCGACTTCATGATGAAGGTGCATAATTTTAACAATTGAATCCCAGATAATGTTGAGGAATCGTTTATAAGGTTATGTCGTATTGTGAAGCACACTTAAGGTTCATGAACACTGGCTACTTATAATGTAAAACCCGCATGCTTTTACCATGAACAATAACCTTAAGATCGTACGTCGCAGTTTAAAACCTTCCTTATATAGTATGATCACATTCACGTACTATTATTTAAGTAGTACATACGTGTATAAACATGATAAGTATCGATTACGTACGAACACATGATAAGTATTTAACAGTAATTAATCACGAACGTAATTAAAACGCGAGGAAATATTAATTACGTATATATGTAATTATTACGCACAAGAATAAATAATATATTTAGTCACGATCAGAAACTAATTAAATTACGTAAACTACGTAACACGTAATCACGGACATTTAAACGATTATTATTATTATGTATATTTAATTTAACACGACAAGTAATTATATACGTAATAATTACGTTTAACACGGGAAATTATAACTAAGAAACTTACGACACTTTTATATACGGTTACGCGTACCATTTAAACAAATCGCGTATTAATTAAATATTACAAGTGTTTAAGGGGCTGTTTTAGACAAACTAGAAAGTATTGGGACTTGGGCTCAAGGCCCAAGAGTGCTTTTGGCCGTGTATAACAAAAGGGACGGGGGTTTCTTTTGTTTTTCTTTTCTGCCGACACAAACACACACAACAAGAAACCCTAATCAAGAAAATTCAGCCGCCTATATTCTTTTTTTTTCTCTCCTCTGCCGTGACCTACACCAAGAACAAGAAGGAAGATTGATTCACGTTTTAGTGTTCTATAAACCCAAATCAATGTGTAAGGTAAAAAACCCTAATTCATTTTCTTTTCTTTTTGTTTGGTTTGATAGATCACGAATCCATGTGATTGGGTTTAAAACTTGTTTAAAACGAGTCTGATTAGGGATGGGGGTGTTCGTTTGGTTTGATTGCACACAAACCGAGACTCATATGAGTCTCGGTGGTGAGTTCATTCCACCAGCCGCAACCCAATTAGGGTTTTGGCTTGGTTTACTCAAGCAGGGGAAACGGAGAACAAGCAGGGGAAAAACCACTGGCTGCGCCAGTGGTGAATTTGTTCTAACAGTGGGAACCGAGACCATCTAGGTCTCGGTGGGAATTTTATACGGGCAGGGGAAACCGACGCTTGCCGGTGGCACCAACAACACTGCCAGTGGAAACTGGCAGTGTGGGTGTGTTTGGCTTTTGGTTTTAAAAACAGTAAGGGTGTGTTTGGCAACCAGTTTTATAAACAAGATTTAGGGTTGTTTGGCAATAGGTTTAAGAACATTTTTAAAGGGCTGTTTAGTTCGGATTATATATGAAAACACCACGTTTCACATGGGTTTCCACGGGTTCGTTTGACGACACATGTTAATAAATAATACACGGTTTCGGGGCATTAATTTTACGAGATTAATTATTTTAACACGTATATTAATTACAAGACAATTGAACTAATAAATCATGACTTATTATTATAAGATTAATTAAATTAATTTAACATGTTATGTAATTAATTTAATTAAAACATGGACTTAGGTTTATTATTACTAAATAATAATACATGATTTTAACCTAAGTAATTTTATTATTTAATGCAGACTATAGTAATTAATTAATTATTAAACATGACTTATAATTAATTAATTATCATGACTTAGGTCAATTATTTTACTATTAATACATAGCTAAACCTAAGTATTGTAATCATGAAAAATTAGACTAAATAATTAATTAATTATTAAAACCATGACCTATAATTAATTAATTCTCACGACTTAGGTTATTTTAATATAATTAATAATGCGTGTTTTAACCTAAGTATTTACATCTTTATTTAATTAAATCACATTATATTTAACTAAATGCCTTTAACCTATAGTTTATTTAATGACATGTAATAATTAATAAACTATACATTATATCATTATGACTCAGAATATTAATCAGTAAACACTTAAGCTTATTTATTAGCTTATTTAACCAGCTTATATCTATTTATGGAAACTTTCTATTTTTAGAAACTTATCTATTTTAAGCAGTAATTCTATTTTTTTGGAAACTTTCTATTTTTGGAAACTTTCTATTTTTGGAAACTTCTATTTTAGGAAACCTGCTATTTTTGGAAAGTTACATATTATTACACAGTAAGCGCAATGATACAGGAAAATAACAGGAATACTTAATCAGATTAATCAGAATATAAGATAAACACAGATTAAAGCTTAAAACAGTAAGACATGACTTACAACATATAAATGAGTTAAGACAAGACGTAAAACCCAGTACATATTCAGCGATTCGATACTATACACGTGTGTATTCATGTAGCGTTAGTGATCCAGAAGTAGGAGTCCTTCTTCCGTTCATTCACTGGACTTGAGGTACGGATTCCCGTCCTTTCAGTATGGACATTCTTTCCTTATTAGGATTTCCCGTATGTAGCCAACTGTTTTCCCCAGTATTTGTTTTATTGTTTTGAACTGCTTATGTTTAATTAGCATAATCTATAGCCATATACAAGCATGACCAGTTTCACCTAGTTATGGAGGTACCATAACCATAACATTGGAGGCACCAATGTTATGACTTCCCCACGATGGAGTGATTGCTCGTGGCGTCCCTTTCAGTTTTGGCCATATTATTATATCATGTGGGGCGTATGGGTGCATCCTAGTTACATGTTTTATTCAGTATTTCATGGTGAATGTGGTGTGTGCCTTGCATCCTTCACAAGGAGTTGATCCCTCCTACCCAAACCAGTATATTAATTAGAGGCATCCCCTCTAATCAGCATGATGAGGTCACCCCTCCAAGTATTCATGCACGTGACCTTTTCATGACCTATATGGGCTATGGTATATTTATGTTAAAACAGTTTTCATAAGATAAACATAAGGCTTTTCAAACTATAAAACCAGTTTTCTCGATACTTAACCAGTCTACTCAGAACTTAGTCTTCCGCTGTTATATGTTACATGCTTATCCTATTTCATGCTATTTTGTATATCCGTGCACTGAGCGTTTTGCTCAGCCGTTACTTTCCTTTCCATGTCCCAAAACGGCAGGTACCCAAGACTCGAGCATTTGGAGGACATGCATAGGATGGAAGCTGCCATAGACTTCTTCTCCTGTTTCCTTCATATATTTATGCTTGTTTAGTCTTTCATTCAGTTCATTTACTTTCTTATGTTTTGGGCTTATGTTTGGGAACCGATGTTTGATTCCGGTTTTCCCTATGGTCATGTATGTTTTACTACATATTACCTTGCATGCTTTGATGACACGCCATAATTACGCGTGACATTCCATTTATCAAAATGGGGTGTTACAATTATGGTATCAGAGCCAAGGCTTCGACCTGTAGGCTCTAAAACTCGACCTGTGACTAGTGGGTAGTCATCAGGAGCTTCCTAAGCCAACGATTGTTATTCCACGTATTGATGTTTTAGCTCGTTGTTGTTTTAACCATTATGTTTTCAGCACCTTTTTGTTTTAGCCATGACGTTTTCAGCACCTTGTTGTTTTCACCATGATGTTTTCACCAGTATCGTCTTACTAATATGGAATGAACAACCGTCATCCATATTTAGTTATGTGTCAATGTCTATGCATGATGTTCCTAGTGAACTGTGATTATGTGAACTGAACCCCAGTAGTTCATGATTTTCACATAAAAAATTTTCTGTTAAGTTTTGACAATGACTTTTAATTATTTATGTTTCATGCATTCATGAATTTATATCATATGTCATCTATTGCAGAAATTTTGACTAAGTAATGGTTGGTACAGGACTGGCCCTATTTAGTCGCATGTGCTTTTATCGAAACTTTTAACTTTGGGACCGACCCATAGGCGTCCCCTCGCCATGTCTTTTGTTTTGGAACCGACCCATAGGCGTTCCCTCGCACATATAAAGGTTTTATAAACTACATTACGCATTCATGCACTGTTTTTCTTGCATAAAATTTTTCTCATGATTTAAATTGGCATAATTTTTTTTCATGTCCCATCATAAGTTATTATGTCTTTATGTCAAGTATGCCTTCATACTGTCATGGTTAACTTCAGTTTCATGCTGATTATGTTATACACTTCTTCGTAATAGATGGTTTCATGTTTCCTCATGGTAATTCCGTCTTCATGTTGATTATGTTTCACGCCTCTTTTGTTATTTACGTTGTCCTGGAAGACATTGTTAGATTTCTTGAATCATGCTTTCATGATAGTCATGGTTGGTTTCCATTGATCATGCTGTCAGGCAAATCATCGTTGAATTTTGTGTAACCACACTTTAGCGTTTCTCTATGCAACCAGAATGATGTCTATGCTAATACTGCCAGGTTATCATGATGGTTTTCCTAACCGTTTAACCGGTTTACTTTCCTTAAATCATGACAAATGACCGAGCCCATACCGATCATTTCATGTGCATTCCATGTGTACTCCACGCACCGTATTTCATGTGTATTAGATGTACCTTAATCCATGTGTATTCAACTTGCAATACTTCACGAGTATTCGCTAGTCGATTCTAAATCATCTCAGGCGTATGTTCACTTGCTGATATTCTACAAGATTGTCGATGCCGCTCATAGCTTGGAGATGTTACTGAAGGTTGATGCTGCTGATGTTGGGAGACGCTACGAGATGCTGATGCTGATGCTGTTCACAACCTGGAGATCCTAAAAGACGAAGACAAAGGCGTCGGAGCAAAGAAATTGGACGAGAAGATGCTTCACCATCAGACAATTCCCATCAATCATTGTCCCAAATTCATAGTTACATGTCACACGTCGTTCGGCTGTCATTTCAGCCATATGAGTGCAAACCAGTACCAGCCGGCCACTCAGCTAAATAGTTACATGAGTCACGGTCATGAGAATGACCGTCATGGAACCGACAGACAAGATGATAGTAACCACTACTATGACAGCAACTATCCTAGAAATCGCAACCGAGGCTCCGGCCACGGACGTGATCAGACATACTAATGATCAGTAGTCCAACCGATCCGCCAATTCTGGCATATTAACCTAATATTTGTAGTTCTAATTGTTTCACATCTCGAGACACATGTCAAGACATCAGTCAAGACACATGTCTCACGTATACTTTCTGAGGACACGTGTCAAGATACCAGTCAAGACATATGTCACGCTTACATTTCTCAAGACACGAGTCAAGACACATGACTCACGTCTATTTATGGAACATTTCTAAGAAATTCAGGGTACCCTCCAAGGGTATATCTATGTTGTTGTGCCATGTATTAATCAGGCCACAAGAATCTCAATACCATTACCGGCGCATAAGTGAGAACTGTCACATTGCCGATGTCACGTTCATTCTTTCACCATATTTCATATATTCATGACCATGAAGGACGCTTTTCGTATTCCCACGTATACGAAGGTTTTCCTCCAGCTTAATGATGAGATCCAAGCTGCTAACGCATTTCCTCGGACAGACACGAGATGAATTTTATCCTAATTATGGACTATGAACATCACACCATGCTATGATTCATGATCATGTACAGTAATGTTCAGGCTCCTGAATACATTCAGCTTGATTTTCCATCAGGAAAATCTGTACAAATTATCTATGCTTTCCAAGCACGTGCCATGTTAGCAATAATTGCTAAAATTTTCTAGCTGTCACTTAATTATTCCACGATCTTCCCATACATTCCAAGAGAACCTACAAGGAGAAGCACGGTAACATGAGATTATGTGTCGACTACCGTCGATTTAAACAAATCACCATTCATGACAGTTATTCTCCTCCACATATTGACAACATGTCCAATCAACCGTATGGTGTTAATCACTTTTCCAAGATCGAACTCACGATCATGCTGCCAACAGAGACGAGTGAAAAAGCAGGACATGTCCATGACTGCTATTCGTACACGACTCGGTCATGCTAGATTTATGATTATGGACTTAATAAATTGAGTTTCCATGAACTCCTAAACAAATTCATCAGCGTTTTCATTGAGGATAACCTGATTTCCTATAAGCCTAGAGAAGAACAGGAAGACCAAATCTGCACTATGTTGCAAATTCTTGACAAGAGAAATTTTACCCTAGAAATTTTCCAATATCAATTTTGTTCATTACAGTGACACGATGAATCACATAGATTTCTATGGTTAATCTTACCATGACTCAGCTTATGCATAAAGGAGAGAACCCTACACTACATTAGGTGTTCTAGAAAATCCTACGCTAGGAGAAGTCTAGATTCAGAGACGCAGAGTTTCGCAAACTCCTATGTATCAAGTTCTACGAAGCAAGATACAGTTACGTTCATATCTAGGTACCTGACACACCAACAGGTTAAGTTAGGACACCAACAAACTGGGATGTTTCATCATCTGAAATTGTGAACTAAAATGGGACAAGATCTCCATGGATTTTTGTTATCAGATTTCAGCAAACTTAGAAGAAGCATGATGCTATCTGGGTTATTGTTAACAGTTTGATCAAGTCTGCAGAATCCTTACATCCGTACGGATTTCAGAACCAACAGATTGAACGAACATGTTCCAGCCAAGGCTCATCCTATCACTTGGCAATCCCTCAGCTATCAGGTCAGACAAAGATTCGTAATTGTACTCCTAACTTACTTCACGTCTTCATTCTAATTCCACGACTTGCTTTCGCGCTCACGTTCATGACACTATTCACGTTCATGATCGTATTTTGGCTTACGATTTTACGTTCATTTCCTTTCTCATTCTGGGAAGTTTGCAAGAACTTGTGAGACCAGACCCAAGTTTAGTATAACTCTCCATCATCAGATAGACGTTTCACGTCATATTCCACGTCTCACCTTGTAGCGTTTGGCGTTACCACCATTATATTCTATGATCACGATATGTCTTACATGTCATGTTCATTCCACGTTCCTCATATCATGATCAAAATATGTTACACGTATCATGTATCACGATATGTTTACTCATACTACACTCGCCATATCTCCACGTAGCACGTTCAAAATTTTTCACGTATCACGTTCAAAAATTTTCACGTACTACGTTTCTTTATGTCTCGCGCATCGTTTCTAATTATCAGTTAAGTCAGATGGTCTTGCATCATAACGTTTCAGTTACCCTGCACGTTAACTCTTATTTTTCTCGATCGAATTTAGGGGATCTACCTTCCGTTGATAACCAAGAATTTCTTCGTATTCTAAGTCAAGGTCAGGAGGACCAAAATTTATCATTAGTGTCAGGATCTTCTGAAGGAACCGTTCCAACAGGGAGGCCACTTGGAAACGGACAAGTTCATCCGGACTTCTTATCCATTTTTCTCTTATCGATTAGATACGTCCTTTCAGTCACGTCACGTTCCATGTCTTTTCAAGACAGGTCACGTTCCACGTTCCCTTCTATCATGTCACCTTCATTTCCGTTATTTTGCATACCTTTCCAGTTTGATTCGGGTATGTTTCGCTTCCAGTTACTTTATCTATAATTCGGGGACGAATTATTCTTTTTAGGGGGGAAGAATTGTAAAACCCGCATGCTTTTACCATGAACAGTAACCTTAAGATCGTACGTCGCAGATTAAAACCTTCCTTATATAGTATGATCACATTCACGTACTATTATTTAAGTAGTACATACGTGTATAAACATGATAAGTATCGATTACGTACGAACACATGATAAGTATTTAACAGTAATTAATCACGAACGTAATTAAAACACGAGGAAATATTAATTACGTATATATGTAATTATTACGCACAAGAATAAATAATATATTTAGTCACGATCAGAAACTAATTAAATTACGTAAACTACGTAACACGTAATCACGGACATTTAAACGATTATTATTATTATGTATATTTAATTTAACACGACAAGTAATTATATACCTAATAATTACGTTTAACACGGGAAATTATAACTAAGAAACTTACGACACTTTTATATACGGTTACGCGTACCATTTAAACAAATCGCGTATTAAATAAATATTACAAGTGTTTAAGGGGCTGTTTTAGACAAACTAGAAAGTATTGGGACTTGGGCTCAAGGCCCAAGAGTGCTTTTGGCCGTGTATAACAAAAGGGACGGGGGTTTCTTTTGTTTTTCTTTTCTGCCGACACAAACACACACAACAAGAAACCCTAATCAAGAAAATTCAGCCGCCTATATTCTTTTTTTTCTCTCCTCTGCCGTGACCTACACCAAGAACAAGAAGGAAGATTGATTCACGTTTTAGTGTTCTATAAACCCAAATCAATGTGTAAGGTAAAAAACCCTAATTCATTTTCTTTTCTTTTCGTTTGGTTTGATAGATCACGAATCCATGTGATTGGGTTTAAAACGTGTTTAAAACGAGTCTGATTAGGGATGGGGGTGTTCGTTTGGTTTGATTGCACACAAACCGAGACTCATATGAGTCTCGGTGGTGAGTTCATTCCACCAGCCGCAACCCAATTAGGGTTTTGGCTTGGTTTGCTCAAGCAGGGGAAACGGAGAACAAGCAGGGGAAAAACCACTGGCTGCGCCAGTGGTGAATTTGTTCTAACAGTGGGAACCGAGACCATCTAGGTCTCGGTGGGAATTTTATACGGGCAGGGGAAACCGACGCTTGCCGGTGGCACCAACAACACTGGCAGTGGAAACTGGCAGTGTGGGTGTGTTTGGCTTTTGGTTTTAAAAACAGTAAGGGTATGTTTGGCAACCAGTTTTATAAACAAGATTTAGGGCTGTTTGGCAATAGGTTTAAGAACATTTTTAAAGGGCTGTTTGGTTCGGCTTATATATGAAAACACCACGTTTCACATGGGTTTCCACGGGTTCGTTTCACGACACATGTTAATAAATAATACACGGTTTTGGGGCATTAATTTTACGAGATTAATTATTTTAACACGTATATTAATTACAAGACAATTGAACTAATAAATCATGACTTATTATTATAAGATTAATTAAATTAATTTAACATGTTATGTAATTAATTTAATTAAAACATGGACTTAGGTTTATTATTACTAAATAATAATACATGATTTTAACCTAAGTAATTTTATTTTTTAATGCAGACTATAGTAATTAATTAATTATTAAACATGACTTATAATTAATTAATTATCATGACTTAGGTCAATTATTTTACTATTAATACATAGCTAAACCTAAGTATTGTAATCATGAAAAATTAGACTAAATAATTAATTAATTATTAAAACCATGACCTATAATTAATTAATTCTCATGACTTAGGTTATTTTAATATAATTAATAATGCATGTTTTAACCTAAGTATTTACATATTTATTTAATTAAATCACATTATATTTAACTAAATGCCTTTAACCTATAGTTTATTTAATGACATGTAATAATTAATAAACTATACATTATATCATTATGACTCAGAATATTAATCAGTAAACACTTAAGCTTATTTATTAGCTTATTTAACCAGCTTATATCTATTTATGGAAACTTTCTATTTTTAGAAACTTATCTATTTTAAGCAGTAATTCTATTTTTTGGAAACTTTCTATTTTTGGAAACTTTCTATTTTTGGAAACTTCTATTTTAGGAAACCTGCTATTTTTGGAAAGTTACATATTATTACACAGTAAGCGTAATGATACAGGAAAATACCAGGAATACTTAATCAGATTAATCAGAATATAAGATAAACACAGATTAAAGCTTAAAACAGTAAGACATGACTTACAACATATAAATGAGTTAAGACAAGACGTAAAACCCAGTACGTATTCAGCGATTCGATACTTATACACGTGTGTATTCATGTAGCGTTAGTGATCCAGAAGTAGGAGTCCTTCTTCCGTTCATTCACTGGACTTGAGGTACGGATTCCCGTCCTTTCAGTATGGACATTCTTTCCTTATTAGGATTTCCCGTATGCAGCTAACTGTTTTCCCCAGTATTTGTTTTATTGTTTTGAACTGCTTATGTTTAATTAGCATAATCTATAGCCATATACAAGCATGACCAGTTTCACCTAGTTATGGAGGTACCATAACCATAACATTGGAGGCACCAATGTTATGACTTCCCCACGACGGAGTGATTGCTCGTGGCGTCCCTTTCAGTTTTGGCCATATTATTATATCATGTGGGGCGTATGGGTGCAT
Organism: Glebionis coronaria; assembly: GCA_025667525.1. Taxonomy (NCBI): domain Eukaryota; kingdom Viridiplantae; phylum Streptophyta; class Magnoliopsida; order Asterales; family Asteraceae; genus Glebionis; species Glebionis coronaria. The sequence goes on along the minus strand of CM046877.1, from coordinate 553,731,383 downwards.
CCTAGTTACATGTTTTATTCAGTATTTCATGGTGAATGTGGTGTGTGCCTTGCATCCTTCACAAGGAGTTGATCCCTCCTACCCAAACCAGTATATTAATTAGAGGCATCCCATCTAATCAGCATGATGAGGTCACCCCTCCAAGTATTCATGCACGTGACCTTTTCATGACCTATATGGGCTATGGTATATTTATGTTAAAACAGTTTTCATAAGATAAACATAAGGCTTTTCAAACTATAAAACCAGTTTTCTCGATACTTAACCAGTCTACTCAGAACTTAGTCTTCCGCTGTTATATGTTACATCCTTATCCTATTTCATGCTATTTTGTATATCCGTGCACTGAGCGTTTTGCTCAGCCGTTACTTTCCTTTCCATGTCCCAAAACGGCAGGTACCCAAGACTCGAGCATTTGGAGGACATGCATAGGATGGAAGCTGCCATAGACTTCTTCTCCTGTTTCCTTCATATATTTATGCTTGTTTAGTCTTTCATTCAGTTCATTTACTTTCTTATGTTTTGGGGCTTATGTTTGGGAACCGATGTTTGATTCCGGTTTTCCCTATGGTCATGTATGTTTTACTACATATTACCTTGCATGCTTTGATGACACGCCATAATTACGCGTGACATTCCATTTATCAAAATGGGGTGTTACATATAAAGTCTGTAAAGGAAAAATACTATAATTGCATGTCTTCACATGTGTTAGGAAAGTTAAAATAAACAAATGTCTCAGGCCAAATAAAGCGATATACTGTGGTTCTGATCAAAAGTGCATTCGATAGAATCTTAATAGATATGGGTCACATGGAATGGCTCACAGAGCTGCAATCAAAAGTGCATTCGATAGAATCTTAATAGATATGGGTCACATGGAATGGCTCACAGAGCTGCATAATGTCTTAGGAATTCACATCGCTTGGAACATTTTGTTATATTCTCAGGTTGTAGAGGAACGACTAAAAAATAAAGCAGGTTTTTTATTTATGATTACTGTAATTATTTAGAGCCTAAACTAAATTGTTCTATCATTTAATTATGTAAATTCAAAATGAACTAAAAATAAGTGGGTGAACTTGGTCCGACACGTGAAGGCTATGTTTTCTGCCAAGTCTCTAACACCACCAAGACCAACCCATATCAGTAGCTACTACCACTCCATTAGCTTTCATCCTCATAAGACCAACCCATAGAAGTAGCTACTCCCACTCTATTAGATCCTCACATTAGCTTCCACTTCCTGTTATGTCAAGTATCAACACCTAAAGTCAATATGTGTCTCGTATTCTATAATACAGTAGCTCGTAATGATAAATACTTTTAATAATAAAATATACTATGAAGACCCCCTCAATAGTCAGTTCACATACGAATAGTCAAATTTATTGACTGATTCAACCTACACAATCAGTTAAAGAGATGTCCAGAAAATATCCAAGTCAGAAACATCCTTATAGATTATAACACCCTGAGTCTCGATCCTGCATGAAAATATTACAAATCACTACTATCATTTCATTTTACCTTTACCATTTTCCCCTTGTTTTTTCCCTTCCCATTATTGTTTTTCGCTTCCTGAGTGTTACCACAATTGCTTTGTTTTTCTAATGCCACTTCAACAACAGATTCTTAACCAGGTTCCTTGCCTGTTTCTTCAACTTGCACCATGCTGCTGCTGCTGCTCTCTATTTGTATATTCGTATCTCATATTTGTATCCAGTATTTTTAGAATATATTAATTTTATTTTAAGAATAAATTGCATAAACATGTAGCCAATAAAATGCTTCTAAATCGCCACGTAAGATATGACATGGCGCTATTATATTTTCCTATGTCAAACTTAGCCCCATATATATATATTATTTTATATATATATATATATATATATATATATATATATATATATATATATATATATATATATATATATATATATATATATATATATATATATATATATATATATATATATATATATATATATATATATATATATATATATATATATATATATATATATATATATATATATATATATATATATATATATATATATATATATATATATATATATATATATATATATATATATATATATATATATATATATGTATATATTTATATACATATATAGGGATGGGTTCTAAAGAAAACCTCATCTCAATAGAAAACCTAGAAAACTAAGTTATAGGGCAGATTTTGTAAACATTCAAACTTTATGGTCAACTTTAAACAAGAACTTTATTTAGTTATATAATCTAATAAGAAATTTTAATATTAAAAAAAATCGATCAAAATAGAAAAAAAATTTGTAATTTTTTTTTCAAATTTTTTTTTATCAAAATTCTTTTTAAAATTTTTTTTTTCAAAATTTTTATTATTCAAAAAAAAATTTCAAATTTTTTTTCAAAATTTTTTTCTAAAAAATGTATGAAAATTAAAAAAAAATAGAAAATAGTTCGAAAATTTTAAAAAAACTCTGAAATTTGAAAAAAATAGAAAATTTTATAAATAGTTCGATAATATTAAAATTTTTGAATTTATTTGTGTTCTTTTACGGCGTTTAATATTGTATTAAGGCATCAAATTTATTTCTAACCTATGACATTCTTAATATGGGCATTACTAATTAGGGCATCTATGTGTATATTTAGGCCATCTGTTTATAGCAAATTAAGAAATCTTTGTATAAGTTTAGGGAATTTATTTTTAGAGTAACGTGTAATCATAATCAGTTGTTAATTATTCTTATAAGGGCATCTATTAGTATGATTAGTGTATCACATGAATTGTTATAAAGTTTGTGTATATAATTCATCAAAAATATGTCCTATGATATCTTTTAGTATGACAATAATACCAGATTAAGTTAGGTCATCTACTTGTTTTGTTTAGTTCATCCATTTATAGAAACATAAAAAACAAAAACAGATGCCCTAAAATATCAAACAGATGCCCTAAACGAAATGCACTAAACGGATGCCCTAAACAAAATTATTAGGGCATTTGTTTGATATATTTAGGGCATCAGTTTTTTTTTATGTTTTCTACCGAGATTATGTTTTCTATATGTTCAAGGTAACATGTAATGATAATTAGTTATCAATTATTGGTATAAATAATGGCATCTTTTTGTATGATTAGGGCATCACACGAACTGTTACAAACATTTTTGTATGGTTAGTGCATCCACAATACAAAATTTGTGTTACAAGATCTGTTAGTATTTAGTTTGATTATAACATAATGTTATGTTATGGCATATTTTTTGTTATGCTTAGTGCATACATTTGCAAGAGCAGTATTGTATCATTGTGTATGTTTAGGCTATCTATTTATATGCTAAAGGTAATGTTAATCGTAATATAACGATTATTGTTATAATAAGGACATGTTTTAAGTATGATTAAGGCATCATCACAACGACTTTTTTATAACGTTTGTTGTATAATTAATGCATCCAAAATATATGTTACGACATCTGTTAGTATGATAAGAGCGTCATGTTAGGTTAGGGCATTTGTTTGTATGATTAGGGAATTAGTTTGTATATTCAGGGTAACGTGTAATCATACTCAAATATCAATTATTGTTATGAATAACGACATATGTTAGTATGATTAGGGCATCACACGAATTGTTACAATGTTTGATTGTATATGTAGTGCATCCAAAATATGTGTTACGACATCTCTTAGTATCTTAGCATCTTAATATGATAAGAGCATAATGTTACATTGGGGGCATCTATTTGTTTGAATTAGTGCATCTATTTGTATTGAACATTAGGGCATCATCGTGTATGCTT